>JAWNOQ010000083.1:2973210-5946421 GCA_035045865.1 Drosophila austrosaltans
ATAACAAATTGGCAAAAATGCATTAAAAACGCATGCCGGTCGACTAAATAAATATGGCAATCAAATTCAATAACCTGATGCTGGCAGGCATACGATGCTAGCAGGAGCCAAATGCTACGAAATGAAGCAATTTACAAACGACTACATCAGGAGGCCGAGAATCGAGGGAAAGAAATCGAGTCCAAGGAGTGGGGGGAAAAGTCTTTTAGATTCAACTATATGTATAGTCAAAGCGGCCTAGTCACAGGCCCATGAATAATGGCCAAACATTAAGGCCCCCAAAATGCAATCAAGCATGTAAAACTTAATTGAAATATAAACCGAAAAACGTATTTGTAGTGGTTAACATATCAATACCGAGGCCAGATATATGTATATATATATATATATATAATATATACATAGACACAAGGGGGAAGTGAACGGAGTGTATGAATGTAGGAAATGCTGAGGCTAAAATTGATTAAAGTTAGGCTGGAGGAGTGTGGTAGTGGGACTTGTGTATAACTTAAATTAATCCTTAATTACATAGACAACATCCTGCTGTGTGTGTAAAACCGCAACAGCTTAACGAACGAGACGAGCTGACAGACAAAGTTCTGCCCCCCAACTCCAATCCCAACCCCAACCCGGGACCCCTTTTCATTCCCGACGAGGCTCCAATGCCACAAATATCAGTGGTCGTGTGGTGCCGAACGCTTAATGTCAATTAATTTATAAGAAAATTTCCTCCTGCGCAACTGGTTTTCTGTTTTTTCTTTGGTGTGTTGTGTTTCGTTTGTTTTTGCGTCCAGAGGCAATTGGCAAACGGCTACCGCAGTTGAAGGCTAATTAATAAAGTCTTCTCTTCTTTCTTTTTTTTTTTTTCATTTTTGCAGACTGAAAACTGATAATAATGGCGGTGCCTGGTGCCCCAAACACATGGTCTCGAATGCATTAAAGGAATATCTACAGGTTGATTTGCTACAAACGCATGTGATCACCGCCATCAGGACCCAGGGACGTTTTGGCAAGGGTCAGGGTCAGGAATATACCGAAGCCTATGTCTTGGAATATTGGCGACCGGGTTTCGATAAATGGCAACGTTGGAAGAACACCCAAGGCAAAGAGGTGGGTTCAAAACTCAATTATGTAGCAACACCAAACTAATTTCTTTCATTTTCTTTTTCCTCTACAGATTCTACCGGGCAACATTAATACTTATAGTGAGGTGGAGAATGCCTTACAGCCCATAATATTTGCCTCAAAGATACGCATTTATCCATATGGTCAATACGATCGCACTGTCTGTCTGCGGGCCGAAATTGTCGGTTGTCCCTGGCAAGGTAAGTGAAACGAATGTGATAAAAACTAGACATGAGCAATGATAGTGCGGAAAGGCTAACAGAGTTTTAGTGTCAGCGTTAATTTATCATCTCCACTAAGCTTAGCAGTTAGTTAGTGTTCCAAAAGGAGCGATGCGGTTCTTAAGACTGACAACAACAACAAAAAAGGCGGCTTAAGTGTCTTTTGGACTATTTGTACAGACATTAGCAAGGCGAAGCAAAAAAAAAAAAAAAAGATCCAGAATTTGCGAAATATCTGAATTTATCTAACTAAAGTTATGTCAATGGAAAAATACTCTTACTGATCAGAGGAAATTTAATAAAATAAAAGTTAAATGCTTGAAAACTTTAGTTGGAATGTTAATGGCTTAAAAGGAATGTTTCGGGACTACAAATAAAAAACTGCAACTCACAGTTCAGTTCATAGTTTCAAATCAATATTTCCTTTACTAACATATTGATTTGTATAGAAACAATATAAAAAATTCATTTAAATAATCAATTTTTTCCAAGAAACAATTTTCTCTTTATTAACTGTCAAACTGTCTTAAGTGTATGGCATTTTTCTATAGACCACAAACCACTCTATTAACCCAAACACCTTGCATTTGAAAAGTCATTCAAAATGAAAGTCCTTACAATGTTTCCATTCTAATTGCATGTTTTGTATGGTCTAGACCATTAAAGTAGATATTCCCTTACTACCAATTTACTAGAAATAAGTTCTAAGCAGTGTATTAGAAGGAACCGCATAATCGAATCAAGGAAAATTGCTGCGCCTATGTTTAGAGAGAGAGAGAGACAGAGAGAGAAAGATAGAGACCCCCTTAGATTCCTTAGTTCCATGCAAAGGCAAAACTGTAGCACATGAGCCACGCAACTTGACTTGTTGTAATGTGTACTTGAAAAGGAAAAAAAAAAACAATCATACATATATATAAAATGTGTGTATATATGTATATATCGCGTGCAGACATTGGAAAAACACAAAAATCGAAATCCCAGACGACAACCAGGTAGGCAGCCAGGGAAAGAGCGACAGAAACTATGCAGACGACAAGCAAAAACAGCAAACAGAAACCCCAACTTGGGGGAAACTGGGAGGAAATTGGGAAGCCAAGGGGAACTGGGAACTCGGTACCTTGGACTGCTAGATGTTGCTGTTTGCACGCAATTGTCAAGTAGTGCACGAGTCAGAAACAAGTCTGGACAAACAAATTTTTCTATAATTTTCATAGGACTTTGGACGATAACCCAAACGCGCCTAATGACAATTTGTATGTTATGTATGTACGTACAAAGTCCGCTGGGAGAGCAGGCAACCCACCCGTGGGGCAAAAGGGGGCGCGGAAGTTGAAAATTATTCTGTAAATTAACGCAGGGTCCTTGATAAGTGGCGCCATTTTGCGGTAGCGTCGGCTTTTGGGGCGGTCAAAAACTATGCACACACGCCCATCTCCAAGGGGGCTCAAGTAGACATGCAAACCCATACCCAAATAGAACATTAACTTGGATTTCTAGTAGACGACCACCTCCAACTCTTCTGCTTCTCTCCTTGTAACAATTCGCGTTCTTCTCCAAACATTTTGCGGCCATGTCATTTGATTTGCCATGGGGAATTTAGATGTATGAACTGGAGCGCATTTCGTATGCAAATTAAGTTAAAGATAAGATGTGGGAGGTTGGCTGGCTGGCTGACTGACTGGCTTGGTGGGTGATGGGTCTAGACTACTAGCAGACACATTTGCTGTTTGAAATCAATAAAAAGCGGTAGTTATAGGTACAAGTTGGTCGACTTTTATGGCAGATGGAACACAAAGTTATTTTGATCTAAACTCTCTTCTCATAATTGTTTATAAATTGTGGCCATAAATTTTCTACTAGGCAAAAGGCAAACAGCCAAAAGCATTCAAAATGCAAATCAATGGTCGCCAATGCCGCCGCACCTATAAGAAATCGAATACCACACCCAAACATCACCTGGAAGCGGCGCCCCACAATCATTTTGGTCACGTCATGTCGAATAGATAATCCCCTTTTTTCCCCCTGGCGAACACAGTCACACATTTTAACTTTGATTATGATTTCTCAAACAAAATAGCTGCGCTTAGCCCTTGGAAATCGAAATAAATCTGAACAAAATTTTTTTGTTATGGGTTTAAAGTGCATTATAAATGCAACCAACTGATTAGCGTTAAGCTTTGGATTTATGACATCAACTTGGACTTGTTTTATTTTCCACTCCCTCTCCCTGAACACCTCTGTTCTCTTCCCACCTCCAAAGCAATTTGAATAATTTATGGATGTTTAGAGGGCATTAAGTTGAAATTGAAGTAGAGGTTTTTCCTTTGTGTTGAAATGAATTGCTGCTTACTGAAGAAGTTAAACATCTCTGAAACGTTGTATTGATATAAAATGGAAATCTATTTTTATATATATCATTAAAACCAACTTGCTTTGAATACACTATGTCTGAGAAGTATGCGTTACAGAGAAAATGTGGCATATAAATTGCTTATACATAATTGAAAATAAGTCTTATTATTATTAAATTATAAAAAAAAAATTTAGGTGCAAAATTTTCTATCTTAAATAGTTAATAGAACACTTTTATGATGCACTGTTCACCAAATTACAATACTTTAAATTTCTTTTGAAATTTAATGATTTTTTATTTCACCTTTTAAGCACACAATTCTCTAACAGATTTCGCTTAAATCAGCGCTTACATAGTTGTCGACATATCTATATACTTTTCTAGCCCACTGTGTACTTATATTTGTCGACTATTCAACAAATTCGTTGGTCCTTTTGTCTCATCTTTGATTTAAGTTGTAACCGTTTCAATTGCTGCTCAATTTGACTCATCAGCAAAAGCGCGTCGACATTGTAGTCTCATCGTCGTAGTCTTTTGGTCTGTCTTCACGTCTGTCGTTTGTTTGCGTGACGAGGCCGAAAAAAGGGAAGAAAATTACATTTTATATATATTGTAAGTTGGCTGTCTCTTTGAACTTGCTCCGCCCCCAAATTCTGGTTTTTGCCCTAGCTATGTCTTTACGCACTAAAAACGAGGACTTGTTCTTTTTTTGTTTTCGCTCTTGTTTAATACCCTTAACATATATATAGAGTGAAGGGGTATATGGGGATTATGATGAATTTCGAAAATCTTGAACTAGAAGTGGACACAAACAAAATTAAAGATATATGCTATAAGGAAACGTTAAATAAATGTTGGTGCCCTAAGGTTTGAGGATCTTTACTTAGCAGTGTTTAGTGGCCTTAAGTTTTCTATTAAGAAACTTAAATAAAAGTAAAGGGTATCTAAATGTTACAGTTGCAACTTATCACACATTTGCTTCTTTTTTTTTTGGGGTAAGTCTCCCCACTTTTGTCTCTCGACACGCAAATAAAAATCGCATGCAGGCACGCGAATAACAAGGCAGACATAAAGCGAGATGGGGACCTATACTCCTTCTCAGTCTTTCTTACTGTCCCCAACTCCATGTCCATTTCACTTCCCATTGCTATCCTTCGTGCCTCCGCCCTTACCACATGTGGACATTGCGTGAATGTTGTCGCCGAGGCAATTGTAAAACGCGCTGCCTTAAATGTCTTTACAGTTAATTAAATTTATCCATATACCGTTTTATATACAAGTAGTTATATACTAACTATGTATATATCAGTCGACGTGTGAGGACAAAGAGTAAAACTGACCAGATCCCATGTAATTTATGTAATTAAAATGAGTCCACTAAATAAAAAAAAAAAAATATTTCATATTCACTCAAGTCCCTGTGGTCAGGCAAATGGATGGATAAATGGAATATATCGAGTATCTGAACACGTATGTCATTACATAGATAATTATCTATGCCCAATGCGTAGGTCAATTTACCTCCCCTCTCCTCTTCTCTCTTCTAATTATATGTAATTATGTGATTTTTGGTAATTATTGGAAAATTTCCTTTGTCTGTTTTATTTTGTCCTGTTTTTCCACGTGCCACGACTATGTAAATAGGAATTGTGGAAATTCTAGTGAATTAGTTAAACGCGTTCGCTTGAGTTAAGCTATATAATTATATGAAGTGGCCTAGGAACTTTGCTTTTGTTTTCTGGTCCCAAATTGTTGTTGTTGTTGTTTTTGTTGTTTTGGGTTTTACTTTTTCGATTGGAGGTGTGGGCTGAATGCTATACTTAGTAGGGGCTAATTACCTTTTTGGGGTGCTTATTTTAAGTTTCTGCGTATTGCAAGCACAAAAATGACATTACGAAAATAATCGTAAATCAATTACTATCAAAGTAATTGAATAAAGGTATACGAGTATTCTTGGAAAGCTGATTTATATATTTTTTGGTCAGGTCCTTTTCATTTAATGAGGGCAATCGTGTCTTTTAGTGTGAAAGCTTTTCCTAGAACAGTCTTTTCATTTGCTTTGTCTTAAAACAATTTTTTGTCAATGTCAATGAATTGGTCGCTCATGTAATTGATAGCTTCTCTCAAAACTGAGATCATTATCTACGTAGTCCCTTTTTAAACTGAATCCTTCAAACAAAAACATGAAAACGCTTTGTTAAGCAACAATAAACCATGACTCAGTTCCATTGCCCCCAAAAAAACATTTGACTTTGACATTGAAAAACTAAAACAGACAACTTTCCCCCTCTCTTGTTATACACCCCTTAAAAACACCCAACTTTGCAACTAAAAATAGCCACAGAAACCAAATGGCAGACGCATACACACACACACACACACAATGGAAAGACAAAACGAAATTATGTTTGAAGTAACTCAATATCCTCCAACACTCAGGACTTTGCCATAAGCTGAAGGGACCAACCGAAAACTGAACACTAAAAACCGAAAACTGAAAATTTACCGCAGTTTAAAAAAAAACCAATAGGGAATAAGACGACTGCCAGTTTGTCAGTCGTTTGTCTACATCACGTGACACAGAACGTGACGTGTAGGCGGCTCGTGTTACGTTTTTTTGGGGTTAGGATTTTGGTGTGTGTGTTGGTTGTTTCCTCGAATTGCTTTTTTGTTTTTTGTTCTTGTATGTACATTTATTTAAAAATTTAATTTTTTATACAATTTATTCATTTGCAGAGGGCATTGTTTCATACAGTATACCAAAAGGCGTACAACGTGGCATGGAAGTGGACTTATCGGACAAAACATATGATGGCAATGAGCAGGGTGATCGATATGTGGATGGTTTAGGTCAATTGGTGGATGGACAAAAGGGCAAGGATAATTTTCGTACAGATATTCATGGATTTGGTAAAGGTAAGTGTAAGATATGAAATGTTAAATGACAAAACTTTGGCTAAGTCACTATACGATGTTTGAACTAGTTGAGAATTATAAGAATTATTAGTATTAGTAGTATTTAGGTACTCTTCCTAGCTTCCTCTATGCAAAACTTTAAAGGGTTCGCCCTGTAATCCAAAAAAAAACTGCAACTTTCACAATATATTTACCCAACTGAAGTCCAACTAAAGATTTATAGCAACAGTAGAAGAAGGGGAATAGGAAAAAAGAAAGAGAAAAAAACGAAAAGAAAATACTGATTAACATCAAATAATTACAAAAGTTCACCGACAGAAAAACCATAAGGCAAAGTCTAACCTTTTCCTGTTGGATACTGAAGGCCCACTTCATTGAACAGGACTGAATTGTAACCAACAACGATCCGACGCCCCCCCTACTCCAGCGCCAGAAAACTTTCTAGTTTGGCAAATAATTTGCCTCTGTACAAAACAACAACAACAACAATGACTATACACAATAAACAAGAATAAATAATAACTTTTTGGACTATTTGCTGGCGACGCAGTAAACTTGGCCGGATGTGAAAACTATGCGCCTGTAAAAATGTAAACATTATGCATATTTGATAATTTATGGCAACACTGGCATTCATTTCCGACTCGCCAAAAACTTTTCGCCCGGCCCTAAGTGAAGGCCAGAGAAAGCGGGATGTAGATGGTATAGATGATGGTAGTTGATTTTTTGCCATTTCGCACATTTCTGGCAAATGGCCAATAATCGAAATTATTGAAAACTTTACCGTAAAGCAGCAAAGTTTGGACAGACAATTAAATGGAGAAGGAGTCGATAGTCGGTAGTCGTAATCCCAGAAATTGTTGGAAAGAAGATGGAGTTGGAGTTGGTAGTTGTCTCGACAGAGTCATAATAAAAAGCATTTCATTTGGTTTCGCATTGCAGTTAAAGTTTCCTTTCCCCCTCACACTACCTTTTAAACATAATTCCCATTCTGTAAGGAAATTCCATTTGCATTTCTATAGATGGAATCGATATTTAAGGGCGTAAACCGCGTATTGATTTCATTTTGGCCATAAAAATAGCGGACGCCCAAATGTCTCAACTTGTATGTTATAATTTCTGGCTTGTTTGCCTTTGCCATCTAACCATAGTTGAGTTAATATTGCATGACTTATGCATTGAAGGGAGGGTGAGCGACCCTCTAAGCTCCCTCACACACACACATACACACACAAATACACACACAAACACACAAATTAGGGCCATGCAAACAAAGCTGTAGAAAGAAATGGCTTAAATGTCGCATTGGTCATAATTTCTAGTTATGAGCACAGTCTGCTCCACCCTCTTCTCTCACCTCATCCCATTGCCGGGAGCAATTTTGTTTGTTTTCGTTTTTTTTTTTTTCTTTTTGGGGGATTTTCCCCCTCGGCTCTCCTGAGTTGGAGGGGGGGCTTAAATAGCTTAACATGCCAACACACATATGCACAGTATGTGGGCTGATCCCCACAACTACCAGTATATTGATTTTTCTTCCTTCCCATTTTTATACAATATTATTATTCACATTTTTTTTGTTGTTTTCTTGGTTTCAGGTTATGAATGGATTGGCTGGCGGAATGATACACCTGGCCTGTTGGGCAAACCGGTTGAAATTGCCTTTGAATTTGATACGGTTCGCAATTTTAGTGCCGTTGTCTTGCACACGAACAATATGTTTACCAAAGATGTTCAGGTGAGTGCTAAAAGAAAAGGGGAGAAATTATGATAAGCTAAGTGGAGACAAGGGATGAAAGAAGAAGTTTCTAAAATGTAAAGATTGATTAAATATTATAAAGGGAATTTTTTTTATTTATATTGCTAAATAAGTATTCCTTCTTCCTTTGCAGGTCTTTGTTCACGCTAAAGTGTTCTTTAGCATTGGCGGACGTTATTTCTCTGGAGAACCTGTACAGTTCTCTTATATGCCCGATACTATAATGGATCATGCTAGAGATGTAACCATTAAATTGCATCATCGTGTGGGCAAATATCTGAAAATCAATTTGTATTTTGCTGTCAAATGGATAATGCTATCTGAGATCAGTTTTATATCCGGTAAGTACGTGAGAGATGTGATGTAAAAATTGCCAGAAAATTGCAAATGCATTTGGCATGCGGAAAATGGGGGGGAAAAAAAGAGTAAAAATTCAAGAAATTGCATACCGAACAAATGCATTTTTCAGCTTCATTTCACTTTCAAGTGTGCCACATGCATTACACTTAACTGGGAGGGATAAAGAGTAGAGTAGAGTAGAGTGGGGTGAGGTGGGGTGGTGGAATAAAGCATTTTTCCAACATTTTGGCTAACAACAATGGAAGATAAGCGCACGACTACGGAACGAAAAAAGAATAGACAGTGGAACAGAGGATACAAATACAGATAGAAAGAGAGGGGCGGCAAAAGTAGGAGGAAAGTCAATAAAATGCCCAAAGCCCATCCAAGTAAGGGTCTCAGGCTGTAAAATGTAAACAAAATGCCAAGGCTTAGGGGTAGGTTAGGCTATCCCACCAGCAGGATATGCAGTGCACTGGGACATGCATTGCATTTTTCAACTAACATTTCCTCTTGGCATGTCCTGATTAAATTGTACCAAGTGCAAGGCTCAATTCTTCGATTCGAGGATTTCATTCTATCTCTGTCTGACTTTCCTGTATTTGGACAGGATTTTTTCATGCCACATTTACCCTCTCGTTGTCACAAATTGTTCGATGTTAACAAAAGGGAGAGAAGGGTCCTGCATCACTGCACTGGGGATCGGTCACTGAACCACGCTTAAGATCATTTATATTCATTCGGATTTTCCCGTTTTTTTTTGTTTTTTCTGGTGGTTGAACTGCAAATCCATGTGGTAGGTGTGAATCAGAATAGGGGAAATAAAATATAATATCATGGACATGTTTGATTGATGAGTCAAATAGAGCGTGCCACATGAATAGGGATTTCTGCCTCTCGGTTCAATTGTGTTTCGTTGTTTTGGTGCATTCATTGCAGATGGCATATCAGTGGGGAAGTGAATTGAAAACCCAAAAAGGGAGGATGCCAACTAAATGGTTTTATGAAAGGAAGTCGAGTTATAAATCGTATGCAACTGAGAATTTTATAGTTCAATTTAATTGAAATATGAATTCGAAAAAAAGAGGCCGGAGAAAACAACATGAAGTTTATATGTGTAAAAGGGAAATATAGAGACAATAAAAATAGTTGATCTAAGCATAAGAATGTTCGGGATAGTTATAAAGAGATGCTTTTAGGGTTGTAAATCCTATATAAGGTAAAGGAAAATCTATAGAGAGACAATCTATAATAATAGTCGGTCGCGGAAAAAAAATGTTCGGGATAGTTATAAAGAGATGCTTATAAGGTTGTAAATTCTATATAAGGTATGGAAAAGTAAAGAAAAGAGTCTTCGTCATTGTATTAATGATCAAAGGACTGCAAAATCCTGTTTTTCGAATCATTTGTTACAAAATAGTTCACTTCCATATATTGGTTCTCCAAATATGATTTTTCGTACCTTTTCATTTGATTTAAGCTAAATTATGTGAATTTCTTCTCACTTTAATAATTTTCCCATCAAAAATTGAACTTAATACCTGAAAAACAAGATGTTAAGTCTTTCCACACAATAATTTATAGATTTTCTTTTAAGAAATCATAATTCTATTATTCCTGAAGTTCCCTAGCCAACAGCCGCTTCTTTTAACATCTATTTAAGTATATCAAAACTGAAAATCATAATAATACAGAAAAAGATGAAGACATTCAAACCGTGAAATAAAATTGAAGATCTTTTTTGTGTCCTAAAGTAAATCCGCTGCCAAGATCATTACTAAGCACATTTAGATATAATAGGTTACGGATTAACCACACACACATAAGCACACCTTATGGCTAAAGGATGTGTGCCCCAGAACAGAAAGTGAAGAAGTGAAATCACAAAGACCAAGTCCCATGCTGTGTGCGTTTCACTGGTAGCAATTACATGACGGAGCAACAAATGCCACAACGAAGCATTTGTCACGCACAAAGCGATGAGAGGCACAGGGAGGTAACCAGCTGTTTTTTGTGGTTCTTATGTCTGTGTGTGTGTGTGTATGTTTTTTCTTTTTTTTTTATGCCACTCGAAAAATAAAGAACTAGGGTAAGGGTAAACAAAAGAAACGCACGTACAGAGGGAAGCAAGAACATCTTTCAAGTGTACTGCTGTATATGCGTATATTTTTATCAGGCAGTGTTATATACATAGTCGAGATTTAACCCCAATTTGTGAGATTTGCTCGCGGTGATTGTAGTTGTCGTTATGGAGTTATATTTAAAGGTTTTCTAAAAATACAAAGGCTCAAAAAAAAAAAATAAAGAAAAAACAATGCCAGAAAGACCCTGTGGCGACACACAACACACACACACAAACACAAAGAGAATTAGTTATAAAAGAAAGAATTGTGAAAAAGAAAAAGGATATGCGGCATATTTGCCATTACTTCTCATCTAGTATTCCCTCTGTCTCGCTCTCGCCTCCCTCTTTCTCCTTCTCTCTCTCTCTGTGTGTGTGATAAATGTGGCACGAAATATTTTAATTATTTTAAACGTTTTATGAGAACCACAGCAACAGAGAGGAAAAGATGGCAGATATGCCTTTTATATAAGCAGGAAAAAACACAACGACAACGAAGGACAATGGCAATGTCGAAACAAAAGGCAAAGGAGAGACCAAACTGTAAGCACGAAAAACTTCTTAGGACGCCAGGGCGACATAACTCAAAACAGCTTCTGTCTCTCTCTCTCTCTCCTCCCTTTACTTACCCGAAACCAAGCCACCAACCAACAACTTCACACAGTAATTACGCCATTTACTGTCTGAGGCAAAAAAAAAAAAAAAAAAACGAAAGAAGAAAAAACGGGGTCACCCACTCAAGGAAGACTGCTGTTTCTACTTTCCTTCTTGTTGGTATGGTTATTTGCTTCTTTTTTTTCTGCTTTTTGGCTAGCCAGAAGCATTTTCCTCTTTTGTGTTGTGTTATGCCCTCAAGATGTTAGCGAGATAAATGACAACACTTTATATCGGAGGCATTTCCCACTGCGGGCAAGGAGTCTTCTCAAAAAACCTAAGCTAAAGGTATTTAGAGATCAAAGTGAACGCTTGATGAGCATAACGAATGAACAGGTGGTGTTCGGCCTCTGGTATAGATATATATGTAGACCCAGGGTCTAAGCTAATAAGTACCATAAGCCTACGATATATACATAAAAAGGTAGCTAGGGAAATTGATGATTAAACCCAGGGAATAGATATATAACTCATCTAAGAGGGTTGAAATCTGTTGCTTTTGCTTATGATGATATGATGAAACGGAAATTATTCAATAGAGGAAGCATGGCTGGCATTATAATGGATGCAGAATTCAAAAATTTGTTGATTGAAACTTATGTAAAGTATTAACTGAATGAACGTAATTATGCCTTCAAGCATAACAAATAAATTAGAAAATTTTTAATGATGATAACATCAGGTTAGTTCTTTGAAATCAGGGAAGCGTAAATGATATCGTTGGAATAAAATAATATTAACTAATGATATATGAGACTAGTGGAAAATATTTAGTTAACATTTTAGCTTACAAAATTTTGTCTTAAAATCATTTTTGGAAAATCAAAAGAGGGGGAAGAGTTGACTAAGCATAACAATGAGCAAATGCTCAACATAAGTTATTTAAATTCACTCAACACTCTGAATTCATTAAAATGTGAAAATAAAGAAAAAAGAAAAACCTATGCATATTCAAGAGGAGGCCACGCCCCCTTTTTTGATGAAATCAAACATCTGTATAAATTTAGTAATGCCTAGAGACCGACCGACTGCCTAGAAGTTGGACAGGAAATGAACACGTTTGGAGGTCAGAGGCGAAAGAAAAAAAAACCAAAAAGAAAAGCGTAACGAAAGCGGGGGAAAAAACCGGAAAAATTTAAAGTGGAACGAAAGGTGTAAAAAAAAGAGACGAGCAAGGAAAATGCAAGAAAGGAAAGTAAGGGAAAAATAGAAAACTAATCATTCAGGCACAGCTGGCCAGGCGGCAACTTTTTTTGAAGATGATGAAAATTAAATGAACTACAACTGTCTTTCTCTCTCTGTCTATATATATATATATGTCTTTTCTCATTCTTTTGGTATCTCTATCTTATCTTTTGCAGTGCCTGCCATGGGAAATTTCACAGACGAGCAGGAGCAAAGGAGTAATTCACCCAACCTGGCGCTAGATACACGCGAATATCCTTTACAGAGCAATGACTATCAGCACAATCATAACAAAAACAAATTGAATGGTCCTGGTGCAGGAGGAGCTGGTGGCGCCAATGGAGGTGGCATGTCATCATCCGGCGGCAGCGATTCGCACAACAACAACTACAACAATGGACCGCAATGTGAGTGAAAAAAAAGAGAAAAAAAAAAAACAAACTTTTGCGAAAAGCAAAGGATAAATTCAATTAAACAGCAAGAAATTTTTTTCTGTTTTTCTTTTATTTTTTTTTTGAATTTTTTTCCATTTGCCACCTACTAATTTATTTAGTTGAACAATATTTACTTTTAATTTCGTGTATTCAATCGATGTTAATTTAAATTTTCTGCCTCTCTCTTTCTCTCTCTTTGTCATTTTCTCTTTGTGTAGTAATTGCGCCACGCCCCATTGATCAGGAGCCGAACAATGCGAATTTCATTGGTGTTGTTATTGTTGTTCTAACAACGATAATTATCCTTTTGGTGGCCATCATACTGTTTATTGTATCCCGTACGAAACGCGCTCGCGGCAGCAATGTCCTGGATGCATTCCAATATAGCTTCAATCCCAATACATTGGGCGGCAATGTGGATAAGCATCGACCGAATGGCAATAGCATTAAGGTGAGTGTAAAATAGCTAAGAATCAAATTGGTTTCAGCCTTACGGATGGGTGATACTGTTGGGGTCAGTGGTGCACCATTTGTTGGATGTGTGTGTGTGTGTGTGTGTGTTAGTAAGTATGAGTGGAAGAGCATGGAATTCGTGCCTCTAAAAGAATTCCCCACATAATTGTTCAATGTAGCGTGGAGTTTCCACATTGCTTCGTTCTACGTGTCCTAAGTCCTGGACACACACACACACACTCACACTTGTGCTGGATGCGGGAAGCATTTATTTAATAGAAGTTTTCAACAGCTTGCTTTTCTCCTCTTACTCTCCCTCTCTCTCCCCCTCTTCTGCTAAGTGCCTTTATGTTTTTTTTTTCTCTTGTTTGAAGGTGGCGGAAGTGTGCAGGCAAGAACTTTAAAGTTCTCGAAATGAAGGTGAAGATTGAAAGGCGATTTGTAAGGAAATTGGATTAAGAAAGTTTTTCTTAAACTGGACGTGTGGAAGAGAGTTTTGTCTAAGAAAATTGGAGATTACGAATCGAGTGCAAAACGTTGCAAAAAAAAAAAAAAAAGTCACGCTCTTTAAGAAAAACTTTGTGTCCAGTATTTAAGGAATAGAAATACTTGAAACCAAAAATGAAAGAAAAACTTAAATAGAATTTTAAGGATATTTAAGGGAATCGTATGTTAGAGTTGGAATAACTCAATTAAATTATGAAGAACTATATTACTTTTGTGTTTTATACAACTGTTTATTTATCCATTCTCATTCGAAAATATTAAGGTTCTTCTTCTAAAATAGTTGAATCAATTAAGAAGAGTAATTGAATTTTAGTTGAGTCAATCAGGAAATTAATTGATCGGTAGCTAAATGAATCACGAAGGTGACTAAACCATTTAGAATGAAAAACTCCAATACACATATACATATATTTAGATATATGTATGTATAAAGGATATACTACTTATTCTTGTGCTGTTTATTAGCTATTTTATATACTTTAAACTGCGACAATTAATCCTGTGTAACTTTGCACGCTTATTTATTGTTTTATATTCCTAAAAAGTAGTTTCCTTTGCAAATCTTAATGTCAATAATGATATCTCATAACAAGATTAAATTAATTTAGTACTATAATTTCATTTTCCTTTAGCTACATTTGTCTTTAGGTATTCAACCAGTCAAATATATTTCCAAGATTATTATTTCTTCATTTACATTCGTTCTTTTCCGCTTCTGTCTTTACTTGTTTGTTTAAGTTAAAGTTTATTTAAAATAAGTATGATTGATTGCTTAAAGTTGTGACTAATTTGAGTTGCTATCTGTCATATATAGTATCTAGCCAAAACTGAGCGAAAGTTAATCGAAACTCTAAGAAACAAACTAAGTTTAACGCCCACAATCCATTTTTTTCAGGAGAAAGCAAAAAGGCACCTTTAACTATTTATAATTAATTTTTCTTTTGCCTTTTCTCTACATATTTAACTTTATTGTCTTATTCATGTTAGCAATGTCTCACTCTCTCTCTCTCTCTTTTTCACATTGCAGGCCAGCGTTGATGATAATGATTCCATTGGCAAGAATAGTCTTTACCACGAGCCCTTTAATGTGAATATGTATACAAGCGGTGTGAATGGTTACGCAGCGGTTAATGATTTACAATGTAATATGACGCCAGACTATACAGGTGTGTATATATCTTAACTTGGCTTACCTTACCTTTCCGACCTTTGCCAGCAGTAAATCCTCCCTCGCCATTTCCGTTCATTCCACACTCTTTTCTCTTTCTCTCTCTCCGTGTGTATGTGCTTTTATTTTTTTTTTGTATTTCGGAGTCATAAAATATGGCGTCGCCTGTCAACTAATGCAAATAAATTTTTGTGGCCATTTCTCCTGACTAAGCAAAGTTTGTTTCTCATTCTCTCTTTCTCGCTCTGTCTATGTGTCTCTGTTCTCCCTGGTGACCGCACAGATGTGCCCGAAGGTGGCTATGCGGTACCCCATATGCAGGACTACATGCCGTCAACGAAAATGGCAAATGCCGGCGGCGGCGGCGGTGTTGGCAGCGGCGGTGGTTATGTGAATGTGCGACGCACTCCGCCGCCACCGCTGAGCAGTATATTCCCCAGGCCGCCGACAGTGCCGCCGCCGCCCATGGAGAAATATTATGCCACCACGGCCATATTTAAGCCCATCAAGGGAGCCGGCTCATCGGTGAGTGGTGGCAGCAATACGAATACGGTTAGCAGTGGCGGTGGCAAGAGCAATCACAGCCAGGAGCACAATGGCATCTATGATGATGGCATGGGCACCATGAATTCCCAATCCACAGCCCCTATGATCAATCCGTATAGCAGTGGTGGTAATAGTGCTGCTGCCGCTGCTGCGGCTGCTGCTGAATTCCAACGCGCACGAACCTACAATTTCCGTAGTTATCCTGATAATCTCTAGTTCGAAGCTTCACTCAAGCTGGCAACTGCGGGGGCGGGGACGGGTCCTGGTGCTTTAGCATTAGGTGGAGCATCTGATCCAGCTAACAGTAAGCGTTCCACCAACTCCACCTCTAACTCATCATCCAGCACCACCATGCCGAAGAAGCCGCAGCATTTGAGTCTTGCCAATAGCAGTAATACTAACAGCAATACTCTCGCATCGGGCAAACCCAAGTACAGTCTGACTCTGCATAATAATAAATATGCCACCAGCAACAAGAATAGTGCAACGGCAACAACAGCTCGTGACAATCATCATCAGCAGCAGCAGCAGAGGCAACATCTTAAGGCTCTGAGACTTACCAGAGATGTTGTCATGGGATCGTCAGATACTGCTACTGCAGACTATAAGCGGCCCACTTTGGTAACGGGTATTTCGCCATCCGATGAGGTGGGCATACATCTAAATCGTAATGCTAGCTCAATGGGGGTCAACAAGTCCTCCGCTAATGCAACAGCTGTTAATGGTGAAGCTTCGACTAATATCAGAGGAATAACGGGAAATGTAACAAAATTGAATGGAAATGGTTTGGGAAATGGAATGACGACGATGAATAATGGTGTTATTAGTACATCAAGCAACAGGCTGTGGTATCATTGATGAAAACCCCATATTGAATGGATTTGAGGTGAGTTAATGCAAACAAAAATTTACTTTTTGAATGAAGGTTAGATAAGAAAAGAAGAAATAACAACTAGATAGTTAACTTAACGAGCATAAAATTCAACAATTATAGTTTCATATATCAAGGTAAAGAATATTAGAGCAATTTGAGGTTATGTTTAAACCAGGGCTGCATTAATACTCTTCAAAATAAAATCGTTTTAATAATTTGGACGCATTATAAGCTACTTAAATTGAACTTAAATTAAAATAACATAAAATTTTATATTTTAAATATTTTTAAACAATGTGTTGTTTCTGTAGTCCTGGCAATTCAATAAAATTTTCATCTGAAACTTTATTAAAATTTAAAAAAAAAAATAACGCTAAACTGTATGAAAGGAATAGCGACAAGTGACAAAGTGCATTCTTAACAGGAAATATGGGGATCATACAAGATAGAGATGTTATCAGTGTTGGGCAGTCCTTTTTAGGAAGTTTTTAACGATAAAGGAAAGACTTTAGAAAAGAATCTGCTGAATCTTCAACGAATTGACTTTCTGATTCCCTCCCGATCAATTAGAAATTATATTTCATGAAAAGTCATGAAAGGAATAGAAAGAAGAAAAGCGCATAGAAAAACCTCTTACTTTTGAGCTAAAAAATATTCTTTAGGCAAATACAATACTGAGCATCTTACTAACCTTTCCGCAATTTTTTTTTTTCAATTTTCGTTCTTATTCACAGCGCTGAAACTCTACACGGACATGGAAAAACAATCGCAAAGCAAAAGTTAAGTACAGATACTTTACTCCCTTCCTCTGCAGAAGGAATCGAGTTAAGGCAATGCGTTTAACACTTAAACCCACTGAGCAAAAACATAAAAAAAAAACCCAAAAGAAACGCCTACAAAATGCTTAAAAGGTAGAGCCGATAAATATGCCAACGAATGAAATAAATGAATGAAAATACAAATAACGAGACACCCTGTAAATAGTCGTATCACACACAATGAAAAGGTAGTGAAAAACAAAAGCAAAATAAAAATTAAACTATAGAAAAATCGAGCTGAATTTAAAGAAATGCATTAAACACGAGCACTAGTAAAGGATAATTAATAAATAAAACTAAATAAAGAAAAAAATATTTAAAAAACAAAAGAAAAGTTAAAAAAATAACGAATTTAAGGTCTAGCATTTAGCCACACAATTTGTTTATAAAACGAAAGCGAGATATATTAAATAATACTAAAAAAAAAAAAATTTAAATAATTAAATATAAATAATAAATTAGCATATAATAAAGTTCAACTGATTTTTAGTACCTTTTCGAAACCAACTGCAAAACTAACTGTAAATGCCTAAACTGTCACTCATACCCCGACCCCACCCCCCTCTTTACACAAACACACATACACACACACACACACACTCTGTAAATTTCTGTGTATAAATGTTTTGAATGACTATCCCTGAGATACGCAATCTGTATCCCTAAGATACATCTATATTGAAAAGATTGAACAGATGAAAATGCCGCATCAACAAAATTTAGAAACGAGTGGGGTAAACGTTATAGATGACGATGATAAGAAGGTAAAGAATGATAATGATGATGATAAAAAACAAAAACAAAAAAAATTGTAACGGAATTTAACGGACCAAGAGAGCGTGCAGAGCGTCGTCGCCTAAAACCAAGTAAAAATGAAGTTTTCATCAATGATTTGTGATTTAAATATTCAACTACTTATAAACAAATGAAACACAAAAAAAAAAATATACAAAAAAAAAAAAGAAATACAAAATATATTCAGTTCTTAATGCTAACTTTAATTTATCGAATTGTCGTGTACTACCCGAAAGAAAAATGACTCTGACTATAAAAAAACCAAGCACTATGAATATTTAAAAAGAATTATATATATATATGTATAATTATATATAAACTGAATAATCATGTATATGTTCCTTTTTAGTTTAATGCGCATAAGTATCAGAAAAAACTTACTAACAGTTAATAAAAAAAAGTAGTAGCTTCGTAGTAGTTAAAACAAACAAACAAGAAGAAAAAAAATACATAAAAAATTCGTGAAAATACAGCATTTTATAAATAGGCGTGTTGAATAGCATTTAACAAAAAATACACACACCCTTAACACACACATACACACACACACAAACAAATAAAATACACAGCATAAGAAAAGTAGTTAAAATAGTAGTAAAAACCGTACAGAACACACACAGAGAAAAAGTATTGAAAATGTTTGTGCAACATTTTTTCGCAACAAACTTTAAAAATAACAACAAATCAATGTAATAGTTAAAACCAAACTACAATTAAGCCACAATTTAAACAAATAAAAAAAAATTAAAAATGAAATAAATAATAAAAACACATTAAGAGATTTTTAAAAATATTACTTAAAATTAGGCTCTGTAAAATTTCCTGAAAATAAATTAAAAAAAACATATATGTATACTTTCCAAATGCACAAACGAAAGCGAATGACGTTCGTGTTGACTTTCCAAAATTTCCATTGCACAAAATGTTTGCCAACACTCAAACAATCAATCAATGAATCACTCACTCACACTACACTCTGCAACACTATGCAGGACACACTTTCCGCCACTAAACAACACTCAATCACGAACCTACCTACAAGACTTGTATAAATTATAATGAACAAAAAAGAAAAAAACTAACAAAAAAAAAAAATTTAAATGGAAAAGCTAAATTAAATAATTAGTGTCTAAGTTTAAATTACATTTTGTATAAATTGATAAGACAAATACACTGTAAAAAAAATTATCTACTACTAATTGTTTACTCTGCCCCATGTTTTTTTTTTTTTAAATTAAATGTAAATTATGGCAAAGTTATACAGGAAAATTGTTCGCTTGTCATTTTATTTGTCCCCTAGACTAGTTTAATTTGTAACTAAATTAATTTAAATGCATTTATTATTACATCTCTGTGTACATTTTCGAAAGCAACAAAATATATATATATATAAACATATATATTATAGCATTAAATTATTTAACAGCAAACAAAATTCGTTTAATTTCTTTCTCATTAATTATGAAAGTGGAATTTTTGGCATACAATCGAATTGCGGCTACTGAGATTTTTTATTCAGTTCAATTTTTTTTCGCAATTGTTGTTGTTGTTTTTCTTTTCACCTCCCTCTATTTTGGGTAGCTAAAATGCGTCATAGATATTGTTTAAACAAAGGCATCATATATTATATAAATATAATGCTAAAAGAATTAACAATAAATATTAATTGAAATATTTAAAAATAATTAAGCGCAGAGAACACGAAAAAAAAGCAAAATCAATGGAAATCGCATAAAAAAAAAAACACTCCCAAAAACAAAGACACACACGAACACAAGAAAACAAATGACAATTGAAAACTGGGTAATAAATCATGATAGAAAAATAAAATACAACAAAAAAAAAAAAACAAAAAATTGAAAGAAAAGCGTGAAAAATTAATAATAAAAAAAATTATACAACTGAAAAAAAAAAGAAATGTAATAATTTTGATTGTTTTTAATTGGGATTGCAAGTGAAAGTTTCGTTAAAGACAAACGAAAAGAAAGGGAAAGGGCTTAAAGGGTACATTAAGCATATATTTATATATACTCTTCCTCTTCGCCAATTTAAAGGTCAAGTATTGAAGTTGTTAAGCGCATCTTTTGGAGATTGATTGAGACTTAAAAATTTATTGAAAAATTGTTAACAATCAAGAGTCAATATAATCAAGATGTGGAGTCCACAATCAAGACGAAGTTGTATGCATTGATTCACTTTACATAACGTATTCATTTAATTTTCGAAAACTGAGAAGTTATTGAAATGTTTCAACATTCATAATTAATTTGTATATTTTTTAATAAAATTATCTACAGTTTGCAATCACAAAACCAAAAAGAAAGCGGTTTGAGCTCTTTGCAGATTTGGAATCTCCACCTTTCCAAATAACTAAAAGTAATTTACTTAAAAACTAAATACTAAATACTTCCATAATGGATTAGCAAAGAGCGAAATAGTTACAAAGTGTTGTAATAACCAGCAGATTAAGCGTCTTTCGAAGACAAAATACGGATAGCCGAGAGTAGAGATGTCGAAATATAAAATCGTAAAATTAGTTTAGTCTCTTTACTTCAGCTTTTAAAATTAATTTGTAGCAAAGTTTTAATTGTAATAAATATAATATCCATTACAAAATTACACCAATTTCAAAAACAGCAAGGGAGATATTCAAATATTCTATTTCCATTAGAATATTTGATTAATTACTTAATCTGTCCCTAAAAACCTGACATATACAATAGTTTGAAGTTTTATTATTCTCTAGCTTCATAGACATGGAAATGAGAGTACAAGGTATATCTTATTTGATAAGTAACTCTTAAATATGTACTATATATTCATAAGCACTTTCAGAAATAACTTATTATAAATCTTTTGTTCATGGTATACTTAAACGTTATTAAAAAAAACAAAACTCATAGCAATATTTTCAATATCAGTTATAATAATAACTCTGACCGTGAACCAGTTAAAAACCTTTCCTCTGATCCCTTCCTTTAATGCACTATTCATCTTGGAGTAATTTCTACTTCAAAGCAATTGAGAACTTCACATTGTCAAGGTTGGGGGGGGGAGAGAAGAGTAAGTAATATGACTTAAGGAACTTCATAAACAGAAATGCATTCCCCCCCCCTCAAGCTAAAGATAAACAACAACTCAAAGTCTGTGTAAACAACCTTCCGGACGCAATTCAACAACAGTTCAGAAAGATCTTTCAAACATAACAAAAACCATGCATATCAAAACTGCCTTTTAGATATTCCTTTGGGACCTGAACTGCACAACACACACACACACAAACTCATACTCACACACAACAAGGAAGTTCAACATAAGCGCAATGTTTATATAGTACAGAAGGCCATAAGGTTAGCTAAAGGCAATGGGATTAATCAGAGCACTTATGTCCCCAGTTTCTTACCCTTAAATGGATCAATGACCGGATTGTTCATTTGACATCTGCTTTAATTCTAGGACAAGAATAACTCGATTACCAATACTTCCTGACCACAAATCAGTCCGTGGATAAATGAATGAATGAAAGTAGAGCATAGCCACATGTCAGGGAGAAAAAAAAAAAACACTTTTTTTCGATACGTTTAAATCAAATATAATAAAATAATAACATTTTCGAATAAGGCATTTTGGTTGGCTGTCGTTTAATTGACACTTTCGATTGTTCGGCAGCTGACTGACTGTCTGACTGACTGAGTGACAGCCCAATCCATCCATCCACCTGTCAAACGTTTGCTGAAAAATTAGTTAAAAGGAGGCCAAAAGTTTTTTACTCGCCCGCTCCCTCCCCCACATCTCTTTGTCATTTGCGTGAAAAGTTCTCTCTTCAATTCGTCGCATTGTCTGTCATTTTTTGAATGTTCAACGGATTTTACTTTTTTTTTTTGTTTATTTTCATTGCACTTTTGCCGAGTTTTCCCATGTTGTTTGTCCATTTTACAGCCTTTCAATTTGTAGCACCCGCTGAATGACTTTATTTATCGCATTATGTGGGACTTGTGCCAAAAAAAAAACCGAAAAAAAAATACGAGAATGAAAAGTGAAATTGAAAAGGGTTGACCCTTAGGGGCGGTAAACCCAGTTTCATTTGGCTCTGTTCTGGACAGTTGACAACTTGATGTGATGCCACTTCACAGTATATATCTATCTATATATCAGAAGGCGTAAAGCGTAATAAAAATGCGTGAAAAAATTATAGATAATAATGGGGGACATTTTCTTTTTTTCCATTTCGGCAACATTTTAGGGTTAGTTATAAATTGATTATTGAGCGAAACGAACGAGCTAAAGTGATGGACTGGAATAAAATATATATTGTGAAAATTGATTACAAAGGAGGTTAAGGAACATCTGTAAATTTGAAATTTAACACGGTATAGTTATCTATGAAGTATACTTTATTTTTGTATATATTTAACTGTTTAAACATTTATAATGGTAGAAATATTTTTGTAATCTTCAAATAACGAGAGGCTGAAAATTGGAAACCATTTAAATAGCTTTTTGAATAACTTTTTTACAAAGTTTCAGTAATGATGATTTAATAGACAGAAAATGCAAAGCCTTTTGCTTTTTTTAAAGGCACTAAATCTAATTTCACTTGTCCATATTGTCCAATATGTGCAGTCGAAACTCTCTATGACGAATCCCAAGAGGTCGCGAAATTTCTTCGCTATATAGAAAATTCGATTATATACAATAGAAAAGAGAAAATTTTCATGTTTTTTACTACATTTTTCCACTTTTCATCTTCCAGATAATTTGCTGGGACATTTATCGTTCCTAAATAAGAACGGAAATTTTTAACTGGTAAAGAAAATTCATATATGGAGATTGAAAACGCTTTAACTTTTAAGTTGTACTAAAAATAGATCCAAAATACAGTTTCCTAACATTGAATCGCTATAAAGAAAACTTCGTTATATAGGAGTTCGTTATAGGGAGTTTCGATTGTATCTCATTTAAAGAATTTTCCCTAAAGATTTCCAAAACTTGCCAACTCTTTAATCAATTTCTTTTCAAAAGTTTGTATAGGTTTGAGATTACGAAAAAATGGAAAAGTAGATCTTTACTGATGTATCCTTCCACAGCATTTTAAGATATTTCACTAGTGAATGATTTGTTATAACCGATTTTGAAAGCCACGTAAAAAGTGAATTCAAATCATATGATACCCAAGAATCCAGGCAGATGTATTGATAAATAAGCTGTAGTTGCCTATTTCTTTTTCCTGTTAACTTTTTAGTATACAAACTTATTTTCTTACTTGTCTTGCCCTATGTGTTGATAAGAAGTTTGGATATTATTAAATCTAAAAAATTATCTTTAAAGCTGAAAGAGTTTTCAAGGAATACAGAAGTTGTCTTTGCCATTAAATTTTGGCAAGATTTTATTAGCTTCTATTAAAGATTAGGAATCTCTTGCTACAGACTTTATGAAGTGAAGAATGCTTTTGCCATTCAACCTCAAGCTTGGTCTACTACTTAACTACTTAAATTTCTTTCTTCTGCTTTTTTAACGAACTTATTAATATTTGCACATCTTAAAAAACATATTTTCATTATAGAGATCAATTTTGCTTAATTTAAGAAACCTCTTCAACATAATACTCAATAATTTGATTATATTAAATATTATATTTTTCTTTGTCATTCGTTTGCCCTTCATTCAAATCCATGTCCTGGTAAACAACAACAAAAAAAAGAAAAATCCAATATCAGCTGTTGTTTATATGTCTTTTACCATTATCATAGGCTCTCATCATGGTAAGTATCCATTCCAAGTATTAACTAGATACTCTCCCTACTAAGCCGTCTGGACAAATACTTTAATACCCATCATTCGGTCCGCGAAATCCGGCTACATAAAAATGCAGAAATATATGGTTTTTTCTTTTTTTTATATGCCGACAACAAAACAATTGTGCAAATAAGTAAAAAAAAAAAAAAAAAGAAGAGAAAAAGCAACATAATCCTAATTACAATTGCAAGTTATAAATAAACATGGACAAGACGAATGAGAGACTCTATATCATTGTAATAATGAAAATCCCCAAACAACCCATAAAAGGGATAAACCAAACGGAAAGCAAAGGAAATGAAATGAATGAATGAAATTTTCGGCAAGCTGCAAAAATTGTTAGAGTGTAGCAGATTTTTAGAGTTGGCTAGAGAATAACTGACAGACGGACAGACAGAGAGACAAAAAAAAAAAAAACATTCAGTCAGAACGGTAGACAGTCAACGACATGTGTACGACCTGTGTGTAAAGGATCGAGGGTAAGCGAGGGCATATTGGTTAGTTGAGAACTTTGGTAAAATAAAGTTGTAGCCATAACAAGCATAATTCAACTTGTAATTTTGAAATTTGTACTGTTTACTGGTTGAAACTCGATTCCGATTTGCAATTGTTGTTTAATTTTAAACTTCTTGAGCCAGAAATAAAATTATTTGTAGTCAAAAAAAGTTTATGAAATTTAAAGTTAAATATTTTGAAATCACCAAGCTCAATTTGCTAGTTTCTATTAAACAAAATATTGTAAATTATTGTTTGGAATCAGTTTTTGTGAGGTGAGGACTCAATAGAAAAATTAAATATAATTTGAAAATCAACTTTAACTCTTCAATTTTGATTTGTTGCAAAGAAAAATAGTTGGGACGAGTCATTATTTCACTTATTTTCATTATTATTTTTCCTTGTTATTATTTAATCCTATTTTTTTTTTTAATGGGTATCGCTTAGTCGTATTTCGAATGAGTGTTTCTCTAACCGAGGGTTAAGTTGGCGGTGCAAAAATGTTTGCAATTGTTTTGTTTGTTTTTCTGCTAGCGAATTTTAATAAAGCAAATCGCTTAAATAGCTCAGTGTTGCAGGAATTCCATGTTCGCTTGCATTTCATAATTACAACGACTGTCAGGGAGACAAATGAAAATGTAAAGGGCTCGAGAGAGCAACCCTGCAGAGTAAAAATACAAAAACCCCCTGAACGGAATCAGATTTAGCCCATTTTTTGGACAAGCCGAAAACCCCTTTTTGACTTTTGTAAGGGATCAACTGGAAAAATACAATAGACAAACCTTAACAATAGATGGATGGAT
Source organism: Drosophila austrosaltans (assembly GCA_035045865.1). Classification (NCBI taxonomy): domain Eukaryota; kingdom Metazoa; phylum Arthropoda; class Insecta; order Diptera; family Drosophilidae; genus Drosophila; species Drosophila austrosaltans. The sequence continues at coordinate 2,998,574 of JAWNOQ010000083.1, forward strand.
AGATGGAAAGATGGTTGAATGGTTGGTTTACCTGGTTAAGGTAAGGGTCGGGGAGTGCTCGGTGGTGGCAAATAAATGCATTTGAAGTTGAAATGCGTTTGCTTTTATCAAGCGTTAAATTGCAGCAATTTGACAGTTTATCGTTTCTATTTACATACGAAAGGTGGCCGGTCGCTCTCGTCCTTCTTCCCCTTCTTTTCATTGAATTTTCTGTTTTTGTTCCCAATTTGGTAAACGCCTAAAAACAAAGTAAAATGTCAAGTTGCTTGTCTGTCTGTCTGTTGGTCTGTTAGTTTGTCGGTCTGTCTGTCGTCTGTTAGTCTGTCCAGTGCCAACTAATGCAATTCATGTGTTGACTGTTCCATCATCTCTTTCTCCCAGTTGTTTGTGTTTGCTCATGTCCTGGCAAACGTCCTGTCTGTCAATTTGCATGTTACCTTGCACTTGTATTGGCATTGAATTGCATCTCCATAGCACTCTCTCTCTCTCATTCTCTTTCTTACTCTATATATATATATATTTCTATCTCTGTTTTGCTGTTCTTTAACACATTCTCTTATCAGCATCCTGTCGCATGTCCTTGCTGAACTTCCTTTTGTCTATCCTGTGTATTTGGTTTGGTTTATTTGTTTATCTAACTATCAAAGTGCCTGCGTGCTGCTTGCATAACTTGAGAATCGAGTGTGTTAATTGCTGGTCCTTTGTGTGTTAGTGTGTGTGTGTGTGTGTGTGTGTCTATGAGTGGGTGATTGGGTGCGGTGTGTATGTGTGTAAGCTCTCCTAACGTCCTTTGAGCAGTGTTAATATTTTCATTTACAGTTTTCGGTTTACTAATCTATTATTTAGTCTCACAAACTTCTCTCTGCTAAATGGGCAAAAATTTTAAGTTTTGTTTACCAAATAAATTTGCATACGGTTTGTTTTTACTTTACAGATTAAAAGAAGAAGACTTCGTCTAGGTAGTCGAACAAATTTCTACAATTAACTTGTTACAAGAAATAAATCGAAATAAATTGCAATTTATTCTTTTCTTTTTGTTTACAAGACTTTGTGCCAAAAATAAATGCATACAATTAATCTGTTAGAATGTAAAAGAATATATTTTAGCAATAAATTTGTTTTTCTGTAACAATGTTGACTAAAAAGAAACTAGAAAATATAAAAAGAACTCTGTATATAAATAAGTAATCATATTAACATAACTATATGAAGATTCTTTACCTAAAGACCTTTTCTTTTATATTTGTATCACCAACAGCAGATGAAGATTTTTCCATCTTAAAAATATATTTAAGAGAATGATTTTGCTGTATCTACAATTCCAAACTATTCACTTGGGACAAATTTTCTACATACGACTCTGCATAACTTTTCTTTCAAAAATTGTCGCCAATCACACAAAGATACATATGTATATGCCAATCACAATCATCATTCATTGCTAAAAAAAAAAAAGAAAGAAAAAACTCGAGTCTAGAAATGCAAAGAAAAGAATAGTCATTAAGCCTTTTGGGACAATAAATAATTAAAAGCCATAGTTCTTAGCCAAGGCACGAATTCCATTGAGACTTCAGTGTAATGGCTAAAATTGGAGAAAAATGCGCTAATCATGCGCTTAACCTACGAATTTATCACACATCTCACACAAATTTCAATTACTTAGCAAAGGCAGCTTTGAGAGAATTCCCATGAAGGAAAATCCTAAAAAATGATGGCGAATAGTGCGTGCTCAAAAACCGATCAGGGTGATTAATGAAAGAGTTTTTTCTCTCTCTCTTTTTGTGTCCCCTCTTAAAAAACGGAAATAGGCAAAGAAGTGGAAAACTTGCTTTTTGGCACATATCGGTTCACTTTTGTATATGTTTTTTTTTTTCGTATGAGAAATAAACAAGTGTCAAGAGAGGCCATTGGTCATGTCAGCTTAACGCGAAAGATTTCAGAAATGAGTTTTTCTTTTTTTTTGGGGAGATTTTTTTTCGCTGTTTTCTTTTTTGACTGGGCAAAGAGAGGTGGAGGAGGTTTAGACCGTGGTGGAGTTAATCGCTTGCCTGCCCCCTGTTGCAGCAGCGTCACTGAGCCGAAACGTGGTTGTCCTTGAGGGTCTCACTTACAGGATTAGCATTACGGATGTGGTTCGAGTTGACATTCGCCAACTTGTTTTTGTGGGCTTCAAGTTGCATTTTACATCACCCACTCCCTTATGTTTGTCTCTGTTTCACACTCTTTGTATACCCTGCATGGGAAAGGGTATGCTGGGAGTTTCAAATGTAAGTAACAAAGGATGAGAACAGTCTTTCATCAATAGCAAAAGTAAGTCTGAGTCTCCCTAGTATTTAATATATAGAACCATGGCAAGTAATCATTCAAAATTTACTTGGCCTTCGCTAACTTCGTAAACTTTCAGAAAAAACATAGCTATACGATTTTTTTCTGGAATTCTGTTCTAATCTCCTAATCTTCTTCATAAAAAGATACTAACACTCATATAAATATCTGTTGATCTACAAAATGCTTTTCAAAAGAAGTTCTTGCTTTTGAATTTTTTCTATGAGTCGCAAGTGACTCAAAGTAAGAGTGAAAACTTTTACTTTCATAGCAGTACATAACTTCATATAGGGTATTTTGTTGTCGACTCTCATTCCATGTGTTTATGTGTTATTTGCTCACCCATTTGTTGTCATTTGTTGTTTTTCCCGTGATATCCCATTGCATAACTGCATTGATGAAAAGTTTTCAACCCCAACCAACCAAAAATTTTGCTTCAATCCATTATTTTTATTTGATGCTCGTCGTCGTCCTCCTCCTTCTTCGGTTTGCCTTAAATCGTATATATGTAAATATAATTTTATTTTTTCTTCTTTTTCCATTTCCATTTGGGTTTTCCCATTGTTTTTCTACTTCCGCGTGCTGTCGTGGCAAACAACCCTGAATGCTTCTCGATTTTAGTCCCAGGTGTATTTATTTGATATATTGCGCAGTTATTCCACAATACAACAACAACAATAACAGCAAAAATGGGGAAAAGTGTATACATAAATGCAACAAAAACAACAACACAAATATCGAAGAGAGAGAGAAGTTATAAACCTGGGAATGCATCATGTGTGTGACGTATGTTGAAATTTTATGCATTTGCCTAAATTAATGTAATGCAATTTAATTGAGTGTTCGATTAATTTCCAATACATCGATGGATAGAGAGAATTTAGTGATAAAAATAACAAACATTTTGATCAAATCCCATAATTTCCTATAATTATTATTTAGTGGTGAATGAACCCTAAATGCATTGACTGAGCGAAATTATTTTTAATGATGTAAGAAACTAAATTGAAAATATCGAAAATTTTCGGTTCACCAAATTTAAAAATTTGGAAGTTTTTTATTAGACTAGAGATTCACTCAATATAAAAAAAAACTTTAAATTAAGCAAAGTTTAATCAATGGATAGACAAACTGAATAAGATCTTTAATAACTTTTAACTAAAAATATATTTAAAGGCATATTTCAGTAAAATATTATATTAAATTTAAACTTAAAAAAGCAATACAATAGAACAAATATTTATTTTAAAACTAAGGTTTGCTGATTCCTAAAATCTATTTAAAATTGTAGTTAGTGACATGTTTCCATAAAATATTATTTTACATCAAAATTTAAAGAGCAGTATAATAAAATAAATTCCGAAATTAAACAAATGCTGATTCTTAAAAATGGTTCTATAAATGTTTAAAAATATTTAATTTATGTATCATATTTTAAAATTTATGTCAAACACTTTTTGTGTTGTATATTACAATTTTATTTTAACAAAAATATTTGAATCAAAGGACTTATTGAGACATTCATTATGGGTTTTAGCATAAATTTGGCAAAATAAACCGAATAATATTTTAGTTTCAATTGAAGCTGGATTTCTTTCAATTATACCATAAATAAGATAAAGAGAACTTAAGTATAATTTGTTGGGATTTCGACCAACTATACTGAAAAGCAGTTGATCAAGATAATTCATAGACTTTAGTTATACATAGAGTGCTTTACTTTTTAAAGGGCAAACGATCTTGTCATCACGACGATCCATACTTGCAAGGACAAATTATAACAAGGAGGCCTGATAGTTATTTTGCTTTGACAGAATTACGTCGTTAATTTCAAATATAGTTAATATAGACTGCACTCTTATATGGAACAAGAGTATTTAAGTTGTATAGTAAATGATCACATTCAAAATACTTATGAAACTAGAAGGATGGGCTAACTTCGGCCGTGCCGAAGTTCGTATACCCTTGCAAACTGTTATTTGACAATTTAAATATATACACATTTATAATGTAACAAAATCATTAGAAAGCATATAAAACAAGTCAAACCTACATTAAATGTTTGTAGCATGAGAAAAAAAAAAGTATTTCGAAAAAAAAAATTGTTTGGCCCGATTGTTCCTATGGGAGCTATAGCATATAGATGACCGATTTGTCTGAAACTTAGCACAGACATTTCTTTATATACTAAACTTCCGAAAGCCAAGTTTCGTCACAATCGCTTTCAAAACATCCAAGTTATTGCTCTAAGACTATATTCTTGACCGATCGTTCCTTTGGGAGCTATATGATATAGTCAACCGATTCTGATCAAACTTGGTGGATATATTTAAAGGTGTATTTAACTTATGAACCCCAAATTTCGTAACAATTGATTAAAAAACAACAAAGTTATTGAAGTTTAATTCTATTCTTGACCGATCGTTCCTATGGGAGCTATATGATATAGTCATCCGATCGGGATGATTCCGAGATATACAATGCCTGCAGCAAAAAGAAGCCTGGGTGCAAAATTACAGCTCTGTAGCTTTAAGGGTTTCGGTGGAGAAGCTGTTGATCCAGACAGACAGACGGACGGACAGACGGACATGGCTATATCAACTCAGCTCGTCGTGCTGATCAATAATATATATACTTTATATAGTCGGAGATGCTTCCTTCTATGCGTTGCCAACTTCTGACCAAAATTAATATACCCTTTTTGCAAGGGTATAAAAATTTTAAATTTTAAACGCTAAAAGAAAAGTTAAAAATTTACCAATTTACTATGAACTTGCTTTAAAATGCAAATATATCTAACTTAACGATCTCTAACAAAGTAAATCCTTCTGTACCCCTGAAAGAAGCAATCTAACTATGAGAAACGTTTGAAATTGACTAAACAAAGTTCAATCACTATTCACATAGACACTTACTTACAAAACTTATTATAATATTACCTTATTCAAAGTAAAGACAAATTTAAACAACCTTGCAACTGAAACTAAAAGAACGTCAACATTTGCCAATTTATAAATTTGATTTCATCAAGTCAAAATGAAACAATTTAGTTGACTCAATTGACCACTCAGAAATCGAAACATATGTTGCTATAATATATTGTTATATATATATAAATAAACATGTATTACTACTAACTATAATTGGCGAATTATGTTCGTGCGTTGTCCAAAAATGAATGAGCAAAATACAAAAAAAAAAAACGCAAAAAATTAAGGGAAAATATATCAAACAACCCTGCAAAAAAAAAAAAAAACGAAATGTGGCAAAATGACAGATCGACAAAAGTCGCCTTTTAGTGTAGAAAACTCTGTGGCAACAATTAAGTTTCCACATGAACAGCATTTAATGTGCAACTGATTTTCAACATCTGTTTTCATTTTTCGATTTCCTCATGCGTCTCCAGTAAAAGCGCAAACAAAAACTCAATGAAAAGGAAATGATACAGACGAGACGACGTCGCATCATCTAAATTTGGAACCGAAATAAAGTGTCAGAAACCATAAATTTGATAAAAAGGAACGGCCAACAAAAGGCAAATAAAGAAAGGGAAGAAAAATTAAAAGAAAAAAAAAAAGAAGACACCGCCAAGAGCACGTGTGGTTGGTTGCACTTGGCACTTGTGTATTTGTTCCCTCGCATCTCTTTACAGTGGCGTTAATTAGCCGCAGCCACTTGATGTCTACTTGGAACTACAACAATTCAGCTGCTGCCAACTTCGTTGTCTGATTATTGTTCTGATGATGATGAAGGGGAATGTTGAACGTGATGGGGGGGATGGACAATGCTTTGTTGTTGCATTCATTCCCCAGCATAAATTGGCTACATAATATGTTTCTACTATTTATGAGTTTTACCCTAACACTGTCAATCGGCAAGATGGTGGTCTGGTCAGGGCCAAAAAGCCTTGAGCCATGTCTGACACTCTCATCTCTTTTCTCTGTCTGTCTATGTGTGTGTGTGTGTCCTGGAAAAGTGCTCGGCTCGACGGTGACAAGTCGCCGAAAACACTTTGGTTTGCTCATTAAAATTCATCCACGCAGATTATTAACATTTGCATCTAATTTGCATTTGTAAGATACATGGCCGACAATTATGCGGATCGGAATTGTAGATGGGTAAAAGGAGACTGGAAGGCGGGTGGGGTAAACACCAAGTTGAACTTATTTATGCATACGATTCAGCAAGAATAATAACAACAACAACAACAACACAACTATTACACATACACATACGGAGAGGGAGGCAAACACACTCACTCACACACACACACACATTAGCAATTGCATAAATTATTCGTTGAAGATGTGGAATGGGTAGCGGATGATTTTGAGGCTGGGTTCAACGAGGTTAAGTGTAATTAAATTATCAAATTATTGCCAAGTCTTAGTTTGCAGTTTATAATCTATGCCTTCGACTAACTACCATATATCCTTGGATCTATCTTTATCTATCTCTCTGTGTCTCCTTTTCTAGAGTGTCCCATATTTGGGTCATAAATATAATTTACGTATAGTTTTCAATTAGTTTTTGGCGTTAAGTGGACTCGTTTGCTAACCAAAAACATCAACTCAGCTTTAATAAATGATGGCAAATCAAATAGACACAATTACCCTGGGTCTAAAGGGAAAAGTTTCTCTAAACTCTACAAGACAACAGACTACTTGATACTGACCGCATAGGCTGGCCAATATATTCTTGGTTTTTGGCTCTTAGTGTTGGCCCTCAAGAGAGAGGTTTTGCACTAAAATAGGCTACACATTTAATAAACTTCATGAATTTTGCATAAGTTTTGTGTGGTTATTGTCTATGGGATGGGAAAAAGACAACAAGAAAAGTAACCATAGGAAGACCAAGTTGAAAGTGGTAAGAACTATGTAATATATGCATGTATATGTGAAGATATTACATGTACTTGGTATAAAAGAAACCTGTCTTTGCTATTACAAATAACTGTCTTTATAATTAAAACAAATTGACATCTTTTCTTATTTGTTTTAATATTGGTATTTGAAGAGAAAAGGTCTTTAAATTCATATGGTACATATACATATAGTAAGATATTCTAACTTGTTTCCTATTTCTTTCCGACTTTTTGATAGGACATATAGTACAGATAGTATTGAAAGAAAAAATCCATAAATTCTTATAGTAAATTTATAGTAAGACCATCTAATTAGTTTTCTTTGGTTTTAGCATGACAAGATAGCAAGATAATTTTGTTTCGTATTGAAAATAAACAATAAAATAATTAAACTTATCATTATTTTAACCTCTTAACATTTTTGTAAGCTTATTTTCTCTGTTTTTATAGTTTTGCATTGATTTTGCCAAAAAAGGTAACTTGGGAATCATTTATACAAATTATCATATGGAAAGGCTGAAAAAAGTTATTTTTTAAATAAATTAAAAAAAATTCAACTTTGTCATGTAATGTTTATTAATTATTTTTCTTTTTTTCTCACTTTTCTGCCTTTCATTTTTATATAATCTCACTTTCAATTCACTTATATAATATTGTCATAATATCATTAACACCTTCATTAGCTAACCAATCTAGCATGGACTTCATTTTTCAACCTCCAATCCATTTTGCAAATGTCTCTCTCTCTCTCGCTTTCTCTGTCTGGCACTCTATCTGTATCTATTTCGCTTGCTTAGTTAAAAGTATTTTAAAACCATTTATTTTCAAATGACTTTGGACTTCGTCTACGTCTCTGAGAGCCAACCGAAAAAGGAAATTTTAAATTTCCAAACACGTAAAGGCGGCTGGCTCTAGGTGGTCGACCAACCTGAGTTGCCATAAAAAATTCATTTGACTTAAAAACTTTTAAGAGACAACGAAACGAGAACCAAAAAGAAGAAAAAAAAAAATTTGGTAACAAAAATGAAACTGAGGCAAATGGTAAAGAGCAACCGAAATTGATATTAAGTCAGGTGGCGCGTGTCCATTACACGCCTGGCAACCGACCAGAAAGCGAAAGGTTAAAATGTATCCAAAGAGAGAGAAAAGAGAAGAGAGAGGGCAAACATAGAACCTACATATTCCCTTGTAGGAACTAAAACTGACAGTTTTGAGGCACGCACATCTCATGCAATGCATATAAACAAAAACCAAAAGGAACAGAAAACTCCGTCTGGTTTTTGTTTTTTTCAAGAGAAATCAAACGGATATATTGCGGTTCTATTGTCCTTTACGGAAACGGAAGTGCAGCCTAAAAAGTTAACTATGTTTCCGAACTGGCCGCACGGTGATGCGAGTTCGGATGGAGTTCGGCGTTTTGTCAAAAGGCGCACGTGAACTATTAAAATCACTTGAGTGCAATTCATGTCACGTTCGCAAGGTGAACCGAAACTCTTACAGTCGATTGATATATGTATTTTTATATATATACACTGGCGGTCATGAAAACCGCACCATTCAAAAATTTCATGTTTTTTTTAAATCATTCAGAGTAAAATAAAAGAATTGGGTTTTTTTCTTAATAATATGATTAGTCACTTCGAAAAAGAGGTTGTAGATCAAAAAATTTATTTCTAAAGTGTGCATATCCTTGATTCTCACTATATGGAAAAATATAGGCAAATTCTAAAAAAACCAATGTTAGGCAAAAAAAAATTTTTTTTCGTTTAGCTTCAATGTACTGCTTTTAACTAATTTACTTATTGAAAAAGTAATGCTAAATGAAAATAAAAAAAATATCAATGAGGTGTCACGCCCCCTCCAGCCTCTATAACCGCCATTATCCTTGACGGCATTGAATCAGCGAGGATTTTCAGAGTTTCTTTGGTGAAAACGTCCTGCCAAACATTTTAAAAGGCCGATATTAGCTGTAACTTATTTTACGGTATCTGTTCTGCTACTTTTCATTTCATCTTTTGCCATAAGTGCTAGAAAAAAGTTTAAACCGGCGAATTTCCCTCCCAAGTCGAGCGAAAATCTCGCATGTCACCAAAAACTTTTTTAAATTAAAAAAAAAAAAAATTTTTTTTAATGTTTTGTTAGTTATTTACTGTTTGGAAAAGGTGATTGGATCAGAAAAAAATATTAGTTACAGATTAGAGTCGGTGGCATTGGCCTGAGCCGGCTTCAAAAGTAGCACTCGAATTGCAAGGCAATTGCCGTTTTTTGACAGGACCAAACACAGAGCCAGCTGATCTGGGAATGTTCTTTTTACTATTTACGTGGTTCATTACACCTATTAAATGGAATAATGAATGAAGAAATCAATGGGCAAATGTTAACGAAATTTTTGGTCCTGTCAAAAAACGGCAATTGCCTTGCAATTCGAGTGCTACTTTTGAAGCCGGCTCAGGCCAATGCCACCGACTCTAATCTGTAACTAATATTTTTTTCTGATCCAATCACCTTTTCCAAACAGTAAATAACTAACAAAACATTAAAAAAAATTTTTTTTTTTTTTAATTTAAAAAAGTTTTTGGTGACATGCGAGATTTTCGCTCGACTTGGGAGGGAAATTCGCCGGTTTAAACTTTTTTCTAGCACTTATGGCAAAAGATGAAATGAAAAGTAGCAGAACAGATACCGTAAAATAAGTTACAGCTAATATCGGCCTTTTAAAATGTTTGGCAGGACGTTTTCACCAAAGAAACTCTGAAAATCCTCGCTGATTCAATGCCGTCAAGGATAATGGCGGTTATAGAGGCTGGAGGGGGCGTGACACCTCATTGATATTTTTTTTATTTTCATTTAGCATTACTTTTTCAATAAGTAAATTAGTTAAAAGCAGTACATTGAAGCTAAACGAAAAAAAATTTTTTTTTGCTAAACATTGAATTTTTTCGAATTTGCCTATATTTTTCTATATAGTGAGAATCAAGGATATCTACACTTTGGAACTAAATTTTTTGATCTACTACCTCTTTTTTCATGTGTTTAATCATATTATTAAGATAGAAACCTTATTCTTTTATTTTACTCTGAATGATTTAAAAAAAACATGAAATTTTTAAATGGTGCGGTTTTCATGACCGCCAGTGTACATATCTACATAGAGCGATAGAGATAGAGAGATAGGTTTTAGGTAAGAGAGATATATGAGCTGCCAGAAAAGTCTGACCCAAAAGTTTTAAAAAGTTTACATAAATTGAACAACATTATATTCCACTCATTGGAGGTCAAGGTCAAAAAATTGGAAAGATTTTTTACTAATTACTTTTCTTTTACTTAAGGCAAAAAAAAAAAAAAGGGGGAAAATAAAACGCAAAATTTAATAAAAAATGAAGCAAGCAAGTCGTCCCTGCCGACATTGAGTATACCCTGTACCAACTAGTTATATTAAATGAAATAGAATATCCTCGAAATCGCCATTAATTTCATGCAAAATTCACTTTAACATGCAGCAACAGCAAACGCATGCTGTCTCGCTCACTCTTGCCAGCCGATGTCGCCTTGGCAATTCAGTGCAAAACTCATATAGGTATATCTCCGATATTTATTGTCCGATTTCGACAAAATTTGGTCAGCTAGTCCAGTTTGGGTATATAATTAGGTGTGGCAAGTAAGAATGCGATATCTTTAGTACAGCTCTAGTAATACGTTTTCCCGATTTGCGGGGGCGGAAGTGGGCGTGGCAAAAATTTGAAACAAACTTGATCTGGCTGCACACTAGACGGATCTACAAACCAAATTTGGTAGCTCTAGCTCTTATAGTCTCCGAGATCTAGGTGTTCATACAGACGGACGGACAGACGGACAGACGGACGGACAGACGGACGGACAGACGGACGGACAGACGGACATGGCTCAATCGACTCGGCTAGTGATGCTGATCAAGAATATATATACTTTATGGGGTCAGAAATGTATATTTCTGCCTGTTACATACATTTTAGCGACTTTAATATACCCTTTTACCCTATGGGTACAGGGTATAAAAAAACAATTTATAAGCAACAACTAAATGTGTAATGCATCATGCAACAAGGTTGACCCCATTTTCAGGAAAAACTTTTTTTACACTATATAATTATATAGCCAAAGAGTATGTTAAAACTTGTTAAAGTTTTGTAGTAATTATAATATTTTTCTGTTTACTTTTCAATTGAAATTAATTAGTCAATAATACTGAAACCGTGAAATTTAAACAATTAATGTCAGAATTTGCCAAGTTCCTTACGTGGTTTTCCATGTCTTAGGTCTCAATAGACTCGGGTATTGATGCTGATCAAGAATATATATCAATAATTTATTCTTCATGTTACATTTGTTTATTTAAGCGACTTTAATATACTTTTTTACTTCATTTTAAAAGGTACAAATAGAAATAAAATAAATTTAATAACTCAATTGAAATATCTTTTTAAAACTTTAATTTGAACTTGTTTATATTATTTTTTGTTTGCATTTCTCTTTTATTATTTACATTTATAAAACAAAAAAACAAAACAAAACTAAATTGTTAACTGAATAATACTTTATTAGAATATTTAAACAAATTTTGACGCTTCAGAAAATTTGCAATTTTTTTCTTTTTGGACAAAAACCAAATGTAAACTGAAATGAATTTAGCAAATAAATTTTGATCTAAGCTGATTATTTACATTGGGCAGCAGGCAAATGCCAAAGAATTTGACCCAAATTCATGTAAAATGCAATAAATAGAAATATTGTTTTGATTAAGAGATAGATATGAAATGATGATAGTGAATGGTAATATATTTGGACAGAGGCGATTGTTTTATTACATTTACAATTTATTTTTGACAGATGAAAAACAATTAATGGAAATTCGTTTAAAGCATTCGCCAAACTTCTCCCTCTCTCTCTCTATCTATCCTTTTTCTTTTAGGGGTATCTGTGTGCAACTTGCTCTTGCGGTGACATGTTTTTAATTAAATGATGTAAAATTTAACGCCACACGCGCCGCATGCCACATGCCGCAGGTCTAATGAAAGATAGAGAGTGGTTTGCATGTGGCACGGTGGCAAAGGGCGCCGCATAATGAAAGCAAAAGTTGCCTCAACATTTACAAGGCAGCCTAAGCACACTTACACAGGTTCCATAGACTTCCCAATCTCCGACTACTTCTATCTCCTGCGCCTAACATGTGTTTGGGTCTGTCTTTCTTGAGCTAGAGATGTGCATAGTAAGTAAAGATCATGAACGTGGAGAAACATTGCAGAAATATGGCAAATGGAAATGTAATATGCTAACATATGAATTGCAGAAATATTTAAAAATCGTAAGAATAATCCTGCAATTTATACGAAAACATTTTTAATGAAAAGAATATCAACAATTGTTAAACCGAACTCAATCTTTACTTTTTTTTACCTAATTTTTAGTTTTGGAATTTAATTTTTAGTTTAAGAATAATAAGAACAATATCAACAGGTTAAACCGAACTCAAACTTTACATTTAACTTTATCTAATTATCATTTTTAGTTTTTTGTTTTCCATTTAGGATAAATATACACAAATTTTGCGTAAAGGGTTTCGATATTGATGATAGGTTTTTTTGCTAGATTTAATATATGATTGCAGTCTTTGTTCAATGTAGAATTAAGTTTTAGTTTATCAGTTTTCTTTTTGGAAAGTAAGTGCAAGAGTTAAAACAGTATCAAAACCGAAATAAAGTAAACAAAAATGTTGATTTAACAAATGTAAACAATTATCATATTTCCCAATTATTCAAGTCATTCAACAACATCCAAAAGTTAAAAGCCCCACAGATCATAGATTATAAATTTCAAAACTGTTTCTGAATATAGGTCACTCAAAAATGTCTTTTTAAAACAGTAAAACTAAAAAACATAGAGTTTGAATTCAAAATAACTAATATTATTGTTATTATTATTATTATTATTATTATTATTATTATTATTATTATTATTATTATTATTATTATTATTATTATTATTATTATTATTATTATTATTATTATTATTATTATTATTATTATTATTATTATTATTATTATTATTATTATTATTATTATTATTATTATTATTATTATTATTATTATTATTATTATTATTATTAAAGTATAGGATATAGTTATAAACTATCAACCTAACTATATTTTACAAGCACTGGCAACTAAGGCCTTCGGCTTAGACGAAAAACTACATCCATACACTAGCCTGGGATTCGAACCCGGATCCTCGTTGTTCAAATAACTAATATATTGAACAAATTTAGAAGATTTTTAGTTTAGTAGAGTTCTACCATGTGACCTAAGTTCTTAAGCCTAAGAACTATGCTAAAGTTTTCAAGAATCGAAATTACTTTTTTGATAAATCTTTGAAATGATTAAAAAACCACTTGAATTATTCATATACTCTTATCCTTATAGCAATAAATGAATCAAATTAATATCCCTTATATCTTTGCGTTCATATATTTATTAAAAGGCTATAAATTTTGATTTCTGCAAAGTATTTGCAGTGCCATCTCTAGAGAGTCATGGACTCTGATTAATTACGGGCAAATAAATATCCAGATTCTCTGTTCCTCTCTGTCTCTCTCTCTCCCTCACCGACTCCAAAGGGGATTTTTCTTTTCTTTTCGTGTGTGGAAATGATAAAAATACTTAGCACTCTGTATGCATTTATAATTTAGTTTTTCCTTTATGCTTTTTTATTTTTTTTGTTCTTTCTCTCTTCCGTTTTGATTCGTTGTTTTCTCTGTTGCTGTCTCCTTTTGATTATTAATTACGGTGACACTTTGTGCCAGCGCTAATGAGGACCAAAATAGAATTGTGTCCATAATTTGGCTGATGTCTATAGAAGAATGTTTTTGGGGGTTTTGCTTTTCGTTCCATTCTTCTTCTGCTCCATCTCATTCTTTCTCTATTTGTCTTGGATGGCCAACAACAACAATAACAACAACAATACCTTGACATGCACAATTTATGCAAATGATGCTGGCGTGAGGAGGTTTTGGGTTGCTTGTAGAGAGCAAACATAACCTCATTTCGCCTTCCAGCTAATATTGCACGCTGCTTGCAACGCGGACAACGAATAGACGGTCTTCCGAGGGGTATAGTGGGGAGGATTGTAGTTGGCTGCTGCTGCTGCACACGTTCATGAAAAATGATTATAAGTGGGTCACAGGATATGCAAATGTTTCTTTTTCACGCTTAGCTTAGTACAAGCATAGTCACAGCTGTTGCCGCCAGAGGGCGTCATCGCCATCATGTACCGGCAAGAGGAAGAGAATTATAGGGAGAGGAGGAGGAGAGAAGGGGTTGGGTTGGGTAGGTGAAGCTGTTGAGTTATATGCTCTGTCGACTACTTGGCAAAGATATTCTACTGCAAAATGCAACGGAAAGTTGCTAAAGAAAATGGCGAAAGTTTTACCCTCATCTAGCTATCTCTTTTACCCTCTCTCTCTCACTCTCTTTATCCTTTCTCTTTTTTCTTGCTGTATATATATGTATATATTTTATATCCGCCATTGCTCCATTGCTTGTTGCAACTTTAATTTTCATAGATGTTGTTGCCATGAGGGCGAACGAGACGGGCTAACGGTGTAAATCCATGTGTACTAGAGTAGAAGTCAAAAAGTTGACAATGCCAAAGCATAAGCCGGTCAAGAGGGGATAAACACACAACATCAAATAGAATCTAATTTGCTTTTACAAAGCATTGCCTGAAATATATAAGTATTTATAATTATAGTAAATGGAACTACATATGGGAAAGTAATGTAAAAGTAATGTAAATTAACCAAAGTACTTAAACTTCTTTTAATAGATGTCTAAAACGGACTCCATTGTTTGACTTGTCCTTAAATAGCGATTAAAATTTACTATAAATAAGTTAAAACCTTAATAAGGAACTCCATACAAGATGTTTAATAACTAATATCTTTACTTTATCCTCCAAAAACTATTAAAATTTACTATATATAAGCTAAAACCTTACTTACAAGTAAAATAATGTAAGATAAATAAAATATAATTCCTGTTTTGGACTTTAACTGATTTTGTCAAGATTAACCTTCGTCTTGAAGTTTTTCGAATTATCGTTACAAACAATGTTAACTTAATTAGAATCATTGCAATAATATATGTATTTATTATTATTTTAGAACCCAGATATAAACCTTTGTCCTACATGTCTATTTTATATCAACTTTATTCGTAGTCAATACAGCCCCAAAACTATATTATATTATTCTTCCCCCTTAAACTATTACTTCAATATAAGAAATACCAAAATCGAAATTCGCTTTTAAAATATGCATACAGTCTAAGAAACTTTTTAACAAATTGTGCCAATAACTTGTAGTTTGTACCAGGAATATAATACAAATAAAGTGCCATCTGGCATTAGTTCTCAGATATAGAAAAGACACATGACCAAATTGGGTCAATTAATGACTATTGGAGTTTACTTTCACCTGCCTTAACTCAACCCCATGAGCAAAGTGTATAAAAATGCAACACCCATGCGACATAAGTTTCAAGAAATGAAAGAAGAAAAAAAATAAAACTAATCAAAAATGGTTCTTGTTGTGGAACTTTCTAACTGTGTTGACCAGGACAAGGATATGGGTGTGCGTGTGTGTGTGTGTGTATGTGTATTTTGTGTTTTGCAATGCTAACGGCCATTTGCTCTTTTCTCAGTGTTTTTTACCTATTTTCAATTTTGTGCACTTCCAAAAAGAGTATATTTAGTTTAAGCAGCTTTTGATAAACCAAATATAGAAATTTATACCATTTTATCAGATATAATAACGATGGCAAAATGATTCGTTGTGGATTATTTGTATATTTGTATATTTATATATAACTAAGTGTTCTGTTTTCGTTTGAATTGATTAATCTATAAAAGTATCTGTAGAACAGACAAAGAATTTTTTATTTCATTAGACTACAAATAAGTATAATTGTTAGTTGGAAAACCATTTTTGCGTCTTCAGTATTAACATTGTATATATATTTTATATTTTTTATAATGATCGCTTAACTATGGAAAGGATTCCAATATAATTTGTCAAGGGTATACAAGCAACTGCATAGTTGGAACTGATTTCCATATATCTGCTGTAACGCGGCATTTGGCATAGTCTCTAGATATGTATATAAAAAAAGGTACACGTATATGCACATCCTTACATATATCGCAGAAATGGAGTGAAAGTATTTTCTATGCAAGTCAAAAAGTTTGCATAAATAAATATAAGACACTCTAGTAGAAGAAATGGTATGTATATAAGGCTATTGAGTAAGTTTTTGTATGTCGGTCAGTGTAATTGAAATGTCAAGAGATTAGGGAAAAGTGGCAACATATGGAAAACATATCATTTGATTATGAACTGCTTCCATTGTTTATTAGTTACAGTAAAATAAAGAGTATTTTCATAGTTCCACCATAGACCCAATTTCAATGTGTCGCCCATTTTAGAAATCATCTTAATAGTAATGGCAATTGCTTTCAATTTGAGAATTCATTAAAAATTCATCAATTTGTGAAATCTTTTATGTGCAGCAAACACTTTCGAAAACAACACTTTACACATTTATTAGTTAAAATTCTACAAACAAAAAAAATCTCTTGGCAGCTGCTTTAAGCCAAACTTCACAACTCGACCGCAGGACACTGATGTCCAATCCGCAATTCACAGCACCACCCCCCCATCACTCTCATTCCCTCAATCCCCGAGCGTCCACTATGTAGTTATTTTAGTTTGCTTTTTTTTTTTCTTCTTTTTTTCCACTCCGAGCATTTTTGCTTAGTTTGGCAAAAACACGCAGCGACCATTTTTCATATTTTCATTTATAAATTTATTATAAAGCCAACAGCAACAGGAGTGGGTCAGCCAGAGTCGATGTAGTAGAAGGAGTTTGCAGGAGAAGAGGCATACTAAACCGTACCCAACTCTGGGTGGGCTTAATAGCTTGAGCTTGCTCTGCTTTTCGGTACTGGGTACTGCGGTTTAGAGACCTCGGCTAGGCTACTTTGGCATTTATTTTAAATTATAGTTTCGTTGTAATAACTAATGCTCAGTGGAGGAGCCCAAAAAAAAAAAGGATAGAAAGAGACCAACTCAGGGGAGTAAGGGGGAGAGGTAAGGTTGCTGCCATGTACAGAAGAAATTATAGACATTTACTGGACGCTGAAACTTGTATTTACGTATTTTTTTTTTTGTTAATACCCTGTAGCCAAAGGATTTAAGAGAGTATATTGAAGTGGATACTTTAAAGAACATTTTCTAACTTTTAGATTAAAAAAGCATAAATTTTAGATAGTTAAATGTAACTAAATGTAATACAAGTAAATAATATGTAATACTAAAGAAGGCCTAAGAAGAAGACACTAATTTCTTATTTTCCTGTAAATTTCAAATTTAACCCTTTCCTTTTGTATAGCATATCATCTAGTCGATGCCTTCGTCTTAAGGTCCTAAATGATTTTTAAATGTATGCATTTGTCGTTACCCTTTAAGTTGAAGTTCATATGAATTCCATATGACATGACATGAAGGTTGACAGGCAAAATTTTGCCTTTTCTAATTAAATATATGTATGTAATTTGAAATGTTAGAAAACTCCTTATTCTCTCTGGCATATCTCTTTCTGCATAATTATTATGGTAAATTCCATTTTGGCACTTTTCATTTTGACAGTAATTGAAAATTCCTTTAACTCAAAGTTAAAGCCACAAAAAACAAAAAGACAAGGCAACTGGTGAACACTTTTGCAAATATTTCATCTCTGAAAATAAAATGAAATATAAATTAACAATGCCAATTGTTGGGTTCATCAATAAGTTTCGAATATATTCGGTATGATAAGATAAGTTTTCATATATGCAAAAAGTCTGTTAAAAACAAAACTAAAATTGGAAGGTCGTTCAAAAGATTCTGTAAATTATATATTAATAAATATACTGACAAATAATTAATCTATCCGGATCATATTTATACCTTTCAGGGTGAGAGTCTTCCCTAGAAATACCAGAGATATCCTAAAACAAGGCACTGCCCACTCTTATCAAAAAACATTCGGGATACACATTCTACTTTACTTAATCCTAAGCTGCATCAGGGTCATGTAATACCCCCGCCTCTTGCCCTAAAAGAATCCTTTTTTTTTTTGCTACTGAGTCATATTTCTATCAGGTTATCTACGAGCCAAAGTATCAAACTTCTAACCGAAGGCATTGGAGCAATTGGAGCTTCGTAACCAGGATATTTGTTTAAAGGATCTAACTGAATCTAATGAGACCAGCATCTACGATTGGGGGCCATCCCATTTTCTAGCTATTTTGGGAAATATCAATTAAAGCTTTCAATCCACATACACAAAAAAAAAGTAGACTGCTTAATTATGAAAAGCGTTTTTCCTTTCATTTTGCTTCTTTTCCTTCATTTTTCCATATTTTGTTTTTTGGGGCTAAAAATGTGAAAAATACACGAAACTTCTACATGGAAAACATGGGTTAATGAGGAAAATTATAATTAAGTTTTTCCCCCTTTTTTTTTCGTCCTCCCACCCCAAACGCATTTGGAACGTTCAACAACCCTTGTGGAGACTCTCGTACATGTGGGTCACTCAAATGGGGTTGGTTTAATGGGGTTAATCAAATATTTGACATTTACTTGGGTTGGGGCTTGGTCTGTCGAGAAAACGGAGTCTTCACTGAACTTGAATGAAGTGTTGTCTCCGGCATCAAAACTCATTAAAAATATTCGCAATATTTTTTTTTTCCCATACTTTGTTTGATTTGTTATTAGACACCGCAATGGGAAAGGTGTAGATGATATATTAACAAAATAACCGATACAATGGAAAAAATGATTAGAAAAAAGTTCGATAGCAGAAATCAATATTAAATCAGTTTTTTCTTATCTTATTTCAATCAAACACAAATCACATAGAAATCAAATAAAATTCATAGAAATCATAGCAAATTTCAATTAACTTTAAATCAAAGCTAATTCAAATATTTTTATAAAATTAAACACAAATCAAATGATAAGAACTAAAACAAATACAACTAAAATTATATTCTGCGTTAATTCTTCAATAATAATAAAAAGAATAATATTAAAATCAATTAAATTTTACATTTTAACATTAATTTAAAACAATTAAAATATATTAAATTTAAAATAAAATAAAGTGCAAAATAAAAACTCAATTTTAAAAAAATTTAAGTATATACAAAAAACAGCATACTTTAAAATTAGATTCAAGCAGATTCACAACAAATGTATATGACTTTAAAATTAAAATCACATTTTATTCTATTTCAAAAAGTAGTTAAATGTATTCAAAACCAAATCAACAACTTCATTCAATTTAAACTCTAATAACCCATTTTTAATAGTTTCCCGGGGTTAACTTATCCTTCATCTCGGACAAAACCGCTTTGATTGAATCGTGTAGAGAAAGGATTGATCTATTATAGCAAATCTTTTTCTTTGAACTCTACCCATATTATAATGTTGCTCATCAATCGAGAAATGTCCAATTGTGGGATCAATGGAAAAATTAAATTAAAAATGCGAGAACAACAGAAAGAGATAAAAACGGAAGCGGAAATATTTAATGCGGGTTCTGACCGATGGCACAGCACAAGGAGCCTTCTTCCTTTTTGCTGACCAGACGGAGGTTGGACCATGTGAGTTACACACAACAAAAGCCGATAAATATTTATTTGCATGTGTGCGTGCATGTGTATCTGTGTGCGTGTTAATTAAGAATTTGCCGAGGCAGCCAGACGATTAAATGTGCACGAGAAATGTATACGCCCTCCCCTTTCGTCACGCACAAAATGGCCATTAGTGAGGCGCCTTTATTCCTTTTTATTTTTTGTTGTTGTTGTCCCGAAGATAATCGAATGAATTAAATGGTATATATCCTTGATTTATTTTAATAAATATTTCAACTCTTCTTTTCGTTTTTTTTTTTTTTATTTAACCAGTAGAATTGAAATGTGAGGAACGACTATTGGCCATATTCTTTAACGACGATACAACCAAAGTATTTGCCGTAACGGAATATAGACCGATAAACAAAACTGCCGCACAGAGTACAACATTTCGATGACCTTCTTCCATATAGTATAGGAGACGTTTAGTACACCAGTTAATGAAGGCAAAACCGCAAGCCATATGTAATGCTAGAAAGATATTATTGATCATATCATACTGTAGAACATTAGTCCGAGAGTTTATCAGAAATGACAATAATTGCATATTGCCTAAACAAATCAGCCATATGGATTTGGAATTGGTCCTTTCCGTTGGGGCAAATACCGCTGACAGGACTAACAACTCAAAGGCTATTGTGCTCTTCACGAAGACTTTCCAACATCCTGGACCCAGCAATTTGCAAGTGAGTTGAGCATAATTTCCCAGCATAAAACCCGAAGAGAATCCCATGCAAAGAAGCTGACGACGCGCCGGCTTGTCCGTTATCAGTTTATAGAATGTGGCTATTAGGCTTATTATGGTCAGCGTTAATGCACCTTTCATTGGAATTTCCAGAACCTTGAACAAGTGCAAACACAAACCCAAGATACAGGCCACTACAGTGTAGCCCATCGTTATGCGTATTTGAAGCATATATTGCCGCTGGTGCCAATCGTAACGATTCTGAAAGAGGTAAACTACATTTCCTATAAAGGTTTGTAGATAAGTAATAGGAGCCCGCACACGAATTCGATTCTGAACTTGATTCATCTTGAAAAAGATAAAAACTCGAATTCAATATTTAGAAAATTAACAATTTTAACAAAAAAAGCTAAGACTGTTTGATATGACTCTGTACAAAATTTAGGCAAAATAGAAATTCGATTTAATACATAAAAAGCAAAGATATTGTGAATGAAGTCAAAGTAAGTCAGAAAAGTGTTGGTAAAACATATATGAAATAGTGTTGGAAATAGACAGATTATGATTGTGTGATAAAGGAAAACAGTGATCAAAGATATGGTAAGCTTTTAACTTTGCTAGAGTTCTTTAAATTTAAAAGTGTAAGTTTGCTTACTAAAATGGTTAATAACAAAAACCAAAAACTTTGAACTAATTTTATTACAACGTGAAGCTCGAAAAACACTTGTAGTGTTGGAAAATACATAAAAACGGTGCAATGTTGCCATCAAGATGTGAATGGAAACGAGTTCGTTATGTTAACATGTGGATGGGAATTGACATCGTTGTTTTATCCAGATCGTTTCGCTTAAACAATTTATCAATTATTAGTTGAATGAATTTAATTATTTGCCATTCTTCTCAGTTCGGATAGCATTAGTTTTAAGCAATAACAAAGCCCGCCCACTCTATAGGAAAGTCCCAGAATGACGCATTTCCCGAATTTGTTTATTTATAAAATTTGGAAAGTTTAAGTAATTTCTTATTTAAATGTGCAATCAAACTTGTTTCATACGAACATGTTTGATCTATGGTGAATTTCATCATGTCTGCAAGTGGTTGCCCGACCACGGCGAATGGCTTTTGCTTATCTTTACGTGTGAGTAGCAAATACTTCAGATAGGAGTTATCGCTATTTTAGCCTCAGCCATGGCGGAATCTTTTTCTATAAATAAAATTTAATGTTTGGGGGGCAGGCAAATCAGTTTCATAAAAGGCAGCAATCAACATGGATGGTCGTCAATTTTTGGTGTTCGCTCTCAGTTTGGCGCTGATTGGAGGATCACAAAGTGCAAATATACTCGGCGTATTCACAAGTATCAGTCCGTCACATTTGATTGTGCACATGTCAGTGGCGAAAGTTCTGGCCGAAAATGGACACAATGTAACGGTGGTAACATCTCTTGAGCCTAAAGTCAAGCATAATAATATTCATATTATCTATGTACCAATGACTCAAGAGGACGAGAGCGAACTAAACAATGCAATGAGTAGTATGGCAAGCAAAAGCAGCAATATGGTTCAAATGATGTTTCATATGTTGGGTCAAATGAGAATAATGTTTGATATAGGAGCCGCGACGTTAAAGGATCCACGCGTAGTTGATTTGTATCAGAACAAGGATAACAAATTTGATCTTGCTATTATCGGTTATATGCTGACAGAGTATGAAATGGGTTTGGCATATAAACTAAAGGTTCCCATCATTTTGTCGGCCACAATGCCGCCAAATGATATTCTGGGCGGTAAGATTGGCAATCCATTTGATAATTCAATTGGTGGTACGGGCTTCAAGGAGCGTTTAGCCACCTTTGGTTTGACTAAAGCTTTTGATATTTTCGATTGGGTCCAAAGCTTAAGAAATGCCAAGCATTACAAGTATGTTGAAATATTTTTCTTTTTCAACTTTTATTAATTATATTTCTTTTAGGAATCTATATGGTGATGATTCAACAATGCCTAAGTACTCTGATCTTCATAAGAATATCTCTCTTATATTTTGTAATGCCCATGGCTTAAGTGAGGGTCCGATACGACCTAATCTACCAGGTATTGTGGAAATTGGAGGGGTACAAGCTAAGGAGCAACCTGCAGAGTTGCCGGAGAACTTGAAAAACTTTATTGGTAATGCCACACATGGTGCCATATTACTCAGTTTGGGTTCCAATGTCAAGGGAGCTTTTCTGAAGCCCAATACAGTAAAGGATATGTTTAAAGTACTCTCCCAGCTCAAGGAGCGAGTGATCTGGAAGTGGGAGAATCTTGAAAACACACCTGGAACCTCCCCCAATATTCTATATTCCAAGTGGTTGCCTCAAGATGATATACTGGCCCATCCCAATATCAAATTATTTATCACGCATGCCGGAAAGGGTGGAGTTTCGGAGGCCCAATATCATGGTAAACCTATGTTGGCTTTGCCTGTTCTGGCCGATCAACCACGAAATGCTTTAGCCATGACCAAGGCAGGATTTGGCTTGAGTCTGCCACTTTTGGAACTGGAGGAAGAAAAATTCAGGACAAATATTTTCGATGTTTTGAATAATCCAAAATATGCGGAAAATGTTAAGAGTTTCTCACAACTTTATCGTGATCGACCAATGACAGCCCGGCAAAGCGTTTTATACTGGGTGAATTATGTTCTTCGATATAAGGGAGCACCTCATCTGCAGAGTCCTGTGGTGCATATGGGTCTAATAGAATCAAACAATTTAGATGTATATGGTGTTATTTTAACCATAATTTTAGTATTTTTGTTTATATTCAAAGTTTTTGTCACTTGGATTTTCCGAAAACTTTTTGGTAAGAAAAATTTGAAAACAAAGCTTAAGAAACATTAAAAAAAACCAATTCGAGATTAAATAATATGTATTTAATAAAAATAAAAGTCTGAAAATGTAATGGCTAACCGTAAAAATTTATTATTAAAGGACCAAATGTTGTTTCAATCAGAGACTAGCAGGAAGGTAGAAAGTTCCTGGACTAACAAAGATTTTCCATATTTCTCAATATATATTTCTTAAGTGTAAATTAAAGATAGCTGCAAGTTCTTTGCGAATTTATTTTAGGTACTTTCTTTTTTACAAGCGATTTCTGACCCGGACTTTAAAATAAACAAAATTGTCAAACTGAAAATTATTTACTAAAGATTTGAGTTTTGAATTGAAATTTGAATTGTTTGAATCGTTAACAAGTTTTCTAAGCATAGCAAATGCATTAAAACAACCGAAAACACCAAAGTTTTTGTAACGAAAGTTTAAGGCAAAACTTGTTTTCAGTTTTAACAAATTCAACTATTATAAAGTAAATGGAATGCTTTCATGAAAACACATATATATAAGTATATAGATTTTATCAAACTAATTTATTTATTTATTAAATTCAAAATTACAATGCCAAAACCAGAGCACCAAAGGCCTTCAGGCTATAAACTACTTTATATTTTTGAACAATTTTCAAATTCAAAATTTTCTTTTGTTAATTTTTAACCATATATAAATATTTAAAGTGCAAATCGATATAGAAATCGATATCATATTTTTTTCAACTGATTGTTAAATTTAATTAAATATTTCAATCAATGAAAAGTAAATTTGTTTCACTTTTTCCTTCAAGTAAAATGCAATGTGGTATAATATGTATACTGAAACATGTTCGTAATAAGACCCCCAATAATTGCTGTAGAATTATTTAATCAATTTACAGCCGAAATCAAAAACTTCCATTACATAACGGTTCCAATAATCCGACAAAGTTATTTATATGTACATAGATTGATTAGATACAAAGTTGCATTAGTTTATTTCAACATATAAGTACATTATTTTTCATACAAATGTAGAAAAAACAAACCAAAACCCTAACCTTAGACAATAATCAAAATGTTATCTCTTTGATAGCAGAAAGTAAGCCCTAGGTATTACACTATACAACATAAAAGTTGTTGCCAAAATAATGAAGTTCAAACTATTAAAGATGGAAAATCTTTAAGGAGTTTCAATACTGATTTCCAAATCGTATTTAAAGCCACAAGAATAGATTTGTTATTCAATCGCATAATTTGGAATAATTTTGTAGTTTAGTGTCTATTTATAACATTCTTAATTTCACCACGAACTAAACACATTTCTCAATGAATTGGCTTTTATTGTTAATAAAAAGCGCAGGCATTATGACAACAGCAAGTTAGTTGTGTTTTACCATTTGTCGCGTCAAAATGGCAACAAGTTCAAGTCAAATTTTGATGTTAGCCTTGATAGGGGCAGCTCTTATCGGTGGTAGTCAAAGTGCCAACATTTTGGGACTATTTACAAGTATAAGTCCTTCCCATTTGATTGTTCAGATGTCGGCAATAAAGGTTTTAGCCGAGAATGGACATAATGTGACAGTAGTATCAACAATGAAACCGACTGTGACTCATCCAAATATAAAATTAATACAAGTTGCCCTTACACCAGAGGAGGATAAGAAACTAAACGAAATTTTAGCTGAAATGGCAAAAAGCGAAAATAAGAATTTCATTGTTAATATGTTTCGTATCTTCGGTCAGAGAAGTTTCATTTTCGAGAAAATGCAATCAGTAATGTTTGATCAAAGGGTTAAGGATCTCTATGAGAATCGGGACAATAAGTTTGACCTCATGTTTCTGGGTTTCTTCATGAACAGCTACCAATTGGGCTTAGCTCGAAAACTAAAAATTCCTGTGGTCATTACTGCTCCAATGGCACCATCCGAAATGCTAAATGGGTTTATAGGCAATCCAATGGAGTTGGCCTCTGTCCCAGCTGTTTTTGTGGCTGTAGAGAAAGGCAAAACGATGACTTTCGGACAGAGATTACAAAATTGGATAACCAGTGCGGCTTTTAAAATAGCCATGCTTATCCAGGAGAGCAGGAATGCCAATGTCTACTAGTAAGTACAAATTATTTACAATCAATTTTTATTGTTGCTGATTGTTACTTTTATTGTACTTTTATTTGTAGTTCCCTATATGGAGATGATCCAGAGATGCCTAGTTACAATGAAATGAAAAAGAATGTCTCGCTCATTTTCTTCGCATCAAATGGCATAAGTGAAGGACCCATTAGACCAAATGTTCCTGCTGTCATTGAAGTTGGTGGCATTCAAATAAAGGATAAGCCCGACCCTTTGCCTAAAAACATGGACGAGTTTCTAACTAAGGCAAAACATGGAGCTATTCTATTGAGTTTGGGCTCCAATATGAAAGGATCCTACATTAACCCTAATGTGGTGAAGAATATTTTCAATGTTTTGTCAAAACTGAAACAGAATGT
The DNA here is from genome assembly GCA_035045865.1 of Drosophila austrosaltans. Lineage (NCBI taxonomy): Eukaryota > Metazoa > Arthropoda > Insecta > Diptera > Drosophilidae > Drosophila > Drosophila austrosaltans. Next base: position 3,024,546 of record JAWNOQ010000083.1, read on the forward strand.
GATCTGGAAATGGGAGGATTTGGAAAATACACCAGGAAAATCTGATAATATACTCTACTCCAAATGGTTACCACAAGATGATATCTTAGCTCATCCCAATCTCAAGTTATTTATTACTCACGCAGGAAAAGGAGGAATCACTGAATCTCAGTATCATGGTAAACCAATGTTAGCGCTACCCGTATTTGCCGATCAACCTTCAAATGCTGCGACAATGGTGAAAGCTGGTTTTGGTGTCAGTCTAGATCTATTGACTCTGGAGGAGGAACCATTCCGCGAAGCCCTGATGGAGATGCTAGAAAATCCGAAATATGCTAATGCAGTGGGAAAATTTTCATCTCTCTATCGGGATCGCCCTTTGAGTGCTCGTCAAAGTGTTCTCTACTGGTCGGAATATGTGATCCGTCATCGTGGTGCACCGCATTTACAGAGTCCCGTGGTGCACATGGGTTTTATAGCCAGCCATAATCTAGATATTTATGTATTATTAGCAAGCATTTGGATTGTTTTGTTGCTATTGCTCAAGGCTTCGATCAAATTTGCTTATAGAAAATTTAGCTCAAAGAAGTCTCCAAAAGTAAAGAAACATTGAGAAGGTAAAATGAAGAGTAAGATTAAGATTTACCTATAAATTCTCTTAAAAAGTATTTTAAATTCCTCTCTGTTAAATAAATGACATGAGATTAAAAAATGTTGTTGGTATGTTTTTGGATCGAATGCATCGAGTCGGTTTTATCAGGAGACCAAAATGTTAATCTTTCTTACCAACGAGATATGGGGAAGAGTTTATTTTTGTTTGGCTGCACTGATAAGAAATGGTTTGAAATAAAATTGTTGGACTATTCTTTCACTTAATTCATCAGTTTAAGCCGAAAGCTGCGACCGCAATGAGGGTAATTTTTGTTCTTTTACTGAGTCTTATCTCTACCTGCCGATGTGCGAATATTTTGGGAATTTTCACTTGTCCAATGCCTTCGCATTTGATAGTCCAAATGTCGATAGCAAAGGTTCTGGCAGAAAATGGACATAATGTGACAGTTTTGACCACTTTGGAACCATCGATCAAGCATGCAAATTTTAATATTATACACATACCCTTAACGAAAGACGATGAGAGACATTTAAAGGCATTATTCGGTGAATTGGGCAAAACCGATACTGGTGGAATTATAGGATTCTTTCTACGTGGAGCTAAATATATTGAGTTTACAATAGCGAAAATGTTTGATGCACTCAAGGATCCGAGAGTGAAGGACTTATATGAGAACAAATCAAACAAATTCGATTTGGTACTATCAGCCTATTTGACAAATAACTTTCAATTGGGTTTGGCCAAGAAATTAAAGGCTCCAGTGATTATGACATTGCCCTTGCAACCATTTGAGTTTATTGGCCGTTTGCTGGGAAATCCCCGAGAGTTGTCATATGCTCCTGGCATGAACGTGGCGGTGGATAAAAGTAAAATAATGACATTATCACAACGCTTCAAGACACTGGCAATAATGATAGGACATTGGATATGGGGAACCATTGAGAATGTTGAAAATAAAAAGCGATACAAGTAAGTAAAAGAATTATTAATTAATATAAATCAATACGTAGTGCGACAAACTTTCAGATATCTTTATGGTGATGATCCTTCCATGCCCCTGTATGAAGATTTAACGAAAAACATTTCCCTCATGTTTTTCAACTCGCATGCTCTAAGTGAGGGACCTATTAGACCCAATGTTCCAGGAATAATTGAAATTGGTGGCATACAAATTAAGGACAAACCAGATCCCTTACCCGAATATATTGCTGAATTCTTAGATAGCGCCACCGAAGGGGCTATACTATTGAGTTTGGGTACAAACATTCAATCTAATCATGTGAAATCAGACATCATACAGAAAATGTTTAATGTTCTCTCAAACCTTAAGTTGAAAGTGATCTGGAAGTGGGATAACCTAGAGGAAACACCAGGAAAATCTTCCAATATATTGTATTCCAAGTGGTTACCCCAAGATGATATTTTGGCCCATCCAAATGTCAGACTATTCATTACTCATGCGGGAAAAGGAGGCATATCGGAGGCTACATATCACGGGATACCGATGTTGGCTTTACCCATGTTCGGTGATCAGCCGGGAAATGCAGCTTTAATGGTCAAACAGGGTTTTGGATTAAGTTTCAAATTATTGGATTTGGAAGAGGAGAAATTTTATCAAAGCATAAATGAAATATTGCAAAACAAACAATATAAAGAAAATGTAAAAAGATTTTCAATACTATATAGAGATCGTCCGTTAACTGCCCGACAAAGTGTCCTTTATTGGACTGAATATGTTATGAGATATCATGGTGCTCAGCATTTGCAAAGTCCTTTGGTTCATATGGATTTTATAGCTGCTCATAATTTGGATGTGTATGCATTTTTGGGAGTGTCGGTATTTATAGTTTTATATATAAATTACCTTTTATTAAGATGTATGTATCTAAAGATCAGCAAAGTTAAGAAAATCAAAAAGAATTAAAAGCGATTTGGAAAGGAATTTAAAATGAAGAAAGAAATGTTAAAAGTAATTTAAATAAAAAAATCATTATTGATGCTTATTAAAATGGATATTAAATAAAATATAGTTGTTTTACAATTACTTAAAGCTTAAGAAATAATCCTGAAAGATCAGGGACAAATATCTACCTTACTCACTTGAATTTATAATAAAAAAACTAATTTACTACAAACTTTAATAATATTAACGGAATAATCTGTATTCTATATTTCTTTTCTATATCTAAAGGATTCTGAACCATTTCCGTTTCCCAATTTTAGATGCAAACCTAAAACTATATTTTAAAAATCTCTTATTAAATAAAGAAATTATATTGTTTTCCTCCCTATATAATGGAGTCAATTCTATACGGTCAACATCATTCATTTAACATTATATACCGAATTTATAAATCTGACAGACACATATGATTTTCTTGTTAATCTAAAGAATTTTAATCAAAGAATAATGTTACCTTGCAATTGTTAAACCAAAACATTCCAGTGAGAAATTGAGACCGACTTATTAGTTCAGTAATTCAAAAAAATTAGATTCGGCTTAACCTATTCTAAAAAGTCGGTTCTCAATTATAGTAATTGATGTTCACATCACATTACAATTGATTACATTATTTGCCAAAATTAGAGATTTTCGCATTTGTAAAAAAATTGTAAAATATTTTACAATTTATGTCTAGTCATGATGATTATTTTACTAGCATCTTATCGATTTCCTCACATTAAATTCACAGTCATAGTGAGGTTTCACTGTAGATATTGATAACTGCTTTATCATTTCAAAGATTAAAATTAACATGGAATATATTGAGAAGAGTGAAACCTAGGCAAAAGCCAAAAACTATGCAATAAATTGGACAAAATAAACAATTTTGAAGTTGAATACCAGACTTTTCGGTGATAAGGCTGATTGTTTTGTTTTGTCAGGCAATGTCCGTTATCAAAACCTGTCGACTGTAGTAAGAGTAATCTATTGATAGGTAATTGATAAGCAGCTGCCTTTTGGAGGTATAAAAAGAATCTCGTTTTGCTAAGACGTTCAGTAGTTTACTTGAGAAGTTCGCCAATATGAACAAAAATAAAATTTACGTGACGCTAGTCATCTGCTTAATTATTGGATCAACTCATGGTGCAAATATTTTGGGTATTTTCACCAGTCTTAGTCCTTCCCATGTGATTGTTCATCTATCGGAGGCGAAAGTTCTGGCAGAGAATGGTCATAATGTAACAATACTAACCACTTTAAAACCTCTGGTGAAACATAAAGACTTCAACATCATACACATTCCGATAAGTCAAGAGCAGAAACGCGATATGGATGAAGGATATGCGGCAATGGTTCAAGGTGATAGTACATCCTTTACGGGCATGATGTTGCGTAGTTCAAAGTTCATGCAAGCCAGTGTACAAACTATGTATGAAGTGCTAAAGGATCCAAGAGTAAAAGATCTCTATGAGAATAAGGATAACAAATTTGATTTAGTCATAAGTGGATACTTTATGAACAATTATCAATTGGGTATAGCTCACAAACTGAAGGCCCCCGTCATATTATCCTTTTCTGCGCAAGCCTTTGGAACCCTTGGCGCCATGGTGGGCAATCCTTTAGAATTATCATATGTTCCGAATATGAATACACAGGTGGCATCCAGTGGAATAATGACATTTGGACAACGTTTGTATACATTTTTAGTTACTGCATTGCAAATTGTATGGTTTGGCGTAATCGATTGGCAAAATGAAAAGCGATACTTGTAAGTAATTAAATAATGTTGTTTTAATTAAATTTGAATTAATTACAATTTTATTTACAGGTCCCTCTATGGCGACGATCCTTCTATGCCGCGTTATGAAGATTTAATCAAAAACGTTTCCCTCATGTTTTGTGCAACACATGCCCCCAGTGAGGGTCCCATTAGACCAAATGTGCCCGGCCTTATTGAAATTGGTGGCATACAAATCAAAGATACTCCAGATCCACTTCCCGAGGAGATTGCTCACTTTTTAAGTAATGCCACCGATGGGGCTATTCTATTAAGTTTAGGCTCGAATGTGAAAGGTTCTCATCTGAAACCTAAAACTGTGCAGGATATGTTTAATGTTCTATCGAATCTCAAGCAGAGAGTCATTTGGAAGTGGGAGGATCTGGAACATTTACCAGGGAAATCCTCCAATATATTATATTCCAAATGGTTGCCCCAAGATGATATTTTGGCACATCCAAATGTCAAATTGTTCATCACCCATGCGGGCAAGGGAGGCATTACTGAGGCTCAATATCATGGCAAACCCATGTTGGCCCTTCCAGTTTTTGCCGATCAGCCCACCAATGCTCATACCATGGTTGGTCAGGGTTTTGGGCTAAGTCTGAAATTGCATGAACTCAATTCAACTGATTTTCACAATAGTATTGTGGAGTTGCTTGAGAATCCAAAGTATACCACAAAAGTTAAAGCCTTCTCCGATCTGTTTCGTGATCGTCCTTTGACAGCTCGACAAACTGTTCTTTATTGGACCGAATATGTATTAAGACATCATGGGGCAAAGCATATACAAAGTCCTCTCATACATATGAACTTTATATCTGCCCATAATCTGGATATATACGCCTTGTTGCTGTCGCTCAGTTTGATAATTTTATGGTTAACAAAGTTTGTGTTTACCTTGGCTATAAGAAAATTTATAACAAAGTCAACCAAATCAAAAGTTAAGACAAAGTAAACGAAGAGAATTTTTTATAATAATATTAATTAATCTTAAATGTATGACAAAATGACTTGGCAATTTTTTCGTTCAAAGTGATAAGCGTGGGAAATGTATATTGAAGTGTCCGGCACGAGCAATGACATTGAGCCAACCAAAGCCAGATAAGCCAGCCATATCAAAAATAAAATGGAAAAACCATATAGTATATAAAAACTGATTATAATTTTGCCATGAAATTGTTGAATGATTTGTTGGCCTTATAGTATTTTTAGGATGTTAACACTAAATATAAAGGCAAATTTATATTTACAAATGAAAATATCTCAGAAAAAAAATGTTGATGTAGGCTCCACACTTGTCGCTATTTTAAGAAAAATTATAATACAAAAATTGTTTGCCAGTAAGTTTTGTTTCCTTACTTCTACTTTGTTGTTTAACTTTATATAAATAAGAAATAATAAAGTTTTGTTGAAGAAAGAAGCAATGCCGGGGTCTTTAAGGGAGGAGAAGCTGTTGATCCAGACTGACGGGCATACGGATAGAGCATAATCAACTCAGCTCATCGTGCTGATCAAGAAGATATGTATGTACTTTATATAGTCGGAAACCTTCAAAGTAGCCATCAATTTCATACAAAATTTTCCTTTACATGCAGCTACAGCGAATGCATGCTATCTCGCTCTTTCTTCTCTGCCAATGCCGCCTTGGCATTTCAGCACAAATGGATATAGGCATATCTCCGATGTTTATTGTCCGATTTCGACAAAATTTGGTCAGCCTGTCCACTTTGGGTATATAATTAGGTGTACTAAAAATACGATATCGGTTTCGGTTTCGCGATTTGCGGGGGCGAAAATGGGCGTGGCAAAAATTTGAAACAAACTTGATTTGTGTATGCATTAGACGCATGTTCACACCAAATTTGGTGACTCTAGCTCTTATAGTCTCCGAAATCTAGGTGTTCAAACGGACGGACAGACGGACATGGCTCAATCGACTCGGCTAGTCATGCTGATCAAGAATATATGTATATACTTTATGGGGTCGGAAACGCTTCCTTCTGCCTGTTACATACATTGTAGCGACTTTAATATACCCTTTTGCACTATGGGTACAGGGTATAAAAAGCTAATTGCTCATTTGTACGAAGATAATGATTGTCTTTTTACTAATAGCTTTTTATTTTCAAATTACGTGACTTTTTCACTTCAATTCCTAATGAATAAATTACACATACAGAAAAAATTGTTTATCACACATGTAAGTATATAAATTCGTAAGTTGTATGAATTATACATATGTATACATATTTTATATCTTCAAAGAGCGAACATTTTAAATTATTTCCATTTTAAATTCAACTATGAGTTCTGAATGAGTAATCAAGTCAATTTTAATGACTACTGTGATGAAATCAACAAACATACTTGCAACAATGATTAGGCAAAAAACAAACAAAAAGACGCAAACTATTTTGCTTATCAAACTTGTCTAGAGATTGTTAGACAGACGTCGCGACGTGACCAGTTAAACTTGTTAGCCACCTGCTTTTAGTTTACTTTTTACACTCAAACCTCGAACATGGCACAAGACAGCAACGGCAAACGCTTTTTGTTATTAGCATTATTTATCGGCCCTATTCTTATCGGTGGAACACATGGAGCCAATATATTGTGCTTATTCACCAGCATAAGTCCTTCACATTTGGTAATACAAATGTCAATGGCTAAGATACTAGACGAGAGGGGACACAATGTGACAGTGGTGACAACTTTAAAGTCACCAATTGCCATCGATCAAACAAATATTAATCATTTACAAATTGGTCTCACCGAGGAAGATCAGCAACTATTAAGTTCTTTGTTTGGAAACATGGCCAAAACGGATAACTCGAATATGTTGCTTGCCATGTGGCGGTCATTTAAGCAAATGAGTTTAATGTTCAATAAAATTGCCGGTGTATTGAAAGATCCAAAAATACAAAATCTCTATGAGAACAAAGATAATAAATTTGATCTAGTCATTGTGGGTTATTTTATGAATAGCTGCCCAATGGTTATAGCACAGAAATTGAAAGTCCCGTTGATAGTGCAAGTTTGTAATCCGCCCTCGGTAATGACAACTGGTCGAATGTTGGGCAATCCGAGTGAATTGTCGTACGTCTCGGCATTGGGTACAGTTGTAGATAATGGTAAACCTATGTCATTTGGAAAACGATTAGGAAACTTGGTCACCAACTTGGGCATGAAAGTATTCATTTGGTTTCTTGAAATGCAAAATCAAAAAATCTATAAGTAAGTAATTTCGAGAAATAAGAAATGTATTTCTAATAATATTATAATTCTTACAGTCAACTCTATGGCAATGATCCAAGTCTTAGCGGCTATCAGGATATTACCAAAAATATTTCTCTCATGCTTATGGCATCTCATGCTCCCAGCGAAGGACCCATTCGACCCAATGTTCCTGCAGTCATTGAAGTAGGCGGCATACAAGTGAAAGATCAGCCAGATCCTTTACCACAAAACATGGCGGATTTTATTGGCAATGCCACAGATGGAGCCATTCTTCTCAGTTTGGGGTCCAATCTGAAAGGAGCTCACATTAAATCGGAAAGTGTAGATATAATGTTCAATGTCATTTCAAAACTGAAACAGCGTGTCATCTGGAAATGGGAGGATTTGGATCACACACCGGGCAAATCTGAGAATATACTCTACTCGAAATGGGTGCCTCAAGATGATATTTTAGCCCATCCTAATATTAAGTTATTTATCACCCATGCCGGCAAAGGTGGCATCACTGAAGCTCAATATCATGGTAAGCCCATGTTGGCTCTTCCAGTCTTTGGCGATCAACACAACAACGCAGCCACAATGGTCTCCCAAGGCTTTGGCCTTAGTTTGAATCTTTTGACCCTGGAGGAGCAAGAATTTCGCGACACTCTATTGGATGTTCTTGAAAATCCTAAATATGCCCAAAAAGTGGGCAAATTTTCAGCTCTCTACCGAGATCGTCCTTTGACGGCCCGTGAAAGTCTTGTTTACTGGTCTGAATACGTAATAAGACATCATGGGGCAAAACACTTACAAAGTCCAGTGGTTCACATGGGTTTCATAGCTGCCAATAATTTGGATATTTATGCTTTAATATTAGCAACATTTTTAATTAGTTCTTATTTAACAAAAGTTATCATTAGCTGGCTATATGGAAAGTGTACAGGAAAGTCATCTAAAACTGGCAAACAAAAGGAAAAAGTTAAACAAAACTAAGTAGAAAATTTGTAAAGTATTCCAATTGATAAGAAAATAAAAGTTTTTTTATATAGTTACTTTTATATTTGTTTCCAATGCAATTGCACCTTAACTTATCAGTCAAGTGCTGACCTCCTAATCAACGTTTATAGCAATAAGATAGGAATATTCCAAATGCGCTGGAGGGTAGGCTAAAAAGTATTTCAAAACATAAAATATAATTCAAGAATGATTTGCGAGTCCAATGAGTTCTAAAAAGCATGAAAAAAATTTTTTAAAAACTTAAACTGGATAATAAATTTATTATATCTGACTAATACTTGATTTGTTCCACTAAAAAAATATTCTTTTACCATTCTGTGCAGTGTGACCAATGGTCTTTATGATCTTGTCTAGACATTGTTCATAAAAGTTCTTTAAAATCTTTTATTTACAAATGTTCTTTTAAGAAAAATTTTAGGATTGTTTGAAAAATACCACAAAAGTTAAAGTCTGTTTAAGAATTCTTTTCAAAGTTAAAGTATGTATGTCACAAGGCAAAAAGTTTCCAACATGCTAAAATCCAAAACGAGTCAGAAAATTTGCAGTTAAACAATAATTAAAAATTCAATTTTTCTTACTTTTGAGCTGCCCTCGTAAAAATTAATTTTTTTGCAATAAAAAATCGGCAAATTTTAGACGTTTGATAATGGGATTAGCTGGTAACAAAGTCAAGTTGACTTGCCAGACTATAGATAAGAATCTATATAATAGGAAATATAAAACCCCAACCTTAATCAACAATTTTAGTTAGTACATTTCAAGTTTGCATTATGTTTGGAGCTATAAGAATAATTTTCTTGGTTTTTGTATTCACACAAATTGCACAGAGTGCAAATATTTTGGGTGTATTCACATGTCCGAGTCCCTCGCATTTAATTGTGGAATTATCGGAAATGAAAGTTTTAGCCGAGAATGGACATAATGTGACTATTGTAACAAGTATAAGTCCTCCCATAAGACATAAAAATTTCAATGTCATTTATGTGCCATTTAGTAAAGATGAAGAGAAGCAAATGGCTAATACATTTTTAGAAATGTCACAATCGGAAAATAAAAATCTTGTATCATTAATTTGGCTAAATATGAAGGCAACAAAGTTTATGTTCACCAAAATGTTTGACACTGTGAATGATCCGAGAGTAAAAGATCTTTATGAGAATAAGGCAAATAAATTTGATCTTTTTATTGGTGCCTATTTTATGAATAATTATGAATTGGGTTTGCCACATAAACTCAAAGTACCCACAATTCTTTCGCTGCCAAATCAGCCATATAACTTGGTTGGATCCCTAATAGGTAATCCCAGAGAATTGTCCTATGTTCCCACACTCACTGTACCTGTGGAAAGGGGGAAGTTAATGAGTTTTCCTCGCCGATTACGGAACGTCGTCGTTTTCTGGATTATAAGAATATTTGTGGCCATTCATAATTATGACACTAAGAAACGCTATGAGTAAGTTGTCTAAAGTGAATTGATTAAAATATAAACTGAAGTATTATCTTTTCTTACTATGTAGGTCTCTTTTTGGCCATGATTTGGACATGCCTAAGTATGAAGATCTAACTAAAAATATCTCATTAATATTCTTCAACTCTCATTCGCTGAGCGAAGGACCAATTCGACCTAATTTACCCGGAATTATTGAAATTGGTGGCATACAGATTAAAGATCAACCCGATCCTTTGCCCAATGATATTGCCAATTTTTTAGATAACTCAAAACACGGCGCAATACTTTTCAGCTTGGGTTCAAATGTTCGTTCGAGTCATCTTACTTCCAATATTGTAGGCAGTCTATATAACGTTCTATCAAAACTGAAGCAAAACGTCATTTGGAAATGGGATGATTTGGAAAATATCCCTGGAAATTCTTCAAATATATTCTACTCCAAATGGTTACCACAAGATGATATATTAGCTCATCCCAAGATTAAATTATTTATCACTCATGGGGGCAAAGGAGGCATTGTCGAATCGCAGTATCATGGCAAACCAATGTTGGCTCTTCCATTCTTTGGCGATCAACCAAATAATGCTGATAATATGGTTAATTTGGGTTTCGGTTTAAGCATCAAAATGATTCAATTCGAAGAGAAACTTTTTAAAAACAGTTTAACCGAAATTCTAGAAAATCCAAAGTATACGCAAAATGTAGAAACTTTTTCAAAACTTTATAAAGATCGTCCCCTAACCGCGCGTCAAACGGTTCTTTATTGGACCGAGTATGTCTTGAGACATCATGGGGCTAAACATTTACAGAGTCCTTTGATACACATGAATTTCATTGAGGCAAATAATTTGGATATTTATGGCATAGTACTGGGTACTTTTGTGATTGTATTATTAATATTAAAAACTGTAATTAAAATTATATTTAGAAAGTTAATCAAGAAATCGAAGGATACGAAAAAAGAAAAGACAAATTAAAAGAAATATATATTCTTTTCAATAAAAACTTAAAACTTGTTTAAAATTTGTTTTAAATATCGTTTTTAGAGCAATGCAAACTGAGTTTGTCAATTTCAATTTTAGACGAACTTTAGAAGATGACAATGCAATTGGTAAACATGTTTTTATAATTTTAACTTATTTATTTGAAATTTATATATATCAATTTATTGATTTAAAACTATTTCAGTTTGTTGAATCTCCTCCTTTAAATTTAGCAATTCATTTAAAATGGAAAAAGAAATCCATTCTGGATATATGCAAAACCAAATTAAGTCAATTACAAATCTTTCTTTTTGTATACAACATGAAATATGCTTAAAATACACAAGTATATTAACCAAGTAACTCATTCGTTTATACTAGACATATCAAATTTTTTCCTTGTTTTTTCTACCTTTCTCGTTGAGTTCTCCATAAGCCACATGAAGGTTTTTCTGTCGACATATTTTGGCAACTTTATTACAAAAATACATTGAATAGTTTCCTCTACATTGCCAGTTGCAGATTCATTGTCTAGTCTACGTATTCTCCACCAACCAAATGGAAATTCTTACAACTACCCCAACAAGTAAAAAATGTAAAAATAAAAAAAAAAACACAAAAAACATTTTGCAATAAAGAAAATTTCAATTGAAATAGCAAATGTTGAAATGGCAAATGCAGGGGCAAAGATTCATTCATTCCCTTTGGAAGCAAAATATTTCAGTCATTTCTGTAAGGAAACGCTACCACGTAAACAAAAGGGTATAGACAGGCTGCCAATGAGTTTTGGCTAAGCGACTCACACTCGTATTAATTGCTCTAAAAAATTGTTAGACCAAAAATTTCATTAATAAATTTCATCAGCTGCGCACATGTAAATTCCACTTAAAAAAAAATATAAATAAAAAGAAAGAAAAACTGGAAACTCTGAATTTTTGCAATTTTTAAAATATTTATTTAGCATGTGTACGGCAAATAATGTTTTTTAGCGAAATAAACTATTTTCTTGGCCAAACTGCACAAATGGCGAATGGAAATATGAAATATGAAACTGACTTTTCCTTTCCATTGCCAGAAAACAAAAAAGAAATCTGCTAAATAAATATTGTAAATGTATGCAAACAATATGTTTAAATGACGTTGGATAAAACCAAAGTATTAACAGACCAATGTGTATAAAAATATAAATGTTTTTTTTGAAAATAGAATAAAATATATTTCTGTGAATAAAATATATCGTTTTTCTTTCTTTTATTTTCAGCATGATAAAACACAATTTTTATGAATTTTTGTGGAATTCCAGATGCACTAAAGTAACTCAAATCTTTTATATGGTATTTTTTAAAATTTAAGCAACAGATGAAATAGATGAAAAGATGATTTGCTCCTTCTTGTTTGCAACATTCTTTTTGATTGTAAAATTTAATCAAAGATTTTTTTGAATTTTCTGATTATTTTGAGCTCTGTTTACTTATAATATTTTTTTTTTTCCATTTGTGAAATTTTTGGTGGAAAATATATTTGCTATTGTACTTAGAGAATTTCTTTCAACTAAAAACCAAAAAGTAAACTTTATCATTGGTGAAAGGAACTTCATTATGTTGAATGTGTATCCCAAATTTAAAATGAATCGTTTATATAGTCTAAAAGCCGATTTAAGCTTTAGTTTCATATATATATAGTTCATATATAGTTTCATAAAGCCCAACAATCTCCCTCGATTCAAAATTAAAATTTCTTAATATTCAAAAATAACAATAGAATACTGCACCCGTAAAAAAAAAAAACGATTCATTCCGAATCCTTCTTTCATCTCTGTTGATCTATACAAATTTTCAGTTCTTTGTTATAATATTTATCTTGCTTTAATTTATTTAATGGCATAATGTGCCACTTCAATAGCACCTCAGGCGTATGTATATGAGAAATCTCTATCTCTATTCAAAGCAATTTGTAAACTCCCTTTCAAAAGGCAAAAAAAAACTAGTTTGTTTTTCTCCCCTCTCTGCTCACGATATTTACATTTAACCGAAAATAAAATGCGTCATTGTTGGCAGTTTGTTTAATTAAATTAGGAATAACAAAAAAACGAGATCCCTCGGTGATCCTCTGTAAACAATTCCTGAGAATCTATATGTACATCTATATACCTTTTCAAGTGGTTGACAAAAAAAAAAAAAACAGAAGTTGCATAAAATCGAGGTATTTTTTTTGTTAGGTAGAGGAAAAAAGGACTCCTGTAAAGAACGCATAACTCATAGTGCCGCAGGGAATGCCCGTAACCTACCCCTACCAAACTTCAAGTGGCTCATGGATAATGCGTAACTGATATCAGTCTCTGTTATATGAACTCTACTGTATGTCTCAATCAGTAAGTTCATGCAATTTGCACCCCGCACGTGTCCTACCAAAGTGCAATTGCAATTACTTACAGAGGGAAGAAAAAATTAAACATTTAACGATGGGAACTAACGGACGGGCAGACAATTCAAATGGGTTTGCGTGGGAAAACCATTTGATGTGGTTTTACGGACCTTCCTTTGAAACCTTATAGTTCACAAAGTGCGTTGGTCTGGGCGTGGTTTTTTTTTTATACAATTTTGAAATTAGTTTTAAATGGCAAATGTGGTAAATTATGGCGACGCTTGGTTTGGCGATTTTCATTTTTCCATTGTTTGAGTATTTCAACCCAAAAAACCACTTCGCATTGCATTGCATTTCATTTTGTTTTTGTGGATGCCCCCACACAGGGCGTGGCAATAAAGGTAGTGATAGGGGGGGAGGGATTAAGGGGTTTGCGTTTTGTAGGTAATTCAAATTTGTTGCTGCGTAAATTGAAATTCTATGAAAGCGCATAAACATTCCAATCAATTTGTTGGCAAATGAATTATGCATTGAAAATTGCATCGTTTGGTTTCTGTGGATCAAAATGGTCTGCCATAGTTTGGGCGATTGAGGGATTGTGGTGGGGTGATGTTAGGGTTTTAAATTATTGGTTTGGGGTCGATTTGACAGAGGGAGAGAGAGAGATAACTATTTTATTAGCAAAAATATAAATACGCTTAAAGCATAACTAGGTGAACGGCAAATACTTACATATGTTTGCCAAAGTTAACCAAAAGGTTGCAAAAATTGTAAATTATTAACATAAAATCGTTTTAGTACATTTGGTTTCAATAGAACTTTGTTCTCTATCAGATATTAGATATGGAAACCATATAAAGAAAAGTAAGACAGTTCATGTTCAAATCACTTTAAAGGCAAAGTAAAAAGGGGAATGATAAAAAGAGAATAATATTATTTTACCTCGTTTTTTGAGTGACTTAAAATAATTATTAATATATGCTTATTCTACTTTAAATGCTAACCAGGGCTTTTTTTTTAAAGAACTTTTAATATTTTTTACAAAATTATTGCAGAATATACATATAACAAAAGGAGAAGGTAATGTATCAAAAGGTTTTCATGCTTTGATAAGAACTTAAATTTCAAATGTATAAACAAATGTTTTAATTTGAATTACTAAAATTTTCTTTCATATTAAAAAAAACACAAAATTGAGAGTATACAACTCTGTTTACAACTCAATTTTATATACACCCGACGAAACAAAAAAAGCCGCACTCGCAAAATTTTCACTTTTTTCAACTCAAGTGTAGAAAAAAGTATCAAAAAGAACAAAACCTTCCAATAAGTTAATTTTATATGGTTTTTGGGTTAATTTTCTAACATATGGTCGATAATTCCATGTTTTGACTTTGACTTAAACATTTTTTAAAATATTTTGAAAATTTTCCTCTATTTTTCGTCTTTTTTAGGTTATAACCGTGAAAAAAAAAAAATTTTTTATAAAATCGAAAAATAGTTTTATAATGTTAAAATGATTTTTTCCACTTTATTTATTAACAAATATTTGCTTTTAACATTTTTTTTTAAATTTTTTCGTCTCAAAAACTGTAAATTTTTTTTTTTAAATTTCGTAGTACTCCACTTTGCCATTTTTTGTACTTTGGTCCTGTTGGGCACGAAAACAATCGAAATGACAAAATATTTGAATGAAATATCATTATAGCAAATATTTTTTATTATTCCTTTTCATTAAATCATTGTTTTTAGTTTTTTTTTCCAATTGCGCGACTTTTATGCCAAAAATTTATTTCAAAATTTTAGAGTCCTTGCAAGGAAAATCAAGGAAAACCACTTGAATTTCTAGAAAACTAAAACAAATTATACAGAATCTTAATGGTGATGAGTTCTCCTTTCAAAAAAGTCCAAGTTTAATCTTCCTGGACACAATGATATTGGGGGTGGGCGGCTCTGAACGAGATAAATGATTTTCGGAAAAGTGAAATTTACCCACTGACAGGGATTATCCTTAAATTTTGGTAACTGCGTATAAAAGTTAAACTTATTTATATTTTCCAGTATTAACAAAACCTAGTCTTAGATTCGACTTCGGTTTGCATTCGAAAATGCATCCTCAAACAAAAATATAAGGATAATCCCTGTCAGTGGGTAAATTTCACTTTTCCGAAAATCATTTATCTCGTTCAGAGCCGCCCACCCCCAATATCATTGTGTCCAGGAAGATTAAACTTGGACTTTTTTGAAAGGAGAACTCATCACCATTAAGATTCTGTATAATTTGTTTTAGTTTTCTAGAAATTCAAGTGGTTTTCCTTGATTTTCCTTGCAAGGACTCTAAAATTTTGAAATAAATTTTTGGCATAAAAGTCGCGCAATTGGAAAAAAAAACTAAAAACAATGATTTAATGAAAAGGAATAATAAAAAATATTTGCTATAATGATATTTCATTCAAATATTTTGTCATTTCGATTGTTTTCGTGCCCAACAGGACCAAAGTACAAAAAATGGCAAAGTGGAGTACTACGAAATTTAAAAAAAAAAATTTACAGTTTTTGAGACGAAAAAATTTAAAAAAAAATGTTAAAAGCAAATATTTGTTAATAAATAAAGTGGAAAAAATCATTTTAACATTATAAAACTATTTTTCGATTTTATAAAAAATTTTTTTTTTTTCACGGTTATAACCTAAAAAAGACGAAAAATAGAGGAAAATTTTCAAAATATTTTAAAAAATGTTTAAGTCAAAGTCAAAACATGGAATTATCGACCATATGTTAGAAAATTAACCCAAAAACCATATAAAATTAACTTATTGGAAGGTTTTGTTCTTTTTGATACTTTTTTCTACACTTGAGTTGAAAAAAGTGAAAATTTTGCGAGTGCGGCTTTTTTTGTTTCGTCGGGTGTAGTTCTTTTATCGACTAACTAAAAATAATAGATAGATATTTTTATGGTCTATTTGTCAAGGCTATAAATTATATTCGGGAGATGGTTAATCAAAGTGTTGTGAGAGAAATTGCAAAAACCTGCGAAAGAATTGTAAACCTATAAATGTAGGTAAAATTTCTGACCTACTTATTTTAAACGTTTCATCAAGGAATTTTATACATATTCTAGTTAAATAAAGGGACAAATTCAATCAGTTTCTCAAACTTTAACATCACCCCACCAAGGTAACACATTTCAAACTATTCAAATGTTTTTACTCTGCTGTATTTTTGAGTCTCATTTGAATATATTTTTTACTTATTGGTGATTTAAAATAAACTTTACTCCACTAATCTCTGTTGTGACAAGAAATTCTCAACATTTTAACATAATTAAATATGATAAATATTTATTTTTTACTATTTTTCCAACACTTTGGGCAAATGTTTTTTCAAATGAAAGCCATTTGACACCTTCTCCCCAATGATTGGTGATTTTCATCAAAAAATAGTTCACAAAATAAAATCAATAATCCTTAAAAATACAATATTTTCTGCATAAATAAGTAAAAACAAAAAAAAAAATTTAAAAGTACAAACTTACTGAAAGTGCATCAAAAATACAAGGGGATTTAGCCAGTGTGTGTGTGTGTTTTTTTTTTTCTTTCTGCCAGTCGACGGCAAACCAATTTGTAATCAAAGTAATTTTAATGCAAATTTTATATGTTACAATACATATTGAACAGATGCAGTCTGCTGGGGGCGTGGCACCGGTCTCGGTCCCTCGAACTCTCCAGTCAATAACATTGAAAGCCGTAAATAAATACCAACCAACATGGAGAGGAGGCACAACAACAACAAAAAATTGGCGCTTAACTGGGGAAAAAAAAAACTTTACTGATCCCCCAGTCACAGTTTCAACTCTGGTCGGCCATTCGGTTTGTTTATTTAAATGATTTCAAGACTTTTACCGAAAAAAAAAGAAACCCAAATGGTGACAACTTGTGGCGCTAAAAGTTGAAAGTTTTGTGGCCGAAACAAAACGAATAGTCATTCGTTGGGGATGTAAACTAAAAAAATATGCAGAACAGTAAGATTCTAATGTGTGTGAGACGAACAGGAGATACTCTACATTAACTTCGAGTAAAGGGGAAATCAAGTTACTAAAATATGTCGAAAAGCAATTGCAGTGTCAATTCAGTATTGAAACTCATCATAGGTAATGTGATTTAAAATGAATAAATTTTGTTCCAGGCTTAAAATAAAATAATTTTGTAATTTTTTGTGTAATTTGGAAACTATTAGAAATTAAATAATTAATGAGTATTATTCTCTTAAACTTATCGATAATGTATTAGAATTATTGGTAATATTCTCTAAAACTAATTCAGAACTCAGGACCAGCAGGAGATACTCTACATAAACTTCAAGTTAAAGGCAACTCTAACTAGAGTAACTACTAGTAGCTACTAAAATATTGAATTTAAACATTTCGAAAAGCAATTTTAGTTCCAATTCAGTATTAAAACTCTTCATAGGTAATATATTTTGAAATGAACAAAGGTCAAGTTATAAAAAATATATAGTAAGTAAGTAGTAGCAGTTTTGCATCCAGAATTTACAATAAATAATTTATATTACAACTAATCCAGAATGATTTTTGAATTTAAGTTCCATTTTTAGCTCTTGCAAAAGACAGTTTAACTAGAAGTAGACAGTTTAAGTAGAAGAGAATCTCACCACATTCCCACCGTCAGGTTTAGTTTGTTTATCAAAGAGGAACTGCAAAGATTTTAAGATTACTTTTTAGTAACTTTTAAATGAATCAATGAAAAATTTAATAAGCTAGTTAGTTTTATATACTTTGTCATTCTCACCTATGCCATAACTTTAAAATATCTTTATTTTAGCATATTTAACACCAATATGTACAACAAAAACCATTTCAATTCCATCTGCCACGACCTAACTGATTAGCCCTACATTTAGGAAGAGAAATTCATTTAATTTGAGGGCATGAAGTAACCATTTTTTCTCTTAAAAAAGAGCAACACCTGTGGTCCCATTGAAAAAATGTTTCCATACTTTAGTTTTTGTGATCCATTTGTGTATGGGTCACATAAGGGGCGCCGTAAAAACTATAAAATGGGCTATATAAATTGGTTAGTTTAGCTGCCTACGGTCATAATTTTTTCGTGTTTGCCTCTGTGGCTTTATTTTTTAGCCGACAAATTTTGATCGCATAAATTTTCCCATTGAGAGAGAAGTAAAGAAAAGGTCACATTTAGGCATCATTAGGCTATGAGAAGAAAAGGAATTGTGGTTAGAACAAGCCCACACACATGCCACTCAGACCAGTTGGGTCAAAGGTCACACGCATTGTAGCTAAAACAAAAAAAGAATGCTATATATATAAACACAAGAAGAAAGGAGAATGGGAAAAAAGGACAACAGGCAGTAAGCAGCAGGTAGCTCAAATTGCTTTCAAGTAATTATGTAATTGACTTTGAGACAACCAAACAAAAAAAAAAAGGAAGAAAATAATGGTAAGATGAGAAAAAGAAAGAAGATTTTGCTGGACTTTTTTGGTGTAGGGGCGCCATCATCATCATCATCATCTGGATTCTCATCCTCATCATCGTCACCATCAGGCAGTCCGTGCATGGTCGGAATGTCATTTTTCAAAAGGCCTTTTGTCCTTTCTTATGTGTTTTTTTTTCCTTCCCTTCCCTTCTTTTCCTCTTTCCTTTTTTTTGATTACGAGTATTTCCCTGACTTCTGCCGTCAATTGTCAGCTTCCGTTTTCATTTGTTATATGTGGCCACAGAATTTTCGTTGAATTTTCTTCTTTATTGGTCGTTGTTTTTTTTTTTTTTTTTTCTTGTGGCATATGTCGCAGATTATGACATTTTGGCGGCATTTTGATGAGCAAAAGCAAGTTGATTTTCCTTTCTTTTTCGTTTTCTCTATCTTTTTCGTCTGTCTTTCTGTTTTTTTTTTTTTTTTTCTTTTTCTTGGCAAGTGTCACAAGTCATAAATTTTGATGTGGGCGCATTAGTAATTATTTAATGGTCCATTGCTTCACTTAGTTGCTTGAGTATGAATTTCTAAGGGAATTAGATCTCCCTCTCACTCTCTGTCTTTGTAGGTGCCACTTTGCAGATTGTTTCTCTATGGAATTTGCCACAAAAAAGGTCATGTCAGTTCCATGCTTTTATTTTTTTTTTGGCAAGGCTAAAGTTCACTTGTTTTCAAACTTTATTTAATAGCTAAAAGCTGAATTGCTCAGAAATTTAACTCACGAAATTCGTGATCATCAAAAGAAATCGATTTTTCATACCTACATGCACCAAAATAAAAATAAAAAATGGTTTATGATTTTACAGAAATCGTTTGCATTTAAAAATACAATTAAACTAAGAGTGAAAGTAAAAAATTGTTTAAAAGAAAGCATTTGATTTATTGTTTTGATCCTCTCTGAAAACGCTGTTAATTATTATAATCTCAAATTGTTTTTGATGGGTTTCTATGCTTATTTGCAGTAGATTTAGCAGATTTCAAATTCTAAATAAAAAGTCCACACATTTCAGAAAATTTTAATTACTCAGGATAACAGCTTTTTGAAGAAGAGCTAAGATTAAGTTGGTTTGAATAGATGGCTTAAAGCGTATCAAATCTTGATCAGCGACGCTGATAGCAGAAAATCTTAGGAATGTTTCGATTTGAATAGGAGAGTACCTTTCAAATTTTCAAAAGTGATTTAAAAGGAATATAGCGGGTTCCAATTTTGAGGAGTGTATTACTATTAAACATATATACTCTTGTAAAAAGAAGAACTAAAATTTGAAGTTAGAATTTCAAAGCAGCTCAATGTGATAGGTGATGCTTTCAATTCTATATAATCGAATAATGAATGAATTTATTGTATGTGGAATACATTATTGTAAGGAGTTATATAGAAGAATCGTTAAATTAACCCAAATTTGTTTTAAAATACACCAAGTATATAATAATAGTTGAATAATAATAGCTAAATATTAACTCCTGAATATGCTATAAGTCATTCAAAAACTTTTCAGTTTTATCTGGGCACATAAAACTGATTATATTTTATATATATAGAATGAGTTTTTTGTTGATACTAGAAATATGAACATATATGATATGCCTATATTCTCGAATGTTTATGTAAATCACAATTTTAGAATAATTTTTTTTATATTCTTTTAATTATAATAAATAAGACTTTTAAGCAAAATTTGTTAATATGAATAAATTAAAATCAAATATAATATTGAAACACTAACGGCAGTTTATTTCCCCCTTCTCACTCCTTTTATCATTTGCTCCGTCCCTTTTTCTATAACGGAAAGCATTTGAAATGACATTTGAAACCTGTGTTCCGTTCCCTCAACTTGTCTTGTTTGTAAGCCGATACTTTTTTTTTTTTGCCACTCAGTCACCCACCAGCAACAAAGGCAACATCCACATCCAACAATAACAACAGCAACAACAACAACAAATATTTAAATCGATTTAAAGTACATTTCATGTTGCATTTTGCTCGAAGCTGCTGAATGTCTGAAACACAAAAATCATTTGTGACATTTAAATTTAAAGAGGCGACAAATGTCAAAATGGAATGGCAAAAGGTTAAAAATGTTATTTAATTATGCGCTAAGCTGTCAAGTGACATGGGTGCAACTGCAGCAGTTTCCTCTAAATACAACTCATCCTCTATACCACCGCCTCCGCAACGATTTAAAGCCCCTCCCCTCCTCTCCACACACCTATCTCATGTTCTTTGACTGTCGATTTTTTGGTATTTTGAAACAAACATTTGATATTTTTGACATGGAAAATTGTTGTCCATTTTCAAAGGGTTAAAGATAAGCAACTAAGTTAATTCTATTGAATTTCTTTTTTTATGACAGTTTTTCTAATTGCTTAGCCAAACGATTTCCGTCTCAACATCGTACAGAAAGAGACACAAGAAAGTGAGAGAGAGAAGAAGAGATAGAGTAACCTAATTTGCAATAGAATCAATGCATTGCCTAGCTTAAGGCGCTTTAACTTTAATTGAAAACGAACAACTGGAACAAATTTTAATGAATAAGCCACAGCAATCGGCTATTCAAATGAAAGAAATGCAAAACTTAAAAATTTTACTTGATTTGCCTTAGCCAAATTTTGTTTAGCCGGTTTGAGGCAAACGGAAACTTTAGTCCTTCTCCATTTTTTTCCCCTTGAAAGCTTGCCAAAAAGAAAAAAAAAATGTGCCAAATAAAACAAATTTGGGTTAAGTGAAAGTGCAAATTTCATTTGTACAGAGTACAATTTTCTTACCCTTCAGCCATTGAAAATTCTTCTCCATTTCATTCTCAGGCCATGTTAACATGCCAAACTATAAAGTCTAATGAGCTAATAAATTTACTTGAATAACCCACCGAATGCAGACACATGAAGTGGCCCATAAAACTTCTTCCAAGTAGCTGCAACTCTTCGTTTTCGTGTTATTTTGTTTTGGTCTTCTCTCTTTTTTTTTTTTTTGTTAAGATGCCAGTTCGTTTTTTATGAGCCTTTTGCCTTAACAAATTCTGTTTTGGTTTTTAATTAACGTAGACTGGCGTTTCCATTGATCTTTTTAGTTCAATTTTAGTTTCTGTTTGTGTCTTAAAGTCAGTTTTTACGACAACATTTGCTTACACAAGGCGCGAGAGGTTTGTTGATATATGATAGGGGTTTTTTTTTTTTATTCTTGAATTGTATTTAGGTTTTTATGGGCAATGGTAGCTGGCATTGTTCTTGATCTTGATAAAAGATTGAATATTGAAAGTTTTATGCATTTATGGAGGAGAAAAAAAAACAAGACCAAAAACCTAAAACGTAAGTAAAGAAACTAATTTGCCTTGAAACTAATTTTTAAATATTTTTTATTTTAATTAAAGTAAATTCTTAAAGTAGAATATTTGATTTTTTGTTTACTAAAGTAAAAATTTGTATTTAAAGTTTTTGGGTTCCACATTCCATTTTCCTCTGCTCTTTGAAAATTACTCTAAAATTAGTTACTTATTCTCGGTGGAATTTTTCTCCTCTTTTTTGTTGTTTTTAACAATTATATTCTTGAACTTTGCGTTCTTCTTTCATTTCTAATTTCAATTTGCAACTAAGTTTATGCAACGATTTCTAATTATGACTTTTTAACCCATTATTCATCTGCAAAGTTCAAGTTTTCAATTAGTTGGCGGTATCGTCCTTTTCATCTATCTCCCCTCTTGCTTTAGTTGTCTCTTCCTCTCTCTTTCTCGCAATGCAGTAAGAGAACAATTCGCATTGAACTTTCGTTTCAATAACAATTAAAAGTTTCGCATTTGTGAAATTAATTTAAAACAATTACAGAGCAGCAGCAGTAGCAGAGGAACTCGAGATTGTTGTCATTGATGCAACCCAAAAAACTTGTGCAACATTGGCAGAACAAAAAATAAAAATCCGAATTCACTTACTATAAAAGTTTGAGGTCCTTTCAATTCATTTTCGATTCTCTCTTCTTTTTTTTTTTTTGCCCGATTCGCGCCCTGTTTTGTGTGTCAAGTTTCATGACGTTGACCCAATTTGAGTCGAGCTGACTTTTCATTTTCGCTTGCCAGCAATAACTCTCTCTCTCTTGCTCTCTATCGTCCTTTTTGTGCTCAGCTGGGGGTCATGTCCTGCCATAAAACCCGGAAATGGTTACCATGTTGGTGCTGGAGCTGATGTGGCACGTTTATGCCGCCATTGTGAAAAATCAGCGTTTTTCTCCCTGATTCAAAATCAAATCAATTATCGCCAAAATCAATTACAAGTCCTGTGACAGAGGTGACTAGAAAGGGGCAAGGCGGAAGGAGTAAGTAGAACTAAAAGGAAAGTTGGCATAAACTTAACGACAGTCATGGGGGAGAAAAAAAAAAACGTTACGAGCTGAACTTGAATAAACTTCAATCATTTAATATACAAATTTATCCATAGATCTATCTTTAAAGATTTTTTTGGGGAAAATTGTGAAATTTTCACTCTGTGATTTCTGAAATGATTGCATATTTTGCATCCCCCTAACCAATTCCATTTGCCTAACTCAACACTTTTACCAATGGCAGCTAGGTGGCATAAGATTTTCATCGTACCCCTTACCCCTGAAACCGTACAACACCGCAAGTCACTTTACCTTTTCACAGAACTCCTCATTCATTCATTTGGTAGTATCTTTCCCTCTCACTCTGGCTTGGGGCAACACGAGAAATGCATCCATCACATGACTTGTTAGGTTTGACATTTGATTTTTGCATGAAGATGGAGCCACGAATTCGACCCAATCCCCATCTCTTCATTGCGGGGGGGAGGGGTAAACTTTAACTCCTGCAAATCACCCAAAAACGAGCGTGTCCAAGTTGTGCATGATTTGCAACAAACAAGACCAGGACGAGAACGAGGACAACGTCGACATCGTCGTCATCGACTGCCTGCAGTCGTAAGGATTGACAAAAGTTGGCCACGGCACACAATCCAACTCTCTCCACATTGAAACGACCCCACTACTATATGCATTCGATGGATATGGATTGTCCTTGTGCCTGCTGTGTAATTGAGCTTGTATGTTAGCAGATGGTAGCTTTATTTTTAGGGTGGTGTTCCTTTCGTCTCTTAGGTTTGAGTGGGTTTTGGTCTTTGCTTTTTGCTCTGCTTTTGGTTAGGTACTCGGTTGGTAGGGGGGCAAGCCGTGTTTTTGTGGCTTTTCCTTTCACAAGAATCTTTGCCGTTGGCCCACAATTTGACAGAAAACGTGTGAAAGTTTTTTTCTTCTACAATTTGTCAGTCATTAGTTATTTATATCTTAACATGAATAGGTAGGTATGCACGTATTTTGGTCATATTCAAGGCATGAAAATAAAGCCTTAGAAAAGAAACTAACTAGACTTAAAAGTTTTAGATGAATTAGAAAAGTAATCCAAAACAGTATTTGTTTAACTAATATTTCTGTTCCCTATATGATATATAAATGAACTTCAGCTTAAATTGACAAAAAAGTGCCTATAATTTAGAGTTAATGTTGCTTAAGGATTCCAACAATCATATATATATTAGTTGACTACTTCAACTATTGCCTTAAACGATTGGGAACTAGGGAACTAAGGGTGTGCCCCAGAAAGCACACTAGGTAATTGTATGAACAAATGTTCTTCTACAATTCTCAAACGGTTTTAGCTAAACACTGATGACATTCCCTACAGGGGGAAGCCAAATTAATTCAATTGAATACCATGTCAAAACGAAGTTCAACCGAATAAAAAACAATTGTCCACTACCTAAATAACATAGTGTTAAATTGAATAAAACTGTTATACAACTTTCAAAAACCGAATCCAACGTTAACTTATTAATTAGGGGAGACAGATATCGAATTATACCTCAGCTAATACTAATCTCATTTGCTATCGATCTATGTTGAAATAAGCTAAGAAAAGATATCATTAACAATTATTTATTAATTTAAGAAACATAATTCATCTCAGCATTAATATTAAGACATAAAAAACTACTCTAAAACGACTTTACTCTGTATTATAGATTTTACTTATTAACTAACTTTAATGAGTTGTTCTCAAGAAACGATCTGGATAAGTCATATGCCATTTGGATTCGCGGAGTCTAGATTCTAGAGCTCTTGTAACTATTTCGAAGGATATTAACCAGACTATTTTATTTCTATTCTTAACACAATCATTTTGATTTGGAAATTTAATTCGCTTAAATTTTAAAAATATATACATAATTCGAATGGTTTTTGTCTCTTTCAATAAACTGTTTTTCAATAAATTCCTTAAACAAGAGTCTAAAAACTCTTCAACTTGGGCCATATAGCATTTTCGATACTTTTGAATCTGTTTATGCGTTTACTTTAGCCTGTGCACTTCCACTTGAGTTGTTTCTGTCTTGGATTTTTCTTTACAAAACTCCTCGAAATTCTTTTTAAATCTCTCAACACTGTTGCTACTTTTTGCTTCTCATTTTCCTTTCTTTATTCCCTCCTTTAGACGAGAAGATTTTCTGTCATGGACATAAGATTCGTTTCGATTACAAATCATGAGACGTGACTGGCATTATGATGAGCAAGTGAATTCAACTTAAAACATGGGGGGACAGAGAGAAAGGACATTGAGCGGCCAAGTCGCGTTTTGAGATTTGCATTTCAATTTGAGTTTCCGCGCTTTTTTCCGCGACATTTTCAAATCGCGTGACCCGAGGCACAGAAAAGAAAAAGGAAAAGAAGAAAGAAAGAGCTTTTCATACAGACAGATATTCCACGTTCCATTCTTCTGATTTTCAATTGTGTGCAAAGCAGGCAACAGTTTTTCTATCCTCTCTCTCTCCCTCTTTATTTTCATTTAACTTTTTTTTTTTGTGAAATTAAATTAAATTAATTTAAATAAAAATGAAGTTTGATGCTTGGAGAATTGCAATGCTGCCAAGTTGGTTTACTATTTGGCGAGAGTAGAAGTTTTATGAAGATCTACAAAAAAAATTCTTTAATTAAAAACAATTAAAGGTTAAGGAGTTTGAATAGATCTTAGATATAAGTCGTATATAACCTATAAATCTAAATTCAATAAGAATAGCTTTTAAAGTTGTCCCAACGCTGATGAACATCAGGTAACATTGTATGTAAAGGTATATGAAGGATCTCATTAGATAGGTTTGTAGATGTTTCTTTGGTCAAAGTGTTCAACTTTTCTCTCACAGATTTAAATTATATGCAATTATTCTGTTTTACATTTTTCAAATGGTCAATCTAAGGATAACTTTAAAGAAACTCCAACAAACTTCTTAAATAGATAAAGACAATGTTTCTTTTGAGAAGTTTTTGTGTCACACCTTTTTAATTACTCACAATTGTTCTGACCATTTTCATTTTGGATATTTCCACTTTTCAGCTTATTAACTACTTCTTTTTCCAAGTTTTCCCTCTTGCCATTTTCCACTTTTTTTCTCTTGCTCTCTTTCTTTTTTGCAGTCAATTAAAACGTTCATAGAATTGAGAGCTTTACATGGAGTTGGCGCTCCTTCTAAAGTCCTGACAGTTGCCTTTGCTTCTTTTCCTTGTCCGGTACTTGTGCTGTTGCCTTTTCAGAAACTCGTCTCTTATACAATTTGTGAGCATTCAAGGCCCGCGGCTTGAGCCTAAAAAATGGTCCCCCCCCCCTTTTCTCTTGCTGGTATATTCCCCCCGGTCTCTTTCTCTATCTTGTATACTCTTCTTCTTATTCTCAGTTCGAGTAGAAAAGGAGCAAAGAACTTTTTAGCTAATTTCATGGAATTGTTTGGTCTATTCCACTCCCCACCGCCCCGAGGGAGGTAACAGCTGCAACTGCAACTTTTACATACATTCTCTATGCAATTTGCCAGGACTCACATTTCAAACTATCCTCTTTTCCCCTTTTCCCCACACCACACTCCTCACCCACTGCCATTCATATTTAAACCACGCGGACTAAGGCCCATTTCCCATTCAGAGTAGGATATTTTGCTTCTTTCATTTCGTTTTTCTTTTTTTTTTCTCATTTTTGGAAAACGTAAAATTTCTAATTTTATTTGCCCAGGCAACTATAGAAAAGCATCCTGGCGTGCGCTTATTATCCTGTGCGTGCGTTACACTATAGCCGAAAAACCCCACCCCCCTCTACGACCTCATCAGGAACCAAGCCACCCAACGAAGCCACCATTATGCCACTCCACAGCAACGGATTCAGGCATTGAAAAACCACCGCCCTCTAGTACTTTGTTGGCCCAGCTGGGCATTGTCCTGTCCCAGGACATGGGCAATGCTGCTGCTGGGCATTGCTTTTAATGCCTATTAAGCCTAGCAATTAGTGAAGTATTGGTTTTTCAATGCTATGAATGCAGTTTCAGTGAATGGCTATATGAGACCCTCCTATTATGATTTATAGTCAAAAATTATTCCAAACACAAACAAAACCAAAAAAAAAAAAAAAATAACAAAAATAAAAGATTGGTTGGTTAGTTGAGTGCCAATTTTAGCCATGAAACTAAAAGTACAGTCTACTCTAAACGAGTTCTAAATACAGAGAGTAACTATTGATGATGATAGCAAAACAAGAAGGAAAACTCTTGATAAAATCATTTAAAGAGTTTTCTAATTGACCATACAGATTGTTGATTTAGTCACTTCATTTGGTATATATTTGAAAAAAGGTTTCAAAATCGAAATAAATTAGTTAGTTCATTCTTAGTTAAAGAAATTAACCACAGCATTTGAAGTCCTAATCCAACGAGTCAACAACAACAAACTACTTAAAAAACTTACTTAAAATCTTTAAATATTAAGTTTATATATTTTAGTTTCAAGTATCGTGTTGCTTTGAATTTTTGCTAAAAAAGAGTTGATAACAATTGTTACGGTTTCTCTGCAAAGTTTCAAAGTTTGCTCTAAACATATTTTTAATAAAACTAATAGAAAATGCCCTCAAAAACATGACTTGGACCCAAAAAGAAATTAGGGATATCATAAATAACCCTTATACATATATAGTAGTCCATATTATTTTGATTAAAAATCAATATTAGAAACTAGACCAGTTTAAATAAATTTGCAGCCTTTTCACTTGCCACAAGGAACCATTAAACCCACACAGATATTTCTTGATATATACTTTAAACCACATTGTTTTTGTTGTGGTACTTTTTAAGTTTATTGATTTTCTGATTATGTAAAGTTACCCACGATGCACATGCCCTTTGCCAATGCCACGTGTGCGAGTGGAAAATCTATTATTTTTTTGTGTTTTTCTTTTCCATTTAAAAAAAAATTAAACCACCACGCTTGAAAAATAATTTTTGGCAATTAGCAACGACAGGCGGCAGTCAGTCAGTCACTGAGAGTAAAGAAAACAATTTTACTGACTTTTATTTTTGAATATTTTTTAAACTTGTAAAGGAGGGTATATCAGTTACCCTAAGAAGTTAGAAAAAAACCATGAAATAGCTTAAAATTTGTTTTGAGTTTATATACTTTTGCAACTACTTAAAGAGGTTTAAGAATTTAGCAAATAATCGATTATTATATAGCTTGATTTGTCATTTTGAATCGGAGAATTTTATTGTATAACACCCATAGAAAAAAGTAAAAAATTTTAAGGCATCTGTTTAAACAGTAACTTATCAGTTGTAGAATATTCAAATACACACATATATTAACCAATATTTAATTATGATTACTTTGGAAGCTATAGTCCTTGTTGTTTAGTGTAGGGTATACAAACTGCGTTACAACTCAAGCAACCACACATTTTTTTCCCCTTTTTTTTTGCTTTTGGCAAAGGACACGCGTTGGGTTTATTATTATCCTGGTCGACTGCAACCTGAGGGATTGAGGAATACACTTTCAGGATGCATATTATTCCTTTCACCTTCCTCTCAGCGTTTCCACTCATCGGCCAAACAGCTGCGCGTGCTGGTGCGTGCGTCAACGCCCATCATGCCACCACGCCCATTTCGCAAGCAAGCTGCATAATAATGTTATTAAATTAAATATTTGCTTTAGGGGGTATAAAATTTCATAATTTAATTAATTTTTTTTCTCTTCTTCGTAGGTAACGTCTTGAAAGTGTGCGCTGTGTCAAGGGAGAAAGGGCGGGGGGTTGGCACAGAAATATTGAATTTTATGTAGCTCGTTGTTTGATGAATGATTGCCATGGTTGCAGATGAGAGAGATGGTTGTTGATGGTAGAGAGAGGTGAATGCTGAGAGAGAATCGCAGTTGAAATGAACTCTCTGATTTAGTATTACGGTGAAGTTGAAATGAAAACGCAATGAAATGTACTTGCAGGGAACTAAAAGTACTAAGAGAGATTAAGGTCATGAGAAATAGTATTCAATAATATTCTGAATATCCAAACTAGAATCCAAATAATCAACTAGAATCAGGTTATACGTTTAGGTCAATTTCAATTAAGTTGAAATCCAATTAACATGCTATAAAAAAGATTTTCTATTTTTAATTTTTTTTTTGAGAAAAATTCTTTAATAATTAACATTTAAAACTCTGAGCTTGACAAATTATTTTAACTCAAAACTAAATGCAATGGGTTATATAGTCAATAAATGTATAAATGTAAATGTAATTAAATATATCAACTTAGTAGATATACAATCTTCAATTTCAAACAAACAAATTTCGCATATATTTAAAAGTAATTCATAAATTCTATTGTCTTATAGTTTGATGGCGAAATTAATAAATAAATAATAGTAATAATAATGAATAATAAATAAAAATTACTTTCACTTTACACACATAAACAAAATGAAACCTTAGAAACTAAAATTCCTACATATTTAATTGTAAAACATGAAAACTAAGCTAGTGGGCAGAGACTTTTTGTAAGCAGTTTGAAAATCAATTTCATGGCTTGCCATTAATTCCCTATAATTCGAAATTAAGCAATTTTTAGATAAATTATTTAGATTTACTTGGATTTTCCTTTGCATGTGAAACTAAGTAATAATTGCAATATGGGGCAATTAAAAATCAATCAGAGGGAAAACTTTTATTGAAGAACCTATATACATAGTATGTATATATATATGTAGATATATATAGATAAATTGTAATATACAAGTGCAGGGAATTCAACTGAAGTAACTCTATTTTCCATGGCAAAATGGCCATCACTTTGAAATTCATAATTTAAACAACAACTGGAGACTATTCCCACAATCAAAATGCAATTAACCCTTTTCAGAATTGAAGTTTTCTCTGCCACATGCATCGATGATGGCCGTGCCCTGCCACATACATAGAGAGAGAGAGAGAGAGAGAGAGAGAAAGAGGGAGAGAGAGTAAGAGGGAGACAGAGAACGGCTGTGGGAGGACTAAAAAACTTGACAGCAAAATTGGCATATGCGTTGAAAAATTTCCGGCCTGTATGTAGTACGGGGGACAACTAATAAAGCAGCAAGCAGTCCTGCCATGTCCTGTTCACATAGACACACAAACACAAAAGTGTGTGTTAGTGTTGGTTTCTGTGTAAGTGTGTGCGTGTGTGTATTTGTAATCCTGCCAAAGTTGACACATTTCGCAACATGAAAAACGGAAATTGGTTGCAGCCGGTCGACTTGGGTATTCTAAAACCAAAATGTTCATATATTCGTCTGATGTCTTAATTGGCTTTCCCTTCCTTTCCATTTATTTTTCCTGTTTTTTTTTTTTTTGTGTTAACATGGTGCCTAATTGCAAATGATCGACAAGTTCAAGGTGCCTCTAAGCTGATTAAGAGTATAAGCCATGGCATGCAAAAGATTAAAGGATTAGGAGGAGGGGGAAAAAAAAGGTCACTTCAATGAGTTGGCATGTTCTCAGATTATGTCAGATCATTCAATGAAAAATCTTTTTTGTTCAACTTTTAACACCTACAAGGGAGGGTGAGACAAAGTTAATCTACTTGGAAGTTGTTTAAATAGATCTATCTGGATATTAAATTTAGATGTATAGATGATCAGATTTGGGTATATAGAAACTGTATATTCTTTTCTTTCTTTATGATTTGTTGTATAGTTTTAAATAACTTTTGATAATTGGCTTATACATCTAAGACAACAGGTTAAACCGGATCTGTTCTATCGGTTAATACATTTTCGGATTGTGTTGAATAGTGTTTCTTTGATCACTAATTATTGAACACAATAAGTCAATTGGTTCACCGAAAATCAGTTGAATTTTGTATAATATATTTTATATAATACTTCGGAAAGAATTTTCTTATAATAACTAAAAAGAAGTTAAGAGAATTTTTATATACCAACCATTTGTCTGATTCTGAACTCATTTTAAGAATATTTGATTACTAACTGTTCTCTCCTCTTTGTATAACAAATATCTTTAGAGGTAAAAATATATTTCTATATGATTTTTGTTTAAATATGTCTAATATAATAATATAATAAAAAACAACAATTATCTTAAAAACGACACTACATTTTCTTTATCTTTTGATACATTTTCATTTTAAACATCAATCTCTCAGCTTTCGTTATCAAAAGTTTTCTATTAACAGTTGCATTCTTTATCAAAGAAAAACACAAATTAAGTCACTAAAAAAGACATTTATAATATAAACAAAAAATTTTTTCCCCCAAATCTCTTTTCTAATAATTTATTGCCATCTGTTTATAGATTCATTCATTCATTCAGTCGTACCATTGTGAATTCGGTTAAAGTGTTAAGTTCATAAATCAATTGAAATGTCTCCGATTATGTTAATAGTAACAACATCTAAGCGGCAATGGCAACAACTACTCTCTTGTAAATGTAAATTATATTAAATATATTTATAAGCCATTAACAAAATTTACAACTGGAAAAGATGTCTCTCTCAAAAAAAAAAAAGCGAGAGAAAAATAAATCAATTCAATTTTCTCGTTTTAATTGTACGACAGATTGGCCCCACAATGAGCTGATAAGGGACAAAGGGAAGAGGAGGAGTTGGTATGGCAAGTCAAATCAGAACATGAGAAGTGCATTAAGTAATACCGTAAAAAACAGAATTGTGTCCATGTCTACCCTGCAACTGTCAATTAAAGCATATTTTACTTTAATACCAAATAATTTTACACCGTTTTATATGTCATTTGGTAGTCAAACAAAAAGAAAAAAAAATAAACCAAAAGGCAATCCAAATGTATCTAACTAAAAAAACCTAAAAACTTGTCGTGACAATCGTGACAATAATGAAAAATGTAATCGACAACATAATAGTTGGATAATTATCGTCAGCACTTTGACTTGGCTAGTTTGTCAGTAAAAGAAAATCAATAAAGCTTCAATTTTTTAGTTATGCAAAATTCTATTAGGTTAATTCGGAAATATAAATTTGGGATATATATGTTTACGAAAAGGATCATCTTGAAAAGTACTCAGTAATTTCGAATAGAAGTTGACTAACAATTTAAAGCTATTTTGATTATCTGCTGTCGTTTAGTTTTAACAAAATAAAATTGGGTGTAAACCTTTTTATATATTTATTATTATTTTTAATTATTTCTTTCCCTAAGAATTGAATAGATACAAAATAAGAAAAAATTGATCAAATTTATGTAAATTTTATAAATAATAAAAACTGTTAAAATGATTTTAAGTTTAGGTACTGTAATATTAAGACTTTTAGAAGATTGTAAAATAATAAAAAAGAAAGCTTTGTAATTAATAAAGAAATTAAATACCTTTATGAAGATCTTTTAATCAAGACTCTTAAAGATACTTTGATGTAAAAACCCAAGATACTTCAATGATAAAACTTTGGATATTTTCCAAAGCGTGTGGAAGTTGAAGTATGTGAAGTAACAGCTTCTAGTCCTTTAAATTCGAATATGAACAGATAAATATTCAAAAATTTAAATATTTTAAAAACTGTATTTATGTATTGATTTCGGTGCGTTCAAATGACAAACTACAAAATTGATTAGAATTGTTGGTAGTTGTTTAATGTTATTCTCTATAACTTATAATTTGAATTGTTAAAAATAATATACGATTTTAGGATTTTTTAAAAAAATAAATCATTCAATGGAAAACAATTGAAAAAGCTTTAAGATTGTTATATTATTAATACTAATTAGTAATTGAACACTGAACCAATGTAATGTGTTTAGAAAATAATCGAAACTCTTATTAAGTACTTAGTAGTATTTAATTATTTAACTTTGATGGCAACTTACGGTTCTTCAAAAATGTGTTCTGAAATGAAATAAAATAAGAAAAAGCAAAAAAATGAGTATCAAAACAATTTAAACACATTGAAACGAATTTTAAAAAGTTTAAAATTGATCTGTTAAAAATCAAACCATTTGTTAAAAACAAATAATAATTAATTCCAAATTGTTCCAAACGACATTAACAAATGGTTAAAATAATTATTTCCAAATTGTTCCAAAAGAAATTAACAAATGGTTAAAATCAATTTAATTATAATTGTGGTGAATGAAATTAACGGAAAATTTAAGTACACAAAGGAAACGTAATAAGGCATTAAAATGTTTTCCAATAGCAACAAAGGTTAAAAGTTCTTGGAACGTTTTGTGACCAAGTATTATGATGGTTCAATGTGCGTCTCTTTCGATATTATAGAGCTTGCCTCTAACAACTCCTATGTACAGATATCCCCATGCGCCCCCCCTCCCCTTTCAATTACAGTTCATACAGTTACTGTGTATGTAGCAATTCAGTTCTGCATGTTTCCCTGCTACTCTAGGAAAATTTATGACACACTCCAACAATTTGCGTGTGTGTGAGTGAGTGTGAGTGCATGTACCGTGCCTCTGTGTTTGCAGTACATAACACATTTTCCATTGGTGGCGTTGCAATCAATCCCCACCACCCCTCCCTTCACAAACGCGTTCTCTCTTCTCCTTCGTCTACTACCTTTATCTCATATACAAAAAATATTTCCCCAGTATCGACGGGACACGGAGCATTATTAAAAGGTAAATATTGCCCAAGCAAACAATAAAGCGACAGGAAAATGTTTGAAAACAAATGTACAAAAAAAAAAAACGAAACAAAAATTTTATGTATTTTTTGCAGACAAAACGATTTTTCGATTTTTATTTGTCGTTTTTTTTTTTATTTGTGAGTTCTCTGTGAGATTTACGAGACATTTTGAGGGGCAGCCGCATAAAATTCCAATGAACCGAAGCATGGTGTGTGTGTGTGTGTGTGTGTATGAGTGTGCTTGTGTGTGTTTGTGTCCGTTCAGGGTTCTTCGAACATACTCAAGTGCGTTTAATTAGAGCGACGACTTCCCAATGATGCCTAGTGGAGGAAAGTTGTGGAGGAGATTTTCCTTTTCTTGCTTTCTTTGGCATATTTTCCATGTCTCCAATTAAAATGAATGCGTTCATTGATCCGCCTTCGAATGTATGAAGTCGACAATCTGCAGTCAACAGTAGTCCAAGTGCCGCGCTATGCTATCATGGTTTCGGTGAATGGGGGAAGGGGGGGGTGGTATGCGGGGTATGCAGCACAGGCTGTTGCTGTTGCTTATCGGGCGCTATAAATCTTGATACGCTGTCATGTTCTGTCTAATTAGCAATATGTCAATAAACTTAATTTAATTTCAGTTTTTTTTCTTTCTCCACATCTTCTTTTACCGCACACTTTGACTGCGTGTGTGTGCGTGTGTGGTTAGGAGGGGTGTTATGGGGGGGGAGAGTTCAACATAGTTTAAATTTTCTACGAGTTTTGTTGCTGTTTTTGTAGTGCAATTGCATTTATTGAAATATTCCACTTGAAACGGCACAAGTGAAATTTGATCTACATTTTCTGGTCAAACAAACTCTTTAATTTGATCGTATTTATTTAATATTATTATTTAAATTGATGTTGCATTTCTATTGCCTTTTTTCGTTGGAGTTGAGTTTATGATTTTGGTTGGGTTTGTTTTCATAAATTCCTTACTTTTGTTGGTTTCAAAGGAGAGTCCAATGCTTTTATTGATTTTCGAAATAGAAAATCAACTTTGTCAATGGAAAATTTGAGATTAATTGGGATTTTTAATGATCCGAAGTGTAAAGAATTGCTTTGTTTTATTTGCTTGTCTGTAATAAAGTATCGGAAGCAAAAGAGTCAAAACTGAAATGCTTCAGAAGCAAGACTTTTTCAAGAAAACTTGATCATTTTCGTATCTTTGGAAGAACTGAGTTTCTACTGTTTTTTGTAGTAACTTAAATAAACAGTCCTTTTTATTTATTTTTAAGAAGGTTACCATTTACCTTAAAAATAAAACAGTTTCATAACATACATATGTGCATATATGAATGTATACTTAACTTTTGAGTCAAATCTATTTATATATGTATGTACGAAAATCCTTTTCCATTTCTGTAAGATTACTTCAACTTCTCGACCATTCAAAGGTAAGCAAATCATCAAAAACAGTTAAGTCCAATTTATTTTAGCAAGGCAACAAGATTTTGTGATTCAAATGGAGAGTGGTTCTCTTTAGAAATATTTGAAACTTTTCAAAATTTTTTAAATTTCCGATGATTTTGTGTTTTGGTAGACTTTAATACATATTTAATCCTTCCATTTTGCAGAAACTGTATTTATGGTGTGAGAGAATTGCATTTTTATACCCTTGCAAAAAGGGTATATTAATTTTGGTCAGAAGTTTGCAACGCATAGAAGGAAGCATCTCCGACTATATAAAGTATATATATTATTGATCAGCACGACGAGCTGAGTTGATATAGCCATGTCCGTCCGTCCGTCTGTCTTCTCCTCCGAAACCCTTAAAGCTACAGAGCTGAAATTTTGCACCTAGGCTTTTTTTGCTGCAGGCATTGTATGTCTCGGAATCATCCCGATCGGATGACTATATCATATACCTCCCATAGGAACGATCGGTCGATAATAGAGTTAAACCTCCATAACTTTGTTGTTTTTCAATCAAATACTACAAAATTTGTTTTTTATGAGTTTGGTATACTTTCTAACATATCCACCAAGTTTCATTAGAATTAGTTGACTATATCATATAGCTACCATAGGAACGACCGGTCAAGAATATCGTTTTAGAGCACTACCTTGGGTGTTTTGAAAGCGATTGTCACGAAATTTGGTATTTGGAAGTTAAGTATTTATAGAAATGGCTGTGCTAAGTTTCAGCCAAATCGGTTGACTGTATGCTATAGCTCCCATAGGAACAATCAGATCAAAAAAATTTTTTTGTCGAATTACTTTTTTTCTGAAGCCACGAACATTTAATGAAGATTTGACTTCTTTTATATGCTTTCTAATGTAATTGTAAATATGCAATTGTTAAATAACAGTTTGCAAGGGTATACGAACTTCGGCACGGCCGAAGTTAGCCCATCCTTCTAGTTTTTATTAAACTCTTTACCAATGCATTTTCCCAAGTTATATTCATTATCCAAAAAAACAGACTTACTTAGGTGTAATATAGTTTCAAGTATTTAAAAGATTTCTATCATCTATCTAACTTTTGCTTTCATAATTATCCCACAAACCAATTATCATAAATTTTGTGAAGCGTTTCTGAGGCGTCGACGTGAAAATCATTTAATTCTTTTTAATTTTACCTATTTTAAAGCGAATAAGACTCTTCCATAGAGCATAACCATTACTTATATAACTACAACTACTTCATTTAATTGGATCAAACAATTTTGAATCAAACAATTTGATAATCAAAATATTTATAACAGATACTAATTAAAAGACTTTTGTAGACTTTATTTCTAATAGCAAGTCGATGCATTTGATATTGAACTTAGATAACCAATTATTCAATGAGATTAAATGTAACACAATATAATCATGTCCTACTAGTCTGAGAAAAAAAAGTATTTCATAGTAATAAGATGATAGTAATGAATAAATTTTGACGGTAATCGTAGAGGTAAAATTCTCAGCAAATATAACAAAATATACTCAAAGTAAAAACAAAACTGAGGATCTTGTTCTGTTTTCTTTTTGCAAATTGAAGTGCATATTTGTCCACTGCCAAGGTATTACAAGTAACTAGACACATTCTCATCATTTATCTTAGATTTGTATTGTAAATTTTTGTGTTATTTAACTTATAACAAGCTGCTTAATTAATTTTTCTACACTTTAGCCTCCTCAGGGCGTAACTAAGCAGCAGATTCTCTCCCACAGCGACCGAGCATAAATGGGATCAGCCTTAACCAAAGTGACAGACAGACAGAGAGAGAGAGAGAGAGAGAGAGGGAGGGGAAGGGATATGGGAGATGGTCTAAAAGATTGAAATCATGCGTGAACATTAATTCGATTTGCGCAGATGTTTGCCAGTGAAGAGTGTGCACACACGAGTAGCACAATGAATGGAGTCTTCAGCTTTAATTTCACATATTATTCGATGAACTGTTGACAACGATGGTACCTGAGGGAGAGGCAGGACAAACGTGAGAGGACAGTTGGATTGGGTCCCGGTCCAGTGTCACTAATTGTACACAATATGGAGGATATGTGCGGCATGTTCCTCACAGAATTGAACTGGTGGTTGCTGGTGGTTTGTCCTGCCCATATATGTATGTAACTCATCTCCCCCTCCCCCCTATCCATCCATCTGTCCACTGTCTCTTACCCATCACAACATTCGTTCGTTCATTCATTCATCCCATCCATTAGCTGGTGGGCAGGCGGCGCTACGTTTTGTTCGTTCGTTCGTCCGTTTGATCCTGGTTTTTCTGGTGTAATGCAATTAATGTGATTTTTGGTTGCAAATTAAACGTATTTATCAACGTTTATCAATTAATTTTCATTTTCATTTACGGTTGACCAAAAACGGCAACAAACAACAACAAAAAAAAAAACAGAAACCAAAAAAAAAGTGAATGAGACAAAATAAAAGCTTCCGTTTCGAGGCTTGACAAATTATCAAACAATGATTAAGCATGACACTTTGATCGAATTTAATTAAATCTATGGAAAAACGGAAGCCAATCTTCAGGTCAACCTAAAACAACCTTTCTTTTCCCTTCACAGAAACAGCAAAAAAAAAAAAACTGGCAAACATATTGCAAAAATCTTTTGAAAATTCACCAAAAACTAAACAATCAATTTTCCGTAAATCGTTTTTCCTTACCCTCCCCCAAACGTATAGTTATATGGGCGTGGCTGTTGCATCCCCTATGGGCTATGCTAATAATGTTTTGTAATTTATTTTCAACATGTTGACAGTCGATGGCGCATTTTATGTCGTAAATTTGTGGAATTTGCACAAACGATTGTTGTTATTGTTATTGTTGCTGCCGATGCTGCCGCTGCTGCTGCATCTGATTCGATTGCACATAATTGATTATGGGCAATCATATTAAAGGTGCAAATCGATTGCCATCCATTTCGTTGTCTACAGTGAGATTTGAATTTGAGACGTGTGCCGGGCATAGATATTTGCCGGATATGTGAGCTCACGCAATAGAAAAGGAATATACAAAAAGGGAATATAAAAATATATATACACTGCCCGACAAATATTTGGAGTACCTTTGGAATTAAGATATTATCGAAATAAGGAATTGGTTTGCAATTAACAGCTGGAGAAAGCTTAAATTTTTTTAATATAAAAACATTCCAAATTTGTAATATATTACAAACTGTTTATTTTAATGATTCAATTCCAGCCAATCTATTAACTTGCACATGGGCAAAATGCAAAAATATTTGTCTTAAAATCGATGCCACTTTCGAATTGTTAAAGAATCGCTAATCTCACTTTATAGTAAAATGTTTTAAGTTTTACTTTTCAATATTAATTTTCAATATTATTAAAATTAACAGAGTGAGAGGATCGGATAAGACAACATGTGACTTTTATTCCAACTGCTGTGTTTTTCTGAATGTCTTCTAGGAAAATTTATATTAATTATTGACTGATTCTTATTTAGTTCACTGAGGCTTTATTTTATTCTCAAGATCTTACAGATTAATGTAAAAGTATTTAATATGTGAATATGTCAAATGTAAATAATAAAAGAGGTTATATCTACTTGCAACTTTCAAAAAAATTATAAAATTTTTTTTTGCATTTTTTGAATGAACATATATCTAAGAATGTTTTGTGAAAATTTTATCGATCCGACAATTAGTTTAAAAAAATAAGCTTATATGTAAAGACCTCTACTCGCGTTTTACCTTAGATTTAACGGTTCCCAAAACTTCAACTGCTTAACCGATTAGATTGAAATTTTCACACGATATTCTTAGATATTTTTGCCAGGTAATGATCAAAGGAAAAAGGATTCTGAAAATTATTTCGATTTTTTAAGCCACCTCAAAGTCAAAAAATTTTCGGAAAAAACTATTTTTTTTTTTTAGAAGCTGCCATTTTATTAAAAATCAGAATTTTGACTAATCCTTCGATCATTACCTGTATTTATCTATTCTCTTTATTAATCTTTTGAATTTTTGCAAGTCGGATAAACACGACCAGAGATATCATGCTCACCGCAAGACACCTTTTTTCGGGGGACCTCCAGGAGATGTCCTGCAGGAGCTACGCGTTCCAATATTTTTTGGAAAACATAACATATTCTAAAATTTCATTGAATTACTTATAGTATTTATATTTTCTTATCCTTTTCTGCCTTTTAGTACATTTATAAATATTCATATATACTTCTATACTATTCCTTATACCATAAAATTTCATCTCGTTGCTCTTTATATAAAACCTATAAGAAACCAATCAAATTCTACTTAAAATTCTTATAAGAAACTATTTCAATTTAAAATGTGTCAAAAAGTTTTGTTAAGATAATGTGTTTCAGATCGAAACTATATATACTCCTAATGAAACTAGTTTCCTCATCATCATCATCATCATATCATTCATGCCATCTTTGGCAGCATTCCAATTTCAATTTTTTTTTTGTTGCTGTTGTCGTAATTCTTGAAAAGCAAACTACTGATAGACAGGCAGGCAGTCATTCTGGCTAAAAAGTCAGGCAAAATGAAAAGTGCATGGGGCAGAGTATATACACATACTAGAAATACCTTTGAAAATATTCCGGAACATAAATGTCAAAAACCCAAGGGCCAAACACCTGCCTAATGTCCAATGCGTGTGTGTGATGGGTGTTCGAGTATGTATGTATATATGTGTGTGTGTATATATATCTCTTTCCGACTCTTGAATGCAATTAGAGCGTCCAAGTTTTCAGGTGAGCGACTGCTTAAGTGAGACGAAGACGAGATGAAAATGACATACACAGAGGGGCAATGAATGAAGGATAGACTGACATACAGAGTGAAAAAGATGCAGAGAGAGAGAGAGAGAGAGAGAGAGAGGGAGAGAAAGAGAAGCAAGGGAGGTTGATAAATGTGGCAGGAAGTGTAGATAAGGCATGCCTGGGGTCAAAATTATAAGCCCAAAACCAAACAGTTTGTCGAGAGTGTGATAAAATACAAAAAAAAAAAAAAAACCGAGAAAAAAAGAAAGTAGAGAAAGCATTTAATGCAAAATCCATAAACCAACACTGTCTGAATAATAAGCCATGCTACGATTTTCCACTTAATTTATGGCAAATATAGATACGTGAAAAGAAGAAAAAATTGTACTTTGCCCCCCTCATTCAATGTGAATTTTTAATAGACTTTTAATAACCCCAAATGGGCAGGGGTTGGGAGTGAAATGGCGCGGATTGCAGGAGTTAGTGGCAGCTAAACAGAAAGTGTAATGAACTGCAGGACACATTGTGCAGACATTTTCCAAATGAAAAGCCATTCACAAGGCGTTTGCCAATGGGCAAACAATGCCAAGAGCGAACACCGATGAGAAAGAAAAAAGCACACACACACACACAATACCAAGCTTCAGTAAACACATGAAGAAAGAAAGAAAAGTAACGACTAGTGGGTTACTCTATAAAGCGATCGGCAATTGAAAGTTAACCAAAGTTTTAATACTTTTCTTTTCAAAAAACTCAATTTACTTGTCGTTGGAAAATTGGTTAATTTTGACTATAATTATTTTGTTAGTGAAAAAAGAAAATATGTGGAAAATGAATGTTACTTTAAGTTTGATTTTAATTATCTTTTTATAACATTTCAAGTACCATTACTTTTAAAATATTTTAAGAAATTTACAAGAAAAACTTAGCTTGATAAACCCCTTATAAATTTTGGTTTAAAGTATTAATCCAAATAAAATCTTACGTATTAAAATAAAAAATAAAATTAATTGTATATTAGTTCATTTTATGTCACGGTTTCTTCTTTGTTCACATGATAATGCTTAGAATACCTCCTAGCTTTATATACCCATCTTTACCCTTGGGATTATTGTTTGGAAGAATATATATAACCAGAAGCTTGGCACAGGAGCGCGTCAGGAGTCGCTGTGCCAGAGACAAACAAGAACAATAAAGATAGAAATCAACGCAGACGTGTGCATAAAATATTAATTATCAGCAGTTTTACTCGACAGCCTGGACATATTGGCAATGACTCTGAAAACAACCAGTCAGCCAGCCAGTCAGCCTTTGGGATGGCAAAAATGGATCTAGCAACATGGAATTACTGAAGCTGATGGTTTGCCAGACACGCAATGACTTTGGCATTGGCATTGGCAGTGGCAAAAGTAAAATTAGTAAATTGCCAACATTTTTTTGGCGGAAAAATTCCAGACAAATGTACATTAAACGCAGCTGGAAACAACCAGAAAGTGAAGGCAAAGAACTAATAAAAAAAAAAAAGGATTCAAAGCAAAAGAAAAATTATTTCAATAGTTTTAAAATGAATTAACAATTGTTGCTTAAGAGAATCTAAAAATCTTATTGTATGTGCAAACTTATAATAATATAAGAAGTATTTTAAACAATTTTTAATTTAGAGATTTTATTGCCCTTTAGCTTTAGCAAACTATCCAAAACTTAAAAATTTAAATGCCATTCAATTATTTCATATTATGAATTAGTTTTACTTTTTCTTTTTTTCAAAAGGAAATATATTTAGAGACTACACAAAAGGTCAAAGTATGAAATTTATCTAATGGACAATTACATTTGGGAGATGCAAAAGGTAAGTAACATTTCCATTAGATTTAAATATTACATCATATATAAGTTTTTCATAATTTTTTCTTGTCTTTTCCTTTGTCTTATTCTTTTTCTCTTGTTTTCCCTAAAACATCTGGCTCCATTAGGTCCATTTAAATGATTACTCCCCTAGGGGGAATATTTAATACATACAATTTTCTATATTTTTTTTTTTCTTTCTTTGGAAAAGTACTTTAAATATTTTATTTCTTTGCCAGTTTTTGGTCTACATTAAATTTTAATTAGAAGCAAAAGTTTCATGTTACATTTTGAGGTTTTCCCTTTAGACAATTTTGAAGAGTTTTTCTTAATTGTTTTACTGCGTTTTCACATTAGTTGACAAATTGAACAATTGATGGCATGGGGGAAAAAGGGTTGAAGTTGCTCCCTCTATGTGTGTGTGTGTGTGAAAATTGATAGTAATTGGCATTTTATTGATTATTTGATCAATTTGTTTTCCACAATTTGGTTTGCTAGAAACAAAGAGAGAAACGCTTCGCTACTGTCGTTCAAATTTTCCATGGAAATGTGATACTGAAAAACTGTAAAACACTTGAGATCATGAATTTTGTATATGTGTCCTGACAATGATTAGTGTGTTAAACGCACACCGTTTGTCGTGGAAGAAATATGGTTCCTTAATAGTCCTGGCGCCGGGCTATGGTATTTTGAGTCATTTTTCGAATTTTGTCAACGCTGCATAAATTAGAGACACGAGAAGTGACCCACGAAAAGAGCGCAACGGGGGGCGAAGGTTAGAGTTATCCTTTCGGTATTCAGCTGAGTATAAAGGAAAATGGTTTTTGTGCTATTTATGGTAAATGCCTATCAGCTGTGTTTGCTTTATCCTTATGTCCTGTCATATGTGTGTCTCTGTGTTTATGCTAGGGGTGAAGATAAGTGAAAAATGTGTTGCTGTTGAGGGGAAAGTTTTTGATAAATTTCAAGTGGACAAATGGTAATGCTTGGTTATCATATTTCATTTATTCTTCTTTTGAGTTGGCATTGCTTTCTATATTTTGTTGTTGCTCTTTGTTTTCAAGTTCTCTTTCTCTTAACTGATATGTTCACTTCATTAAGTTTAGGCCAACAATTTGACCACTTCAAAAAGGTTTCAATTGCAATCCTTTTATTCGCTACTGACCAACTTTTCGTTTACCCGTAGAAAAACCCAAAAGGAAGTTCCTTTGAAGATATTGTCGTAACGCGGGGGTGGAGAGGGGGTAAGCCAATCAGTTGTAGTAGAAACGGTAGTAGAAACCCGTTTTTTATCTTGTACGTGATAAGAAACAAGCAAACACAAGGGGACAGGACATGCCGTAAAATCGTTTAAGGGTTTTTACTGCAGCTGGGTTTCTTTTCATTTCTTTTCGTTGTTGTTGTTCTTGTTGGGGTCTTCCATTTCTTTCTACAAAAGGATAAGAGATAAGAATTGGTCTCAAGTGCAATTTTCAATTATGCAATTTCTCTGCGCACCGAAAGCCTTCGTCCTTTTGTCCTGCATATCCTGCTTGCTCGATTGTCTGTCTGTCATTCATTCATGTGGCCATCTGAAGTCTTTTCATTAAAAATCGTTTAATCCACGCTATCATTTTCTTCTGCCTTGGTTTTCCCTTCATTTTCTCTTTTTTTTTTATTATTCTGTTTCTCTCTCCCCGTTGATCGGTCTGTTGCTACTGTTATCCCGGCTTGCCAATTGCTCATTGATGCAAACGTCATTTGATTGTCGTCATTGTGTTGCATTGACAAGGACAGACAGACAGACAGACAGACGAGACTTCGACATCGACATCAGCGTCAGCGTGAGGCAGGACAGAAACGGATGTTGGCTCTTCAATTTGTTTTTCATGTTTCATATCCTATCCTCCATCACCTTCTCCTCCTTCCCTTTTTTTCGCGTCCGTTCCGCACACTCCACGACATGTGTTGTGTTGTGTGTGCGTGTGTGTATGTGTGTATGCTGCGGTTGTGTGTGCATGACGCACTTGATGGTTGTTTTTTTTGTGTCCATCTTTTTCCTTTTTTTTTTTTTTTCTTTTTTATGCGCACCCTCTTCTCTGGTAATTATTGGATTTGCAACCCCCGACCCTAATTATGTGCCAGCACGTGGGAGAATCGCATCAGGGAAAAACATAATGTGTTATCCTTTGCCTTTCAGGATATTGCAGT
This sequence comes from Drosophila austrosaltans, assembly GCA_035045865.1. Classification (NCBI taxonomy): domain Eukaryota; kingdom Metazoa; phylum Arthropoda; class Insecta; order Diptera; family Drosophilidae; genus Drosophila; species Drosophila austrosaltans. The sequence continues at coordinate 3,068,622 of JAWNOQ010000083.1, forward strand.
CTTTGGTTAGATTGCACTCATCTCAGTTGTGATAAGCCAAGTGCTGGGCTAGCCAAGGCTAACCTTTTGTTCCACCAATTCATCTGAACAAAAGTGATACCAGTAGCGTTTGCAATTTTTTTTTTTCTTATCTTTCGAATCTCTTAAACGTTGGCTAAAAGTCTCTGACATTGTCAGTATGCTCTGAAAATCGGGAAAATTTCCTTTTCTTTCTTTTTGGCTCTCAATTTGTTAAGAGAAACTTAAAACAACATTATAACGTGGATCTTTTTATAACATTTAAACGATAGTTAAAAGTCTCTGACTTTGTTAGGTAAAATCTCTTTTTCATCATTTTTGGCTTTCAATTTGTTTAGAGAACAATATAATATAGTGGTCCGAGTTGGCTGATATGTAGATCATAAATTCTACATAGATGTTTTTCTTATATTCAATAATATGTACATTGGAAATGCATTAAACCAATTTGAGAAAATGACTCAAGAAAACTTTATAAAATTTCCTTTCATATTCCACATTATATAGGGTATTTAAAAGTCAACAGCCAAAATTTGAGCTTGAATTTAAACGTTAAAGAAAATTTTAAACTAATTTGCATTAATTAAATGCAAACAAATGAATTTGGGTTTACTTTATCAACATCTTACAATGAGAAACTACAACTTTACAACAATAAAGTGAACAAAAAGAATAATGTCCCACATTTATTAACCTTTTAATATCCGATTTATATTTCTCACCTATCTTACATTTAGAAATAGGTTTGCCATGGAGTTAATCACAGAGCAAAAATCTCAAAATATATTGAAAATTTTTAAAGACGAAATAAACGATCAGTGACTTTTCCAATTTAAATATTCTTTAACAAAAATATTCTTGTTTCTTCATCTGAACAGAATATAATAAGTAAATATTTTTGTTTTTTAACACTTTTCCATTTCAATTATCTACAATGTTAGGGTATCTCGAGAGTCTATGCTCTAGGTATAGATTTATATTTATTTATATAGTGAAATATATTTTTTTCCTCTGAATATATTTTTTAAAGTCTTGTCAAGCGTTTAGCATATTCTCTTTGTATGCTCAAGATGCGCATTTAATGGCTGTCATATCTTTTTGGCTGATTGTTGTTGTTGTTGTTGCTGCTGTTGGTCCTCATTTTAACTACAAAACAGGCGCAGACAATCACAGTCACAGGATAATACCAAAAAAAAGAACAGCATCGCTGCCAGTCGCTCTGCTCCATTAACAAAAACAACAACATGAAGCAAGCTGCTTCGCATAATGTCAATGTGGCTAAAGAGAAGAGAGGAAGGTAGTGTGGGGGATTCCTGTTCGTCTTCGTCTGGTTTATAATGCCCACCGCTTCACTACGCTTATTATTTGTAGCATACTTATTGAGGGGTAGAAGCAGGACGTTGACAACGACAAGGACTATGAATCTGCTTTTTAAATATGCATAAAAAAAAAAGAATGGAGAAAAAAAAAAAGGACAAGAAGAAATCAGGAGTGAAGATTGGGGAACTTAAACCCGCACATACCACTCACACACACACAGACACAGAGGCAGACATACATACCTATTTGAAAGCATCTTTGCCATTAAACAAGGTTGTTGTCATTTCGTGTGTCTTTGTCAGGACGTTGCTGCTGCTTTTCACATTTTACCTGCTTTTACCAGCTTTTACCTACCACGTTTATTTGGCTTATTAAAATTTCACTTCATTTCGCTTCTTACAAAAAAATAGAAAAAGAAAGTCCTCAACCAAATTTCACAATATATTTATGTCGTCTTTGAACTTTGAACTGTGATTGCATCATGAAATTTGTTTGATTGAGGCACTTGCACAAGATTTCAAATGATTGGAGCTCTTATTAAATGATTGATTCAATTTCTACTCCATCTAGAACAAAGTCTTATCATTATTTCTAAGTCCAATTAAAACTTTTTAGGCAAGTCCAAACAAATTCTAAATAATCCTGTCATGTAACTTAGTATTTTGCAAAATTCGAAAATTATTCAAAGCGTATTCTTATACATACTCAAAAAACAAGAAAAACATGCTGAAAATACATTAACAGGAGGAGAAGTTTGAGTTCTAACATCGTGGCACAAAAATTATATATATATCAAAGATAAAAACGTTTATTTATAAAATTACATAAAAATATATTACTTTTCTTTTATATGTTTTCAATTCTGCAATGTTCGGAAATTTCAATTATTAGTCAGTTTGCCAGTTAACGGATCAATGCATAAGACATCATATCGATCGACTGTGTTCAGAATTCGGTCAGTGCCGATATATTGTACACTTTTAGAATAAGCAGTATGTAATAGTAGAAGTAATTTAGCAATAAGTAGTGCGAAAGTGTATAAGTTCCGTTGTTGGAGAGCGAACTCGGGACTTACTTTCTCGCTTTTCGAGTGAGTGACATTGTGATCTTTGAACAAACAGAAACCATTTCAACTTTGATGTGTCCCAAATCAAGAAAAGACTTCTTATTTTTGTTCCCCGAATACACCTGATACACCTGATATCACAAACCATATATAATATATAGCTCTTGAAAACTTTGCAAGTTACTTAAAACTCTGCTCATTTTGGTTCCCTTTGACTATGAGCAATATTTTAATGCTTCTACTTAATAGCAATTTAATGCATTTAAGCAAAAATATCTTTAAATGAAGCAAGCAAGTCATCCCTGCCGACATTGAGTATACCCTGTACCAACTAGTTATATTAAATAAAATAAAATATCCTCGAAATCGCCATCAATTTCATGCAAAATTCTCTTTAACATGCAGCAACAGCAAACGCATGCTGTCTCGCTCACTCTTGCCAGCCAATGTCGCCTTGGCAGTTCAGTGCAAAACTCATATAGGTATATCTCCGATATTTATTGTCCGATTTCGACAAAATTTGGTCAGCTGGTCCAGTTTGGGTATATAATTATACGATACGAATACGATATCTTTTATACAGCTCTAGTAATACGTTTTCACGGGGGCGGAAGTGGGCGTGGCAAAAATTTGAAACAAACTTGATCTGTGTACACACTAGACGCATGTTCACACCAAATTTGGTGGCTCTAGCTCTTATAGTCTCCGAGATCTAGGTGTTCATACGGACGGACAGACGGACGGACAGACGGACATGGCTCAGTCGACTCGGCTAGTGATGCTGATCAAGAATATATATACTTTATGGGGTCAGAAATGTATATTTCCGCCTGTTACATACATTTTAGCGACTTTAATATACCCTTTTACCCTATGGGTACAGGGTATAAAAAGAATCAAATATAGGCAAGTAGATCTAGGAATGGTTCGGCGATTGTTAAGGTAACTGGAAAATTAAATTTTTGTTTTAGAACCCTTTTTGTTTTTCTTACTTGTTACTAATTTGGAATTATTAAAATAGTCTGCAAAGTTAAAAAAAAAAAAAATTAGTTAAAAATCTTCAAAAGTAAACGCTAACCAATAACTAACTAACTTATAACTTGGATAACCCTTCAGCTAGCCACTTAGTAAAATAGAGACTTGTGCTTAAGGTCAAAAAAATTTCTTAAATATTTTTTTATTTTTAGATTAAATAAAATAAACATTAAAAAGCCCAGTCATTTAGCCAACTGAACAACGAGGATCCGGGTTCGAATCCCAGGCTAGTGCATGGATGTAGTTTTTCGTCTAAGCCGAAGGCCTTAGTTGCCAGTGCTTGTCAAATATAGTTAGGTTGATAGTTTATAACTATATCCTATACTTTAATAATAATAATAATAATAATAATAATAATAATAACATTAAAAAGGTTTTCTCGCATGTTTTTTACTTGACTAACTTTCCTCATTAAAAAACTATTTGTTAAAATTAATTTTCCTATCATTTAAGCTATCGATGGCACAAATCAAACATTTAAAGTTCATATACCTCCTGGTCACGCCCCTAAACTGAACTGCTTTTTAATATCCATTGTTGCCGCCCTGCCACAAAATGATGCCTAATGATGTGTTGCGACCTCATTCCAAATATTATTTTTCCATTTCGCTTTTTCGATGCTGGTTATACACAAAGAAAAGTTATGCCCAAATTAAAGTTACATGAATGTGGATTTAGTCAAAATGATGCCACAATGGAATAGATAAAACTCGAAATGATGCCCACTTAAGATTGAAAGTTCTACCAAAGGACTGATAGAGCACATCAGCAACTGAAGGGGGCCGGGCAGGTTATTGAACTGCCGCCCTCTCTCTCTCTCGTAAATATGAAAATGGGGCTGTAAAAAAGTCATACCTTATCGATATGACAAAACAAATTTTTAATCAACATAGAGGAACAAGCCACAGCTGCCTGCTGATGACATCCTTTTGGTCCTTTCTCTCTCTTTTTTTTTCGTTGTGGCACACATCACGTTGATTTTTGATTATAAGTTCGAATGATGCAGGAGGGATGGAGCAGAGAGATGAACAGGGAACACACCGGATAATAATAGCTCCTGCCATAGAAAGAGACTGGAGACGACTTCAGCCTGTTTGATGTTGATTATGACAAAAGTTGTTGCCGCCTGATAAGCCTAAAAAAAAACCGAATACTCTCAAGCGATGAGCGTGCAAATTTCACAAAAAAAAAAGCATAAAGGAAAATGTGAGGCGGAGCTGGGAAAACAAAACAGGATGCGTGCCGTTGCCAGCCCGTGCCCGCTCTTGCACGTGTCGCCCTAAAAAGCCGATCTAATCAAATGGAAGTAAAATGTGTAAAAGGTGGAAAATTTTGCACCACTCATACAACAAGAAGGATGAGTTTTAGTGTCAATAATTGACATGAGAGCAAACAACGAACTTTACATACACTTTTTACATCGACTGGTTGTCAGATCAACAAATGTTATAGATAGATTTTATATTGTGGGTACATTTATTATGCGGTTGAAGTAGTATTTAAGTATGTCTACTAAACACATGTATTATCCATTCAAAATTTAATGGGAAAACATGAATCAGTTATCGAAACTTAAAACCGATCTAGTCACATCAGGAATTACACATTTTATTGCATTATATTTCTGAACTTTATATCAATCTTATTTCGTTTACCTTTTATAATGTTAATCTTAACTTTATTTTAAGTCTTACATATCTCAATCACATTTTTAAACTAGATCCAATAATACTTACCACTTTTCAAAGCAACTTTTAAAAAGGAAAAACGAAATTTTAAAAGATTTTTAAGGTTTGAAAATATTATCCCTATTATCAACTAAGAATATATATAATTAACTTGCTTGTACCAAAATTATCACCAAATACAGAATATCCTTTTAGGCTTATCATATATGAAAGAATTTATAAGCCTACTACATTAATAGTTTTGAATTCCAGTGAAGATCATATTAAAATATTTTTTATTTTTTTAGGGATTAAAATATTTTCAACGGGTACCTATCTTAACTTCCATTTCGCACTTAAAATATGCAAACAATTTAAGAGAGGAAAGCTCTAATGGAATGGAGGAATGATTAAATTTGGTGACATATCAAGGATTATGTTCCAAGTGCTATAGATGTCCAAAGTCGGAGTCCTTCTCCGAAAAAGTTTTAGCTGAACCCTTGGAAAACCTTTTTAAACTTTAAAAAAGGATAAAAAATATACCAACAATTTCACAGTTTAAAAACTTCTTAAAAATTTAAATAAAAGAATAACTAAAAAATTATATCCCAACAGCGCAACAAACTCATACTAAAATTCAAAATACTTTTCATTCAAAAGGTAAACTAGGAAAAAAACCAAAAAGTACAAAAAAAAAAAAAAGAAAAACCTCGATTGTGGAAAATGAAAAATCATAACTCGTCGACTTTTTTTTTTCTTCTTCTTTTGCTGTTGCTTAATATAATCCACAGAAAGTTCATGCCGCATGACTAGACACAAAATGCGTTTTCTTCTTTTCATTTCCCACATTTTCGTTAGATAAGTTGAAATTTAAAGTTTTCATTTTCATTTGTTAGCTGCTCCTTCTCATTCCCCCACCACCACCCGACAGTGTCACCCATAAAATGGCTGTCATATGCTAATTTCCATATGGTCAAACCCTTTCGAGGCAAAACGACCCAACGACAACGACGACGACGAAAAATTTTAATAATTTTCACTGAAGTTTTCACCAGGCTTTTTCCCCCCAGTGCGTTGCCTTTTTCCCAGCTAATTGTATGCTAAACGTTTCGGTTGGGTATGAGGGAAAAGTGGGCGGAAGCTTGGGATTGTACGATACTTGGGTTCGGGTTTTGTGTATAGAATGAAGGTTTTACAGCAAAAACTTTTCCTTCCTTTGGGTGTGTGTATCTGTGTGTGTGTGTGTGTGTGTGTGTGTTGGGTCCATGTTGGACACATGAGCCTTGGTTGGCTGGTTAACTATTCCCTATCAACATGATAGTCGGGTAATGACTTTAATTGCTGGAGCTTGGGTGAGAAGAGTTAATATTGGAGATGATTAAGTATCGTTGGTTTTATTTCTGTTTAGTTTTGGTTTTGCAGAAAACTTTTACTCAAGATTTAATTAGCAAAAAAGTTTTAAGTAAATATTTGTAAAGTAAAATGTTTTATCTACCCTTTAGTCCTTCTTTTTTTTTTTGGATTTTAGTACGTTAAAATTTTCATTTATGTTATAGAAGAAGTGACTTCAGATCTATATCCATATCTGAAAATGTATTCTTAATCCAGCGGCATCAACTATTCTTTCTTTCTTTGTCTATATTTGAGGGTTTCATTAGTATAATTCTTTCTTTTCATAGATTGACAAATTTCCAATAACTTTAATTAATGTAATATTTAGTCTACTCTTTCCAATTTATTACAGGGTATTTGCTTGTTTTGTAGCATTTAGTGACATTCTTTTATTTTTATTGAAATAATTCATTTCTTGATTGCTCAATTCGTCGAATTCATAGTCTAGCAATAAAACTGCATCAATTCCCATTTAAGCCACATAAGCAAAAGACATTGACTAATAACTTATTTATGAACCAAGTTTATTGTTATGACTATGATCTAACACAGACACACACCCCCTCAACTGCCCCCCTCCCCCCGTGATATGTATTTGTCTGTGGGACAGACAGACAATAAATACACGCTAAACTTTTCAATATTGATAAACTTTTTCTGCAGTTTTGCACATGAAGAGAAAAACAAAAATGAGTACAAGCCATGCCGGAAGCTTCCGCCATAACACCGGATATGGCTCAACACACATACACACGCACACACATGGACAGAGACAAACGCCATTTACAATTTTTGTACATAAAAGCCGCTTAAGCAGCGCCACTTTCTGTACGACAATGGCCCCTCCATCCCAAAAACAGAAAAACAGAGAAAAAAAAAACTTCATCTTTTCCCCTCCTTCTCTCACTCTCTCTTTCTCTTCTGTGTGTCTCTCTAGAGCCAACCGACTTGTAATTTGTTTTTATGTCTGCCCCAATACGTGAGATAACGCGATGAACCGAACGAGCATTTTCTCTCTTTTTTTTTACAGCACACACACACACACACACACACACACAACTTCGATTAACATTGGCAACACTGCAAAAAAAAAAAAAGGAAAAAAAAAGGATGGGTAAGGAGTTTCGCCAGGATTCGGGGGCCAACAAGTGGCAAACCGGCAGCCGATAGCCGACAACCGGCAACCGTCGACCATGGCCGTGAATTCCATATATAATTTCCGTTTGGCCCCTTGTCATGTGGATTCCCAGTTATTTCTCCTCCTTTTTTGGCATCGTATAACAAAGTGAAAAATATCCTTGCCGCGTTGTGTTGCATTTGAAATCGTTGGTTGTGCTTTTCCTTCTTCTCCTTTTTTGCTTTTTCATCTTCCCCTTACACCTCTCTACGTCTGTTCTTTGCATTGAACTTTAGACAGTGTAAAAGTTTTTTTTTTGAAAAACTACCATGAAAATTGTTGAATATTGTTTAAGGGACAGACAGAGTTAGAGGGAGCGGCGGCAGCTGATAAGTTGAGCTTTACTTTGACATTAATGGGAATTTTCACCCCCCGTACCCCTTTTTTTTCGCGATGTTTATTATAGTATTAACATAAACAGACGTGCTAAGGTTAAGCAAAAGCTAGGCTAGATATTCCAGTTGATCAGACTTTATAAAGTGGATCTTCTATATACAAATGTGGCAAATGTGTCTAGCAACTCCGATTGTTCAGCTTTTAAGGACAAAAACGTATCATTACGTTATGTTTGGAGTTGATTCCGATTGTAAGGTTGTATTCGGTTGATGTATTCTGATATTAAGTATATCTGGCAACTCCCATTTGCTTTGCTACATCTCCTTAAAAAAACAAATATTTTACTTTATCTTTCCTGCCAAAACAAAACGTTTTCATGAATTTCGCTTCATTATTTAAACATTATGCAATACAAAAACTTGAACTTTCGCCCATTAATTATGGGCTTGAAAATTTCTCCAAAACGAGATAGACAGATGAGTTTCCCTTTTAAATTTTGATATCAGTTTTCCACTTTCACTCGGTATAGTGAGAACTGAGTACTGAGAAATGTAGAATGAGAATTTGTTTTATTTGATTTGATGGTCACATTGCGTGACAGTAATTACAAAATAAATGCAAACATCTGCTTAAGATCTCACAAGGGTAAAGTCACGAGAAGACGAAAGTGTTTTCTCTTATTAGGGGAGAGTTTCAATACCCTATAATCGAGAGATGCAAAAGGGTTACACTATCACCTCTATGAATATTAAGTGAAAAGTTAGTTGGAGTTGCTCCATATAAACTTTTCTTTAGCATCAAAAGAGTTTTTCATATTTCACCTGTTCATGAAAATTCACAACTACTTGTTAATGGGTATATATCCAAGTCGATCTCAAATGAATCGGTTTTGAATAGATGTTAGCCCAGGCATGCTGCATATGTGACCCAAAGTGGTGATTGAGTGTGGGAGGGGAGTTATTTGTTGTTGTTGTTGTTCTTGTTGGTAATTCGAGTACGTTTCAAACCTCCCCTCTTTCACTTTGTATCATTCTTTTGCTCGTCCACCCATCCCCCTCCTCTCAATCAGATGATGCACATTTTGCTCTTGATGGATTGGCTTAACCAGTTGCAGTTCGTTTTGTTTGTATTCTATTACATGTGTAAGTTGTGCTTAAGTTTATTTTCTTACTAACTCTCGCTCTCGCTCACTCGCTAGAGAGAAAGTCGAGTCTCATGTGACAAATTTTTTGACAACAGCTGAGACCAATTGCTTGGTCTATCAATCAAGTTTGGTAAACGAGCGAGAGAGAGAGAGCAAAAAACCAATCATAAAACTGCCATTAAGCTAAAGTAAAGGAAACTCTATCATAAATCTTTACGGTAATCTTTCGTTTGCAAGTAACGGTTACTATGGCCAACCCTAACCTCACTTATGCTATTAACATATTGTTTACATTTTACCCCCCAACCCTCCCCTTTTCAAACACTAGCTACACTTTTTGCCATTATCTAGCTAGTGCAGTTTTTTATTGATTTTGCAATTTATCAAAAAAACGAACTTTTTTTTCTCTTTAGCGGAAACGGAAGCTGCCGGAAACTGGCCAAAAAAAAAAAATAAAAAAGAATTACTTTACTTTACTATATTATAACTAAATATGCGTTATAATGGTTCAGTTAATGGCGCTAATAATAAACCATAAAATATTAATAAAATTTTTGCAAGGGTCGATGGCAAAACGTCATTTTGATGGCCAGCACTTCCGGCACTTGACCAGACCTCGAGAGTGAGGTCTCTCTGTATGTGTCCCCTTTTTCTTTTTTTTTTCGGCTGAATGAAGTTTGTCTTTCAGGCTCAAACAAAAGGAACCAACACTCCACTTAGCAAGGCAAAAGTTTGCACTCCAAATGCCCAGAAGTGTGTATGTGTGTGACTGTGTGTGTGCAAAACGTGAGTGTGTGTGTATGTGTTGGACATTTTGATTAGCTTTGTGACTGCGAACGTATGTATACCGGAAATGGCTGAAACACACAAATTCTAATAATTACACAAAAATTAATGGAGAATACAAAATGCTCTCTCCATCTTTCTAAGCAGAAAAAAGCCTTAGGGGATGAATTTTCAATATGTAATGTTAAGTTTACAAATGTAAATGTTGTTAAACAACAAACTCTTTAAAACATTTCATGAAAAAAGTAAAAGTAAACGAGAATTTATAAAGTTTTCAACATTTTGCAAGATTTTCATCTTGTTTTATTTTATAAACAACAAACTTTTCTTCTTTTAAAAAATAAAAGTAAACGGATTTGGCAAGTTTTCGACTGTTTTTTAGTTTTATTAATCTTTTAATTCAAAGACAGTTTAAGGTCAGATCAAGTGCGGATCCAGAGGCAAATTTTGGGGGGGAACTCACTATTCAAAAGTGTCAATGTGTTAAAGTGCTTCATTGAAAAACATTGTATTCTTCGTGTAAGAAACCTTTTGGGGGGGAACATGTAAGCTAGTTGTCTGCTTAGTGCTATTTCATGATCTCACAAGTTCTCCCATCAGCAGCTTATGCTAATGCCGGAACTAGTTGAGAATTACAATGACATAGCTTGTGTAAATACTCCTCGATTTTAAAGAAGATCATGTATATAACAATTATTTTACTAAATGACTTATTGATTATATATTTTGGTAAGAAAATGCAAACATAGGCTAAATTTAAGACTATATTACCATTTTAAACTTACTTGACCTTACATAGAACTTGTCTAGATCAGGACTCTATGGTTTTTTAAAACATTTCTTATTTGGAAATTGCAAATCACTACCAAAAGAGTGATCACTTCAATCACATCCTCACTTATTAAGATTTTATGATTCTATATCTAAAATGATATTCATCGCTTAAAATAATATTTAAGGCTGGTTGATGCAGAAAGTTTAATGATGATTAATATAAGATGTCGGTAAGTCATGAGGGAAAAAGTAGAGTTGTTTTTAATATACAAACTAAGAATGAATTTAACTTTAGAACCATAACTAAGACTTGACTTATCTATTAAGCTTTTTAAAATTGATCAAAATCCAGTAAAATTTTAATTATATTTTGAAAAAATTCTGTTAATGTTTTTCAAAATTTAGATCTCTCTTTTCCAGTGTGGCTCTTAGTTATTATTAATACAAGTTCTAATAATATTTCTTTAAATATTTAAAAAATCACAGTTTATTCTAAACTTAAAATCGATTACATTTCTTTACACCAAATTGTTTAAAAAAACTAATTTATTCCAATTTTTTTCTATAGGGTAAATCAAGCGGAAGCAACAGAAATGTTTCATTGACTCATAGCCTGACACAAAAAAAAGTATGGAAAGTATGGCAAGAGGGGAGTTGGTTGGGGGGGCAGCTAAAGAAACTGAAAATCAAAATCACACACCAATTCGACTTATGAAAGGCAACCTCTCGACATGCCTCCACCTACGCCTTCCACTAGTGTTTGGCTTTGAGTGTGAGTTTTGCAGAGGGTGAGGGGGGCGGGCGGCAGGTGCCAGCAGGCACAGGTGTTTCTCTCCTGGCCAGACAGTTTGTCCCACCCCTTAACCCAAACTCCCCTACAATTTGGCAGAAAAAAACAACAATAAATATCGCAAACACACATACTACCTATACACACATACACACACAAACATACAGTCTTTGTCTCCTTCACTCTTTCTTCTATCTCTTTCTCTCTCTTTCGCTCTCGTTCTTTACACACGAAGCAAATTGCTTAGCATACTTTACGGCTTCAATTGGCAATTGGCAGCCTTTGAATTTCGTTCTTCTTTTTTCTTTCTCTTTTTTTTTTTTGCTCGACATGCCACTGACATGAGAGATGGGAAAGGGCAGCAGAGGTAGGTAGGTGTGGCATATGAATAGGGAGGCCCTAAGACTGGCGCCTACCTGTCAGCTGACAAGTTGGCAGGTGTTGTTGTTGCTTGAGGGGGAGGGAGGCTTTTAAGGCAAACGAAATTGAACGAGGGTAAAGCGAAATATTAGAGGAATTTTCAAGAAATTATTGAATATTTTATGATGAAGGATTGTGAGTAAATATTCATTCTTGGAAATCAATTTATGTATACCGGAAAGTTGTAAGCATTTAAAACTGTTGTATAAAATTTTAAATTTATTTTGACAAAAACCAAAATTTAAGGGAATTTCACTTAGAAGAAGAGTATCCAAATCGATTTTTAATCTCGAGCAAAGTGAATCTATCGCTCAACTGGCAGTAGATCGAAGATTAACAAAGCAGAAATGGCAATCATTATGGTATCATAACTATAACATCAAAAGAACTATGAAGGTCTAAACAAATCAAGGAAGGACATCTCAAAAATGTCAGAAACCACACCAGACCACTTTTAAAGAAAAAACCGAATATCCAGGACAGAACTTCGTTCTAGTAATAGAAAGCAGCAAAAGGCAACGACTGTTTTACATTACTTTTGATAACTGATAAAGATTTAGGTTTATACCAAATAGACGCCAGTCAGGTTAAATTTTTAAAGCAAATCAGAAACGATCTTCATTAGTATCAAACCAGAGTCTATCTTCAACTATAGCGTTCTAGATTTTACCTTTCCATCACTCATATAGACTTATCAATCTAATACTTATATTTATCGAAAGATCTTGTGTAACCAAAAAGGAATAATTCACAAAATGAAAATCATTGATAAGAAATATACTCAACTTTTTTGGCTAAGCCAATCAATGTTTGAGTACTAATTGGAGTAGATTCTGTATCAGATTTTAATTGATCATTCTAATTGAAATGTTTTGTCTTTCATCATGACTAAAAACCTGAGCCGTGGTTGAAACTGTTTAGATTGATAATAATACAATATTATACAATTTGTGCTATAATTCTCAATTGGTTCTAGTTATTTTCCACATATAGAACATAAATGTCATTTAATAATACAAAACTTATAGCAATTCCTGGACTAACCCACGAAAGACATGACTTATATGAACGACTGTGCTTACCATTTAACTTCCAACTGAATTGCAAAAGTACCCCACTACCCCTCTTGCTCACCAATCTCATGCCATCAACAACGACAACAACAACAAGAACGATCAACATAACATATTACACACAGTTCGAGACTTTCAGTCAGTTTTGATTGAAATATTGAAGGCAATTTTTACATAGTTTGGCGATAACTTTTCCACCTTTTTTGCAGCAGACCCCCTCCATCTCCCGTTGTCCCATCAGTGGGAACTTATGTGCAATGTGGTGAAAACTTTAAGAGGTTTTTTTCCCCCTCTCTCATTGAGTGAGTATACGACCTTTTCAATCGTCTCTGAACAGTTTATGACAGCTTGCCTTATTATAACTGTCATGGCTGTCAAATGTGGAAGACTAACCGGGACGAGACCCTTTTCCCTCGTTCCCCTTCTCCCTGCTGCCATCATATAATAACTTCATTACAGAAGAGAGAACCTTTTGCATTGTTGATGACTTTAAGCGCTTTTCTATTTGTTTTTTTGCTTTCCCTACTATGCATTCAGGTGTAAAGTAGTTTTGCCACGCTGTCAGTTGTTGGTGTCGGCGGCGTTTTAAGGTTTTCTTTCCCTTTCTCCTTTATCTTTGTTGCCTGCCCCCCTCCTTCTATTGATTTTCCTTAACACAGTATTTTCCATTTTCATATTTCTTTTTTTTTCGTTTCGTGTTTTCATTTTGCTCTTGTGCATTTTCTTCATAAATGTCAGAAAATCACTTTGATGTCTTCTTGACTTTAAGACTGGCTACTACCTACAACCCACACACACGCACACACACCTACACCCAAAGAACTGTATGTGTGTTCCATAGAAATGTCGATCTTTTCTCTGTCTTTATCTTTTAAATTCTTTTGATGTGTGGCCTGTCAATAGGATTTTTTGTGTCAAGTCATGGCTTTTTACCAGACTGGAAAGAGAAGGTGTTTACCACCTCCCACAACAAAAATTTCCGTGTGTCTCTTGTATTTTTCTCTTTTTTTTTCTCAAATCATCTTGACTAATTGTTTTGGGATGAATACATGCGGCAATAGCCACTAGCCGCAAAAGGACAGTCCAGACATGAAAAATCCTTGAAACTCAAAAGGTCGTTTTTGGTCATCTTTTTACAAGGTCATTTGCCTAAGGCAAAAGTTTGGCTCTTTTTTTTTTTTTGCAGCCACAAAACAATTAAAGCTCATCAGACAGAAAAAAAAATGGAAGCGAAAAGAAAATGGTGAAAAAATTGAGATAAATTGCATTCACTAGACTTGGGTATTAAATTTAATTTCAATTCACGTCAATTGAAACTGTTATCCAGTTACCAATAATAACAATCTTGGTCTAATGAACCTAATTCGAATTTATTTTTGCATACTTTTTTAGAGGTCATTAGTTCATTAAAGATCATTCACCTAATAGGAGATAGATATATAAAATTCATAGGAGGATTTGTGGATAATTTCTACTGACATTTGAACGAAAGTCGTTTAATGAAGTCCTTCAAAGTGTTAAAAAAATTCGCTAAAAAGCAAAATTCACTCCCACCAATGCAGTATGATTATGTGGTCACTGAAATAAGACAAAATGATGAGTCTGTGAACAATGGGGAAACTACTAAATACTTCAAAATTGGTACAAGTTAAGGACCTAAAACTACATGGAGAGAATATTCTTCTTCAACGATGCTTTATTAGGATGAACGGTCTAAACTTTGTTTTTTATAATAAACAATGACATTAAAAAGTGCTACAACAATATAGAGAATGTTATTATAAGTGAAACAAACTACAGCGATTGTTTCTCGCATTTTGTTATTAATGTTCGTTTACAAAAAGAATACGTAAAACCTTTGTTAACACTGAGCTGGAGAAATTACTGATTAGTGACCTGTGCCAATAATTCGTAGAAGAAAAATGGGTTCAGAGTTAGATCTTGAGCTCCGAACTACTTTACACCAATTACATGCGAAATGTAATGCGAAAAGTAGTAACAATAAATACTAGGTACACTCAAAAAACATTCTTAAAATAAGTTATATAACACTTGCTCCAGTATTAATAGATCTAACTTTGAACCAGTGAAATTTGAATAGATAAATTTGAAATTTGAGTTGATAGTTTGAAAGATTTTTACTTAATGATGCTTCTGATTCTTACTTAATACGTCAGTTTATTAGTAGCTCCGTTTATATAAAGACATGTTAAAATTACTTTGATTCGCCTATCAAGTTTAGTTCATAGTACTTAATTTATTAAGAACAATACATATATTCCCAACAAATGACAATTGGAACTTGCTCATCAATAATAGTTGAGAAAAGGACGGCATTTAGAAAAAGTATTTGAATTTCCAATTGAATATGAAAATTTAAATTCCAATTAACGAGAAACGCATAAAAATCTTGAAGAAGAAGTGAGTCGTATATAACAGGTATGTATGTGTAATTTAACGATTTATGTTTTACCTTTCAAGTTGTTTCCAGAGACTATAATTAATTTCATCCAATACTTTTTCTTCATTTAAATTTCCCAACTTTAAGTTGCAAATCTTAAAAGATTAAACAAACGAATTGCTTACCATATCGGCAAAAGGAAAATTTGCTCACCGCCACACAAATCACTTCCAATATCTTCGTGAGCCAAGATGAGCAAAACCTTTTTAGTCCCTGCCAAATGCCAAAAAAGGTCCCTCCAAAAAACCCCAACACTGCCGCCAAAACAGATAGCAACAGTTGACAAACTTTGCAGACATAAAATCGATTGAAAAAAAAGAAAAACAAAAAGAAAACAACGAAAGGTGAAGGAAAAACTTGAAATCCCATGCGACAGTTTGAAAAATTTAAGTAGCTCAAAATATAAAACAAAGATAAGTATGCCCAAAGAGCAACATGAAGAACTCATTCCCAGGCATATCTAACAGGTAAACACACACAGAAAATTTGTTTTCTTTTGCGTCTTCATATTATTATTATTATTATTCCTAACAACATTTTTTTTTTCCATTCGTTTCTGTTGTTCTTTCTAATGTCAACAAATTGATATGTTTTGTTTGGCCACTGAAAATAATTTGATTTGTGTTTGCTTTGGGATTTTCCTCTTTTTTCCGTTGAGTTGTTAAGCTTTTTGGCGCAACTGCAACAACTTTTTCTTCTATGACAGCATTTGATTGAATGTTTGGCAATGTCTCACAGCTCTCACGACAAGTGGCATTAGCCAGTTGTGTCATATGCAGTTAGTTATCAAAAGTGGTAGGGGGGAGGCAGAGGGACTGACATTCTGAGACAGTGGCCCTAATTGAAAGCTGAGTATAATGTATGAAATAGTTGAGACAATTTTTAGTTTTCTCTTTAAACATTAGATAACGAATGCAATTAAATAATAAAAATAACTCAAAACTTAAATGACTTTGGCATACATTTTTCATTTTTTAATTCTTAGTTCCATAAATTATGTTCATATCTCTAAGAGATAAAAAAAAAAAAACGTAAAATATGTATATAAAATCAGTTGCAAAATAACCTTTTTTAGCCCGAGAACAATACTAAATGACAATAATAAATAATGAGTTTTAAAATATTTAAATCACTGAATATGTTCGTAGGAAAACCTGTTTCATTAGATTTTATAAATATTTACATAATTTATCTAATAAGTAAATAATTGATCTCTAGTGTCAATATATTTTTATTTAGTATCGATAAGTAATGTCATACTGCCATCCTCACGATATCGATATCTTCCAGTCCAGTTCCAAAGCCATTTCCAACACTTGCAAATAGAAATTACTAAGCTTAGTAAGCTTGCACAGTAACCTAAGAAGCGAGATCGCCTTTCAATTGTCTAACTGGGCGGTTAATTCATCATTCAAGGCTCATGCATATAACTTTAAATATTTATGTACATATTTATCACTAATTAAGTTTAAGAAACAAATTAAAATTTTACCTGATTTCGTTTCCAACTTTTGTACTTAAATCCAAAGAAAAACTTTTTGTTTTACTTTTCATTTCATTCTTGGTTAAAACAAATTATAAATTTCACAACACTGACCGAACTTTAACCACACACGAACACGCACACATTCTCATGCCGCCACTTCTTCTCTTTCGCGCTTCCTTCGTTTCGTTTTTGCTTATTCCCTTCGGAGAAAAGAACGCGACAACAACAAAACTTTTGATTGAACTGTAAACTCACAAGAAAACAAAATGCACTAATTTGTGGGCAATTATTACTTTTTCTTTATTTTTACATCGATTTCACATTTGTTAATATTCCTCACTTAAAAAACAAAACAAAAAAAAAACAGCCTAAGCGATGACATCATCAACTCTTTCTTCATTCACTTTTTGCTTACTTCGCTTTCATTTGCCAAGAAAAAAAAGCGAGATGACGCCATTAATTGGTGCTCTCTTCACTTCTCACTAAATTTATTAACAAATTTAACAATTTGCACTGCTTATAGCATTAAATTTACACTAATCAAATTTTTATCACAAACAAAAACAACAATAAAACTTTAATGCACTTTTAAAACGAGTGAACGCGGCGGGTGGCAATGCAAAACTAAAACTGACTAGATAAAAAGCGGAAAAGAGGGAGACTGATCTGTAAAGAGAGAGCTTGCAGTTATGTTATCTGCAGCTCTGATTGATTTTTGCATAGGAACAGTGCTGCCATTTTAGCTATTTTCAAGTCAGATCTAACTTCTTATATTAAGAATTGCGTGTGTGATACACGATGTAGCTGTAAAAAGAAGTAGCTGTAAAAAGAATTTTGGCGCAGTGGCAGGAATTAAAGCTCCATTTAAGTATTGCTGGTACACAAGAAAAATGTAAATGTTGTAAGCTTCTTTGCGATTTGCTTAAGGACATGAAGAACCTGTTGTACCTGCAATTCTTGAAGCCCATTCCCAGGCTTCAAACTCAACCAAGTTGCTCAACGATCTTATAGTGGCCAAGGTCACTTCAAAACAAAATAATTCCTGAAAACAATAACATTAACATTTCAAAAGAAGAAGATTTTGAAAAACATGTGGTAAGAGACCTGTGTCTTGGCTACGAGTTCGACAAAAAGATCAAAACTGCACAAATGGACATGGTAGAGGAGATGTCTATTCGGAAGTGCTGTACTAATTTTATAATAGAGCTCGTGAAACAGTTGAAGCATTGTATTTATTATATTGTTTTATTAACTAGCTTTTTTTCAGCTTATTTTTCCTTTGATTTAGCGTTTTTCAGCTTTTTTTTGCGTCAATCTGGCTTTTCTTGCTCGGAAAATTATGGCAGCACTGCATAGGAATGTAATGGCAAATGTGGACTAAATAATAACTGTCTTGCATTAATTTATCTAACTAATCTGTGGATTAAACTAATAAGCGTGGAGATTTAAACATTGATTTTTGTTGATTTTTATAATATTTAATTTTTATTTATTATTTTAAAATACACGTGTCCACAATGATTTAATCACTTAATCACTCACAAAGTAAATGTTGCAATAATTAGTTGAAAAATAGACTTTCAGTAAACTTTTTTTTTATTAATTAGTTATTATTTACATAAGTGCTTGGATAACCTGCTTATAATAATGCTAAATAATAATAGTAGATTAATTCAAAGAAAGAGGTCTACATAGATAAAAAATCTGCATGGCTCTCTTACAATTCGCAGATCACTCTACCTCTTCCTCAATCCTCTTTCTAACGCTCATTTTATCTTTTCTCTTGCATAATTTCAGTTTTCTTTAGCCGCTCGCCGCGTTCGGAAGTTTTTCGTTTGCTAGAACTTGGAGTTTTGTTTTTAATGAGAAAAGTGCAATAAAAATTTGTTTTATGGAAAGTCAATGCATTTCAACATTAAATTGTTAGATTTGCAAGTAATTTTAATTAAATTTAATAAGAAAATGTTTACAGTTTGATAAAATGAAACAAATTCTGCGTCATCTCAATTTTGTTTAATGTGTTTTTTGGCGAAGCTACCACGCAAAAATGTGAAGAAGGAAGTGAGAAAGAGAACACATAAAATGAAGTGAGAGTGTGTGCGTGCGTAAGTAATTTAAAAGTAAAGTTTATCCAGTGTTGTGAAATTTATAATTTTGTTTTACCAATCTAATTTGGCAATTGAAAGTTGTCAAACTTTTATTTTTGGCAAATACTTATAGATGAAACACAAAACAGGTAAGATTAATGTATTAAATGTTGAAATATGTACATATTAAATACATTTTATGTATGTTTATATATTTTTACAGTTTTAAATATTGAAAAGTTATTAAATTATTTTTTTTTTAATTTATTTCAAAGTATCATTTTCCATTCCGTTAAATTTTTAGATTCCTCCTTTTAAAATTTATATCTATAATTTGTATTTGGTGCTATCTAAAAGGATAATTGGAATTTTTAACTGGGAAAGTCTCTTTAATTCACATTAAGATTGTCTTAAGTAGTTTCATTTGTTACTTTTCTTTTTAGCCAAGACCGATATTACCAGGTTCATGTAAATAATGCAAAGTGCAGTGCAAAATACACTATGTATGTATGTTAGATAGAAATTTTAAGGGTAACATTAAATGGAATCAGACAAAACTCACCGAATAATAAGATTCTGTAATTTTCCGTATTAAATTTTAACGAAAAAATCTTTCTTTAATCGTATACAAAGCTAAAAATTGCAATGACTTTTTAACTCTAACAAATTGCATATAAAAATTGTACATTCATATGAAAGATTTTCTTTTACATCCCCCCTTTACACCCTTCCACCCGTGGAAAATACTTATCAACAGGCAGCCGCCGCTACCAGGTTTATATGTTGCTTTCCCTTCTCCCTCGCTCCGACTCTCTTAACAAAACAATTGTTCTCTGCTTTGATTTGCTACCAATGTTCCAATTGCCATTTCGTTCCAGGTCTTATACGCCACAAAGAGTATGAAAATAAAGAGAACTATTTGTATAAGACTCTACCTCTGCCTCATACTCTCTGTCGCAAACACTATAACCGCTCTCTGTAGCTCTCTTTGGTTGAAGTTAATACAAAGTAACGTTAAGTTGGTTTTTGTTTATTTGGGGGCGTGTGGGAGTTCTGTGGGCAGGTAAGAGGAGAAACGAACAGAAATGTAATCAATAATTTTAAATATTTAATGTGGGCAGGTGGCAAAAACTGAAAAAAATTGTTCATAACACAAAGTCAACACATAAATGTTTCAAGTCATTTTTAGGAATAAAAATTAATTTTGTCCGTAGTTTTAATTACTATTTTTTGGTATAAATAAACTAAACCAATATGAAATGCCCCCCACCATAGTACTCGCTCACCTGTGCCCTCACAACAATATGCAATGCCTTTTTGTGGTCCACAGAATCCACAGAATGAAGCAAATGCCATCCACATGCAATATATTTGTGAGAGCGTCACTCTTTGCTCTTTTGTTTCGTTGAGTTGCGCTATCTAACGGTAAAAGAGGCCTTTTCCACATACAGGTGCGTATGATGGGGCTCTTCGTTTCTTTTGTGGAACTTATGTTGCTTACCAGGTTTTACACAAGAATTGTTGCGCTCTTTTTGCTCTTTTGCCCAAATGTTGTTGTTGGTTTTTTCTTCATTTTGATGGTCGGGTGTCCAGGAAACGTCGCGCAAGGAAATCGCAAAATGTTCTGCGTCCATTTGTACATATGACTCTGTGTGAGTGTGCATGTATGTGTGTGTGTGTGTGTGTGGATGACATTGTGGCGCTCGCGTTGAGGCAGCTCCAGTTGTCGGCCCAGTAGTCGTTGCGAAACTTTTGCTGGAGTAACGTGTCGCGCAATTGGCGGCGTTTTATTCATCCATCTAAATTGAAATCCAAATCCAAAGTCGTCATCGTTGTCGAAAATCGTCGTCGTCGTCGTCTCCGTCGTCATCGTCGTCGTGGTCGTCATCCGTCGGTCATCGTCTCATACTAGAAACTTTATTTACACACACACACACACATACACAACTTACTCTACCATAGTGCATGTTATATTGCATTTCTACCGCTCCCGCCGCACCCCTCCATCCACTGTGCATGTGTTTTTGTGTGTAATTGTATGAGTGCGGGGGCTGCCAATTAGTGCAACAGTCAGTGTGCGTGTGTGTGTGAGTGCCCCGCCTCCATCGTTAAGATATCAGGTTCCGAAATCAGAGAGAGAAAAAAGAGAAGTAAAATTTGCATTGCCCACTAAAAATTTGCAAAAATCTAGTCGAAATTCCATAAAGCGTTAACAGGTAAGTTGACCATTTTTTTTTCAAGACTTTTGGCCATTATCTAATGTCCATTTAATTGGATGAATATAATGATAAATTTTCATTGGGGTTTATTATCTTAATTTTGGGTTGGTGGGCCAAACCTCATAAAAAAAAATCTAGATATCCGAATTAAGTGCCAGCAAATTGCAACTAAATTGTAATGATAACTAATTTTTCTAGATTAGGGGTTTGTCTCGACCCTCTCCGAAAGAGCACTTGAAGAGAAATTGAAGCAATGAAGCTCGGACAAAATTGTTTAAAAAGAAATTACTTCAAGTAATGGTTAATGGTGGAAAGGTTAAAACGACTGGGTAGTGTAGTTTAACAGGAGATAAGAGATGTTTGTGGGATAGTGAAGGAAATAATTGATATGTCTTTGTAGTAAATTGCTCTAGTTAAAAGGAATGTATGTAGGAATAGTATTATTAAACGGCTTTAATCATTAATTTGCTTAGGGAGCACAGATTTGAAGACCTCGAGAAGTATTAATACATTTTTGGTATCAATATTTAAAGCAAAATCATAAGAAAAGCAATAGTTTTCTTTCTATGAAAAGATATAGGGATTAATGAAATGTGACAAACGAAACTTCATTGAGAAGTTTGGAATAGGAAACATTATAATCAGATAACTCATAATGAAAATGTCAAAAGATTAAGTTAAAATCATAATCAAAACTGAATCTTTCTTGGGCTATACCATTTTACATGGACTTGTTGATCTGGGTAATATTTATTTCAAAAACTATCTCGATTCGACGACCACAAATATATAGATTCCATAGGAATGAGAAGTAAATAACAAAAACTAATTGAAATTTGTTTTTTTTTTAGTTTTGAAAATATTTTACCGTTTATACCAAGTTTTATCAAAGTAAACTGAACATTTCCTATAGCTAACATTGCAATTATTGGGATAAAATAAAGTTTTAGATAAAAGATTTCATTGATTCTCAAACGATTGTCCCGAAACTTAGGATTTGTAAGCTTGATATACATTTTAACGGCACTACTTAGTTTCATGAAAATTAGTTAACTATATCTTATATCTTCCATAGAAATAATTAACAGGGAATTAACTTTTAAATCAAAAGTATGATAGTTTCTTAATACGATTAGTATTAAGTTTATTAAGCTATTCGTTTAGATTTAAATAAGCTTAAGAAAAGTTTAAAATGAGAATTTGCTCTTAATAATTTTGAAATTTTACAAAACTGTTTAAAGTCTAATTAGCACAGAATGCAATCTTTAGGAAAAAAGTTTTTTCTATAAAATAAAAACCTATAATTTAAGATAAAAATTCGATGATATCACCAAGTCTTGTCTTTGTAATCTTAAAGATAAATTCAGTAGAAAAAAATATTTAACCCGTCATTTTAGTATTTACGCTAAAGTTAACTTAATATTGATAAAATTCCCCAATTGTCTAAGCGTTTAATCATTATTTGTCTTAAACTCTTTTATCTTAGTTAGCCCTATTCATGGATTTCCTCTTTGTCTAACCTTCACATCATGCTAATTAATACCTTGGAAATATGACAAATATCTACCAAATACAAAAAAATAATATTCGGCTACCAAGTCAACTCTATTGACAACAAAAACAAATGAGCGTGAAAATTTTTAAGAGTCCATTGATGACGAAAAAAAAAAAGTGCTGAGGAAAACGTGGGAAATCATTTTAGTTTGAGGGCACTCCCCATTATTTAGTGAGCAAAATGCATTTGCTTTTAATTAAAAAAAAAAAACAAACCCAAGATAGATTAAATAGGGTAAAGTGACTTTTGAAATGGTCAAACAGAGATAAAATTGCAATAACTATAAAGAGAAGTTCAAAGAGGCGCACAACTGACAACGATCAATGAATGTTCAACTGATGGGGAGAGGTAAAAGGAGGGGGAGGTGGAATTGGAGTGCTTTCTCAGAGGGTTGAATCAACTGTGAAGGCACACGCAGCATTTTGTTAAGCGGGTCACGTACTTATCCACCCCATGACCCCCAAGATGCCCACTCCACTTGGGTGTGTTGGTGTTGTCATCAACACGAAAATAAAAAATCGAAAAATTAAACTCATCGCACACAAAATGGCAACAACTTTTTGTGTTTTTTTTGTTTTTTTTTTCTTATACTGCCTTCCGAAATCGATTACAATAAAGTTTCATTTGTTTTAATGTACCAAAAAAAGACTTTAAAGCACTCAAATAAAAAGATATGGGAGAAAATTTCTTAATGACGACTTTGTAATACTCTATAACAGGACGGTTTAATATGGAGTTGAGTGTAAAATATTGAAGATAGTTTAATTTAAACTTTAGTAGTAAATAGAGTCTCTTTTACTGTCCTAGTAATTTGATATATTATTTATTTAAGAAGCGCCATCTAGCGGTAGTCTTTATATTTATTATTCGTTATTTATCCACATTTATAACTTTTTCTATGAATTCTAATGGGATATTTTTTATATAGCTCTGCTTTTGTTTGAAATTCAAACTCAATTTCTTTTGAACTTTTTACATTTAATCGAAACTATCGTAAGCGCCACCTAGCGGCCACTATATTATTTATTAAAAATTTCTTCTCTGCTGCTTTATGGATCCAAAATCATTGGGATTTAGCAGAATATGCATATATGATTAAAGTGTATTAGGTTGAAGCTGCTTTTCGGAGGTTTATTTCAACTTTTGATCTATTGTTATTACGATATATCGTTTAGTATATATATATCTAAGTTTTATTACGAGATTTTATTTTGTAAATAATAAAGTAGAAATATATGGACTTCTATATAGACCGACTCGAAAATATATATAGATGACATATATTATTGCCTCCTTGTCTTCATGATATAGAAGAATATAAACTATATAGGTGGATAACCTAACAGAAGAGCATCCGAAGTTTAATTCAATTTCTTTATCTATCGTTGTTCCTCAGTTTCGTTACAATATTTTCGATATGAACTTCTATCTAGATCTACTCAAATATATATAAATCGAAATGTTATATGTTATAATAATAATTTTTTTTTATCTCTTACATACAATTCAATGGTCTTTATATACCCTTTCCTCCCCTATGGGGCATGCGAACCTTGACAAACAAAAATGAGGCAACAAATTAAAAGTCAATAATTTAAAACAATTACATAACGAAATCGATAAAAATAAACCTAAATCTCAATGGCACACAATTTGTTTGTTTCATTTTATTTTGGTTTTTTTTAAAAGGAATTTTTATGTATTTTTAATCTAATTAAATTGCCATAAAGAATGAGAAAAAAACGCAACCTAAAACAAAATTTAGAATTTATAGGTACAAGTTTATAGAAAAACAGAGAGAGGGACAGAGAGAGAGAAAGATAAATGTTAGTTGTCAATGGTCAGGGTTGGGTAATAAGGCAATGGTAGCCCTTCTCAGCACTTATGTATGTATGTATGTGTATGTATGTGTGTTGTCAAAGGGGTAAATGTTTAAAAAGCATGTAAGGGGGAAAGGGTTAACATTGCGCTAATGACCTGCATTTTGAATATTTATTAAAAGGCAGCGAAGCATTAAAAAAACAAATGCAACAGATTTCCGTTTTAAAAAAGGGGTTCAACTTGGTCCTGGCCCCTGAGAAAATATAGAACCAAATTAATGAGCCAAAAAACTATAAGCAAGAACCTGTAAAGTAATATTAGATAGCTTAGTTATAATTTTTTTAATCGTTAATTAACTATTTCTTAATTACATTAGAAATAACTGAAAATAGGTGATGAATATATAGTGAAAATATAGTGATTCTTTTTTCTTTTATGTATTTATAAAATACAATTATTAATGAAAATGTATTTTTATATTTTGTGAAAATTTCAAGACATTTTTTATCCGATTTCTTTAGATGTCACATTCAATAAGACATGCCAAAAAATAGAAATAAACAAAAGCAAATTTGTCAAAATAACAAAAATAAACGATTATTGCTTCTGATCTAAACAATCATTACCAATTATTTTGGAGAAATTTATGAATGGGTAAACATTTCAAAACTGCTTCTTAGAAATTATTTTAAGAAAATAAGTTTTAAAATATAAACAAAAGAAGTTAGAAAAGAGTTCGGCGAAAGTGAAAAAATAAAAAAATAATAAAAAAAATTTTTATGCATTTAATTCCGATAAAATAAACAAAATAATAGATTTATTTGCCATGTCATCGAATAAAGCAGAAACTTTGAAAATATCAAATGAGATAAATTTGGTGAATTATTCAATTAAACATATAAATATTATGAATTTTTTGAATTGAAATTGAAGCTCTAACTTTATCTTTCCAACATTTTTTTTTTTTTTTTTTTTTTGCGCTTTATTGAATTTGCAATCTGTCCCAGAAGGACTATGAGCAAATGGTTTCAAACATTTTCAACATTTGAACGAGATTATTTATAGTTTACATTTCTCTGTATAAAAGTTTTTATTTGCTTTGCGAATGCAGTTTTCAAATTACTTCTTTCTTATTGAAAGTCAATTAATAATACAATATTGTTAGTTTTATATTAAGTAAATTTTTTTTTTTCATTTTCTTAAATTACGTTGAAGTTTCATGTATTTAAAACACGGACCAAATCGTTTTTAAATATTTTAGAGTAAGAAGAAAACTTTGAACAAAAAATATCCTTCTTTATTTTCCATTCGGTCCTTTATATGTACATGTGTATATAGACAACCATTTTGCACTTGATTAAAAAGAACTTGTGACTAAGTAGTAAGTAGGCCAAACTTCAAACATGAAAAAAGAGATAAATTGTTTAAGGGCCATTCTAAGATGTTTATACAAACAAATGGGTATATTTGGGGTTCATATTTACATGGGTAATTTGTAGTACCTTATTCCCATACCGTCATACCTTATTTTTCTTCAAAAATGTCAAAGTAATTCAACTATTCCAGCATAAATGTAATGCAAACTCTAAAATGAATGCCTTAAGCATGTCTTGAAAAGTATTATCTAAGTTAATTTGTGCTTAATTCCGTTGATCAGAATCGAACCTTATACTCAAAAGTATACTAATTCCCTTAGTCCTTTATATAGTTTTAGGGTTTTTATTTTGATAATTTTCTGTTATGCATCGATTCTTCTGAGACACCAATTTATAGTCCGGCTAGCGAGCAAAGGATTCCATCCGGCAATACAAGGCAACCTTAGCTTTAAAATTATTTAATTTATCAATAATAGAAAACTAATTTTATATCATAATAGTTTGCCTCGATTACATCTGCTTAGCAATTAGTTTTTTTTAGGTACCCAAAATAACTTTTTTCTATCATATCTCTTATGTCTGGACTAACTAACAAAAAACAGAAGTTAACTACAAATAAAAACCTATTTTTGGGTAGCTAATCTTTATTATATGTTAGATATGCTCATATATTTTTATATAATGGTTTTATATAATTTTTGGGTAGCTAATCTATATTATATGTTAGATATGCTCATATATTTTTATATAATTGTTGTCGCATGTGTTAAGCGACAATTTAAGCATAAGCATATTAGATAACAATTTTAAGCCAAGTTGCCAAAACATATTCCCGCTCAGGGACAACAAAATCTTGAAAGTGATACAAGTTATTATAGACGCTTCATCATTATAAAACGCCAAAAAGGTTATCCAAATAAATCATCATCTATTTATCTGATATTTGTCTACAAAACAGAAGAAAGAAACATGAATAATTTTTATAATACTCATAAAGCTTAAAGAGAATTGCACGATTCGCAGACACAAACAAAATTTACTCTTTATTCATTCATTCATTGATTCATTAAAAGCTCTGATAACAAGTGAAAATGTTTTAATTTAGGAAGTTCCATAGAATATAGTAAAGCTCTCACTTTGCCATTGTATATAGTGTGTACAGACAAGTGTGTTCTATATTTATCAAGTGAATTCAAGAGAAATGTTCTCAGTTAGCAATTTGAATTCACAACACGATGTCGTCGTCGTCGTCGTCATCGTCCCACTCAATCAGTATACGGGAAATGCGACTGGAAGACTACGAGAAAGTTAAAATCTTCCTACGTGATCATTTTTTTGCCACAGAACCCCTGATGCTTACACCGCAGGAGAATGCCGTAATACCGGAATTTGAAGATGAGTTACATCAATCACTAATACGCCAAGGTCTCTCATTAGTGGCCATAGATGAGAATCATAGCAATCGTATTGTGGGAGTGGCTCTGGCCCAAGCTCAAGTGCCAAAAGATTTGGATGAACAATATCTGGAAGCAGAGCAACGGCAGGCCACATGTCTAGTGGATAAGATACACAAATTTCTATCCAAATTGGAAAAGAGAGCCAATGTTTTTAGCTTTTATGGTGTACAGAAAGCCCTATATTTGTATATGTTCGGTGTGGATGGGACGGTAAGACGTCAGGGTGTGGGCACACGTTTGGTCAAATCTTTAATCGACCTGGGTCGATCCAAAGAATTCCCCGTCATGTATCTAACATGTACAAATGAGCATTCCACAAAACTGGCATATGCTCAAAATTTTGAATGTGTGGCATCCCAAACTTATGCAGACTATAAGGATGAGCAGGGTAAACAGGTGCTTCAGCCACCAGCTCCACATACCAAAGCAAGTGTAATGGGACAGAGGCTATGAGAAACCAAAGAGGCAATGAGAAACGAAAGAGATACTTTAAAGATTATTAATCAAATATATTTAAGTAAAAATAATTTGTTGATTTATTTTATAAAGGTTTTAATAAAGATTTGAACAAAGAACATTCGAAGTGTTTACTTAAGATAAAAGAAATGTTTTACATAAAGATAGATATACCTTTCCTTTCATAAATCAAATGAAATTGTGTAAATTCAAGTTCAAAGTTCAGCTTCTCTATTCAATAGTGTTAAACACCTAATACTTTGTCTTTTCATCGGATACTTTGTGATTGGCAAGTGATGGTTAAGATTCGAAATCTACTTATCGTAAAGTGTTGAGAAAGAAAAGATGGAAAATATAATGCTGTCGCTCGTTTGATTTGTTCACTTTCATCTTTGCTCAAAACGGACAGATACTCTACTCAATAGTGTTGAACAGCGTCGATTTTTTGATACAGCAAACAATGTGACCAGAGCAGTAAATGACTAATAAGAAGATTAGGGCAATATTCCGTGAGTTTTTTGATGTAAATGGTATAATTTATAAAGAACTATTGGAGAAACTTAAGCATTACGACAGAAGTTCCTCATGTTAGTATTAAATCTTTAAACTTTTAATGGCGTGACATTATTATCTTTATAATACAGAAATATAAACTTATTTGAGTTGATGAACCACTTCAATAAACTGATCTGAAAAACAGACTAAGCAAAAGACTTTTGCACACAATTGATACACTCGGCAACAAAAAATAAAAGGATGTTGATCAAAAGCCAGTTGACCAATCTTCTTTATACATCGTTAAAAAATGGTTAAAGATTAACTTTCATTCAAATTAAATATTAAATACAATACTTTGCAAAACTTATGCCAGCTACTAATAAACTTTTAGACCAACTTTTTACATTACATTCTTATATATTATTAGTCTTACAAATAGTTTTACCATATACATATACTATATATTTTATAGCATTAACTTAAGATGTTATTAAAGTTGAAGTCAAGCTATAAAGTTTTACCATTTTTCGGATGGTCATCATTTTCTTCGATTCATTTACATTGATGGCCAACATATTTCCGCCCACAGAATGTGTACAAAATGTATTTATGACGCCTTCAATTTGGAAGGCAAACCCATCAAATTGAGCACAAACGTTGTTTGTCGTCATCATCATCGTTTGTTGTTATTTTCGCACTAAAATTAATTGTTATTTTATTGTGTTTGTAATCCAATCTAAAAAGCATAATGCCAAGCATAACATATACACACATACGTATATATATGTATATGTGGAGAATAATGACCATAAGATATATGACACAAGTGGTGGGATGTTTTGTTGTGATGTGATTGTGTAACAGTTTCTCTTGCCATATAAAACTAATAAGTTTTATATACAAAAAGCTTTCGGCTATCCATAGAAAGTGATCACAATATTTCAAAGTTAATGGAGCAATTGGAAATTCTATTGTACAGATGACCTTGAAATTATTGACATGCACAAAAATTTATGCCGATTTATTGTCGGGAAAGTTAAAAAGCAGATGAAATTGTCTCTTGCCTCTCAAATTTAGTTCTTATCAATTATTAAGTGCATTATTTCTATTGTAGCAGTCACGTTTCTGAGTTCCGTGTTAGTTGAGTGATCTCAGTTCAGTAGTTTTACAAGTGTTTCATCACTTGAGAACAAAATTTTATATTGTAAAAAAGGTTTATTTTAAACTTAAAACTTTGATGTTTATCTGTATTCCATAATAATTCAGTAGTGGAAACAAAAACTTTGAAAATAAATTGCTTTAACCCGACTTCAAATATTCTAGAAAAATCATTCAAGCAACTATGTATATATAAATTTAATTTTTAAGGTTTTTCTCACCAAAACCTTCTTATATACATTTATATATATATAAAAGTATATATATCTGTTATCTGTTAAACATGTCAATAAGCAACCAAATAAGTGTTAATGCTATCTCTTAAAAAGTACAAATATAAATATACTTCTTATCAATTGAGTTTAATTTTAAATAGTACTAGCCGTAGAATTCTACTATCTATCTATCTTTTATAGATTTAGTCGCCAAAAAGATACCCTGTAGTATGTTCAAGAGAGTAATACTTTTTCCATGTCTTCTATTTATTTGTTTTCTTTTTACCCTTACCCTTTTTTGACCTTTAAATCAAGAATCGTAAAAGTTACAATATATATCTTGGAATTGGAATTAACGTTTAAATTATTATTTTATTAGAATTTATATTATTCACTTTTATGTATATTATATATATATTTTTTTTTTTGATATTTTTTAGGTATATTTTATTATTAACTTATATTTTTTTCTACAAATTCTGCACATTTCGTTGCATTTATAGTAAAAATTCCACATAAAATATTTTAAACAAATTCGGATTCGGTTAAATTAATTTAAGACTTAAATAAATTCTTACCAAATGATATTGGCTGTAGTTCGACAAACATTCAGTTTAAGCTTTGTTCCAATGAATTGTTTATCACTAAAAAAACATGACTTTTGCTATCTAATAGTTATATATTCCACTTGTTGTTAATTAACTGATTACTTTGTATTACAATTCACATTACACAACTAAAGTTTAATGGCCATTAACTGAACTTTGGTATGTGGTGCAGCTGGATGAAAAATCACATTTCCTTCTGCATCCTTATAGTCGGCATAGGTAATTGAGTGTACACATTCCATGCCCAAGGCCTTCTTTTGTCGTGCCGAATAGAAACTTGTGCAGTAGGCAATCATCAGAGGAAATCCTTTGGAACGTCCCACATCCATTAAAGTGGCAGCCAGACGAGATCCTAAACCTTTACCCCTCATTGAGGCATCCACATTGGTGATGTGTGAGTAGAGAGACTTATTGACCCCAAATAGTTTATAGACATCAGCTTCCAATTCAAGTTTAGATAATAATCTATTGGCACGTCCCCAGAAATGTTGTTCCATAACAGCAGCCTCCTCTTGATGTTGCTTCAGATCACTGGGATATTGGGCACCAGCAAGAACTATGCCCACAATTCGTCCATTTTGATTCTCGTCGGTGGCCAGAAGACACGTGCCCTGATTGATCATCGAAATGTGATACTCATCATTCTCTTTTTCCATACACTTTTGCACATCTTCACCGGACGAGGCGCAAAGTGGTTCACCCGTTAACCAAAACTGTTCCCTCATAAATGGTTTCACCTGTTTATAGTCCTCTTTAGTCATGATGCGTATGCAAATGCCATCTTTGATATTTGTTGTCATTTTTTTATCAGTCAATTTATATAATTTTGTTTAAAAATAAAAACTTTGCCTTGTCCGTTTGCCAAGCGCTCAAGAAATGATTCTATATTACAAATATGTCAGCTTATATGCGAAAGTTTTTCTACTTTGCACTCATGCAATCTATATGAATATATATATCAAGTGGACGGAAAAATAAAAGTGTTGTAAATATATATACAATTGAGCTTTTGTAATAGAGGCAAATTCGCGTGCTCGGAAGCTTTTAATGCATTCAAGAATATATTACACTACGCACAATAGCCTGCATTTGTTATGAAATCTAATCAAAGTTGAAGGGGAAATGTGTTATAAGCGGCAATTTCTTTAATTTGATAGGGGAAAAATTGTCAGAGGTGAGTTAACACCTGGAAAATGTATAGAATATGAAAAGAAAATAGGGAAGTAATTGGGGAAATGGTATAGAAGGAAGGCCATTATCTTAGTGTCATAGTTTTATCTAGATATTTGCTAGCCATAATCACCAAACCCTTTTCAGTTATAAAAAAGTTATTAATTAAAGTTGAAAATTATAAACTTTCAAAGGCCATAAATTTCTTTCTTTTGAAATTAAACTTTAATTTAACGCAAATGTAGTTGAAAACGAACTTTCTAAGGGAGATGTTTTGTTGCAATTGATGAAATAATGGAACTAGCTCCTCAATTTTTACATATTTTATATTTAACATTTAACTCATTAAATCCAAGTACACTAAAAGAAACTGTTGTTACTTCTAGTTTATATGTAAAAGTTTTCCCTATCATTCATTACTTAATTAATATTCTACAATTTAATGACCAAAAGACAAGCATGGGTATGAGGGGCAGGTGGTTGAAAGATTACCCTTCCTTCCTCATCCTTATAATCGGCATAGGCCAATGAATAAATACACTTCATACCCAAAGCTTGCTTTTGTTGTGCAGAATAGAAACTCGTACAAATGGCTACCATCATGGGAAAGCCTTTTAAGCGTCCTAAATCCATTAGGGCAGCTGCCAATCTACTGCCTAATCCTCTACCTCTCATCGAGACATGGACACTGGTAATGTGAGAGTAAAGAGCTTTGGATATATTAAAACGTTCAAATATATTGGCTTCCATTTCAATTTTCGATGACATGCGGCAAATACGACCAAAACTATGTTGCTCCATTTCTTCAGCCTCACGACAATGTTTCTCCAGATCACTGGGATATTCGGCACCAGCCAATACTATGCCAACAATAGGTCCCTTTTGATGGCCTTCAATGGCTATCAGACAAGTGCCCTGATTGATCATTGATAGATGGTATTGATCATTCTCCTCTTCATTTTGTATCTTTACATCCTCACCCGAAGACGAGCCAAGTGGTTCACCAGTGAAAAAGTGTTTTGTCATTAAAGATTTCACATCCTTGTAGTCCTCTGCAGTCATAATGCGAATAAAAATGCTTTCCTTTAAGATTACTGATGACATTTTAACAACTGATTAGCTAGAATGTGGCTTCAACTCTGTTCAAAAATTTGGCCTGCCCTTTATATATCATTTCTTACCAAAAGAAAAACAAAACACCAAAATTGTGGACACAATGAGAGGTGAATGAATTTTTAATTATTTTATTTTTCCGTTTGATACATATGAAAAAGAAGATTTTGTTGTCTTGTTTATTGCCTACTTGCCATAAACTACAGCACATGGCAGGCCTAATCCGTTAAATGGGGTAAAAATATCAAATAAAATTCAAGTATTAAATGCGCAACAAGCTAAAAATAGAAGCCAACTTTACTCTATTGGAAAATTATACAGAGTCACCTACCTGTTTCGGGGTAAATCAAGTGACTGGGCTATATACTCTATCTTGGGAATAACGTTTCCTCCGTATTAGCTCTTCCTTGATAGAACATTATATACACAACGAGTTGGAAAATCTTCATGGAATATGTTTATTGCCCATCAATAAGACTATCAATGAAGTCCTTCCTCAATCAGTCAATACAAATATCATGATTAAAGCCATTCTTTGGTATACATATATACACGAATAGGTAACGTGTTCAACAACTATTTTTTGGTAAGAATTCCGTGAGTTTAAGGGTTTTCTTCTTTAAGCTTTTTGTAGTAGATATGGTCTTCATCCTTAATATGTTATGTCTTTACAAGTACATTAAAAGGTTTTTTTTTCACTAAAATAATAAGAGTGATTCAAGTTCGAAGGATGATGTTAAATATTATTATTAGTAGCTAACTACAGGGGGCTTGATGATCTTATTCTGACTACTAGATTTTTCTGCTTTCCAAATGTATTTTCAGAAAATGCACTCTCCAACGGAAGTACCGAAAAGTAGAGTACAGGTATCTTAATTAGCTGATTAAGTATCAAGAAGTGCGTCTTCTTGCCACCAATACTGTTGTTAATGCATCGATCCAATCGGTTTTAAGGTTCTTTTAAATATCTAACAAAGAAGTGACACAGTATTTGAAACGAAAATGAAGTAGTAGCTTCGTTTGGACTTGCAACTATTGCAAATTTAGTCCTTATTCATTGCTAATTATTTCTATATCTTAGTGTGTGATTGACTAATTAGCAGCAGAAACTAACGCTCAAAAGGTGAACTACCTTTATATGCAACTAACGATAAACGTTGTGCATTTTGATTGCGTATATGTACCTTCTTATATTTTTTTCCTTTTATTTTTATACATTTCAAAACAAAAAAAAAAAAAAAACTTTTAGAAACATAATGCAAATGCTCTTTTTCACTTCCAATTCCCATCTCTCTTTTTTTGTAAGGTTCCTCAGTCTATAGTTTGATTTGAAATACAAAAACCATAAGCAAACATGGTCAAAAATTAGAAATGCTTAAAGCAGGAACAACAATAACTGATGTCTAGGACAGAGTAAACGAAATGAAGGTGAGAGACACTGGTTGCAGAGAGAGAGGGGGACACTGGTAAAGGGAGAGAGGGGGAGGGAGACAGTGAGTGGTCCTCTGTCTTGTCTGTTGCCAGCTGCCAGTATTTGCAAATTCCCAAACTGACCAAAAACCAACATAATTTACATGTCTGCAGGATAAGTTCGACAGAGACAGTGAGAGAGAGATAGAGGGAGACACAAGAGGGGTACAGTCAGTCGTCCAGGACCGTCTGTTTCGGATGTTATGGCCAGACTAGTAACAGTTCTTGTTGTTATTGCACTCTCTAGTATACTACTCTGCTTTAAGCTGTAAAAACTTCAATTTTGAATTTTGTCTTTGTGATTGAATGAAATTTATTTCATTTTATACAAAAATTGAAATTTTCGTTGCCCCAAAAATATGCAGTAGAAATTATTGTTGTTTTTAACATGTTTTTAAACTAAAGTAAACCACAAGCAGCTGTTTGGCAACTATTGCATACTTTTAGGTACATAACATTTGCTCCACTTCCCTGACTCTCTGGCAAATATTTGCGCAAGTGAATACTTTTTTTTCATATTTTTTGTTAGATTTATGTTAGCCAAACGTGACCCAAATTTTTCCCTCTACGTTAGTAAAACTAATTAAAAGTGAAAAGTTGACAACATTCTCTAGGATTTATGATTTATGGACTGACACACACACACATACACATACAAAGCGGAAAAGTTGCGACCGCAACGCGCAAAAATTAATGAAAATTCAATCAAAGTTTGCTTGCGTTAGGCCATTGTAGGAGTCGGAGGAAAGGGCATCGAAGAACTTGCAACATATGCCCTCCACTTTTCAGTTATTGTCTGACTGACCCTAATGAAGATTAATTTAAAACAAGTGCCAGTGTTCTTGTGTGTGTGTGCCTGATTGTCTATTAGAGAGGGAGAGCAAAGAAAAAAAAATAGAAACTTTTTTTTATTTTATGACACACTAACGAAGACACCAAAGATGAAGATGACGATGAAGACAACATTGTCTTGTCTGTGCCGGGCCGTGCGGCCGCACCAAGAAGGCAAAAAAAGAAACAATTTAATCAAATATAATTTTCATTGACTTAGATTTCTCCAAGTGATATGAACACACACTCACACACAAGATACAAAAGACCCCTAAAGAATGGAAAAAAAAAATATATATATATATGTTGTGTGACACTAGAAAAAATCAATATAATGACTAACGTATACTCTTAACGTTAGAGGAAAACATTAAGGAAATAATTAAAAAGAGTGT
Organism: Drosophila austrosaltans; assembly: GCA_035045865.1. NCBI lineage: Eukaryota > Metazoa > Arthropoda > Insecta > Diptera > Drosophilidae > Drosophila > Drosophila austrosaltans. The sequence goes on from JAWNOQ010000083.1 coordinate 3,103,996, forward strand.
AATGCAATTTAAACCATAACTAAATACTTTCTTCAAGTATTAATGTATTTAATTAAGTATTTATAGTAGAACTTTGGTGATTTAATCCTTGCTTAATCGAATACTGAAAAAATTAGTAGAAAACTTCGACATACAAATTGATTTTGATAAATCCTGTATTTTGCAAAAGAATTTTATTCAATTTTGCAATATATTTTAAAATCTTCACTTCATAACAGAATTTTTAGGTATTTTTTAATTTTAATTTTTAGTTAACTTTATTACTTTTCATTTAAACAAGGTAATTCAAAATGATTGTGATATATTTTAGCATATTCTTTTCATACTTGAAATAAAACTAAAAAATTGTTTTGATTTGGAAATCATATAGAAACTTTATTAAGAGGGGTATCATATATTAAGGTTAAGCCTACTATCTGAATTCATTCTTTATTTATTTATAAAATAAGGTAAAATACAATAAAATTAATAATGTTATAACTAAGTAATGAGAAGGGAACGCTATCGTGAAGGCTTTGGCCTTATTTATTGAATTTATTGAAATGTTTTAAATTGTTGCGTAATTTGGTCAAGAACAGGAATAACAGTTGTTAAAACAGGTCTGAAATAAAGGGAGCTGAGTCTGATCTAAACCATTCAAACTTAAAAATTATTATCGGTGTTATATTGCTCTTGAATATAAACAATTCCAGGAAATCTAATTCAGTTGATTCAACATCCTAAAAACACAAAATTCTACATCAAGAATTTGTTCATTCTACACTTTACAAGCAAGGAGACTGATGATCCTTGATATGGAAAACCTAAGTCAAATCAAAAATAAACAGAACATTTTGACCACATTTTACTCAACTTTTTTTTAGATACTTTTTCTCTTATCCTTTAGTTTATCAACTACGATTGAAGAATCATTGTTAATTGTCTAAGATATTGAAATTGAGCTAAAGAATTCCTAACAAAATAAGTTCAAAGTTTGGATATGCAATCTTTGTATAAAGAAATCAAAATTGTATACATATTAACCTTCTTTATCTAAGGCTTATGTGGAATTTTCATAGATTGTAAATTTCTAAGCGAAATTTTCATAATTTCCTAAAGAATCCACAATATTTTATAGAACTTTTTGAGTAAATTTACAATTCTAATTCCATTTAACATACTAAAAAAGAAATTTATATAAATCTACCTGCACTTGTAACTCGACTACTTTCTTTTTATATTCTTCATCTCTCATTCTTATATACCCCAATCTTCTCTAACTAATCAAATCAACCAACTTTGAACTCTGCCCGCACTGTTTAAAAAAAAAAAAAAGTATCTAAAAATAACATTTTCCTTTTTTGTTTCAGTGGAAAAACTGCTACTACTTGTACGATTCTATCAGAGGTAATTAATTTATTAAACTATTTTCATATGCGACACAACGGGGGGTTTTGTTTCAATTTTCCCCTCAGAGGGGAATAGAGAGAAAGATAGAGATCCCGCTAATTTGCGCTATTGTTAATTAATGGTCCAGAAAGAGAGATGTGGAAAAATGGGAACCTATTTGATTTTTTTTCTTGTTGTTATTTTTTTGGGTAGACAAAGTGGTGCATATAATTTTACGCTAGATTCCACTGCCTACACACACACACAATATGTAACGCATTTTTTAACCAAATTCAATTCAAATTCTTTTATCTGATTTTCGTTTCAAGTGGTCAGTGGGCTTTTGCCATGCCTTTGCATGAATATTTATACAAATAGAGAGAAAAGATTGTGAGATCTGCCGTCCGCCTCACTGTGTGAGGTTGAAATTTATTTATGTTTGTTGTTTTTCAATTAACATTTTTTTCCCCTGATACTAATACTACTGCTGCTGCTATTGTTGTTGTTTATTATCGAGTCGATTTTTAAATGATTTGGAAAACAAATTAGAATGATTAAAACATTTTTTGTTTTTGAGGAAGTTTACAAAATACAATCATGAGGCAATAGCAAATTATTGAAAAACTTTTAAAGACTTTGTATCTGAAATTTTAAGAATTTTAAATTACCAAGAAAAATGTTTTTATCTTTGTAATAAATAAGCAAAAAACACGTTCAGTTTATAAGAATATTTGCAAAGGAAAAAATACTTTAAAATTTCCTTCAAAAATCTTTAAAAAAGTTGCCCCATAAACTTTCTATTTGGAACATCATTTTGTTCATTTCAATCTTTAGTTCTTAAACTCGGAATCCATCTATAATTTCATGTCTTTTTTTTTTTTTGAACTTTTATGAGCAATTTCATATGTCAAAACCGCAATCTCTGGTTTTTGTTTTAATAGCCTTGTCCTTGTTCTTTCCTCTTTTTGCCATAATTTTTATGCCTTACAAGCAGCAAAATAAAAATCATTCCAGCAACAATCATAAAATAAAAAAAAAAACAACTTCACTCCACTCAAAACATGGTATATAAATTTGTAAATCGATTTTGAAAACTAACAAAACAAACTTGCGCAAAAAAACAAGAACATTGGGAAAGGGAAACAACAAAAAAGGAGAGAGAAAAGGAGATATTAATAAACAAAAATGATTTATGTGTCTGCCTTGGCCTGGCCAGGCGGGCAGTAGTGGTCAGGCTAGCCAGTCTCAGTCTCTGCCTCAGTCTGACTAAAATACAAAATAAAACTGTAGCATTTGTTGGTACTAAATCCAAATAGTTATTCTTTGTTTGGCTATCTTGGTACGTTAATCTAATCAATTGTGTGGTAAAAGGTAAAAACGGAGCAAAAAACAGAGCGGCGCCTGCGCAACAGGTAAAAATGTTTTCCCATTATACCAAACAAAAAAACGTGTGCATGACAAATGTTCATTGATTTATTGACAGTTTCAAGTGGAGTTGACTTTTGTCAGCTTTGGTCACGTTTCGTTTCGTTTTTAGCAAATTCTGTAGGAGTATATATGTATGTATGTATGTATATGTGTATGTCGGGTCCACATCACAGGGCCGCCACCTGCTGTGTAAAAATAGCAAAAAAAAATGCGCCTGACTTCAAAGTAAAGAAGGAACAGACCAAACGGCAGGGCATTACTTGCTGTATGTGGTAATACGAGCAGGCTACAAAGTCCATGTCGAATGAAATACATTACTTCCGCAGGTGCCATACACACACACACACACACCCACACACTCCTACACAAACAAAATTTCTGACATTTCTTACAGCATATTGAAGCGTTTATTTATACATATGTATCTGCTATTAATTTATTGTTATGAAATTTTTAAAGGAAACAATTCTTTAATAATCAAGAAAGTTGCTAATCTTCGTTGCTTTGACTTGAATTAGAATGAGGAATGCATTGACATAATTTATTTGTTTATAAATCTTAATCTAAAACTATTCGTTAAAATTGCCTTTCTGCCCTTAATAGCATTTGTATGATGATTTTGGTAATATCTTAATACAAAAGAAACTCATAATGGAACCATTGAAAAGATCTATATAACCTCATCCATTATGATTTAGTTGGCTTTCAATCAATAAAGATAACTATAATTATAAATAAATGTGTATAATCTGTTTATCTTAGTTTAGTCATAATGTTTTGAGAGACTCAAAAAATGGAATAGCATTGGCAAAAGTTATACAAGTAGAAAACTCTTTGAAAAGTTTCCCAATTTGATTTTAAGGACATTCTCGCTATATTGTTTTCAACAATTCTGATGCTAACCAATTTTCTACTTATACTCAGAACAAAAGGGAAAATATTATCCTAATTATTATCAGCAGTTTGTGTTTCAAATGAAGATTCTAGATTTAAATTCTGTTTATATTTATTTTTACAATCCGAATTTGAATTTTTTCTTTATATTTGCAATTTGATATAGCAACTGATAAAGGCAAAGTTGAACTTTAACAGTCCTTCCCAATAAATCCATAAAAAAAATTACTCACGATTGTCATCAAAATATTGAACATAATATTTCCAGCACTAAAGTTTTAGTATTAAAGTTTTATCAAAACTAATCCTTATCATAACTTATCCTTGAGCTTGTTTGTTTAAATTATTTTATATAAATACGTAATTTTCTTACCTTAAACTCGTCTCTTATAAAGTCCTTATAAATATAGAGTCTTATTAATTTCAATTCAAAATTAATGAGAGCTATTAACCTATCAAACTAAAAAAATTACGCAAATGTATAATAAAGTTGTTAAACTATAACCGATTTACCATGGATTTTAAGCAAAGTCAAATGAAAACCAGTTTAAATACACTTTCTGACAATAAATTGATGTTAAAAAGTTGTTTATGAAATATTTATCACTTTTATCCTTATAAATATTTCGCCAAAATGTTGCCCAAAGGCTGCAAACCCCCATACTAATTTCCTATCTCAAACTGTAACATTTTAACACTCAATCAACAATCTATCGTAGGACATCAATCAAGAAAACCAAAGCAAAGCACTAAACAATGTCAACATAACCTCAATTTGCTTATGGCCAAGAAAGAAAGCAAAAAAAAAAAAAGGAAAAAAAAAACTAATCAAGCTGCAAAACAAGGACACCAACAATAACACAAAGCTTGGACACAATAAATAGAAAAAACAAAAAAAAAAAATGTATATAGAAAATTATGATGGAAAATTATGACCAAAGTTGGCGACGCTAACGTGAACGAAAGTCATTTGTAAAACGAAGTCCCAGACAGACGACAGTAAAACTGTATTTATATGACACAAAACAAAAAAAAAAAGGCAAAGAAAGAATAAAGTTTTCTCCTTCTAGGCTAAGAAGCGTGGAAAGCTGCTGATGATGATGATGGTCAGTTGTGGTCATTAAATATATATGTAAATACATAGAAGAGAGGGAGGGGAAAGGTCGGTCGCACATTTATAATGAGTACATTCACAGCGAATCAACTTTGTTTTGTTGGCTTTGGCGTTTTAGTTGCAGCTGGTGAAAAGGCTCGCAATAATGCCAAACACGCAAAGTGTTAATTTGTCATCTAGACGAAGGAGAAAGGAGCAAAGTGAAGAGATAGTACCAAATTTTTGGATGGAATGTTAAGGTTAACATGGGGGACAAAAAAAAGAAGTACAACTAATTCGTGTAAATTATCAAGATGTGACTTATTTCTATATACCCATTAGTCCATGTTTAGATCGAACGCAATTAGATCTAGCTTTATATATGTTTTCTATTTTAAGTATGCAGTACTAGGAAGTAAAAGTGTTGGAGCGATATCTCAAATATTAATTAACTAACTACGCAGTAAGTTAGTTGTTTTTACTAAGCAATTAGGAAATCGAAAAATCTTATCTGGTAATGAATAAATTTTGATCTACATACCTTTAACCTTCTAATATTAGGCACAAATATATCAAAAATTTCAATCAATTAATTGAGCAGTAAATTAGTTCTACTTAAACAATTAGAAATTGAACTTTTTATTGTTATTGTATATCAAAAGTACTTGTCCTGGTACTATATTTTTCTTTTTCTCTTTTTATACCCTTTACCCATAGGGTAAAAGGGTATATTAAAGTCGCTAAAATGTATGTAACAGGCAGAAGGAAGCGTTTCCGACCCCATAAAGTATATATATTCTTGATAAGCATCACTAGCCGAGTCGATTGAGACATGTCCGTTTGTCCGTATGAACACCTAGATCTCGGAGACTATAAGAGCTAGGAGCTACCAAATTTGGTGTGAACATCCGTCTTATGCCTAGGCAGGTCAAGTTTGTTTCAAATTTTAGCCACGCCCACTTCCGCCCCCGCAAATCAAAAAAGCAAATTTTAAAATGAATATTCTAGAGCCGTATTAAAGATATCGCATTCTTATTTGGTGGACATAATAATATAGTCAAACTGCACTAACTGACCAAATTTCGGACAAAAATCGGACAATAAACATCGGAGATATAGCCATTTGCATTTTGTACTGAATTGCCAAGGCGGCAGTGGCAAATAAGAAAGAGCGAGATAGCATGCGTTCGCTGCTGCTGCATGGTAAAGGGAACTTCGTTTTTAATTGATTGCGATTTCGAGAGTATTTGCACTTTTGTTTAGTGCCTACGCAAACTAAGATAGTTTAAAACCTTTGCCACGCCCACTTCCGCCCCCGCAATTTAGAAAAAACGAATTGCTAGAGCAGTTTTGAAGGAATCACATTCTTATTTGGCACATCTAATAATGTGGCCAAAATGGAACATCTGACCAAATTTAGTCGAAATCGGACAATAAAAATAGGAGATATACGAATGTGCGTTTTGTACTGAACCAAAAAGTGCGAGATTAGCTGTGCCAGGTGTGAGCGAGATGGCATGCATTCGATGAAAATTTTGAATTAAATCAAAGGAGATCTCGAGGGTGTTCGACTTTATTTAATATAACTAGTTGGTACCGGGTATACTCAATGTCGGCAGGGACGACTTGCTTGCTTCATTACAGTTTGCTTACACTCTTATTTATTCTTTGTTTATTTAAAAACGTAACTAGTATTAGTTGTTAATTTTGTCAATTAAAAAAAAATTTATAAATGGTTTATATATACTTTGACAGTTCCTGATGTTTTTTTGTGTACAACTTTGATAGTCAGAAAGAGACTGCGAATACTCTGCCTTCGTTAAGGATAAAGCATACATTTATTTGATTTAATTTTTTGATTGATTATTTATGTTGATTATTGATTTTTTTTGTTGATTGATTTATTTTGATATTTTTTGATGCTATTTTGATGTTACCTATACTCATGCCAGTTTAGTCGTAGTTTTCACTTTATTAAAGTTTTTCTAGACATTTTTAGTTTTAAAAATAAAATATTTTTTAAGTGATAACAAATAAATGAAGAAATTTTTATTAATTTTATTTAAAGTTTTTTTTATTTAAAATTTTACTTATTACAATGAAGTAGTAGATCCAATCTATAATGTGCAGAATCAGTTATATGATTTGATTTTAAAATTTAATTTATTAAAATAATTTTTAATTTATTATGTATTTATAATCTGTCGTCAGATAATAAACAAATTTTTTGGAACCTATCAATGAGGGAAGATTTAGTTAAGCCAATTTTAGTTGGTTCCTGATTTCCAGTGCAGGTTTTTAGTTCCTGATTCCTAACAAATCTTTTAAGACGCCCTATTTGTTGACTTTTTTCCAAGAGAATAAGTGCCAGATAGTTTTTATGATTTTTTAGTCTTAGGCGATAACTTTCGCACAGTCTTCTCCAGTTCTCCAGAGGCATCTCCAGGTCTCTGTGTAGGTTTGAGTTTCTAAGAAAAGAAGGAGCCTTTACCAATCTTCGCAGCTTGTTGTCAAATATTGAAATTGCAAATACTATTAATTAAAATTTATACTATATTATTATAACTATACAACTTTTGCTGTACAAATAAAATGAAATCTTGTCAGTTAAAGATCTATACTTAAGCATTTTTACATCAAAATGCTTAATGGAAATTTTTTAACATTACTACTAGTTACTAACTCATGTTTCAGTAACAAAGTCAATCAATAATTCATGACTTAATTTAGTTATATAGCAACCACCCAGAAATAGTTAATTAATGTTGATACATATCTAAATAAAGCGTTAAATACTTCTTGATTATATTTTATCAGATCAATATTACAAAAACTACTCATAAACTTGTTTTATACTAGATAAAGATTAAAAACTTATTTAAACTAGCTATTGATTTGTTATATTATAATTCAATAATATACAACCCAAACAAGTATCTCAAATATTTCAAGTTAAGACTAATTCTGTAAATAGAAGTTGATTATATTTTACAGTTTTAAAAGAATATTTACTTAAATCAAATAAAATGTAAAAGACATTTTATTTTCTACTCAAATTTTATCAATAATAATCGGCAACTAACATCCTCGGCCCATTTTTCGTACCTCAATCACAGGTTTTACTTCTCGTCTCAACTGTTTTACCTAGTCAAATAGACACAAGTCCTTTGGCTGCTCCTGTTGAGTCCTCACCTCGTTTCCCCCCTTTTTCCCTATCTACTTTTTCTTTCATTTTTACGTATTCTTCTTTTGGTGTATTTGTGCTTTTGGCTTGCACACACGAAATGGCAGAAACGGGATTTTCAAACATATCGCATATACAAAATGCAAACATGTCTGGCAAACACAAATCCCATAAATGTTTTGTGTGATAAAAAATCTAAAAAAAAAAAAAAAAAACTGGAAAAATGGAAAGGGAAAAAGAATAGTGAAAAAAAAGGGAAAGAGAAAAATGAACCGGAGGAAAACTTGCAAAAAAATATTTTCATATGTGAAAATGTGTAAAGTGTAAAAGTTTTCTCTGCCGGGTTTCAGAGGTTTTTCTTTTTTTCTTCTACATTTCATTTTGTTGTTTTCTATTCCATTTTGTTTGCACTTTTATGTGAAGAGGAAAGAGAGAGAGAGAGAGAAAGAGCATCAGGTGCTGTGGCAAAAAGAAATTACAACAAATCCATTTGTAAAATTGCAAACCGAGACCGAAAACGACTAGAAAAATAGAAAAAACGGGCAGCTCGAGCAGCAACAGGAGCAGCAGGAGGCACCTTCTCCATATTTGATGGTCTTTTTTTGTTGTCGTTACTTTATTTCTCTTTAGTTTCGTTTGAAATTTTAAAGTTTTGGTCGCAACCAATTACAGGGAGGAGCCACAGCTTCTGTTTCAGCAAAAATGGCCCTTCCTTGTCATTATGGACTCAAAAATCAAGATGGAAGAGGCCTTTCTCCATTGCATCCTATCCGTCCATCCTTTTACTCATCCATCCCAAAACGGAAAACTCCTTGTGTCATTTGCCAGCCCAAAACATTCATCTTACTGAAGTTCCCCACAGCATTCGAGACATTCATCAATTTGTTGCCAACCAAAAAGGAAAGGAAAGGAAAGAAAAGCGAAATTGAAACGAACATTATTTCTGGGGCTTGCAACAGCAGCTTGCATATAAATTTGCAAAAATAAGTGCAGCTAACGTCCTGCCAGGACTCGCCCTTTCAGTCTCCATTTTCTCTTTCTCTGTCCCTGGTACTTTTTTCTTTCTTTTAGCTACTACTACACACACGTCAAATTTCAAACAAGTTTGGCTGCCGCAGGACAAAAAAAAAAAGAAACAACAAAAAATTAAAGCCCAGACACACAAGGTAGTAGAAGAGTAGAGTAACACAAACACACACAAAGAAGAAAAAAAAAAAAAAAGAAAGGAGAACCGAAACCATTGGCAGACATAGTCCTAGACTTCTTCAACTCAACTACTACCACCTGGCATTCCTCTTGATTCCTTTTTTTTTTTTACATTTTTGTCTACACTTTTTGCCGATTTTCTATCTTATTTCATGGCACGAGAGTTGCAATGGGTAGATCTGAGCACAAGCAACAATAAAAATGGCCAAACTACTGAGGTAAAGGAAATATTCTCGACTCCTATTTCCTCTTGCATAGTTAGCATCCAGACAGAAGGCTGGCAAAATCCTTCAAAGTTTACATTAGCCTTTTTTGGGCATTTATCCTTCTCAAACACAACAAAGTCTATTAAGTAGTATATAGATTAAGTAAGTAAAATTTTAAAAGTAACTAAAATAGGAAAATTTGTAATAAAAGCAGAAGAATCCCATTTTTAAAGTTTGATGCTGTTTTTAAAGAACTGAAATCAGTTTTTTGTATCGAATATAATTGGAATATTTTATGAAAATCCTTTGATAGGAATCTGAAGCAATGATTTGTGAGCTCCATCAAATATATTAAACTATTAGATTGAAGTATTAAATCAGTTAACTGCAAAAACTTTCTTAAATGAATCGCTTCACCGGAATGTTACTAAAGTTAAAGAAGAAATCAAGAAAATCAGCAAATCAAATTCAATCTTCAATTCAATCTTCGTAAGGTTAGAGCTATTAAGTGGGTAACCCTTTCTTATCCGTTTTTACACAAATTTGGCCCCATTTTCATTTCTTTAATTAAGTAGGCGAATTATAACAATCATGACCAGCTAACTCTTTCAGATAGGCTGAAGTTATTTGGTATTTAATGATCATTCAGATACAATTAATTAAAATTTTCAAAGGACTAACTAAAACGTTCTAAAAGAAAAGTTCTCTTATAAACTAAATCAAGATTGTTATAGTACCTGCAGAATAGTTGATTACCGAAAGGTGGCCCATATACGATATTAATAGTGAGTCAATAATTTCATCCTGAGAAGGGCTTCTCTAGATTAGTTTAACCTAACATTGAAGTACCTTAAAGTATGCAATGATATTTAATAACCTTCATATAAGAATGATATTTAAAACTAATTCATCTATTTATCATCTATATATATCTGTTTATACACAATGAAGTAGTTACACTACTTTTTGTTTTGTAGTAGATTCAAGATGCTTCTATAAAAAAATAAAGTTTGCTTTAACCTCTTTAACCTATGAAATCTGGTGTCTTGTGGCCATGGCGAAACTTCATTGCCTAAAACAATAACTGCAGCTGCAACTGTTCTGTTCTGCTCTGCTCTGCTCCATCATGGTGAACTTTTACTATTATTCAGTTTCTATTACTATTTGCCTGCCGTGTGGTTACATTTTTTTTCTGCATAGATGTAAGTATATATGTATATGTATGTATATGTGTGTGTGTCTAGATGGATAGTGGAAGAAGTAGATGGCCGAATCCTGCACACGTTAGTTTGGGGAATTGCAAATAAATATTTCAACTGCAGTTGCAGATTATTTTAGAGCTCGAAAAAGTCGTAACAATGAAGGAGAAGCAGCAGTAGTAGTAGTAGTAGAATAGGAACAGAAACAGCAGAAGCAAACAGAAATGGCTAAAAACTGCTGAGACAAGGAGAAACAACTCAGCTTAGATTTCTCTCGGGAACTATGATAAAGTGTATCCCATAATGAAGACAAATAGAGAAAGAGAGAGAGAGAGAGTAAAGAGAAAACTTTTTTTTTTTTGGGTGCTTGGGCGAGTTTTTGTACTCATTTTATTTGTCTTTTTTGTTCTTGCATAATTTCAATTTATATTTGTTCGATATTCCATTCAGCTCACTTTCTATTTATATTGTAGTTTCTCAAATAGATGCCAGCGAGAACTTCCTGCATGCGCCTACGTCGTTTGTCCTGCATCAGGAATGATAGTAAATGTTTGGGACTTAGTCCACGACTGGCCTGACGTTCCAGCAATGACAATTCATCGTCACCAATCGCATCCTGATCATCCTGATCTTGATTATCATCATTGTTATGGGCCTGGTGATGGTTATTATTAACGCCTAACTCCACATCCCCATCATCGGAAGCATTGACCACCTCGGAATCATCATCAAATTCACTGAGATTCAAACCTTGCAGAAGATCAAAAATGCTAGGTCCAGGAAGGCTGCGAACAGTTCCGTTGCCTCCAGTAGTCAAATTGATGCCCTGAATGTTATTGGGATTAATGATGAGATAGGTGGCACCGCTTCCACCGTTGTTCAAATAATCCAAGCCGGGAAAGTTGAATGGTGGAGGGGGTGTTGGACGCTGTGGTGGATAGTAGGGAGGATAATATGGATAATGTTGATGATGATGCCTATCAGATTCTTGGTTTGGTTGCACAATGATCACGGGTTGTTGGTTTCTGTTATTGTCTTCGCCACGACGAATGTTCCAAAGCAAGCGGGGTACAATTCTAGAGAAAGCTGCAAAATATATAGGAAATTCACAAGTGATTAATATGAACTAGTTCTCATTTGAGGATATAGAAGGCAAACTCCTAATAAATGAAATGATCTACGTAATGAATAAGAGCAGTTGTTTGGATTTTCAGTATTAGTCGAAATGAACCAGTTATGTGATCACTTTAAGAACATGTTTAAGTTAGTTGAACTGGTTCCAAACTAAACCCTGAAACCCGAACGTGATTCAAAATAAACTAAATTAGTGTTGCAGCAATTTTTGAAGAGTTTTTTTTAGAAGTTTTGATCGGGGAATTGTGGTCATCCAGAATTCTTTTTGAAAATGGAATTAATTCTTAGTTGAAAACTCAGCTGATATTGTTTTCGAGCGAATGGAACTAGTTCCGATCGTGAATAACAGATTCGAATTTGTGCCAATCGAATCAATTAGATTTTTGAGCTGAATGAATGTTTTATCCTTCGAATTCTTGCTTCAAACTCTTTGCTTTTCTTAAGAAAAGAAAGTTCTATCGAAGGACTTTGATCCTTGATCAATTTATCTTTAGTTTCCTTTTCTTGCACTTCACTTTTGTTTTACTTTTGATCCACTAATCCTTACAATTTCGAATACTGGAGCTTGAACTTGAGCTTGGCCTTGTTCCTTGAGAGGCACATAGGCCCAGAAAGCAAATGGCAAAAATGAATAAAGTCAGCTTAGACATATTTAGAGAACTTCAGCGGATGACTGTGCTCTAACCATGGCCAAGAAGTGGTTTATATAGTATAATGACTGCCGAAAAAAATTCTTTTGCATGCTTTCCAAGTCCGTTAATTTCGATTTTATGACACATTTCACTGAAATTTCGCCAAGCCATCCATTGTAGGGGTCAGCTGCTAATTTCACAGTTGATCTATTTAACTGTATTTGTTATTTTATTTGTTTATTTTTATTATTTATTTGTATCACCTCGTAAATCAATTTCAAAACCAAAGCTCTTTTATTACAAATCGTAAAAATACTTTTCTGAATTTTTTTTCTCTCCCTTTTACACATTGAATTTTTCTGTTTCAGCGTTTCTGACCGATTTTATATTTATGTTTTGCGTTTGCCTTTGAGCAGTTTTCATGATCGATTTAGCATTAAGTAGTCGTTTCTACAGATTACCTTTTAAGATATCTCCAAGGCGCTAATGTGTTTAGTTTATGAGCACCAAGCATCGCATCGTCATCATCATGAGAAGAAAGAAGATATATTTATGGTCTGTATGCCGATCGGATAATTCGCAGATGTGTACTACTCTTTGACCAAGAGTGCATTGGCCTTAAGCAAAATACATTGAACTTGTGAAACTATTTTAAGCCCACTTTAAAATTATTTGCTGTTTGGTAAGGTGAGTCTTGGCCAATGTGAACACGTGTGGCCTGGTTACCAAAAGAACCATTGAATTAGTAATAAAAAGTTATTCATCTAGCAAATCACTTGACTATGCGAGGAGAGGGGCGAACCTGAAAGATATTTAAACTAAAAACATTTTCTATTAATACATCTAAATATAATACAGTTCTTGGGGGTTTCTTTAAATTTAAAGATCGAACTTTTGTACTCTTTCGAAACAAATAACCTTCCCTTTAAAAGTAGTTTTCATATATAAAGAACGATCTCTAGATAATGCTATGTTAAATATAAAAGACTTTTTTTGTCTATAATGTTTAAATAAATATGTTAAAAATCTTTTAAACTAAATACAAATATCCATTACTAGTTCCTTTTATACACAAAGGAAAAGTGAAAGTTGCCTCCTTTTTTTTTTTTGCCCAAGCAATCAGAAACCAAAAGCAAAAATAAATCCTATATACACATACTCTGTGTATGTGTGTGTATTAAAGACGAGATACATGAGGTAAATATTATTTAAAAAACCAAAACACGTAGACAACACAAAGTACAAATCGCACTCAATCAAAATCACCTCAAGACCAGACCACATAGACTCAAAGCGACAAAGACAAAGATACATAGAGATTGATAGAAAAAAAGAGAGATAGATACAGATAGAGAGAGAGAGAGAGAGGGGGAGAGATGAAAGCTTAAGAGATGAAATCCCATAGAAAGATTCGAAGGGGAACAAAATAAATAAGAAGAAATCAGATGGAGATGAAATACAGCAAATAGCAACAGAAATTTCAAACAGAGAAAACTGTCATGTACGAGGATTTAACAGATTTAAATTCTATTTGGCGAAAGGACAACTTGAAGACAAATAGAACGAAAGAGGGAGGAGTGGAAAGAGGAAGAGAGGGAGAAAATGGTGATTTCGTAGATGGAGGCGAATGATTTTTGTCATTTTTATTTCGAAACCGGGGGCTCGCTTTGGCAGGCTGTCCATTTAATATTGACCCAAGTGCTGTCCCTCATACACTCAGTCACATGTCCAGCCACTTAGCCTACATTAGGGCACCTTTGCCTTGCCCTCCCATTACCTCTCCCGCCTTTAAGCAAATATGTGTATGCATGTATCGTATATGTATACATATATATCGATCCAATTCGTTATGCTTAAAACTACGGGCTCTTGCTTTCACCTGAGCTTTGAAGGTGTTCTCAACTACCCGTCTACTTCCTGTCCCCCGTTCGTTTTTTTTTTTTTTTTTTCCAAAATACAAATGAAAAATCAGCACAAATGGCTCGGTCTTTGGGTCCTTCTGTTGAATTCTTTTTTTTTTTTTTTTTTTGTGGTATTGTAGAATTTTTACCTAAATTGACAGTTCAGACAGGTTTTTTTCTTTCCTTTTGGTCCATTCTCTGGTTAAGGTGTAAAGTGTATATTGCATATGCTAGGGGTGTGGTAAAGGTGTATGCGTGTGTGTGTGTGTGTGTGTAAGTGTGCATTGTTTTCCAGAGACTTGATCGACAAGTGTCTTCTGTGGTAGATTCATCACACAGTTGAGCTCTTACTCCCTTCTTTTTTTTTTTTTGGTTTAATTAAAGCTCTTGTGTGGGTGGAGATTTCTGTTTTTGCAATATTGAGTTTGAGGTTTGAGGAAACCTTTTGTTAATCTCCATTTTTCCATTCCCTGAATAAGTGTGAAATGTTATTGAGTTTTTATTGTCTTTACTTGTGGTTTTCAATTTGTAGGCGTGGAGGGGGGATGGCGAACTTTTATAATCCTTAGCTTTGTCATTTGATTTTGCTGGAGGTTAAATGAACTCAAAAACATTCTTTCAATCTCTCGCTCCATTACTGCCAGAGTCTCCCATCATTATCATTTAAAATTCTCAACCTCTTAGTACACTTAAACACACACGCATCCCCTCTCTCTTTCTCTCTCTCTTGTGTGTTGAGAGGGAGGTCGCTGATGATGCTATTGCCTTCTTGACATTTGGCTAGGTTCCCTTCCCTACTCTAAGCTCTTAGCTACTCTGCAGAAAAGGCATTTCCTAGCCATTTCCTGCCCGCGTTACTCGTGTGTGTGCGTTTGTGTTTTGTGTCGCGTTGCCATTTCGCATCCGCCGCTGGACAGCAACAGCAATAGCAACAAAAACGGCAGCAGCAGGAGCAATAACAACAACAATAGCAGCAACAAAAACATCAGCCAAAGCATCAGGCAATGTTTAGCTTCATCAAGCGCAACTTTCAGTCATCATGCACTGAGAAAAAAGGCTATAATGATACAAAAACAGACTTTAATTCGTTTAATC
Source organism: Drosophila austrosaltans (assembly GCA_035045865.1). Classification (NCBI taxonomy): domain Eukaryota; kingdom Metazoa; phylum Arthropoda; class Insecta; order Diptera; family Drosophilidae; genus Drosophila; species Drosophila austrosaltans. Next base: position 3,119,336 of record JAWNOQ010000083.1, read on the forward strand.
GTTTGAATAATAAGAAATTTTTCATTGATAATTAACTAATATTATCTTAAATAGATAATCTTTAAATATTATAAAAGTAATAGTAATTTTTCTTTAACTTTTTAAGAGATTTATCAAGTTAGTGAAACAGATTGGGCATAAAGAAACGGGTAAAATTTAGGTTTTAGTTTAAAAATGGAACACATTTATGATATTTAAACTATTCTTCCAAGAATTAAACATTTTTATATATAATTGGAAACAGTTGTTCAACAGTTGGTACATTATATTCGAATGATTTTGCTCGAACCTCTCTTAACAGCAATCTGAAGGTGAAGCAAATGATTCTTTTAAAAACTTTATGTTATATTTCAAGATGTAGAGATTGACTTTATCTTTATGAGGAGAGTGAAGTCCTCTTTGATTAAACTATGACCCATTTTCTTTAGAAATCTAAAACAATTTAAAAACTCTTGGACTGCTATGTATTTTTGGGGCATATTTTTCAAACAAAACTAAATAGAAATGTTGAAATTTTTCGTATTATTTCAGAGACTTCGATGATGGGAAATAGATTTTTAGTTTAAAGACATATTAGGTTAGTATTTTATGTTCTTTTCATTCATTGTTATGTAAGATTCTTATAATTTCTAATATAAAATACTGAACTTTTAAAGAAAAGATGTCTATTTTCTAAACATGAAAATATATGTATAAAATAAGTATATGTAATATGAAATAAGTGTTCACATAAAGAACTAGCTAACCAATTTAAAGTACACCAAAAGACCTTTACAAGGAAACCATTCGTAATCGCCTGATAAAATACTTGTAAACTTCTTAAATTTAACATATCTCCAATTGTTTCCTTTAGTCATTTAGTACTATTTTTTCTCTCAGTGCATTGAACACTAGAGTAAAGAAGCAAAGCACTTTCAGCTGCCACTCAGCACAAAATTTTCGGCAGCATGCTTTTCCGGTTTGCGCCAACGCAGCAGAGAGCGGATTCCTACTTGCTTCTTGCTGCTGCTGTTGCTGCTGCTCCTTCACTTCCTCCTTGGAGGCTCCTGCTCACTCTAGTTCAATAAGGATTTCCGTTTCAATTCGTGCGCTGTGCCATTGTTGCTTACCCATGTCCCGTCCCTCTTGTCTCTATTGCTGCCTCTTGCTATTGCCGTTGTCCATTTTCATTTATCGAATTTTTCACTTTGACGACCTTTAGGCCCAAGGCTCAATTTTTTACACTTTTAGCAACAATTTCCTCAGCTTGCTCCCTGTTGCCCCCCCACCGCCACGCCACCACCAACCAACATTATTATTTATTTTTCTTCTTTTTTTCCTTTCTCTCTTTCTTTCGTTTTACTTTTATTATTATTTATTTTGTGCTGATTTCATGCGACTTTTCGGTGTAGCTTTTTGTGCTTGATTTGCTTTCCAATTTTCAATGTGTCACTTTATGAGCAGGACCATTAATCAAAAACAACAACACAAAAATAACAACAACACAGAGTCACACACACATACATAAATACAAAAAAAAGTGAGCTAAGAAATTATTGCTTAAATAAGCGTGATTTTCCTCAAGACCCTGTGAAATGAAGCGACCACAAAAATGGCCTAACTTGGCAAAAAGAAAAGTGAAACAAAAACGAAAGAAAGGAAAGGCAAAACTTTTCACTTTTTCTTCCCCAGCCCTCCATTTGTTTTCTTTTTATTTTCTTTTTGGTTATTGATTTTGTTTTATTTTTTTCATGCGTCATTTGGTGGGCCAACATTTTGCATGCCACGCCTCAACGCCTCAAAGATTTTATGAAAGAAGTTCATAATTTCTAGATTTCAATTGAAGAACTAAAAGTTTCTGTATGTGCAAGCATATTTTCCAATCCCTTTAAAGTCTAAGATATATATCTCTTAGATACTTTTTATTTTCTATTTCAGTTGTTTGCGGCACAAACAAATTTTGCCTCGTAAAAGGCGCAAAACCTTTGACCCAAACAGTCATAAATGTAAACGATTCCCCGCCCGATGACTTCGAAGAGCTGTCAAAATGTACCCAAGTGGGCGTTACAAACACGCCCCCACACAAACTCACGCAATGCCGCCAAGAAAAAAAAATTGGCAGAGTCTTAGCCATTTTAGGGAAGTTTCTCCTAAAAGGGGTTGTGGGTGAAGTAATGGATTAATGTTGTTCAGTCAATTATTGCGAGGAGTTCCAAAATAAAGTTTTCAAGCTTTCAGTTGCAAAATTTCTCTTGAAATCAACTTTAAACTTTAAAAATCGGCCGATTAAGTCTTTGGACAGACTGATTAAACTAAACCAGAAACTAAATGTCAAATATTTAAAAACTCAAAACATATTGAAATATTTTGTAAATTACATAGAACAGATAGTATTAGAACGATTGCTCTATAAACTAAAAATTTTCAAGTTCGTAAATTTTTATTAAAAATTTATATTTTTAAAAGAAACTTCTTTCCAATTGAAACGAGTTATTTACATATGAAATTCAACTGGTTACTTTATAATAAAGCAAACAAACAGTTCATTAAAAACGTTTTGGTATTTTTTGAACTTTGAAGTCGAACATCATTAAAGTTTCTATAAGATGTACTATTTTATTGGATTCTATTTAGAAACTGTCAGAGCATTGCTTTCATTTGGATGCTAAATTAAAATTGATCTAAATTATCAGTGATTTTTCCAAAATTAACTTTTCTTTTCAAACTTTTACTTAAAAATCACTTGTTTAAATTACCCCGCTTCGCTTATTTAATATTAGAATGTATATTATATTTGTTTCCTCTGTGTTCATTTAGGTCATACTGGTTTTCATGACAATCAGTTGAACGGGGCAGAAGTTGCTATTCTGCAGCGCCATCTGGTGGCGAGTGGCGTCAATGAACATATTATGCAAACATTCTCCCTGGAAAAATACATATACATATATACAGTGGACTCTCGTTAATTCAAACCTTTGATAATTCGAACCTCTCTGTAATCAGGAGTCCCCCACAAAATCTCTTTATATTTCGAATTTTGTCCATACATTTTCATGCACTCGGTAATTCGAATGAAAAAAATCATTCCTACGACGCGGGTCACTAACCGATGGCGAAATTTTATCTTCGACAGATACGAATGGAAGGAGCAACGATAAAGATGAAGACGATATATCTGAACCCTTGGCTGAGGTGTCAGTTAAGGTAGCAAAAGCCTCATTCGATAACTTACAAAGCTTTTGTCTACAAAACTGATGAAACAGCATATGAGACACTTTTTCCACTTAAGAAATTATTGAAAAGTCTGAGCAGCAGCAATGTGCTCCAAAATAAACTCGTATAAACTAATTCTTTTCAAAGATCAATTAATTCACATTATAAATATGTAAAACATTAGCAGTTTAACAAAAACACTTGATAATTCGAAGTATTATTAATTTGCTCTCAAAAATTTCGAACCATTTAATATTTCGAACACTCGATAATTCGAAATATTTTAAGAGTCCCTTGAATTTCGAATTAACGAGAGTCGACTGTACCAATTTTCATAATAATCAGTCCAGTAGCTTTTGAGTTCATTGATGACATACAGACAAACATTCATTTTTATATATATTGAGCTGTGACCTCAACTGAGCTGTGTTTGTAGTTCTAAAGCCTAATTTTCTCCTTAAAAAAAAACCTCAAGCTGATGTCTAAGTGTCTTGTTTTAACTTTCCTTGACGATTTTTTTAATTAATTAATAAAAGACTCCCCTTTCCGAAATAAAAGAAAGCTCTCCCTCCGATTCACGAGAAGGATAAAAAACTTGTTCATAATCAAAAATGATACCAATTAATTTTGCCTTATTTAAATTAAAACCGTTGCTTTAAATAGAAGTTAAAGTTTCATAAAGGTATATTTAATATTCATAATCTTTTCTTTTTTTTTTTTAAATTTTATAATACTATAAAATTAAGTCATACGACTTAATACATTTTATATAAATCTTATAATATTTATATCTTTACTTTATGTTTTTTAAATTTTATAATATAACATTATTTTATATAAATTTTATAATATTCATAATCTTTTCTTGTTTTTTAATTATTATTTTATTAAAGGAAATAATTACTTTGTTAAACAACTAATTAAGTCAAACAGAGTTTAAAGTATAAATACATTTTTCTTGATGTATAACAATATATCATTATTTATTTCGATTATATGTGAGAACATTTATTTTGAATAGGAATCTCTTATTTTTATATTTTAAAGAAGTTAATATGTAGTATAAATATTTGATCAAAAAGTACGTTTTGATAACAGTTAGCAATAACCCTTTTAAGCATTTCCTTACTACGCCCATTTCAAAAGCTAAACACAGGACAAGGTGTCTTGAATCCCATATGCACTTTAAGATTTTATATAGTAAATGGGATAAAAAGAACGAGGCGCGTCGGAGGACTAACTAGTTGGGCTAAAAAGAGCCTAAAGTACTGCAGTCAGTGCCATACTATAGCCAGTTGAAATTAAAATAAAAATGCATAAATATAAATAATGAAGACATAAACATAAAAAATGCCAACAACAAGCGAAAGAAACCCAGATATTTCAATTTCAACATGAATGAGTTTCTCGATCCCCCCTCCTTCGCATGGGGTTATAACTTTAAGAGTCGTCATAATATTTTGAAATCAAAAAACTGCACTATAAACTAAAATGCTAAATGCCAAATGGTAGAGAGAGAGAGGAGGGACGATGATATGGACCCCAGGCATGGGCACCAGCTGTCGTTGACAGAGCCAGTGCGCGATTGTTTCGGCTGTCTTGTCTGTCTGTCTGTCTGTCGGTCGGTTTAATAGCTTTTTTTCCCACTTTTGGTCGGCGTAGAGAGGAAGGAAGAAACACGCCTTCGAGAAGAAAAAAAAAAAGCAGATAGTAGACCATGTTCTCCTTAGTGCTGTTGCCTAGGCACGCCTACCTAATCATTTTGGTGTTGACACTTGACACTTGAAAAAGAAATGCCATGATGACAACAACAACAACAGCAATAAGCAATGAAAATGTCTTTGTCTAAGTCTTCGTCTTGGTCTTCGCCTTGGTCCGGGTTTTTTGGTTTTCTTTTTTATTTTATTTATTTTTTTTTTGCTTGGTTTTTACCCAACTCTCACCCTCCCTTCCTCGCTCCAACCCAAATCACGAATTGTTGTAGAACAAGACTTGATTTAAATTTTATGCCACTTGCTTGGCCAAATTGCTAACTGTAGTTCACAGAGACTGAAAGATAGAGAAAGACGATTCTAGAAATCGTGAGTGCGAGTGGGCGTGCAAATTGTTTGTCTTTGAAGATTTGCGACTAGGCAGATATATGGTTACTATTATATATGTGTTTATATATATGTATGTCAGTACGTACAACCTTACGAGAGATTATGATGGGAATAATAATTCTTAAAGAAATTTTTTAAACATTTTGGCATAGCATATAAAACTTGTCTTCTATTGCGTTTTGCCAATGAAGCGATAGCAATTTGGGATTGTTTCTCGATGGAAATGTAATAATAATAACTTGAATATAATAAAAAGTGTATGTCTTTCTTCAAAAATAAAAAGTTTAAAATTTCTTAATTAAACACTTTTTTCATTTCAATTAAATTTCTAAGAAGGCCACATCAGCCGCACCATTTATTGATATATTTATTTTGGCTTTACCTTGATGTACCAATAATCAAATCACAATACCCTACTCGGTGACAAATTTATTATTGCAATAGGCATATTACTGTTTGACCTACTAATAATTGTTTAAACATTGGCACAATATAAACATTAAATTCATCTTTCGAGAACACTGAAATTTTGAGGTGGAATTATAGCATGAGGAATGGGAAAAATTTCAATTTCATTTTTAATAAACTTTTACTTGTTTAAAGAAGATTTTTATTAACTAAAATTATAAATTAATATGCTTTAAATTTAATTATGAAATATTTTTAATGTTCTTCCCAATAAATTCAAAAATAATAGAAAAATATTTCCCAGCAGAAACGTAAATCAAATTAACTTACAGAAAATTAACTTTAATTTTTATTTTATCTGCTAAAGGGCAAAGTAAGTAACTGATACCAGCGACTAAATTTAATCACATTTGTCTACTAGAACATGAGTTTATGACCAAGTATAAGATCTAGTGGTCAATGAATGGATGAAATAATAATGATGGTTACCCAATTTGGAGCAAATTTTGTAACACATTTTAGGAAATTTTTTTGTAGGTTGGATACTTAAGAGTCTAGGGAAACTTAATTTGATTTGATAAGATTTACAGACCCTTTCGTCTAGAAATAATTTATTGAAAAAATAAACAGAGCAATTCGAGTTTAACTGGGAAGTTAAACTTTTTTTTTTCAAAATTTTTCAAACACTTGTATTAGTTTTTATACCCTTGCAGAGGGTATTATAAAATTGGTCAGATGTTTGTAACGCATAGAAATATACGTTTCCGACCCCATAAAGTATATATATTCTTGATCAGCATCAACAGCCGAGTCGATTGAGACATGTCCGTCTGTCCGTCTGTCCGTCTGTCTGTTTGTTCGTCGCTTTTCGAACTTAAATTTTAAGCTACGTAGTTGAAACTTGGTAGCTAGCTTTCTTAAAGGTGTAGGTAGACAAAGTATGAAAATCGGTCGGATCGGATTACTATATGATATATCCAATATCGGAATAATAGGGTTCCAAATAAACATTTTTTATTTTTCTTTTGGAATATAAATCTAATTTGTACAAAAACACTACCCACCAAGTTTGACTCAAATCGGATAATTATTACGGCTACAAATCAATAAAACAAATCATCAATATAAGCTATTTACTCCAGCAACAAAAAATTGCAAAGAAATCTGCCGTACCAACACAAGAGACCCGAGTTCGAATCCGCGCGGCATCAAATAAGAAATATATAAAATTATTGTTTTTTTGTTGTTGCATCTAAATTCATTTTTTACCCATACACCCTACACCAAGTTTGAACAAGATCGGATAATTATTAAGGTTACAATCAATCATCATATGTGATAGAAATTAAATGTATTTTAATGCTCACGCTCACACATACATACATATGCAAAAATTCAACCACCACGCGGTGTGTGAGAGAGACAGAAATATTTTAGATGTGTTCTTACACAGAACGAAATTGAAAGAGCGAGATGCAATGGGTTTGCTATATATGTCGAATTAGCTTACATTAGCAAAGTAATGACGGTGGCGTAGTGTGTAGAGATCGGTGGCACGATGGGCTTCGGTGTTTGATGGGTTTCAATGCTCGGTGAAGAAGTGAAAATTTTTAGGTGTGTTTTTTCTTCCTTTTTGTTTTTTTTTCGATTTTGTTAAACATTTATACCAATTATTTTGCTGCAAGGGTATACAAACTTCGGCAGAGCCGAAGTTAGCTTCTTTGATATTTAAAGATAAATTAAGCATAATATTCACTTGGCATTACCTTTGATTTAGTATCAACTCATTTAAAACTATTGCTTAAAAGAATAAATTTTATCTGGTCAGTTTAGTAAAACATTTAAATTGCAATTTCGTATGATTAAATTATTAAATTTTCCCCGTTATTTTCCGTTTCATTATTTGATTTGAATCTGCATATTTCACGCCAAATCATCAACTGCAATTTAGTTGGCTAAAGGCAAACACAGACTTCTCACACACACACACAGTTTCTCTTTGGTGCAGGGTCATTATTATAGTGCGTACCCTTCCCCCCCTTCCCAACCGTCAAACTAACCATTTTTCTTTTCCGTCTTTGATGTTTTTTTTTGTTACCCCCCCATTTTTCATTTTTTCTGTTTTCGTTTTTGTGTTGCCATTTACATGACCATAAAATATAAGCCAGACTGGGCTAGAAATGAAAAACTTTCGCTACAAAATTCCCAAAGCCATAATTTTCCACTATTCTACGTCGCCGACGCCGCATAATTGTAGCGTAATTTTAGCGCATTTAATTTCGCTGTCTGGAAACCTTAACCTTATACACAAAAGCCATACACACGCACACACACAGCTACACACACACCACAGAGAAAACAAAGTCAACTTGGAGCGGAAATGCAGGCAGGCGTCGGTCAGTGAATAAACGGACCCAAAAGGCGTTGAAGTAGTCGCCAATGATGATTTCCTAGTTAAATATTTTGCTGGACTTTGTTTTAATACCTATTGATGAGAATATGTAATAAATTTTAAGTCAGTAAATCCTAAAATGTAGAAGAAATTATTTTCATTAAGTACAAGTAATTACATTTAATTTTTAGATTTACTTTTAAATTGTGATTAAGTTTTGGAATATTGCATATAAGGTAGAGAAAGATAAACTGATAATAACTGTTGCTGAAACTAGCCTTTAATGTAGTATGTCAGATTACGAAAAAACTCGCATTTACATGTTTAGAAATTTGTATTGAATATTTTACTTTTGATGTCCAAAAATTCTTGGTAAAGTTTGAACAATCAAGAATTTACATATATTCCCAAAAATTCCTTTTGGTATAGAATTTTTGTCTACTTTATTTCATCGCATCTAAATTGTGTAATATAATTAAAACTTCTTTTTAAATACTATGAATATTTACATCTTGAAAAAACTTTCCGTATGATTGAAATTTCTACAACAAGACTGAATGAATGAATAAAACATTGATTATTTGGAACGATTTGTCATTTTTATTCGCTATTTGACTTGTTCCTTTCAAAAGGAAATACTAAATAAATTCAGGGTCTTATGCCTAAAATTTATAAATTACAATGTTTTTGAAACCATTTATTCTATAGGGTAAATAAACTTCGATTTCTCATTTTTTTTTTCTTTACCAGTTTACAAACGCAAGAAACTCTTAACAAAACAAATCGAAGTAACAACATTTTGCACTTTTTGAAAGGTGTTGGTTAAGGTCGTCGGATGTTTTTGTCGCTTAACAATGACCATGAGTAGAAATTTTTGTGGCACTACAAACAAGAGTCCTTTTAAATGATCGAGCATTATTTAGAGAATATAAATAACACTTGGTGCTCTTTTTTTTTTTAAAGATATTATAGCAATAATAGTGTCAAAATATAGCTTTATTTCCTTTTTATAATTGTAATTCCTATCCTTTTTTAATACAATTTTTACGTTGTTTTTGGTTTAGTAAATAAAATAATTTTAAACTTAGTCCTTGCATGTTATAAACCAACTTAAACTATACTTGGGTAAAAGCAGCTTATTAAGGTAAACCGGCTCACTCGTTCTTTTTTTCGAAGTGAGCAAACTCACTCATATGGCTCACTGGCACACTTGCAGATAAGTTCACTCATAAGTTCACTTTGCGATCGCCGATTGAGAAGAACGCAAAACGAGCCAAAAGAACTAGTGAGCCAAAATGAGCTAGTGAGCCAAACTGAGCTAGTGAGCCAAAATGAGCTAGTGAGCCAAACTGAACTAGTGAGATAAAAGGAGCTAGTGTGCCAAAATGAGCTAGTGAGCCAACTGAGCCATATTGAATGAAGAAGCTCAGTGGCTCAGTTCAGTGAGCCATTCATTTTGGCTCACTCACTCATGTTTAACTTAAACTACCCAAGTTTAACTTAAACTATCTTAGGACCAACTACTATGGAATATAATTAGAGGAAATTTTGATAACCTAAAATAAATTTTAAATATATAAATAAAATTGGTTCTACATATTGTATACATATATTATTATTATTATTAAGTAATTAACGCAAAATTAAAAATTTCACGTAATTAATGATATTAAGCTATAGCAACTAAGGCCTATAGTAAGTTGGGTTATGCGATTATTTAATCAATTTTTAACTTTGAAAAACACTCTTTTTGTACCTACTTTGATACAAGTATGAAGAACGTTCTTGGGAAGTAGAATAAATTTTCTGGTTGAAATGGGATAAAAATTTATATTTTATATATTATTTTATTTTTATATATTATTTTTTAACAATTATTCAAACTTGTCTTCCATGTAAGCCTCAAGAAAAGCGTATTTCAAGTTCGTCTTATTTTTCTCTTGCACTTAACTTGTTTCCAGTTTTTTTTTTTCTTTCTTTCTTGTTGCTTAATTTTCCACATTGCAAAAAACCGCGTCCATTACACAAAAATATTTCCGCCACTTGTATTATTTTTTTGTTCGCTACCGTCGTCCGACCGTCCGTCTGTCTGTCCTTCACATTTTGGTGTTGTCGTCGTCACTTTTGCAGCATTGCTATGATAAAGTGTTTTTTGTGTAGAAAAGACCCCGCCCCCACCTCTAACAAAACCCAACACCAGACATGGTGAACAAAAAATTTTTATTAAAGAAAATGTTAAAAATGGGTAAAAATGGTTTTCCTATTGTTCCTGTGGTCGCCTGCATTTTTTCTTGATTTTTTTTTTTTTTTTTTTTAGACGTAAGGCGAATTGTTTATTACATTTTTAGCTCGGCACGGTAGCAAAAATTTATGCCCGACATAGAATGGTATGCAAGCCAAGGTCTAAAGGGGCTGAGAGTGTGGATAAAAGATGGATAGCTGGAAAATAAAACACAAAATGAGAACTGCTCAAAAAAAGGGGGGGAGAATGGCCAAGGGCAACATTTTGGCCATGGCACTGCTGCGCTTTCAGCTAAATTATGGCAGGCGAAAATGGCATTGAACTTTCTACTTGGCAAAAGACTGCATAGAATATAGTCAGTGTGACCGAGAGAGGGGAGACAGACTGTGTGGAAGTTTTAGTTTTGGGGACAAGGTTTATGAAAGTGAGACATGCCAGAAAAAGTTTGAAACTTCTTTAAATGGTTTCCAACCGTGGTAAGCAGCGTGAATGAGGATATTTAATTAACCATTTTGGTTATAGTTGGAAATCAAAATTTGTAGATTTCATTGGGTATATTTTTGGTGGATGCATTGTTGTGTTAAGAGTTAAGAAGAGAATAGCTACGCTTCTTTGTTGCATTTTTATCATAGAAGTTGCCCTTTAAGTAAAAATTTGGTATTTTTACTGGTAACAATATTAAATTACATTTGAAACTGCATGTCATATTTGAAACAAAATACTTAAAATTTATTGGTATAAATATATAAAATAGATATGGAACGTTGTTTAACATACAAAAAGTTAATTTCTTATTGATTTCTATCGTCTTCTTTGTTAAAGCTAATCCTTTTTCCATAATGTGCAGGTGAAGTGACTGATTGAAGCATATTGAAAGCAAATAAATTTATGTTTTTGCTATACTTTATAATTGTTTAAAAAAAAAAAAAATACTTCAACAAATAAGAAAAAGCTACATTCTCTCTTTTTTATTATAATTTTCAATTGTTAAACTACTTTTTGATTCCGTTCGCTTATTCAATCAATTTTATATTTTAGCAAATGTATTATCTGTTGTTTTTAATGTATTCATGTCAACTTCTAATCTTAAATACCCGAAAGATAGGATCGAAAATGGTTTGATAACTCTTTTAAGAGTTCTACTCTATAGATGTGGGGTACGATGTCTCATAATTGATCGAAGCATATGGTTATATTATAGTCAAATATACGAACTAAAAATGTTCAAAAGCTTTCAAGTCTTTTGACCAAAGTTCAAAGTTCCATTCAGTTCACGACCTTAAAGTCTGTTCACTCATCAAGTGACTTGATAAGCCGTTACTCTATCTCCTTATCTCTAAAGATTTTTGTAAATTTATCACAATATGCATATTCTTTAAATAATTGAAGAAATTATTGTATTAAAGAACATGTAGGATAGGGTAACTATAAGAGTCTGGATCTTTGTCAGGAGATGAAGCAAGATCTATAAGGAAACAATGCGTGGCAGTCAATGAGTTGAGCGGTGGCAGTCCGAGTTACTTAAGCAGTGAGAGTGAAAGTGCCGATCAGAGAGTTACTGAGTTAAGAAGTGAATCGTGTGTTGCAGTCGCGAAAATAAGAAGAGAAAGTGTAGTATAAAACTATAGGAACAAACACTTACTATTGATTATCCCTACTAAATTACTAAATTGATTATCACAACAAACATTACATATCTTATTTATTAGGTATACAAATTACTTCTAATCATTCAGCATTCGATACTAATGGTAAAAGTTGATATGATAAAAGTTTTAAGCATTTTCATTCTCTAAAACTAAAAGTCTTATGCTTGAGCATCAAGAAATTGCAATTGCAAAGAAAACTTGGCTAAACTTGAAGAATGATCAATTGCCGATGACAATTCTCCTGCTCAAGTCATTCTCCCCCCTTTGCTCCAGGGCTAAATCACTTCCCCATTAACGCTTGGCGAACAGAAAACCAAGTTGCAAATTAATTGAAGTCCAAAACCACACAGAAGGGGTCCTTCCAAATGAAAGAATGAATCGTCTTCGTCTGCCTTTAGTTCCTTTTTGGTATGTCATTCATTCAGTTTTCTCCATTCCACTGAAATCCATTTGGTTGAACAGTTGTTAGTACCGTTGTGTTGCGCCGTTGTCTTGCGGTCTGTGTTCATATTTTTTTTCGCACTCACTGCCAAACTCCAAAAATTGTTTGCTGCGTTGTGCGCGAGAGTTGCCACCAACTGAGTCACTAAAAAGCTGCATTTTATTTGCCATCTAAGAAGATGGTCAGAAGTTTCGCCCCAAAGTGGGTTATTAATAAGTTTACTTTTTATTTTAACATTTTTTTAATGAGAAAAAAAAAGAAGAAAAAGAAAATTGAATATAAGGAAATGAATGCTACTAGAAAGTGTTAAACGAAATGAAGTCAAAACTCATTAAGACTATTAGTGTAATTAATGAAAATTAAAGCAAAAGTTTAGATAATGAAAGATATTACAGATGTTTAACGTTTTTTGTGGTACTTTCTTGTATAAAATTTAATAGAAATGATTTCAATGTTTATTACTATGTACTTTATAACATCCCTTGAAATCTTAATTTTGAATTAATTGAAGTCTTAATATAATATTAATATAAAATTCTCTTAACATTAAAAACCGGAAAATCAAATTCAAAGTATTTCTTGGTGGTTCTTTTCTAGTTTATGAACAACTACATTTGGGGCGCACCATCATTTTCATGGTTTTGTATGAATAATATTGACCCCGCCAATTATTCCAAGTCATTCCTTTTCCATACATATTGCGGTGCTCTCCTCCGAGATACATTCCAAATAGATTACTGAAAATACGAACATGATACAAAATATAAGAAAGTCTTCACTTCAACTATTCTTAAATATATATTAAGTTACCAAGTGTGACAGTATCTGTACCATCCGGCTCCAAAATATTTCACTGCACAGTTTTCTAAGGCGATAGCATCGTTATCTTTATCAAATGTGGTAAAATTTTGACCCATTTGATCCGTAAACGAATTTCCTGCATTTCCGCTATAATTACCCAATTTGCTTAATTTATACAACAAACTTTCATTTTCAATGTAAAATTCATCATAGCGTGCAAATCGAGTCTCTCCATCGAAATCTTCCAAATGTATATATAATTCATTTTTCTGCGATTTAGTTATGGCATGAAGTTTGTCGAGACCAATGAAGAAATCACCAGACAAATCACCAAAACCTTTCTTGTATTCGTTCCAATTTCTAAAAAAGTTAAAATTTATATTTGACCGGCTGACAATTACAGTCCAGCCTGGTCCAGCAATCTGATTATTGCACAAAACTGGAAACGGTTCAATCTCCGGAAGAGTAAAATCATATACGACTTCCTCAAAATATTCCTGTGGACAGGATCTAAAAGTCAGTGTTTTATTACCAGACCACCTTATAAACCTGTGTGCGGTATAAAATGCAACCTAAAATATAAGAATTCATTTTTTTTTTGTTTAATAACTTTACCTTTTCTCTCTCACACTCAAACTATCGTCGACATCCTTTGAGATGCACTCATTAAAGGCAAAAATCGCAATTGCGACAAAAATCCAAACTGCTTTCATTGTGGCTGACAAACTACTAATAACTCAGTTTGAAACAAATCTGCTTTTTATACCCTTGCAAGGGTATATTAATTTTGGTCAAAAGTTTGCAACGCATAGAAGGAAGCGTTTCCGACTATATAAAGTATATATATTCTTGATCAGCACGACGAGCTGAGTTGATATAGCCATGTCCGTCTGTCCGTCTGTCCGTCGGTCCGTCTGTCCGTCTGTCCGTCTGTCTGGATCAACAGCTTCTCCTCCGAGACCCTTAAAGCTACAGAGCTGAAATTTTGCACCCAGGCTTCTTTTTGCTGCAGGCATTGTATATCTCGGAATCATCCCGATCGGATGACTATATCATATAGCTCCCATAGGAACGATCGGTCAAGAATAGAATTACACTTCAATAACTTTGTTGTTTTTTAATCAATTGTTACGAAATTTGGTGTTCATAAGTTTAATACACCTTCAAACAAATCCACCAAGTTTTATCAGAATCGGTTGACTATATCATATAGCTCCCATAGGAACGATCGGCCAAGAATACAGTCTCAGAGCAATAACTTGGGTGTTTTGAAAGTGATTGTCACGAAACTTGGTTTTTGGAAGTTTAGTATATATAGAAATGTCTATGCTAAGTTTCAGCAAAATCGGTCATCTATATGCTATAGCTCCCATAGGAACAATCGGACCAAAAAAATTTTTTTTGTCGAATTACTTTTTTCTCAAGCTACGAACATTTAATGTAGGTTTGACTTGTTTCATATGCTTTCTAATGATTTTGTCACATTATAAATGTGTAATTGTTAAATAACAGTTTGCAAGGGTATACGAACTTCGGCACGGCCGAAGTTAGCTCATCCTTCTAGTTATATCCATTTTTATGAATGGAATTCTTTATAATTGAAGAGTTCTATAAAAAGTTTGTTTAACAAATACCAAAACAAATAGTTGGCAATGTTGTAGTATTGTTTGTGCTCCAAAAAATAAGTTTTGATTGTCTACATTGAAATAAATGCAAGCTAACAAACCGACATGCCGTTCGTAAGATACCCTACATCATGTAAAAAATTATCTTTAAAAACGTCAACTATCAGAAAAGAAATTATAAATGAGATGTACTATTTTTAATGCTAACCACATCAATATCCTAGCTCACACTACATATATACATATACAAACTATAATATATGTATAATTTAAAAAATATAGATATATTAATATATATTATAAAGCCCTTATAAAGCTCCCTAAGAGACACACAGACGGTGATGTTTTAGACGACTCGACTGTTGATTCTACTGAACAAAAATATATTTACTTTGGAGGGTTGAAAATGTCACAGATAAATTTTGACTTATTCAATATATTGATTTACCTTATGGTAAAAAAAAAGAGTTTATGTCTAAAAACTACACAGGAAATAAGATAATAACATCTCAAAGAATATCTATTGTTAATATTTATACCCTGTACGCAAATGGTAAAAGGGTCTATTAAAGTTCTTAAAGTGTATAGGAAGAAAACATTTCCGACCCTAAAAATATTCGATCGGCATCAACATTACGGTCAATCCCATTGTCTTAATATCTTAAACTATAAAAACTAGATCCAGCAAGTTTGTTACCAACCCAACCCTTAGAGTACAAGGTATCAAAAATAAAAAGAAAAGACAGAAGAAATGGTCACATCACCAATTGCCATTACCCCGACCCCAAAAATGGTTTTACAATGTCTCGTTTTCACGCGTCTGTTTTTTGTTTCCCCTTCTTCCCCCTTCCCCCAATACACACACACACACTCTTTCGCTTTCGTCACATAAAAAATTTGCATTCAGCTACCGGGCGACGCAAGAGACCAGCAGCAGCAGCAGCAGCAGCAGCAGCAACAGCAGTCCATAGTTCACAGACCATAGACCAAACCAGACTTCAGACCAGCTGCTGCTCTTGCTGCAGTTGCAACTATAGAAAGAGAACGAGAGTATGACCTGTGAGACTGAGAGAGGGGAGGAGGTGGGTGGCCTGGATGGTGGGCATAAAAAGGCCGAACCATGGCCATAAAAACTATGCGCGACTCTTTTGCTGTTGTTCAAGTGGTAACGGCGGCTGTTGGCAAAATTTTATGCCTTTTATTTTGATGATGGAGCAAAGAGGGGAGGGGCCTATGCCGCCGGCAGCAGCAACATCGGCAACAACAACTAAAAATGCGGCACATTTGCAACTTTGCTGCCACTTCCACTGTCAAGTTGGCGTAAAATTTTTCATTTCGCATATGAAAGGAAGTGTGGGCGCCAGTTTACCCCAAGACCCGCAAAACTGCCTCAATGTTTGTCGTTTAGTTTTCTTGCGTTTTCTTTCCATACTTTTTTTTTTCCTTTTTTTTTTGCTTCCATCGTTTTCTTGTTTTTTCTTTTTTTTTTTTTTTTGCATTTTATTAATTGCTCAAGTGAATTCGCGTCGACTGTTTGCATGTGAAAATTTTTTCTTTGTGTTTTCTTCATCTTTTGATCTTTATTTTTGGTGCTAAAAGACGTTTACATAAAAGAGGAAAGAAAACTGTAACCAACAAAATGTATAAAATCTATGAAATCTTGGGACTGGACTACAAATACAAAAACTAACAACTTTAATTATCTTTTATATACTTTTTGAATTGGTAGAATCATTATACCCTGTACCCATAGGGTAAAAGGGTATATTAAAGTCGCTAAAATGTATGTAACAGGCAGAAATATACGTTTCCGACCCCATAAAGTATATATATTCTTGATCAGCATCACTAGCCGAGTCGATTGAGCCATGTCCGTCTGTCCGTCCGTATGAACACCTAGATCTCGGAGACTACAAGAGCTAGAGCCACCAAATTTGGTGTGAACATGCGTCTAATGCATACACAGATCAAGTTTGTTTCAAATTTTTGCCACGCCCACTTCCGCCCCCGCAAATTGCGAAAACTTATAACTAGAGCTGTATAAAAGATATCGTATTTTTACTTGGCACACCTAATTATATACCCAAACTGGACCAGCTCACCAAATTTTGTCGAAATCGGACAATAAACATCGGAGATATACCTATATGAGTTTTGCACTGAATTGCCAAGGCGACATTGGCTGGCAAGAGTGAGCGAGGCAGCATGCGTTTGCTGTTGCTGCATGTTAAAGAAAATTTTGCATAAAGTTGATGGCGATTTCGAGGATATTTTATTTTATTTAATAAAACTAGTTGGTACAGGGTATACTCAATGTCGGCAGGGACGACTTGCTTGCTTCATTTGTTATGTATGTACATACATATGTGCTAATGGCGTTTACAATTTGTTACAATATTATTAAAAATTCTACAAAAATAACTTACATTGCAAAATCAAGCCACATCAATCGAATTTACATTACTTTTTAATTTAATTCCATTTTTTAAAAAGAATAACTAAGATGAAAAGTTTTCAGTAAAGGATCTACCACCATTGAAAATGTAATAGAACTGGAAATCGTATAGAAAAGTTAGTTATACTCCCTCTATTTTGGTAATACTCTTTCTATTTCAGTTCTACTCGTTCTGTTCAATAAGAGTTCCTTATATGTATAAGATCATTAATGAAACCCATGTCTTACCCGTCCCCCTTGCCCTTTTGCATTCTTAGATGTTTTCGATATTCATATATGTACACATACATATGTACATATATTCAGTCATATGACTAAAACATGAATTTTGAATGAATCGGCTTTTCGAATTATAAAAAATTACTTGTTTATATGTATATCCAAACATACATATTTGCGAAAGAATTATTAAATGAAATAACAGGAACTTGCTATTTGAAAAATATATATAAAAAATAATTTTTTAACTCTAAAACATCCTACAACTTGGTTGTCTTTAGTTTTCGTTCAAGCATCTATCTATATTAGATCTTTAAAAGGAAGTTTCGTATTAATGTTCTCAAGTATAAAACAAAATTTTCTACAGTTTTCGAATCGATTTCAGATCGAACAAGTATTGTATGCTATTAACTTAGTCTCTATAGGAACGATTGATTTAGAAAATAATTTCAAAAACATATTTAAATGGTTAAAGCTTTATTTCATTAAGACAATTTTGAAAGTTCCAACGACTTACTATCAAACTGGTTAAGAGTTTCACTGTAAAAGTGAAACATCGTAGATTTTTACAATAAATAAATAATATTATACTTGGGTAGCTCATGAGTGAGTGAGCCAAAATGAATGGCTCACTGAACTGAGCCACTGAGCTTGTTCATTCAATATGGTTCAGTTTGGCTCACTAGCTCAGTTTGGCTCACTAGCTCATTTTGGCTCACTAGCTCAGTTTGGCTCACTAATTCAGTTTGGCACACTAGCTCAGTTTGGCTCATTAGTTCAGTTTGGCTCACTAGCTCAGTTTGTGTCACTAGCTCAGTTTAGATGACTAGCTCAGTTTGGCTCACTAGTTCAGTTTGGCACACTAGCTCAGTTTGGCACACTAGCTCATTTTGGCACACTAGTTCTTATGGTTCGCTCAACTGGCGATCGCAAAGTGAACTTATAAGCTATCTACAAGTGAGCCAGTGAGCCATATGAGTGAGTTGGCTCACTTCGGAAAAAAAGAACGAATGAGCCAGTTTACCTCAATGAGCTGCTTTTACCCAAGTATATATAATATACATATATTGTATAATAACTAAATTTATCAATTTACACGATATTATTCTAATGGTAAACCTTAATTCGACTCTTTTTAAATTTATGAAACTTAAGAAACCAATCGTAAACTCTTAGCAAATTGTAGTTAATCTTTGTTTCCATATCTATTTAAATGCTAACTTTTGGTTATAATTTTTCTTCTCTCTGTGCAGAACTTTCCCATTTTCCCTAGCATTCACAAATACCACTTACTTTCACCAAACTGTTTTTTCACTCATAAATTTAAATTTCTAGTTTTTCGCTAGCTTTTTTTATTTTTCTTATTTTCCTTTTTTGGTTATTTACTTGCCAAATGTTTTTAAAGTTTTTTTTAGGTCTCTTTAAAACTGGGCATGGTTGTTGTTGTTTTTTTTATGCCGTTGTCGTTGCATTTCCGCCTGCCAAAGGGCAAACATCAGAGACCCAGACCTTATTCCCTCCATCTACTCCTGCCCCCCTCTAATCCATCCTTCTCCTCTTCCCGTACTGTGTGCGGCATTTTCGTTCAGTTTTTCGCGCTGTTTATATTTTTGTATTTTGACACGTTTTGGCATGACGCTAAGGAAGAAGGGGGGTCTGCCAAATAGGGGGGGTCGGGTTTTAGGTGTGCCAGTGGAAAGTATAGAGTGTACAGAGAGAGAGGTAGAAGGGGGATAGGTTAGGGGCTGACTGTGTCTGACATTTTACATAAATTTTGCTTGCTCAGCTTTGGCAATTCGTGTCGGGAGACTTGTGCTCCAGCACCAAGTCCGTCTCCGGCTCCATCTCCATGACTTGCTGTCATGTGACAAAAACGCGACAGTTTGCAAGGTCACGTCACATTAATTTGCTGACAATGATGTATTTAGAGAAGGAGAAGGAGAAACAGAAGCAGACGGCATAGGAGGTGTCTTCTGGTAGTGCTGGCAAAAAGCCTGACATTCTTAAAGCCATGCCAATTAAGTTACAACATTTTTAAAATGCCTTCGATCATTTTTCTTGCCTTTTAAATTTTCATCATATTTCCTTGTCTACATTTTCATTTTCCTTTCCATTGCAGTGAGGAAAATGTAGAGGGCAAAACCAAATACCCCACCAAAAGAGAATTTCAAACGTGTGGAACAAAGGAAACCGAAAAAAAAGGCAAAAATCGTTGAACAAAAAAAAAAAAAAAAGAAAACGAAAAAACGAAAGAGAGAAACGAAAAATGCCTGCCATAAAATTACAACAATTGAATTCAATTCATTCACAACGTTTCTACAATGATTGCCCGGGAATGGCAGCAAGAGGAGATGGTGGCCCATGTCGCTTGTCGGCCACCTCCTGCTCCACCTCACACCATTTCGCCTACAGCTGCTGGCATTTTGCAACAAATTATTTAAAAAGTTATTGCCACATTAAGCGTCATGGTGTTAATAACAATAAAACTTTATGCTGGCTGACATTGACTTTGATTTTATTGAGCGGCACTGCCAACGGAGTAATAGAAGTAGCAGCAGCAACATCAGCAGCAGCAGCAGCCTCATCTGGGATTGGAGGAGCAACAGTGGGAGTTACTGGCAGCGCATCGAGTACCGTTATTGGCCCAAATGGAGGTGTAACTGCTTTAGAAATTGGTAAGTAACTAATCAATGTATAACCATTTTGCTTAGAAATGAAATTGTTTGATATACAAGGAAATATTATAAGGCGGGCGGAACAAAAAGAAAGTCGAATAAATTTTTTTAATTATTTATAAAATAAAATTCTAAGTTCTTTGGTTGAATGTTGTCTAAGTTTTGAAGTAAGAAACTAATAAAGAAATTATTCTTAAAAACATTAGTGAATGTTAGAATGGATAAAATTAAATATGGTTAAATAATCCTACTAAAACAAGTTAACTAAAGTGAGATTTTCGCCTGTACGATATACTTTTTTAAATGGTTTTGTATAAAAATATATAGCAATATAAATTGCACTTTTTGCAAGAGTAAAAATAGCGATAAACTGAACCAAATCACGAAATATTCTTTTTGGCTAAGAAAAGTTCATTCTTTTGATTTCAATCTTTTGAATGTATGAAAAAACAGCCACCAATCGCCTTAGAGTAAGCTTACAAGGGCTTAAATAATTTTTTTTTTTTTATTAAGATAGTTTATAAATTATACAAGAATCAGATATAAGTGACAATATCAGGGTAAACGAGTCGGTCATATTTTATATATTTTTAAAAGAGAAAAACAAATCTTGGCTTACAAAAGAGACAATTTTAGTAACTGTACAAGAAGACAGTCATAAATGTGAGTTAGTTTTCTTAATCCCTTTATAAAACTCTTTGTCCAATTATAAAAGTAAAGACTTGACTCCCCACAGAATCAACCATTTGACTTTTGGGTTGGTCACAATTTTACATTTTTTTATATATTTATTTTTTTATATATCTATTTATTTTTTATTTATATTTGTATTTGTTTTTTATTTAGATTTATTTTTTATTCATATTTCTTTCTGACACATTCCAAAAATATTTCTGATATACAACATTGCATAGAAGTGGAAAAAACTATTTAAACGCATAGCAAAAGTATTTTAAAATAAAACTATAAACATTTAAATTTTAGTATTTATCATTTATCAACATTTACTTAATATTTTTTATGCTCATTTCGTTTTGATTCCCGCGATACATTTTTTCTCACTGCTTCGACAAGAAATTCCTATTTCATTTGCTATGCAAATAAAAAGTTGTTGTTTTTTTTTTCCTTTATTTTATTTATTATTTTTGTTATTGTGCACAACAAATTTTTAGCATTATTAAAATCCGAAACGACAAAAATCAACATTCTTTACATTAAATATTCATTTATAACATTTGCGCATATTTTGTATACGAAATATGAGAAAGAAAAAAAATATATTCTGCTTTATTTGTGGGCAACTTTTTGGCCACTCCACACCTTGATCCTTGCGACGCATTCCCCTCCCCCTCTTCCCCTCACATATTCATGTTTCCCTATCAATTTGGGGGGGAGAGAAAGGAAAAAAATGCCATATGTTCAGTTCCCATGACATCAAAATTTATGCATTTTTATTTCGATAACCGAGATGGAGAGAGAGAGAGAGAGAGGGAAAATAAAAAATAGGCAAAGAAAAAGAGGGAATTACAGAAAAAGAAAAAATTATATATATAAGGGACAAAGTATTATATTGGAATATATATATTTTATGCACATATAACAAAGCCAATTGCCAACTTTAGAAGGTAAAATAGTTGAAAAAAGAAGAAAAAGGACATATAAATAAAAATGTTATTTAGTTATGCCTGAATGGTCAAGGGAGATAGCGATAGAGAGAGAGAGAGGGAGAAAATATAAGATAAGGGGAGTGCAGGTATTTCCAAATGCAACAGTGGACAGACATAGGAGTAGTAATAAATTTACTCAATTGCACTAAATACTTGGGCTAACTGAAGGATGTTGTTGCTGCCCACAAAATTTGCATTTGCATACAGCAATCAACATGGAAATCAATCAACCGCAACATAGGGATAAAGGTCCTCGATTTTGCATTAGTATATTTCTCTCAAGTGTTTTCCAATACAATACCAAACCGTAACTAATAACTGTTAAGCAGGAGCAGCAGTTGAAGCCGGAGAAGATGTTGTAGGAAACCATTGTAACCCCATAAACCGGTCCGGTTCCGTTCCCGGCACGCACTCAGCCACAACCAATTACAGAAATTTACGCAAAGCGCCAGGATGTGATGACGACTACAACGACGACGTCATTAATAAACATGAGGTTTAGGCCTAGTCTCTCTGTCTCTCTCTCTCTCTCTCTCTGTCTCGAAGGCGGTGCAAAAATGATGAAGGATTGCAAGCGGTAAACGGCAAGCAGGGAGAGAGAGAGGGGAAAAGACCTAACCAAATCGAAGCCTCAGCGGCTCTTTTGATAGATGACTGCGTCTTGGTCTTTCGCTCTCAGTGCTCATTACCATTGCTGATTGGCCAAGTTGTGGCTCCCTGAGCTCACGTGTGTGTGTGGTCGCGTCCATCACACAGCTGGTCTAAGGCTGCTCTCAGTTTGCCCATCTTGTTATTGTTGTTGTTGTTGTTGGTATTCTTATTTTCTTATGCCATTCCGTCTCTGGCTGAGCATAACAAATTATCTTGTTGTGGGCCTCTGGCTCGTTAGCGAAGCAACTTGTTTCCAAAGCAGTCAAGAAAAGGTAAACCCAATATCAACGAAAAAACAAAAAATATCAAAATACCAAAAATTAAATACTCTGAATCCAAACTATTTGTGATATAAAACTAGATTGTCAGGGATTATTAGTTTTAACGTTTCAAGTTTCAAAGTTTCTTAAATTTTTTCGTTAATTTTCTAAAATTCAGTAAATTTTGAGCTTATTTCATCTTGGTTTATAGATCTTGATTTAATGGTATCAAAAATATGTCACTAATAGTCGGAATGGGAATGAAATGTTAAAAGAAATCTATTTTTAAATTGAAACTATTTGGTGACTAAATTGTTTTTAAAGTTCTACAATTGCCAAGCTCTATATCAACTGATTGACTATGGATCTCATTAATAGCAAAGCAAAATTGTTTGTTAAACAAATGTTCAGACCTTTGCAGAGAAATGAAACATAAATCCTATCTAGAAATTACTTTTTGAATTACATCAAAATGAGTAACAGATTAATATCAGTTTTGGGAATTATACATATATAAACAAAGAATTGTATCAATTAGTTTACACAATTAATTTGAACTCTATTTTTTTTTTTTAAATCAAGTATATTAAGTATCAAAAATGGTTCTTATTTTCAAAACTTTTTTATATAAAAATTTATACACAATATTTTTATTATTCATTTTTGAAGTAAATGATTATGATGAGGCGAAATGAGTAATTATTATAATTTAAGAACTTTTTTTTAGTACAAATTATGTAAGTTTCAGCATTAACTTTTACTAATTAACTTAATCATAAAAAATACATTTTGGTTTCATGAATTGAGATTGTATTACCAGATTGTTATAACGTTTATACATAGGTACAATATTACACCCTATTAAAGTTTCATATTTATATTTTATCTAACTAAGAGTTTGATTCTTGATCAGCTACAGAATATAAACTTTTTATTAGAAAGGTTTCAGGAGCTTCTATTCTTCAATACTTTTTAATTTATCAGATTCTTTATATCAAGTCCTATTTCCATTTATCATTTGCATAAGCAAGTTTTATTATTTCCGCACAATAATTTATTAATTATTGAAAAAAGCAAATTTTAACTATTAAAACGATGATGGAACCAAAACTTTTATTATCTTTAAGAAGTTTTTGATTCCAATTAAGAAAGAATGTTTAAACTAGTACGCTGAATACATTTAAATAATTCTATTGCAATGTTAGGAAAAATTCTACGATTTTTAGAAAACTTCTCAATATTTGAAGTACTTAGAAGTTTGTACACCTGTCGATTTCTATAATAGAACAACATAGCTAATAATGCCATATTGATTGTTGTAGAGCATATTGGGGCCAGGTCAGTAGCAGGAAACGAATGAAGCTGAATGAAAAGTATGTTGATGTTGGTCTGACTATCTGTATGTCTGTCTGTCCATTTGTCTTACTGGTTGGTTGGTTGGTTGGTCTTATGGTTCAGCTGTTTATTCGAATATGCGAAATACAATCTACATGTATGTATACATATATATATTTTTGTTTCAGCGGCTGTGTATTTATTTAAATGCGTAAATATCTGCATGTCTGCCATATTTCATTTGACCGTAGGCGCGTTGAAATGTTGCTCGAATTGCTATCCACATTGAGGCAAATAAAAAAAAAATTACTCCAACTTGCATACAATACCAAAGCAAGCAATATTTAAATTGATTATGTTAAAGCGCACACTCAAGTGCGGAGCTCCAGTTGTGTGTGTGTGTGTTTTTTTTTAAACGTGTTGAAAATGTGGCCCATTGATCAGGTCCCATTCCATTTACTGGCTCTGTGCCCTCCTCCCATCTTCTACCTTCTTCATGATAAATGGGCGACAGTTAACAATTCGAGGTCAAGTGATGTTATGGCTCTGGAGTGTCTATTGGATTGGAAAGCGTTTAAAATGCAACTGCGTGGGTTGGGCTGTTCCCCAATAGTAAAACGAAACAAAGGCTAGATCTTACTATATATATGGCATTAAAATTAAGTAGGTGTAATAGTTGCACTTTTGCAGTGGGTACACAAAAGATGAATGCCTTAAGGAGATTAAACATGAGTGGAGAGAAATAAATGAAACTTAAGAAAAAGAAACACAAATGGGTGTTGAAATCATTTTAAAGGCATTAACTATTATTTTTAGAGCTATTCGAATATGGAAATTTTTATTTAAAAATGAAAGTCACTTAATTTGTTTAAAGTATTTTTATGAATTTAAATTTAATAAAAGTAAAAGTACTTGACTAGTTAATTGAAGTCCATATTGAACATTTTTTGATGTGATGAGAGTAATTTTGGACATGTTTTTGTTATTCTTAAATTACTATGTAAAATGTTTGTACAAATTTGGTTGTAGTCTCTGTATACTAAAAATTAATACTAAAATACTAACTATATATGTGGACCTGACATCTAACCACACTCTCGTTAGCGACAATCCAAACTTAAATTTGATTCTAGACACTTTAAGACGAAAACAATGAGTAAAGATCTAAAAATAGATTCCCTCTCCTTAATCTTTATGCCCTTGCAAGGGTATATTTATTTTGGTCAACGCATAGAAGGAATTATCTTTGACTATATAAAGTATATATATGTATTCTTGATATGGCTAAATTTAGATGAGCCATATCAGTCTGTCTGGATCAACGCAAAATCTTTCGAGACCCTTAATGCTGAAGAGCTGAAATTTTGCACCAGGCTTCTTTTTCCCACATTCAACTATCACGAAATTTGGTAATTGTAAGTCTAGTATATATAGAAACATCTGTGGTTAGTTTCAGCAGAATCGGTCGGCAATATGTTTCAGCTCCTACACAAACAATCGGACCAAAACAAATTTTCATATGCATTCATATGAGATTCCTACATTACAGTTTGCATGGGTAAACGGACTTTGCCACGGACCAACCTAACCCATCCATCTAGTTTTGATTTTAATCTTCTAAAGTTTGTTCAAATTACAATTTGTAGCCTTACTTAATCCTTTATACAACTACAATTTACATACTCTTGCATAACATTTCATATACTTTAACTAAATTTTCTACTCATGTTCCATGATATATTAAATTTTCCTTTAAATAGTCCATTATCATTTAAAAAACTCACTTAAACTTCCAATTCATTTGGCATAAGTTCGTATATTACATGTTAATCTGTGTATTTATCGGTCCATCATAGCGCGAACCCACACAGAGATCGCCAACTAACACATAACTCTCTAAACCAATTTCCAAACTAATTGCATGGCCAACATACAAACGCTTTTACTTTCTTACCAAACTGTAACAAAAAATCCCACACACTGAAAACCACTTTCAACATACATATATGCGAAGCATATAAACCTGATATGGATTTGGTATTGGATATATATATACATACATATATGTCTCCTGGCTGAAATACAGTGGCCCAACACGATAAACTAAACGCCAAAAACAGAAATCGGGCTAAAAATTAAAAAAAAAAATCCATGTAATTTGTATCACAAAAACAAAATATTTATGTAAAGTGCAATGTCCAAGCTATAACAGCAGCTCTCCGGTGGCAATCAAAACTAAATGCGACACTAAACTCCAAACTAAAGTGGAAGATGATGAGGAGAAGGAGGAGAAACAGAAGCAGATGGAGTAGGTGTAAGATGCAGGGGCAATCGTGGAGGTGAGGCTATCGAGTAGAGTAGCGGCACTTAAGGCGTTCAACCAACAACAACTTGTGGGGCATTGGTTTTTCGTTTTTTTTTTGTCTTTTTTGTTTGAAAACCTGAACTGAATGCTGCCAAGAAGTTGACACGAAAGATATATGCTCTTTCGGTATATTTAACGAATGCGATTTTGATCTTGATTGGCTTATAAGTGATTTCATATTTGCTGAATGTGAGTTTGGAAAAATAAAAGTAAGTTATTTTCATAATATTGGTTGGTCAAGTTGGTTAGTGAATTGCTTTTAAATTGAGAATTATCTTCCATTTTTTTTTTTTTGTTGTATCCTTTTGCTATTTCACGTTTTTTACGAATTTCAACTATCAAAAAGCATTTCTATATTTAGTGTCTTCTTCTTATAGGTATATTTTGATTATTTTTTATTATTGTCCTTTCGTTAGCTTTAATATGTTTAAGAGTAGAGTATTTTACACGGTCAGATTCCCAGTCCGGTTGAATTTCAATCATTTTCTATACCTTTCAACGTGGACCAGATAGATTCACTCTGCAAATGGGAATTTTTGTGATATATAAACAAAACATTACTCTCTAGATTACGGATCGATCGCACTATATTCAAAGAATCTACAATTTGTTTTGTGGCTGAATACTTTTTATTCAGTCATGTAAAAAATTAAAAATAAATGTGAAAAGAATTAAATAAATTGCTGCAAAATGGGCATTTTATATACAATATGCTAAGAAATAAAGTGTAAAATATTTTGGGATTTTCTAAAAGCTCAACCAAAATGTTTTTTTTTAAACTTCCCTTCTAATTCTTCTGACATTCTAATCTTTCGTTTCATTCACCGTTAACTATTAAAGTGCAATAAAAACAATATCTTCTTGAGTGTTTTTAAGGTTAAATAATAGTATTTAAAAATGAATAAATTTAGAACTAATAAGTTTTTGTTTCTTTGTAATGGAACTAATTTGATTCTTTGTGATATTCATTACTTAAGCTTGATTAAAATTTATGACCGAAATAGTAAGGCCATATTTCCGATACTGTCTAAACTGTGACAATATATTAAAAGAAAATTACGAGAGAATCTTATCAATTTTAATCAAAGTGTAATAATGAAAATGATCCTATCTGTTATCTTCTGATCTTGAAGTCACCTCGTGGTGAAAAAACTTACTTTGCTTTACCTAAAATTGGTGTGCTGCCAAAATAAAAGAGGAATAACTCAGACAAATTGATGTTCCCAAAAAGTTATCAGGGGTTAGATTCCAAAATAAACTCATTTTGATTCCAAAACAAAAATACATTCTAATTTCACAACAATCACCTAGAGGTCATCTCGACATAACAATTTGATAACTTAAGGGTAAACGGATCATTTCGTTCTTCTTAGATCACCTTTGCATTCCAAATTTTCCATATAGATCAGAGGAAGCTGCCAGCTTTATTGTCTCCACCTTCATCGTAATCCAAATGGACTTCAACTGCTTCCCCTTTGTAGAACCTAAAAAAAAAAACCTCATTCGACTACCGTTGGCCACAATTGCATTTAAAGCCAACAGCATTTTCCGTTTTAATTCGACGCCTAACTATAAAAACATGACGTTTAGTTTTTTCCTTCTTCTTCGTTTTTTTAGTTTTTGTCAGATACATTTTTTCCTAGCGATTGATGGAAAGATATGGTTTATATAAATTGTATTTTTCACAGGCCAGAGCTGGAATGAACTTTTAGCTGGAAACTATGTGGTATTTAGGAGCCTCCAGGGTGCAGCTGCAAGGCAAGTTGGTCGATTCGATTGCTGAAGGCTGATAAGATTCGACATGCGACACATATCGGACATGTTGCTGGAAGAGGAAAAAAAAAAATTAAATAACAATTAATAGCTTAGCACCCACAAGACAAAAAAAAAAAGTGCAGCAGATTTCGCATGGCTCAGGCGATAAATTAAAACTAAAAAAAAATTAAAAAAAAAAAAAAAAACTGGGAAAAAATAAGCCACAACAAGATGTGGAAAAGTCTTGTGTCTTGGTCTCTTTTGCTGATAAGTGGACGGCGATTAGAGGGAGAGACTCGTCGCCTGTCTGGTTGTACATGTTTCTTTGCGGCGATTTATGTTGGCGGCGATAGAGCGTAAAAGTGAATGTTCAAAATGTGGTGACATGCATTTAAGATACTCTTGGTTATAAATTATGTTAATTTATTGCCATCTCACTCGCATTATGTATATCTCTCTCTCTCTCACTCTATCGGGGAATGTCCATGTATCTGTAAATTTTAAATGTAAAACTATCTATCTATCTATCGATGTTTAATGTAGCATATTCACTTTTTGTCACGACACCAACAAGCAGGGTAGAAATACAATTTTTCCTTTCCTTCCGCTTTTTCCTGAAATTGGAAACCCAATTAAAAGTGTGTGTATAATTTTATTTAACAACAGATTTCTCAAGCTCACTTTCAGCCCCATCGAACCATGTCCAGTGGAAAGTTCTTAAAGGCTCATAATATATATAGCATGCCTTGTTGCTTTTGTTGTTAATGAACCAGAGGGAAAGAGAGAGAGAGAGAGTATGAGAAACTGAGTGAAAATGCGAGAGAGAGATACGCCCCATTAAGCGGCCTCCTCAAGCGTTTGTCCCCCCTCCTCCTCCTCCTTTCACGCGGAATTGCAAAACAAAACTTTTTCTCGCGGCCTTTTGTGAGCAGTAAACCAAAAAAAAAAGTCCTCGAATCATACAAATGAAAAATAACCTTACGTATATTGAATAAGCTATACCATTACAATGGTAATCACAGTATATAATTTAATAAAAAAGCATTACAATTTTTAAGCAGCAAAAAATGATAATTTAAAGTTTCGATATAATTTCCTAATATTTACATTTTCTTTGAGTAATTAACCGGTCAACTAGAATACTTTTTCGAAGTCTGTTAATCAATTTTTAAATGTCAAAAATAAACAAACTGCAACAATTAAAAAACAACAAACTCTTACTAAAAGTCCTTAATAATATCTTGAAAATTTGAAAAATTTCTTTGTCCGTTTATTTTAATGTTTGATCTGATCATTTCAACGAACTTTTACCTTATTATTTAAAAATTTGAATTTAGTTTAATTTTATTTATTTTCACGTACACATTTGTGTAAAACTTTTTTTTGCATATTGTAAAAAGTTTTATTACTTGATTGATTACATGAAAACTCGATTGCCTTCTCTAAAATGTTTAAAAATATATTTTGAAAAACAAGCAAAATAAAGAAACACAATTGACAGGCTTTGTTATCATCGATTTGAATAATTATAGCTAAAAAAAATAATAAAACAGTTTAAATATTTCAATTACTCAATTTGTCTTTTTATGTTTTAAATGTGAGTTTCTTCTTAAGTTTTCTTTTAGCTTTATATGTTATAATTGAGATTTTTAATATTTACGTTTCAGTTCAATTAATTTTAGTTTTGTAATCACAATATGAACTTTTCCTAAATTAGTTTAAGTTATTTTATTTCTTAACATGTGTTTCTTGTAATAATGTTAAATAAAAATCAATAATAATATATTATATTCCATTTTTATGCTATTTAAAAATCTATATATTATAATATAAGTTCCCTAAATTCTTACTTTAATTTTCTACTTTAAAATATTTGATTTATTTTCTATAGATTTCAATTCTTCATCTTCCCTAAAATGTAGAAAAATTGTAAATAACTTTTTCAGCTGTTATGGAAATACTTTAATAATTGTAAGTTGAAGAATCAGAGACTTATATAGGAATATCATAACCTATTAGATAAGATTATATATTTCGGATTCTGTGTATCAATTAATAGCAAAACAAACTTCTCAAATATGATAAGTCAAGGGAAATAAAAATAGGAAAAAGTTTAAAAATACTAATTATATGAAGAGCGTGAGAAAAAGTAATAATGAGAATATATTACTTCGATCGTTAGCAATTACATATATGAAATAAATTTTAGAAAACTTTTTCTTTCCCTTTGCCAGTTCACGATAAGATATATGTTTATCCATGATTCCCTTTTGCACTATGCAAGCCAGTTGCTTAACTGTTTACAAATATCATTCTATATACAAGTACTAACAGATATATCACTATATATTCTCTTTACTCGTTTTTCCCCTATCATGTTTTCTCTGTTCCCTGGGAGTGTATCTCATATGTTTGCTAACAATTTTCTCTGGCTTATGGTATAGCTCTGAAACGATACGTATCCGTTTCCCCTCCCCTCCAGGTTAACCCTGCACAACCTCACAGTCATCCTTTATGCCCTGCATTGAACTGTAAAATTGTGCAATTTTCAATTTCATAAAGTTGCGCGGTGTTTTCGTTTGTTTTTACACCCAAACCGAAGGGGGTAAGCAAGGGGAAAGCAACCTAGAGCGAACCGTCCAAGGAACTTTGAATTATGATTATCGTGAACACACACACACATATACACAAACACACACACACACTCAGCTGGCACACATGGAACAAGAGCAAACTGTGGCGGACAGAACCCCGAGCGGAGCTGTTGTTGCCCGACCACGCACTCAAGTGCAGTTAATTAAATTTTGTGCAATTTATTTTGCGCAAAACTTTGAACAACAACAACAACATTCAACAGAAAATTTCCCGCCGTGCGTTGTTTACTTTTCACTTTGTAGTTTTGCATTTTGCCGTCAGAGTTTCGCAAAATAATTTTTCCTTCCTCATACTTTTCCTTCCCCCCGCACCCAACTTTGTGTCTGCTTTCCCACTAACTGGCCCTATCATCACACAATAGAAAGTGGCAGTATTTTACCATCCTTCAGTCCATTGCCTCTTATTGTTGATTTTGTAAATAAAACATAATTTTCATGAAATGCCGCTAAACAATTTCCAGACAATTGCCACTGATTTGGCACAGTTTTCCCATTTTCATTTCACTTTTCACATAAACAATCATCACAATCATTTTATACGATGAAAACTTTTGAAATGGCTGAAAAGGAAGGAAATTTTTGTTTTATTTTGACGATCAGCTATATATACGATATTTTTGACTCACAAATCAGAAACTTTGACATGCATTTGCAGAAATCAATTAGATTGGTTGAAAATTTATAAAACCAAGACGAAAGTTGTTTTTCTAGAACTTTTATTGTAAGAATATGAAATTGAAATTAAACAGTGAAGACTTCGGTAGGTGAAATATATTTGTAGATTCTAAACTAGTTTGAATAAATGTTTACCAGAAGCAAATCAAGTTTGAATAAGACAAAGTTAACTTTGAATAAAAAAAATAAAGCTTCAATAAAATTTAATAAAAATTTAATTAAATATGTCTTAGTAAACGAAGTTTGATAATTTGGAAAATTTGATAAAAAATGTAATTAAATATGTCTTAGTAAACGAAGTTTGCACAAAAAAATGTGAAGAAATATGTATAATATTTGGTTAGGATAAAACACTAATGCATAAAATACAATGAATTTTGAATAATTTCAAATTAAAATTACTAATATTTAGATTAAAGGGGATATAGACTCATCCGAGCTATTGAACCAAGTAAAGCTAATAAACCAAGAAAATCATTAAAGATAATTAAGTTTATGTAATGACAATCAAAATATACCTTAAAAACATTCTTTGCAGATCGATAAACTATAGCATTAACAATTAGTATCCTGCTTAATTACACTTTAGAGTAATTTCCCATAACTGATCACTTTCTATTGAAAAATCTCAAAAAAAAAACACATATTTTGAACTTATATTCTTTATCGAAAAGCTGCTTAAGCTCCATCGATCAAAATAAGCGCAACAGTTTATAGTTTTCTTGTCTGTTCGGTTTTTTTCTGGTTGTTTTTGTCTTCGTTCTTTAATAATTAAAAATAATTTATGAGCCGCAATATGTCATTGGGCGTAAATGTAAATCTTATGGTATGGGTTTTCGTGGGGCGTGGCCAGTCTTAAGAGGTCTCAGTTGAATGATTGCAACAATTTACTACCAAAGTTTTCTTCGCCTTCCTTCGTTCTAGCTGTTTTTTTTTTTTTTTCTAGCTGTCTGTAGATAATTAAGCAATTGCGTTTTTTGGTCTAAATGAGTTTTCAGAACTGCAAAAATTGGTTGGTTTTAGGGGAAGGAAAAAAGAGTTGGAGGCACGGGCACATAAATATTTTGTAGTGGAAGTTTAACTTGAACGAGGGTTATTTGAAAATTTATGACCAAAACTTACAACAAACGTTATTCAACAAGAATTATGGATTGAAAGGAAAACATTTACCTGTTTAACGGTTATGGTTTTGCTGTAACATAATTCAGTTAAATCCAAAGATTGTTACTTACTGAGTATTAGGTAAGAATCCTTGGAGTTATGAAGTA
Organism: Drosophila austrosaltans; assembly: GCA_035045865.1. NCBI lineage: Eukaryota > Metazoa > Arthropoda > Insecta > Diptera > Drosophilidae > Drosophila > Drosophila austrosaltans. Next base: position 3,152,168 of record JAWNOQ010000083.1, read on the forward strand.
CTTTAAGTAGGTAATGGTGAATTTTTATAAGTTTTAAATTATAAGTATTTAGGAAAAAGTTTGCATGATTGGTTTGGCACAAGGATCTCCAAAAATGCCTTTAGATACTTACGGATTTGCAATAGTTATTTTATAGCTCAATTTGGTTATACAATTGCTGATGAAAAGACTTCGGGAAAAGTGAATCTTAAGAGCTAAAGCTTCTTTTCGTCATACGGAACAGAGCTAACTAAATGTTAGCTAACTTTTTCTTAAGATTTTTGACTTTTCTTAAAGAAAAAACAAAAATATGCTACTGCCAAATCAAAATCCAAATTTTGCCATTTAAAAACTGTTATAAATTGCATCAATATAAACAATTGTTTTTGAAAACTTTTTCTCAATAAAACAAAGCTATCTTACGACCTTAAAAATTTATCTTTACTTAAAAGGAACTGGGAAATTTTTAGAATTTTGTAATATTTAAAAAAAAAAAAAACTATTTATTTATACTAACTGATTGTAGAAAATCGAACAAAAAGTCTTTAAATATTATAACCTACCCTCGATTTGAAAGCACTTGTAAATGAGCAAAGTGAAAGAGAGCCAAACTTGAGATCTTTTCATGTAAAAGATGAAAAAGAAGATGCTTGTAAAATGAAACTACAATGCGCTTTAAAACACAAGTAGACGAGAAGATGGGCACAAGTATCCCATATCTGCAGATGGTGCGATAGGGCGGCCCGAAAGAAACAAGAAAACCTTGGAGAAACGGGATTGGGGAGTATAGCAGAGGAATGGGAAGTTTGTGACCTTTGTCTAGTTTTCCCTTTGGTCCATGCTCAGTTAGCTTTGACTTATGGTGCTTAAGCACTGACTGATTGCATCTAATTATTCACTGAATGATAATATTGTTGATATTTGTGGAAGCAAGCAAGAAGAAGATGATGATGATGACGATGCTGGGCATGGGCATGGGACGATGATGATGATAATGATAATGGCCATGTCTCAACGACCTATTCATGACCCTTTCGCGGTCTCCTTGGCCTCAAGTGGAATTTCATTTGCCAGCTGCTGTTCGACAAAGCAAAAGAGATGAGATAATTGCGCTTTTCCCATGCATTCTCAACAGATTGATGGCAAATGGAAATTGAGTTGGTGAAATGTATCTCTTTTTTTTTTTTTTGTTTTTATGTTGCTTTTCTCAAGTCTTTTGTTTTCTTCTTAATTAATTTATGCCTCACCATTTGACAGGTGAGGAATTTTCCTATTTGATTTGTTTTAATTTCGGTTTTTTGGATTTGAGCTTTTATTCAATTCTCTCCCATATCCTCCCGCTCTCTTCCTCTTACCCAATTTTTCTTAGACATAAGCGAAATATATCATTTTAATTATGGGTTATTTTTTATACGGGCAGGCAAATGATAGAGGCGAAAAATGCATAAATTATATTGAAAAGATCTTGCCAAAGATAAAATTAATGTGCTTTCATAATGCTCATTTCATAATCATATAAGAAAAATATTTATAATATAATAATTTCTCTTATATTTATTCCAGGAACTTGCAAACAGGCCTTAGGCATGGAATCTGGCATTATAGCTGATTTTCAAATAACTGCCAGTTCGGCACATGATATGGGCAATGTGGGTCCCCAGCATGCCAGGTAAATTATAAAAATGGAATTTAAAATAAATGATAAGGGTTAGGAAATTAAGTTTATACGTCATTTTAATCAATAGCCAATTTTTTTTAAAATATCTTTAGCTAAAATTGAAAAAAGGAAACAAATTGTAATTCCACAGATTCTACTCTGTATTGCTTATCTCTCTCTCTTACTCTGGTATATCTTAGTAACTCTTGTTTTTTTTTATTGCATACTTTCCATAGAAATGATATCAAAAAAGTTGTATTTTTATGGCTTGTTTTGTTTCCGGCTAACGAAAAACTTTTAGCCAAGTTGTTTTCCTTGTTGTTGTTTGCTTTGTGGACACATTGTGAAAATTATTTTAGTGCCCCATAAAAGAAAGAAAGAAAAAAAGTCAGAAAAGACAGAAATGTTTATATGTGAGTTTATTATGTATGTATAGGCACATTATATATTCATGATCCTTGGCCCTTGTCATTCATGTTGTTTCTGTTTTTTTTTTTTTTTGTTGCTTTGGCTAAATAATTACCAAAGCCACATTCTTGGAATTGTCCGCGAAATTTTTCATATGCATGTAAGTGTGTATTTCATGTGTGGGTGTGTGTGTGTGCGTGTGTTTTTGTGGCCAAAGATAAATCGGGAAATGTATTTTTCCTCTCTCTCTCTCTCTCTCTGACACTCGTTGAGCTTCTTTGACTTTTGTGAGGCAAATAAATGTCAGCAAAATATAATGTGGCCATAAGTTGTATCATTATTTTCAATGTGACTCTGTAAATTTGCATATGTTGCTGATGTTGTTGCTGTTATTGTTGTTGTTGTCGTTGCTGATGTATTTTAATTTATGTCATTTGTGTGTTTGCCTTGTTTCTGGTCACAAATGACATAAAGGCATTTAAACACGCCATAAAATAATTCATAATAATAATTTTCATACACAAAAACACACACACACACACACAGAGAGAGAGACAGGATATAAGAATCTTTTATATAGTAATATAACCTTGTATTTCCCTGCCTCTCACACTGCCCCATCTTCGTCATCATCATCATCAGCAGTTTTTAGAGGAGTGAGGGCTAAATTTAATGGATGTTTCTTGTTTATCATTTCAAGTTAACCATCAAATGACACGTGTATAAGTTGGAATTCAGTCCTTTTGACAACAAAGAGAGAACTGTGAAATCTGAAACCAAAGTTGACAAACAATTTCACTAACTAGCAAAATTTTTAGTCATCAAAGTGATTCTAATTTTGGTTTCGTTGTCAAATGAAAAGTGTTTAAGTGGAACAAAATCGCAAGTCAAGCTTTATTTTTTATGATTTTTTAGGTATATGGTCACTAAGGTTTTTATTTGATTCTGCATATAGTTAAAAGATGCATTTGTTATACATATAATAAGTAAATATGTTAACATTTTTTTTTTATCATTAATCCGTTGTATGTCACTTTAGTACAGACTTCCAAGATAGACGACCTCTAGGCTCTATAACTTCATTTTTTCGGTCAACTCTTGGTTTCGATCCTGCTTCCTTACGATCTTTAAAACACATTTTAATAATCATTACAAATAGATATAGAAAATCGTGTTTAAACAATGCAAAAAAAAGGCAATTTAAATTAATTAAATTGTTTTGAGAACGAACCAAATTCAATTTGTCATATTATGTTTATCAATTTTATCTCTCGTTTTAATTTCACTCCAATTCAAAAATTTTATAATCTACCCAAAGAAAATGAAAACAAAAAACTAAATTTTATAGCAATTTGAAAGGTGAATAGATTGACCTACTTTTGCTGACCCTTTTGTATGTTGCAAAAATGTAATTAATTGATTTTATTGTAAATTATATTTTCGCATAATTCAATGTATTTAATTTGAACTTAATAAAGGTAATTTATCTAGTTCAAAATGATTATTTTTTTTAATTGTTTAAAATCAATTTATCTAATTCAAATTATAGTTTTTTTTTGCACTTTATAATAGAGAAAAATGAAAAGTTTATGTAAAACAATTGCTTATATTGATGTTATAAAAGTTTCTTTTTTCAGTAACTAAAATGTTTTTAAATTGAGTCAATTATGGAGTCCAAAACCCTACGAAGTATTCAATAGTGATGGAACTTGAAACGTTTTTTTTTGATATAAGTTTAACAAAATGTTTATATTTTAAAAGCTTATAAAATTATTTTAAGTATAATGGAAATGTTGACTGTTAATCTTATTTTTTGAGGTTTAATTTTTTATTTTTAAAAGTGAATTCAATTTTTCTTACTATAAGAAAACATTTCAAACCCGAAAACAAATTTTCTAAATATACTTTTACGACCTACTTTACCCTAGTTTAGACATTACCTTTTAAATGCATTCTATTTTCATGATTTTGTGATTTCATTCATATATTCTTATTTAAAGATAAGTTGACCCCCAATATAATGTCACCTGAAATCTTGATAAGAGGGGTTGAAAGCGGAAAAAAGAATGGGGAGGCAAAAGACTCACCTAATGACATGCACAGACAAGAAACAAAAATGTAACGAAATGGTATATTTGAGCTAAAACCCCAAAAACGGGCAACAAAAATATTGATTATAATGTCAATGTCGCATGGAGTTGGAGTCGAAGTTGTAGCAAAAGGATGAGACAGCAAAAGGGGGAGATTGTTTGGTAGGTATGGTAGGGGAAAGCGCATAAAAATAAAAGAAAAGCAATAAAATTATGCAAAGTCAACAGAAAAACGACCACGACCATGAGAGGGGATGACGAGGACAACGTTACCCTGGTACTCTGGTAACCTGGTACGTGTTGACGGCGTTGAGGCTCCAAGCAGAAAAATCCAATCCGACCCCCCCCCCCCACTCTCGTCCAATTTCTTCAACTTGAACCAAGGCAATCCCAACTCCAGCCATGGCTCCGGTGAGCAAAACAAATGTTTGGTAGTAAAAATGTCACACATGGCGTTTTGCATGTGGCGCCCGGTAGAGCCAACTAAGTGGAATAGGGAGAGGACATGTTGGAAATGTGCGTGCCCGAGCCTAATGATGCCCTCCGAGGAACACTGAGAGAGAGAGTGAGAGAGAGGATGGGCCCACATACAGTTTTACGTTAAACATGCGCCAAAGTCATATGAATTTTATTACAAAATGAAAAGGTTTCAGGTCCTTCATTTTCTTCTCACTCTTCTGCTTATAAGAGAGTATGGGGTAGGTGGGGGAAGGAAAACGAGAAATGAACATTTCACAGAACCTATGAAAGGGTTAAAGTCTTAAAATGTAAAAATTTAAAAAGTTTACTTTGCTTGGCCGTGTGTTTTCCTTTTCGTTTTAAGATTTATAGCATGCTTTTAGGCCACTTGGCAAAGTTACCACCAAGTCGAAACTTATTACCGTAGCCTAGTTTTTTTCTTTTCGTGAAAAATAAAACAACAGCAACAAGAGAAAACAAAGGGCAAATTATGCCATAGGCATTCTTTATGAGCCTTACGTGACCAAAAACTCTTTGCCTAATTTTAGTTTAGTTTAGTTTGGTTTTTTTCACTCGGTTTGGGTTATTGGGAGGAGGACTTTCTCAGGCAATAAAGTTGCCAAGGTGGGAAATGACAATGTGCAAGACGATTCATTCATTCCATTCAGTCATTCATTTATTCCATACATCCATTCACAACCGGCAACATAGAAAGTCCATATTCATGCGTGAATTTTGATGGATGGTTGTCTAATGAAAATATGCGATCCGCGCTATATATATAGCCTATCCTCTCTCTTTCCCTCTGACAACCTCTTGCTCTGTCATTCTCACGCATCAGAGAACTTCAGGCAGTGCGCGTATGTGTTTGGCATAAATTTTTGACAGTTGAGTTATTTTCGACATTCGCCAGGGACTAAACCATACCATGCGCCTAAATGTAGGCTACACATAAATTGTTGGCTCGTTTTATTTTTCGGCCACCTCGCTTACTCTTCTGCTTTTTTCCCTTTGAGTTAGTTTGGTTTTGCTTTTGATATAAGGTTTACTTGTCGAAGTCGAAGAGAGAGGAAGAGAGAGAAATTGCTCGGTCTTAATAATTGGCAGCAATTTCAGTAAAGTGAATTTCTGTATCATACTTGAATTCAGTAAATTATGCTTTAGGAGGGGAAAATCAAGTAAAGGAAAGTACACACATTCCGGCATATATATGCATATATATACATATGTAAGAGATGTTCTGGGAAATTATTGCTTTAATTTCTTAACAGATAAAAGTGAATATTTACCTTTATTCCAAGTTACAAAGTATTTAAATCAGCTATACAAAATCAATTGTTAAAATAGTTAACAAAGGATTTTTAATCTAACTAAACAATTTACAATTATTTGGACAAAAACTGTTGGATAAAGTATTTGAAATTTAAATGCACTGATGTAAGTGAAGTGGCAATCCATCTTCATCTTCAAAGCAAAAAAATGTGTAAAAAGTTTGTTTAACAGAAAATTTATAAGTTTTTAAACTAATACAAACAAAAAGTGTATTTCTTTAATATCTTATGTTTCTTTAATATTAAAAATAAGTTGGAGAACAGGAAGACTTTTATTTCTGCATATATGTAATACAAAATGTAAAAATAAGTCACAGTTTCCTTTTCATGTTTAATCAAATCTCATGAATTTAATATGTTTTAATCCTAAGCAATTTTCTTGCATTTATTTCTATTTTAAATGACGCTTTTGGCGAATATGTTCTGCCAATTTAAATTTGGCAACCAATTTACTGCCATGCTTAGTTTTTCGAAACTGATTTCAAATTCATATAGACCTATTTACTCTTCATCAGTTAGTAAATCTTAAACTATCCCTGTGGTAGATCATATTACAAATGTGTTTCGTACGCAATCGAAGTCCATGTAGATATCTTATCCTGGAGTCATTCAACTAACAGTTAACAAGGCCACCTTAGCTTTTGCTTTTGCTTTAGTCTTGGTATCCACTTTTTCTTACATATAAAATTCATGGAGAAATCATTTCACTATAAGAAATATACCACAAACATATAATTTCTCATCTAATCATAATTATTTGTGCAAAAGATGCATATACAGCAGACATTTTTCTTTAGTGATTATCGAACTTTGACCTCAAATAGAAAAACTCTGAAGCCAGTTCCAGTCAGGCAATCTCTGGACGATCATTCAGCCAAGCGTCACTGATTAATAAAGTTAAATGACTTATAAGTCCATTAAACAAAACTTCTTCATTCTAGCGTAAAGTACAAATACCAGAAAGAAATTAGCGTAGTCCCGGCAATATAGAACACAGAGAGAGAGAGAGAGAGAGAGAGAGAGAGAGAAAGTCCAGGAGGGCAAAAAAAATAGAGAAAAAGAAACCCCAAAATAAAAATAAGAAAAATGAAAACGAAAAAAGAAAAGTTTTGCACGTCTGCAACTGATTGAAATACACATAAGAAACGAAAAACAATTGCAAACATTTTCTCTCAATACACTTACCAGGCCAAAGGCAAAACGGAATGTGAACTTTGTATAGAAGGGGGCTAAAAAGAGAGAGGGAGAGAGAGAGGGGGGTTAGAGCGGCATCTACTAAAATCTGATGGGAGCTTAACATGCAATAAGCAGAAATCAATTGACCCATTTGGTTTATGTACTGGAAAACAAAATCCAAAAGAGAGCACTAACTCTGCCAACGGCCAACAAACGAAAACTCTGAAAATGTTCAATGGAAATATACAATAAAGAGTCCACATTGTTTTCACATTATAATGACAGTATCAAATCGGAATCCAAATCACTGTAACTTACAGATGTGAGAATTGCTAAAGCTGCTGCATTTCATATGCCCAAATGCACAAAACTAGGGAAAATCAAAAATCAAAAAGAAAAAATTCCCCAAAAAAAAGAAGCCATACAAAACTTTTTCTGCACAAAACTAACTTACAACGTTTTGCCATCAATAGAAAGTTCGATTGTGGCAAAAATAGAAGAGGGAGATGTGTGTATATGTGTGTGTGTGTGTGTTAGGGTGGGGGGTTAGTGTCAAAGTCAATGTGAATGCGACCAAATGTCAATGTCGGCTCAAGATAATGTCTGTGTCAGTCAGACAGACCACCCAGGAGCAACTAAGGGGTATGAGGTTTTTCGACTAGGGGCCAACGGTGCGTATGAGCCAAAATGACTGGCAATTTGGTTTGAATTTTGTTTTTTTTTATTTTTGTTGCTTTCTCCTCTTCTTTGTGGCAAATTTTGTGTAAGAACTTTAACACTAAAGTCAAATGTGAAGAAAACTTTGATTTAAGATCAAATTTAACAATTAAATATAGTAGAGAATACTGAGTCATGTTTTATAATGAAAAGGAAATCAAAAGAGAGCTGCTACCAAAAGTAGATTGAGTTTAATTGAAAGTACATCTAATATTTTTAAGAACTTAAAGCGAAACATTTTACTTAATTCGCTTAACAATAAAAGAAGGTAAAATAAGTACTAGAAAGAACACTCAAGTTGCTGAGCTACCGTTTAAAAAAGTACAAATTTGGAAGGATTGGTTTTGTCATGTTAGATGTCTTGTTAGATTGTCTCTAGGCATTTAACAAACTTAACAAATTTTCGTGTTCTAGATTAGGTCCAGATATAAAATGGTCATTTGCAAATGTTCATTGTTAAAATCTTGAAAACCATAAAATTGCATAATTGTATTTCATAATGTTTAGCATACATTTTTGTGGCCATGTTGTCGTTGGAGCCTTTTCCTCATTCATCACGACGTTTCTCTTCCTAACGTTTTTCTTGGAATTTTTGTTTATCTGCATTTGTTTTATGTTCATGAACTTGGAATTTTCTGTACACGTTGCCTGCTGGCACGTAAATCTCCATATATATGTACATGCATATATACTATATGTAAGTATATATAAAGTAATAATGAAAATAACCTACAGTGTGCGTTTTTAATAAATGAAATTAATAAAACATGTTGTCGTTGCGCACAATGAGAGCTTTCTATAGTGTTGTCCTTGCTCTGGCAGATATTCTGTGTCCTCTTACCATTTCAATCTCCTCTCTTCATGGTATCTCTGAATTATTAAATAAAGTCGAGCAAGTTTCGTTTGATTAAATTAAGTGAAGCAGAAATTTATAACAGAGAGAGAGAAAGAATGAGAAGAACATTTAAATTGCCTCAAAGACCCAAATCAATGCCAACATTGAAAAATTTGTTGCTAAGAAAAACCCTTAACATTCAATAAAATGTTATAAATAATTCAATAACGCAAAGAAAGCAACAAATTTATGTTTCAAATACGATGCGAATCGAGGGTAATAATCAATGTAAGAGAAATGCCAAACCGTTATCACACCAAATACTTATATATATATATTCGATTCCATCTCCATCTACTTGTGTGTGTGTTTGTGTGGCCTTAAATCATAAAAATTGACTCATTTGTAACATAAAAAGCACATTAACACATTAGGCGAGGCATTTGTTAGGTATAATGGAAGGAAGAGAGATTGGGGAGGAGGGAACTGTTGACAGCTGAAGCGAAACAAAATCGAAAACTGGCCTAAAATCGTAAAGGAATTCCCAGAGCAAGTAACAGAACTAGCAGCAATCAGAAGAATAATACACACACATGGATGGAGATACTGATACAATCACCATCTCCCTCCCACACACACACACACACACACAAACTCATAACATTAAGAGAGGGGGGGAGAGGAGTAACGTAGCAGAGAGCAATCAATTGAATCGGGCCCGACATTAAGGCGCGCCGAAAAACCAAATCAAACATTAATGCAATAAAATGGAAAACGCGTTAACGAACAATTGCTTCAGTGGCCAAAACAAAAACCTGGCATCTGCCGCCTGCCTGACTGAGCACAATCACGAACGGTTCCCCTATCCTGTTCTAAGGCCTAAAAGTAGACTATGCCACAGATAGAAAACTGACTAAGTGAGCGACAGCCACCGCAAAGAAAAAAAAAAGGCGAGAGTTGAGGCAAACCAACCACAATGGTAAATACTAGGTGGGATTTTGATAAGTGAGCGAACAGTGGTGGAGTTGGAATCGGAATTGGTTTTCCTTGTTTCGTTGATTTGGGGAGGAGCTTTGTATGAGGGTTTAAGAACTTTTGGGGGGAGGCGGCCTAACTTTAACAGCTCAAATACAACGCCTAATGCGGCAATTAAGGGGCAGAGGAGGAGCAGACAAGGAAACAACAAAATCCTATACAATGGCAACAAAAGGTGTTTCCCCATTTTGTGGCCGGGAATTATTGTATACATCTATGCAGATTACAAGACATGAAGGGTGATATACACCAGATATATGTACATATACATATATATATATGTATACATATCTGAGCTGAGTGTTCTCTAATGGCATTGAAAATATATTAAATTGTATGGATATAAAAGTAAAACTTTTTCAATAATTGTTCTTCTTAATTACTTTAGTTTGAGATTTTAATGTGGTAACAAAATTATGTAATTGAACGAAGGAAAAGTATATAGAAATTATATACATATAGGAAGGAAAAGTATATAGAAATTATATACATATATATATTATGGAAAAAAGCTAATTTCTGGACTACAGATTTTTTTGGAATTTGGCACCAAAGAAGCAACGATATAAGTAGATGTTAAACAGTCTTCTCTTTTATGAAAACTAAAATAGATTTTTTGAACTTGAATAATAATTTAAAAAACTTAGTTTTTATTTACTGACCCCGACTTGATAGTTGATAATTAAATTAGACTTAAAGAAAAGAGTTTAACTAATGAAAATATCTCAGAATGTGAGTTCAGTTTATACTTGTTAGTTATTCGCCATGTTCGCTGCTAATCTAGAATATCATTATTAAAATATGAAACTTCGTTTCAAAATCTTTATTTATTGGATTAAGCAAGTCCTCTTTGCCGAAGTTGATTATACCCTATAATAAGTAGAGAAACAAACCAAATTTGATAGCACGAGCTTTTGCAGCCTTCCGGTGTACTTCTACTTGTTACAAACATTTTTGCTACTTTAATACATACATATAGCCTTTTAACCTATGAGTATAGGGTATATGAATGTCAACACTAATTATCTCTATCATTGGGTAAATTTTCAAAATTTTCCATACAAACTTTATTTTAAATTGGCTAGATTTAAAAAATAAGACAATTTCACTCCTTCTTTTTCTAGTTCGCCTTTTTGATAATTTATTTACTTTCTCTTTAAATTTACCAAAAAAAAAATATAGGAAAACATTTAGTTTCAAGCAGAATAAGTGCATAATATTTTAACTAACTGAGACTAAGTTCATTATAAAGACCTAGTCATTGGAAAAATCAATAATAATAAAATAATGTTGGACTAATTTATTAAATATCAGGGAAAATGTAAAAAAAATTTATTATTGCTTCAAAAAAAAAAAAAAAAAAAAAAAAAAAAAAAACAATTTATTTTAATAAATTATTGAATTTTTTGTAAGAAGGAAAAATTAAAATTAAAATAATAACTACCGAAGTGTTCGGCCACTCATAAAGTATGTCTAAGAAATCTGAAAAAAAAAATATTTTAATATAGTTCTATTTCTGAAGTAATTTAGAATTAAACTCCATTACATTTTAAAAAATTTATTTATTTCTTATTAAAGAAAACTTATTTTATGATCAGGTTTTCAATTATTTTATAAATGGGCTTCAAACAGGTTTCAATAAAAAATCAATGGATAATTAAGACTTGTGAAATCTACCAATGTCTGCACTGTTTTCATTTTCATGTACATTTAAGTAAAATCATGAAAAAAATAACGTTTCTTGACTTTCCCATAAGTGACTCTAGTTTTCTATATCGCACCACAACACACCCAGTTGTTACTCTTAAATAAACTTTAGTTTCAACCTGCAACTTGTTGTTATTGTAATATATACATAGTTTTCTAGCTATGTGCACCTGCAGCTGGCCAAATAAGCATTATAAGCCTTTGGTGGTAACCCTCCCAAAAAAAAAAAAAAAAAAAAAATAGTCAAACATTAATCTTGACCAAACAAAAATAGAAGACAAGAAGCTGTAACTGTTTATATGGCTTTACCTATTGCCAGTACCAGTGCCAGTGCCTCCAAGATGTTTTTTTGTTGTCGTTAAGTAAGTAGCAAAATGCAGTGAAAACGTCTTTGGTAAACACAACCCGATGCGTAGGCAAATAGCCAAGGGGGCTACAGCAAAATATCTAGACAAAAGCAGACCAGACCCCAGACCACGACCAACTCAATTGAGTTGTTGCCAGCAGTTGGCCATGCGCAGGCGCAAAACCCAGTCGAAGTCTTTGTCAATGCTTCCCAGTCTTGCGAGTCTGGCCTGTGTTTGTCTTTCAATTATCTTGGCCAAACATTTCCATGGTATTTGCTTTGGGTATTTAAATTTAACTAGCCGACAACTACGAGATCTCTCTCGCTCTCTCTCTCTCTCTCTCTGCCCATTTCGTCTGCCTACCTGCTTCTGGTTACGCATGCGCGTCCGACAATTTGCTGCCTGAAAGCGCCTCAATTGTATTGACTGACTGTTTTGGGGAATGCCAATGGGAATGGAAATGGAAATGAGAAATGCACATTTGCATCAGATGCATCTGCATCTCTAGTTTGTTTACCCCTAATGTCAAATGCGGCACTTTAATAAGCAAATTGCGAAATAACGTATGATTCAATGATAGCCGTAAATAGCACAAAATACATTTGCAATATGTTTATTTTATAAAAACATAATACAATATGTTTTGTAAATTGAATAAGAGTACTTAGAATGTTTAAAATATATTGTTATTTTTGATATTAAAAGATTTATTTGTGCGTTTTCTATCTGTCGTCGAACTTAAACTTATCTTTTCTTCACTCATTCTCCTACAAGTGATGTGGTAGCTCATTTGCCCTAAGATGTACACAAACTTGCAAACTGATATTTTTCTACTGAAATTTGTACAAATAAGAAACCAAATATAATAGCTTTAAGCTCTATTAGTGTAAAATCTATTTTTTGCTTCGAATGAAGTTGGAAACGTATTTTTATCGAAAGACTTTCAGTATTTGTTTTTTCCCTAATAAATAACTTAATTCTAATTTGCCTTTTAAATAAAATCATTTTTAATATAAACTCTTTTTGCCATTTTAAATTATATTGGCTAAATCTATAAGTTTATTGCATATAAAAACTTTACGTTCTTTTTCTCTTTTTTTCTCTCCTTGTTTCCAATTTCCGTTTTCATATAAAATGACTTTAAGCTAAGAAGAAGAAAGAAGTAAAGAAATATTATAAATTTATGCACATGTTGTGCCGCTTTATGACAATGACCGACGAGCCGACGAGTGAGTATCTCACAAAAACATACATACATATACATGTACATATATACTACAAACAAACACATATACATGCATTCATATCTGGCACGTAACCCATATTAGAAGCTAGCAAGCATATCCTGCATAACATAGCCAAACCGAGTCCTGGCACCTTCCATTTTACTTGGTCGCTCACATGAAGCCGAGCACAAAGCATAATGGCTTTTGTGTTATGCTTTTATGATTGAAGTCAAAACAACAACAACAACAACAGCAGCAGCAGCAACGAAAAGAAAGGCAAATGAAAAAAGAGAAAAAAAAAAAGATGAAGGATAAAAGGAGTCGAAAAAAGAGAGAAAAAAAGTGTCCTCAACCCTTTGCACACGTCACAAATTGCAAGCGGAACAACAAACACACACCATGAGTGGGTGTGTGCGTGTATGTGTGTATGTGTTCTCCATTGTTGTTGTTGTTGTTCGTGTTGTTCTTCCTTATCGATTTTTCTTCTGGCAAAAGGATGTGAGTGAATGTGGCCATAAAACGCTAATGGTCGACATCGACCCAAAACGTCTTTTCTCTTCAAACAACAGAAGCTGACGTTGACTCTGCAGCCGCCACCGCCTCTGCCTCTGCCCTCAACCCATATCCCTGTTCGTTACTTCGTATTCGTATTCTACCTCAACATTGCCTTTAGCCTATGTCGCCATTTTGCTTTTCATATTTTCCCATTGAACTTTAAGCCGACATCTTTGTTGTTGCTAAGCCTTAGCCGCCATTTTTATTGTCATCTTTTCCGTTGTGGCTGTCGCTCTGCGTGTTTGCCTCTTTTTTTTTTATTCTTTCTTTTTTTTTTTCTGTCCCCGCTTCATGCAATTTCCACTTGACACAATGGCACACAAAATGCAAAAATTTCTTTTTCCTTTTCCCTTTTTTTTTTTACGCTTTTTTGCTTTTTCTTCTACTTTGCTGCTGTTTGTTGTCTTCACTGTAAAGTGTTGCCCAGCTTGCATTTGTCTTGTCTCCCCTTTTATGCCCTATCACATGGGCATATTGATTTTGATTTCAACTTTGCTTTATGTATTACTATTTTATAAATATTTTCCTATAGAAAGTAGTAATATGTAGGGCAAAGTTTACAACAAGTCATTAAGTTCCAAAATGTTCTTTTTGTCCTTTAAATTCATTCAGCTTTGATAGATATAGAAATGAATGGGAATGACAAATGTAGTTCTTTTTGGTTTGTTTAGAAAAATAAATAACAAACTATATTTATATTTATTTTCACCAATTATATACATTTTTGTTTTTTTCTTCCAAATTTTCTCTTAAAGAAAAGAACTTTTCAAACTTATTTTTTTTATGCTTGCTGAAAACTTGCTTCCGTATACAATATTATTATCGGACAACTTTTTTATATTTTCAATTCATTTTATTAATTATTGTTTGATACTAAACAAATTATGTGAAATTTTAAAATCACAGCAATATTTTTGATGCCAGTCACTTGTTTCTGATACCAATCAATTAGCTTGCGATCTGGATGGGAGACCAAGTTTCTTTTGAGTGTCCTGATTTGTTGACCATTATCTTAGATTAAAGATTAAAAACCAGATGGTTTACATGATATTCAAATCTCAGTTTTTAAACCTCGGACTTTATAGTCGGCATCTTCAGATCTCTATGTCTAATCGAATTTGTAATAAACCACCGAGCATTCACGAACATTCCTATCTTAGAATGGTCTACCTAAGTTTTTTAGAAGTCTTGTAAAAGTTTCAACAGTGAATTCAGTCTCAGTGTATGTTGAAAATTTATTAACTGAAGCAATGCGAATATTTGTCCTATCGGATTTGCGAGATGACTAGAAATAAATATAATAATAATATATTATTTGCGAAAGGTATATATTATATAGTAAATATATGTAAATTAAAGTCAAAATATAATTCTGTCATCTACCAACAGAAATCCTTTGAAACCTAATAAATAACTTCATTCCACTTCATTCCATCAAATCTAATAAATTTATTTATACCTACATACTTAAAAAAAAAAACAAGAAAAAAGACTTTTAAAACCAAGTTTGAAAGGGTATAACAAAATTCATATTGCCTCTTAGGCTTGTGTCTTTTTTTTGCTTCTTTTTTTTTTCTTCTTGATATTTGAAACTTGTTCTCTCTGCATGTCATATTCCATTTTACCATTTGCTTTTCTTTTTTTTTCTATTTGTTGTTGTTTGTTTTGTTGCTTCTTCTTTTCTTTATTTTTGGCAGCTGTTTTTATGCTTGCTGTTTTTTTTTTTGTTTCTTTCCATTGCAAGTCGGCTTTTCTTCTGCGGTTTTTGTTATTGTTCTTCTTCTACTAGTCTTCTATGGCACTTTCTTAAGTCATTATTGTCAGGGCGCAATAACTGTGACAAAGTCATCTTTTGTGGCAAAACGATGTAAAGGACGAAGTGGGGAGTGCCATTGGGAAGGGGCTCTGCGCCAAGATGTTCCCCTTTTACCCCTGTTATGCTATTGTTCAACAGGGAGGGGGAAGGGTAAGGATTGCGCGTGACTTTTGTTTTAATGGTTTGTCATATTTTTTGAAATTGTTGACTTTGTTTGTTGATGAGAAAGTGGTAGAGGGGGGTTAAAAGCCCCAGTTTTTTTTTTCTAGAGTAACTAGGTGACTGGTGCCAAAGGACTTGTAGTATATACACATTTATTTGACTGTCAAATAAATTGTTTCGAACCAACTAACTAACTAGTTCAAGGAATATAGCAAAACTAAAAGTCTGCCTAAGGTTTATCTAAGATTACAGCTAATAAATTGACTGTCTTAACTATGGAATACGTTTGTAAATACTTGATCTGCTAGATATTTCAAACTGTTACTATTTTGTTTGATTTTTATGAGTTATTAGGACAAGAACTAGTAATTTGCCTATTTAGTTTTGGATTAGACTTTAGAATTATCCATATAAGGGCCTAAGTTTCGATGTTCTTGTTCGATTGCAACCAGGAAATGAAGCAAAGCAGCTCTCTTATAAGAACTCAAACTCAAAATCGCTTTATTCCCCCATCACAGAGATTTCTGTCACTCACCCTATAGATTTAATTTTGATCAGAGTTGTTTTAGCATCGTCAGTCGCCTCATTTTAGTTACAATAAAAAGACTATAGAAATTTTTTTTATTTCGTCAGTCCTGTTATTGTATATTCAATAAAAAGACTATCCAAACAAAAATTTTGAAAAAAACAAGATCTAAAAATGTTGCCTTTGGAAACTCGTATCAAAATGTCAAATCGTTGCCATAGATGGCAATCGGCTTGTTGGATAGTTTTAAAGATCATTGATCCGAAAATTATTGCTGTTATTTTTGGCATCATAATAATGGCATTGGTATCATTGCATTTTTTGAGAAAATTTAAAAATGTAAGTAATTGAGAATCAAAGTATAGAAAAATGTTAATGAAAGTCTCATCTTAAAGTTGAGCCGAACCGCTAAAAAAGTGATTGATGACTTGACCGATGCTCATGACTCTATATGCAACATAACCATTTGTCATGATGCACATGTAAGAGTGAATTTATTGACTATTATATGGGTTTAAAATTAAATTATTTTACAGCTAAAAGAATTAAGAGAAAAACTCTTAAACGAAAATAAGCCGAAAAAAAAACTTCCAGCGGGAAAATCGCCAGCAATTCGCCGACAGTCATCACCACCCAAAAAGTATCCCCTTTGGAGATTGTAATTCGAATTAGTTAGTATTTTTTCAAGCCAATTGCAAAATTTTGGTACACTTTTTAGTTTTTTTTTTTTTTTGTTAACGCTTTGGAAATGAAGGGCAAAATTAAATTTTACAATTTTATGAAACTTAATATTTTGATGTAAAAATATAAAAAATAAACTTTTACTAAGTTTGTTAAGAATTTTAAGCCTTATTGCACTTTTCGGATTATGCACTGAAAATATTTTTTACTATAAATGTTTTAGAAAAACCATAAAATCGTGACAAATTGTTTAATTTATATCACCAACGTTTTATTGACTGGTTTTTGATTATGTATCTCATGGATTTTTCTATTTCTTTACTGAGTCAAGTAGACCCTTTGTTAGTGCTAAATGTTTATAAAACTTGTTAGTAACTAATTGCTTAAAATTTCTATAATATTTTTAAACGAAAATTCCATCTATGTATTTGAATTCAATATGTTCATTGAACATTCTCTATTACCTTATATGACAGACTGAAAAATATTCTTCAATTTACTGCGATTCGTCTTGTTACTTTATGACTGAAAATTTAAGCAATTGCTCAAAGCTTGAATGGGAACTTTTGTATACTTTCACATGTTATTTTTAGTCAGATGATGAAGCTCTATAAATTTCACATTTCCATACTCAGTAACATATATGAATTCCAAATGTTCTTCTCATTCACGTACTTTGCATTTCATTAAACGCCCTCAAGCATCCTTGGATATCCTTTTGTGGAAAATGTCGAATTCATTTCTATTTTTATGCCATTATTATGTTGGACTAAAAAGGCATACTTTATTCTTAGGTAGGTGGCAACAGCCAATTAAAGTCAGCTGGCATCCATTTTGAGGCTAAAAATTAATTTGTTAAAGGATTGGCTTCACTTCAAGCTAAGCTAAATATTTTGCCAAAAAAAAAAGTGGAAAAACAAAAAATGTGTAAAGAAAAAAGCGAATTTTTAATTAAAAACTCGGCGATGCTGCTTTGGCGCTAGAAACAAAGAGGCAAGACTCATTGTTTTTGTTAAAAGCGCCAGCCGAGTAAAGTAGATATGGCCAAAAAGAGAGAGAGAGAGAGGGGGGCTGGGGCAAATCGAGGACGTTGACGTCTTTATGACAATCGTAAAAAATAATTTTTAGTAGCTTACGAGCCGGCGGGCTGAAGTAAGAACTGTTGCCTTGGCATTTTAATTGCATCAAGTGCCATTAAAAATGTTGAAAGGGATGAAGCACCAAAAAAAAAAAAAATTGAAAGAAAATTGGAAATTAAATGAAAAATAAATAAGAAACAGAAGAGGAAAGGGAGAGTAAGAGTGAGTTCTTAAGCATCTTACCACTCGCATGTATGGCAAATGCCAATAATTTGCAGTAGTATCAGGTGAAATAAGTAAGCAAAACAATGGCAAGTCATCAAAGGGAAGAAAGTCGAATGTAAACCCTTCTTATTTTCAAGCTATTAACTAGACAAGCTTCTTCCTTCTACGGCTATCCTTTCAGTTGAAACATATGTTAGAGGGAATTTTCATGAAAAATTTAAGCCGCTTAAGTTTGTGTCCCCAAAAGCAAAAGTTAAGTTGCCTAGGGGGACACGCATGCACACACACACACAACCCTTTCGTTTGTCCTGCTCTTCGTCACAGGAAATCAGCTTAAGTTCTTCTCTATAAACTGTAGCATATTGTTAGGCGCTTGAAGTTTTACTTAAATTTTTACTAAATCGCAAACTCATCAAACTCTGAGCAACAAAAAAAAAGAAGGAAGCTAAAAATAAAAATGCGATTTTAATAAAGAGTCCTGCGCACTAATGTATCCCCTCCATAGGCAAGGAAAAAAAGGGTTCACCTTAGACAAGAATGTTTGCATTGTGCAAACGACTAAACAGAAGCCAATTGAGTACAAAAAAAAAAAACATATGCAAATTAGATTTCCGCATAAAGAAAAAAAAAAAAAGTAAACATATAAGAGTATAAATGGAACAACTGAAGAAAAGGACACATCCATTGTCTGATAAATAAGTAATGAAGGCAACCAGAAATGTTTTCACTGCATAGAAATGAAAATTAGCCTACAATATGTCAAGCAAAATGAATTCACAATCCAAAAAGGCTTGCCAAATGGGATTTGGCCAAAAGGCTTTTATAGAAAGATACAGTGGACAACAAGAAATGGGTTAAACAAGTTTGTTTCAACTTTTAACAAATTTTCTTTCACAATTCAACCGTAAAGTTTCTTTTTTTTTTTTTTGTAGACAAAACGAAAAATAACTTAAAAGCGTTTTTGTAATCAAAAGAATTGGGAATGGGAATCTTGTATCTTAACATCACTTTATGTATTCTTAAATGTTTCAAATCGATTGTTTTTTCGTTATTAAAATAATATTATCTTTTTTTTCTCTTTTTCTAGTTATGATTTTCAAAAACAAATTTTCAATAATTATTGACTAGTCTCCGTTCCTTCAGTAGCCCTAACAGCTTAAATTTAAATACTTTATTGAAAATACGTTATCAGAGACAATGATTACTCCTCTACGGAAGATTATTTTACTACTCTATTTAATAATTTTCAATGTTTTTACAAACATTTTTCACTTAATCACATATCCAATAGTTTTCTACTATATGAAACTTAATATTTTTAAAATGTGAAAAACATAATCAAATATCGTTTGAGAATGGATTTCATAATGGAAATTCTGTGAGTCAGTTCGTTGTATTTCTATAACATGACAAAATGATCGTTTTTTTCAACTATTTCAAATAAAGTATTTCACATAGCCTATCTGCTAAGCTTAAGTTCATGTGTTATTAGGGTTTGGATTTACCTTGTATTCAAAAAAGACATATTAAGAAGAACCAAGATACCATTCTATTAGAATAGTTCTTGAGGATTGCTGCATTATTATCTAGTATATGTATATAAGAAACCTTTTTTTTAATTAACAAACTTTTCCACGTGTATAAAGTTCTATTTCTATGTAGTCTCTTTAGAGATTCTATTAACTAAACCAATTTAAATTTAAAATTTTCACTACATGTAATTTGGCTTTCCATTTCCGTCAATTCCCAATGTAACGTTCGTACTTAAAGTACGTGCCATATGACGCCAAACTCCATTCACACAAATACGCACACACGCACACAAACACACAGATATATGCCAGACGTACATATATTTTCATAATTATCTAAATAAATGTATGTAAGGCCACAAAAAAAGTATACACACACATACACATAGAAGTGAAAGCGACATGAATTTATATTAAAAACGAGTAGAACTTTGCCATTACACCGCAGAGGCAAGTTGCGGATACCATGGGACCAGATCCACGTAGTGAAAATAAGTGAGAGCAGAGAAGGGAACGAAACGGGACATGTACCCAGTTACCCATAAATGTACTTTTTTTTTTTTTTTTTTTGTATCTGTGTTGGTTCTAATTTCAACCAGAGACCCAGTTAGCGTGGCATATGTGTGCGGCAATGTGTGTTAGATACAAACACACACACACACACAGACACACTAGGGTTGTATATGTGTGTAAATGCAACATTACGGCCACTTAGTTGAATGTGGTTAAGGTTCCGGGCTCGAAAACCTTAGTTAGTGTGTGCTGCAGTTATGCGATAGCCCTTTTTGCCTTCGTTTTTATGGCATATTTCAGTAGCTTTGCCTAAATAAGAAAGGAAAAATAATAATAAAAAAAAGGCAACAAAAAAAAAAAAAGAAAGACGGAAACCCAACTAGGTGCTATCATGGCTGCAGTTTCTCCACTGACCAACCGAGCGGCCATAACACACCAACTATGCTAGGTAAATGGCTCTGCAAAGTATGCAACAATTTGCTGTAAAATGAAACCACAGCTAAGAAAACTAAACACAAAAACGAAAACGTTAACGAAATTTGCACGGCATTTTGCTAACATAAAATAGTTCTGTTCCTGCATCTCCTTCTTCGTCTTTCCTTATTTTCCGTATTATATAACTCTACCAGTATAGAAGGTAACAAAAATAAAAAAAGAAACCAAACCCAAAAAAAAAAAAATAACTAGGATAGAGCTCTTTCTGGATGTTGCTGCCTCGTTAGTGCATGTGCTTGAAAACGAAGCTAATGAAAGACAGGCACAACGAAAAATTCAATGTAAAATGATCTAGTTTTTGGTTAGATGCAGTATTATATAAATGGAGCATGCTTTTAGGCGCTCACACAAGACACTTTCCTGCCAACAGCATGGCATCATCATCACCATCATCACTGTAGTCCATTATTTGCCCAATTTAAATGCGCATTGAGAAAACATTTTCATCTTCTAGTATATTTTATTTCATTTCATTTTTTTCCTTTTTCATCTTTTTGCCTGCTGCTTCTTGTATGTGTCATGCAAATTATGCTAAAGTGCGCTCCCAGGTGACCCATATGTTAACGGTAATAAACAGCTGCAGCGCCGAGAGATGACAAACAAGCAAAAAGAAAGGAAAAAAAAAACGAAAAACGAAACAAACAAACAAACAGAAAACAGGCAGAGTAAAGAATATTAAAAAAAAAGAATGCTCTCAAAAATCTCGGAATACCCTGCAAATCGAAAAGAAACATACAGAAAATATTAAATTTGGTAATCATACTAACTGCAAGTCGAATTCATAGTCTTTATGGAATGTAAATATGTAATTATATACTTGCAAGGATATAGAAACAACTGCATTTGCCTTTTAAACATCTTTTACTTCAATGGTTTTACTCATAAAGTATCTTTTACTTGAAGAAATCACTACAAATTGCCTTTCCTAAACCTTTTTTTCAAAACGAGATTATATAATGCTTAGAAATGTATATATAAAAATAGTTGAGGACTAAATAATATAGAATAAAACTCATTTCCAAAAGATTACATCTTAAAAAAGTTGAATATATATAGTCCCCGCACTTACACAAAACAAATCAATTCGAAGCGGGCAATTCTTGATAAAGAAATCAACATTTTATAAGGTGTGATAATAATCCACTTTAAAAATTCCAGGGTATAGCTAGACGGTAAACACAAATTGAGAGCAAAAGTAAAAGTCAACGGCAAATGTCATGGCCTTCCCTTCTCCTTAGCCGCAGAGCTCAGAACACGTCTCATTGGATTTATGACAACAAAATTGATATTAATGTAAAAAACTCGACGGGCACTTGCACAAATAGGCATATCCCATAGAGTCTCCCTCCAAGGCTGTAGAGGAGTGAAGTATATATATGGAGGACCAAAGTCAACTTTGAGTTTTGCATATGGCAAAGATCCTCTTTGTTTGCGTCCCTATATCACCGTGCTGTAAACCGCGATTAATGTAAATGGCGGAAAAAATGGTGCACAGTCACTGCAACAGAAGGCAAAGGCGGGAAAATAAATGGATTTGAGTGGCATAATGTAGGTCATGGGTGGAATATATACAGAGACGAGGAGAAGGATGATGATGATGATGGGATAAAGGAAAAGTTTATGTGCACATGTTCATGTATGAAAAAGTTCATATAAGCAATGGAGCACTGTGTTAGATCAAGAAATTTTAGTTAACTTATAAATCTCAATAGGAATCAGTTGGTAGACAATTAACCAACAAGTATTTGAAATACAAATTTGAGTTAATCATTATTTCTGTCAAACTCAAAAATTATTTATAAACAAAAATATTAAACAAAATTAAAAATTTTTGATTTTTTGACTTTCTAAACGGGAAACCTTGAACCGTTTGTCAACATTATTAGTTAAGTTTAGTCTTTAAATTTAACCTGCAACTTTTCTTGAATTAAATCTACAATTTCGTTTGTTTTTTAATCTACAATTTCAATCTCCAAATTTATTTTTTAACTTTTATATTTAACTTCAATTTTTAAACTGAAATCTTTAAATTTTACTTCATTTTCAATTTTTAACTTCCTGTTTCATATTGAATTGAAGATATTAAATTCAAGTTATAGACATTTATTTAACTTCAATCTTTAACTTTAATCTTCAATTTGTTTTAAATTTAAATATATGGCTAAATAGGAGAGGAATAAGACTTAAATAAATCATCATGATAAACATATTGAATAAATGCATCAGTGAGTGTTTTAGTTCTACAAAGATATCCACTTGGTAAGTGGGTTAACAACGTGAGCTAATAGAAACATATTTGCCATGCAACATGTGGCACAAATGCATAAATATGCTACCACCCCACATCTATATAAAAACATCTTTTTTACCCTACACAATTTCCTTTTAGTTTATAACAAACTGTGCAAATTGTTTAAATGACTTTAGCATGAGTCAATAAATTGCATGATTTACTGCACTCTCTCTATCTGTCTCCCTATCTCTCCCTCCCTCTCTCTCTCTCTCTCTATCCTCTTTCTCACTCGCACTCTCAACTAATGTGAGGCAACTAGAAACTAGATAAAATATGAATATGAACACTCGAGAGCCATACACACATACACACGTCCGTAACCCTTTCTTTGGTCAGGTGGGGGGTTTTGGGGGAAGAAAATTGTCGCAATGCAGTTGCAGTTTTTGAGTTTGTTTGCCATTTTCGAGTTTCGAGAGTTGGCAAACTTTGTTTTTTTTTCGGTTCTTTCGCGATGTTGATGACGTGCTGGTGTGCGTGTGTGTGTGTGTGTGTGCGTTTCAACTTTAACTTTTTTCGTTTCGTTTTTATTTTTATTTGTTTTAAAACTAAAAGTGAAAAGTAGAGAGTGAGAGCGATTGAGAATAAGAGCACCATCTGTTATGGCAAAAAAAAAAAATAATTTAATAAATCGAACGCCTCACAAATATTGCGGCTAACAGTTGAAAAGTCATTCCAGGCCAATTGTGATTATGCAAATTGGCATTGCCATTGACAAGACCAAATAAAACATGCGCACATATGTATGTATAGGAAATATAGGATATATGCAAGTGTATCAATATGGAGATAAATATAATCCTTGAATTTTAATCAATGTTAAAATTATCTACGCCAAGTGGAAGTTTTAAATACTCAATGTTATCTATCTAATTGAATATATTTTTCTGTCCATTTACTCTATTATCTATCATTTTTCTATCTTTTCGATGTTAATCTGGCAGCACTTCGATTGGCTATTGAATTTTAATAAAATCAAAGAAATCCGAAGATCAAGGTAGCACTTTAAACATGAGCAACCGAGTTTGACTTTAAGAATTCAATTGTTGGGTTTTGTTTCAAAATTTAAATTCATCAAAAGTGTTCATGGATTCTTAGAAAGACAGTTGATAATTCAGGAATTTTGATTTTGCATCAGATGCTGAATCGGAACTTCTGCTTTCAGATGTCATTAACCCATGATTGTCACTTGAAAAGCGCAAAAGGAGGATTTGATTGAAAACAAACCAAAATGTCGGCTTTTTATTAATTTATAGTTTGGATCTGGCTTTTGATGCCAAAGGTTTTTTAGACTTCTAGAAATCTTACTACAAAGACATCTGAAAATTCGCTACGCGGCAATTACTTTAGAATTCCTCTAGATTCTAAGAATTATATAGTTAAGGTTCTCCAGAGCTAAGCGAGGCTAAAAACTCTTAAAGAAGCCTTTGCTGTGGTGTATAGAAGACTCAAGGCCAAAGCAAGACTATTCCTCTTAGTCTCTTCAGAATAATAAATTAATTTTATATAAAACTCAACAAGTCAACATTTGAGCCTTTATCTATAAAAAAAACAACAAAAGTGACAACCGTACTTGAATGTTAGGCAATTTGTTATGAAAAAATCACAAAATCCAAAGACTTAGTTAAAATAGTAATAGATTTTAAACTCACTTTTAGAAAGCAACTTTTCTTTTAAGCTTTTGCCTTTCCATCTGAAATTTCAGTTGAAAGAAATAAAGTAAATAAAGAAAATGCTAATTTCAATTTTGGCTTTGTAAAAGTATCATTGATATACCATTAAACAGAAGTGCCAATCAATTTGGTTTGTGTGTGATGAATGCTACTTTGAACGACCCTTTCGCTTTGAGTTAACGACATTTAATTATAACCAATGTAGAAGCACTCGAAATGCAGTTCAATTACAATTACAATGGCAGACACAAAAAAAAATATATAATAAAATACAAATACTTGAAAAAAGGTTGTATTAAATTTAATTAAATAATTAACGCCGGAGGCAAACGAACGAACGAACAGATGAAAAAAATATAATTAACAAACAAATAGGCAACGGTAAAAATCAATTGGCTATAAACAAGAACTGGGCGTAACCATTTCACTCAATCAATGCAAATTTAAATTAATTACATATCCATATTTATAAATCAAATTGTTAAATAATCAAAAAAAAATTGAAAAAAATATGTACAAAATTCTGCAAGCAAAAAATTGCAATAAATATTTTGTAATTAAAATTAGCAAACATAATGAGTGTAAGCTGAAATCGATATGAATAAAGTGGAAATGAAATGGGCAGAAGCTATAAAATGACCATCCATCTGTTAACCAAGGCTCAATAGGGAATCGATTGTCTGCAACCCATCAGAATAAAATTTTCCCCCCTTTTTTTTTTTTGTATTTTTA
Organism: Drosophila austrosaltans; assembly: GCA_035045865.1. Lineage (NCBI taxonomy): Eukaryota > Metazoa > Arthropoda > Insecta > Diptera > Drosophilidae > Drosophila > Drosophila austrosaltans. The sequence continues at coordinate 3,177,414 of JAWNOQ010000083.1, forward strand.
TACATATTGACTTTACGAGAGGTCAGCTTATGAGCCCCTTTAAAGGGGAAGGTGGCTCTGGATTTGGGGTTAATGCAAAAATGAATTCAATGGATTGATATTTTTGATATAAAAAGTGGGAAACATAATTTTTTAAAGAATAAGTCCTTTTCGTGTACCTCAATTTCCTGAGATTTTCTAGAACAAGGTCCACTTTTAGGCATATCAATTTATATTTGCAAATTTATCTGACTTTATGTTTGATCTCCAATTCCTTTTCCTGGCATTGAATTACCAAAAATGTGGACTTTTCATTAAAAGAAAAGAGATTTTTGTAATCAAAATTTGTTATTAGAAATCAATTTATACGACTTCTTAGCAAGAAAAATATGCCTAATTAGTATCATTTTCTAAGTGTAGTACTAAGAGTTATCATCGACACGGCAAAACAGTTTAAAACCTAACTTTTTATACTTACATTGAAAGTATTGTTTAACCTACTTTTCCCATATTACTGAACATGCAATAGATTAAAGTACAACAACTTTTAAAAATCAATAAATACTTGGTTTGACCATATGCCAATTTGTTAATGTTTTAGGAAATTACAAATCTGGTTTATACAATTACTTTTTAATCCAAACCATATTCTTGAATCATCTCTATAGTTTCTCTATCATAAACTTGTTATATCTTCAGTTGCATCTTTTACAATTTCCATAAATTTTGCCAGTTGTATAAATGAAACGACTTTGGCACACCTCAATCGTTTATAATAAATGGAATCTAAGCGATTTTAATTAAGATAAGATTCATAGATTTTAATTGCCATAGAACTGCAAATACCTTATAAAATAGCCAATTGAAAATGTTCTTCTCTTTCTCTTCAATTTTACTTACAGACTCAAGGTGGACAATAATGGCGGTGCATGGTGTCCCAAGCATATGGTATCACGTGGCCTTAAAGAATATCTGCAAATTGATCTGTTGCAGGTGCATTTGGTTAGTGCCATACGGACTCAGGGTCGTTTTGGCAAAGGTCAGGGTCAAGAATATACCGAAGCCTATGTGCTGGAATATTGGAGGCCAGGCTTTGAGAAATGGATACGCTGGAAGAGTATACAGGGCAAAGAGGTGAGAAATTCAATACTTTTGTTCACTATATATATATTTCCTTGATTCACACATTAATCATGGCCAGCTAGACCGATAACAATCTGTATAGCCGCCAGGAAGAAGATATTTACAAAAGATATTGCATCTTTTAGCTGCACAATTTACGTGCGAAGAGCGCAAATTGCGTAGGTGTCCCTCAATGCAAACCAAAAACCCAACCCAAGTTAAGCTAAAAGCGAAAAAATTGTTCAACCAATGGAAAATCAATTTGAACGCTTTTGTTTTTGCACTCAAAAATTCCCACCTACACACACACACACACAGTCACTCACACTTGCTGCTTGGGGGCCCATTTATAATTTTTTCTCTTTCCCATTCCTTTTGCAGATACTGCCTGGTAATATAAACACCTACAGCGAGGTGGAGAACGTGCTCCAACCCAGCATCTTTGCCTCCAAGGTGCGCATCTATCCCTACAGTCAATATGATCGCACTGTATGCCTGCGCGCCGAGATTGTTGGCTGCATCTGGGAAGGTAAGTGCTGTGATCATGAATTATATATACATACATACATACAAATATACAAACATACATATAGCAATCTGTTCTTTATCCCCCTTCCCTCACTTTTATCATAAAGTTTGTTTGTGGTCGCACTTGTTCTTTGCCTGCGGCTGGTAAACAACTAAAAATATTTGTTTGATAAAAAAGTATGCAGTTTATGTATACTCTTTCTAAAAGAAAATTACACTATCGTTAGGAAAATATGGCAGAAATTAGTTAATTAAATATATGCAGTATAAAAACACGGTGTAAAATCTTGAAATCAGAGACCGAAATTAATTTTAATTTGAAAAAATTTAATTTAACTTTTGTAAAAAAAGAGAATTTTTTATTTATTATTTATTGCACTTTGACTTTTTACTTTAAAAATGTAAAATTTATTACTAAGAAATCTTCTATAGATTCATCATTTATTGTCTTTCCGACAAATTAACTATTTTTCATGAAGTAATTAAGAGATTTATAAGCTTTTTTTCATTTTGCTTGTAAGTTAAGGCAATGCATGATTTTGTATCTTACAATTTATTTTGGTATATTTATATAAATGAGATTATAATATTAAGAAATTTTGAGATTTTCATAAATAGTATAAAATTTATTTTTGTTTTCGATTTTTGAACCTATTAGAAAAAGATGCGCGAATAGGCATAAAGTTTACTGTGAATTTGAAATTAAGCATAAAGTTTATAGTTATTGGACAACTTTACACCTCATTGGTTTGTCCAATTTTGGAATATGCATCCTGCATATGGTCGCCCCAATACGATTCACATAAAGCAAAATTATTCTCTTTGTTCTTCGTGGTCTGAACTGGGATCGGAATATCAACGTACCTTCGTACTCTAGTAGACTTCTTTTACTTGACCTTCCTTCCTTTACTAATCGTAGATTAATGCTTGGCGTCATATTTATGCACAAGCTCCTTAATGGGGATATAGACTCTCCCGAGCTATTGAACCGAGTAAAACTAACAGTTCCTTATAGACCTACTAGAAACTATATTCGTCTATCACTTCCACGATGTACTACTAACTACCTAGTGCATGAACCTTTTCGAGTTCTTTGTTCTGATTATAATCGTCTTTATCATGTAATCAGTTCAGAGCTCTTTATTCCTTCACTAAAAACTTTTATCCTTTCCTATCTAGAACGTAACTAGCTATAGTTTCGCTTTTTGTCTGTGTTTTGTGAATTGTCCCCGCGACTCGAGCCGTGCGTTATGCGGCTTGCGCCCCTCGGTCGGTTGGGAGGGAGGTATGGGCAATTAGTGCTCCCGTTGGGATTCGCGCGTAAAAAAAAAAAAAAAAAACTGCCAACTTTAATTCCCCAATGCTATTTTGCATTTTTAATTCTTTTTTTTTGTTTAGTTTGTATTTTACATTATAGTGTTAAATTAGGAAACCGTCTCAATAAAGTTCGAATCGTTTTTCTCTTAGCTCGAAAACTTCCAAATTTGAACTATTGGTTTCCGAAACCTTTTACTATTGACTTTTGTACAACAGGATTATTACTTTGTTTCCAACATATAATTTTAGTTCATTTTTTCATATCTATATTCATTATTTTTTGACTATTTTGATTACTATACAAATACTTCATTGCTTGGCAAAAAAATACTTTACAAACAATTGGGTTTTCCAACATATTAGAAATTATATATATTTTCCCAAAAGAAAAATGGAAAAATGATTCTTTTTAGGTCTTTTGCAAATGTTAGTAAATATAACATTAATAAAAATTGAAAAAAACAAAAAATATTTAAAGAATCAGATGTTTAATAGCAAAATAATTTCAATTTTTTGATTTTTAAACATCATTATTAAACTCTTTAGTTAACTCAATTACAATTACAAGTTTGTAGATTGGGGCAGGTCGGTATACATATGTACACATTATACATACTTATGAAGCTCTTTTGTATAAGCTCATTCAATTGTATTTAAATTCAATGAAGACTGCTAAAATGCCAAAGAGAGATGATAAATACCCCTACTTTTTTTTTTTTTTTGAAAATAAAGTAGAGGGTATTCGTATACAATAAAACTATCCGCAAGCATGCAATCAAGCGTGCAACCGGTTTGGCCTTTTCCTTGATGACTTTGTTTTTCGCAGTAACAAAAGGAACTTGGTTAGTTTGTTTTATTGTTTTATTAAAGACCATAGTTGGCTTGGCATAGTTGCATGTGGCAACTACTACTTTATATACAATTTTTAAGCGAATTTTATACAAACAATTTACGGATTTTTTATGTAACTTCAACATGAGCCGAACAGAAGGCGGCCCAGTAAAATGTATGTAAAGCTGCCAGTCGGCCATAAAATAGGCTTATAATTACGCACGAGTCGAGTGCATACACTGAAAAGAATTAAGTGAAAGAAATCGCCTTAACCAAATTGCAAATATCTTTAACTGACTATAAATATTTCTTTTTCATTACAGAGGGCATTGTCTCCTATAGCATTCCAAAGGGCGTTCAACGTGGCATGGAAATCGATCTATCTGACAAGACATATGATGGTCATGAGGATGGCGATCGTTATGTAAATGGTCTGGGTCAATTGGTCGATGGACAGAGAGGCAAGGATAATTTTCGTACGGATATCAATGGTTTTGGCAAAGGTACGTGCGGCTAAAATCAAAAAGTTTTAGATTTTGCCTTTATTCCCATTTGTCTTCCTTGAGTTTCTATTTTTTATGTGGACACTAAGTTTATGTAATTGTCACATAAAAAGGGAACCTACTTGATAGTAGAAGGGGGGATGAAGGGTAAGTTGTTGCCGTCTGGGCATATAAATGTCACATAAAATTCTGCACTACGAGGCGACTTCCAGCCAGTTGTTTGGCATACGTAATGAAAGCTAAGCGATGGCACTTGGAAGCAAAATGTTCAGAATTAAGTGAGTAAATAGAAGAATTATGTTCGGCGCATGAAAGTAAATTTTTGTTATGATTTGTATTGTAAAATTTTAATGGGGAATGCAGTTTTGATATACTTGAGTTTCATTAGGGAGTCAAGTAAAGAAATCTGAAATTTTTTATAAGATATCGACATGCAAATTTATCTTTCTCCATCGGATTTCGTTATCGACTTATGGAGTTTTCAACAAGTTTTCGTTCGCTTTGTATGACGCGAAGATATATGTACATTGTATAGTAAAATGAAGAAGGCAAGTCGTCCTTGTCGACGTTGATTATATCCTGTACCTAGTAGAGATATTTAATGTAGGCAAACACTCTCAAAATCGCCAGCGAATAAAAATAAAATTCGCAGCGAGCGCATGCTGTCTCGCTCACTCCTGCCTGCCAATGTCGCACTTCAGTACAAAACGGATATATATATACGATGCCTTCAATATGGCTCTAAGTGAACGTGGCTAAACTTTGAAACAAACCCTATGTACCCTATGGGTACAGGGTATAAAGAGTGTTTGATAAAAAAGGTCAAAAAACTTGCAGAAAAGGATAGCTTTGGTAGTACCGAAGATTGTATATCCTTGCAAATTGTCTTTGTGACAATTGTATATAAGTTATCGGAATCATTAAGAAGCATATAAAACTAACCAAATGAATAAATTGTCTAATTGTTTCTCTAAAAAAGTGGTTTTCCGTAACCAAAAACTTTTTTTATTGTGATTGTTCTCAGGCAGCTTTAGCATATACTCGATCGGTTCTGCTTATAGTATTTTCTAGAAACATTTTAGTTAATAAAATCTTTGTTAAAAATTAAAGATGCCAGACAGTATAAAGGATTGGCAGCTTAAATTAATTTTAGTGTACCCAAGAAAATTTTCTCACGGAGCGCAAACAAAACTAATATTCAAGTAAATATTTGTTTTGGCATTTATTTAAAAAAAAAAAAAAAAAACATTTTATGAAATAAAATAATAAAGAATTCCATTGTTACAAAAAGTATATAAAAAGCGAAGTTACTTCAAAATGAGTTATTCATATTTTATCAGTCGTAATGAAAGCATTTTGGATTTGTGTCGCATTTGCGATTTTTGCATTTAATGAGTGCACTCCAAAGAAAGACGACAATAGTTTCAGTGTGAGAGAGAAAAGGTAAACTCAATATACAAAAAGGATAATTATTTGGTATATCTTTCGCGTTTTGTACCCCACACAGGTTTACAAAATCTAATGGCAGTAAAACACAGATTTTTAGATCTTGTCCACGGGAATACATTGAATACTTTGAGGTCGTTTATGAAATTACTCTTCCGAACCTTGAACCGTTTCCAGTCTTGTGCAATGGACAGTTTGCTGGACCAGGCTGGACTGTAATTGCCAGCCGGTCGAATAACAATTTAAACTTTTTTAGAAATTGGAAAGAGTTCAAAGAAGGTTTTGGTGATCTGTCAGGGGATTTCTTCATAGGTCTCGACAAACTTCATGCCATAACCAAATCGAAGACAAATGAATTATATATTCATTTGGAAGATTTCGATGGTGAAACTCGATTCGCACGCTATGATGAATTTTATATTGAAAATGAAAGTGAAATGTATAAATTGAGCAAATTGGGTAATTATACCGGAAATGCAGGAGAATCCTTGAGTTATCAAAGGAATCAAAAGTTTACTACCTTCGATAAGGATAACGATGTAAAGTCTCCAGATAATTGTGCTGTATTATATGTTGGAGCCTGGTGGCATAGAGATTGTCATGGAAGGTATCTAAATATATATTTAAAATAAAAAAAATTTCCCCCTTATGATGTTCTGTATTTGTAGCAATCTATTTGGATTGTATCTTGGAGGAGCTTATGGCGATCATATGTATGCAAAAGGAATGGTTTGGCATGGTTGGCGTGGTCCATATTATTCATATAAAGCCATGAAAATGATGGTGCGACCCAAATGCAGTTGTTTATAATCATAGTCAAATAATACTTCAGATAAATATATTTGAATTTCCGACTTTTACTTATGTAATCTTGTAAAGTAATAAAATATGTTGCCATAAAAAACTGCTCGCATTTTTTATTGTAATATTTGTAAATATTAAAAGGGTTAAACTTCGCTTCTATAATTCTTACCAACTCTAATTTTACATTTATTTGAATTAGTTCTAAATAAATTAAGATTAACCATTGAATGTCATATTTTATTTTCAGGTTATGAATGGATTGGCTGGCGTAATGATACTCTACTTGGACGACCAGTTGAAATAACATTTGAATTTGAAACAGTGAGAAATTTCAGTGCCGTCATTATACACACAAATAACATGTTCTCCAAGGATGTTCAGGTACTATTTTTTTTTTAACATTCTTTACAACAAATAATTGTATTTCTATATATAGAATTTATTGTTCCAATAAGTATTGATATGACCATTTGACGATCCAAATTGGCTCTTAACAGAAAAAAAAGAGAAAGAGAAAAGAAAAAACACAAACAATTATTTAAACACAAATGCAATGAGTTTGAGAATCATAAAAAATCAACAGAAAAAGCATTTCCATTCCCTCCAGACAAACTGGCGGCGGCAAATCGAGCAAATAAATGCTAAACAGTTCCAGCTCAATAATAAAATAAATTCAACAGAAGAGAAAATGGAGGGGTGCAGGGGGGGAAAAAACAGCAGAAACGATAAAAACGAGAATGCGGTTTTATAAACAAACCAAACACGAAATCGAACCTAAACAAACTGCAATTGATATACTATAAGAGCCACAGTCAGAGGGACAGAGAGAGCAAAACTCGCGACTTCTGACTCACACTCAGGTGGCACTTGATATGGATGGGGCACCGAGACCATTATAGAGTCAATTTCTTTAGTCGTTGTGGTCTTTATCGAAAGTAAACAAAACGATTGAAATGATTGGATCGATGTTTTTTTTCTTTTTGTTTACCCCTTATGTGTAGGAGACGAGCGGGTGGCCGGGCCAGCCAACCCAACTGATAGCACTCTGATTCCATATAGCCATAATCTGGTCTCATGCAAGCAACTGAATCATTCGAAGCAGTTTAGAACAGAAAGTTTTCAAGTCCATTGACCCAAAAAAAATTTTACTGTGGCAATGTGTTAACGATTTCAGTTATATTGTTCCCAATTAGATAGACCAATGAGCCTGATGAATGATAACCAAGAAAAAAAAAAAAGAACAAATTGTTTTTTTTTAGATATTTCTGTTGAGTGATATGTTGAGGTATTTATATGCCTACATCTTTGAAAAGATATGAGAGAAAAGTTACAAATTACATAGTATCTCCTTTAATTGGTAGGAATCATGGTTTTTATTATTCATGGTAAATAAAATACAGATTTTTAAGATGGGCTAAGAATATATTAAACTACTTTGTTTTGAAAACTTTTTGTTGTATTTCATTGTATGGAAGGGTATAGATAAATAATGTTTTATTGGTACGTAACTTTTTTTGCCGATATTCCAAGTGTTTTTTATGTATATTTTAAACTTTAACTACAAAAAATCTTAAGTAAACAGATTTTACATATAGAGCAGTCTTTAAAGTTTTGTCCCCTATAACTCAGAATGATATGATTCGCATTTATTTACTTTCGAAATACTTCGTACTTCTTTTTATACCCTTGCAAGGGTATATAATTTTTACTTAGAAGTTTGCAACGCATAAAAAGAAGCATCTCTGGCTATATAAAATATATATCAATGTATATTCTTGATCAGCACGACGACATGAGTTAATATGGCCATGTCCGTCTGTTTGTCCGTTCGTCTGTCTGGATCCTCCGAGATCCTAAAAGCTACATTGTATCTTTCGGAATCTATACCATATAGCTCCCATAGGAACGATTGGTTTGGCATTGGGTTTAACATCAATAACTTTGTTATTTTTCAATAAAATTTTACGAAATAGAGAATCTGTGAGTTTAATATGCTTCTTTACATATCTACCAAGTTTTATTGAAATCGGTTCACTATATCATAGATCTCCCATAGGAACAATAACTTGGATGTTTTAAAGCAATTATCACAAAATTTGGTATTTGAAAGCTTATATATATATAAAAATATCTCTATTAAATTTCAGACGAATTGGTGGACTACATGAATAGCTACTATGGGAACAATTGTACCAAATAAAATTTTCTAGAGAGAATTATTTTTTTTAGGTTTGACTTGCTTTACATGCTTTCTAATAATTTTGTTTCATTATAAATTATTTTCAATAGATTTTCAATAGTTTGCAAGGGTATACTAACTTCCGCTTGGCAGAAGTTAGCCTATTTTTCTCTTTTTTGAACTCGAAATATTTGCATATTCTGTGATTATCTGAATATCGTCACACAAAATACGCACAATATGCACATTTCTAAATAACAATTTGAAAAACTTTGAGATGCTATGAGGAACTTTGAATAATTTGAAATTTTTGACATCTTGTTTCGAAACAAGTTCAATGTTCTAACCAGAAACAAGTCAACCAAGTCAATTAAGTTTAAGTTTCATTATTTTAGTTAATCAATAACTTATAATTATAATATTGAAAGTAGTCGATATTAAAGGCATTATAGTATTGAAATAGAGAAGAAGAAAACGCTTTCGGAATCCCTTAATTAAAAAACGAATTCGATTGCTTTCCCTAGTATAACAATTAAGTGAAAACCTCCTCCACTTTATTTATTCGACACATTTTTACCATTCCCCCTAACCAAACATATATCATAATTTATGTTGTAAATCTCTTTTCAATATTTTTTTATTGACATTTTCAAGTATCGTTTGACAGTTTAATAATTTTCTATGTACTCCACTTTGATGCTATCTTTCTGATAAGTAAAAAACGTAGGGCTATAAAACACAACTGACAGATAAAAGTGGAAGCATATAATCTATATATATATTTTTATATATATTTATTCCATTTCTAAGCAATATGCTTGTCAAATTTGTGTCAAATTAGAACAGAGTTTTGTTCTCTGATATGATGGTTGAATAGATATGATATATACATACATATTTATAGAAGGTGTTTTAGGTGGTTTGGATAAACGGCAACATCAAAGATAACTTTAGCGTATTTAAGTAGTTTTATGATTTTTGTTTTTCGAGTTATTTACTCAATATATAGGTCAGAATTAACTGATTAATTTAGTTAATACAAGGTGCAATGTAACTAGAGAGAAAATCAACCAACTTTCCCATGATTTCCTTTTTATACCCTTGCAGAGGGTATTATAAAATTGGTCAGATGTTTGTAACGCATAGAAATATACGTTTCCGACCCCATAAAGTATATATATTCTTGATCAGCATCAATAGCCGAGTCGATTAAGACATGTCCGTCTGTCCGTCTGTCCGTCTGTCCGTCTGTCCGTCTGTCTGTTTCTATCAAGTTTTAGACCATAAATTTTTAAGCTACATAGTTGAAACATGAAAAGTTAAGTTCCTTAATCTATGAAGTATGAAAAGTGTAAAAATGAGTAGGATCGGATAATTATCACCAGAGCTATTAACTAAAACGTGGAGGTACCTCGAGTAAAATAAGCAGTTTTCTTTGGCAGCAAAGAAACAAAAACAAATTCCAAGCAATCACACACACACATACATATGCAAAAATTGGTCACCACGCGGTGTGTAAGAGAGACAGAAACATTTGCGTTGTGTTGTTGTACAGAACGAAATTTAAAGAGCGAGATGCCATGCGTTTGCTATAGTTTTCTCTTCAATTACTTTAAAAATTTTGTTTTTAAATTAAATAATAGCTGCAAGGGTATACAAACTTCGGCAGAGCCAAAGTTAGCTTCTTTGATATTTTACTTATCACATTTAGTCAGTCGACAACTTTGTGATGTCTCGCATAATCCATTTGGCTTCTATATATTTTATAGACTTATGAATTCAGATAATGCACTTAACGGCTATCGCTCCCTATGTCTCACATCAATTGGCAACAGCAGCGGCCTCAAAAAAACGGCCATATAAAATTTCAATTACCACAAATTTTTCCTTTTTGGCCGTTTTTTGATTTGTTGCCGCCATTTAAATGGAATGGAAATGAGTAAGGTTGAGAGAGAGAGAGAGCACCACCTACCTGCCGGACTCTAAACCATTTGACCATTCTCTTTATGGTTCGCCATAATTTACAACAACATCGACAAGTTCTCCAAGTCGGAGGATGTCGTCGCTTGCTATAATATCCATTTTTATTATTTTTCATTACCATTTGTGTTGCTCTCCTGTCCATTTGGTTTCTGGTTTGCTCTATGGTTTTCATTTGGTCAGGGGCTTTACTTTCGTAATGCCCCATAAGTCATAAAATTACTTAGAGAGTCTTTTTTTTCTCTTCATTTTACTCCCTCTTTGCCTCACTCTGTGTGTCTGTCTGTCTGTGGTCGTGCCATAAATACTTGAAAATGCCATTTGTGATGTGATTTGATAAGCTCCAAAATTATGCTAATTGCGTTTTAATTATGACACGCGTGTGGCAACAGCCAGCACCTGTTGGTGAGACTCTAAGAAAGAAGAGAGGTGAAATCTTTCCTATTGCCGCCTGGTGAACATCCCATACCCAAGTAGTCTGTGGTCATTACATGTCAGATGGTTTTCGATAAGCCTCTTGGGACCGCTTGTGACTTCTCTCTCTCGGTTTGTCTATTTACGTCTGTTTGTTTGACTTTGTCTTTAGCATTTCTAATGAGCTTGCTCGACGGTCCCCCACCCCACCCCATTCCTAAGCCACAACTTTGTTTACTCTTTTAAATGCGTGCCCAGATTTATAACCCCGATTAAGACATTGTCGTTGAAGGGTTAGTTGAAGAAGGCAATGAAAATTCTTATGCTTACGTGTGGTCCTCTTAATTAGTGATGAAAGCTTTTTCCAGTTTAATAAGTGATTGACTTTAAAATTTTGTTCTTAAAACAAATTTTCTTTAAAAGAAAATGACATTTGCTTTTGCATTTACCGTTTGATAACAATGAAATAAATTTGAGTTAAAATTGCCAAGTTTCCGGTTGATTCATTAGTGAGAAGAGCAGGCGAACTGAATTTCAATAGAAAATAATGTCTTACACATACACGGAATTTCACAATTTCGTTAAAAAATCTCACTTCTTGTGCAAGTATAGTGAAAATAAAGCCCTGACCCTTGACCTTCCGAATCGTTCTTTAATTTTTTGCTAGATCAATGTTATCACTTTTTCAGTTTAGTTTTAAATAAAGCAAACATTTGAAACATTTATTTTTTGTTGTTTGTAAACTGATTGCCTTTGCTTTTGTCTCTGCTGTGAGAGGTAATTGAACAAGTTCATAGAGTATAAATTAGTTTGCTTTATTTTCTATTATCAACTTATGATTGTTAGCTCCTTTCATTGCCTCTACTTCCTTAATACTATTTTACTCTGTAAAAAATAATAATTTGTTAGGAATATTCTAGTGTGAAGTATTCTCCTTTACATTGTAAAACATATAAACATTTATTTTTATTTACAGTCTGCTAGCATCATCCTCCTCGTCTCTGTATATATTCCACCCATGACCTACATTATGCCACTCAAATCCATTTATTTTCCCGCCTTTGCCTTCTGTTGCAGTGACTGTGCACCATTTTTTCCGCCATTTACATTAATCGCGGTTTACAGCACGGTGATATAGGGACGCAAACAAAGAGGATCTTTGCCATATGCAAAACTCAAAGTTGACTTTGGTCCTCCATATATATACTTCACTCCTCTACAGCCTTGGAGGGAGACTCTATGGGATATGCCTATTTGTGCAAGTGCCCGTCGAGTTTTTTACATTAATATCAATTTTGTTGTCATAAATCCAATGAGACGTGTTCTGAGCTCTGCGGCTAAGGAGAAGGGAAGGCCATGACATTTTCCGTTGACTTTTACTTTTGCTCTCAATTTGTGATTAAATGATTTATTCCTTTACTTGATAAAACAGAATAATATTGTAAATATTGAATTTGATTATATTGATTTGTTTAATTAGGGAACTCTAATAGGTATTTTTAATATTTTTTTGTCAATCGGTCGAAAATTCTTTACAAATTCTTTCTTCTCTGAACAAAACTCTTTGAGTTTACAACTAAGTTAAAATTTTGATTAAATGTTGCTAGAATATTATAGATACAGCACAAGAACAAAATGGTAGGACAAGTTAATTACTTCTCAGTTTGGGCTTTTAGTTTTTAGGATATTTTTGTTAAAATTTACCCCATTCATTTTGTTTTTGATGTTAGACACTTTTTAGACTTAAGTTTCTCCTGAGAGTTAGATTATATTTGGACAAATTAATTTTCTTATTTGAAAGAAACGCATTAATATAAAATTCATTCTTCGCCTCTTTTTTTTCTTTTGGATGAATATTGCGTTAGTTTTCAAAGAAGTTAAAGCTATAGTAAATAATTCTTAATAAATAAATCTTTTCAGCCAACTGAATCTCAGAATATTGAAATTTTCTTTTATAAATTTTTAAAATCTAAAACTTATTCAAAGTGCTTTACAAATTATTTAAACTGAAATAAAGTATTCCAGCATAACTTTTTATTTTATTGATAGTTTCTTTCAACATTAAGAAAATTTCTCAAGTCATAATCGTTTGATAACCATTCGAAAATCGTTTATAGCCTTTAAGAAATAAATAATAAATAATATAAGATTTAAGTTGATAGTTAAAATATCGTGAATAGATAAAATTTTTATCATAACTATAAAAAACAGTTTTACGATCATATTGAAACTTCCGCAAATAAATGCATATAAATGTGTATATGAAATCTAATACAATCAATCGATGAATGATGATTTATCAATCAAATGTTACGAGTTAACACTTAAAATTCCATATTGATATTCAACACCTTTGTGTCAGACAGACGAAACACCTTTTGACAACTCATTAGCCATGCTCTGGCCAGAACTTGGAGACAACACTTACACATCCGGCTGGCCCCAAAACAAAAAAAAAATGTTTCAACTACATATGGACTGACCAAATATATATGTATATATAAACCGGGAGTTGTATTATTACAGACAACTTCCGTCTGTGTGTGTGTGTGTGTGTAAAGAACCAAAAGTGAACTTTCGACTGACCAAAAGTGTCAATGAATGAAATTGGCAGGGAGTGAGGGATTGAGCGAGAATCGTAAAAAAACAAAATAAATGTGATTACATTAATTATTATGCCACTCACATACACACAGCAAACACTTTTCAGTGATACAAAGTTGTTATGGCTGGTTAAAACCCCCCTCCCTTCTTTTCTTTCCACTATCTTTGGCAGGTGTTTGTTCATGCCAAGGTTTTCTTCAGCATTGGCGGACGTCAGTTCAACGGGGAGCCAGTGCAATTCTCTTATATGCCCGACCAAGTGCTGGATCATGCACGCGACGTTACAATCAAATTACATCATCGCCTGGGGCGTTATCTGCAGTTGCATTTATATTTTGCCGCCCGTTGGATGATGCTCAGCGAGATTACGTTTATATCAGGTAAGGTCCTTCTTCTTTTTTCACTGTATCCAGAAATTATTTTATTAAAACATAAAAGAGGATGAGAGAAAGAAAAACTAAAAGGGTTAAACAACAACACAACGCAACGCAACGCAACTTGATTGCCAGTTGCCAGCTCCTCCTCAGGCCGGCCACATGGTGTGACAATTGTGTTGAAACTATGCAGATGGGATCCACTGTTGAGATGACGCACAGTGTGGAGTGAAAAGTTTCTGCTGTAGTTTAAATTAATTTTTTATGTTTTTATTTTTATTTTTTTTTGTTGTTGTCTTGTTAGTGGCATTGGACAACAGAGGAAAAAAAAGTTTGAATGACATTTTGCATTGAATGAGGTGTCATAAGCTCAGCTAGAGCTTAACTATTAAGAGAGGGCAGTCCAAGAAGTTTAGTTACGTATGAATGAACTATTGTTTAGCTCAGCTAAAGCTTAACTACTAAGAGGGCAGTCTAAGAAGTTTATAAATATACTAGCTTTTGCCCGCGGCTTCGCACGCACTGCTACTTCACTCGTGGAAGGTGCATTATATCGTCCTCTGTGTTCTCCGACAGGAACTTTATTTGCATGGATTACGACATTAAAGTCGGGAGTACTTGCTGGAACACTCTCTATCGCAGATCCTGGATGAGGCGAGCTTCACGCTCTAGAGACAATTCTCTGGCTCTCTGAACTATATGTCTATCTCGATCCTGGCTACGGCGAGCCTCCCGCTCTACGGAGGATTCTCTTTCTCTCTCAGCTCTATTTCTATCCCGAAGCTGGCTGATGCGAGCATCACGTTCCGCTGACGTTTCTTCATCTCTTGCTGAACGTGTTCTTCTGGCATTCACTGTACTACGACCTATGTTCGAACGACGACGTCTTCCAGACATGATTTTATTTTTTCAGTACAATACCAAAATAATAAACTCAACAACCAAAAATACTTTTTTGAACTTAAATACCTTAAATACTACGGTTCTCAAAATATTTAAAAAATGTGTTTATTTACGACTTCGCATTAGAAATCTTGAAATTATCAATGGTTCTCTAATTTATTAAGCATGTTATTGTACACAAAAACCTTCCTCTTGAATCACTCTATATATTAAAAAAAAACCGCATCCAAATCCGTTGTGTAGTTTTAAAGATCTAAGCATACATACAGACAGACGCAGGAAGCGACTTTGCTTTATACTATGTATATATATATGTTTTTCTATTGTTCAGTTTGCCGTTACATAGGTTCATGTTATTTGCTATTATTGAAACAGGTAATTGTTTGACAAATCCTGCAATATCTTAAAAAGTTATTTCAGATGCTGTCCGTGATACCAGTCAAATAGAGATATAAATTACATCATTAAAGTGAATTAAATTTCTTTTGAAGTCTTTCTTGAGCTAAAATCATTGTCAATAGCCATTATTGCTATTAAATTTCATTCCCAAAATTAATAAGCTTTTTCTAGTTAAGATAATTAAGACAACTTTTTGGAAGGGTTATTCTACAAACTTTTTGTGTTATTGTTGAGGTTATTTTTCAATTCTCTTAACATTTGTAACGGCTTTAAATAAGCTTGAAGCATTTTAAATTTGTTAAATTTAATGCTAAAAAAGGAAAATGATAAGAACAAACTTGAAAAATACAACTGGCTATAGTTTAAATCAACTTACAGCAAGCTGCAAATACTCTTCGTACAAAAGAAATTTTCTACTTAAATTATTTCACCTTTTTGCTTTATGAAAGTATTATTCAAGTAGAGCTATTGCAGCTTTTGCAGGGCCTAAACTAACAGAGTCTCTATGTGTGAGGGTGTTGTGAAACTCTTTTTCAAAGCAAAACCAAACGGTAAACATAATTTACTCCGGTAAACTATAAAAAAAAAAAAAATAATAAACTAAACTGAATACTGCAAACGGTGGCAAAACTCTTGAAAACATAAACTGCAACAGGAGCAACAACTGCAACAACTTTGAGCAATTGAAAATTCCCACTGACACTAAAAATTCGTTGCGCATTTCATTAAAAACCTTCTGGCAACTGGAACGACTCGACTGGTGCAAAATATATTACCAAATCCAGAGAGTAAACGAGGGATCTGGATCCTTTCTCTCGTTTTGTGTGTGTGTGTGTGTGTGTAGGCTATGAACCAATTTTTACTTAACTCACATGAGTTCGAGGGGGATTTTGGCTTTGTTTTTACTCTGCTGTGTGCAATTGTGCATAGAGTGATACAAAGCAGACGGCAGACGTGAGACGTGGAGTGGTGTTAGGATGTAAGAGAGAGAGAGAGAGTGAGTGGGTAAAGAATTTCTGCCCAAGCGTGCCATTGTACTAGTTAGAGGAAACGGAAGAGCAGACTCTGTAGGTGAACAGGAGAGAGAGAGAGTGGTAAAGTAAAGGGAGACAAAGAGGATACTCTGCTGACTGGCATATGCTTCACATATACACATACAAACATAGCCAGTGCACTACACAGAGGAAGTAGAAGTAGAATAAGAAGGACCCTTCCACTAGTGAAGCAAAGCACAAGGATATTGTGAAAATTAAATGAGTTGCATTACTTTTGTGCATTTGAAATTTGCAACTCAATGAGCAGGAGGCGACTCGACTCGAGTACTCACAATTGGGTGGATATTGAGAGGAGACATACACATGGTTTGATAATGTGAATGTTGGGGGCTAAAGTGGAGAGGACGACAGCATCGTGCTTTCCTGGCTTTCGCCGGCTACGACTTCCTCTTTTTGCACGTTGCATAATAAAGCTATGCACTACTTTTGTTTTTCTTTTTTTTTTCCTTTTTTTTTTTTTAATACTCTATAAATAGTTTGGACATACTCAAATGTAATATTTCAGAGAAGTAGAAGCAAAAATGTACATAATAACTATTTTATTTTAGTTTAATAACAAGCAAAAGCTGCCAAAATAGCAATAAAAATATTAGAAAAAAATCTATTCGACTTTTTGAACGTTTAGGCCTAGAAATAGTTTCACTTGTACACATGATTTTTCCGTTTTTTATAATGTAAACTAGTCATTAAAGTCATCAATATTTAATTTTAAACTATTTTGCTTTAATGACTTAATAATGTTCCCTCACTCATTTAATATTCAAAGTTTTATAACGAATCGAACATTTTTTAAATTTTAAATACTTTCAAAAGTCTTTCTATATCGTCGTATCCGCAGAAAGTTTCTCGAAATCAATAAGAATAACCATTTCAGAATCTTGTTATAAATACAAATTTCTTATTTTTAATAGGCAAAGTCGACTGCGAGCCGATGTTTTAAAAGTCAAACGAACCGAGTACGAAATTGATTCATTAACTGATTACGATTTTATAATAGGTTAAAAGTTATATAAAGTAATTATATAATATTTAAGGGTATATATAGTTTAGCCTAAAACGAAAGTCAATGCTGAGCTGGCTTTGGTGATATTGGTTCCTAGACAGTCTATTATTGTTAATTGTTTAATAAATAACAACAATTTTAAGAAAATTTTTAAAATTAGAGAACTCAAATCAATACAAAACTAGCTTTATCTATTTGCTTTTTTTCAAAATGATCTTAGAAACTATTCAATTTCCAATTTCTTTAATCTAAACATATTGCGTTTAGTCTTAAACAACTTTGTAGTTGTATCTTTTTCGATTTACAGGATTATTCTTCAATCGGTTTTCTTTTCAATATAGTTATACAAAGAGTATTAGAAGTTCTTTAAACCTAATTTAATATTCTCTTTTGTTGTATTTTGCCATTGGCGCTGGCGCTGGCTCTGGCTGCTCTGTCTTAGTCTTTCTTGCTTACAGATTTGTTTTTCAGTTTTCTTTTTTTTTTTCCCATCTTCTCCTAGATGCATTTTCCGCTTACTTTTTGTTTTTCCTCTTCCTCTTTCTATGTGTATGTGTATGTGTTTGTTTGTGTTTTTCCTGTGTTTTCGTGCAACGTATTTAAGTCTGGCAAGGGCTTTAGCTTTTATAAATCAATAACATTTGCAATATATTTTTGCATGTAGAATCCATTTCCAGACACTTTCTCATCAAAATCATCATCGTCGTCTCTCGTTGCCATTATTGTTGTTTGTGCTCTTGGATTTTGATGCATTCACTTTAGTCAGTTAGTCAGTCAGTCATTCATTCAACCGTTCATTCCATGCCATACCATTCCTTGCATACAAATTCATTTCAATAACTTTGCTTCCTATGGCAGCGCTTTAAATCCTTCTGCAATTTCCCTCGTTTAATCCCTTCTAATTGAAAATCGTTTTGTAGTCCTCTCTGAATCTGCGTATGTGTGTGTGCGTGTGTGTGTATGCAATGCTTTTTGTGTGTCATATCCGTTGAATATACAGATACACACATATGTATATAGGATGTTTGTATGTACAGTTGAATAATACAGTTGATTTGTTTGAAACATTCGATAGAAGTACAAAACTCAGCATCTGCAATGGCAACAGCAGCTCGCAGCTCCATCTTTGGCCTTGAGGCCCTTCAATTCAGTTCGTGAACAAAATTACAATAATGTGCGTCATTTTGCATTTTACATTTTGAGAATTTTTGGTTCGTAATTTGCTTAATGGTTGAATTGAAGTGCCACTGCCAAAGTGCATTGATATTGAAAATGCATTAAAATTGCATAAGAAACCTAAAAGCTTCATATAAAAGAAAGAGGGAAAAAAAGGTTGTAAATAGAAAAATTGAGACAACCATAAAACAATGCAATGTTAATGGAGGTCATGTCTGCAAGTGACATATTCATTGGCAAAATATTTTGGACAAAAATTAATTACAAATAAAAGTCAAAAATGTTGATATTTAATTAAATAAAAGTCAAGTAAATATATAAAATTGGAAAAATATTGAAAGCTAAATGCCTAACAGAAATGAATAAGTTTAATACACAGAGAAATATGGAAGATAGATCTGAAAATGAGGGAATTATCGAATATAGTGGCATTAATAATCTGCGAGATCTTAGTGTTCATACGGACAGACGAACGGATAGATGGACTTGTATCCATACACTTAATTATATCTATTAATACAAATCTAAAAGTCAGTTTTGTATTATAATATTAAAATGTGACTTAAGATATAACAATTCATTTTCTAACATGTATAATAACTTAAGCATTTAGCTCTCACACATTAACTATCTTTTCTATTTTAAAAGAAAATTCTTACTATCTCCTTGATGTGCTGATATATTGAAATTGATAGGCCATTGGCCTAGCTTACCCCGACATCTTTTTATATATAATACAGTGTGGGAGGGACTGTTTACACTGAAGAAGAATTTATAATTATAATAGGGTAGAAAATGTTTAATACTGCCTTTCACCTACAATTTAAGAACCTTATTATATAAATTTATCGTAGAGTAGAGAAACAAGATATCATATTTGTCTATTAATATGTATTATTCCAGATATCTAACTGTGATCTGAGTATTAATATTAATTTGAGAAAACTATTCCCCCTCTTAGTTCATGATTGAAAGTCATCATTATTCCCAATAGATTTTTCTCCAATTCTCTCAAAAAGGCTTTTTTGTAATCTTTATTGGAACCTTACCTAAAAATATTTTGCTGATTATGTAAATAATATTTCTTGACCAATTAAGATTACTAGTTAATAATGGTTGGGTAGAAATTAGGTAAAGAATTTGATTTAAAATTGGTATTATTCAGATTTTGCTAGATTTTCAATCAAAGCTTGAATGAATAGAATGAAAAAGTTGAAATATCTAATTACTTTACTTTCCAATTTACTAAAATATATTCAATATATTTAATAAAAGTACGAAAAAATATTTCATTCTTCTTAGATTATCAAAATAATTTTGAGGCTCCAGAAAAAACTAAAGTTTAAAGCTCTCTGAAGAAAGTTTTCCATGTAAATAAAAACAACAACTTTATTTACCATATTTTTATTATCTTTTCCGTGCCTTTGTAAATTAAAGTTAGCAAAAATTTGGTCATTAACATTATTTTTGCCTCTCCATGCTATTACAAAAAAAGGTATTAACATATTTACGCTTAGATTTCCGCAACACATGATGCTAGTTAGTAGAATCCTCCAAATGAAATAATTTTTTAGTAGCAGACTAACTTCTGAAACTCGAAAAAAAGAACCTAAAAATTTTCTATTTTGTTGCCAAACGTTATTTGCATAGCAAATTCAAACACACAAAAGTAAACAGAAAAACTTTTTCCCCAGACTTGAACAAAACAAAAAACCAAAGGAGGAAAAAAGAAAAACAAGTTCAAAATCAATGCCAAGAGCTGTAAAAATTTGCATATCCCTCAAGAAATTTTTTTTTTTTTGCTTTTGTTTTTAGATTTATATAAAATTGTCCGGGTAGTTTGTTGGTTTTTCTTTTTTTTTTTTTTGTCTGTTGTTTTTAAATATCGGAGAAAAAGTTCAACAAACGCTCGAGGCGGAAATGCATTTCAGTAAAAAGTAGCGGAAAAAACAAAAGTCAACAGTCCGATATATAAATGTATGTATACGTAGATATATATTTTTTCGTTGTTATTGACGACCGTCTGGGTTTAC
Organism: Drosophila austrosaltans; assembly: GCA_035045865.1. Lineage (NCBI taxonomy): Eukaryota > Metazoa > Arthropoda > Insecta > Diptera > Drosophilidae > Drosophila > Drosophila austrosaltans. Next base: position 3,198,064 of record JAWNOQ010000083.1, read on the forward strand.
TGTTTTTCTGTCTGGGTCCGGAATTTGGTCTGAGAGCTGGACAAGTGTCAACCAACAAGAGCAGCAACTACACAAATATCATTGAAATGGAATGGAATGGAAATGGAATGGGTTTATGTTACGCTTCAGCACCTTAAAGAGTTGGACGACATCGAAAAGTATGCAACATACACTAATTGGCACTCAAGTTGTCGTTTTCTTTTCATTTCTACCCGCAAGTTGCATACTTATAAGCATGGCAAAGTAGAGAAAGCCCAGACCGAGAGAGCCCTGGCGCGCTCATTTATCATCATAATAATCGCGCATAGCTTTTCACCATTCCTCCCTAATTGCTCACACAGACCCATTAGCCTGAGAATGAAGTTGGTAGATGGGGGGGGTAGGTGGTGGGGGTGAAGAATATTGGAGTAAAAGGCAGTTTATCAAGTCGGGCTGCCTGTCACATGGTCGCGCCCATTCCATCACCTGCTGCTGGTTGTTGTTGTTATTCGCTGCCATCTTGACTGTCTGCATTTCTCCCTCTCCCTCGCCCTTCTGCAGTCTTTTGTGTAGCCTACTTAGCTTGCAAATGAGCTGCATTTCTCTCTCGCTCTCTCTCTCTCCCTCTCTATCTCCCTTTTCCATCAACATCTAACCCACATTTTCAACTCTTCTCTTTTGGCCTCTTGTCTGGTGTATCCAGTACCCGTGGCTGGCAATTTTACGGATGAAGAGCTACTCAATGTGCCGCCCTCGAATGGCAGCGGCATGAGAATGCCGGACACATCGGAATATCCATTGCAGCGCGATGAAGTCGGTCGAGCGGTCAGCAGCAGCGGTGAACGTAGTCAACATACCACACAAGGTAAGTAAGAATGCAAATTAACAAATTGAATCTGATCAATTCACAATTAGCCCAAATTAAAGGAGAAATAAACAAAAGATAAGCTAAGACGTTTTTGAAATATGTTTTAAATGAGATAAAAGTGATTTTATATTTGATTAAGTATACTTATAGAAAGTAAGGGTACATAAACGAGTTATTATATGGCAAGATTTCCAAATCTAATGAGTGGATATATTTTCGTTATTTTAAGTAAAAGATAAAACTTACAAACTAGTTTTATAACCTGACTAATAAAAAAAAACTAAAAAACCATTAGTTTTGAAGTAAGAAAAAGATTAGATAAATAACTATCGGATAATGAATGAATTCTCTAGGGACTAGGGATTATGATATTTACATTTACATTTATTCACTGATTTTTGATATATACATTTATGTGAGAGTAATATTTTTACGGTTAAGGGTTCATGCTGCATTGGCATGTTCAACTTAGATATATAACAATTTGCTTACATTAATGCTTAACGCTAATACATATAGTACAAGATAATATGACATGAATACTGAAAATAGAATAAAAAATTCTGATGAAACTCATCAATCATACGGAGTACTTCATAATATATGTATATTTAGACTTCCATCGTTGATTGACGAGTTCCAGTTCCAATTTTTACCCTCTTTTCTATAAATAACTGCTAAGGCTGCAGTTTTGAGATTGTAATTTAGATTTGCTTCGATAAATTGTCCTTTTATTTGATCCTCATTCGGGAAATTTTTATAGTTAGATGCAGGATAAGTTTTTCTAATATTTGCATACCTTTATGCGAGCTTAAATTTGTTTCTATATTCTGAAATATACTCTTTCTGGCTTCTCTGCAATCAAGTTTGATTAGGCTCCACTATAGAGGAGTCAGTCTCATTAGGCACTAGCGCCCTCAATGGAGTTGCAAACAATAGCAGGGAGGCAATTTGAAAAGAGAGAAACTAGACAATAAACCCTACCAAGACTGACAATGGTGGAAAAGAAATCTACAACAAAATAAAGTACAATGAAAATGAAACTATATATATTTTTTATAAATTTTACTTATATTTATAAATATATACATATACAAAAGATGAAAAAAGCTTCTGCAGTTATATTAAATCCTTTTTTTTTTTTCATTTTCTATTCTTGCAGTCATTTCGCCCAAACCCATTGACCATCAGGAACCGGAAACAAGTTTCGTTGGCATCATTATCACAGCCCTGGCAACGATTATACTTTTGCTTGTCGCCATTATATTGGTGATAATAGCACGAAATAAACGGGGACGCGGACGTGGAAATGTTTTAGATGCATTTCAGCATAATTTCAATCCGGATACATTGGGTGGCGTTGATAAGCGTCTGAATGGAAATGGAAATGGTGTCTTGAAGGTAAGCCCTCAGGATGGTAAAGGGGGGAGTTGGAGGAAATAAGCTGTTATAATGTTCAGCCCAAAACCGGGGGTAACAAGGAAAGTGCATAAAACTAGCCCACCAACTTACATACACCACATCCCAGAATGCATGTCGAACATCATCAGGTTCAGGACAGGGAAAAAAAAAAAAAAATTCTGCTACTAACGCACAAAAGCCCTAGCCCATATGCAGAAATCATGATTAAAAACTGTAGTAGCTAACACACACACAAAAAAACGAATCAAAAAAAAAAAAAAAGGAGAAAAGAAAAAGATAGGTGCAAAAAAAAAGGGGAATTTTTTTTTTTAAACCCACACACAGACACACTTACATACTAAAAACCCTGGTGCAATTTTTTCCCTCAGGTGGTCACAACAATGGATGACAATGAGTCGTCCATTGACAAGAACAGTCTGTACCATGAGCCCTTCAATGTGAACATGTACACAAGTGCGGCCAGTGCCTGCTCCATGAATGACCTGCAGCGTCAGCATGTAACGCCGGACTATACAGGTGAGTCCAATGGAAATGGTTCTCGGGTCCGGGTTTGGTTGTTGGAAGGAATTCAGATTGGTAATGGAGGGGGTTAGGGTTCGCTGGCTGACAATGATGTGTTGGCATAGCCATGGGCCATAAACTGGTCGCTCCCAGCATGGGCACTTGACTACTTCTCTTCTCTTGCTCCTACTCCAACAGTTTGCTGCTGGTGTCGCTGCTGATGAGTTTGATGTTTGGTGTCCTGTCTGTGACAGGACATGCAAATGTTTCTGCTGGCTTGCAGCGCAAAAAAAAAAAAAAAATGAAAAAGAATGAGAAACAAAAACGAAAAAAATGCAATAGCAAGAGCAGGAGCAGCGGCATCAGCGGTAGCACCGGAGCAACATGAGAGCAACGAACGAAGCAATGCTTAATTTAGCGCACAACATGAATCCAGAAACTTTGGTGTTCTCTTTTGCTAGAGGTGCTAAAAGGAAACAGCAGGTGCATCGAATAGAAATGATAACGGGAAACGCGTTGTTCATACCGCAGGACATCATTTTGAATGGCTGAGTGGTCGCCAACTTGCTGGAACCTCTTTTTAGTGGTAACTGACTAAAGAGATTCATTTACACACATATGAATATGAAATTGGTTGGAAAATTTACATAATAACTAAGTATATACCTACTGATAGCAGAGTGTTATCACCGGCTCGTAGACTATAAAACAGAATTTTGCAGTCAGCAGGTTTGAAAACCTATTAAAAATAACTTTTTAGTTTTCTTACTAGCAGATTTTGGTATTGATCTGGGAACTACAGCGGCATAGCACTTATCATTTAGGTATAGAACTGGTGGAGAATTTCCAAGGAATGAAATAAAGTAATGCTAGAACTGGTTGAGAATTACTAAGAAATTAAATGATAAGGTTTGTCTTAAGCTTATCAGCGATACAACTTGATCTTCCTCAAACATTAAACAGTCCCCCATAGATACTATATAGATTTGAGTAAACTCAAATTAAAAGGAACTTTCTTTATCCCGAATCTTCATTGTTGCAAATCGCTTTTCAAATCTGTCTTGGTATCGTTTTATGGTTTGAATACAGTTGAAAGATTATCTAAACCCATTCAAGGGTATCACCAGTTCAGTTTGCCTTCATTGTCTCCATTTCAGAGGTTCTTGTTTTTTTTTTGGTTGTCCAGTTTCATTTTTTTATGCCCCATAACATGTGTGCGGAGAGTTTTAATTGCCACATTGGAAGGAAGAGCATAGACCTGCAGTTAGAAGTAACGACCTCAGTTACAAAATTTCTAATGAATTCTAATGTCTTTCCGAGAATCCATCGTCATGTCCCTTTGTCCTTGTAGCCGCCTAGAGGCATGCTACAAATTTTTTGGACTCTTTGCGCCTTTATCTTTTGTGCTTGTGTGTGTTGAGGCTGCGTCACATAAAATCGACACAACATGCATGCAAGGGCGATTCAGAGTAAAGTCACATTGTTTGCTGACATTCCTTAGTTGTGCTAAAACAACCTCATCATTCTCATCCACCCAACCCCCTCTCCATCATCACTTTTCTCTCTCTCTATGGCCAAACCATCGTCATCATCATCATCATCAACGTTTATGGCACGCCTTTCATGCGCTCGAGTCATTTGCCAAAAAAGTTTTTGCTGATGTTGCCTTTGGGTGCATTTTATAACTGGGCAGCAAATATTTGTCATCGTTTCGTGTTACCCACCCACTCCTTACCCCTCTCTCTTTCTCTCTATTTATTACTTATCTGTCTGGTTGCTATAATAATTTAATTTAGCTCAAATGAATTATAAGTTTTTTCTTTGCCCCTACAAGAGGGCAAAGAAGACTTCGTCACAGTTTCGCGCTTCAAATTGAGTGCTTCAAACTTTTCTTCTCTCTTTCCCTATTTTCTTTTCTATCTTTTTTTTTGTGTTTTCCCTTAAAACTTCTTAAACTGACTCCAACTTACTCGCTCTCAAATTAAAGTTTATTTGTTTTTTTTTTTCTGTTGAAGTCAACCGCCAATTTGCAGTGAAAAGCGGAAAAATTGCATTGCATGCAAATAAACATGGCAATAAGCATAAGCGGCAGCACGAAAGACTTTCCATTTGCCAAAAACCAGGTCGCTTATACAAAATATAAAAAACAATCCAATTGTCGGCTACAGGTCAGAATGGTTCACTGAATGCGCTACCCAAGAGTCGAGGAAATCAAATAAACGAAAAGAACTTAAAGTATATAAATAAATGAACTTAATGAGCTTAGTTAGACTTAGCAAGGATACAAAATCAAATATATTGATTTTGTAGTTCTTTTAAGTATGCTAGGAACAACTCACTCAATACGTAACATTTAATAAATATCTATAGGAAATGTAAAACACTTCTTTAAGTTTTTCCAAGTTCGATATTTAAGCTTAGAATTTTCTACATTTTGTATTCAATTTTTTGTATACAAAATTTTGTAAAAAAATTTTGTATTCTTTGTTTGTATTCTTTTGTTTCTCGTTCTTTATTTACTTCTGTTTATTCAGTTTTTGTAATCGATTTTGATTTGAATTTATTATTTGATTACTATTGTTAAATATTATAAATAGAGATTTTTTAATGCCTTTGTTCACTTTCTACTCCAATTTTTTTTTTCATTTTCTTCTAACCATTGTTTACTCGATTAGCTTCGATCAATATTTTAAATTACTTTAATCACATTTTTTCTTAAGAATGTTAGCTCGATTTGTTGTTAAACTATTTATTCACTTTTTGCTAATCGATTTTGTACATTAAACTTCTTTATTCAATTTAGATTTCTCTATGCAGTTTTATTTTGCCAGAGTTTTTTACTTAATTAAGTTAAGTTTCCTTAATTATGCAATATTTCTTTATACAATATTGTTTATTAAATTTTCTTTATTTAAACTTGCTCAATCTGCCTTCGTGTTCATATCCTTGAATCGATTTGCTGATTAAGTTTTCCAATTTCTATTTCGCTCTTTTGAAATCTTAATATAGTTATATTTTGTTCGATTTGTTTGGATAAATAGTTTTAAATTTGATTTTTTGTTTACTTTTTGAGGACTTAAATTATGAAATATCAAGAGAGAAAAATATTTCATAAATTTAGGCATATGCATATAACCATATTTCTAATTTACATTTTAGAATTTAATTTAATTAGTTTTGATTGTCACACTTGTTGATATGCCCAATTTGTCTGATTGTAGGGTACTTTTTAGATTTTTTGCAATTTTTATTGGATGCAAATGTAAAGACCACAAAAACTTTGGTGCAAGTTGAAAACTAAGGCACAGATTGCTCAAATATACAAATAGACATATGTATGTATATAGACAAGACACACACAGACACAGATACACTATACACACACAGACACTCATACAAACACATGCTTGCATATTCCAAGAAACTTGCATACGAATTGCGCACAGTCGTCGAAAAGTTTTGTCATTAACGTTCGTTGAGTGTCTATTTCTCTCTACCACCATTCCGCTCTGCTCTTCCCTCTCTCTCACCACTCTCTGCCCTTTCTACCTCTACCCATTTCACTTCTTCTGTTATTTTATGTTTTTCTTGTACTTTTTGGGTACAACGAAATGCAAAAATGACAGACAATGGGCCTCACACATACACCCAAGCTAAATAATGTTATTACAACAACAATAAAATTAAAACTTGTCTCAGAGGGAGTAGAAGATTGGGTATGAGTAAGACAACACTAACGCCAAGTTGCAATTAATTTCATTTAGTTTTTTGCCACACGCCATTTTGTCTTTGCCCTTAGGTCCTTCTCCGGTTCTGGTTTTACTTCTCATACTATATTCCTCTTCATCCTTTCTCTGCCTTTCGAAAAACGTTTCTAAATGGGAAAAGTTTGAAGTTGAAGGCACAAAAGTCTTCGGACAAGACAAATGAAATGAAGGGCCAAGCTGCCAAGTGAGAGTGAGATGGCCAAGTGAGAAGAAAAGTGCCAAAAACGAGAAGAAGACAAAAAAAATACTAGAAAATAGTATAAAAAGAATACGAATCAAAGTTTGCATACCCTATTTTTAATGGAACAATCAAATCAATGGGTGATAATCGATTAATATATTCCAAATGAAAATAATAGTTTCGGAAAGATTTGTCTATATTTTGCTAAGAGCTTTTTAGGTTGAAAGCAGATATATTACTCATACGTAACATATGAAACTTATATTACTCATACGTAAAAATTTTCGACGAACAGAATAATCATTAACTTTTGTACTACAGAATTAAGCTTAGCAAGACAAATTGTCTATATATATCTATATGCAATTTAATGTTTCGCTTGTGTTTGTTCTTCTATTGATCGTAATGAATATACCTTTCTTTAGCCTTCAAAAGGGGGTATCAAAAGGAAAGTCGTAAAAACGCAGCCATTGCACTTTGTGGCCTGAACACAAGTTTCAATTTATGAGGGGGAAAACTGTGTTGCTAAGCACTTTACATATGCTTAGAAGGAGGTCTACAGGAATTAAAGGGCTAAGAATTTGTGGTTTAAACTGAAAATGGAGAGATATATGTATATATATTTATTTGTACATTTTAAAGTTTAATGGAAAGTGTCGGGGTAAACAACAAAATTGGTCATTGTCTTTTCGAGAAAAATATCTTTGAGATTTTATGAGTATTCTAAAATATTTTATTATATGTAAAAGTTTTTTATGAGGTGATATCAACTCTGATATTGAACAAACAAACTTATGATTTTGTTTTCCGCATTGAATTTTGGTTAAAGTTTTTCTTGTTTGTAAAATTATTGGAATTTAAAGAAAATTGTTTTACAAATTAATTAGAAGATTCTCCTTTGAAGTCTCCGCATTTAGCTTAAAACGATACGAATTATGTAAATTGGTTTTCTTGAATTTTACTGTTAAATTTTATAAACTAAAACGAACTCATAATCATCTAAAAAATGAAGCAAGCAAGTCGTCCCTGCCGACATTGAGTATACCCTGTACCTACTAGTTATATTAAATGAAATAGAATATCCTCGAAATCGCCATCAATTTCATGCAAAATTCTCTTTAACATGCAGCATCAGCGAACGCATGCTGTCTCGCTCACTCTTGCCAGCCAATGTCGCCTTGGCAATTCAGTGCAAAACTCATATAGGTATATCTCCGATATTTATTGTCCGATTTCGATCAAATTTGGTCAGCTAGTCCAGTTTGGGCATATAATTAGGTGTGCCAAGTAAGAATACAATACAGAATTTGATACAGCTCTACTAATACGTTTTCCCGATTTGCGGGGGCGGAAGTGGGCGTGGCAAAAATTTGAAACAAACTTGATCTGGCTGCACACTAGACGGATCTACAAACCGAATTTGGTAGCTCTAGCTCTTATAGTCTCTGAGATCTAGGTGTTCATACAGACGGACGGACAGACTCAATGGCTCAATCGACTCGGCTAGTGATGCTGATCAAGAATATATATACTTTATGGGGTCAGAAATGTATATTTCTGCCTGTTACATACATTTTAGCGACTTTAATATACCCTCTTACCCTATGGGTACAGGGTATAAAAAATACGAAAACGAATTGAGATTTCAAGATTTCTTAGAAGTTTTTTGAAAGTTTTTATTTTTAAAGATGGCAAAGAAGAAGAAAGCAAAATATATAATTAAATATTTTACCTTTACTTTTAGCATAGTAGAATAAAAATTACCAAATTTCAAAAAGTTTTTTGTAATTACCCAGATAATTTCCCTTTAACTCGAGCAACAAAACTGTAATTTTCTTGAGGGTGGTTAAGTTTATGCTTCAGTTTGCACTATAACTCATAAAGAACAAAAAAATTAACACTTGTTCCTCTTTTCATTTCCATCCAATATTGCACAGATGTACCGGACATTGTGTGCCAGGATTATGCGGTGCCTCATATGCAGCAATTGCTGCCCAATGCTGCTGCTGCTGCTGCTGTTGTTGTTGGTGGTGGTAATGGAGGTGGAGGTACCTCATCTGGAGGCAATCCACGCAACTCGCTGAATGCATCATTGGGTGGTACATCGACCCCAATACCGCCTGTACCACCGCCACCGGAGAAGTATTATGCAGCCACACCAATTTGCACGAAACCAGCAGCTAGTATGACGATAACTGGACCACCACCCGGCTCTCAGAGTAGCGGCTCGTTGAGTTTGAGTTCCTCGACAACGGCAGCAACCACGCCCACTGGCCCTGGCATGGGTATGGGCATGGGAATGGGTATGAGTGGAGTGGGTGGTAAGCCACATCATTACAATTTGGATATGAGCGCTAATTTTGCCGACATCAACGAAGAGCTAGCCAATTGCCAAGTGCAGGAATTTCCACGTCAGTCGCTGGTCATCGTCGAGAAGTTGGGATCGGGCATGTTTGGTGAACTGCATTTGTGCGAAACAAATGTGCTGAAGTAAGTACTCCATGATGGTTTTTGCTGTTTGTTGTTTCACTGCTTGTTGTTTATCCAATGGTGCCGCCTCCCTTTCTAATCGCATTTCCAAAAGGGAAGGAGAAAACAGAAAGAAAAAAAAAAAAAAAAAGAATTCAGCTAAAAATTCGTTGCCAAAATGAGCTGCATTATTGGTCCTAACATCTACCACATTTGGTTGGTAGCCTTCAACTGCAGTATTCCAGTATTAGGTTCATTTGAAATTCACCGAAAGGGAATAGAAATTCACTTTCTTTCTTTTTTCATTTCATTTTTTTCTTTTTTTTTTCGTTTGGGGAAATTGGAGTTGAATACGCACAACAGGTTTAAATTTCACTTGTTTTAGCAACAATGGATGTGCGAATTGATTACACCAAATGGTCAGGAAACAATTGAATTGCAAAAAGTTAAATAGAGGGATTTTTCGTTTTATGTTCAACTCAATGGTCTGCCTGTGCAATAACCATTTTTACACCCGATAGCCATGGGAAAAAGTAGTTTACTAAAGTCGTCAAAATGCAGACAAAAGCAAACAATGACGCGTAACCATCAAATAACAAGAAAAAAAAAAATTGAAAGTTTTCAGAACGTCAGTCAATTCAATGTAGTTGCCATGGAACTTTTTGGAAAATTCTGGCCAGGGTTTTTTTTCCTTAAAGTAGAAAATAATAAGAGTTATTGTAATCCGTTTTCAGTTTAAAAAGTCTTTTAAAAATTAGCAAAAGGATGCTGTAGTAAAGGTATTATTGCTTAAGTTTAAGTCCAATCATTTCATCATGAGTACTTGACGTTATAATCAAACGAACTTTTAATTCTTTTTAAATGTTGAACTATATTATTTTCTTTAATCAAATTCTACAAGTCATTCCTCTAAATTAACAAGTTTCTTCGAATCGTTTCTATAAAAGCCTTTAAATATGTTAGTTTAAAAACTTTTAAATTTTCAAAGTGTTATCCTCAAGTTATACTTGGGTAAAAGCAGCTCATTGAGGTGAACCGGCTTACTCGTTCTTTTGTTCGAAGTGACTCACTCATATGGCCCACGGATTCACTTTCAGATAACTTATGAGTTCACTTTGCGGTCGCCAATTGAGAAGAACGCAAAAAGAGCCAAACTGAGCTAGTGATCCAAACTGAGCTAGTGAGCCAAACTGAGCTAGTGAGCCAAAAAGAGCTAGTGAGTCGAAATGAGCTGGTGTGCCAAAATGAGCTAGTGTGCCAAAATGAGCTGGTGAGCCAAATTGAGCTAGTGAGCCAATAAGAGCTAGTGAGTCAAAATGAGCTGGTGTGTCAAAATGAGCTGGTGAGCCAAAATGAGCTAGTGAACCAAACTGGCTAGTGAGCCAAAATGAACTAGTGTGCCAAAATGAGCTGGTGAGCCAAATTAAGCTAGTGAGCCAAAAAGAGCTAGTGAACCAAACTGAGCTAGTGAGCCAAAATGAAGTAGTAAGCCAAACTGATCCATATTGAATAAACAAGCTCAGTGGCTCAGTTCAGTGAGCCATTCATTTTGGCTCACTGATTCATGAGCTACCCAAGTATACCTCAAATGATAATCCTTATACATATATATAGGATGTGACTCTTGATGAATATACTTTACAAAATCCTCCTAAAAATAATTCAGATGAAAGGTTTGGATAAGAAATCAATTTTTCCCTTAAAAAAGTAGATCTTCAAATGTTTCAATTTAAAGTCCCATTAATTATTTTCTAAAATATGTAATAAAATCAAATGATTTGATTAATGTGAAATTATAGTAAATGTATTCCCTGTTTCCGGTTGAGATCGCCTTTAAGAAGTTTTTGGCTTTTGCCTACCCAAGAAAATTCTTATATTATTTTAAAATTTCTTGCCTTTAATCCTAGATTAATTAGTTTGCCTAATAAGCTCTTTAAAACTTGTAAAATTTCTATCAAATTATTGCATAAAAGAAATTTTATTGCTTCTTTGGAATAAACTTATTTTGCCAGTACATCTTACATTCAATTGCTGAAAACCACAAGCTACTAAGCAACCTTTAACCTTTCTTTATTCCCCCAATCTTTTCCCTGCATCTCTCTCTCTCTCTCTCTCTCTCTCTCTCTCTCTTTCTATAACTTCTATCGTCAGCAATTGAAATATGTGCCCCTGACAATTGCATTTGCAGTGCAAAAATCAATTAGACTCAAGCTACGAATAATGTCCTGATGGCCTCCTTGGCCTTTTCAATAGCTACAACTGATTTCTTCTCTCTCTTTCTCTCTTTCATCTCTCTATGTCTGCATATATGTACATTTTGATAACTAAACGTTACAATTCGATTTGCCGGCTTGCTTTAATAGTTTTGCGGTTAGAAAGCCACAAAACGTATTACGTATACGTAATATTGCGGAGAGACGAACTGCAGCTGCAATGGGGGCCCGTATAGTGGAGTAAAAACGGCAAACGACAGTGCCAAAGCCAGAAGCAGACATATGTATGCAAAATAATTAACACACACACACATACACACCAATATATAGACTCGGACACACACACACACATACAGAAGAACTTGCAACGGCAAGTTCGAGTGGTTGGAACAGCCCTTTACAGGGCAAGGCGTGGCTGTCTGATAAAATATTAATAGACAGCTGGATAGACAGTTATCAGACAACAGATGGACTTTATTGTCCTGCAGACAGACACATACATATACACACACCTAGTACTCTGCACACACATACACACACTCACACATACATATACGCATATGAAAATTATTATAGACGTTTGGCAAAAAGTTGAAAATCAAAGTCTGAGTTGGTTTGGTGAAAACTTTACCGTAAATACATAATAAAATGTCTGGCAACAGACCACGCCCACTACTCGTACATAATAATGTGCAATAAAATTCTTCAATTAAACGGGGCAAAAATAAAAATGGTTAAAAACTGGTCAAAATCAAAGGTAGCATATATATATATCAACCTGGCCAACAGGACAAAACTCATCTCGTCTGACAGTTGTTGTTCTTGTTGTTGCTTCTTTTTTCCTTTTTTTTTTTTTTTTGTTAAACTTTTCATAATGGAATTTCTGATAAGCTTTTTTGTGGCCATCGTGTGTAGTTGATGTTACTGTTGTTGTTGTTGTTGTTGTTACCACAGACATGACATTACCTGCAACAGGAGCAGGCATCAGCAGCAATAGCAACAGTCCTGAACCTGAACCTTGCCATATCGTTTTCACTTTGGTTTATGCCTTTTCATCTAACCATTTGATGTTCACTCTGTGTGTCATTTTCCATTTTCTCTACGACTCTTATATCTCTGTACATATGTGTGAGTGTGTGTGTGTATGTCCGTGTGTATGTGTATTAAAGTATTGCGGTTTTTGTCATTGTCAACTATTGTTATACGAATTTTTGATTTCTGCCTCTTCTGAAATGGTTCAAAATGTCTGACATCATGTTTTTCTTTTTCCCAATACCCCTTCACTCTTTTACCGTCTCTGTCTGCATTGTCTATCGTATAGAACTTTTCTCTGCGGTTTTGCTGCAGTTATCAAATAATATAACAATGTTCTTTTTATACATTTTGTTGCAACCAAAATGTCAGGAAATGCAACCAAAATCTTCAACGTTTTTGTCAGAACATTGCATTTGCAGATGCAGTTTAAATTCTTTTCCAAAACCAATATACATATGTAACAAATAGGAATAATGAATACCTCCATGTTTTAATTAAACTTCTTTTTTCCTTTCTATTCTATACACTTAATTTATACACATTTTGCGTGCTCACAGTCTTTCTTTTTATATTTGTCTCAATTGAATATAGAAGAGTTAGCTAGCTAGCAAAACATTACATATGTATTATCTCTATTACGATCTTACAAACTGCACTTTTATAGTTTTCTTCAAGTTACAAGTATTATTTTAATTTTATTGTTTAAATATTTTTCATTCTTCTTCTACGTTTGGAAGTGATCTAATAATTAGAAAGGACACGTTACAGCAAATTGTAATAGTAGGTCAATAGTTCTGCAGAGTTTTACAAGGTCTCACTGATTTTCTAAATTTTGTAATTTGTAAGTTCCCTTTCGATTTTTTTGGTATAACTGCTTTTCAAATTCAGAAGAAATAGACTGCCACAACATTTTTGGTTCATTGGGCCAATTCATATACTTTTTTTGATGGACTTGGATATTTGAAAAGCTGCGACTTTACCTTTGGATATTCTGAGGGACACTTCATGTATCCGAAATTTTAAGGAATCGAGTGATCAGTTCTTGACCAAATAGTAGTCGGATTTTGAAATTCTAGTCAAGTATAGAATAGTTAACCATTCGATTGCACTTTACTTTCAAAAGATTTATAAATATTAACTAAAAATTTAGGTGGAATCAAAATTAAACTAAAGTGTTGGTTTTTTCCAACGTTTTTGGGTTGTAACAATTTCAGTTGCTATGGAATTGAAGGTACAAAAATGAAGAAATGTTCATTAAATAGTTGTCACATTTTATCTAAAATCGGCCTAAAGTATGGATAATATAATATTTTGTGTTTCTATGGTAAATTAGCTGATTAACGCTCTGCTGAATTTGGAAAAGTTTACTAAACAACTAGAAGTATCAAAGCTGAATATTAATGAATACTAAGCAGAATTCGAAACTTTTAAACGGAATCCAATGAATCAAATATAGCCTATTTCAAATAGTGGAGAAAGCTACTTTTATAACCATTTTCCCCTGTGATTGTATTTACTTTCCGATAAAAGTACAAGTTTATTTTTGAAACCTCAAATAAAGAATTATTTCTTAAATAAGGAAATTAAACTAAAATAGTTTTCAAACAAACCAAAAGTTGATATCAAATGCTTTTCTATAATATCCCATCTAATTTGTCTCTTTGCAGCGCTACCCTTGTGGCAGTGGCTACCCTTCGTCCCGGTGCCAGTGATCAATTGCGTAAAGAATTTCGTGGCAAGGCGAAACAATTGGCTCGTCTCAATGATCCGAATGTGGCACGTTTGGTTGGAGCCTGTTTGCGGGATGAGCCCATTTGCATTGTACAGGATTATTCCAATTGTTTGGGTGACTTGAATCAATTTTTGCAAGAACATGTGGCCGAAACAAGCGGTCTAATGGCAAACAAAAGTCTTAGGTAAGTTTAAGAAAATCCAGTTAAAAATTTCTAAGCGCCCTCCCCCCCTCTCTCCAAACGCTTTCAACTAATGTTTGTCTTTACCATTCTCATTCTCGGTCGCTTTTTACTGGGACTGCGTGCGTTTTTATCGTGTTTCCTGTACCGACGCCATTTGCCGACGCTACACTTCCGGTCTCGTGTTCAATGATTACACCGATCCAACCAAACCAAAAAAAAAAAACATAATATATATATATGTATAAAATAAAACCAACCACCAACCAACAACATGCGCAAACGGATGTAAAAACTTCGTTAACTTTGACTCCCACCATCGCATGCGAAAACTTTTCAAATTCTCATTTGACGTTGGCATCTTCCGCATCCGTTCACCATTCCACCGCATCCCTCTGCCTGCCACGCATTCACCTTCTTATAGCTATGGCTGCTTAGTCTACATTGCCACACAAATTGCATCGGGCATGAAGCATTTGGAGCAAATGAATTTTGTACATCGGGATCTGGCAACAAGGTAAGTACTTGAAGATAAGAGCCATCCACAGGTTAGACTTTACTTGAGTGTAGGGGGGGGGGGGGGGGGGGGGAAGGTGTAGGGAGAGACAGTTCAACCAGACTCAGACGGAGTGGAGCTGGAGGTTGATTTTTTGTCATGTCATTGCAGCAAATTGAACTTAAAGTTGCTTCTTTTTTTTTCTCTTCATTGTTGTTTGTGTGTGTGTTTGTGGGGGGGCAGGGAAGTTAAAAAGTTGTTGAGGTTAGTTAAAAAATATGAAAAGGTTTTCTCAGAGCAAAACTTTTTCGCTTTATTTTTTAAATAAATAAATAAATAAATTTTAATAAACTATATTTAAAAATGTTTTACAAAGAAATAATTTCTTTTTTTTTGAATTTGTCACAGTATCAAAAGCAAATAATGTTTAGGTCAACTATAATTCAAAACGATTTCGCTTATATGATGAATATAGGAAAATGCATTGGCAAGTTATATCTTGTTAATACTAAGTAAACTTTAAATTTTATATTATTTAAATATTCAGTAAAAATGATCATTTGTTATGAATAATTCTCAGTCAAACAAGTTTTCGCTAAAAAGTATGCTATAAATATTACGAAATGCTTGCAAGTAATAAATTTTTAACAATTTGAAAATATTTTTTCAGAATCTAGTGACAATGTCAAGTTTTCAAGACTTTATGTTTTAAATTATTTAAAATCTTTTAGCATTGCAATTCTGTTAATTATTTTTATTTAATGAAATTAACTAAAAGTTCATAATGCCAATATGCGAAATGTTCCATTATTAACATAGATAAATGGTAATTCAAATCATTATCTACAAGTTTCACATAGAAATGCAATTAAATTTTAATTATTTGTCATAAAAAGTCGATACTTTTCCTCTTTTTTCGACCATTCATTATGGCCACTGTTAGACAAAAATTTGTGAAAATATAATAAACCTGAATTGGATATGTTCACATTTGATGGCTAATTGAATTCGAGATCTAAGCTAATAAATATTATGTTCATTGTATAGTAAATCGATTGAAATGCAATGCCAGAACAATCGCAACTAACAATTTTTTTGGGTCTCTCTCGCACTCTCTATTTTTGGACCAAGTTTCGGGTTACTTTAATGGAATTTCGCTAACATTCTTTATTGCCTGGGCCAAGAATGAAAGGCAGTAAAAGTTATAAATAAAATGGTAATTCAATATATTGAAACGCCGCTCTCTCTCTCACCCCCATCAAATTTGCCCTCTGGTGGCCCCTGCCAAAACTCACTCACAGCTGTCTACACATTTTCGCATAAAATGTAATCAATTAAAATTAATTTGCTAATGAAAATGTCAACAAGGAGAGAAAGCAGCCATTGTTGTTGGCCATGACGACGACGATGGCAATGGCCACGGCTACGGCAATGGCAACAAGGACGACTAACGACTAACTATGTGGCTTGGTTCTGGCTGTTGCCATTTATGAGCGAAATTTGTTCGCCTGCCTTATATTTTGTTTTTTTTTTTTTTTTTTTGGTTCTACTGCTTTTAGCTTATATAAATGAGTGATAGACATTGTTGTTATAGCAGCAAGTCTGAAACTCCAAGTCCTTGTCGTCATAACAAATCAATAGACGTGTATGGCATGCCCAAGAAAAAAAAAAAAGCCTTTTGAAATCCAATAAGAAGAACCAAAATGGCTTTTTTTTTGTTCCCAATCGTTTTTTTCTTTCCCCTCAAATATTTTTTGGGCACGCAATTGTCAAACATGTCGTTGTCGATTGCATAACAATGCAATCCAATAATAATACCAAAAGGAAAAAGGCAAAAAAAAAAAAAAGAATTGTTGTTAAGGAAAATGAATGTTTGGATAGGTAAGCAACATATCATTTGACATCAATTGCTACGGACGGCGGACACCATGGCGTATGCGTGCCGGTTTTCTTCTTTTTTTTCGTTTTTGTATTCGAAATGGAAAATTTGTATTGCCTTAGCCAAAATGAATTGCAGCTATAAATTTTTTGTAGACACGACAATTGCACAATATGGGAAATTCAATACGAATCATATATGTCTTTTCCTTCTGTTTTGCATTACAATTTCATTGTTGTAGCACAATTCGTTGGAGAATTTAAGATTTCAGTCAGTGAATGAGAAGCTATCGTATCAATCAGTGACAATTATTATGATCCAAAAGTGAGAAATATTCTTTTTTTATGAAAATGGAAATGATTGAAGAGTAGAAAATTTTAATTAATGAAACAATCTTATCAGAAATATAATCCAATATTACATGGAATAGTAAATTAATTTAGTAGCTTTGAAGAGAATTCATTTATGACTATTAAAATGTAGAATTTTCTTTACTATGTGGCGAAAATCGAATATACAAAATGAGTCCAATTCTCATATTCTCCTATAATATTTGGGTAACTTTGACTGATTTCAAAATATTTTGAACAACAACCGGTTTTTGATTCAAATTACTTACTTATCATACCAAAATCAAATCTGCATCTCTAATTGCATTTTGGGGAACAATTTTATAAACTTTTTGAAGCTAGCTAATGGTTAAAGGATATGCAAGTTTGAAGAGCAATTATGATCTGAAGCTAATAGAGATTATGTTTGATTCAGTTCACTATATTTACTGTTTGGGTACAAAGAATCTTTTGCAATATAACTAGATGATGCCATATAGAACCAATTGTGTATTTACTTTGACATTTAAATATTTAAAAACAAAAGCAAAAGTCTCTTCAAATTATTTCCACCAGATATGATCCAACAAATTTTATAACTCAATTTTAAGTATTTCTTTTTCTACGTTTATTCATTATATTTCATGTTTGTCTGTTTTCAAAAAATCATCACGCATTTCAACTTTATTTTTGAATTTTTCACTCAGACTTGAATGGCTTTCATATTTGTATCTATTATTATATAAGTTAACTTTGTATCAGCAGTCAGGCCTTGTACCCGCGGCCACGATACACAAATCTTACCCATTAACACTTTCATACTCCCCGATTACACTCCGACCTCTTCGCTGACTCTAACTCTTCTGCCAAGATCAGTTGCTCGCGCCTCGGCCAACGCTGATGCTGCTGCCGCAACTGTCGCCGCTGTCGGCGCTGCCGCTGCTCCTCAATATATTTGCCACTGGGCATAATTGAGGGAAACGCCAAAGCGGTGTTAACTTATAGGTATATATTTTATTATATTTTATTAAAATATTTCTTCTAATACTTAATTATAATTAGGAGCATTTGGGTGTAGCATTTTGTGCCAGCTTCTATTTGTGACGTTAGTCGGGTAAATTCTTTTCAGCCTTCGTCTTCTAGTATTTGCCAAAAGTTGCCGTGCCAGGATATTTGGGTGGTCTGGTAGAGGGCCCAATGGAGATTGCGTTGATGGTATCTTGGACATGTGAAATTTGAAGATCATTATGCAGGATGCTACCTCCAACAAACCATGGTGCTCCTGTAATGTTTTGAAGGGCAATCTATGTTTTCTTTGTGTATATATAGGAGTTCAATTGAATTAAATGCCCTTTGAAGAAAATTTATATACAAAAGGTGTTTCTGGCTTAAACCTTCTGTTTTGCATCGGCTACAATAAAACCCTTTCACAATCCCTTATGGAGTTTGACTTTCAATGTTATTGTAGAAATAATATTTCTAATCTACTACCCTTTAAAGGCATTCATTTTGTCTTTTGTTTTATTTTTTTGCTTATTGGCCAAACTGGACAAGTTATTTATAGCCTCAATTAGCATGTCAAAGCCAGTGAAAGCTTAAAGCTGTCATTAAAAGCTTTTATTACTCATTCCATTGTTGGACATGCTTGCCATGTTTGCCATAAAAATTAACTAAGATTTCAGCATGAATTCACTTAAATAAGATTTCTGCTACATTTGCACAGGCAAACAAAAGAAACCCAAGGACAAATAGATAGAGAAGCGAAACAGATACACACACATACACACACTGAGAGGGTATAGTGTGTGTGTGTGTGTGTGCATAGTGAGCTCTGTTTGATTTCACATTTTACCATCTGACAGTGAGAAAGCCAAGGTACAGGTGAAACAGACAGACACAGCCAAAAAGCTGAGCAAAATCGTTGAGAGAAAACCGCAGACTAGTAGAAAATGGCAGAGAGAAGAAAAATGTAACTAACATGGCAAATATATTTAAGTTTTCCAGTGGCTGCAAGTGAAATGATATAGTAAAGTGCAGTTGAAGTTACTTTATATAAGTCATATAGAAAGTTTATAATTCAAGCAATTGAAATTTATTTTATTCTTAAGAATATTACTTAGATTTCTGATGTATTAAAAACTAAACATAGCAAAAAATTTCTTAACTATCACAAGGCAAACAATGCAAAAGAATATGCTCAAGTAAAAATCCCACAAATACCATTTTATTTTAGTTAGCCAAGTAAAAATCTCAACATTGATTGACAAGCTACAGTTGAAATCTAAGACATGAATATAATATATACTTGTATATAGGAAAACCAAAGACCAACATCTGTCTGTGGTCAAGATCCTCTTGTTTTGCTTAACCCAAAATCTCAACAATTGCAATCTCAGCTAAAAATGTTTCTTTTCCGCCTCGTGTGGAGCAAGAAAAAAAGGGGAAGGGAGAGGAAGGGCAACTGTTAAATCAATGACACATTGGCCCCATACTGAATGTCTAGAATGCCTGACCAAAAAGTCCAAAAACAAACCGCAAAATCTAAAAGGATTTTCACATTCGAAGCCGACATTTAAAGTCCCAGACTTGGTGAAGGAGAAAGAGAAAAAAAAAAAAACATTTTACAATATTTACAGCAGCAATAAACTCATTTCCTTTTCTCTTCTTCTGTTTCGGTGGGTGGGGAAAAACAAAATGAAAATACACACAGAAAAAAGAAAAAGAAAAAGGCGAGTCAAAAGACAAATCCACTTCCTGTTGACTAAACACATGTGAGAAGAAGAAACATTTGTTGGCTGTGGAAATTCTCATCTGTGTATTTACTAAATTTTCCTTTTTGCGGTGTCGGGGAATTTTCACTCTCCTTCTCTTCGTCTCAGTCTCTCACCACTATTTGCATACCATCAACTGGAAAATCGCAACCAACAGCACATTAGTTAAGTATAAAATTTTAATTGTGAGTCCTCGAATCCCAGAGTCCGAGAGTTTGTAAAAGTTCTCCTCTTTGTTTTTGGACTACAATTTGTACGCTGTGACATGTTAAGGCATTTGAGAAGGATACCAGGCGCAGAGAGAAAGAGAGGGAGAGAGAGTTTAGAAAATTTGTGCAAATTTGGCTTGTGGCCAGAAGTACTTTACAGTTACATATATATAGGCAGAGAATGGGATTTGCGGATGGCAATGATGGGCATTTTTGAAGCCAATATCTAGACACTTATTTTTTTTTTTTTGGTGGAATATTTTCAAATGTTTTACAATTGGCTAAGCAAAAAATGTTGTCTAGGAGTTAAAAGATTTATGTATCGATGTTATAATCGGAAAAAAATCTGAGGCTAATAAGAATAAACTGAGTTAAAAGTGTTGGAAGTTACAATAAATAAACTATTTTTACAGATTTAAAATTTGGGGGAAAAAAATCTTTTAAAATAGAAAATATGAAGACAAGATTACCTACGAATGTTATGTATTATAATGTCATTTGTTCTAGCGCATTAAAATCCGTTCATTTTGCGAATTAACTTGAAAGTCGGCAATATCGAAAAATAATTTAAAAATAATGCAAAGTGCATTTAAACATATTTAACTAGAGTAATGATAGCTCTAAACATGATCATCAAAATTGTTTTACACAAGACCACAAGAATTTTAATTTTAGTTACTAGGTCAACAAATTTGTTCATGGTTCGAAGGGGCTTTCCTACTGAGGTTTCCAAGAAAAAATTATCATAATAAACAATTTTCAAATGAAACCAGCTTTAAATCGCTGTAGGTACATCACAACTAACTTTCAGTTGTAGTTGTTTTATAATTGAATCAAAAGACTATAATATATATTGAATAATTTGGATTGTTTATTTTAAGTCGGCTATAAACATTTTCTTGCCGAAACTAATATTCAGCTATTTGGTAATCAATTTTCAAACTGTTTCTTAGTTAGTTAGTCTCCCTCTTATTGACTTGTTCTATTTATAAAGCATTTAAACTTTTCAAATTGGTTTTAATTTGAAACTTTTGCCACTTTATGTAACGAAATCCATTCGCTCGCCCACTTTGAACGCTAAGCAAACTCGCAGCACTTGAAGAAAATGCACCTTGGAAAAGCATCTTTAAGTGTTTTTTGCAAGAAACTAAAAGGGGGCAGAAGGATCAGCAATGGAAGCGATATCCAGCTGCATAAACCATAAATGATTTACATGGATGTGGGGGAGGAGTCGGGTTGAGCTGGTGTTGTTGTCATCATCGTTGTTGGCAACTGGCAACACTTTTATCAACATTTCCTGCCAACAAGGCAAACGAACGAAATGCGGAATACGTACTCGTATACGCATATGAAGGAAGCTGAGAACCACAGGATATGAGTATAAAACAAGCAGCCAGCATAAAGAGAGAGAAATCCTTGGACCCGAAACAAAAAAAAAAAAAAGAAAACAACAAAAATATAAAAGAAAAAAAATTGTTTTTCGGCCTTTAAAATAGTTTGTTGCCTACTTTTCAAGCAAAAATGATACGGTTCATGCATCTGTCTCTCTCTCTCTCTCTCTCTCCCTCTGCTCTCTCACTCTGAAACTTTATACTGGGCAAATATGCACTCTTCAGTTTCCTCTTGCTTCTGCATATTGTATAACGATGCATTCAGTATTTCTTCTTTTTTTTTTTTGTTTCGTTCCTCTTCGCTTCGTTCTCTTTTTTTCTTTTTTTTTTTTCCACCAAACAAAACTCTTATCAGCGAGCCATTTCCCTTTTGGCCAAGTGTGTGTGTGCCCATAGGGGGTAAGGGCAAAAGTAAGGGGTGATGGTAACTGAAATTGTTTAAAAATAGTTGGCCAAAGTGGAAACCGAGAAGAAGCAAAAAAGAAGACGAGAATCTCTCTTTCTCTCTCTTCCACCATTTCAAGTGAAAGCCCCAAAGATATGAAATTTTGTGCTCGAGTGTTGAAAGCAGAAGGGCGCATATCTATATATGTATGTGTTGGAGGGGGCGTGGCATACGCTGTTGTCATTTATTGCCATTGCTCTCTGCGTAGTTTTCATGTAATTTTCAAGTATTTTTTCAACACCCAAAAGCGGTTGCGCTCCTCCGCAATGCAGGCAAAAGTTTTGTCGTCCTCCCACACACACACACACACACAAACAGACACCCACCCACAGCACAGATCATATAGGGTGCATGTGTGTTCTACCCCTGGCATTCTCTTTTTTGTATCCAGCGAGTACCATCGTCTGGCCCCAGAGCTCACATCAGCTAAGTAAATAACATTTTTCGCACTCTTAGTCACGTTCCTAATCATTTTTATTTGGTAACTGTTTGGAAAATGTTTGCACAACCAGCAGTAGCAGCAACAGTAGACAACTGCCAGGATTCTCTGTCTATCTCTCTTTTTCAGTGTGTGTCTCTCGTTCTCACACACACACACACACACACTGACAATATTTGTTGAAATGAGCTTTGGCACTAATATCGTTTATTAGCTTGGCACTTGAGTGTTTAAATGCTGAAAAATTGTTCGTGATAGTCCTTGCCAAGTGCCCAAGCAGGACATCGACTGAAGCACAGCACAGCAAAAAAAGAAAAGAACCTAGGAGGAGAAGAGAAAAATAGGGACTGCGAGGGGCTTAACACATTGAACGTCCTCGCCATTGCCATCGTTGAGTTTAATTTGAAATTAGTTGAACAGTTGCCGGTTTCGGTTCGGTTTCGGTTACTCTTCTCTTTTTTTTGCTAACCAAGCATTTTTTCTCTTTGCTCAAACAAGGAAAATTTTTGCGGCCGTTTTTCTTTTCGTTGTTCTTTTGTTGTTGTTGTAATAGGTCGTGGGTTTAAATGAGTAGAGATAAAGTTAGTGGCATGAACAGGAGTAAAAAGGATGAGCGAGAAGTAATGTGAAAAACATCTTGACAAGGTCATAGTGAAGAGTGAGGGTAATGGGGCATAAAGAATGAGAGGATGTTCTTTTTTTGTGTGTATGTGTGTGTGTTTTTTTAGATTTTGTATTGGAAATTGTTAACATAATTCAATTGCTCACATAACAGATAATAATAACCGACAAATATTTGTTATATATGGTCTAGATTTGACATATGAAATCATAAAGCTAACAGACATCTGTGTAAATGTTTTAAAAGTATTAAATTTGGTAATTATGTTGGGCAGTTTATGTTTATATTGTATTAATTTATTTTTATGTTCATTATTAAATTAATATTGTACCGTAGCATAAGTCGATCTCTCGATGTCAAAGTAGTAAGTAGTAATATAGAAGTCCCTATTGTTCTATTAAGGGGCAAACTCAACATGCCTAGTTAATTTATTTTAAATTAATAATTTTCTTATTTGAAATAAAATATATAATTTTTAAGTTAAGGTGGGTAATAGTAATCTAAGACTTATAAAATACAGCTATATCTTTGAGCTGTCGTATAATTACCTTCGCATAATTGGAACGAATCTATAGAACAATAATGAATCTAAGGTCGATCCTTCTGCTTTATGTGACCCATTGGAAAATATTCTAATCATTAGTAGAAATTTAAAATATACTCTATTTTGTGGAAACATATAAAACTTTTGTGCAATTTGTAGTTTTTTTTTGCTATCCTTACCGTTTTGACTTGCTTTTTTCTTATCAACATTTTTCCAAAACTGATCTTAAGACTAGAATGAACACAGTTCTGTCTTTTATCATGTTCTTTGCCTTATAAGTCTGCAATTTTAAAAATAGTTTTTAGCTAATTGGATTTCGATTTGTTAATAGCCAAAATTTACTTTTTAATTGACTTTTATTTAGTAATGTTAAAAATAAAGATTGTTGAGCTTTCTTAAAAATATTTGCATATTTTTTTATAATTTTACAAATTTTTAGTCAAAAGTTGAAATAGACCATTCGCTTTACAATCCGCTTATGCTCTTTAAGAAAGTATTTTTAAAATCGGTTGACAATTGTAAAATAAAGCAGTAAACTCCTTAATACCCTTAAGGCTTACTTTGGTATATCCTTTTCGGTATATATTCCCTTTTTTTTCTATCAAAAAATAAAAACGTTTAAAATCATTTGACAAATTGCCAAATTGTATTTAAATTTATGTTAAACTCTTTATTGCATATACATAAATTCAGACAAAATTCGATTTAATATGCTGATTCCCTTTGATAACCATTATTTCTATATTGCTTCTCGAATATTTTAGTTATCGATTATTGAACTTGATGAGGTTTTTTTATTTTTTGTTGTTTGTATGTTTCTGCTTTGTGTTGCAAGTTGATGGCTATGCAAAAATATCAAAAGCGACAATTGAATGTGGTCAGGACATATTTACTATATCCATATAGGTATATATGTGTGTGTGTGTGGGTGTATGTATATAAAATGTATTTGTGTGTGCGGGTTTTTGGGCATGTCAATGTTGAGATAGGGGGAGGGCGGTGTTTGCCGGCGTTTCTACTACTACTGCTGCTGCTGCTGTTTGCATATTGTTATTAATTTTCATTTTGAATGACATGTTGACAGTCACTTTGACACTGACAGCTTTTGCCTTGGCTAAAAACTACCAAACGAGCAGACAGAGAGAGAGAGAGAGAGAGAGATAGAGTTGAAGACCAGGAAACGTGGCTATCAACAGCAACAATAAGGACAATGATGATATAGTTCATGATGATGATGTTGTTGGGAAGGATGAGGACAAGAACGAGACCGACCACTCGGCATCAAAAGGTTTATAATTTCAAAAACTGAAGAGTGGCACGTCAACAACAATGTGCAGCAGGTGTAAATCTCACACATATTTACAATGCATATGCCAGTGTGAGAGAGAAAGAGAGAGAAAGAGAGAGATATGCACACATACATGCATTGCCCCACCACTCTCTGTCTCTCTATTTTGCTCTCTGTATATGCATTTGTGAGTTGCTTAAGCCAGGCTTAACTTTCTGACCAAC
This sequence comes from Drosophila austrosaltans, assembly GCA_035045865.1. Taxonomy (NCBI): domain Eukaryota; kingdom Metazoa; phylum Arthropoda; class Insecta; order Diptera; family Drosophilidae; genus Drosophila; species Drosophila austrosaltans. The sequence goes on from JAWNOQ010000083.1 coordinate 3,223,049, forward strand.
AGAGCAGACACTTCCTTGCCTGTTTCTGTTTTGCCACTGATAAGCCACAGCAACTGCAAGCGGTAGCAATCCTTTGCCCATCTTTAAGTCTGTCAGCTAATGACATTTTTATTGTAGAGTGGCCCTCTTCTCCTACCCGTTCTCTCTTTCACTCTGCCCCATGGGGCTTAGCATGCTACACAAGATTTTGCATTTTTCTTCTTTTTTTTTTTGCTTTCTTAATTACCCTCAAACCCTTGCTGGCTCAAAAGTGCAGCAATGCAACAAATTGCAGAGATGCAAATAACCCAAGACCCAAGCTTGGGGGGACTTGCAACCATAATTCCAGGGACAAAGTAACAAAAAAGAAAACAAGACGACACAGGAATGCTCTTAGCAGGAAATTACATGAAAAAAATTAAGAAAATCTCCAATCTAGTTTTTACTTCTAATATTTAATGGTGGCTCGGTTTCAATTCCACTGACCTACTAAATGTGGTCAACAAATTTGCCGTTTTTTGTTACAGTTTATATAACTCTTCGTGGGAGAGCAAAGAAAAACAACCTTCATCGTGGTTGGCCTCCTTTATGTGCTCACACACACACACACACGCTGCGTGTGTACGAAAAAAATGAGTCCTTGACCAAAGCGGCGTATGCGTTATATTTGACTTAGCTTTAGAAGGCGGTCGTCATATTTGTTTAAAGTTTCGTTTTTTTTTTGTTTCCACCATTTGGGGAGTAGTGTGTGTGTGTGTGGGCCAAGTCTAAACAGTACCAACTGAAACAAAGCAATTGGCAAAAAGGCCTTGGAACAACAACAACAACAAACAGCAAAAATATATGTGGGTTGAGGATTAAGTCTTAAAGAAATTTCTAAAAAAAACTTGAAATAAAAAATAAGAAGTACTAAAGGGTTAAAAATTTAGTTACTTAGTTTATAAATATTTGGATGGTAGTGAATTCGTGGGAAATGTTACCACTTAACAATTGTTTATAGATGGAGCTCAATCATGAAAAGGATTGCAAGATATATTTTTACATAGTTAAATGTAAGGAAATAAACTTGAGGATCATTTGTCATACAACAAGGTAATTTAGGAATTCTAATTTAATTTTCAAATCTTAATAAGATTGCAAATTTAAAAAGTAAGAGTTACTTTCAATAGCCATAGTAAACTATGAAATGTGCATATAAGATCTAAATCCAACTTATCCAAATAACCATCTAATATTTCTATTGGTAGATATAATTTAAGGCGATAATTTAAAAGAGAAAATTCGTTTTTATTTATCCTTTACTTTTTTGATGGAGAATAGAGAACTATTTTAGAATAGTTCTCAAATGGTTTACATAATTCTATCGTATTATGTTATATATGAAACATAATTACGTTTCACTTTACACAAACATTTACACATAAACTCAATGTTTTACACATTGCCTCAAGGCAGAGTAGTTTTAAAAACAAACAGCTTAATAATCATATTAATTAATCAAAGGGGCTTTGCTACCAGCGTTTCTTAAACGCGTTCTTTAAATAAAATAAAATACAATGTTCTTTAAGGCATCTTTTGGTTCGGAAACATGAAAAGCTTCAGGAAATCAGAAAAATAGAGTATAATATAGGACATTTGGTAGATTATAGTAAGTAGTTAAAACCAATTGAATAGTGGTCTCGCAAGGTGTAAGAAGAGAGAGTTTCAAATTGATTTATTCAATAATCTTATTGCGTAAAACAATTCAATCATTCAAATGTCTGTCTATTATGATAAAAGTATTCTCACATTATCTTTTCGGTTTTAAACAATCCAAGGAAGAATCTTTTAAGTCCTGCGTTGATAACCTTTTTCGCTTGCCTTTTCTTGTTCTGTGCCTTAAGATGCGAACATCCTTCAAATATCATGCAAACACTCTCTGTGCCCATATATAGAAAACGATTCTTGCCTTTTTAAAATATGTTATACCATTGTTCCAAATCGACAATTCCAAGTCATTATAAAACTTTCTTACCAAGTTTTATACCTCTACTTTTGTAGGTATTATTGCACTTTGAGATCTTCAAAATTTAGAACATAGAAATGTTTCAGTTCTCTTCAATATAGCTTATAACTTTTCAGCATTTTATTGACTTTCCAGTTTAAATTAAATCAAATAAGATAGAAGACAAATTAACTTTATTAACAAAATTAGTACAATAATCGATGCATATATAGTAAACTCTTTTGGTTAAAGAATTTCAATACAATTGTACAGATTTCTATATAAATGCAATTCCTTATACCATGCTTCTTGCAATGAATTGCAGAAGTGGCAGCAACTCATTTGGCGACATTGCCCCGCCACAGCCGACGCCACAATCCATCACAATCACAAAGCCAAAGCGGGCAGACAGAAGCAGATACATACACATACAAACACAAGCACACCAACACGCAGCCACATATATACGTACGAATATATATAGTCATTCAGTCAGCCAGTCATTCAGTCAGTCAAGCTGTCATTCAGCAATAATACCACAAACCGAAAACGCCTCACAACTTGCCAAATGTGTAAGTGGTAGCCAGCCACCCACCTCGATTCGGTCTCGGTGGTGCCTTCTGCCTACATACCATCTGCCTGGTGACTGGTGACTGCTGCTCCTGCTCCTACTCTGCTCTGGTCTGGGCCACTCTCTTCCAGCTTGGGCGCCAGACGTCGGCTTACCAACCACATTTGTCATTTAAGCTCAACGAAATGTAATATGAAAATCGGCATGAGTGGAAATGTCAACGTGCATTGTGTGCAGTTGCCCGAATGCGAGAGAGGGAGAGAGAGAGAGAGGCAACTGCAATAGCAACGAATGAAGCCAATTTACACTTAAAGAAATTACTTTTAAATTGTTATTAAGAAAATGTCACAATTTATATGAATTATAACTAAAAACATCTGCTTAAAACTCAAGATTGATTATGAAAAAAAGGAATTTGTTTAATCGATAAGCAAATTTTTAGAGAAAAGATTCTATCATATCTTATAGTATAATAGATCTCTGATAGATCATTAAACATTAATCAACAGTAAGTTTATTTTTTCTATGAAACACCAGTAAAAATTCAAAATAATGTCTGAATATTTCTAAATCAAAGTTTTCACGACCTTCAACTTTTGCATCAACCATTTTTGTCAAGTGTATAACAAGGTATTCTTGGTGGCTTGGCGGTTTTTGGTGTCTCTGTATGTGTGTGTGTGTATGTGTCTGTGTGTGTATTGTGGAATTTCCTGTCAAGCTAATTTCCTTTGGGTGCAACGCGGTTGTTGCTGCTGCTGCTGCTGCTGCCGCTGCTCCTGCTGCTGTTTGGTTGAGTTGAATCAATTCACCTGCATGCATAAAATATTTTTTCGTGGAAACTATATATAGACCAACTATATATATACTTTTATATATATTTACTTATACATACTTGCATACACATATTTACACATTCCGGTATATGCAAAAATATTTCAAACATTGCATATTTTATAGTTTATTGACTGCAGGTGTGGAGTTGGCTGCCCTTTTTGGCAATTTACGGCGCGTGGTTGACACAAAATGAGCGTCATGTAGGACGTCCCAGTTGGGTAACGACATCCCCCCACCCCCCTTCCCACACACACAGCTCTCAAGCTTCTCCATTTTGCCATTTACCACCTTGACTTGTTTGCCAATTGCAGCAGAAACTCGTGAAGTTTATTTTTGTATATGGTTGTTTTTTTTTTTTTTTGCCCTCTTTTCTCTGTAATGTGTCGCTACATTTGGGAATTGTTTTGTATTTGTACACACAAATAAAAATATATAGTATATATGTATGTATATGTGTGTGTGTGGGCATGTGTAAATGTGGGTGCAATTTACATGCACTGGTGAAGAGCTTCTCGTGGGTCCTGGGTCGCTCTTCTCCTGCCGTGTGTTATTAAAATTTATGTGCGAAAAAGGTGTTGAAAAGCGGACATGGGACATGGGATCCACGACCAAAAGTAACAACATCAATGGGGGAGTACAACAACAATAACAACAACAGTAACATGAGTTACAAGAATAACAACAAGCCTGGCCAATGAAATGTTTTTGAAACAAGAGAAAATATGTATAACCAAAATGTGCAAAATAAATTTCATTTGACTTGAAATGAAATTTTTAGAACGATGAGCAAATGTTTTGGAAAATTCTTTAATTTTAACAAGGATAATTAGAAATATGTACGACTAGAATTCTAGATTTAAAACACAATTTCATTTAAATATGGAACTATTTCTTATTTTAGTTAGTAAAAAAAAAAACAATATTTTAACCTTATGTATTACTTGGAAATTGATGAAAACGTTTAATTATTGGACCAAAAAATGGGCCAGAACCCAGTCTTGATCACATTGAAAACCTGCTCTTATAACTTTTTTTTCAGTTTACATTAAACATTATAAATATTTAACAGTCAGCAGATTTGAATAATGTTTAGAAAACAATATTTTACTAAAATATAAACTGCATTGTGTTGACTATTACATTAATCGAGTTCTGATCATTCATCTGGTTGCCTACTACTCAAATTGTGTTCCATACTTAATGACTCCATTTAAAAGGATAAAAACTAACAGATAAAAAATCAAGGAAAAGGCAACAGACTGAAGGCTTGTAAATTTCAGATTGAGTTTTGGTTTTTGCATAGTCTTAATAAAGGAATTCAAACTCGCCATAGACAATATTTACATGGGGTTCCTCAATGGATCTTATGATTATTTTTCTATCCTTTTTAATTGACATAGCCAAATATCTTTTAGAGCTTAATCACAAATAGCAAGTCCAAAACATTTATAAAATATATTAATTAACTAATTGATGAAAGGCGTCTACATGGTCAAAAAGAGCTTTTTCTTTATTATGTTGGCCTGTTATGAAACATTTAAAACCCAATTTGACTTAGCAAAACCAACTATAACTATAGACCCAATAATAAAATACACCAAAGTTGAGAAAACCAACTAATATTGTATATATAGATATTATTGCATGATAAATAAAGACCGCAATCACCATTCATGAAAAGAAGTTAAATAAAGAGACAATAAATGGCAAAATCGTTGCATAAATAGCAATAAAGAATAGTCAAAAAAATAGGCAAAGATAAATTTATTTGTCTCTGCTTCCATTCAAAACGGAAGAGAAAAGAAACTTCTTCTCATTAAACTGCCATTTGCTGCCCCCCTCTTACCTTCCAGACATTAATGGAGTGTTGGCTTAGGGCCAAAAGTAAACTCAATTGCAATTGCACAGCAATAACAACAAAACAAACACCTATACATACACAGACACACTTACACACACAGAGGAGACATACAACAATGAAAGATGCCTATCAAAACCTATAAATAAATTTACCATTTGCCAAGTCAAAGGCAACAAAACGGTAGAAATATTCAAGAATTAATGCAAAGATGTCAAGGGGGGAGAAAGAAAAAACACGCATACGTCCTGTATGATAGGCGAGGCCAAGAAAAATTTCTGACAGCAATTGACGGGGTGAGGTGAGGGTGGTAAAGCAATAAAAATCCTCAAGTTGACGATGCCGAACGCGAATGAGAAATGTCCCTTGATGCATACACACAAACACGCACATATACATATACATATTTGTGTGTGTGAGTGTATCAATGTACGTAGACGACGTTGTCAACAAAATAGAGCAAATACAAGTCCTTGTTCCAGGTTCAGAGAGCCTTGCACCTGCGGCCTAAAAGTATGCAATAAAATGGCAACCGTCATCGCAGCTTGTTGTCGCCGTTTTGCATTAGGTCCTGCGAAATTGGACTTGGTTACATTTCATTCCTTTTCCATTTCTTTTCCCTTTGTGAATCCTGTACTAACAGAAATTCAACTCAAAGAACAAAAGCAGGTATGATGTATTTCGTATTGATGAAGTGGCAACTTTGGTATCGACTTGAAATAGACTTTAAAATAATTTGCTCTCTCTCTCTATCTCTCTCTTTTTTAACATGATGTTAAATCTAAATATTTAAATTTCATTTTTCTTTACAGGTAAGCGTCTTACAACTTTAAATATTTTACCCTAATATTTGTTGGTATTGGTAAGTTATTATTGAAAAGTTTTAAACAAGAAAAGTACACTTTAAAAAGTAAAAAAGTGAAAGTCATATTAAACATTTGTTTTTAAAAATCTGTCGGAAAAGAAGTCTCATCACAAAGTTAATCACGGCTTTAAAATGATTCTTGCTTTATTTCGCAAAAATCTAGCGGGTTCTGGTTAAAATTTTGAATAGTTAATAGATTTCGTATATAAGTCTGAACTTTTTTGATTCCCTTTCTAAATGGACTTGTCGATTAAGGAGAGTTGAAGATTATATAATGATCATATTACGACTTAATATATAATATATAATTATAAATTGAAAAAATTTCAATTTTTGGTTTATTCAAATCCCAACAGGAACAGATAATAAATTGTTGCTTAGCATTCATTAGGGAACTACAAAATCAAGTTTTTCAATTCAGTGAATAGAAGAAATACATAAAAAAACATCGTAGTATTGTTTAAACTTCAAGTTGTAAAAAGGATTTAAAATACTAAAAGAAATATTGGGTAATGAAAGCTAATTGGTTCAAGACCTCTGAAATAATCTTTGATTAAAATAGTATCTCAATTCCAATTGACATACGTAAAACTTTGCATATATATAGGATATAGTGTAGTCTATCATCATTCTTATTGTTGTTTTCAACTGTTCTTTAGGTTGTTTGCAATGCGCTTTTAATTTGACCGCGTCTGGCAGTGGAAAACGGCAACATCCCAGAACGTTGGCGGCCTTTCCTTTGCTAACGCAACGGCGCAGAAACTTAATTTTCCGTCTTCAATGTTGTTGTTCTTGTTGTTGTGGTTGTTGTTTTTGTTGACTTGAGGTTTTTTGCATTCGCAGTGGCAAAGTTTCAGCATAGTCGCTAAAAACTTTGGCCATTTGTTGCAACATTTTCCACAGAGTAAGATTGAGAGAGAGAAAGAGAGAGACAGAATGCCAAGGCTATTTGTTGCTTCGCTGGGCCAGACGATTTGGAGGAGATGAACAACAAAACCCAATCATTTTCCTACTCTTTCTATCTTGTCTCTATTTCTACATACTTCGGTCTGAGAAAGAGAAAAAAATTTTAATATACTCGTGAATGGGTAGCCCATTGGTTGACTGGCTGGCTGACTGGCTGGTTAGCTGGCTATATGCCATGCTTCGTGTCACGCAATTTTGTTACAAAAATAAATTTTATTTCACTTCATTCATTCGCCACCCATCCACCTTCTTCTCATATACATCCTTTTTCATTTCATCGGGCTCTTCGTTGTCGTCCTGTTTATGAACTCCAAGCGCCCTTAAATTGTCTTTATGCCGTTGGGGGCATGTCCTTTGACCCCAAACCTGCTTGGCAAATATTTTGCGTTTTGGCAAAATGACATCCTTTGCAGTTTTTTTTTTTACCATTTCTTTTTTGCTAAATTTAGTTTACGTTGGGCTGTCTGATTGCATATTTAGCCAAGCGTTTCCTGGGGGAAATTAAAATGTACTTTTAAAGACGCCTGAAAGTAGGCAACATACAACTAACTATATTTCAAACATCTTTTACTTACACATTTCCATCAGATATTATTTCTCTCTACTCTCTTTTTCAATGCCCTTACTCTGTCTCTGTCTCATTCACTCTGTTATTTGAGCATGACAAATATTATTTCATTTACCTTTTTCGCGCTTTGTTAGTCAAGTGCATATATATATTTGACAAGTAAAAATAGACAAAAAGCAATCGGTTTCCGCTTTTTCATGATGCACATTGATTTTGGGTTTGAAGTATCAATGCTAATGAAGTACGAGAATTGAATGAAAGCAGGAATATGATGATGCTTCGAGGTTATTGCTTCTAGTTATGGAATGGAAGTGGATGTGCAACAGTTCATTGCTCTTTACTTTAACTATTTATGAATTACTTGAATTGAAACAGGTTTCTTTTTTTATTACATCTCTGAAGAGCTTTGAATCTTAATTTGTTTAAACACTTTTAATAATAGCACATTATTTATGAGGTCATATTCATAGTCGAAGAATATATTTGCTACAATACAAATAAGTTAACATAAGAATGCAGAAAAAAGACAGTTCCATCACCCAAGCGAAAAGGTTTCTAGTTAATTTCATAAAATTGGCGAATTCTAAAAAAGTATTTTTAATTAAAACAAAGCAATGAGAAACAAAAACTAACTAAATAATAAACTTACAAAAAATTCGGCTATTCTGGTTCCAACGAACCAGCCTTAAGTATGTTTTTCTTTCATCTCATTTTTCTTGTTTTCCACATTCGTTAAAGCCCTCAAGCAATTGCTATATTTTGGAGCATATTCCTCTTTCTTTTGATCCTTTACCGTCTCTCTTGTACATTTATACCATACAACCGTAATAATGCCGAAAATCAAACCCAAAATGATACCAAGAACTGCAAGGGCTGCTACATATGCCAACAGGTGAACCTCATTAGCTAAATAAGCCAAATAATCGATTATCGGCTGTACAATATAAACGCAAACAATTTCTATAGGATTTAGAATCATTTTTTCGTTTATATTAGTTTGAAAGTGTTGTTCAATATTTTTAGTTATTTTTTATGTGATGTAAGCGGCAAGGCTTTTGTGCTTTTTGTGATTTACAAGTTTCTGATTATTGATTAAGGAAATTTAAGAATTGCTTCCATAAAAACGAATGAAAACTATTCCACAGCTTACAGTGTTTGAGAATGTGTTGGGTATTTGCTTTTTATACCCTTGCAAGGGTATATTAATGTTGGTCAAAAGTTTGCAACGCATAGAAGGAAGCGTTTCCGACTATATAAAATATATGTATTCCTGATCAGCATGACGAGCTGAGTTGATATAGCCATGTCCGTCTGTCCATCTGTCTGGATCAACAGCTTCTCCTGCGAGACCATAAAAGCTACAGAGCTGAAATTTTACACCCAGGCTTCTTTTTGCTGCAGGCATGGTATATCTCGGAATCATCTCGATCAGATGACTATATCATATAGCTCCCATTGGAACAATCGGTCGAGAATAGAGTTAAACCTGTTCCTAGCTGTATAATATGAATCAAATTTTATTAAATCTTACTTTCGACCCCTTTAAACAATTCTAAATTCTAACACCTAGACAAAACTGAAATAAAATCAACATTTTCGTTTAATCAAATGATTTTCTTTGATTTAATAATCAGTAAAAATAAAATTCTTCCCAATTTTTTCTTCCACCTTTATACAAAAATGGACTTTTCGGATTATTTTGCCAAACAAATTCAAATTTTTCATTGTCATTTGCACACGGACTATGGATTACTTGTTAAAGTGGCTACCTGCATAGCCTTTGGGGCAGTTTGTGGCTGGTTGATGAGTCTGGTGACTTTAATTATCTATCAATTGGCCATATGCCTGAGTACACAGACCTCATTAGTGAGGCAACGTTATGACAACGAGAATGATGATTCCGATATGGATCTAGATGATAGGTATGCCAATACCAGCTGGGAACGACAAGAGATTATAACAATGAGACAAAATTACAATATGAATCGATAAAAGTGGCCTTGTCCATTGATCTGTGTGTGTCTAAATCAGAGATTTTTGTAAGCCGAAAGGCTCTCCTTCAGCATAAAAAAAAAAAAAAAGAAAAGTCTTTTCTTTCAGCCGGAGCTCCTTCTTCAGACTGTCTCAAGTGGTTCAGCAGTTTTGATACATTGTGTGTGTGTCCCTCTCTCTCTCTCTTTCACACCCAATCTCTGCCAAGCAAAGTCATTAGCACATTTTTTGTGTTCCCTTGCTTTAAATTCAATTACTCTCCATCAACCGAAAGCCACATCAATGAGAAAATGCAGCTACCTTCTCATGTGCGAGCGACCTACCAATTTTCCCCATCATCATCGTCCCCTCCGTTCCCCTATCTCTCCTCTGTCTCTATGGCATGGCATGTGTTTGCTTTGGTACAGTGGCCCCCAGGCTAAAAATATTTAATAAACCATATCGTTTCTGTTTTTTTTTTTTTTTTTTTTTTTCGTATTTTATTTCATAAAATTCTTCGATGGTTTTACGTTTTTTTTTTTTTGTTGTTTGATTCTGTGTTGATTTTTCGCAAATAGCTTGAAGCTATTTTTTGCACAAATTTTATATAAAATATTGGCTGTCTCTTTTTTTAGGTTTCCTTTTTTTGATGTGTGCGCGTGTGTGTGTTTTGCAGGGGGCGGGTGGGTCAAAGGTCATGACTTGATTTAAAATTAGCCGGGCTACTTAGTTGATTTTAGTTAGTGGCAAAATTTGCTCTTTTTTTCAGCAAATTGTTATATTTTAAATTTCATGTTTTGCTGGCAATGGAAAGAAAATATTTTAAATTATATAATAGAATATGTTGAAATATATAAAAAAGCAACTTAAATTGGGGGAATATTTCATGAGTTGAATTATAACAAAGCATGAGAGCCAAAACAAAATTCTAAAATATGAGAAGTTATTGAAGTTGAGAATAATACTATATGTATCAAAGGGACAATACATGTGGGAGATCACACTATTGGTAACCATTTCTTTCTAGAACGAATGATATTATATTTGTACATCATAACAGAATGTTAAAGTCTTAGAAAATCAACTTTGAATTCAAAAATTATTTTCTAATGAATTAAAATCCGATTTGCTATATGTTTGTACTAAATACAGAGGTTTTAAAATAACAAGTGTTGTTTTGAATTGCCCGCTATTTCGTTAGATGTCACTATTTAATACTTAACAAATAGAAACTACTCCAAGTATAAAAATGGAACGATACATAACAAAAATTCACTATAAGAATGATGAAAATTTCGCAAAAACTTGTAAAAATATAACATTTTTGATCATCGTGAAGCACCTTGTCGGACAGCAATATAGAAATTGCTAGATCTTGTGATTTAACACCTTGCGACTTCCTGCTTTGGAGCCTTGTAAACTAAACCTTCTACGCCAACATCCCAAGGTTGATTCAAGACCTCAAAGATGAAATTTGTAAGGCTAACGTGGACATAGGGAAGCCACTTTGCAATTTGGTTATGGAAAATTTCTTGAAAAGGATGTTGTCCTGCAAGCGTGGTAGTGGTGCTCATTTGGCAGATGTTATTTTCCACCATGAACGTTTTATCTTCCTCTTCATAATTTAATAAACATTCGATCATTTACATTAACAAATGACATTTTTCTTTGAACATTAAAACAACACCTCTTATTGGTAAACTCTTTATATATACATAAATCACATCCAGTTTAAATTTGTTCGCCATTGTCATATGTCATTGAACCCTCTTGTTACGCTTTTTGTTCATCAATTTTAAACTGTAAACGAGTTAAATTAAATTTTAATATTGGAACATTTAAATATAGTAACAAATTTAGAATTAACGCAATTACTAGCTTCTATTTAAAGCCAAAAATTTCTAAAAACTAAATACTCAGAAGTAAGATATCTTATTGATTCAACTATTTGACTTCACCTAACATTTGCTACCCCAAAAAAATTTTCTTTCCATATTTACAATGGTTGAAAATTGGCGTTCAATTTGACACTTTATTATTTTTTGACCATTTTGTTTGCACTTTGTATTAAAATTGGCTAACAAAATCTACAACTATTTCTAGAAAATTATGATATATAATTTAAAAAGCCATTTTGTCTTTTTTCGAACTTTACTCGAAACAAAAATTTCATATTTATTTTTTTAAGATTCAAAGTCTTTTTTATTTTCATATTTGTAATTTGTTGTTAATAAGGTTTAAAGGAAAGATTTGATGATTTTCGCAAATGATCTTTTCAAAATCAATTAATTTTGTAACCTTTGACTATTTTCAAATGTAATTTCATCTTTCAAAAAGTTAACTTCTTGAAAACTTTCTTTAAAGAATCTAAGTTAAAGTTATTACTTTATAAAACTATTTTCAATAGTTACTTTGGTAACTTAAATTTCATCTACTGAAGAGGCAGAGGCTTCTTTTTAACAACATTTCAAAGTATTTTTTTTTGTGTTATTTTTTTGAAATAAAATATTTTATTTCACTAAAGCAAATGCCTCAAATTACACACACAGTTGGCTCGTAAACTTACCCATGGTGGGGAGGGGGGCAAAGAGAACACATAGAACACTCTAGCCAAGTGAACCGCACACGAAAAACTCAATGCGGTATAGAAAGAGTTCAATGCACCAAGCGAAGCAACAATCCGAGTAGTCCAGGATCCAGACAGAGACACAGAGTAACAGGAACAGAGTTGGTGTAAAATACATTTTCCCTCAGTGGAAATTCGAGAGCCGGAAAATGCAACTCTTCGTTGATGGTGCATATAAAAATGCGCGCTGAGCCGTTGCCTAGACAACACAGTACAAGAGGCGGCAAAAGCAGCATCCCTCAGCCTACTTTCATCCTAAGCCTTCATCCCGACATCATTACACACGTCATGGCAAATTGTAAATATTTTTCTATTGCGCTCTGACTGTGCCACACAGACACAACACACATACATATACTCATATTCATTCATATATCGGATGGTAGAAAAATTCTTGTGAAAATGCTCATGTTTCAATGAAATGGAAAACCTTAATGAATCCGCTAAACCACCCACCCACCACCCAAACCCTTACACTTTTGCCATTTGAAGAATTTAAGAGTGTTTTTTTTTTTTAAGTACCGTCAACTTTTATACTTCTTTATCAGAGGAGAAGCAAAGGGTAGTTGTGTTTTGTCTTTATCTAAGTGTAAAACTTGAAAACTATAACTGATTAAGGTCAAATTGGAATCAAATTCTTGTAACACCAATTCAGAGATTGAAGTCAATTACAGATTTCAAAACCTAAAATGAATTTCAAAAGCATTCAATTATTTAATTCTTACTTTTTCTATTCAAATTTGACTAATACAAATTATCAAAAATACATTTTACTTTTCATAGATTTATTATATGAATATCTCTTAATAGGTATTACCTTATTCGTACCTCACAATTTTTCGTTCATTTCTTTCATGTTATTTATGTATCAATGAAGGCATATGCCACACCCCTTCTCCCATCTAACTGATGGCCACTTCAATCACCAATTTACGTATGTATATGTAAGCCTATGTTAAAGTGCAGTGGCAAAAGTTTTCCTTTCCGGATTGCATTTGGAAAAATTTGCCACGGCAACTCCCAGTGACAGCTGTTTTATGTCTCAACGATAGTCACGAGATTGCAGTTATGACACCCTAAGCGCCTTTTAGCCACCCTCTTCTCACTCTCCCCCTCTCTCTCTCTCTGTCTCTGTCTGAACCCACTGCACCCGCGTAACGAAATGAAGCTTAAGCTTTACATTCAAACTCAAAAACGTACCGCCCACTAAATGAATTATATGAGGGTTGGGTTTGAGATTGGTGATTAAATACATTCCCATTCCAAATACCATTAATACCCCCCGTCCCCACCCCTTTAGCATAACCACCGATGTCAGTGGCACCACCGCCACTGTCTCTCTTGTAGCCATGTTGTCTTTGTCTTTTGCCACCCATTCATTCATTCATTCGTTCATTCAGTAACAGATTCTCTTTCAATTCGTTGCTGTCGCCTTCTTCACTTGCATTGAAATATTTTCTTTTTTTTTTTTTCTTGCAATTATAACTCTCTCTCGCTGTCTCTTTGCTTCAAAATAAAAACTTGGAGAAAACAGAAAAAAGAGTAACGGGGGGTTCCCAGTGTCTGTTTTTGAAATGTTGTAAGCAGAATTTTTCGAGTGGTTCGTGGTAAGGGTGGGGTAGGATAGGGGAAGGGAGTTGTAAACGTTTGGGGATAACACAAACAATGGTTTCTAGACGAAGAGGGAGCATTAAGTGACTATAGAAGACAAAATATATATAAAGTAAGACAATGAAGCTTTGGGGGAAAACGTTGCCAAATTGTTGAAACTAGGCTAATAACTGCGGGTACCAGAGCTATGAATAGAAAACCAAAAGAATTAAGAACAGACTGTACTTTCTTTAGTCAAATAAAGTAAAGAAGCTGTTGAACTATGAAACCAAAATGAATCTGAAATGACTCAGAACAATATGGAAATATTAGACTTTCAAAATGAATCAAACTATATAAAGAAATGTCAATTTTTAAGTTTTTTTTACCTTTATGGAATAATCTTTATATTATTTTAACTAATTTGCTAAATTTCAACAAAGTTTAAATTGTGTTTGTAAAGAGATCCATAAACGCAAAGCCAACCCTCGCAATTCTTTGCACTTAATGAAATTACCTATCATTAATGAATTAATTTGAATAATTAGTTATTACTGACAATTACAATTTATTCAATTAATTCAATGCAAGGCAAATTGTGCCTTACATGACTACATTTCCACCATGTTGAACCGTGAAAGGACACGTCAACTACGCTCGACATATTTTCAGTTATTTAATCGTGGAATTTTCATATACACTGCCTGGCTACTCTATGGCATATCTCGTGTTTGTTATTTTACAAAATTACGCTATAATCGTAAGACAAATTCAATGGAAGAATTACAATATCATCGAATACTCTACAAGTTAATGTTGTTTTTCAAAGGAGTTGTGATTCTGCAACAATTGCCGCAGTACTTCACTTTAGGCGCTTACCTTTGGTACTTTGGCCTGGAAGTGGAAAGTAATGAGGGTCAGAATTTTCTTATATCCTTTCTGATCCTGTCTATAACTCTTTATGTCATACGACGACTCATTATATTTCTACATTCGAAAAATGATCGAATAATTATTAGAGATCTTTTGCATGAAATATTTTATGTTAATAATATAATGGAACGTAAATTTGGTTTAATCTATCGTTGCGATTCGAGTCTTTTGTGTCTTTATATTTTGAAAATAATTATATTCTGTATAATGATGGACTCGCAATGGCATAAACCATATTTTATGTGGATAATATTTTTCTATTGGGTCCTAATGGAATATTGCATATTAGGATATTTTATCTATCAGTTGTTAGTCCTTAACTGGTGCAATAATATAACAATGTTTCTGGAACAATTTATCAAACATCATGAGGAGTATCAGAATGGCATTAAGGAATCATATCATCGACGTTTGACTTGTCTATTCAAATTGCATCTTCGTATCACAAATTTACATAAATCTATTAACAAAAAGTTATCTTGGTTAACAAATTCAATTTATTTAACCATTTTTAATTGCATTTTCAATATGCAATTATTGATTGAATGTTCCGTTTTTGCTAATGATGAATTGGATAATAAGTTTTATATCATATCTGATAGTTGTCTTGGACCAGTTTTTGTACCCATACTCAATGTCCTAATGATGGGCGTCTGCACAGATCGTTTTCGTAACTCAGAATTGATGTTACAGCAACAGATTGTCATTATAAATCAAATGTATATGAAGAAAACTTATTACTTAAAAGGTCTAAACGTTATCAATAACGAGGTAAGTTTTAAATCTTA
The DNA here is from genome assembly GCA_035045865.1 of Drosophila austrosaltans. Classification (NCBI taxonomy): domain Eukaryota; kingdom Metazoa; phylum Arthropoda; class Insecta; order Diptera; family Drosophilidae; genus Drosophila; species Drosophila austrosaltans. The sequence goes on from JAWNOQ010000083.1 coordinate 3,238,582, forward strand.
AAAGTGTCTTCGCGGCTCAAATAAAACTTCTCTTTTTGTTATCTATCTTTAGCATTCCTCATTGATAATTTTTCAAAAGTTGGATCCCTTACAAAATTTAATTATATTGGGCACTACATGTGATCGAGAGTTTGTCTTTGATTTTATATTGACTGTAATAACGACAGCTTTGTCCTTCATACAGTATACCATATCGACTGGTGGCAAAACTGATGAATGTGTATCGCATAAATAATTTAATAATATATGTATGGAATGAATTTATTTATAGTAATTAGAAATATTTTGATTATCTTCTTCTGTATATATCCAAAATGAATGTTTGTCTGTATGACATCAATGAACTCAAAAACTACTGGACCGATTATTATGAAAATTGGTATATACAAGTATATATATGGTATATATAAGTATTTTTCCAGGGAGAATATGTTCATTGACGCCACTCGCCACCAGGTGTCGCTGCAGAGTAGCAACTTCTGCCCCGTTCAACTGATTGTCATAAAAATTATTATGACCTCTTTGGGTAATCTTCAGGGAAGTTGATATGCATAAGACCACTTATAACTAGTTTTCTTATAAAATTGATTTTTATACCCTTGCAAAAAGGGTATATTAATTTTGGTCAGAAGTTTGCAACGCATAGAAGGAAGCATCTCCGACTATATAAAGTATATATATTCTTAATCAGCACGACGAGCTGAGTTGATATAGCCATGTCCGTCTGTCCGTCTGTCTGTCCGTCTGTCCGTCTGTCCGTCTGTCCGTCTGTCTGGATCAACAGCTTCTCCTCCGAGACTCTTAAAGCTACATAACTGAAATTTTGCACCCAGGCTGCTTTTTGCTGCAGGTATTGTATATCTCGGAATCATCCCGATAGGATGACTATATCATATAGCTCCCATAGGAACGATCGGTCAAGAATAGAATTAAACTTCAATAACTTTGTTGTTTTTCAATCAATTGTTACGAAATTTAGTGTTCATAAGTTTAATACACCTTCAAACAAATCCACCAAGTTTTATCAGAATCGTTTGACTATATCTTATAGCTCCCATAGGAACGATCGGTCAAGAATATTGTTTTAGAGCAATAACTTGGGTGTTTTTAAAACGATTGTCACGAAACTTGGTTTTTGGAAGTTTAGTATATATTGAAATGTCTGTGCTAAGTTTCAGACAAATTGGTCATCTATATGCTATAGCTCCCATAGGAACAATCGGGCCAAAAAAATTTTTTCGTCGAATTACATTTTTTTCTTAAGCCACGAACATTTAATGTAGGTTTGACTTCTTTTATATGCTTTCTAATGTAATTGTAAATGAGTAATTGTTAAATAGCAGTTTGCAAGGGTATACGAACTTCGGCACGGCCGAATTTAGCCCATCCTTCTAGTTTAATTTATTACTTATGTAAATACCCAAAGAATATTCTTTTAATATTATTAAAAGATAGCCCAATCGGCGCTTTAACAAGAACCAAATGTAAAGAAAAAGTTTATAAAAAATGTCTTGAGGAATTTCCAAGAAATTAGTATGTAATGTCCTGGGGAATACATGGAATGTAAATTCAATTAAATCACTATAAACAAAGGAAATAAAAAATGAAAATATTGATTGAAAGTTTTAACTATTTCTAACAATAATAATAAATTAACAAAGATACTTTATAACTCAATCACTTACTTAGCTTACAAATAGTAAGGGAACACCAAATCTAATTAAAATTAATAAACAAAATAGTTTTACCTAATTCCATTCAACACTTTGCAAATCAACTTCTTGACACATCTCTCGTTTTCAATTTGAAACATAGTAAAGTTCTCTCATCACAATATTGAAATCTTTAATTTAAAACTACAAAACAACTAACTTAGTTTAACAGTTTAAATACTAAATACCATTCTGCTAATAGAAACCTTTATAAGACTAAATCAATTTAATCAATTCCTAATCCAGAAACTACAAAACTCTTAGCATAGGCAGCGGAAACTTTATTATTATACACTTGATGTAATAGCTTTTACATTTCCTTTTTTTGCCCCGGCTATTTGTTACCTCTTTTCTTTTCTGTATTCAGTGTAATACATTTTACTCGACTTGCCTCACAACCCAATCCATTGGAAAATGCCTGTTCAGCAGGACCAAGTGAACCTCTCTAACCTTTATTCTTCAATCGTCCTATCAGCTCTCCCCCAAAAGGCAAGCCTTTGTGCACCTTTTTTTCTCCCTCTCTCTCTCTCTCTCTATGGAAATATCGAAACCAGCAACAACTGTGCCCACATTAAACTCAATAAAATAAATGTGCAGCCATAAATTACACAAAGGCCGTCAGTTACATACAAATACACACACACACACACATATATACACAATCTAACACACACTTATACACGGACAGACTATGCAAAAATCGACAAGTGCCACAATTTTTTATGCAAAATAATCCTTTTTTTTGCCTTTGCCGGCGCCCATTGATGAATTATAGCAAATTAATTTTACACTAAAAAGCGACAAAAGCTAGGCACAATGACACGCCCACTCCACAGCCTCTATAGAGATGCGCTTGTTCTCCTTTTTTTGGCCAAGCTTCTTGGCCATACATTGAGTACATGAAGCTTATCAGACCATTTGCATGGCTGACGTTGCCTAGGCAAACAGTTTAACCATATCAAATTCAAATTCGCATAAATTTTGAAAGTCTCCAAACCTAAAAAAAAAAAAAAAAATAAATCGATTGCCAGCAGGAAGAGCTCTGCTCCATTTTTTCTTGTTTTTCTTTTTTTTTTTTCAATAGAAGGAGAACGATGATGATGAGTTGGGCGGTTGGTAATGGAGGTGGGGCTTAGACTCCATCGCTAAAAAACTCTAACCAAAGTCAAATCGATTATTATTTTATCGTCTATAGAAGGTAGGAGGGTTGGGGGACATGGTGAGGGTACTTTTTGCGAGACACGTTTTTTGAGGGTTGTAAAAATAAATTTAAATGTACCGGCAAAATGTATCAAAAATTGAATATTTCACATTTTTGTTGGTCCCTCTTTGTCGCTTGCTTTTTCTTGCCACAAAGAGAGAAAAAGAGTATGCTAGAGCAAAGAGAGAGTTGTGGGAAGGGGGGGGGGGGGCAGAAAACCGTCAAAATGGTACGTGACTGTTGAATGTTGATTGTTTGTTGAACTGTTGCTGGTTGCCGTTGATGTGTTTCAAGTTTGAGTTTGAGTTTTACTTTTTTTTTTGGGTTTTCGGTTTTGGTTTTTTTTTTTTTGGCATTTCTGATAAGTTCCTGATAAATTGCGTGGAAATTAATGTGTCTGAGAGTTACCTAAAATTAAAATTAGAATAAAAATGGTGAAAAAATAATTAAATTCCTTTAAAATGGAATGCAAGTAGAATTGATCAAAGTGGCAAGTAGATTTTGTAGTTAGCATTCACAATCTAAGTTCAAAGTTGAAGATCGGACAATTGACATAATTTTTAGTTAACCAACCTTTATATATAATATTATATTGCTTAATTAAAGAGCAGGTCCAGAAGTTAAGGTATCCCTTTGAGGGCGATCGACAGGCATTACATAATATTTCAATAAAAAGGAATGTAAACTAAACTAATACAATTAATTAAGGTAACCGACCAACTATTTTTATGGGAATTACTTTTGGCTATGAGAGATGTTTATGGTCAAAGTTGGATATCAGTTTGAGAGCTATTCAGGAAATAATTTCAATGAGAAATATACATAAGTACACTCTCAACTATTCATTAAAGGGAAATCGTACAAAATTACATAAACTTTTAAAATATAATTCTTAGATTAAAAATGGGAAGGCAAGTTCGTTTATTCCTGATAGTAAATAAGTTTTAGTGTTTAAAGATAACTTGTTATAACTATAAGTTCAGTTAGCCAAATAATTTGTATAAATTAAGGTTAAGGGAGAAAAATTTATAGTGTGTTGTTTACATTTTTAAAAATGAACTAAAAAGATATAATAATTATGGACAAATTAATTCAATATTTGAACATTTTTCTTCTATTATCTCTATCTAATTCAAAATTCAGATTTTATATACCATTGTAAATTCTCATATTAACTCAGCAGACAGTCCTCTTCAAAATACTCTAAAATACGCTCATGTCCCAGACTAAAGCACTTTCACTATCATTCAAAACATATTGCACTAATATCTCATATAAAATTTAATAATAGCAATTAAATGAAATATGTTTTCCTTTTCGAGAGGGAACCTTCTAACAAGCAAACAAATTAAATTCTTGGCCCCCAAAATCCCTCTCAAAAAACAACAAAAAAAAAAACTCGAAGAAAAACGCAAAACTCAATTCCGTACTTGCTCAAGAACTAATTAAGCATTCAAAAACGTTTTGGGCATAAAGTTTAAATTGTCTGTGGGCGTGGCCAGAAATCCAATAATAAAGATGACGACGAAACAAACAGCAACAACAACAACAACAAGGATGGACGATGATGGCAATGGAAGAGACGTTCATAAATTATGGCAAATTATTAAGCAAGAGTCACAGAAAAGTTTCAGTTGTTTTTTTTTTGGTGTTGTTGTTGTTGCCTTTTTTGTTTTAGCACACGCGCCAAAAACAAAGTGAACTGAAACGTCTTTGAGGGTGATTTATTTTTATTATTATTGGCGGTGAATTTTAAATCAAAAAGCGTTCACAAAAGTATGCTATACATTTTTGTGCGAAGCATTGACAGAGAGAGAAAGCGCGAGAGAGAGAGAGAGAGGGGAGAGTGGGAGAGTAAAATCAACGGCAGCTGCTTTTGTCGTTATTAATAACTGTTAATTATTCACCATTATAACTATGACTGGATGGGAAAGAAACGTGGAGAGAGAAGCGGGAAAACAAGGAAAGAGCTTTTCCTTCGGTTTCTAGTCCTGAGTTTAGTCTAGTCATTTTCATTTGCCTTTTCATATAGTTTGGCATTATATTTTATGTGCTTCTTAGTTAACGCCAGTCTTTTTCTATCACCATCTCACTTTCGCTAACTCTCTCTGTCTCTCTCTGTCTCTTCTTAGCATATTTACATATTATTAAAAAGTTTTCCCCAGCTCAGCAGACAGTGAAAAGTGATGTAGGAAGCGAAATGCTAGTAAAAGTGGAAAATGTAAGAAAAACGAAACTTTTCTATTTTGCCTTGGCTCTGAAAAGTTATTGAAAATTCATGAATAATTGACATTTATTGCAGTTGGCACAAGTGATGGTCGATAATGGACAAATGAGAAGACGCCCTTTTTGCTTTTGGTATGGGTGTGGCAGCTATAGTTAGTCGTTCACTCACTCTCTCTCTCTTTGTGTCGTTGCATAGACATAAATATTAAAGTAGCTTACATACTTAATTGTAAATTATGTATTCAATTAGCTTTCCCAGACACAGTCAGGCTCAAATGTCCTTTACTAGCCTGGCCTGTTGGTCAAGAAAGTTCAATCAAATTTTGGTAGAATTTATATATTTTACTCTGTGTCAGCTGCAGGTTACAACTTTTGCCTAAAACAAAGACAAGTTTACAATGATGGTTATAGCTTGATTATAAGATAAGGAACTTTAATGACCAAGCGTGTGTGTAAGGACATAATTGATATATACATAAATTTCAATTACATACTTTTGTAATCGGAACAGCCTTAATATGTTTCAAATCTTATTACGCTTGACATAAATATCAAAAAGGTATACCATTTAAATTATTTTTGCAAATGAATCAATAATATAAATAAATCAATTCATTTTACATATCTTATGCTTATGCAACAAAAATGCATGACTTGTGATATTTAGTTACATTTTTCAGATTGCATACGATTCAATTACGAACAGGAGCATCTTGGGCGCACCATCATTTTAATTGAACTTAAGGAATAATATTGTTCTCGCCATGAATACCACACAATTCCCTTAATACCCAGACTGTTGCTATATGACCCTTTGAAATGCGTTCCAAATAAGTTACTGAAAATATGTATAAAAATAAGTAGAAATCCTTATTAGACTTTCGTTTGATAATATACCTTTGTGTGCAATCGTTATACCACCAGGCCCCAATCCGTTCTAGAGCACAATTTTCAGTTGCCCTTAAATCATTGTCATTATCATAGGTAGAGAATTTTTGATCCTTATGATAGATTAATGAATCTCCCGCATCGCCAGTATAGGTTCCCAATTTGCTCATTTTATACAACGCATTTTCATTTTCGATGTAAAATTCATCATATCGCGCAAATCGAGTGTTTCCCTCGAAATCCTCCAAATGGACATACAGTTCAAAGGTCTGTGATTTCGTAATGGCATGAAGTTTGTCCAAACCAATAAAGAAATCGCCTTGGAGATCTCCAAAACCATTTTTGTATTCTGTCCAATTTCTAAAAAAGTTCAGGTTGACATTTGACCGGCTGGCGATAACAATATAACCTGCTCCAGCAATATGAGCATTGCACAGAACTGGGAACGGATCGAGTCCCGGAACAGTAATTTCATAAATGCCTTCATCCCCATATCCCTGTGGACAGGATGTTAAAATCTGCGACGTATTTTCGATGAGGTTTTGATCTTCTCCGATTGTTGTCAAAGTAATATCATTAAAACTAAACAATTGTAATAAACGGTAGGTTAGAAATGTCAGTTAAATCGGAAATTTTATATTTTTACCTTATAAGTCCGGATTTCTCTTCCTCAATCACATCGTCTGCTGTATTAGAAGTCGGTAATATTGGTAGACCAAAGCATTGGTTCAGTGTCAGACATAATGTCATCGCCAAGTAAATCCGAACCGCTTTCATTGTGGCGTTACTGTTACTATATGATTTCCGGCTTTCACAATTCCGCCTTATATGCCTTTTGATAAGGTAAAATCTTTATGGCTAAACATGATTAATTCGTTAAATTGAGATTAAGATTTTAATAGGTTGATAAGATATTTGAACTGATTATAGAACTAGTTTTTGACACCCCAAGAAATAAGTACATTGAAAACTCTCTTCGGCGGACAGCAACCGTCGGTGGTTTTTCGTTCGCCCAAGACAGGCGTCAGCCCAAGAGAGGTGTTCTTTATGGGAGTTTTCACTGCATTTGTTTGTATTTACGCGCTCTTAATTAGCAGAAGTTTTCAAGATACTTTTCTTAGAAATTTAGCTATAAAAACAGTTAAAATTTATAAAAAACAGTTAAACAAAAATAAATCCTCCATAAGTAAACCTTGTCACGAAAAAAGAAAACAATATTGTTTCTAATACTGGTACTGTATAATAATCAGTATGGTAGTTTATTTACTGTAAACAATTGGCTCAAGAACAACTGCCTTTGGGTCGCACCATCATTGTTATAGTTTTATATGAGTAATCGTTGCCACGCCATGTGTACCAAACTATTCCTTTTGTAATAAACTCTGTTTTCCCTATGTAATACGATCCGAAAAGGTTGCTGTAAAAATGTTTAAAAGTATTAAATACACTTACAAAAATTTTTATGTGAATTAAACGAGATTAATGTACCTATTTGTGCATTCTTCATACCACCAGGCCCCAAGACGTTCTAGAGCACAATTTTCAGTTGCCAATAAATCATTGTCGTTATCATAGGTAGAGAATTTTTGATCCTTATGAGACCTTAATGAATCTCCCGCATCTCCAGTGAATGCTCCCAATTTGCTCATTTTATACAACGCATTTTCATTTTCGATGTAAAATTCATCATATCGCGCAAATCGAGTGTTTCCCTCGAAATCCTCCAAATGGACATACAGTTCAAAGGTCTGTGATTTCGTAATGGCATGAAGTTTGTCCAAACCAATAAAGAAATCGCCTTGGAGATCTCCAAAACCATTTTTGTATTCTGTCCAATTTCTAAAAAAGTTCAGGTTGACATTCGTCCTTCTGGCGATAACAATATAACCTGCTCCAGCAATCTGAGCATTGCACAAGACTCGGAAAGGATCGAGACCCGGAACAGTAATTTCATAAATGCCTTCATCCCCATAGCCCTGTGGACAGGATGTTAAAACCTGCGACGTGTTACCGATTAGGTTTTGATCATCTTCATTTATTTTTAAGGTGTTTTCGCTTAAACTTAACAATTGCAGTTAAAAGTTGGTTATAATTCTCAGTTAGATAGGAAGTTTAATATTTTTACCTTATAAATCTAGCTTTTTCTTCCTCAATCACATCGTCTATTGTATAAGAAGTCGGTAATATTTGTAGACCAAAGCATTTGTTTACCGTCAGACATAATGTCATCGCCAAATAAATCCAAAACGCTTTCATTGTGACGTTAATGTTTTAATATGATTTCCAGTTTTCACAAGGCTGCTTTATATACCCTTTGATAATCTTATATTTTTATGGCCAAAGATAAATAATTTATTGGTTGATAAGATATTCTTTAACCCATACATACATATTTATAAATATATATGTACATACAAATATAATAATTGAACCAATCGTTAAATTAATCATTTATTTGTCATCACTTAATATATATACTTGTATACAGATGCTATAAACTATTGTTTCACTGAAAAAAATACAAGTTCAGCCACTTCGGTTTTTATAGACTTTTCTTTGAATTGAAGTCAAAACGATTCAAATGAAGAGAAAGCCCCCATAAATAAATTTCGTCATGAAAAAAGAGAAATGTAGTTTCTATTGATTCCGGATTATAATTAATATAGTAATTTACTAATTTTCGTTAGTCGTCAAATTGCTGTCTTATTGTTAAATGTTTAAAGTTTGAAGAGGTGGAGAATCATCGCCTTTTCGCAAACACAGGCACTTTTAGGTGCGGGAGGCACAAAATAGTTAATTTTTTTGGCAGCAACTTAATCGTACTAGATTCTAATACAACCGGAACTTGAGGAGTGAAGTTGGCTGCGGCAAACAATTTTGACGTTACCATATTAAGCTTGGGTTAAAGTTGAGGGTGTGTGAACTGATTTGTTTCAGAAGACTTAGGCATAAAGAACATTTCAGTAGGCATTTCTTATATCAAACTTATTTTTTTGGAACACCTAAAAGGAAACATTCACTTAGCCCTCTTTAATATGAATCAAATATATTGCCTGCATAGTTTTAGGCTCTCTTTTTATTTTTCTTAAAACAAAGACAACGGGAATTTAATCGATTGTGTGTACCAGAGTATTAGGCTATTTCAGTGATTAATTTCAATCAATTTATAGACCAGTTTTATTTCAATGTAAGCTTGGAAACATTAACTGGCTGCTGCCGAATAACTCATTTAATAAGCTAAAGAAATACTTTTGTAGCAGATCATGAACAAACCTCATTAAAAATGGAAAAAGTGCCTAAATTTAAAAAATGGAAGCAAACTGATTTAAAAAATATCAAAGAAGCTAACTTCGGCTCTGCCGAAGTTTGTATACCCTTGCAGCAAAATAATTGGTATAAATGTTTAAAAAAATCAAAAAAAAAAACAAAAAAGAAAAAAACACATATAAAAATTTTCACTTCTTCACCGAGCATTGAACCATCAAACACCGAAGCCCATCGTGCCAACGATCTACATACTACGCCACCGTCCTAATTCGATATATATGCAAGCCCATTGCATCTCGCTCTGTCAATTTTGTTCTGTGCAACAACACAACGCAAATGTTTCTGTCTCTCTCACACACCGCGTGGTGACGAATTTTTGCATATGTGTGTGTGTGCGTGATTGCTTCGAATTTGTTTTTGTTTCTTTGCTGCCAAAGAAAATCGCTTATTTTACTCGAGGTACCTCCACGTTTTAGTTAATAACTCCGGTGATAATTATCCGATCCGACTAATTTTTAAACTTGATCTGGATGATCGATTAAGGAACTTAACTTTTCATGTTTCAACCATGTAGCTTAAAATTTAAGCTCGAAAACGCATGGCTAAACAGACACACGGACGGACGGACGGACGGACAGACGGACATGTCTCAATCGACTCGGCTGTTGATGTTGATCAAGAATATATATACTTTATGGGGTCGGAAACGTATATTTCTATGCGTTACAAACATCTGACCAATTTTATAATACCCTCTGCAAGGGTATAACAAATGTTATGTAAGTAACAATTTGATTCTGTTGCATTCGTTAAACTTAATCTATCAGTAATTTAATGGTTATCAATCTTCGGTGAAGATAAAACAGTGTATATTCCCTTACTTTTCAATTCAATACAAATAAGTAGACTTAACTGTTTGTCGGGAGCATCAAAAACAATTTCAATGTATTCGAATTAGTTGATTATGAAACAAAACATTAACTTAAATTGATTTAATGGAAAAAAACGTATAATAGTAATATTCCAAAAAGCACAAATATACTTAGTATTTTCTTTCCCTTTTTTTATATTGGGCAATGTTTACAGCAAAATAATTAGTTTTGTATTTTTTTAATTACATTGTCATATGTACAGTACAATTGATTGGCTTACGAGCAAGTGCATTTGGGTCGCACCATCATTATTATAGTTTTATATGAGTAGGCGTTACCACGCCATTTGTACCAAACTATTCCTTTTGCAAGAAACTCTGTTTTCCCTATGTAATATGTTCCGAAAAGGTTGCTGAAAAGAAAATAGATGTATAAAATACACTTACACAATTTTTATTTTTACTTTAACCAAGATTTATGTACCTATCTGTGCATTCTTCATACCACCAGGCCCCAAGGCGTTCTAGAGCACAATTTTCGTTTGGCTTTAAATCATTGTCGTTATCATAGGTAGAGAATTTTTGATCCTTGTGAGACCTTAATGAATCTCCCGCATCTCCAGTGAATGCTCCCAATTTACTCATTTTATATAATGCATTTTCATTTTCGATGTAAAATTCATCATATCGCGCAAATCGAGTGTTTCCCTCGAAATCCTCCAAATAGACATACAGTTCAAAGGTCTGTGATTTCGTAATGGCATGAAGTTTGTCCAAACCAATAAAGAAATCGCCTTGGAGATCTCCAAAACCATTTTTGTACTCTGTCCAATTTCTAAAAAAGTTCAGGTTGACATTTGACCGGTTGGCGATAACAATATAACCTGCTCCAGCAATCTCTGCATTGCACAAGACTGGAAACGGATCGAGACCCGGAACAGTGATTTCATATATGCCTTCATCCCCACATCCCTGCGGACAGGATGTTAAGATCTGCGATGCATTACCGACGAGGTTTTGATCGTCTTCAGTTATTGTTAAGGCGTTTTCGTTTAAACTTCAGAAATATAATAAATGAAGGGTAAAAAATAGTTTTGTTAAATCGGATGATTTGTATTTTTACCTTGGTGATCTGGATTCTACATCTTCAGTATTAGAAGTCGGTAATATTTTTAGGCCAAAACACTGAATGATTGTCAGACATAAAGTCACTGCGAAATAATTCCAAACAACTTGCATTGTGTCGCTGGGGTAACTGAATAGTTTTCAATGTTTACTTGTCTTCTTTATATACCCTTTGAAGAGCTTGAATCATAGGGTCTTGAAAACTCTTAAGCTAAAATAAGTTTTTCCGAAATGTCATTGGCAAAATGCTGATAAGATATTTGTCTAACACTTGTTACTTATTATACCCTTGCAGAGGGTATTATAAAATTGGTCAGATGTTTGTAACGCATAGAAATATACATTTCCGACCCCATAAAGTATATATATTCTTGATCAGCATCAACAGCCGAGTCGATTGAGACATGTCCGTCTGTCCGTCCGTCCGTCCGTCTGTCTGTCTGTTTAGCCAGACCTTTTCGAGCTTAAATTTTAAGCTACATGGTTGAAACGTTGAGAAGTTAAGTTCCTCAATCGATTGAGCAGGTAAAGTTTAAAAATTAGTCGGATCGGATAATTATCACCGGAGCTATTAACTAAAACGTGGAGGTACCTCGAGTAAAATAAGCAATTTTCTTTGGCAGCAAAGAAACAATGAAGCAAGCAAGTCGTCCCTGCCGACATTGAGTATACCCTGTACCAACGAGTTATATTAAATAAAATAAAATAGCTTCGAAATCGTCATCAATTTCATGCAAAATTCTCTTTAACATGCAGCAACAGCAAACGCATGCTGTCTCGCTCACTCTTGCCAGCCAATGTCGCCTTGGCATTTCAGTGCAAAACTCATATAGGTATATCTCCGATAATTACTGTCCGATTTCGACAAAATTTGGTGAGCTGGTCCAGTTTGGGTATATAATTAGGTGTGCCAAGTAAGAATACGATATCTTTAATACAGCTCTAGTAATACGTTTTCGCGCTTTTCGGGGGCGGAAGTGGGCGTGGCAAAAATTTGAAACAAACTTGACCTGTGTATGTATTAGACGCATGTTCACACCAAATTTGGTGGCTCTAGCCTTATAGTCTCCGAGATCTAGGTGTTCATACGGACGGACGGACAGACGGACGGACAGACAGACATGTCTCAATCAACTCGGCTGGTGATGCTGATCAAGAATATATATACTTTATGGGGTCGCAAATGCTTCCTTCTGCCTGTTACATACATTTTAGCGACTTTAATATACCCTTTTACCCTATGGGTACAGGGTATAAAAATAAATTCCAAGCAATCACGCACACACACACATATGCAAAAATTCGTCACTAGGCGGTGTGTGAGAGAGACAGAAACATTTGCGGTGTGTTGTTGCACAGAACGAAATTTAAAGAGCGAGATGCCATGCGTTTGCTATATATGTCGAACTAGCTTAAGTGAGTTAAGTGAGGATGGTGACGTAGTACGTAAAGATCGGTCGCGCGATGGTTCGGTGTTTGGTGGATTCGATTCTCGGTGAATTCGGGAAAATTTTTAGTTGAGTTTTTTCTTTTTTTTTCTTTTTCGATTTTATTAAACATTAATACCAATTACTTTAAAATTTTTGTTTTTAAATTAAATAATAAAACAATGAAGCTGCAAGGGTATACAAACTTGGGCAAAGCCGAAGTTAGCTTCTTTGATATTTTATTATTTATTTTAGTGTATATAAAATCAATTGGTTGTTTACCGCTCTTTAAAATATTATATTTTGACATATAAACATATCTTCTTAAATATTGATCGAAATAACCATTCGATCTATTCATGTTTAAGTTATGCACTGAGTCAGTTTCGATACAAGAAGTAACTTCTGTGACACTGTTGTTCTTTTTTCAGGGTATATAAGCTTCGGCATTGACAAAGTAGAAACTATAGAAAAGTGTCATTTTAATTTAGACAGTCCATGTTATCTGTCTTTCAAAGTGTTATTAATTCGTATTTGTTAGTTGCAATTCCAAATAGTTAATTCTGTTTTATATAACGATAAATATTTGTTAAAGACGTAAAAACATCAAGAGTTGATTTGTATTCAATATTGATAACGATGAGTGATTTATGTTCATATTGAAAAATACATTTTAAGGCCCTTCATATGTATGGAAACTATATCTTAATGGATTTTGGTGTGAAGTTTGACTAAAACAAATTAAATTTAATTGAAAATAGGTCTAAGCTGCACCTGAATCATAGATATTTAGAAACAATAGTATAGATTTAATTCATTCTCATTTATATGGTTTTTTTTTTCAACAACTTTCATAAAATATTTAATAACTTTAACCATTGTGGTATATCCACATGCATATATTTTTGGTAACCAGTGTAGACTCTTAGAACTCTCACAAATCAGTGAAACAATTTGTCGGTCAATGTGAAACTGAATTTTAATTGACTTTAAATCCCTTACCAGCTGCAAATGATAATATGCAATTTTTGATTAAATCTAGCCTCCAGGTTTTTCTCTCAGTAGGGTGAAGGTGAGGTTTGGTTTGGTTAGGTTAGGATGAGGGGAGGGGAAAGATATGGGTTGAGGTTGAATGTGTTTTGGAAAAACCTGCCCACAGATTTGATATTATGAAAATGTATACAAAGCTTGACATATACTACCGTTGGCTATATAGATGACTACACACACAAACACACACACTCACATATACACGCGCATTTGAACTTTTGCATTTTTGCCATAAAATAACACCAGAGGGCGCTGTCAGCAGCATAAGCTTGGCATTTCCGTTTTTGTTTTAGTTACAACTAACTACATTACATATATATATATACACACACATATCAAAATATATATCTCTCTGTGTGTGTGTGAGTAAACCACATATGGTGATGGTTTTTGAGAGCCGGCGGTACGCATTGCCAGGCATTTGCATTCAAATGCATTTAATTAAATCAACTAGAACCAACAGGAAAATGCAGAAGCAGCAACAGTATTCAACATATCCATACCACTCATAGCCCCTACTCCCCTTTTGACATTCCCCCGCATTTCATTCATCTCTATTCATCTCTTAACTCGCCCGCTCCTCTCTCCTTCTTTCTCTTACCCCTTGAACGTTATGAGCCTCATAACATTTAAAACGAAATTTATTTTGTGTAAATTTTGCCAGGTTCGTTAGTTTTAATTGTGTTTAGTTTTCATTTTTGCAATGGAACGACTGAAACAGTGGCTAAAAATACTATATATACATATATAAACACGTACACCCACACACAACCAAATATATATACATACAAACGAAATCAAATAGATCATATTTGGTCTCATATATGATGGAATTTTTATGGTCAAATGTGCAAACAAAAATTTCATAAATATTTTTCATTTACGCAAAAATTTGTCAATCATAGAGAAAGAAAGAGAGAGAGAACTAGATAAATGATTGAATGTGAAATATTTTTCAAATATGTTTTATAGTATTTTTTAACGCATGTTCAATTATTATCAATATATCGAATCATAATCAATTTGTTGTCACGAATTTGTCAATTTTAAATCGTTTTTCAAGTATTTTTTTAATGATTTTATAAAGGAAAATTGTCACATAGTTAGAATAACGATTAAAATGGTTTTAAAAAGAATTCATTTTGATGTATTTAGTCAGTTATTAGAGGTAAATTTAGAGTAGATTTATCAGTCTATGGTGAACAAAATGTATTTAAAATATAGGGCTAAGAAATATTGAAGAAAATAACAACAAATTGCTAATAAATTGTAGTAGTAGAGAAATATAAAATCTTAAAAGCTTTTCAATAGGTTTCAAAGTTTTTTCTTTTTCTGTTACCAACAAAAAGTTTTACAAAATATGATTTCTAAATTCTTGATCTACACAATCTACACTATTATGTTGATCTGAACTATGATTTTTTACCAAATGGATTTGAGAAAACTAATGTCAAATAAGCTTAAAGAAATACATTACAAGAACCAAATAAATAAAGTCAATATTAAGAATATTTTTTTGGTAATTTTGTAGTTTTTATTTCAAATATTCAGAGAGAAATTTAGACAATCCCAACCACCATTTAGAACGTTTAAAACTTTATTCAAAGAAACGATTTAATTTTTTAATTATTATATTTTATTCAAAACAGAAAAATTTGGAATACTTCAATTTAGCTTAAGATGAACAGAAATTCATTCTGTTATGAAATAAAATATTTAGAAAAAATTTTTATGATATTTTAAACATTCTCAAAAAAACTCTCAATTCATCACGTTGAGCATTGCATATCCACTGTAGTAGAAAAAATTGTAGATTTTGCTTAAAATTAACTTGGCCAGGAAATGTTTTTTTTTATCCTTACTCAGACACAAACACATAGAGTATTATACAATAGATACACACATGCATAGATATGTGTGTGTATGTGTGTGTGTGAGTGTATAGATACAACATACATATATTCCAAAGCTCTCTACTCTGTTGATGCTATTTCTGCCAAATTGGCAGTTTTCAGCATGCGGTTTTTAAAAACAAGCAAAACCATTAAATAAAATATAAAGCAGTCAAGAGGACAAAAAAGAAACACACACACACATACATACATACATACACAGGGAAAGAGAGAGAGAGAGAGTCAGCCAGTCAATTTTCAGTGGCACAATCAGAGACAGAGTCAGAGCCAGAATCAACGGCAAAGTCATAGTCATTCCAGATTGCCAACCTGTCCGGAGGCCAATCCCAGTGTCAATTAGCCCCATTGGCTGGTTACATCGTACCCGCATCAAGCTGTCAGAAAGTTAAATGTGAAAAACTCATTCGTATCATTTATTTGATTATCGCTAATTGAAGCCAAAACTCTGAAGTCTCTCCCGACAGCTTCAAAAACAAAAAAAAAAAACAAAAAAAGCCCAAAAATAGAAAGAAACCGAAAAGAAAAACAAACGCCATATTGAATTTCATATTACTCGTAATTTTTGTGGCAAGAAATAAAGGGGTACAACTTTATTAACACTCGACTGCATTTTCTTTATGCCCAAAACAGGAGAAGAAAAAAAAAACGATAACGAAAAACATTTCCCTTTTTTTTTCCTTTAACATTTTCCACTTAAGGGAGAAGAGCGCTTGCTCTTAAGTCATTGAGATAAGTTTTAGAAATGAAGAAGAAAAGAAAATTATGTTGCTTTTCATTTTTTTTATATTTGTGATTATCAAAAGGAAATTCTGCACGACTAAATCGAAATCTGTGGCCTATATACAGAGAAATGATGAAAATGTAAAAAGGGACATCTGAGAATTTATGCTAATATTATATCAGAGAGAGAGATAGAGAGAGAGGGAGGGTGGCTTTAATAGTTATATGAGATTGCACTCTAGAAAAAGTTTATCCTAAACTCTAAAGAGAGTGGTATTTTTTCCATAACGATATGCAGCCACACTTTTTTTAAACATATAGTTTAAGGCAGATGTTCCAAGTTTTGAATCGAAACTTTTTATCTTTATATATTACATATTTAATTATTGTTGCTTCATAACTTTATTTTAACAAAATAGTTTCATTTATGAAAGGTTACAAGCTTCAGAGACTACATCATCTCTCTGATGATTTGCCTTTCCCAGAAGTTATTAAAGTCATCGCTTTATTACATTAACCTTAAGTTTTGTATGAATATGCACAGAGCCTTAGTAACCTATTAAACTAATTGAAATGTTTCTCCTGGCATTGTCCCTTGACTCCTTTTTCTCTGGCAATCCTAAGACGCACCCAAAAAAAAAAAGCCTATCAAGTATATTAGTTATGTCCAACTTTGTCTTTGCCATTTTTAACTGCCATTAGCGAGCAGCGAGGCATAATTGTGACAACATTTAGCATCATTATTTCTGTTACTTATCTTTGATCTTAATAGTTTGCTTTGACAATTTCTTTTTTTTTTTTTTTACATTTAATGTGATTAATTAATTCAAAACAGTCCCCTGAGCCCCTACCCCTGTAGAGAAAAGACGTTGGAAATTTCTCTAATTGCCTTCAATCAAGAGGGACATTTTCATAAAACAAAACCCGTTGACAGTGACACTTGAAAAATGTTTATCAAAAGCAACAACAGCCAAGACAAAAAAAGAACTAACACAAAAAAAACATTAGCCTACCGCAAGGAGTTATGAAAAATGAATAAATATCCTTTTTCTTCCTTATTCTCCCCTCGCTCTCTCTTCCTTTCTCTCTCTGTATCTTTAGTTGCCTCTTGTGTATAGGTCATTGTCTTTTCTGAAGCCTTTGAAAAATAAAACCAGGTGAGATAAAGTACAGTCCAGACAAAAGCAGCCGCTGCTACCGGTGCTGCTGCTGATGTCATTTATCAGCCGCAAACCCGGCAGCATCATTTTAACTTAATAAACAATCATCAAGGCTGTAATTATATAACGGTAATGTTATAATGAGTGCCCAGACAATACATCAAGGTCCTTGTTTGGCTTGATAATTGAAAATGTTTGTAATTTTCGCCTGGCTGGACTTTTTTTTTTCTCTTTTGCTTTTATTTTGGGTTTTTTTTCTCCTTGCTCCCCCCTCTTTGTTTTTCTTCTGTTTGCTCATTTTTTCACAAACTTTGCACTTTTATCTGTTGCAAAAGTTTTGTTGGCCTTTTTTTTCCTGTGCTATTTTTTTTGTTGCTGAGAAAGTTTTGCGACAGTTTAGGGATTAGCAGTGCCCCGAAGTAGGCAACAGCACAAATAAATAAATACCAAACAAAAAAAAAAAAAACGAAGAGAAAAAAAAAAGAACTTTCAGGTCATGTCCAAATTTAAGTGCTGAAAAATTTGCTGGATTATGTGGCAGTTGATGAATTTCTAACTCCTGGGAATTAGACGCTAATGTTGTTGTCAGCCAGCAAAAAAGAAAGCGAGAGACAGAGAGAGAGACAAAGTGATAGAGAGAGAGAGATGGCAAAAGAGCAATGCACTAATAGATTTGTCTAGCAAAAGTAAACCACATGAGTTGGCTCTTTTAAGCACGAATTTTTTATACCCTTACTAAACAAATTTGTTTTGTTTTGCAAATTAGATTTTGAAATTAGTTCTACGTTTTATTTATGCAAATAAATTCCAAAATTTAGTTTCCTTAATCAGTTTTAAAACAAGTTTAACTATAACAAAGTTGAAAGATGAGAAAATATGTATGTCATTACCTTTATTTGTGTCAATGAACTGATAACAAATTTAATGACCGTAATTTGATTAGGAATTAGAATTACTATTAATATTACCTTTAGGGCCGTTTGTACTTTGTGTAACTATGAAATTATTGCCAATTGTTATCAATTTTGTTGGTATCAGTTGAAACTCATTGGCATACCATGATCTGGGTCAATTAAAAACCAGCAAAAATGAACTGTCGGAAAAAGTAACCACCAGTTAAAATCTATATCACAATCTATCTGTTATCTAATCTACTTTGCAAATTTAGGTTAGACTACCTAGTTAATCGAATTTGTTGAATTTTGTTTAGATTAGACTGATAATTGCAAAAGTATTGAAATTAATAAAAGAAAAACTGTGGAAGTTGTTTCTGGTTCTAGTTGATAAAGTCATGTAAAACTAATTTGCAAACTCTTTAAAAACCTCTATAAAAACGAAATATATGTATATTAGATTACACTTTGCCGTCATGGCAAACTTCCAGAGATAGTAAATAAACCTTTTGGTTAGTGTACAAAATGCCAAGCAAAACCAGAGTAGGGAAAATACAACATACTCCCTATACATACATACACACACACACCCACACACACTTGCACAAACTTTTGATTATCACTTGAAGCCCACGCACCGTATAAAACTTTTGGCCCCTCAAAAAAAAAAAAAATGGAAAAATGGAAAAAAAACCGCAGCTGTCGGTGGATCTCATCGTCGTGTCAGAGTCCTGTGCGGTTCCTGCGGCCTATTAAGATAAATTTCCTGACGCATTTTACGCCTGCTTATTATTTTTAGCCATGGCAAAGTTTACCTTTTAGCTCAAGACAACGTTAAAAACTAACAACAAAAATGTGGCAAAAAAAGAAAGAAAGTAACAAAAAAATTAAGAAGAAAAACAGAAGTAGAACTCAAGTTGCGGTTTACTGGGAATTGGAAAAGTTATGGTAAAAAGCTTTTTTCAACATACATACATATGCATAAAGGAATAAAAAATACTCTATAAATGAAAGCACAGATTTATTTAATATTTTTTTTAGGCGAGATTTGCACTGACAATAGAAATGGATGACTGAAAAAACATTAACTTTTGTGAATCGATAAAAAAATTTGTTGTATTTTTATATGAAATTGGTTAGTTTGGCTAAAGTTAGGTATGGTACTATATAGAGGAGAAGTAAGTGTGAGGTAAAATCGATACAAAAATCAACTTTCTGAACAATATATTTCATATTCATCCTTCTGTGTTTCATTGGTACTTCCTTCAGTTAACAATTAGCATAAGAAATGACAGATATCAGTCCAAAAATCTTAAATTTACCATTTAAAAATTTACTTATTTTACTATTTCATTAAAAATTGTTGCTACAAACTGCTTGTAATAGTGAATATTACTTTATGTTAGTGTAATTTTTGCAAACGGGCCAGGCTAACTAAGTATATGATGATGTATCCAATGTAGCAGCTGCCGTGAAAATAATTTTCGTTACCAACATCAGACATAAGCCCGAAGCTGTTGCTCTGGCAACAACTACGTTTTCCAACTTTATGAAAGCAAAGACTGTACCAAGTAGGAGAAGGATGGTGCAGGAGGAGTATAGTTAAATGGTAGATGGCCAAAGGAGAAACTTTCCACTAAGTCGCTTGTACGGGGCAGGCGCTTTGGCTGGCCGCTTGCGCAATTTAACTAAAAGCTCAATCAATCATCTTAGGTGGCGTCTACCTCCTCCATAGATGGCAATGCTTAATTTGTGCTCATCCTTTCGATTCACCTTCTACTCTGCTGCCGTCTTGTCTCATCTTTATCACTGCATCCGCGGGCTCCTTTTGTCAATGTTGTCATAGCACTCTCCGTTACGTTCCTTGCCGGTTGCCTCAAGAAGTTTTAAGCCGCTTTTCGGGCGCTTTTTGAAGTTTATCTGCTTCGTTTCCTTTACCTGGGTCCATGGATTCAAAAATTTGTGTTGCATTTGCCATACACACACACACAGACAGACAGACCTACATACACCCACACCTACACCTACATACACACAGTTATTTGCTTAGCTGCAAAAGGGTTGATTATTAGGCGCCAGCAAACTCTGGGAAATTGTTGAGGCTAATGCGCCCAAAGGCGGCTTATAAGGGATATTCAAAGCGAAATTCAAGGCGATGACAACAAGGACAAGATGACATGGCTTTAAAGTAATTGCTTGGAAATGAGCTGAGCTTTACACTGATGGCCAAGCAATTAAATATATAAAGAGAGCAACTAAAAGTTAAATTTTTCTACAGAAATTAAAAGAGGAATGAAAAAAAAAATGAAATGCGAACCTGCAACAAGACTAACAATGAAAAATAAAAGAATATATATATAAATATAATTATGTCTGCTTTCTGCAATTATTTCAATTATAAACACAAGCTGTTGCATTTTGCTAGGCACCACAACAGGCCCAACAACAACAACAACAACGATAACAACAATAAACAATGGAAAAGTTGTTGCCGTTGGGGGGACATAAAAAAAATCTACTTGCATACTTTTCAGCGCAAGCTTGCATAAAATGAGCACATTAGCCTAAAAGCAGACAAGAGACAGCAGAAACACACAACAAGTGTAGAATGAGATGAGGAGTAAGTGAAAGAACAGACGGAGAGGTGTTGGACTGTGCGAAGATGATGAAGAACAAGGAAGACGCCCTGGTTTATGCAACGATTTTTTTTTTCCACACTACACTTGAATGAAAAACTTGTTCACTTAATCTTTGTACCAAAGATAACTTTCAAAAACATTATTTTCCAAATATCTTACGTCGTTTATAATACAATGCTTTCCCAAAGTCGGTATTAATCTCTAGACAAAGTTGTACTGAAGCTACAAATATACAAATTTGCTTTTAAATACCATTTAAAAGCAAACGAAAGTCTGTCTTAATCTTCAATATGTTCCAAATCTATTACAGTTTCATAACATAGAATAAAGTTTCTCTTTACTTTACCTTTAATTTGATTCCTTATGTAATCACATTTTCCAAGTAGTTTTTCTCAGTGTACTTTGGCTATAGCTTGTTGCATATGCATGTCTGGGGCATAAGAGTCTGGACAGCTACAACAAGAACAACAAGAACATAATTACTATATAAGCTGAACAAGCCTGGACTGACTTTTGACTCTGTCTCTGTCTCTGACTCTGAGTCTGACTCTGATGTTTGTTTATTTCTCTATTTTTCCTGCTAGGTTGTTACTCTTTTTGAGAGTTGAGAAGGGTATATAAGGATAATACAAGTCGGTACAAGAGGCAGAATTTATATAATATTTATAAATATTTTTGACTCTTATATGATCTCCTATTAAGTTCAAATGTTATGGAACGTAGAAAAATCCTTTAAAATCAAAACTTTAGACACTTTTGAATAGATGGAATACCAACTAGGTTCATAGGTTCCCACTCACTGTAGGGTATCTAAAAGTCTTCTCTTGAAATTAATATTAAGAAATTTTTGGAATTGTTTTTGACTCACGTTTTCTGCAGCAGCAACAACAATAACAACAACAACAACGAAAATAACAACAACTTTTGAGTTCATAATAAAACTTTTACTATGACAGTAAAATTTTAATGAAATCACTGCAAAGCTGCAAAACACTTGTGCTACAAACGAACGAAACGAAACGAACCAAACGAAGTTCTCCACTTGAAGGAACTCTCCCTGTATGAGTAGTACTATATATATATATGTACATATATCTTTCCATCTCTCTCTATATAACTGTATATATATATATATATAACTACTTACTTTTGTTATTCTTTGGTACGTGTAAAGTGCTAAAGAAATACAAAAAGATGCTAGAGGGTAACATAAGAGAGGAGGGCAAAAGAGATAAAGTAAACTGGTGACTTGATTGTTTGTTGTGGCAATTTGTTACACATTTGAAATATTTATGGAGCGGTAAACATAGATTTGTTGTTGATTTGCAATAAGTGACTTGGGTATTTATGAATCTAATAAATATTAAAATTAGAGAAAAATTTTAAGAAACTTTAATGCTAATTTACCAAAGTAAAACCAAAAAAAGTAATCTATTTAATTCGAAAAGAAATAACAAAAGAGCACACATTACATAGACAAGATATTAATATCGAAAGGTGACTTACGCATATATAGTTTTAATGATTATAATTTAAAAATTATAAAAAGAACAAAATTTTAATGAAAATGGAAAAACAATAAATCTAAAGTCTATATATGTCATAGATCTATCCGAGATCTCCGCTTTTTCATAGATTCTTTTAGAATAAAGTCTCCAAAGTCGGTTTATTTTGTTTTCGAAAGCTTTTTTCCATTTCATTTAAGATAAAAAAAAAGGTTTTAAAATGAAAATCATCTTTAGAATGCTTTCCAGTTATGCCTTTGGCTCCTAGCCAAATAAGTCGGGCTGCCCATAAAGTACAATTTTGCAATATAGACCATCCTTTTTGCCAGTAATGCACATATCTCTTATATCAACGGCCGTATACAACAAATAATCCGTATTGCAATGTAGCAACTTATCACTATTCTGCAGTGGGGCATCAAGAAAGTTTTTGAGGCAACGCAATCCGCGCATCTCATGGGTATAAGTGGCATCTATTAGTGTGACATGGGCACTCACATTTCTCGAGTCCGTGGGGCTGACAAGATAAAAGACATAGACTTGCTCTGCATTTGGTACCGGAGGGCTGATGTATAGCAACAAGAGAATGGGCATATGGTGAACAACTTGGAGTTCAGGTGTCACCGGGCAGCTACGTGATGGATTCGGTGGTCCGCTGTAGGCAATCACGGCCACAGCATGATTCCGGCCCGGAGTCAATTTGGATAATTCGATTTCGTACAATGTTGGCCATTCGGCATTTATCTCTAACATTGATTCCTGGGGACAATGACGCATTAGCAAATGCGTGAGCAACTCAATTGGGGCCATCTCGCATTGACAACTGGCAACGGGGCATACCACTGGCTTGCTATAAACCACATCCAAATCCAAATTGGCAAAGACATTCTATTTAACGACAAACAATAATGAAACGAGATTTGATTCATTACAACAAACGATCGCTTACCATAATTTCGAAAATTGAGAAACTTTTGTAATTTATTTGTCCTTGCAAATTTACCACAATCTGAATATTGTAACAATTTTAATATGATTGACATAAAAATCAATGTTGAAAACTAAGCAAAATTATTAACGTTTCATAACACTAAAATGCGCATATGTCAACTTGTCAAAATACGTTTCGATATAGGAGGATATTTTAAATTTGGTTTTATATTTATATTTAAATCATTTTCTTCTTGTTTCCATTTCACATGTAAATTTGATCATAAATTGATGTGATATATTCAGTTGTCTTTTTATCGCTTTGTTAAATTCAACTCTATTAAGCTAAATAGAAATCCTTTATTCTGGTCGGCTTACAAATTGCACACACCATTGCCCATATAAAGGTATATATATCTGTCATATAAATCAGTTTAACAGCCACACCCACCTACAGAATCTCCATAAATCAAATCACAGCCACAAAACTGAACCCAAAAAGACAGCTTCAGCCAAGTGATAAAACAAAACAACCAAAAAAAAAAAAAACACACAAAAAGATATACATATAAATTTCTATTTTTTTTTTTCAACTCCTTGAATTAATTTGCATTATTAAATCGGAAAGAGAAAATAGCAACAAAATACAATACGATAATTAAAACATCCCCAAGGAGATGGCAACTAATTGCCGCAGCCCTTTGGCAGTCGTTTCTGTTATAAATAAATGAAATGAAAAGCAAACCAAAAACCAAACCAAAGTCAACCCAATGCATAAATTATAAACAAGTGTGGCATTGGTGCCTTAATTTATGCTTTAACAATTTTTGTTTTTTTTTTTTCCTTCGCCCCCTTTATTAATGGCACTTGGCGTGAAAATTTGCTCCAAAGAAGTGACAAACAGAAGCAAAGTAAGGGAGAGAGAAAGGCGAAAGTAAGAAGGAAATTTGTTGCAAACGCACTAATTCAATAATTTATGCACATTTTTTTTTTTTTATTAATGCATGAATGCCATTGGGCATATAAAATGCAAGGATTCGGGAATCCTTTCAATTTTTTCTTCGTTCATTTTAATTAAAATCAAGAGGTCGCTCTTAAAATCCAACTATACAATACCCTTTACAACTTCATTCTAATGGGTAGTTGGGACTTTGCGTCATTTACGTAAGCTGTAAATAGTGTGGCTGCATATTTATGTTAAACAAATACCAAAACTAGTAAACAGTTATATTACAATAGTGTAGCTGCATTTTTATAAAAGTTTAATATCAAATCGAAGTAAAATTATCATTAAAATAAGGGATAATCTCGTAATGTGTGAAAGTGAGAAAGAACTATGGAAGTTTGTTTTAATTATCAGATTACATCAAGTCTTTTCAACTTTAACTTCAATTGCAATGAAAAACAGTGTTCTATGTTCAATAATCGAAAGGGTTAATCGATATCTTTGGTTAATTTTAAAGCACTTGGAAATGTCTTGCATGTTCATGATACCCTTTTTGACATTAGGGTATTCATAAAATTCATATCAAAAACGACAGAGTAAAAGCGAAGGGCACTTTGGCAGCTCGGTGTGCATTTCAAATTGAGCGGATTAAGTTTAATTACAATTTTTCGGTACAGCTAGAGATTGGCAAGGACCTCACAAAGGAGATCTCCCTTCCCCATCCCCCTTTTTGCATGTGTGTGTGTGTGTGTGTGTCTATGGGTGCATTGCAGTTGTAAGGGTTGTTCCTTTGTTCGCGACGCGTAAATGAAAAGTAAACCTTTATGCAACGCTGCGGGCAGCCTGCATTGCAATCTGCCCCCATTCCCTTCCATTTTCTACCCCATCCCCGCTCCAAAACACACGCACACACTCACACACACCCAAACCGTAAATATTCACGGAATATATTCCAAAAATTCGTTGCGCGCACGTGTTCCATACTGCTACTGCAAGTCCTGTAGCTCCCGTTGGCTGTTGTTGATATTCTTTCTCCATCCCCTTGCAGTAAAATGCTTATAATTGGATTTAGTTGTCGTTAAGTTCTCTGACCGACTTGCATATGTTTGCAGTCATTATTGGCACCCAAAACGACAGAGATGTTGTCGCCCCTTGTGTGTGTGTGTGTGTGTGTGTATGTGTGTGCGTGTGTGTGTGGGGTTGCAAAAATTTCAACCCACTACACATAAGAAAAGAAAACTGATTACACTGACAGGACATGTATAGTGAGGGTGAATGAATGAATGGTTGGGTGATTGAGGAGCTCGAGATCCCCGGACATTGGCAAGGTTAATTAAATTCAATATTATGCTGAATTTTAATGTGGCGCCCAACCATCATCATAATGAATATCCAAGCAAACAATACAACGGATGTGGTTGGTCGTCGTCGTTTCAGTTTGAAGGAGAAGAAAAATTGATTTATGGCAACAATAAATGGATTGCTGTCAAGCAAATGTGGAAAAAAAAAAGTTTAATTATATTTTCTCTAGCTCTGTAGCTTTAAAATTCATTCAACATTTGCATACTTTACAACTTAATAATATGATTTATTCATTTGCATTCCATAAGTTGTCAATTAGCAACAATATGGGTATTAATGAAGGCAATTGATTTAACAAGGGTTTGAACTATATAAAAAGCTTTAATAATCTATTTTCTAGTTAAATTTCTTGTTTTGCAAAGCGACTTTAATTTTTTTTTTTGCTTAAAGATGAGCTGAAATTTGGAATCACTCAGCCTTGAATCAAGAAAATTATTCAATTTAATTCGTAATCAATTAAAATTTGATCTACGTATATAGGTTATATTATGATTAAATAAATAAAATTAAATGGACGGGAGCAAATATTTAGTAAATTTCATCAAATATGGAGATTGTCCGTAACAAAGTCTATACTTAAATTCTGCTTTAACCGAACAATTACTTAACAAATGTTTTGATTAAAGTACTTTATATATTTATACCCTTGCAAGGGTATATTAATTTTGGTCAGAAGTTAGCAACATATAAAAGGAAGCATTCCCGACTATGTGAAGTATATTCTTTATCAGCACGACGAGCTAAGCTGATGGTTTGTCTGTCCTTCCGTCTATCTGGCTCAACACGATCCCCTCCAAAACCCTTAAAGCTTCAGAGCTGAAATTTTCCACATGCATTGTATATCTCAAAATCATCCCGATCATATATATCATAAAACTCCCATAGGAATAATTGGTTAAGAATATAGCTTTAGATAATTTGGTGCTTTTATAAGCAATTGGCAAGAAACTTAATATGTGTAAATACATATAGAAATATCTGTGCTTAGTTTCAGCAAAATCGGTCGACTATATTAGTATAAATTACTCTATTTTCCCCAATCCATGAACATTTAAGTTAGGTTTGACTTGTTTTAAATGCTTTCTAATGATTTTGATGCAGTATATATAATTGCCAAAAGACAGTTTTGCAAGGGTATACGAACTTCGGCACGGCCAAAGTTAACCCATCCTTCTAGTTTACAATTTTTTTGGCGCTATCAATGTACCAATTTAAAGTTCTTTATTTTCAAAATATTTAAATCTAATTTGTTATATTAACAAACAAATTTAAAACGAATTGTTCATATTTCTTATTGCTTTTGCAACTGTCTATAAAAGCTAAAATAAGACTTGTACCTAAAGTATATACATATATTTACTCGTATGTGTATGAGGAATTGAATTCTCTATGAAATAAGTAGACACGTTTTTTATTCTTTCACTGCTTTAATTAATGGATTCAAAATTTGTCGATATATTCAATATCCTGTCGGGAAGGCTACCTTAGTCCTGACATTTAATCCATCGATAGCCACCAGAAGAAATAACTTGATTGGGTCCTTAATTTTATAAAAATTTTTTAGTTTTAATTTTAGAAATAGTTTCATATTTTTCTCTAATATTTATAAAAACAATTGGTTTAATGTGTAGGACAGAGCTGCTTCAATTTATAATTTTTTTTTGTTCAAAAGTTTTTTTTTTTTTTTTTTAATTTATTTTGTATTTGTAATCTGTCGTTAGACAATGAACAAATTGTTTGAGAATTAAGATTGACAGAAAGAATATTGGAGACAGGCGCTTACGACTGACGCCAACTTTAGTTGGTTACAGAAGCTCTACCAGTCATCTTGTGGTCTGAATGGGAGATCAAAAGTGATTTATTATTTTGCCGAATTTGATATATTTTATTTGGCTGTCTTTATCTATTTATCTATTCTTTTTAATCTTTATATTTATCTTACTTTGTATACAAATGCCTCTCTCTTAGCCAAAAACTAAAATTTCCTTAATAACAGAAAATATGAACTAAATATTCATCCCATTTTTAGTCTTAAAGTCCACTTTGCTTATCTCTATAAAGGTGAATGTCTTGATTGTCCTTACCACCTGTAGTACATACAAATTTAAGTATATTTAACTACATTTTACCATATACATACATAACTACAATATAGCTAAGACATTCTAAGACCGTAGAATTATTTACAAAGTAATTACGTTTAATACCCGTCTCGACTCGTCTCGTTGGACTAGCAAAGGGTAGGGGAATTGGTCGACTAATTACTTTCGAAAAATGTGATCAATCACATGATATACATACATACATAGATATACTATATAAATACATACAGACATAGTATAAATATATGTATTTTTTTGGATAACATGCTGCTGTTGCTGTTGCTGCTGCTTCTATTCCCCATTCTCAGTGCTCTCTCTCTCTCTCTTTTGACCAAAGCCAAGTGAAACCCCAACAAAGTGAAGCCAAAAACACCTCGAAACTCGAAGAGCGACGTTTACGACATTGACGAGATGGAGATGGAGCCAGGCCAATGGCATGGCTAAAAGCATTTCTGGCTTAATCGTTTCATGTCGCGCGACAAGTTTAAGTCCATTGACCAAAAAAGGCTAGCGGGGGTTTTTGGGGAGCTATTTTTGGGGGAGAATCGAGATTGTGGCAACTGCTGCTGCTATGGTTATTACAACAACATCAACAACAACAACAAGCTCTATGGCCAACTGGCACTACTCCCCCTGCTCTCTCCACTGATTTGTGTGTTTAGATTAGCTTAAGCGCACAAGGGCCAAAAGCTAGCTGGCTTTTAGTAATAATTGCAAATCAATGACAGTGAAATTCATTTCATACAAACGCAAACGCGTTTCCAAATTTCAATTGGGGTCGCATTTGTAATTGACAAAAAGCCTGGCCGACCAACCAACCGACCGACCGACCATTCGCCTTTTTGCCTTCCTCCCTCTCGGTCTGCTTTTTCAGGGTGGCCCAAAATGGATTTGCGTTTAAATGACCAACGCAATTATGCTCCGGGGTCAGCATACAATAATTATGACTATAGATAAGGGGGAGAAGGGTATAAGGGGTAAAAGGACTAACAGCTGAGGGCTGAAGCGTGTCTGTGTCAGGTCTATGGCATTGTATTGAAAAATATAATTGATTTAATCAAACAATGACAAAGATTAATGCCATAAAAGGAACAGGAACAGGGGCAGCGATTATTATGGGGGTTTATTTTATTCGTTTTATGAAAACTTTTAATCATATGCAAGACGAAAATGTTTGCTTTAAAGTAAAGGAAACTTTAAAACTTTAATAGAATAGGAAAAGTTCATCTTTTGTGCTTATACCTTTCAAAAGCTTTACAAATTTTAACTGAATATTATTGCTAATTAACTGGCAAAGAAGCTCATATGATAGTATACATATCTCGCTTAAGAAACTTTCATGTTTCATCACTTTTAAGGATCTTGTGAAGTATTTGTGCATACAAAGTCCCTAATAATTGTACATTTTATCAACATTAACTATGAATCATACATTAGTTTATAGATTCTACAACTAATATTCATTTATTTTAAAAAATTTAATACTTTTAAAGAGCATCAGTTACAAAATTTGAGCTTATTTCTGGTTCCTGTCAAATACAAGGCTTTAATGAACTGCGGTAGTCTATTTGAATGACTTCTATTTTACATTGTTCTTAGTTTTCAAAGAGGCAAACAATGAGCATTGTTTTTGATTTTCTCCCAATGCGGTTTTCTTTGACTTAGAAGTAAATGAAAACCCTTTGCAGGTGCCATAACATGGTGTGTTGGAAATTAAAAATAGTTTTGGACAACCAAAGAAATTTGTACTCTGTAAAATAAAGACTTCAATTTAACTTGTATTGAGTGTCATCTTTGTGCTCAGCTTATATCAAATCATTTGAGGTATCAGCAACTTTCTTTCTTTAGGTTCTTCATAATTCTGTCAGAGATCCCTAATACTTAGTCACATTATTGTCCATCTGCAATTAGTTGCTGCACATTGCTACGAATGCCCTCAGTTTTTTCATGTATGGAAATAAAAGTGCTTGTACAAACATCTAGATTAAGATAATCTGTAAACATTTAAATTTAGTTTAGTGCTATCCATTAAAGACTAATTACTTCTAGCGGAAAATGACAATTTTCCTAAACTGCATCCATTTATCAATGAAATAAGCCCGAAACACTTATCTATTAGACTTTAATACCTAAAACAGCTTTAGTTTCATAATCTTAAGAAACTTCTAGAAAATAAGGCCCATTTTATTGAATTGAAACTTTTTTGGATAGAACTAATATTATATTATACTTGGGTAAAAGCAGCTCATTGAGGTGAACTGGCTCATTCGTTCTTTTTTTCGAAGCAAGCCAACTCACTCATATGGCTCACTGGCTCACTTATAGATAGCTTACAAGTTCACTTTGCGATTGCCAGTTGGGCGAACCATAAGAACTAGTGTGCCAAAATGAGCTAGTGTGCCAAACTGAACTAGTGAGCCAAATTGAGCTAGTGCGCCAAACTGAACTAGTGAGCCAAACTGAGCTAGTGAGCCAAAATGAGCTAGTCAGCCAAGCTGAACCATATTGAATGAACAAGCTCAGTGGCTCAGTTCAGTGAACCATTCATTTTGGCTCACTCACTCATGAGCTACCCAAGTATATATTATATATACATACATTACGTAAGTATAATATTCATATAAAACATGAATAAAATTTATTTTCTGGTCATCATACGAAATCATATGTAAAATTGTAAAACGAAGAACTTATTCTAAAACCAACTTCAAATCAAAAGTTTTGAACTCTATAAATTTTATATTTTACTAGAAAACCCGGCAAACGTTGTTTTGCCATATAAATAATTATACCCTGTACCCAGAGGGTAAAAGGGTATATTAAAGTCGCTAAAATGTATGTAACAGGCAGAAGGAAGCATTTGCGACCCCATAAAGTATATATATTCTTGATCAGCATCACCAGCCGAGTTGATTGAGACATGTCTGTCTGTCCGTCCGTCTGTCCGTCTGTCCGTCCGTCCGTCTGTCCGTCTGTCCGTCTGTCCGTCCGTCCGTATGAACACCTAGATCTCGGAGACTAAAAGAGCTAGAGCCACCAAATTTGGTGTGAACATGCGTCTAATGCATACACAGATCAAGTTTGTTTCAAATTTTTGCCACGCCCACTTCCGCCCCCGCAAATCGCGAAAACGTATTACTAGAGCTGTATGAAAGATATCGTATTCTTACTTGGCACACCTAATTATATACCCAAACTGCACCAGGTGACCAAATTTTGTCGAAATCGGACTATAAATATTGGAGATATTCGGAAATGCGTTTTGTACTGAAGCGCCTAGGGCCACATTGGCTGGCAAGAGTGAGCGAGACAGCATGCGTTCGCTGTTGCTGCATGTTAAAGAGAATTTTGCATGAAATTAATGGCGATTTCGAGGATATTCTATTTCATTGAATATAACTAGTTGGTACAGGGTATACTCAATGTCGGCAGGGACGACTTGCTTGCTTCATTTTCTAGTGTAGACAAAAAATAGCTTACTTATTGTAAGTATGTATGTATGTATGTATGTTGGAATGTGGGAGTGAGAAAGGGGATGAAAAATAGATGTTGGCCGATTCTCATAGATACCGGATAAGCACAAAAAATTTCATCAAAATCGGTCAAGCCGTTTCGGATTTTATATATATAGATGTAGGTTTTATATTATAAACTCTAAATACAACTACTAAGTTTGCTTTGCAAAGTCTTTAACGTAAATTTTTTTAAAAGTTGAAGCCTTTTTTTTTTTTTGAGTTACATTCAAAAGTATAAAATCATATTAAAACAAGATAAATATACATAAATTTAAATTAAATTAAAATTAAACAATTAAACAATTTAATATGCATTTTAAATTTTCTTCATAAGTTTTATGCCCCCCTTAAGTAGGTGCTACCCGCGCCCATGTTTAGTAACTGTTTCTCTTTTTGTCTTTTTTTCCACACTCACTCACTGGTGTAATCGAGATAACTATAAACATGCAAAAATTATATAAATTATATACACATATATATAAAAATATTCTGTATAATATAACATGCAACAATATATGCATATTTACAAACTATAATTTATTAAATTGTAATTGTTTATGGCATATTATAGCCATTTATGGGGATGGGTAACCATTTATTTTCATATGCCGACTGCATCACTTTGGCCATTTTCAATCAATTGTCATTTGCATAAAATCAACATAAAAATGGCGGCACACACACACACAAATACACACTCATTCTCTCACATACAGTTTTAATTAAAAATCTGGAAAAGAAGAGAAAGAATGAGTGAAAAACATGCAAAAAGGAAAAGTGAAAGTAAGAGTCACTAGAAAATTTTTGAAAAACGAAAACTGTTCAAATTTGTGAAACGTTAAGGCAATAAATTTCTGCACTCTAGAAAAATACAAGAAAAATGCGCATAAATTAAAACTTGGCAAAGTGCAATGCAGAGAAGAATGAAAATGCGGGCTTGCCTTGCAGGTGAAAGTATAACACAAGTAAAGTGAAAGCAAAGGAGTGGCAAGTGGGAGGGGGGGAGTGGTGGCTAAACCATAGAAACGATTTGCATAAATGCAAATTTTTGCCTTCTTGTTGACTAACACGGCAAGTGGAAAGTCGGCGAAAAGAAGTTGCCTCATCACTCATCAAAAAAAAAAGTGGCCTATGCATAGACTAATGAAGTAACTAAGAGGCGTGGCACCTTCCATGTAGGCGTATTGCGTGAAACGATTCGATATGTCTTGCTTTTGTGTATAACGTACTAAATTGGTTTTATGTAATGAGTTCGTAAATGCATGCATGTCCATTAATCATCATAATTGAATTGGAATTGCTAAAGTATAGGTAATTAAATAATAATAATAAATGTTATCGATTAATCGATTTTCATTTCAGATTGACAGTGTTTGATAATTACCAAAAAAAAAAACTGCTTTTAGTTGGTTAGATTACACACGGAAAGGCAGAAATATACGAATGTCCTTAATGATGATAAACAATGTTTATATTTGTCAAGGAATTTTTTAGGTATTTGTTAAAATAATGAAATTATTAAGAAACAGTGTATAAAAATACTGGTTTTATGGGATTACATCTACTCGTGAGCCCGTTTACATGAAACAAATGTACATATAGGAAATTCAGTACACTTTCCAGTCCTACATCTAATAAGGGTTTTCAAAAAACAAAAATAGATATCCCTGGTCCAAGTTATTAGAAATAAAAAAAATTCAAATATGCATATTCAATAAAGCATATTGCTCTTTTAAAATATTATAACTCACGAAAAAAACTTTGTGATACACATTTAAAACTTAAAAAAAAGATATTTAATTTGTCCGATATTTAATTATATTTTTGATTCGATGCTTTCCAAACAATCATATGTAGAAAAGTATCTTTTATACAATTTGTTTTTGATACATTTACATAGTTTTAAATACAAACATACATCTACATACATATGTATATATATACAATGGACACTCGGGTAACGCTTCAAATAACGAAATCTTAGTATAACGAACACATTTCTTTGGAAAAAAGTTTCGGTTAACGAACAAAGTTACATATAACGACCAACGAAAAAGTTGCAAACCCTATTTTCATGTCAAAATTTTTGTCTGTGTGCTAGTAACGTCCAGTGTGACCGTTTTTTTTTCACTTTAGATGTCTCCTTCCGTCTATTGCATATTCAGTTCCCCAAAAAGCAAAGGTATTTTATGTTATTTTCTTGCAGTAAAAGTTCAAATTGAAACATATTTGAATGTATTTTCTTTTTTTAACCCGAAACGCTCTTTTTATTTTAAATCTATTCATATGGGAATGGTGTACGCTGGAAGCAATTGTGTTTGTTAACCGACTATCCACTGTATATACAAACATATTTGATATAATTTCCCTACTATATCTTATATAAACTTTAACTGATAGTCAAAGTAAATATATATACTTACATATACAACAATTCAAAGGGGCAGCCAATTTAAAAGTCGTTCATTCATTCACATATTAAGGGCCCAGATTTAAATCTACTTAAAATGCAAATATTCAAAAAAAAAAAAAAAACACACAAAATATATGGCATTAGAAAATAGAGGCACTCCGTTCGAGTCCTGTCCCATTTACACTTACAATTCGTTTTGGTTTCGGAAACAAAACCCAAGCACAAGCATCTCACATTCAACATGGAAGGCACAAAAAAAAAAACAGAAAACAAAAAAAAGAAAGGAGAGAAAAAGGCAAGCAAACGAATGGAGAGGAAATACACACACACACAGACACAACAACAACAAACAGTTACCAACTATCCTAGCCACAATATCCATTGACAAACGCCAAACTCTAGACCATTACACGCCCGCCATGCCCCGGCTCCGTGGCCTCGGCACTCCATTGTCAAAGGAAGGGGCATATTGTCAAAGGACATCATCAACATAATGGACATGTTGTAGCCACAAAAACGGATGTTAAATTGAAAAAAAAAAAAGAAGAAAAAAAACCAAAGCGAAGCGAAGCAAAGAAACCAAACCAAGGCCAACAGAAAAAAAAATGAGCTTATAAGCTTATGAGCGGAGAATGGCAACCAAAACCAGGACCTTCCACTCAATTGAAACGCTAGAATGAAGGACAACTACAATACATCTCGCTATCCCTCTCTTCGTGTGTGTGCGGGAGCCAAACAACAACTATTATCATTTGGGTTGGGGACCTTTTGACAACAAACCGAAATGAGTAAGGAAGCCAATAGAGCAACGAACTAAAGCACATAATAGGCCATTGGGCTAAAGCACTTGAGGGGTCAAGACCCGTAATGTATGCTAATGATTATGATGAAGAGTTTGAGCAGCTTGTCCCTTTTCCAATACCCCCTCCTGCCTTTCACTCTCCTCGTTCCAGTATGATTGATTTTGGCCCCAATAGAAAAACCCAAAGAAAAGACATTACATAAATTGTATAAACTTTAAATCAAATGGACATTTCAATTCTTTCTAGTCAAATTCAATATCGATCACAAAATTATCTGTCATTTAACCTATTTGAATGCAGTTGACACATTGGCCATTAATTAAAACATCAACACTCCTCCCCCCTACGCACCCCCCCATGGACTTCTCATCAAACATTGCCTGGAGACTTGCACAACAATTTCACATGTCAACGCATGCAAAAATGAAAATGAAATGAGAATGGCGGCAAGGCAAGGACCAAATGTGAAATGTGATCAGGTGGAAAGGCAACGCCATTGCCAATAAAGGTCAAATGAAGAGTCGTCGTCGTCCTCGTTGTCGTTCAGTGGAGAGGCAGTAGAGAGGATATAACACGATGGGTGGGTGGGTGTGGCATTTAACCCTTGACAACGCGACGCGTGCAAATAAAATGGGATGCAGCAGCAGCAGCAACAGCAGCTGTTGCTGACGTTGTCATGACACTGGCTGGCTGGATGGCTGACTGCCGGCCGGGGATGACTCTGGAATACACTTGGGTTACCAGAGCAGGAAATAATGTTCAACCAAGCGGAAGTAGTTGCTCCATCAAAATGTATAGATTGACTTTTGGATTGCAATG
Organism: Drosophila austrosaltans; assembly: GCA_035045865.1. NCBI lineage: Eukaryota > Metazoa > Arthropoda > Insecta > Diptera > Drosophilidae > Drosophila > Drosophila austrosaltans. Next base: position 3,274,069 of record JAWNOQ010000083.1, read on the forward strand.
TGGATTGGAAATGGAAATGCCAAATAGCTTCGGGTACAACGATGACTAACCGGTACAGAGAGACGCAGCGAGTTGCAAAATTGTTAACAAAGTTCCACTAACCAGAATTGATTGACAACCAAAAAGAAAAAAGAGAAAAAGGTTAACGAGTTACAAAAATGCCATCAAGTCATTTATATAATGAGAATGAAATCAAATTTTGCTAAAAACTAGTTTTAAAGTGTGAAATAAAGAGGGAAAATTTTTTAGAAGAACTGAAAAGCCGAATGATTGGATTCTTCTTTTTAAAGGATCAGTCAGTTTACATTATAATAGTTAGCTACTTATTGATTCTCTAATCTATGTATTTCTGTATTAGAAAGCTGTATAGTTTTTATAAATATTGTGTTAAATCTTTAACAACTTTTTGGTATTGTTTTCAAAGATGTTTTTTTTCTAGTTTTATTATAAAATTGTGTCACGTGATCAGCCGATAAGGAAATTATACTAATTCAGCCTCAAAACTAATACAAAATAATACTTGAAGCCTTGAAATCGAGCGCTGGTTAGTATAAGTTTCGATACTGACTCTCAATTCAAACATTTTAAGTTATATATACACAGACTTCATCGTGAAAAACGTGTAACATTTTTCTCATTTCTCTTTTCCTTGCTCTACTAGAAATCCATCTGATATTTCTACATGCTATTATCTCGTTTTACCTAATTTTAGCTGATAAAGAAACAAAAAGTGAGATGAGACGAAGTATAAAAGGGAGAAGACAAAATTTGAGATTCCAAGATTATATTTCTCTACTCTCTCATTATGGGTTTATGATGTTTTTACAGTCTGAGTTGTTTCTCCATAATTGCAGCCTGTGTTTAAGATATTGCCCTCATTTAATACATTTTAGTACCAAGTAAGAGTAAAAGTTGTAAAAATAAGAATCTTTTGGTCAAATTCTTTTTCAAATAGTATAAAAGAGTAGTAAAAAATGATACATTTCCATATTTAGTAGCGATTAAGTTCTTAAAGTACAGCTGAACATTTTCTTTATGAAAAATATAGGTTATTTTATTGAAATGACATGAAAGAAGTACTTAAAAGAGTGAATTTTCAACCTGCAACCTGATCATGTCAACGTATAACACCAAAAATTTCAAATTAAATCCATTATATACGATAATCGTGGTCCCCTAAAGTATGCTATAAACAACTTACTGGGTAACTTGCAGTTCAAATGTTAACACTAAGAGCAAAGAAAATATCGATCCTATATGGTTTAGACATATCCAACTCTTCAAACCTTAGAAAAGAAATACATTTCATTATTATTTATTCCACTAGAATATAAACAACTATTCATTCAACTCTTTTTTTTTCTCCTTGATATCATTCAGTCTTTTGTATATACATACATTTATTCAGTTTTTCTCCCCATTTTAATTGAAAGTGTATTTAGGACATGGCCTGAAGGCCTTTGACTTACTTAAGTTTCAGGGGTTGCAATGGAGTACCCTTTCGATCAATAACATGAACTAGCTCATCAAAACTTGAGTTTAATTGTTTGTTTTCTTTAGTTTATTGAACATTTGGTAGACAAAGAGAGCGGACCGATTGACTGACTCTGTGACTGTGTGACTGACTGACTGAGCACTTGAGTTGATGCACTTAATGTCCCTGGCGTGTTTCTAATGGCCATCATTTTGGTCATTTTGTCTGGAACTTTAATTAACTCGCTTTAAGCCGATGCTAGCCAGCCGCACGTACTTGTAATTTATAACCCAGTTTGGGGAGTAACATAAGCCAGCGGCTAGCGGCCAACGGCCAACGGCCAACGGCCAAGAACCAAAAACCAAATCCCAAAGTCATTTATTTGTCCTTGTCCTTTTTTTCTCTCTTTTTTTCTTGTTCAGTTTTATTTATTTAGCCGATGTCGCGTCGTCGACTACTAAAAACCCATAACTATATGTTTTTCTGACACATTTTCAAAGTGCCCAGGCAAGTCGCTGGAAATTTATTGTTATTGCGTTTTCTACGCGTTTTCTCTTTCTCTCTCTCTCTCTCTTATGCTCTCCCATTTTTTTTTTTGTACAAATCCAAGGACATTTTGTTGTGCATTTGTGTTAACCTAATATGCTTGTAATTGCTAACTGGGTAAAAAATAAAACCAGAACCAAAAACGAAAAAAAAAATGTAGAACAATATATGTATTTGTTGTTGTTGTTTCTGCTTCTGGCACACAAACACACTCAAACACACAGAGCTTGTTAGTGAAAGTTGCATGGACTCGCTTCTGCATTGTCCATTGTTAGCTATTCTATAATATATTTGGGTGAAAAGAAGGAGAAAAAAAAAACCACACACAACCAACACAATATATATTTCCACAATATATTTGTTCAACAAGAAGAGAATAATGGGCATGTTATGTTTTGACCATTAGCTTTGCTGAAAAGGATTATAAAGGTAAACTTTAATCGGGTAATTAAAAGTTATAGATTCTAGAAAAAAAAACTATCCGATTTGTTATTCTACACATGAATAAGTATTTTATTTTATTTTATTTTATTATTAATTATCGTTCGTAATCCTCAATTAATTATATATTTAAATATGCACACAAAAACAGTTTATTCTTGTGTGTCTGGGTAGACTTGCACCCATTTTTCGATGAATTTAGTTGTAATTCCCAACCTGTTTTAGCATTGAAGTAGAGAAAAGGCATTGGAAATTTTAGAGTCGAACTTGCTACTTCTCAATCAATTTGCTCCCCTTGTTTTGTCTGTGTAAAATAGCTGACCTCGAGCCAGCTTAATGCCAATATTTTTGTTTTTTTAAACTTGTTTACTTTTCCATACAAATTTCTACTTATGTAAAAAGCTCAAGGGTTGTAGCAACAAATAATTTAAGGGTTGACTGCAATTGCCTTCTGACTATAGAAAATATAAATACATGCTTAAATAAACAAAACTATTGAAGTAAAAAAAAAAAACCAAAGATCTCTGAGTATTCTTGATTTTTATTTGATTTAATTAATATTTTAAACTATTTCCTACAAATTTTTAAGTCCCTTTCAATTATTTTTATAATTAAAAAGTTCTCCGTATAACTTTTGAGCGAAAAAAAGGATTTCATTCAACAGTATTGCAAAAACCTTTTATGTTCAACATGTCGTATGAGTAATATCATTTTAAATAGTTTTAGAAATCTTTTGAAAATTAAGGCTAACAACAAAACTTGAAATCATAACTAATAGTTAATCATGAGAATATATCAAAAAACTACAATCACAATCATTTTTTTGGATAAAAGTTATTATATACGAACCCGGTTCTTTCGTGTTTCTAAATTCTATGGATGCTGAAGTAAACTTCTTATATTAAATGAAAAATTTACAAACTTAATTCTCAGATTTGATCAATGTTTACACTTCATCATCATAAACATATAAAAAGCTTTTCTACCAAGTTACAACCACATAGCTTAATATTTAAGGTCTAGAAAGCATGAAGAAATAGACAGACGGACATGACTAGATCAACTTGGTTACAACATTGGTTGATCAAGAATAGATATACTTAATGATATTTAATATGCATATATCTAAGCGTTACAAACATCTGACCAATTTTTTGTATATCCACTGCAAGGATATAAAAATGGTCACCTTATATAAAATTTTTTTAATCTTCAATGATTTATATTAAAATTTACATTAATATTCACCCAACTGATATAGTTTAAGAGTATTATAAAAAGTAAGAGTATTCCCGTTTCGCATGTGAATAACTCATATGTAATGGTCGTTTATTTGTTTTTATCGGAAAATGCTTTTAACATTTGTACGCTTTAAATTGGTGGTCGGCTTACAACATTTTTTTTTGTAGTATTTTAATTGAGGTTAGTTTTTCGTAAAATTCCAACAAAACCTAAAAATAGAAAAATTAAAACAAAATCAAATAACAAACGTTAAATAAAATTTTCATTTTTTCTTTGTTTTGTGTTCATCATAAATTTAAATAAATTACTTTAGTTGTTGGCATAATTGAAGTTATCCTGGGGCCATTTAAGCAAACTTTAAGGACAACAAACATACAACTAGCGAGTGTTTAGGGTGGTAAGCACCCTTAGTTCAGTTCGCCGACACGTGTCAGTGTCACTGTCAATGCATGTCAAGAGCATTTGAAGAAAATGGCAATTCTAGCCCTATATCCAATATCCATAAACAAGCCTAGACAAGCCTACTTAACTACTCACTCAACAGGCGACACACGATCCGATCCGTTTGCCAAATCCTCTCTCTCTCTTTCTCCGTTCTTTCTAAAGCAAAACCAAACATCATCATCATTGCATGTCAGTGGAAAATTAAACCTTTCACTCAACACACAAATTCAATTGTTACCCCAACGTACGTATGTCTTGGAAATCGAAATCAGAAACTCAGCTCTATAGCTAAACCATTTCCCACTGTGGTTTTTTCTTTTTTTTTTTTGGGCTAAACGCATTACATGCCATGCCATATAATGGAGAGGGGGGGATGGATGGGGGAGAGCACTTGAGGCCGTCATTTTATTTGTAATATGACAGCATTTCATATCCTCTTTGAGCCCAAAATGCGAAAACGAAACAACAGGAAATTATGCACGTCAGACATAAAGACAGACAGACTAACTGATGGACGGAAGGATAGTCGGACGGATGGACAGTCAGACCTGTCTGCTTATATATATAATGCCCATTTCACAGGTTGAGATTCTGTAATACATATCGATGAGGGTTGATATTTGTTTGTTTGGTTGGTTGGTGGTTCTTGTCATAGCATTTGACAGACAGATTTTTGACTGGTTTTAGTTCTTGCATATTTGATTACATTTTGGTTAATGAATTTGTTAATATTGGTACAGATGTTGAAGGCATATCGATAGGAATAATCAAAAATATTAATGCAACCTCAATCCCCCCTCCCCACATGCATTTACAAATTGCTCTCGAAGGTACAAAGATGTCATCCATTCGTCATAATCTCAAATGTTTGTTTTATTTATTTTAGCTCTAACCAAATATCAAATGTTGATTGTATTTAACATTTCATGGTTTCATTTACTGGCTTACTGGTCCCTTTCGCCTCCTTTCCGTTACAGTTATATAGTCGTTTTCAGTCATATTGTATCCCCTTCTTTGGTTGGTTGGTTTAGGGGGGTTCGAGTGAAAACAATAATATGAAAAATATAAAGCAGTCAAACTGCTTTATGCTTCTGATTGCCCTTAGGGCGCTTTCATCAAACTGACCACTTGGCAGCTTCCAAAACAACGCACGGTAAAATCTGTTTTTGCAAACCAACCAAGCCAAAAGCCCCCGAAGCAAGAACAAATATTAAGAAGAGAGAATATTATTCGAAATTTTAAGACGATAGCTGAATACCCTTATTATAGAAATAGGCAAAATAGCAGCAAATCATATGGCATTAAAATTAAACTAAGATGTGTGATCTCAGCTGAGGTTTCTCCACTACAGTTTACAGTGGCACACAGCTTATTCCGTGCAGCGGTACAGTGAAACTTTGAGGGTATGTATCTGCTAATCTATTAAAGATATCCAAAAAATTTAAATGCAGTTGTTTTCAATAGTCATTCAATACATAGTAAGGCTTTTTGGAGTTTTACTTTTTTAGCAAATAATATATAAAAATAATAGAAAACCGTTCAGTACACTTAATCCTTTTCTACAGTACAATCTAGCAAAGTTGTTTCGCTATTAATCGATAATTGTTATCGTGTGTGAGCTACTGATCTAAAGGTCCTGTTAAACTGACCAAAAACAGATAAAAAAAACTTATTAAAATGGATTTTCTAATTAAGATTCCTTTTATATCGCCATGTAAGCTTGCAAAGACTGCCCTTCTTAATATGGTTCCAACTTTTATAAAGGAAATATTATGGCTAAATTTATAGGTGAATTCCAGTTTTAGAACTTATTTTTAAAGAATTTAAAATTTATTAAAATTAAGCTAATTTTAATATTTGGTATTCATTTTTAAAGATAGAGATCTTTAAATATTAGTTGAGTCCAAAAGGTCGACCATAGCCACTTTTTTCCTTGTTGCTTTTCCTTTTTTCTCAACGACATCTTTAGCTTAAAATTAATCAAACGAAAACTAATTCAAATTAAATCTCAAATACAAACACTTATTGTGTCGTTAACAATTGAAATTTACTTTAATGTTAAATTTAAAAATCAGCCATTTTTATAGTTTTGCATTTGTTTATGTTTTCTATTCAAGGTAAATGGTTTAAAAGATCTCCTAAGAATAGGTTTTTAATGTCATTGAAGCTTTGAATGCAGTTTACAATGATTTTTTTTTGGGGAAAGTCAATGAAAACGAAACATAGTCCAATTAGTTTTACAAAATATTAAGTCTACCCAATATTTTATGAAAATGTTTATACTTATTAAACCTAGAACTAAACCACTTTTGTATTCAACTGAAATAGTTTAAGGACTTTTGGAATAATACAATTGAAACAAGACTTGCAAATTGTTGATTTGTCAAAACCCGAAGAAGAAATATTCTTGTTAAACATTGCAAATTACCATATTAACTTTGCCAACTTCATGTAAAGAACATAATACCCATATAAGTTAGAGTAAATGAGCTGCAACCCCTTTTTAAAGTAGATTTACAGTAGCAAAAAAAGAAATAAAATAAACTGTCGTGAGGGGTTGATTTTGTCAGAGTCAACGCTCATTTGAAATGCAGGCGACGATGACAAGAACGACTGGGTCGACAAGGACGATAAGAACAACGGGGCATGCGATGATGCTAAGGAAGGATGGGCTTTCTGGGTGAAAGCAATCAACTCATGTCAGCAAAAGGAGCATATCCTTGTGACTCTGACCAACTCTGACTCTGTGAATCTCTACCTCCCGCTCTCTCTTTCTCTGCCGTTTGCCTTTTCCGCCTGCGGAAGTGTTTGTTTATTTAATTTCTGGTATTTTTAATTGAATTTTCAATGCGATTTTTGATGCAATCTTTTGCTCTTTCATCTTACAGGAGTTGCATCATTGGCCCCGAGCTGAGCGTTAAGGTCTGTTCCATTGGCACTGTGATAAATCGTTCGGCCTATGCGTCGGACTATTGCCAATTGGAGGGCACAACGGGACGTCAAACCCAACCGATGCCAATACGCTGGATGGCCTGGGAGAGTGTCCTACGGGTAAGTTTCGCATTCAACCTGCCACCACCACCGCACCCGTTGCCCTTTTAGCCATTTCGTTTTACCTTGCCAACATTTATTTTTTTTTTCTCTGCTCCTGAAAGATGAATGAAATGTGAAATGTGCGACGAAGTGCAAGTTTATAATTAAAAATTAATGAACAGTGTTTCGCTTTACGTTCTTCTCTAGAAAGTAGGCGTCGGGTTGGGTCTTGGCCTTCCTTTTTCTACTCATCAACTTGATGGCAGAGAGAAAAACGAAGAAAAGAAAAAAAAAACACAAAATATAAGTTGTAATTGTGTTAATTATTTTTAATTTGCTTTCTCTGTTTGGCTCCTTTCAGTTAAGTCAGTTGATTTATATATACATATATATATTTGTTATGATAGTTACTGGAGTTTGTTTCTACATTTGTTCATTTTCTTTATCCCCCTTTCTGTTTCTCCTTTTTCCATGGCAAAGGTAAACTTACAAAGTGTTCCAATTAGACCAGAGTTTGTAAATGAAAACTGTCAGAATATTATATACATTTGCTATATATAATTATTTATAATTATCTTTTAAAAAATATAGGTTATTGTTGAGTTGAAAGAATTCAATGGAGAGAAAGGAAAACTTTAGGGAATACTAAGGAATATATGTAGATAGTGCAATAGATAAAAGAACTGGAAGCAATAGTTAAATGTTACAACAGTTTGTAACTGAGTGAAAAGATTAAGTTTGTTTGGAAATCTGGTTTCTAGAGGGTATTCCCAAGTCGGTATCATATATGTCGATCCAAGTTATAAATCTATTTCACATTTGTGTCATCAGTTTGCTGCTCCTTTTCTTTGTGGCAGCTTAAAACCATGTCACGAATTAGTCCAAATAACTATCTAACTAATCCAAACATTCCACATCAAACATTTAGCCAATTAACTAACGAATACTCTTAGAGTACATTAACCTTTCTTTCCAACCAACCACTTTAATTTCCCTCAAAAAAAAAAAAAAAGGAATCATTAAAAATATTCCTTTGCCGCCTGGCAGAAGATAAAACAGTGAAACTAGCTTATCCAAATGATGGCAAATTTTCTATACTCTAACAAATTTTAGTATCTCATTGATAATTTCTGATTTGAGCTGATTTGGCTTTAATTGAGCATATGAAAGATTAAATATAAAAGGAATAAATGATACTTGTAAGGAGATTTTTATTTTGTTAGTTTCTCGATTTCTATTACACCGGAAAAGATTTTAAAATCAACTAAAGCTAGAGAAAAGGGTACATAAAAGTACACAAAAAAGTCTTTCGAGAACGTTGGGAATGATACTCTATGACAGGTTTTGAAATTGACCAAAGTTTCATTGCCAAGGTCTCGATTACAACATATTATTGTGATGAAAGTTCTTTTCACCAAAATCTATGAATGACTTACATATTTTGAACTATTTTGTAAAAAAAAATTATCCAATTATATTTAGGGGATAAAATTAGAAAAATTTAAGTTTTTTCTAAATATTTTCCCAAATTTCTTCCAAGGTTTGTTTCTTTATTAAATAGCAAGTTACGAGGTAGGTAATAACTCATTCAAGAGAAGAACTTAAGATTTCGAAATTTCAGATTTTGTATTATTTTCATGCCTTTACAAACTATATAGACTATATTTAGTGTTGATGGGTATAACACTACATTAATATTTATATAGAAATTTTTTTTCATTTATAAGGAAATTTTTTATTTTTTATAAAGCGGAACCCTTTCAACAAAGTATATGTATACTAAATATTTTCTAGTAAGGGAATTCAAAAAGCGCCTACAAAACAAGTTTTACGCTTTCAACTTAGAAAAGAAAAAATCCGAGAGAAAAAAAAAAATACCCAAAAACCAAAATGAAAAAAAAAGAAAGAAAAAACAAAATAAAAAACCGAGTAAAATATTTTATAAATCCCAGAGCGAAAAACCGCACTAAATAAATTAATTAACTACACGAAAAACGAGAACCGAACTCGAACTGGGAAGGCAGACAACAACAACAACAACACAAAAAACATTTGCACAAACAAACAAACAAACGGAACGGAATGGAACGAAACCAAAGAGAACGACGACGACATGCATGAAGTTTGCCAGAGGGGAAAATGTTAAAGGGGGGTAACCGAAAATCCCCATCTCACTTACACCCACTATAATTGTATATGTAAGAGTGTGTTGTCAGATATGGTTAGAAAGAGATGTTGTTAGATACTTTCTGTTTGTCTGTCTATCTGCCTGTATATGTCTGTTGTTGCTGTTATACATAGAATCTGCTTTTAGAGGTTTTCATTGCCTTTGGGTGCAAAATGAACAAACGTACATATAAACCGTTACAGTAGCAAAAATATAGAGATGGTAAAAGTGGAATGGGAAGGGGAAAGAGGGAGATGAGATTTAAGGTAAGGGTAAAAGGGTTTACCGTGATGCTGTGTATTAAAAAGCGCAAAAGTTGCGTTAACGGATATTTGTGCACATGAATAGGTTTTGTATCTCTCAGTTTGTATGTCGAATGTGTGTGTGCGTAGGGGGTGGGTTGAGGGGGGCTCACAACCACATAATCCTTAAGCCAAAAGCTTGTAAACAAAATCAAAAGCCCTTTGGCAATAGAAAAAACTCAGTTCTTCTATGCCCCTGCCAAAGAGATGCCTATTAAAGGTAAAAGTATTAGCTAAAAAGTCATAAATTCTATAGCTGAAATGAGGAGCTAATGAGTAACTTACTGTAAAGTTATATAAAAGTAGTTTATTCATTAAAATTATAGAATTTTATTCATTTAATAGTTTATTTAAGGTTTATCTTGTCCCACATTTGCTTTTGCCTTTCATTTGATAGTTCATTTAGTGGTTCATTTGACAGTTCATTTAGTGGTTCATGGGTTTATTCAATATTTTCATCATATATTTTTTAAATGTTTATATAGTTTAGCACTTTGTATACTCTTCGAAAAGGGGTATACACATTTGAGTAGCAGTTTGCAACGCATAGAAGGAGACAATTTTGACTGTATGTATCAAACTTCTATATGTATTGTTGATCAGCACAATGAGTTGAGTTGATATAGCCCTATTCGTCTGTTCTTATGTCCATCTTTCCGCAGCCATTCCGTTCGAATGATTATATTATAGATAATATTATAGGAACGATCGCTCGGGAATGGTTTTTAAGCAAATATCACGAAATATCAACATATTCAACAAGTCTTATAAGAATCGGTTATCTATATCATATAGCTATCATGGGAAAGATCGGCCCAGACAATAGCTTTGGAGCAATACCTTGTTTATTTGTTTTTTTAAAACCGATTATTACGAAAGACTTCTATATATAAAAATGTTTTGAAATGTGTCTATAGAGCTTTAAAAGAATCGGTCTACTATATGCTATAGTTGCCGTAGAAACAATAGAGCCAAAAAATATTTTTAGTGTGAAAAACTTTTTTGCTAGTTTTTCTGAAATTCGGCTTCAAGGTTTTATTTAAGAATCAAGTTTATTTATAATTTCCCATAATACATTTAAGAAAATTTACATTTTTGTTTTGGTTTTTTAAAGGGATCAATGTGTAAGCATATTTTCAAAATTTTCAAATGATATTTCACTCCTTTCAATCTTTTAGGTTTTATACAAATTTTGAAAAATAAAACAAATAAAGCTCAAAGATTTTGGACACTATTCACTTTCTAACTACTATCAGTGAATTTTACTACATTATAATTTTTTTATTTTGATTGAAAAACTTAATCCAAGAAGTTCTTTCCATTTTGCTTGAGAGTCACCAATGACAAATTTACCCTAGCGTCGTACTCTGAACTTATATTGAAACCAGATTTTAGATTCCGATTGTACACTTACTATACATATGTAAAATGCTGAATAAGTGTTAAGTTTAAGAAATACTTTACATATTGAAACCTCTAACTTTCTAACCTGTTCTGCCTTATTTATTCTAAACATAATTTGCAACTTAGAAATAATTGAAAAATAGAATGAACTCAGGTTTCTTTATCAAATATCTTTTAAGGAATATCTCTAAAGTAAATGCAACACAAAAATAGTTTCTTTAAAGGAAGATATATATGAAAAAGCATTTCAGTGCCTTTTATAAATTAGATTAACTTAGAACTGCATAGAAAAATTCAAAATTAACAAACTTCACTTATATTTATTTTTTCTATATTTTCCACATCTTTACAGTTCACAGTTCTTCTTAAACAGTTTAGGAGTAATCTATTTGGTTTTTTCTCTACCATTGCAGGGTAAATTCACAACCAAATCGGATGTTTGGTCATTTGCTGTTGCCCTTTGGGAGATATTGACATTTGCCCGGGAGCAACCCTATGAGCATATGACCGATGCGAATGTTATTGAAAATATTGGACATATCTATCAAGATGATAAAATGCATGTAAGTAAAATGACAAAATTTCTTGACCACTCGTTCATCATTGACATCTATATACATACACATACACAAACACATACACACACCCATCTCTATATATACTTGGATATAAAATCTCAAATTTGTATGTTGTTTTTTTTTTATATTTTTTTTGTAGGAACTTTTGCCAATGCCAGTCAACTGTCCGCGCGAAATTTACGATCTCATGTGCGAATGTTGGCAACGCAACGAATCAAGTCGACCCAATTTCCGGGAGATACATTTGTTTTTACAGCGCAAGAATTTAGGTTTTAAGCCCCAAACACAAACGCTGATGTATTGAAGTCATAACATCTAAAAAACAGAAAAAAATGCAGCAGCGCAAAATGTAAAAATGAATCATAAAAAACAAAGAAAAAACGATGGAATCCACACGATTTTAGTAAAACATTTCAAATATATATATATACACATATATATATATAAAATATTAAAAATATGCAAAATGACATAAAGCAAATGCAAAACAATTTATGTGAATTTTATGCATTTAAATGGAAAATGCATTTAAAATAAAAATGCATTTTTGAAATGAACTACAATACACTAGAAAAGCAAAACTAACACATCTGAAAACAAATGTATGACTAGTCGTAGTTGAAGATACTCTAACCAAAAGATTGATATTGGAAAAGTATTTAAGTTATTTTTTGAAAACATATTGCTAATTTTTAACTACTTGTAGAGAAAAGGAAAAAGTTGATTTATAAGATTGGAAAACGAATATTGAAACTTGACATGCAAAAGGAATATTCTTAAACAGTTTTCATATTCTCAAAATTATAAAGTTAAAATTTAAAAAAAATCTTTGAAAATGAACTGCTTAATATTTTATATGAATTTCTTGCTTTTTTGATTACTTAAGAAGAAAAAGAGAAGCTAATTTATTAAATATTAAAACAAATTCCAAAACATGTTCATAAAATTTGAAACACTTTTAAACAGTTTCGTTAATTTACAAGCACGATAAAGAATAATTTTCAATATTTTTGCAACTTTTTATGTGGACAGTTTCTCGAAAATATGGCATATGAAAACCCAGTTTCTATATTTTTATTCACCAGAATGTTGTTTCAATTGGTAATTCCAAAAAGTTTAGAAAGTTTTCAAATAGTTTCTCACTTAGTCATAGCATTCCCAGATCGAATTTATACAAATTTTGTTTTGATTCAAAATGTTTGCCTTAAACTATATTAATCTCTAATCTCTTTCAACTTTTCTTTGTTCAAATTGTTTAAACAAAATGTTTGCCTTAATATAATAAAAACTAATTCTAAATCCAGCTTTAATTTTTCTCATTTTTTATATAAAATGTTGGCCTCAATCTGATCTTTAGGTTCATTCAGATTTTGTTGTACCCAAACATTACAAATGAGTTTTTGTTGTAACCAAACTTTCGAATGAAGATTGTCGAACATGATAATCAAAAAAAAAAGGTTAAGAATTGACTTACAATTAGGTCGGAAAATAAAAAAAGTTTATTTTAAATATTTATTAATATGCATGATATTAATAGTCCAATTGATCTTTTTTAAATATTTTTTTTAACACTGTTTAAGGCAATAAAAGCAAAGTTAATGTTTTTAAAGGACAATCAATAGTTAAAAGAATTTACTTAATATTGGATAAATCCAATCCAATCCATGAAATGGTTGCTTGTTTGGTCTATAATTGAATTTCAATCTTTTTATATGTATTAAAAAAGATATTAAGAAGTATTATTATAATATTTTTTTTTTTTCGAAATGCGATCTCTTTTTAAATACTATATTTAACTTCCTGTATTTTAAATATTCCCAGTATTTATATTTCTGATGAAATTTATTAATTTGCTTTTCCGTTTCTAAGAGAGCAAAAAAAAATTCTCTATTTCGTTAGTCAAATGAAAATTTTATTTAAAATCTTTAAAATATTAAATGAAAATTTAGTTAGTTAAAGACTTCATCTTTAGAATGTAAAATGAAAATTTTGTTTAAAATCTTCAAAATGTTAGAAATTTTAATTTAAAAAGTGGCTAAACTATAATAACATTTCATTTTATATACAATAAAAAACGTTTTAAGTCTCAAATAAGATCACCTAACAAAATGCAAAAATTCAATGGAATAAACTTTAAAACTTCAACAGAATTCTGATTAGAAGATATTCCTTTTGATTATAATTTATTCAAGTGAAAATATCTTTTGGTTAGACTTATCTTCTATATATATATTATATTCATATTGCAAAATGATTCAATTGTTGGTAAGACACAGGTAATGCTTAAAGTTAGTTCTAGCACTTAAGATCAAGTTCTCGAGTCAAAATAGCTTACAAAACCTACATTAATATTAAACTGAACTTCAACTGAACTGTATATATATATATAGAAAAGAAACCAATTTGATTTCGTATAAGCTTAAGTATCTGTAGTTACTTGTACTGTATGTGTATTCTATTAAATAGAATTGAAAAAAAAAAATGAATCGAAAGAATCAACATTGACATATGTGTGTACCTATCGCTCCTCCACCTGAATGCTCTCTGTCTCTCTATATACTAAACTATATACTAAACTATTCTATATAGACATATGTATCTATCTAACTCGAATATAATTTTTGCTTTCAATGTTTGTATATATGTGAACAAAAAAGAAGAAGATTGAATCTATATGAATATATATTTATATGACGACGACCTGTAGTTATCCTCTCAAAATTGACAACCTGCGTATAATTTCGACAATAAATGTTTTCTCGAGCAAAAAAAAAAATGAATAAAATTTTAGACTGCTTAACAAAATAGCTAATTAAGCCAACTAAATATTATTGTTTCAAGAACAAAAAAATAAAAAAAAAACGAACAGCAGACAAAAGTCAATTAGACGCATATCAAATTGAAAACTTAAAGAAAAATCTAAAAGAAAATCTCTTTTACTTTTTTTTTTTTTTATTTCAAACTTTTTTCCTCCCTGTGCCTTTACTCTGTCTGATTTCCAATTTTAATTTCCTTTTCATTTCAATAAAATTAAAAAAAAAAATTCATTTCATAAAGCTTTAAAAAGGTTTCGCTGTAGTCACAAAAAAAAACAAACTAAAAATTTAATAAATAGTAAAGTAAAAAAAAAAAACATTATTTCAAATTTAATATCAATATGAATTAATATTACATTCCAAAACTCCAAAAAAAAAAAAAAATTGTGGAATAAAAATCACTTAAATGCATATAAATACATATATATATATATTCGATTTATTTCATTAATTGTTTTGCAAATTGAATTAAAAGTAAACTAAAAGAAAAAAGTTTCACTTGCAACGAAAACGAACAAAAACAAAAGCAAATTTAAATTTTATTATTCAAAAAATTTTTTTTGGTAACTGAACCGAAGAAAAATTTAAAGAAAAAAAAACGTTGAGCACAATCATGTTTAAAATTAAAAAAAAAAAAGAAATAAACTGAATGGTAAAAATTTAAATGAAAAAATTTAAACAATTTTTTAGTTATGTAAGCGCATTCAAAATGACAAATTATGAATTAAAATTAAAAAAAAAAAAACAATTTAAATATTATGCTTAAGAAATCTGCAGCATAAAAACAAAGTCAAATAAACAATCTTAAGTACACTTAAAGCGAAAATAAACAAAAAATGGATAAAAAAAAAATTTCTTTTCAATTTTGTATGTTTGTTGGAGGGTTTAAGGTAGCAAATGGCTTTGCCCCTTCCCCCTCTCTCTCCCTCTCACTCTCTCTCTCTGTCTCTTTGGGCAAATCCTAAAAACTAAATGAGACTTTGAGCCGCTGCGAGCAGGCCAACAGATGAGTCCAACCCAGCCGAAGCAAGTCAGCCAGCCAAACCAGCCTTCAAGTACGACAAATCCTTGGCCCCAAAAACAGCACCTGACACCGGCCACACCTCGTCTCGCCTCGCCTCGCCTCGTTTCTCCTCCCCCTTGTTCCGAGTCTGAACAAATTAAATAACATAAAATACAAATCCGCTGCTTATGTCGACCAACACCGGGCAGAAGTGCGACGAGAATGCGGCAAAATAGAAAATAATAAACTTATTAATTCAAATTGCTGCCAAAGGCATTCCACAGTGGGGCAAACATAAGATGAAAAGACCATCTGCAAATTGTATGTACATTAAATTTTTATATGGAAATACGCTTTTTCTTAGTACTCGTCTTAAAATATCATAATTCAATATGAACTTTCTTTAATATTTCTTTTTGTTTAGTACAAACAGTTGTGAACTTTATGAATTCCATAGGAAAGAAACATTTGTTTTATTTAAACGAAAGTTGATACTGAATGCCAACTATTTCTTTAACATTTAATTTTAATAAAAATCATTGAATGTGCATTTAACAATTTGAATACTCAAGTTTATGTATGTATGTTAGTCACAAAGAAACTACAAACCCATGAATTTTTAGAGTATTATACATAAATGTTAATTGATCTTTGATGTATTTCCATTTTAGCTCTATAAAATGTAGTTAACCCTATTGAAATTATAAAGTTGAGCAGGTTTGAAAAACTAAAGTTGTAGACTATATAGTATAACTTTCCAATTATAGTGCTAACTTCTTTTAGATCAAGACTTTATAAAAGTTAGTTAAACTTTCTAATTTTAATTAATTTTTTAAAATTTTTTATCCTTTGCTCTCAGTTTTGATCTACAATTGATTTTAATACCAGCTTCGACTTATTCCTTAAAAGTATCTAACATCTTTTTAATAATAATAATCTAATAATAAAAACTTTTCTTATCAATTTTACCTTGGGGACAGCATCTACAGGAAAGCAGAGTATATATTATATATTATTTTAAAGTTCTTTTTTATTTTTAAAATTGTTCTATATTTGACTAATTGAGCTTTGAATTCGTAGTAGTTAAATTTGTAATATTTTTTGTGCTATTTTATTTTTAAAATTAATTTATTTTTTAAAATTGTTCTATATTTGAATACTTGTACTTTGAATTCGTCGTTAAACTTGTCATCTCTTACCTTTTGCTTTAGTAAAAACTCATTTTGATTAAACCAAAAAATTTCCGATGATATCTAACATTCTAAATAACTTTTTTACTTATGTACATATTGAATTTAATTAAAATAGTTGTTCAGAAATTTATACCAAACTATTTAAGAATCATTACCTATACTTAAAGTATTCCCAAAAATGATTTTTTTTTTTTAAATTGATAAAAGTAAGTCATTTATCAACCCCCTAACGGCGTATAGCCCCTTAAGGTATACTTCAATTAATGCTTTGTTCTTATTTATAACATATTTATTTCAGATACTTCAAATTTCTTTTATTATCATATTTTAAAGGGTTAAATATTATTAAATTTAAACGATTTTAGGTAAGATTTGCGAGTTCTTGAGAAAAATTCACAGACTTAAAGTTTGGTAGCAATTTGTATAAGATAAACTATGTCTTTACTTTTTACCTCTATTTTTCCAGCGGAATGCGAAATAGAATAATTTTAAAATATTTTAAATTTCTTTTAAATTTGTTTTAAACATCAATAAATAATATTGATATTAACAGTCGAGAATATTAGATCAAATTTTTTGCTAAAGAAAATGCTTATTCTTTCACTTTTCTATATAACATTATTTTATCATAATTTAACTTATAAAACTTTGTGGAACATTTCCATCAACTTCTGCCCACTGTGCCATATCACCATTTTGTGTAACAGGGGGATGGTTTAGGGGGGGTGTTCGTAGGTTGTGGGGCCCAGCAGCGGCAGGCTCATCATCAACGCATTGTTAAATCCGCCAAACAGCTGCGACTCTCAAGCTCAATTACAGACAGATTTGCCATTTCTTGGCTGTTTCTCCTCCATCTATTCCTCCTCCCTTCTCATCTTTTTCTTTTGGTGCTGTTGCTACATCTACTTGTTCCTATATCTCTCTGGTGCCAATTTGACATCCGCACACCCACACACACACACACACACACACACAGAAAACACACCCATTTAATCCTCTAACGGAAGTTACACACACATTTTTACTACTTCTTCCTTTTAGCATTGTTATAACGGTTCTTCTTTTGGTGTTTCTTCTTTTTTTTCCTTCGTTTTGTTTTCTTGTCTGCTCACCGCCCGTTCCGTTCCGTTTCGTTCTCTTCGGTTCTATTGTGTGTCCTGCTTAGCCCTCCAGCTGTGTTTCGGTGGCCCAAAACGTAATTATTTGTGTGGTTTTTCCTGGGGATTTTCACGATTTTCTTTTCCTGGTTGTGTTGCTGTAGCTAATTGGAAAAGATGGCCGAGAGTGAGGAAATTTTTATATCATATTTACTTGAATTTAAAGTTGCCATATAAATCAATAAGTTATTATTTGGAAACTAAAGCAAATACTCAACAGACCAGAGCAGAGCAGCAGAGTTACTCTTGCTACTCCCCCCCCCTTCTTTTCCCCTGCTCCGCATCCCACCATCATATGTATGTAAGTCCGGACCCTTTGCCTTGTCCCTTGAGGCGTTTTGCTTATTTGACTTGGTTTTCTTTTAAGGTTTTGTGCGAAAACAAAATCCCAGACGCAATCTTTGATTTTTATTGTAAGCAAACGAAAACAAAAGCAAAAGGCAGAAAGGCCAAGAAAGGAAGCAGAACGAATATGAAAGAAGAAGAAGAAAAAAAGGAAAAGAGCAAACAAGATGAGAATGGAATGGTGGAATGCCGGCAGCAACAAATGCGCTCAGAGATTTAGGTTAGGTTAGAAAAACAAAAACAAATGCCAAAAGGAATGGCACGGATGTACATACATACATACAACAGCGTGTGGGGGGGAGAAGTGGGGAAGGCCAAGGGCCTCTCGGTATAGGCTGTTTCAATGGCAAACTGAATGAATTGGCCAATTTATACATATGGAACAACCACTCGATTGTTTAAGACATCCAATAATAGATCCAAATGGTTTCTTCCATTCCCAATTAATCCAAAAATGAGCCAAGGAACGAAGGGAATCTAGACTAAACATATCAGAACCTTTCCAATAAATTTCAAAACGCTTATTTTGAATACAAAAATTTTCGACTTTAATAAATTTAACCTAATGGTCAGCAAATCTTGATTGCCCAGTTAAAATATGATTGAACTAAGGAGTCAAAATCATTCCCAAAGAAAAGCTAAAAATATTTTTATCATAACTTTTTTGGGGAAATGTTATTAAAAGGAATTTCTTTACGTTCGGGAAACGATCTAGTTAATGTTTCTGTGAGGGTCCTTACGCTAAAGACATTTAATCCTTTTTATACCCTTGCAGAGGGTATTATAAAATTGGTCAGATGTTTGTAACGCATAGAAATATACGTTCCCGACCCGATAAAGTATATATATTCTTGTTTAGCATCAACAGCCGAGTCGATTGAAACATGTCCGTCTGTCCGTCTGTCTGTTTGTTCGCAGCTTTTCAAACTTAAATTTTAAGCCACGTAGTTGAAACTTGATAGTTAGCTTTCTTAAAGGTGTAGGTAGACAAAGTATGAAAATCGGTCGGATTGCATTACTATATGATATATCCAATATCGGAATAATTGGGTTCAAATTAAAATTTTTTTTTTTCTTTTGGAATATAAAATCCAATTTGTACCAAAACACAACCCACCAAGTTTGACTCAAATCAGATAATTATTACGGCTACAAATCAATATCTGCCGTACAAACACAAAAGTCCCGCGATCGAATCCGCGCGGCACCAAATAAGAAATAAATAAAATAATTATTTGCGTTGTGTTCTTGCACAGAACGAAATCGAAAGAGCGAGATTTTTGTTAGTTAGCTTCTTTGATATTTATATTTTCAGACCTCCCATTTGCCCTGATCTTTCTTCTGGTCCCGTCTCTGTTAATTACAAATTTAGTAAATAAATATACATATATTAAATGTTTTGAAATTCAATTCAGACTTCAATCATATTCGAATTCGCAAGGTCTTTATATTATTTTTAAAGACAAGTTAGGGCTTCATTCAAATCATTCCTTATCATCAGTTGAACTTGAATAATTGTAAATACAAATTAATAGAATCAGAAACCATTTTTGGTTTTTAGTTACAAATTTATATTCTTAATTATTAAATCAGTTAGTTTAAATTTTAAAGCTTTGCAAAAACAACATTTGTTGCAGATTCCAAAAGTTTGAGCAAATCTTTTGAAATCTTAGTTGAAAAAGTGTTATAACTTATTGTCCATATCACCACTATGAGGAATTTTTAAGAATCCTTTTAAAATCTAATTTAATCTGTATTCTGGTGGTTAACAAACAAAGTTGATTATAATCTAATATAAAATTCGTCCTACATGCAGCAACAGCGAACTCATGCTATCTCGCTCACTCTTGCCAGCTAATGTCGCCCTTAGCTTTTCAGTACAAAATGCATTTTCGTATACCTCCGATATTAACCGTACGATTTCTACTAAATTCGGTCAGCTGGTGCATTTTGGCCACATTATTGAGTGTGTTAAATTTCTTACGATACTTTTAATATGATTCTAGTTAAACGTTTATCCCTAACTTCGGAGGCGGAAGTGGGCGTGGCAAAAATTTGAAACAAACTTTATCTGGTTGTTTTATCACGCTTGACGGACTTACAAACCAAGTTTGGTAGCTCTAGCTCTTATAGTCTACAAGATCTCGTTGTTCATACGAACAGACAGAGAGATGAACAGACGGACATGTCTCAAACAACTCGGCTAGTGATGCTGATCAAAAATATATATACTTCATGGTGTTAGAAATGTATATTTGGCGACTTTAATATACCCTTTTACCCTAAACTGCAAAATTTTAATACCCTGTACCCATAGGGTAAAAGGGTATATTAATGTCGCCAAATTATATGTAACAGGCAGAAGGAAGCGTTTCCGACCCCATAAAGTATATATATTCTTGATCAGCATCACTAGCCGAGTCGATTGAGCCATGTCCGTCCGTCCGTATGAACACCTAGATCTCAGAGACTATAAGAGTTAGAGCTACCAAATTTGTTGTGAAGATCCGTCTTATGGCTAGGCAGATCAAGTTTGTTTCAAATTTTAGCCACGCCCAATTCCGCCCCCGGAATTCGGAAAAAAACTAATTATTAAAGCTATATCAAAGATATCGTATTCTTATTTGGCACACCTGATTATATAGCCTAAACTGCTTCAGCTGACCAAATTTAATTGAAATCGGTCAATAAATGTCGGAGATATTCGCATATAAGTTTTGTACTGAAAGAGTAAGGGCGGCATTGGCTGGCAAGAGTAAGCGAGATAGCATGCATTAAATTAATGGCGATTTCGACGGTGTTCGACTTTATTGTATGTAACTAGCTGGTACAGGGTATACTCAATGTCGGCAGGGACGACTTGCTTGCTTCATTATTTATAATTCTGAAAAAAATGTTTTAATATGCAAACCTCTCTTGTGGGAAGAGAGAGAGAGAGAGAGGTGTCCTCGAAATAGAGGTTCCTGTTATAAACGTTTTATTTATCAATTTAGTTAAACTATTCATAGTTATATATAAAAAAGTTAAACCTAAGTTTTAATATAGAATTCCGTTTTATATTTTGTGTAAATCTTCAACTTTTAGTTGACAATTTTATTGGCTTTTGCATTCATATTTATATGCTTTAATAGAAAGAAAAAACATTTGAAATGTAATTTTTCATAGAGAAGAGCCATAAAAATGCAAAGGATGTCAGTCGGTAAGCCGGTCGCGCTTGCACCGCCGCCAGGCCCCGCCGCACCCTTCGAACACCTTGGGGACACTGAAGTCATCAGCAGCAAGGGAGAGAGGTAGAAAAAAAAAGGATAAGAAGGCAGAGGGGGCGGGGAAACTAGCCCAACTGCGCCTTGAGGATTTGCGTTTGTATTCTTTCTTTCTTTTTTTATGTTTATTATTTTTGCTTCTTTGCTTCGATTCCTCTTCTATACGGCATTCTTTGCCTAGCCACGTGTTCTCGCACCCTTCACATTCCCCCCTCCTCAGCACTCTTCCCCTGTCGCTTCACAGCATTCGATGCGCTAGTTTCACACCCTTGTGGGCGGGTGAGTCTGCTGAAGCAAGCCGCAAATATGTTTGTTTGTTGTGGGTGGGCAAGGGGAAGGGTAGAAGAGGTTGGGTGGGTCATAAGGTTATCTGGGGTTGAGCTACGGGGTTTTGCCGGTCTCCCTCGCTCTCTCTAAAGGTCATCAATAATGGCGCAAACATGCATTTAAGTCGCTTGCTTTGCATTAAGACGAAGAGGCAGCTTATTGAAATTGGTACACAGCCTAAAGCCCTTTCTGCCCCCTCTCTCCACTTTGCTCTACAGATGAATAGTGGGGGGGAACTGAACTGACTCCCTTGGGGCTCACTACTTTCAATAAAAATTTGTTTGTGTTTGGTGGACAGTTTTTTGCTCCTTTTTTTGCTACTTGAAATGGATTTGGGGTTTTCTTCTTTTTTTTTTGCACTAATAGAAATGGGCAGATGTTTCGTTTAAAGGGATGGTGGTAGTGAAAAATGATTTGGTTTACCAGAAAAAAAAAGATAAAATAATATCTTTTTACATTTAAAGTTACATTTAAATTTAAATTTAACGAACAGAACAATTTAAACAACGATATCTAGAGGGCGCCACATGAACGCCGCTGCTGATATATAGAGGGCTAGTGCAGATTAAAGAACTAGTTCCAGGTTGGAAATTCGTTATAATGTAAATGTATTGTAGATTGTGAAAAACTTAAGAATTTATTTGTTATGTTATTTTTTTAAGTTATCAGTTAATTATGTAATACAACCTACTCTATAAAAAGACATTCGAATTGAAGAGTATTCTAAGAACCTGTCGATTGGGGGAATCAACAAGCTTTTCCTTTTTTTGAGCCAAATTAAACATTGTTTAAAAATACAATTTTCGTATTTTTCAATCCAGTACTATTTGAATAAACTTTTTTGTAAGTGTGCTAATTACATTACTAAAATAATATAAAAAAAATTTAAGAATCAATTAAGAAATGTAAACCAAAGAAATAAATTACCTGTCCAAACATTAAACAATGGTTGAGCTTATATTAAGATATCAATATTAATTCCAAGCATTTTTAATTTTTAGAAAAAATAATAAAATTTAAATTTACTACATTTATTTATTTATTTCTAGCATTAAAAAAAAAAGTGTAAAACTTGAATTCGCTTCGCTTACGTAAAAGTGTGACAGTTCTATATTCATTTCTGTGTGGCGCCATCTACATAGCTAGAGTGACCATATAAATCGCATAAAAAAATACCGCATGAAGAAAAGTGAATGGTCACTCGCAAACAACAACAGTTAGAGTAAGAAAGAGTGAGAGGGACGAAAGTTCAGACTGTAAATTTTTCATGACAATTTCAATAACAATTTGATAAACAAATTGGCTAAAAAAAAGCAAACTTTAAGTGCTAACAAATACGCGTGAGTAAAATACAAAGTGTTTAATATAATCGCATTGCCCATGCAATGGAAAACAGTTAAAACCAATACCAAAAGAAAAAAAAAAAACAAATACAAATTACGTTTGGACATCTTTTTATTTTTCTTTTTGGTGTCTTCTTTGGGGCGAAAGAAGGAGAGTGAGTGCCTGACTGAGTGAATGTGTGTGTGTGTGTGTGGGAGAGAGAAAAAACATATTTTTCTTCGTTGCTCTGCAGGGATTACGATTACAGTTTTTATGCTGCAATATGTGTATATGTAGAAATATGTATGCGTGTCTGTGCAAGTGTGCTGTGTGTGTGCGCGCGAGTGTGAGTGTGTGTTAGTGTTGCTGCTTGTATGTATGTGGCCTGCGCGCCATTAATTGAAAAAAAAAACCAAGAAAAATACGAAAATAATGCAAACAATTATAAATACACACAATAAAAAGAAAATGTTTATTGTGTTTTGAAAATACTTGAATTGTTGGCTCTAAAAAAAAAACACGCAGACAGACAATAGCATTGCACACACACACACACATAAGCACAGATTTTCTGCTCGTTCTTCTTCTTCTTCGATATTGCCCACTTGAAGAGATGCTGCTGCTGGCTGCGACGTCTCTCAGTCATTATTACAGGTGCGGACCTTGAAAGTGCATTTGTTTTGGCTTTCTCTTCCCTCTTCCCCTCTTCTTTTCTCTTTCATAATATTTAAATTTGATTAGTCATAACGATTAAGCATCAATGCTATGATTAATCCACAAAACGAAATAACAGTAAACCATTTTGGTCATATACTAGAGTTACCTTTCCTATGACTCACTAAGAGAAAGAAAGAGGGCGAGGGTGTGTAATGGTGCTATAGTATCTGATGGGGGAGGTGGACGGGACTCAGTCTCAGTCATTTTGCCTCACACGCATCATTTAAGATCTTAAAAGCTCAAGTGCCGTTACCCAAAGTGCAACTAACAATGCAAAAAAACCAGAAGCCGTCGAATCGATAATCGAAAAGTTATATGAACTCTATTGGAGATACTTTAAATACTCTTTCATAATTAATTCACAATGCAAATTTCTTATTGACCAAAATCCTTAACGGGATACTCTATAATGGCCGAAATAGTTCCCAGTAAAAAGGAATCTAATAAAAAGAAAATTTTAAAATATATCTCTAACTAAAACTGAAACAATCAGTTTTAACTATTTGTAATTAGCGTATCAAAGTCAAGAAACTTTAAGAAAGAATTTATTTGATATTTTAATCAAACTTCTCATAAGAAGTTGTTCGAAATTCATAAATTTCTTGGAAAGTTTTTGTGAAAAGTAGCAATCCTTATTCAAAAATGATCCTGAGAAGTTTTCATTATCATTTTCTGTACTGAACTATTATCAAAATTCGGTAAAGATACATTTCGACAATTTCATCTAGTTAACACTGATCCTGTCGAAAATATCAGTATTGTCTTAGCTAATCGTGCTTAATAATAGTGCATAATCTCTAAGCAATCTAAAACCTTATTGTAAACTAAAATTTTCATACCTGTGACTCGACAAATTTTTCAATGTTATATTGAAATAAATCAGTTATATAACTAACTCTCTCAAACTGTATTCCTCCTGTCGTCATCTTATCAATTTCATCATACAAATCACACGTCTGCTGTGGCCATATCAAAAGAAAACTAATCAAAATATGGGAGAGAAAAAAAAAAAACAAACTCAAAAAAAAATTAAAATCGGTTTTCCCTTTTTCCATACAGAAACAAATAACGAGACGACGCAATTTCTAAGAAATTTATTTATTTTATTTATTTATTTATTATTTTGCCTATACAGCTGCATTTTCTATTACGTCGAGTCCAATTGTTTATATTGGTATTGAGCGCTTATCTACGCTACGTTTTTTTTTTCTGTGGCGTCTTCTTCTTCTGTCGCTTGTTATCAGCATAGACCCATAGACAGGGAGTGAAAGAGACCGACAAAAACAAAGAGAGAAAGAAAAAGGGAGCCCACTCGCCAGGGCTACTTGAAGAATATAAACAAAATATAAAAGAAAATGTAAAACATTTTAACTAGTTGTGTTGATACCCTCTAAGAGTTGAAGAGTTAGACCCTTTTTGCGATTATCTAGTCGTAATGCACTTTGAATAACATTTAGAAATGTTGTTAATTTATTAATAAACACCCTGGCGACCCCTAGCGTGCAACGTTTGTCCAGGCTTCTTTTCTTTTTATAGTTTTTGATCCTTTTTTTTATTAAAATTTGGTGAGATTATCGTTTTTCTGCTTATCAGGAATATATATACTTAATATACCTTTCACCATATTGCGTATACGGTAATAATAGAAGGGGGGAAAATGCATTTAGAATCAATTGACGACGCCAACACTTGGTTAGGCTCTTCTTGGGTCAGTTTTTCTTTTGTCGAAGGTAACTGAAGCGCAACTACAACACACACAAAGATTATATGTAATTGTTAGTGTGTGTGTGTTAGTGTGCGTGTGTGTACTCAATTTCCACTTTTGTGTGCGTTATTGTACGTATATTTGATTTTTGTTATTTTTTTGCGGTTTGGCTCTTTACAGTGAGCTTTGGCTAAGATGGCAAAACAAACAAATGTAATTTAATTTGAAATATTTGCATATTTACTTGGTCAGAATATTACTATGCATAGAAAGTTTATATTTATGTTCTAAAGTAAATACATATGTATTTTCTTGAACATAATTTATAGTCCAGCCGGTTGGATCTAGCCCTATCTGTCTGTTTCTTTACACGTTTTACATCTTTTATTTTAAGCTAAGTGGTTGAAACTTGGTAGATAAGCTCTCAAGATGCTTATGTTTGTAAAGTTTGAGAACTGGCCAGATCGGACTACCAGAAGATATAGTCACTATTGGAATAATTGTTGTTGAACCAGGATTTTGGCCCCCATTGAATCTTATTTCGTGTAAAAATCAATCAACCATATACATATCTTCTTTAATATTAAGCCAAGACTTTGCGCAGGTTTGAATAACATTAAAAAAATGCGAACCAAGATATGGAAACATATATTTTATCAACAATCTCCTCGGATGTTTGGCAACGTTTGTAAAGGGTTAAAGAAATATAACTTTAACGTCCTTTCTCTCCCTCCCCCTTTTGGCTTTTTGCTTCCCTTCTTTTTTCTTAGATAGCTTTGATTTACATTTGATTTAAGGATATTCCCATTCTGCTTTCGCAAGAGTCCACATACTCTCGAGTACATGCCATAAATCATTGCACTGTCAAGTCACAAGAAGTTTTCAGTTATGGCTATTGCTTTGATTGGTAAGTCAGTCAGTTGGTAATAGTGATGCCGCCCCCTTGAGATTTGCTTAAAGTTTTAAAGTTTTACCTATTTTCCATACACCCACAAGAACCAAAAACCACCTACAACTTGGAGTTTCTAAGTTATGTTACTGCGTTTTCTTCTTTTGTTTTTGTTCATAATTTATGTTGCATAGATTGTTTATTTTAAAGTTTTCCCAGCACCTTACCGCAACCGCTTTTCCTGCCATGAGAATTGATTGCCAATTCAAATTTGCCAGGCTGCAAAATTAAGTGCGCAAAGTCAATATTTCAATTTGCACATGAAGAAAAAATGAAAAAAATAAAAATAACAAAAATTATTATAAGCGACGGGAAAAAGAATTATGAAAAGCATTTGCTAAATTTGCATATGGCAGTAACCTGAGACTTGTTGAACCTACGCACCAAACTTGGTTAAAATCATTTTTAAATACACTTGGCTAAAGGGTATATTTGGTTACCATGAAAGATTAATCATTTTTTTGATTAGTTGAGCTATTTTTCCTCGAGTTCAAATGCACATTGAATATACAAAGTTATCCTTTGGTGTAACCCATTCCAGCTATCATAGAAACAAAGTGTTTTCTGTTGCATTTATCTATTATTCGGTATATAGTAGTTTTCCTAAACCTAGTATTCAGTATTGAAACTTTCGAGAGATATGTATAAAGTATCCTACAGTTTTATCAGCATTATCTTTACTGTCTGTCATGGCAATTATCTATGATATATACTTACTTCTGTGGGCTATCGCAAATTTAACTGAAATCGATATCAATTTTAGTCGATTAAACCCATATAGAATAATATAACCATCTATCTTTAATAAACTTATCATACTTCCGCATAATTTTGAAAAATTCATTTAAGATTCGCCGACTTTATGAGATAGTTAACTTAGTTTGTTTAACAACTTTTCGATTACACTGATTAATGTAATCTGAATCGAAAGATAGAACTCTTTAAACTAATTCAAACAGTTTTCAGAGTACACATAAATTTCTTGTATAAACTTTAAGAAGTTTGAGATATATATAGAGTAGAGCATACCGATTTCGATCACTTCAAAATGCAACTTGCAAATGAGCCCAAAATGCAAGTTAAAAGTCAAAAATGTATTTTCCATTGCTTGCCACATAATTATGTTATTAATTGGATTTATGCGCAGTTTGTGCAACATGCAAAATTTTTTTGGTTGCAAATATAACCGAGATTGTATCCCTTCTCCTCCTCGTCTCCTTCATGCTGCTCAATCGATGGTTGACTGGTCTTATCGCCAGTCAACTATTTTTAGATCTATCGAAAGCGTGATTTACGCTTTTTTTTCAGTTTAATTTTTATTTCCATTTTTTTGTCAGTGGGCGGCTCTCCTCTTGTTATTTTATGATATCCATATAAATATTGCTCTTTTTTCAATTCAATCCGTTTGTTGTTGTTGCTGCTGTTGATCTTCTTGTCGCGATAATCCCTATCCGCGCGCAATGGTAATAAAATGACAAAAAAAAAAAAAATAGAAATCAAACAAGAAATTGTCAACACGAATTTGAACTTATTTTTAGACCCTGGCGCAATAGGGATTTTCGATTGGTTTTTGGCTATATACATATATATAAATTTTTTTTTTGGTGATTATGATTATTACTACGAACGGAACAACTTTATTAAAGAGGTAGTACTTTGGCATAGCACTCAGTAGATGCTTATCACTCATTGGTCATGCTTTTTGTTATAAAGCTTGACAATTGGCTTAATAAATAATAGTTAAAAGAGCAAACCGAATAGTTATATACACTTTGAAGTTGTGATTGTTGAATTGATAAGTAAATTGATTAATAAATAATAGTTAGAAGAGCAAACCGAATAGTTATATACTCTTTGGAGTTGAGATTGTTGTATTGTAAGATCTCTAAGAAGACTTTTGCATAAATCTTATAGGTGCTTGAGTAAGAGAACTTTGAGGAAATTGAAGTTGTTTGTAACTGCAGATAAATTCTTCAGTTGATTACTTCAATTTTTTATTACATTTATTTATAAATTATTTATCTAAAAACTAAATAGTTTATTAAAGTGTCTTCTGCAAGTAAAAGTCTAGAAATATTTCAATTAGGAGTACCGGAGAGCTATTACCATTTAATTTAATTGATTATAAGTTTGTTTTTAAAAAGTTTTTATTATTTTTACTACTTTTTTGAAATCTAGCAGAGGATATATAATATTTTCAATATATCTATATTATAATAAAAAACGTAAAACTAAGATTTTTGTTAGGTTTTAGGGTAAAGATTCCATAGTTTAAAAAGAGAGCAAAAGATATTATTATTATGTATTTTTGCAACTTTTGAAATGAATAAAAAAAGAATCCCTATATATTGAAGATTATTCCGAAATACAAACAAAAATTCTTATTTTTGTTTGTATTTCGTCTCTTACGAAATTGGTTTTGTAAAAAAATATCCTAAGAAATATTACAAAATATACGAATAGGATAGAGTTTGGACAAAAATTTAATTGATGATCAGAAAAAACCTTTAAAGAGTTGTCTAATCTCATGAATATGGAAATATACCCTCTTCAAGCAATACTCTACATTTGCAAACCGCACAAACCATTAAAAATTGAAGCAAATGGCAACTAAAAGAGACAAACTACTCTAAAAACTTATGAAAACGCAACTTTAAACTGTAATAAAGTGGGAAATTACAGCGCATAAATCTCTGTCGCTAAACTGTCAATGGGAGCGAAGAGACCGATAGAGGGAGGAGAGCGGAGACGGAGTAAGTTTTTGGAGTATCAGCAGCAGTTGCTGCAATAAGCAGACATGGAGTCAACACCCACACTCACACACACACACTTACTGAGAAACCTTCTCTTGAATGAATTAGTCCATAACTAGAGTTTACAGTTTGAGAGCTACCGTACATCAGAAATGCTTATAGCGCACTTTATTTGCATATTTAATGTAAAGCCAACCAATAGGTGGTAGTAGTAGAAGGTGTACTATAGTGTAGAGGGATAGGAGGGGGGGTTGGAGGATGAATTGCAACTACTGCCACACAAGTGGCATAAACTCCTTAAGTTTTAAAGTTTGTGTGTTTTGCGGTTGGCCGGCCGTCCCCTGCTCAAGCATTCAATGTGCGCGCGCGCATACATCAAGTTGCGGCCACTTGGCGCTTCATTGTCCATATAAAAACTTAATAATTATTGCATTTAAAATCTAATAAATTTTTGCATTGACAAGGCGGAGTTGCTAAAGCAAATAAAAATCGTGCTCAAATCATAGCCGCTCCTATTTTAAATGGTTATTCAGATATTCATCAAAGTACAAATTATTGGAAATTAAATGACAATAGAAAAAAAAAAAAAAGAAAATAATTATTGAGAAAAACTAAAGGGTTCGACTAGTTGATAACTATTAAAAAAGGGTTTTTGTAGGGTTTGCTTCCAATGTATTGTGGTAAAGTAAAGTAAATCATTAAACTGAAAGATGATTTCTAATCCTAAACTATAGACGACTACTGGGCTTATCTATTTACCTCAAGAACTACTCCTTCCAGAGCATTTCGCTTTATAGTTGATACTGATAGACTTTTCTTTAAGAATTTAGAAGTTCTGCAACAAGTTTTCTTTAAGGTTAAGATCAATAATACGAATGATAAACATTAAAAGTAAAACATTAACCTTACCATTTTAGCTGCATCTATTTTATTTTAGTGACTTTTCAACTATCTAAGAAGAACAAGTCATTGTCGTATATGAATTTTTTCAACATCCATCCCTCAAGAAATTTCATTATAATAAGTAAAATAAGATTTACCTAAAACTCAAGCTGTTACCGCCTCTAACATAGATTTCCGTCCCAATATTGCCCTTCTTCTCAGATCTCCTATTCCTTTGCTGCCCTTTAGTTAATGTACTATAGTTTTTTCTCTTTTTCTTTTGACATGCATCATCTAATCCCAATCAGCGTCATCATCATCATCGATATTGTCTTTGCGGCTTTAACTCCTTTTAGTGTTCTTACTTGGCATTTGTCTCTAGTGACAATGTTCAAGTGGAGAAACTGCAACATTTTGACCATAATTGTTGTTGCTGATTGTCATTGTTTGTGTGTCTCGCTACCTTACTATATATGTAAGTGTATGTATGTTGGCTTAGTGTATGTCTCGGTGTGTGTGCGTGTTAAATACATGTAATTAGCCATGTTTGTGCCGTTTAATCCATTCCGCTTTGCTCATTGCGCCTCCATTGGAACTTGGCGTCTTTGAATGCATCGCGATGCCTTTTCTAAGAATTCTGCACGTTTTGTTTTGGCGCAAATACACACATACACACACAGAGAAACACACACGCATTTTAGGCGCCACTTGGCATTGGTAGGCAAAGAGCACGTTTAACCCGCTAGCAACTGAGACCAAGACCCATCCCATCCCATCCCCTCCCTAGGAGATGGAGTATAAAGGAAAAAGAAGGAGGCACACGTAGTTGCGCATACTCCACATATTTATGGCTATTTAAGCGAACGAGCATGGAGCACAAGTTGCGCGATTTACTACTGGACGCTGCTGCTGCTGCTGATGCTGCAGTTTGGTGGTCGGTTGTTCGGTCATCATCATCGTCATCATGGACTTTGTTGTGGTTCCCTTCCATACAGCATCAGTCAGTCAGTCAGTCATTGGCATTGATTGGCAGTTCAACATGCAACAATTGTTGCATGGTACAGGCGTCGACGATGACGGCGGCAATTGTGCGTTCCTGTTTTGACAAAGTTTACTCACTATATACACACATACATACGTACATAGTGTATGATTTGTATGTAGGTACTCATATAGCTACTGGAACGGATTAGCTAAGCAGTGGGTAGTACTATAAAAAAAAAACAAAAGCTTAATGCCAACAATAAACTATAAACAATAACAATTTATAGCTCTTAGTTTCCCATTGTATTTCTATAAGTGTGACACTTAAACACACCATTAGATGAAGTGTACTTGCCAATTGGCAGTAGCTTTACAATTTTATAACTTTAAATCGAATCTTTTGATGGCTAAAAATGATGCAAATGATTAGCTATTTCAAGTTTTGGTTTATTTACTTTTAATGTCGAATCGAATCGAACTTCCCTAACTCAAAGTGCCCTAATACCGCTAAACACATTCTAGTTACAGAGACTTTGTGTTAGAGAAGTGAATTTCTATGCAGTTTTCGCTCTACTGCCGTTCATTTCTGTTCGAGTTAGAGAGAATTCGATTAAGGGAAGTTCGAATGAGGGAAGTTTGACTGTAATTCTAACGGAAGAGCTCGAAAAAGACCTGCGTAGAGTGACTTAAACGACAAGGAAAACAGTCGTTTTAGTCGGTTAGGTAAATTTATAGAAAATACTTTCAAAATGAAGTCCTTTTACTTTTTGAAATCCTTTTCCATTTTCAAATGTTTCTTTCCAAGCAGACTTTAAACAAGATATTTTTATAAAACATTGTAAACACTTGAGAAAACATTTTAGTCCCCTTTTAGTTGTTAATCCTTCCCTGTATTTCGCATTTAAAGTTCACTCTCTTTGATTGTCACATGTTTAGCGTGCTTTTGAGTTTATTACCAATTGTCAAGTAACCCTTTTTTTTCAACTTTAATTTAATTGGTCTAAACTACGGCAATTTATATGAAATTTGTACATTTTTGGTTAGTCAGCAGCCCGGCCAAATTACATGACAAATGCGTGAGATTTTGCAATTACTATGGGCAATTATTTACAATTTGAATTGGCTAAAGGATTTTTTTGTTTTTTAAAGTTTGCACTTTGGCACGTGCACACATGTGTGTGTTGGTGTGTGTATGTGGGGGGGAGTGTGTGTTTGGCTATAATTTGCATGCATAAAATTTTATTGTTGTTTTGCCATCAAAATTTGTTTTTGTGACTTCTACCAACGACCGCTCCCCCTCAACATAATTATGTATTTTTGCTGTTTGTTGCCTTTTTTCTATTTTGTTGGTTTGTTATTCTTCTTCTTGTTGTTGTTTCTTTTACGACAACTGTGTGCAATGTTACCCATGTTGGCAATAAATTCGCATTTAGTAGTGTTAAACACGCAATAAAAACTAAAAAAAAAAGGGGGAAATAATACTGGTGGAGTGAATATTCGAAACTGGCGCCCTTTCCCCATATGTTTTTTGTGGAGTTTTCTTCCCTTGACTTTTTGTATTGCCGCTCAGCTGATTTTACTAGCTTGAATTCTAAAGAATTACAACGACTAATTTTGTTGTTGCGGTTGGATCGGATTTGGTTTTAGTTACGGTTTGCTTGTGGTTGTAGATCGGCGGGGACCTTCGTTTGTAAGTTCGTTTCGTAGTGCCGCCACCGCCGCCGCCGCAACACGTTTGTGTTCACGTGCAAGACGCACAACAATTCTAAATGGAACATTGTTTTTTTTGTTTGTATTTGTAAATGCATTACCTACCACCACCCACCGCACGGTTCCTTGTTGCACTTACAATGTACACAAACGCCAAGAGAATACGTCACTCAGCAAAAGAGAGAGAGAGAGAGACTAAGTGAGAAGAGAACGGGAGCAACGAAAGCAGGGCTGCATAGTCACTATTTATATAAACTGTTTATCGTTTATGGGATCAAAATTTCCAAATTATGTTTACAGGAGGGAAAATTATAAACTTTGTCCAAGTTTTATTTATTTATTATTTTTTTTTTATGATTAGATTATTAATAAACTTTATAAGAATATTACTTATTTTTAAACAAGAAAAGTAACCAGTTTTTATAGTTTTTTAACCCATTTGAAATCTGCATATATTATTTAGAGTTTTCAAATATTTTTTTATAAATATTCATAAGATAAATTTTATTAATTATATTATGACATTATTATGAAAGAGCATTTCAATTTAGGAAAAAATACAAAGAATTCTAATTTGATTTACTATTTTAAATGAAAAAGTATCAAAATTTGGATTTGCTTTAGTATTTTATAGGAAAATTCAAAAATTAAGACTTGATTTAGTATATTTTATATTAAAAAATGCAAAAAATTTTCGATTTTGACATGTTTACTTGTATACTATATATATATAGCAGTAAATTTCAAAATAGGTAATATCATAAACGGGTTTATTAGTGATATGGAAAAGTTTAAAACTATAAGAAATAATATGTATCTATAGATAGATAGATAAGATCTGTAATCTCTATATTAAAAAAAAATATTTTGACTTTTGTAAACTTAATAATAACTTTAATTCCACTCACTTTAATAATTCTTTCTTTCTCTTTTTTGAACAATATTTTAATTTGTTAAATAAAATAAGATTATTTTCAGAAAGCAATTCTAATTCTTAAAATGTAGAATTCTTCTCTAAAAGTTCTATCACATCCCCCCATAGTAAAATATAAACCCAAAATATTATAAAGACGCTTTAGTTTTCTAAGATAAGCTGTGGTCTACCCCCTGGTACATTGAATACAAACACACACAGGTACGCACACACACATACACCCACTAGCAAATACTCACACACTCCAATTGCTCTGCTGCTGCAGTTCGTTCAGTCAGTAGTAAGTAGTCAGTCTGTCAGTCAACACTCACGCAGAGCGGTTCACACACACTCACAGAGTTTTTACCCAACTTGTTTGTTGTTGCGTCTCCTCGATACAGTAAACTACACTAAACACGAAGCATTCATCGTCGATCGTTCGTAACGTTCAGTTGATCTCGCGTCAAAAATCAAAATATTATTGATATTAAAAACAAAAATATTTCATAAATTAAATGATTACAATTAAAAGTTATTAAAAAAATTTTGTAAAAATAAACGGAAATGTAATACAATTAATTGAGAGCGAAAGAGAGAGAGAAAAAAAATAATAATAATAAATAAGCATTTGCTTTAGCATCGTGGAGGGTCGGTTGAATGGGCGAGATTGCAATTTACATACGAGAAATAATAAAAGATTTTTGATGCTGATTTTGATTGTACAATGAGACTCCTCTCCCTTTTCTCTCCTTTACGTGTCTGTGTGTGCGCCGCGTGTGTATGTATTTGTGCGTGCAATATAAATAAATAACATAATATCTGCAATCTTTGCCATAAAAGTCAACAGCAACAACAACAGCAACTATAACAATCTAGGGGAAACGTGAACTCTCTGCGGCTACCAACATGTGTACGTTTTAACCATTTGTTTTGCTTTATTTGTATTTATATATGTATACTATATAGTCCGACTGAAAGTGTTGGGTACATTCATTTAGTTGAGTTGACTTGACGTTGAAAGCAGATTAAAAAGATTTTGGAAAATTTTCGTATATATTGTTGATTAGTAAAGGAGTAAAGTAAAGCCACATAGATTTATATGAAGGAAAACCTTAAATATTCCTTAATCAATCTTCTTCAGTGAATAGTTGTTGTTGTAAATTTTGCACATTTGTCATTTAAATGAAGATCAAAACATATAACAAATATAGTCTTGATCTGTAAAATAAATAGATTTGAAGTAAACACTTAGGTAAGTTGGCCTGACTGGAAAAAGTTCTTTCTGGTTAAGGACAATTAGAAAGAATGGAATAGAAGAATTTGATTACTAATCAGTTTTGAATCGGTAGTACTAAAATTTTAGTCTCATATTTGATATATAAAAGTTCCAATTCTTTCTTGTCGTAATAAAAAATATAGGAAAAATGTTTACATTTTATAATAAATTAAATGTAATTTATAAAAAAGTCTCAAGACGGTGATAAATTGTATCCCATTATATGTCGATTTGTATTATTATTTAGTTAAATAAACAACCTTAAATTTTTATATATTCTTTTTAAACAAAATTTTATAATAATATAGTATATAGAAATGTAGTAAAGATGAAAAAATTCTATCATTATTGGAAAAAGAAAGATTGAAAATAATGGAAAAAGGCTTTGGTGTCCCAATTTTAATGATCATTTTAGCATGAAGTATTACAGTATGTATATACTGTTTTAGTATACACTTTAATTAATATATGTACATATATTAAGTGTACCAAATAGTTAAGATTTCTTTGTAATATAATATGCCCAATGATCGTTTGACTATATCATATAGATCAGTGATCATTTTAGTAAGGGTATCTCAAATGCATTGCAGCTTTTGATTTACTAGATTCTTTGCCTTGATATCTTTGATTTTCCTCTGGTCTTTCTCCCTCTTTCTCTCTCTCTCTCTCTCTTTCTTCCTTCATTGTTGTGTGCTTGTTTTTGTACTTCTTCTTTAGCCTGTATTTCTTACTTGTAATTTATCAGTTTGTATTTTGTGTTGTTGGGCATGATTTGTTTATTTTTAAACACACTTCTGTCCATATGTCCCTTTTGGTTTTCGCCCATTTCATTCGCTTGATTTCTTTTTTCAATGGCAACGGAAATGCCATCTGACGATAAGTTGGCAGCTACTGCATTTCCTTCACAACTCCCTCTTTTCTTTTTACACAATCCATTCTCTACCTGGTTTCTCACTTTGATTTACGCTTTATTGTCATTGCCACATTTATGATTGATTATTGATTGGAATTATATGATACGCATGCGCAAATGCGTGCCTCACATACACGAACAGGAATGTGTATGTATGTGTCTCTGGTTTTTGTGGTATTTACCTTGATTTGAGTTATGATCAGAGTGGCCCCTTCTTCTCTTCACCAAATGGAGTACTGAACTGAAAGTACTTTGTCAATTGAAGTTTATGTTTATTGATCCTTAATTGATAATGAATTATTACGATTATGGGCAACATTAAAAAAGAATTGTGCCTAGAGAGTTTGTAAAGAATTGCTATTAAGGAAGTCATTCCATGAATATTAGAAGTCAACATAGCGATTTGTCATTTAAAAAACTAATCATCAGTTTGGATCTATTTTAAAAACTGATTCCATTTCGTTTGATTAACTTAGGGCAGTGTAGGGGTGTCCCAGAATGACTCCATAGATCAAAACAACTTAAGAAAAGTGTGAAATTATGTTGAAGATAATTTGTCTTCTTTATGCTATTTGTTTATCTTTTCGGCTTTTTAAACTATTTTCTAGACTAATTAGACTTAAGAAAGATATGGAATAACAAACGGCTCACTTTATTCGTAGGACTTTTATGTTTTAAAGGAAGATATCTGTTTCTTAGGTCAGATTAGCTAATTAGTTGATGTTTCTAAATAAACAATTGATGTTTCTAAATAAACAAAATAATATCTATTCTATTCAACAACCAATCGAAAGAGGTTTTAATTTAGGTGGAAAACTTATGCATTATGACCAAGTGAAAAGGTTTAAGCTGGAAATTACTTTACAAAAGGTTTTCATAGCAGCTATTATATGATATAAGAAGAAGTCAACAATCCTTGGGAACAATTTGAAACCATTTGGGGCATAAAACTATTTTAAAAGTTCACATGCATCAAATTATTATAATAAATAATATTTTCAAGGTATTAGACTTTCGTTTCTATATCCTATTATACATGTTTACGAATAAGTAATAGGCCCTGAAACTAACAAGTAATCTATACATACATATATACAAAAATAGATGCATACGTATAGGAAATCCCAATTTCAAGCATCAACATATATATATGTACATATATCAGATATATAAAATCAAAATCAATCCACCCTAATGGGAATTCATTTCCGAACAATAAAAGCATTTTGAAATATTATTTATAGCTTTTTACTTGTTTATTTAGAAATCATTAATAGTTTCATTTTCCATTTGTATACCCTGTAATTATAAGATTCAGCAATGGTGTGTTAAATTTTAGAAAAAACGGGGATAAAAGCTTGTGTATAATCGTGATTACCATTGATCAAGTTTATCTAGAGACCTATAAGACATCTATATTCGGAAGATATAGGAACTAGGAGGTATATCAATCTATCTAGATTATGGATTGTATGTTGATCAATGTTCAACGCTTATACATAAACCTCTAATACATAATAGACCCTATCATAACTATGTATTTGTATAACTTAACCCCACTTACTACAGGGTATCATACAATCGACTCCATAGTTTGTTTATCATTTACATGTAATTCCCTTCCGAGAGTATGGTCGCCCTCTCGTTTCCATGCATCTCATAATTAGCACATAAGATAACCAAATGGTTTACAACTTGTCAGCAAGAGAAATGTTGGAGCCCAACCACCATCAGCACCACCGCCCCACACATGCACCACTCACCCTCTTGCCTTCACTCTCTATTTCTCTAATTACGTCACATTTTTGTTGCAACGGTAAAGACAAGCATTCAATTTAAATTATGACATTTCAATGTTAACAGCATTTCGCCTCCTGTGTGAAATTTACAATGTAAAATTGTAATCTTGTCAGCCGCTAAAGTGTCAAAAAATTATATTTAATTAAAACTAAAAAAAAATATATATAAATAAAAGCATCGAGTGAGAAAATCTAATTGAAAGAAAATTTGTAGTAGCAATCAATTTGTGTGCACAACTTTGTGTACCACAAAATGGCAAAAAAAAGAGAGAAAAAAATGCGAAAAAAAGCCACACAACGAGCCAAGTCGGAGCAACAAGCGGCTTGGTTAAAGCCAATGTAAAACCAATTTCAAAACCAATTAAACGCCAACAATAAATCAACAAGTGCAACACTCGGACAGCCCAAAAAGACAACACCTCTAACACTTTGGCTTACTTACAGACAACAAGGCGCATATTTCTTTGGTCAAATTAGTTGGCTTGTTGCGTGAATTAATATCGGGCGTTGCCCAAAAAGAGTAGAGAAAGAGCGACAGAGAGAGCTAGGGGAGGGAAAGGCATTAGAAGAATCAACTTTTTGTTTAAATTACATGCCTCAAAGTCAGAGCCCCAGGCTCTTTAGATATCTATAGAACTGGAGCAAGTGACACTTAACTAGTTGACAGAGGACATGGACGTTGCCAGGATGACATCGAAGGGGTTTCAAACTAAAAGTAAGGTTTAGAGAACTATGATTGGTTTATTATCAAGAGATTTAGGTTTAGATTAGGCTAGGGTCTTATTTTATCATAACTAGAAAGCCGAAAGATTTTTTCTATAAAAACTTCTTTAGAAAGTTCTGAACCGTTGTGAGGGGCGTAAATGAAGGGATTCGAGATTTCTTAGAGAGATTCTTTCAAAAGAAGAGAAGGTTGTTAAGAAGACGTATCTAAACTAAGAGAAAGAAACTCTGATGATTAGAATCAACTGATCCTGAATATGTAACCTTTATGTATGAGAAGGTACAGCAACTTCCAGACGTTTCTAATGCCAAATAAAGTTTCCTTCATAATCGAAAAAAGGAAAGAAGGTTTCTAGTAATTCGTATCCAAAATGCGAGAAAGAAATTCAGATGATCCTAAATATGTATCCCTTCTGCGACGAAATTGGCAGCAATATTCCATTAATGCCAAATAAATTTTCCTTTATAATCGAAAAAAGGAAAGAAGGTTACAAGGAAATTGTATCCAAAATGAGAGAAATAAACTCAGATGATCCTGATGATCCTATGTATTCCCTCTGTGGCTGAAAAGACAAAGT
Source organism: Drosophila austrosaltans (assembly GCA_035045865.1). Taxonomy (NCBI): domain Eukaryota; kingdom Metazoa; phylum Arthropoda; class Insecta; order Diptera; family Drosophilidae; genus Drosophila; species Drosophila austrosaltans. Next base: position 3,313,032 of record JAWNOQ010000083.1, read on the forward strand.
TTCCTTATTAATCAGAATACAATTTTCTAAATTTTTTTTGTTTATCAAATATCATATCTATTTATGTTTACTATATTATTTACCCCCTTTAAACTACGCCCATCAATTGTTATGGGTTGTCCCCTATGTAATTATCGCAATTTTTATGTTTTGTATATATTTGCCCAGCTGTGTGGCTTGATTTTATGTGTGTGGATTTGGAATTCGATTGATTGTGGTGGGGTTGGTGGGTTGGTTGGTTGCTTGATTATTGCTTTGGAGTGAACATACAAATATGTCTTTTTTTTCTATATTTTTTTTGGATAATGCCTATGGGCAGAGTTTCAATCAAAGATTTCGGCACATTATACTCAATGCAGGTGGGGACTTAAGTTGAACAAATTATTTGTACATATGTTTGACTAAGGGGTAAGCAGCCTTAAGGTGTGTGTTGTCTGTGTATAGTTTAGGTTCAATTCAATATATATGAGTAGATTCCAAGAATTTAGTAAATTATGGAACTGTTTTAAAAATATTTGTTTGTTTATAACAAGAAACCTAGAGAATTTATATTATTGAAAAGTGAGCTAACAATATATATATATATATTTGTTATCCAACTTTTCACTCCTCTGTTAATGTTGTTTTTTACTATATAAATATATGAGGGGGGTCTTTCCTATTAGCGAACTATATTTACTTAGTTGATTTTAGCAAATATTTTTTAATTGAAAACTTAAAGATAGAAAGAAAGTTTGTCTTTGTTTCGTTACCAGCAACTGGAAACCAACTTTAACTTATCATTTTCCTAACGATTTCATCAGAGATATATATTTGCACCTTGTTCAACAGTTTCTTCTTAATCTAAATGAATGCTACTGCCTTTTTCCGCCTATTTGAACTGTTTTATAGTAGAATCATCCTAATCTTGGATGGTTGTTGATATATAGCTAGTTGCTGCAGCAAATTATTCTTCTGAATCAAGAGGTTGGAATAGAAAACAGGAAATGCCTAATTTAATAAGATAAAGACGGGGAAAAAACGCTTATTAAATGAAAATGTGATAAAAATACGAAAAATTATAGCAAAAAAAGTAGGAAATATGAAAATTGATTTTAGAATTGAAAGAAATATTAGTTGAATGAATATCAATATATAAAAGGTGAGAAGAATTCTTTATGCGGATCAGATGACTATATAATGTAGCTCCCATAGAAACGATAGGTCGAGAATAGAGTTAAATTTCCATAACTTGCTTGTTTTTCCATGAAATATTATGAAATTTTGTTTTTTAATGTACTAAAACATACACCAAATTTTATCAGAATCGGTTCACTATATCATACAGCCCCAATAGGAACAATCGGTTAATAATATAGTTTTAGTGCCATAACTTGTTTGCTTTAAAAGCAATTGTTATGAAATTTGGTATGTGTAAGTCAAGTACATATAGAAATATCTGTTCTTAGTTTCTGCAGAATCGGTCGACTATATGCTATAGTTCCTATAAGAATAATCGGACTAAAAAAATTGTTGTATGAATAACTTTTTTTTACGTTTCACTTATTTTAAATGCTTTTTAATGATTTTGTTATGTTATATATAATTGTCGAAAGACAGTTTGCAAGGGTATACGAACTTCGGCACTGCGGAAGTTAACCAATCATTTTATATTAGATAACGGAGGGCTACAGAAAGAAATACAAATATCGGACAAATAATATAATATTTTCGATTCGAAGTTCTAAAATAGTTAAGCTAAGCATTGTTGCTTAATCTATAGCTTACAAATTTTGAAAGAATTCACATTTATTTCACAATTTTTTCTTCTTATTTACTTTTTCATTTGAGGTAATTTTGTAATTGTTTCATATTCAATTTATACTAATCCAATTAGTTTCCATTTAATAGTAGAATGAGTCTCCACCTTACCGGCAACAGTGATAATTCCTTTACATGAATGTGATGAATGCAAAAAATTAATTTCCAAGGAAAAATTTATTACAAGTTTTTCTCTCTCCTTGCTATGAAAATATTTCAACTTTAATCATACATTTTGTACTGTAATATAATCTATAGTTATTGTTGATATGGTGACCACACCTTTTTCTATATACAGTGAAACCTCTTTGCCTACTTTTTGTCCGTCCAACAGGGGAGAATTTCAATTTAATATATGTACAATGAAAATCGTGTTCGTTATGGAGGTTTCACTATACATACATAGTTTCGGATGATATAGGCGTAATTGTAGATTAAATTCGAAGAACTATATCTCAGTTTTAGCTTTTTATCAGTTCTACCAAGATTGATCGAAAACAGATGACTGTACAAAGGTTTTTGTTTTCGAATAAATGAAAAAATTATCAGCAGCTTCTCTGCAAATATGTGTAATTCAGTTGGGAGCGCCTGAATCATTAAGTAATTCCCCCCAATTCTAGAACTATTTTAAATAAAAAGAACATTCATTATTTTCCAGGAATGAAAAATTTTAGACTTACATTTAGTTAGGAGGTGACGTCAAATGGAAATCATAATTGAGTTTATTCTTTATTTATTATAAAGAATTTGATTTTCAATATTTTTTCATCATAATTCTTAATGAAACTTGTTTCAATTTGTGTTTGCATCCCAAATGGTTGATGGCGGTGACCTTGGGAAAACAAAATGGGGGTGGAGTCAAGCATGATTTGTGCAATCGCCGCAGCCGCCGCCGCCGCCTCCTTTGGCAAGCTCTGCTTTTGTCTCTCTGGCACATGGCCAAAGTGTATTTCATTATGATGGTTTTTTATTTTTATTATATTTGATGCGTTGTGGGCGTTACCTTAAGCCAATCTAAGCTTCATATATATATTGATGTTTATATATATATTTGCATATATTTACAGACTATCCGCCCGCTGATAGTTATACCGGTTATCGGATAACTCCACCCCAAAACATTAACAGTCATCACAACCACAGCCACAGCAGCAGCAGCAGCAACAACAACAGCAACCACAACAACAATATAAACACTAGCAATAATAACAACAACAACAACAGCAGCAGCACTAGTATTAGTAATAATACTAACCACAATCACAGAATGGACACAGATGATGTTGAATCAAACACAAGCAGCGCCATGTCCACATTGGGCACCTTATTCTCATTCACATCGCCGGCAGTGAAAAAATTACTTGGCTGGAAACAAGGTGATGAGGAAGAGAAATGGGCCGAAAAGGCAGTCGATAGTTTGGTCAAGAAACTAAAGAAACGCAAAGGAGCCATAGAGGAATTGGAACGGGCCTTATCTTGCCCGGGACAGCCATCGAAATGTGTCACCATTCCACGTTCACTTGATGGTAGATTACAGGTAATTATTATATCTTTTATATTTCTCTTATATGTTTATTTCATTTATTTATATTTTTAGGTGTCTCATCGTAAAGGTCTGCCCCATGTTATATATTGCCGGGTCTGGCGTTGGCCAGATTTACAATCGCATCATGAACTAAAGCCGCTTGATTTATGCCAATATCCGTTTAGCGCCAAACAGAAAGAAGTTTGCATTAATCCGTATCATTATAAACGTGTGGAGAGTCCTGTTTTGCCGCCTGTTTTGGTGCCACGTCACTCGGAATTTGCCCCCGGCCATTCAATGTTGCAATTCAATCATGTGGCCGAACCCAGTATGCCGCATAATGTCAGTTACTCGAACAGTGGCTTCAATTCCCATAGTTTAAGCAATAGTAACACATCAGTTGGCAGTCCCAGCTCGGTCAACTCAAATCCCAACTCACCGTTTGATAGTTGTGCCGGTACACCGCCACCTGCATATAGTCCATCAGAGGATGGTAATTCCAATAATCCCAATGATGGCAATCAAATGCTCGATGCCCAAATGGGCGATGTGGCACAAGTTAGCTATTCGGAACCCGCATTTTGGGCTTCCATTGCCTATTATGAGTTAAATTGTCGTGTGGGTGAAGTATTCCACTGCAATAATAATTCGGTCATTGTTGATGGCTTTACGAATCCATCCAATAATTCGGATCGTTGCTGTCTAGGACAATTGAGCAATGTGAATCGTAATAGTACAATTGAGAATACACGTCGTCATATAGGTAAGTAATTGTATCTATATAACAAAATGTTTATAAGCCATCCATGTTAAGCTTGATCTGAACACATTAGTTGGCTAAAAGATAGTCACTTTTCAGTTCAATCAGAAGTCACTAGAGTAGAAATTTTCTTTGACTAGTTTCAAAATTTATTACAAATGAATCGCTAAGCAGTTCAAAACTGATTGGTGAGCTAACTAGCTAACTACTTTGTACTTGGATAGATTACTAGTCAGTTTCACTAATTCTGCTTTTACTAAAGTCTAACTAAGAGCTAGATAATTGAGAAAGAAAAATGTTTAAGTATAGAAACACAGAGCTCTGATCTAATTACAGGATTGTAAGGCAATTGTAATTGGAACAAAGTTTCATTTAAAGTTTAGTTAAAAGTCCAGCACAAAATCCATATTTCCTGATTTACAATTCTCCTTCTCTTTTTCAGGTAAAGGCGTTCATTTGTACTATGTGACCGGTGAGGTATATGCCGAATGTCTATCCGATTCCGCCATATTTGTACAATCGCGCAATTGTAATTATCATCATGGCTTCCATCCGAGTACCGTATGCAAAATTCCACCCGGATGCTCATTAAAAATCTTTAATAATCAGGAATTTGCTCAACTTCTCTCGCAATCTGTAAACAATGGCTTTGAGGCCGTCTATGAATTGACAAAAATGTGCACAATACGCATGTCATTTGTAAAGGGCTGGGGTGCTGAATATCATCGTCAGGATGTAACATCAACACCCTGTTGGATTGAGATACATTTACATGGGCCACTGCAATGGCTGGACAAGGTGCTCACACAGATGGGCTCGCCGCATAATGCAATTAGTTCGGTATCCTAAATATAAGACAAAACTAAAAACAAAAAACAAAAAGAAACTATAAATCGATGATGAGAAATGTAAAACCAGTAGTTAAAAAGTATGTAAAAGACGTAGAAAACAGGATATGTGCAAAATTGATATGAAAAATGATCAACAAGAAGAAAAAGTAAAGAAATGGAAAAGAATATGGAGGGACTATATGATAACCTCAATTCAGGAGCCTAATATCAGTGTGCCTGTTGAAAACTTTAATTGTAGCTGAGATGAGTGATGGTTTGATGTTTTCCAAAAAGAGAAAAAATATTTAATAATCGATATACTTGTAATGTTATTTCGATATTATGCTCATTGGAAGCGATATTAACTAATTTCAAATTAATGCTAAGACAAAACTAATATTGTATATCGCATTTCATTTTCAATATACTTGGAAAACATCAGACATACCATCTGTGAATTATATACATATATATATATAATATTGTATGCCTTATCTTAATATATATATACATAGACATATACATATATTTCATGTATGTGTTTATTATATTGCTACTCAAAACCCGCCCTTTTGCCCAATAATATATTTTATAGTTTTATCATATGATTTTCAATGTGCGAATGTCATTCCTTACGCAAAACAAAACAAAAACAAAACTAAGAACTATATATATATATATATATGTACGAATGATCTATGGTGCCTAACAAAACCTAATAGATTCTGCCATATATTCCATTTATATCTCTTCCTTTTTCAATGATTCCGAATTAGCCTAAATGATTGAAAGCGAATATAATTTTGTTCTTCATATTATCTTAGGGTATAAATTTGAATTGCCTACCCTCATCTGTGTCTATATAAGACTTTAAAATAATTTGTAAAAATGGTTTATATGCCGAAACAGAACTTGAATCAGATTTAAAATATGAAAATTGATTGCGTTTTGTTGGGCACCAAATAAACAATAATGGATATATAGCCCATTGGCTGTTTGGATAGATTGTTGTCTATTTACAAAAAAAAAAAAGTAAAACAAAAAAAAAACATGAAAAAAGTGCTACTTATGTGTCATTGCAAAATTGCTTTAAAAATATTAAAAAAGAAAAACTACTATTTTATAAATATATATATATATACCTATCTATATATAGAAACTTATGCCACTTGTACTATGTGTAGCAAGTTTAAACAAACTTTATGCAATACAATTTCAATTGCCTACGATCCCCTCTACCCCCTTACACATTACAAAATATGTTGTTTTTAGAGTTTTATGTTTAACTAATTTTAAGTTGATAAACACTTTTTTGGCAGTAAAAAAAAAAACAAGAAACACAAAAATTGAGCAAATTTATTATGTTTAATATCGCAATCAATGATCTTTATTATATTAAGTTACTACAATTACATTTAAATGCAATTTGAAACAATAATTTTATAATTTCTTTATTATTTCTTAAATATAAAGATTTATATATATATATATACGAGTAAATACATTTATGTAGTCTAGTTGATTTTCCGATTTCTTATTTGTAGTAAAAAAAAAAACAATTCAGTTTAATTTTTGTTTGCAAAATTGAAAAAGAAAATGAGAAAAACTTTTTGTGTACTATTCAAAGAAGAAAACTGACAATAGTCTTAAAAAAGCTTAATTTTTTGAAATAAAAACACATTTTTACTTTTAGTTTTTCCTTTTTTTATATTTTGGGTTCTTAAACTTTTCATTTTACAGACAATGAAGAATATATATGTAAAAAAGAAATTATAGAAAATGTTCAATTGTAAATTAGCTGTACATTAGAGGCTTTTGCAAGACACGCTGCCTTATATATACGTGTGTGCCTACAATTCACATTTTTAACAACTAGACGGAAATTGAACAGATTATACAAATATATTATACAGATATACCTACACTCGTTTTCGACACGATTACAGCAAACTATATATATACATACATACATAAATACTATAGATTTATAACGGGTATTCACTAAATTTGCTATTGCAATTTATTTTTAATTGCAAAAATTTTGCATCAGTTCTCAATTGCCTTGAATACCCGTAATGCAGCAGCAGTAACTAAACATCGATTTGCCTTACAGTTTACAACACAAGATTATTGTATTTGCTTTGCTTTTCTGCAAAAATATTTAATGTTTAATGTTTGTATTATTAACTAAAAATTGTAATAATTGTACAAGATTTGAAAACTTTAAAGTAAAATACAATAAATTAAATGGAAAAAAAACATTGTTAACAGAGTAACAAAGCTTATTTCAAATAGCTAAATAGCTGCAGAAAGGCTACCAGTTTTATGTTTAAAAAACAAAATTTTATTTTCTTTGGTTTATTATAATAGTAACGGTCTTTTTTAATCTTTAATTTTTTGAGCTATCTGGCAACCTTAGAATCTATCGGAAAGTGGCAAGACCAGTTCAACGACGATACTGCAAATTATTCATTGCTGCGACTAAATACAAAAATAAATTGTTTATCTGAAGAATAACTATAGAAAAACGTATATATAATTAAGGACAAAGACTCTATATTTTACAACTCTTGGATACTTTTTCGGTTAAATAATTAGAAATTTTTAGAAACTGCGACTCATAAATACTTGTGAACAAGTCACAGTTATTTTTGTCACATCGCTAACTCGAAACGGTCACACTAGTTTTATCTTTTTGTAGGCAGCAAAACAACAAACATGAACAACTCGCCAGTGGTGGATCCAATTGAATTATTAACAAATAAAGGCATCCGCCAGCCATCATTTCTATCACCAATATGGAATCCAATGATCGCTGCTCTGGCCGGCTTTGGTGCAGCTATGTTTATCAATTGGGGATTCCGTAAACCCGTCTTTTCGGGTAAGTACTAGCCGCTGTGACGTAACATAAATATTATAACAAAAAGTTCTTTAATTTAATTGATTATTAAACAATTTTGTTTGCAGGCATACAGAAGCATATTGCTTTTACCGCAGTTGGTGGTGGTCTTGGCTATTATATTGACCAGAAGCGTAACGATTATTTGGCCAAGCGCGATGCAGTGCTCCGGCATTATATAGAACTCCATCCCGAAGATTTCCCAGTCAAGGGTGAGTATAATATCATTCTATATCAATTTACATTAATTATATGAACTATTTGCATTTTAGAACGCAAGAAGTACGGCGACGTCTTGGAGAGTTGGGTGCCAATTCGCTAAAGGAGTTCGAAGCGGGAACAAAATTGAACTGTGTTTTGATCCTGCGAATTGTTATAGTTAATTAAACGGCTTTAATTGTAATACTTAAATGTATCAGTTTTCTTGTTTCGAAATAGGAAGAACTCAGTGTATATAATATGGATGTGGATCTACTCGAAGTAGATTAAGTTTTTCTTATTTTCCTAAGAGTGTGTGGAGTGTGCAAGTTTCATATTAAGGTGAACAACTTTGTTTTTAAACATTATATAGATAAACAATATTGACAGGCGAAAAGAGATTTTAGACTCCAATAAGGTTGATGAAACTTTACCTCGTATTATATATATTCTGTTTTTTCCATATCTGATGTGAAAGCTTAAACAACTTGGCATCCTGAAGTCAGTCGATCTATCTTAAATACATGATAATCCTTAAGAGAAAAGTTTTCAGATATGAACTCTATAACCTCATAGGAGCAGAGTGTGAGATGGCCTAAAGAAACAATTCTAAACCGCTCCAACTTTGGAAATCAAATGTTTGTGTATAACAATCTTAATGGATATAGGACTAAAACTCATATAATGAGGCGTTATCTCCCTGTCTCTTCTTTTTCTTAAAAACTGTTCTACAGATTTGATTAAATTTGGCGAAAGTTTTCCTGAATATATGGAGTTTGATTTGACAAATCGAAATTTAAACATAAGCTTATGTTTTCATAAGTAAAATTTCAATTCTTGCAACGCTTGAACCACCACAAAAGGCAAAAGTATTCATAGATAATGCTTTTAATAATAAAAATAATCTTAATCTTTATCTTTGAAAAGTTTAAAGATGATAAAAATATTATAAAAATTTTACAGTAATTCAATAATTTCAAAAATTTTTATTTTCATACATTTTTAAAAATTCGGAAAGTCGAACCTTTTTGTACGACTAATAATATTATTTTTTTCCAACTTTACAGCGCTCTGTTACTTAACAGCAAGCAAGAGATAAATAAAAGAGATTTTGTTTTTTCGGTATCGAAAATTTGTGTTGCCTCTCTTTTTTGCAATTGAATTCGCCTTAAATTCGAATTCGCTTAGCAAATTGGACTTCGCTTAACCAGTGCTGCCATTTTAGCTATTTTCAAGTCAGATCTGACTTCTTTTATTAAGAATTGCGGGAAAAAATTTTGAAACAGTGGGTAGTGGGTATTCTAGCTTTACAAATCAAAATAATTCCTGAAGTAAAAAACATTAACATTTTAAAAGAAGAAGATTTTAAAAAACATGTCAAGAGACCTGTGTCTTGGCTCAAGTTCGAAAAACAGATCAAAACTGCACAAATGGACATGGTTAATGAGATGTCTATTTGGGAGTGCTGTAGTAATTTCAAAATAGAGCTCTTGAAACAGTTGAAGCATTGTTTTATATTGTTTTAATAACTAGTTTTTTTTCAGCTTATTTTTCCTTGTGATCAGAATTTTCAGTTCGCTCTACTTTTGTGATCAGACTTCCAGTACGCTCAAATATTTTGATCAGATTTCCAGTTCGCTCTAATTTTCAATTCGCTCTAGGACAATTTTTCTTCCAACAGTTAATTAAACTCAATATTAAGTATACGTATACTATTTGTTTTTGAAATATTTAACTGCTCGTAATGTATGTACATATGTATACTAGCAATTTTATATTTACTGTAACACAAACGTTGACAACTTTGAAATACTGAAAGATACCCAAATTTGATCACATCCTCTGAATAAGATGGAGACCATAATTTCTTTACAACATTTTAAATTCCCCATTATGTGCTGTTTAGCTTATTTTTTGGCTTATATTTTTCAAATTTTAGCATATTCTAGTTTACTTTTTTTCCAAATCTGGCTAATTTTGACGCTCAAATGGGAATGAATTCGCTTTCGCCAGAAGTTTCAAATTTACCGTTAGTGTTGTTTTTGTTTTCAACGTGAGCGGGTGTGCTTTTCATCGAGCAAGAAGAAATTTTTTCTATAAGTTAAATTAAATTGGATACAGAACGCGCCAAATAAAAAAGTGAAAATCAATAGAAGAAAAACATTTAAAATAAAAGTCACAAACCAAATAAATCATTATAATCAATTTCGTATAAATTCATTTTCCTTTTTTTCGTTTTATAAAAATTCCGCTTAAATTCGTGTGTGTGTACGTATCCGTGTGCGACTGTATGTGTGTGTGTGTGTCTATATAAGCGTATGTTTCTGTGTCGTCTGATTTTACCGTTAAAAATTGCAAAAGCCAAAACGAAATTGAAACATAAGTTGTTAATTTGTTAATTAACTAAAAGAAAAAGTTTTAAACAGTCTGCGACAAAAGGTGCAAGAGGCACCACCACCATTACCCCCAAAAGCAACAACTATGTCCAAGGTAAGTGATAAAGTCAAAGTGAAGCTAAAAAGCTTAGCTTCTTAATTTTATTAGTAAATTATTTATTTATGTTTAGTCAGCAGCAGAAACTCGCCCCCTCTTTTCCACACTCTAGCCTTTATCTCTCTTTTTTTTTTTTTCTCTTCCTTTCTCGCTCAGTCGTTCTCTCTATGTAGAAGTTGCTTTGGCCAAATGTTTGTCAATTTGGTTTTTATTTTATTGCTTGTGTATGGGGAGTTTTTTTTTTCGGGGTGGAGTCCCATTCCCTCTACACACATTTGATTTCCACTTGATTTTCTTCCCTTTTTTTTTTGGCCGTTCTCTTAGCCATCTTCTTCATCTCCAATCCTCTTGCATAAATTATGCATGTTTGTTGGTTTTTATGCGTCGTCTCGCATTGATTTCCGATAAAGATTTTCAAATCTTTACAATTTTATGATGTGTAAAATTGCTAGGCATAGAAATTGCATTGCAAAGCTGTGGAATGTAAGGGGACGAAAATTCTCCATATTTGTTTCGCTTGTTCATTAGACATGGAGTAGTATTAACTTGGCTAAAGCAACACAAATGTTTCGGTCTTAACGCCTTAAATGCACACTGAAATGTCAACGAAGCAGTAACAAAATCATCAAAATTTTACAGAAAGCATTCAATCCATTATTTTCTATGACTTGTCAAATGATTTAGGTTTTTAAGGGGTTGTCATTCTCATTTCCAAAAAGTCCTTTCTTAAGCTCTATTTAAGGATATTTTGAAGTACATAATCTTTATTTAAATTTGCTTTTAGTGACAAAAAAGAAAGTGAAAAATTTTAATTTTCTGATAAAATCAAAAATACTTAACATGGAACAACTTAAAGGCGAAAACAGAGATGAATTTTTCTTTTTTATTTGGTTAATTTCTCTATTACTTAAAAAATGTCTGGCATACAGTGGACCCTCGGTTATCCAACACAATTGCTTCCAGCATCTTGTATGTTATGGGAAATGTTCGTTATCCGGGACGTTCGTTAACCTAGGGTCCACTGTATACAGGTCTACCTAGTTTGATACGAATTCAAGTTGTCCACAATTTCGAAGGGATTATGTTGCGAATTGAAAGGATCGCTGAAAAATACCAAATTCGTTTAATTCTTACATTTTGATTGTAAATAGAAGTTTGGTTTAATAATTCCAATAATGTACTATTTTATTTATTAACTTGAATATTAAGTTTCCGATATTAAATTTCCGTATCAAGTTCTCAACATTTCAGTCAAAAGAAAGAAAAAACATATCTAAAAACAGCTGAACCACCCTGTGGTTCTTTTGAAACACCTGTGCGACTAAAACTGTTAAAAAAAATATTAAGAAATTGTAGTTTTGCTAAGTAAAAATATGTGTCTACAGCACGTTTACTTATCTCGAGAAATTGTTAAAGGAAAAGCACAATAGTTCCAACTGTATGCAGATTCAAAATAAATATATACAGTAAAAACTTCCATAAAGGACACCTTTTTTGAGAGGAAGAAAAATTGGCCAAAAAAAAATTTCTTTAAAATTTTCTAAAAAATTCACTGTAAAAAATTGCTTTAAATCATCATTTGATTATAGTGTTCCCAACTTATTTTTCATAGACTTTCAAGAAGTATCTATGAAAGGTATATACAATGAAAACTCTAATACCGGAAGCCACTTTTAAGCGCCCAAGAGAGTTTTCACTGTACATATTATGCCTTATCATAATGCAAAGATCATCTTAAAAAGTTTTCATACGTTTGAAATCCTTAAACTTTCTAGTTTTGTGTCACTTATAAAGCCGGCTTCTAAAAGTTATGGCAAAAACATAAGACAATATCAAGTCTGCTCACAAATTTCGAATCGTTTTTCGAATCGCTGTTCTGACTACAGAGTAAAATGTCAATCATTTAACTTCAAACTTTAATTCCGAAAAGCTTAATAATAATAATAGATGATGATATTATACTAACTATTCTCTAATTTAATAGAGTTTACTAATCATTTATTTGAATCTTAAGCGTTTTCACTAAACTATTCATTGGATTTAACTTACTTAACTAAATGAAAATCAAAGAAAAACCCTGATCAATCAAGTAAGCAATTGGTAATTACTAAGAAAAAAAAGGACGAAAAAAAAAACTCAATCAAGTAAATTGAAGGTCCAAGTGTAAGAGACCACGAAACAATTTTTCAACGTTGCAAAAGTGTGCTATATTTTTCTTCTTTTTTTTTTTCCAAGATTTTCCCATGTTTTCTTTTATTTTGTTGTTGTTTTTCCCCTCTCTAAGGGTGTGTGTGTAAGCCGCGAGGTTTTATGTGCTGCTCAAGCAAATTTGGTAATACATTTTTTATGAGTGCGGGAGATTGAGGATGTATTGGCCTGGCTTGGCCTCTCTCTGACCATGATGTAGTGAAGTAAAAGAAATTTTCTATGTCAGTCATTCAGTCGCGTGTCTGTTCAATGTATTTCAGTTTCTGCATTGACGTGATAAATTGCCTTTTTCTCTTGTCATCCCGCATAAAAGGTTTTTTTCTCCATATTTTGGCCTTTATCTTAAAGTATTTGGTTTTGTTTGGCTTTTTTTTTTACGACTTTTGAAGCCTAGTTTCACATTCAAAAGGAAAACAAAAAGTAGTTTATGGCCAGAAATCCTTGAGAATCTTAAAATACATTGTATCTTTTTGGTCCCATAATTATGTACTTAAAATGTCAGACCCTTTCAGATTCACCAAAAAAGTTGAGCGAACTGTTAAATATAATATCTTTACTTTTTAGACGTGATTCGAGTTGAATTTGTATTAAAAAACTAAGTTGGATGTGTACGAGTATAGATGGCTTAAAGCTACAAACATTCTATCTGTTAATCTCTCAAAATTTGTGGAAATTAAAGAATGTCATATTAAAGGTTTTTACTGTTTTTCGAATTAAGAAATGGATTTCTGGTATTTTAAAAAAATTTAGTAAACGAACGGAAAAGTAAGTGCTTTTTGACTTCTTCTAAATCATTCATAGATGTTTAGAAAATAACATTAATTAAAATTATTTATCATCCAACTTCGGTAAAGAAGTTAATACCTAAGAATTACTTGTAGGACAAATTGTGGCAGCAGTCGAAATGAAACTATTCTGTTTTAAAAACGAGAAGAGGCCTAATAATTTAATCTATTCCCTCACTTTCCTATTTATATTACTGGAAGCTAGTCTTCAACTCTTGGGAAAAGTTTCGAATAACAAAAAATGTTTATTAAAGAACTGTGGATAGACTTTTTTCTCAGTTACTAACAAACAAAAGTTATTGTTTACTTGGTTTAGATATACTTTTATATAACATCAAATGCTACTTAGGGAATAAACTTTTTTGTTATTGTGATGCAAATATATAGTACAACGGGATACTCATATTGTTTGCCACAACAACAAGAAGCTCATAATCGGAATCATTATCAACATCCTTGGCGACCTTCATTTGCAGGTCTCTTATATCATTATTACATTCTTTTTTCCACACAATTGTCGGCTGGAGGAGGCTTTTATTATAACTATTTTTCTGTTATTTGTGTCAACCGCAGAAGTTGAATGTCGTCCTGCTACTTGACGAGTGCAAGGATAATAGTGCAAGAATATTCTGCATATATATACATAAACATGCACAATGCAATCTTGGAGCAACTCTTCAACATTTGAAAATTAGTTTTCCATTTCTTTTTTCCTTTTTTTGTATTTCGCTTTGCATACTTTTGGGGCTGCACCAATTGTTTCAATATGTGGAGGCGGAGGAATCCTTCTTCATATGATTTATTTTACCGACAGCATTTTCTGTATTGACTTAACGCAACTCTCGAAATGTGTTTGCATATTTCCCATATCACCCTCCCCTTGATTCCCCCCACCCAGAGTAGTCTAGGCATTTAATTTATGACCACGTTTGGTCCATGAAAATTTATGGATATCGTTGCAATACATATTTCCATATACATATATGCCATAAATGCATTCATATGCATGTAGTTACACTTGTATGTGTACTTATATTGAATGTATTCATGACAAATATCACAAACCCGATGCTATACCATTGCAATGCAACAAATTCAACAACATTTCAACGTTTAAATTTCGCGCTTCATTATTGGAAAATGCAAATGCATAAAATGGAGAATTTTAATTAACCAATGCCGAAATATTCATCAATGGAATATCGATTACTAAATACCAGAAAACTTTGTTAAGCATATTAAATATTTACGATGCGAATTTGAAATGTTTCAAAGAGTAGAATCGAATTCTCAAAATATTTGCGAGACTACCAAAGAACGAAGATCCTGTATATATCATTCAGGGATAAGTAATGTATATAACTCTACTATGCTTTGGAGATATAAATATGGAAAACGCTCAACAACAATTACAATTGAATCGTTCTAAAGTCATTCTTATTTCTAAAAGTTACAAATTTCTAATAGTTTTGTTTTATAAAATTTATCATATGAAGTTATGCTGCATTTCCATATTTTATTATTCATTTTCATATGAAGCTAAAGTACATTTTAATGCTATTTTAGGTGCATTTTGGACAATAAACATTTCAGAAAGTTCGAACTAGAAAGATTTTTTTTATATTTCAGCTTCAAATGGTTTCAAACTCTTTCGGTATTGCCGATTACATCTTCTTCAGGAGTGTTTGATTTCTAGCTAAGGGCTAGGCTATGGTAAAACCAGTAGAAGAAATAGTCTTTCCCATATGGTCAAGATATTTAGCTAGACATTATGTAAGATTCAGAACTGCAGCCCCGAATACCGACATTGGGCGTTCAAAACATATTAATAAACTACTAGTCTATATTAGTTGAAGTTATAGTATTAGTTAATTCCTAAAAATGGTTCATAGATCTCTTGTCACATTTCCTACTTAAAGTTCTCTATGATGGAAATGTTTAAGTAGACCATATAAGTAGCTATTTAATGTCACATTGAGGTGAAACTAACTAGCGTATTATATTCTCTAACATACATATTTGTGCTGGCTGCTGCACACAATAATATATTTCTTTTAATTTGAAATTCCAACGTAAACACGTGGTGGGATGGCACAAAGGATACGTGACTCCTTCCAATGGAAGACCAAAACCGCAGCCTGTTGTAAGATTCTTAAGCTAATTTCATTAAATATTCATGGCCACGACACGAGCACACGTCAATGCACACTCACACTCACACACACACACGCAGCCAAACAGTGCAGTGATGATGATAAAGGGGAGAAATGGAAGAGGAGGATAAGGAGTAAGCCTTAGTTGCAGTTGGTTGCCATTTGGTGCAGTGCCTCTTTCTCCATCACCACCAACAACCACGACAATGTTGTCAAAATGTCAAACTGCCTGCACAATTTTTGGTCTTGTGCCCACACACACACACACCACTATGGAGGAGGAGGCCAAGAGAAAAAGAGGAAGAGAGAGAATGGGAGAGAGGACCGTGTATAAAGTTGATAGTGTTTATTTAGGCACAGCAGCCAGCAGTAGCAGCAGCAGCTGCTAGTGACAAATTATCATTTTATCATTTGACAGTTTTAGTCTATATAGTCAGTGCACCAGCGAGATTAGCAACGAGAGACAGTGAGCGAGAATTCAAGGGCATATTGATTAGTTTCATCTTTGATTGATGGCATCTTGATTGAAATAAAACAAAAAACTATAGGATTATTGATGAATGTCTATTAGTTGGACGCCAAAATAACAAACTAAAACAAAATGATGCTACAGTGGTCTCAAAGAATAGCAAAGTGAAATTATCCTCGACGTAGTTGCTTGTGTATGCTGCCAGTTTACAAAAAGGATAATTAGTTATCTGCTATCAAAAATCTATTTCTCGCATGAAAAACATTTTCTCTGTAAAAATGAGCAAGCAGAAGGACCTTTGTTAGAGTAAATGCCAGGTAATCTAACCTGATCAGTCTAAGCTATGAAATATTGAAGTCAAATAATGATTCCTGAAAATTTTAAATAATCCGAATTGAATATTTTTCGACGTTATAGGATGTCCCAATATATATCATTATAGAGCTACAAAGTATATTCTAATTATTGTACCTTATATAGGTCTTCTGCGAAATGATTTCTGGGTTGGTAAGTCCAAATTTCGAATAAATTGAAGTATACTTGGGTAAAAGCAGCTCATTGAGGTGAACTGGCTCATTCGTTCTTTTTTCCGAAGTGAGCCAACTCACTCATATGGCTCACTAACTCACTTGTAGATAGCTTATAAGTTCACTTTGCGATCGCCAGTTGAACGATCCATAAGAACTAGTGTGCCAAAATGGGCTAGTGAGCCAAACTGAACTAGTGTGCCAAAATGGGCTAGTGAGCCAAACTGAACTAGTGAGCCAAACTGAGCTAGTGAGCCAAACTGAACTAGTGAGCCAAACTGAGCCATATTGAATGAACAAGCTCAGTGGCTCAGTTCAGTGAGCCATTCATTTTGGCTCACTCGCTCGTGAGCTACCCAAGTATAAATTGAAGCGAAATGTATTAGTCCAAAAATGTAGACGCTTCTTTCGAAAATTTACCCATTTTATGTAACCGATCTTTCATTTTTCGTTGTAGGACTTCTATAGCATACAATTCAGATCTCGTCTGCAGTTAAGTGCATTTAATAGAGATTGTTTTTTACCTATACACATTTAAATTAATTTTGATAAATTTTGTAATGTCATTATCAACAAACATAATGACTTTTAGTCTATTCTTCCATCGTAGAGGCCAAATTCTAGTCTTGCTTACTTTTTGTTTTTGGCACCCAATTGTCTACTGCAGCATTTTCGAAAGCATTTATCAAACTGAAATTGTGTGAGTGTGTAGTGTAAGTTCTTTGTGTTTTTGTTTTTGCCTTCTAATTTTAATTAAGCTCTACATGAAAGAGGCAAATTTGCCAAAAATAAAAGTAGGAAAGGAAGGGATAGCAACCAAAGTAGCTCTCTTATATACACATAAGAGTATTTATAAGTTTATATTCGGACTTTGTTTTTAGGCAAACATTTTTCTTGTGAGGCTTTGGGAAAGAGTTGCAGGCTGTTGCATAAATAAAATGGGCGCAGCGATAAAAAAAAGGCAAGAAGGATGTGTTCTTTATCGTTATGACCGAAGGCCATAAAATTTTTGGTTGTCTGTCTAATGGTTTTTTATGGATTAACATTTTGCAAATTGTCGAAAAAAAGAAGAAAAAAAAGTGTTGCCACAGATTGTGCCTACTTTTAGGAGCCAAAAATACTTTGGGAGATTTTGCTGGATAAACAGATAAGATTGGATAATTGAGAGTCGATAATCTGCTGGGGCAACAATGGCTTAGATGGGATAATTGAAATTCAATGACTTTTTTGGAGATACCTATTTTGATTTGGAAATTGGCTGACAAGAATATATATGGAAATTCAGTTTGTTATCTAATCTTGTAAATGATATCATGAAAGTATTTTTAGATTGATTTTAATAAAGCGATTTTTTATTACAATGCATGAATACACCTTTATTATGTTTTGTTCAATAAAATATTTTATTTTCAAGGTACAAAATCAGTAAAGTTTAACTATATAGAAAAGCTTTTATCAAAATTCAAACATTGAATCAATAGAATGGATAGAATATTCATACATCTCGTATGTGAAATGCTTTTGCTTACCTAACAAAATTGTCAATGAGCAAAATTAATTACAGGCCTTCATTAGTTTATGCATAACTAAAAACGGATGCTCCCATTTCGAAATGCAAATATGCCATTATAGAATTATCAAGCAAATTTCCGATGGAAGGACGTGGCCGCACCGCAAAAATCTCAATTAAATATTAACATTTATTTTATGGTATCAATTTAAATTAATTTGTTCCACACACACACACATACATACAGGGCGCTAAAAGCGCAATCAGCATATAAAATGAGAAAATGCAATCAAAAAATAGAATCAAATGAAAATTGACGCGCCTAGGGTGAGGTTGTCAGGTGGCAGGCTATAAAACTTTAATGCTCAGCAAGGGCAAAAAACTGTGAGCCAACACACACACACACACCACACACACATATGCACATACAAGAAAAAACTATTTTCTGCTTGGTAATGTTTTTTCTGTTCTTTTAGTTTTATGCCCATTGTTTGGATCATAAAAGGTACAGATAATAATTGAATTTTATATTCAGACGAAAAAAATGGGTGCGGAAAAATGAGACGAAAACCGCTGAACTGTTGATTAGATAACTTTTTTTTTCCTTTTTGATGTTGATTGAACAAGAATGGTGAAAAAATTATAGAGGAAAACGTACGGTTAACAAGTGAAGCTAACACATCTCACATGAGGTCCTTGTAGTCTTCTATCTCAGCCTTTAATTCTGTATTCAATGCCTTTCATAAATCAGTTCAGGTTTTCAACTACTTGAACGAATATTTCACCATTCTAAAGAGTTTTCTCAATATTCTTCATTCAAATTCATTTAAATTCTTTCAAATGTTTAAGAAAACCAAGAAATTTGTAGCTAAACTTGTAAGTTTGAATTAATTGAGAGAATCTAAAGATTAGTTTTTAATCATTCTAATTTTAAAGGCTATGGGTAAAATCCCAGCATGACATTTACTTCACCATTTCCTTAACCATTACGTATAGATCACAATTCTCACTTCCAATTGACTTAACTCTTCTTGAAAGAGCTTGCAACTAATCATCTAAACATGGCAAGAACACATAATCCAAGTTCTATATAGAGGCAATGATAGAGTGAATGCTTCGTAAAGCCGATTTGAAACAAATTAACCGCACATGACAGTTCAGATACAAACACACACACATACACACACACAGAATCGTTACATATACAGACAGACACACCCACACCCACAAATACCCGTAGACATAGACATAGTCAACTTTGAATTTAAGTGCATCGCTTGGGTTAGCTTGGCAATTTTCCAGTGCAACAGCAAATCGAAATGGGAAATGCGATTCACCTGACCAGCATAACCGCCACCCATATCGGTCGTTTTCCCCCTCTCTACTTCCCACATCTACTCCTACTCCTGTTCCTGCACGTCATCAGCTCCTTTCGAAACACAGCTGGCAGACATAGCCTTGCCCCCGATGACAGGCGCTTAATTTTCAATTACAAACACATACTCGTAAAGTACGAGAATATACAGAGAGAGAAAGAGAGGCAGAGCGGGTGTAGTGGCAGTAATATCATCATGTGGTTATATATAGGAGGTTACACCTTACGTTACACACACATGATTTTTATTTAATTTACTACACATTCAATCATTTATATAAACATGAGAATGAAGGAGATGAAAGTTAAAGGTATAAATGTTACCAAATTGAATATTTCCCATAATTATTTATAACCAACTCAAAGTGCTACTTCAAAAGCGTGTCCCCCTAAAAGTATGCTACATTTAGTAAAACACAAAAATGAAATAGAAATGAATGTAGTTAGGGGTGGAAAGGGCCAAAAGCTTACTACTAACCCAATTTAGTTTCTCTCTCTCTATATATATATAGGAAATATATATACTAACAATAACAAAAAGCATGGGGGAAAAACCACACTAACAACAACAAAAACCCGCAATTCTAACCAACTGTTTATACTGCACGCGATGCCGTCGGTGCTCCAAAAACCAAGTCTAAAATATATGAACGCGCAAAAGGCGCAAATAAAAACGACGCAAAAGGGTCTTAAATTACGGAAATACATAGGAACAGCGAGAATAAGAAAAGAATAAGTGAGCGGGTGGAGGGGATAGAAGAAGTGAATATTTGTCTGTATGTATCTGTGTGTGTGTGTGGGGGTTAGTGTGTGGTTTTACAGTTTGACTTTGTTTAGTTTATAACAATGTAGAGCTTAAAAACAAAACAAATGAGGTCTCCTCCTGCAGTTAAGTGAAAACTTGGCCAAAATTTTGACACTCTTACTTAAGCAATGTTCCTTAATTCAAAGGTTTTGTATAAATTTTTAAAAATACTCAACAGTGGCTTTTGACTTTTAATGTTGAAGTTTGGAAAACTTGCTATTAATATATTCAAATTATCTATAGATGTGATGACTTGCCAATTTATTATTTGAGAAAAACATCTGAAATTTACTAAACATTTTATCTTTTACATAGAAAATTTTGTACCCTAAATAATACTTAACATTTTGTATAAACTTCTTAAAAATCTTTTCAACGAGCTTCAAAATTTACATTAATTTTTTTTTTACAATTTTGAAACGCATATTTATATCTAACTAGCTTTTAGAGAAAGGCTCTTTTAAATATTAATATTCTCATATTAAGCTAATTCAGTTTAATATCTTTTTATATAATTATTTTCCTTTGACTATCAAATCGATTAAAAAATCTATAGTATGAAAAATTTGCCTTTATAGAGTATTTATAACAAATGGTTTTCTATTGTTTTTCTTGCCGGATATCTTTCGTTCCTGCCGGAAGCAACAAAATGAATTTGCATTTGGGGACCATGCACAGGCATTTAGTTAGTTTAAGCCAAAGACTAAATTTTATTATAACAATCTCTCACCAGTTGCTACATATAAACCACAGGGAAAGGTGGTAGGTTGTGGGTGGTGGAGACTTCGTGTTAGGTTAAAAGACAATTCTTGGTTAGGCCACAGGCGTCCGTTTTAATGCTCATTATAATTATGTGTGCGAGTGTGTGCGTGATTATGTGTATATAAGTGTCTGTCTCTGTGTGTGTGTCTGTATGGGCATGGGCTCAGCACTTTTATGGGCGCCTTCTCCCGGAATGAACAAAAAAATCAGCACAAAACAAGCTCACTTAATGACTTGCACAGTGGTTCTTGCCACCACCTCTGCTCATTTCTTGTTCGCTCATCCTAATTTTCTGGCCCGTTTGCTAACATGACATTGTTTTTGTATGTATACAACTCACACACACACACACATGCATAACATAAATATATATATATAAGTGAATGCTGTGAATACTCAACACTCAGGTGCTGCTGACATGTCTTGGTCGCATTTAATACTGTTTGGGTGTAAATTATTCTTGTGTGTGTGTGTTGGGTGGATATAAACAGAGAGGCCAGTCAACTCTTTATGAATTCTGTAGTAAAGTGAAATGCATGATAAAAACAACTTACTTTAATGCATACTTCATTTGCATGGTAACGGTAAAAAAAAGTACATGTGAATAAAAAAAGGAAAACTACTTCACTGAAAGTATAATTTGGTTATAAATATTTAAAGTTGATTTGCGATATATGTATGTATCCTTGCTTAAAGTTGGTTTTCTATTTTAGTTTGCTAAACAGTTTTAATGCCAGGGCTTTGTCGATTAAATTAAAGTCTACTTGTCAAAGCTGACCTCTAAGGAACTGAACCTATAGACAAGTAGCCAAATATTGGCAATTATTTTTTAAATCAAAAATTTGTTCATTGCACAACCTCAGTGTAGGATTTATAGTTGATATAAGTATGTCTAGCTCTGTTGTTTTTAAATGATATAATTGTCCAATTGTGAGATAATTGTCAAGACGTTTTCTTTTATCCTATGGATTGCTATTTAAGGTAATATCAGTTTAAGTTTATTTAAGAGATAAAGGGATCATCAAAAATCGATCGGACAAAAATGTTAAGTTTTATAATTTCATAACAAAATAAAGGCCTCAGCAGGAATCCTTCCGGATTGTTCATAGTTATTGTGAATACTAATTTTTCATGATTTCCAAAAGCTGTTTAAAGTACAGGAGTATGTCAATCAACTCCAAAGCAACCTTATTTTAAAAAACAGTCGATAAGAAATTTCATTTGAGTGACTTTTTTATCGACAAATTGAAATGCTTCCATTTAAGATATAGTCGTAGTTAATCTAAACAGGAATAAGTTTACTCACTCGAACCATTACCTAAAATGACTATATACATACATATGTGGCCCAGTTTTATTCCGCTAAATCTGAAAATAAACAATCTATAACAGCTTACGTCTCCATTTGATTTCCTATTTATTTTAAGTACTAGCTACTACTAGTTTACTTTAGCTAAAATGGAAGAGCTCTTTCCTATTGGTACTAGCTTACGACTCTACTCTATACTTTGCCCATAACTGAGCAATTCTTCTATAATGTGTTTAGCAAGGGTAAAAGGATCTATCCACAATGTGCATGTGTGTTTGGTATGGGGGTGTGGTTGTGTATTAGGGCGTATATAAATTTACATTAAGCTGACATCAAACAAATGTAGCATACTTTTGAGAGCTACTAAAACGACCTTCGTTCTTTGTTCTTGAATGTAGTTACATCCATCCAGCCAGGCATATACATACATACATACATATATACTCATGTGCACGTATATGTAGTTTCATTCAAGCTGCATAATTGAGGATGAACTAAAACAGAGAGAGAACGAGATAGAGGTTTAAGCATAGAGAAAGAGATAGACAGAGACGAGAAAGAGAACAGGAAAAAATGCAAACCAAAGAAAGTGGAAAAGCGTTTGACGGTTTGTCTCTCTGTGTCCATGTTGATGTGTGTGTTTGTGTGTATCTTTGTGTTTATGCTCGGGCATGCACTAAAGGCAACCCCACATCCTGCGTTTTGCGTCCTGTACATCCTGCACATCCGACAATGTCCTTCGACCTAAAAGCAAAAAAGAAAGAAAGAAATTTAATGCTTACTTTGTAAAGGTTGCTTTCTACCTCTCTCCCCTTTCCCCCTCTCTTTTCTTTTCTTTGTACATTCTGTCATAGGTAACTTGTAGAACTTTGTTTGCCATCCAGCATATTTGAAATCTTTGAGAATTTGAATGCAATTAACACTTATCATTCCATCTTGCTTTACACTGATCTATTTGCTTAACACAAAGTCCTCTTAGTTGAGGTCAAAAGTTAATACAAAACTTTTGTACGAAAAGAAGCATTACAGTGCCTTGCGGTTGAAGAAGTTTTCTTTTCTATTCTATTCTATATTCCTTCTACCATTTTCCCTCAGCCCAAAATGTTGAAAAAGTTCAAAGTAAACTATGTGAACTGCATTTGCAATGCGGCAAAGTGTCCGAGAAAAAAAAAAACGCATAGAGATGAAAAAAGGAATAAAAAAGAGCAAAGTATTTTGTACTGCGGAAAAGTTGAAAAACAATTGAAGTTATGTCTACGGAATGTATGTATAAAGGAATTTTGTTGGACATTTATGTAACCCAAAAAAAAAACTTACTTGGCTCATCTCAAAAGTTGTTTATGTTTATGTTTAGAATAGTTGAGAAACTTAGTTTCGTTTTGACTTTTAATTGATTATCCTAATAAGAACACTTGTATACAATGTAAACTCATTACTCATACGACATGTTGGCTTCATGTCGTTAGATTTAAAATAACAACATTCAACTGATGTTGAACAATGCGCAACTCAATCGTAAATCATTTTCTCCACTTAGTTTTTGTTTGTTCGCTTTTGTTTCAATGTTGCCAAAAGGTAAGCAATGTCACATAAAAAAAAACAACTTACACTAAAGCAGTTGATATATGTGCATGTATGTCCCTTCTTTCTTTTTCTGATTTTGCTGCCTCATCTCCTTCTCTTACTCTCTGCCTGCATTGCCTCTCCTCTTGTTTTTTGACAGTTACAGCCACTGCAAAACTGCAGAATGACAAACAAGAGAAAGTAGGAGAAGCAAAAGAAAAAAAAAAAAAAATTGAAAAAGAAACATAAATTTTTTTTCTGTTTTTTTCCCCAAAGGGTGGTCAGAGAATTCATCTCATCCGACCCTACAGGGTGTATTTATTCCTGATCGGCAAACTGCTTGCACACACGCCTCAAATGGTTACAGGGCATCACATATTCGGCTTCCTCACATGCAGTTAGTTCTCTGTCATTCCCTTTACGTGTACGAGTACGTGACAGCGAGCATGTTTTCTATATCTTTTTTTTTTTTTCTCTTCCTTTCTTTACGTTTTTATTTTTTCCTTTTTTTGGGTCAACTATCGACTGGCACTTGAGCCTTTCAAACTGTCAACGCCAAACGCTTGCAATAAGGTCTAAAATATGGCGAGGGTGTCTTTCGGTGCGGTCTGGGGGATTTCCCTCAAGTGTAGTGAAATTTGATTTCAATTGCCATATGATTTTTGCAAAATAACAGAGGAAAAATTATGGAAATGAGCGAAAAAATAAAAAATTGGAAAAAGAAAAACAAAGTGTCGGTTAGCAGTCTCACAGTTCTGCGGTTTCAATACCCTTTAATAAATATTTTTTTCTTAGTCTTCTTTGGTTCAGAACCTTTTCATTATATAAAAAAAGGATTTTCTAAATCAAAATTCTTCGATACGATTTCATACGATTTATTGAAATATGTTAATATTTTAATATAGTTTTGCTTCCTTTGTAGATAAATTACCATATTTGTGATCAAAATACTATATAATGCTTTATTAATGACATTTTTTCTGTTTTTTTTGACTTTGAAATAACTTTTTTATTTAAAAAAATAAAATATTTTCCTACCTAAAATGGTGAAGCAGTTAACTTAAAATTTTAAAAGTTCTTTCTTACATATAGCATCAAAAAATTGTAGAATACTTATTATTTATATTCTAAATTTTTAAGTTTCACTTCTACATCATCTAATATACCCATTTTTCACAAAGGGTATGCAAGTGAAAAAAAATTCTAAACTTTTTCTTGAATAATTTAAGTGAAGCCAACAGAATGGAGGAAATTTGCAAGCGCTTCAAACGTCGGCGTTAGGTGGTTGAGATTTTTTTTCTAGTAAATTCAATGAGTCATTTTGCCTTTTGATATAAAATTCAAATGAAAAATGGATATGAAATGGAAATGCAATATATACACAATATTATAATATAAGCACGGCAAAATTATTAAAATTTTTATTTTTATTTAATTATTTGGAAAATGATTTCCATTTGTATTCGCATACATTAATTTGAAAGAATTCATAAAAATTTAATTTTAAATAAATTTAAATGTCAACGTATTGTTTCTCTTATGAAATATATTGCGGTTAATTTTCATTCTTTAGTTAGTCCAACAGTTTTTGAATCCTCTTTCTCGACACAAACTTGTTTACAGACAACATTTCCAGCCAACAAAACCGCAATTGGGAGAATGCACATGCCTCTGCCTCTATGTGTGCATATTTGAGTGTGTGTGTATGTGTGTGTGATATGTGTTTGCATGTGTATAGTATTTAGGTAGACACATTACGACATTTTGTGTAAACCGCAGAAAAACTAAAACTGAAACTGCACTGCACAATGAAATGACAGAAAAGCGTTTTGAAAATGCTCGGAAATTGCAGCTGCTGCCACATAGAACAAGCACCGAACAAACAACAACAACATTGACAACAACACAATTGAAACATTGCTAACTGAGACAATAAACATAACCACAAAATGTTCATCAGCTTCATTATACTCCACAATTCATTCGGAAAATGCCAATTGTAATTGCAAAATTGCAATAATTACACGTATGCCATAGAGCCATGTGCCAGATAGTAAAGAGTTTTATAAAATGGAAATGATATGACATCTTTCAACACTGTAGTTCTGGTGGTTCGTGTTCATTTCAGTTGATTTTGGTTAAAATTGTGAATAAATATAAAAGTTCTTGCTATTTTATGTGTACTTCACAAATTTCACTAAATGTGGAAATGGTAAAATAAATAATTGCAAAGTTTTACTAATGTTTCCCTACATTACATAAGCAAATATATTTCAAAAAGATTGCTCTTCTTTTAAGAATCGACACATCTAGATAAGTAGATCGATTTAAGTTAATAATATCTGACCATGCTTACTGATTTTTAAAAGAATTTCAAATAATTAATGGGTTAAAAAAAAACGATTTTCTGAAAAACATAAGTAAAAACAAGGAACACAAAATCTATTCACAAAAATGTAAAGGTGAGTTGATTGACAGTTAAGCTTCGTCAATACGTAAAAGTAACATTGCTTGCTCCTTCTTTTAAACAATAATTACATTATTGCAATACCAACTATCTCAATTATAATAAGTAATTGAGGTAATTGCTGCCAAGAAAGTGAATATTTCGCATTGCATAGCAAAGTAATAAGGACATTGTAATTTTCTTACATTCTTTGTTATGTGCCACGTTAATGATTGTGACCTTGTGTCATTTGCATAATTTGAATCAATTGTTATACCCTTGTTGTATGGATAAATAGATAGACTGGTGGCATTCACCATATACTATACATGCCATTGCTGCCATTGCAATTCCATTAACTTTCCCTTTCCAATTTTAATTTTGTTTTGACCACAACAAATTGAGCACCTGCAGTCCGTTTGCTCGTTCGCTCGATAATATTTTCTTCGTGTTATTCAAAATGCAATGGTAAAAAAATGCTTTCAAATCAATTGCAAGTGCAATTTACAAAATTGATTGGGGACAACGAGGTGTGGCTGAAGGACGGATTGCATTGAAAAAGAACAGAATTGAGTCGAATCGAAACGAGTTGTATAGGAAGGAAAGTCAAGTAAAGGCAAAAGACGATTTACATTTTAAATTTCTCCTCCATCTGCTTTTTGTAAATTACATCAACTTTTTTTTTTTTCTTTCTCTTCACTAGATAGATAAAGATAGCAAGTTGCACGTTTCCCGCTGTTGCACATTGCAGCTGGATATATATATCGTACATACATATATGTCCTTAGTCGATTTAGCTTTCGTCTTGGTATTGGTAAAGTACTTGGGATGGGTTTAGAGTTTCTGCTCCCTGGGGCATGATAAATTATGCTCGAAACGCTTCTTACATACCAAATAGTGGTAGCTTATTTCTAAGAACGAAATAAATATGTTAAGTCATGAGGGAAATGGTCTGTGATCTATATATATGTGTGTGTGTGTGTGTGTTTACAAAGTTGCCTGGTTTCTCTGCTAGGAAATTAAACAAATTTTGTTCTTAATAAATTAGAAACTATAGATACTTTTAGAAATTTTCTCTAGTTGTGAAAACTTCTTTTCATTTCTATTTTTCTCTAGGATTTAAAAAATGTATTTAAACAACAAGATAATATTTAAGATCCTAATTACAAATCGAATGTGAATTCTTCACATATGATAAGAATGTTGATATGGTTGAAAATCTGGTAAAAGATCTTACAAAAACTTGTCAACTATATTTGTCACTATATAAATTGTTTAAATTTGTCAAGAATGATGATTGGACTTGCTAAACTTTTATATATTTGATAAAAGTTTTCAACTCTAACTTTTATCTGTAACTTCTCTAATAATCCAGGCGATCAACCAACCCAATTTTGAAAATGGATGAGTTCTTTAGAAAGTTCCCAAATGCTGTCTGAATTTAAGTACCAAACCAATTTGTATACATATATGGTTGAAAATCAGGTGAATGATTTCTTAAAATATCTTAAAGATATTCTAAACTAAAATACCATAATGTAACTTGTTTAAATTTAACCATTTAAATACTTTTTAAGTTTTTATCTTTAATATTTATTAAAGCCTTTAAAGCTGATTTTTGCTATCCTCTTCTCCTCGAACTTCTTTAACAATTCATCGGTTCGCTGCTTAAAAAATCTTTAGAAGATTCTCAAATAAGGTCTTCCAATTTAACTTTAATTTTTAACGTGTCCTTTGATAATTTTATATCAAGTTTTATATTTCTAAATATTTATTTCATTGCGTAATCATTTCATCTACTTTCACATATCAAATGCCAAATAACAGTTCTCATGTGTACCTTTGGTAACTTTATTTCAACTACCCAAAACAGTCATTTTCAAATCATAACTTAGTTATGTTATTCCATATGCATTATTTATGCTTAAATCTAATAAACTGTTGCCTAGCTACAAAATAAAATCGTAGCTAAGCTAATACTAATCTACTTTACTTACATTTTGCTTTACATTTAACTGCATTTGATAATATAATCTCCGCATAATTCCCACTTGCCACACGTGTTTTGCCACAAGCGGGTGGCGGGAAAACAAATTAATTGCTGGTTTATATACCAACAAACTTAATTAAAACGGCTAAAACACATAACGCTACATTAAAATAAATCGTAAATTCTCAGCTCAGTTGAGAGAAACTGAACTGGGCTGGAAATATAATAAAAATTCTTATAACAATCATAAGAAACTCGTTTACATAACAACAATGGTTCGAAACAAAAAAGGAAAACAGACAGAAAAGCAAAAAAAAAAAAAAAAAAAGGAAATGTAAAATGGCAAATGTTGGCTGCTGCTGTTGCCTTCATTTGGCTTTTGTTATGGTTTTTGCTTGTTTTTTTTCTTTTTTGCTGGAAAAGCGTTTTCTCTTTACTCATGATGGGGCGAGGCGAGATATTTAATCTAAGCACAAAAGTATGCAATATTTTTTGTTTTGTGTTGGCGTTAGCAAGAAAAGCAGAAAGCACCGCATGAAGAGCAAAACAGGAGAGACTGGAAATGAGAATGCAAATTAAAACTAAACAATCGCACAACCTAAAATTAGAGAGGCGTACATATGTATGTATATCGACATAGGTAAAGAACATGGAGCCAAAGTTCACCAAAAGAAAATGAACGCCCACTCACGTAATTCATTCACAAAATTCTTCAGATTAGCTAGAATTTCGTCTTTATGCATATTGAAGGTAATTTCGAAGTTTTGCAATCGTGTTGGGTAGGAAAAGATAAAATATTAAACTTACTAATATTATTACTGTTTTTGTTAATTTATTGAATAAACTATAAATATTCTGTACTATATCTTGAAAACTTATCAAGATAAAATTTTTAAAAAAATTGTTTCATTTCGCTTTTGCCATTTTGAAACATATTTTATAATAATGTTGTCCCAATAAGCGGACATGAACACCGGAAATGAGCAATCAACGCTCAATTAATATGAATATTGAATGGAATGTTAAATCTGAGACAGAATACTGAAATATGTGAATATTTCTAATGTTCAGTTACTGTATGAAATACTGGCAACTAAAAGTTAAATAGAAATAGGTATACTATTATTGTCTAGTTGTTCGGGGACTAATATTACTCACAAATAATAAAATATTTCGAAATTAAAGAAACTTCCTTAACTTTCAATAAAAAGCATAAGTTTGCAAAAATATCAGAAACATATTCCAAAATACGATGTCAACTATTTTAAAAGAAGTTTCTAGTTTATTCTCAGGTCATTTGTTAGCAGTGTCCTTCTCGTTCTTCAAGTATCCTCCAGCATGTGTTCTGTTTAACTGCTGCCACTTAAAACTAGTCAAAGATGCACATAAATTACTTACACTGCCTGTCCCAGGCCGGACACTGTCGAGTATAAAATATGTACCAGACTTAACTGTCTATGTTGTATCACTCTCTCTCTCTTTATCTGACTCTATTTTTCTCTGTGTCTCTGTCTCTATCGCTTAAACATTAATTGTCTGGCAAACAGGGAATAAATCCCACTCTCTGTTTGGCCATAAAAATGATTTAATTTTACGCACGATTTGCACGAGAGACAAAAAAAGAAGAGAATCTCGAAGGATGGTCATAGCCTAGAAATAGCATCGAAATAACGAGGCACAGCTTGTCACACATTCTCAAAGCACATGAAAAATGTTGTTTTTATTCTCGTAGTAGTTGTTGTTGTTGCTGTTCGTTATTCTCCTTCAGACTTTTCCAAAAATTTATTATTGACATTCACAGCAGTTGCGTCGCAGCGCATAAAAGTATGCTAGAAGCATTCTGCAGATGCGCAATGTTTTTTATATATTTTTTTTACTGCACTGAAAAGTATGCAAAGCGAAATATCTACATATTTGATGAGAATTTATTTTCTGTGAAAATGGATACGTATAATTGTAATTGCAAATGTTTGCTAAAGAAAATTCATTTATTTGCTGAAAATGGGCAAAGAGATAAGCCGCTTAGTTACTCTTGATGGATACCCCGTTAAATGGCCTGTAAAAATGTTCAAAAGAAAGAGCAAACGAATAGTTGAATTCGACCAATTTAAACTGATTGAGCTGTTTGCCAGACTAGACATGAACGTTAACATGACTTGCTATCATGGTGGACTGAAAGGCTTTAGTATCGTAAATGAATGGCTTAAGTCCGTTGAAAGTAATGACGTGACTTCTGTAGCTTATGTGTTGCTTGACTATACGGTTTTATTAAAAGACGTGATCTTTAATATAAAAGTTTAGTATGTTTATTCTGGATGGATTTTTAAGCGTTGAGGTTAAGCTTTTTGTTATCTAGATTGGAAAATGAAAAAAGTAATTAACATAATGAAAGTTAACCAATTCAAACTTGTTCCATTTAACCCGAGTTATTCTGCTGTTCTTTCTAACAACTTGTTGTTAATCTTCCAACCAAATGTCTGGAATATTCATATTTGTGTAAGGGTAAATAACTTGTGTCCTGCATTTCTCCACATTCCAACTGGTTCTTGCTTTTCAGAGCTCCTTTTTAAGAGAATCATTCACTCGAATGCTAAGCTACTTTGCCATTTCTTTCTATTATTGTTACCCTTTTAAAATGCTTATGTACTTACATAGCAATAGTTTGCTTCTACTTTTCATAACCTCGAACAATCATTATTGATTGGCCATATAAGAGTTGGCAAAATGCAAATTATGCATGCATAAGCCTGAACAATATACATATATATACACAAATACAAATACACTGGCAACTCTTTGAATTTTTATGGGGAAACTAAATCTGACTACAAGTGGAGCGCCCCCTCGAGCGTTAAACGTTATTAATGGCAAAGTGAAAGATTGTAGGGTTGTGTAGGGTGCGGGTAGTATAAGGAGATAGAACCAGCAGCTGCTGTTGTTTTATGCATTTGTATATAAATCGATAAAATTTATTTAGTTCCGTTCCGGTTTTCCATCCAACGACAACATGTCATGCAGCAAGGACATGCGTTTGCGCTTAACCCACATTCATTCTCTTTTATTTTGGTTTTTTATATTTCGTTACTGTTGTTAAACCACCCTCACTTTTTTCGAGTTGACTTTTCTTTATTCTTTTTTTTGTGTATATTCTTTCTACAGTATTTATTTGTACGTCACTCGTCGCGTGCGGGGTTTTCCCCGTATTTTGTTGGTTTATTTTACATTGTTGTCTCTTGTCTTTCCGCCGGTTTCAAGTGCGGTATAAATATTTTCATGACAAATATTTTGGCACTGATAGTAAATTGGTGAACACTTCCTTCTCCAGGTTTGCTTTAAATGTAAAAAATTGAAAAGGCACGTTTGCAAAATGCTTTTGTAAAACATCTAAAAAGCAATGGTACGATTTTTTTTTATTAAAAGAATTATATGAAATTAATTGAATAAATTTATATAGAGTCTAGGCAATTTGCAAGTGACTTTGATAAATCGCAACTACCAGCTGTAAAACTGTTTTGTTGTAGACCAAAAATTATAAAAAAGAGGTTTGTGGTTAAGTGAATACTGTTCTCTATTGAAACATTGACACTGTATTGCACAGTGGGCTACTTTTTCTCATATTACAAAGATGAAAATATTTTCTTTCGGTTCAATGAATATTCTATTAGTCTGACTTTTCCATTTGTTGATATTTGCCCAGTTCCCTGGTAAAACACATTTATTAAAGATAGCAAAATGATATCGAAATAATACACTCTGCGTAACCATATGCCATAGTCTATATATATTCTCAGATGAATCAATATTGTAAAATTTATAATTCATAATTTATCACATTCCATGTAAACGTAATGATTATGTAAATTCCCCTACGGTTAAACTTATCGATATTCTCTTTCTCTCTCGCATTCCCTATGTCTGTCATTTAATGGTGAAAAATAAGCAGCAGCTGTTGGTTTTCGCCAGCCTCGTGTCATATGGCAATAATTATAGCCACATATGGGAGTTGGTTGCACAAAATGAACAGTTCTCTCTCCTCTCTACCTCTTTAACTGCTTCTGCCTTCATCTCCTTCTGGGCCAGTTCCAATGTTGGTAACTTTTGTGTGCACATTTTGCACTTGATAACAATCACGATGGGGTCGCCCAAACTTTCTCAATGGTGAACCGCCTTTTTCCCCTTTTTTTCTCATTCTCTCTGTCTCTTTCTCTCTCTCTTAATGTGTATGTGAGTTGTGTAGTTTGCCACGCGAAAGAAAAGTTCAAGGACATTAAGCAACGTCTGGCTATGGGGCAAGACCAAGGAAAGAAGGAGCAATATTCAGTTTGTTTAACTTGTCTGTTGAAAATTGCATTTTCGATTAAGGCGGCTGTGTAAACTGCATTGAATGCATTTAATATTGCGGCCTGTACCAAGGGGATATAAACCGATAAGAAAAATGAAGCAAGCAAGTCGTCCCTGCCGACATTGAGTATACCCTGTACCAACTAGTTATATTAAACAAAGTCGAACACCATCGAAATCGCCATCAATTTCAAAGAAAATTCAGTTTAACATGCCGCAACAGAGCATGCATGCTATCTCGCTCACTCTTGTCAGCTAATGCCGCCCTTAGTGTTTCAGTACAAAACTTATATGCGAATATCTCCGACATTTGTTGTCC
Source organism: Drosophila austrosaltans (assembly GCA_035045865.1). Taxonomy (NCBI): domain Eukaryota; kingdom Metazoa; phylum Arthropoda; class Insecta; order Diptera; family Drosophilidae; genus Drosophila; species Drosophila austrosaltans. Next base: position 3,346,099 of record JAWNOQ010000083.1, read on the forward strand.
GATTTTGACTAAATTTGGGCAGCTGAAGCAGTTTGGCTCTATAATCAGGTGTGCCAAATAAAAATACGATATCTTTCATACAGCTCTAGTTATAGTTTTTTCCAAATTCCGGGGGCGGAAGTGGGCGTGGCAAAAATTTGAAACAAACTTGATCTGTCTATGCAATAGACGGATGTTCACACCAAGTTTGGTAGCTCTAGCTCTTATAGTCTCCGAGATCTAGGTGTTCATACGGACGGACAGACGGACAGACGGACAGACGGACGGACGGACGGACGGACGGACGGACGGACGGACGGACAGACGGACATGTCTCAATCGACTCGGCTAGTGATGCTGATCAAGAATATATATACTTTATGGGGTCGGAAACGCTTCCTTCTGTCTGTTACATACATTTTGGCGACTTTAATATACCCTTTTACCCTATGGGTACAGGGTATAACAACAAAAAAAGAGAGACAGAACGAGAGAGAGAGAGGGAAAAAGAAACTTTTCTTGTCTCTATAAAACGATATGAAGACAAAAGTTTATCCTTTGGACAAGCATTTAGCACATCCTGCTTTTGAGGGGCATCAAAAGTGCGGAGAAAGTTTCTAAGCTGATTAAAGAGATAGAGAAATTTATCGGCAAAATATTTAATCTGTACGAATGACAAAAATTGTAGAAGAGAATAAATGAAATTGAGATTAAGAGTTAAATAAATTTGTAAATTAAATACATGAATTAAAGTTTTTATTTTATTTTCATTTATTTAACTCTTAACCTAGTCTTAGTTAAAAATTTTAAGAATATTAAAAGATATTTTTGCAACAATAAAAGGGAAATATCTAAATGTGCAACGAATTGATAATGGGAATGACTTGTTAACTTTCTCAATTTTTAATAAATTTTCTGCTAAAATCCAATTAAGAATATTTTTTAAATTTGTGTAAAAAATGCCTTAAATAATTGTACGTTATCATACATTTTTCTTTGCTAAACAAAATTTTTTGAGTATTTGCTTTTAGGAAAACTTTTTGTGCTTTGTCGATTGAACTAAAAAAAAATCAATATTTGTTTAGTAAAAGTTGGAAAACTTTTTCATTTAGTTTGATTTCAAGATTAAATTTATGGAAAAGAAATTGAAAATGACTTTTCTACATAAATAAAGGCAATAAATTAAGGTATATAATTGCATAACACAACCTACATATACATACATACATATGTATATATGTAATGGGACTCGATGTCCGGTTTTTTTTTCTATATGTTCATTCCCTTCACTTCCTTTTTTCCTCTGCTTAAGTTACATAAATCATCCCCAAAGTGAACAGGTTTGAGCATTATCTCTTATAACCTTAACAAAGTCGTCTCCCCCATTTACTATATCTATTCTTTGTATATATGTGCATAATTAGCTAAAATTGTTTTTTTTTTTTCTGGCTATATATTCATTATATGCTTTGCCATAAACAGTTCAGCGGTGCCATAAAATCCCAACCCCCAATGAGCTCCTTTCTCGTTCCTTTTGTTTTGCTCCCTTTTGATTCGATTAAAGTGCAATTAGCTTCTGAGTAAACACAAAACCACCCTACCCTTTGGTAAAACTGAGTGCATAGTATTCCTGATGACATCACTAGCACTAGAATTCCAACCCTGATACGAAAAAGTGCGTTGAACTGGTGCCAAAAATAACGCGGCAAAAGGCAACGCCCCACTGAACTACTTAACACATATACATACATATATAGAGAGAGAGTAAAGTCGGCACGTAAAAGGATGTGCGCGAGACAGGCGCCAAAGCGCAACGCAATTTATGTGAAAGGAATCTCAGTCTGATTTCTAAATTTCCTTTTTTTTTTTTTTTCTTTTCTTGCAGGATCCGGCTACAACTAGAATACCCCGCTTGGATGGCATATCCCGTATACCACCACCGGGTAGCTTTGGCCATGTCACTTCCACCTCGCATATTAAACCACCGACAAATACCACAACCTTAAAGGCCACGCAAATCTTTCGTGTACCGGCAACAACGACAGCTCCAACTAAACCTCGCCCAGCTAGCTCGTATACACCAAAAGCATCCCTGCAGGAGCTGAGCTCTAGCATTAGGCGCAGTGCCAGCGGTGAAAGGTTAAACAATGCAGTGAGTCAGCTTAAGAAGTATTTTTGGCAGAGCAAAGTGGTTAATACACCTACTCCCAGTCCAATGAAAAGGAATGATATGACCAGTTCTCTGCCCCTAACACCAATGCCAAAAGCCAAACAAAATAATGGTCTGAAACAAAATGAACAATTGATTAGTAGTACTCCGATGCCATTAATGCGTTCCGAGACCTTTGTCTGTGACGAAGAGGAGGAAAAAATTGTGGAAGAGAAAGTAAAGACAATGGAAATAGAGAAATCATTAAATCAAAGTCGTTTAGAAAATAGTCGACTTTCCAATATAGGATTTGGGCGTACCATGGATATCTGTTCACCAAGTGAAACAAAGTCTATTAATTCTGAAACACCGCCATCTGCCCTAAGGAAAATGCATTCTAAAAATGATGTAACACAAACAATGAATTCAAGTCCTTTGACAGCTTTAAACCACACGGAAACCAATGAGATCTCGTTGAACGATGTTCAAGTAAATACCACACAAACAATAAATACAAGTTTAGGTAGAACAATGCCCATAATCTCTGCCAGCGATGTTACTCAAGCCATAAATGTCACCTCAGGCAGGACAAAGCCATTGTCGCATCATAATGAAAGTGAAATTCAAGAAAAGATCTTTGGGCATAATCTAACGCACTCCTTGAACACCAATTCAATATTGGGTAGAACTATGCCTGTTATACCAGGCAAAGATGTCACACAAGTATACAATACAAAGACAGAGAATTTAACTAAGATTATAGATTCTGGCAATTTGACCAAAAGCATAGATCAATTGCCACTACTTGAGCATATGTCGATGCCATCTGGTTTGGATTTGGTTAGTAGCAAATCTAAAGAACAACCGGAAGAGGATTTAGATTCAACATTAGATGTAACATTGACAGCTTTAGCTCCAGATAAAGCAAATATGAAATTGCCATTAAATTCCACATTGAATACAGAACGTTTGCTGGACATCACTGGACTCCATTCACCAGCCAGGCATATACAGTTACTTAATTTGACGCGAGAGTTTATGGAAGCGTCGCCGCATAAAAACGGAGGCGCAGCAACATCTATTCATCGTCGTTCAATGCCACAACATTCATTGCTTTGTCATACCCCACAATCGGCATCGACTACACCTCATGGTCTAAGATGTCATAATCACACACCAGTTCCTGTGCATCTGTTGTCGCCTCTGTTGAAGCAAGCACAAAGTGATTTGGTATTACCCACACGGACACCCGATGGCGAGATGATGATAGCTCTCGATAGCACATTAATACCATCGAATGCCATCAATAGATCAGGACGAACACGTTATAGTTTTGGTCTTGATTTGCCAGACTCAACTCTTGATTGTTCCATTGAATTGGTTGATAATTCATTTTCCTCATCGCAACAACAATTGTTACACCAGCAACAACAATTGTTATTTAAAAAACAACATTCATTCGATATGGATGAGAGTTTGGGTATATTGACACCTGATCAGATGAAAGGATTTCTAGATTCAACGCATAATTTGGAACTACAGTTGGCAGCCCAGCAAAATAGACAAATGCGGTTGGAGCAAACACCATCGCCGGAGGAATTACCCTTGGATCCGGTGGAAACAACGAAAATTGTAGAGAAAGTTGAAAAAGTTGGCAACACTACAAACCAATCAAATAGTTTTATAACCAGTGTGACTAGTGTGACCAGCCTGGATACAGGATATCAAGGTGATGGTGAAATGTCACGTCCTGCCTCACGTGGAGCCTGCGATCATTCGCCCAGCAATGGACCCCAATTGGGACGTGTGAGTCGTCAGCCAAGTTTTCCACCACCCATACCCATGAGACGTCAAGATCCCATGACGGATTCAGATTTCTTTACCGAATCCGATGCTGATGATGTTCTACAACGTGGTGATCGCCGTGCACAGGTGATTGATGGTCAACTCTATGGTCCGGCTATGCAGCCAAGTGCTTCGGTACCTCAACTTGAAGATTCTTGCATGGAATCTTCAGGGATCTTCACCGATGTCGAGAATCGTTGTGATGAGGAAATGCGTCGTCCCATGGAAATCGAATTTGATATGTCTCCAGAATCGGATTCAAATCAAACTATGCGTAAAGCAGCAGCCGCAACTTCAACATCGACGCCAGCCGGTCAAGGTCAACAGCGTCCGCCAAGCAGTTGCCTCTCATCATCATCGGCAGCGACTACGCTCTCAAATCGCACCTCATACTGCAGCGTCGACGGCGGCAGCACAAAAAGCTTTTGCGACGAAGCTTTTAGCGTCGATCAGCAGCAGCGATCGTCAACGCTTTCAGTTCAACATATAGCATCGCCGCGTCCACATGCTTCGTTAACGTCTCTCTGCACCGCTGTGGAGAATTCAGTTTCGTCGTCATCTACCAGTCCATCATCGGCGTCCTCGTCGTCGTCGTCGTCGTCACTGGCCGCCTCACCCAAATCGTGTAAAGCTCAAATAAAGAATAATAATTTAAATCAAACAAATCCGCGTAGTGTTAAATCCTCCATTGGAGTAGCGCGTAAATCGCATACACCCAATAAATGGGATGCCGTTATGAATAAAATAGCCAGCAATAAGTCGTTAATTAAAACCAATTACAATGATGTGAAATCAAAAGTGTCCAGCACACGTGCTATGACCTCGTCACCAACAGCAACAACAACCGCAAGCACAACCATTACCAATGGAAGCACCACAACTTCATCGTCATCAAGACGTTCGCCATCGATTACACCGAAAGCTTCGCCAAAAACCACACTGATCGTCAAACGGAGCACAAGCAAAACAGGCACACCTACGCCACCACCGCTCGTATCGGCACGGCAGCCACAGGATAAAGGCTCAGTTGGTGCGAGCGGTGCAGTTGGTGCAAGGCGAACATCTATGGTGAAATCCCCAACAACACCAACATCACCGCCAAGCAAAAGATTGCAGCAGACACCGCTTATCAAACGGTAAGTGGCTCAAAAGTTTTTGTTTTGTTTTTGGTTTTGGTTGTTTGCATATCTTATCATCTGGACATACCACAGTTATCTCTTTTTTTAAACTTTCTTATCGTGTTTAATTGATTTTTGTTGTACTAATTTCTATATTTCTTCTGATAGGTCTATTAAATTGTTTATTGGCACATCGATTGTAAATGAAAATAATTAGTTCAGGGTCATATATGTATATGAGATAAAAGCCTCTCAAATATTCAATTAGATGAAAAATTCTTTAATTTAATCAGTATAATGTTTTCATTAACGCTAAATCAAGTAATTGATGAACACTTTTGTTTCTTAATTATATTTAAAAATATTTTTTTTCTTCAATGTCAGTGTTTGAAATTCTAATTTATAGAATAATATTTTATATAGATGCAAGTCTAATAGAAAAATAAATTATCTAGGGTATAAAAACTTCCGCATAGTCAAATGTGAACTTGATCCTCTGTCACTTTGCTTCATTTGTTAATTGCAATTAAAAGTGATCTCATCTAACATTCAGTAAGGTTATAATTAGACCTTTTTTTGTCTCTTCTGATGCAATTCTTATCATTTAATTTGTTTATTTTGTTTGGATTTTATGCCTATGATTAAGAAATACATATATTAGACATAAAAACCCGTGAAAACCACAAAACAAAAATGGCATTATTTCATAAATATTTTGAACTTCATTTACGTCGCAAATAAAATAAAATAGAAACTCACTTGACTTGATCATGGGCGTTTTTCACACACTCACGCGCAAAAAAAAAAAAAAACAAAAACAAACTTATATACATATGTACATACATACATTCATTTATTATGCACAGTTAACAAAATAAGGTATATTCATTTTGGATCAACTTTGTAATTAACCATATATATAAATATACATAATTAATGAAAGTTTTAAGTTGTAGTAGATTAAGCAATTTTCTCATTCTGAATTCAAGTTGAAATTTCGTAGGGTATTGCAAGTACGTTTTATTTATAGTTGGCTTAACCCTCTGTTTATTTCTTTGCGGTTTTTGATTGCTGCCTCTCACCATTTGCTAGAGATACAAATGTCTATATAATTTATGGCTCGTTAAAACTATGTACATTGACATTTGACAAAGCTTGCCTCCCGAAACGTGAGCTCCGATTAAAATCTCTCTCTCTCTTATCTAATGAATTTTTATATTTTTTTAAGCTGTAATGTATGAACTCATGCAGGGAGAGAGGGAAAGAGATATACAGGGAGACTAACTGCTAATTTGTGGTTGCAATTGTTGAGATTTGTTGTTTTGTTTTGCCATACGATGTGGAAAATTTTTAATGGAAAATGTTTTGCATGTTAAGCGAGCTAAAAGCGACCCTCAGAATATAACAAATGAATGAGCAAATTTTTGATGGCGCTTTGTCAAAGTTCATAATTTTTTCTTTTTCAACAATTTCAGTTCACTTCACATCACAAAATAACAACAATCCTTTGTTTTGCTTTGTCTACCTAATATCAGAAGAATTACTATGAAATTAAGCATTTCAGACTTACCACTATGTGTGTGCTCACCCCCTCCCCGCTGCCATAATGACTATAAGTTGGGACGCATGATGTTTAATAAACACGACACGGGTCCAATAAATTAAGTTGCCTCCAATGTGCGTCTTTTCTTTCCCCTCCCCCTTGTCTATCTTACTTGTTTTTTGGCATTTAGTTTGCACACTTTTTGTTTACCCTTCAATGAGGTTACGTGAGGATGATTGCGTCTAGGGGCTTGCTATATGTGGGAGCGGGTACGGGTGGGTGTGGTTGTGGGTATGGGTACGGGTGGCTGGCTAACACTCATTATTTAAGGCAATTTGGTAGGCCAATGTGGCCAATTAGTTGAATGTTTTCTATGGTAAGGCACACATGACGTCACAATTTTGTTTGCGCTTAAATCATGTGTAAACGAAAACAAAAAAACATTTGCTAACCTGTGGCTAGAATATGTGTTTTTAATGCAAATGCAAAAAAAGTCTGAAATATTAATGTTTTTTAAAGCTATGCTTACGGCAAACTGTTGATTTAATTATCTCGTTAAATATTTAAAATTATAATTGATTATTGCAAATAATTTCTTTCCATTAATCAATTTAGTCAGTTAAGGCCAGGCAAATGTCTAGTAAAGCAGTCATATCCATGACACTCCCTAATAGTTCCTATATAGTTTTTGCGTTTACCTGCGACAAATGATATAGAGATGTGCCCAGATAAATAAACTATTGATCTATCAAGTGTAGAAAAGGGGTATAGCCTCCCTGTTTCCTGCGTCACTCATTAATGGTTTCCTCTCTCTACAATCATTTCATTGCCTTGATATCCTCTGATAGTAATAAATTTAGAGCTTATCGATAGATACGTTTGTTATTCAAATCGCTATCGATACTAAAACTTATATATATATATGTTTGTACATAGTTTCTATGACTTTTCAAATTGAAATTTATTGTAGCTTAAAAACTTTGAAATGAAAAATCCCATAGACAATCAACAATATTCGATACGGAAACATAAAAATTGCTTACGACAAGAAAAACCGACCAACAAATACCAAAAAGTCCAAAAAGCAATAATTGCTGTTGGCTTAGCCGTTTGTTAACACATGTTATCACCGACCGGTACGGTAAACGGGCAGGGTGAGATGAGGTGAGGGGTGAGGTGGTAGAGGATGAAACACAGTGTATGTAAGTTGTAGATAAACAAAAAAATAAAACCAAGACTAAAACCAAACAGACATAAATTTTCTACAAGGTCAAAAAATAACAACAATTAAGAGAAACTCTGAAAGAAGTAAAAAACAAATGAAAAGGAGAACTTCAAAATGTTACGCTACAAATGCAAATATTGTTTTATATACAGAAATAGATGGAAGAGCGGAAGATCGTTTATGAGAATTTGTAAGAATTATGGGGGAAACACGATATACACTTTTCGCTTTTGGTTAGTGTTTTCATTTAGCATGAGAATGTGAAATTGCTTCGACAGCATTATTGTTTTAAGGAGAGAAATAGCGGCTTCAAGTGCATTAATGATAAGTTTATTATGCATTATAATACCCTGTAAAACAGTGCCCTCAGTTTTCCATATAACTGCCAAATCGTCAAATATTCTATAAGAAATAAATATTTGATAACTATTTGTGTCTTTTCATTAGTGAATAGCTAACCAAATTGATATGACGACTAGAATAAACAAAAGGATATTTAATAACTGTTGGTAACTTTAACTCATTCGTGTCACGAGATATCTTAAAGTCATTACTTTCACTTAATAAAGTTTTTGTACTATAAAAATTAATTAATTGTAATGTAATTATTGTAAAGATAAAGAGAAATCGAAGGCTTTTGCAGTATAAACAAATCATTTAATGAAAACATTAAAGAAAAATTCATATGAAAAGCATTATTATTTCATTTTTTGTTTGCCCATTTTAAACCCTGTCATGCTAAAAATGATTTATCGTCTTCATATTTTCATATCAAAGTGTCCTCTTTTTTTTTTCTCTCTTTTTCTTAATTTTCATTTCACATAAAACATGTCAAAGGTTAGGAAACCTCGCATAAATTTTATCCTAAATAACACACATAATCTTGATGCCAAAAATCTTTGTATTGAAATTTATTGAAATAACATTTGAAACATGCCCATAAATATACCTAAACAAGTATAAAAGAGAGAGAGAGAGAGAGAGAGAGAGAGAGGGGGGAGATTTTTAAGGGGAAACGAAAGAGAATACGCATTGATTACCGCATAAATATTCACACGACGCCTAATTGGCTATACCAGGGCAAGTTCAGGGTCGAGATATAACATTATTGCCGGCATTTTGGCACCGAAAACGAACCGAAATGAAAATATAATTTACATTTATACCAAATTACCAAGCAAAACCAAAAACCAAACCGATACCAAAAAGGAAAACAAATAAACCTGATGATCGAGTTTTGTATACACTTTTAAATGGGTTTTTTGATCGATGACTCCTTTTGTTGCTGCTGTAATTGAAATTATTTGGAATGAGAGTAACATTTAATAACGTTTCAATTGAAACTTTTTATTTGTTCCTCTGACATGGTCAACAGATTTTGATTAATGGAAAGAATCTTCTGTTTGGTTAAGAAGAATTCAGAGTTTGCAGGTGGGTTGCAGGTGACAGTGAGTTCAAATAAAACCCATCCCTCAAAAGCATTTAAGTTTATTTATTTATACTACAATTCCAAATAGTATACAATCCTTATAATAAGCTATAGCTACTTAGCCTTAAGCTAAACAAGCATTTAAAGCTAATAAGTTTTAAATGTCCAATTCCTGTTATTGATTGATAAGATATATGTATATAGAAATGATTTATCTATGCTACATTTCTTAGTTTTGCAAATTATATTTCAAATTTAACATGCCCAACTTTGGTAAGTGCATTGGAAAACAAGTTTCAACTCTTTTGTTGATTTTACTTTTGCCAAGTACAAATTACAAAAGCAAATAAAAAGCTTAACAAATTTGGGAATTTTTCAGCCATGTTGTATGCCAAAGGGATTATTTACTCTGGTGGTAAAGATAGAGGGCGGATGTGTAGGGGCGTGCCAATGTAGATAAGTTTTACATTGAATTTTTTCCTGTAAATTTGTAGTTTACAGTTTTCTATGCTAAGTTTTGGGGTAAATTTGTTGACTGTGTGTGTGGGGAGAAAACTTTTCCTGCAAAAGAGAAAAAAAAAAAAAACTAAGAAAATGCTTGTGCAGTTAATTTTAGGTTTTCAATCAACAGGAAAACTAAAATATGCAATAATATTCTATAGTATAAATAGAATTAAATGCGCTCTAGTTTTGTGTTGAAAGTGATTTCTGATGGATATAAATCAATTTGTTCTTATTTACATTTCTCATTTTATTTAGCAATTTCCGTTCTCTTTTTAATTAATTCAGGTCAAACATTTAAGCTTTATCTCATCTCTTTCACTAGAAAAGATCCACATAAAAATGTGTAAAAATGATATTAAGTAAAAATGTAATAGAGTAAACTATAAAATATCTTAAAGAAATTCATTTGCTTGAAATTGACCATAACAATTTTTACGACTTTGACCTTTGTCAATGATGTTGTTGTTGTTGTAGTTGTTAAAGTTGTTGTTGCCACCTAATGATGATGGCGTTTGTTGTCTGACTCTGACTCTGATAAACTATAAATGTCATGGTGTTATTAATAAAAGTTGCCCATCATAGTCAATTGAAATCATTCAGATGTGAATACTAATAAAGCCATATCATTTAGCCAGTCTCCACTCTCTTGCTTTGGCAGCTTTGTCTGCACAGCTGTAAAGAAAAAAACATATATATAAAGTCTTATGCAGGGACGGAATAAGACTTGCTAGGGTTATGGTTTTGGGGTACTTGTTAGCATCAGTTTCGGGGAACATTACCTAAGCCAAGCCATTTGGAATATACTAATTAAACATAAGTTAACTTACCCTTGTATAAAAGACTCTAAACAAGCGTTTCTTTAATATCTTCTTCTATTCTAAACATTAGAAAAACCTTTCAATCTAAACCTATCAAAAGTTCCGCTTAGTTGGCTCAACTGTGTATATGATCTTATGACTTAACTTTCTTTCTAGTTAATCTATGCTCTAATGTTTCATTTGGTCAATGGCCTTATTTTCTTCTTAACATACTACTCCATACGTCAGAACTATACACTCACTTATTACCATAGAAGCCCCTTAAAAATGTACGGCCCATTTCTATGCTGCATCCAAACCGACCCTGTCACAGATCATGGTGGCAAATACTTGTCACTTGTCTTGTTTTGACAAGTGTCATGGGAGCTGTCAACACGTTTAATGCAGATAAAAACTAGAAGGATGGGCTAACTTCGGCCGTGCCGAAGTTCGTATACCCTTGCAAACTGTTATTTAACAATTACACATTTATAATGTGACAAAATCATTAGAAAGCATATGAAACAAGTCAAACCTACATTAAATGTTCGTAGCTTGAGAAAAAAGTAATTCGACAAAAAAAATTTTTTTGGTCCGATTGTTCCTATGGGAGCTATAGCATATAGATGACCGATTTTGCTGAAACTTAGCATAGACATTTCTATATATACTAAACTTCCAAAAACCAAGTTTCGTGACAATCACTTTCAAAACACCCAAGTTATTGCTCTGAGACTGTATTCTTGGCCGATCGTTCCTATGGGAGCTATATGATATAGTCAACCGATTCTGATAAAACTTGGTGGATTTGTTTGAAGGTGTATTAAACTTATGAACACCAAATTTCGTAACAATTGATTAAAAAACAACAAAGTTATTGAAGTGTAATTCTATTCTTGACCGATCGTTCCTATGGGAGCTATATGATATAGTCATCCGATCGGGATGATTCCGAGATATACAATGCCTGCAGCAAAAAGAAGCCTGGGTGCAAAATTTCAGCTCTGTAGCTTTAAGGGTCTCGGAGGAGAAGCTGTTGATCCAGACAGACGGACAGACGGACAGACGGACATGGCTATATCAACTCAGCTCGTCGTGCTGATCAAGAATATATATACTTTATATAGTCGGAAACGCTTCCTTCTATGCGTTGCAAACTTTTGACCAAAATTAATATACCCTTGCAAGGGTATAAATATGAACCGAATGGGTTTATAACGTCGAGAATAAACAGAATACTATCTAAAATGAAAGAGCAACCATAATCTAATTACTCATAGTATGTGTAGTATATATTTTACGCCCACTAAAAAACAGTGTTGTAATTAAAAATACAACCAGTTTTCTCTCCTCTTTTTTTTTTTTTTTTTGTTAAATTTAATTTCATATTATGCAATATTTTTTTTTACCTTTCTTTGTGTGTGTGTGTGTGTTAAAATTAAATACCGTAACAAGCGCAACGCACAATTTTCATTTGCTCCCCCTGAAGCTAGAGAGCTTTGTGGAAAAAATAACTGTGAAAATAATGACAGAAATAAAAGGCAAACGTGTTTGACCAAAAAAGGCTACTACCCATGGAGCTCCTTCATCATCATCAGCATCGTCGTCATTCTTTTTGCCCCATTTGTTTACATATTTAATAAACAATTTTTCGTTTTTCGCAGCTGGGTGAATTTATAAATGTTTAATCTCATTTTTTGTTGCGCGTTTTTTTTTTAAATGTTTATAAATATTAAATTGGCTTTTGGCTATGCCATGCGGCCAGGTAGATTAAGATACACAATTTTAAGTGAGGGGAAACTGGATTGAGTTCAGGTAGAGCTTTTTGTGACGCTGGTCATTCAAGTTTTGTTTTTAGTTAATTATGTTTATAACAATGTTTTGTTTTTTTCTTTTTTCATAAACAAAGTCGCCGCAGTTGTATATTGAGTTTGTGTTATGCCATATTTCTGAAAAGTAAGTCTGATAAACAGCTGGCGAAAAACATTTTACCTCAATACAAATTACTTTACTTCGAGAGTCAAATATATCACGTAACAAAGCATTACAAAATAACCATTGAATGCTTATCAGTTAGAAGTTCTAGAATTATTAAGTTAGAGCTTGAAGCCAATTTTAAAATGATTTGAAGCTGGTCTTAACCCAAACTCACTACTTCTAAGGCTCAATGTTTTTAAAATTTATGTTAAATTTTATCTCTTATATCATATTTGATTTATTTACTTATTCCTGTAGCTTTTATCTTCAAACTTAGTATGATTTCTTATGCCTTTAAGCAGCTAGAACTTAAGTCTTGGCAAAACAGAAATGTTAAGAAGCTTTCCTTAATAACACGGTAGTCAAATTTTTATAAAGCTTAAACATTTAATCATTGGGTGGAGCAATGTAATAACACAAATAGGTGCCTTTGGGGGCGACTTCTGGTCTAGACGGCCAAATTGCAGGTGCTTTTTGGGGAGCAATGAAAAAAAAACTATAAACAGTTTTTACCATATGTTATTTAATAACTTTTTCAATCATATTTACATATTATAACATCAAACACAAATTGAAAAAAGTGTAAAAAAGAAGTGTAGCAGCCTTCTTGTTAACAGTATTTTCAGCCTCTCTGTGGTCCAAAACAGAAAGTTTAAACGACTTCTTAAAGTTTATGGACTTTACATAAAAAAAATAAATAATTTCATATTTTTAAATATCAGTCAGCACTTAAAAAAGTCAATTTTATCCGTAAGTTTCTTGACCACCCTTAAAAAGAAGCCAATTGACTCTCCCACAGTAAGAATTTTATTTCAATTAATCATCAAAGCACTTAAATATCGAGTATCCCATTCATTCCCGTTCAACTAAGTTCTTAACTCAACTAAATTCAAATCATCAAACCCACAAGAACATTTCAAATTCATAAATTGCAAACTCAACTGTAACTAAATTTTTTTATTTATTTCAACTCTTGCTCTGTCAATTCTCGAACTCAAACTTAACTTTCAAGTGCAATAAATCACCTGCTTGCCACGTGAATTAATAAAGTTTAATTCTCATAACAATTTTGGCACTTTTAGAACTTTGTTCCGCTTATCATTTTTTTCCCCCCTCCTTGCACTGGCTAATAAACAATTTTCTTTTGCTTTGCCACTAAAGTTTTTAGCCACAAAGTTTGTTTAATTTTTTCCTCTTTTTGCTTCGTCTCCTGCTTTTTGTGTTAGTTCCATACATAAATACAAACTTCATTATAATTTCAAATTTCGTGTTGCTTTTGCTACACTTAATTCAAAAGTCGCCACTTGTAATTACTGAGGGTAAAAAAAAGAAATATTTGTAAAAAAAAGTAAGTCAAATTGGCATAAATTTATGATGCAAATGCGTCAGCTCACAACCCTAACCCCTCATAAGGGAGGTAGAGAAAAAAAAAATGCAAATAAAATTCTAAAGGCGTTGCCATTGCCCCTGTGTGGCAGTCTCAATGAAATGCTAATTGACGTCAAAATAGCAAAAAGAAAAAAAAGAATGAAAATGAATGAAAAAAAAACTTTGAACAATAACTGCATTGGCATTCAACAATTTCATTAAGCTTTTTCTCTTTTGACCAGTGATTTGGTTACGCTCAAACGAATTGCATTGATCAGAGAAATACACAAAAAAATTGATTGGGAAAATTTGATTTAGAGGGAGTGCTCTGAGCTAGCATATGAAGTATGTGAAACTAGTTTTGCCACCACTTTTTTTATGTTTTTGATTGAAAGCCGAATTGACCCATAGCTTTCCATCAGGCGTTAAAGTTTAAATTCTAAGAAAACATGCCCCATTGTAAATGATTGGCTCAATGAAACTAGTTAAAAGTCAGTCATTTCACAGACTTGAAGATTTATTGTATTTCGTTAGAATTCTGATAGCTATTGTTAATGTATAACTTTTGTTTAACCATTTTTAAGGTCAGTGCGAAAAAAAACAGAATAAATTTACCTGATAAACCCAAAAAAAAAAATCGATCTATTGAACTTAGATTAATGGGATACTTTTATGTTTTGTGGAACAAATATTTATCTCTCACTTTTTAGAAATCTTAAAAACTTTTTCATTATAGCTAACTACTGCTTCTGGGCATATTTAAATTTTATGTGAATTTTATTGTCTATGAAAAGCTAAAGCAAACAATTGATCAAAATGCTAATTTAGTATCTTGGATTATATTGAAATAATAAGGAAAAAAACATATGCAGATTTAAGAAAACTTGAAAGATTTCTGTAGCACTTAAAAGTATTCATCCTATAAAAAAATAGCTATCATAAATATCCGCTAATCATATACAATATTCACTTTGTAGGTAATCAACATCCTTTACCAAATAATCTAACTTAAACGCTTTGTAATATGTGTACATTTACTATTGTAATGCAATTTTAATGATTTCCATATTAATTAACTAATTATGTCACTGCAATATATAATGTAATGTCATAATAAATAAATATAATCTAATATTTAAACCCTTTTACATTCATTTTAATTCAATAAGTGTCATTCTCTTTTTCCCATACGCAAATTAAGGGCAATCGTTTGTGCTTAACCTGTGCACATTAATATGTAATTAGCCACCAAATGACCCAAATATTTCATGGAGTTGGTTTTTTTTTTGTCGATGATTTTAGTTTTTCTTCTTTTTTTTTTCATCACACAAATTTAAGATACTCTATGTAAAGAGTCCCACGTGCCCAATGCCATTTGATGGCATTTTAAGTGCGAACGAATGAACAGCTGAGTAATGCTGTGGTTCGCGTTATTCGGTGGCCTCATCAACATCATCATCGTCATCATCGTCAACATCATCCACCATCATTTTCATTTCGAAAAAAAAATACAAGACAAAAATCAAAAAAGAAAAAAAAGAGCCGCATGGCGACATTTGCACCACAGGGCAATACAGACAAGGGGAAAAAAAAAGGAAAAAATACATAAATTTATGTGCGTGTGGCAAACAAATTGCCTACCGTATGGGGAAATTATTGCGTGTGCAACCAAATATAGTGTATGAGTGTGTGTGTATGTGAGTGCGTGTGTGGGGGGAGGAATAAATGGGCGGGATATACTGAGAGGAGCAACTGCACGCACAGGAATTGATGACAAATCATGAATTTGTCAGAGGCCACATCAATGTATTAAGTAGAGGGAACACCTGCATTGGGCGCTTAGAAATGAGAACGTGACTTTAGATATAGAAAATGATAGCAATGCAAGTTAAGTAAGGCAACCGAATTGTATAACAAACTATCCACACATTGAATTTCAATTACGGTCAGGAATTTTGTTCAATTCTATATCGGTTACGTAATGCAACAAATGTTATTATTGAAGATTTGATTTATTTAAAAAGTATTCTAAATTTGATTAGATTTACATATGTATATATGAAGCATTTGTATATATCTACGGACAGTGATCAGAATTCGAGAAGGGTTTTCTTATTTCACTGCACCTGCATAAATATATTCTTAGCTAGATTTAGAAAATTTTCGAAATATGTATTCGCGTGACAAAATTTAATATTTATTTAAGCAATTAGTTGAAAATAATAAACACAAACAAAATGTATTAAAAAGTAGTGGAAATGTCATTCTAATTGCTTAATAACGAATATATTTTGTATCCGTCTTGTCATTCAATTCAATAAACTGTTAATATAAATGTCTAATTTATAGCTTTTAATATATTTTGTTAAAGAATTCTCTTGTACAATAAAGTTTTATTATACGAAAAGCTATAGATGGTATAAAACAATAAATGAAATCCTTTTTATAGAATAGAAAATAGGCTTTACCTGAATATATTAACCACCAAGAGCTTTATAAATGATTAAAGACAATATCAATACAGATAACATTCATTAAGTCTAATCTATATATTGAGTTCAAATATTTCACTCACGCTGCCATCTCTAATGTCCTGTAACGAGGTATTAGCTTCCGACAGATTACGTCACTGTGTTCTCCATGTAACTCAAATGTGTCACGTGAGCATTTATGCAATCAACGCTTCTGAAGCACTGAAGCCTCAACCTCGGGCATCCATCTGTCAATTGTGTCTGGCAGCCTAATTCACTCTCCCTGACTCCTACCAACTCTCGGTTGCTCCCTTTTGCGGGCCTTTATTCCTTTTGCCGTTTATTGATTTTGTATTTAAGCATTTTTTTGGTTTTTGGCAACATTTTGCTCTTTCAATCGTTTGCTTTCGTTTTGGTTTTCCCCTTCAATGTTTCGTAATGTGTCAACACAGAATTTTCCCCCGGCAGCATTTTCCTTATCCCCGAGACGATGTTGCAATCGGTTGACGCACAGACGGATAGGTGAACGGGAGGAGAGAGACAGACAGACTGCGACAGACTTTTTGTTTTAATTTGTCGCCTTTCGTTGTTTCGAAAATGTTTTACAAGTGACTGAAATTTTCATGTTGATTTTCTTTAACTTCTCTCTCTCTCTCCATCTCCATCTTTCGTTCGCTTTTCCCCCATCTCTTTCTCTTTCTTGCTCTGTGTTTCTCTTTTGATTTTTGATTAATGTTTGTTTGTGCAACAGTACAAAGGCGATTTAAGCTTTTCTAATAAATTGGATATTAACTAATGAGCTTAAGTGATTTGGTTTCTATTTGTATGCGACTATTGTGAAAGCTCTGGCCAGAAAGGAAAATTGTTAAGACATTATGTTCGCTATGTGTGTGGTTCTAAGCGAAAGGGGGAAAATGAAATTGGATATAATTCGATCACAAGTGTGTGCGTGTGTGTGTCGGATGTGTGTGCTTGTCTGTGGGAATCATCTATTGTGAAAGTCATTGATAGATTACCGATCATATTTGAAGTGAGGATGTGAAATTTTTCCGATATGTTATGGTTAATCAGTAAGAAATAACATTACGATTATATAACTGAAATTTCTAAGATTTACAAGGTTTTTAATATCAGTTGCTGATGGCAAAGTAATTATCAACTTTATAGTTGTAATTATCATGTCATTATTTCTGTTTAAAGTTAAAAAGTTTTTACGTTAGTTTTATAAGTAATTAAAAAATCCAGTTGTAGGTATCTCTACTGTCTTGAAGATTGCGTTATCAGTCATGGCGCTTAGCAAAATATTTTTGACTATATTTTTCCTTGAAAATATATTATATAATAATACCATAGTTTCTGTTTAAAGGCAACTAGTATATCAGATAAGTATATTTGTCTATAGGAGAACCCCTCTCGAAATTTACAAAATGTTCAAATATTATTTTAACAAAAGTTGTTTATTATTATAATTATTTTTAAAGATTCTCCCGCATTTCGAATTTGATCAAATCGAAGATTTTAAATGTTTACCTTAAAATTAATTGACGTAACAACTGCAAGGGATCAAACAACTTGAAAGTGATCTCTAATATAAAAGTTCGTTTTTAAACCAAAAGATCCTACAAAAAGTGGAGGAAATTGTTGTCCAATCTACACAAACTAAGAAACTATTGGTCTTAAAATTTACTATTATTCTTTGTTTTAAGGGCAATTGGAATTTATGAGTTTTTAGTTCTTATCTTAGCCTGTATATCTAACAATGGCATTATCACTATCAAAATATTTATTTTCTTTGTACTTTTGAAATCAATTTTGTAATTGCTACATCAACTTGACGCATTGCCTACCCCAATTCATTTTCACTTAGCCGCCCACGCTATATCTTAGCTGATAGACTTCAAAGCAAAAAAAGTTTTCTATGACTTTTGGGGTAGCCACTTAGACGCCCATTATGAGATACGTTCATGTGTCAAGAAATGTTTCGTCTTATTAAAATATACTTACAATTTCTTGTCCTACGCACAGGGCACACTTTCAACTCATGAATCACATGGCGTATTTATAACACGACATCGGCGGCGGCATTCATATCAACAAATCCCCAAAAAAAAAAAAAAAAACGTACAAATATATTGTAGAAAATAAAAAGAAATACACGGAACTCTATTTTTGCCTGCTCGATGATCATCGGACCCGGCTAAATCAGCTACTTCGTGGATGAAGCAGCAGCTAGCACCAGCATCATCAGCAGGCAAACAAGCAAAATTAGTTCAAATTCTATATTTAAAAGTAGGACTGCCGGCAAAATGTTGCTGCAGTTTTCCAAACGAAGCGCAACGCAGTGGAAAACACTTGTTTCGGTTTTGGTTTGACTTTTTTTTTGGTTCACTCAATGAAGAAGAATCCACAAAAACCGCCAAGATATTTTTCATGTTGCTGGCATCAACATTGATGCAAAATTATGGCAACATTTTTGTCAGGTAAAAATTATCTATCTATGGTAAGGTATCTACAATTGGCAAAATGAATTTGCAGTTTGAATTTAATGGGTTTGTTGCCTGGAGATGTGGGATAGGTGAATAATAATTTCTAATTTTAATCCTATAAACTTTTTGTAGAAAGAAATCTATGTTACTTAAAAAGATAAACATTTTTCTTTTTTCTAAAATTTTCATTTTTATAAAATTTGCAAAAAAAAACTTAAATAACTAAAACTTT
This sequence comes from Drosophila austrosaltans, assembly GCA_035045865.1. Taxonomy (NCBI): domain Eukaryota; kingdom Metazoa; phylum Arthropoda; class Insecta; order Diptera; family Drosophilidae; genus Drosophila; species Drosophila austrosaltans. The sequence continues at coordinate 3,365,222 of JAWNOQ010000083.1, forward strand.
TAAATGTAAATTTGAAATAGGTGCTATTGGGAAACTGTAAAGTGGTTTTATTATATAAATTTGAAAAATGAAAAGGTTTTCTGAACAAATTGTCATGATATTCTTGTTCTCTATTAGGACGAACTGTTAGGAAGTGGAAAGTATTATAAGTAGCTCGACAATTCTATAGTATTTCGTAGAAAGCCAGAAAGCTTATATTTCAAATTACACATGATGACTTACCATTATCTTTATATACACTTATGGCCAAAATAATAGGTACAAAAGCAAACCTTCTATTTGAAGTGAAATATTTTACTTTATATTGAATTTGGGAAAGTAAATACATTTTTTTAGAAAATCTATTAGTATTACAACCCTATATGTGGCAAAACCGTACACGGAAATGCAATAATTATTTTTTTTCGACAAATTTTGATGTGACACCCAATTTTGGCGTGGACAAAATAATAGGTACATTTTTAGAAAATTGTAAAATTTTCGAAAATTCTTAGCTCTATTGCAAAGATTCAATTTTTTATTTATTTTATTATTGATTTTAAATAAAACTAAACAAAAAAAACGCTTAAGAGGGGTCGCAGCAATCATTGCACTTATGAAGAAGGAGCGATCGTCTAAGGATTGAGAAAGGATAGACAAACGCTTAGAACTATTGTCGAAAGTTTTGGTCCTTCAGTATATTTTGTTTATGATGCTTAGAAGAAGCAAAACAAATCTGAAAAACTCGCGAGCGACAAAAAAAAAGGACTAAAATCACTGATAATCGTATCGCTCCGTTAGGAAAATAGGACCCCTTTTCACCATCAAAGTTAAATTCATGGGAAATGGGTGGCAAAATTTTATTCCGAATCGTTCGCCGTAGACTTCAGAACTCTGAAGTACATGGCCGTAAAGTCCGCACGGTTCCATTATCAAGGGACAAAAATTTGAAGATGGGTCAAAGTTATGCATTTGCTTATTCAGACTCCTGCACGCCCCCTGGCGGGAAAAATTGTCGTAAAATCCAATGGAGTGGCGGAAACAAATTAAATTTGTATTAAAATGGCTCTTTTAGATAGGTCCGCATCCCCAGATATAAAGAATTTTGCGAAACGTTTTTAAAAACAACAGTTGAACATGGACGCAGCAACATAATAGTATGGGAATGCCTTTCCTGGTCCGGAGTTGGTCTTAAAGTATGAATTCAGGAGACGTTCGTCCGATTTGAATACAAGCATATATTGGAAATCATTATGCTTCCGTTTGCCAAACAAAATATCACATTGGGATAGGTTTTTTAACAAGATAATTGGCCCGAAGCCTACACCTAAGCAAGTAGAGAAATGGTTTAGCAACAATGAAGCGACACTTTTAGCCCGGCCAAGTCAATCACCGGACTCAAATCTTATAGAAATTGTTTGTAACGATTTAAAGCACAGAATTGGATACCACAACCTTAATAATAGTGACGAATTAGGTGATTTTATCTCAAAAACTTGGTCCAAAACACCTTGATAGACATTTAGACATTCCATAACAAAAAATTACAAAAAAAAAAATTATTTAAAAAAAAATAATGTATAATATACCGACTACTAATCAAAAAATTTATAATTAGCAAAAAATACCATCGAGAAAATTAATTTTCGTAGTTTATACATTCAACTTAACTGAATGTACCTATTATTTTGGCCAGGCATTTTCCCTCAATATTTGTATTATGACTCAAAACAAAAGTTCTTTATAGTTTAATCCCGATGTGATCTGCTTTAAATCTTTAGAATATTCATATAATCAAAACAAAAAAGATTCGTTTGTTAATTTTAATTCTACTTTTAAATATTTCACTTTAAATGGAAGGTTTGCTTTTGTACCTATTATTTTGGCCATAAGTGTACGTCCAGGCAAGTATTTTCTATCATACTTAAAAATTCTATATAAAATTACATTAAAAATCACTAAAACAAAGCTTAGATCAAACATTTTTAAATCATACAACTAACCCTTTCCTTTAATTGAAGTATTATCACCCAGTGGAAAGGGCATTTGGTAGTCCAACTAAAAAACATCCTACCTCTTTTTAACCAGTCTTTTTATCTCATGGTAAAAACTTGTCGAAATGTTTACGCTCAGCTACGTCCAAAGTACACGGTTTTGAAAAAGATTAACGGTCACTCAGGCGAAACGGCGCCGGTTGCTAAGGCCTAGAATCAATTAAGATTCGGTTTTTTTCTATTTGTTTTGCTACTGTTTGGTTTTATTGTTGTGGTTCTTCATTTTGTTGCTGCTGCTGTTGTTTTGATGTGCCACATCTTCATGGAAATGAGGTAGTTGTTTTCCTGCTTTTCATTTTTCGCAAAAAAAAAAACAAACGACGACGACTTTCAAATTAATAAATTTATGCATTTGTATAATGGACACTTTTCGCTAGCATATTTCCGTTCTCTGAAGTTCCAGATGAGTGCGCTAATGTAGCCAAAAACAACAACAACAAAAAATAGAACACACACCCATCTACATACACACACACACACACACCCGGTATTTTAGATGATTGTTGTGGAGGCGACTCAAACTCGATGGTGGCCGCCTCTTGTTTGCAAAAGCTCTAAAACTTTTACCTCCCCCACCCCCCGTGTCAGAGTAAGGGAAAAATAAATATTTTTGAGTGGCTATTTATACAGTTAAATGTTTTGCTTTCCACGCTGACCGCAATATATGGAATATTCCATAGTGTATACTATGTAGTATTGTAATGCAAAATATTATTGTTGTAACATAAATTTAATTTTAATGGCTCGCCCATTGGCAATCATTCAGAAATGTAAGACCCTGGGAATAAAATATTGTTCCATGGTGGCAAATGTGATTTTATTGTATACTAGAAAACAAAATTCTTGACAAATATGTGAACAATTTAAAAAAGTTTCATTTTTTATGCTTTCAAGAACATTACACAACAATGTTTATATTTGTTGAAAAATATATTCAACCTGGTCCCATTGGGGCAACAATTTCAAATCGTAATATACATTTGTATATATTTGCATATTTTTGGAAATCTTACAAAGGTTTTTTTTCAACTTATTTGTTCGGGATTTTGAACGTCGATTGGAAACTGGGTATTCGTTTCTTGCATTGACTATGAAGGAGTCTAAAGATCAGATTATACATGGAACCAATTTTTATGGCTTTCATTTAAAACAGAAACACTTTTGATTTCAATTGTTACATAAAAATTTTTAATTGCAGCAATTAACAAATTTTATTTCTGTTGATTATCCCCCTGCCGCTTCCGGATGTTGAGCATTTTAACTCCAACTGTGTTTATGCTTTTTATAGTTGATGATAACAAAAGCATTTAGATAAGGCAAGAGATTACATTGAATACAGAAATAAATATTTGATCTATGAAGTTTTTCATAATTCATTCTAAATAAAATTTAAGACATTTTAAGCAAGATTACGAATGTTGATAAAACACTTGAAAGAATTGAAGTTGGTTTAATTCTTACAAAATTGCAAATATCTTTTGTTGTTTTTGTTTGTTTTCCATAGAGATAGAAAGATATCTGTAATGCCATTGTTCTACATTTAAGAGTAGCACAAAAATCAAGGGAAATTAGAACAATGCCGCTAATGAAAATATGCACGAAGTACAGAAGAAAAAAAAAGAAGAAACGCCAATTCAGCGATCTACAGCGCGGCAAAAGCATTTTCAAATGACGCCATAGGCAACAAAAATAACAACAACATAAGAGTATTTACATTTCTTATCGTCTCAACCATTTCAATTTACACATAGAGCTTCGCTCTCATATTTTACTGGGCTCTCGTCTAGTCGGCACTTTGTGTGAAGTTGGCAAATTCTGTCTATATCTATGACTGAACATCATGGCGTGTCTCATTAAGAAATGCAGTTAAAGTATTCGCAATGGTTTCCTAACCTCAATGTTGACAACTGTCATCGACATCGGGGCAAAATACAGTATAAATTACAATTCCATATATGACTAAATGGGAAAAGAGTGTGGAAGTGTAGAAGCCAAGTTTGTCTATCTATGTATGTATGAGAGCAGGTTGCAGTCACTGTGCCAATTATGTTATGAGACAGTGTCGACACACTATAGCCAGAGGGAATTGAAAGCAAAGCACAAAAAAGAAAGAAAGAATAAACATAAAACATATTGAGTACAAATATATTTAAGTTAGGTAATCTCTATGGGTAGAGATATTGGTGCAATATCTGATGTTTGCTTTTATTATTCAACTGAAACAAGCTATAAAATTACAAATTTTACAAATTTTTGGAAATTTTATTTAGAATTTGTCTCTCTATGCTCTGAACTGACATCGCTCGGGTTATCTTAAGACTATTTCTTCTAATGTCACAGCAAAGTGATTCATTTTCTTATTATGGGAAGTAGGTTAAAGATCAACCAATAAGTCAAAATAGATTATCTTATAATCAATAATATTCCAAAGATTTTTGGTCATAAACTTTTGCTCGTTAAAATGATCCAACATATTTTCTATTATTTAACAACTGATACAGTTTTCATAGTCTTGAAGTATAATGTTTTAAAATATCATATAACAAACACTTTACTTAGTTTTTTCTTTGTTAAAAAGTATGCAAATTTGGTTTACTTTAAGAACCGATACAAATTAAGAACGTGCTGAAGTTAAGGCGGAACTACCAGACGAGATTCTGCAGAAACAACCACAGTAAAACCATAGAAAATCAATATTAGCTCTTTAAAAGTACTTACACGAATTGCCCTTCTTCTAGTTACTGTTGTGTTGAGTGTGTGTATATGTATATTTGTGTTGTGTGTGTGTGTGTGTGTGTTTATGCTTTCTACCATTATGTTTGTGATGCTTCTTTTGTGGTTCATTTTGACGTAAAATTCTGCTAATGTTCATTAATAACTCATGCGTTAAACAAAAGTGTCGTGTGCTGTTGGTCTGGATGGGTCGGCAGCAGGTCTTGTCTGGTTGGTAACCTCTTTGTTTCCCTTTCTCCCTCTCTCTTAATGTATCTGTCACTCCATCTAAACCGCAAGAGTTGTTCAAGTTGTTCGTCTGGTTATATGTTGTCATCTATAGTCAGTGCGCTTTTGTGAAACAGACTATGGGCAAATTGATGAGAACATAGAACGCAGTCGCAGAGGGAAGGGTAACAAGGAATTTTCATTGAATTTTTAAAAATTTTATAGAATTTATTAACAACTATCTTACACTTATTAGATAAATCTATGAAAATGTTTTCTCTTTGCTTTACTTTCATGGGGGTGCCAATTAGTAGATGCAAGTGAATAAATTAAAACTTAAGGTCACCTAGTTATTTCCAAAAACAAAAGAATTGATTAATGTGAATTTTCACAAGCCACAGAAAATGCAAAGGAAAAGAGAGCAAAAAAACAAAAACCAAAACCAAATTCTATGCATTAATTCGCATAATGAACCACAGTCATTGTAGAAAGGAAGTGAACAATTTAATTATTCTGCACTGCTTTGAGGTTAATGGGCCACAGCCCGCTTCATATAGCAATTGGCTTGACTTCTCCAACTCGAACAAAGTGAAAGTCAAAAAACCAAGAAGCAAAATTTATAGATACAATTCAAATTTGAACATCAAAAGGCACTTCACAAACAACAGACCAACCAACGAACCAACCAACCAACCAATTGCAATTGACTGAAGCGAAATTTCAATTAAATGCCTTTTGCAAAAAGGAGGGAGTCGGAGTCACAAGAGATATGTATCATCATCCAGCATCTCATCATCCATCAGATGTTTGGTTTGAGCAAACAAACTACAAGAATTGCAATCATAATCTCAATCAGTAGCGGATTCACCCTAGGGGACTACATACAAAATATATAATGGGACTCCCAAAGGGGAAATCAAGTTTGAAATTTAAAATGCATTGTGAATGAATGAAATTTAATATGTAAATTGATAAAGTTTTAACTTAAAGCTGAATACATTTCTGTAAGAAGAGTAAATCGGTTTTATGAGATATTATTTTATGTTAGAAAAACTGCTTGTAATTGTAGTTAATAGTAGGACCAATTTATCAGTCATCTTCTAGTTTTTCTAAAACAATCGCAAACAATTGTAAACTTTAAACTTTTAAGGAGCATTTTTAGTTAAAGATTCAGGAAAAGCTTATTCGCAATTCCTTAAAAATGGTAAAAAATTTCCCAATAGTTGAGCTCTAATCAGTTCTGTTTACATATCCAGCATCAAATACTTCAATTTAAAGCCCTTCCCAGCTCAATCCGGATATTCGAAATCCGTCACTGACCAACTAAATGGGTGGGGAAACAAAAACTCTCTGTATAACCATAGTCAAGAGAGGGCGACGGTTACAGAGCAAACAGTTTCAACTGCAATTAAGTTTAATGGAAGCTCATTAAGAAAACAAGAATTGTTACCAGCAGCAACAGAAGGGGAGGGCGGGTATAATCTGAGGTATGGTAGTAGTGCGGACGTTGCCAAATGGCAAAAATTTTCCACACAATTGCATAATATGCAAAAGTCTCGTCTCATTCTGACTGCTAAAATTATTGAGGAAGCGTAGCTAGTTGCAATTCCCCAAAAGCGGAACTCGCATAATTGCCATACAAAACTCAGGGTTTTATATTCTATTTTGCAAAGAGCAAAGGGTCAATTGGTTAACCAAAGACAAAAAAACTAAAGCAAAAACAAGCAATAGCAAACTACTGGCCAAATGCCATAAAACCATAAAATCCATAGTGTTTATGGCTAAAGTACTTGTGACAATATTCTCTTTTCAATTTTGTGTGCATTTTGTGTCAGTGTCCTTGCAACAAACGGGACATGACAGCAATTAAAATGCTGCCACTGGCATCAATAAACGAAAAAGAAAGAACAATTGTCTGATTGCAATAGATGACAAGAAAAAGAGTCAGCTCAGTTAAGAGAAGGAGACACAGTTAAATTGGTAGCTTTTGTTAGAAATGATGTACCACACACACAAGGACAAAAGTCATTTGACTTGATGAGTGATAAATCACAAGGGATTTTCAAAAAATGTAATATATGTATACTCAATAAATTGTGAAACATTAAAGTTAAGGGAAATACAAAAAGAAGTATCGAACGCTTTAACGAGAATGAGACTCAGCTGTACTTGATATTAACATAATATAATATTTAACTTGATCAATGTTATAAATTTCAATTTCTGATATAAGTAAGTTTCAAATTCACATATTTGCTTTGCTATGAAAACAAACCAAATTAAATTTAATATTCAGTTTGGTTGACCAAGAACTGAATTTAAAGCCTTCTAACCAGTTAAAAAAAGATATATAGCAAATTATTATCAATGATATTTTGCTCGACTCTGTATACTCTTAATTTGACATTAAACATTATGAAACAAATACACATTTTAAAATGCCAATCTTAAGTTATACAAAATATACATAACAAAATATTTTAGCATAGTTCTATATTAGTTTCTCCCAATTTCATTTTAAATATTTACATTAAAAATATTTCAGCTTAAACTTTGCCAAATTGTCAAAAACTGTTCAACAAAAATAATGAAAAATTGAAAATTTTTTGTTTGGAATATTTAACTTAAATTTCATTTAAAACCAAAACTATTTTAAATAAGGGCAACCAATTATAACCAAATTGGGGTGCGGTTGCATGTTTTAAAATTAATTATGGATCACGAAATTTACACTCACACAAATATTCATATAGTTGCCCGTTTTACCTTCAGAATAGTGGCCAACCCATTTAACAAGGATAAGGTATACCCGGGTAACTGTATAACATGTCAGCCGAAGGGCAAAAGGACAAGAGTGACGGATGCCGCCGACATGCGTTGTTGACAAATGTGACTAGGAGTCGGTCTCAGCGATGGAAAGGTGGTGGAGATTTTTTCTCTAGGGGGAAAAAACGGAGAGAAGCAGCTAGTGTTGCACCGTCTATTGCATTTTACATTAATTTTCTCGACATTTGCATTTCATTAATAATGCATTTTAATTACGAGTCGTGTATACTTTGTCTGTGATGATATAATAAATATTTATAACAGTGCCAGTCAGAGATTTCAAGCAAAAATAAAGGGTAAACATGACATTGTATAAAACTTTACTTTAATATTGAGCTCATTAATAAGAATGCAAGCAGAAATTAAACGTCATTCGTGAGTACTTTAAAGTGCCTTTAGAAATGTTTTTCAATCTCTACAATTTTTACTTAAAATCCTCTTAAGTGTAAGTGTTTTCTGAAGCTTGCTGGGACAACATCTTTGTTTTATTCATAGAGCTAGTAACAGCCGTGCTAACAAGTAGCCTCTGTGCAGCACGGAAGTTGCAACAAAGTGCACAAGTTGCATGTATGTTGAATTTATACATAACTGGCAAATGCTTTTATCTACAATACATTTACCCTTACAGCAAGGTCAAGTTTACGAATATTGTTCAAGGATTAGAGATAGTAATGGATGGCAACAATGCTCTTTAATCAACTAGATAGAATTATGTCTCAAATTTCTTATTAAAAAAAGTTTTCCTTTATTAAATTTAAAATAGTTAAAATTAAGGTAGCATTAAGTTTTAATCAAGCAAACTTTTCGCATTCCCCTCTCAAATTTGCTTAAATAATTAGGTAAATTCTCTTCCTTTTTCATCTGTCTCTCACTTTTCAATTCTCTCGCACAATTTCCGCACAATGTTCAACGCTTCAGTGCATTTTGGTTTTTTGCATCGTGTCGATAGATAGAGACTTTGTTCGCCGTTTTACATTTTGCATAATTAAATCTATTTGTCGGTCAATAGCCTCTCGTTTTCCTCATTCTCTCTATATATATCTGAAAGTGGGCTTAAATAACTATTAAAAACCTATTTACTTACTTACTTGTTTCTTACTTTTGCTTGCTACTTGTTTTGCCTAGTCCAACTGATGAACTTGTTTCAAAATATTTATTGCGGAAAATTGTTATAGTTGTTTTTAAGGAAAAACTTTTCATCGTAAAATGCATTTAAGGCCAAGTCTTGATTCAGTTCCAGGCGGCACCTTAAAAGGTAAATGGGTGACAGATACAGCAGAAGCAGAAGAAGACAGAAAACTGATGAAAACCTTGACAGTGAAAATATCGAGACAGACTATAATCAGCTTGTGGAAAATTATAGTAAAATTTGTCATATTATGATTATTGAAGAGTGAGAAAGTCTAATGACGTTTATTAGATGTGAAAGATGTTAATTACTGAAGCTTAACTTGTATGCCACTAGATTAATATGTATGAAATCGATGCATTGAGACTGCACGTTTTGGTAGTAAAGAGTTCTTTGTCAACTAACAGTTTACTTCTCTCAAAAAATATTAGAAGAACATTATTTGTTATAGAATTAAATTAATAAATTTAGGGTTAAAAATCATTGAATCTACTTAGAAATTATCGCGTACGCAAACGAGTTGGAGGATCTTGAAAGAAAAAGTAAATTAAGTGATTTTTAGTGGGTATCTTTACTTCTAAATTAGAAGTTAGTCGGTATCTTAAATTTGAGTTCTAAGCTGGACTTCCTAAACCGAAGTAAACGAGTAAAATATACATATTGATTAAAACTTTTGTTATGTTACTACATAGGTAACTCCTTGCCAAAGGCCATCCTTTAGCGTATGATTTACTCTTCTTATCTATGAAAGACCTTCTCCACTGGGAAACTAGATAAGTTCTTAAACTAAGCTGTAACTTGGAATAACTTGAGGGGAAACCTAAATTTATTTCACGTGACATAAATTAAGGAACAGCGAGCCCATTAATATATGTATGTATCTATCCTTTGGGCCATTAAATGGAATGAACTGCATATTGAATTACGGTGACATTCGGACCGATAATAAATATATAACGGAAGCCAATCATTAAAAATTTAATTTAGAACTATTATATCTCATTATCGCTCTGTCCCATATAATTGAATGGTTGGTTTATTTTTTGTATTTCCTAAAATTTTCCCCATACAAGTTATAGCGACAATTCCATTCCCCATTCGCATTCATTCGGGTGCACACGAGGCATTAATAACCTCAATAATTGCATTTAATTATGCTTTAAGAAATTGAATTAAATGTCGTATTGTTGTGTTTGCCAGTTTTTCCAACATGGTTTTCCAACTTTTTTTTTTTTTCTGTTGCCTTGAAAAATGAAAAATGTCTTTTGTGCAATTTGTTGACAGGCAACTTTACGGCAAAAAATTACAGTTACTGTTGCCACAACGGAAACGCAAGTTGGCAATGCTAATTCCATTTTTTTTCTTTTGCACTTTTTGTTTCGTTTCCTGTTAAAAAATTCCTTTTTTTTAAGTTTATTGCTGCATTTGCAATTAGTGAATTGAACGGAAGTCGTTTATGAGAAAAATGAAATGAAAAGGAAATTTCACCCACTTAACAATTAACAAGTAGCGCCCAGACAGTGCATTAATTTTCGGGATGGTATGGGGTTTTCAATTGATTTTCCAATTTTCACCTTCAAGTTTTGTTGTGTTTTTTTTTTGTTTGTTTTTGCGGTTTTATGATTTCCTAACATTTTTTTTTATGATTGGCCAGCGAGGCTTGAAGTGGTGGTTTATGCGCATTTTAAGTGCCACCACATAAATGGATTAGAAATTAATTTTCAGATGTTCACATTGCAATGGGCAAAAACCATTAAAATGAATATTTGTGAAAAATAATTCACTGAATTTCATGAATTTTTATGGTATTTTTATTCTCTTTTTTCTGAAGACACACCAAAAAGTATGCTACAAAATGTTAAAACTTTCTTTCTTCTTTTGTATCTCTTACAGTGGACGATCGTACAGCAAGGAAAGCCAAAAGAGCTCACATAGTGAATTAAGTCTACTGTGCAATGGCAGCGGAACTTCGAGTGTCGCTTCAACGTCACGGACTGCCTCAGGAGCAGCTTCATCCGTTTCTGGTAGCGCTTCACCAAAGCTCTTGGCAAAAACTCCACTGCGTAAGTGATCTTAGATAACTTATTCTATTAAAGATTTCGTTAAATTTTGTCACATGAACTACCATATAAATAAAAAAGAGATGTTAAAAGGATAAAAGAGATCTTAAATTCATGACATCAAAAAGCCAAAGTGTCTTCTTTAAACTTCACAATACAAGTTTGAGACAGATGATATGATGAAAAGTCAAAGTGAAATCAATGACCAACTCTTTCAATTTCAATTTTAATACAAATCCATCAGTTTTCTTTCACTTTGGGTTAAATTTGTTTTTCGAATCCTTGAAATAATGTAAGTTAAACTTAAGTTAAGTTTTAGATTCCTTTTTTCCTGTTTTTACTCATTTTTGCCAAATTGCTTGTGGTCAAGATTGTCCTTAACATTTGCTGTTAGTTTAAAAAACATTTTCAACTGCAGCTGAAAAGTATGCAATATGAAATAAGAAGCTTTTTTCATGTTGTGTGATTTTTGTGACCGCGACTCATGTTGCAGCAACATTTAATAAAGAGGCAAATGAAACTTGTTTCTCTCACACTTAGTGAAAAAAATAAATGACTGAAATACAAAACGTAGATCAAAAATGCAGAACACTGAAACTTGAAGCCGCGAACCGGCTTTTTGCTGCCGCAACCTCGGCCAGCTGGTTGTCCGACAGCTTAAGAGTTTCCATTTAACAAGAGCAATTTCTCTCGCTCTCTCTCGCTCTTCGGTTAAGAGCAGAGATACAAATGTATCTGAATCGATAAAACAGCACAACAGAAAAATTCAATTTTTTTTTTTTGTTTTTTTGTCTCACCGGGACTGAAATAAAATGAACTAACTCAAGTCGACGCGTCTTGATTCAACTTTGCCTGCTTTTGTTTGTTATGTGTCTCTTTAGTCGGCGTCGAGTTTTCAATGTTGTCGTGCCGTTCCGTTGCGCTTTTTTTGATTGGATGTTGTTGTAGTTCTTCGTGTTTTTTATCGTGATCTTGATTAGAAAAAAACAAAAAAGAAAATATAATTCCCCACAAAAATTGGCCATGAAATTTTGAATAAATTTTTCCAGTTGTGTTTGTGTATTTGTTGAGGCCAACAACAACAAGAGCATGAAATGATAATGTGATAAAGAGAAATCAAAATTCAATCAATTACAGGTTGAAAAGATCAAAAGTGAATCATTAAATAAATTAAAGGGAATTCATTTTAGCTTTCTGCTCTCACAGACCACTTTAATTATGCCAACTTGTTAACTTTTCTGTTTTGTTTTTTTTTTTTAATTTTTTATATTTCTTTTTGACATGAACGAAACAAACAGGTTTTCTATTTCAATAGAATGCCGGTTCCTTTATTTTTGTCTAAAATACTTTCAAGTGAAACAAAAGCATCGTCTGGCATTTCAAGACCACCGACCACGACCATTCAGCAACTGTAAAATGAAACCGCCATTCAACCACCTTTTGGCTGCTACTGCTGCTGTTGCATTCACAATTTCTTCCCTAGTGGCGTCTCTCATTTGACATCACTTTAATTTTCAGCAAGAAATTTGCAAATAATTTATATGTATAAAAGGAAGCCCTTCATTAAAAGCTTAAATATTTGATAAAATGCATTTGCATGTTGAATAATGTTAGAAATAACAAGACTTGCCAGTTTTGATAATTACTTGTATGTACATTCATATATCTTCCAATTAGAATTCTACATTCAGGCTGATTGCAAGTTTCCTATCTGTATATCTAGATAAGAATTGGTCACGCAGTTTAGTCTGTTGAAAACTTGAAATTCTGGAAACTTGAAAGTAAAGTAATATTTGTTAAAGTTTTATGGAATTATTTGTTCAGTTTTACAGAGCTTAGGAAACGTTTTAAAAAGTAGCTTTAGAGACACATAATATATTCTGTTCCGCATATTTTATTGTATAGTACAATTCTTTAAGCTAAATACATCAATTAATAAGGGTAAAACAGTTTAAGCAGACAAAGAGTAAGACTATTGATGCTTATTGATACTTTGTGTACTTTGTGAGATCGTAAACGTTATCATATGATTATTTTATATAGTTGCAAGATTTAAAAACCAAAATTTTAAGATTAAAAATATGGCTTTATATATTTTTCCTCTTAAATCCTTCTTTATTCATAATTTTTTGTTTGTAAGAATTTTCTTCTTTTAATGTTTAGTAAGCAAACCCTTAAATTATCTTACAATATGTAAAGAAATTGTAATTTCAAATTCTCAGAGTATCCAAAAATTTGGTTAAATTCTCTTTTGTCATTTTTTGAAATTCAGTTTAAGGCCTTTTTTGGTGTTGACATAAAATAATGCCCCAAGTTGAAGGTGTTTTTATTTTTGTTGCTGTTGTTGTGAGTTTGTGTGATGAATAATAACAATACCCAGAAACAAAAATAAAAAAAAAAAACCAAACCTCAACCTCAAGCTCGAAAATCGCATTAAGGTAAAGCGCTCAATCAATCAATCAAAGAAAGCTCAGCCAAACCAAACCAAACGAAACGAAACGAAAAATAAGTCTGACCAAATAATAAGGCAACCGAAAATGTGTTCTTTTGGCCATAAATTATGTTGGCTGAGGCCCCCTGAGAGAGCGTAATCATTTTGTTACAGTTTACTTACAGCCATTCTCACGAAACTTTTTGCACAAAACTCTAGTCGATATACCGTTAGGTTTTTGTTTGCAACTTAAGCAGGAAGCACTGATAGAGAAAGAGAGATAGAGCGAGAGGAGAGTTGGGGCAAATGGGCCCATTGTAGGGGGTAGAAGGGCGCAAAAGTTCATTTACCTATAGTTAGAAACGTGCCTCATGTTCAAAGTTTGAGATCAAAAATGTAACCCCCAACATTCATTAAAATGAAGAGGGCTTAGCAAACGAAGCACGCAAAAATAAAAAAAAAGAAAGAGCAATGAAATATTTGAAGGGGATTTGAGATAAACATGAAATGAAAATGAAATAGATTTACTTTTTTTGTAACTAGAAATGTGTGGTGTCAAAAAAAGGTTGATCTTAGGTACGTTAGACACTTTCCACTAGTTTTCATTTTAGAAAAGATACATTTTGAAATATGTATCAATATATGTACTATTAGTTATATGAGTATATGCCAATATGAACTGAAACTTATATGAATGCATCGTTATGGAGGCACCCAAATGGAGCCTTAGAGTCGCTTTCTTTAAATCTATACAATTATAAACATAAAGTTAAATAAAATTGGTATATAAATATAGGGAAAATCTCCATTCTGTATATGATTGTATTCATTGGAAATATTATTCCAAATTTTATCTTTCTTCAAAATGAAAACTATTTTAAATTTAAGCATTTAAGAATAGTTACAATATATGTAAACTAAAATAAATGACCACTTTTACTGCTCGTTTTTTAATTTCTTTATATTTTCATTGAAATTTTAACTTGTTAACTTCGACAAATAAAGCCACTAATGGGAGATTACAATTACGAATATTATTTGATCTTATTTCGCTTATATTTGTTTATTTAGTTATCTAATATAAAGTATTGCAGAGTAACTAATTAAACGTTATTCCTATTGATTCCTAAAGAACCAAACTAGATGCTAAAGCAATATTGTTTGCTTTAGTTAGAATAATGAATTAATGTTTTAAGACAAAGTTAATTAATTGGTTTCAGCTAAATTTACTTTGGTTTAAGCTTCCCTTAACAACCACAACGACTGCAAAGTCAATTTTTCATAGCAAAATTATTTAATCATTATTAAAATTTTATGTTTTAACATACTGAACGTCTTTTCAGATAAAGAGATATAAAGAAGGTTCTACTTATAGTGTTTTTAACGGATATTTATTTTGGGTTCTATGCTTGAGCTTGGCACATGAAAATGTTGTTAAGTTTAACCATTTTCATTTTAAACCATTTCTCGATGATTATGTAAGAATGCTTTTGCTCAGACGACACCTGTTTCCGGCCTTTGCCTTTGATGCTGTTGAATTGCTTACTTAGAAGTGCCTCAAGGGGGTACGACTCGACTGCTACTGCTCTACTACATACAATACCATTATTGCATCTTATTCTTTCGTTTCTCTGTGGCACTGAGTGACTGACTGACGTTAGAGAAGAATGGCGTTTTCCTCCTCTTTATTATTTTCTTGTTATTATTATTGTTGTTGTGGTCGTTTTCTTAATTTTCACTTGACGTGATTTTTTCTTACATTATCATTATCATATTTGCATTTTTTTTTATGGTCTCTCTCTCTCTCTTCTCTTTGCATCTCAGTGTTTGCTGTCTGTCTGAATTGCGGGTTTTGTTTGCTTTGCAATCTCAGTTTCTCTCTTTCTATCTCTATCTCCCCTCTAACTATATTTCTCTTTGTTAATAATTATGTGAGAAATTGCAAAATAATGCTAGACAGAAATATCTTTTTCATACATTTCATTATTTCTTTTTTCATTTTCAACTGCTTAACTATGCGAGAAAGTGTTGTGGGCGTTATGTTTTTCTTTTTTTTTTTTTTTTTGAAGAAAAATTGATAAAAAAAAAAATGGAAAATTTCATTGCACAAACAGTAAGAAAAAGAAAGGAATTTTTTTCAACATGAATGAATTGGCAAGCCAAAAGTACAATTAAACCTGGGAATTATTTGACTTGCAATTTTATTAGAATTCATATGTAGTTCAGCTTTTGTTAGGAGGGAATGCAAATGGTTGGGTAACCGAAACCATAAAGCGTTAACATAAATGTTTGCAAATTTCAACATGATCGAAATACCGTAACGTTATTAATAATTAGATAATTGGCTAGTTAAAAAACAAATAAAAGAGAAAGAAGTAACAAAACAGTTGAATTTGGTTTTGTGACAGACATTTGTCATTTATGTTTTCCCTCGAATAGAAAGGAAACTTAAACGTTTAAAGAAGTTTTGGTTAAAAGAACTTATTTCTATTCACAGAGCTTGTTAAGATCCTTGTACCGGAAGAAATAAAATGTCAAATACAACTTGTCAAAAGTATAAAGACATGAAGCAAGCAAGTCGTCCCTGCCGACGTTGAGTATACCCTGTACCAACATAAAAAAAACCTTCGAAGAAGCCATCAATTTCATACAAAATTTTCCTTTACATGCAGCTACAGCGAATGCATGCTATCTCGCTCTTTCTTATCTGCCAATGCCGCCTTGGCATTTCAGTACAAAATGGATATAGGCATATGTCCGATGTTTATTGTCCGATTTCGATAAAATTTGGTCGGCTGGTCCAGTGGAATATAATTAGGTGTGCCAAGTAAGAATACGATATCTTTAATACAGCTCTAGTTATTCGTTTTCCCGATTTGCGGGGGCGGAAGTGGGCGTGGCAAAAATTTAAAACAAACTTGATCTGTGTATGCATTAGACGCATGTTCACACCAAATTTGGTGGCTCTAGCTCTTATAGTCTCCGAGATTTAGGTGTTCATACGGACGGACAGACGGACAGACGGACATGGCTCAATCGACTCGGCTAGTGATGCTGATCAAGAATATATATACTTTATGGGGTCAGAAATGTATATTTCTGCCTGTTACATACATTTTAGAGACTTTAATATACCCTTTTACCCTATGGGTACAGGGTATAAAAACTTATTAAACCAAAACCAACAAGTAAACCGGCAACAAAACTTTAAGTCTTACTTAACATCCGCTCACACTCGTTTGCCGTTTCGTTTAAATTTTCCTTCAAAATATTTCCAATATCTTCAAAGAAAACGCAAAATTGTACTGAGACTATAATCTAAATAATTGGCGCCCTTGTACTAAAACTAAACTAGCCTACTTATTACTTTTTACCTCAGGAACTTTAACTAGTTAAAAAATTTTTTTTTTTGTTGAAATAGAGAAAAAAGAAAAACAGATCGCTGTCAACTTTCACTTGAAGAAATATCCGCTGAATGCATTTTTGTTGTAGTACCTGGGCTATGTAATTGTATTGTCGAAGGCGGCGCGCGGTCTTGGTCTCTCATTTCTTTCCATTTCTTATTTTTTTTTTTTATTGTATTGTATTTTTGCATAATTTTTTGTCTGAGCGGCTTTCGTTTATTGGAAACACTTTTCATTTTGCCATAATGAAGCGCTTATATGCCATGAATATGCCTGCTAACGCCAATCACAAAAACCGAAACAGGCCAAAACTCAAACCAAAAACGAAAGAGTGAAAAAAAAAATTGGGACCACATCAGCTGTTTGTTTGTGTGTGTGTTTGTTGTTGTTTAACAACAGCAACAAATTTCCACTGGTCACTGAACTAAAATCCATATACATGATGACGGCTTTGATTGTTGTCGATGCAAGTGTGAGTGTGTGTGTGTGTGTGTGTGTGTGCGTTAGCATCGCATTTCAATTCTAGCGTGTCCAAAAAAAAAAAAAAACTCTTCAGACTTTTTAACGAGCGGCATTTTGTTTGAGTGCCAACTCAATTTTATACACTCCATTGAAACATGTTTTAAAGGTCCAATCGATTTTATTATAAACAATAACCAATCTATTGTTAAGTAAACTATGCAAATACTGTGGATGTCCTTTTCAAAAAGGATTTTTTAGAATTAGAACTGAAATGTTTTGCAAAAACTAAATTGAAGTCTTAAAACTTCTAAATGAACTATAACATAAAGAAGGCTCTTTCCCTTTTCTTTCTATGAAATTTATAAAAATTATTGAAAGTTTGATTAATAATTAGACCGATTAAAAAGAAAAACTTATTCCTAGATAATTTTTTCTATAAGCTAAACAAAAAATTGCATTTAAACTTTATAAGTTTCTAAGGTGCCAAACAGATCGAACCAAGCTATAAACTATATTCGATTGTGTTTTTGTAAACAGAAGAGCCTACACTTTGAAGGAAAGTTTTCGAGGTTTAGTTGATTAGATTACTAAACAAAGCTAGATACTAAGAAACTCATAAGTTTCTTTTTAGTGTATACCAAAGTCGTTATGAATTACTGTTCATCTTTTAGTCTCGAACTCACCTGCATTCAGTTTGGTTTGATTGATCGCATAGCAGTTAGAGACATTGCCCACAGCTTTGGGGGCCACAAATGTTTGTTGAGTTGTTGAATGAGAGATAAAGCCCCCGAAGACCCGTTGATGTTTGCTTCCAGCATCTTGGGCCACATCTGTTTTAGGCCTCATGTCTCCCCACCTCTGTCTTTGCCCTCGATGCTCTCGCTGTCTCGATGTTTGTGGCTAATTTGCATATCAAAATGAGCCATTGCATGCTTTTAAGAGTTATGACTGGGAGATGGGGTTGGGGGTTATAACCGAAACTCTGTGTGAGTCAAGTGGTTGGCTCTTCGTCTTCTAACATACTCAAGTGGATTTCCTTTATGAAATGCATTTACGCTATGCTCTTAAGTGTGTTTACCCCACACCACAAGAAACCATTGGGCTAAAATGCAATAAATTAATTGTGTCGTTAAAGTCGGAGCGCAATTTCCTGTAGGCCCCCACAGCAAACAATTTCATATTGTAATTTGATGAGCCATTCCTAACTGCCCAAAAACCTAACTTATATAGTTTTTATTGGGCGGTTGGGTCGGCGTGGCACGTGTCGTCGCTTAAACCAAAATGAAATTGTTACTTCAATAAAAACCGGAAGCATTAGGCCTAGGCAACCAAACGAGTTGTCGTTTGTCGACACAATTTATTAGAGGCGCTCTAAGTACACATAAGTAATAGAAATCTTGTTTTTATTTCAAGTGTTTGTTTTCTACGTATTTTGATTTCACCTATGACTTGTTAAATTTTCTATAATTTTGATATTTTTCGTTTGACAATATGCAGCCACACTTATTTGTATGTCATTTTCTTTGCCTTTAATTGCCTATGTCAACTAATTACATAATTCTTACAACATCTTTTATCTACATTTTTCTTTATACATATACAATATAATGAGTATCTATTTGTCTTGAGAACATTTTTCCGCTGCCCCATAATGAGAATAGAATTGTCAACCTCATTTTTCCACAAATTTGCCTTAAGTTGCTGATGACGACATCTCAATTAGACATCAAATGAGGTTGTTTTGTCTTCATTTCAACACAAAAGACTAGGAGAATGGCATAAGCATTAGCTTTTGCAGTCTATGTGTATGTTGGCTTAACAAATTCACACAGTTTGCCTAACCAGCTAACTTATATTCCCATATTCATGTATATATGTAAGGAAAATATATATATTTCTGAAACAAATTGCCGCCACTTGCTGCTATACGAAAAGTGTGCCAGCCAATGTAGAAATAAGAAGAAAAATATATACACAAAATATAAACTTTACATATAGTATATGTCTATATATACATATGTGTATGTGTATACAAATGGTGAAAACGACAACATTTTAAAAATAAAATTGCATTATGAACGCATTTGCATTTGGATGTGCCATTTGCCCCCTTTTTTTTTGTTCGTTTGGCTGCATAAAACAACTTGCAAGACATGGCTATAAATTCAATTAGATTCGACTATAGTTATACCTTACAATGAAAACCAAGAAAAATTATAAATACAACTGAAAAAGCAATTAAACTTGAATAGTGTGGCTGCATATTTTTAACTGGAAAATAACAAACTTATATATTTTACTGCTTGGTTTTACTATCATAATTTTTTCCAGAACTGTTGAGATAAGATTGGCCATACAAATAGTCATCTGTTTCAAAAGTAATCAGTTAATAGATTAAAATTTTAATCAATGATTTTTAAACAATTTCAATTGCCAAAGGAATAATCATCCTTGCGCAAACTTTAAGTTCCCCTATGCCCCATATACCCTTATAGTTGTTCTATTCTATATTAAGAAGGTATTTTTTAATATGCTACACAAATCTATGTCAAAGTCTAAATTTGTCTTGGCCGAGCGCCCTTTTTTCTCAAATTTACTGGATCTAAATGCAGAAGAAAAACTAAAAGAAACGGAAGTATTTCAATGACATCATTTGGTAAATGAACACATTCGCATCTTCAACTGCATTTTGATGCAGTTTTTCAACTGTTGGCCATTTCAGTTTAATGCTTTGTTTACCTATGTGCATCTCAGCCAACAGTCCGGACACCGATTTGTTTTAGAGTCCAGCAGTTAACACTAATTCACGGCACATTAATAAAAATGCATATCTTTCTCCTTTTTTTTTTTTTTTCTTTTTGCCATGTTAATTGTTTTAATTTTTACTATACGCCGCCTACATCGGTCCAAACTTCATGGCAGTGCAATGAACTCACTGTGATTTATGGCTTTGCAATAGTTTTACCAATTTTATTGGCCATTAATCGGTCTATTAAACAGATCAAACTGAAAGCATAAAGAAAACATCTTTGGCCATTTGGCACAGTTTTCGTGACGGGAATTATAAAGACATAAAAAAACTTGTCTTTTGAGGTTCTTTGAATTTTTCTTAACGATTTGTGGCTTTTATTTATTGGTTTTTCAAATTCTTTAGATTTTTAGAAAATATATTGGCATTAGCATTAACTTTATTGGAACTAAAGTATAATAAAGGGAAATGTTTCTTTAATGGGGAAACTTGAAAACGGTAAATCGATTATGACAGAGAATTTAGAATGAATATTGGAACAATTCGGTTATTTAGATTTATCTTAATAATAATGTGTGTATCTTAATTGACTAACTTTACATTTCTGAATAATAGTTTCGTTTGTATATCATTTGTACTCTCTTGTATTTAATCGATTTTCCATGAATCACTACCGGGTTTTCGTTATTCATGTTTGTAATTTAGTAACTAAATGCATTTTGCACCTTTCCACACCTTTTTCATGTATGTAAATTATTTCAACAATTTTGTTTCACTTGCTGCAGAGAGACACACTGAGAGCAAAGAGTTGTTCCCGTTACCCGTTACCATTATCATTAAATTATGCATATTTATGCTCACCTGCTACTTCAACGCCTCTCTTGTGTTTGCTTTTAGCAACTTCTTTTTCCTTTTTTTGTTTTGTCGCCAGACTGTCTCTCAATTAATTGCTTTTTCTTCAGAGCCACATTTTCCGCACCTGAGATGGAAAGACAGTGTTGCAGTTGTTGTAGTTGTTGCTGGTGTTGCGTGGGTGAAGTCAACTGGCAAAAGCAGCGGCAGAGCCAAGTTTTAATTGAAAGTCAAATTCAATTTTTGCATATTAAATTAAATGGCCCCGCAGCAACAGGAACACAACCACAACACCAGCAGCAGCATCAGCGGCAGCAGCAACAGCAACTTCATCAGCAACATTGGCGGCAAATAAATGACAGACAGCAGCAGCAGCAACAACAACATCAACAACGACAGCAAATGCCCTTGAGGGCGACCCACAATTTCCGCTTATGTGGAAAACTTCCGGCATTTAAGGCGGATCATGTTCAATCATGTGCCGAGCATGTGAATTATGCTCTCTATTTAAAGTTTTCCAATCGACTGACATTAAATTTAGAGGCAAAAACAAAAATAAGTTCCATATAATGTTTCTCCCCAACAATCGAATAGTTGACACCTTTTCCATTGGGCTAATTTTAGTTTGGCCTGGTCGAGAATTGACATTTGCAGGGCTGCCTTGCCTGACTGCCAGCGTCCCTACATTCCTCCCTCCACCTTCTCCTCCTTTAACATTTTGTGACTCAAAAGAGGGCGCCAAATGTATTTTTAGCAATGAGATTACGCTTTTGTCTGTGGTGGTAGTACCTTAGCTAATACAGTGGGATAAATTAAGCACATTTGTAAAGAAAAACCGTTAAGATTCGTGATTCGATATTAACCTACTTTATATTCCATCAGGGACTGAAAGTAGGCTTAAATTTGTACTAGAAATTTATAGTAAAACGACTTTCTACAAGGTTTAGAAGGTATTCGCACAATATGCTGATTAGATATAACTTAGGATTAGTGAAAATCATGGAATCATGTTTATATTCTCTTCTTTGAAAGTGTTTTATATTTTCCGATATATAGTTTGGTAAATATTTGAAATCTCTTCCTGTTATACATACTTTAAAGTGCATTTCTTTCACCAAACTTTAAGAAATTTTTTAAGTTTAGTAAAGTTTTACTTATAAAATTTCGATATTTACTTTGTCTATATAAGACTTTTGGGTGACTATATTTCAACTATGATCTTCTATATTTATAAATCTACTTTTCCCCACCTCCTCATTTTAGAAGTATTTTAACGGTTAATATTTCTATTCAAATGTTTACCACGCTTGGCCCACTGTTCCGGCATTAATTTCCCTTTTTTTTCTGTTTGCTCTATGTACTCTTTTTTTTTCTTAGCCCGAAGTGTTCCCAATAAACCAAATGCTGCCACAAATCATAGCCCAGCAATTTGTCAGCTCATTTCGTTTTGGGTTTCATCTGGTCTTTTTTTCTGTATGAGATTTCTTCTCTTTGCTTTTGTTAAGTTATGATGACATTCAAACCTGTCAGCAATGGACCCCAAAGAAGATCTGGATAGGAATATGTGGTGCGTGCGTATCTCTGTGTATGTGTATAAGTGGTGGAAAGATGCGGGCACATACATAGGCACGTTGTAAATTCTTCTTCACTCCACTTGGAAGATTTATTTGGTTTATGTGGCAATAGTTTCTTGGCCGGGATGGGAGAGCACCTGCAAGAGGCAAAAAGCAAAGAAAAAAAGAATTGAGGCCGCAATTTATCAAAATGCTCACGACATTTTTCGTTTGCGAAATTCTTCAGCAAGTTAATACACATTAAAAACGAATATCGTTAAGAGAGAAGAGTCGACATGTAAATTACCCTGTAACAAATAATTTACTATCAGTTCATTAAGTGAAACTTCTCCGCTTTACTTTTGCCGAACTCAAACACAAAATTGCATTTTGAAAGTTCACTTTGAATCTGCTTAATGCATGTGCTGATATAGTCTCTAATCCCAACAAATACAGGGTATATAGTGCACTATTCTCAGATTGTTTTGATGGCAAATTTCGTGTCTAGGTTGTTAATACTCGTAAAACCAAAAGAAATAAGAAAAAATTAGAGCATTTTTCCTTTATTGAAAATGCCATAAAATTTGTTGGCATTAAACTAGATTTGGTCCCATTTTCAGTGGGTGGTAGTTTAATGAGGTGGCTAATTAAATTGGTTTAATGGCTAATTAACGTGAATCCAAATGAAAGAGTTATAAATTCATTTCATGTCACCTTGCTGATGCAGTTTACCAATTAACTCAAAATGTCAATAAAAAAAGAAGTCGCTTAGCAAAAACTAAATATATTAGAAACTAAACGAGAAAAAATAAACTAAAAAATAATGAAAAAGGAAATATAAAAAATGCATTCATGCGGCAATTGTCAACAACTTCGACGACGACGACGACGACAACAACATCAAATTAAATTTGCCGACATTGTTTGGCGAATGTTGAGTGCGGGTGTTTGATGGTCTCCTACTTCTTCTTCATCATCATCCACTCTGTGAAAGTGAAATTTAAAATATATAAATTGTGATAACTATCGTATAGATAGATAGAGAGAGAGAGAAAACGTTAAAGGAAATAGAAAACACACACTCACACACACAAAATGGGTGCACACAGTTCCAAGGAGAAACTGTCGCGTTCGTATTCCGAGCGATATATTCATACACAAATGATTGAACGTGAACGTTTTGGCAGTTTTGGCAAACGGGCATCAAAAGCAGCGACAAAAGCTGCAACAAAAGGTGAGTTAAAGAGGCCAAGACAAACAGATTGATTGAGAGACAAAGAAGGTAGAGACATAGAGAGAGGGAAGTAGAGGAAATTGTAATGTGATATACAAATGCCCACACATTGCCAGTAATTGGCATTTATTTATAATGTTATAAAGTTATATAAATCTCTCATTAATACATAAAATTGGATGTACCCACTGGAGAGAGAGATCGGTTTAAGAATAAATTTATAGGGCAATATGCTAAAAACAAACATGTTTACGGCAATCAATTAAATGTAAACTTACACTTTTATCCTTGCTTTAATCATAAAATGGTTCAAATGGCAAACTTAAAACTAACTGCCATAAATCTTGTCCTGATTTCATCATCCATTCATGGGAGTTACTTTAAGAATTCTTTTTCAATTAGTTTTATTGCAACACAGCGATGCAACATTTTTTTTCCCATTTTCGCACTTGCTGAAGTTTTTGTTTTTTTTGTTTGTGTAGAAGGGCCAACAACGTGTTAAGCGATGTCTACATTAACCAAAAGTAGGAGAGAGAGAGAGAGAGAGAGGGAGTGAGAGATGATGGCGGTCAAACCAACACAATGCATTCCCATTGCGGTTGCTGCTCCACAGCTGCATAAAAATCTAATAAATTTTATTTTTAGCTCCAAGCTAATTGGACTAGACATGAAGGCACACTGTGGGGATAATGGGGGGGAAAGGGTAAAGTTGCACGCGGCTATAAAACTTTTATCTGTAGAGGGTGGAAAAAAAAAAAAAAACAGAATAAACCTTTCCAGTGTCACACAGTGTCACGTAATCCTTAAAAAGGCTTATCACACAAAGACCACTCGAAATAAAAAGAGAGCGAACGAAAAAAGCGAAACTAATTTTAGCATTTGAGCGATAAAATTGCAATTATCATATAAAGTTTTGTTTTTTTTTTTTTCAAGTATTTTTAAATCTCTTTCATCTGCAGCAGTTTTCCAACCCTCCCCCCCTGCGGTGCATTAAGATGTGAAGAACATGCACTTGCATAATATTCATCTAATTTTACCTCTTTCAGAAAAAGCCATATGCGTTCTCCTCCCCTTCTTCCCTTCATTTTAAACACTTCAATTATGGAAATGTTTTGTTATAATCTACACAAAACATTTTGAGTTATCATTAAATGGTATTTGTAGTTGTTTGTCTGTATGTGTGTGTGTGTGTGTACCCAACCCAGAAAAACAACAGCAAAAGCACTTTAAGTTTAAGCCACCCAAACGTGTTGACGCATAAATTATATATAGACATGCCCCTTCAAAATTACGAATATTGATGGCATTCCATTTCACTTTTATAATCTTCTTCATTATTTTGCAGGAGCTGCCAAAAAGCGTGATGTTCGCAATTTGAGCATATCACCAACAGATCTGGGACCGCCACCAAAAACCCAACAGACTGCCAAGGGACAATCGACGCGCAGCAAGTCATCATCATTGACACCCACGCCCACATCAATACGTAAGTGAAGATTAGTTAAGTTTTACATAACCAGAAATTTTAACCTTTTCGTATGAAAGGCAACAGAAAGGGAAGGTTCTCGCTGTAATATGCAGATGTGTATATCGGTATTAACCGATTCATCCAAGTGGATATCTAAAAGAACTAAAACTTCAATCAAAACTTTTAAGTTGAATAGTCCATACATTGTGTGTATCGGTTATTTAGGTTACTCAGTTTTTTAGGCACACTATCATCAATCAGTCCTTTCATTTAACTCTTCAGCAAAATACCCAAATCAAGTGATGAATTTCGATTGTTTATGTTATTTTGAACTAAAAGTTCATCTATGAAAATTAAGCTTAACCTCAATACGATATCTTTTCCAAAAACAAGTTAAGCTAACCTTTTAGCCCCAATAATAAAAAGAAAACTGTTAGCTTGCCAATGCCAAAAACTGTTGTTTATTTCGGTTATTCATGTTATTCATCAGTTTATGTTCACATATAAATACGAATCTTTCTTCTCAAAAACACATTTTTATGGCCCAAACTTTGGCTTTAAAAATTGAAGTTCTATTCATTTCAGGTTGTAGCCTATTGAACTCTAGCATATAACCAACTTTAACAGGCTATAAAAATTACATAAAAAGCCTTTTTATACCCTGTACCCATAGGGTAAAAGGGTATATTAAAGTCGCCAAAATGTATGTAACAGGCAGAAGGAAGCGTTTCCGACCCCATAAAGTATATATATTCTTGATCAGCATCACTAGCCGAGTCGATTGAGACATGTCCGTCTGTCCGTCCGTCCGTCCGTCCGTCCGTCTGTCCGTCTGTCCGTCCGTATGAACACCTAGATCTCGGAGACTATAAGAGCTAGAGCTACCAAACTTGGTGTGAACATCCGTCTATTGCATAGACAGATCAAGTTTGTTTCAAATTTTTGCCACGCCCACTTCCGCCCCCGGAATTTGGAAAAAACTATAACTAGAGCCGTATGAAAGATATCGTATTTTTATTTGGCACACCTGATTATAGCCAAACTGCTTCAGCTGCCCAAATTTAGTCAAAATCGGACAACAAATGTCGGAGATATTCGCATATAAGTTTTGTACTGAAACACTAAGGGCGGCATTAGCTGACAAGAGTGAGCGAGATAGCATGCGTGCTCTGTTGCGGCATGTTAAACTGAATTTTCTTTGAAATTGATGGCGATTTCGATGGTGTTCGACTTTGTTTAATATAACTAGTTGGTACAGGGTATACTCAATGTCGGCAGGGACGACTTGCTTGCTTCATTTAACTAATTTTCTGCAAAATTTTAATTTTTAAATAAGCAATTCTCTCAAGAAGAAGAATTGAAAATTCTGCAGATTTAAAAATTTAATTAAGGTTCAGATTTCATAATAAGGTCCAACAATGGCTTTACTTTGACCTTCAATATGCCTATGGGAAATTATTCAATTTGTTAAAAGGGGGAAGGCCTTCTCTTGGTCTGAATGAGTTGCCAAATAGTTGCCTAGCATGGGGCCGGGCCTTGTCTTGTTTGGTTAGATCCCATGGTCTGTTGTAGGGGGAAGAAAAAAAAAACAATTCACTGCGCTCTATTCCCACAGTTTTTTGGTTTTTTAGTGGACCAACAGCTGGCGGTGGTTACATTGTCTCCAGGCCACGCAGCAAGCATACATACAACATGCCCCAAAATCAAATTGGCCATTGCCCCAGACAACAATAATCTGTGCGAAATATGTTCGAAACGTTGCTTTTTTTTCCCCCTCTCCATTTTTTTTTTGTTGTTGTTGTAGTGTTGAGTCATTCAAATGAGTCAGCTACTATTTCCAGTAGGACAAAGCACAGGCTGAATTTTGAGAATGCAAAATGAGTCCTTAATATAAATCCTTTTGGTTAAATCCTTATGTGTTGGACATGCATGTCAGATTTGACAAAGGTTCTGTATAGAATTATAATGAAATTGGTAGAAATATTAGATTTTTATTGTTAGAAGATTAAGAATTTCTATTGAATTAATTTAATATTTTAAAGTGACTTCTAGGAATTATGTCACCCATCAAAATGATTGTTAGACAGACTTAAAGATATTTTGTTCTGAAAACGCAAACCAAATTTAAAAAAAAAGGAATCTTGTTATTTCACAACATTGAAATTGGATAGAGATAAAAATAAATAATCTTTCTATTTGAATAAGTTGCCACATGTTCAATTAATAATTTCTTAAAAGAACTAAAACGAGAAAAACAAACTCCATTATCTCATTGATATTTTTGGCATATTACTCGCCCGTCGCTGATATTCCACAGCGTTTCAGAATGGTGACCTCATAAATAATCATGAAAGTGGGCCAAGAGATGCACAGTGGGTCAAGAAATCTATTGTCGGTGGTTGCAAAATATTGTTAAACAGTTTGAACACTGCACAAACCACGAAGCATCGGTGGTTCAGTGGTAGAATGCTCGCCTGCCACGCGGGCGGCCCGGGTTCGATTCCCGGCCGATGCAAATTTGTTTTTTCTTTTTAATATTTCGTTTCCCGGCCGATGCAAATTTATTTTTTCTTTTTAATATTTTTTTGAATTTATTTCTTTTTAATGGTATTTAATAATGTTTCTTTAATTGCTTAAAATTACCAACATGCAAAAGAAATGCCAGTTGAGCATGAGTTGAGCTATAAAATAAAACGCACAAAATTTGAATATGCAAAACACGTTTCGCCGCCGTTTTTTATTTGTATCTTTCATTTTTTTTTCTCCCTCCGTTGTACTTTTCTCTCGGTATTCATATGCAAAATAACTGAATAAGCATGCGCGCATTTTGCATTCACTTGAGATCAGTTGCGGGCAAAAAATAAAAAAAGAGAACATTTAAATTAGTTTCTTTCGTTTTTTCTTCCCCCCACTTCTTGTTGTGCTGATAAATATAGAATAGCCCAGAGGGCAAGAGCAAAAAAAATTGGAAAGAAAGAGAGAAGAAGGGGAGAGAGCGACGAGCGCATTCTCTTAACGACATAATTCAGATACGTTTTAGCAATTTAACTTCATCACAATGAATTTCCCTATTAAAGCTAATTTGTGCACTCTGTTGCAATTTTAACACGCCAATGGCAAAAAGTGACTTAGCAAACTGACAAATAAAGCACAATTAAAAAGATAAACAACCAAAAATATCTTTAGATGTAAATCCTAAAATAAATTTGGCGTCTTTATATTATAAAAAAAACCGCAAAAAAAGTTGCAAAATTATAAAAAAATTTCATCCTGCGTCGGCCGGGAATCGAACCCGGATCACTCGCGTGGGAGGCGAGCATTCTACCATTGAACCACCGATGCCTTGTTGAGTCCTGTGGAAAAATAAGGAAACTTTTAGGGTCCTTGTTACATTTAACTAGTTACAGCACTTTGTAAAGAAAGTTGGAGACCAACCCACAATATATAATTTTAGCTACTTTAATTATTATTTTATTTTCAAATGAAATTTTTGTTTAGTATTTTTAATTTTATAATTTAAATAAAGTAAATAAAAAATATTACACACCCTAAAAAAAAAGTAAATTGCATCGGCCGGGAATCGAACCCGGGCCGCCCGCGTGGCAGGCGAGCATTCTACCACTGAACCACCGATGCTTCGTGTCTGAAGCTGGCCGCTAATTCACCATTTCCAAAGTTTCTTCTCATCTTCAAAGATTCCACAACTCGTTAAACCATAGAGAAGCGTTCATTGACCCTATTGACAAGTGCTTAAAGTAATGAGATAAGAGGACACACGCTGTTCTATTTCTAGATCAATCAAAGAATTCTTTGCATTGTCATTTGTTATATAATTGTTCGATAAGTGATCAACCAGTGAGTATCATTGCGTAATCAAAACATTTCTTTCTATGTATGTCTGCTGTGCATAATTGGTAATCAACACTCCTCTTCAAGTCCGTATATATGTACATATATATGTATAAAGGCTAACGAAAGAAACGTGCCAGAAATAATCCCACGTATTGGTTAAATATCTTCACCAATTGACCAACCCACGTCTACATGGCGCTTGCTTACCTTACTTCAATTCACTGTCATCAAAAGTGTTTTGCTAAAACGATTTTATTGGCATAATTGTGTAAGATTAAACCAATCTGCACCTTTGCGATACCCACACATGCAACGGATCAATATGATGTATATATACAGAGAGAGAAAGAAATCCGGTTACGCGCTTTAACTTGATGGTAATTGCTTATCAATATGAAGAACAACCTCCTCAATATGGAAACTTAAGTGTGTGAAATGTATAAAGTGGAAAATGGAATTTCATGGGAATTTTCAAGGAAAGTTAATTTAGTTTAAACACAATAACAATTTTCGTCACAGCTCTTAGTTATGTTAACGCAACAAATTTTTGAAATATTGCAAATTCAAATGCCTGCAGAGTACAAAAACAAAAGTTTTAAGATTCTTTCAAAAATGTTCAGATATTGATTTGAATTGGTTTGGTTTCTGTTTTTCATCTACTTTTGTTTATTATTGCCAAGTTATTCTATTTATTGAATACAATACAAGAGACATAATATATAGCTTATCAAAAACCTAACAGCATCTTTATAAAATTGAAGTACTTAAAATATATATTATATTTTTATATTCTGTTTTAATAGCTTTTGCCAATTGAAATTGACGATTAAAATTTATGTTCATTAACTAGTTTTGGCGCCAGTTTTTCTCTCTTTTTTTGTTAGGTTCCTACTTTATAAGATGTTTTTATTTCATTTTGATGTTGCAAGGTTCAGTGCTCGCATCTGACATTGGCATTTGTAACATTGTAAAGTCTTTTTTCGGCATGAAGTGAATATCTATAGACATTGCCGCCTCAGACTAGACTTGTACTAGCCATTTATGGCTTCTGGTTGCTGGTTGCTGCTTGCTGCTGCCTGCGGTTAGCATTGAAAAACAGGCACGAGTACTTGCAAAAAGAAAAAAAACAACAGAAGAGCAAAAAAAAAGTTATCTAAAAAATCCAAGAGACAAAAAGACAAAAAACATCGTTGTACAAAAGGCAAACATGAGGTCAGCAGCTATACGGGCAAATGGACTTGGCCCAAAGGCAAAAAAAAAAAACATGCAAGAAAAGCAAACAAAGGCACCAAATTATGCTAATTATTATAAAAAAAAAAGCTAAACCTGTATTTGTATCTCTTGCCCTCTCTCGCAGAGATACTTTTAAAGAGATACGAAAAGAGATCAAAAGACAAAGAGTACTGCACTCTTTCAGTTGATCACTTCTCTTTCTTGTGCTCTTCTTTTCATGCAATGGCTCTTCCAATTTCTTTCTTTCTCTCTTTAATTACAAATAATAATAATAATGGAAACAGGTGTTTTTCTTAATGTTGCACCTTGTTTCTGTGCTTTTTGGTTTCGTGGATGTTGCTGCAACTTAAAAAAAAAAACTGGTTTCCCCCTGTTAGAATTCATTAATTTGGTCAAATTATGACATGACTCCTTGTTAAATTCGCTTGGGTGTTTATTTTTTTGCTGCGCTCCCTGCCATGTGGAAAGTCAAGTGCATTGATAAACCAAAGACGCACAAATTTAGCCTCTCATTTCGTGATATGTTGCAAGAAGATATCGCCAACAAATGTACAAATTTGTATCTTACATCTTATAAACCATGAATGTATCTCTAACAGCTCTTAGAGCGTTGGTTTTAGTAGCAAAATTACCTTTGTTTACATCAAAATTTAAAATTAATTGCCTTATTAAATTAAAAACAAATTCTTGATATGGGAAACTAATTACATACTTTAATAATTTTATAGACAAGTTATAAAAGTTCGTTTTTGTTAATCTTGAGGTTTATTTTCAACTCGACCAATGGTTATATCGATCGTTATATATAATGGAAATCGAAGAACATTTACTGATTTTACCCGATTTCTTGAGTCACAAGAAATATTGGTTAGTCTAAGTAATTTAAATGGCTTTTAGCAATCTCCACAAAAAAGTTATCGTTCAGGTTTATGCCAATGAGCTCATTTGAAACGTTTTCATAGAAATTGCTGAGAATCTTTCTTATGACATTGTTAATAATAACATCTGTGAGATCATATGTATTATCTGGTGAAGTTTATATTATATATTTTTATAGCTGCGATAATCAATGCAAATATAGTTCCTCTCTTAGATGCATAGAGAGATTGTACACCTTGGCAGAACTTCTTTAAAATTTTTTTCAATTTTTTGTACCACTGTTTCATATAGTTGAATCACATTCCCAAAGAGAAAAGTTGTTTGGTTTGCTATTGCTTGAAGACATCTCAACCAATTTGGGTATTACTATATATATATCACTTTATGTTGTACTTTATAATTCTTTCAAAATCGTGTTCCTCTTCAATTATTCAAGTGGGACACAACCGACAGACAGCTGCGGCGTTATTCATGTCTCTATTGACGTCACCTTGTCTTGCTTGTCGAGTATAATTTATATATTTAGTATATATCATAGTATATTTTGTCACCTAAAGTTCTCAATTAGTAGAAAACTGAAATGTGAAATCAGTCTAAAATTTGCTTTGCTGCTGTTGCTACAAAAAAAGGCAGCAAACAACAAAAAAAAAAAAATTAAAAACAATAAGGAATTTTTTACCTCACAAAATTCGTGTCGTTTTAATAGTTTTTCAATAACATTGAATACCAAAAAGTTTCTAACTAAACCGATATGGGTTTTGGAAAACGTATCAATAAGCTTTTAGGCCGCAATTCGGTGCATGACACGAAAGAAAAACCGACAAGCAGCAGTAACAGTTCGAAAAATCACATTAACAGTGAGTGTGTGGGAAGATTTACATTAATCAATAATTTGCACGAGAGCCTAAAAGTATGCAAGATTTTTATCTAATTGCATATAACATTTTCTTTCGCTTGCAGAAAAACGCTTAAATGGCAACTCTACAACAACAGCAGCAACAACAACAACACCGACAACAACCATCTTATCAAATTCCAAGGGAAATGCAAATAAATCAATTCTGGGCAACAAACAACAACAACAACAGCCACAAACGGCCAATAAACTGAAATCAACTACAATTAAAAACTCTACAGCAACTTTGCCTCTGGCAGTGGGCATATCTGAAGGTAAGTTGAAAAAACACAAATCAATATATATATATATATGTATGTATATATCAATTTGTAGTAAAGTGAAAGCATATAAAATTCAAGACCGATCAATGTTTTGATACCAAAACGAATTAACGCATTGCCCAAGAGCCTTTTGTTATCAATTGGGTACAACCCACGGCGTATCAGCGAATTTAGTTGCCCACTGTTGTCTCTCTTTTACACTAACTCCCTCTCCCTGTCTGTCTCTTGGGGACATTTTTGGTGGTTGTGCAAAAGTTTTTGTGGTAAAGTTGCAACGAACTTTGATAATTAAAATTAATGCCACTAATTAGACATTTGGGTAACTTACATTCAGTTAGACAGAAACGTGCCTCAATAGTTCTGTGGCAAGCTACTTAATGGTTGCATATTAATTATTTTGCTTTTCCTTTCCCTTTGTCAGTAATAGAACTTGCCACAACAAAAAGTATAGTCATTAAAGTTGGCTGATCATCCTAATGAGTAACGTTCATATATAGTATATGTTGGTAGCTTAACTTATCCAAATTACTGTCAAATCATATTAACGTTGTGTAAAGATTTCAATTTCGTCTTTTCTTTTTATTTGTTCCTGTACGAGCATCGTATATTCGTTCAATTTCTTTGCCTATACAATAATGATTTAGAATTTATGTTATTTTAATAGCTTTTCTTTTCAACTTTGACTGAATTTGAAAGTCTCGCTTACCTCACCTTGAAATTATATCTTTGTATCGGTTTATATGTATTCTATAATAACCTTTCACCAACTTTACAAAACATTGCCAAAGTCATTATTTGAATAATGATTTATTAAAGTGAATGACAATTGTACGTTTTCTCTATAATAAGTGATCAAATTTACATTGATGGACCACACGCGTCGTAAAAATGAAAAAGGGCACGATATGTGCTTTCCCCTCTTTTTTTTTTTTTTCACAATTTTTCCATTGCAACGTGGTGGGGAGAGGGGAGAGAAAAGCATAAAATGAATTGCAATCCGTTGGACATAATGATCATAATATCCCCATCCGATTAATAACTTTTGCAGTTGTAGAGGTATTTTTTTTTCTCTGTTAACGGTTACGCATGATGGCGAAGTAAAAGTGTTTAGCTGAAAGGTGCGTGTTGATGGTGGGTCTTTGATTTCTTATATGGCCAAAGTCGGCCATTAACTTTTTGCATTTATATACATATATACATATATCTATACAACCGGCAACGGGGGTCATGGCACTCGAAAACACAAAGCAAAATCAAGCTTGACGCGTGCCGTTGACAAAAGTACATAGGAGAAATAAATAAATGTTTGTCAATTTAATTGGGTAAAAGCGTGAAAAATAGCCATAAAATATATGGGGAGGCCCACAAGAAAAAAAATGAAATCAATGAACTTGATGTGTGTAGGCAATAAATTAGAGTGAAAACAAGCCGACAAAATAATGGGCAAGGCTTAAAATCAAGCGAGCAACCAACCAAACAACACCAAACATACAAAGTGTTGGCGTGTGCGTTACAACAACCAAATTAAGATTAGATTTGTGATTGAGTCGACTTTATCAGTACCCTGTAACAAGTTGGAAAGAGTTTCTAATATATTTCCTTATGCTGCCAAAGCAACAAGTATTTTTTCTTCAAACAATTTTGAAATTAATTAAAAACTCTTCTTAAAACGACTTTTTTATACTCTTTCTATGCGATATCAATGATATAAATAATGAAATGTGAGATTTGATAAAACTTAAATAGATATTTTTATGCCCAGAGTGAAATTTTAGAACTTTTTGTATTAAATTGTAGAATAAAATATTGAATCTTTAGATAAAGTGGCATATCCAGTTCAAATCACTTGTGGATACTGATCAAAAGCCAATATATTCTATTCAATTTCCACTACTTTCTTTCACATGTTACAAACACAGCACAGAGCCTAAAATACCCCTTAGATGTTATCCTCAAATGCTGAGTATCTACACGAGAAAAGATTGTTTAGATGCGGGTTTTGCATGGTGTGGTGGGGGGGATATTAAAAAAAAATACAAACTCTCACACAACAATCAAAATTAAATGACAACTTAATTGATTGTCTTGTCAGTCTCAACAGTTTGGGTGGTGTGAAAGTAATAAATAAAATAGTATTGATGATACATAGTTAAAAAAAAATACAAAGAAGAAAAAAACTGGCGCCCAATGTGGGCCACACTCGAAAACATTTCACAAACAATTTAACTTCAAATAAGCCCAACCAAACGGAGGGAGAGAGAGTGAGCATATGGAGGGGGCGAAGTAAGGGGGTGAGCTACGGTTGGAGGGGAATGCACTGGAGCATACACCAACACGCCCAGAATAAAACGCCACCAACTCATTCGTTGAACATCAAAGTAAAAATTTTGTTAAAAAGCGCCAAGCGTATAGCGGCATAAACAAGTAGTGACATTACAAAACGTCGACATGGTAGAAGAGAGGAGAGAAGGGAGGGGCACTTGCCGCAAGGTAATATGCAAGTGCTCTGCTGTGGCATAATGTTCAAAAGAACCACCTGTGAGTGAGTTTGTGTGTGTGTGCATGTGTGTGTGTGTGTGTGGGTCATATAATTTTCAACAATTGAAGTAGGTGCAAGGCAAGGAAATGAGATTTATTATTAAAGAAAATGTAAAATATTAATGAAAATCTTTAATTATGGCAATTACTAGAACCGAAATATATATTTATTTGTTCATTAATTTTGTAATTAATATTATAATTAAGAAGTGAGTTGTACCCCTTAAGTATACTGAGCAAGACATTTCTTCAATTTCTTACTTAACTTAAATTGGAGAGCAAATGAAATTTACCTTCTGGCAAAAGATCTTCATTGACTGACTGGCTTCAATGTGATCTTTGTGGCAAAAAGGTGAATAATGCCTTGTTTTTTTGTGTGGTAATTAAGTTGGCATTTATATTCTTTATCTATGATATATCTGAATGAGATCTAATCTATCCTATTCATCCAAGACTTTCATTTAAGACCTCCTTAATCAACATCAATTTGACTTACTTTATTAACAAATATATTGGAATCGAATCAAAAAATTTATTTTTAAGCCAACTCTTTAACTTACTAAAGACAAATATAAGAGAAATTCTTAAAAGCAGTTGCCAATAAATTTGATTATAAGTTAAATTTTTCAAATACAATCCTATGAAACACATACACAAAAACAACCTAAGGGCGACCCCAAATGAAGTTTCTTTATAATTAATTTCTGCGTTTCATTAAAAATTTTCACTTATTGTTTCTAAAATTTTTTTGTTTGCAATTTCCCTTTCTTGCTTTCGACTATTTTTTTCGTTTTTACATATTGTAGGGCGGCCTTCTTTGCAATTTCTTTGTTTTTATTAATAAAAAGAAAGGTTGACAAAAATAGAAAAAAAAAAGAAGCAAAATTCGCGCGGCATCTTATCGTCGTGTGGGTAATTGTAGACTTTGAGACTTTAAGAAATCGTCGCCATGACTTTCGCGTCACACTTGGCCAGTAAAACAAAAGTATTTTGTCTTACAATTTTTTTTTGGCCTGTCCGGTTGAGTATATGCAAAAAACAAAAAGCCGAAAGAAAAAGAAAACACAGAACTGAGCAGCTCATTAAAAGCCACGCTCCAGTTAGAAGCCAACACTATAAAGTTTTATCAAGTTGTTTTTTTTTTTTTTAACTTTGTCTAATTATGGCTAGCCAAGATTTGAGATTTTATTGAATTTTTCTACCAACAGCGACAGAATTGCCAAGAGGCAACACTTTGACCTAAATAAATGCCACAAAATTTCATTAATTATATGATTTGAAATTGATTAACAAAATATACAATGCATTAAACCGCAGACAAAAAAAAATGGTATCATGCCGGATATGGATTACTTTTCGCATATTTTGTGTGGATTACCTAAAAAATGAATTAACAAATTCATTTGTTAACCCATTTGCAATGCGGGCAATTGACAATCTTTAATATTGAATTGAATTCAGTATCTAATGCTCTGATTTCTATTAAGGACAGGTCATTAGGGTATGATCTAAGCGATATTTAAAAAGAAAGATTTAGTAAGGAAAGTTTGAGATAGTTTTGGAGGGCATATGGAAAAGTACATCAACTTCGTTACATCAAGGATAGTTTCCGTATTTCCGTATGTAAAAAGACAACAAACAAAATAAATATTGTCGAATTGTATGGCGGGAGGTGGTTTACTCAATTAAAATATTTACTTTAATATATATCCATACAATTTTCCGCCTTTGCCTTATAAATATTTGCCCATAAAACGCAATTCTCACGCTTTATCTCTAAATATTCAAAAATGAAAATTACACAAGACTTGGCCACTTTATGCAATGTTTTCTTTACATTAGTTTGTCTTGGGGTTTGGTTTACTTAAGTCAAAAGTTTCGTGTGCTTTGGCTTCTTTGCATAAATTTATTTTTATACATTTATATGGTATATATATATATATATATACTTATATATCGCGTTTATATATGTATTATTTTTTTTGTGTTTGTCATGCGAATTAAAGTTGTGAAATATTTTTTATTTTACTGCTGATATATGCAATTTGATTTATACATCAAACTTATTTGGGACATTCACAGCAAAAAACGCTTTGTTAATGCATTTAACGATTCTCTTTATTTCTGTTGCTAATTAAGCAATATTATTGTTTAGTATTAAGTCAATAAATATTGTACAATTATGTTGCACGTCTTTTTCTATGCTTTTCGGTGAACTGGAACAGTGACATCATTCCTCTTAATCTATTTCATTTTTTTTTACTTCGGGGCAACAATTTCCAAATAAATTTCTAATAGACTGAATTATATGTTTTTATGTTGTTAAAATACAAATCTAGTATAAATCCAGTTAAACTAAAGCTAGACCTATCCCAACGAACGAATATTAAATCAAGATTTAGGCACAGTTTGTCCTTCTACAGGCTTAAGAAACCTAATGAAAGAATGAACTATGACAAAGGATAACGATAATATTAAATTATTCAATAAAAATCTTTATCACCTCCAAATCTAAAATTAAAATTTGTAAAAAACAATATAAAATTGTTATCTAATATGCGAAGGAATAGGAAATTAGAAATACTTTCTTCACCCATAATATTAATGTCCCAATAAGGAAAAGGATCGAAAGTTACAAATAAAAGAAACTTCACTTGTTCCCGTTTTGAGCTCAGTTTAAAAATTTATTAAATAATTGTTGCATTATTTATAATTTTTGAACAATGAGTTGAAAGTTTCGCATATTTAAGGGTTGGCAAAATGAGGACAATTAGTTTATTGTTTTATTAAATGATAGAAATACAAATGCAGTTAAAATTGTTGTGTGGATTTGAAATTGTGCCCGACACGTTTTCAAATCAAGATTTTACAAATAAAAAAGAATATTTTGAAGAGAAATTTGCCTTACATTACTTTATTTTACAACGCTTTGAATCATATAGAAAACGATTCTTCAAAGCTTATTAGATTAATCTTTAAATAAATAAACATAAATAAAATAATACTTGCATATGTGCATATATAATATTTAAAAAATTTGTGGCTCTTTGAGTAAACGATCTCAGTTTGTAGGCGAATTTCGAAAGAAAAGTTCTTATAATTCCAAAAAATAAGGTTACAATGTTTTCAAGATGATCTTCTAATGATAAGTTTGTAGTTTTCTATGTTACTCTGTCACACAATTGGTGTGTGTAGGCCTTGGTGTTACATTTCTTCTCCTCACCTTTATTTGTGCCCAACAATAATTACACCCATATTTCCTTTGTGCCAACTTTTCTTTGCTTAGATATATAATGGACAAAAGTATTATTTTGTACAGTTTTTTTTTTTTTTTTTTGCTCATTTCACTTTACATAAGTTGTGTGTGGTTCGTTTTGTGGTGTGCTTTTTTTTTTTTTTGTGGCGGCTTTCAAGTTAAAGTCGAAGTCGAAGTCGAAGTCGAAGTCGCTGTTGCCGTTTCCTCCGATCTTCGTGCTGTTATTTGCTGTTTCCCCCATATTTCTCTTCATTTTTTTTTTTTTGAAGTTAGTCGCGCGCCGCTTTTTCAAACAAACAGACGTGTGTGCGGTCTCAGATTGTAGAGACATACTTGGTATAACAGTTGTGAGATATAGAGATAAATATATATACAGTTTGACAAGCACTGCTTTGCTGTGGTTATTACGCAGGCGCTCGCGCTCTTCTCTCCCTTGTTTGTTTTGTAAAATGGGTCTCAACGAATTCGTCTCACTTTTCTACGGTTCATCGCAAAATCTAGATGGCTCCAAAACGGCATCCATTTCAACATATTCATTGCCAAGTGTCGCGGATGTGAAGGAGTTTCGTTTGCAAATGTTGAAAAATCATAAAAATGTACAAACCAAAAAGTATAATTACAAAGATTATCCAAATGAAGTGAAATATGGCAAAAATATTATAGCACCAAATACCACTGGCGGCGGCGGCGGTGGAGGAGGAGGAGGAGGAGGCGGTGGTGCTGGTGGTGGATTAGGAGGAGGAGCGGGTAGTGTTAAAAAATTGCTCAATAATAACAATAATAGTAATACCAACAATAAGAATTTGGGTGGAAAGGCCATCAAAGTGATGCCCGTCACAAGGATACCCACAAAGAAAGCATCATCCACTGGCACCGATTTGGATTTATATCGTTCATATAACAAAAAATCCTCCTCCTCCTCCATAACAAACTCATTTTCCTCGTGCTCAACAACATCCACATCAACATCCACAACGTCCGGCTCAAATTCATCTTTTTTATGGAATTCATTTCGTCTACCACGTAAACAGAAATCAGCTTTATCAGATCACAAGAAACGTGGTGGAGGAGCAGGAGGTGGAGGAGGAGGAGGAGCAGGTGCTAATACTATTCGAGTTACTGCCGGTAAGTGAAGCAAAGGGAAAAATCAATTCTCTCTGCCATAAATTGCTAATTTGCCATAGAGAATGAAAAAAGAAAAACATAATCATTGGCCAGACGTTGGTTATCTTATGATTATCATCAGCAGCATTGACCAACCCCCCCCCCTCGGCTCTGACCCATTTCAAGAGATTCTCTTGCTGTCGAGAACAATGGAAGAATTCTCTTCTTCAATGCCTGGAACCCAACATCTTGTTTTTTATTTTTTTTTTATGCTTAACAAGTGAGAGATGGGAATCTTGGTATAATGTTTGAAATTATTATGTTTGACCTATTGCCCAAGGCAGAATACTTTTTTAGCCAACTGTTTAAATAATTTAATACCAAAAGACAAGAAATTTTACATGGTCTTGTTTAATGATCAGCAATTTTTTTGTACACAAAGTGTAAGGCGGATTTTTAATTATAACTTGTTAGCTTTTCTGCCTAGTAATGACATTTTGGCTTAATTATGATGTATATATAGAGACTATATACACATTGGAACAATCTCTGTCTTAATTACAAAAACTTTTGCAAGTCATTTATGTTAAAAAAGAGACATCAGCAAGTTTTTCTTGAAGAAATTAAGTTATTTGGATTTGTGTTTTAAAAACAAATATTTATTTTTGGTAATATAGCCCTGCCTAATGACTAGTGTTGGTTAACGAATTTTCTCTTTAAGGGTTTTTTCCAGTAATGAAAATATATTTTAAATTAAAATAATAAATAACTAACTTGTTGACAAAAAATCTTATATCATTTCATAACTAAAACTAAAGATTGGAGTCAGTAATAAAATAGTAAAAGTAGTTTTGGAATAGAACACTAATTAGAAAGGCTGTACATTCAAATAGGCACTAAACTCGGTTTTCCATTAATTTCATAAAACACCTTTGTGATAAAATAATTTGACATATGACTTGGCTCAATATGTCTAAAAAATGTTATCTTTATCTTGTTTTAAAACTTTAAATTTACAATGCTTCAAGCCCTGTTTAATGATCGTTCTAAAATCCGACGAGAAAGTCTAGAGTTTTAGTCCAAAGCTGAGGTTTTATCTGGAAAGCTTTGCTTTTTAAGTTTCAGTTTTATTTTTGCTTAAAGCATTGAGTTAAAATTTAGTTGAAAACTCTACGTACCCACTGTATATGCATTTTTAGCGATATTTTAAAATTTACTGGACTATATCAATAGAGCTCAACTCCTGTTGGTTGCCTACTAATTACCAATAATTCTTACAAATTCTTAGATTCTTGATTTGCGTTTATAGGTCCAAATTTGTGTTTTACAGTGTATTCATAAAATGTCCTCTCGATAATTTTCTTGTAGCCATTAATATTGTCATTTGAGTACTAATCATTATCATGTTATTTTAATTACCAAGTTGTTTGACACTTTCCTCAACTTGGCCAACTATAACAAGTCTGCGCATGTTCGTTCCGTGCTTTAGGCGCAACAAGAACATGTCTCGTCCATTGAGACATGTGTATCTTGTTTTGCCGGCCCTCAGAATGGACCATATATTGATTTTTACCGTCTACAAAAGCTTTTAGAATGTGTCTGTCGCTTCATATTGCGTGTTAGCCATACTGTACTTGGCCACAATTTGGATGAGTGTTGTCAACTGCTAACCCCCCCCTCCAACCCTAAGAGTAACAATAACAAACAGTGAGTCATCGACAGAAGCTACCCCAACAACGATAATAGCAGCAACAACAACATCAGCGAGTCAACTTTCGCAGTCACTTTCTCTCGCTCCCTCGTAGCATAAAAGTTGCATAATGTACATCAAGCTTCGTTTTTTTGTCCTTTGACACACTGACACTCATTAGGCGCCCACGAGAGCGAAAGAGAAAGAGAGAGAGAACTTGTACGAGAAACGAACTTGCGCAGTTGATTGCAAACTGTTATACACTGATTGTTTACAGTGCTTGTGAAACTGTAAATCTTTTTAGAGAACATTTTTGACTTGAAAAGGAAAATGATAATACGCAATTGTTGTTGCCAAATGAAGTTGAGGAGTGACTAAATTAGAAACTTTAACTTTTGTTCAATCTAGTTTTTATAAAAAATATAGAAAATAAAAATTAGATATTAGGTTAGAACGCTCTTATAATATTTTCCTCAACCCAACATATGTTCATGTTTTCTATGAGTATAGAAGACTATATAAATTGAATATGTTTGCTTTGGTTTAACAAGATTTATTTCTATATACATACATAAATGTATGTATATGTATATTTATGTTTTTTTCATTTATATATATTTTTTATATTCATTTTTTTCGGCAATTTCAAGTGGCTTTGCTTTCAAAAATTTCAAATTTTATTGGCCAATACACATTTTGCTGCGCATAAAAATATAAGAAAAAAAATAAAACCAAAACAAAAAACAACCGAAAACCAATTAAATCTTTCAGTTGCGTTAATTAACGGTACTCGGGGGCTGCCTCTCTGCTTTTGATTAACAAACTGTGACCACATAAAGCAGACGCCTCCAGCTGAAGCTAATGAAGTCAAGTGCAGAGTTTTTGTTAACGGTAATTCAGATCAACTACAAGGCAACTGCAGCAACAAACAGCAACGGCTGTGCAACAAAGCGCAACAAATTGTTGCAACCAGATCGGCGGCAGCATAAAAAATTGATTGATCAATGATTTTCAGTCTCAAGTTGCTGTTGTGTAGTGTAGTTTGTGGTGATTATTTTTGGCCGCTGGCCAACTTTTGCACTGCTGCTGCTGCTGCTGCCCAATGGTCACTCGACACAAACACACAAGGGGCGTATGCGCAATCACATTAGCATATTGAGAGATAAGCAAAACTATAACTAATGTTGCTGTGTGCTACTTGCATTGAACTTGCAACAAGTGAACAACGAACTCAGTGCAACCTTGATTGTTGCTGTTGCTCTTGTGCGCTGGCAATGTTTGGTACTCACATAATTAAGGTCGTGTGCCTGTTGCTTCAAATGGAAGTGGGCCGATGTAAAATCGAACAACAATTAAGTAAAGGCAAACAAAAAAGAGCTCAAAATCAACTTTAAAGCAGAGTTTTTAGTGCGTCATATAAATAATTTGTTATAAAGTAAGCCTAAGCCACTTGAGCTATAACTCGATTACATAATAAGATACTATATCTTTATTTTGGAGATGTGCGAAGGAATGACTTATCTGTGATGTAGAAAATTTCTATTCTGTTGTGAAATTTAAAGTTTGAGTTAATGAAAATATTTAAGAGGTTTTGTAGAGCTTTTCTGGTACGACTAACGATGCTGCGTCTGTGTCAAATACAACTGATGCGTTGTTTATATTTAATACAAATGGCAAAAGATATGAAAATTAATATGAAAATATATATAGAACCTATTATCTATACAGTATACAATAAATCACAAGGTAATTTGCCTAACTGAACTTGCCTAATCTTGATTATCTAGAATATATACACTTTTGGTAAATTTCTTTTGCTTTTAAAAGTATTTTTCCAAGTGTATTTTATATGCATGAGAAAGCAAATATCGCAAGAGTGATGTCAGCTATAGAGAAGGAAAAAGTGGCCACTCTCTGGCGACAAGAAGATGATGTGATGAGGCGAGTAATCATTTCAGACTCATAATGCATTCTCAAAGAAGTCATTTAATTGTTTTAGCAAGGCGATTCTTGACCCAGCAGGCGGGAAGCATGCGGCGTATACGTAATTTTATAAAAACCAGAAAGGGAAAAAGAAGAAAGCAAATAATGGGTGGGTTGAGTATCTGAATGTTTGTTTTTTGTGTGGTGGCGTCAAATTAATGACCCACACATAAATCAAAATATAATGCCCACCACAAAATCATAACCAGCTGTTGCTACTGTTTAATCCAAAGAAGCAGCAACAACAATAGAAATAATATAAATAATTATTACACATGAGGCCGTGCCCCATCATGGCCTAGTGAACTTGTCAACGAGTGTTAATTGCGTCGCCTCGCACCAGATAGTGTGTGGTGGCACAGGCACAGTGGAAACGACTTCCAAGGCATTTGTGAAAATTAAGCACATTGTCTGTGTGTGAGTGTGTGTGTGTGTGTGTAAGAGAGTGTGTTTAAATCGAGTCACTCACTAAGTCCAAGCACGAAGTGTCTCGATGTTTTGGCAAAAAATATATTAAATTACTTACAATGTGTACATAATGGGCAAATGGAAATAAGTAATAATAAATTATTCAATTTTCCAACACGCACAAATCCGTTGAATTATTATAACCCACTGCGGGGGGGTTCGCTCACTGAAGTTGTTGGCCAAAAACCAAGCGTAACAAAGAGATTTGCTAAAAATAAATTTTAATTTTTGGCTCAGTGGAAATTTCCATGGCTACAAAATGGTTTCTTGAAAGTTACAGACAAAATGCTGTGAAATTATGATTAAATTAATCATGAGACAAAG
The DNA here is from genome assembly GCA_035045865.1 of Drosophila austrosaltans. NCBI lineage: Eukaryota > Metazoa > Arthropoda > Insecta > Diptera > Drosophilidae > Drosophila > Drosophila austrosaltans. Next base: position 3,408,869 of record JAWNOQ010000083.1, read on the forward strand.
AAAAAATTAATCATAAGAAATATTAAATTTCCTAATCAAAAATTTACATTCTATAGTCATTTAGTTGTTTATTGTTTTGCGCGTCGTTTGGATTCTCACCGTAGTTTTCAATTAAAAAAGATTTTGTAATCGAAATCAACACGGGCCTAACATGGGACCAGATTCGCAACTGATAGAAAAAACTACTTTTGTTTTCGAAATCGTTTTTTGCTAAATAATAAGGTTTCGTTATTGGAAAAGTTGTAGCAAGCGGTTTTGGAAATCTTTAAAGAAGTTATTATCTGTTAAACAATACAATTCATTTATATAATATTGCTAAAGATAAACCTAAACTTTTGAAAACTTTTACTATCCTAGTTATCTTTCTACTTTTGACTTTACAATAGTTCTGAAATATATAAAATATATGGCACTAAAACCGCCATATCTGTATGACATTTTCTTATTTAAGTTTCAGATATTATATATGTATGTATATATATCTGTATAATATACTTGGGTAGCTCATGAGTGAGTGAGCCAAAATGAATGGCTCACTGAACTGAGCCACTGAGTTTGTTCATTCAATATGGCTCAGTTTGGCTCACTAGCTCATTTTGGCTCACTAGCTCAGTTTGACTCACTAGTTCAGTTTGGCACACTAGCTCAGTTTGGCACACTAGTTCTTATGGTTCGCCCAACTGGCAATCGCAAAGTGAACTTATAAGCTATCTACAAGTGAGCCAGTGAGCCATATGGGTGAGTTCTCTCACTTCAACAAAAAGAACGAATGAGCCAGTTCACCTCAATGAGCTGCTTTTACCCAAGTATACTGTATAATAACATGTTCTTTTTAGGTTTCTGATAATTTATATGTACATATATAATGTTCTGATATTTTATCTGTATAACATTTTCTTATTTAGGTCTAAAAATCGGTTTACTGTTTTCATTAACAGATTCTATCTAGTTTTTGAGTTATCTGATTCTGAATAAGTCGGTCTTTTTATCATACTGTTTGATAGTAATTTATCGATTTTTATAATTAACGGTTACTTAAAAGAACCATCTTATACACAATGGAATAAGTGTTAACTACAGTTTAGTAAAATTTAAAAAAAAACCCATTTTATATGCTTAAAAAAGAATTTCAATTGAATTTTTATTACTCCAGGGAGGTTTCTGTTTTGTAGACCTAAAGAACGACTTCCTTAACCAAAGTGAATTTCTAAGTTTCTTATATGTTTTTGGTATAGTAAGTTGCTGATCTACTTTGAGATTTGCATTATGTTTCGTTATTATTTAATTTTGATAATCAATTTGCTATTGATTCACATTTTGAACGTATGTATGAATTTTGTTCAGTGTATTTCCAATGACCATGTGTAGATATGACTCTTCTTTGTTGGCTAAACGATCATGATCATAATCCACCACATGGTGAAATCAACACACACAATTAGCAAAATGCTCGTCGCGTTTTTCTGTGGCGTGCGCGCGCCCCTTTTTTATTTTTTGAAATTAAATTCATTAACAGTTTATGTTTAGAACTTTGTCGGATCGTACATACGTTTTTTTATTTCTCTATTTTGTTGTTGTTCTCATTGTTGTCGTCGTCGTCGTTTTCGGCGCGTTCAATGTGAGTGTGTGCATAGAATTCGAAATTGATTTTCGATAGAAAAATGTTTCGCAGTGCAGAAATTAACCCCTTGAAGAGGTCATTAAACATATCCCCAAGTGATGATGTCCCAAGCAATTAAAATTGAATTGTCTGCTAAGCATCGCCATGCAGCAGTCGTTAATTGAGAGAGAGCCCTGTGCAGAATTTAAACCAAATAGAGCGGAAGTGCTTAAGCCACCCTATTTCCAAGTGGTGTAGTAGTTATGATGGAGCAAGTGGTAAATGGAGTGGTGGGCGACGTCTCTAATGATTTGCTAGCGATGGCAAATGCAATTATGAAATCATCGAAGGATTTTCAAACCTGTGATTATGAAAATGCCGAAGATGAGGGTATTGGCGGTAAGTTCTTTAGTAAAACGAACAAAACGAAATGCAGTGAATCTTGAAAACTTTCTAACCGGTTTCAACTTGTTTAGCATTTGAGTCGCAATTTCCGTTTTGGGCTTATAATAATTATTATTTTTAATGCACACGACGACAACTACACAAAAAGAATTTAACAAATCGTTAAGTAAAGCACATTCATATGCTCATATGTACAGATGATGTCTGACCTAGAACTTTTTGCCACATATAAAAACATTATTTTGGCATTAGATTTTGTTCTCTACATGAACTAGGGCATATTTACTTTGATATATATGATAAAACAAAAAGGAAAATGACATTAAAAATGTTTTCTGTGAACTTTTTTATTGATATTTGTTTAATTAGTTCAACTTTGATGCGGTTTTCATGTAGTTTGTTTATCAAAAGCATTTGATTTATGTATTTTATGTTAGCTATGGAAACATTCCATTTAGACTATATTCAATTTATATAAATTGTATGTTTGCAATTTACAAAAGAATTTGAAATTAGCTTTCGGTACGAACGAACATATAAAGTTTAAAGTTCACTCAAATCAATTTTAATCACTTTTCAATATAATTGCCTATTGTTTGAATTTAGATTTGTTTATGAAAATATACCAATGAGTAATGCTTGCTTATGATTATTATTAAACATTTCGGTTTTTAGTGTTAAGAAACGGATAACCAGTAATAAAATAAGATTTTGGTTATTAAGCACTCATTTGGAATCGAAGATTAATGATATATTATTCTAAATAATTCAATTAATTTGTTGAGATCGAAGAAAGAAATTTTTTATACAGCAAAATAAATATATACAAGTTCTCTCATTTTTATACTCTTGCAGAGGGTATTATAAAATTGGTCAGATGTTTGTAACGCATAGAAATATACGTTTCCAACCCCATAAAGTATATATATTCTTGATCACCATCAATAGTCTGTCCGTCTGTCTGTTTGAATCACGATGACGGCCTCAAATTTTAAGCCACATGGTTGAAACATGAAAAGTTAAGTTCCTTAATCTATCAAGTATGAAAAGTGTGAAAGTTAGACGGATCGGATAATTATCACTGGAGCTATTAACTAAAGGTGGTGGAGGTACCTCGAGTAAAATAAGCAATTTTCTTTGGCAGCAAGGAAACAAAAACAAATTCCAAGAAATCTGCCGTACAAACCCGAGTTCGAATCCGCGCGGCACCAAATAAGAACTTTGATGGTTCAATGCTCGGTGAAGAAGTGAAAATTTTTAGATGTGCTTTTTCTTTTTTTTTTTTTGATTTTGTTAAACCAATTATTTTGCTGCAAGGGTATACAAAGCCGAAGTTAGCTTCTTTGATATTTGTAATTAAACTAGATAATTATTTAATTGCTATTTAATACAAATAGTAAGTCAACAAATCTTATAAATATCTAAATTAAAAACTCTTTTAAAACATAAAACAAAAGTTAATTTTTACCAATATAATATAAAAATTTTAAATAAAAATATTTTTGCTATCAATAAGATATCGAGAATTTAAGATTAGTTCAAAACTTTGTCGGTTGAACAGAAACAACATATTTTTTTCATTTCAACGAGAAGGCTTTAATTTTTCATGCTAATTTGTTTACCATGACGATATATGCAAATCTTTTTTGCTTTTAAAACATTTTCATATATATTTTTTTCTTTGTTAATTCCATTTATTATGAAAAAGCAAAAAACATTTCCATAATATAATTTTGTCTGCCCTCATTTCGTATGTTTGTTTTCTTTCCATCAACTGCAAATTTGCATTGAATAATATATTTTCTATATGCTATACATATATTGCATCCCATCATTATTTGCTATTGCCTCTTTAATTTGTTCAATATATGTTTTTGTGGCAAATAAAGTGAAATGCTGAATAGACACAGTAAAAATTCAATACACACACTCGCCACAACTCTTGGTCTACAATTTATCTAAAAATAAGCATTAGAACTTGTGCCAAAAACAAAAATCGGACGAAGAAAATAGAAAAAAACAAGAACGATAAAAAAAACAAATGAAAAATTACGCCAAAGCGCAGAGAAGAAACAACACTGACCTTGAAATATGTCTCTGCTGGGCTTTACGAGTTTTTCCAAAAGAGACATTTTCCCAATGTTTTCCTATAGAATAGAACAATACCGTGGGCTGTATGTGTGTGTGTGTGTTATAAATCCTTTGATACATGTCTTTCAACAGAATCTCAAGCATCATATGAAGAATTGGCTTTTGGTTTTTCTTTTTTTTTTGCTTTTGTGATTGACATTCAACAGAATCGATCGATGGCGCGGGTCTCAGCAGCATATGAATGAAATATACATCCCGTCCTCGAAAAGTTCTCCCAATGGGCTATGGCCTGGTTTTCCATTTGTTTTTTTATTCTTCGTGTTCTCTTTATTAGTTTTCCTTTATGTCAATGTTTACAATGTGAATTTGTTTATGAAAATCGAAAAGCTGTTGCCGGTTTCCTCTCAATATACAAATATAGGACAGAAAACAATAATTTAATCATGGACAGATTGGGTCGAAGGGGGAGAAGCTAAGTATACTTTAAACTGTCAAAGTTGAACATTTATTAAAAGTTTTTGGTTCAGAAAGAAGAAAAGTTTTCATTTATGCATGATTTATTAAAAAGGCAAAATGTGCAAAAGTAGCAAATAAATTTATTTCAATTGTTGTAGGTTCGTTTATTGTTGAAATGGTATATCAGTATATCATATTTGATATCTATTGATCAATAAATTTGGAATTTTAAGGTGGTCATTGACCTAAAAAAGAAGTCAATTAATTGCCTGAAATGAATTGAATTGAAAATGTTAATGACAAATCATAAATTTGAACATTTTTTTAGATTTAGCTTAGCAAAAATTTTAAATTGAATCCTCTCATAGATGTTTTATTGTATAGCTAAAACTAATCTCTTGAAAAATCCTTATTACTTTATAGAATATACATTTAGTTTGTTTGACATAATTCAGGAAGTAAAGAAAATGGATCTACCTATTTAAAATTAGCTATAAACTAATATTTTTGGAACTGCTTCACGGATATGAATACTTGAACTAAGAGCTGACCCATCGATTAGTCCACCTGTGTTTGCTTATTAATATAGAACGTATCCAAGTCAATATTTTCTTAAATATAAATCTTTTGCTTTTTGACAGAACCAGGTACCAGGTGGCCATTTATCTTTAGACAAAAAGCAGATGGTATCAAAATTTTCATAGACTCAAAAAAGTTATATACAATGATGTTCATATAGAAGCGATATGTACAATATAAAACTATATTTATCGCAGTCTCTATAAAAACATCTTAAACTAGTATATGTATTTGCAAATTTATCCATATTATTGTATCCTTATAAAAGAATTGATTAATTTCAACATATTCACATTCATCTTTAGTCAAACATACATATGTATATATATAAATATATATTTTGTAGCTAGGTATTTGTTTTGAGGGGTTTTTCCTTCGACACTTTTTCACATCCACTTGCTCGCTCATTCATTCATGTATTCAATGTTTCGAACTTCGGTCAGCCTCAGAATCTCATAATGACGGTTTGGGTTTTCGATTGAGTTTGGGTTTCAGTTTCTGTTAAAAACTCAACATGTGTCAACCTCGTCGCTGCAGCACAGTGGGTTGATAGATGCCTGACCCATACCACTGGACCGTTTGTGCATTGTGCGGCTCATGCGGCGAGCAGCATACATATATTCCATTTGGTGGACGATAGCACTGAGAAATAATTGAAATTCCAAAATCTCATATTTGGCATTAGGCAGGTCTCCATCCCCCCTCTCTCTCTCTCTATCTCACGCTGTGGAAGTTGTTTTGTTGTTTTTTGGTATGGGCTTATGCGTAGCCGTCAACCAGTCTTAACCCATGGCGACCCACAAAGCGTAATTAAAAAATGTGCAAAAAACAAAAGCTCGTCTGGCAAATGGCATTTCAATTAGATGCTAGCAGCAAAAAACTAAATTCACTTGAAACTTGGATCCCAAATTTTCCAAATAGACATAGTGTTTTTACCCCATCTCACCCCCTCTCCTCTCACTCCCTTGAAAATCTCGTCTCTGTGTCTGTTTCTGTTTCGTTTCTCGCTTAGCTCGAACTTTAATTGCAATTTAACTGCAAATTGGTTTAGTTACGTTGAGAAGAGGAGAGAGAGAGAGAGAGAGGGGAGTAGAGAATCCAACATTTACTTTCTGTGGGCGTCAATAAACCAAGTCAAGTGGGGCACATTCAAATCTCAGCTAAATTGCTCAAGAGATTATAAGTGTATATATATATATAGATGTGAACCATGAGTTGAATGAGTATAAAGATAAACATATTTGAAATGCCATTCAAAATCTGATAAGAAGAATACTGAATATGAGTTTGTATTAGCTAATTGGCGACTTAATTGAACAGCAAGGAAATAGAAAATAAACAAAAATAAATGTAAATTCTTTATAAAGTTTTATAGGATTAGCAGATGTAAAGTAAGATCGTGTTTAGATAAGGAAAACCTATCATTTAATTAAGCATCACACATCACGAGTTTAAGCCCGAAATAATCAGAAATAACCTTTAAATAAGTTCAATATACAATAATATCTTTGGATGCTTCAGAAGTAAATATAGTCAATATCCAATCATTTCCATCTTTTGGATGCTTTTGAACTACAATTTTCTTGTCAGTAATTAAGACCTATATAATTCGTTTAGTTTGAGCTCAATTAAAGTGTTTCTTTTCAACTAAACAAACGCTTAAATCGATCTCTGTATCAAAGGTTATTTTATTCTTTCTCATATCTTGTTGCCTTTGGTTTTTTGGGAAATTCCACGCGCCTCCCCTGACAACACTTTTCACACCAAAAACACCAGCAAAATGAAAACGAAAAAGAGAAAAAAAAACCAAAAATTTACTCAATGAAACACACCCGCTAAGCTGAGTTTTCCCTCCAGGGTCGTAAAAATCCCAGCAAAGTGAAAGAAAAAGAAAAATGTGAACTATAACTACTGAGGTGGTCGGTTTTGGTGGGTCATAAAATTTTCACTTGCTGTGAGAATTTTAGTTTTCCCCTAACCCCTAGAGAGAGAGAGACTGAACAACTTGTTGGCCAGGCCGTGAGAAAATTGAAAATTGGGAAATTATATTTTTGCAAAGCAAGTCTCAGGATATTCTTCTTTCTGTAGAGAACTTTTGGCCTTGCAATTAATTAGTCGTAGCTAATGTCATTTAATTGCCTAATTGCCAAAAAGAAAAAAAACAAAGAAAATAGAGAAAATTTTCCGCCTGTCGTGTGCCAGACGTGCCTCATCTCACCTGCTGGCGTGTGTCAGGGCCAAGGTTTTGGCCTTTTATTAATAATTGCCAAAGAATTTCTTCTCAGAAATATGAAAAAAAAAAAAATTAAGCATAAATTTCTTCGAGTTATATAAGAAATGAGGAAATCTTTGGACTTTTATTTAACTTGACTTGATTATGTGCAACAACACCCAACTAACTGATCAACTTTGTTTTTGCCATGTTTTTTTTCCTCTTTTTTATCTTGTAGTCATTAAAGATTGCACAATTCGTTGGTAAAGCGGTTTAAAGCCAAGTCCAGTTTCAGTCAATTGCCAAACGGTTGTCACCAAATTGTCAAGCCATTCGAATAATGCTAATTGAGTTAATGGACTTGATTTGTTTTGCAGCTGACAATTTATGTGGGCTTTAATGCAAAAAGACGCGGGATTACTTTTGAGTTTTCGAAATGTTAAAACATTTTTTACTTGGAGGAGAAATTCAAAAAAATGCAAAAACTGCTTGTTTTTAATAATGTGAGTTTATACATATTTTGTATCTGCATGAATTGTAGGGAGGCTTGATGTAAGTCCACATTGAAGTCCACAGAAATGCTACAGTAAACAGCTGAGCAAGTGAATCTGGGACTTAAGATATTGGGCTTAATGGGTATAAATTCATAAGATAACCAGATGAAAATATCCTAAATATTAAGACAATGTAGAATATAATTATATTTAATTTGGAATATCATTTCGACTGTCTTTAATCCTAAAACTTTGATAAAATGTTGATGAATGTTCGAAATGTAACGTCATGTCATTTCTTAGATCCTCTTTCCAATTAGTGGTGTATTATCTTAATAATACCCCACTTGAACGTTTGAACGAGATTATTGATTTGGGTGTACTCATGGACCACAAATTAAATTTTACTCGTCATATTAATATCACTGTCAATAAAGCCATGAGTGTTCTTGGTTTTGTTAAGCGATGGTCGAAAGAATTTGACGATCCTTACACAACCAAAACTCTTTTTATTTCACTGGTCCGCCCCATTTTGGAGTATGGATCATGTGTTTGGTCTCCACAATATGGATCACACCAAGTAAAAATTGAATCTGTTCAAAAACAGTTTTTATTTTTTGCTCTTCGTGGTTTAAACTGGGATCGAAATGTTAACTTGCCTTCCTATTCTAAAAGACTTCTTTTAATTAACCTTTCCTCCTTACTTAATCGTAGAGTAATGCTTGGTACTTTGTTTATCCACAAGCTTTTGAATGGACAAATAGACTGTCCTAATTTATTCAATCAGGTCAATCTATCTGTTCCTTGTAGACTAACCCGTAATTATGTCCCTTTATCTTTAACACGCTGTACTTCCAACTATTCTTTGCATGAACCTTTCTGAGTTCTCTGCTCCGACTACAACCGCCTTTATTCTGTAATCGGATCAAAGTTCTCTATATCTATTCTAAAAACTACTATTTTAAGTTATCTATCTAGAAGTTAGTCTTAATTAGTATTTTAGTTGTCGTCCGTTGTCCACGTGACTTCGTTTTTGCATGCTGTCTGATAGGGTTCGCGCTTTGTCCTGGTGTCGCTTGGACCACTTGAACGTACTGCGCATTGTACGCGTCAAGGTCCAGAAGAATATATTAGAATTATATAATATTGAATTTATTTAAAAGGTTTAACTATTTGAATTGAGGTATAGGATATGGAAAGTGGGTCTTGTCGTTTTTTCCTTGCCGTTTCAAAAGTAATTTGTAGTAATTAATCAAAGTAACGTTGCCCTGTACTCGATTTAGATTTACTTCTGAAATATTGGGATTACGAATCTGAATATGTTAACTAAGAGACAAAATATATATGTAAAAGTATTTAAAGGCAAAAACTTGATTGCTTGTACCACCCCAACCAGTCCTTTAAACAAGCCCGTCTAAGACTCTGGGTGTGTATGTCCGGAAGAAAACGCACCAACAAATCATTTGTCTTGTCTTTTGTGTAGAGTGACAATTTTGTATGAAAATTTATGCCATAACCATAGACAAAACGCATTGATTATGGTCTTCAAGTAGTAGCAACAAATACCAACAATATTAACAACATGAACAGCAGAGAGACGAGACACAACCAACTTGTTGAGGAAATTGTATAAATTATGGTCCGACATTCGATCAAAGCAGAAACAACAACAGCAGCAGCTCGCGCGGTTACTGAACTCTTTTCCCCAAAAAGAAAAAAGAGAGTTTGCTGCGGTTTATTTCTGGTTTTGGTAAGCTCTCTGTTGTAAGCTTGTCAAGGCCAATTTGTCTTTTAGCCACGCATCTTTTACTTATTAATTGAAGTTTGATATATGGTTAAAGCCAGACGATTGCCCTCCCTCCTCTATCTGTTGACCTCTTGGGCGTGACCAGACACTTACACCTTAAAGTGAAGATTGGCGATGATGTTGATAATCTTGTTAATGATGCTTTCCCTTTTGTTGCGGTTTTCAAGTCTTGTTTCTTATTTTTGTGTCTTTTTTTTGCCAATTACTCATTTGTTTGTAGAAATGACTCACAACAGACACATTTTGTTAGTTGGCTCATCAGTATGATGTCTTACTATATCTTACGCCAGAGATACAAACAACTTTCCCTTCGTACAACAATTTATATAATGCCAGTTATGATGATTATATCATTTTTAAACATATTTTCTTATTTCATTGCAGAATCCCTACGTTCCGGCGTTGATCAAACTGAATTGCAAGAGCTCACAAATATTCAGATCAAACAGCAAAATGATTCCACAACACCTAGAGATTCGAAACGAGCCTCGATTAGCAATGAATTGCATTGCATTTGTGGTGCCGAAATCGGTTGCAATTGCCAAACAGAAGCCAAGGTGAAGAGATGTGAGGATACATCCAGGGAGACGGCTGGCGAATCTACAGCCGCCGTCACAGAACCTTCCCAGCTCAATGATGATGAGAACAAAGAAATTCGAACAGAGAATACAACATTAAATAATAGTACAAATGAGGTAAGAAATGGGGATATGTTTATCTGAAATTTGATATGCATAATCTTAAAAATAGTTACAAGAAACTTGTTAAATGGTTTAAGGAAAAAGAGAAACCAATTTTTTTTTTTTTTGCTTCAATCTTGGACTTTCTCTTGATAATAGATATACAATATATATAATACAGTTGGGCCTCGATTATCCGTGATCCGGTTAGCCGGGATTACCTGTATTATCCGTGATGGCACAATTTTTCTTAGACCTTTTTAAGAAGTTGTAAACTTTAATTTATTTTATGTATGCATACTTAATTAATTAAAAAATGTGTATAAACTTCTTAAATTAATGTTAATGTTATGTAATCAAAATTGTTATTCGATTAACCGTGAAAATCGACTATGCGTAATGCTTCTGTTCCCGACCATTACGGATAATCCCGGCCCGAGTGTTTTTATTGCTTCATTGGCACAAAGGGTGTTAGTTAGTTAGATTTAATGAAAATTAAGATATATTTTTATTAAATGAGAAATATTTTTTTATTAAATGAGAAACATTTTTGGACCTAACGAAAAATTAATACATATTTTGCTAATCGAAATGTCTGAAATGATGAATATTATGAAATAGAAATATTTTTGTAAGGTTTAGCAAACTAATCAGCTAATTCCAATTATGAATTAACTATTTTAAAGATTAAGATGTTTACTAAAATAAGTTTATGATATAAAATTTGCTTGTACTGAGAAAATTGAGAAATTTTGCTAATCAAAATGTTTCAAATGCGAAATCTTATGGAATAGATTAGAGGGTTTGCCCAGACGTTTTTGCAAATTAGCGTCAATTATGAATTATGAATTAACATTAATAATTATGAATTAACTCATTGACGATTAAGATGTTAAGAGAACTTTATGAAATAAAATTAGCTTCAACTGAGAAGTTTGGGAAACTATCTAAATAATTGCCCGACAATCGACTAACACAAATTATGCTTTCCGTTGTTAATCGCTTGTTGAGCAGTGTAACTGATTCCATAAATTGCATAAACTCTTATGGCTTAACTTAAATATGTGATAACTATTCCAATAATATAAATTGCAAAATTTTCATTTGCTGAAAATGTTTAAATCAAGACCAAAATCTAAAGCCTTAGTGAGGGTATGCTTCATATTTAGTTGATACTCCGTAAAAATTTTGAAATCTTACGTCTGTCTCAATTTACTTTGCGTTGAAACGTTTGTTCAAAGATTTAAGCAAGGGCAACATTTCGAAAAATGTCAAAATTATAAAACTTTTATTTTTTTTTGTTTTTATTTTAAAATTGAGTTTTATTAAATCTTCAAGTTAGTATATATTTTAAATTGCAGTAATATTAATAGGATTATGAGAATAACTGCAACAGTTGTGCGCTATCTAAGTTAAGGTGTAATGTTTGGGTGTATTAATAAGTTTTCCTTTGTTTCATTTTCTTAATTCTGTTTTTCGTTTTATTTCCCCTTTTCTTTTCTTTCGTTTTTCTTTTTTTTAGCCGCCATCAACAGGCGGAAGTGTGGTTAAAATGCCATTCAATTCATTACCGACGCTTGCCAACAATTACCTACAATATTCCGCTGTGGAAATTGCCGGCCTATATCCCGCCCTCAAGCCATTCACTGAAAATGGTTATATCGATTTTGCTCGATTGGCCAAATTCTTTGAATTGAACAAATTTGAGCGTAGCGAAGAGCATCGTCACATCATGGGACTCGCTGTAATGGTGCAGTATATGACTGAAGAGGTGAGTGGGCGAGTAGCGAGTAAGAGAGATATACATATATTGACGAGAGCAAAAAAGGATCAATGCTAGGATTTATTTTACATACCAGGCGCCAGGGATTTGTACCTAAGAAAAGAGACTCTTTGCCATGTGTGTGTGTGTGCGTGTGTGTGTGTTTGCAGCCTTTTTGATGAACTGAAAAAGTTCACATGACCATTGTCTACACACATGAGCGTCGTGTACCTTTTACCTTACCTTACCGGAAGGGTCACCTGCTCTAATAATTCCCAAAGGTTTCATTGTGTTGCCATTGTTTAAAGATATTTGTCTTAAGCTATGCTTAAATTTGAGCTAATTTTGTTTAATTGTAACAGAATGTCCTAAGCCCAAGGTTCACTTATTGTTTGCACTAATTAAAAACTGAAATGGCAAGAGACCCAAATCAGAGGCCAGCAGCTGCTAACCCAAGATTTTACTTTTGTATTGGTTAAAATTTTTTTTTTTTGCAAACTGCGTGAAATCCTTTCTCTGGCATAAAATGAAAGGGTGTGATTGTATGGCACAAATTAATTGTTCTCATTATTATGGGAAAAAGGATTTTAACATATGTTCAAATGCAGTCTCTAGGTGAGAGATTTAACACTCACACAGATTCACTTGGGTTTTGTTAGGGTTAAGACTGAAGGTGGAATAAACCGTTCGCAAAACATTTTACAAAAGGATTGGCTATTTCCCAAAAAAAAGGAAATACTTTTTAAAAGTAAAATTTTAAACCATTCTCTAGCATCCATTCTTTTACCTTTTACCTACCTACCTGCTACTAACGATCCTTTCCTTTCCATTACCACCTTTACCCTCACTTCACTTCCCTATTAAATATCAATAACATGACCATAAAAATTTTGCGACAAACGTGGAAAACATTATTTTAACATTTGCATACATGTCTATACACAATAACATTCTTCCCAAAAAGGGAAGTAGTAACGGATCGACTGAAGTCATCTCAACTCCCGACATCATTGTAAATCGATTTATGATCATTGTCTACTGACTTTTCAACCACAAAACTATTCGCAAGAATACTTCTACATATCATTCTACTTAGGTAGCAAAATATTTCGCAATTTTCTTCCTTCTATCTCTTAGGCTTCTACTTTTTGTCTTGCGATCTTTTTTTCTTCAATATGTTTCCTTACAATTGCGTAAATCCTGCGGCTTTGTTTAAAGAATTTCCATTGCCTTGAACTAAGAATAAGAAATCTAAATCCTTGCTCTGTGTACTTTTGGCCAGCATCTGTTGGTTCATTGTTTTGGGTGTCATTTGTATTGTATAGATTTATGCAATTTGAGAGAAAAGTCAGATAAGAAAAGAACATTCTATTCAATATATTAAATACCAGCTGGAATTTCTATTTGATGGATTTGGCTTACATAAGAATCCTTAATATAACTGCAAAGAAACACACAAAAGACAATGTGGTTATAAAGAAACTTGTATCTGGCTAAAATATGCAAAACATATGATTTTCTATTGAGTAGAATTCCACTAACTCTGAAGATTTTATATTGTGCCATTTATGTATTGTTGTGTAATACTTTTTAATCTATCGCAGTCGCTCTATGCAAAGGAGCAAAGATAGATGTACATACATAGTAAAAAGTAATATAATTAAAACAAATTTCAGAATTCTACTCAGTTGCTTTCGTAGGGTACACAAATGATGAGAAGAAACTTTTCTTAAATATAAAATTCAATTTATGGAATAAACTTAAATGAAGTTAAGATTTTTCTTCAATATAAAATGTTGTGCTCCATTCGTTAACTTTTTATTTTACTTTTTTTAACTTATCCAATTTTTATTTTTATCATTTACCATTTGATAAAGTTATGTCAATTAATTTTGCAAATTTATATGAAGTATCTTTTAACTACTACTACTACTGGGCAAAGTTAATTTTTGAGATTGAACCATGTGAATGACTTGATAAATTTGTTAAAATCGGTATATAACTAACAGTACGTAATTAGATTGTGGATTAGGTTGATTAAAAGAATCTTTTCTATTATTAATTCACATTTGGAGGTTCTAAATGAAAGTAAGCAGACTTTTTACTTAGTATACAAACAAATTCTAACATATTTATCAAACGATTTGCAGATTTTTCTTCTATATTTACGATTGATATTTAATATCAGTTTGAAATACGTTACTTGTTTAATTAGTTTTTCAACCTTGGTGGTAGAAGTTGTCCTTTGATGGTTGATGTTGATCTACAATATACACTTTGTAATAATCTTTCACAACAACATTGAAGTAGGACATTCAAGGACAAGATAGATAGTGTTGTCCAGATGTGTTGTGACTTGTAAGCATTATTTCCCTTTTATTCAATAGTCAAAAATATTACATAAATTTCAATAGCAATATGCTTACTTACTTTCGGTTATTGCAAACAATGTTTTAGTTTAATCGCCCAGCAAATATTTGCTTTTCCTAAACAATTAAAATATTTTACTTTTGAATATTTCCTGAATATTTTTGATCACTTACAAATCCAATGCAGATTTTTTACAATCAGTTTTATATATTTTCCATATTTTCAATGAAAATGTGTAAGAAAAAACCAAATATTTGTTAATCCATAAAAATATTTGGGTAACTTGCAGCAAAAGGGACGGGACTCAAACTACTATTCATTCCCTTATATAAATTTGAGGGATTTTGTTTCATTGGAATTTCAAAAGATCGCGCAACCAACAAAAATTTGTGTTTGTTTTCCATATAGAGTTTTCCCACTAAAAGCCTAAACTGATGTTAGTCTTGTGTTTGCTGTGTGTGTTGGATATACATAAATATTTATTTAGTTATGATCCAGTGAGATTTAGCAGTTTGGTGTGAAAACCGATGGCAATTAAAGTGCGCAAGGTAAATGGCAGCAAGGACATATTTAGCAAAGAAAAAAAAAGGGAATCAGGGACAACGACGCGCGTGTTCATTTAAATGTTTCTATGAGCGAAGGACAAATTTTGAAATAATACTACTACTACTGAAGGCATTTCGAAAACTGTCATCATCTCAGTCAAAAAAGGATTACTTTAATATGCAGTCAGACGGGAAAGCAATGTGAAACTAGTCACTAGACACTTTAATTAGGCATCGTCCCATTATTCCATCAACAGGTAGTCAGAGGCAGTACGATCCACTTTGACTGTCAACCCAAAATTGTCCATTAAACGGACCTGACTGGTCGGATTGACTGACTCGAGACAAAGACGAAAACTATTAATTTGTTGGGACAGTTTAAGTTGGTTTTTGGTCAGTCTGCCAGTTTTAGTTTTGTAGATTTAATCGGCTGGCGACCGACAGTAAAAGATTTGTCTACGGGTGAATCTTTCTTTAAGAGATTTGTTGAGGCGCTCAAGACATTTGGACACGCCACACCCGAAATGTCTCAAGGAAGGCAGCAAAATTGAAGTGCATTCAGATGTATACGATGACGCCCAGTCTTGCCCCCCTCAAAAAAAAAAGTTGGTAGTGGAAAAGGATAGACAAGACGCGTGACCAACTGACTGGTAACCACATGAACTTGGCCAAAAAAGATCACTAAGCCTTACCAGAAGTAAAATCTCTAGGCGTTAACCTATGGCAGCCAACAACGCCCCCTATATAGAGGCACCACCCACATTGCCTTTTGTTTTTTTTTTCTTTCTTTTTCCTCTCAAACTCTGAGCATGCTGAACTCTGGGGCAAAATCATATCCTTTTTCTAGAATATTCTCTCTCTCTCTGCATGTGACAAATACCCTCGACAGAGACACAAATCCTGTCTACCTAAATGAGAAAAAAATATCAAAGAAGCTAATTTCGGCTCTGCCGAAGTTTGTATACCCTTGCAGCTTCAGTGTTTTATTATTTAATTTAAAAACTAAATTTTTAAAGTAATTGAAGAGAAAACTCAACTAAAAATTTTCCCGAATTCACGGAGAATCGAACCCACCAATCACCGAACCATCGTGCGACCGATCTTTACGTACTACGTCACCATCCTCACTTAACTCACTTAAGCTAGTTCGACATACATATATGTATGTATGTACATATAGCAAACGCATGGCATCTCGCTCTTTAAAATTCGTTCTGTTCTGTCACAACGCAAATGTTTCTGTCTCTCTCACACACCGCGTGGTGACCAATTTTTGCATATGTATGTGTGTGTGTGATTGCTTGGAATTTGTTTTTGTTTCTTTGCTGCCAGAGAAAACTGCTATTTTACTCGAGGTACCTCCACGTTTTAGTTAATAGCTCTGGTGATAATTATCCGATCCTACTCATTTTCACACTTTTCATACTTCATAGATTAAGGAACTTAACTTTTCATGTTTCAACTATGTAGCTTAAAAATTTATGGTCTAAAACTTGATAGAAACAGACAGACGGACAGACGGACAGACGGACATGTCTTACTCGACTCGGCTATTGATGCTGATCAAGAATATATATACTTTATGGGGTCGGAAATGTATATTTCTATGCGTTACAAACATCTGACCAATTTTATAATACCCTCTGCAAGGGTATAAAAAGGAAATGCATTTCTTTTACCTGCTGGCTGCTATATAAGCCACTGAATGATCCTAGCAACTCATCAGTCTACTACAAGTATTCGTGTTCAACACATCACACGGGCAGTGAATAACAAAACGTAAAGAAAAATGTTTAAAAATTTAGTTTTTACCAACGAAAATATATCAGCAGAGACTATGGACTTTGATTTGATCACATGGACAGTGCCAAGCACACCAACAAATCTTCATTTTATGGATAATGTAACTCTAGCCCAAGGCTATGAACAGCAGCAGGTATAAAATAGAATTCAATATAGATTAGGAAATATTTCAAAACTTTTAATCAAAAGATTTTGTGAAACTTTTCCATACTTGAGAAACCACTTTACTTTCTCAATATACATATATAGTAGTTAAATCGTGAGAGATCTTTTCCTTTTATATCAAATTTTATGGTCTTTGGAATTTCCCTCTTGTGGGATGCGACCTTCAGTCCATTGTTAGTCGAGGGGAAATTCCCTTGTAAGGACTCAGTCGACATTGTTTCAGTTGTCTAAACGAGATTTCCACTTGAAAAAGTTGTAGTGGCATTTGTGAAAAAATTTTCATTTCAATTTGAGAGAATGTTTCACAGGTAAAAATATTTTTATTTATCTATATGTATATATTCTTTTAATTTTTTAGCTGGATGCCTTTGCCTGCAGAGATACCAAAGATCAGTGTGCCCGTGCCAAAGGGACACTGGATGAGACAATTGGTTTATTACAACAGACGCAACTTAGCTGTGAGGAGCTGCGTCAGGAGTTGCACAACAAGGATGTCGAATGGACACAAAGGGAACAAGAACGAGAACATCTTCAGCGCACTCAGCTACAGCAATGTAAGAACAAATTGTTAACAATTGAAATTGATTCAAATCTAATCTAATCTAATTATTTCGATAGCCCAAGATAAACTCTTGGAAGTGCAAATGCTTGCCCAGGAACGTTTTCGTGAACTAGAGGCCCAAGTGGCGGCCAAAGAGGCAGAGAATAAACAAGCACAACAGGCCTATCATTTGGAGGTCACCCATAAACTTAATCTTAAGCAGGAGCAGTTGCAGGCTGCCGAAGAGAAAATTATGTTGCTACAGCAACGTATCCAGAGTCTGGAAACCCAAGATCAGGAATTACGTGAAGAACTTAAACGCAAGGAGAAGGAACATGCTAGTATATTGGCAGCAAGTGTCCAGCGTGAAGAGGAACTGCAACAGAGTGTCAAATCCCTCACCAAGGAACTGAGCTCGCTGAGTGCCAGCAAAGAACACAATGAGCGCGATTTAAGGGATCGTTTGGCACTGTCGCAGGATGAAATATCTGTCCTACGATCCACATCACAGAGACGTAGTCCCAGCACCAGTCTACCCGATACCAGTGCTGAACTGTGTCGTCTTACAAGTGAAGCTGATAGCCTACGCTGTGTGCTGGAATTGAAGCAGGCAGAGATCTCCACACTGTCCAAGGCTAATGAAGATCTGAAACGGGAGAATGATGAGCGTATGAAGTTAAGCAATCGAGTGGCCCTCTTGGAAGCCAAGAATGAGATGCTGCGCACCGAACTTGACACCAAGACAGATAGGGAAAAGTAAGTCCTTGCCATCTATTACATACTTTTCAAACAAAGATTAACCTTTATGTTATCTCCTCATAGATCATTGCAATTGAAACTGGATGAGATTCAAAAAGCCTACGATCATGAGAATATGAAACGTACGCGACTTACTTGTGACAAAGAGGTGCTGGAGTATCATCTAAAGCAGCGTTCTGAGCGACTGCAGCAGGCTGAGGCTAAGTTGCAAGAGTTCTCTAATAGTTCCCAGGACATAGCGCTCAATTTGAGTTCACACAGCCGCTGCTCTTTGGGCCGTAGCAGTGTTAACGTTGAGGATAATGAATCCATTACATCGACACCTCCATCGCCTGTGATTAAGGGTGTAATTGAGCGTATTGATTCGGTTAGCTGGATTCTGGACATGGACGATGATGTGCCCAAAGTACCGGCCCCGAAATTGGTTCGTCGTGCTGGCTCCTTGCGCAATACCAGCGAACGTAGCCCCACTCAGCGTCGTCAACTGTCGCTGAGCGCCACAACAAATGGTTCCTCTCACACCAATGGAGTGGGTACTGCTGCAGGCTCTCTTTGTGCCCAGGGACCCAATCCTCTATCGCAGAGCATGTCGGCAGCGGCTCTATTGCGTTGCAATCATTCCACATCGAGCGATGCTGATGGCGGACAACCATTATCGCGAACAAGATCCCACTCCGTATGCATCAGAGCAGCGTCTTCGGAAACACCGACAACAGCAGCCACTGGAGCAAGGGTAAATGGTCGCCGTCAGCGCAATGAGAACGAACTAGATGTGCCCGATTGGAATGTGGATAATTTGCATTCGAGCTCACCACAGCCGGTATCAGAGATTCGGCCACGTACATCAACCATGAAGTTAATTTCCTGCGATACGAAGCTATCGAAAAAGTTCCAGGAGATACAGGAGTCTGCCGGCGAGGCTATGGTCTCTGGTGCTAATTCAGAAGATGAAAGTTGCTCAGCCTCATCGGAGGAAATGATGCGCAGTTCGTCGGCATCAAGCACTGGCTCTGGTGGTAATAATGGACCCAAGCTGCCACACTCACGCATGTCCATTGAAGAGGCTTTACCATGTACACCGATGGAGGTTAGCTGGTCCGAGGATGCTGCCGATGCGGCTGATGTTGATAGCAATGCCGCTGCAGCTGCCGTGCAGGCATGACAGCCGCCAGGTGATGCCATCAGAATGAGAGGACGTGGCATGGGTGTTGGCTATGAGGAGCGTGCCGTCATAGAGCAAATAGCCATAGCTGAGACAGCCGAGGAGGCCTATGAACTAAGCGTCGATGCCTATGCCGAGCCAGAAGAGGATGATGATGATGATGAGGTGGGGGATGACGATATTGATGATGATGAGTTGGAATTGGCGCTGCAAGAGGAGGCAGATGAATTTGAAAATGATGACAGCTTTTAAAGCGTCCAGGTTTAAACAAATTGATGAATATATATATATATAATATACATTTAAAAATAAAAGTAATTTATAACAAATTTTGATTTAAAGAAAAAAGCAGATAGCGTTTCTGTATGTAAATAATATGCATTTAGCATTACCTTAAAAAAAACGAAGAGAACAGGAAATGAAAAAAAAAAAACAAAATAATTATTGCGTATAACAGTTATCGCGTATAACAGTTAGAGTAAAGCACAGCAAGCGGAGCCGTCACACAAAAAGCATGAACAAATGAAAGATTTTTTAACAAAACAAAAAAAAAAACAGCTAAAACAGAAGAGGAAATACAAAATGCCAGGCTATAAACCAAGTTTAGGGTCGAAATGAGACAAAAACAAAAAAAAAAGAAACAAACAAATATTATTATATAAAATATATGTTTCAAACTATACATTTATATAGTATATGGTTAGCATTTAGCTGAAAACAGTATGAATATTTGCATCAATGAAACCGAAATGAAAAATAATATTATACTTATACCAACAACACATCGGATATATATATTATATATGTGTGTATGTAAATGTATTAGCGATATTCAAACTCATAATACATATATATATATATTGTAAACTCTAACCGCAAACTCGCTGAGATGAAAATTCTGCTCATAATCCGTAACCCTGTAGCCCTAATTCTGGCCTCCTGACACAACAACAACAACAACAACTCACTTGATGTCCTTAAATTTTGAAGCCCGCTTAACAATAATTAATATCAATTTAAGCTTTAATTTTGTCTACTCGTATTTATTATTTAGTTTTTAGATCTCCCTTCTATAAAAGTGTTTAAATTTAAGTTTACGATGATGATGTATATGAGTGTTTATCTTAAACTTAGTTCTTAGTTTGTCTACATATTAAGTATTTGTCTTAGTTTTAGTCTATCTAAATTTAGTTGCAAATTATGTTACATGTGTGTTTTCTTTTTTTTTTAATTTCATAATAACTTTCTGTTAAAACATCATCATATCGGAGATTGTATCTAAACACAAGAAATTATACTAGTTGTGCTAGTGTAAGTTGTTTAACATTCAGCATTGTCATTAACTTTTAAGCAATGTTACATTATACATACATATATATATATATTCTACTATACAAATATGTATCTTCGGTTTTCTATAATTTTTTCTTTTAACTATGTGTGTATAAATTACCCCCAAAAGGCATCGTATAAGCGGGGGGAAGCAGCAAAATATGATCCCTATCAAATATTTTTTGCTAAAATAATTTCAAAACTTAAAATAAATTAGTAATTGTTTCAAAAACTAATTCAATAAGTTGTGGTTGTTATTGGGAGTGAATATGACTAAGATAAAACTGCTAAGTACTAGCAAAAATATTGCATAAAATCGAAAAATCATTAGAGAACTTTGAACTGCCGATGAGATTTCAATCAATTATTTGTTTCTCTGCTTGTTTATCTATTTATTTGCTTAAGAACTTCTATAATTTCTTTAAATTATTCAAATCGATAGTTGAAAATCTTTTGTATGTTCAAAAGATATGATTCAGTTTTTGGATCTTTCCATATTTGAGTGAATTCGATTATAACATAAGAAGTCAGAACTCAGATATAACATAAGAAGTCATCCAGATTCTTTATCTAATAGCCTAAAGATCAGCTTGATTCGCAAATTTCTAATACATGTTAAAAATATCTTTCTAATTTCTTAACAAATTTTCACAAGAAAAGTCTTGTATTTATATTTGACAGGATATAGATGAACTATTTGATATACTTATATGTAATAACATGATCTTCTATCTCTGAAGTATTACCTTAACTTAGAGCATTTTGTTTTTGAATTACCATATCTTCTATACAAAGTTGGCTACCTTTTATTTTAAATATCGTTTACTTCTCTTATTCTTTAATTGAAGAAATTTCAACTAGAAATAGTCCTGCAGAATTCTTCGGACATTATTAAGAAGACAATATGAATTTTTATACTTTTTAACCAAGTAAAATTTATTTATATTTTAAAATTCACAACTTAAGATTAGATATATTTAATTGACAGCCTGTTTTTTTGCTTCTGTTTTGCTATTTTCAAAAACTTGTAAAAGTTTAAACTTTTGAATTTTACCCGAAGTAGTCTTGGGGAATGCATCAACAGGTACCACATAACGTGGCACCTTAAAATGGGCCAATTTACCCTTGGAATAGGCACGTAATGCTTCATTGGTTAAACTCTTAGGATCCACATCATCGTGTAGGCGTACAAAGGCAACAATTTCCTCACCCAAACGCTCATCGGGAACACCAATCACCTAAAGGCAATTTCAAAAGACAAATTACAGTAAACTTGTTTAATTTTAAAGAAATAACTAAAATGCTTACATGAGCCTCAACGATCTGTGGATGAGCATTCAAAAAGTCTTCAATCTCTCGAGGGAATATATTTTCACCGCCACGGATGATCATCTCCTTAAGACGACCCACAATGCGACCATAGCCATCCTCTTGTAATACAAACTGATCGCCAGTACGTAGCCATTTGTCCGCAGCAATTGTTTCTTGTGTTTTTTCCGGATCACCATGATAGCCCAACATTGTGACATAGCCGCGTACGCACAGCTCACCTGGCTGACCAAATGGCACTGTATTGCCATCGGCATCAACAACTTTGGCCTCCACATGATCTTGGAGATGGCCAACTGAATGCAGGACACTGTCTTCGCTGTCACCGGGCAGAGTTTGGAATATCACAGCAGTTGTTTCTGTTAAACCATAGACACTGCGCATGGACTCAACACCGAGTACTTCCTTGACATCCAAAATGAGCTGAGGTGAGACTATAGCTCCACCAGTGATGGCTTTCTTGATCTTGCCCAATGGCACTTGCAGTTTACGCTGTTCTCTAACCAAATCTACATACATTGTGGGCGTGCCATGGATGACGGAGCATTTCTCCTTCACAATGGCTGCCAATGAATCCTTGGGACTGAAACCGGCTGCAGGAAGAACCAAAGTGGCACCCTTTGACATGGCAGCCATAATTGTAATTATAACACCATAGGCATGGAATAGTGGCACTTGAACACAAATCCGTTCACCCTCCAACTGATTACGTTCCCCCACATGGATGCCATTATTAACGAAATTGTAATGGGAGAGTGCAGCAGCTTTCGGATTGCCCGTTGTGCCCGATGTAAACTGAATATTGCAGGGTAGTTCAGGACTGATTTGCGTTTGATACTTGGTAATCTCTTCCTGTTCCGTTTTATTGCTCAAGTCCAATACTTCATCAAATCTAAAAGCCCCTTTCAATTTGTCCTCGCTATTGATGATCACGGAACGCAAATGTGGAAATTTATCACTTTTGATTTTACCCGGTTCTGCATCCGCGATTTCTGGGCAAATGTCACGTAAGATTTCATAATAGTTTTGCGTTTTGAATGACTCTGGAGCAACAATTGCCTTAATATTCACTTTGTTCAGGCAATAGGCCACTTCGGGTCCCTGAAAAGCTGGATTAATGCCAACAGAAGCGAGACCAGCTCGAGCTGCCCCCAACATACCCAGATACCAGTGGACATAATTGGGTGACCACAGACCCACAGCATCGCCCTTCTTCAATCCCAGTTTACGGAAGCCAGCCGCCAAACGATTTACTTCAGCCAATAGGCTATTGAAGGTATATCTTTTGCCCTCGTGACAGGAAACAATTGCTTCGATATCGCCATATTTACTAGCAGTCAACTCCAATTGCTGGCCAATATTACGATAGACCAAAGGATCCTTACCAAGATGATGAATGTAGCTATTGTGGAGGGCCAGCGAGGTCGATAAACTAAGGAAATATGAAATAAAAAATATAATACAAAAATAGTAACAATTTTTTAAAAGTTTTTAGAGTAGAATAATGCTCAATATGCGAGTTAAGTCATTCAATTGGGAAAATGAAGAGTCAAATTCTTATATAGAAATGAAGAAACTTTAAAAAATAGAAAACTTGTGTTTACCAGAAACGAAAGCCAATATTGTAAACATATTAAGATAAATTAGATCTAAGAAATCTAAACTAAATATATCAAAAAGATCGTGAACAAAGAGAAATTAAAAGATTTTTACACAATTTTTGTCAAATGTTTTAGTTATTCGTTTTATTTTTCGAGATAAACGATTTTTTTTTATTATATATAGAAAAGAAGATTGAATTAACAAGTTATTAGTTTTCTTAAAATTTTTAAACTTTTTTGCTTTAGTGCATTTGGAAGTTTGTAATTTCGTACGAAATAAGATTCCTAATAGTTTCTATTTTCAAAGTTTCTTTCTACCATATTTTGTATTTGTATTTAATATATTTTGAAATATATTTTGTTTCCTTACACTTAATTCTTTCGATTCGGGATGAATGTTAAACTCAAATGTCTCGATATCATGTGACTCCATATACAAAACTTTATGAAAAGTTACTAATGCAGTATTTTGAATTTGTTTTATTTAATCAATATAATTTTGTCCTATTATTAATGCCAGTCATACTATTTTTTTAACTTTTGTTAATATTAAAGCTTTACAAAAAGAGTGTTTGTTTTTGTAGATTATTACTTTTTGTATTAATTTTTTTGAATTTTTCAAAACAATTTTCTTTCTTTCAATTTAATTCTTTTAAATGATCTGTTAATCTTACTGTTAACTTAACAGAGTGCTTTCAACAATGTCAATGGTTTGTGTCTTGGCTATTATATGGCTTAATTTTCTTTGGACCAAAAAGCTTTTGTGAATTATAAACTAATAAACATATTTTACAAAAGCAAAAAAAATTCACACGTGTGTGTATATGTGTGCAGATAAAAGTTTTGTAAGCATTTGTGTAGTACAATATTGTTATTGTTTTATTTATATCTATTGCGTTTTTCTCGTTTTTATTTTGGCTTGCAACTGCAATGCTGTAAACCTGTTTACTAAGCTCCCTAAATCATGGGAGGAGAGGACTTCTTATCATTAACTAAGATTTGTCAGTAATGCGTATATACAAATATGTATACTAAAAATATATATAATATCAAAAACGGAAAATTTTATGTCTTTTTAATTAGCTCAACCGTATCTGTTAACTTAATTTTCGCTAATAAAAATTTAATTCTGATAATTTTTTCTTTTTTGCCTAATTTGTTTTATTTTTAGCAATTCATAGTTATTTGTGGGCGTGGCAATTTGAAAAGAAAAGACTGGCTTGTGAAATTTAACAATTTGCACAACTGTACCACGTCGTAGCTGGAATCATTATGTATATACATACATATATAAGTATTTGTATGTATGTATGTATGGGAATATATACATATGGATGTCTTACGCAATCAGCACACTCCACCTCAATCTCCTCTCTAACCCACTCAAACGGGAAATCTTATCAGATGTAGTACTTAATTAAAGATATATATACATATATAAACACTTATCACTTCAAGTTCAGGTTAAACATTGAAAGTCATAGCTTTGACAGGATACCTTTAAGGATAATACACTTGATACCTACCTGCGCAGTACGTTTAACCGAATACCTTGCTTAAGGGCATATTTGGCCAACAATTCCATTTTCTTGTTCAACATTCTTGACTGATTTCTATTTTGTGATAATTATTTTTATTATTATTTTTATTTATTTTAAATTACGTCTCTTCTTTATTTTGGTATTAATTATTCTTTATGTG
Organism: Drosophila austrosaltans; assembly: GCA_035045865.1. Taxonomy (NCBI): domain Eukaryota; kingdom Metazoa; phylum Arthropoda; class Insecta; order Diptera; family Drosophilidae; genus Drosophila; species Drosophila austrosaltans. The sequence goes on from JAWNOQ010000083.1 coordinate 3,434,263, forward strand.
GCATTATATTTGCACTAATAGTAAAAAAATTGTATCGAAACTTGTATTTGGTATTCCAAGGAGCACGTCCGACGTTCGCCAAGTTCAAAAACGAACTGAAATACTATTTAGATGGCGCAAACAAAGAGAGACAGAGAGAGAGAGATAGAGAGAGAGAGTGAGAGGTTTTAACTTGATGTGTGCCCCCACAAATTGTCACGATCAAGGTTTTTCTATTCGTTTTGTTTTCGTTCTCTCTATTATCATCAATAGACGGTTTGTTCGCCTTCTCTAATGCCAGCACGTGTGAGTTCTACGGTTTCCTCCGCGAGCCGGCAGCTGTTTTTATTCTTTTTTAAATATTTGCGGCGTTTTATGTACTGTATACCTAGGGGTAAAAGGGTATATTGGAATTTCGAAACAGAAGATACAAATATAAGATATTTGAACCAAGTTAAAAGAGAAATAATGGGTATTATCTTCATTCACCTATCATCTTATATCATTATGTACAATGTCAAGATCCTGACCAACTAACTCTATTACTCTATAGGGGTTAAATTTTCATACAAGGCCAATATCTGTGAGTTCGTATGACATTAGGAAACAAAATTTCTTATCTCAAATGTAGACCAATAAATATTATTTTTAAACATTACCTCACTCCCTCTATTCACTAAAAATCGGATAAGAAACTTTAAATTTCATGCCTTACTCAACTTTAAATTAGGCAATTATCTAATCTAATTTAAATGGTATTTGTTTGCAAATATATATATTTTTATAATATTATATAGCAGGGTATTAGCCAGTCATTATCCTAAATTCTAGCTAAAATTCTTGTTTTTGTTATATAACTAAACTTTCTAATATAGGGTATCAGTTAGTCGTTACCCTTAATGACTATTCCAACTAGTTTTCTTGTTTTGTTTGATGCTTTTTGTTATGGCGTGATTATTCGTTTTTTTATGTTTGAACAAAAGCTTTTCTCACAATATTAGAATTAGGGTGGTTCTAAAATTTTACTCTCATTATACGATTGAGAATATAGCTTTTGATTGCGCAATTTGAACAATTTTGTTTGCTTTTGTTGCAACTGATAATGATGATTATATGTATTATAGAGTAGAATTTTGTATAATCATTGATCGATACTTAAACTTTTAATCAGAATTGTAATATTATTTAATCAATGGTTTTCTTATTACATATATAAAAAATATAGTTTTTAAATTTTCACTCATTTTTATGGTCTCATGTGAGGTTGTCGAACCTTTTTTAATTTCTTAAAAGTTTTCGGTTTTGCCTATCTTCTGAATGTTGTTCACCCCAAATGATCTTTCGTCTACAAAAATTAAATAAAGAAAAGAAATGAAATCATTTTTTGTCGGACCTAGCGCAATTTTGTTTGTTGGAGTGGCTTATCAGCAAGTGCACAAATAGCATTGAGGAGACTTAGTCTGCAAGTCTTGTTATATCACTTTATAGAATTTTGTGTTCTTATCAATCAGAAGAATAAGAGGTACCCTACCTATAGAGGTATATTTATTTTTAAATGAAACTTAAAACAAATGCATTTAAATTGATATGGAAATAGGAAAGCACTTTTAATGGTTTAATTTATCTAATGAAACAAGTTGCTCTATGATAAAGGTTAAGAGTTATAGACACGATTTAAAAGGCCTAAAAGTTGTGTTAATGAAACTTATTTATAAGTAAAATTAATTTATATATTTATAGATAATAATGATAATGACTTTGCCACTGAATAATTTAACCGATTTACCTGAATCTATTCAAAATTTTTTATTTAATGCCGGTATTACAATCATTAGAGTTATATCGCTGGTCCTAAAGATTTATAGCAGTGATATTAATTGGACTTTGCTCTATATATTTATTTACATATAGAGTGAAAAATATTTCTCAATGGTAATAATAAAGTCTTATAATTTAGATTTTTGCCAATTTTTTACTTTTTTATGCATATTCTGGCATTTTGATAGACTAAATTACATTTATCATTCATTTGATCTTTATTGTAAACCAAAGTAAACAAGTTAGTCTCAAAAGTATAATCTTGTATCTCCTTTCTATTTCTCAAACTATCTTCCTTGACAAAAAGGGAAATTAGGAATACTCTTTACAAATTCCCTTAAATGTCTATGTAGTTGTAGTTACCACTGGCTACATTTTATACCAAGGTAATCTGTTGAATTATATCATAAAAAATAAAAGATATTTCCGCAATCTAATACTAAGTTAAAGGTTTTGCCAAGTCTAGTCTTAGGGTATATAAACTTCGCTACAGTAATACAAATTTAATTTCATTAATATTTTTATATATATAGGTATATTTTTTCTTTCCACTTTCACAATAGACAGAGAATTTTGATTTCCAAATTTAGATAGATTTAACCTTCTGTGTCAATTAACCAATTTCACAAAATTCAATCAAGTTTATTTCCTTTTGTACTGCCAAATCTTACTTCACCTATATTACGCCTTTCTTGACTGGCTTCGAGGGAGAATAGTTTCTGCTTCTCCTCCCATGCATCCAGCTCGTGGACAGCAAAGGTAATGGATGGACGTTGATGCTCTAGCAGAAGTCTAAAGTCCAATTCGGTTGCATTACCCTTTTCAAAGCAAAAGTCGGTAACGAAATTGCATTTGCAGCCAGGCGGTAGCAGAGATACCTCAAACATTATATTAAGACAGAGAATAATATTCCGAATATACATAACCCTTGTCTGACTCTCATTCGGCATATTGGGTAGCGAGTGTATGGATGCGAAGGGCACACCGACGGGAACGGCACTGGGCAGACAATATTTAAGCATTTCACTCAATATGGGTAATGAAATACTAATATTGTCGGGCAGCACCGCATCGCAATCATACACATGACTAAAGGCATTCTTAACTGCATCTCTAAAGGGATTCCTACGTGTCGAGTTAAGCGGTGCTAGCTTATCGATAACACGTAATTGCACATTATGGACACACTTTAGTTCGCGATAAGCCTTATGGAAATGGGCTTGAAACAGATATATAATATATCGAATACTCTGCTCGGATACTAGTTTAACAGAGAACTGAGTGACACAATGAGTGGGCGTTCTTAGGGTACGCAAACTGTCGGAATGAAAGGCTTTCACACTATGTATCGATATGCTGGGCATGCACAAACGATGCTTAAGATACTCTGGTCTGGATTGTTCATGGGGAAGTCGTTCAATATTTTGAACATCCTTCAGTTCCATTGGTCCCGATTCCATCTTACACAAGATACTCCAGTCGTTTTGTGTGACTGGTGTGACATGTTTAAGGAAATCATGCACGAGGACACCATGTTTGGGATCGGTTAGTGTGTTCATCAGTCGACACATCTCAGACATGGGATCGGAAGGAAAGGGTGTGGCTTTTGCAATTGGTGTTTCCTTGGCAGTTACATTCAACTCAAAGTAAACGTAACCACTATGGTTGCTTATGATCATGGGAGTTCTTTCTGTTATCCAGTGATTAGTACAGTAGAGAATCAAATCCACCGGCTGAAAGAATGATTTACGTTGGGAGATAAGTTCCCTTAAGCCGGGACTATTCTTATAATGATTCACTTCGATTACAAAACGCACATTGATTGGCAGATCATCAGTTACGCTAAGCCAGGAATCAATGGCTTGGATCCAAGCTAATATTGGACCCTTGGAGGTAGCCAAGCCATGGCCATAAAGTTTACCCTCTTCCTCTGTCATGTTAAATGGCTCAAATTTCCATTTCTTTGGCTCATCGATGGGTAGGACATCCACATAACCATATATTAATACGATATTCTTGACTGGCGTTGCATAGTAATTGGCAAACAGGACATATTGATTACTAATATTCTCTTCATTATCCTCTGGTTTTATCTCAACCACTTCAACATCGAATTGAATTTCTCTCAGATATTGCGCCAAACGATCTATAATCAGTTTATTTTGTCTATTATATTGCTTATCACCGGATACTGATTTGATTCTCATAAAATTGCCAAGATCATTAACAAACTCATGGGTTCTCATATACACAGTGTCTTCAACCTCCTCAAGGTCGGCTGGACTGACCGGACGGCGTGCCTCCATGGGTAAATCAGAGACACACATATCCTGATCACAGTGACAATTTTTCCTTTCTTCGTCATCGGTGGCAAAGATGCCGCAACTCTTTCGATCCCCCCAACAAATCATTTTTGAATTTTAGAAATTTTTATGGGTTTTATTTTGAATAACCAAATCGAAATGTAAGAATTTTGACAGGAACAAGTTATTACAGATGAAAAACAAGATTCTAAAAATTGATATATATAAAAGTAAGTTTAGTTTTGGAAGTGGTCAGTGGATCGACTTGGTTTTGGTTTCTTTCTTCTAAAGGCTAGGCTTAGCAATTTTTTCAAAGGACTCTTAGTTTCCTTTGGTACTTCTTCTTCGGAGCTATAGTCATAGGATAAGTTTCGCTCATCCAAATGTACCAGAATTCCTTTTTTCGGTAATAGAGGTAACTCTGTAGCTTGTCGAGCAGACTCCATAATTTCGGCAATCCCACGACGATTGCAATACTCGTATATGGCTTCGCATTTGCATTTGACCGGAAGCACCGATAGTTCGTGCATAAGAGCGACGCAGCTCTTTAGGAAATAAATGAAACGTTGAGCCGGAATGGACTCGTTAACAGTTTGAGAACTATCCGAACGTGTTGTATAGGGCAACAGTATAATGGGAAAACCCAATAGTCTACGAAATACACTGGCTATGGGCATGCAGGTGACAATACTTGATGTTAATACCGGTTCTTCTTGGTAGACCCTATCAATGGCACTGACCGCAGCCTTGGTATATCTATTGTCGAAACTCCAATTGTAGGGTTCGCAGGAGTCAATCAAATCAACTCTTATTTCGGTTCCCATTTTGTGTTCTGTACGTTTCAATTGTATATACTCCTCCACAAAGGCCTGGGCATGTGCAACATCCTGATCGGGAATGAGTTTAATGGTAAATTTACCAATAACAGACATGGGCAATATAGTTGATGATCCAGGACTACTGAAGCAACCCTCGATGCCATGCATTGTTACATTCGTCTGACACCAACGATGCTCCAATAGCTCCGCCTTGCTCAGTTCATAACGAAGACGCCGCAAGCCCAGTTTCTCCTTGTAATCGTATTCACTGAAATCGGACGATTCCAATAGATCCCATTCGTGGTGCGCAATGGGTCTAACCATATCATTTATTTTGGTTATTTGTAGTTCTTGTTGATTGTTAACCAGACTGTTCATCAACTGGCAAACATCAGTCATGGGTTCATAAACCAGGCCACCAGCTAGACCACCCTCCAAATGTTTGTTGGCTCCACGTGCCCTAATGCCAAAGTTAGCCCAACCAGCCAGAGTACAACTTAGGACTGGGGCCTTATCATTGAGCCACGAATTGTTGCCAAAGACCATCCAGTCCACATCAAGAAAGAAATCCATTTTTGTTTTAATATATTGCTCCAGTCCGGTGCTACCCATCTCATGGAGAGACTCGACTATGATCTTTATATTGATGGGCAGATCACCATGTTCGTTAAGCCAACATTCAATGGCGTTTAGCCAGCATACAGCCATCCCTTTACCGGTAGAAACGCCACGCCCATAAAGACAACCATTATTTGCAGTCAAATCGAAAGGATCTCCCAGCCAACCATCCTCTATCGCAGCCTTGTGTACATCCAAATAGACATAGATCAGAAGGGTATTCTTTGTGGGCGATGAGAAGTAGTGGCCAAAGACGACTTTCTGCGAAGGATCACTGCCACATTCGGAAGGATTCACATTGACTACATAATCATTTACAGTGAATTTCATTTTCTTTAAACGATCGTGCACTTTATCGATGGCAATCAAACAGTCCGGCACATAGTCCAAGTCCGACGATATTGTTTTCAAAGCCACAAAGTCAGCCAATTCTTGAAAGATTTTATCCGTCTTACCATCAATGGAGGTCAACACCTGCCTTATTCTCCTCTGCATCAGTGGAGTAGCCCGATCCATTGGCATGCGTGACATTATCTTACAGTGAGTGCAAGTGCAATTGGCTGGCTTATCCAACACCGATTCATCATCCCTCAGTTCGTTGAATCGGCTCCGTCGTCTGGATCGGATGGAGCCTCGTGACGAACGGCGTGAATATTTTCCCATACTTGGTCTCATTTTGAATTAATTTAGTTTTTTTTTCTTAAATTTTCATATTAAAAACAAATTTTGAAATCGGATTGACAACTAAATTACAAACAATCTAATATTGAATATTCTCAAGCTAAACTCTCTCTGTCTGTCTCTAGAACTCCATTCTAAATTTTGCATACGATCCTATTAAATAACTATATAGAAAGTGTTCATTTAAGTTTACGTTGGATCCGAGTTGCAAAAGTTTAACAAAAGTTTTTGTTTGTAGCGGGGCGAAGCTTCTGATCTGAGAGCCCAGACTTATTACCCAAGTGGAAGGAAATTAAAACGCGCGTTAACTCGATTTAAACACAGGCCAGATTTATTGTAATATTAGTCACCGACCGGTTCACAATGTTAAGGCGTTTACGAATAAAAGTGTTTTGGAAAATTAAGAGGCCAAGAAAGATCTCGGATGCGGATATTATATACCGGGGATGGAAAAACCAACTTGCCAAGATGGAGTTTTCCATGGAACTTGCCTAGTAATTATACTAGTGTGCCCGTTCGAGGATAATGGCAAAAGCCCTCTTCATTCCCCGCTGGTCACCCTTTCTGGCGTGAACAGTTTTTATTTAATTTAGTGCTAGTTGACAATTACTCCTTATTCGTTGGCCTTTGTTTTGGAATTGTATTCAATTAAATTCATCTACCTTTCCCCTATAGGAAATGTCATCAGTGTTTAGCTTAAACCATTTGAGAATTGTAGGAGAACGTCTGCTTAAACAATTACATAGTGTGCTTTCTGGCGCACACTCTTATAGTTCCCAATAGTTGAAGTAGTCAACTAAGAAGCATTAACTTACAAGTCTTCCTTAGGAACAATCTGTGTATAATAAAGTTTTAGTTTAATAAATTTTTAGGCTCTTGAAGCAATCGTTAAAAAATTTCTTAATTGTTGTAGTTTTTGTCGAATATCGAATTGAAACTGTAGTTGTGTACGAATAATGAAGACCGAGTTATTGGGCAGTACCAAATCTAAAAATATTTGAAATACTTCTGAACAATAGTTAAGTTGGTTTGAAAATATCTGAAACTCGTTTGAGATTTATTTTCGTAGTTAATCGCTACATAATTGTTTATTGAAAGAAATTTTGAAATTGTTTTAGAAATATATAAATAATCTCTTATTTTTCTTATATCTAATATTTTTAAAATCTGTTTTCGTAGTCAATCAAATTGCTTATTGACAGAAATTCTGTATAAACTAGACGCCAAATCTTTTGAAATTGTTAAAAATATATAATTAATCTCTTATTTTTCTGATATCTAATATTTTTAAATTTTAAAATTTAATTTTGTTAAGCAGATTAATCGAATAAAGTTGTAACCACGGTAATTATTTTACCTAAAGGTTTCTCAATAAGAAGAACCATTTTTTATAATTTGTTAAAGAAAGATGAATGAATTGTGACCCTTGAACTAAGTCATACTACTTGGTATGAGTATAGAATATTTAATTATAGTACAAATAAGTCATAATCAAACTTATTCTCAAATCACAGGGAACCTTGATCGATGTGAAATAATTATATCAGCATCTTTAATTTATTTTTAAGTTTTAAATTTCTTTTGCTCAACTTACCTAAATTTATCTTACTTCACTATAGTTCAAATGCAGTTTATTGTGTTTATATTTACCAAGTTTTTAGTTGTTTGTTCTTTTTGGCGCCAAAAACTATGTCAAAATCTGTTTTAGAGGAGTAAGAGTTAAGGTGAGGTGAGGTGTATGATATGAGATGGGGGGGATTCAACAATTGTAAACAAACGCTTGCGCCGAAGTTTTGGCGTCCTTCTTCGGAAAATTTCTTTCGTCAGGTTACCAAGGTATTTAGTTTCTGGTTTTCTCTCATATAATGGCAGAAAGAAATTGTTTTCCAGCTGGCAAATCAGAAAGTCACAGAGGCTCGTGGCAGACGGTTGTATTCAAACGCGAGCTCCCCCCTTCAATTAGAAGTTTTTAGTTTGGGGAAAAAAAAGGAAGGAAAAATAGAAAGTAAAGTAAAGTAAAAATTTAAGCAAAGTAAAGAGGGAAATTTTTGCAGTTAACGCACACGCAACCAAAACCATAAAGGAGGGCCAAACATATAAATTTTTGTGTAGTAAAAGTGAAGAAAGCGAAAGAATCAAAGTGGAATTATAATGGTAAAGCGGATGTGGATGTGGCTTGCTTTCTATACTAAATAAGAATAAGAGGAAGAACCAAGTTGTGTTTGTGTGTGTGTGTCTGTGTGTGTTGTTGTTTTGTTGTTATTGTGTTGCCAATGAAAATGCAAATTGTTGGTAACAAATATTGGTAAAAATGCGGAGGCCAAAAGAATGTGCGAAATAAGCGAACAACCTAAAAGTATGCAACAAAATTTGATCGAGTCACGTGCGAAATCAATAATCCAACAAGAATTCAACAAAATGCCAAGATAAACAAAACGAAAAATCTAAAAATATATATATATACAAAAAACAATAAATAGTTTATCTATCTGCGTAATATAATTTTAATTTCCCCAATTTGTTGTGTAATGGACTGAATTGTAATCAAAGTCGAGAAGAACCAGCGCGAATATGTCTCAACCGCGCGGCGGAAGAGGTGGTGGTCGCGGCGGTGCCGGTGGCGCTGGTGTTGGACGAAAGACGCCATCCTCATTAACCGGTCCACCCGATGATTCCACCACACCCAGTGAACGTGCCACACCAGCCAGTAAGGCTGATTCCGATCCCAAAGATGATAGTTCTAGCAATGGCGATAAGAAGGATACGGATGCATTTCCAGCACCAAAACCTCCAAGTGCCGGTGCCTCCATACGAGATACGGCAAATAAGGTGCTCGCCTTGGCCATGAAAAGCGAATGGACACCCATCGAAGCGGAACTCAAGAAACTGGAAAAGTATGTGGCCAATGTGGGTGAAGATGGCAATCACATACCATTGGCTGGGATACACGATATGGTAAGTGCATAAAGGACTACATACATGCATTTGAAAAGGAAGTACAAGTTGTATTCGGTTTGTAAAATCAATTTTTTAGCCAACATATAAACCAAAGTACAGATACACAAGTCAAAGGCACAGTGGGTTAGAACTTAGTGGGAAATGAAAGCTTTCTGTGGTTGTTATTTTAATGTATCTCTTAGAAAGGGTAAAGAGAGAAGAAAAAGAGAGAAAGAAAGTATAAAAATTGATATAGATTTCAAAATTAGCCGAATTTATAAAAACAGTTTCAATAAAAGTTCTATATCGATAATTGAAGTTTTTTTTTTAAAAGTTCTGCTAGATAAAGTATAAATATTAAGTATAAAATTTAGTTAAAGATTTTATACAAAATATTGTTTGATAAATTTTAAAACCTTTAGTTAAAGTATATAATCTTCTAGAATAAACATCCAATATATGTTTATATTCAATTGAAATCTTGAAATGTAAACTTGATTAAAAATCAAAAAAAAAAAAAAATAGATATATATTTCTGTTCTGTTCTAAGGATCGCAAATCTTATATAGTTTACATTATTTGTAGATGAAAAATTTTTAATTCACTAGATTTCTTATAGAAGAATTGTTGCGTATATTATACTAGTTGTATCAAAAGTTTCTCTTCATTTTGTTCAATTTTTAAGCATTCCTAAACCACTGTATGTCGCCCTTATCAACGTCGCTTGGCGGCGGCATTTTCATATTTGGTTGTTTACCAACCAAAATAACGGAACAGTAGCCAAATGTTATTTAGTTATTTGATAGCGCGTCCCAAATGTTTCGCTGCCAAGGCAATGAGGCGCCCAAATCCTGCCACAAGTTGCTAACCCTCCCCTCTTGCCACCAATTTCTATTTCATCACCCCCCTCCCCATGCTTAGCGATAGGCTCATAAAAAACATCGAAATTGAAGCGCTTCGATTTCAATTTACCATAAAAATATATCAAAAGGAAAAAAGTCATTCACATAAAATTAACGTTGCATAGACACAAATGGCAATAAAATGCAAGAAGAAGAAAATCAAGACAACAAAAAAACCACAAAAAATCGAAAATAAAAAAAAGGGTTTTTCCTTTCTGGTGGAGTTACTCGAGTGTCGGCTAGACTAGATATTTGCATAAATATATAGCCTGAGACTATGTTGGAAGTTATTTTTTGCTTTTTTGGTTTATTTTCAGAGATTTCCATTCCTGGGAGTGTGGGAGGGGAGCGGCCATATTTATTTGATTGTGTACTTGATTCGGTTATAATTATGAAAATTGGCTGAAAGTCGAACAAGAACCAAACGATTATGGGGTGAAAATGTTTAACCCAATGTTGCTTATCAGCCATATAGAAAGTGGAATAGAATGCTGAACGGCAGAATAATGATGATTACGGCTAGGATAATTGGGTTAAGAGCTTGTTTAGTAAGAGAAGTTAGTTAACATTGCTTTTGCCAAATTGAATTTTAACCAAGGAACGTCAATAAAGAATAATTTTTGAGTTTTGCTTTTGTAATAATAGCAGTAGTTAAAATTTTTAAGGTAATTCAGTTTGTGTCGTTAGATTTCCTCTTCATAATAAAATGGGTAATTACCTGATAAAACCATTTATATTCCATATCTATTTACACTATTAACATAGTTCCTCTAAGTAAGTTTATCTACTTATATTTGTTTCTTTATTTCTACTTTCTATATATAATAACATACAAATATAATATATTTATAGTAAGTATAATATATATAGAATTGTTTTGTCAAAGAAGAGATAAAAAGTAGTTAATAGTTGAATAAAAAAAGGATAATTTAGTTCACAAAATTTATGTTATGATCATACAGAACCTGAAACATTCTTGTTTATAAAGAGATATAAAGTATATTATGTTTTAATTTATTATTTGAAAAATAAAAATTTATAACTATATCTTTCACTAACAAAAACAAAAATCAACCTACATCGTTTGTTTCCCTTTAAACTACTTCTTATATTTGCCAACTTTAACTTAGCCTTAATGTTAATCATAGACAACTTCTACTTCCATTTCCTTCCTTTTTTTTTAATCCCAATTGATATGTAAATCATTTTCTCCTTTTTCTTTTGCAGAACACCGGCATGACCCCTTTGATGTTTGCCACCAAGGACAATAGAACCGCCATAATGGATCGCATGATTGAATTGGGTGCCGATGTGGGAGCCAGGAATAATGTGAGTTGTACTACAAATAAACCAAAAGAGTGTGTGCCTATGCTTTAAAGTGCTCAAATGTAAGAAAGAGGGAAAGACTTTGCCGCTGAAATTGTGTCAAATCAATAAAAACCGCATAATTAAATCTCATACGGGGGCGTCAATAGGATTCAAACATTTGCCGCACGCGCACCAAACGCTGGTGGGGGGGAGGAAAAAACGCTGGGTCAACCTAACTGAGATTGGCCAATGGTCGTCGAAATTGAGTTAAGTTGTTGTTAGCCATATAACACGCACATGTCAGCAAGGGAATTTCGTCAACATATTAATCAGGGATTTATCCGTCCTTTATTCTTTTTTAACCTTTTTAAGCAACAAACATTTGTCATTCAATTTATTTTTGGATCATCTACAAGTCCTTGAGTCACTTGAATCTGTGGTGTTTTCCCCAGCAATGGGAATAGCCCAAATTGCTTTTGGCCTTTGCCTTTGCCTTTGCCTTCGCCCTTGCATGCCGCAATTACTTAGCGCTAAAATTTTGCTCTTTAACTGAAGACGATGTGTGTAACTGCTACTACTTGCCGGGACGACCTGGTCAACACTAGGTAAAGTAGTTACCAATGCGATAAAAATCCTTGACCTAATTACAAAATAATTGTTGCCAAAAAAAAACATACACACACACACCCAGACGAATGGCAATGCCGAATTAAATTACCAAAACAAACACAGTAAAAGCTGAGCAAAAGAAAAAGTCAAAATTAGAAGTATGCAGGAAATGTTAAAGGTAATTTTCAAGTGAAAAAACAAAAATATAATATAAGTAATTCCAATGTTCTGTAAGTTTGCTTGAAGTCTTATTTAGAGAATAGTTTGTTTTATAAATATAAACTTTTAGCTAAAGAGTTTATACATTTTATGAAGTTGTTTGTTAACCGCCAAGCCAAGTCGGGCTAAGAATTAGAGATTTTTGTTTGATATAAAAGTTACCCAAAAGTCAAATGATAGATAAATACTTCTGGTTATGTTTATACTTCATATCTAAACAACAAAGATTTGTCATTTAATTATATATTTCTGCATATGTAAGCTTTAAAAATTACAATATTTCTGTTAGGCAAAGATTTTCTCTTCAATTACATCAAGTGTTTGGGTCATACATATTTTTGACACACTGATATCATATCTTAAAAGAGACTGTAGAATATTGGCTTTTTTAACTTGTAAGTCATTAAATCTTTAAATCAAATCAAGTTTTATTTAAAATATATCTTGAAAAAATGACTCTTTGGTACTTTAACTATTGTAACAATGACGGTCTGGGTGGCATTGCCGAACATGATTTAGCCCTGTCGCCTAGCCAGCCCTTAGGAAGGGCGACTTTGAGAAAAGCTCAATCTGGTGCACCAAAACTTTGTTTTAAGTTTCCGATCTAGAGAGAACAAGCTTTGTTTAAGTAATGAGATAAAAAGATGAAATAATTCTGCCATCCGCTCTGAACATTGCTGGTTTCTGTTGTGCCCTAGCCCCAAGCACCGATCTTTACCTTATTAAGTAGCAGCATATTCACAGACAAGCGATATTTTGTTATAATATCTAATATGGAACTATTTCGAATTACTTACCTCTAGATATACAACTGTAATCAGATATATAGCTACATACTGATATATATGGAAATCAATTTCCTACACTTCATCAAAATATTGTAAAGGAATGAAAAATACATATAGTTGGAATGGTATACAAAAGTTAAGATTTGGTTTTTCATAAACATTGACATGAAATTAAGCATTTTTAACACTATCCTTACGATATTTTTGGTTAATCTTATCAAATCACTTCAATTCCTAAAAGAATGACCAATAATCAGTTCTATTCCTTTTGTTGGAATAATTTTAGAATATTCACAATAAACCAACATCGCTAGACTAAACCTTTCATTTTATAGAAAAAATGTTTCTTACTCATAAATATTTTTCTGTTAGAATTTATATGCTCTAATATCTGAATTTCGTTCTATTCTAATCTATGTATCGCCAAGCATTAATTGCCTTTGGTTATCTTTTTAATGATTTCCAAATTTACTATAAGGTTTTATTGTTTGTGTTGGCGAAACACTCGAAGTAGTTTAAGTTTCTATAAGGAATTTTAGACAACTTATTTAATTGTAAAATTAGCTTTAAATACAAAGAGAACACGTGTGTTCTTAATAGACCAACTCTAATTAAATAAACTAAAATGTCATGCAATGATATCATTAATTTAAATTCTTTTAAGAATATTTATCATTTCGTAATGCAAATGTAATTGAAATGACGCCTCACCTTAAAGATGTAATCACATGGCTAAGAGCATTTATGATCTTTATTTAATTACCATGAAGAAACCTTAATGAATTGAAATAACGACCTACCCATTTATCCTTCCCAACTTACATATATCTTTCTTTCTTTTTTTTAATATTCTTAATTTTGCAACTAAACTAATTCAACTACAACACGACAACAACACACTCGAATTGTAAAATTGAGCCTGAAGTTGATGATGTAACTGGCAGAGAAACTAATTAACATTTTTAACACTCCATATAAAGGATGGACAAATGTGTGTGTGTGTGTTTGTGTGTGTGTACGGCGGATGTGGGAATGGGGCGGTCTTGTCATTTTATGGGGCGGTACTTAGCATGTAGAATAACGGTAGCATTTTGCATTTGCAACTTAAAAGCCAATTAATCAAGCACATGACTTCCCAAAATACGCCCAGAATTTCAGAGGTCTGACCTTTTCGGCTAAAAGGAGTGAAAGCAAATGTACCTTGAAGGCGTCGTGTTGGGGCATGCCAACTTCCGTTACATTTTTATGGCCAATTGCGTCATTAATATGCAATTTTAATTAAAACCGACTTGAGTTACTACGAAGGCCAGAGACACCGACACACCACCCCAAAACCGATGACAGCGTGAAAATCTCTTGAGTTAATTTGTCAAACACCATTTTTTCTCTTTTTTCTGTGCGTGTGTCAACTGAATTAATTAAGCAAAACGTACGAAAAGTCACATGCGAAAAAAGTCTGACATCAGTTCGTCTTCCTTTCCATTACATTTTTTTTTTGTTCTTCTACTCTTTACCAAATATTCCTAATTATACATACTTATGCATATATGAAGAAGAAGGTGTGTGACAATGCAAAGTAATTGCTGCTGTTGCTCAAAATGACTTCATTTGCAAAGGGGCGTCAACATTTCTTCGAATCTAAACAAAATCTGGGTCGCCTATACATTTTCCAACCATACTCCAACTCCCTTCTATCCTCCCCCATCTATTCAATATACCGGCTGGTGAAAAAATGTGCTGGAAAATTTTACGCTTCCGTTTTTGTTTTGTTTCCGGTTTTTGCTTTCGTTCCGTAACGGACTATAGTTGAGTTTTCTTCTGTTTTTTTTTTTTTTTTAACTATGGAGGCTTGAAAGCCTGTTAATACATATGCATAGCATACATGGGTGTGTGTATGTGTGTGTGTGAGTGTGTATATGCAAAATAGGAGCGTGAAATATTATCTGTCTTCTATGTTGTTGGCATTGCTTTACTTTACTTTAGCACAAATTGTCTTCCATTTGACCTAACCGTACAAATGCAAGGATAAAGTCCTTCGCCTGGCTTCTGCTTCTGGACATGTGTCAAAGACTAGGACTTAAACGTTTTTCACCTACTCTACAAATGTAGGTTTGTCTACAACGTATTTGGCTATGCCTTTTTGCCGCATATGCAAATTGGTCGAAACAAAATACAAAACCAAAAGCCAGAAATAGCCACAAATAAACTTAACCAGAAAAGTAATTCTTTTGAACAAACTAATGAAACGAAGTGTTTTTACCCTCCAAATTCGTGTTGTTAGTAGTTGAAGCAATTGAATTATATTTTTTTATTATTTTTAATTGAAAAAATTATCTATCTTAAGTAGTTAAGGCAGTCTACTCAAGAATAAGCCGCATTCAAGTACTTAAAACTAGCTCATTTCTAAGATCGAAAAATTGCCTCTTCATATAACACATAAACCTTTAGAAAAGCAATAGAAATTCAACCTGAATTGATAAGCTTAAATATTATTTATATTTGATTCAAAATGTGCTAATATCATTTATAAATATTTCTTTCAAAAGTAGCAGTGTAGTTTTTTTTTTTCCTTTAAAAGGGTTTTTTATCCTTCCAGAGTTTCCCCTTAACATTGGCAAGAATTTTAATAGAGGGAATCAGTATTTTAGCCAATTTGAAATTGGATTGTTTAATACGATACTTAAATATCATATTTTATAAATAGTTTTCTGTTTATAGCACAACTATCTTTTCCTATTATCTAAACATTTTCTAGTCGTTTGATTTTGAACATAAATTTATGATGCTATGAATTGTTTTTGGGCTTGGTCAAGTAAAATGTAATCTTTCTGGCAGTATTATGAAAAGAAAACGTTTTCTGGCGGTTTTCATATCAAATGTTTTTTCTGTAAAGTGTAAAGTAATGTGTGTTAATTTCATTAGAACAAACAAACATTTATCATTCTTATCTACAATGATAACATTTTATAGCATACTTTTCAGCACTTTGGCATTTTGGCTTTATGTCAGCGTTGCAGGCACGTTTTCTAGTAATTTACATACTTACTTAAAGATGAGAACCAAAATGTAAACCCAAGATTATGATACTTCGATTAGTTTTAGCTAATCTATTAATTTGATATATCCAATTTGGGTTCTAAACTTCAAAAGGATACTAATACTTACGCCAAATCTTTTCACAATACAATATTTTTCTTTTCGCTCTGTTAAAAATGTTATGCAAACATCTAAACAATTATAATGGAAATGAAAGGACTATTAAAATTCTTTTCGATGGATTTATGTTGCCAACCTCATTCAATACTCTGTAATAAAGAGCAAACACACACACACAAACTTACACTTACATAAACAAATACTCATGCATATTACAAGTACTTACATACATACGTATAAAAATAAAAGCAGTTCACTTCCGTTTTTTGTGGTTTTTCGTTAGACGAACATTGGCTGGGAAGTGCTGTGTTGTTGGTTATAAATTAAGCCGACCCACGGGGCGTATGTGTAACATATTGCGTTATGGCTTATTATATAAGGTAACTAATAAATAAGACCCCCGATTCTAATTCCAAATTCAGATTCTCCATTTCCCCTTCATATATATACATGTGAGTCACTTACGCTCTAGTTAGTTGTCGCTGACGCTAAGAAATAAACCGAAAAAATGTGCTCCACCGACGTTATCTTGAAGTATTTCTCATAGCAGCAAAGTGATTTGGTCATGGTCATATTTAGCCTTGGTTTCGGTTTGATGCAACTCTTGCATGTGGCTGTGGCCATTAAGAGTTGTAAGGTGGTCAGCCAGGCTAGAAGTGAAAGTCTGCATGCAAGATTGTGGCTAAGTAATCACCACACCCAAAAGCAAAAAAGGAAGAAAAAAAAACAATAACAAAAAGAGAACTGAAAATAAAGCACTAAAGAACTCGCATGCAAAGTGAGTGTAAGTTGACTTTGACCCATTGAGCCGAGGGGTTTTACCAATGAATTGCAATTGATTGAAGTTCCTTTTTCTCCACTTCTTTTTTTCTCTCTTTGCAGGATAATTATAATGTGCTACATATTGCGGCAATGTATTCGCGTGAGGATGTCGTCAAATTGTTGCTAACAAAACGTGGCGTTGATCCATTCTCCACTGGTGGCGTGAGTATACCAATACCAATACCAATACACATATATACAACTACTCTTTTATTATGAAGAAGCAAACATTTTTCTAATAGCACCTCCCCTCAAAATCCAAGCACTTCATTCTTTCGATTTCTTTGACACGTAAGGCGCGGTCTCTCCTGAGTCACTCCATCTGGAATGTACACTTATGCATACATTTGCCCCATTTCAAAAAGCAATTAAGGGAGACCCCTGTGATATAAACGCATTCTGACCAAAGGTCAGAGACCAAAATAAAGATGCAACTTTGGCCCTTGCATGTTATGGCCAACACATGCTGTTTTGACTTTGTCGAGGGCCTAATAATTAACTGGCGACAAGGTTAAGAGGGCAATATAAAGAAAGTTCTAACCGTTCGTTACTTTTTTGAGTGGTTTTTTGGTGTAAAAACAAAAAATAAATTTAAGATATTATTAAAGCTACTTTAAATTTGAGGCATTTTTTATAAGGTGGGTGCAATGAAGCTGAGCTAATAGTTTCCAAAGAAGGACAATGAACCGGCAACTTAATTGCATATTTGTATAGTATTTTGCGTTTTCAATACTTTATTCAACAATTGCATCTTGTTAGTCAAGCAAGAATAACTTTTTACTAACCAATTAGCAGAGAAAAGCAAAGAAATGTTAAAATTATTGCCCTTTGTTTAGGTCTACTCTAGTAGTTTAAACAAAATATAAAATTTTAATATTTACCTAACCGTTTATGACCTATCAAAAAGTTAAGCCAACCAAGAGATGTTAATTCGGTTGAATTTCTAGTTCAACCGTATTGAAACTGAATCGGTCCTTATATAAATTAAAACGTAAAGGAAATAACATTTGATTAGCCTCAACTTTATACGAGTTATTGAGTATGTATATTGTAACCAAATATGTAACCAAATATAACCAATTTACGACCAAGAGTTACTTTTAACGCAAAGAAAAGTTAGCTGTGAAATTAAACGCCTCCTATGAAAGGATATTCAAAGCATTAAAGCCGATAGCTTCGAATTACTGCAGAGTAAGAAGAGGTAAGGCAATCCATGTTCTTTGGCTCCCTAAAGTATGCTAAGAATAACTAACTAACTGAGCACTTGCTTAAGTCACAAGAGTATGCTTAAGAAACTAACAAATTGGTCATTTAGTTAACTCTCTTGATAGATGGACTATCTAAAGGGTCAGCTCATACACATACATCTTTTAAACTATCGAGGGTATACATTAGTCGTGATTACTTTGATTTCGTATTACCTGCTTAAGTTTTCGTGTTGAAATTATATTTTTGCCGCAACTGCAGGACAATTTTCTCTATTTAAATTACTGAGGGCGTATGCCTTAGCAAAATTACTGATGTTTATCAGAAGAGAGCTCAACAAATATTAGAAAGAAAGAGAAAGAGAGAGAGAGAGGAGTAAGCTGGTGTCCTATAGGCCCAAGTAGAATGGCAATATCTCTTTCTCACAAACATTGAAGCAGATGTAAAACTTTTGTTTTAGCAACAACGCAAAGTTTCAAGTGTTGGTTGTGTTGGCGTGTGTGTATGTGTGTCTGTGAATGTGTGCGTGGCAAACTCCAAAGCCAACACCTAGCCAGAACCAACACCCTCTTCGCTCCAACTCCCTAACATGAACCTTAACGGCCTGTCAGTGTTAGTTTTTTTTCGCTTTTTTTCGGGTGCTGTCAATCTGTGATATGAACTTAGGGAAAATGGAAAGAGAATAATAAAGGAAAAGTGACACGAAATGTGCTTATAAACGCAAAAACAAGCCGTGCGCCTATTCAGTAGTAATTTGAATTTTGAAGCGAATGGCAATCAGCTGCCTTTGAGGTGCTAAACAACATATAGTTATTAAAATCGAAAGAGAGTGTGACCCAAAGTGTCTAAGAACCTTTTCACTTTATCCTAATATAAGAACTAATCAATTTCTTTTAATCTCATTGCAGTCGCGTTGTCAAACTGCTGTGCATTTGGTTTCGAGTCGACAAACTGGAACTGCCACAAATATATTGCGAGCTCTTTTGGCCGCTGCTGGCAAGGATATACGTATAAAAGCCGACGGTGTAAGTGTGACCAGGCGTATGTGTGATTGATGTGTTATATGGAAATTGCTCTCAAGAGCCACAAGTGTTGCCCAACCATAATGTGATGCCAAAACAATCTTGTTGAATTTCTACATAACTCTCTATCAGTATATATATATCTTGATATATACCTTTGGTGGAGTACACTCGAAAGTTGTGCCAGGCGGTGCCAACGTAAACAAAGGTTTAATAAAAATCATCAAAAGCAACAAAATAAAAAAAAGGAAAAACAACAGCTAGAAAGCATAAAGCAAACAAAATTTTATAGGAAAAATCGATAGGCAAAAAAAAAACTGTTCCCTGGTAAATGCATTCAATGAATGCCTACCAAAGAAAAAAAATTTTATATATATCGAAGGAAGCCCCTTATAGAGGATTACGATTACATGCACTTTAAAAAATTTTAAGTTCACTCAATTTACAAAAAAGTTTTGCAGTTTTGGCATACGAAATCTATCTAATAATCTGAATAGCCATAAGTAAAGCTAGAAAGGCTTTCAATTTATATTATTTAAATGAAACCTTAAAAGTATGCTATCTTTTCATAGCTTAGATCTCTATCCAGTGTTGCCAGATCCTTTTTGTGTGTTCTTTGCTTTTGAGGGCCTGCACTATGAATTTATTGTTTAAATAATTTCTATTTAATATTCCCTATTTCAGTTTTTAATAAGCAAGATCCTTCATATATGAGGAGTTTCTACATTAGAATAGATTTTACCTACCAAGGATAAGAGATCAAATACCATTGAAGAGATTTTTGTGTTGTAAAATTTCTCCAAGTGCAAAACTAAGACACTCTACAGAGAGTCAACTTATTGTTTCCTTTCTCCAACTCGTCTGATTAACTTGCAGTTGCCCCTGCCCTCCACCGTCTTTGGCATTTATCCCGAGAAAACGTTACCAAAAATGTGGTACTATTTGTCGCATCACGTGCATGGGTGCAAATGCACGGCAATATTTCCATTACGCACGCGAACAGAGCGCATAAATTTACCTCTAGAGGAGTGTGGGGGAGTTGAATGAGACTATTGCCAGAATACGATTTGCCGATTGATTGTCTAGACAAATGCTTTCAATACAAGAGAGAGAGTGAGAGAGAGGGAGGGAGGGAGGGAAGAAGAGGAAGACCGTATTGTATGTCGATTGTCGATGGCAAAAATAAAAAAAAAAACGGCAACTTGATTTAAATCAATTAGATAGTTGCCATCTCCAACCCCACCAAGGCAAAGTCGCACCGCACACTTAATGGCACTGTCAAGGAAAATTAGCTGGATAAAGTATTTAGCTTTCGATACGCTTCCTTTTACACACACCACCAAAAGTGGCTTAACAATGACAGTGGCACGCACATGCAAAATTCCTGCTTACTCTGTTGGCCGTTGCCAACAACAAAACAAAATAGTCCAAAAATACATAAACAACGGCAAAACCAGGAAGAGGCAATGAATAAAAATAAATATACATATAAAAAGAAAAAGGGGGTCAAGTCGCCCATACACTTACAAACAAACATACATATATTAAGATATATATATTTATAGTAGATGGAACAACTTGATTTACTTTACCAGTTCAAAGTTGAAGCGAAAAGTTGCGAAACTTTGGCTAAAAATATACGTAGTAACCAAACATGCAGCCGTTAACACTTGAGGCTCGAATTGGCTAATTGGTTATTTATGTGTGAGGGTGTGTGTGTGGGTGTGTGTGTGTTGTGGCAAGAGTTTATCTTTATAGCAATTATGTAGTTAACTAACCTATCTCTCACCTAGCGTGGCAAAATCCCATTGCTACTGGCCGTGGAGTCAGGCAATCAGTCAATGTGCAGAGAATTATTGGCGGCACAAACGGCGGACCAACTTAAGGTGAGTTTTAAGGGAAATTTTTCACATTTTCTTTAAAAAAAAAACGCAACTGTCAAAAGAAAATCTTTGCATATAAATCAAAAATGCAAATTTAACCCTACGCATATGTATATGAGAGTTTCCGTGAACTGCGGCAACAGTGCACCACTTTTGCAACAGAGTGTGGCAAAACGTCGACATTGGCAAAGTTTCTTTTTTTTGTTTTTGCGCAATTTCCAATTTGCCTGGCAGACAAATGAGTAACGCCAGCAACTTCACAAGTGCAGCAAATGCGTGTTGATTAAATTAACCGAGAAAGGGGTTAAAAGTTAAAGTTAAAGTTGATGTTGATGTTGACTTTGAGCTTGGCGGCACGCAATCCCAGACGGCCAATGAAAGTGGGTCAGTGTGTTGCAGCTTGGACGGGTGTGTCGGAAACACTCTGATTTGCATTTTCAAAAATAAACTGCAAACGAGTTTTTTCCTCATTATAGGCAACGACGGCCAATGGAGACACGGCCTTGCATTTGGCCGCCAGACGGCGGGATGTGGATATGGTCCGAATTTTGGTTGATTACGGCACCAATGTGGATACACAAAATGGTGATGGTCAAACACCCTTACATATAGCGGCCGCTGAAGGTGATGAGGCACTATTGAAGTACTTTTATGGCGTGCGTGCCTCAGCGTCCATTGCGGACAATCAAGGTGGGTATATGCTTAAGCAAAACTAATACAAGTCCTTCAAAATGTAAACTATTCGATATTGTTTGCAGATCGCACACCGATGCACTTGGCCGCCGAAAATGGACATGCGCATGTCATTGAAATACTGGCGGACAAATTCAAGGCGAGCATCTTTGAGCGCACCAAGGATGGCAGCACACTGATGCATATTGCATCACTCAATGGCCATGCTGAGTGCGCCACTATGCTCTTCAAGAAGGGTGTCTATCTCCATATGCCGAATAAGGATGGAGCCCGTAGTATACATACAGCAGCTGCCTATGGACATACAGGGATAATCAACACGTTGCTGCAGAAGGGTGAAAAAGTCGATGTGACCACGAATGTAAGTGAAGAAGGAAGAACTTTTCCATGTTACCTCCTAAAAAGAGGCATAGGAATAGGAAGCTTCAATGATCGACTATCTAAGTTCCTAGATTCATTGACCTTTTTTTTTATTTAGGACAACTACACGGCACTTCATATAGCCGTTGAGTCAGCCAAGCCGGCTGTGGTGGAAACTTTACTGGGTTTTGGTGCCGATGTTCATGTGCGCGGTGGTAAACTCCGGGAAACGCCGCTCCATATAGCGGCACGTGTGAAAGATGGCGATCGTTGTGCTCTCATGTTGCTAAAGTCGGGTGCCAGTCCCAATCTAACAACGGATGATTGCCTAACACCCGTCCATGTGGCTGCAAGGCATGGCAATTTGGCAACACTGATGCAGTTACTCGAAGATGAAGGCGATCCTCTGTATAAGTCAAATGTAAGTGAATTCTTAGCTGATTAAGAACTTCCATTGATCCATCTTTCATCTTTAGACTGGAGAGACTCCCTTGCATATGGCCTGCCGTTCGTGTCATCCGGAAATAGTGCGCCATCTCATCGAAGCAGTTAAGGAGAAACACGGACCGGATAAGGCCACGGCGTATATAAATTCCGTAAATGATGATGGTGCCACAGCACTGCACTACACTTGCCAAATTACCAAGGAGGAGGTGAAAATACCCGAGTCGGATAAGCAAATAGTTCGTATGCTTCTAGAGAATGGAGCGGATGTAACGCTGCAAACGAAGAACGCTTTGGAGACAGCCTTCCACTATTGTGCCGTGGCAGGCAACAATGATGTGCTTATGGAGATGATCTCACACATGAATCCCACGGACATTCAGAAGGCCATGAATCGACAATCTTCGGTGGGTTGGACCCCATTGTTGATTGCCTGCCACCGGGGACACATGGAGTTGGTCAACAATCTTTTAGCGAATCATGCCAGAGTCGATGTATTCGACACCGAAGGACGTTCGGCCCTTCACTTGGCCGCGGAGCGAGGATATCTACATGTGTGCGATGCCCTGCTCACCAACAAGGCATTCATCAATTCCAAATCGAGAGTGGGACGCACTGCCCTGCATTTGGCCGCCATGAATGGATTTACGCATCTGGTGAAGTTTCTTATTAAGGATCATAATGCAGTGATCGATATTTTAACACTGAGGAAGCAAACACCTCTGCATTTGGCGGCTGCTAGTGGTCAGATGGAAGTGTGCCAACTTTTACTTGAGCTGGGGGCAAACATCGATGCGACCGACGATCTGGGCCAGAAGCCCATACACGTCGCCGCACAGAACAATTACTCTGAAGTGGCCAAATTATTTCTGCAACAGCATCCATCGCTAGTTAATGCCACAAGTAAGGATGGCAATACCTGCGCCCACATTGCTGCTATGCAGGGTTCGGTGAAAGTGATCGAGGAGCTTATGAAATTCGATCGATCTGGCGTGATCTCGGCTAGAAATAAGTTGACCGATGCCACGCCCTTACAATTAGCTGCCGAGGGCGGGCATGCGGATGTTGTCAAGGCATTGGTACGAGCCGGTGCCTCTTGTACAGAGGAGAATAAGGCTGGCTTTACGGCCGTACATTTGGCTGCCCAAAATGGACATGGTCAGGTCTTGGACGTACTGAAAAGTACAAACTCTTTAAGAATCAACAGCAAGAAATTGGGTCTCACTCCTCTCCATGTGGCTGCCTATTATGGCCAAGCGGACACTGTTCGAGAACTCCTCACAAGTGTACCAGCCACTGTCAAATCGGAGACACCAACGGGTCAGAGTTTGTTCGGCGATTTGGGCACGGAATCCGGCATGACGCCTCTACACTTGGCCGCCTTCTCAGGCAATGAGAATGTTGTGCGATTGCTTCTCAATTCGGCGGGCGTACAAGTGGATGCAGCGACCGTTGAAAACGTAAGTGGTAAAAGAATAAAAATAGATAAAAGAATTGAAAACAAATAAAAAAAATTATTTTGCATCGGCCGGGAATCGAACCCGGGCCGCCCGCGTGGCAGGCGAGCATTCTACCACTGAACCACCGATGCTGTTGTGGAGTATAAGAGTTAAAATTGAAGTATTACGATTTGTAAGAAAGAAAGTTGATTTTGATAACTCGAGAATTTATGATTACATTTATATTCCTCTTCTATATTTTAATCTCTGGAATTTATGGTTGATAGATAAATTTGAGAAATATTTGAATGTTCCTCATATTTCACCTTGTACTGAAAAATGAATTTTTGAATAACTACTGATATAGTCTGGCATAACTCCAGATATAGGGGCTGTAAATGAAATATTTGTTTCGGCACATTTTAGGAGAGAGAATAAAATAAAACAAATTTGATTAAATTAATCAAATGAAATAATTAAATTATTATATACAGACTGTCAAATTGTAGTAAACTTTAACAAATAGCTCACAGATAGCTCACGAATACCTACAAATTCGGTTATTTCCGCCAGAACAGTATAAGGGCATCGGTGGTTCAGTGGTAGAATGCTCGCCTGCCACGCGGGCGGCCCGGGTTCGATTCCCGGCCGATGCAATAATATAATTTTTTTTTGTTTTTTGCTCTACAAAATATCAATAGGAAGTTATTTTATTTTTTAATATCATAGATTTTACTCTAAATTTGATTTAATTTATTATTGATAACAATTTCAGGGCTACAATCCACTCCATTTGGCTTGCTTCGGCGGACACATGTCAGTGGTTGGTTTGCTTCTGAGTCGATCGGCGGAACTCCTCCAATCCACGGATCGTAATGGCCGTACTGGCCTCCATATTGCTGCCATGCACGGCCATTTCCAGATGGTGGAGATTCTGCTGGGTCAGGGCGCAGAGATAAATGCAACCGATCGCAACGGTTGGACGCCACTGCATTGTGCTGCCAAAGCCGGTCACTTGGATGTGGTCAAGCTGTTGTGCGAGGCCGGTGCCTCACCCAAATCGGAGACGAATTATGGCTGCGCCGCCATATGGTTTGCTGCCTCCGAGGGTCACAACGAAGTATTGCGCTATCTAATGAATAAAGAGCATGATACCTATGGTTTAATGGAAGACAAACGATTCGTTTATAATTTAATGGTTGTGTCCAAAAATCATAATAATAAGCCTATACAGGAATTTGTCCTGGTCTCGCCAGCGCCAGTGGATACGGCAGCCAAATTGTCCAATATCTATATAAATCTCTCCACAAAGGTAATAATAATAGCTTAACAAATCTATAATTATTATACTAATTTTGGATCATTTTGTAGGAGAAAGAGCGAGCCAAAGATTTGGTAGCCGCTGGCAAACAATGTGAGGCAATGGCCACAGAATTGTTGGCCTTGGCCGCTGGTTCCGATTCAGCTGGAAAGATATTGCAAGCCACCGATAAACGAAATGTTGAATTTCTCGATGTCCTTATCGAGAATGAGCAAAAGGAAGTCATAGCACATACCGTAGTACAACGTTATCTTCAAGTGTGTAAACAAAATATATAATTTTGGGTGTACATTCAGCAGAATAGTTGACATTGTGTTTTACTAAACTGGATAGATCGCTCATCTTTGCAATCATTAGATGATGTCAAAGGATAGATCATGAATTGGGGTTTCAATTATGGAACCCAACTTGATCATCATTTACTGGTCCTTATCTGCTGAATGTCCCCACGTTGTACTTGAAACCATTCTTAACGATCCTTCTCTTCTTTATTTTTTCGTCATTCGCCTTGAAGGAACTCTGGCATGGCTCTCTTACTTGGGCCTCTTGGAAGATTCTGTTACTTTTGGTGGCCTTCATTGTCTGCCCGCCTGTATGGATTGGTTTCACTTTCCCCATGGGTCATAAATTCAACAAGGTGCCGATCATCAAGTTTATGTCTTACCTCACCTCGCATATTTACCTCATGATACACCTGAGCATTGTGGGCATAACGCCCATTTATCCAGTGTTGCGTCTCAGTCTGGTGCCCTACTGGTACGAAATCGGATTGCTCATTTGGTTGAGCGGTCTACTTTTGTTCGAGTTGACAAATCCGTCAGATAAATCGGGCCTGGGCTCGATTAAGGTGCTGGTGCTGCTGCTGGGAATGGCTGGAGTTGGTGTTCATGTCGCGGCCTTTGTTTTTGTATCCAAGGAATATTGGCCCACATTGGTCTATTGCCGGAATCAATGTTTTGCCTTGGCATTCCTCTTGGCCTGTGTGCAAATTCTGGACTTTTTATCATTCCATCATCTCTTCGGACCATGGGCAATTATCATTGGAGATCTGCTCAAGGATTTGGCCCGCTTTCTGGCCGTGCTGGCAATCTTTGTGTTTGGCTTTTCCATGCACATTGTGGCATTGAATCAATCGTTTGCCAATTTTTCCCCCGAGGATCTGCGAAGTTTTGAGAAAAAGAATCGTAATCGTGGCTACTTCAGTGACGGTAAGTCCAAACGTTTGCTTTGCTTCAATTTTCTTTACTCTTTTTTTTTTTTTGATTTTGGAATGTTTTAACGTTTCAATGTGCCTTGATAAGTATCTGTAATCTGCCTGAGTATAAATGAAATCTCTCTGTCTGTATGTATGTGTGTGTATGTCTGTGTGTACGCTCAATGTTCCACCTTAAACAAAAAAAAAAAACAATTAAATACAACCACAAAATACAACAATTGCATGCTCAACAAATATCCAAAACAAAAAAACAACTTACCCCAAAATCAGAAATCCTACCTACCCCTTTGTCTCTCTATCTTGCTCCCTCCTTTGATGTCGCCTTGTCCCCATTCCACCCTTCCTCTCTCTCTCTCTCTCTCTTTCACATTTGCCAGTTACTATTAATAACATTCTCTATGCCAATCCAGATGATATGCCCACCCCAAGACCTCCGCCCGTGGAGAATTATGTCGATAGTCGCTTTAGCGAATTTCGTCGAAAACACAAAGATGATCGTAAGTCAGCTTACTTACACCTATAACACCCACTTATCCGATGTTGTGTGTGTGTGTACACACACTCTCGTGTACTTACTCTTACATACATATACATATATGTGTTATTTCTGCCTTCAATGTTGTGCGTACAAGAAATACCGTTTTACTCGTATTTTTGTCATTTTATTTTCCAGTTCTAATGGAAAAAGCAAGAACAAATCAAATACAACCGCAAAGAACCGTTACGCACACACATCGTTTAACCACCGTTGTTGTAAGCCTTGCTCGTTTATGTTTCCTTTCGTTTTGAGGCATGATACTCGTATGATGGCCACCAACCAATTACCAATTACCAATAACCAATAATCAATATAACCAACAAGCAATATAAACAATCCAAGTCCTAAGTTTTGTGCATCCTTGATGTTGTGGATCAATGTTCATATAAAATAGGTATCATATGCTATTATTTAAATTTAATATTTTTGTTTTTTTTTCTTTTAATTTATAGTTTCGGTTGTTTTTGTTTTGAAAGCATGTTTTAGTTTTAAAATGGATTAATTTAATTATTCAATTAAATGTTGTCAAGCAAATGAGAGTAAGATTATTTACTCAAACTGGTCCCGTCCATTGTTAACTTGTTAAAGAGAGTTTATTGTACTTTTATGTCAGGAGCTTCAACTTTTACTATAACTTTCTACCAAATATTTGGATATTATATGCAGATAAAGAACTTTTGCTTTGATACTACTTGAAAGCACTGTATATTCTAAAAATTTAAACTTAAACTGGTTTATCTTATCTTCGACTTTACCCAGTGTACGTACTCTGTATCAGTGATCTCTAGATCAGATAAAATTTCGGCTTAATCGCGTTTTGCCCAGATTAATCCTTAGATCAGATAAAATTTTGGCTTAATCACGATTTGCCCAGATTATTTAGCCTACAACTATTTGTAAGCTTTCTTCATTCGAACAATTCAATGAGGTTTAAGTTCGTAAACCTCAAACTCAATCGAAATAGAAAAAACAAAACTTTTTGTCACCTGATATAAGCCACACAGAGATTTTCAAGTGCATAGATGCACATTAATTCTTGAAACTTTTTATAGATCTGTTGGATATATAAATAGTTTCAATAAGAAAAACAATAAACAGAAAGTTTATACAATTTCCTCAAGTTCGACTCTGCGATATATGTACAGGATACTCCCTCGCACTTGGTGCTTCGATGTTTGTTCCCTAAAAAGCTTATTTATTTATATATATTTTTATTATTTGTCAAAGTGAAAATAAGAAAAACAGTTTAAATATATTCAAATAGATTAGTTCTTTTCAGTATATTATTTTATTGTGTTTTTTTGAGTTGATTAACTTTATTTTATGTTGTCGATGTGTATATCAAATCAAATTCTCTCTCCATTAGCAACGTGTAATAAATTCAAATTTCAAAATACTGCATGTTGATGTTTTAAACATAAATAAAATCAAAAAATAATAAATATCAATAATTCAATAAATAATCAGCTATCAAATTCGCTCCTGCCAGCGGCTTTTCAGCTTGCGCCGCTTGCCTAACTAACTCTAATTATCCACCGAAAATTTTCTGCACAAAACTCAGACGTATCGAAACGAATCCAACTCGATTTCGATATCGAATCAATTGATCAAAAAAATAAACAGTTCAAATTGCGATGTGTTTGCTGCTAATGCTGAGAGCACCTGTAATCAACTTTTATCCCAACTTTTGCACACACG
Organism: Drosophila austrosaltans; assembly: GCA_035045865.1. Taxonomy (NCBI): domain Eukaryota; kingdom Metazoa; phylum Arthropoda; class Insecta; order Diptera; family Drosophilidae; genus Drosophila; species Drosophila austrosaltans. Next base: position 3,463,041 of record JAWNOQ010000083.1, read on the forward strand.
CCTGTGCCGATAAGAAAAAAAAAAAACCATATAAACTGCATATGTACATCTATGTATGTATAACTACAACTTTGATGTATGTATGTATGTATGTATGTATGTATCGCAATGTATTTTCCCTCCCAAAAGATTTGCCATTTGTTTTTCAATACTAATGCAATTCAAATTGTTCGGTGTGCCACGTGCGATCGATCGCCCGTTCGTTCGTTCGTTCGTTCTCGTTCGGTTAGGACCCATGACGCCATTTCTGGCTTTCGAGCGTCTCTTTTTCGCCGTTTTCGGACAAACGACAACCCTGGACATCAATCCCATGCGTCACTTGCGTCCCGAGTGGACCGAGGTGCTCTTCAAATTTGTCTTTGGCATCTATTTGTTAGTGTCTGTGGTTGTACTAATTAACCTGCTAATTGCCATGATGTCGGATACTTATCAACGCATTCAGGTTTGTATTGATTGAATGCCCACTAATCTACTTTTTTTTTTGTTTTATTTTTCTTCTCGCTTTATTCCCCCTACTCCTACTACTACTTCTACACGAAAAAACTTTTATGCTTAAAATATACATATATATAAATATGACCAACAACCCCCAAAAACCAAACCAATTGAACAAAAACGTATGTTAACCACAATTGGCGGATTTCCTGTTGTGCGGTTGGACGAACTAAATGAAAATGAAATCGAATTGAATCGGATTGACCAATCAATCAACCCGCATGTGAAATGGGCGTCCGTTATCTTTTTATTTTTCAAAACAATATCCGCGTGTGTGTGCTGTGTGCGTTGGGTGGGTCCTGTGTCCTTCTATCGGCATCCGGATTGGATTGGGATTGGGATCGGGCATGGGTTTCGGGTTAACATTAACGACGACACAGTGCGCATGCATCCGATTAACTCATTCGAGTTATTATTCTTCGCCGTGTTTGGTCAGACGACGACCGAGCAAACGCAAGTTGATAAAATCAAAAATGTAGCCACGCCCACACAACCATATTGGGTTGAGTATCTATTCAAAATTGTCTTTGGCATTTACATGTTGGTATCGGTGGTTGTGCTCATTAACCTGCTGATTGCTATGATGTCAGACACCTATCAACGTATTCAGGTAGTATTTATGCTAATGGCGCTTTCAAATAATTTCAAATCTAATATAATATCTAAACTATATCTTTTTTTAAACAATTCTTATTCTAGTTTTAAGCTATGTATTGTTATTTTAATATTGAAACATTTAATTGATTGATATTTAAGTCTTCTTTCAGCAAAATACTTTTTTATAGCCTTAGAAAAATTAGAAAATCTCCAAGTTAGAAGATCTGTAGGATAGGATATTTAATTCCCTTTGAACTCTCTGAAACATTAAAATATTTAAAATATATCTTTGTGTAAAGTTAGATTTGAATTCTAAACTTATTTGAAAAACTTCTAAGCCCTTAAATTGATTGATTGAGTTCACCTCATTGCCTTAAAGTTATTACCATATTCTAAACTTTAAATGAGCAAAAATTTAAAACTTTTTTAAAATCCAGCAAAGTATTTGATTCCTCACTAAGATCTATTCAAAGAAATCAAAGAATAAAATGAGAGATCACTAATTATATTTGCTTAATGTTATATTATATTAATTCTAAACTCTCTTGGCACATTCTGTAGATCCATCAACTGCCCAGACTTGCAACTTCCAGGTTTTTTCAGAACAAAAACTTTTGAAGAAATTTTCAAAAAACAAATGTAGTCATCTCAGAGATACAATCAATTGAAATTGTATCTTCAAGATAGAAGCATATACAGTGTCCAATTATAATTAGTTTAGATTGCCAACGATTAGTCTGTGCCTAGCTTTTGCCTAGCTTTAGAAAACAAAACCAAAATTTAGCAGCTTATTGTGTCCCAGTGTTGAGTAACAAGCGCCAGTGTTCCAGCTCAGTGTTGAGTAGCTAAGTAATGTGCATGCTTTAAAAAAAAAAAAAAACAAATCTCCTTTCAAATTCCTGCATGTTTTTGTGTCCTATATTTGTATGTGTTTTGTGTGTGATTAGTCTAGGCTAAGTTATTTGAAATATACCATTTAATGCCGCCAAGTTTTGTATAACAATTTCATAACAAAAAAATATCTTTTAATCGAAATTGCCATCCAAAACAGGCGACTATATTTTGTATATTTCCCTTCTTTTTCATGGAAATGAAAACTTTTGTTGCAGCGCTTAAGTTATGTATTGAAATCGAACAAAAAAGAAATATTGCCAAAGTTTCTCAACCTCATTACCAAAACTCATGTGTCTATTTATGTTTCTTATTCTACCTTTTTGTCTCATTGATCATATTTCATCACTCTGCCATCCTTGTAAAAACAAAAACCTATGAAATACTAGGCCCAATCCGACATCGAATGGAAATTTGGCCTATCCAAGCTTATACGCAATATGCATCGCACTACAACAGCGCCATCGCCGCTTAATTTAGTTACCACCTGGTTTATGTGGATCGTCGAGAAGGTCAAGGTAAACAACAATCCAAAAAAAAACAAGAAACCAAACTATGAACAAACTATCCAAGTTATCTTCATTTTGTACTATCTAAAAAAAACTAACAGAACTATAACAGCGGGACACGTTTGTAGTTTTGCTAACAACGACCTTTTCCCCAACCCATTTAAAGCAATTTGGCAACAACCGCAACAGAAATATAAACCAAAAAAAAACAAAAAAAAAAAAGAAAAATTAATTCACAATTATAAGTTAACGGAATGCTTTAAGTGTGTTGTCTTGTGTCCTGTCGTATTCTTGCACCTCCCAAGCACTCTATGTGATGAATACAATCTGTAAGCACTGTGCACTTAAACTAGCTTTTCATTCAATGATTGACAAAGGAAATGGTTTAAAGATCATCAAGATTTGTTTTACTTTTTATGTAGCAACTAAAACGTGGTTAAAACCTTTTCAAAAGATGCGCTAACTTATTTACTCTATCTGCGTGAAAATCTCTTTAATTATCATCAATAAGTCTTCCTTTAACAATCATTGTTTGGTGTTTTGTAATTCTATATTTGACTTAAATGCTATTTGCTATATATGTATTTATATATAAATGTATTTGTTGTCTCTTGTCTTGTATGTGATTGAAAATGTCCTGTGTCTAAACTGAAACAAAAACAAAATCTAAACAAACTAAATCAAAAAACACAACCAAATACACAATACAACAGGCACGCATGAAGAAAAAGAAGCGTCCAAGTCTGGTACAGATGATGGGAATACGTCAGGCCAGTCCACGTACAAAAGCAGGCGCCAAATGGCTATCGAAGATCAAGAAAGGTGAGACATGTATGTATCGCTACAGAACTACGTATGTACTCCACCGCAACTCTGGAAAAAAAAGGTGTTGGTCAAGTGCAAGAGTTTTGTAGCTAACAGCGTCTCCCTCTGTCCCCCCTATGAACTATCTAACTATCAATCTATCTCTGTGAAGTCTATTATAATGTCATCAATTTGTAAGACTCTCTCTTTCTATCTCTATATTTCTGTTTCTCTATAACATTGGCTCGCTCTAGCTCAAAATTTTTCATCTTCCAACTTCCAACTTTCATTCAATTTGTAACAAATTAGTATGGACCAACTATAATATATATATATCTATATCTTCTTGTAAATTAGACTCGGTGGCCCTATCGCAGGTCCATCTATCACCGCTTGGCTCTCAGGCCAGTTTCTCGCAGGCAAATCAGAATCGTATTGAAAATGTTGCCGACTGGGAAGCCATTGCCAAGAAATATCGAGCATTGGTTGGCGATGAGGAAGGTGGTTCCCTTAAGGATTCAGATGCTGAGGCTGGCTCCCAAGAGGGTAGCGGTCAAGCACAACCGCCGCAACAGGTGGGCAACAGAAGAGCCGCCATTAAGGCCGCCGCACCGGAACACAAATCTTAAGACCTTTAAGATACTTAGTTTTATAATTTTGTTGAACACGAAATATAGTAATATTATTTGTAGGCCTTGTTACAGCTTGAAAGGAATGGTCCAAATATCGAAAATTTCTTAATGCTATTAAATATTCAAATGTATTTTCGACTGGAATTCCATAAGAGCTGCAAATGGGCTCTATGCCTAAGAACCAGGCTTGAAAAAAAAAAAACAATAACCTAGTAGTTTAAGCCTTGTTCTTGGAGCACTTTTATGTATTTTTTGCTTTTATTTTGATGCTAACTAAATTAGTTTCGATTGCAGGTCTAAGCTTCAAGAACTCTTCTACCCCGCTATTCTGTTCTGCTCTACTCTACAAATCTTCTCTTCCAACTATCCTTCCAAATACAATATCATCTATCCTTCTTCTAATCTAACCCTGTCTCTAACAACATACTTAACTACCTTCTCGACTATTCTGACCGCCTGTTCTATACTCTAAGTTAACTTTAAGTGTATCTCTAATGCGTAAACTTAACCTTCCTATGACTCTAAGGTAAAATTAATTTAGCTAGAATATTGAAATTGTTTTTGGTAAATTTTAAGCCTCATTCTGATTGAGTTCTTTTGATATGATTTAGTTGAGAGATATAAACCAAACAATTTTTACCAAAAAAAACTAAAAAAGAAACAACAAAACAAGTTTTCCATTGTCGAAATTTTTATTAAAATACTTAAGTAATTTTAATGGATCCTTTTTGGATATTTTTTAAATGGAACTTCCTAAGCATTTTATAATTAAGCTGATTTTGTAATAGTTGATAAGCGAATGAAAAAGCAAAAGAAAAAGAAAACAATTATATAAAAAGCATTAACTTCACTTAAATTTAGTCGAACATCGTTTTCTAATACAACATTTTTCCATTATTAGACATTTTTGTGGAATATTCGAAAACTAAATTTGTATCCCTACTAAGCTTTTTCTTTTTTTTTATATTTAAACATTTAAGAGATCTATGCCTAAAATTTGTTAAATGTACTTAACTGTAAATAAATAGTCATATTTGGAAAAAAAAACTTAAGAAATGAAATGATTTTGGAATATATTTTTGCAATCATAATCAGGTAAACCAATAAAGTCATGAAAATATAGATAATATAAGTAAGTATCGAATCTTGTAATAAATATGTGGCCAATTTCCTGTTGCGCATTAATATAATTTCAAATTGTAACGGAATTCAAAAGAAAACCTGTTGGGTGGGTTGGTTTTCAAATTATAACTGTCGGTGAGACAAACTCACCACAATAAAACTCACCCAATCGTCTACTCGATAGACGATAGTCTGTCGAGTAGCTGCCAGGTATCGATTCTTATCTGTCACCTTAAAAGTGTTTTTTATGTTTTTTTTGTTTGTTCTCTTGCCTCAACGCAACAAAATTAAAGCAATTGAAATGCAATTTCCATGCAACTAGGCGTAATGAATTGAGTGTGCCACAAGTTAAACCAATTCGCGAGAGATGCTCGCCCGCTTCATGTCTGCTCGTGGATGCTGCAATTCTAATCAAAAGTGCGCGCATTGTTTATTGTTTTCTTTCGTTTGCCAATAATATCAAAGAAACTTTTTGCATTTATGTGAATTGATTAGCGAATTTTGATTATGTTGAAACGTTCGTTAAAAGTTTTGGTTGCCATTGTGTTAAGTTTAATGTTTACAATATCCTTGGTGAAGATTGTTTTATTGATTTGGTCCTGGTTGCATGTGCAACACGACAACAACAACAACAACTATAACTACAGCAACAAGGACGTAGCCCTTACTGTGGACGAATGGCTCGATTCGGTTCAACTATCCAAATATAAACAACTATTTCGGGATAAAGGTAAGTTATTTTATTGCCAACTGTTAATAACAAAGAGTCTTATCGTAGGTCAAAAACTGGTTTCTTTTGTTTATACTTAATGCCTTCCTCTCCCCCTTCCAACTTCTCTTCTTTGCCCATCACTTCGGCCACTCACGTGTGCTTGTGCAAAAAGTTTTGGCGCTCTGCTGACAAGTGCTTAAAAGCTCAAAGCTTACTTATGTTCTATACTAAGAGTATTCACTGAAAACTGAAAGACGATTAAATGTTTTAATGTTTTGATTCCTATATAGGTCAAAAAATATAAATTCTAAAATAAATGGGACAAAATTTGAAATAAAAGCGCTAGATATGTGTAAAGCAATGACACAAGCATTCAAATATTACTTTGCTCTTTGTCTGTCTCAAGGTTCCATGGTGTAATGGTTAGCACTCAGGACTCTGAATCCTGCGATCCGAGTTCAAATCTCGGTGGAACCTGAGTTTCACTTATTTATTTTTTCATTTCCTAATTTTTTTTTAATATTTCTATTTGCAATTTGATTTAATATTTGTATCACAATATTAAAATTTATTTAACTAAGAAATAGATAATTACCAACCCGGTAATATCAATGCATAAACACAGACAAAAAAAACTAAAAGGCAATAACTATGATTTTATTCTTTCTGGTTCTTCACAATTAAAAAATAAATGTATTGCTCAGGTTCCACCGAGATTTGAACTCGGATCGCAGGATTCAGAGTCCTGAGTGCTAACCATTACACCATGGAACCATATTGATCACGTGCAAGAAATTATAGCTACAAAAATACTTTGCAATTAAACAAACATTTAAAATATTACTGATCGTAACAAAAGGCATTTGATGCACATTATAAAAAGAGGAAGTTAAATGACTGAATATCTCCATGAAAAAAAAAATAAGTTTTCAAACCAGGTTCCACCGAGATTTGAACTCGGATCGCAGGATTCAGAGTCCTGAGTGCTAACCATTACACCATGGAACCGTTGCAGCCGAGAATGGCAAAAGTTATTAACAACCTACGCGAATTATTTAAACAATTTGAACACAATGAAACCCCATTTCTTTCGCTTAATCACACATCGCAGATTACAAATTTTATGGACAAGATATTTTATTTAATATTAATTAACTTTATGTGTAAATAGCAAACTTATATATATTACGTGAATTTGTAGTGTGTTCTATTTAAGTCTCTTCAGCGTATATTACTAATATATGTATGTGGATAGATAAGCTTTAAACCAGATTGTACAGATTGGCTTTTAGACCCAAAAATGTCAAAAGCATTAGCAGTTCAATGCGTTTAATATTTGGCTTAGCTCAGCGTGAGAGCATCGGTGGTTCAGTGGTAGAATGCTCGCCTGCCACGCGGGCGGCCCGGGTTCGATTCCCGGCCGATGCAAACCAATTTTTTTGTTATTTCTTTTTTATTTTGTTTTACTGAAATTTAGTTATTTTTAAATTTTTCTGATTGACGAAAAAAAATTGGAACACACGGTTTTAATAGTTTTTATTATAAATAATTCAATTTACCGTAAACTGGCTAATATGCGGAATCTAATGAATGTTTATAATTATTAATTATAAAAGCAAAAAATTACTTTTGCATCGGCCGGGAATCGAACCCGGGCCGCCCGCGTGGCAGGCGAGCATTCTACCACTGAACCACCGATGCTCTTATACTTTCTTCTGCTAGAGGTCAAAATTTCAAATAGGTAAAACATTAATGAACATTATTACAATTAATTATTAACAATTAAGATAAATTATGAGACTCCTCCAAAAATATTTGGTAAAGTTTTCATTGTAAGCTGCTCCTATCTATAATGCCAACGCAATTCTAAAAGGCCATGTCATTGTAGTTTTCTGATTTGTTTTTGGCTTTTTAAGATCTTAATTGCTAAATCATATTTCATGTTTAACCTCTTTTATACCATACATAAACTGCACATTAATATTTTGAAATCAATTTCTTTCCTGCATATAACTGTATTCTTCATCTGACAAACTAAGAGACTATTGAGCTACTAAATAGATATCAACAGGAATTAAAAATTAGTATGCATACTCGTATTAACTATTGTTTACACAAACTGGCAAAATTGAATTTTCAATATTTGGCACGCAGTCGTATAAGAGCATCGGTGGTTCAGTGGTAGAATGCTCGCCTGCCACGCGGGCGGCCCGGGTTCGATTCCCGGCCGATGCAAATTCGTTTTTTTTTTTGTTTTTTATTATGCTTATAATTTCATTTTGATCAGAAAAATTAATTATAAAATTGACAGCATAAGTTTATCAGAATTAAGTTTTGTTTTTCAACTTTTCAAAATGTTTATTGATAAAAACTTTATAACCACTGAACCCCAATTCTCTCTCAAAAAATCTAATCGACATCAAAATTAATGTACGATTCAAGGTTAATTAAATAATACGAAAAACCTATAATCCCACCACACATTAAATTCATTCTTGCTAAGTCGTACAAACAGGTGAAATGCTATATACGAAGTTTTCAATTTTATTTCCATTAGTATTCAATAGATATCAGATAATGCCAATTATGCATCTAAAGGTAATTTTAATAAAAGGCGCCAAACACTGCACACAAACAACCTGCTGGAATATGAAACTTTCACAAAGTTGTTCAAACAAAAGCTTTCACTCCGAATGCAACTTCGGCTCCGGCTTGTCTGTCGCATATCCTTCGTTCCTCATTCACACTAATCAAACGAGCACAGAAGGAACGAGCAAACTAACGAACGAGCGCCGAAACGAACAAAACTTTCTGTGTCAGAGTCGGAATCGGTTTTGGTCCTTACTTTTCGGTATAAAATCAATCGTAAATGTCCTTAAATGCTTAGTTTTGGTTTTACTTTGTAGCGCGCTGGTTCTACACTCCAAACGCGTTTTCGTTTTTTGGTACAACAAAAAAAAAAAATATCCATATATATGTAAAAAAAAAAAAAATACAAACAATAATAATAATCCTAATAAAAACAACACGCGCCGAAAGTTCGACCGCGTTTATTTGTTCCGTTATTTTAGTTAGTTAGTTTTCTCTTTTGTTGATTTTTCTGTACAGTTTTGTGAGAATACATTTCGTGACAGAGATAAATGCAAAAGAAGCAAAACATTGTGTTCTTTCTGGGTAGCCCTAACCTACATTTTGTGGCATGAATGGCCTCTTGCACGTGTCGCCAAAGGACTGAAACCTAATGATGCATAGCTAATCTGTCTTAATTCGCTAAGCGAAATTTCGCGCCAAGCAATTTTCCACTTTTTGCCATATTAATTTTTCATTGTTTGTGTGGGCATAAATGAAAAAATAAAAAATCGTTTAGAGAAAGGGAAAGCAAAGTTGCCTCTTATTGATGCTTCAATGCTCACATGTTTTATGGTGAGGACCCTTCCTCTAATTCCGATTATTTTTTTATACGGCTACGCCTCGTGTGTTCCATTATCCTGTCTAAATAAACTTGACTTATTTTTTGTTGCTATCTCTCTCTCTCTCTCTTTCTGTACATGTGCGTGTATGTGTGTGTGTGTGTGTGTGTGTGTGTGGGAGTGTGTTGGTCCAAGCTCAGCTCATTAAGAATTAATTGCCAATTAATTTTGATGGCACTCTTCACTCATTCGTACTGCTCTCTTGACTTCTCCCATGTCCAAGCCCATTTTCATTTCCACTTTGAAATTGTAATTTCATTTTTCCAACCTCCATATTAATTAATGTGTTAACATGGATATGAAAAGAGAAGGGTTCATGTGTGGTCAATTATGCATAAAATGGTATTTGGGGATTCATTATGCAAGTGTTGATTATCATACACGTGTGTGACACAAGGTTATATCATCTGAAAATGCAAAAAACGATACATTATGTAACCCATACTCTTTCAATATCAATCTATTTGGAATATTTTGTGATTGTGAAAAGAAAATAAAGGTAGCCGATAAAAGGAAATATAGACTTTATGAAATCAATACGTTGATCAAATTAATCAAACTATTTCCGTTTCGTTTTAACACCGACGGCTAAATTATTTAAAATAATCAATTAAATGGCTTACTCAGTTAAATTCTTATTTCGAAATACTTTTACGTAAACAATAATAATTATAATCGTTATTTTCTTCTTCTGTTTGAGATCGGATCAGAAAATAATTATAAATCAGCATTACATTATTTGTAACTTTCCGTAATTTTCATCTTTACATAAATTTGACAACATAAATATTAGTATACCAAATATGAATACTTACATACCCAAATAGAAATATTTTTATATCATAACTTGTCAAATTTTACAGAAATGTTTAATTAACATCACAATTAAATAAAAGCCTTCTAAGAAATGATCAATTAAAAATAGTTTAAAAAAGAAACAACTAACTACAAACTTCCTATGGATTCTGTTTATATCTACAATAAAATAAAAATAAAAGAGATCTTTCTCAGGTTCCACCGAGATTTGAACTCGGATCGCAGGATTCAGAGTCCTGAGTGCTAACCATTACACCATGGAACCTCACTGATCGTTGCCGGTCAAAGAACACTGTTCACATCTTCGCGTCTTTACAACCGATCTTGACCCAACCAACCGTCGCATTGTCTAAAAATAGATACAACCAATCGAAGAAAGAAATGAAAAGAGAGAGAATAAATAAATAGAACAACATAGCAAATTGTGTAAGAAAAAGCAAATATTTGCATATTTCCCAAAATTGCTTGCTCAATCAGAAGAAAAAAAAAAAGCGATTTATACGAGTACTGCGATAAGAGGTAAAAGGCCTTCTTCCTTATCCGATGCGGAAGCATTTAGTTATGTGCGACAAAAGGGGAAATAATTGTTTGGCAAACATTGACCAATGTCCGACAGAAGGAGAAGAAAGCGAATAAGGAAAAAGAAAGCTTTTCCAATTTGCTTATTTGCTAGAGTCCCCGTTTTTCTTTCCCTTTCCTTCCTATTTTGTTTTGTATTTTCTTGTTTTGCTGCCTGTAAGGAAATTAAAAGGAAATTGCTCTTGTTGTGTGTGTGTGTGTGTAGGAGACGGCGGCCAAAGTTGAGAAGCGGCTGAGCAAATTAAAAGGTTTTATCTTGTGGACAAGCATGGGAGGTTGAATGTGAGGAGGAGGCCGTATGCTGCGAAACAGTTAAAAATGACACAAGTGGCAATGACAGAACAACGCAACCGACACAACAACAACAACAACAGCAACAAAACAAACACATGTGCAAATAACAAGAGGCCCCATTGTATATCCTGCCGTTCTCAGCTGCTCACTCACTCATTCTCTCTCTCTTTCTATCTGTGTTCCTCTCTTCTTTGCAGTTTATTCTTCCTGCTCACAGTGGTTTTAGATAAGCCAAAAGCTTATGTAACAAATCCAAATTACCTAGAGCTAGCTGTCCATTTAGCGGGTCAAGTTAAGCTAACGGTTTTCTATGGATTCCCTTTTCAACTAATCTTGTCAATGTATATCTATCTACTTGTCTCTTTCTGTTTAGAACATTTTGAAAACTGTGAATGAGTCGAAAAATATTGAAATATTTTTCACATTTTCATAATTTAAATAATGTTATATTTGACACCACTGTGACCCGCTCTGTGACGGGGCTGCTGCTGCTGTAACAGTTGCCGCTGTTTTTGTTATGTAGGCCAAAGATGGCTGGAGAAGAGGACAAAAGCAGGCAGACAGACTCCGTTGTTGTCTCACTCTCTCGCTCGACATTTTGCATGCCATTGTTGTTGTAGCTTGCGGGGACGCTCTTTAGCGGTTAGTTATCATTATTTGCCATGGCCCTCGACGGCGTTTTGTTTTCTTTATTGTTGTTTCTGCTGTTCTTGCTGTTGCTGCTGCTGCTGTTGTTGTCGCATTTGTCAGCCACAATTATTATAATGCAGCATCCAATTCACTCACTCTGTCCCGCTTCCTCTTTCACATTCTCATTTTTTTTTTGCAAATTATTGTATTGTTTGTGCCTTTTCTTCTCGTCCTTGAATGAAAAAAAAACAACAATGCAAAAAAAAAAAAAAACAAATAAAAAAATATAAACACAAAAAACAAAGCGCAAACACTTTTCCTTTTTTTTGCGCATTTCAACGTAAAAAATATTTTCCCGCTTGCATAACAAAAACCAACAAATACAATATTTGGCAATATATAAAAGGCAAAACAGTTTAAATTTTGTCAATGCTTGCTTAGATCAAGAGTTCGATCTGTTAATACCCTGGATAAAGCCTTTGAACTTTAAAGGCAAATTTTGTTATTTTTTATTCCTTTTATTCCTTCAGCTCTTATAAAAAGTTAAGTAAAATCCTTTAATATTTTTATTGGCAATCGCATTGGAAAGGTGATAAATCATATCGAGTATACGCGGGGTTGCTTATATGAATTTTCCTTTGTGGAAATATTTCAATGTTTTGTGACTGCATTGTACATTTGACTGCGAAAAAAGAAAAATTCCAAATATAATTCATAAGCGGTTTTTTTTTCTGTTTTGTAAAAGTTTTTAAGAATTTACATATGTTTTTTTATTTTTGTTATTATTAATTTTGCTTATTGATTATAAATTCATAAAACTTGGAATGTCTTTCACTATGTGTTTCCTCCAAAATCTGAGCCAATACCACCTACAGTAAAGAATATAAAGAATTTTCAACATGATATCGCTCTTTATATCATATTTTTATATTTTTGAAATTATGTAACTGCTGAGTCGAACTTTTGTTAGTAAAAGAAATATTGAACATAAAATAGTCATTTGCTTATCTCTTTTCGGGCTATAATAAAAGCTTATAGTTCCGCTTTAATATTCTAAAATGATGCATAAAAATGAACGTAATAAGTTTTATAGTAATATCAGTCTATATTGAAATACAGTTTCATTTTTATATCCAAAACTTTTACCATATCTTACGATCGCTAGTTGCAGTTGAGTTGTACGTATTATTATATTGCTCCTAAAAGTAGGCCATACATCAATCGAAATCAAGAAATTTGACATAGAGGAAAATTTGAAATTTTGCCGCAGTCTCTCAATCTTTCCCCTTGGTCTCCTCTCCTTGTCATTTGTCCCCACTCAATTTTTTTTTTCCGTTTTTGCATTAACATAAAGCAAACATTTTGCCCGGGCTTCTATTTCGTTTTGCACTAAAGAAATTTGTAGTCATAAAAGTTTCAGTATCATGCCTATATATACATATATATAAATGTACATCTACATATATATATATCTTTGTATATATATGTGCATATATATTTGACTTTTTTTCTTCTGTGCTCTATACTTCGCAACCTTTACGTACTTATTATGACAAGTTATGGCTAGGCCTGACTTTGCCTTTTGCCTCATAAAAATGAAGAAGGCAGGAAAAAGAAATGGTAGAGCAACATTTACTTTACACGCAAGACAAAAGCAGAGATGTGTGTATGTATGTGTGTGCGTATGGTATATATGTATATTATATAAATGTATGTATATGTGTGTGTGTGTATATGTATGTTTTGGGCCACTTGGCGACCCTAAAGCAAATGAACAGCTCACTTTCATTACAAATTCCGACAGTAAACACACAAACAAATGCCAGACATACACAAACACATAGAGAGTGTGTGCTAGAGGAAGAGGTCGAATGAAAAAAAAAGGAGACAGAATAGAAAACTTTGTCAGCTCACATTACCAGACAGAGACACAGACACCGCACAGTAGCAGGACACTCACATATTGGTTGAGTAAACAAAAGCAAAAATGGCGCCATCAATGGCCATGATGGTTTGATCATCATCAGCATCATCCACATTATCTTCATTCTCATTCTCATCATCACGACGCCAGCTCTGGGCATAACTTTTAGAGCACCATTTTTCCACTGTCAATGTGAAGAGTGTTATCAATAAATATTTGTTTGTCTATGGGTTAAGTTTTCCGCTTCAGTGTGTGTGATTGTGTCGGTGTATGGGAGGATTTGTGAGGTGTATACCATGAAATGACAGCTACTGACAGGATTAGCCTTGGCTAAAGTTAGCTACAGCAACATTGTGCAAATGTTCAAAGGACCATAAGCATCACCAAATGGAGGCAATATGCAAGAATTTTCCTCCTTAGACAAATCAATAAAATACCAATTTAACGACCTGTAACTTTTTATTTATCAGCTTCCATTCACTGCGAAAGATTTAAATGTAAACTGAAGGAAATTTAGTTGAGAGTATGAAGGTTCAATTCTTTATGGCTAGAATTGCAAGTTATTTAGTAAATTATTGAAAAACCCGAGCAAAAATCATTTTAAAATTTGAATTATTTCAACACAGAGACTGGGGTGTGAGGGAGGTTTGCCAGACAACTTGCAAGGTCGACCGCTAATAGGCAGAAAGGGAAGACATTATTTCTTCTGCAATGCGGCGAATTTTTTTAACTATGTATATTATATTTTTGTCATATCTGCCATCTATTAGAGTAGATTTTAAGAGAGTGTGGCTCCTCTACTTAGTGCTTAATTTCCAAAAAGAAATATGAGGAAAAATATATTTATATATTAAAAACTATCTGTAATATTTTGAACTATGAATATATTTTTTTGAGGCTGAACAAATTAAGTAATATTATCTTTTAATTGAGATGCCACATATCGTACTGTGGACTCTTTTGTTGTGTTAAGTAACTTAATAAAACTCTTTCATATAATGAACAAAATGCGAATTTCTCACTACTTAAAACTTATTGGAATAAAAATATTTACTTTATGGTTCTTCAACTTGAAACAATTTTTATGAGCCAAGAGCAACTATAATTCGTTTAGTTTGCTTTTGGCCCATGTGTTTGTGTTTGTGTAGTGTGTTCTTTATTAGCCTTGTCAAGATGGCACGCGTAAACCGTTTTGTAGTTTTTATTGAGCTGCTGTTCTCAGCAATTTCTCTCTCACTTCCATGTAATTGAGTCTCAGCTGTGTAAGTAAACATCAGCCAACTATACGAGGGGAAAAAAATACGCTCTAAAACACGCATGGTTAAGGAGCAAAGTTTGCTGCCAGCACATGCTTGTATCCTTCCTATATACATACATATATGTACATACATATATATAAATTTATATATGTGTTTACTTACGATAGTTGTCCTTGTCAGGTCAACAACAAAAACAAACGTTGCCTTTGTATGTTCTATAGCTCTTGTTGCACTTTCAAGTTAATGACAGCAATTTAAGGCAGACAAAAAGGGGAGGGAAGACAACACAAGAGAAGGAACGGCCACGGAGTATCAGAAGAAGGCGAAACTTGTTTACACAGCTATCAGGCGCACTAAGGAGCACAAGGAATTGTTCAAGGATGAAGATTATGTGGCCTCCTTCAATGGAGTATTTTGCGGCTGACAAACAAAAAAAAAAAAAAAGAAACGAACAGAAAAAAAATAAACGAAGAGAGAGGGAGAGAAAAGGAAAATGTCATTTGGCACACACTTTGGTGCACTTGCATTGAAAATATGTTTGAAAATGCCATCGGGAAGTGGTGGGGTAAGACGAACGGAAAAACGCGAATTTTCCGCTTCTTTGTAGTTGTTGTTGGCAGCTAATGGCGGTTATAATGGCATTCGTTATGGCTTTTCCAGAAACTTAAAATTATAGAGATGGCCCCGTGATGGGGTAAATTTTTTATATATATTTTACGCTCTAATATTTGCCATTTTAAATATTGTTTGAGTTAGGTTTAAAAAGAATGTTCAATAATTTACAAAAATCTTTACAAAGTTCTCTTCATTTTTTGTCAGTATCAAAGATACTACAAAATATTGGCTGTATAGTTCATTAAAAAGAATGTGAGAACGAAAAATGGCACAGACTTAGCAAAGTAGAACTAAAATTTATAAATGTCCCGAAATATTAAATTTCCTATTTACAGGTAGAAAAAAACAATTCATTTTTATGCCTCAAATTAAAGTTAAGCAGTTGAATGAAAAGTTGTTGTACATTGATCGATATAGTGTGCAATAATATTTCCAAAATCAGCCACAAAATATTCTGAGGTTTTCATATAGTTTAGATGGTTAGTTTTTAATGAGCTATTAATCAAATTGCCAAATTATAAATAATGTTAAAATAATGTCTCCAGTTACCTCTCAAATCAAAAGCCACATGCACTCTTTGGGTTGGTTTAGCCTTGGCCTTGTTAAGCATCAGCTAATTTTAACAAGTTATGTTACCAAAATTCAACTGAAAAATGTGAAAAAGAAATAAAATAACTATAAAAACGCTTTTCTAGCTAAACAATTACAAATTGTTACGAAAACATTTTGAAAGATTTTCTTTGAAAAAGATTTTGTCCATTTGAATTGCACGTGTGCATCTCTTTTTTATAAGACTAACTTTTACTTATTCTGATTTAAGCTTTTCTTCTCTTGCCAAAAGAATCAAAAAGTGAGCAAAAAGGAAATGGAAAAAGAAAAGTTATATCCTTTCATTGCTCTATTTCTTAATTCTTTGCTGTTTTTTTGCCTTTGACAGCCTTAATCCGTATGCCCTCAAGACGGCGCAGGGTAGACGCGTGGGCACGGGCACGGGCACTGGCACGGGTGGGGGGGTTAGGCCAGTGTGGGGTTATTTATTCAACTTTATATTTCACATTTTCGCATTTTGTAACTTTTCTGTTTTAACTTAACAAAAGTGTATTTTGTTCCTTTTTGGATTGCCATAGAGTTCCCTTCCTCTACTTCCCCCCCTCTTTGAAACCTGGCGGCAGCTATGCATGAAATATGTCAAAACTTTCTACAACAAAACAAAAAATACAACAAAAAAACAAGAAACTTTTTCAATAAATTAAAGTAAAATAAGACAAGAACATAAAAAGAAAAAAAAACAGAGTCGAGTAAAACTAATCACAATGGGCCTTGGTCATGAGTGTTAAAAAACATGATTTAGCCATTAAGTTGTAAGCAATTAAAAAATTATAATAAAATTTAAAAAATATATATATATATAACGACGCGCACAATAATAAATAAAAGCAAATAATTTAAAATGTGGTCACCTGAGTCGGAAATCAATTCCATTGCCATGGCCACCACCATGCGACATTCGCAATCGTCGTCATCAGGTGAGTTTTGAATATAGAAAAAATACTTTCTAAAGGACATGCAAAGTGCTTTAGAAATGGCTAAGTAATTGCGCAATGTTAATTAAGTTCTTAATGATTTTGTATAAAATAGTTTTGAATGATGAAATAAGCTATCCAAATGTTAATAATATTGATATGTACACAAATAGTAATATAAATCAAAGTATCTGTAATTAAATCTCTTGTGAAAAGATTTAAAATATTCCATACACTTTCCATTTGCCATATAAACTTTTATTTCTTCTTTGAATCTAAATGCTGCTCTGCTCAATATTATCAGTTCAATGGAGTCTGTACGAGCTTTGCATTGAAATTGAGGCTCAGCTTATGCATAATTTTCTTTTAATTAAAGAAAAGCTCTCTTCTCATGACATAACTAAGGTAAAATGGAAAATGCCTCGTTCATAGTCGAGTCACAAAATGCAAAAAGCAAACGCAAATGGCAAATGGCCAGTAAAGTGCTTTCATGCACGTAATGTGTAAACTTTTCTTGGAGTACACAGGATAGGCACATATCACATATAAACATACATACCTTTCCATTTCCATGCATATGTACGTTTTAGGTACATGTGAACAAATTACGTGAATATTTTTACAATTCTGGTCATTGACATAGAATCATGCTGGGTAAAAAACTTTGAATCAGACATTTGATATGCTGCCATCATCCATGGTAGGTAGTATAAAAATCTCTTGTTTATATTTTTTGTATGGTACGCATTTTGTTATCCTCGACTGTAAGCCACTATAACTGTCCTTCAATTGATGCACACACCTGTACATACATTTGTATATACCTTCGTACAAATACAAAACGCACACGTAAACTTCAATTCGCCAAATGCCAAAGTGTTGCAGCTTCGTTTCGTGCAAATTTGTTTATGCGAATTCCCTCATGTTTGCCAACTAAGTAAGGTTAAGAGAGAAAGAGAGGGTAAATATAGTCTTTACCTCTCTTTTGTAAAGAGAGAGAGAGAAGAATGGAGAATTCCTACATATATGAACGGGTAGGCAAATATGCCATGTTGTTCAACGTTGCCCACGTTTATTCATTTCTTTTTTTCTGTTCTTTTTTGGCCATTAATTGCCAGGCAAAGCCTCCATTGCAGTTTGCTGGCAGTTGGCAAATGTTTGGCAAAGGACAAACCGTTATGCATATGCATATATATATATATATGTCAGTACATCTACCTACGTGTATATGTATGTGTGGATTATGTGCAGTGAAAGGTAAACCGGTTCATGTTTGCGGTTTGCTACTTGTCTTTACTCCCCCCTCCTTTGCTCGTCTGACGTCTAACCGAAAATGCAACATTAATACTTTGGCATTATGGTTTTAACCCAATTTCAGGTTTTGTACATAGTTAGCCTCAAAATAAGAGGGAAAAGTAGTATTTACCCTTTTCCCTAGTCGATTTTTGTGGTGTGTGTGTGTTAGGGTGTCAATGCGTATGTGTGTGTGTGTTTCCACATTAAAGTTGCAAATTGAGTTTTTTGGTGTTTCATATAATAACAAGCGTTTAATTAAATATCCAGACAATAAAAATAAAATAATGCAATTATATCAACAATATAAGCAACACACCATAGCATGAAGGAAGTGAGAGAGACAGAGAGAAAGATGGTGAGTGTGTGTGTGTATGTTGATGGAGAAAACTGTGATCAAGTTCAGGCCTGAATAAACAATCATCACAGGAAACAATCGAGGTTTTCTTTTTAATTTATAGTTTAATATCCAATTATTATATTGAAAAAAATGTGTGAAAATTAAATTTATGTATATTTTTGTTCTCGTTAGTAATTTTAATTTGTTTTTTTTTTTTACATTTCAGTCTATAAATTTTAAGGCAAAACTAAACTATTAAAATATGGAAATATTAAGTCTTCATTTTTTTTAAATGTACAGAAATGTATATAAAATGTGTATGTGTATAAAATGTAGGTCATCTATTAAATCATAAAATATATTTTGATTTAAATGTAATGTAAGGAAAAATTGTTTTCCTATAACTAACTTATTTAAAATAAGCAGTAGTACAAGACACAGAAAAGCATTTAAACGAATTGATCTAGACTATATCCATATGTCACAAGTAATAGATTTATGACATTAGTTCAGCTACTGTTATTAAGCTATTTCTCCGAAATGCCTTCAGTACTTTTAAAGCCAAGTTTATGCACAAAAGTCTACTTACATATATTAAGTATTGTCAAAGAAAATCTAATAATGTGAGGTAAAAGAGAAACTAAGTTCAGTTAGTTAAGCTAGCAACATAGTTAGACTAGAAACATAGTTAGTTTAGCAACATTATTCGGCTAGCAACATTGGTTTTAGAAGAACCTAAAAGCTGAGTGTGTAGATATTTATAAGGACTTGATATACCAAATGCAGTCTATAGTAAAGTCGACGTCCTTATAAAAGTGATTTGCTGTTTTACAATATTCCTTTCGTGTATTTCTTTTAAATATCAATTTCATATTTTTTTTGGATACTATTTTTCCAATCATTTCACTCAATTGGAATCAATACGCACATATATATGCACATATAAATGCACATGTATGTTTCCCCCCCCCCGCAACTTTTATTGTCCTCGATTTTCCTTTCACACACATGCAGACAATTTAATGCATATTTTTATAGCATACTTTCAAGCTGCTTGTGTGCAAAAAGTCTTTTGATGCATTGCATTTTCTTGGTTTTTGCGGTTGGCTAATGCATCTCAAACCGCACCCGCAGCAGCTACACCAGCAGAAGCAGGAGAAACACCCTCGCAGCCAGGCACTCAAATTAAGCGACATTTAATGTCAACGTCAGCGGGAATCGAGTGGCTGAAGGTGACGAGGGTGAGGATGGAACATCTGTTTGCTTTTCAAAGTTGCCGTGTGGCCTGTGGCTGTGGTTATGGTTCTGGCTGTGCTACCCGCACATGCTTGCCACACACGCAAACTTCGTTGCTGGGGACCACAAAAATGTAAAACAGTCAGCGGGAAAGATGGAAGGTTAAGGATAACTATGAGCAGAAGGACCAGGCAACTAAGTGCAGCAACAGCTGCGGGTTAGTTTCAAAATATAGAAAGACCAAAATTCGCTTTAAGTCAAGCTTGTCTAGTCCTCCTCCGCCTCCCCCTCCACCTCTTTCTTTTTCTACCATAACCTCTGTATATCCCTATCTCTATGGCCGTATCTCAGTCTGTCTAGCACCTGACATTTTTTGAATGCCGACAACGTTGTCATCTTGTTCTTGCTTCACTTCCATCTTCTCTTCCCTCATCTCTTTACCTCTCTCTCTCTTTACCTTCTCGTGGCAGTCATCATCATCGTTTGCAGGCAATTGCCGAGGCCAAATCTTTGCCTCGGTCCCAGACGTTTGCCTTGCCCCAAGTGTCAGTGTTTAAAATTTTATTGCATTCACTTATTTTGTATATGTTTAGCAGGACCTGCATTTTGTAGGCCAAATGGCAAACGGGACTGCCAACTGAGGGCCCAGCGAGCTTGAATTAAATATTCATTTAAACAAACAAAACAAATGTGGCATATGGGGTGCATTCTGTGCCATTAGAGCTGGGATTTCGCTAAATTACACCAATTTTCTTTATACTAAAATATAGAGTAGGAAAGCCAACTCATTAGAGAAACAAACAAAGAAACAAAAGCATCTAACGAAACATGGGTACCCTTAATGATCTTTGGGCTTAATTCGAATAAATCAAACTCTTTTATGACCAAAAATGAGCAATCGTAGTGAACCCTTTCTGTGGGCCCTTCTGTCCTTGAAAATCTTTAAGATTTAATCTATCTATCTTGATGGATCACTAGCAGAAAGAGTCTTTTTTCTTCTGTGGCCAAAGTGTCCTGTCAAAGGCTTTAGAACAAAGCTCCTAACTAAAACCATTTAAAGTTCCAATGATTAATGATTTTAGCTTTTGGTTACAAGTTTCATTTCGGTATTATTCTTTACCATTTGTTTTTGATTTCTATTTCGGTTGGGTTAAAGCTCAAACAAAAATTTGTGTAAAAAAGAATTATTAAATACATTATTTCATGAGTTTTAACAAAATAATCTTCATTTCATCTTGCTGTACTTTATTTTTATTATGAATTTGTTCTAAATATAATTTTAATTTTCATTTTAATGAATATAAAAGACCGAAATGTTTGTAAATTTAAAGATTTTCGGATATATTATTCTCAGAGATTTCTTTGCTAAATTGTAGAAATTTACATTGAAAGCCCCCAAAGAGCTAAAGCAACCGCATACACTTGGGAGCCCTCATAAGTACACATATTAACGTGCAAGCACACACACACACACACACACACATTCTCGTACATACATATATACATATTTTTATATACAGCGTGTTGTCGTTTGTATGCCTCACATTGCGTATACGTAATTTGCAGAGGCTGTTGCCAAAGTGGCATTTGAATTTATGCCGCCACTTGAGGCAAGTGAGTAAGAAGACGAAGGAAGAGCAGCAACAGAAGTAGGTTGAAGTTGCCGTGGCAAGCTGGTGGGTAGGAAGGATGCTTTATTTTAAATTAAATATGTAAATTTTTCACGCTGTTTTTGCTACTGCTGCTGCATCTGTTGGTTTTCGCATATGTGTGTATGTGTCTGTATGTGTGAATGTGTCTGCTGCAGACAGGCAACATAAATTATTGTAAGCAGATGAAATATTTGTTGCTTGTCGAATGCAGCAGACCTTGAGATAGGAGCGTGATAAACTATCAGAACAATAAGCATAGAAAAGAAAATCATGAAAATTCTTTTAAAGTTTATTTTTTTCTTTCTGGCATCTATGCACAGCAGTTTTTTTTTTCATACCCTGTTACTGTATATAAAGGTTTATAGGGGGGATATATAATGGCAAAAATTTATATGCTGGAATCGGTTATGAAAACAGATTCAATACTTATCATCTCGTCTAAAAATTTCTCCAAATAGAAAAGCAATTTTTGCTCATAGAAAGTTTTTCCGCTACCTTGTCCACCCTTTGTCTATACAGTGCTGGCAAATTGGCTTCGATTAATTAAGATGTGGAAAAACTATAAAGTCAGTTAGATGCAAGACTCTAAGTGTTTGAATTTCATCACTTGTACAGGGTATCTCAAATTCGTGGCTGCAAACTCAATATACAAAATATTGCTCTTGTATTTTCTCGCTTTAGTTTTCATCTCCAGAGTCCAGTGATTGTTCGAAGGATGTGAAAGTTATGAAATATTTTCCAGCAAGAATTTCTGCTTTGCACACAAGCACAAGCGTATATATACACACTTACAAACACACAAACACACGCACACCCACTCACAGGATGTCCTCGCTTGGAGAAGCTGGCAATTTTATCATTTTTCACTTTGGTAAACAAACACAAAAAGTGATGGCAGAAAGGAAAAAATAACAAAAAAAAGAAAGAGCAAAATGTTGCGGCTTTGTTGTGCAAACCTTAATCGCCCAGACCTGCACCCAGCATCTGCCCCTGTCCCTGCCGCAGCACCTTACTGCTGCCTACACTCCAACTCCACCCCAAGCCCCATCCACAGTTCCCGTTGAACACATTGCGATCGAATGTCATTCAAATTGTAATTTTTTTTTTTTTTTGTATTGTGTACAGCCTCCAAACCCATCTCATCCTCCTTCCCGTCGTTCTCCTTCTCTGTTTTGTCTGCATCATAAGAGAGAGAAAAGAGAACAATCGATAAAAAGGATAAAGACAAACAACAATGCGCCAGGCTGAACAATAAAACACAAACACAAGCACACACTGTTGGGAAGGGGGATAAAGGGGAAGAAACAAAAGTGTAGCATAAATAAAGGCGATTCTTGGTAAAATGAAAACAAACAAATAGTCAGCCAGTGGCAGTCTTTCGACGGGAACGGGGACCAGGAGAATCCTCATTTTATATAATTGTAGCCAGTTTATACAAAAGTTTGCTGGGATATCGGATATCGTTTAATCTGGCAATGGAATTAAGAATGCTAATCATTGACAATTTAATAAACGATTAGGTTAATGACTACGAAACATTGTCAAGTTCTTAGATGTAATGTGTGTTTCTCTGTACCGAATCCTTTATTGGTTAATCCCTTTTTCTCAATCTCTCCGCCACTGTTGACAGTAAAATCATATTGTTTATCTCGGGCAAATGAAATATCCTGAAAAGCACGGACAAAAGGATGCACAACATCACGGCCATTCAATACAGTTTAAATATTAACAAATTTGAATGAAAGAACAAACGTTTTGTTGCACTCTTTTTAATTACTGTGTAAATCAAATAGTCCACCATATTATTTGTTGAACAATTCAACTCATTTTTGATATCTCTGTCATAATATTTGTTAGATAAATATTGATGGAAAAAAATTGTATTTTTAAAAGTTTTTATTTTTTATCGAAATTTCATTAACTGACTAAAAATTTGTACTCTTAATATGGGTCAAGTGCAATTCACATCGAACGATGCGAATGATCCCATGAGCAATGAATTAATTTTTATACGAGCCGGTGTCAAATTTAAGCCATTCGTATCATCGTCTGGTGTAAGAATTGATAATGATTATGATATGATTGTTCTATGGATACATGACATTCAATTAAGTTGGCATTATAAATCAATAGCACGCAAAAACTATCCTGCTCGTTCATTAAAATGTTGTTATAGTAAATCATTAGGTGAGTTAGATGAAGTTTTCCCTTGTAGTAACTTTGGATGAGTGCCTAACTTATTATATAAATTAGTAAGTAACCCTTTATTATATGGATGTAAGAAGAACAAGGTACAATTCGCCATTCCATTGAAGAAAAGTTTGGCAAACATTTATAAGACTCATTCACTTAAGATGTAACATTAAAAAGTAAATTTATGTTTACATGTCTTCTTTTTCATAGAAAATGATAAACTAATTTGTATGTACATATATATAAAATATGCATTAATTATCATACATTTGCTTTGCTAAGGCTTTTAGCTTAAATACAACGTGGTTAAGTAAATGAGTTGCCATTTCCTGCTGTCATAACTGGTTTTACTTATTTACTTGTCATTATCTGTGAATCCCATCTATCATTTTGTTGGCATTTATATATCCCTACACCAGACTTCTCCCACCATTCAGAATCAGTTATCTCCGATATATCCCAGTATCCTCTGATGGTGATGGTGCTGCCTTTGCTTCGCTTACCATTTGCCTTCATCATTCTGCTTCAACTGTCAAAAAGCGGCCTCATCATTCAGCTTCTGTAAATTCCCTCAAAGTTCTTTCACTTGACATTTATCATCATCATCATCATCATCATCGTCGTCATCATCTGCACTGCACATTGCGCGCTTTAACCTTCAAAAGGCATTTTCATTAAGCGGCCTCCTCTATCCTATCCCCGCACCGCCGCCGGTTTGTGTGCGTGTGTTTGAGGGGAAATACTCATACCTTCTTTTTTCATTTGCCATTTCGACTTACGTTTTTCCTCAATTCGTTTTTCTTTCGCTTTTTTTTTGCCCGTCTTTTTTTTTTTGATTTTAATTAAAAACGATTAGTAATTCTCGTTAAGGTCAGCCATTAAATATGCAACACAAATGCTTTAATTATACAAATACATACTAATTCTAGAATGGTTGTAGGAAAATTGTAAGAAAATGTGTTTCTCTTGTCGATTTGAATTTAAAAGTTACTTCTCATTGTTTGCACGTCCAAAAATATCAAACGGAAGTTGTTCGTTTCGCGCGAAATATACACAGGCGGAGCAAACAAAAGAAAATTGGTAACGAAATGAAATCGTTTTCGAATGTCAGGCACGCAAACACCAACCATAATGTTATTCCTATAGATACATATATATATATATATATAAAGATCTGTATGTATTTGTACAGTTGGCCCCTAAATGGGTTCGCCCACAAACCGCATTAGCGGTGAATTTAGACGGTTGGCTTAGTTTAGTTTGGTTTAGTTTTAGGCAAACGTGTAACTCGTTTTTGTGGTTTTCATTTTGCGGTTCTGGTTCTGGTTCGATTTAAAATCCTAGATAAAGATTTATTTAATGGGCTTCTAGTTTAAACAAACAAAAATGGATGGCAGCTTTTAACTACAAAAAAAATAAAACTTTTACTTTAAAAATATGACTCAGTATTTGCATTAACTGTGACTTGACAGTCATTCGAAATCAATATCCAAAATTAGAAGTTCTGCATATACATACATATGCATGTTGGAATGCTTTGCCAACATGTTTGGAATTAGCCTGAATATATAGTTTTTATTATTCTTAATAAATGTCATCTAAAGCAAACTATTACTTTATACAATTTGAACTAAATGTTTGGAAAGAAATTTCACTGCAAACTTAACTGGAAGAAAAGCGCTGTCTAAATCAAAATTATTTGGTTAAGTAAATTTTAATACAAAAGAAATTGGTACTCCTAAAAATAATATCTGCATATATGACTGCTGGCATTAATTCCCTTAATTGATTTGTATAAAAATTTATTTTCGATACATCATTTTATTACTTCTCCATAATATTAATATTCATTTTTAAGACACCCTTCGTAGACATTACTATAAGTAATGGCTATGAATTAAGCAAATTTAAAAAGAATCTACAATCTAATGTGTACTATATATTTTTATACCCTGTACCCATAGGGTAAAAGGGTATATTAAAGTCGCTAAAATGTATGTAACAGGCAGAAAGAAGCTTTTCCGACCCCATAAAGTATATATTTTCTTGATCAGCATCAACAGCCGAGTCGATTGAGACATGTCCGTCTGTCCGTCCGTCTGTCCGTATGAACACCTAGATCTCAGAGACTATAAGAGCTAGAGCTACCAAATTTGGTGTGATCATCCGTCTTATGCCTAGGCATTTCCGCCCCCGCAAATGAAAAAAGAAAATTTTAAAATCAATTTACAAGAGCTGTATTAAAGATATCCAATTCTTATGGTAGGCATAATTATATAGTCAAACTGCACAAACTGACCAAATTTTATTCAAATCGGACAATAAACATCGGAGATATAGCCATTTGCATTTTGTCCTGAACTGCCAAGGCGACATTGGCTGATATGAAAGAGCGAGATAGCATGCGTTCGCTGCTGCTGCATGTAAAGAAGAATTTTGTTTTGAATTGATTGCGATTTCGAGGGTTTTCGAACTTTTGTTTAGTGTCTACGCAAATTAAGATAGTTGAAAATTTTTGGCAAGCCCACTTCCGCCCCCGCAATTTGTAAAAAACGAGTGTATGAGTGTGTCTCAATAGCATTCGTCTATTTAAGAGATTATAAAATCAATTTTTGTGCAGAAGAAAAGAACATTACCAAGTTTTGTTTAAACTAATTACAACTAGTTGATACTTAAACAAACTATATACTGCTATCGGTTCAGAGATAGTGCCAGTAGACACCAGTAAACAAAAAGCTTTGAAAGTAGGTTTAACTTTTTGGTGTTGACTAGATTAGAAATGTGTTACCAAGGAAGCCAACATTATGTTTGGTCGTTGACATGTTCAAATGTCTCATGTGGTACCAGGACATTAAATGCAAACCAGGACATATATGTATTCATGTTGATTCACAGTAAACTTAAAACGAATAATTTGAGGAACTATGTAACTATGGCTAAAGAATTCGAAAAGTTCACTCTAATAAGTAAATGCAAATCACTTTAAAAGAATACTAAGTTTATATTATACTAGTTTCAATTCCAAAAGTTACTTCATTTTAATTTTGCAGTATAGATAATATGGCTTTAAGTTTCAAATATTCATCCAAGAACCTTTTAAATTTTTTAATTAAATATACAAAAATTCTCCATTAGTATGCAAAATTCTCATTTATTTTGCCTTAGCTAATAATCCCCGAACTTTACTTATTGCAACAATAATGCCAAACGCAAATGTTCTATTTAAACTCAAACTCTGTTGAGGGGGATCTAGGAAAAAAAAAAGAATGAACAAAAAGTTAAAGTAGAAAACACACACAAAAATAGTTAACGAAAGTTTGCCGTCGGTTTTTGGCGCAGGAACCCCAGAAAAGCCCTGGCTAAGCCTTTAAGCGCTTCACCTTGATGGGGAAAAAGTCAGTTAGTAGTATTTCGAGTTTGGTTAGAAGCGGCCCCCACATTTTCACCCAATGATGGCATTCAGCGATAAGCGACAAACAACGCATTAAATGTCGTTTTCGGATATAGTTACTCATTGCTCCACCCATCGCCTCGGTAAAGTCATAAAAAATTGAAATATAATTGATTGGTTCATGTTAACGAAAGTTTTCTACTTTTGAAATGATGGCGGAGTTGTTGCTACGATGATATTGACGTAGTCGCCGAGCCAAATTAGTTTGCTGTAGTAATTTTAGACACCATCAATGGTTGGTATACATATTTGCATTGCCATTGCCTGATGGATGATGACAAAGCCAACAAGCCAATGCGAATATACTACCAACGGCATGGCAAAAAGTTTCAAATTGCAGAGCACCACAAAACTTTTAACCATTTAACTCAATTACCAAGTAAACTTTTATTATATTTAGGCCATACAACGACTACGACTTCCCAGAGAGGAAACGGTGTAAAAGATACGCAAAAACTTTTTGTTGTTGAAACCACTGGAAATATACATATAAGAAAATATGTATGTTTTTAAATGCAATAAGAAAAAGGCCACGAGTGTATCTCAGTAGCACTTGTGCATTTTAGAGATTATAAAAACTATTTCAATATAAATATATAAAAAACTTCCAAAAGGAGAACTTTTAAAGAAACTCCAATGTTTCGTTTAGCACAATCTTAAATATATTTATGTATATCAAACTTTAACGAATGATGAATTTAAACATTCTTTTTCTTCTTTCTTCTAGGCATCTCTTCGCTTTCAAGCTGCGGGGATCCGGAACGTTTGCCGGAGCTGCCACCATTGGATGAGCAGCGATTGCAGCGTGCCGCTTTGCATTTGCAACAAAAGTTAATCCTAAGGGAATGGCTAAAAGATCATCGTATGCAAAATCATTATCAACGTTTGCTGGCGGTCGAAGTGGCCTCATTGGAGGACGTCTACTGGCTAGAGGATTCGCGTGCTAGTAAAATTTTAGGCAAAGACTGGCAACTTTGGTCAACGGCCAGGCAAAATTTACCCACATCGAAGGCCCAATTGGATGCATTGAAGGCACAGCTGTGGTCAACGGTAGTGAAATCAAGCCAGCATCAGGACGCATGGACATGGGGTGGCATGTTGGTGGTTTCTGTATCAGTTGCCGGCCTGGTTACCCTAGCAGCCATGACCCAACCGTCATTGGCACCCGAAGCGCGTCACTCGTTGCTCCAATATGTGACGGGCAAATATTTGCTTCCAGCCAACTGCAAGGTTCAATGGAATTGGAAAGATCCGGCCCGTGTGGGTGGCACCATGTGCTTTGTGGTGCGATTCTTTCAACGCAATGGCCAGCCTTATCCCATCTGTGATACGGATCAGTTTTTTGTGGAAGTCACCGAAGGCACACGCAAAGTGGTAACCATCAGCGAACTGGGCTCATCCACAGACCCAAATAATGCGAATATAGCCAAGGTCAAGTTCACAGTACGCACAGCGGGACAATATAAGATCTCAGTCCTAATTGGAGCCAGTCACATAGCAGGCTCACCATTCCTAAGAAATTTCCTACCAGGAGCCATTGATGCTCGTCGCTCGAGATTCATACGTCCAGCTAGCACTGTAATTTGCTGTGCTGGCTCACCAACATTAATGCACATCGAACCAAGAGATGAGTTCGGCAATGCCTGTCTCTTTGACCAATCCGATGAGGCCCTGCAGGTAAGGCCACACAACTCGCAAATGAAACTTTTTGCTTCATTCGATTGTTGATTCTTTATTTAGGGTTATCAGGTGTCCATCTACGATCTGCGAGGGGTAGTCGTAACAAGTCTTCAGCAAGCCATAACCTTTGCCTATGACCGAGTCAATTCTCGTGTCTCTGTCACAGCTCTCTTTCCGGAGCCCATATGTCTGCGCGCCGTCATCAATTATAGGGAGCAACAATTGCCCAATGGTGACTTTGACATCATTGTTCTAAGCAGTGAGTATATTTAATTAAGTATTCCACTACTATTATTGACCATTATAATCAATAATTATTAAATTTCAGGCAGCGACACAACATTGGTGCACAAGAACATTGCCTCACGAAAGCACAACATATGCTATGAAGCCAAATTATTAAGCATTTATGGTGCCACCAAGAGTAAGCCACGCAAGGTGCTCTGTTATGTGGGACCCAAGCAGGTGAGTAGAATGTGGCCTCAGCCAACTGTCCATATCTCTCTCTGCGAAATGTTGAGGCTCAGAACTCGTTAATATTTCAGGTGACCATCAAGGAGATGATATTGAAATTCATACCCAAACGGATAGCCACATTTCGTCTCTGTCCATCGACCAAATTCCACTTTTTGCCACATTTAGTAACACAATTGCATGGGCCGGTCTTCATTATCGATGATGGGGCACAGCCACGCATTGAATTGGCATCCAAGGATCGTAATATAATAGCAGCCACTTTTACCCATTTTCTATTAAAAAATATTGGCGGTTCGGAAACCTTTAAAGACAAACAGGATTTCTTTTATCATGAAGTAAGGAAATTCCATGCCAGTTACTATCACGAGAAGATGGCACTAAAAGTGCAAAGAGAGAAGATACTGGAGAGCAGCATGAAGGCCACTAAAGGTTTCTCTGTATCAGATTGGTGTGGTAACTTTGAAGTTACCTTCCAGGGTGAACAGGGAATCGATTGGGGTGGCCTGCGTCGCGAATGGTTTGAATTGGTTTGCAGTTCCCTATTCGATGCACGTGGTGGCCTCTTCTGTACCTTCCATGACAAACATCAGGCATTGGTTCATCCGAATCCAACAAGGCCGCCCCAATTAAAGTTGAAACATTTCGAATTTGCTGGCAAAATGGTTGGAAAATGTCTATTTGAAAGTGCTCTCGGTGGAAGTTATCGGCAGTTAGTTAGAGCTCGATTCAGTCGTTCGTTTCTGGCCCAACTAATTGGATTGAGAGTTCACTACAAGGTAAACTTAATAATAACAATTCAAACTCTTTTTAAACTAATTCATATTCATTTACTTCTTTTGTAGTACTTTGAACAAGATGATCCCGATTTGTATTTGTCGAAAATTAAATATATTCTGGACACAGATCTGGATGCCACTGAGACATTGGAATTGTATTTTGTGGAGGAAGTTTATGATTTGAGTGGTCAGCTCAGTAAGACCATTGAGCTTGTACCAAATGGTGCCAAGACTCGAGTGACCAATGCCAGTAAGAATCAATATTTGGATGCATTGGCCCAGCAACGTTTATGCAATAGTGTCAAAGATGAAGTGGATAGTTTTCTAAAAGGATTGAATTCCATAATACCAGATAATTTACTCAGCATTTTCGATGAGAATGAATTGGAGGTAAATAATGGTCATCATTGAGATTCGGTTGCCTTTCAACTTTGTTTATTTTGCTTCTAGTTACTCATGTGTGGCACTGGCGAGTATTCAATCAGTGATTTTAAATCCCATCATATTGCCAATGGTAATTCAGCTGAATTTCGACGCGTCTTGGCCTGGTTTTGGGCAGGTGTCAGCAATTTCAGTCAAACCGAAATGGCCCGTCTATTGCAATTCACCACGGGTTGTTCACAATTGCCACCAGGTGGTTTTCAAGAGCTAAATCCGCAGTTTCAAATCACAGCGGCACCAACATTTGGCAACTTGCCCACTGCTCACACTTGGTATGTATCAAATTTAAATATATATTTTTAATGAATGTTGCCCAAGTTAGATCCATATCTGATTCTAAGCTGGCCAGAAGATGTATTTGTGAGAGCTGTTTGACTTTCACAAAACTTGGCGTAGTCTCTTAGCGTTTTTGTTAAGAGGAAATATTCTAGAACCGAAGCAATTTCATTTAATTATTTTCTTTTATAATATTTTAGCTTCAATCAACTTTGCCTGCCAGACTATGAAAGTTATGAGCAATTTGAAAAATCTTTACTTCTGGCCATAAGTGAAGGCAGCGAAGGTTTTGGCATGGTCTAGCTACCTAATATCGATGACAATTTGTTCTCTAAGTTTGTAAGTAGCAGCTTAAGCAAACTGTGTTCCTTTTTGCGCTTTATATATGAGTCATTTTTTGTATTACTTAAGCTATAATAGATAATTGTTAGTTAATAAGTCGGCGTAGTGATCTAAATAGATGATAAAAAACAAAGAATATGAATGATGCTTTTGCCTTTTTGTTGCATCAATCAAATGTTCAATGATTGCTACACTTTTGTCCTTAGCTTAAAATCAACAAAAAGAAAATCCAATACCCAAAGCAATAATTAAAGAAGAATCTGTATTGTTTAAAACGAGTCAAAAAAAAAAAATGGAAAAACAAAAAATGAAATTGAAAATGAATTATATATCATCATCAAAAAGAATGTGATAATTGTATTATAAACTAATGCAAGTTAATCGTATATAGTTAAATAATAAACCAAAAAATAAAGAATTTTAAACTTAATCATACCTAAATCCCTCTCCTCTCCCTCTCCTAAAATCTGTAGAAACTAAACAAATCCCCCCAATATTTGTATACTAATTGTATTTATTGTTAGCTGTGCTGTGTAAAGAATAAAACAAAATTGGTAAACCGTTTAAGAAACAGAAAACAAAAATGGAAAACCAAATCTAAAATTTAAAAACATTTAATAATACCTAAGTAGTCGAAGAACAAATGTTTATATTGCATTTCAACTAAATATAAATATACATAAAAAAACAATACAGTAAAACTAGAAGAAAAGAACCCTTGGCATAAAATCTCCCGTATAAGCAATATTGTAATAAGCAAAACTTAAATGCATAGAATGTTTTTAAATGTTGTTAAAATGCAAGTGAAATCAAATCGATGAATCATAAATGGAATTTGTAGTTGTTGAATTATAAAATGGTATGTCAAACTTGATATTAAAGATGATCTAAAGCTTATATGTAATATCACAAAAAAAGGAATCAAGTGAAATAATAAATTTAACAATAATAAATAGTAAACAATATTGACATAATTTGGCATTTATTGAAAATATTATTTATACAGGTAATAAAGGATCCATTAAATATATAAATAAACAGCGAACAGTGGAAGCTGTGGAAAGTATTGAAAACGTTCTCAAATTAAATTGCAAGGAATCGGTTAAAACTATGTTTCTTTGGCAACTGGGCGATTAGCAAAAGCAAATCCAAGAGAAATGTAGAGATAAGACTTTATACATTATAAAATTTGTATTTTGTTTGCCTTTTTAGTTTTCTATTTGAATAGGTTAATATTTTAAAAAGCTGCAAACTTTAACTGAAATACAATTCGCTGGAAATTGTATTATTATTTTTATAGATTTTATAATATTATATTTTTATAGATTTTTTATAGATTTATATATTATACACACTTTAATAGTTTCCGTGCTATGTTACGACATCTCACTCTAATTTGAATCACTTAATACTCTGTATTTTAATATTTTGCAAAAGCAAACTTAATTTGTTGTATACCGGTATGTGCCACAAAAAACCAATTTATGCGTACTGGTGAAAATTAACGCTTCTAAAACCGGTGCAATAAGTGTCAAACAACTTTCTTTGCGACCATTCAAAACTGTTTGCGTTTGTGTGTTTTCGTTTCGGTTTCCTGCTTTTTGTTCAACTCCCCTTGCCTAATGCCCAAAGGTCATGGCATGTGGCAATTGACTGGGGTGTCATATGGATGTTAATGAACTCTCCCCAAAAAGTTTAGATGGGGGGGTTACGCAAGATACCATCAACCATTTTGTTGTCCGATTAACTGACTATTTTTTTTTTTAGCATAACAAAACTCACAAAATTAGCCAAGTGAAATGTGAAATGTAAAATTATATATCTATTTCTATGTAAATTTCTCACAGTGAGAGTTTTGGTTTAATGCGTGAGTGACAAATTTGTGTGCGTTTAGTGGTGTTTGTGTGTGTGCACCAACATTTAATTTTGGTTTTATTTGCATTTAAGTTTTGTAAACAATTATTAACAACTAATTAGAGTATGAGAATTATCAAAAGACCTGGCGCATGCCAGTCTCATCTCATTTGTATAGAAGGAGAAAGTGCATTGCGGTGACCAAAAAAAACTATCACTTTTAATTTCTTAGATAAGACCCACGTGCCAAGTCAGCAGGTGACAGATATAAGAAAACTCTCTAGAAAAGGTCACAATTACAATTGTTGGTCAGTTAACCTCCCCTTTCTTTCTCTTTTTTTCTGAAAGTAAAAGCTCGTAAATGATTGTTAGAACAACTGAAAAGTAATTCAAGGTGACCCTTAAGACAGATGATACAAGAACAGTTGAGTATATTGATAAGTTAACTGGGCACCATTCGAATTGCAATGAAAGGGAAAAGCAGTTAAATACAAAAGCCCTGCTAAGCCCCAAATTGTTACGTTCTGGCATCAAATGTAAACAACAATTTAGTAATTCGTATAAAAATGCAATCTATCTTTGATTTTCATTGTACATTATACAAATTAAACAAAATAAAACAGTTAAATCTGTTTTATCCTTTAAAGAGTCTTTAATATAAACCATATGAAAGATATACTTGACTACTTTATAATAGCCAAGATATTTTCTTTCCTACCTGTTATCTGCCTCTAGACTTGTTGCCAAAAGTTGTTCAAATTAACTGTCAAATATCTCATATCATATCTTCTATATGGACCTTAATACTTCTAAAAGAAGTGAATTTCTGGGATTGAAACTATATCAGTGATTACTTCCATTTTTAAATCCATTTCACTTTGATTGCAGATTCATTTATAGAAACTATAATATTGGGAAATATTTTTATAAAGATTGCTTATATCTCCTAATCATGTTTGTACATATGGTAAACATTTTTTAAACTAAAACTAATATGTATAAATTACATTTATTGAAAATTAAAGCACTTATTAATCTTTATCTTAATCTCACCTCTTCTCTGTAGCTACAAGTTAAATGCAAGTTCGAGTGCACTTAAAGTATTATTTTTTTTTTTTTTAAATGACACTAACTACAACCAGTTTTTAGATGCTCACATAAAAGAGTATATACTATATGATTTCGGTACACTTGCACTTGGTCTTTAGTTTTGATCTTTCTTTTTCATATTTATGAGACACAAATTAAGATGATCTCGTTTATGTATCATTATAATTGAACTAGATTTTTCGAGTACAAAAACAAAACAAAAACCAACCGTATAAATGCCAATTGTTTCATGTAATATGAGTAGCAAAACCTACAATAAACTCTTAAGAAGTAAAAGCTTCGTTAAGACATTAAAAAAGTGAAATTAAGGTAGTTAGTTAGGTACCTTGGCCAAAAAAAAAAAAAAACAACCATATACAGGAGCGGAGTGCAGCCCTTTTGTTAGTATTAAATCAAGTGAAAAAGTAATGAAAATTTAAAAATTTTCAATTATAGTTAAAGTTTTCCTTTCGCTAAATCCCTGACATTCTTTGAACAACTTTTTCTTTCATTTCATTTAGGAATTCAGCCCTCTTTCGGTTTACCATTCCGCACCTGTGCATTAAACCTTTAACAATTTGACCGCCTGGCATATATCACGTCCACACAACTATGCCATATAAAGGTCAGTTTTTTCCAAGCTGGTTTTAAGAACCTACAAAATAAACTAAAACAACTTTCTCGCAACAAATATGAATAAAGCCATTAGTTGGATTTATAAATTTTCTTTAATATAATTTTTTGTTTTAACTTAAAACTAAAATAAATTATTAATAATAACTTAATTGGCAAATGTGGCGAATCCTTATAGACTAATTCGTTTCGAGCAACTCCAACTAACCCGTACACTTTGATGCCAAGGTACAGAGGAGTGATGTGGGGCAAAAGAGCAAACCCTTTGAGCAAGTCATCTTATGGCCCTTCATTTGGCCCTGGGCATTTTTATAGCAAACAAAGTAGCTACTTATAGATGTCTGATCGGGTATCTTATCACCCTCTTTGCAATAATATTTACGCTTTTTCGCAGGAGACGTTGATACTACGGAATTGCTGCCCGTGTTACTAATGGGCGGCAAAAGGGGACGCATAGTTGTAGTTGTTGTTGGCATGATATCGGGTAAATTAACCATATAGGAATCCATTGAATCCTGCTGCATATTTGGGTTGATCATATTCAATCCAGATATACTTGGCGAAGATGTGGGATTACTTTGGCCATATTGCTGCAACAAAGCGGCAATGCTTTGAGCCTTTAGGGCCGCCTCCTGCCGCCGCTTGGCTTCACTTAACATTTTCAGGGTTTCCATTTGCAGGCGTTTGTTCTCATCGATTGAATAGCCATTGAAAATTTGCATGTTGCCACACTGGGCATAGGTTTGGGCGTCACAAATGCGGGTCTGGCTATTGAATCCTGTATACGGAGGACATGAATAGGACAATACTTTGCCATCCTTTTTGCTACAGACAAAGTAACGTG
This sequence comes from Drosophila austrosaltans, assembly GCA_035045865.1. Taxonomy (NCBI): domain Eukaryota; kingdom Metazoa; phylum Arthropoda; class Insecta; order Diptera; family Drosophilidae; genus Drosophila; species Drosophila austrosaltans. Next base: position 3,498,490 of record JAWNOQ010000083.1, read on the forward strand.
TGCAGTCCGTTTGATTCGGTTGTCTCACACCTGCCTGACAGGTAATCACCTCCACTTTCCCCAGCTCCGACATGGCGGATGTTGACTTGGTCATCAAGGGTAAAATGGATTTCTGAAAGACATCGAGACTGATAAAGTTGCCATTGAAATTGACCAATTGACCATTGCCACTCTGATTGGGATTTCTGAGTTTGTTATAGACATTCATATTGGGCTGCGGATTGCTGCTAAACATATTAAGCTCCATATTGCCAGCCGAATCGCTGTAGATGCTGCTACTTATCGTTGGTGTTGGCCTGGCCAAGTAGGGGGAAAGTGAATGAAACTGCTGATGCTGTTGATCCATATATGATGACGACGAGCTCGATGGAGGTGCTAATTGCTGGCCCATGCCGAGTATATCCGAAGAACTGCTACTGCCACCGCTGCTGTAGGTCAGTACGTGAGGCGATTGGTTTACATTCATATAGTTGGCCTTAATCATTTCATCATTTCCCAATCCGACAGCATCAACAACTTCCATGCTTTCGATTTTTTGTGAATTGGGTCGTATTTTTACTTGACCTGGTTCCAATTGACTGGGAAACATATCCATCATGGGTCTAGGTATATTCAAATTTGTGGGATAGCTTTCGGTAGCTGCCTGGAAAATGCGATTTACATTATGCTCATTGAGATGTGGACTTGGGGTATAGTAGGTCGACACTGTTGCTGCTGAGGGTTGTTGCTCAAAGGGTCGCGGCGTCGTCAATGTATACTCTTGATGCGCAAAGGGTGAATCGTAAAGACTGGCCATGGTTGTCAGCTGGGACATAGTCGGTCTGGCTGTGGTCATATAATCCGATCCTGCATGTTTATCCAAACTGGGATACATGCCCAGACTATTGCCATAGGTATCCAGAACTTCCTTCTCTCCCGAATTGGTGCTCGACAAATGCACTGGTATTACATTATTGTGTATAATGGTGGTGCTTGGCTTACTATTATAACCACCCTGCGAATGCTTCTTATGATGTGGTTGAGCATAACTCATGGGTGAAGGGGCATAATATTGCTGAAAGGGATTTCCGCCATGTGGCGATATAAATACCGGCTGCAAGATTGGCTGTGCATAGGCATAACCCGGATTGGGCAAGACTTTTGGTAAATTCTGGGCAGCGATCATCTGTTTGGATAGCTCCAAAACTGTTTTTAAAGTATCCTCGGAAATTTTTGGCTCACTATGATCGTTGTATTCATGACTTTGTCCGGAGTGAAGTGAACCCATATTTTGCTCATTGCCATATGGTGGTAGGGCAAACATCACAGAGCCCTCCGGACGATTTACCACAATCTGGGAGTTTGCATATCCTGGACCAGAACCAGAACCCATTCCCGAAGACCCTACAGTGGAATAGGGTAATGTATTTGATAGCATCAATTTGGTTTCCGGCTGCATGCGATTCTTATTAAGATGTTCTTGCAGTCGAGTCTTATTCATTGAGGCTTCAGGCAATTTGGTGGTGGTGGTTGAGCTGGTTGTAATCTCCAATGGCTTAGATGTCGTAGTTGTCGTTCCATCATTCGTATCTCCCGCATCCTTGTAGTTACCCGAGGGATTCAGTTGATCGTAGTGATTTTTAATTTTAAAATGTGCCAAAAATGCATTCAATTGATCGGGACGCATTTCTACATCAGGTTTATCGGTCATCTGATATTTTTGCTGTAGCCCGTCAATTAATTGGGATAGTCGTTGCAGATGAGCAGTTAAATTGGGATCTATGGGTGAGCCTGGCTTTGAGGTTTCACTTACACCCTGAACTTGCTTTAGTTCAGCCTTTAATTTCTCCACTGCTTCGTCACTTTCTCGATTTTGTACTGGCAATAAACCATCCAACTCCACAAGTTCACCATCACCACTCGAATCGAAATGATGCTCCTCTTGATGAGGCAGCTTACTTTCCTCCATTTCCTCATGGCCAGGCTGTTCTTCACTGCTTAAGGAACCATCTAGCACTATTTTTACACTGTCGTCGTCCAAGTGGTGATCATTCAGATGTGATAATGGCGCCATATCATTCACAATCAATATATTCGCATCGGGCTGAGGAAAGGCCTCGGATTTTTCTGGACTAGTTAGTTCGCTTGGCGTTATGCACTCCCAATCCTCGCCAGGTAGTACACAGAGACCCATTTTTTGCTCATAGACCAGACCTTCCGAGCATTTGGTTGGCACCCAGACATGGGAATTGGTAGCCAGCTCCCGGCATTTGTAATAGGCATCGCATCGGGTTTTATGTGGTCGTGTCTTTTCAGGACAGGGCTTACCTTAAAATTTAAGAAGAAATTTAACAGAACAAAAAAAAAAGGGGAAAAGAAATGCGAAAATTGGATTTAATTTCAGTTTCATTTTAGTTTCACATTTGTAATTATCTTTGTTTTCTTTTTACCTTCCGAAAAGTAAAAGAGACACGTAAACAGATATGCATATATCACAAGGCCACGCATTATGGTAGTATATATCCTTTTGATTAATCCACTGGTATTTTTTCTCTTTTCTCTTAATTAATGTTCGTAATCCCTCGCGATATGGAACTTCCGCTGCTCACAAAGCCCGCGCAACGAATGACTGCACATCCAACCCGGGTCCGACATTAAATTTTAATAATTTTCACTTTGGCTTTGGCATTGGCTCAGTCTTGGCCAACTTCCACAGCAGTTGGTTCTCACTTACATAGAAGAAGAGAAATGCCCAAGACCGAAAAGTCGGGCAAATGTGTGAAAATAAAGAAAGAAACCATATACAGGGAGCCAAAACAAGACTCTCTCATCAAAATGTAGAGCGAACGGAACTGAGCTTAGTGCTCGCATTCGGACTTCGAGTATATTAATTGTTTATATAAATAACATTTACTTCTGTACAAACATAATGGAAATGTTCAAAATGATTGCCAGCAATTTCACTTTTTATGTTATTATTATTATACAAATTTATCAAAGTAACGTTATGAAATTATAAAAATATTTTTTTTTTTATGTTGGTAAGTAACTTTAGCTTTTCAATATTCCAATTTAAAAAGGTTTTGAAATAATCGGATTGGAGAATAATTTTAAAAATGAGTAGTCCTACATACATATGAGGAAAATACATATTTTTTAATTATGTTTTTATTTAACCGTTGAAAAAATAGATTGCAGTAAAACTTATTTGTAAATCTCATTATTGTTTTACCTTAACTTGGATGTTGACGTTTTCAAAATAATACGACAAAAATTTCCGAAATTTGATTAATATAGATTCAAATATGTGTCTTAACTGGTATAAAGCATCACATAGTTTTTAAAGCTAACAACAATTTGCTTATGAAAAGATAACGTCTATAGAACCTTAAATTGTAGTTAGCAGCCTAATTAGCAGGTAATCGCCTATTGGAAAAACATTCCTCATCTTGTCAATGTTTTTTTTAAAATTTCAACGAAAATCTTTTTCACTTGCGATAAATTTAACTGCTGCTGGAAGGCCACTATTTATCGATAAATATGCCCCTATTTATCAGATATGAATTAGTAGTTGCCATATCGATACTCCAGCGATTCATTGTCTATCGGAATGAAAACTATCGAGTTGTCGAGCTGCAAGTCAAGCCCAAGTAGCAGTAACAAAAACAAATAAACAATTAAAAACGCTACAAATCCATTGTCAAATAGGTAAATTTCAAGTCCAAGTGTTTTTCGAACTAAGTGCGATGAACGTTTAATGTGAATTTATGGTAAAAAAGATGGAATTCTATCTAGTAACACGCACTCACACAGCCTCGAGAAAACAAAACACACACGCACACACATACGAGCATATCGAATTATAGCAGGAAAAGCAGGTAGAAGCGAAAGGAATATCAAAGAAGGAGGATAAAAAACACAAAAAAAGTGCGACACCTGAGTAACAAAAATTAGAAAATTGTTTGCGGGCATGCAAAACACCTTCGTGCATTGGAATTTACTGTGGGTGGGTGCATTCAGAGTGGTAGAACGAAAGAGAACGAACGATAGTGAGTCCCCCCTTCCACCGCTTAAGTTGTCTTTGCCGTTGCCGCGACCTTTGCCTCAATTACAAACAAAACTAAAGTGACACACATACAAGCACAAAAGAAAAAAGTTTTGGTTCGTGAAGGGAGGGGGGTGGTGCATTTAGTAAGTAAGTAAAGTACGTGTCTGTATATTTTTAGATACATGCCACATATGTACATATATATATCGGAGAAGGACTAGCACTTCAGGTGACTCGACCAGTCCGACTTCTTTCGTTTTGCCCGCTCCACATATATGTATATGTACATATATCCACCCTGCCGACAGCTGTTGTCTGTCCACGTCTCGCCTCGCTGATTATATTCTGTGTTCATTTTTGTTGCTTTTGTGTTTTTGCTTTCCTCTGATAAGGTTTGCGTTAACTTACCGATTCTTTGTTGGAATGGACACAAATACATATATTTATAAAACATTATTGTTGTTCCCCCCGGTGATAAGTCCACAAAGCCTATAAGCATTTATTAATTGCTTTCTACAGATAAAGGTCATAAGCAATGGAAACTAAAAAACATTACAAAGTAGAAGAGAATGAATAAGCCAGCAAAAGGGCAAAAACCGAGCAACGTAGCAATACTTCAAAATTTCATTTTTGTTCATTCAATGCAAAATGGTAAACACTTTGTGCATTGAACTTTGTGCACCAGCCGACTTGGAAATACCCTTCACCAGCTACAAGCAAAAGCCGTCTCATTCACTATTTTTCCCTCTCTTGTTGTGAATGTTTCATTCATACCTTTTGTAACAAAGGGGGACTTAGCAACAATTTGTATAAAGATGACTAGTTTTATAGTATCTACAATCGGGTATAAATGATTATACAGTTGCTAATCATGTTAATACATAAATTAATCATAATTTTCGCATGCAACGTGCATTTCATCAAAACAATCACTGGAAACACATACTTTAAATTGGATACCAACATCAACTGATTATATATAGATATAGGCAATGTTTAATAAGAGTTTTAAAACAGTGAAATTATATATTGGATCAGGGAATTAACCCTCCATATTACTGTACTTGTAACTGAAATCGCAGCTGTTGGCAGGGTCAAATCAAATCAATAATAAATTTTGCTTTTACCGAACAAAGTTTTAGCCAGAATACCAAAACTTAGCGCCCCCTACCTACTCCTCTAGACTCTAGACAACAAACAGTTCACGTGTTAGACATCGATAGTAATGTGCCAACAACAATAAAAGTGTAAAAAATCAATTGCAAACAATTACAAACTGAAACTTGAACAATTGGTGAAATCGTAGTGCATTTCATTTACAAAATAATATATAAATATATATATAAACATTTATATATATAGCAAAAGTCATTCCACAATTGAAATTTTTTTTGTTTTTTGATGAGTCAGTCGCATTTTGTCTGCGATTATTATACAATCGGTGTGTGTGTGTGTTTATGTGTGCGTGCAAGTGTGCTATCAAAAATCGTATACCCAATACAGTCGCAAAATATGTCGAAATTTAATATGTCCATATAGAAAGAGGTATTTGTTTGATTTTTTGGTTGACAACAAAATAATAAGAATAATACATAATGCAAACCTGTATTAGAGAAATCTAGTTAGAGATCAAAGTATTTAAGATGTTAAGTTTAGTACAACGTATAATACATTTATATTAATACATATGTATGTATATACAAGTTTGTCTAGTATATGTACTATATCTTATCTATGCAAAAGTATTTTTATCTATAAGATTACAAAATTCATTTGAGCACAAAATTTAACTTTTGCCAGTTTATTTTTGCTTTGACCCATTTATATTGAAGCTATATAATATACTAATACGATCTAAGGCAAATCGGAACAATTAAAAATTAAATGAATTGCTTTCAACTTTAAAAATAAAATTCTTATAAAAAAGCTGAATAATAATTTTAGGATCAATTTCAAAAGTCCTTATTATCCCACAATATAGTTTATTGGCTGTTTAAGTTATTTCAGTCACTTTATATCATTGACCTAATCATGATCGGTTCGTGATTACCCTATTTTACTCTGACAATCTTATCTGACTCTAGCTTTTGATAAGTTTTACAATATAGAATTGTTTCATACTCCGATTGTTATTTCCTTTTCAGCTCCCAAAAACGTGGTGAGCAGCTGAAAACAGGAATATAAAATTCTAGTAGGAGAGGTGTATTGAAATCGAAAGCAGGAGGGATAGGGGCAGGGGTTCAGAGGACATACAAGCGATTAAATGGCCGATGGAAATGGGCTGCCAGCAGGTGCAGCTTCCGGTGGCATTGATGCCGCCGGACAAACAGTGATTCGTGCCGCTGCCGATAGTAGCACGAATCCTACAACTATTTCGACAGCAAGTCCTGGAACCGGAACAGGTGTTGGCAACGCAACCAGCAGTAGCAGCAGCAGCGGCGGCAGCAGCAGTGGAAGTGGCAATCAAGGATATCATCAATTAAGCGTGACAAGTGAGTAAATGGTGTAATTTTCGGAAATTTCTCATTCCCTAATATCGTAATTTATTTCCCATCTCCACTTTAGTCGAAGAGGCGTCACTGCGTAATAATGGATTCCTTAAACCGAATCCGTATGTGGAATTATTGATTGATAGCAAAAGTAAACGTAAAACCGATTTGGTTAAAAACAGTTACCTACCGAAATGGAATGAAGAGTTTACGGTTTTGGTGAGTTTTTCCATTTGTTAATTGGTTTATAGGAATGCGGAATCGTATTCCTAATTGATGATTATGATGACTTATGCAAATTTCTTTGGTTCTCAGATTACACCCAACTCAACGCTTCATTTTAAAGTGCTCGATCATTCAAGTTTTCGCAAAGATGCCATGCTGGGTGAACGGATTATTCACCTGGCCCACATCCTGCAGCACTATAATGGTCGCTGTGAGTTTTTAGAGCTGACAATTGATCTGTTTGTCACCTCGAAGTCGCAGGATAACAGACAGACAAAAAGTGGGGAACTTGTTGCCATACTTAATGGTCTTAAGCTGGATATGACAAAAGTGCAACAGCAACAACAGAATGGCAATGCCGTCCAAACGGTAAATCCGGTATTAAGCGATGCAGCAGCCGCTGGACGCAGTTGCATGATCTCTGGCGGTGTGAGAGCCAGAATGCGATTGCGTTCGAATAGCAATAGAGAAGGCGAAGTGTCTGCCTCAACAAATCGTTCACCGATTCCAAATGGATCAGTTGATGCACGACGAAGCGGTGCGGCACCCATATGGGAACAGCAACAGCAGCAGTCTTTGAGAATGGTTAATGGCAGTGAATCAGGAACTGCCTCATATCCCCAACAGCCGCCACTGCCGGTACCAAATCAAGCAAATCACAATGGCAGAGCTCCTTTGACCCAGACGTATGCCAATGGAGTTAGCCAGCCACCGGAGAACTCTACACCAGCCACCTTCTATATGCCGACTATGATGCCAGCAAGAGTGGGTGATGGATTGGGTGAAGTACAACTAGGAGGTGCAGCGATCCCAGTGAGTCAGGCTACAGATCCACAGCTTCAACCACAACCGGCAGATGATGAACCTCTCCCCACTGGCTGGGAGATACGATTGGATCAGTATGGACGACGCTACTATGTGGATCATAATACACGGTCAACATATTGGGAAAAACCAACACCCCTGCCTCCTGGCTGGGAGATACGTAAAGATGGACGCGGCCGGGTATACTATGTGGATCACAATACACGAAAAACCACCTGGCAGAGGCCAAACAGCGAACGGCTTATGCATTTCCAGCATTGGCAGGGTCAGCGTGCCCATGTGGTGGCTCAGGGTAATCAGAGGTTCCTCTACTCCCAGCAGCAGCAGCAACCCACTGCAGTTACTGCCCAGGTTACGCAGGACGATGAAGATGCCTTGGGCCCCCTGCCCGATGGCTGGGAGAAGAAAGTGCAATCGGACAATCGAGTGTATTTCGTTAACCATAAAAATCGAACCACTCAGTGGGAAGATCCTCGCACCCAGGGTCAGGAGGTTAGCCTCATTAATGAGGGACCTCTGCCGCCTGGCTGGGAAATACGTTATACGGCAGCCGGCGAACGTTTCTTTGTGGATCATAATACAAGACGCACTACCTTCGATGATCCCCGTCCAGGTGCTCCAAAGGGTGCCAAGGGTGTATATGGTGTGCCGCGCGCTTATGAGAGAAGTTTCCGTTGGAAACTCTCGCAATTCCGTTACCTGTGCCAGAGCAATGCCTTGCCATCGCATATCAAGATCACTGTGACCCGACAAACACTTTTTGAGGATTCCTATCATCAGATAATGCGTCTGCCAGCCTATGAGTTGCGTCGCCGCCTATATATTATCTTCCGTGGGGAGGAAGGTCTGGATTACGGCGGTGTTTCTAGAGAATGGTTCTTTTTGCTCTCCCACGAGGTCCTCAATCCCATGTATTGCCTCTTCGAGTATGCCAATAAGAATAATTATAGTTTGCAAATCAATCCTGCCTCCTATGTTAATCCGGATCATTTGCAATACTTTAAATTTATCGGTCGGTTCATTGCCATGGCCCTGTATCATGGCCGATTCATTTACAGTGGCTTCACCATGCCCTTCTACAAACGCATGTTGAACAAAAAATTGACCATCAAAGACATCGAAACAATTGATCCGGAATTTTACAATTCCCTTATCTGGGTAAAAGACAACAACATCGATGAATGTGGCCTTGAACTGTGGTTCAGTGTGGACTTCGAAGTGCTGGGACAAATCATCCATCACGAACTTAAAGAGAATGGGGAAAAGGAGCGTGTAACAGAGGAGAACAAGGAGGAGTATATAACTTTAATGACGGAATGGCGGATGACACGGTAAGCTAACAAGTAGCCAATTATATAATCACATAAATGGATGGTATTTAAGAAATTTAACTTTTGGAACTTTCAGCGGCATTGAGCAGCAGACAAAAACCTTCTTAGAGGGTTTCAACGAAGTCGTCCCCCTCGAGTGGCTTAAGTACTTTGATGAGCGTGAACTGGAGTTAATTTTATGCGGCATGCAGGATGTGGATGTTGAGGATTGGCAACGTAATACCATATATAGGCACTACAATCGCAACTCCAAGCAGGTGGTCTGGTTTTGGCAGGTAAGTGTATTATTTATACATATCAATTAGTTGCCATTTTCTAATTGTTTATTTTAAATTTATTTTAGTTTGTCCGCGAAACCGATAATGAAAAACGTGCTCGTCTTTTGCAATTTGTGACTGGCACTTGCCGAGTTCCTGTGGGCGGTTTTGCCGAACTGATGGGATCCAATGGACCGCAACGGTTTTGCATTGAAAAGGTGGGCAAAGAGACGTGGCTACCGCGTTCGCACACCTGTTTCAATCGATTGGATTTACCGCCATATAAGAGCTATGATCAGCTGGTAGAGAAATTGACATTTGCCATTGAGGAGACTGAGGGATTCTGCCAGGAATGAGTGGCAGTCGATTTGTGGTCGGTTTGTTGATTAATGTTTAATTCCAATTGATAACGTACCCCTCCCAAACGTCGTCGTTGTCGTTCATGTTACTGTTATTCAATTATTACATATGTATTCCTATGTTCGCTACCACCTAAACAAGAGAACTATATAGTATGAGGATTGTATACTTTATCTTTCGGTTTATCCTACTGCATCCCAAAATCACATTTGCTGCTGCTTCGCGTTACAATTGTTCGAAGGTTTTTTTACAACACAACACTCGTTTTTCAAATAGTTCATATACAAAAACAAAAGAAAACGGTTTTAATTGTACATAATTCAAATTGTTGATAAACATTTATTTTATTTGATTGCCGGCAACTAACAATTCTTAACTTCAATAAGAAAAGCAAAAACAAAGAAAAAAAAAAAATTGAAACTGTTTTAAACTGTTCAAAATTGATATATAAAAACTATATATTTTAAATATATTTAGAAAACATTACCACACAAATACACAAAACAAACACCTACAAATTATCGTGAAAACTTAAAACACCGCAAAACACACAAAAACAAACAAACAAACAAAATATAATATTAGATTTTAAACAATGAAAAACAAGGCAAGGCAAGCAAACAATACACTTACGTAAATCAATAATAATAAATTCAATATAGCAATAATTGTTGTTACAAAAGAAGGGAAAAACAAAATAAAAGAAATGATAGTAGAGATCAAGAATATGGCAATTCGTAACTATATGTAACTCGTAACTAAAGGCAATTTTGAGTAACGAAAAAGTTGTGTAAAGAGCAAAGAGTGGCATATGCGTATATAGAGTTGGTTATACGATTATATATAAATATATATATTTAATAGATTTTATTTAGTTTAAAGCAATGTATAATGTATTATATTATAATAAATGCAAAAATTATTTAGTGATATGCGAGAATTTAGTACTAATTATTTAAAAAAAGTTAATAGTAAGTAAGAAAAAAGAAATGCAAAGTAGAAGTCCGAACACAATCAAACCATTCACCCGAGCCAAACATTTCGAAATCCCTTTGAAAAAGCGTCTAGCTAAAATCGTTAAATGCCTTTATAACGATTTATGAAGAAACCATGTTGATTTATTTAGAAAGTAATATTTGGAACAACCCATATAGTTTTTTATATGCGGAAATTTCTAGATGCGGCAAATAAACTGATTAGTTTTGGCGTGGGGTTTGGCCAAAGAGTTATAAATATTTAATGACTAACAATTAAAATTTAGTTAAAATATACATAAATCAACATAGTTAACCCAAATAACCAATGGGGAGCAGCTGGAAAATGCGATAAAAACCAGCCACAATGAAGCAGTGATAGTACCACCTACATCATCATCATCATTATCAGCAGGTGGGCCCGTTGGGTATGTGCATATCTAACCTATGTATGTATATACTATTTCTATTTTCCCACCTGGTTGAAATTTTTAACAAGCTGCTTCATTATTTATTGCGGTTAAATTGCAAAAACGCAGCAGTCAAAATAACAACAGCAACAAGAACCTTTTAACAGGATTAGAGGTTGTTTTGTTGTACCTGTTCCTCGTTTTGTTCCTGTTTGGAGCCTGCTCCTGTGGCTCCCCATTGCTATCGTATTGTTTTGTAATTATGCGGCCCATTATGGGCATGGTTGTGTTGGAAATGGGATACAGGCTCTCAGCATGGACTATTCACGCTTGGGGACTTTCCTTTCGTTAGATGCAACCAATTTTCACTTTCGTTTATTATTTATGATTTTTCTGTGTCGGCCACAAAAATGTTTCAAATAGCGAGAATGCGAAAGAACCCATTAGGACCTTTTAAAAAGGTATTGAATGTATTTTTGAATGTAACGTATATACAGCCACAAGCATTCGACAACACAGTTTTTCCTAGAGATGGGCGGTTCTCATCTTAACTGAAATATTTAAGCAGCGCCACCGTTCACATTGACTATCGATCTTTTCTCGATCATTTTTTATCGCTTTGCTTCAAAGGACAGAAAAAAATTACACCGAAACAATTTTTAAAAATTTATAATGGATATACAGCCTAGAAGAACCGATCAACTATTGCTGGAATGGGGTGAAACTCCAAAAGTCTATGAACGGTTTGTGAATTGTAAATAAACTAAATTTCAATATTTAATTTTAAATGCTTCAGGACTCCGAACAGATATCCTACCATAATGTGCTCCTCCAAGCCAACAGTGGCAACAAACACTGAGCCTCGTCCAATACGCACCAAAGAATTGCTGGAAAGACAACAACAGGAAGAGCAATTACGGAGACCAGCGTCGGCCTCAAAAATTTGCTTAGAAAATAAGCCAATTTTCAAGACGCCAGTGAACTCAAAATTTAGAAATGGTGGGAACGCACCTTTATCACATTTTTCACTCCATGCTGAAATACAGCCGCTACGCACTAAAGAATTGTTGGAGAGGCAGCGATTGGAAGAACTAAATACACGGCCAAGCTCCGCCTCTAGAATCCGTTCAACATCAGCAAAAAGTTTGAATACACCGACGCCATCGTTGTTGAGACTTCCACAAACTAGGCGGCAATTGCAGTTCACGCCGACTCAGGACAAGACGACAGCGGCGACTGCTGAAAAAATCAAGAGATTGGCATTGCAACTCCAACAAGTGCTGGGATTAAGTACTACTTTCACCGAACAAAAATTACGTCAATTGACCATAATGGATTTTGTGAACATATTGAATCAAACGCTTCCTTTCACTGGAATGCACCCGAAAAAATTTCCACTGAACAAGACCAACTATGTGGAAGAAACTGTATTTGCCCTAGAAAGGCTAAAGTACCCCCACAGAGTTACCTCATCTTACCTTAAGATGCCAGGAACCCCACATGGTTTGAATACTATCCTTGATATAGTTGATTTTCTACTAGATTTTGCTGTAGCTGCACATATGACTAACGTTTTTGAGCATACCGATGATGAAACATTCAATAATTTGGCTAAATCGTATCGAATATGGCCAGGAAATAACAAAGATCTGGTTCAGTATATTGATTTAAAAGGTCAATTTGATGCATTAGAACAGGAATTGAACGAAATCCAGATTGCACCTGAACTAGCACAAATCCTAACTGATAAAAGCAGAATTGAAAAAAAACTAAGTACATTGCAAGACAATCTAAAAGAATTGGAAAATGAGTCCAGTGAGCAAACAAGAAATATGGCTCAACTTTGTACTGAAAACTGGCGGCTTATGAAAACAATAGACGCCCTACAAAATGAAGTGGCAAATCAAAAGTATAGTTATTTTTTCTATCAGTCCAAATTAAATCTCCTCGTTGAGCTGCAGGATCGACTGAAATTTTGTCGCTACCAATTGCAGGAGTTTAGCGAACGTTTTCGTATTCTCGATCTCAAGGGGAGGCGTTCCCGCAAAGAACTTTTGGAGCACATGGAGGCGTATAATGTTAAGGTACGTGATATAGAGTACTCATCCGTAATGGGTATACCCTACAGTAATTTGGAATTAGCCCTACCTACATCCCTGGAGGAAATTAATAGGCGACGTCTACTTTTGCAGCATCTAAGAAAATTTATTGAATCAATCCAAGCTGTGAACGAGCCAGATAATTAAGAAATTAACTTGTGGATTAGGATCAGGATTTTGTCATGAACAATAGAAATATAAGTTAGTTTAGTCCATTGCGTAGAGGTGCTTTACGTTTATCTAATTGTTATTTAAAGTATGGCTTGATGCCCTAAACCAATCGACAATGTTTCATCATCTATTAATAAGCATAATTGAATAAGATTATCTAATTTTAGACCACATTATATATAATATTTCGAGTAAGTTGAAATATAAGTATCTAGTCAATGTAAACCAAATGTGTAAAATTATCCAAGATTTATAAATTGGCTTTAATTGAGAAGCCGAAGACGGAGTATGCAAGAGGCTGATGTAAGAAAACCCGCAGAGAAAGAGCATTCCAACACTGGGTTTAGGATTTATAATGGGTTTGTGTTTGTGCCTTAGAGTGGAACTAATAATCTTATTACTCAACTGGAAGATATGCAAGCCAGCTTTAGAAACTGTTGCAGCTCACACACACACCCAAAAACATACACTCAAGCTTGGCAATTAAATAGTTTGTTGCATAAATTATTTTGTATGAAACAAAATGTTTAAAGCCAACAACTAGAAATGCAAGGAAGTGTAATAAAGGACATGAATTAGTGTAATGGAAATGCAAAATCCCAGACAACAAACCAAAATTCTTACACAAAATGCAAATGCAACTTCTCTCAAAAAAAAAAAACTAAGAAGAAACAACAAGAGAATTTTGCCCAAATTAAACAATAACAAAATGAAAATATAATCCCAAAAATGTTTAGACTATGAAATCTATAGATACATATGAATGCATAGTTTTCCTTTTCAACTGTGGAAGAGTAAATATCAATTCTATGGAAAAATTGGTAAATTTATTGAGAAAATAAATGGTAAAATTTAGCCTTCGAATACACGGTACAGTGAATTCATTTTTACAGGCAGACTTAAGAATTTTGGACATGCTTCAATGGTTGCATCGATTTAAAGGGTAATAAACACTCGGTGAGCAATTTACTAACTAGAAATTTTATTTAAGAATCAGTTGTTTCGACGCCTTTACAATTTATATATGTAAAGTATTATTACATCTTTAGTAAACAGAAGTATTATATTTGTGTAATTCTTTTTCTTTAATTTGTATAGGGGACAAAATAAGAAAAAATTTAAACAGTTAGTATATTTCAACAGTCTGTTTTAGGAATTCCATTTACCATCTTCTTTTCTATGATCTCCACTGTATGAAAGTAAAAATGGTATGGTTAAAGTTTAAGCAATTTTGTCCTTGACTATGTTTGTATGAATAAATTTACTAAATATATGCATTTGTGGTGTGTGCTGTGTCATAACACGACTAATTCTTGGCATTGTGTGTGTGTGTGCTTGTGTATGTAAAAACCAAAGATACTCAGCTCACCTGCTTTTGAACTTGTCTAACTAAAACTTTGGCTGAGGTGAGAGCAAACTGTGTAAATTATATAATGTCATAACACAAACAGTTACCTAGACAAAGGCATGCAGAATAGTGATATAAATCGCACATCGTAAAAGCTACCAACTAAAGCTTATAAAGAGTCAAAACTTTGAAATTGTAGGATATGGTAAACAGGTTTAACTTTTCAAAGGAATCAGAAAGCTGATCTAAAGTTGGAACAACTTTTTTTGACACTTTTCTTTCCCAATTTTTGAATTAATCTTAAGACTAAAGATTTTATTTGTGTAGATCAAATCGACAAACTAACTAGTCAGTCATATGCATATGACAGCCAAATTAATAAAAATTAAAATCAACTCTTAACTAAATTGTAAGACTATTAAAGGATATTGAAAACCATCCATAAACTAGCCCAAGATTTTTTATTGTTAAGCTTCTGCTAAACTTAACATTGTAATCCTTTGATTATAATATCAACTTTTGCTAAGCTAAACAACGCAATCCTTTGATTATAATATAAATATATTTTAAAGAATCAGTAAAGTAACTGTTTTCTAAACTTGGATACCTTTAACATACTCTTATATGTAAAATGTCATCGTTTTATTAGTTCTATTGACAAAGTTTAAGGAAATGGGCATAAAAGGAAGTAAAACATTTACCGTTGTCAGCCATAAATGAAATAGCAGTAAAAAGTAAGCAATTGCCATGGAAAAGTTTCTCTCTTGCTTTCCCTGATTCAAAGGAAAAACTACATTCATATACACACATACATACATATATATTTATATATATCGTGGAGTCAAGTTAAACCTACAAATCGCGCCACGAAAGCAAATCAAATTTTGTATGCGAAAAGCAAACTGCAGTTTTTTTATTTTTATCTTTTAGTTTTTTTCTCGGTTGTCTTTTTTTTTTTTTTTGGTCTGCCACTGGATATGACTAGCTGACTAACTGTTTTCTATAGACTTCCGTTGTCCCTGGCTTACCACTTGAAGAAGCAAAAAAAGATGAAAACAAAAAAAAAAGAAAAAAAAATTGTCAACTGCAGCAACAGCAGCAGCTGAAATGTAGGATAAGGGGGGTAGCGGTATAGCAAAGTGATGTGAAGAGTTCACCATGACGATGTCCAGAACCGATGTCGAGTCATGCCGTTGCAATATTTATGCAGTTTAACTATGTTCCGTTCGCCATGTTTGACAGATTTGTGTTACCCTATAAAATATATGTGGTTTGTAGAGTATGTGAACTATTTAATTGTTTTTGAATGGCATTCGAAAATATTTAGTAGAGAAATATTTTAATTCGTTATACCCAATTGAGCTAGGGATACAGTAAAATTGATTGTTAAGTATTTGTAAAATCCAAACTTTTTTCATAGATCGAATCAATCATTGGAACTGATATACAACTGGAACTAGTCCACAAATTGGAACTGGTAACCCTTTATTTGTTTTAACGATATGGTAAATAATTGTAAAAGTTATATCTATTCAACTTCTATTTTTCAAAACTTTGCTTCATTAACAGTAAAACTTTCTTTTTAATTCGACTTTATATGAGTTCATGACATCTTAGTTAAATAATTTATTCAACAAAATATTAGCAAAATTAAACTTTTTCAACAAATCTGAAATACTTAAAATTTTCCTTTACTAACTTGGCAAATTTTTTGAAAAATGTAGGTTAAACAAAATTCAAAACTTTCCTCAAAAAGTTTCCATTCAAATTAAACAAAATTGTAAACGAAAATCCACCCACTTTCGATTGCAAGTTGTTATGTTTCATTTTCAAATCGAACAACCAAATATATTGAAAAAAAAAAAATCCTGACAATTGGCAGATTTATATCTATATACATATGTACATACATACAAGTGAATATCTGTTATAATTTAATTTTGTTTTCATGCTGGAATATTAAAAAGTCGACTGGCAATCTAACAAAAAAATAAAGAGTTTGAAAAACAGTTTTTTGAGGGTATAAAAAAACTTTGTTTTTCATTTGTATCACTTTTGTGTGTGTGTTTGTGTGTGTGTGGCAACAAATTTCATCAGCTTTTGGCTATTTTACGCTATTTTTGGGGCATGCCTTGAAATGGAACTGGCAGGGGACAACGACAATGGCAACTGTAGCAGGTGGCGTGTGCGTTGCGCTTAAACGGCAATTGCATTATCAGTAAATTATATCTGCGGCTGGATGGGCATGATGAGGCAACAAAACAGTTGGATGGACGGTGTTTGAGGGGGGGGGCGGAGGATGGTGGTATCTGTCTATGCGTTTGCCTCACATGTGTTGGCCATGTTTACGGGTCGCCTGCGGCCATGTTTGCCTTGGCTTTGGCAGGATGTTGTTGCTGGTTGTGTCTACTTCTTCAGTTCTCCTGACTGTTCCTGCTATAGCGGCTCCGGCTGCCGTTGCTCCTGCTTGTTTGTGCACCATTTTTGGCGCTTTTCCTGCTGATTTATGCAAAACTGTGGCATTTTTCAATTGCATTTTACGCCCTTCCTGCAAGTTCTTTGCTTTCCTTTTTTCCTCTGTTGTTCGCTTGTTTCTTCAAATGTATGCATGTGTGTGCGAGTGTGTTTGTGTTGGAGTGTGTGTGTGTGTTGTACAATTTTCACACATTTGTGCAACTTTGCTTTCTGAAATGTGCAACACATTGCCCTGCTTATTGTTAGAGCAGCAACAGCAGCATCTTTTCTCCTTCTCTATCCCCGTAAACTGCATTTTTATTGCGGAGCATGTCTTCCATTCTTCTTCCCCCCCCCCTGCCCTTTCAACTTGTTTCTCACGCGTTGTTTGTGTATTTGTGTGTGTGTTTGTAAGGATTCATGTATCTAACGTATCCACGCTTCGTTTTGCGCATTTACTACCAAGTTATAACTTTCACGTGGGTTGCTTTAGTAGTTTTTTGCATACCTCTTTGGCCTGGCATTTGAATTACGTGGCAAAGCCCATAAAAAAAACGACCCCTGTACTTATGAGGCCATGAAAAAGGGAAAGCCACAGATGAGAGAAAGAGGCCAATAGAGATTTGCATTAGTTTTATATGACCAACTTTAATATATGTAGTTTATAATATGAAATCAACTTTTCAACTAAATGGCCTATGAATTTTTACTAAAGTAATTTAATGATGATTTGATATAATGCAAAAGAAGGTTGGAAAAATTGGTAATAAAATTATATGCAACCAGCAAGTTATCCATATCGTTCGTTTTTTTACATTGATTGCGAGTAATCAAAAACATAAAATAGAAACTCCTAAATTAAGGGGAAAATAATATCAATCTTAAATTTACGATCTAAGCATATTTTAGTGGTATGTTCAATACCAATAAAAGTGAAATTAATGCAAGATAAAGATCACACTTGAACTAAATTTGCTTCTTCATTGTCCTTTTCAGGCTACCTTTAAAATCTTTGCTGATTGCATCAAAATATCTGCTTGCCTTCAATATGCAAAATAAACTTTGATTTGTTCATTAGCTTTAATGTTACAGCTAATTGCAAAGGATACATTGGCCAATAGACCAAACCTCTCATTCATGGCATCATGTTAATCATACGCACTGTTGCCTTCACCCAGATGCATCCTGTTGCATAATCAATGTATGGTAAAAACCATGGCGAAATTTGGAACAAATATTGTATTAAATGAATGGAAGCCATGGTAAGAACGAAATAAATTTATTGGCACATAATTCAATGCTTGTGACGATGATGCATGATGGAGCAAGGAGAGAGAGTGCAGGGGTGTAGATATGAATGAATGTTAGAATGCAATTTATGGTGGTAGTGGTTGTGGTGGAATCGGCTAAGGAATTGGTTGGGGCCAAGGCCAAAGCATCGCTGCCAAAAGCAGTAGCAACAAAGAAAATGACTACGACAACGGAAACGGAAATGCAATTGTCACGCACACATTGAGCAAACGGGATGGGGTCGGTGGGTGGTGGCAAAAAGAGATAGATAGACAAACAAACGTCTCCATTTGAGTGAAATTTTAATGGAAAATTGTTGTACTCGTCGTGGCAATAAATGAACCCTCTATTTCTATACAAAGTCTCCAGAGCTCAGTTAATAAAAGGGCATCCGAAAAGGCCAACTGACAGGCAGCAACACAACCAACAAGACCAACACAAAATGGGCTGGCCCAGTGAAAGGCAGTGAATTTTGTGAATTGAGTGGCACCCTCAACGATGTGGTAAAATTAATTTTCAACCAAGACTCCATCGTGTTAAAGGTAATGTAATAATTATTAAATTTAGCTTAATTTAAGTCTTAATCATACGCACTGTTGCCAAATGGTAAAATGTATTTTTTGATTTTTCATATTTAACAACATTTTTTCTGTACTTTATCATAGTACAAGGATATATGTATGTGAATACATTTATGTGCACTTAGTCCCCTTTGACAACGCATAAATCTTTGCCTCTTGTTTAATCTTTCAATTTGCATATTACATAATTGCCTGGGTGGTCCAAGGGTCCAAACAGGACGACTGGCTGGCAGGCAGTAGAGCCAATGTCCCTATGAGATCATCAGAGGCCTTGGTTTATGGTCCATCTCTATACAATATTTGCATGCAGCAAGAGTGAAAGGAGCTGGAGTGTGTGTGTGTGGGTGTTGGCCATCTGGCAAACACTTGACGTGCGCTTATGCGGCACAAGTTGCGCATACGCCAAGTTGGCCACTTATTGAATATGCTGATGTACCCAATATTCAGGTGTAGGATGCACAATTCTCCTTCTTTCTCTCTGTATCTCTCGTCCATGTTGATATATGTCACACAGACTTGCAAAATAAACTGCAGTGGGTGGACGGTTGTCCATATATACATAAAGACACCAACTAAAAGGGGTCCAATTGTATGTGTGTGTGTGTGTGTTGGAGTGTGGCCTACTTACTTGCATTGATACCTCCGCAATAGGCGTTGATACAGTTGTACTAACAGGATTAGCTTTAGCTTTCATGTGCCTTGGACATGTGGTTCTGATGGATTGATTCACCGCAGCCTATTTAACCTAAACTACATACAAACATATGTACGTATGTATATAATAAGTTTGTATTTTCGATTGTTTTTAGCTCTGCGTCGGTAGGAAATTAATGCACACAGATCTGACAATTGCACTGCAAATGCAATTACCAACACACATACAGATACATATGCTTGCATGTGTGTATGTGTGTGAGTGGGTGCATATTGGTCAAGTATTGTAATTGATTTTGCCTATGAACCAACTGGTTAACAATTATCATCCCATAAAAAAAGTGTCCCACTGCTTAGTTATGCAAATTGAAATTCTTTTCGTGAGTCCTGGAACATTATTTGCTTTTATCAATTTTTGTTTAGACAAAATTCTTGTGACAATTTAATTGAATTGTATTTTGGGCAAATTCATCTAGGAAACTTTCTTAAATTTGAATTTAGTTCATTATCAGAAGTGATTTTATTGATAGAAGTACAAGGAACTGAATGAAGTATGATATCAAATTTATTTTGTAAGTTTCTGAAATTTCTGAAAAGAGATAGATCAAAAGTATCTGACGCGAATTCTATAACGAAAAGAGTTTAACGATTTAACTTTAGTCAATTTAATTTTAACTATCAAAGAAGCTAACTTCGGCTGTGCTTACTCGAGGTTCCTTCACGTTTTAGTTAATAACTCCGGTGATAATTATCCGATCCGTCTAATTTTCATACTTTACCTACTTCATCGATTAAGGAACTTAACTTTTCATGTTTCAACCATGTAGCTTGTAATTTAAGACCGTCATCGTGATTCAAACAGACAGACGGACAGACAGACATGTCTCAATCGACTCGGCTGTTGATGCTCATCAAGAATATTTATACTTTATGGGGTCGAAAACGTATATTTCTATGCGTTACAAACATCTGACCAATTTTATAATACCCTCTGCAAAGGTATACAAATTTACAAAATTTACTTAAACAATTGTGGATTTTCTTCTTTTTGTTTAGTTTAAAGACTCTAACGACTGGCTTAGTTTTATGTTTTTAGAAATGAAAGTAAATTAGTTTGATTTTTACTGTTTAGTAGTCAAAAATCACCAATCACCTATCTCTACTAAACGAAACTGGTAGTAATTTTCCAAAATGGAATTTCTCTCTTTACAAATAATTGATGACTGAATTTTTAACATTTTGAAAAAACAAAAACCCATTAATTAGGGCGTTGCACCAATTAAAAATGAACAAATTACGTAAACAGAAGAAAACAAAAAGGAAATCAGAACTTTTACCACCTAACAATTAATTAAATTAGTATTCCTTTCTTACAACTTTTTTTGTTCTTTTATTTAATTGTTCTACAATATACACAAAGAAATAGAAAACAGGAGAGAGAGAGCAGTCACAAGAGACAATAATGGAGATAGAGAGAGAGAGTGAGAGAGAGAGAATAGAAGGTAAAAAGTTTAAGTAAACAAATAAAAAAATGACTAAACAAGAGTAATAAAGAAGAAAAAAAAAAAGAGAAACAAAAATGGTAACCATAATCAAAGACAGAGAAGGTGTCACGCAAAGTAGGTAGGTGATGGGGCCAAAGGCCATAGAAAGAAGAGTGCAGCGGGGGAGGGATGAGAGTTTCTCTGCCTGACAAGTGCAAAAGCAGACGTAAGCATAAAAACAATTAAAACTTTGACTAAAGTCAAAGGCAAGAACCATGATCCAAGTCCAGGCAATTAGCTTCGGGCTTATAAAAAGGAGCCAAAGCAAAACCAGATCCAGTCCCTGCCTTGTGCTTTCGACACTCGCCCGGAGTTGTTCAGCCATCAATACATATACACTATACCACAATGATTGACAGTTCATTGAAACTAACGCCCATACCACAGATAGCCCATAGTTTCTATCGTATACCACGCATTTCTGGCTTGATTGTGGGAATTTGGCCTCAACAGAATCGTCCTTGGTACATCTGTTTGGTATTTCTGTTTAGTTTCTTTGTGGTATTAGTTGGAGCTTTGGGCGAAAATCTCTATGGATGTTTACACCTGGACAATTTGGTAATTGCCCTAGAGGCCTTCTGTCCTGGTAGTACCAAAGCAGTCTGTGTATTGAAGATGAGCATTTTCTTTATGCAATTGCGCCAATGGCATACATTGACGGAACGCCTACGAAATATGCTATTTGAGAATCAGGATGAGGATAGCCAACGTATGCTTATTGGTCTCTCGACTATAGCAAATAGACTCAGTTTATTGCTACTTGCATCCGGTAGTATGACCAATACAGCCTTCAATCTACAGCCATTGATAATGGCCTTGTATCGTTGGTGGAAGGAATTGCCAGGTGAATTGGAGTTGCCATTTAATATCAGGTGAGAAGTCTAGGCTATAGCACGATTCCCTAGATTTAAACCGATAGTTTCTAATATTTAGTGTTTTTTGTTCCTTTTCTTCAAGTGTAATCGAACTCAAAAGTGTTTCTTTTATCAGGTTGAGTTACATTGCTATGCAATTCCTGTGTACTTTATCGACAAGCTGTTTCAATCAAATCTAGCACTTTGCTCTAATTCCTTCATACCAACATTCCTTTGAATTGTCTGTTCTTTCTTCTATCACACAGCCTGCCCAGCTTTGCCATCGAACAGCACATGTTTCCGTTTACCTATCTCCTGTTGACTGCATCCGGTTTCTGCACAGTATTCACATTTAGTTTTGTCGATGGTTTCTTTCTCTGCAGCTGCATGTACATTTGTGGAGTTTTTCGTCTCGTGCAACAGGATATTCGAAAAACATTCAATGATTTTAAAGAAGGTATAAGCCTAGCTAATAAACTTTACATTGATTCTCATTCCTTTATTACTTTTACATGCAGTGGATATATTTACATGCGAAATCAATGTTTGCATACGGCAAAAGTTACAAATTATTATCGAGAGACACAATGCAATTATCGATTTGTGCACAGATCTAACCAGACAGTTTACCGTTATAGTTTTAATGCATTTCCTGTCCGCAGCATTCGTCCTGTGTTCGACCATTTTGGACATCATGTTGGTAAGTAATCCTCTGGACTCGTCCTCGTCGTCGTCGTCGTCGCAATGGCGGCAGTTTTTAAAAGTTTTTCTCTGTTTGTCGTGTATTTTGGTTTCTGGTTTTTTGGCCTTTGCCATTCACGGAAAATTTATAAGCGCATGAATGGCTACAGTGCCAAAAAGTTTTTTAATGCTCCTTTCACACGTTTTCCGGCAGCAAACTCACTGTTAAAAGGGGTAAGAGGATATATAGGCTCGCAAAGAGGGAGTTATAGGAAACCGGATAAAGTTCTACATGAAGAGTATTTTTGGGCTCTTTAAGAAATGGTTTTTGAATTAAGGAATAAAAAGCAATAAAAAACTAAAAATTGCAACTTTGCTTTGTTAATAGTAACTGTTATATAATATAATAGTAAGACAGTAAGAAAAATTATGTTCGATAATCCCTATTAAAGAAAAAGTAGGTGCAAAAGTAGGATTTCAACCAAAAGTCGAAAAGCATACACAAATCTAAAGACCATTATATTCAGCTTTTCTCTCTTATCTTAGCTTTAAAAAGCTTTTATCCCATCTATTAGCATAATATATATAGAGTGGGACAGATGTTACATGCCAAGATATTCGAATGATAAAGAAATTCAATAGCATGAAATTGGAGTGCTGCGAAGTTAAGGTTCCTTCAAACAGCTTGAAATTGGAGTCCTCAGAAGTTAAGGTTCCCTCAAAAGCCCATGCCTAATTTCAACAAGTTTTACTTAGATTTCATCGCAACTTTGCGCAGCAAAAACCAAATTTTAGCCTTGAAAACTTAAAATACAAAAATTTCAAACAGATTCTTATTGCCATGCAGCACAGCGTTACCAAATGAAGAAGGATATGTAAGGATATCCTACTAATTTGAAATAATACTTGTAGGGCCCTTAACTTAGATTCTTGGTCTTATTTACTAATTTGTATCTACATTAATTCCTTCCTTTTTTTTTTTGCAGAACACATCATCGCTGAGCGGCTTAACCTACATCTGCTATAGCATTGCGGCATTAACCCAACTTTTTCTATATTGCTATGGCGGGAATCATGTCAGTGAAAGTGTTAGTGTTCATGTTGTTGCTGTTGCTGTTGTTGTTGTTTGCGGTTTACTTTTGTAATTTCAATTTGGCATAAGCATAAAAAATGATGGCGCACTTGTGATAAAATTTTAATTACACAACAAATTGTTATAGCAATTGCTCCTTCACTCTTACCTACTCTTTCATTTGATATCCTTCTCTCGCTCTCTATCTCTATCTCTTATCCTGTTGCAGAGCATTGCTGTCGCGGACGTGCTGTATGACATTGAGTGGTATAAATGCGATGCCAGGACTAGAAAAATGATTTTAATGATATTGCGACGTTCGCAGCGGGCTAAAAGAATTGCTGTGCCATTTTTTACACCCTCTTTGCCAGCCTTCAGTTCGGTAAGAAGAGACAACCAAAGTGATTATAATGCCGCACATATAATTTTTGATTTTCAAAACAAAACAACAAACAAACAACAAATATGGACACTGAGAAAAAAAATGTTTAATATATTTCATTTACCATTAAACAACCATTAGATACATTAGCACAGGTCAGTAAAAGTTTACTCTCTATATTACCTTCATTTACCACACATTTCGTTTGTAATTTGTTCGGCGGATGAGATTAAGGACTTAGTTGCTCATTTAATTTCTTTTTTAAACATGTTTCCTTCTTCGTTTTTATCCTGTTTTAGGACTTTAAATGAAGCTAAAAGACAATCTAGTTTCATAGAATAAAGGTTAAGACAAAAGTAATCAAATTTCTTATTAACTAAAAACTAGTTGCCTGTTGGTTCATTACTTAGTAAAAAGTAGAAACTTCTAATCTAAAGTTCAATCAAATCAGTACACATTTTTTCTCAGTGCACTTATTTTCACATTCACATATCCACTCTTCAATGGTCTACATATAGATTTGCTGGAATTCTTTGCTTTTTTTTTTGTCATTCCTCAGATACTCAGCACAACTGGCTCATATATCACACTGCTGAAGACATTTCTATAAGCCTACGTGTCGTATGATTGATATTCTGGAATTGCAGATTTGGCATTGCAATTTCAATTCAAATTGAGAGGAAAACAAAAGCAAGATGAGAATAGAAAGTATCCCCATATGTTGGATTTTCATTTTTTTTTTCTTTCTTCCGTTTTGTTTATTCAAATTAAAATGACGAATCTTTCATTCTGACCCGGTCTGGCCTGGTCTGACCTGACCTTTGGTGCAACAAGTTGTGTTGTTCTTTTTTTTTTTTTGTGTGGGTGTATTTTTGCTTCATGGTAATTATTTTATTTAAATACATTACAAATGCAAACTAATGAAAAACACTTGCGGCTATGGCCACATTAATTGGGTCAACATTTTGCTTTTTTATGGTCCACCCAGCTTAACTCACAATTTTCTCATTCTGTAGCCTTTAGGCAGCATTTGTTGCTGTTGTTATTATTATTATTATTTTTTTTTCCCCCAGCGAATATCAATTATGATTTTTCTTGAAATTCAAGCACCAACTGCAACAGGAGGGCCGCCGCCTGCCTGAGACGTTTATTAAAAATTAGTGAAAGTTTTTCTTGTCTTCGCAGTTAGCTCAAGCAGGAACCCAAAGAAATTATATCGCGGGCAGGTTGAAAAGTATAACTAATGATTATTTCTTTAGAGATACAATACAATATACAATTTCAATATGAAGAAATTACAAGATTTGACTTTACTTCAACAGATTTTTCACATTTAAATTAAGATGGATTGAATAATATTGAAAATTCACAAGTTTATTTCGTTTTCGGCCTAATCATCATTTGAACATTAGTTAGTGATTGGTTGTCATTGCCAAAAGATGTCCATATAATGCCTTCAAAGTTTTTAGTTAAACCATTTTCCCTATATAAACCATTTAGATTACTGCAATTAAAAAATACATATTCATATAAATCTTTTAAACATTCAAGAAAATAAAATCTTACCAATATCCACAGGAACTGAACCACCAGCCACTACTAAGCCAGGCACCACAATTATTGTTTGCATCAACATTATGATCATAGGTTGAAAATTTCATATGGAGATGTTTACGTAGTGAATCACCAGCAGTTCCCTCATATTTGCCAAGTGATTGAATTTCATAGCCTTCCATTTCATTGCCCACAGAGAATTGATCGTAGTGGGCGTATTTTGTAATACCATTAACATTAGTTAGTTGAATATATAGTTCATGTTGTTGACTCTCAGTTAACATGTGTAGATTGTCCAGACCAATGAAGAAGCTGTCATTTAAGTTACCGAATCCAGATTTATACTCTTTCCAGTTTCTATTGAACTTAACATCATCATTGATGCGCTTTTGTATAATTGTCCAACCATTGCCGGCAATTTGTGAATCACAGCGAACCTCAATGGAACGTTTAATAAACGAGTTAATTGTATGTATTCCATTCGATTTACCAAATGGTATGCAACTCAATTGATTTTTGGCCTTTAAGGATTCGCTTTTTATTTCAGGTACCTCAATTTTTAGTTTGTCGATTTCTGCAATATGGTTTTCATTCAAACTTTTTCCCAATGTTCTGTTCTTCAGATTCAATATAATCGTTTCCTGTTGGGCAATCAATTTATCTTGAATGACCTTTTCGTTTCTTAAATTAGCTATTGTCTGATCTCTTATTGTATTTTTATTCTGCAAATTATTAATGTTGATTTCCAAATCTTTTATATGATCTTTCAATTCGATGATTTGGTCTTCAGTAACTGAACGCTGTTTGGCATAGCCCAGCAAGGGTCTCATCATGCGAAAGCAATACGAACTACAGGATTCTTCCATATCCCAAAAGTTGGAACATTCCTATTAGAAAAAAAAGTGTAATCTCAGGGAATACTTATTATAGAAGTAGTCGACATACCAAATTCTCCAAATCATTATCACTTAATGGTGTGCAATATATGATGAAATGCGCTAGCATTAAAATTACAATTAAATATTCTTTCATAATAATAAATAAATGAAATAAGTTGGCAAAAAATTATACAACCGTAGTGCTCGAAGACAGAATTAAACTAAAATTAAAATTTTAATAATTTATAAAAAGATTCTCAATATTTTTATCTGTTTAAGTTGACCCTCAGCGATGAACTGCAATTAAATGTATTCGCAAATTGATAATTGATGATTAGAAGTAGAATTTCCTCTAGACATTTTATTCTGTTCACAGACAATGAAGATGTCAGTTGGCAGTTAGTCAGAATAGGAAGATTAGACACAGTGTCTACCATAAGGGATCTCCAGTGTGATCAAGTGTTAAGTAATTCAAATAACCTAATTCTCAATGGAATAGGCAACTCGTTTATTGATACATTCATATAATATTATGTTTAGATCTTGCTGAAAAGTTGAAATACAAATTAACGGAGACTATTACCCAAGAACCAAACTACATTGAAAGAGTTTTTGTAATTTAAGAAACATTAAACAGCTTTAGAAGTCTTGAAACAATGTCATCGTGAACCTACATTACCTTTAGTCAATTTTCATATATATATAAAAATTTCTCTTGTTTTGTTTTATTTTTTGTTTATTGAAAGAATTCATTCCATTGATTTATTCATATTTAGGTTTTCTCATCACATAAATTATCTAAAATCTGCTTTTATTTTTTGTTTTGTTTTGTTTTAGTTGTTGCTTACGTTTAGTAAATTCATGCCTACAATTGCTAAGTTTTTCATTTCTTTTTTTTTTGTAGTTTTATTACAATTTATCCAAAAACTGAAATTGGTTTTACATTTCAATTTCTTTTGAATACACAAATTAGTTTGTGCTTAGTTAAATATTCATTTATTTTTATATATATATATAAGTTAAGATATAGTTTTAGCGTTTTTTTTTCATTTTTCTTTCTTTTATATTACAAATTTTTGTCAATGTCTGTAGACATTTACGAGTGACTGTATGTCTGTCGGTATTGCTGCAGGAAAAAAGTGAAAACAATAATGAAATAAAACGCACACAGATACAAATATATGAAAAACAGCCGCATCCTTGTGGTATTTACACAGAGTTGTCTCCTGGCCTTCTCCTCCTCCTCCTTTTCACTTTCACCAACGCCACCACCACCTCCCCCTTTCTACTGGTTTTTTAGTTGTGCATTTTTCATGCCTTTTCACTTTCACTTTCTCACAATGAAATGTAAATATTACAAAAAGAAACACATTATGCTTGAAAGGCAACCGAAAAAGGGAAAATAGAAGAGAGAAAAGTAAAATGAAAAAAAAAAGAGAAAAAGAAAAAAATGTCTGCCTTGTTTGCCTTTCCCTTTGGCAATCCAAAAAAAAGCAAGAATATACATATATATGTATATTTATAAAGAAAACGAACGCAAAATGCCATATAATTTCCTAGCTGCAATATAACAATGTTAACCAATGGTAGGATGGAACCTCTCTGACAATGACAGAGACTAGGCAACTTTCACCAACAGAAGCAAACACGTACCCAACCAACTATATATATATATATATATGTATATATACTACTACTCTGTCCAATGTAGAACCAACAACAGACACAGACCGATTCGGAGCTTCAAGTCGAGGCCACACAAAGCAAATCCAGCACTTTTCTGCATCGCTGCGGGATTCTCATCTGTAAAGAGCACATAGAATGGTAAAACGTATGACATGTGAATATTTAAAATTTTTGCACCCAGAATAAACAACTTAATTTAATTGTGAATCCACACATCCACACACACACCCCCACACACACATTCTATATACACTTAGCCACATATACATTAGCATATATAAAGACAAAACCTAGTCTCTAGCTTAGATTAATGACACTCTTACGCTTCTGTCTGTGTATATTCGAATTGTGTGAGGTTAGCTAAAATCTTCACATAGAGCATCATTTGTCAATGCTTTGTTACCAACTCTCATCCACCAAGCCAAAATAAATTAAGAATACGGAAAAAAAGTCATCCAAATATATCACATATAATTCAGAGTCAGAGATTTTTATAAGGAAAATTGGATTGGCAAATCATCTTGGGAAAATTTGTTATAAACTTTTCTTGCTTGATTAGATAATCAAATTCATATTATATGGCAATTAAGAAATATGTTTCAAATATAAAAAGAATATATTTGGAAAAGTATTTTTTAAAAATGTCTTAAGTAGACTATAAAAAGATATATATTGTCAAACTTAAGCATGAAATGATATGTCTTGGCATATACAGTTCGACGTTATTTGGTTTTGATAAAGAACTTTGCCAGAATCAGCGTATTGATAGAATTTCTTATACCCTTCTATAGGAAAACCATTTAATTTAATATATTCATTATATTTCATCATTTATAAACATATTAAGAAAATACTCATCTCTCAATTCAAAGCTTGTTCTATGACCTACAGTTTTATATAAATTATAAATCAGAGAAATCTTGGTAAACTACTGCATCAATGAGTAAAGATCAATATAATTTTCTTTTTAATAACATCAATTCTTTTAAATAACACTTATAATTAATATTCTTCAGAAAAAGGAAGAGTCTTCACTAGTCGAAGTACTTTGGGTTAGTAGATAAGAATTTCTATGTATTCAGTAAATTTCTATGTATTAATGTTAATCTGCTTCTACGTCACCGATTGCTAGCACTTTGATAAGATGCTTGATTGCTAGCTATATAATATAGCCAACCGATTGTTAAGAATTTACCCTAGAATTAAAACAAAAGTCTTATAAAAACGAGTATGACTGTGTTAATACAGACAAAAAGATAGAGTGAATGAAATCAGCTCAAGAATTTATATTTATGTGCCTCATGTGGATGTGTATACTTGGCAAACTTCTAATCGAAAGCAATATACTCTTTATTACAGGGAATGTGACAAAAACAAACTCTTTCCATGGTGAATTGCTTTTCATTCAGAATGTTATTTTAGGTATCCTTCAAAGCTTAAGTCAAGTAACAAAAATTTCAGAGCTATTATAAAAACCAAGTTTTGCTTTTAAAGTTTGTTATAAAAATGTTCCAAAAACTAAAATGGATTACGGTTCTCTATTCAGCTTCTTTAATATTCAAGTTCAAGCTCAACAATTTTCTGTTATTTTTTAAATTTAATTTTTTATTAAATTTTGCAAATATTACTTGACATTCTTATATGAATGCCATTTACACCCCTGGAGTACAGTAGAATTTATTGTATAAAATTTGTACTTTTTTCTTTGTTTTGTAAATATTTTTTTTTGATTTATTATCTAGTATTTATGCCCAAGTCACTTTTCCCATTTCTATTTTTGTTTTGTCGTACTGATGATGCCTTCATCTCCCCGGTACGTTCATATGCCACATGTGGCATATGATTAACTGCCTTTTTGTAACTTGGTTCAGACATTTAATCATATTTATTATAGCTTTGAATTGTCTACATGCCACTTTTCTGTTGTTTTCCTTTCTATTTTTGCCGTTTCACAAGTCTTTAATATGCAAATTTCTTTCATTTCAACTAAGTGCCAAACATTTCGTTTAACATTTTGACATCAAAATGCACTTCAATTTGTTGTTCTTGGCCATAAAAGTCCAGTGGCAACAACAACAAATGGGAATGAAGAGAAACGCGTCAAAAATTTACGATGACCAAATGTCATTTTAGTGGAAGCTCTGCCTCATTTTCAGCTTAAAATGTCTTAATTTGTTGCCTAATTTATGTATAAAATATGCAAAGTTCAAATGACATCTCCCTTCTAGGCAAGCAAGCTCTAGCACTAAAGACCATTACTCATACGCCGAGTGGGCCCCAGCCTAGCCCTTGAGCAAACAAACAAACAAACAAACAAACCAAACAAAAGATAAGTAGACAAAAACGCGCAAGCATAGCGCGTAAAGCAGTTTTTTTTTTGTCTTTGGTTTCTTTTAGTTTTCCTTTTGCCTATTCTCAGTCAAGGATGAATTCCACTATATAAAGCATACAGTGGATGCCAGAAAAATTACTACAACTATAAGTAAGTGGTAAGCCTCCGGCTAGAAAATGGGGCCAAAGTAATAAAGAGAAAGAATTTAATGAAAGGGTTAAAGGGTTGGTTAACGTTCGTATTTTGACCATTTTTTTTGTTTTCTTGAAATGGAAAATAACTTTAACTGAGGCTATAACTTAAACAATTTGCTCTCTATATTAAATATTTCATTTTTATGATTCTCAATTGGTTCAAGCCAAGGTTTCTGCTGCTTTTAGAGGTTAATTACTTGGAGATTTGGTGACGCATAAGTTCTGCTGCATGGCATTAAAAGTTCTAAAATAGAAAAGTATTTTTATACATTATTAATTTCCTAGAATTAAATTAATTTTCTAGAACATTAACAATTCTTGCTCACTGTAAACTGGCCAACTATTGTTGTTGGTTGCGACAAAGCGGCGCAAGTCGGGTATGAAATTAGTTGGAGCAGTTAAAAGCACCTGAGCCACTCTATCCACTCCATTCTCACTCACCATTAATCACATGGACCAGTACACTGGCACTGCTCGCCGTCGTGGGCTGACATGTGTAGTTGCCAGTATCCGTTGTCTGGGCATTCGAGATGCGCAGCCTGTAAGGGCAATAAGGGATTAGTCAAACAACTTAGTTAGTGGCATGGCCCAGCAATACGAGAAACTTAATTAATAATTGGATACTCACCTTGACTTTAGGGTATCACCCAGCTGCGATTCCATGGCTATGCGTGTAGCAAAATCCTTTTGCAGATCTCCACTAAGAACTTCATTCAGTGAGGATTCCAATTTCCTAGAGTCCTCCAATGACTGTTTTGTTACCGATTGCTCCGATGGCTGTTCTTGTTGCTGCACCAATTCTTGTTCACTCTCCTCGTCGGCATCGAAGGGAGTAATCATATGTTCACCTCGATACCAATATATGGGTCCTATATCCTTAACCGATGGCTGTTGTACCACACAATTTAATATGATTGCACTGCCGGCTTTAAAATGTAGATCATGCGGTCCACTAATGATGGCCTTGGCATCAGGTGAAATTTCTGCAACAGAAATAATAACCAAAATGCAATTTAATTCAATTCAATCAATCATTACAAATGAATCCATAAATATTTCCATGTAAACTTTTCAATTTGCACTCATTCGCTTGTAAAATCATTTTCTGCAATCAATTGACCCGCTGAAACTTTTAATCATAAAACTTTATGAGCCGAAGTTTTTAAATTCTACTAAAATTGAAGTAGGTGCCAGATTTTGCCCATATGCCTGTCCCATTGCACACACATTGTGTGGCAAGTCAATGGCATCCTACCGCTCGTTGCAACCATCTGACGGCAAAACTGGGTTAATAATCATATTTATTATGCATTGGACTGTGCAAATAATAATAATTAAAAAATATAACCAAAAGTAAAGGATATAAAAAAAAAAAACAACACAAGCCAAGTAGATTTATATAAAAACAACAATAAAGTAAATTACTGTACAGTGTAACATATTTTATGAATTTCGTGTTGATTTAGTTTTAAGCTATTTTTTAGTTATGTAAATTTGCTATATGAAACAATTTAATTGAAATTTAATTAAATGCAGCAAAGAAAGCTTTGATACACAGTAAATTGAAAGGATTTTTCTCTTCTCTTAAAGTCTCTTAAAGTGATTAAAATATTTAGATATTAGTTAAGCAGCGTTTAAATCAGGTAAAAATAATATTTTCTGAGAGAGTTTTAGACTCTTGTTTGATACAATAATGCAAAAGAGAGTTACCCTAATGTCATGGGTATTCGAAAAGTAAGAAATTTCGCTCTCTCTCTCTTTCTATCTTTAAATGCCTTTAAAGACCAAGTATCAATCTTGTATAATGCATCATATTTCAACCACTGTGCATGAACAACACAGTGCATTGGTTCCCATTAAATTGCATCTTATGACGATTACATATGGACCGGGGGGGGAGAAAGGGCTGAAAGGAATTCAGTGTCTGTATGGATCGCGACGACGTTCTGTCTAGCGGTTCCTTTAGCTTTCTTTCTCTCTCTCGCTGTCTCTCTTTTCTTATCCCTGTCCCACTTGCCAACTGACTGTCTCTCTGTTTTGTTTGGGTTCTGTGGCATATGTTGAAAATGTTTATATGTCTGTGTAAGTTCGTTCGTGTGAGTGTGTAAAAAAATCCCACTGCGCCATTAAGTGCGTATGTATTTGTATATTTGCAGTATGCCTGTATATGTGTGTGCGGACGTGTGTTTGCTTGTGTTTGTGCAGTGTCACTGCGTTAAAGGCAATTAACACCCAGGCGAAGAGCCGTGTTCTCTTCTCTCCTCTCTTCTACTCTGCGCTGCTCAACAGAAATGCACACCAGCAACAATTTTCCCTCTCACTATTTTTCATTTCATTTCGGTGATTTTTTTTCATTTACTATTTTCTTTTTTGCCATTGTTGTTGTTTCTGGTGAAATTTTCTTCCTTCTCTACTTTTTACTCAAATTTTTTTACTTTTTTTTCTGGTGTTTTGAAGGGGCAGCTGTCGCTAAAGTTTTCCATGCATTTTGTGTGGCCGTGCATGAAGTTTTTTAATTTAAATATTTTATAAAAATAAAATGAAATGAAATAACCAAAAAAAAAAAAAAAAACTGAAGGAAGAGAGAGAATGTAACCTTAGATGTGATGAAAGTTTTTCCAAATAATTAACAAATAATTGAAAAAGGCGGTCAATTAAAAAAATAAATGATAATTACTTAAAGGGAATTCTGTAATATCAAAAATAATTAAAATATAATCATCTTAGGCAAATGGTATTTAGTTGTGGGTTTCTCTTCACTTAAA
Source organism: Drosophila austrosaltans (assembly GCA_035045865.1). NCBI lineage: Eukaryota > Metazoa > Arthropoda > Insecta > Diptera > Drosophilidae > Drosophila > Drosophila austrosaltans. The sequence goes on from JAWNOQ010000083.1 coordinate 3,531,927, forward strand.
ATAGATACAATTTGATATATCAGATTTGAAATCAAAAATGTTATCTGATTGTTTATAGAATATAGAATGAACTAAGCCACATCCGACCTTACAGATTTAGTGTCCGAATTATAGATACATTTAGCAAAGCAGAGCAACTTTTATATAATCTATATATTTAAAATGAAAGTGTAAGTAAATTGTAAATAAATTATTATTTAAAATGATAATTATGAATGTTTATTTCGCATTTGATCTCTTCGGCGTTATAGTTGTGCATGCTTAACATAACATTTTCTGTACAGAACTATGCTTAGGAGTTAACATAAACGGTTCCTCGTAGGTAACTAGTTCTAATGCTATGTTACTAGTCAATTAGGCGCGTTGCCTTTATTCAAATATTTCAACATAAAACCTAAAAGAAGTTTCAATTATTCAAAAATGTATCTTATGTTCTCTTTTAACAGCTTATTTTTAATTCAATTTTACCAATTTTCCTACAAAAAGAAATAATTCTTATAAAACAATTTAAATTTTAACAAAAACTAAAACAGAAAATCATCATCATTTTCAGTTTTATCTCTTCAATTATATACCCTCAACTGTTTATTAAAGTTTCCTTATCTTTATCATCATTTTATGTGTCTCACAAATATTAATTAATCATGTTGTTAATTACAATTAAATATTGAAAAAAAGAATATGTATATACAAAAGAGAGAAAGAAAAAAAAAAAAAACAGAATATGAGATCTTATAATTTATTTTCTTAGCTCATACTCTGTATAGTTGTTATATGCCATTCCACGCCCAAGCTGAATTTATATGACACATAAATCTTATGGTGGAAAACGGTGGAAAAAGGCAAAAGTTGAAAAACAAAAAATGAAAAATAAAAATCGAGCGGTTGGGCACATAAATTTACATAATGACATTAATTAAATGCAATACAACGCAGTAGTGGGAAAAAAACAAAAAAGAAAAAAAATTGAAACCAACAAGCAGAGGCGGAAAAGAAGCTACCCTGAGTTAAGGTCCTTGCGAAAGTCACTCATTCGACACGTATGCCGATAATGTTATTAAAGAACGTCGCCAGTTTGCCACTGACCAGTTGTCATAGTAGACCAGACCAGGGCTATTGAAATTGTTTTATTAACGTAAATTAAAATGCATACGGCCGTGAAGAAAATGTAATCGGAAATGCGTTTGTCGCAGTGCGAGCGAGAGAAAGAGAGAGGGAGACAGGCGGCACTGCATAATCGGAAACTTAAAAAAGGGATTGCAAACTGATTTGCATAAGTGGCTGACAACAGATGCCGACATGCATTGTCAGTATTGTGTATTGGCCAGCAAATAACTTCACAACGGACACTTTGCTTGGTCTCTTTCTCCCAGGAAAGGCTTGAGAAATTCTTTCGATAAGGAAAATGACATATAACAGTGAGAAGGAGGAATATTAAATTTGTGGATAATAAAGTTAATTGTTTTTTAAAATTATAAATTGGCTAATGGGCTCTCATATATATATATATTAAAAATGATTGAATTTGTTGGTTTTGTGGTAAATAAAAAACTTAGTTTTAATTGCCTGAGTTTGTGTAGTTTTTTTTGCATCAAGTTGGCAATTGATTTTCTACCAAAATTCAAAATATTGGGAATGATTGTAGACATATTTAAGTATACAATCTCAAATGTCTGTACGTTAGTAAATAATTAAAATCGTAATGGACACAACAGCAGAAGCACCTTGTGGATTGTCTCCTATTGAAGTGCGTCGTTGCCGTCGGCGAAAAAAGATACTTGAAGAGGCTAAAACTCGTCTTGTAAAAATAAATGGAAAATGTGTGGGCTACTGCCAGGAAATGGAAAACCAAAACATGGATTACGTCATTAATGAAACTGTTCAGGATTTGATTCCTAAAATAGAGGCAGCAAATGTAACAAACGAAGTAAATTTGACACCAAAAACGTGTTCTCATTTTGGTTTGTCGAATATATTTATCAGAGGCAGAATGCATATATTTTTGGTATCATGCATTGCATATGCATTATCTCTATATCTAAAGAGAAGTAATCTTATGATTTTGGTGGGATTGTTTATATTTGAACTTTCTATGGATTTGCCACAAAATCGTAGTGAAGAATTCCTTAATTTAATATTGCATGTACTTCCCCTCTTTATCGGTACGAATTGGAGTAGAAAAATTAAGCAAATTGGCTCATTATTATCAATAATGCAAATCATTTTAAACGATTTGGCAGTAAATATATTTGCCATATGTGTATGCAGTTTAATTTTATTAAATTTAAGTGAAAAATATAAAATAAATATTGAATAAACTGTGATATAGAAAGAGAGTGGTTTACATTTTGTTACGAGGGCAGATTTTCTTATCAAAGGAAATCGAAACTTTTTGCTAAAGGTTGACTTTATAATACTATTTGTTTCTGGTAAGAACATGTCATTAATTAATCAATTTGGCCAAAATTGACTTGGTGACATCTTTTATCCTTTAGGCATTTTGTGATTGGTATTGTCATGCAGTAAAGTATACACAGTGCCTGCTACTAATTATATGCATACCCATTATTAATGAGTCATTAAAACGTTGACTACATTTCCAATCAAGCGGCAAAAGGGGGGGTTGGGGAGGGCAACAACAGCAGTTTACTGTGCGAATCCCGTTGGGGCCAACATGCTAATTAACTCTCCCTGACGATCTCATGACGACCACCACAGCATCGTCTCATCTCATGTGAGGCTCGAGAGGAGTTTCAATGTTGGCCATGAAAATGTAAACTTCCAGTTTACTTTCTACTGTTTTGTCACCCGTCGGCACTTTGGGACCTTGCAAGCAACAAATTTTTTGTATACTTTTTATTTTAATTTTTTTTTTTTGTTTCGTTATTTATTTATGGGCAAAAATACGAAATTAAAAATGTATACCCAAAGGGCATTTGAACAGAAAATGCACACGGCCAGCTCAACCTTAGGTGAATATCCCCCAACCCCCCCAAACTCCAACTTGAATTTCCAAAACTCAACCCCAAAGCACAAAAGCCCAGGGCTTTGACAGTCAAACGAATCAAATAATCATAATTGCTAGCTGCTGGCGTAGCAAACTGAATTAACATTTTAAATAAGCATTTAAATGGTCCAACAAAACCGGCAAATGTATGCAAATACAAAGGCATCATCTTCTGACGAAAGCAAAAAAAAAAACAAAAACAAAAAAAAAAAAAAGCAAACAAATTTTGAGCAAACAGTTAAAAACATTGCGAATATTTACCAAGTCGATTAAGTTATAAATGATCATTTAAAGTAGCTTTCTTTTTATTTTGATTTATATAATTATTTGCATATCCTTGTAAATATTTTACGCCAAGATGTAGACCAAACTTCCAAGAAATATCACTTCACAATTTTTTTTTCACCAGTTTCAGGGAAACAAATTTATCATGCACAATGTAATGAAAGCTAATTTTACACATTTTTTTGTATCATTTATACAAAATTAAAATGAAAGTTTAAGTGAATTAAAAACATTTAGCTTAAGTTGGAGGCAAAATAAAGTGAGAGAATTCTTAAGAAAATATAACTTTTTGAGGGTTTAACTCGTTTAAGTTAGGTAGAATTTATAAATTTTGACTTGATTTTATTTTAGTAAAATAATTATTTAATATTTAATTAAAAAGGATAGAAAGTGTGTGAAAAAAGTTCGTTTTTTAATAGTCTTCTCTTTGAAATCAGCTGGAAAGTTTAGCTAGGAGTACAAGTTCTAACTATATTGCTTTTAAAACAAGTTGGAGAAGAGAACAAAAGCTCCTTATTGACTTAGCAACATAGCAAATGTAGAGATTTAAGAATGCTTTGGATCAGATTTGTTTTAGGATAATTCCGAATTGAGATTTCTTTTGTAAAAATAACTAAAACATATTTAAATTTTACCATAATTCTTCCATTTTCTTTTAAATAGACTCTCTCAAGGTATTAAAGAAAATATAATTAATATTAAATTGCGCTGTTGAATATGCAGCGAAATACAATTTAATACCTGCTTACAAGGACACCAAAAAAAAAAAATATTACAACGAGTATTTTACATTTTTATTTTCATAACTTTGATTCATTTTGGTTTTTGCTTGAGTTACTCACCAATGATATTCAGTTGAAATGCCATGGACATTTTCGGTTCGGTATTCACCTGGCACTCATAGATTCCGGTGTCCTTTGCTTGCGGCGCCTTTACATGCAACGTCCATTCGCGTGAATCCTTCGATTCGGTTACCTGGCACAGACAGACGCGAAAGAAAAAACAGAATTTCAGTTTCGTTTTCAGTTTTAACATTATTCAATTTTACCATTTTTGCTGTCAGTTGCCATTACAACAACTTACAACAAACAAACGAAAATTCAACAAAAATAATATAAATAAATAAAAAGAAAGAGAGAGGAAAAAAATGTATTACAGAATTTTTAAGCGAAAATTTGACACGAACTGTACTTATTATTCTTTTGTTTTACTTTTTACTTTTTTTTTTTTTTTTGCATGAAAATTTAACAATTATGCGAATTGAATGTTTATTTGCCATTATTTGTTGCGCTGCTCAGCGGGAAATTTCACGTTCCTTTGGAATTATTATCCATTAAAATATGTTTATGCCAGTTGAATAATGTATATGCTATAAATTGGCACAACAAAAATAAGGGCTTAAATATGAATTAGAAAAAAAAGAATAAAAAAAAGCAATTTTTAATTGCAAATTTAAAACAATTGTGCATTATAATTATGGTTTGGTAATAATAACGTGCAAATCGTTAAAGTGTATATAAACCATCTCTTTTATAATTAATTTTTTAACAACATTGTCAAGCGAGACTTTTCCATTAAAAGTTAATATTGTTTACAAATTAAATTAAAAGAATAACCACATTAATGTAGCCAGGTCGAAGAACAAAGGAACAATATAACTTAATTAATCAACTTAGTAGAACTCTATGAGCTTCTATTAGTACGTTTTAGATACAATTATTACTTTAGTTTAGATTGTATTTGAAGTTGGTCTAAAAATATTTTATTTACTGACGAACTTCCTTTAAGTCTAAGTCGTTTAATCCCTCTAAGAAGCCTCTGTTAAGTTCTATACGAGTTGGAAATATATTTGGTAATGTTAAGAAGTTTAAAGTAATATTTAACAATTATTGTATTACAATCGTTTTTAGTAACTGTGGTTCAAGTTATCATTCTATTTTAATTCAATACAAATAGAAAGTAATATACTTGGGTAGCTCATGAGCGAGTGAGTCAATATGAATGGCTCATTGAACTGAGTCACTGAGCTTGTTCCTTCAATGTGGTTTATTTTGGCTTACTAGCTCATTTTGGATCACTAGCTCATTTTGGCACACTAGTTCTTATGGCTCTTTTTGCTTTCTTCTCAATTGGCGATCGCAAAGTGAACTCATGAGCTATCAACAAGTGAGAAAGTGAGCCATATGAGTGAGTTGGCTCATTTCAAAAAAAAGGCCGAGTGAGCCGATTCACCTCAAGTATAGAAAGTAATTTCTAGTGAAATTTTTAGTTAGTTTCTCAGCTTTCTTTGCTTTACAAAAAAATTTTTTTCCAATTTGTTTAGAACCTTTGAAGAGGTCGTCATTATTAGTTTGTAAATAGAAATTTAAAATGAACAACACTTTTAAGGGATTTATCATTAGAATTAAAATCGACTTTCGAATGCAGTTGGCAAATATCTTTTTGAAGTTATAGAAAACTGTGAGTTATGGAAAGTTCGACTTAAAGAAATGAAATTCTACGCAGTTTTCGCTCTAAGCGCTACTATCATTGATTTTTGTTCAAGTTAAAGAAATTCTGCAGCGTTTTATATTAACCTTAATTTAAAATCTATTTTCAATCATTCGAAAGTTTCCTAGCAAAAACTTAGTTGACAGCAGTGGCGGATCCAAGGGGGGAAACTGGGGGAGAGTTCCCCCCCGAAAAGGTCTCTAACACGAAGAATGCAATGTTTTTCAATGAAGCACTTTAACACATTGACACTTTTGAATAGTGAGTTCCCCCCCCCCCCCCAAATTTGCCTCTGGATCCGCCCCTGGTTGACAGCAAATTCACATAGAAAAGCAAATGTAGATTTTCCCTAACTACATTTAAATTCATCATATAATTAAATGTTTAAATCGTACAATTTGAAAATTAATAATGAAGTAATTGCAATCTGTTTAAACATTTCGACATGCCGTTTTACATTCATTAGATAAATCTGTTGCAATTACCTGGAAACGTTTATCCGAAGTGTAAGTGGCTGTGCCAACTGTCAGTATATGCAGATCACGTTTACGTATCCAAGACACCTGTAAGAGGAAAATTAAGGTGGAAATTTATTTAAGCGTGAGATATTTGTAACTGACATGGATTAAGTTTGACTCACCGATTTATCATGTAGACTATCGACACGACATTTAATTATGGCCTCCGTATGACCAGTGCGTCCTGTGATATTCCTTGGCATGCCAAAATCAAAAATTGGCAACGATTGTCCAAGGTCTGTTTCCGCCACCGCAAAACCATCTGATGCAGCTGAGGAGTAGGAGGCGGGTGGAATGGGAGCAAATGGGGAAAGCGAGTCGATGCCAGCCAGGAAGGCTAAACTCTTGAAAGTGTGATTCGTGGCTTCCGTTTGTGGTGGCGTCTGAACCGCAGACAAGGACGTTGAAATTGTTGCTGTTGCCACTCTTGGCCCATCATCAGTATCATCCAGACCAGCATTGAAGTCTTCCGGTTGCTTGTCTGTTGGTGTTGGTGTTGTTGCTGGTTCTTGTGTTGGCATTGTTGTTGCCGATGCTGCTGCCACAGCTGTGAAGAGACCTGCCAAGTGTAAGGAGAAGAGAAAAAAACACAAGTTGGTATGAGACCTCCACCTCATCTTTCATCATTTTTGTTGGCGGTTTTTCCTGTTACCCAACATGAATTTACAACTGATGTTGGCTATGGTCGCTCTTTGAGCCATTTATCTTGTTTGCCCTTTTGATTTGTTAGTGGCCACAAAACGAAGTCAACGTTTGGGCGCACAAAAATGCCATACAAAAAACAAGAAAAGAAATCCACCATAAAAACTGAATGTTTTCATTTCATTTTTTGTGAACAATTGCTACCTTTTTTATTTCTGTTTTGCACATCAGTTTAAAAGCAGCTTCAATTTTCAGCCTGAGCGAATGTTAAATGCAAAGTGTCAAATTCAATTCGTTTATTAAATGTTATATATATATATATATATATACACGTGTATGTATATATGTTTATACAACCAAAAAATAGTATCGTAAATCATGCATACGCCACGTTGCATTTGACATTGCAAAACGATGACAAAATATGTTGAAAATATACAAAAATGTGACAAAAACTACTTTGAAATTCAAAGTAAAATAAAAAAAAATAGGAGAATTATTTGTTAACGAGAGAGCTAAAATTTCCACTCTCTAGTGTATGCAACCGGAACGTAATTGATTTCGCATAATGGATACAGTATTGTTTCTTGTTTAATTAAATACTGATAACATTGTACTATGTAATTGCTACTCATCTCTTTTAATTTAATTATTACTTATAAAAAAGCACAGCAACTGGCTTTGCCTTTGCGAATAGAAGGGACAGTGATTCAGCTAAACTTTCACTAGGTGTTCAGTCAACTCTAATTAAAGTAATTGCAAACACAAATTTTAAGTCGTTTACTTTACTGTGCAAGAGAATAAATTTATGTTTTACTTTTCCAACATTTACCTTTTTGTTTAGATATTCCAATTTTAGGGCAAACAAAATAATTCAATAATCTTTTACATTTTTTGCTATAGAAAATCTATTTATTTTGGTTCTCTCAGACAAACTTTTGTTGTGACCAAACACAACATTTGTGGTCCAATCAATCTCTCCCTCTTTTCTTTCTTCTTCTTAGAAGTCTGGCACCTCCTACGGCCATTTTATGTGATGTCTGAGGCAACGCCACATGATGTCATGCGAATGTTATTTGCTTATTTCTTTTATATTTTTTTATTATTTCATACAGAGATTTGTTTCTAGGGGTGTGGTCCAAAGAAACAGCATATTACATATTATGAATTTGACCAGTTGTGAGTGAAAATATATACATCAAGAAATACAAATTGAAAAATTGGTATACATATTGAAGAATAATTTTCAGCAATTTAAAGAATTTACAGTATTGATCAAAATGTTCTAAGTAAAAAACTATCTAAGGTGACCATAGCATGCATATGTATATGTATCCTATATTGGGACTATCTGTATCTGCAAAGCTTTCATCTAAGTATTCACTACCAAGCTGCAGAAACAGGGATAATATGAGGAAAATCCATTATTACATATGGATTTGGCTTGGATAAAAACCAAGACATGCTTAAACATCTTGAAGCAAAGAGATTTCTGAAGAATCAACATAAGAAAGATTCAGAGTAGTGGCAGAGGGGGGGCACTCTTTGCTTCTTTCCAAGTGGATTAAAACAAAGCCCAGCTTTATTTCTATCTATCTGCAAAATCGATATGATAGCCAAAATTGGGTACATTGAATTAGTTAGTAGATATGCAAGCAATAGGGTTTATCTACAATTTAGTGTAGTATTATCTATGTATAGCTTTCAGTTTTCCAACATTTTATATACTATACTAAATCATACTAATTATACTAAGTATAATTAGACAAATCAATTTTTGAAATTTTATATTGAATTGCAGTTTTCTAAATAAAAACAAAAGTTTTCCCTTTCGTCTTACTATAACTAAAATAATTTCTAAATATTTAAATTCAAAAAAAAAAACCTCTAAATTATATTTAAAACTTTGAAAAAGAACCACATTTGATATAATAAACAATATGAGAGTCTAATATTTATTTTTACTAATAATAAATAATATCAGAGCGACTAATTGTTAATTTGAGTAACTAAAAAATGTTACTCCACATGTCTAAAGAGTATCTTGAAATCGTTGCAAGGTTTTTTGTTTTGTTTGTTTTTGTCAACCAAAAACATACTTTTGGCCGAGACATTTTTCAGACGGTTTTTCCTTAGACGTTTTCGCAAATGGCTTTTAAAAAAACATTTGAACAACTTTGCTTTTCAATTTAATGTTTTTCGTTTTCTTATTTTTCATTTCTTTTTGGTTTTTTTTTTGTTTTGTTTTTCTTTCTTTGAGAGGGAAAATGGCAAAAATCAACTAGAAAAACTTGCTAAACAAATTTAACAGACATTTTTCAGTAAAAATGTTTTGTTAGCAATCCACACGAGTGTGCAAAATATAGAGAATGTGAGAAAGAGAAAGAGAGAGAGCGAGAGAGAAAGAAAAGGACAGAACAACTAAGGCAACGTAAGCCGCAATGTTTTTAGCATTTCCTTTGGCATTTTGTTTTCTTTTTTTTGTTTAACATTTTTTGGTTTGCTTTTTTTTTTTTGTTTCTGCTATTTTTATTTTGGCTGGCGCTAAGCCGCGGTCTATGGGCATAAAAACTGATTTCGCATTGCAGCCAACGGTGGCAGAAGCAGCAACAGCAACAGCAGCCGGGCCAACAACCATGGGACAAGTTTGTTCGCATTTGTATTTTTGGCCAATGTTGGCTGTGGGTCGCAGTACCAACACCAGAACAAGGACCCAGACCCCATAGCGCAGGCACAGGCACAGGATGAGAACGTACAACTCGTTGCGCCACTTCACGCGCTCAACAGCTTCCGGCAGTGCACAAATACAGAAACAGTCGGTGCCAGGGCATGGAATAGTATACATGCACAGCTGCCTGTTATTTGAGTGTCTCTGTGTGTGTGTGTGTGTATAAGTGCGTGTCTGCATGTATGTGGTGTGCCTGCAGCTCTCATGTGCATTTGGCAAAGCACTTAAAATGACAAAAAATAATAAAAACAACAACTGAAATAGACAAAGAGACAAACAAACGAACAAGTGTACAAGGTGGCCAACCATCTCGACGCGACGCTAGAAACTTGGGACTAACCAACAACAACAACAAAAAAAAAACGAAAATTTTTTCAAAAATATAGAAAAAAAGTAAAACAATTTGACGACGTGAAAGAGAACACAAAGATTTAAGAGAGTGTTTCAAGAAACGATTTCTACACGAATTCTTCAAAATTTTTGAAAATAACAAAGTGATTTCTTTTTGAAAAATTTTAAAAGTTGTTTGAAGCTTTTGCGAAAATGTTGCTTGTGTAAATGTTAGAAAACTGTTAAAATGAATTAGAAATCTAGGAAACAATGTATTTATTTAAATATTGTTCATATTAAAAAAAAAAAAAAAATTTCAAGATTAAAATATGTTGAACTCTTCATTATAACAATTTAAGTTATCTTTGAAGAATGTCTTGAAACTTTTCAGCTTTTAGCTTAATTTTTAACTTAAAAACTAAATTTTTATTGCTTATAAAATATATATCAGCATTGTATATACATACATAGATCAACAACTCCAAATATGAATACGTAATTATAGAAAGATTAGAGTTTCCAAATGAGATTTTCGTTTTAGGAACATCCTCGCTAATAGATAGCTACATATAGATGTAGTCTTATAGACCATGCGATGCATATTGTCAACATCATGTTCCATTTATAAACCACAAGACAAAAGCAAAATAACGTGAGCCAAATAAAAATCCTGCCTAATGTCAAGTGCTGAATGGACCGGAGCTGTTTGGGGAATATTAAAGATAAACGAAAATAAAAAAAAAAAAAAATGCAAACTGAAAATCTGAAAAAAAAATTGCAATTGTTTTGGTTTACACGACTGGGAAAAAAAAGGATAGACAATGCATAACGAGAACCATCTGCGTCTATATTAGATATAAATTTTTTATAAATATGATAAAATGACATAAGAAATTGACATCTGTCTAAGAAACTTGTTATTTTTTTAAATGCTCTCGATCGGTCGACTATATCAAAGCTTTCATTTCACTTGACTTCTGTGAAAATTGGTTTCCTTAGCGACTCTTACTTTGATATACTTGAACATTCATTTGTATGCGAAGGCTCTTCAATATTTTTGTAAAATTAGCAGTATTGAAGTTAAGTTCTGTAAACATTTAATTTAGTTTTCGCTTTCAAATTTTTTTTGCTATTTTTATGCTGTTTATTGTTTATGCCTCCTGTTGAGTTCTTAGACTCGAGTGCACAAACAATTGACAATGGCTCCAACAGTGTCTATAAAAATAGCAAACACCAGACGAATTATAATGAGGCAGGCAGACAGTAAATGGTGGCATGACACTACGGGGGATGGGAGAGGGAGTGGCGGGTATATGTGACAGCCCACGTACAAGAAAATCCTTGATGAGGACACGAACAATCTGCGTGTTCCTTGTTCATTGTTCATCGTTAACACTTTGGTAATGTCAAGTCATAAAATGTTCTTATACTTTATGCTCCACGCCTCTTTCGCTCCCGGCAGCAAGTATATTCCACCGACCAAATTAATGCGCAACGAGTCCTTAAAGACAACGCCTACACACACACACATACACACACACGCATTTGCATATAGAAAAGAAAACTATTTTCAGTAGGCTATCATTTGATGTTGTCAATTCTCTCTGGTCTTAAGCAAAAAAAGAAAAAAAAAAAATCCCATGCAAATATTTCTTTTTCAAAAGATTCCAGAAAATCTCTGGACACACGTGTTGGGATTTGGGATTTGTTTCACTTTACTCTCGATTTTATTTTTAAGGACCTTTTTTTCATTTTTTGTTGGTTCTATTTTTTTTTTTTTTTGGTCGTGTGAAATCGAGCGTAAATGTTGTATAATAAAATTCAATTTGCCATTTCTTTTAACTCAATTTATGTGTCAAGTGAAAGTGGATTTGACCGGACAACAAAAACATTGTGTGTGTGTGTGTTGTTGTGTATGGGTGTGCATCAAAGTTATAAATGAATTTATGGCTCTCGCTATGTGTTTGTATTTGTGTTGGCACAAAATTAATAGCATTTGTGCCACAGCCATTGCCCACCATATAGCTGATGTTCCCTCTGCTCCTGCTGCTACTCCGAACTGATTGAATTAATGATGTCAACATTGCAACAGTGAAATAGAGTATAAAAACCAGGATAAATTTAAACTGCACCGAATATTAGTTTCCCTCGCAGATTGTATACGAGCTATAATATGAAACAAACAAACTATTAATCCAAATTTGTGGGAAAGAAGTGCCAAAAACACAGCTTCATTTAATAGCCAGTATATTATATAAAAATATATATATATACATATATTTTTTTTTATAATATAAAAGAGAAAATAAGATTTTTTACTCACCTGATGATGTCGCAGCAAAAAAAAACTGTTCCGCTCTCTCCGCCGCCCGCGCGTTGACTAACTTTTAAGCGCCAAATGGCGCTCTTTTATAGGCAATCCTAAGCTTGGTTTTCATTAGTGTTGCAAAACACTGACACGCCAGTGTTGAAAAAGTAAAATGTTAACATGACTCAAAAATGAGTACAAGCCTCTGTTAACTTGCCAAGTCACTGTTAAGTTAACAGAATCAGTTCGGAGCAATGTAACTTGAGATTTGCCAAGTCTCTGTTAAGTTAACAGAATCATTTGGGAGCAATGTAAAAGTTTTAAATTTTGCCCGCCAATCGCGAAAATTTCAAATTTCATAATTTCTTGTATTTTTGATGATCTTGAAAGTTCTCAAATTTCATCAACGGAACTGCGGATTTTTTGCCGTGTCATTATCAGGTGAGTAAAAATACGTAAAAATATTTTGTTTATTATATTTTTTACTAAATATTTTAATACTATATTTATACATATAGTATGTACAAAATACATGTTATGGCGCTCAAAAATCTATAATGTTTATAGATAATAATAAACAAATTTTATCTTTATTTGCTTTAAAAAAGTTAGTTATTTGGTTCAAACAAAATAATTAAATATCGAAAAATTAAAATAATTTAAAAGTGGGTCAACAGTGACCGTCGCTATCTTGACATTACCAGACGGTCGCTATTTTGACAGACATAAAACTTATCGGTTAAACTAAACAGAGATGAAAAAAAAGAGAAAAAGAGATCTATTCCAACAGTGTATCAAAGAGGAACAAGAATAGACAATAAAAAAAACTAAATCATCAAATTGTAAACATAAATTATTAAGTTGCCATACAAAGCACAGTTGTATCAAATTAATCAGATAAAAATATGCATACATTAAGAATAAATGAATATACCCATTTTGTCAAGAATAAATTTGTATGGACAACAAACTGAAAATAAACAGAATAATATTTCAATGTTTGTTTGTCCGTTTGTGTATTTGTTTGTGGTCAAAGGCCTCACTTAATTTAAAATGAAGACTAGATGAATTTATTTTGCAATAAAAACCCAACACACTAACAATTTATCAGTCTATTATGAATATAAAGTTTATAATAGTTGAGATCTGTAATTATAGGTGGAATTTATTAAGCATTATCTGACTTTTATTTTCCCAATCAATTGTTTAGTAACAATAATAAAGTACATACATATATCCAGATGAACATAAATTGCATCTATCGATAAAAAACTATGTTAAATTACGTGAACATACCATAAATAAAATCAATCAATAGAAAACTCATTTGAAAGAAATAAATGTTTTAGCTTCGAGGCCCATCAGATACACTTAGAGAACAGGCACAGGATATATGTGTATATATACATATATACAATGTAGAAGTTTCACATAATCAATTTTGGTTTTAGGCCTCAACTCCAGTCATCCATTCTACAGCTCCATGCGTTGGAGAGCCAAACAGAATCATAGCCTCAATGCTGCTGATGGATGTCTCTGGAGCAATACATCAAACCAAATTAGCAGTTTGTGTGCTCCATGTTCGAAAAGCCAAAATTCAGATGCAGATATGGGGAAAATTGGGGGACAGCAGAAACGAAAGGATGAGTTTCGTATACGCACAGTGATGCTCAGGTGCGCATTTAGGGTGAAGTGTGTGATGTGAGAGGGGGGATGGCTGTCAAATTGCCTTTGGGTTTAGTGCCAATGCCAAGGGCGTGCGATCAAAGAGGGGGTGGGGAGGAATACATATTGCTCATTTATTAGAGAAGTTATTTATCTTAACCCCTTTGGCTCTATGTCTCTGAGTGAAGGACGTGCATATATTAGCTTGGCTTCATTTTAGAGAGAGAGGGAGAGGATATCTAAGAGACAATTGAAAAGTGGAGAAGCAAAGGAGAGTGTATGAAAATGCGTTAAATGCGTTTGATGTGCAGAGTGCGTCTAATGTTTGAAAATTTCCATAAAACATGCAATAAAAGCGCAAGGATAACAACAAGGCCATGCTCAAAAAGCTGAAGAAAGGAGTAGGAACAACACCAACATGCAAACCATCACCCGCACACGCATACACACTCTCGCATAATGGAAAAAAGTACAAAGGTCTCCTGGCATAAAAGCATAACAAGCTAACGTGTAACGAGCCAGCAAGCTGAAGCTGCAAATGAGGCCAGGATTCTCTGCGTCCTGTAGGTCCTGGAAGAACAAGGTGCATACATCGGCATGGCCAGCATGATGTCAAGGAAGAGGACATGCCAACATCACTCGACAATGTAATGCTTCAATTTCACACACACACATCTCAATATGCAGACATTTGCCTTCGTTTTCAATTGTGGAATCTAAGGAAACTTGGGAAGGGGGGGAAAAAAAATGTAGTCTCTAACTGCTGGAAACGGAAGCGGAAATGTTGGCTTAAGCGACGCACGCTCTTTCATATGTATGTGTATCCTGTACGTGTGTGTGTGTGTGTGTGTGTGTGTATGCGCTTGTGTGCGTGCTAGACTATTTACATTGTCACACTTTCATCACATTGCACATCGTTTTACTTTGCTCAACGCTAACTCCATTTCAGCTTTCAAGTGGCTAAAACTAAGCATATGGGCGTTGCCATGGGTGTGGCCAACAACAACAGACAGCTGCTCTCGCTCAATTGCATTATCCTTCTCCTGATGGATGAATTTGGATCCTTGACTATAACACTCACTCCTGCTGTTGCTCCTGCTGATGCTGCTGATGCTACTGACTTTTTTATTGCACTTCAAATGGTTTGTAATTTGGCAAGTGCAACAAATTTTCAGTTGCCTTACATAAAAATTGCAAAATGTTCTAGAAAAGAGTAGTGGTGGAGTCTAAAGGTTATGGTAAGACGGAGCAGGGGGGCAGGGGAGAAAGTGTAATTGAATATTATATATACTTGGCAGTAAATTGTACGTATAATAAAAGAAAAGCAAGTAAGTAATATTTCAGTGTGTTCTAGTTGGGGGGAAAAAAGAGTTATTTGAAATATAAGAGGGTAAGCATAATGTACTTGAGATCTGTATGCAGATAAATTAGATACAACAAATAAGGGTCAATAGGTGAGCAAAGTGTAATCTATAACATTACCTAGTTGAAAGTTTTGCAAGCAATTTGAAACCGTCAAACTAAATAGTTATCAATCAGCTGCAGATATTTAAGAAATAAAAAATTGATATAAAACTTTTGTTTGTTGACAAGGAATAATTGAACTATTTTTTGTTGGCAATTTTAAACGTAACAAACTTTTAAATTTGAAAATATTTATATCTGTACAATGCTGATATTGTTGAAATATTTATTTAAACTATTTACTTACTTATTCTTGTTCTAATTCTTATTTACTAAGTCTGAGTTTTAGTCTTATTCTTTTTTATAAGAGCCAACTATTGGAAGCTGCCCGACTTAGTCATCAGCTCAAATTTGAATTAATCTCTCTATCTATATAATATATCTTAAATTTGTAAACATCTATATAAGTTCTTTGCGTGTGTCAATAAATCTTGTTTAAGAAAGGATTACAGTTAATAAAAAGTTTTTATTAATTAAAAACTGATTAGATTTAACTTTCAAATACAAAACTGTAGAGTTTTCTTTGTTTTTTAACGCAATTTATGGATTTAAAATATATAAATAATATACACATTTTATATCTTTATAGAATTCAAAATCTTCCTTCTTATGATTCAGTTATTTGGTTTTATATTTGTTACCAAAAACAGATAATTTATCTTAATAATAGCAGTCTACGTTTAAATATACATACATATATAAGTACTTAGCACTACACATAAGCCTGAAATAATGGTGTATTTGCCACAAACTTCTCTGCTCAATTTAAAATTATGCAAATAATATATTATCCAACTTGGTTTTTGTGAAACAAAGAGAATACTTTCAAGTATCTTTAAGCTTCTCTATTCAAAGTGTTAGTGCCTCATGATGCATGAGGTAGAATTATGTCTTAAAGGCCAAAGAGAAATACATATGTAGAGATGCAGAGTTAACAATGATAGAAATCTGACTATTAAACAAATCCCAAAACTTACTCTCTACACTCATATGTCTGTGTCTGTCTCACTATCTGTGTTCTAACACTATCCTGTCGCACTGTTTCGAGTGGAAATTATCAATTTGCATACAAAAACAGAAATCAGTAGCAAATTGTGGCAAAGACAAATACCAACAACAAATTGTTTCACAGCAAAGCAAAACACTTACACACTCTAGTGGATTAAATAACATACATACATATATAGATGTATATGTACATATATACGTGTGTTTGTGTCTGTGCTGGGGCGTAGCTGTGTGTGGTATGTAGTTGTGTAGGTGTTGTGCCTAATTAATTTCTAATTAAAGACCGCCAAATTCCAAACACTGAAGTCTAAACGAGTCGAAAAACCACAAACTAAGTGCATACGCTTTAAAAACTTTGAGACAGTTTATCAAAAGGAAACTACTTGAGATATATATAGAATATAGGCGACTTGTAGACACAAGAGGGGAGCTTTAATTGTTATAATGTTATACATACATATATGTAGACAAAATTAAAGACAAAAATTAATAAAAATCTGCATTGGTTAGAGTTAAATTTAAGTTAGATGCGTAGGTCAATAAATTTAACATAATAACTAAATAAAGTCAGCTCTGGCTTGTTTATTAAACATTTAAACATGATTTACTTTTCACATTGATTTATCGCTGTCGTCACAGTATTTGCTTAAAAAGTAAATTTCAATTACAATGAAATGAGAGACTCTTATAATAGTATCCTGCCTCAGGCAGGGACTACCGTCTTTGTTGAGGAAATGATAGCTGACTATGGCAATTTATGCACTCAACTGGTTGTCCTGGCAAAAATCCAAAAATTACGCCGTGATTTGCTTTAGCAATCTTTTGCCCCATCAGATTTAGCCCAAAGCGTGGCTTTTTCTTGTTTTCCATGTCAACAATACTGAGGAAATTTTCTTTAAAGCAAGAGTTGGATTAACGTGTTTTAAAGTTACTAATTTACCTAAATTTAATGTACTTTTGTTGCCTAAATGTTAAAAACACTCTCGCATTCGCTTAAATTTTCTCTAAGTGTCTGCTTCTATCTCTTTTTGTTACATTTTGAGCATTTAAATTAACTTCTATAATTCAGCAAGAGAACAGCTCATGTTTGCATCAAATTACTAATTCCATTCAAAAGAAAACCCTCCTCTAGGCCACTCACCCTACAAAGGCGTATCAAGAGAAGTTCAAGTGCTACTACAAAATCAGATGAATTGCAATTTGCCTTTGTCTGGCAAAACAAAAGTAACTAGGTACCAAATACACAAATACACTTGGCAACAATCCTTACATTGGGGTTAATTAAATTTTATTTTAGTTCCAACTGACCGCAACAACTTCTGTCAGCCAGCCAGTAACACAAACAAGCCAGTAACAACAAACATTTATTATGCTCAGGTCTTACTAGTCGTATACGTGATCCTGTTGAGAGACTTCTTCATCATCCATCCCCCGACTCTGCGTACTCTACTCCAACTCGAATCCCATCCAACCCATACTTAGAGTACCTGCATGAGTCAAATTTATGCATTGGCTTTGTTGTTCTGCCTTTGCTCTTTATTTTTTAACTTTTTTTTTTCTTTGTTTTGGTATTGTTTTTTGTTTCATACTTTTCGTATTCTAATTTTATGATGAACCTTATTATGGCTTTGTGCATGAAACTTTTTCAAGTGCTTTTCAAATTGACTTGATGAGTGGAAGGGAAACGAAAGCAAAAAAAAAAACTTTTCCTCCAAAGGTGAATGATGCAGCCACAGCAATTGAAAGAAAACTTTTTGAAGTTCCAATAATAAAACAAAATAAATTGAACTTTCGGCAGTTTGTTGATTGATTATAAAGAATTTAAAATGGAATTTTAAATTTCAATATAATGTATTTTTTTTTTTTTTTTAATACATAATTATTGCATTCGTAATCACCTTGGATCACTGTGTTACCGAGTTGAATGAATTTATTCTTTACAGAAATATGTAAAACTCATTAAGTTAAGTCGGCTATATCGATTAAAGAATTTTCAGTTCTTATTTTAATTTGTTCGAACTGGTTTTCAAAAAATTACCATAATTTAATAATCCTCTTTCAAATTTCGAAATAGTTAAATAGTTTAAACTTTAATAACTGATCCATATAAGATAAACATCCACCTCTACATACGATATACAATTGCCTAAGTTCTAAAACTAAATTTTTAAAAATAAACTGCCCCTCTGCTGCATTTTAGAATATTCTCATATTTTGCAAACACAAACTAATATCTTATATACAATAAAAGCCATATAGATATATTTTTTTTAGTATTTCCATAAGCCGCAAAACTGTCACAGCCACAAAATATTTATGGAAAATATGTTTTGCATATATGTTGCATCCACATATTTCGGCATTATTTATAATTATTAATTATGCATATAACAAAAGGTAAATAACAAATGAGAATGGGCAAATGAAAATAGCCAAGGGCAAATCCATAATGAAAAAGCTCTTAAATTTTCATTCTGATGAATGGGAAAAAAAAAAGAAATATATATATAAAAATAAGTAAAACTAGGAGAAGGAGAAATATAAAGCAAAAGTCAACTTTTTGGTGGGTGTAGCCAGGTAAGCAAAATCGTGCAGTGGGGTGAAGTGGAAGAAAGTGTTGAGAGCTATGGGAAAGATTGAGGGAATGGTAAAGGACAGGGGCAGCAAAGGAAGGCGAGAAATGAAATAGCAATAACAAATTACTCGACCCGTAACCACAGTGCAATCAATTGTAGTGGTACCAGGGCACAAACAAACAAACTCACTCACACACAAACAAACACCCACACTCGCACACACACACACACACAATGTGAAGAGGTGTGGAAATGGAGAAGGAGGAGGTAGAGAAGAGCCTGCAGAAAGCACTTTATATGCCGAGGTAATGGCGCTTAATAAACGTCTTCACTCGAGTGAGCAGGAAAAAGCAAGAGGAGTCCAATGGAGGCAGGAGCAAAGTAATTATGATTTATGCCTCTTGCTGAATGTGAATCGGAGAAGAGGGGAGTGTGGCATCTCTAATTGTGTGGGCGTGGTCTGGTTACAATTATGTCCAGGCAGTCTGTATGCTTGTCTGTCTGTCTGGCTGTCTCTCCGTTTGTCTGTCTGTCTGACTGTTAGCCCCAAAAATAGTGGAAGTCCAACACGGCTTGGACATAAAGTAATTACAGCATGCTTTTTGGTGTAAACCAAACACGAAGGACCAAAGAAAAGTGTCCTGATGTAATGCATGCTAATGCGGCTTGTCATCCGACTCCATTCGCCCTGCCCTGTGTTCAGCCATTTGCCTTGTCAGCCATCATTAAAATAATTCAACTTGACCTGAAACTTGGCTAAAGGATTCCTAGATTCCTGAATTTCGGAATGGTTTTTGTTGTTGCCTTTGTTGCTCCTGCTGCTAATGAAAACGAATGCTCGTTGAACCTTAGTCACGCCTACAAAAATGTATTCCAGCTACACCCACACACACACACATACAATACAAATACATACATTCACCATAATTAAGCCTCCTATGTCACAAAGGATTCAGACACAGTACAATTGAAAAATCAGTGGACAGGACAGGTCTGGACAGGGACCAGCATTTTCATTCATTTGCCACTTAATTAGTAAAATGCGCGTTTAAAACGACTCACGGAAATGGGCGTGGCAGCTTAATTACTTTGATGAGGTTGTGTTGTGGGAATTCATGTTGCGGCACGCACAGGACATTTGCAAAACAGGATATGTAAGAGATACACAATTAAAAGCAAAATTCAATTTACAAGTGTTCAAATAAAACATTGCCAAGATTCCCCCAAAAATAAACTTAATTACAATTTGAACGATTTGTCCATTCTTTAATTATAGGTCCTTGATGAACGATGAACTCATCAGATAACTAAATCAATATTTCATTAGACATTTGTATTAACAATATAACTTGGATTGATTAAAGGCGCTAATTAACACAGACAATTCTGGAATCAAAAATATTATTTTTATTATATAGGGAAAACAATTGGTTCTAGCTTGACACTTGAAGTGATCCTATAAATGTTACTATTGTCACTATTGTGATTATAAAAGGACTTAAGTTTCCAAAATATTGAATCGACTAGAGTTATACAATCCATTTGCTGTTTAAAAGGACATCAGAGGGGCAAGGTCAAGGCCGTGAGAGCGCTTAGCCATCATAAATTTTAAAACACAATAGCCTAATCGTCTGGCTAATCAGTCAACTATCAAAAAGGACTTGCAGGGACACCCTTCAATGTGAAAGGCTTAAACGAAAGGAACACAGAAAAGCTGCGTGCCAAGCCATCATTATGCTAAAAAATATTGCTTAGCGGATACTTAATCAACACACAAACACCCACACATACATCCACACAAAGCAGAAGCTGGGCGTGGCCCCCCTACCATTTTGCTCGATTTAATTGCCCCACAGACACTTCAATGTCAGCATAAATTAAATTTTGATTTCAGGAACTTTGCCTCTAATGAAATTCCTCATGCAAATTGCACAGCTTCAGCCTCCATTTGGTGGATAAGGGAATCCAAGACCCACCCGTCCACCGCATTCCCTTCTGATGTGATGATGGGTTCATGATGTGGCGTCCTGAATTGAGTTTTGAGGCCCAAGTTTTAGTCATTGCTCAGCCATTGTCGCATCAATTAATTTGGCACGAGCCAAGCCACAGCTCCGGCTCACAAAGCCGGCCTCAGCTATACATAGCTACAGCTGCTACTGCTTGGTCCACCTCATTATGACCAACAACAATTGCGTGTGGAGCAAAGGGGAGAAGAAAAGGAATCGACGGAGGATTGGCACGTGATGAGCTTACGCAACGCTGCGGGAGGAAGGGCAATTGTCTGGGTTCATTATGGTCGTCGTTGGTGAAGTGAACTGGTCGAGGCCGAGGCATTTGTGGTTTAAAAGAGATTTGTCCACTGACAAGCAAAGAGCGGATTTTAAAGTTACTCTTCAACCTAAGATGGCATCATGGTGGCCCCCCCGTGGGCGGCAAGATTATAGGTGAAGGCAACTAATGCGGTTCGCCACATTAAAATTTTCCCTCTCGAATGAAACTAAACTTTTGATACAGCTAAGTCACTCTAATTAAAGTGTTTCTAATTTGGAAAAAACTTTAGCAAAAACTAAATGTGTTTTTTTTTTCTTTCCAAAGGAAAAGATTTGAAAAACCTTTTTTAACCACACTAAAAAAGAGAACAAAGTCATTTTATTACTGTTATGCAAACTGTCTGGTCACACTATCAGCTGGCCAACAAAAGTTTTCCATTACGGTGATTACTTGACAAGCTTAAGAAATTTCGATTTTTCAGAATGGAAGCAGAAAATGAATTTGAAAAACCCAGAAAAGCACACGATAAGCAGTAAGTATAAAATATAAAATATTATTTAAATATAATAAACAACATATCTGATACTTATTAGCAACCATTTCGTTGGACGAATTCTGTATAACAATGAATTACCCGATTTGGCGGTAGATGGTAAATTTCTGCCTTGCGGAAAGGACATACTGGACTATACCGTTGATCCTGTGTCATTTCCCGAGTTGGAAGCACAATATAATCATCATTTAAAGGGTCTTCAGACTCTTTTCGATTTGGATTTGGTTAATCTTGAAATTTATGAGAAGCCCCCAAATCCATCAGAGAAAATGGATTCTCGAGATGCAGCTCTATTGAGTGATATAGAAGCCTTACAATGCCGCAATCCAAAACCGAGAACAGCCGCCAGTGAGCACCCACGTGCTCAGGAGTTCCAATTGATGTTTGCCAAAGAACGGGACCATATACCAAGGCCACGTACTGGTCTACAACGAGTTGCAGCACCAGGTCCCAAACCTCGGCAAGTGGAGGCAATTTCAGTGGATAGGCAAAAACAGCTTATTAATCAGACATTTAAAAGTATTAAATTACCCCTGGGATCCCATCCAACTAAACCGGGTAGTAAAGCCAAACCCATTGCTGTCATGCCAATATTTCCCAATACGGAACTTCAGGAATTTGAATTCGTTCAGGTTCAATTCGATATACCACCAGTTGATATACCAAATAGCTTGATCAAAGATTTTGGCAACTATTTGGTTAATTTTAATCTTCAAGAGAATCCAAGTGGCAATTCAAATCTGAATTATATGTACTATCTTTCCGATCAGCGGTACAAAGAGGAACGTACTGCCGAGAATGCAGATCGCGGAGAACGCTTTATGCTTCGTGAAAAGGAGGGCATACTGTACTATATACCTGTAGATCAACACATTAAATTACGTAGAGAGAGATCACGTCCACAAGCATTGACCAACAAGTGTCTACTAGTAAGTTTTACATATTTATTTATTTACTTCTTACTGTTTTTTGTATTTTCTAATGCGTTTTTTTCTAATTTTTTTTCAGCAAGTTGAACGTGTGCCCTTGCCGGCCTCAGACGATTCCAACAAAGAAAAGGAAGCAGCTTAAAAGATTAATTCTTAAATCAAAGGCCTTAAATTGTTATTTCAGAAGCATCAGGACGAGAACAAATGTCACAAATATATAAAATTTCACACAAATAAATAATGTAAACTTAAAAGAACCTTTTGTCCCGCTTTACCTTCAAGGAAGAGTATTTGAATATACTATGGACTATGCTGTCTTTGTTGTTCTAAAAAAGAAACATAGCAAAAGTTTCAATAACTATAATCTAAATATAGAATAACCAAAACAGTCCTTAAAGTTAGATTTCATATTTTGTTTGGATGTATAAATTTGGGTAAAAGTCTTATAGGACTATAAGTACTCTAAGTAAATAAGATTTGGACCATCAAAAAGAAACTAAGATGTTGAAGTTCCATTCATCATTTGTTGGCTCAACAATTCTAAACCAATTTTCATTTGAATTCCAATATCTTTGAGTAAGTTTTCTTTTTCCCTTGCCAAATCAAAAGTCAGTTAAATCAAACAGGCACAAAAAATGTAAACTACAAAACAGATTTCATCCTTTTGTGTTGGCATAATGCTTGGCCTCTGTTTAGCTGGATGTGTGTGGTAGACAGGATCCTAGTGGTTACTTCTCATCCAGCATGCTTAGAGTAGAGAGTACAAATCTGTTTAATTAAGGCTTGAAGCCAGGGCCTTCTCTTGTCCAGTGAGTGATGAGGTGTTGGTTAGCATTTGGGGTTGGCAAATTGCTTGGTCAGTTCTTTGTTAGCCAGCAAGAAGAGTTCATTTCATTTGCCTTTTTGCCTTTTTTTTTTTTTTGCTTTGCCCCCTGTTCCCTGTTAGATGGGGTTTGGTTTATGCCCAGGTCCGGGCATGGATTCGGTTACAGATTCGGGCTAGGTGCCAGGGCGATAATTTGTTGCCAGCCAGTCGCAACCTCTCGTAACTTACCCAACTGCCCAAATAGAAGCTCAATTTATAAATGGAATCGTTTACTTTCTTTTCATTCTTCTTTTCTTTTCCTTTTTTTGCTGTTACAAAAGTGAGATTTGAATTTGGCTGACTTTCATTCTTACGTACTCACTTATCGTTTGATAGATACACTTGGGTCCATTTGATTGCTTTGATGTATATATGTGTGGCAGGGCAGGGGTAAAATTGGTTTTTCTTTGATTTGTTAAGAAGGTTCAATGCACTTGAATTTATATTTCTTGGTCTTGATGTGCAGACATTAGTTTAAAAATGTTTTTACCAAAGAAAAGAAAAAAAAAAAAAGGTTGTCAATCAGTAACGTAAGTTTAGTTAAGTTCGATTTATTTAAAAAGTAAGCAAAAACTGTTCAACCAAACTGCTGGAGCAATTTTAACCATGAATTTGAAAATGTTTTGGCAGCTGCCAAACCAATGTGAAATAAAATTCCATACCAAACCACTGCAAAGAGGAAATGTCATAAAAAAGAATGTCTGATTCTCGCATCTCCTTTAAAAAAATAGTTGAAAATTCTACTAAGCCAGGAAATGTATGTTCATGATTTCAAGGAAATGCTTGCTAGACAGTCAGAATATATAGCATTTCCCCAACTATAAGTAAAACAAATATTGACAGGATGCAGGATGCTGCTGAAATCTAACATAAATTGATAAGAAATTTATTCATGTTCAAAAGTTTAAAATGTATAAAAGTTCGGGTTTAAACTTTTAGTGGCAGTTATTTTATCATATTTTTAGAATCTAGTATTTAAGTTTCTCCTTAAAAAAAAAAAAAACAGATTGCATTTGGGACTTCTTTCAATCAGAAATTCTTTTTTTTCTTAAATTAGGAAGATTGATTTCTAAAGCAATTATTATAATTTAAATATAAAGGATACAAATAATTGGGAAATTTGGATTTCCCAGATGAAAATCTGTCTGCAAAATCTCCTTTAAATTTACATTAAGCAAAAATTTACAGCATTTTTGATTGATTTAAGAAAGTATTACTCATACGCCTCATACGCCAACGAAATTCTCCTTCCGTTGTCATTTTGCTTTAGCTTTGTAAAATTATTTTCTCCAAATAGTAATTATATTTAAAATATCAAATTACTCATATTGCTTTATACTTAACCCACTTAAAGGGGGGTCGTCCAGTGTGAGGGCTGCCTTTTTAATGCAGTAAAATTTATATATGTATATGTATTTAGTAAAATTTATCTACTATACAATCAAATGGATGAAAAATCATATTAACTTAAAACAATTTTTGTTATTCTTGGCACAGGTTGTCCTGTAGAAAAGGTGAATCCTTCCCTATGACTATCCATCGCTTTTTTGCTCTCTTATAACACACAAAAAAAAAGTAGAAAAGGAAGAGTAATCGCCTGCGCGTGCCAGCAGCTGAAGCAGCCATTTTCCTAGGGTCAAGTGTAAAGTTAAATAAAAACGCTTAGCTCACACACACACACACACAGAACTAAATACATACAAGGGCAAGATGGAGAGCAAGAATCAGGGCTAGATTTATGTTGCGCCTTTTGTTGACGTTAGCATGACTGCCAGTTGGCTGGCCAGCATGTCCAACTTGAATTTTTGTCGGGCAAACGAAGTCCAAGGCGAAGAATGCACAAATATTCACATTACACACACAGCAAGAGGATGACCAGTAGGAGCAGGAGCCAAAGAAGGCTCTTAAAACTAGAGAAACGGTGGGGGGGAGGCATCCTTCCCCCATCTCGACACTTGAGTGTGTCAGCTAACGGCCAAAATGATGTCAAGTCAAAAAATATGAGAGAGAGAAAGAAAAAAAACGCTACAAGAAAAACAAATATAGAAACTAATTTCCTAAGATGGTGTCAACTGCAACTTTTGCTCCTGCTGCTTGTCCTTTGCCACTTATTCCACTTTTCAAGTGCATTAGATGGCCAACATGATGGCCAAAATGATGACCATGGCATGTCAACGTTTAAATGATACCAACTAATTGGAATGCTGTAAAGTACAAGTATTGCAATTTTCGGAATTTTTTTTTTTGTTGCCAATTTTTATTTTTTATTTAATTGCTCTTTTCATCATCACCTAGCCACATATCAACCCACACACACACACACACACCGCTCCAAAGAGTGAAAGAGAAAGATAAAACAGTTAATTAAACCAAAAATTTGCTTAATCAAAAGTTTTTGCCATTCATCCAGGCTTTTTGTTATTGTTGCAACTTTGGCTTTGGTTTTTACCCGGTGTCAGCAAAAGTATTTGATTTTAGCACAATGTAGGGCACATAAATAGGATATAAATATAATAAAAATATAAATAGAAATAAATAAAAATTTCAATTCAAATCAACAATGTAAGCCAACGAATAGTAAAATGTTTGAAAAAAAAAAAATAATATTCATAATACTGATATACCTATGGAGTAGGATTGAATCGTGGATGAAATTTCATTTTCAACTGTCTTTTCGGTACTTTTTCCCTTTTTTTTTTGGTAAATATTAAAATGTAAAAATAAATGACAAATCAGCTAGCAAACTTAAAGTTTAATTAAATTTAGCTTTTACTTTTCAATTAAACAATATTCTTATATTTTATCAACTCTTGCGTATGGATGTGCATATCATCTTTAATAAACAGTTATTTTGGGTAAAAACAAATGAGAATTAAAATTTTAATTTTATTAAACGCAAAAATGTAGGAAATGAAGTGTCAGGCGGGCATAATTATCGCAATCATGCAGTAGCTAATGAGCGAGATCGAACTACACGCAGCGGCCGTACCTATCTGGTCAACTCACTCATTGAAAAATAGAGAGAAGCGTTGATTCAAAAAGCACTCACTCGCAATCGTACTCTCGCCTCGATCACATCGCACACCCAAATTCAACGCTAAGGCCATAATAATTATAATAAATGTATTCTTAACACAAAGAACCATTGTTAATAAATAAGACTATATAAGGAAATCACATCCTTAAATAATATTTGAAATAAATAAACAGGGATAAAGTAAAATCCCACAAATTGGGGGCTCAACCGAGATATCTGGCCCAAGACATTTAGTGAAATTTGTGTGTGTGTGAAGTTCGCAAGTGAACAGAAATTGTTAAAATTGCATGCATTAACGTGTAATACATATACAAAATCAAGGTTGTTGGCGAATTTCACAAGAAGCAACCACTACAAGAACAAAAGAAGTGGAAGTTGGTGTGACAGTACGAGAGGCGACGAGTGAGACGGTGAGACAGTGAGACGGTGAGCGATCGGACGACGCAAGTAGAACGTCACTAAGAATTTTGGCGCCGTTTAGGCAAAAGTCGGCGACTGAAGTTGAAAGCGGTCGAGAACGGTGGTGACTCGAGAGAAAAAAGGAGAGCAGACAGCAGACACTAAGTTGATGATAACCTGTGTTTACTGTGGAAGCAGACAGACGGAGTGAGCAGACAGCAGACACTAAGTTGATGATAACCAGTGTTTACTGTGGAAGCAGACAGACGAAGTGAGCAGACAGCAGACACTAAGTTGATGATAACCAGTGTTTACTGTGGAAGCAGACAGACGGAGTGAGCAGACAGCAGGCACTAAGTTGATGATAACCTGTGTTTACTGTGGAAGCAGACAGACGAAGTGAGCAGACAGCAGGCACTAAGTTGATGATAACCTGTGTTTACTGTGGAAGCAGACAGACGAAGTGAGCAGACAGCAGGCACTAAGTTGATGATACCCAGTGTTTACTGTAGAAGCAGACAGACGGAGTGAGCAGACAGCAGACACTAAGTTGATGGTAACCAGTGTTCACTGTGGAAGCGGAAAACCAAAAGAGAGCAGAGAGCGGACGACACAAACCGTTGCAAGAAGCAGGCGACGACGACAAGTCCAAACGAGAAGGCAGCATACACGAAGTTGAGATCATTGGTGTGGAAGCAGACAAAGAGAGACCAAAAGAACGAGTGAAAAACAGCAGAGCGAGTAGCGACAGCAGAGCGAGTGGCAACAGAGAGCGAACTGAACATCTATAAGAAGGCTGAGTAAGTTGCTACAGCGATATTAAGCGGTTCCATAGAGCAGGACGACTATAGTTGGGTGAGCTGTTTAATTATTGCCTTGAGAGTGAGACTTTGCTTGCACGACGAAACCAGACCGGTGGCAGCAATATTGACGAAATTGATGCGAGCTGCAGAGAGCACATTTCTAAGAATCGTCTGAATTTAATCATAACCTACCACAATTTGACCTACATTAACATAGTGTGTAAAACTTGCTAAGTCTTAACAAATTTGATTGATTGATACTAACTATACATTAATATAGCAAACTTGTTAAGCAATATACCTGTAATTGTGTGAAATGGATCGAGGTGAGATTCTAACTTTGCGTATTGAGGAGTTGCGCGTTAAATTGAGAGAGTTAGGGCTAGAGACTACAGGCCTTAAAGCAGAGCTGCAATCGCGTCTACTCGCTCATTACGATCTTATAGAAACTGAGAATGACGGGCAGGAGGCAGATTTCGCGTCGGCTAGAACAATTCGAGAAGTCCCGAACACAGATGGGCAAAGGTCATGGTTCACACTAAAAGATGTGGAGGGAAGCGTTTCAGAGTTTTGCGGTTTAGGTTCGATTGATGTTGTGCAATGGACTAGGGAACTAGAAGAATGCGCTTTAACCGTACAGTGGAGTCAGTTACAGCTTTTTGTGTATGCAAAACAATTGTTAAAGGGAGCTGCATTGTCGTTTATACGTAGTAAGAGAGATATTTGTAGTTGGGAGTCCCTGAAAGTAGCTTTGAAAAACGAATTCAGAGTAAAGGTTTCATCAGCCGAAGTTCATAGAAGACTAAGCAATCGACAGCTGAAGAGAGGTGAAAATCTGTATGAGTTTTTGTATTCATTAATGGAAATCGCAAAGCCGATCGATTTGGAGGACGAAAGTTTAATCGAGTATTTCGTAGAAGGCATACCAGACACGAGAGCAAATAAGGCATTATTGTATCAAGCCAGAACAGTGGATGCGTTGAAAGTTCAAATAGAGACCTACTTAAAATCCTATGATCCTAGGAAGTCGTCAAAGAAAACAACATTGGAGTCATCTTTTCACAAACAAGGTAGAGATAATAGAGAGAAAAGTTCAATAACAAAGGGTGATCGCAAATGTTTTAAGTGTGGCGATCCTTCACACATGATAAGAGACTGCAACAAGAAAACGTTTACTTGTTTTAAATGTGGCAAAACAGGCCATCGCTCATTTGAATGTAAGGGAGAAGATACCACCAAGGTTGAAAGCACCAATGTTGTAGATGATAAATTAGTAAAAGCATCAGGTAAATTTACTGATTCGGGCTTAGAGTTGAAAGAAGTAACTTACAAGACGATTAAGTTCAACGGTCTAATTGATACAGGAGCAAATTTGAGTCTCATACGTAAAAGTGTGTTTGTCGAACTTGGAATTAAATCATTAACAGGATATTCGAAGAGCCTTACAGGCATTGGTGGAAGTCATGTGATGACATTTGGTAGTTTTAGCATAAGTGTCAAGATAGATGGCATTGAGATGGTAGTCGAGTTTCATATCGTTCCTGATGAAGACATGGCATATGAGGCAATTTTGGGTAGAACCATATTAGATCACGTCGATTTGGTTGTTACAAAGAAAGGTACAAAGTTTGTGAGCATCAAGAGAAAAGAATCTCTGTGTAACGCGAATAAATCCTGTGCTGAATTGTTTAAGGAATTTGAGAGTATGTGTATGCACAGTGCAGAACAGAATAAAGTGGAAATCAAGAGTGACTTGTCACATATCAGTACAGAAATCGCTAGTGAAGTCAAGGAGTTGATTAAAAGTTACAAACCTATTAGAAATACAAACAGTCCTATAGAAATGAAGATTGTACTAACAGATGAGTTACCAGTTTATCAGCATCCAAGGCGTCTAGCAGAGTCTGATCAGAAAATTGTTGATAGTACAGTACAAGAATGGTTGGAGGAGAAGATAATAAGGCCAAGTTTTTCCGAGTATGCTTCGCCTGTTGTACTTGTAACAAAGAAGAATGGGAAAAAGCGTCTGTGCTGCGATTACAGAAAGCTAAATGAGAAAGTGGTCCGAGATAATTTTCCTATGCCACAGATGGATACCGTACTAGAAAAACTTCAAAGTGCGTTGGTTTATACTACTCTAGATCTAACAAACGGGTTTTTCCATGTTCCTGTTGAGAAAAAATCTCAGAAGTACACAGCATTCGTAACTCAGAATGGTCAGTATGAATTCCTTTATGTACCATTCGGAATTTCCAACTCTCCAGCAGTTTTTACAAGATTTATAATGGCAGTAATGAGAGAATCAGTGAAGAATGGAGATGCAGTGGTGTACATGGACGATATAATTATACCAAGTGTTAGCGCGAATGATGGTCTAATTAAACTTAAAAGGGTGTTGAAGATAGCTGCGGAAAATGGGTTGAGAATAAACTGGGAGAAATGTCAGATACTGCAGAGTAAAGTAAATTTTTTGGGCTATATAGTTGAAAATGGAAGTATTAAGCCAAGTAAGGAGAAGACTGATGCCGTGTCAAGATTCCCCATCCCACATGACAAGAAGTCAGTTCAACGATTTTTAGGGTTAACATCGTATTTCCGTAGATTTATCGAAGGATACGCAGTAACAGCTAAACCCTTGTCGGACATTTTGCGAAAAGACAACAAGTTTGAGTTTAAAGAATTGCAAATGATAGCGTTTGAACAATTGAAGTTAGCATTGATCAAAGGTCCCGTTTTAAAGTTATACAATCCTAAGCTAGAGACTGAGATTCACACTGATGCCTCGAAACACGGTTTCGGAGCTGCGCTTTTACAGAAAGATTCAGAAGATGGTTTATTTCATCCGGTACAATATATGAGTCGGAAAACTAAACCTTGCGAAGAGAAGTACGATTCATATGAACTTGAGGTTTTAGCAGTTATTGGAGCATTAACAAAGTGGCGTGTATATGTGCTAGGTCTGAGATTTAAGATTGTTACAGATTGTAATGCTTTCACGATGACAATGAAAAAGAAAGAGGTTCCGTTGCGTGTAGCACGTTGGGCAATGTACCTACAAGATTTCGATTATCAGATTGA
Organism: Drosophila austrosaltans; assembly: GCA_035045865.1. Taxonomy (NCBI): domain Eukaryota; kingdom Metazoa; phylum Arthropoda; class Insecta; order Diptera; family Drosophilidae; genus Drosophila; species Drosophila austrosaltans. Next base: position 3,562,883 of record JAWNOQ010000083.1, read on the forward strand.
ACATCGTTCAGGTTCAAAGATGCGGCATGTCGATGCTTTGAGCCGTTTATCTTGCTTTCTGCTAACTGACACCATAACCCATAGATTGAGGGAAGCACAGTTGTCAGATGATTGGACTAAATTGATCAGGAGTCTAGTTCAGGAAAAGGGATACGAAGATTTTTACATTGAGAATGATATATTGTTAAAAGACCCCAATCAAGAACTTATTGTCGTTCCCTCACAGATGGAAAGAGAAATAATACAGATTGCACATAAGCAAGGACATTTTGGAGCTAGAAAGACTCAGGATATCGTAGAAAAATCGTACTATATTCCAAAATTAAAAGAAAAGGTAGTTCGTGTTGTTGAGTGTTGCGTGGAATGTCTTATTGTTAATGCCAAAACCGGTAAAAAGGAAGGATATTTGGTGCCAATAAGCAAAGGAGATCAGCCATTGATGACATATCACATTGATCACGTTGGCCCGATGGAGGTCACAACAAAGCGTTACAATCATATACTTGTTATCGTTGATGGGTTCTCTAAGTTTGTATGGTTGTATCCGACTCGTGGAACAGGAGTCGATGAAGTACTTAGTTGTCTTGACAAGCAGGCCGCAATTTTTGGTAACCCGGTGAGAATAATTTCTGACAGGGGAGCAGCATTCACATCCAATGCGTTTAAGGAATATTGTAACAGGCAGGATATACAGCATTTACTGATAGCAACAGGTGTACCCCGCGGCAACGGCCAAGTAGAAAGGATGCATAAGATAATAGTTCCAATGATTTCAAAGTTAAGCCAAGAGAATGAGGGAAATTGGTACAAGTATGTAGGTCGTGTGCAACAACTTGTTAATAATACTGCTCCAAGAAGTACAAGAGTTACACCTTTTAAGATTTTGACAGGAATAGAGATGCGTAGTCCTGATGATCCTGAAATAAGAAAGCTGATAACCGATTCGTTAATAGAAGAATTAGACTGTGGTCGTGATGAGATTAGAGCGGAGGCTCGAAAGAATATTAATGAAATACAGCAGGAAACAAAAAGGACGTTTGACAAAAACAGGAAATGGGAAAGAAATTACAATTTAAACGAGTTAGTGGCGATTAAACGAACACAATATGGGACAGGTTTAAAGTTGAAAGGTAAATACTTAGGACCATATAAAGTCACGAAGGTGAATAGGCACGGTCGATACGATGTTGAGAAAGTTGGCGATGGTGAAGGACCTTGTAAGACCTCAACAGTGGCTGAGTTCATGAAGCCTTGGCTAGGATCATTCGGGTCGAATGACTTGTCAGGACAGCCGATTGTAGGAAATGAAGTGTCAGGCGGGCATAATTATCGCAATCATGCAGTAGCTAATGAGCGAGATCGAACTACACGCAGCGGCCGTACCTATCTGGTCAACTCACTCATTGAAAAATAGAGAGAAGCGTTGATTCAAAAAGCACTCACTCGCAATCGTACTCTCGCCTCGATCACATCGCACACCCAAATTCAACGCTAAGGCCATAATAATTATAATAAATGTATTCTTAACACAAAGAACCATTGTTAATAAATAAGACTATATAAGGAAATCACATCCTTAAATAATATTTGAAATAAATAAACAGGGATAAAGTAAAATCCCACAAAAATACTGTAAATAAACAAATAAAGAGGAAAATATAAAGCTTTCTAGTTTTAAACATTTTAAATTCATTTAATTTAGTTCTTGAAAAAATTTCCATACGAATAATTCCAAACAATATTTTTTCTACAGCTTGTGCATATTTCTTTTGGTTTTTTTTTTTTTTTTTTGTTCTGAAAGTGAACTATGCAAACGCCCAGCGGTGTTGAATTATATTTATTTATTGATGAGTTGGAAAGGCATGTAACCACAAATTAATTGGCTTGGTTAGACGCCAGCAACGGACCAGAAAGCTGCATGAAACTTTACCGTCTCGATTGATTGATGGCCAGGTGGTTGCTGCCCGCAGAGGTGGCTGAGAAAGGTGAACAGAGTCAAACAGCTTGCCAAGTTGAAAACTTGATGAATATTTATTTTTCTTTAGTAAGACCAGAAACTTTTACAAAAACAATAAAAATACAAAAATTACAATTTAAATAGATTTTTATTTATTAAATTAAAGTGGATTTTCTTGCAATTTTTGTACTGAAAATTTAAATATAGAAATTCTGTTTAAACATTTAAAAATCTCTTTTCAATATCTTCAGGAAGTCATTAATCCTTCTTTGTATTAATTTCTTTAATTTTTCTTGTGGCAAAACTTTCTAACTACTTTATCTTTGGGTTCTCGGGTCATCTTATGCTCTAATAAATTATTTGAAATAACTTTCACATACAAATCATCAGCGACCATAAATTCAAGTTTCCAATCATGAATTATTAAACTATGCCAACAACAAATAAGCAAAAAGTTTTCCTTCACACAAAAAACCATCACAAATTCAATGGTATACGAAGAAATTAAAACTTCACTTAACTATTTAGATACAAATCCGACAAATGGTCAACAAAGTGGTCAAAAGAGAAAAAAAGGGGCAAATTTTTAAGAGGATCAAGTTAGAAAAACCACCAAAAGAAAATGTGTTAATAAAAAGACAAACATTTGCATGCAAAAGGCCAAGTGAAAGATTTTGCCATTGAATTATATATAAAAGAGAAATAATTTTCCATTTAGTCTTGGCAAGGAGCTTAGACGACTTCAAAGCAATTGAAAACAATACGTGAATTGCCGACTAGACGGAGATTGAGACAAAACAAATATTCTTATATTTGGCGTTATCCTTTAAATGTTTTAAATAAAATTGCTAAAAGAAAACAAGTTTAAGCCTTAAGTACACCCAAGCCATTGAAATCGATTTGAGTTCGAACTTTTCTTACGATTTTCTCATAATTTTGTTCGTCTCTTTCATATTTATTGCGTATTTGCGGCAGGGATTTTCTCTGTCCTGACAGTACACACATACATGTATATCAATATATGTGTGAGTGTGTATATATATAAGACGACTATGTATGTATATATGTAATATGGTCTTCTTTGCAAACATTGCACTCGCTCAAGTTAACACAGAAGCCAAGACAGGCAGAAAAATTCCTTCTTTTTTGGCCTGCTGCAAAGCCAAAAGCAATTCCATTTTTCGGTATAGACATTACAGCAGCAACTGTCTTAAATGAAAAGAGATGGAGCATCAGGAAAAGAAAGAAAGAAAGAAAGAGATAGAGAGGGAGAAAGAAAGTTTTTCAGTTGCGCGTATTTACGTTTTATTATTATACCCTGCACCCAAAGGGCAAATTTGTATGCTAACGTCATCAGACAGTCACAGGAAACACAAATTTGTGATCGTAAAAAATATACTTGGCTATATTCTTGATCAGAAACAAGAACAGTCAGAGTTGTTCAACCCAGAGAGACGGTTGGTCCATATCTTAAACTTTAAGATTCTAAGCGGACTCATCATATTTTAATTACTTTTCTATAATAATGGTAAAGAAAACTATAATAACTAGGACCGATAAACCAATATTGAGTTAGAGTAGACTAAGATGGACTATTACTTTAAGAATAAGTAAAGCAAATAGTACGAGTTTAGTAAACTCTTAAGATCATATGGGATGAGTATATCGACTATATATATTTATGGTCAGAGTTTTGTTAAGGCATTAAAGAGTTTTAGTTTAAGGAACAATGAAAACACTCTTTATATAATTTTATGTAGGATATTCCTAAGTCGGTCTTACCCACTGAACTCATTTATGTTTCTTTTTTTCGTACAACAATAACAGTATGAAAAAAAACCGAAAATAATATAAAATAATAATATAAAGTAATGCGGGAACCTCAGCTGCAATTGCAACATGTCTCAAGAGCAGCAGCAGCAGCTGCTGTTGCATTTACTTGCACGTGCATACATGTACATTTGTATGTATATAGGTATGTATGAGTGTATGCGTTTCCATAGAGACTAAAAGAAAGATGGTAAAATAAGTTTGCCATAAAGTTTGTTATAAAGCCAACACAACATACGCACAAACACATTTACATATATGCTAAGTTGCATATTCTTAATCAGACTAACAAGATGAGTCCCATGTAGACAAGGTCGAGTCCTTTTTCTATCACCGTGATACAAATGCTTAAAGGCTTAACACTTGGCTAACTAAAAACAACAGAAAAGAGGACAGTCTTGGTAATAGCATCCTACATTTATAGTTGCCTTTGTACCCACTGTAAATAAAAATAAGAACTGTCCTCAAGTTAAAGCTCAAATACAATCACTTTGATTATGCAAGAAAAGGGCAGCCATTGAGTTGAGCCCCAAGGAAGTAATCAGAATCTATATTTCTTTTGCTGCTCAATAAGTTTATTTATTCATATTATAGTTGAGCTTATTTATGGTTTGAATATAATTTTTATAATAAAAAATAAAAACTATGGTTGGGGTAATAAAAATTAAAAATAAATTTCTAATAAAACTTATATTAATAAAGGAATTCTGTTGAAAGTAATAAATCCGAACTTCTATTCAAAAATGTTAAATATATTTGTTTACAGTCATTAAAGAATTACACATTTTTTAATAAATTACCTAACTAGAATGCAGTTCACTTCCTCAAGCATTAACCCTTTACTACTTTTTTATATGAACCAATTACATGCATAAATATGTTTCCATTCTTATAATAGTTTTGGTATTTTTTTTTCTACTTCTTGTGGCAATTTATTTTATTGCTGGCCTGTACAAATACATATATTTTCTCTCTATCTTCCTCTTTCTCACTCACTCACACACACACACTCTGTCTGTGTGTCTGTCTGTCTGCCTGTTCCACATTTGGTTTAAGCTACTCGCACACAACACACAAATGATGTTGCTGCCTACTTTTGGGCGCAAAATGCCAAGCCAAGCGCAATTAATGCGCTCCATCTCTGCCCTTCTCACACCTGTATGAGTGCATGAATCTCTGGCGTGTTGAGGCAAGCCACACAAAAATAACCAAAAAATAAAAAAAAAAGCACAACTGAAAAAAAAAGATGAATGCCAAATTATTTTTTTTTAAGCATTGCAGCTTATGCTACAATTTTTCTCTCATTTTTATTCATTTTTTTTCTCTCTCTCTCTGTTGAATAACTAATTCCACACAGTTTTCTGCCAAAAGTTTTGCAGTTGAACGACTTCCGTGGCCTGTACATACTCAGCATGAGGGCATGAGAGCATGGATATATGTGAGAATGATGATGATGTTGTTGTTGTTGCTGTTGCTGTTGCTGCTGTTGTTGGTCTTGTGGCTGGCTGTGCCATTGTTTCTTTTGCACAATATTTATGTTACGGTTACAAGGTTTCTTGGGCCCACATTTACTTTATTTTTCTTTGCTTTACTTTTACATAGAACTTGGCTTTCTTCTTCTTACACAATGCCCTTGCCAAAGAGAAGGAATCTACGGATTTTGCGTAGCCACCAAGAATATTCTTGAAAAGAAAGCGTTTACAACTAGATAAAGCATAAATATATTATTTCCAAATCCTATTTAGCTTATTAAGCCATGTTAATATCAGCCTTATTTATTCACTAAAGCTTTATTTCTATTATTTCTATTGTTGGCAAGGGCATACAGACTTCCATATGATTCGATCTCCAATTATTGGTTTCTTTTAGTCAAAGCACACACACACACATAAATACACGCACAACCAAATCGATGCCGGAAATGCTTGCTCTGAAAGGTTTCAAAATGGTTAAAAGCTTTGCCAAAATACATTTATATATATATATATATATATATATACATATATGGATGTGTGTGCCTGTGTATAGGAGCAAGTATATATGCCAGTAAGTCAAACAAATCGTTTGTTAATTGGCTGTCATGTAATTTTTTTTATCTTATTTCTGCTTTCTTTTAAATCTTGCGAATTTGCCAAAGGGAAAGGAAAACACTCATACGCCATGTTGCCAAATAGAGGATATGGCATTTGCCTTTGATTACCCATATGACTTTGATATTCAATTTATAATGAGCAAAGAAATAATTTTTCAACAATCGTTCTCAGATGACAAATTTAACCAAAGAAAAAAACCCATTTAGATTTATTGTCAAACAAATAAAGTTCCAATTTCATTTTCAAATAATATATTCTACTGGATATAGAATTTGTGTTTATTTATCCATAAAAATGTGTAAAATAACAAATGAAATTTATACAAAAATGAGACTAAATATAACATATGTATGTCAAATACATTTGGAAAAGAATTTATAAATCAAATAAACATACACATAATAGAGCTTCAATTCAATTTTACTTTAAGAAAAAAAGGCAAGTGCTTAAAAAATGTCCATTTAAAATTGCCATCGGATGAATACATTTTCAATTATGTATATCAACGATATATATAAGTGCCTATATATATATATACATATGTATAATGTATATTTTTTAGCGCCGCAGCTTTGTGTTTGTGCTAATCAGGAAGTTATTTGCTTAATCCTATAAAAATAAAAACAAATATAATGAGCTGACTAGTAGATGAACAGACTAGTAAAGTACTTAAAGAAAAGTTCATTACTTATTTTCTATTTGCCAAACTTTGTTACAATATCGAAATACTCTAACTTTAATAGTGTATAAAAATGGAGTAAAAAGTGTGGAAAAGCATTTGCTCTTCAAAAGTATAAAATTAACATGCCCGGCATTGAAGAAGAGCCCCAACGAATAAACGGAAAAAAATCTACTAGAAATTACAATTTAATTAATGAAAGTGGGAAGGGACAGAAAAGGGAGAGAGAGAGAGAGTGAGAGGGCCATCGCAGCTGAAAATATGCAGCTGAAAAAACTTAACCATAAAAAATGGAGAATGAAAGAAAGAAATGTGCGAAAGCACAAAAAAGGGGTGGGAGGGGTGGTGGGAAAAGGAAAGTGAAAACTACATAGCATAGCAATGGAGAATTAGTCGAAAACCAAATTAACCAAATTAGCAAGCTGTAAATTTTACAGCTAGCAGCTGGCAAACTGCAGCAAATTAATAAAGTTTCACATTATTAGAGTAAGAAACTAAATTTAATTTTTGTTTTTTTTTTTCGTTTCGTTTCTTCTCCATCAACATTTGGCAGTTTTTTGGGCTTTTGCCCAATTTAATTTTACTTGTAGTTCTTAAGCAGACGACAAAGTTTGTTCGCCGTTTTTCTCTTTCCTCTTTTCTTTGGTCTTCTTGTGTTGTTTGTTGGCTCCTTTTAGCTGATTTACTTATGCCTGTGTTTTAAATAAGTTGGCCAAGTTCTTTGTGTAAATTATATGCGCACCAAAAAGTTTTTTTTTTCAGTCCCCCCACACACACAGTCTCGCTTGAATTTATCGTTCACATCTTTTTAGAGACATGCATATTTCCCCCCCCCCACCTACCTCCCTACTTTGTCGGGGCAAATATAAAAAAAAAACAGAAAACACTTGAAACACATCTAAAGGATATGCTAGATTCATACAAACGCATCCTGCAAGCAATTGACCTAATTTTCTTCTGTCTGTGTGCGTGTGCGTGTGTGTGTTCGTGTTTATGTTGGTCCTGTTTTATTATTTCTATTTTTTTTCCTCTCTCTTTTTTTTTTTTTTGCCGTCGCGGTAATGGCCACCGTTTAGCTTATGGTTTCGGTTTGTTGACACAGGATATGCACGGGATATTCTGCCAGGATGTGCTACATTTGGCGCCCTTTTGCGGCATTTTGTACTTTTATCCAAAATATTGCGCATATTGTGGATACAGTATTTTTAGTGCTTAATGTCGGCCAACATATTTACCTTTGGCTATAAATTTTGTAATAGTTGGAAGGATTCAGTATTTTGCCTCCTTTTCTATATTTTCTATTTTTGCTAGTGAAAAATTTTGTTTATTCGATGTTTTACATAATTAAGTTGTTGTCGAAAGAGCAACTTTTATTGCATGTGTGGGTGGCAAAAAAAAAAAAATAAATAAATAAATAAAGTAACTTTTAGCCCAGCACAAATTGTTGGCTCAAGGTAATATTAATTTCGTAGTATAAACAAAAAACACTTGTTCATGTTAGTTTATTTAATTTGATTTCATTTATGAGTACCTGAAAATGTTGTTTCATTAATAGAGGGAATACACAAATTGTAAATGTACATTTTGGGTCAAGGATTAAAAAAGGGGAAACACATGAGTAAATGTGTAAAACAAAGTTGGCAACTTTCAATAGATTTGAGTTTGAACTTTTGAAAATTAATTTGACATGGTAAGAGCAATAAAAAAAAAGGCGAAGTTCATTATTAATTTAAAAGAAATTGGTTGTGTATTTTAAACTAGATTTAGTTATTAAAGCAATATTAAAAATTTTAAGCAATTACTTAAAAAAAAAATATCAAAGAAGCTAACTTCGGCTCTGCCGAAGTTTGTATACCCTTGCAGCAAAATAATTGGTATAAATGTTTAACAAAATCAAAAAAAAAAACAAAAAAGAAAAAAACACATATAAAAATTTTCACTTCTTCACCGAGCATTGAACCATCAAACACCGAAGCCCATTGTGCCAACGATCTCCACATACTACGCCACCGTCCTAATTCGATATATAAGCAAACCCATTGCATCTCGCTCTGTCAATTTTGTTCTGTGCAACAACACAACGCAAATGTTTCTGTCTCTCTCACACACCGCGTGGTGACGAATTTTTGCATATGTGTGTGTGTGCGTGATTGCTTGGAATTTGTTTTTGTTTCTTTGCTGCCAAAGAAAATTGCTTATTTTACTCGAGGTACCTCCACGTTTTAGTTAATAACTCCGGTGATAATTATCCGATCCGACTAATTTTTAAACTTGATCTGGATGATCGATTAAGGAACTTAACTTTTCATGTTTCAACCATGTAGCTTAAAATTTAAGCTCGAAAACGTCTGGCTAAACAGACAGACGGACAGACGGACAGACGGACAGACGGACGGACGGACGGACGGACAGACGGACATGTCTCAATCGACTCGGCTGTTGATGCTGATCAAGAATATATATACTTTATGGGGTCGGAAACGTATATTTCTATGCGTTACAAACATCTGACCAATTTTATAATACCCTCTGCAAGGGTATAAAAACTGATAAACAACAAATAAAGATTAAAAAAGAGTTTTACACAGTGAAACTAAACTCAGAACTAGTTTGGACTTATAGGAAATCAAACTAGAAGGGTGGGCTAACTTCGGCTGTGCCGAAGTTCGTATACCCTTGCAAACTGTTAATTAACAATTACACATTTATAATGTGACAAAATCATTAGAAAGCATATAAATCAAATGTTCGTAGCTTGAGAAAAAAAGTAATTCGACAAAAAAAAAATTTTTGGGCCGATTGTTCCTATGGGAGCTATAGTATATAGATGACCGATTTTGCTGAAACTTAGCATTGACATTTCTATAAATACTAAACTTCCAAAAACCAAGTTTCGTGACAATCGCTTTCAAAACACCCAAATTATTGCTCTGAGACTATATTCTCGACCGATCGTTCCTATGGGAGCTATATGATATAGTCAACCGATTCTGATAAAACTTGGTGGATTTGTTTGAAGGTGTATTAAACTTATGAACACCAAATTTCGTAACAATTGATTGAAAAACAACAAAGTTATTGAAGTGTAATTCTATTTTTGACCGATTGTTCCTATGGAAGCTATATGATATAGTCATCCGATCGGAATAATTTCGAGATATACAATGCCTGCAGAAGCCTGGGTGCAAAATTTCAGCACTGTAGCTTAAAGGGTTATATTAATATACCCTTGCAAGGGTATAAAATTCGAATCATTGAAGAACATAAATTATTGATTAATGCCAACTGAACAATTTAAATGAAATTTGTTTCAATTTGTAGGTACAATATTGTAGTAATTGTATTAAAATTGACACTTGATAAAAATAAAGTGATTCGATAACTAAAACTGAGAGACAAGACACAAGGAGCAACTCCAAACTGATTCAGATGAAACTTTTCATATACAATCTAAACTATATTCAGACTTATTACTTGAACTAAAGCTTAGTCTTTGGCTTGATATACTGAAAGGAAATTGAGATTGATATAGTGTTTGAATATACTTACTACTAACTATAAAATTTGATCCCTTTAAGGTTAAAATTAATGAGCAAAAATAAGTAAATTCGAAGTAAGAACTAAAGAAAATCCACAAATTTTCTGAGAGCCCAAATATCTAACACTTTAAAAGTACCAAAATTGAAAATAGTTTTAAAACGCAATTCCAATACAACTTCAATAACAATTTCACTTTTAAAATGGCTTAGTGAAATAGCTGAGAATTTTATAATGGCAGAATATCCTCTGATCGATTTATGAATTTTAAACAACAACAAATTTTTTGTTTGCCTTCATCAGCAGCAAACAAAATTTTCTTATGAGCCAAGTTTTATGCTTGCACATAATTTTTGCGAAAACCTATAACTATCTGTACACACACACACACACACACTCACACAGAGGTGATGACAAGAAGAAGGCTGAGCAAAATGAGGGAGAGAGCTAGGGGCGGGGAACCGGAACCAAGCCACTCACTCAAACCACTTTTAATTGCATTTAATTAGCTGTTCGACTTTCACTTTTTAGTTTGGCCCCAATTTTGACTTTACACTTTGTTATCGTCGTCCGTACTCCTGGCCAAGGAGCGCCAGGCGCAAAAAGAAAGAATGGAAAAAGGAAGAGAAAATTCTTAAAAAAAAAAAAAAAAATGTATATAGAAGTTGACCGACATAAATTTCATTAATTAGTTGAAAATTTGCTTGAACATTTTTGAAGATTTGTTAATGTTGGTTGGCCTGGTCCAATTTTCTTCTACTTTTTTTTTTTTTTTTCTTTTCTGGGGCCATTTTCATCGTTGGTCATTAACAAAATATTTATGATGCTTGTTTGAAGTAAGTAAATTGCAAAAAGCTGGCCAGGATTAGCATGTAATTAGGCTGGAAAAATGAAAACCGCCTTGAGCTTAAGATGACGTGATCCCTAAATTTTTTATACAATTCAGCTTGAGACATTCATTTTATCCACCCCATACCAGAAAGGGTATATGAAAATCATCAAATTGGCAGAAAGGAAACCCAAGCCCGACCCTATTATATATATATATATATTGCATAAAAATGGCGGATAAATCAACTTATGTAAAAACGTTTGCAAATTAATGTTTTGCCTATGGGTGCATCTGGGTGTTGATGTGAAAGTAATTGTGAATGATATGTGAAAGTAGGGGTGGGTTGGGGGGTAATAAACCGTTTGTTGTAACCCTTTTGGCTAAAGTAAGTGTGAATGAGTTGTACAAAATCAAATTAGCCAAACAATTGCCTACTAACGAACGCATGAATGTAAGTTTTGCCTCCGGGCTACTTGTATCCTTTTATGAGAGAGGGAGAGGGAGAGAGAAGGGGACAATGAATTCAATGTATTAGTATATAGAAGTCGGCTTACAACTTGCAAACCGTTTTAAGATTAAACCCTTATGAATTCACTTGGCCATTTACCATAAGTATTTCATAGCAAAGTTTTAACATCCTTCGCTTGGGCTCAAGTTTTCAAGCAACGAAACGGGAAAAGTCTCAGCTTGGGCAACTTTAAGGATCACTTTAAGCCCTAGACATCAGCAATGTTTGATAAACAAACAAACTTGTCTAATGTTCTACTTTCTCACAGTTTTCTTCTCCTTTTTTATGTTTTTTTTTTTCTTTCTGTGTTATTTTGTGGCTCAAGGATATGCCAGACATAAACCAAAAGCACAACGCCCCGATGCCTTTTCGATTCGATGGCAGGAAACTCATTTCATCATTGACAAATTCTCCCTCGGTTATTGAGAAGGAAAGATTGAGAGAGACAGTGAGAGCGAAAAGGGAAATAGAACAAAAAGACCCAAAAAAAAAAAAGAAGAGAAAGAAATAAACCCACAAAAATTGGCAACCTACTGAGAAAATGGGGATAAATCAATTGAAAAATATTAATGAATTATTTATGAGATAGGACAGCCAAATAGAGAGAATAGAACCAGGGATGAATGAGCGGGGCATGGCGTTGGGCATGCTGAACCGCAAAAAGCCAGACCAAACCTCTAGAGGAAATAACCACAAACACACACAAAAAAGAAAACGCCAAATCGGCCAAAAGAAATAACTGTGGAAAAATTACGCTGGAGACTAATAAAACAAGATTATTGCGGTATAACCACAGACAGTTGCTAAAGTTGAGAATGGAGAAGTTCTGCCTCTAGCTCTTGTGTTTTTTTTTTTTCATTTCTCTCTCTCTCTGTGGCACCTCTGAGCGGCATGCAGCTAGACAATGAGCCAGTCATAAATCACTGGCCACAGAATGGCGTAAAGTGAAACGCGGACAGCGTAAAACTGCAATTCTGTGTGGGCAATGCAGAGCTCACACACGCACACACACACACACACACTTACTAATATATCCTTATGCATTGCAGAAGGATGTGGCTGGAGCAAAAACCAACTGGCATGCATTAAGGCAGTTTGCTTCAGTCATGATGACGATGATGATGATGATGATGACAATCATAATTATGCCAAAATACTGCAATATTTCTTTGGTCAAGGCACGCACATCACATAAATATATATAAGTAGAAATATAAATTTTGTGTAAATATTCAATATTGACAAAAATCAATAAGAAGAGAAGAAGAAAGGAATGCCTTTGATTGCAAGGTGTCTGGAATTCAATTTGTTTTGTCACGTTGTCAAATTGATATGATGTCGTTTACTTTTTATTATTGTATTAAACCAGGAATTTTTCATAGTATAATAAACACAATTGGTTGACGAATATGTATTTAGCTTTAATTATTTTCAAATAAAAACATCTTTACCAAAAATTAATTAAATCCCAAGTGTTAATGAAATATGTAATGATATTTATATATCGGAATTCCTTAAATTGGTCAGACAGCTCAACTAGGAAACAGGAAACCAATTGTATTGAAATACAATTGAACTTTTTCATCCATTGCCACAAATAACACACACAGATGGTAGTAGGAGATGACATAGATATAGCTTATCCAAGTTATTGGTTTTCATTTGAGAGCAAGCAATCTGTTGCCCTTGACAACAAATGGTATCTATCATTGGAGAATTTAATAATCATAGGACAAACTAAAGTTTAAATTTGTCAAGAATGCGTAAGAGACGCGAGTGGGGAGAGAACATTTGGAGAATATGCTTGGGAGAGATCCAGGGAAGTGCTGTTCAAGAAGCTGATGAGTGCAAAGGTAAAGCAGAGAGACCTTAAGCTAGTAAAGTGTAAATAATAAGTTATCATACACCTTTATTAAATAAACCACTTATATATTTGACAAATTCGATAGAAAGTCAAAATACATTAGTCAAATTTTCTTTTTCTCATAACAAGTTAATTGAAGATAGAAAATGCAAATTGAGTTTAAGTAGAAACTAAAGATTTATGCAAATTTAGAAAGCATTATTGTTGAAGCATTATATCGGACTTATTTTTCAATTTTTCCAAATCTTTTTCTTTTTTTTTAAGATTAATCTCTATCAGATCGCTTACGAAGTGCAATTCCTATTCGACACTTTCGAAAACAAAGAATGGAAGCTGTCACTTAGCACATTTATCGTAACAAATTGAATAGATTTATGCAAGAGGAAAATTTTGTAGTATTTTTCCCCAAGAGCAATAAAAATTTAATACAATTTTCATGCAAACAAGAGTAATAACAAATTTGAACAAATGAATTGCTCGTGTTGCTGCATTGCCTTTGCCTCTGTCTCACTCTCTCTCTCTTCCTCTCTCTTGGTGTCCAGTGTTGGTTATGTAGTTTGCATTATGCATTAAATGCAATTTGAACTGTTAAAAGCATACTTTTAACGCCATTCAGTGCTATGGCATGGGCGTTTATGGCTATTTTTGCTTATTTTCGCACGCACACGTAAACATAATTTGCATTGCTGTGAAATATTATGGCAGTGGCTAAAAAGTATGCAACAGCAATTTTTTATTATTACGCTAAACAAACAACAACAACGAGAAGAACAAGAAGGAGAAGGCAAAAAGTTGTTCAAGTGGCAAACAGAAAGAGAGAGCAAGCACTTACCGTTATAAAATGGCCAAAGTGAATGTTGCTGTTGTTGTATTATGCTAAAAACTAACGCCATTATAATAATAACTGCTCGCGTCCTGCTTTGGTGGCTTCTTCTAGTTGTTGTTGTTTTTATTGTTGTTACAGTTTCTGTTGCTGATGCTGATGCTGCTGCTGCTGTACCGATGCCAGCAGCAGCAGCTTGGCTTGGATTATGACGTCGCCGTGCTGCAGTGACGTCGTTGCTGCTGCTGATGTTGCCGCCATTGGCGCCGCATAAATTTATATTGCGAATTTGTTTATATTGTTGTTCGTGATGTTGCTGCTGTTGTTTTTTGTTTTGTTGTTTCACAATAACTATTGCCTCAGGCATCCAGCTACAGTTAATAGTTTTTGCTTTCGCTTGAGTTTTATTTGTCGGATTTTTATACGAAATTGCTTGTTGCTGTTGCATTTAGGTGTTGCTGTTGTTGTTGTTGCCACTGTAGCTGCTAATATTGCCACTATTGCTGATATTTCTACTGCCGCTGCAGTCGCCGTCAATTTTAACATCATACTGAGCCATTTGTTGGATATTTATTTTTTATTCTTTTGTAAGAATTTGTTTTATTTTACTTTTTACTTTTATTGCTGCTTGAAAATTATCAATAAAATGTTCTTGTTGCTATTCCTCTCTATGCGGGTCAACCACCATTAATAAGCAAATTGATTGACATTAAATGGTTTTCGCTTTTTATGATCAACTTTTAACAAAAAGTAATCAGTTTTTTAGTTTAGCTAATTGTGAAAGAACAAAATTTATCGAAAATATTATGAATATTGTTTCTGATATGACTAAAGTACTTAGAGTTTATTAAATGACAATATATGGAAGATAATCAATTGCATTATATAGGGGAAGGCGGGGTATTTTGGGCCACGGGCACATATGACAGGTGCGAATGACTGTTATCGACTCGTCGTATGATTTCCATAATGAACAAGCGTGTGCACCGTCATTGGTACTTTGTTTTTTTTTTAAAAAAAAGAAATTGGATGCTCTCGATGTACACTCCGTATATGCCCTTATATTTTTTTTATTCCTGTGAATCGACGGAGGTAACTATGTTTTTAGTATTCGTGTGTATATTAGCTTTAAAAATTATAACGGGATTTTCCATGTATATGTTATTGTTGTTGTTTTTTGCAGCCATTTTCTAAAAATGAGGGTTCGGAGAATTGTGAGCCTTTTTTCTTGGGGAATTATGAGCCACTTGTTTCTTGACATTTAACGACATTTTTTAATGTGTTGAATGCTTCTGTATGCATACATACATACATTGCATACATTGCAACGTCTGCGATCGTACAGTGCACTTGAAATGTGCCAGAATAACTGAAAGTTATTGGACTTGCATAAATTGCATTTCAGGTGTATTGACGTGTGTAATTTTTTTCACTACAACAACCAATTTCTTAATTATTATTTATATTCTAGTGAAATAAATAAAATTTTACTAACAAAAATCGTTGTTTTTATTCAATTTTAAAAGTGACTCTCAATACCCAGAGAATTTTGAAAATCACGACAAATGGTATTTTTCGGAATTGCCTTAGAATTGCCTAATTTTCAAATATTCCATTAAACTGTTGTGACCAAATGAATGCTAGATCTTCATACTACAACACCCAGCACTCAAATTTGAAGTAAAACTTGTTTAAATAGAAAATTTCTGGCAATAAAAAAAGTGACTCAAAATACCCCACCTTCCCCTACAATTACATGGAGATTTCTTAATAATAGTTTGCTTTTAAAAGTTGAAAGTTCAAGTCTCGATGAATTTTAGCGTTCGAAATGTTAGTTTAAACTTAAAAAATAAATGAACAAAGTTTTTAGTTTACTTTTCTTAATGCTTAACAATTTTTATTCTACCTGTGAAAACTTATCTGTCTAGGAACTTTATTCCTAGCTACATTTTAAAAAAATTCCACACAAATATAAAAATGTCATTATTCTTCTCTAAACTGAAATAAAAACAATATTGTTTGACTTTAGGGCTATTAACTAACACATGCGACCCACTTTAAAGTAGTTTCTAATGACTGTTAGGAATACAATAATTTCAATTGCAGGTCAACATTGAAACAATGTATTTTACTACAATTTTCTGTATACGGATATGGGCAAAAAAAAAAAAAGTGACCAAAATGTTTTACTGCTAATTGCTAAAAATTTACTATACATTTGCATGGATATCTAAATTTCATAGCTTGGCCATTCTGGTAATTACATTTTTCACACTCACCCAAATATATGTATATAGTACTACACAATATACAAACATATCTCTGACTAATCAGAAAATTGACCCCAAAGGCTTCTTTTTGCTATTTATTTATTTTTCATTGTTTGGCCAGTTCAAGTGCAAAGCAATAAATCTACACCGAACAGAGACGAAGAGAACAAAATGGCAAGAATAGCAAAGTGTTTCGTGTTGAATTTCATTCGCTGCATCATTAATTACACAATTTTGTTGCTATGTTTTTAAAGCAAGGCACACGGTGGGGCATGCCACCAGGCCGCATGCGGTCGCAGCTCGATAATAAATCATTTACCTAGCGTTCGGATTCAAAATGAAAAAACAAAAAAACTTAAATAAAAGTAAAAGTAAAGGCAAACGAGCTGAAATGAAATCAAAAAACCACAATGTTTACCCCTTTGTTACCCACAAATGCCGCTCGGTTGGTTTTTTTTTCTTCTCTTTTTTGTGCAATGGCAACTGATAAGGATTAAAAGGATAACTGCACAATACAAACAACAAACAAAAAAAAAAAACTACTCAACACAAAAGAGGGTCAATGGTGAAAAGTGCAAATAGGCAACAACAAAAGCAAACAGCACGGCAAATGGGAAAATGAAGTCCTTGGCTTACATAGCGTATACGTAATATGAGACAGAAAATGTACAACAAACGAGCCACGAATGCAATTAAATTAGAGTAAAGTAACAAATGGCTTAAATAACCAGAGACTCACAGAAAGTGCGGGAGTGGTGGGGCAAGCGAAAGAGTAAACCAAACTGATAGAAAAATGGCAAAAGTGGCAAAAATGAGAAGAAGAAGAAGGGGGTGGTGGGGGAGAAAAATGGAGCAGGTAAAAGGTAAAAGAGCCACGTAAAAGCACCAAGTAAATGGGCTAAACTTTGGCATAGAAACATCGACATGAAAGAACAAAAACAAAAAGAACAAAAGTGAAAAGCAAAAATAGAAAGTGCTGAAAGTTCTCCAGCGAAAGCAACAGATGAACTAGGACAAAGCAATAGAAATGAATTTAATAACTTTAGGATTTAAAGGTAAAACAGAAATAAGGGACAAAAGAAAAGGACAGTATATAAGTGTGTAATGATATATATATAAATAAATATATGTATTATATTATGTACATACAAATATTGAAAGAGGATATTGATTTTCGGTAAACTTTACCTTAGGGCTAGGAATATTGTTACAAAATAAAATGAATTCTGTTTCTCAGTTTTTTTTTCTTAAAATTAAATGAAGGAAATTCATACTGATACAAGATATTGAAACTGATAATAGAGAAAAGATGTTGATACTGATACAAAGAGATAAAGATATGATTTTCTAAAATTTAATGAAATAATTTTTTGTAATAAGACAGATACAAAACGGTTGAGATATGTTTCTTCATAAGTTGATGAAGAAATATGGATTAGAAAAAACTTTTACTTCAATTCACTTCTAGTCATTATTCTGTCTACTTAATATAAATGTAAACAATTTATTATAAATTTAAACAATAGATCAACTATTTGTCATCACTATCTTATAATTTATTTCCTTTTTTACACATTTAAAAGAAAATCTACAAAATCAGTTAGTAAGCTGACTAATCTGGCCATAAATTTGTAAACATATAAATTTAGATAAATTTCAAAGGAAATCAAAGTAAAGACGAACAACAAAACCTCTTAGAAGCTAATTTTCACGACTTTACTCAAATCAAAGTACAATAATTTCTAGTTTCCCTAGAATGTTTTGCAAAATGCAAAAGCAAAAAAAAAAAAACTGACTTTAATATTTCTATTTCTACAAAGGAAATTTAATTAAAAATTCGATAGAAATATCTCTCTATGCCTTGCGCCTAGCGTATTTTTGTTCCACCCACAGCTCCAAATTCCATTATATTACAAATAAGTAATACTTATTTACGTCATTTGCCTACCAACACCCCGCCCCCGCTACACCAGTTCCCAATTAAAATAAGTACAAACGGAACGTAAAATGATTTACATTTTCAAGTGAAATAAATACTATAGATACATTTTTCATGTTCTTTGTCTTGTAATTACATGGCAAAGAGAAAGAGCGAGGGATTGGGGACCTTAAGAAGAGACCAAAAAAATTGTACTTATTGTGTGACTTTTTGTTACCGTCTCAAGGCAACAGGATGCCGCGCTCTTGAAAAGCTGCTTACGATTGACACCTGGCCAACGGTAGAATGGGTTGGGTGGTGGGTTGGATGGCGGGAAAAAGGGAAGTGGCTTTACTTTTAACAAACTTTTTTTTCTGGTTTTTTTTTTTCTTTTTCTTGGTTGTTGCCTTGGGTATTGGCAGAATCAATCAAGTTGGTCAGGCATGCGAATGACATAGAATTTTATTCATTTGTCTGAGCTAGGTCGAAGGTCAGCAGCTTAAATTGAAAATCACTTGAAGAAGAAAAAAAAAAGAAATAAGGCACTTATATCTTAACAAAACAAAGATGGAAAATCTTTAAATTATATTGTAAAGAATATAGTTTTTTTTAATTTAAACAAAACCTTTTTGTTTTACTTAATAACAACAAATAAGACGACGACAACAGTGTAAGTTTTATGACTTGGTTAATTAGCTTCCTTGGAAGTTTGATCTTATAATGATTATGAATAATTGAATAGAATCCATTATGAGTTGCGAGTGCATGCATAACTTTAAGCCAACAAATTAGTTAGTCTGTCTGTCTATGTATGTATGTGTAAGTGTGCGTATGTTTCTTTATGCTAATCTACGCATACAACTCGATGAAATTCTGTAGAATAATGCACTTTGACAGGCATTTTCCTTACATTCTCTCCCCCGACCACTATTACTGGCTTTCCTGTATCTTGTAGTAGTTAGGTCCTGGCAAGCCGCTTAACCTTAGTTCATGTTCTCAGCTTTAGTATACCTCCAGCTGACGCTGTGGTTACCTCACACACACATACATACACCCAGCTAAGATTTACCCCCAAAATTGGTAGAAGGTGCAGCAAGTAGACGATGGATAATAAAAACCAGTTTCCTGAAAATTGCTCTGGCATGTGCTGTTGCAAAAAGGTTTTTAATCTTTATGAAGCATATTTCATATATGTATCGCATGTTTTATATATCTGTGCGTGTGTGTGTGTTTTTTATGCTCAAGCTTACACGAAAGCATATGCATAGAATACATAACATGGCATATTATTTAGGTTATTAAAAAGCATTTTATTCACTTTTTTTCAAAGAATATTGATTGACTTTCTTTTAACGCAAACATGTATTAATGCTGAAAAAAAAAACAATTTCTTTATTTTGAATTCGTTTGTCGACTTTCCAGGAATTTAAAATTATTTTTATAACAATTTTTAGAGCTTTAGCTTTGCCTGAAGTTTATAATATTTATAAAGAACTCTTAGAAAAGAGAAAAGAGAACCAATGCGGATTATTTGGAATTGTTATAAAAATGTTGTAAGCATTTTAAATTGAAAAAAAAAAAACCCTCTTAAGTTAAACAATCGGAAAAGCGGAAAGAAAAGAAAACAGATCCAAAGTTTTACTAACATTGAAACTCTAATGCTGTTTATCTGAATGGTATTAAAACAAATTTTTCCAGTAAAAAACACAAGCCACGGCAATTATTTCATATATGTTAAATCTAAAAGATATTTTTGACCCTTTCTCACAAAAACAAAGTTTGCCACTCATTGCAAAGTATCATTTATTTGCTTAAATAACTTAATTTGGTGTAAGAGTCTTGAAAATTTGTTGGCTTTAAGTGGACAAGCTGTTATTCATTCAAACCATATGTTGCACTGATTGTCTATAACTATAACTTTCTCTCTACCGTCCTATCATCTTTAAGCCTGCTAATCCATGGTAACAACAACAAAACTGTGAACAACTTCCGCACTTCACCCACTCACACACAAACACACACGATGAACACAAACAGTAAACACAACTCAAACACCTCCCGAACCACCCAAATCAGCAAAAACCAACCATCCAACCATCCAACCAACCATCCAACCAACCAACCAACCGGCCAACCGAACGAACAACCCAACTAAATAAACACTTTTCCATGCACTTGTCGAACAAGCGTTATTAAAGCCGCCTTCTTTCATTTGGTGGAGAAGATGGAAAAAAAAAGGCCCATCGCATGTTTGGGCCACATTTTGTAGGCTCAAATTTACGAGAACTCAATTCCACTCTGACACTCGGGACACACTGGCAAATAAAGCAAAGTAAATTGCTTGACGATTTTCGCGCAATTTTTTTTTTTTTTGTATTTTCTCTTTTATTTTTTATTTTAGGAACCCGAAAAAGTATGCTATGGTTTTTGAACGCCTCAATGCCCGTAAATCACAACGAATCGCCAAAGCATTTGCCAAACTAGGGTTAAATTTCATACATAGACATATAGCATATAAAATACATGTCGAAATTTTTTATTTATATTGACACAAACATGGTAAATGTTTGTTATTTCTTGTTGTTTTTTAGATGGTCACGCACGATTGCTTAAGCGATTTGGGTTACTTAATTTCATGGTTAATCCGTTACAAAATGTCAACTGTCAATTGTCAATCGTTCGCTAATTGCCGATGCATGTCCATAGTTGCCTGTTCGGTCTCATTGTCCAATGTTTCACTTCTCAAATATGCAGAAATCCTTGCATAAAAATGAATGTTTGCATGCTGTCAGAGTGATGAGTGCAGTGCGGCAGCTGATATGTTCCGCAATTGTTGAAAATGTTCATGAATATTTAAATTTCTATTGTTGTTTTCATTGTTTGTTCGACGGTTGTGGGCTCTTTGGGGATTTCTCACGTCAACCTCAACAACAACAACAACTACAACAACAAAGCAACAAGAATAACCACAAGAATCCATTGCTTGCCCTTGCCTCGTTAACGCACTTTCATTTTTTTTTTTTGATTTTGAGACGCACCACAACATGGCCTGCCTCAACTGCAACTTATGTAGATTACGCGAATATTTCTCTCGTTTCTTGGGTTTGTTTTTTTTTTTTTGTTATTTTTCCTCTTGACTGTTTTCTTTCTTTTTTTTTCTTTTTTTGTTGTAACGATTTCAATTTATTTTTACACGTGTCGCACTTCCGCAGCCCCTGAATGCCGTTAGACTACTGCTGCCGCTGCTGTGGCTGATGTGAGACAAGAGTTTGGTCTGTGATGACGATGATTCCCACTGCCAGTATAATAACGAGGAATAGGCCGAGACGACGACAACATCAATAGCAACAGTCACTGGTGAGCCGAAGGCATAGGTAGAAATCTGATAAAAGGAGCTTTACAACACCCCCGCCGACAAAACAAATTCGCCTCATTCCGAAAAATTTAACAGAATTGAAGGGATTTCCATAGAGATTATCACTGTTACAGCTTTACTGTTTACAGTTCTCTGTTAACAATGAACGTTTGTTAACGATGAGTAAAACCTGTTATTGCCATGATAATGTTCAATCGTTTGGCAAATTGATAAAAGTTTTTTGTGGTTGCAATATAATGGTAAGAGATTTGACATCTGCTATGTCTTTTGTAAATGTCTCCACCATTTTAATGAGCAATTTCGGAAAAAGCGAAGCATATGAGTATTACCCAAGATACATGTATATTACATGCGTACATATCTATTATATATAACTATGTATGTATATATCTTTTATTTGAACAAATACGTATAAGTTAACAAGTGTAGCTCCTGTGGTTGTTTGACTAACTGCAAACTGTTTTATCTATAAGTTAAGCGGATTTAGTTCTTGTTAATGTTAGACTAAAAGGACACAAATCAGTTGAATAATAATAAGTTTTCGTACTAGTTTTTTGCTTGTAAATGATTTAATGTAATGCCCAATCAAGACCTTCTGACAACACTTCTTACAAACATTGAAATGATGGACGGAAGGCCGAACTTACATTTATTGCTCAGTGTCCAATTCAAAATATTTTAATTTCTGTTTTCCCAGTTTTAATTCTTTATCTTTAATTTCACCTATGTTAAGTTTTAACCTTTAATAAACATTTCTTACTTTTTAAGAAATGAAAACCATGATGTCTATAGTATTAGCCACAAGTATTTAACTGATATTATTAAGCAAATTTAGCATAAGAAATCAGTCTAACAAAGAAAATATCTCAGAATAATATTTTGTTGTACTGTAGATGCTAAGACATAGCTGCTTCGATTCAAATTCCACAAATTGACTTTAACGTATTAATTCAAAGATATTGAGTAATTTTTGTTTATTTCCCAACTAAAGTTTTTTCATTTTCTTTTTTTTAAGCTGATCTAAAATATTACAGGTTATTTAAAACCAAATCCCCATTGTTTGTCGCTACTGCAGCCATTTTTCAAACATGTTAACATTGTACTAACATATCCTTTTTTTGGATTTCCCAATTTAGAACACTGTTAGCCAAATTAAATTGAGAACTAAAAAGGTTGACTACTAAAATTCCCATTATTTGTCGCCAGTTTAACAATGTTAATGTGATTACCGTTAGAACAAATGTTAAATGTTCAATGCTCTGTTAAAATTCTTAGCTATTTTTAACATTCTCAGTTGGATTTTTATTGCCTTTTGTGAGGGGTGGAATTTCCCATTTCAATGTCTTTCAATTACAGGGGTAGATTTTTAGGAGTTCAAGTTCAATTCAAATTATTGTACAATGCAGAGGAAATGACGGTTATATTTTTGAAATTTTTTAAATGAAACAAGAAAACTAGATGTAGTGCAAGTCCTAAAAGTTATCAATATTTATATTCATTCAATTAGTTTTTATTATTTGACCATTAGTTGCAACTTAGTAGCAATAACAATAACAATAACTAATAAATTAATAAGAAATTATAAAATTTCTTCCATTTCTTAAAAGATTCTCTTCATGATTAATTTAATGTGCCAGTGCATGATATATTGGTATAATTGATTATATTTTACAACTGCATTGCATTCGTGTCACCAATTAAATTTTACTTCCATACAAAAACTTTTTTCCTGCAACACAAATTTCATTGACATTTGCTACCAGTCATCGCGAAACTCTATCAAGTTATTTCACACACACACACACATCCACACTCTATCCCTTTCTCTCAAGGTGAACTCAATTGAATTCTCAACATTTGCACATCAATTATTTCACAAGCAGCGCGTCGAGTAAGCTTTTTATGGCGCCAATGCGGAACATAGAAAAAAGTAAAAAAAAAAAAAATATTATATAGATAGGCACATACTATATAGTACACACATACATACAAACATACATATATATGATGTGCCGGCACTGCAAACCAGTCAACCAAAAACTGCAACAGCACCAACAGCCATAGATGATGAAACTAACTGTTGGCAGTTAAATTTGGTAGTGGTGGAAAGTTTTTAAAAAATTTAAAGTAAATAATGTAAAACCACAACATCACATTATAAAGTGCTTTTAAATCAAACAGTTATAAAATGTCGATAAAAAATAATGAACTTATCATATTTAGAAATGCTTTTTAAGTCATTTTATCAACTAATTAGAGTTCTTTACCAAGTTAATTGATAAGTAATGTTGAGAGCTTTATTTATGTGAAGTACTTAATTTTAAAATTAGTTTAATTATCTTTAACAATAAAGCAATTTATCTTACAAAGACATACTTAACTAATCATTAAACGATTGCCAATTTGTAGTTAATTTGCATTGATTTCGAAAATCTTTTAGTTGCAACTTTTGATTGTTTTTCCTAATTTAATATTAATAACAAGAGTTATATGGTGTTAATCCTTACTTATATAGTTTTAATTTGCTGCATTTAAAATTATATAGCTAAAGTCCCAGCAAAATACTCCAATTGAAAATCATACAGGTCATAACTCTTTTTGCAATTCCTAAAAGGAATCGAAACTCTAGCCAAGTCAATGTCAAAATTGACAAACTCAGCGCAACGAAGAAGTAAAATAAAAACAAGCAACAGACAAACAAAAACAGTTTGAAATTCACTTTGCAATGATGAAGTTTGTATACCCTTCTTTTTTCGATATATACTTTATTCCATTAGCCTTTAGAAAAAGGATAATTTTGCATTCTAAGAACAAAATACTGCAAGATACAAGTTGACATCTCCTAACATGAGAAATATTCCAAAAGATTTGTGGTTTCTGTTTGAGTAGTTGAGTACGAGATTAGAAATCAGATTCACTTTACATTATAAAGTTTATATATCATGATATATTATATATCACAAAAGATATAAAATGAGACTAAATTAATCTGATTGCTGAGATGATGAAAAGTGTAATAAAAACTAATTTGCTCTGATTAACAGAATCATGCTTAAAATAATCGCTAAAATATAAACTTAACATTGAAACAATAATACAATTGCTAACAATAGTTAATATACCCCCTATCTACAAAAGGTACAAAAAAGGGTATCTCACAATTGTGCTGATGAATTTGTGGCAATGGCATAAATCCAATGACAAGCATTGAAAAAATGTTCCAGCTAATACATAAAATAACACAATGCAATACCAGAAATATGAAAAACTCCCACAAAAAAAAAAAAAAAGAAAAGAAAAAAATACAAAAATATGAATAAAAACGAAAACGGGGGGAAAAAATTGGCAGTGAATTTTTTTTTTTTTTTGGTTACCACGAATTTTGGCGCCAAAGCCGAATAGAAAAATAACAAAAGTAAAATGAAGAATATAAAGAAAAGAAAAAATAGAAAACAAATCGTGAACTCAACAGAAACGTCGCTGGAAATTTATTCAGTCAACGTCGAAGTTCATTTGAGTGTCATAAATCAGTTGGTTTTCCATGCTGCCACCCAGAACCACCCAAAGGCGCAAATGGCAAAGAATTTGTTCGTGGTGGTATTGGTGTCAGTTTGGGCGTGGGATTGGGCGTGGGCGTCGTAGGGGCATATAAATGACAACTTTGACTATTGGCTGCCATTGCACGTACAACAAAAACTGCAGCTTGGGCACGATTCTATTTTGCTATGCCGACTTGGATGATGTTGCCATGGCCATGGAGTATGTATTTGTGCAACGGCAAAAAGGAAAAGAGCCAAAGAACAGAGAAGAAAAAAAATATATTTTGGAAATCGTTGCTGTGTGGAGTCAAATGTCAGGAGAAATCCTGTCGAACAGACACACACACACTCATACACATTCTGAAGAAATATCTCCAACTAACTTTGTATAATATGTAAAAGAAGCGAAAACGATAAAGAAATGAAGCAAGCAAGTCCCTGCCGACATTAAGTATACCCTGTACCAACTAGTTATATTAAATAAAATAGAATATCCTCGAAATCGCCATCAATTTCATGCAAAGTTCCCTTAAACATGCAGCAACAGCGAACGCATGCTATCTCGCTCTTTTTATCTGCCAATGCCGACTTGGTATTTCAGTACAAAACGGATATAGGCATATCTCCGATGTTTATTGTCCGATTTTGATCAGCTGATCCAATTTGGGTACATAATTAGGTGTGCCTAGTAAAAATATAATAATATCGTTTTTTTTTAATTGCGGGGGCGGAAGTATGCGAGGCTAAAATTTGAAAGAAACTTGATCTTCTCACCAAATTTGGTAGCTCTAGCTCTTATAGTCTCCGAGATCTAGGTGTTCATACGGACAGACGGACATGTCTCAGTCGTCTCGGCTGTTGATGCTGATCAAGAATATATATACTTTATGAGGTCGGAAACGCTTCCTTTTGCCTGTTACATACATTTTAGCGACTTTAATATACCCTTTTACCCTATGGGTACAGGGTATAAAAACACTTTTTCCTTGTTATAAATCAATTTGAATTGCGCGACAAACAATTGCAACAGGATTCAGGACAAAAGAATAAGTATATTTACTAAGGCGTAAAATTTTTTTTGTTTATTTAGGCAATTTAGCAAAAAGAGAACTTTTATTCTCCAAGGACCATGAACTTAAAAGTGTCTCAACGATTTCAATGATTCCTTTTTCATCCATTTACTAGTTTATGTTGCTAAACGAATTCGTTTATTCAAATTTTTATCCTCCATTTATACACTAAAAGGGTAAACTAAGTTTATATATAGACTGAAAAGTGAATATATTATTTTTAAATGTGGAATACATTTTAAGCAAAAAAGGAATAGTTGTAGGGCGGCTAAATTTGGATGTACTGAAAGTATTTAAAGTCTTAAATAAGGTTACGATAATATGAGCTCATTTTGATAACCAAAATCTGTACACTTTTTTGAATTGAACTATAATATAACAAAGATACTCTTAAAATGTATACGTAATCCTTCCTAAAAGATATTTCCGAATATATGAATAAAGAAGAAAATAGGTTGTAGGTGTTAAAATTCAAAGAGAAATTCAGTTTATTCTTCCATACATTCTTTAAAATCAGATAACAACATTAATCAGTATGTCCAAAAAATTTTAAATTTTTTATTAAATGAAAAATTAGTTCTTATTTATATCAAGTTCTCTTCTAGCCAAGTAGAAACGAAACAAATTATAATTACGATAAACAGGATAAGTTGACTGACTAGTTAGTTTCTCTTAGATTTGCTTTAGTTGTAAGTTTTTTAACTTTTAGCTTATTTGAATTTATTTATCAAAGCGAAATGATACTATTAAACGACTTGCATGTGTATATGACTCACATTCTTTGGGGCCTACGAATAGTAAACGTTGAAAAAAATGAAACTGAGATGGTCTTGAAAAATCTACTTCAAATGTTAATCAAAAATATCATTTAAAAAGTAAGTGCAATATAGAATAAATAGAAGACATTAGATCGAGTCAAACCTTTTGCTTTTTCATAAGAGATAAAAGCTTCTATATCTATGGCATTATCTTGAAATATAGTATGTTTTGTTGGTACTACATGTCTACATTTCCTTTCGTTGAAAGTCAAAATAATCCTCACCTCTCCACCTCTTAGTCTTAATACATATGTATGAACATCTGTTGGCACTTTCTGCTTAAGAGAAAGAGATTCATTGAGACTTAGAGATTATATAGCAGAAGACTTTCCACTTCCAAGAAACTTCAATTCTTTGAAATTTTGTTAAATTTCGATTTAAATCGTTTATTTATTTTTTGACCAAATATTTTCACTATGCAATACTTCAACACTTTCAACTTTCATCTCAAGCTACTTCAAAAACTTTGCCCTTTTTCGTGTATATGTGTGTGTGTGTGAAGGGGGTTTCAAGATTGGAGTCTTGCTAAGTACTAGAATGACCACAATAGCAGAAACTGGAGGAAGAGTAGCTCAATTACACCTGAAAACACCTTTCTCACTTTGCTACACTCCAGAGTCCGGGGCTAAGTCGACAAACTTGAAGAAGTCAAGAGTGAAATTAAACAAGAAGGAGAAGGAGAAAATAAAGCTAAACAAAAAACGAAAAAGAAAGAAGGCCAACAGCAATAGCAAAAGCGACAACAACAACAACAACAGCAACAACAAAAACACCTTTAGCAAAAACGTAAGCATTTTCGAGAGCAAGCAAAATGATGTTGGAACTAAAACTCATAACGGAAGTGATGATGATGCTGATGATTTCCGCAAACAAATATTTCGTTTGTTGTGTTAACAAGAGGAGAGGAGAGGAGAGGAGAGGGGTGATATGGGGTGGTAATGGAAGGAAGGAAGATAGCACAAAAAAAAAGCGAACCAAAACAAAATGAAGAAAGAAAGAGCAAGGATCAACATTAGCCAAACATTTTAAGCTTGGTTTGGGTTGTTCCACTGCCGCCAGGTATAATATGCCAAGTGTAAAGACTATACACACACACACACACACACACATCCAGCCAGGTGTATGTGAGGGTGTGTGCGAATGTGTGTTACCTTTTCGCATACAAAAGTGTGCGCATGTGTTTAAATTTTTCACTAACCATCCTTTTCACTCCACCCGCTTCTTTCTTCATTGTTTTGCTTCCGGTTTGTGGTTTTTGTTTTTGGCAGGCTGCAGCAAAAATGAGCTCAGTGGGTTAAATGGAAACATCTACAGAGACAAACGCACACACACACACACACACACACATATACATCTTTTTATTCTCATTTTCATTTTTAGTTATGCAAATGGGTTAGGCGCATCCAAAATACAAACAAAAAAAAAAAAATAAATAAAAATAAAACAAACAAAAAATTTGCAAATAAAACAGAAATATAAAATATGAAAGTCCTTTGCCAACTGGGACTAGCACTGCAAGCAGCTCTCCTGTGCTTGACACTTGCAGATTTAGCGCTTCATTTGCAGTGCCCGGCAGCAGCACCAGCACTTGGCAGAATGGGAATGGCATCCTGGGTTAGGATATGGGTTCAACCATATCCTTATTTCTTGTCAAGTTTTTTTTGAGCAAGGCAACAACAATTGTTTAATAACAAACTGAGGGTTTAAATTTCAAGAAATTAACCAAATAATTTTGTTATTACAATGTACAACATATGAAGTTTCATTTGATATTGTCAAAATCATGGATACAAGCCAAGCGATTGCCATTTGTATAGAATCTGTTTCGGGTTTTCAAAAAGAAACATAAAGTTCATTCAGATTTTTCATTAGACTAGCTAAGTCTATCAATCCCAAAGAAATAGAATGTCAAGAAGTGGCTGAAACCGTTTAAAAGTTTTATTGTTTATTGTTCAAACTAAATACATATTTTTCAAACTAATAAGTAAAAGTAGTCAATTAAAAATTGTTTAAACTTCAACCAATAAGTAAATGAAGCAAGCAAGTCGTCCCTGCCGACATTGAGTATACCCTGTACCATTAAGTGATATTAAATAAAGTCAAACACCATCGAAATCGCCATCAATTTCTTTCAAAATTCACTTTAACATGCACCAACAGCGAGCGCATGCTATCTCGCTCACTCTTACCTGCCAATGTCGCCTTTAGGAATTCAGTACAAAATGCATATACATACGTATATCTCCGATGTTTGCGGAAGTGGGCGTGGCAAAAATTTGAATTAAACTTGATTTGTGTACAGTGTGTAGACGAATCTACAAACCAAATTTGGTAACTCTAGCTCTTATAGTCTCCAAGATCTCGATGTTCATACGGCTAGTGATGCTGATCAAGAATATATACGTTATGGGTCGAAAATGTATATTTCTGCCTGTTACATACATTTTGGTGACTTTAATATACCCTTTTACCGCATGGGTACAGGGTATAAAAAGTAAGCAGGTATGACAAATTGAAAATCAGCATTAATTAACTTGTACAAAATAAGTGCCAGGACAACCAGTCAAGGAGAAAAACTTTAAATTTCAGGACATTCTAAATGGCACATTTTGTAACTGAAAGATTGAGAAAATGGAGATACTTCATTATACTTTCTAGGTCAAAATAAGTTGCAGATTATATAAGCCCGTTAAAAATCAAAATGAAAAGTAGCTTCAAAGTTAATAGATTAAGAAAACTGTAAACAAATGTATAAAAAACCGTATTCAAAGTCATCACCCATCACCCTTCACCCATCTTAGATATTAAATAGAGAATATAAAAATAATATTTTCGAAAACTCAACACCCCAAAATAATATTGATATGGGTACCAGGTCACACTAGCACTGACTTCAGGGCAATGAAACAGCGGACCGGGCCACCAAGAGAGCTTACCGTGTTTCATATACAATTGAACAAAACCTTAACCACAAAGACCCAACAAAGTACATAAAGGGTATCATCCTCAAACAATACAAAAGCGAAGTTTGGAGGAATACTTCAGACCATTATAAGACAATTAATATGTATGAACCAAATTTCGGTAAGAAACTCACAAATAAAAATAGACAACAACATTAAACGAACCGACATCACTTAATTTCAAAGTCTACAATTCGGACACACAAAACTTACCCATGAATTCTTATTCAAAAAACAACCTCCTCCACAACGTATAAATTGTAAGAAAAAATTTCAATAAATTGTCAAAATTTTCTGAAGAACTTTCAATGCAATATTGGAAACAATTTGTTGAGCAATAACTACAAAGAAAGTATGAGAACTTAAAGCAAAACTGTTATTAAGTAGCCAAAAAATTTCTAAAAAACTTTAGAACGGTTACACAAAAAAAACTTCAATATTCCTTCCTATATACTTCATTATACATATTTTTCAAACCAGAAATATATTGTACACTATTTGTTTACATTTTAAAGTAACTAACCATTAAAATTGATGTAAAAATGTTATTTTCTATAGTTTATCAATATTTGTCGAAAGCTCAATGCAACAGTAAAATGATTTCATCAATTTTTCAGTAAATGCCGAAAATCGTTAAATGCAATCAAAAATTCAAAATGCCAATAATCCAACCATCTATCCATTCATCCATTTATCCAGTTTGTCAGTGCCTGAAGAGAAAACTCTTTCCCTTTGTGATATGGCAAGTTAATTGCTTGTATTTGCGTATATTGCATGAATAATTATGTCCTTTTCACAAAAGGCAATGAAATCCGCGAGCTAAATACAAACAAACATCATGGATGGTAATTTGCGGGGTGTTGGGGGTGTTAGGGGTATGGAGGCAAAAGCGTTAGAAAATGTACATACATAAATGAAATTGAGCGCAAATAATAAGGCATTGAGAATGATATTGACTCGGCAAACGGACATGGACACGCATCCAGAAATGTAGGCAAAGAAAGCGATTAGCAGCCAACTCAATTTATGCAATGGAAAACTCTAAACTGATGGTGAGGACGAGCCAAACAATTATCCTGATAAAACGTGATTGATTATGTAAGGCCGGGCAACATTTACAAACCATTTTATTACACTATTACATAGATTGGCCATATACCATTTGTTAAATGTTTTAGATTTTAGATAGTTCGTATGAGGTTTTCTTTTCTATAGTTTATTTCTCTTTATAAAAAAAAAAAAAAAAAAAAAAAGGAAAGTATACCTTTTTGAGATTTATTTGGTTTTGTTTAAGCAAACTAACTATGTACATAATAGAACGATTATAGAATATTTTCAATGTACTAAAAATCTTTATAGTTTGGTCTTTATTTTTTAAACTAAAAACAGATAAAAACTAGAACCTTAAGAAGAGTCTGCCTAAGTTGTGAATTTGTTCGTTTTTTTGCTAGCTTTATAGTCAATCCCCTCTGACTATTAGTTCAATTTGATCCCAATAAGTCATTTCATAAGTATAAAAGATATCATATAGAAATCGAATAAACTAGTTAATTTTATTAACTTTTGCTTAAACTTTTAAAATTCTATCTGAATCTATTAGAAGCAGTTTTTTTAAGATTTCTTTTTTAATTATTAATGAATTTTTAAAAATTTAAGAACTATTTTGTCCTGATTTTCAAACTGTTTTCAAAAATAGTTGGATTCCTAATATTGTTTAAAATATATAAAGTTGAGTTACGGTTTGTATTGATCAAGTTCTTAAGTAAAATAATAAAAAAAAAAAAATATGTGGACAAAATTTATGATACATCATAAAACATCAGATATATTTAAAATTTAAAATTTGAATATGGTGTGATATAGTTTTAATAAATTTGGTTTGACAATAAACAAAACAGAACTTTTAGGTAACCTTTTCATGAAATGTAGGTCACAGGTTAGGTTATTACTTATACTGCTACTTAATTTATTAAATTCTTACTTTCTTAATAAATAAGTTTCAAAAGTAATGCCTAGATTTACCTTTGGCAACTCTTAATAATCTAACATTTACATTTTGTTCACTTTTAAGTAAATTTGCCACAAGCATAACTTTAAAATTCAATTTTTAGGAGTTCACTTACAAAAGAGTATCTAAAAATTCTGTTAATTTAGCCAACAAGGAAGCAAGGACTTTCGTTTCCTGCCCCAAAAGCAACAGAGCAACGAAAATGAAACGAAAATTTTCAATCAATGAAATAATTATATGTCGTTCTATGTGTGCAATGGAGTGTGCAAATTTTCAATCAACTCGGTGGCAGTCTTCGAAAATATTTTCTGTGTGGCGCAATAAAAATAAGTGAGGACAGGCCCAACAGTTGCTCCTGGCGCCTTTTACTTGTGTGTGTGTGTGTGTGCCTGTGTATTGGATGAAGGAGTATGATGATGGGGGGGAGGTTTCTCCAATACTGATACTGGAAGTAAAATCTACTTAACCAAATTGATGACAATGCGATAAGTCAGACGGCGAGTTAAGCTGCTTAAATGCTTATAAACTGCCAACCAGAACCAAAACTGAACTCAGGCAACACACCGAGGAAAAAAAGAAAAATATATATGTATATATATAAGTGAAGGTACGTTGGAAGGAAGCAAGGATATCTACATAGAGGGAGTAGGAACAAAAATATGTGCATCTACTTTATATGATTCCTTCATATTAAGCCACATACCATCCAATGCCAATTGGTTAGCAAACTTTTTGGCTGGCTATGCGAATTATTTGCTCTGCATATGCTTGGGCTTTTGGGCTTGGGCTGTGCTTGGGCTGCATAAATTGTCGTCATGCCATGCCGCATTAAATTCAGCCCTGGCACGTACAACAATTTTAGGAGAATCATAGACCCACACTTCAGCCCACATATGTATATCTCCCCTCTCTCCCTCTCTCTCTCTGCTGGCCTTTGACCGAAACAGTTTTGCCAGGTAGGAATTGTCGTAAATATATCAAACATTCGGTCGTGCCATAAATAAGCAAAATGCGTGCACTTTCTTACCCATAATTGGCAATTTGCGTTTTGCTACTCGTTAGTTTTGTTCCATTTCATCTTTCACCTTTCAACATTTGGTTCCCTTTGACTTATGAACTACAAGCCAATATTGGTAAAGCAAAAAAGAAAGCTCATTAGCACTGAAAAAAAAAATAACCATCAAGTCATAGATTTCTTCTTCCTATGTGAGTGGTACAAATTAATCTCAGGATTTGAAGGCAAAGAAATAATCCTTCTTCCTACATAGCTAGCAAATGGAATTAAATCAAAATTCTATATATTCAATAAGTAAGTATGCTAATTGGTTAAACTTTAGGGTAAATTTGTTCTCTTTAAAAAAATGCATTGTTAAAAGACATTTGCACACTGTATTTCGTCTTGGCTTTGGGCCAATAACTTTCTTTTTGGTCAAAAGTAGAGCAAGAAAGCGGGAAGTTTAAACACCGAAAAAGAAGAAATAAGAAAAACAAAATCAAAGACAGAAACAAACAAAATAAAAGTAAATGCTGCATTGTCAACCACAGAAGGTCAAGCTGAATTATTGATTTAGACAAATAGGTCTGCGCTCGGATGACTAACAGCAACAAATACGTAGAAAAGAAAATCCGTAAAGAAAATCGTTCGCCTCTTTGCCATTTCTCTACCAACTCTCAACTGAAAAGGCGAGGAAAATTCATGCATTAAACATTTGTCAGTTGCACATTGTGGAAATGCTTGAAATTCGTCTATGGGGAAATTGGCAAGGCAATTGACGGAAACTTGTTCAACAATTTAGTTCTTCTTGTCTTTTCCTCTGTTTGTTTGTTGTTTATTTTTTTTTTTTTTTTTGGTTTACCACAAACAAAAAAAAAATATTTATTGAACACACACACAATTGTGTCAAAAATGATACATATCAATTTGACCCAAAGGACTTTAAATTTCATAACTTTATGTATTTGTAAATTGAAAGCCAGGACAAAACGACCCAAAAGCACATACATAGCTATAAGTTACCATTATCAATAAATGGATTTCTTATAATTTCTATACGTATGTATTTGTGAAACTGTTTCGATTGAATAAATTGTTAGAAAACTGCCAGCTACAAACTAAAAGTTAGTCAAAGCAATTTACTAGACCGTAAATCATATTCTCTAAGGTAGATATGAAATTGATTTATATGCCTGCCCCCATGATAAATCATGTTAAAAAAAAAAGGTAGACAAAAAAAAATAAGAGTGGGAATACAAGCAGAGAAATACATATATCTAAATGTCTGTTTATATATAAATATATATAACTAGAAACTAGAAAAGTTTATAAATATATTTATATACAAAAGAGTGCAAGTAAAAATGTCATGCCAACATCAAAGTTAAGCCCGAAAGAGTAAAAAGTGAAATGGGTTTGGGAAAACAGTTAAAGAAAATATTCATTTAAAATTAAATTCATATTGTTTAGAAGACCAAAAACGGCTTGTTTTGGCCTTTCTTCCTATCTAAAACAATGAGTGCACACTGCAAACGCTTCAGACTACATTCCACTACCAAAATTTTGCTTTGGGCTTTCTATTTGTATTGGAATCACAAATTCGTTTGTTCTGGTTAATCACCACAGCAAAGCACTAACACCATTCAATACTTCCCAAATTTGTTCACTGATGCATTGGCATTAAACATTTTTGAATATTTCATTGGCATTGTTTTGCCATTTTCAAGTTTCATTCATACGTCTTATGTGTATAGGCCAATAGTAGAGGATTGTTCACAAAGAATGGCTCCCGTCCTTTGGGCAATTGTAAAGCTTTGCATTGCATAGGGTAAACAATGTTTTGTTGGACCGCTAACAAAACTCAGTTCAACTAGTCAAAAGGGAGCCACCAAAATTGAACTTTGACTTGGCTGCGGCCATGGTGCAGCAAAAGAATGGATAAGAGAAGTCGAATTAAAGTGAAAGTACACACTTACAAACAACTATAAAGGGGAAAGGAAAGCAGTTCAATAGTTTGGCCTTCCCACACACACACACACACACATACTTACACAACAATGGAGAGTGAAAAGGAATATGAACCATAAATAGCAAACAAATGGCCACATGGGAACGTTTTATCTAGAGAGAAGGAGCTAAAGCAAATGAGAGTCAGAGAGGGAGACTTGAGAGTGTATAAACAGAACCACAAAAGCAATAGCAAACAAAAACCGAGCTAATTACATTTTGAATGTGTGTGTGTGTGTGCGTGTGTGTTATGCCTTCTTATTTGTATGTTTGTATTAGTGACCAAAAACAATTGGTTGCCAAAATTATCTGGTAAATTAAGCAATTTCAATTCAACAAACGAAACGTAAAAACAAGACAGCAAATCTAACGATTTCCTTTTCGTCCAAACTGAAACCTGAATCCAAAGCACAAATACGTGTGTATGCTCTTGGTGTGTGCGTGTGTTTGTATGTGCGTGTGTGTGTGTGAGAGGTAAAAAGGAACTTGCACAAATCGCTTGCTAAGTAGCTCATAATGGCCGCTTGGTTCGGTATATTCCCACAAGCGTGAAAGAAATGAGATGAGAGGGGCACTGTTTAGTGGCCATAAAATAATGCAAAATGCATCCATTTAAACAGAGGAAAAACTTTTCAGTTATATAAAAGTTAGCTTCCATTCGTATGTATAGTAAAGTTGGGGTTTTTTTATTTTCTTAAGCAAATATTTTCTTCAAATACTTTTTATTCAGTTGCAAATATTTCTTAGTTTTTTTATAGTTTCCATTTGGAAGTCTCGAAGCTTGAAAGTCAGTTGTTTCTCTTGTAGCAAATCTTAAGCCAAGTTATTTTTTAAATATTAGTTCATAAGCGATAGAATTCTAAACTCCAAACTTAACCATCTACATAGTATCTCGTCTCTATATGACTTAATCTTAATCCGGCTTTCGATTTCTACATTTTTGAAACCTTTAAACTCTTTTGGTTTTCTATCATATTTTAAAAAACTTTAGCCTATATGGCGGAGCTACTAACTTGTTGCACTTTAGTCAACATTTGTTTAAAAAGTTTTAACAAAAACTATCTACAATTTCTTTGAAAGATATTCCAAGTAAGAATTCATTTGTATTTCTCTTGTGAAACAAATCTTTTTCAGACTTTAAGCTTTAAGATTTAGTAATGCATAATAAATCAATTTACTAGAAACATTAACAAAATTGTAGCCATTTGCCTGAAATGAGACATCATTATGAGAGAACTTTAATCACATCGAGTGCCTAAAACTATGCAACAAAAAAAAACAAAGGCAAATTTAACTAGTGTTGGAA
Organism: Drosophila austrosaltans; assembly: GCA_035045865.1. Taxonomy (NCBI): domain Eukaryota; kingdom Metazoa; phylum Arthropoda; class Insecta; order Diptera; family Drosophilidae; genus Drosophila; species Drosophila austrosaltans. Next base: position 3,599,275 of record JAWNOQ010000083.1, read on the forward strand.
AAAAACATATAATTATTGAGATACTCTTTTTATACAGGTGAGCTTGCGTCCAGGGTGATTGTGTGTGTGTGTGTCAAACTGTTAATGATGTTTTGCAACTTTACACATACACACACACACACGTTTGCAGAGCAGGCCACACACTTTTAGCATCCAATTAGCGGCAAAACGGGTTCCAAGAGCGAGAAATTTCTTTTCCTCCCTAACTCATCTGAATGCTGCTGCTGCTGCTGCTACTGTCTAACAAGCACTCGAATCGCTCTTTTTTTCGCACGGCAAACTCACATATGTTTCATGTGTTTGTTAGTTTGCATACAGATACACCAACACACATACACACACAAACAGAGACACCCTCGAGCTTTTGTGTGTGCAGAGGAGCAAACAACAACAACAAACATAGTTGGGGCCAAATGAAAAATGGCAACACTTTAACTTTTGAACGGTATGGCGCTTCTTCTTTTTTTCCAAATGCGTTTTGCCTTTTCTCATTTCTTTTTTTTTTTTTTTACATAATAGAACTATGACTACTGCAATGCAAAAAACGGGGCAGAAAGAGGTAAAAGTGTTAACGTGAACCAACTCCCGGCTAATGAATACATAGTCAGCAACCGTAAAGATTTCTGAGCAAAATGTTGAGCGTTGCAGAAATTCCAATTAAGTTTTTAAATTTCTATCATATGGAAAATGGAATTTTTTTTCTATTTTCTCATTTTACTCTTTCTTGCATATAGGCTAATCAACAAAAAAAAAAAAAAATAAAATAAAATAAAACGCAAAGAAGAAATACATACATATATTTAAGAGTAAAGATTATTTTTTTCCTTTTGCTTTCCCCCTAAGGCAAGGCAGAAGTTTTCAAGGATTTTCCGTTTTGCTTCTTCCGCGATTTCCTTTTGGCAACTGCATACGAAATTAAAAGTACATGGTAGTGCCATTATGAAAAGTAATAAACCAGACTAAAGCAATTAAAACATGTTCATGTATATGAAAAAAAAAAAACAAGTAAGTTTTTATTCCTTTCTCAAGACGTTTAAGAAGAAAGCAACAAAAGTTCAAGTAAGGTGCAAAGGAATACTAAAAAATGTTGTTGAGAAACATATATGTACATTAAAAAATCCATTACCCCTTCACAAATTATTTCAGTATCTATAATTTAAACAAAAATCATCCAAATTAGTCAACCAAAACTTTACAAAGAAATAACTGAAACAAACTGAAACACTTGTAAATAAAATTTCTTAATCAAACTTAGCCTTGACTTTTGCTTTTCAGTTTAATATTTCGTATTTTGGTGTCCCTAAACTCATTTCAATCGAATATTTCCGGCATATCAACGGCATCTCGAATTTTTTCCAAAATAAAAAAATTACTACAAATTATTTAATCTTATTTTAACTTTACGAAAAAGAATCAGAACAAATCTATTCAAAATGTTTCCATTTCTAGGCGTAGTTGGTAGAAATGTTTCAGTGCCAAGGGCTTTTGTTCTCCTTTTGGTTCAAGATTCCAAGATGTCGACAAGTTTGCTGTGCCGTTCGTCTACTCGGAAGCCACGTACCGATGGTATCAGAGTAACTGACATCAACATTTATGATATGGCCAGAAAGGACAAGGAATTTGCACGCAATTTTCTCACATCTTTGAGTGTGCTAGATAAGGGTAACCCAATCAACGCATCGTTGCCCAAAACCGATGTGGCAGAGCCAACCGTAAGTAGCTCTGGTGGTAGTACTGCTCCTGCCAGTGGAGCTGGTAACAGTTCCAGTTCTGTTATGGACGTGGATGGCAATCCAATTGTACCAATTGAAATCGATGGATGGAATCAGGACTATGACGAGGGGGATCCAACGGTTCAAAAGCCCAATACTGTCGATATTGGAAACGATGACGAATATAAGCAGGAAATGTCCCTTACTGTACCTGAGACGCGTGAAGGTCAATTTGAGTACAAAGGCATCAAAATCACTTTGCCCAAAAAGGCCTCCAAGGATATTGGAACATATCGCTTTCGACGCGATGCCAGTGATCTCGAAACGGTGGCCGATGACATTCGTGTCGCCAAGTTTGACAAAAAATAGATAGATAGTATTATCTATTTAAAACTATTTGGCTTTTCCGACACGATTTTGCCCCAATATTGTTAAGCCAATTACTACTACTGCTGCCTAAATTTGTTTTTAAAAATTACATTTTTAAAGAATTTGCCAATAGAACTTTCAATTATTCGATTTGTTATTGAAATGTTTTCAAAAATTAAAAGAGATGTCAAATCTTCAAGATAATAAAAAGTTACATCATCTGCAATATGGCTCGAAGTAAATCTAGTAAAAGCATCGAGAGATCGGTGTCAACAACGAAGTTTAATCCACAAAATATTTTCTTAATTTAAACGACTATTAGCCAAAAGCTTTGCTGCAGTTTAAACGATCGGAGATAGGATTAAACCCTAACCGGACATTACAGGTATCGTACAATGCTTATAAGTTTAATAAAAGAAATTCATTTTATTTTATTACATAAAATATAGTTTGGATACTCACTATATTAATTATGTATTTCAGTAGTTTAAAATCCAAATTTTTCATTTTGTAAATCCTTTAACATATTTTGTGTGTTTTGTGCTCAATTTACAGCCAATGATTCTCAAGTTTTTGCCCTTTATTCAGGCAATCTAACGGGGACTTTTGTTCAACTTATTTTTTTTCTTTAGGGGAGGATTTGTTAATGCTTTTTGGTCAAATGATATCCGTGATTATGGCTTGGATAAAGCATGAGCCAAATAAGGTTGTTTGTTAGTGATTTATGCAGTGACAGGCAAAAGAAATGGCTACGACTTGCTCTCCGTTTTCAGTCGTTTATAATGGCAACCACATTATCGACGATGGAATTGAGCCAAGGCCAAGGATATTTTTTGCATAAAATGCAGGAAAATTTATGTCAAATTTTTGTCGAGAGTTCATTTTAACGTCTGCGTTTGGCGGCTCCAGCCTCTTTTCTTTTTACTTTACGTTTTCCTGTGGATGAGCGATCTTCCTCCTCGTCGTCCACTCTAAACATGGTATCTTCCAATTTGCCTGAACGCACTTCACGATTTACTTTGTAGGCCTCACTCATCTTTTTGATATTATCCTTGTGGACCACTTCATGTTTAACAATTCGATGAGGATAATCCACACCAAGAACACAGCCATATTCCCTTTGGGTCTGCAGTGTGGCCAACCAGGGCTCATAGATTAGTTTGCCGGGATATTTGGCCAACTCGGGACAATATTTCCGTATATATGAACCTTGAGGATCAGTTTTTTTGCCAAATGCCACCGGGCTATAGACACGGAAGTATTGATGAAAGAATGCTGAGGCCGATAGCCACATCCAATTTCCTGCATTTAAGGCCCAATCCTGATCCAAAAGCAGTTGCTCAAATACCCTTTGACCCTCTTCCCATGAGATCCAAAGATCACCACGTGTTAGAAAACAAGCCACAGCATGACGGGCTAAATGATGGATCCAACCCTCTTGCCGCAATTGACGCATTATGGCATCAATAAATGGATATCCCGTCCGCCCATGTGTCCAGGCCTCTAGATGTTCAGGGTGTTCTTGCCAAGGGATTTGCAGACAATAGACATTACCCAACATACGATCAAAATTTGGTTCAGCTGCTGCCACAGTATAATAGAATTCCCGCCAAAGTACCTGGCCAACTAACGAAACGGGCGGCTGAGAGTGTTTGGGTTGTCTGGCTAGGATTTCCTTAAGACGCTGATAAAACAATCGGGCACTTAGGCAGCCAAATTTTAAATATGGACTCAGCACTGTGGTACTGGGCTCCAGTGAATTGGGGGCAGTGTTTGGCTTCTCAAAGCGAGCCACCCAAACTTCATCGCTAAGGGAATCCTCCATGCGACGCAAAGCCTCACTTTCACCTGAAAAAAATCAATTAAGTTAAACGTGAATGTAGAAATTGATGAGAACAAGCAACAGAAACCTAACTGAGATGGAACTAAATACTGTTTCTCTATCGCATTAGAAGTTTCTATTGCATTTGCTTAAACTTTGTCATACTTACCGCCAGGAAAAAGATTTGGCCCGAGGTCGTTTGGCTTTTTGACCAACTGCTCCATGCTTGGATAATCATAGACTTTTTCATCGGCTTGTTCTAGTTCATCTTTAGGCGGTTTAGTTTCAGCATTCAGCTCCGGCGGTTTATCTAAAACTTTGGCCAACTTCAGTTTTTCAACTAACGCCAAAAACTTTTGATATGTTATCGGGGCTTTTCCCAGATTTTTGGCTATGACCAATTCTGGATTGAAAATTGTATGCGAACAATGTGTTTCTACTTTAATGCCCTCTTCCTTGGCCATCTTCTGTATAGCTGCATCTCTTTGCTGGGAATAAGGCTCAATGTCCGATTCAAATGTCAGCAATTCGACGCGCCAGCTCTTAAATATGCGAGGAAAGACTTCAACGGGTTTGCCTCTTACAACATACAAACGGGAATTTAATTTTCTCAGCTGCGTGTCCAAATCTTGAAGAGTTTGTTGTAGAAAACGCCAACGATTGGCCCCGACTTGCATCCAGTCTAAAATGCCAGGATCTAAGATAAATATCGGGCGAACATAAAACTTTTGTGGCGCAGCTTGGGCGGCGTTAAAGATTTGTAGTAAGGCAGGATTATCGTGAACCCGGAGACCCTTGCGGAACCAATGTATTAGTGTAGATTTTGTCTTTGTATCCATCTTCCTTTTAGCACGTGTCCAACAAAACCATAACGGTTCTTAGAGCGCTTTTTAGCCAAAAATTCTTATTCAAACAAAAACACTCGCGCGTGTATGTAAAAAGAAACTGCCAACTTGTTGAAAATTCGTACTGTGAAGCAAAGTCGATGTAAATTAGGTTACCATAAAAGAATATTATTAATTTTTAAAAAAATAATTTGTATAATCGGTTATTTTTACAAAAAAAAATTCATAATTTATGTTATGTTAAAAAACATTTTTTAAATCATTTTCAAGAGGGAATCAAAAAATTTATTGAACTTCAATTATATTATTATAGTGCGCTTTTTATATGCATTTAACTACAGTTTTAATAAAGGATATGCAATACAATAAATATTTAAATTTCCTGCTTTGCATACAAAATCTTCGCAAACAATTCACATTGAAAATATAATTTCTTAGTCAGTGTGAACAGCTGACGAGAAAAGCTAAAGATACCAAATTCTAACAATTTTCCAATAGGTTGGTAGTTTGCGCAGGCCTGCACCGGCCAATAGAAAATAAAGGTTTATTTTTACACAAATAAAACAAATAGTTGGGACTTAATTGTTTAACAATTAAATCTAATAATAGACTAAACAAACTAGTAAGTATGCACTGACTTTAGATCGAGCCAGAATCGATGAAATAACACGGTCTAATGTCGTATTTTGTAGCGTCATATCAAAAGGGGAACAGGGGCAAGGACAGACCATCGCCAAAATGGACCTCCTCGACTCCATTCTGTCTTCAATGGACGCTCCGCCAGCTACTAACGAGCAACAGAAAACTATGATAAAAAAACAAAGGGAAATGATGGAACGCATGCAAAATAAACAGAAAGAAGAATTATTACGATTCCGAAAATATGTGGAGGAACGCATGGGCCGCTTTGCCAAGGATGATCGATTATATATTGAATTTCAGCCGTTAGACAAAGTACATCGTTCAATTATCCATGAGATAGCCGAAAATGGAGGTTTCATAGCCATGAGTTTTGGTCGTGAGGAAGTTGACCGACATTCTGTTGTTTACAAAAAGGAGCATGCACCCAGTGAAGATGAAGTGACGGCCCGCCGCAATGGCGATGGCTGGAATGAAGAAATAGCCAAAGAATATGCGGAAAGACGGAAAGAACGTCTGGCCCAAGAGCTAAGCGAGCAAGCCGAATTGGCAAGCTGCAGTTCCGCGTCCCAATCCCAAGACAACACAGATCAAACGGGAACAGCCGGTGGTGGAGAGATTAAACCTACATCAAACTACAAAGCGAAGTATGCTCATCTTATAGGAGAGTCAGCTGCCCTGCAAGCGGCTCGTAAAACAGAGACAAATCAAAGTTACGGATTTGTACCGAGTAAAAATAAAAAGGACATGCGTTCCATAGAACAAACTCTGGCAGACATTCAGGCCAAAAAGCGGCTCAAGCTCCAGCAGCAACACGAACAGGAACAACAAGAGCAGCAGCAACATGAGGAGGAACAGCAACAAGTCCAGGGACCTGCTGATTAAAATAGAAATTGTTTCCTAAATATTTTTTTTTGTTGAAAATTCCGTTTTAGTCACTTGCGAAGAAAGGAAAGTCGTAATCGGACTGCCATGTTAACTTGTAAGCAATTCAATATTATTGTTGGCCAATAGGACGCATAGATATAGCAGTAACCTATAAATCGTTAGAACAAGTTATATATACTACGTATTAAACTGCAGTGTCCAATTCGCAATATCTATTTATATAATAAAAAAAAAGAACATAAAAAACCAACTTGTAAATAAATTCAAAACAATTTTTAGTGTTGAAAGACTGTAAAAATTAAAATGTCCTAAAAAACACGAACAAACTATAAACGCACCAGTAAGAGTAAATGTTAAATAACAGGCAGAGCGAAACGTTAATGTTACTTAACATGAATTGGCTCATTCTGTTATACATAGCAACGCCATATGGACCACGTGTTGTATCAAAAAATGAATAAATACAAAAAATTCATTAAAAACTTTAAAATAAAAGAGAAAATGATGTCTAATTTTTGGGAATCTTTAAGGTAAACAGGTGACAGGAGTCAAATTGGAACAAAGTGTAAGTAAAGAATAAAAATAAAGGTTAACAAATATGGTTATATTTATCTGATGACAATTCATGATAGGGACATCTGATGTCTATGACTGATTTATCATATTGATAGTAGATCTGAATATTATATCGATTATTAAGGAATTGTATTACTTGAATTCCACTAATCCATAAAAATGTAAATTTTTCCAGATGGAGCACCCCTTTGAAACTTGAGACCTCTTAGACGGGTATCGTCAATACTTATGTACATACATAAACGAGGTATACGTGAAGCCCAATATTTGGAATAATGGACCTGTAAGTTTCTTTTTACCTACTCTTTGAAACAATTGTAACGTGCATGTGTATGATGAGAGCTTATGATAGGGACATCTGATGTCTGTGACTGATTTATCAATTGATAGTAGAACTGACTATATACATATTTGATAAAATAAATATAGAAATCCAATTCTTGTCGCTCAACTAATTCTTACACATTTTCAGATGAAGCCATCGTCATGTAAAATTGGAGTCAGCCGGAATTAAAGCCTGATTTTTGGGATTAACTGTAAGTTTCTGAACTAAATGCATAATTTAATGCTTATATGATGAGAGCTTATGATAGGGACATCTGATGTCTATGACTGATTTATCAATTGATAGTAGAACTGACCAAATAATTAATTTTGTATACATAATGATGCTTGACCTAAGACAAATAATAAAACCCAGTGCTCTCTAGTTACAGGCGTATTGGACTTCATAATACGAAATGGCAAGCCATTCAATTGAATGTAAGTTTAACTGCTCAATTCTATAAAATGTTTAAATTGATATATGATGACAATTTATGATAGGGACATCTGATGTCTATGATTGATTTATCAATTAGATAGTAGAACTGACAAAACCACACAACAACAAAAAAAAAACAAGCAATTTCTGATGCATGATGTTAACTTATTACCTCTTATTTTTTAGGTTTGGGACACTTCTCTGTGATTTCTTGGCCTTGGATGGTTTGAATTGAATTTCTTGATTGAATTGGAAATAAAAACAAAATTATGAAACGTACATATCTGTGTATTTTAATAATAGTTTAAGAATTCGAATTTTAATCAAATTGTTAGCAAGTGGTATTTAGATACGAAAATGAATATCTGGGTATTTTTATGCTTGTTAAACTTGGTCACACTGATAATGAAGCAGCTGTTTCAGAGCTAGCCGGGTTGGGTTTGATTTGTTATTGGAAATCGAATTGGCAATCATCAAGATCGACAAGTTACCAAATTGAACATGATGCCCACAAAATCTGATTCACGGCGGCGACTCAATATAGGCATTCCTGCGACGGCCACTGGCGGCGACTATATCAAGGTCTCCGATGACTCCACCGAGGTTGATGGCTTTATAAATGAACAATGGGTTTCACCCAATGCCGATGCACAGGACCCGACACCATGGAAAACAATATTCATAATATTAACATTGTTCACAGGTGGTACAGTAAGTGTAGTTCAATGGTGTCTTCTTGTTTAGTTTTAATATATATTTAAAATTTTTCTTTTGGAGATCTGCATGAGCTGTGCAACATACGATTATTTCTCGGATTTTAACCAGGAGCGGTCGGATCGCATGTGGGCCTTGTTCATTATAGGGGCCTTGACTATAATACCAGGAGGATATTATATTTATGTGCTAGCTTGCATTTTATTCCATCGTAGGGGCTTTACCATGGATGATATAAGACGCCTAGGTTGAAGATCATTATGTGACTCAATTAGTTAAATTTGTTAAATAGATTTTGTTTTCTTTTGTTTTTTATTGCAATTCATTTACTACATTTTCATTGGCATAATTTGTCTCAACACTCTTGTCCAAAGTTCAAGCAACAATCTGTATGTTTAATATTATTATTTTTAGCAATTGGAACCATTTGTTTGTTTAATGTTGTATAAAAATATTTTATATTTTGTTATCAAAATGTTTGTAGGCTTAACCATCAGATTGCTAACTGTATTGATAACTGATTAGGAGAATTGGGTAATGTCAAACAAACCTTTTTGTCACATTACTCATGTCCCTAGCCTAAAGCTTTACAACTTGTAATATACATATATTTATAAAAATTTATATTATGGCCATTCTTTGTCTATGAAGCAATATACATATATATATAAATACGGGGTTATTATGAATTCGAATTCGTAATTTTGCTCATTTTATATTTTTAGGAGCCTGGCTAAATTTCTAATTGCATTTCTATATGTTATGAATGGTATTTCAAACCGGGAGTTCATTTAACTCCAAAAAATTTGGAAAATTTGAGCTTAATTATGTACATTGTTATACTGTATTTATTTTATAAACAATTGCTTTTGATTTCATTATTTGTTTTTAGATAGGGGAATCAGATTGTATATAAAGGGGGGCCGATACACACACGTACATATATAAATATAACAAAATTAAACTACCATTAACAAAATTACATTTTTTTTTGTTTTGTTTTTCTTAATTTTTAGTTTTAGTTTACTGCTCAACAACGGTCACCTCAATGGGTGGTATAAACTTCCAGACATGCGCCTGCTGCTCATCATAGCTAGCGGAGAATGATTCTAATTGACCTAGGTTTGTGGGAGTTACTCCAAGCTGGGGCTGCGGTTTGGTCGAGCACTCAACACTGGCCTTAAATCGTCCAGGGGTAAAGAATATCACAGAGCAAGTGTGCCGCATTTGCTCCTGCTTCTCCAAAATGGGAATATCAATTCTAAAATAACAATCAGATAAAAGATGCAATATAATAATAGTTGAAAATCCACGAAACGTGTATGGGGATCTTTGTAACATAAAAGTGAATATTACAAAGTAAAACGTAGTTTGCCTTACCTATTTGGTCCAGATATGGCCACGCGTGTCTCTAAATTGTAATTCTCCATTCCATTTAAATAGTCCTGATAAAACTTAATGCTCAGCACCAAGTTCTTTAGCGGTTGTAAAGATTGATTTGTCAATTGGATACTAAGCAGCGAACATTGACCCACTGGGCACACCATTTCACTGTGCGGTTGCACAGTAGAATCGCGAAAGGTAATGTCTGAAATTTAAAATATTTTAAAAATTGAACAAATCATTTATAACCGAATTTAAGTGATTTCACTTACCCCACTGTAAAGGTGACACTGTGGTTAGATCTACCATGGATTGTGCCAGCACAATGCCACGTAGAGAGGCAATGCCTTCTATATCGGTTCCCGTTAGCAACCAACTTATCTTCACTCGCTCGGCTATATGAGATGAGCAAAGTTTGCTCAGAGCATCGTTAAACGAAAGCAATTGTGTGCGAAAACAAAGTTCTGCAAATTTAACCAAATATTTAAGTTTTGAATATGATTCATTTAAATTAAAGTCTTATCAGGCCTCACCTCTTTCTAGATTCTCCGCAGCCTCCTGCGCTCGTGCCGCGCATACTTGCTCCAGCGAACAGCGATCCACTGGTATGGGCACACGGCAACTTTCTTTGGCCTCGATGAGTATATTCTTGTTATCGGTATAATTGAGCGACATCTCTTGAGCTGTTAAATTGGATATATCCAACACCAGATAAAACTGCGAAGCTCTAAAAAAAAAAAACGACCTAGAATAAATTATCTTATTATGTTGAAGGTAAAATATATTTCTACTTACACCTCAGCTGGTAGAACGTCCCATCCAGTCACCTGGACACTGGGCATTAGTTCTAAATTTACCGAAACCGCACATTGACGACAATAGCCTGCAATCAGGCCTTCTCCTCCCGAATACTTTAATCGCACTTGAGCTTCAACGTGTTGGGAATATTGCGAGCCCAAGCTAGATGGTCCACCTGCCCCAGCACCGCCTGGTTGAATACTTAGATGGGCCAAGGAATGTTGGCCACCCGATATGGTGGAACGAAAACTGGCATTCTGAGGCTCTTGTCGACTACTTCGATGCTGGGGTGAACTAACCCTTGAGGGTAAACTGGCATGACCCGAAGTCGACATATTTGAATAGTTTGTTATCGAGGAGGTTGGTCCATAATCTCCAGCCGGGCAGCTGGAATGTACAGAGGCAGCAGCTGGCGTTGGACAAACAAAATCGGCCTCGCCATAAATATGCAAAAGAAAATCAATGGAACCTAATGGTGGCACGGGTAACTTGGCCTGTAAATCCTCCGCATCAAAACGAAAGATTTTCTTCTGCAAATCCTGCTCCACATTGGAATTAATATTTATCTCCAAATGCTCCAGAGGCAGTGATGAGCTTTCGTTAGTAATTGTTATTGTACAGCTGGAGGATTCACCATTATACAATGTAAGACTGGCCGAAGTGACCACAATGTCCGAGCTATTCAGATTGCTGAATGTCGCCGTCTGGGGAAGTGAGGTTTTTACTCCAATACGTGGTAGGGCGGGAATCACATCGATTAAATAATTGGGTGGAAAGCTCCGTCCCCTCATATGTTTCAGTCGGCAATTGGATTTAACACCTAGGGTGTGTGTGCTATATCCCTGTAAATCCAGTTGCCCCGTCTCAATGGGAGTCCCATGAAGGGACACATAGGTGGGCACATGTGGCTGAAGAACAATGGTTTGTGGCAGGGATTCGAAGACCACACCATTGGTTAATAGACGCATATCAGTAATAGTCAGCTCGAATGGCAAAGGATTCCGCAGACGTACACAGACCTCGCTCAGATCGTTCTGAACCCACAGGAAAGCTAATGATAAAAAGGAAAACCAGATTATATAAGAAGGTGTAAGATACATTTGCTTCACAATCGTTTACCTATTTTATTTTTATCCTTTTTCTTATCCCGACGATCGACGGAATTAAAATGAATCGGGGTGAATAGAAATGGACCACTGTCCGCTTTGGCCACTTTGATTCTTTGCGGCCTTAAATGCGCCGCTAAATCCTTAACAGTTAGATCCATACAATAGGGAAGATCGGTGAGATTGGCGGGAGGTATCACAGTGCCATTCTCAAGCACCAGAGGTACAGGTGAACCCTCACATTGGGCGCTCAGATTCTACAAAACAAATGAAAATATATAAACGAATATACATAATACAGAAATGAATTATTCTCACCTGTAATTGCACAGCCATTTCACTTTGCTCCGTGGTGGACATATTATCCCATTGGGTTTGTAATAAAAATGTCATATGCCTGGTGGCAAGAGCCGAGTGACCCAATCTCCTTGCAGCCGAAATTAAACTTTGAACCAAATCAATTTGCAATGCTGGCCAACCAGATGAATTTTCCAATACCTCGAGCGGATCCAACGATAGTAAATAACCCGAAAAGCTGCCCAACATTAGGCGATAGCTTTGATTCCAATCCGGAGCTTGACTACCCTGCTGGACATGCTTCAAGGCAGCCAAACGTTGAAAGAAAGCTGCTTTGCGTTGATATCCAATTTGCTGATAGAGATCAGTAATGACTTCAAAACGCTTGACACGTTCCGGTTCACTCATACTCAGATTGATATAAAGGATATTTTGTAAAAAGACAGCCACATCCAATGGCCTATTCTGCTCAATACAAATTCGAGAGGCCTTTAATGCCGCTTCTGTTTCAACGGTGGCCGCATGACGATATTTGCTGTAGTTGATGATTGCCTTGCGATAGAAATTGGTTATCTCCTCAGGCTTGAGTATATTCAGAGGCAGTTCACCATTTCGTGTAGCATGTAGCGGTGCTGGAGCTGATATTGTTGATGTAGAAGAAGACGACGAATTAGTAGTGGGTGTGCCAGAATTGGAGGAATTTGTTGTGTTTGTCACTAGGGAAGATACCGATGAGCAGGAAGATGAAGTCGAGGTCATGCGGACGTCGTTCATATCGAGAGGATTTATCTTTTTGGTTGCATCGCTGGCGCGCCATTTCTCTGGTGTGTTTCTTAGTGGCGATGACGTACCAGCTTCCTGAAGAGATGCATTCCGATGCAGGGTTTCCAGCTCCCTCATTTGTGGATACAGTAAAACTGCTGATGCCGCACACAAACCTTCTTCAGTACCCCCAACCCAAAGCGAATCTCCCACAGATTTTAGAGTCTCATTGGCATTGTGATATAAAGTTAGGGCATCCTCCACTAGACCGGCTTGCAGGGACAAATCTGCCAGATTTTTCATTACTCGTCCAACACAACGCTTGCGATTATTCCTTGATTCCATATCCAAGCCCACAAAGTCACGCTTCTCGAATGGAGCCAACAACAGTTGAACCTTATCCGCCTTCTCCCTTGATCTCTCTAGGCGCCGTGACTCCAGCACCCAAAACAAAGCCTGAACAAAGTCAGCAATGCGTCCATCCAAATCCGTGCAGGAATCATGTTCGCGATAGAAAAATGCTTGCGATTTAAAATTAGATGGTGTGGTGTAGTCATCCTGTAACCGATGATTCTCCTCCTCGCCCTCTTTTACATCGGGGCCAAAGAATATGGCACGGAATTCATACAGCGTGCTGCCATAGCGCACCTTCAAAGATTCATGCTGACGGCACAACTCATTGAGTTCTGTTTGTGTGTCAAATTTTCCAATTGTGATGAGTCCCAGTAATCGGCGATGGGTTTGAAAGTCACCCCAATCGTTATGCTCCACGGGATGATCATGGATAAATCGTACCCAGATTGAACGCTGATGACCACTGGAATCTGCAAACAAAATGATAGTTAAGGTTTAATGCATAAAGAATATCGCCTAAGAACTCACCAGTCACTTTTATCTGGTTGACACGACGCACTTTTTCAAACGCCCGTTGTAGTATGCGGGCCCGGGATGGTCCCACACCGCGGAGCAATACCAGTAGGCAACTATGATGGAGGGCATTCTGTTCATAGTCGGGTCGTGACATAACTGACTCCACGTTGCTACCATGAGACAGCATAAGACCAACAGCAGCACGCATTTACTTTGGTGTAGAATCAATTCTCTACGGGAATTGAGATCCTGCTTCTGGTCAATGGGGATATCCGTTTGATCCCAGCATGTAGCCGGCTTAATGGCTGTCCATTGTTTTGAGATAGTCGGACAACTCCTACTGTTAGTTCCAACCTCCCCCTTTTTTGCCTGCTCCACTACAGACCTTCTTTGATGATGATGATGTTGCTTTTGCTTTCACTTGATTCAGTATCCGCCTCCTTAACTCTTGCTTTTGGCCAATAGCTTATGTCACATGGACTTGCGACAAGGTCAAGTGTTACAGGCCTTTCCTTTTGTTAATTATTATGTAAATCAAAACGAAATTAAACGAAAACAATTTAAGATAAACTTTTTAATGAAGATATTGTCCAAGAGAAATTGGCGAAATGCAGGCCACACTGGCACTCTCTTGCCACTATTATCAAATAACAAACTTTGGTCACACTTATTCAGTTCAGCCAACTGTTTTCCCGCTATAAATCCCAGTATTTGCAGTTGATGGCTGAGTCGTTTAAACATGTGTGAGGATTTATTTAATTTGTGTTAATATAATTTCTTCACCTGCAATCATGAATTTGTTACCGAAAACCCGCGAGGAATTCGCACAGACCGACTACTGGAATGAGTTTTTCAAAAAGCGAGGGGAAAAAGCTTTTGAATGGTAAATAAACCAATTTTATAAAACGTTTAAAAACACGTTTGTTTTTAGTTTTTGTTGTGATTTCTAAGTTGTTTATTCATAATTTCTCTAAAGGTATGGCGAATATTTGGAGCTATGCGATCAGATACACAAATACATAAAGCCGGTAGATAAAATTGTGATGCTTGGCTGTGGTAACTCAAAATTGAGCATGGATATGTACGACACGGGTTTTCGGTAAGAGAACCAATTTATTATCTGAGAATACATATGTTTAATATACATACATACATGCAATCTAAATACTTAGGGACATCACAAACATTGATATTTCGCCGGTGGCTGTGAAAAAGATGTTGGAACTGAATGCAAGAACGCGGCCAGATATGAAATTTCTGCAAATGGATGCAACATCTATGAGTTTCCCGAATGAGAGTTTTTCAGTGGCCCTGGATAAAGGAACATTGGATGCACTTTTTGTTGATGATGCAGAAGAGACCAAAGAATTAGTCACCAAGTATTTCCAAGAGATACTAAGGACTATGCGGTAACTAGCACAAGAAATATTACAGTTCCTTCTCATGACTATGATCTGTATCCTCTTTAGGAATGGTGGTCGCTATGTGTGTATATCTCTTCTACAGGAGCATATTCTCAATTATCTGCTCCAGTTCCTGCCTAGTCACAATTGCATGGTCCGCATTGTCCACTGTCTGGGTGTGGAACAGTCTAACAAGGAGAAAAATGCCGATGATGCCTTAACTTTACCAGTTTTTTTGGTAGTTGCAACAAAATTCAAAAATCTACCCCTACCCATATTAGAATTTGGCTTGGGCAATGACAAGATGCAACGATTTCCCCTTGCCACTGAGTTAGCCAATGCCGTTACTTCGGTTCAAAAGGCTGCCTTGGTTTGCAATGGTTTAGCTCGCTCTAATCTGGCCGGACATAATGAAGTGACAATGGATTTGCATCGTCCGGCCGATGAAACGCCACGTTATACCGTCCATATCTTAGACCAGCCGCCTGCGCGTGGTCTGGGCAAATATGCGGCGTTTATAGTTCCTCAGGGCAGAGAGATTGAATGGCTTTTTGCCACTCCAGCAGGTCGAAAAAAGTTGCAGGCATCAGCTAAATTTCAACGCCTTGCAGTGGTCACACTACATCGTGATCAGATTTACAGCACTCTGGATGATGTAAAGTCAGAGCTGGGTGATAGCATTAAGAATCTAGCCCCAGCTGGTCTTACCGAACAGATTCCATATCTATCCCTTGGCTCGGATGTGGGAAAGCGAGAAACTTTAATTTGTGGTTTCTCAAAAATATCTGGTGATTTTCGTATAGAGGAAGTGGAGGCTAATGGCAAAACCCTACGCCGCCTTATCTTTTTGAACAATCAATTTGTCGTACAATCGGAAGCTTTAGTCAAGACAAGTGAGTAAAGGGTCACTAATTTCTAAGATACCAATTGAGGTTTGCTACTTTTCTTTTTACAGTAAAAATCAAAGGCAACAAAGAGCGAAAGAAGATTGATTTTGGTTATTTGGCATGCCAGCATCATTTGTATATGTCTGTTGGTGTCCAATTGGCCACAACTTTGCAACATCCTCAAAAGAATGTCGAAAAGGATGTACTGGTCATAGGCTTGGGTGGTGGTGGCCTTTGCAGTTTTCTACATGCAGCTTTGCCGTGAGTTGGAGAATAATTGGGATAGCTAATGTTTATTTTTTTCACTTATTCCTATCTATACTTTTAGACAAGTTCGGATTACAGCTGTGGAAATCGATCCTATAATGTTGGAAGTAGCTGAGCAATATTTTGAGCTCAAACAGGACAAACGACTGCATGTGGTAATTGATGATGGTCTGGCCTTTGTGGAACGTTGTCGAAATGAGGGTGAGTCTCCTTTATTAATCTTACATTAAAAACCTCTTCATTATTGCAGTTTTACATTTTAATCCTTAGATATACACTTTGATGCCGTGCTCTTTGATGTAGACAGCAAGGATCTAACATTGGGAATGAGTTGCCCACCACAAAGTTTTCTAGCTCAGGAAATCCTGTTGTATATCAAAGAAATCATTGGACCTAAAGGTCTGTTTATGTTGAATCTGGTTTGCCGCGATGAGAATTTAAGGGGCGAGGCCCTAAATAATTTGCAAAGCACTTTTCCGGCTGTATGCAGCTATAAACTGGATGAGGATATTAATGAAATTGTTTATTGTGCCAATGATGAAAAGTACAAAACTATAGAACAATGGAAAAAACAAATGGGTACGGCTGGACGAGGCCTTAACGGAGCTGTTAAAGAGCAGAAATTGGCAACTGATGATGCATTAGAAGTGGCGGAATTCTTGAAAGAGTTGAAAATTTAACAGAGTGAAAATTTGACTATAATAGTTTAAGTGAAAGATTTTTTAAAATTTTGTATAAATCGCAACAGTGCGAAAGTTGTATCCCTCAACTGTTTTAGCTACACCGAAATATTACAAGTTTATATATAAAAGAAACACGAAATTGTTGTTTAAATAAATGTTAATAGCATTTATAAATAAAAAGTATCTAAACTATTAACTAAATTGTATATAAATTGCTAATTATAATAGTAATAACAAAGATAACTTATCAATTGATTGGCAAAGATTTTGCAAATGGTTCGTATCGTTTTACTTTTCGCTTAATAATTAACTAGAAACTAAATTTAGCAAGAATAATAACGAGGCTTGGAATAATATGAATAATTTAAATTAAACTAAATTCTATGTTCTGCTGATTTTTAGAGATATTTTTCTATGTTGTTGGGCAAAATAATAAAAAAGAAAACTTTAAAACTACATAAGTACTATATTTAAATTTGTTGTTTCGTTTATGTTTCGATTTGTTTTTTTTTTGTTTTAGGTTTGCAGTCATTTGCATTTCATTGCAATAGAGAAAAAAAGGAACTTTTTAAAAATTGTTGGGGTGAGGAAACTCAAATTTAAAATATGAATTTTAATTTTCCCGACATATACAATCAATTCTTAGCTTTTGTTTTTTCGTTTCATCAAAAAGGTGAACACAATGGATAAAAAAGAAAGAAAATTTTTGAAAAATAGAAGTCACTATTAAACAATCAATTTGTTGATTAATAACTGGGTAATTGACTAAATAACTAAATAGGCAAAAAAAAAAATTATAATCAAAAGACTTTGCGAAATATATTATTAAACGCTCGCTGTTTTTTCTTTGTGGTGGATGAAGTGGTGCTGCCACCACTGCTGCTATTGCTGCTGGTGGCAATGCCTCCGACAGATGCCTTTAAGCCATTGCCATTGGTATTACAGTTGTGATTACAGTTGGCACTCTCCCCGGAGGAGAGTATGGCCTCGCCGAGAATGCGAAATGAGTTTTCTGTGGAATTTATAGGGAAATTTACTTCCGACAACGATGAGCTATCCAGACTGTTGGCATTCATCCTGGCGGCTAGTTTCTGTTGATGCTTCTCGTTCCTTTTGAGACGATACCATTCCCAGGACGTGGCCTCGTGGGCTGACTGGCTGGATTTGATACCAGCACTTAGACCATTAAAGCTGCCACCTTTGCTTTTGCTCTTACCAAAGGGTGACTTAAAAAATCCTGGCGAGGATAGGCGACGAGATTTCTTAGCATTCCCATTAATGAAGCTAGTTGTAGGGGTTTTGCTATTATTATCTGGTGTATGCCCACCAACTTTACCATCTACTGTGTCCAATATCTGATAGCCGGAGGGACCTTCAGGCATAAATTCATTGTAAGCCAAATCGCTGGTTGGTATAAAATTGGCCAAATCATCATCGTCGAGTAACAAACTCTCATCATAATCTGTCTGAGAGGGCTCTTCGGACTGATCATCGGGCGCATAAGTAGCTGGGGCGGATTCTTGTCGCTTAAGTCCACCTACTGTCGGCAGCGATTTCTTTTTATGCGCCTTGACTGGCTGCTGGTGCTTAAGACTTTTTAATGTATCTGCAAGAATAAAGAAAGCAGATTAAAAATATTATTTTAAATGATGTAATCATAATTAATAACTCTAAAAGTGCAACAAATGACAGGTGTACATATATACAAAGTGACTGTGAAATACATTGGGGAATGCGAACTCATGCAATTCCCTTTGCTTTTACGTTTGGATTAGATGGCTTTAGCAAGACCTCGTGTCATCAAGAAGGACAATTTTATTAAAACATTATCTTTAATAGAAAAACTTTTTGATACAAAACCTTTAATTTTAAATAACTTGACAAGAAAAGTCTCTTTTAGGGAATTGTTTTATAGCAAAAGTGAACTGTTGTCTAAGTTCTTTTACAATACCCAAGAGCCACATTTTTATTAGCACATCACACAACAATAATTACACCTTTGGATCGAATAATATCCACTATATGATGCACTTACCCACATCGAAGAACTTGTCACATGCCGATTCCTCCTTATGCCATGAATGTTTGACTCCCTTTCGTTTGTGGAGCGATGCCCTAGCGCTTGCATTTAACATATTTGCAGTTATGTTATTATTACTGCCATAGCATACGGATATCTTTCGTTGCCTATTCGATGGATCTTCGGGCATGGTTAAATTATCACCACATTCCTTAAGTATAAGCATGGCCTCTTCGCTGGGTCGTCGCTGCTTCGCTGGCGATTGTGTCGCATCACCCATCATTTGTTCATAGGATTTGCGACGACTCAGTTTCTGCTTCTGTTTGTTACTAGATGGGCTCAGCCCAGCTGTTGTTGGCTGTAACTGTTGGGTTTGACGGCGCAACTTGCGATAGTAGACCGTACCCAATACCAGCATAAGGAATATACAAGTACCCACTATTATAATGACCAGGATACAAGCCTGCACTTGGTACGTTAGGGATCGCACCTCGCCAGCCAGTTCAGCACTTTGTTGCTGATAGAGTTGCTCTTGCTCAATATAACGACGACTTTGATCCTCCAGAGTACGCACTGTTAGCGTTTGCTGTGTAAGCGTCTGCTGCAGTTCCTCCACTTGCTTTTTATAGCGACGCGATAGCTCTTCCAGATATTGACCAGACAGCGACATATTGCGTTCGAGAGCCTGTGGAAGACAGTTAAACAAAAATGTAGAAAATAGTTGCTAGACTGTTGTTAGTTACAATGACAATGATGGTGACGTTGGCTGTCAGGTAGGTGGTAACATAGCGACCCTTTTTGCGCGCAAAAACTGTTACAAGGATGAAGTGAAGAGCCCTTGGGCGGAGCCCAATACGGAAACCGGAAAGTAGCTACCAATTGTAATGGTTTGAAAACACGCAACTTGGCCATAAAAAAGGGAAAATGAAAGCTGATCGGACAATACCCTTAACCGAAACGAATAAAAACTCCTTGAACTTGTTGAAACACAAATTAAATCTACCCTGCGGAAGAAAATACTCTATACCACGTGAGGGAGTATGTATATATACGTGTTTGCGTGGGTGGAAACTCAGTTGTTTTGTAAGTTTGTTGTTGTGCAATGACGCACATGGTCTCATGTTAGCCACTAGGGTGGAGTAAAACTGGGGATTGTTTATTATTCTTGATATCTCAAGACTTACCTTAATACGATTTGAGAGCCTAATGAATACACTTTCGGACTGTGGACCATTTGTGATCTTCTGTTGTAGATTAACACCACCTGTACTACTTCCAGTGGCTCCACCGCCATTGACAACAGCAGCAGCAGCTGCTGCTGCTCCACCACCAGCTGTAATTGAAGCTACAGTCGTAGTTAAAAGATTATCAATGCTTTCCCAATTGGCTGGATTTGTATCCTCAATGACCAGATCCGAACTGTTAGGTGTTTCAGTGCTTGTCGTGCTGGTTGATGATATTGTTGAGCTCTCCTCAATGCTAGCCTCTGTGGGCGAGGGTTCTGGTACTTCTTGAGATGTGGTTGATGAATGAATGTTTCTATCAACTTCTTCTATGATTGGTGGAACATTAAATATATTAACATCTGCCGGCGGTGGTGGTGGAGGCTGGTGGATGGGTGATGAGGCAATAGGTTTTTCTACAACCACTGGTTTTTCTTTATCAGGCAACTCTTGACTGATAACCGTGTGCGGGTTAAGTACTTCTAATGTGGGTGTTGAGCTTTGAGATAAATCCACGACTTCTTCTTGAACAATTTCATGGCTAGTCTCGGGTGCAACAATTGGGGCAATTGGTTCATTCTTTGCTTCTAAGTTATGCAGGGAGTCAGAAAGATTTGCTGGTGCAGTTTGTTGTTGGTGCTGCTGCTGCTCCACTGTTATATTGTGTTCCGCTTGGAGAAGTTTGCAAAGGGCACCCACTTGCTCTGGAGGCAACATACTCACATAATAACTCCGTCGCTTAGCCCAGGTAAAGGTTACCGAGGAGCTTGATAAACTTATGCCATATTCTTCTTCACAGATGCGACTTTGAAGTAGATCCTTACGCAATTTGGGTAAATGGAGCAACGATTGCAATTGATGAAATTGACACGATATCAAAGAATTGATCCTTTCCACCAATGTAACGTTGCAATTGGCACAGCTAAACGACCCAAAAGATGCTGTGCGACAGAGTAGGGATTCGGTAGACCATTTAAATGCCTTGGTGGGCTTGACGAGAACTTCGGCGGCTTTTTTAACCATTTGCATGACCGCATCAGAGGCACTTTGAAATATATTACCACCGCCGCCGCCACCGCTACCTCCGCCACCAGCGTTTGCCTTATGTGTCTGTTCTTGTTGTCCACCAAAGTCATCATAGAAATCATCTAGATCATCGCCTGGACGAATTTCCGTCTCAAATGCTTCATATTCCGATGTGCCAAATACCCGAAAAAGTGAAACGGGACAAAAATGTTCCTTGGAATAATGCGAATGGATATCAACACGAACAAATTTGCCAAAGAGATGGGGATGCAGCTCAAATGTCTGGACAGTACGTTTATCCTCGGCCGCAAATCGTCCCACATTGCTCCAATCCCGTGTGGGAAATCTCTTTGAAACGGCTACAGTGAAATTCTTCGGTGACGAACTAAACAATTCAAAATTGGCCAATTCAACTTTTTGAGCCTGAATGGCTTCGCATAGTTCTACCACAAACCATATGCGACTTCCGCATGTGCTAAGCATATACTCATCACTGGAATGACTCAGTACGGCTCCTGTATTGGTGGCATCTGCATTGGAAGCGATAATTTTGGCACCACAATCGGGTGACGCATAGTTTTTGGCTCGCAATTTCAATGTAGGTGGCTTGCCATTTCCCGAGCCAGTGATATTTCTACGTTGTGCCGAATTATTAACCACTTGTTGCTCCTGTTCCATAGCCTGTTCTCGGCTAGCCTCGGCCTCCATTTGTTTTTGCGCCCACTCTGAGAACACAGGCATGGGCACCTCTTCGGCACTAGTCAAATTGCTGGTTGTGACCGTATCATTAGCCTGACCCATTTCATCGTTAGATGACGTCAATACTTCATCACTGCCATCCATTGAGGCCAATAATATGTCATCTGCATTGTTACCTCCTCCCGGATCATTTATCTTTAAGATTTGCTCATCTGCAAAAGAATGGAAATAGTTGTTATTTTGTGGTTTGAAATACTTTTTAAGGATTTAATCCTCACCCTGTTGAGGCATTTCTTTTGAATTTTCCTCCTGCTGCTGTTCGTGGGATTCACTCTTATTGCTCACTGCTGATGTGTGCTCACCGTTGTCCAGAATAACTGCATCTAAACGGTTTTTTATATGCTCCAATGGCAGTTCTGTGACTGTTACTGTAGGCAGCTCTGTTATGATCTCTGGAAAGCTGGAAAAATGAAATTAAGTAGTGTTTATTAATAAAAGATTTATCAATTAAAAGAACCCTATATAGATTAAGTAGTTAAGGAATACTTCATATTGCAGTTTTTCTATACAGTTTTTCTAGCTATTTGTTTAAATTTTTGTTTCAATTGTATTTGGCGCCTTTACCTAACTAAGTGTATGAAATAATATAATCAATTTTTTCCACATAAATTTGTTTCAAAATTCATTTTATTTAGCTCACCTCATAAATACAGTCGATATGGCTATAATTTGTGAGAACCATATAATCCAGAAGAATATTAAAAACATGGTTAAATTCGTTTTTAGCTTTTTCAACTCACTACACATGAATTTCATTATACATTGTAGCAGCATTTTGTTACTAAAACAAAATTAAATTTAATAATTTATCATTATTTGTTGTTGTTGTTAAACAATTTTCCTCAACTTGACAACAGCTGTGACCGTGGCTCAGAGAAAAGATTGAAATTTAGATTATCTATATACGAATATTTATATGTTATCTCGTTCTCAATCACTTTGATTTTATTCCATGTGAAGAAACAGCCACGTCGGAAGTTATTTCTCAACTGATATTTACAAAAAAAATAAAAAATGATTAAATGTTAAAATTGTTGGTAGAGCAGCAAAACAGAAACAATAGTCCAGAGAGAATTGTGTATGAAAACCGCGACCAAGTTTCAGCTTTCAAGTCAATATAGAATGTATATTAAATATACAAAAACTGAGTGTTATTGTTTTAACAAAAACAAGAGCAAACAGCAGCTGCTGCTACTACAACTGCAGCTTCTGAGAGCAATAAGGAAAAAAAAAAACCCAACAAAATAAAATAAAGACAGTGTCTGTGACTGGGACAGTGAGAAGCTAATGAACGATTTGTAAATTCACTTTTAAAAATTGTGTGATAACAATCAGAATTGTCATATAACCAGAGGCGGGCTTTAAGTTTCTTAATGTTTACGCTGACCGAAGTTTGCATACTCTTGCAAGATAACAGAGCGGTCGCTAGAAGGAGACCAAGAGATACGAAACTTATAAGATCTTGGAATGTCATCTGTACCAATATGTAGTATCAATATAGAAACAACATCTGCAACATGCAATACTATATAGTCCTGAAATGCGATTTCTATTTATAATATGATTAAATTTTCAAGATGCAGAAACGAAATGTGACTTGCAGATCAAGTATATACATATACATTTTGTGTTCTTTGTACAGTTTAAGACTTTTTAGTCCACTTATCAGGTATTAGTAGAGTCAAAACCGTAAAAGTATTAGATTCTATGCTAATGTAAACATTTCAGAAATGTTTATCTTAATGTTAAATATTTAGAAACTTGAGTGTGCAATATTATGTCGTACAACTTCTATGTGTGGATCCAATTCGTTTAAATCTATTAAATTTGATGCTCTTTTTTTTTCAAAATATATAAACTACGAAATAATTCAAGAGCATTTTCAGTTCACCTTTAATTAATTCAAATACAAATTAATTTTATTTTTGTAAAAATTTATGCTTAGGAAAACCATTTGTTAATTTTTGGCATTTGGATTGCAAAATACATACATTTGGCAATTATGTATCAAAATAGAAATATTTTTAACAAGCACGTGTCAAAATAATGCAATGCAAAAATATATTGTAAAATAATGCAAACCAATAAAGAATAAATGCATAAATCTATATATAAATATAGAAATATATATATGCATATATAAAAGTCCGCAAAAATTATGCCAAGTGCAAAAAGTGCGTTTGCAAAAAGAAAAAAATATTATTCCGTTGACAAGATTATGAATACAATTTATAAAAATAAAACTTATGAAATGTGTCAAGATGAAATGACAAACAAAAACTACCGCAAGCTAAATTTAAAAAGTCGAATTCTTAAATACCCTGGCAAATCTAAGCCAACCCAATTCTAAAGTGAGATAACCTTTTAAAAGATCTACAATAAGGAATTCCCAACCGCTGAATTTTCTAGGAATTATTTTGCTAATAAGAAAAACGCGTTTCATATGCTAATTCAGCATTTAAATGATCTGTTCTCTGGAAGATTATAATCAATGAGAAATTTCTATAGATAAGTCTCATATATAAGCTTGGCGTTAAGATATTCATTCTTGATCTATATCTGTACGAATAAATGATGCCAAGGTATGACTAGACATGAGTGCTGGGTATAATTAAGAGAACAAAACTGATTTATGTAATTGTTAATCTTGCAATTTCAATGTGCATTTCTCTCAGTTTTGGCCACTGACCCCATTTGATAAATATATCAGACAATAAAGATATAGATATAAGATATATGTATATGTAAATATCGAACACCTTTATGCATATGTATATAAGCAAGTATGAACAGTGAATACTCCCACAACCGACGCTTATATCTATAACTTCTCTCTGTAACTCTATAACTTCTCTTATTCTTCTCTCTGGAAAAAAAAAACCTTTTTTATTATGAAACGATCAACTTATAAAAGAGACAGAAGACAATTTATGGTTCCTTAAAAGGGATAAGATCAACAAAAAATAATGTTCTTTCATATGAAGGCTGTCCGCACAAAAGAGTTTTCACTGTATTATGTGAATGTGTTGCCCATAAAATTGCTTGTACTATGTAGATTTCCTGCTTCAGTAGTATCAACAGTCGTAATTTTTTTCCTCTTAGACTGGCATCTCACATATAAAATTTGTTAAGCTTTTGGGTATTTCCTATTTGCGTCAAAAAAGACATTAAATGTGGATTATATTATATACATGCTATTGACATACATGTAGACATATGCATATATAAAATTTATTTAATCAGTTTGTGTGACACTTAAATAAAGTTCACATGACACCCAAATTCACACATTGAAAAATTTATGTTCTACTTTGCGTATGCTTAATATAAAAAAGAGTTTCAACTGAAATTAAGACTTAAAGCTTTGCTTTTTCAAACTAAGGAAATTTCAAAAGAAATGCAGCAAATAAATTGTCTAATGATTTATACTTTAAGGCTTGTGTTCGATTGATTGAAATGTTTTTGCTGCTTAACAACTAAAAAATAGTTGAAAAAAAGTAAACAAGGAAGCTTAATAAAATTTGCCAAAGAGCGAAAGGAAAGTCGAATTGTAATAAAAAAGACATTTTTGGGTGGGTTTAAAAACTTTAAAGAAAAACATAGTAATAAAAATTTTTCAATTAGGTTATTTTTAAGTGATTTTGAATAATGCAAATTCCAAATTTAATTGTGAAACTTTCTCGCAAATGTCACAAATTTAAAATAGTAAACGTAAACGTAGATGGTATCTCGCTCACTCTAGTTAGCTCATCCACACATCAGCGCAACAATCGGTCAATTTGCCACAGATTAGTTTAATCAAACACAAAATTTTTGTATTAGTTAAAAATATTGAAAAAATAATGAAATTGTTTGCACTTGAACTATTGATGCATTAACGACCTGAATGATGAACGGAACGAGCCAATTTTGATCTTTCCTATGGCATCTAAAAGATCTATTTAACTGATTTTTATGAAACTTGGTAGAAGTATTCATATATATTATATACCGATCTTTCTTTTTAAGGTTCATAATAATGTAAGTTATATGATATTATCATCGGATTTTAAGGATTACGATTATAGAATTTTCAATTTCAGCTCAGTAAATTTTAAAGTTTACATTCAGAAAAACAAAAGAAGATACAGGCGTATAACAATATGATTCAGAAAATATATATACTTCTGATGGTCAGGGAATCCTTCGTGTATGCGTAACTAACTTCTGATCAATGACTTTATATAGATTTCTTTGCCTGGTTAAAAATTAAAGATTATTTTGGTAAACTCAATCAAATGTGACACTTCAGCAAGCAATCCAGTTTGAATTCAAATCAATCAATTAATTCATTTGTTTGCTTTAATACTTGAAATGTGAGTTTCTTTTCACTTAATAATTCTCTGAATTTTTTTATATAAGTAATCTTAAGTAATTGTTGCCCATGCATGCTCGCTTTTAACCTCTTTAAATCTCAAACTGTATTTTGTAACCAATCAGTTTGAGTGCCCTTCCGATGAATGAAAATAACACAAAAATAAAAAAAAAAGAGGGAGGAAAAACTTGGATGGAAAAAAAAAAACTATGCCACAACAACACACAACGACAAAATGAAAAAATTATAGGAAGACAAGTTACGAGAGCGCAACGGACGCGACACCTGACGCCTCTGCAGCATCTCAACTGGGGGAACTTGAGATGTCTAGAGGTGGGTTTGGTAGGTCTTGGGAGGAAGTCCCATCTTTACTATACTATCTCTTTCTCTCTCTCTCTCTTTCTCTAGGGGTCTATCTCGGTCTGTGTCTCAATGGAAAACCTCAAAGGTTTTACATGAAAAAGTCACGAAAAACACTTGAGCCGAGACTTGTAATAATTAGCAAAACATTTGTATGCATTTTTATTGCATAATAAACAACTCATCACATAGTTATAGTAAGTATGTATATGTAAGAAGCTACCAGCAACCACAATGCACATGTCTTCTTACACCTACATTAGTTTTCACTTTAAGCTAATTAAATAAACCGAGTCAAGTTGGTAAACTTGCTGCAAAAAATTTGTTTTGGTCTAGTGCCAGGTGCCAGAATGCTAATGACTAAAACTGTATCAAATCTTTAAAAATTTCTTAAATAGATCGACCAATTGTCTACCTTTTAATGCAAATTCTCAATGATCTGCCACAACCCACAATTCATGTCAACAGTACAACACACACTATAACACCACGCCCACCAGAAATCTATCTTTCTATCTATGTATCTATCCACATCCCAACTATATGTGTGTGTGTGTGCTTGTGTGTGTATACTACCCAGCTGGTGGCTGATAGTTGGCATATTTATGACTTGTCTTCTGTCTGCCGTGAGTCTACATCAAAAAATTCACAAACTGTGAAAATTGTCTTGGGCAGTAAGCCAGACATTCAGCTAGAGATCAAGTCAGAGCAAGACCAAAATCCAATGGTAGAAGTGAGGTGGAGCCGACATATTAGGTTAGCCCGTTCCGGCAGTTTGCATATTGCCTACAAGTTTGTCAGGAATTTCTGGCTTTTCTTCTACCATTTGAATAATGAATAATGTATATGAATAATATAATTGTTTCATTTTTCATGTGTTAAAAAATAAAAAAAAGTGAAAATAACATACGATAATTTGGAAAAAAGAAAAAAATATGTATAACTTCCTTCAAGTAGTAAGTGTTCTCATATCACTAACTGTTGGTTTTTCTGTATCAATCAAATTTGAAACTCTTATCTAGGAAACAAAATTTCACTTTTTTTATTATAAAGATTTTATAAACTGGGCTTTTCCGCAACAATTATTCATTTTTTGTGCTATGGGAGTAAATTTATTTATATCTTCATTTTACGATATAATAAAGTGTGATATCATTCTTATGGTTGGTGTTATCTTTATCAATCAAAACCGTAAAATTGGACAAATTCAACAGTGAAGACATATATATTATAATATTGGATTTAAATTTCATAGTATATTATAATAATAAACAAATATAGTAAGTATGCACTGAGCAACAAGAATAATCAGCTATCAAAGTTTAGATTATGAGATTGATAATGCTTTTTAAGATCAAAAGGATGTTATCCTTTTTTTTCATTTTGTTGTAATTCACAACTTGTTCTAGCTAAGCAAATCATAGAAGAAATGATTTCTGGGGTCCATGAAAAAGTTTCCAGATGAGAAATCTTGCGAGAAAGTTTTCCAAAAAGCAATTTACATACAGCGAACCTGCACATCTTTTGATTGCTTTTTAATCCTAAGGAATAAAGTTTTAAAATCTTCAACACCAGAATCTTTAACACATCATAAATTCGAAATTGTTTTAAGCTTTATGATTTTATTATTAATTTTTGAAAGATAAAAACCGGTAAAGAATATCACTTAGTTTTAATTCCCGATTCACAAGTCTACTGAAACTTCCGGCAACAAATGAATTTGAAAATGTTTAGTTAATCGAATGTAATTTTACACAATTCCAAAATAAAACAACTATATTAAGTTTATGTTCCTATTGCATCATATTTTGCGATACTATATTAAGATTTTATATATTTTCATTGTAGCTCAAGATACATATACTACAGTGTGTTACAAAAGTCTTCACCTTCACTTAAATATTATGTTTTCAAATAAATAAATTACTTTACTGCAGCAATTTAAATTAGATTAACCAAGCAGGAAACTCTTAAGGAAGATAATTTGCAAACAGGATACATGGACTATAACACTTCATTGTACAAGAAAAGATTTAATTATAAGATGGATTAATTGTAAGAAGAGTGTACATATTTCTTTAGGTAACACAATAAAAGCGCTCAAATTGGATTTTGATGATTGCAAAACGTGGTTTTCATTTAGCGCCATAGTTTAGTTAATTGATGTTCATTGAACTTGAATCGTAGAAAGTGGATCAACTAAATTAGTTTTCAAATATTAACTCATTTTAGACATGAAGATGTGAGTTAATTTAATTTGTCAAAATCAAGAACCAAAAGCTAACAAAACAAAAAAAAAAAAAACAGAAAGTTTCCTTATCTCTTAAAACACAAAAACAGTTTTTTTTCCATCTGTTTTTTTTTTTCTTTTAGTGATTTAACATTGACACATTTTACACGGCTATTGAATAAAATGTGGCATTAGCTTCGATCGATAAACACTCGTTATAGATAAAAGTCATATTTAGTGTGTGTGTGTGTGAGTGTGTTTTAGCTAGTATGTATTTAAGTTTAATTTATGCCAAAGTAAATAGTATTAACTTTTCGCACAGTTTTTCGTTGTCAAAACTGGAATTGTAATGATGATTGGTTGGTTGGTTGGTTGGATGGATGGATGGATGTTGCTTTAACTTTTTAATTGATGAACAAACTCAATTATAGACAATTTGTGGATTTTAATGGTACCACATCCGGTTAGTTTTGGGTGGTCAATAAACTAGAACAAATATTGAACATTAACAAAAATCAATAGAATTTGTTATTGTTGTTCAGTTTTTAAATGAGCTCTATTTATGAATGTTTATTGAATAAACAGCAATTGAGAATTGGCAACTGCTTAATAGACAATAATCATTTAAAAAGGGAAAATCAATTAAATTAGAGGTCGGCCGAAGGTTGTCAGCTGTTGTCAAGGATATATTTGGCTTAAGATTTTTTCTTCTGTTTAAATTTACATTAAATATTGATGAGTCCAATCGATTTAATATAGATTAAAAAAAAAGTGTTTATTTGCTTCGTTCTTTCAAGTCAAGTGCACAGCAGGCACAAGGACTAAAAACTACACGCACAAACATGCAAAACAGATGCAAGGATACTGGAAAAAAATCTATTTAAATATAGATTTATAGTGACGGAATACATATATATATATACATATATTGATCACGTCTACGTCTTTATCCTTGTCTTTATATATCACTTCACTTCACATTGCGCGGCACCACTCAATCCGAGAGCCACCACACAGCGGAGGCGACAAAACGCACGATCGCACCACTGGAAATCGAAATGAGAACTGAATTGTATTAACGGAGTAAACTCTAGGTAATTGTGGTCCAAGTGTGCAGAAAATTAACCGGCCATATGTCGCACACACACACACACAGCACACGCTGCTATAATCAAAGAGACAGAGAGAGAGAGAGAGAAAAAGAAACGCAAAGAGCTAAGAAAACAAATTTCTCGCTATCCCTCTCTCTCTCTCTTTCTCCCCACTCATTCACACCGGAGAGACAGAGAGAGAGAGGAAATTTTTTGCTTGAACGAGACTTACAAAAAAAAAAAGCATTCGGCATCATTTGTAAAATGCACTTGCAGTTTGCTCTATAGCAGCTCTCCGCTAGCTGAGACGTTAGCTGCATCGTCGACTGCATTTTACCGGCAAACTTGTCACACAACATTGAGCTAACGCTTGTTCACCCTGTCCGTCCGTTTGGCCATAACTCCGACCACAATATGTCTGTCTGTCTGTGTGTCTGGGATATAAACTCAAATTGATAACAAGAAAGAAAAGCCCCAATTTTCTTTAAAACGAATAAAGAGAGAGAGAGAGAAAGAGAGAGCGAGCTTTTCACACAACGTTGTTTGGCAAATGATAAGATAATCGCTAATTGAAAGTAATACTAAGCAATCATTTGGCTTTAACAATCTTAATATGGTTATAACTATTTCACTGTATATTGCATTTAAATTGAATTATGTCTTTTTTTACATCATTTTCATCTAAAATATCCTGAGTAATCCGTTGAAGATGTTGGCAATGCAGGAAAATTAAGCTTGTGAATTGAAGGTGAAATGGTTTGATTAACAATTTTTAAATACTTTATAAATTTTGCTTATTTCATCCTATCCCATTCAAATAAATGAAACATGTTAAAAATCTAAACAAGTGTACTTATATCTGCATAAAAATGACTAAAAATATGATTTAAACTTTTCCTTTTTTCCAAGTGTTAGATTTAAGGAACTGACGACTCCATAACGAAAATATTTAAACATTTTTTACACAGTTATTAAACAAATGACTGTAATAAAAATATTTTTATGTTTTGCAAAACGTAAAATACAAAAAAAGTATAAATTTGTGTTTTGCAGAAAAACTTGTGGCCAAATGGATCATTTTAAAATAATGATGAATATGATTTAAAAACTCTAAAAATACATATTCAGTAAAGGTTTATGGTTCGATTATTAATATAAAAACAGTTGTTTATTGAGAATATTATGTAATATTTATCACTTCATTTAAATATGCTTTAGGAGAAAAATTTTAGTTCGTTCATTTGTTTTACTTGTTCTATTTTAACGATCAATGTTTGAAGTTTAATGAAGGTATTTTTAGTTAATAAAATATAAAAATAAAATTTAATAGAAAGTTTTATTTTTAAAAATTGATAACTATATTGGGGTATTGATAGGAAGTACTAGTACTAGAATATAAAGAAAATATCGGATTATATAATATTAAATTGTATAATTTCAACCATCATCATTTATTAAAGATTTAATCTTTTTTAATCTTACTACTTTAATCTTCTCGACATTTTCCAAAATTTCCTCAATAAGTTAAAAATTAAACCGTTATGATTGAAAAACTGCTTCAATTGCTACTACCACCAACCACCCACAAGTCAAAAAGACAAATCAAACAAAAAAAAATTGTGTCTCGCTGATAGAAACGAGAAAAAAAAATGTTTTTTTGTTGCTTTGGTTTTGGTTTTGTTAAGTATTATTTATCCTCCCAATGTCTCTCCCTTTTGGCGCACAGCTGCATAATGGAGCAAAAGTAACCACCAGAAAGAAAAAAGAAGGTGTCGGAAACGACTTTTTAGCCCCCACAAAAAAAGCCAATTCGAACCAAAGCAACGATTTTACTTGAAGCCCCCAAGGAAGCAACACCACAACACACAGCACAGTCTTCTATATCTATGTATATCTATTCCTGTCTCTGTCGTCTCTGCCGTCTCTGTGGCATTTTTGTGTGATTTGGCTTGTGACAGGTTTATGTCTAAATCTGCAAGCTGCACACAGGACCATTAGCATTTGAGGTGTGGGCAATACTGTTACAGCTAGCATTATAGAAAAAAAAAAATTATAAAATGTATTTTATAAGAGACAGATAAAGATCATAAGGATGTTTGTATAAAATATCTATAAGTATATATAAAAAACAAATATTGAAATGCATAATTGCCACAAGTGCAATGAAAAGTGAAATGTGGCTCATAAATTGGCCAAAAGGCAACTGCTGGCAGGTTGCTGTTGCAACACACAAAGCAAGCAAACAAAACACAACATGCAACACACAATGCAATGAGAAAAAAAAAACAACCAAAGTCCTATAAAAAAATCAAATTTTTTTGCCAATTTGTTTAAGAAGCAGATATGCATAAAAAAAACTAGCTAAATCGCCGCCAAATGCCTTTGATGATGTTGACTCCTTTTGTTCAACAAAAAAAGAAGTTAAACAAATAAAAAGGTTACAACGGGCCAACAGTGTCAATTGAATTGAACGATGCCAACTTCAGCTTCGGCTTTGGCTGCTGCTGCTGATGCCAGCAAAAACGCCTGCATTGAAAGATAAACACTTGTAATCCGAAAGTGTTTTCGAACCCAAAAGGCGCTTACACAATTGACTCTAACAACCAGCAACTAGCAACAACAACAACAACAACAAACCAGCTACATTGAGCACACACACGAGTTGTTAAGTGGTTGGTGGCATAGGTGTATGGCCAGCTATAGAGGGAGAGAGAGTGTGGGAAGGGGGGGTAAAATTGTAAAGGGTACCGCGCGTCTGTCTACTATCTATGGAAAGTGCTGCAAGTGCAAAAGAGTTTTTTTTTTTTTTTTTATCTATCTATCTGTAGTTCGAGATGCTGTCAAAAGATGCTGTTGCGGGTGAAAACCAAGGCAAAGATCAGGCCAAATAAGGCAAATGCAATTAAAATTTCAAGTTCAATAGGTGCCACATATATGTATATAATCTTAGAAGGAAAAAGTTGCCCATTTCATTTCTTTGCATATCTAACAAAGACATTAAATATATTACCATAAACTATAACCAAGAAGCTCATTAACAGCCTTTACGCAATCAAAATATTTAACTATAAAACATTTCCTAATAATTAATATTATTAATATTCCTAATATAGCCTTAAAATTTACTTAAACTCGTAAGTGAACTAAAATTTACTTTTAACATGAAGAAAGTTTAAAATCAACTTTTACTAAGTAAAACTCAACAACTGAATTTGCCAGGCTGAAAGCTGATTTTCTGTAATTAGTTAAATTAGAGAGAATAAAATCAGCAATAACAAACCCAGTCATAGTATTGGAAATTATTTAATAGTCCTCTCTTTTATATTGTTTGTTTTATTCGGGGATATAAAAAGTACATATATATCATTCCGCTGATTGGTATATAAAAAGAAAAAAACAACCATTATTAAACATTAAAAACAATTTTAAAATACAATATGATATATCGTATATATATGTACCTTTTAATTTTCCCATAACAATTTTATAAATTGCAAGTTGTAATTTATCAGGATTTTTGACTCATTCATGCCAACTTAAATCTAAAAAAAGTTTTTTTTTTTTTCTTTTTCTTCTTTCTCTCTCTCTAACCATTTCTATTGACAGTAACCGCTTAAAAAATGATTATTAATTTGTAAGTATCACAAAAAAATTGAATAAAAACTGCAGCTGCTTTTTAAACGTACAAAATACCCGTATTCACCTCGCCTTCATCTTGGATATGCCCCATGGAACACCTACGCCTTGAACATTTTTCACTCCGCACGAAGCCCAAATGGCGGCTACGCGTCTATGTCTGTGGCAACAACAACAAGAGCTTGAGAGAAAAAATGCCGGCAAGAAATGTTAAAAAACCGGCTTTTCCGAAGAGACTTTGAATGAAAAGTCCCATAGACAAGAGCGGAGCAAAAAAAATGCAAAAGGAATGTGTGGCAAGCGAGATGGAGACAAGTGAAGGCGTATGGTTTGAGGACAATCAACGCATGATCATGCTACTAACTTAATCAATGCAGCAGCAGCAGCAGTTAGACAAGAGATCAGTTGATCGTAGCGATCAACAATTGATGGACGAAAGCCAACTACGATGATCATGACGACGCTCACTCACAATCAATTAAGTATTTGGCCAACGATATGTTTTTTTTTTTTTGCTATGTTGTTGTTCAGATAGATAAGATCATTATATGGTGTGGCCCGTGCGGCGATCGTTGAGCGATCATTGACAGCAAAAATAATGTAAAGTGAAGTAAAGCAAATCAAATCAAATAGCAAATCATCTAACCACCAGCGCCCCCAAAAAATATTTGCATAAGTGTCGAACTGCAAAAAATTTGTGTTTTCTGTTTTAGTTTTTTAGTCAAACATGATAATGGGTTTTTGCCAAGTTTGATTACCGCTCAACAAGATCATGATGCATTTGAAAGCAGCAAAAACTGCAAAAAAAAAAAAAAAATAAAAAAAATATTTTATTTTTTATTTTGCTTTTTTTTTTTTTAGAGAGTCCTTTACAACAAGAAGAAAGTGAAAGTGAAACGATCTGCGACGATCACCTGCCAACTGCTACACACTATGTGTGAATTGTCTGTCTGGGAAAAGGCATAACATCCACTCTACACCTCTCTCCTCCTTCTCCTCGACATCTCTTATCTGTTTTGCTGGCTAATGTTTTCATTCTGAAAATTTATATGCCTAAATGAAAGTTTTTTTTTTTTTCTTTTAAAAAAGATAAACTCATTTCCATTGGCATCAAATCAAATTTTAACACTTTTACGTCAATAAATTTTCCATTGAGGCAAAAAATGAAAAATGTTGAGCAAAGCCTTTAAAGGATCAAAACTAAAGCGTTGGCGGTTTTCTGACTACCCACAGCAAAATGTTTTGCAAAACGCAGTTTCATTTTTGTAATTTTGAAATGGCCACCAATATGGGGGAAAGATGGCGAGAGACACAGACATTAGAGTTCGAGACGACAGAGGAAGAGACGAGACTTGTGACGAGGAGGCATTTAGAAAGTACGCGCGCCACTCACAAAACAAAAAAAAAAACAAAAAATAAACTAAAATGAAAAACTGAAAAAAAAAAAACAAAAATAAATTGAAAAACTGTAAAGCAAATTACCGGCAAAAGGCTTTGTGACAAGGCATAGCGTGGGTGGGTGACTTTGCCTCTGACTCTGCCTCTGTCTGTGGCTTTGCGTCTTTCTTTTTGGTCGTGGTCATGGCCTGGTATTGGTATTGGGAAACGGTATTGGCTATTGGCCGAACATAAAACTTGACTAAACTCTGCTAGTGTTAAATAATTTATTTTTTTTTCTTTTCAAATATTTCTACCATATGCCCATGCAAATATGTTTCCCTAATTACCTTGGGGCTATTAATAAACTAACCTTTTAGGAAGCAACCCCAACTAAAAAAAAAAGAAACAAAAGCCAAGCACTTGGCCAGAAAAATCCATTCTTAGCCAAGTCGGAAAAAACTAAACTAAATTTTATAGTTTATAACTATGTCCTAGTTTCTTCTTTTTTTTTTTTTAACCAAATAACAAAAAATGTCAGCAAGAGTCGTCAGAACTTCTTTAAACAATGTTGCAAATCAGTTGGTAAAAGATAATAGGCAAAGATCCATATATTGACTAACAATGTATTTGGTAGTGAGCTAGACAGCTCTATATATTTTGCAGGAATAGTTTAATCTTTAATACGAAGCTTAAACCTTTAGAACTAATTTAAAAAAAAGAAAATGTGCATCATATTTCGTTAAACCAAGAATCAAGAAATAAATTTATACATGTAATAGATTGTAAAACTTATATTCGCTCCGTTTTTTTTACTCCTTTTTGACGATCTGAAAAAACTTTCAAAAATCTGCTCGAAATTTGGTTTTTATGAGGCACGTTTGGTGAGGCCAACTAAATAATAAATATACATTTATACTCAAGGTTAAGATTCCGTTTTCAAAGCTCTTTTGTGTTGAAGAGCTATTCATTTCGACTTTAGTTTTTTAATTCAATAGATCGCAACTGTAAGAGTATATAATCATTGATAAGAACCATATGGAATTTCTTAATATTTCAATAATTGTTTTCACTTTCTGAGTTTTTGAAAATGAGTTAGTACTGAATCACTTGGAGATCAGTTTATAGACAGCTCATTTTTATAAGAATTTAACAATACATTTTGTATACTTAATCTTTATAATGAAAAATCAATTGTTTTTCTATATATTTCTTTTATTATTTTTGAGAAAATTTTAAGAAAAACAATTTGTTTACCAAAAAACAATTCAATTATCACTTTTCAGTGTCAAGATCAAATTACATACAGAAGCTGTCAATAAGATAAGATATACTATATGTATAAAGTAAAGTCATTAATAGATGGCGCCATTTGTATACTCAATAGACTGACAACCACAAAGCTATAAATAGATTTCAACGTAACAATTAATCGGCGATTAATCAATTTGAATTTTATTTATTGCCTTGGGAAAAACTCTCTATCAATGAATAGGAAAATGCAACTGCTTTTCCAAATGTGAGCAAATGGTAATTGTCATTTGTTATAAGACAAAAACAAATTGATCTATTGATAATATGTTGGCAAAGTTTTGACTATTTTTAGAAAAACAAAGCTAAAATTCAAAACAATTCAATATTGACCTTGGAGCCACGAGTGATGAGTGAAAGGCAACTTTGTTTTTCTGATCGCATTTGAAGTAGATTTTTGTTTTGTTTTGCTTTTTTCTCTCTCTCTTTCTTTTGACAAGTTTCATGTGAACGAACTTGAAAATCGTGCGTAAAGTTAAACGACGTGACAACAGCAACGGAAAATGTTGATAAGAATAATTATACATATACATACATACATACATATGAATATAGATATAGTAATCTGTGCATTTGTTGTATTGTGTTATAATCCATGGGAGTAGAGCAAATAGTTTCAGCCATTTGGATGATAAGCTTTCAATTCAATAAACGACTCGTGAGGCCTCCAATGGAATGCCTTGCCCACACACAGTTCATCATACTGATTTAACCCCATTTTTATAGTTCCGTTTCGTATATATAATTTATCAGTTTTACAATTGAGCGAACATGATTTTATGTGAATTGATATAATCTAGCTAAACGTGATAATATAAATGATAATATCATTCGAAACTATTAATTGATTGATGTCGAAAATTGATTAAAATGCTGAAAAAGTATTCTATTTCATGTTATTTAAAGTTAGCTAGAATTTTAGGCGTTGCTTTAGTCGTAAAATATAATTCCAATCAACAATAAGCCTGGAATTGGCTTTCTTTACTATCTAAATTAAAAACTTCCTTCCTGTGAGGGCCAACAAGTGAACAGTGAAAGCGTAACAATAACTAAAAGGTCATGCTAAGTAATCATCTCAGTCGAAGTTTGTATCCGTCTGTATTTTAGACCTCTTAATCATAAGAATTTGATTTTGTTAATCGAGCTGATCAGGAATATATATGTACATGTATATGTATGCTTTACAACATCGAAACCTTTTTGACTACAAAATGAATATACCCTTTTTGGAAAGGGTAAACCAATGCAACACTTCTTTATCTATCGCTGGCTCTCATTTACCCACTCTTTCACTCACGCTTCGTTCCGTTTTTTTTTATTGCTTACGTTCAAGTTCAATGTAAACAAAAGTCACGTCAATTGTAAAAAGGAAACACAAAAAAAAAAAAAACACAGAATGGGAATTTCATTCAATTGATAATTATAATTACGCCCCCTTTCATGTAAATATGCACAGAGAGAGAGAGAGAGAGAGGGGTATCTCCCCATAATGTGGAAAATTATGTAAATTCATTCTATTTTATTTTTGCCCTGTTCGGAATTTCATTAAATTGGATTACTTTATTGATTTTGATTGTTAGTCATTTCGATCGATACTTCTAATTTATTGTATGCAATTTTGTTCTGTTCCCAAAGATATTTCAACTAAATTCGATAAGAAATGTTTATATAAAAGCATATCGATTGATATGAAATTTTTCTTAACCTTAAAAGGAATATCATTAAAATATGGCAATAATGACAAATTCTTTTACTTCAAATATTACAAAAGAATAGCAGTAAACCTTAAATGTTACATATTTCAACACTCAAAAAGATTGATGTAATTTTTATAACATTTTTTTTTTTTTTTGAGGAGATTAAAAGTTATCAAACACTTGTAGTATGGCCTGAATATTTTCGACTTTGAACGCAGTTCTAATACACAACCGAACTTTTCTAATTCGAAATGCCATAATCCAACTAAAAGGTTCAAGTTACACAGATTTTGCACTACTGCCATTTGAAAATTCGAGTCAGAAAAGTTCGAGTTAGAGAAGTTCGAGTAAGGCAAGTTCAACTGTAGTTCTAATTAAAGTAGAGACCTGAAATTTCTGGATTTCCTTTAATTTTAAGAATCTAGAGCGACAAATTAAGAAAATGACGTAAAACTTCAAAAATGAATAAATATCTTCCATCAAATTTTTGTTCTTTTAGATTGTGGCAAAGAGTTAAACTAACATTTTTAAATAAAGGATTACCAAGAAATATATATGAAACCTAGGACAGGATGCAGCACTTAACGATGCCTTGAAAATGTCGAAAACAATGAAAACTCGTTTGTAACACGTTTAAAAGTCTCACATTTAGTTACATAATAAAAAGGGTATAGAATATTTGACATGTTAAAATTATTATTAAATGGGTTTTTTTTCTCAATATTATTCATTTAGTTTTATTTGCTTACCCTTTAGCAGCTTGTTTTTGTTGTTGTTGGTTTTGCTTTGGTTTCAGCTCGGCCTCGGATGGTAATACACTAACACTAGGCACTTTATTATAATTGTTATTATTATTATTATTTAATTGATTTTTTGGCACTTGTACTGCAGCAGCAGCTTGGTTGTGAGTGCTGCTATCAGCCGATAATGCCTCCACATTGACATTCTCTGCATTTGCATTATAATTGCTATTTACATTAGCAGCAGCAGGCTGGGGCGGCGCCACCACTGACGTGTCTTTTGCCGTATTACCACCACCTTTCCCACTCTGATTAACCGGCTCATGGGATGCCGTTTTTGTTTTTGGCTGATTGCCATGTTCTTTCATCGATTCCCTACTATCTGCCACTTGACTAATTTCTTCTACTCCATTTTTTTCATTTGGTAGTACTTTGGAGGCTTTGTCTTTATCCGCAATTTCTGTTGCAATTTTCTTAATTTTTTTGTAATTTGGCAATACTTTGTCCTTGTCTGGTGGTTCGGGCGTCAGTGTGGCTGGCTTGGGTGGCGCCTCCGGTTGCGCTTGTGGCAGTTGTTGTTGCTGCTGCTGATTTGTGGCAACTTTCGTTGCAGTAGTCGATGTTGCAGTTGCAGCTGCCACATTGTCGTAGAGCCAAAAACAACAGCTGTAAGGCGAATGCCAAAAGGAGTGGAAGAAAGAGGAAGTGATTTTACAATTGGAAATTTTCATAAGAAAATAGATGCTAATGGAAACTTACCTTAGTACTAAATTTATATACATAAAGCGCACAATATGCATGCGTATCTGCATTTTAATTTATATTGCTTTTTAAAATTTTATTTCACTTTCAATTACTAATTTTTATTCAGTGTAAAACTGAAAATTAACGGTAGTTCTTTTGCTTGCCATTTGCAGTAAACAATATTTGTACGCGCACGTAGAAATCCGTTTTCACGATGCTTCATTGAGTTTACTATATATACTTAGCATTTTCTATATTTATAATGGATTTAAACTAATAAATAACTTAAAAAACGAGCGCAGACAAAAAAATTTGTTCAATGCGACGGAAAACAACAAAAAAAACTAGAGATGGGAGTTGACAATAGGAAGTTATCGATTATGGCAAAGTATTTGCGAAAAGTCACGTTCATCCTTGATAGTGATGAGTAGATGAGTTCAGTTAACTAGTTCAGCAATTCCTTTTAGAATGGGGAGCAAAACATATATAGTTTCAATTAGTTGCCCCAATTGGCAATTGACATTGTATCTACTTTATATTCATGATCTTTATGAATTAAATTCGTTACCTAAATAATTTCGTAGATGATGCATTTATAGAACTAGCTCTGCGAGCCATTGCAGCGGCCAATGAGCTAGTTCCGTTTTAACAACTGGTAGCTCTTGTTGCATTTGTTGTGATGAATCGCAACAAAAATTGGGGAAAAACAAATAAAAATTAAAAACCATGTCATTCCTGCGTGGATCGGTCAACTATGTGTGGTGCACCACCAGTGTGCTTGGGAAAGGAGCCACCGGCTCAGTCTTTCAGGTAAACAATGCGTCATAATATTAATCCCTTTACATATATCTGATACTACCTTCTGGCACTTTTTCTTCTTCCCTAGGGTGTTAACAAAATCACTGGCGAATCGGTGGCCGTCAAAACTTTCAATCCATATAGCCATATGCGGCCAGCAGATGTCCAAATGCGTGAATTTGAGGCACTAAAGAAGGTTAATCATGAGAATATTGTAAAACTGTTGGCAATTGAAGAGGACCAGGAGGGTCGTGGCAAGGTGATTGTGATGGAACTCTGCACAGGTGGCAGTCTCTTCAATATTCTAGATGATCCCGAGAATTCATACGGCCTACCTGAACACGAGTTTCTCCTGGTTCTCGAACACCTTTGTGCTGGCATGAAACATTTGCGTGACAACAAATTAGTCCATCGTGATTTAAAGCCAGGAAATATTATGAAATTCATATCGGAAGATGGTCAAACCATTTATAAGTTAACAGATTTTGGTGCTGCTCGTGAACTGGAGGACAATCAGCCATTCGCCTCGTTGTATGGCACTGAGGAGTACCTGCATCCTGATCTCTATGAGCGTGCCGTGCTACGCAAATCCATACAGCGCTCTTTTACAGCCAATGTTGATCTCTGGTCGATTGGTGTGACACTTTATCATGTGGCTACTGGGAATCTACCCTTTAGGCCTTTTGGAGGCCGCAAAAATCGCGAGACAATGCATCAAATTACCACGAAGAAAGCTTCGGGTGTTATATCCGGCACTCAACTTTCAGAGAATGGGCCAATAGAATGGTCAACAACATTGCCACCACATGCTCACCTCTCGCAGGGTCTAAAGACACTAGTGACACCTCTGCTGGCTGGTCTGCTCGAAGAGAATCGCGATAAAACCTGGTCTTTCGATAGATTCTTTCAAGAGGTTACCCTTATCCTACGAAAGCGGGTCATACATGTATTCTATATGAATCGGACGAGTTCGGTTGAAGTATTTCTTGAGCCAGATGAACAAATCGACAATTTCAGAGAACGCATTTTTATTCAGACTGAAGTGCCACTGGAAAAGCAAATATTATTATTCAATAATGAGCATCTAGAGAAAAAGGTTACTCCTCGTACAATAGGTAAAATATAATGAAAATACTCCGGAACTATAAAAAAATAAATGTATTTCGTTTATTGCAGCTAAAGCATTTCCTACGACCACGACAGAGCAACCAATATTCCTGTATAGCAATGATGATAATAATGTCCAATTGCCTAATCAATTGGATTTGCCCAAATTTCCAGTGTTTCCACCAAATGTTTCCGTGGAAAATGATGCTAGTTTAGCCAAGGTAGGCTTATAAAAGTATAAGAAAATATATTTATAGTCTTCTTAAAGGATGTCAGAATATATTTCAATTTCATCTTCATCATTTTAGGCAGCCTGTAGCGTGGGACATGAGTGTAAAAGGCGTGTGGATATCTTCACCACCATGGATATACTTATTAAAAAAGGAGTAGGGCAATTTATTGAGATGCTAATAACCACCATTGGTTTGCTTCTAAAGTAAGCATTTTGACACTTATTTGTTTTGTTAAAAGTTTATCGCTTAATTTTCTTTTTATTTGTCATAGGAAAACGGAAAGTTTTGACAATCTATTGTCCACAGTGATTGATTACTCCGATGTGGTGCAGAGCATGACTAGAGTTGTAAGATTAAGAAGATTACCCTTTAGACTTAAAATAATTTTATTAATTTATTAATATTTCTATTAGACCAAAGGTGATCAAGAGCTAAAGTCGCTACTAAATGCTTTGAATGTGGTTAAAAGTGATTTCGATGGTGCGGCCGATGTTATCACACAAATGCATAAGCATTTTGTTACAGATGATGAACTAAAGTAAGTACCAAGTCTCGGTTAAAATGTTTATTAAACAATTTTCATTCAATCCACTTTCAGTGATCAATGGTCCTCATCGATGCATGGAAAGAAATGCCCTTGTCGCACCCGTGCTAGTGCCCAGGCAAAATATCTTGTCGAACGTTTACGGGACTCGTGGCAGCATCTTTTACGGGATCGGGCCACTCGTACTTTAACCTATAACGATGAGCAATTTCATGCTCTTGAAAAAATCAAAGGCGATCACAATGGCAAACGTATTAAGGCCCTCTTAATGGATAATGTAAATCCTGCTGTAGCACAAATTGCTGAATGTCTGGCTGATTGGTATAAATTGGCCCAAACAGTATATCTAAAGACTCAAATTCTGGAGAAGGATGTGCGAGATTGTGAGCGTAAATTGAATAGCATACGTGATGAGCTATATCATGTTAAATCGGATCTGAAATTGGATGTCGATACAAAGACCATTAATAATAATAATCAATTGGCAAAAATTGAGGAACGCAACAGATTGCGTATTATGCAACAACAACAGCAGGAAGTGATGGCTGTGATGAGGAAAAATGGTGAACTGATTTCGTTGCTAAGCCAATTGGGCATAGGAAATGGAGCAATAGATAACACTTTGCTTCAGGCCAAGCCAGATTTTTAAGCTTAACATTCAAGTATTGGGGTTTATATTATGTTTTACTATCTAAAGTGCACTAGGTTAATGAATCTATATAAATAAATAATAAGGATTAGTTTTTTTGATTGATTCCTTTATAAAATATTTACTTAGTTGACAAAACTGAAATGAAATTATAGTAAATTTGTATTTAATTTGCACATAGACATCTTTTTGCTACAGGCATTATGTATCTCGAAATCATCCCGATTGGATGACTATATCATATAGCTCCCAAAGGAACGATCGGTCGAAAATAGAGCAGGTCCCATTAAACTTGGATGGATTTTTCGACCCTGGCATGGATTCTAGTGGTGATTCTTGGATTTTGGCGGTGATAAAAAGCAACCGAGTGTTTTTTAATCAAATTACTTTCTTTAAATGTAGAACATATTAATTTGGCATAGATTATAAACTAAACAAATAGTTGGTTTTTTGTTTCTCATTTTTGTATTTTAAAATGTTTAAAAAATATTGTTTAAAATGTGATTAATTAATGATGAGTTAAAAACGATAGTTAAGACATATTTAAACACCTTCAATTTAATAGCAACAGTTTATTAAATATTTTTAAATTCCTAAATTATAAATCTTTAAAGTGGCGCCCTCTATACTTCTTTTTACTGCTTTTTAAGACGTTATTTTTTGTTTGCAACCCTTTTGCAACTGTCAGTTGACATTTTTCTTTGTGGGGCTTCTTTCAGTTGAAATATATTTTTGCAAAACTCGTAAAATTTGTAGATATCATAAACATTTTCTAGCTAGAATCGAACAAAAATTCCCTTCCATGACTGAAATTGTGGACAGTAGTGATAATGATGAATATGATGAGTTATCGGAGTTACGACAACGCCAAAAGCCCGAAACCCAAGTCTCGGTGGATGTAAATGAAATCTCTCTCTCTCTTAAAGAATATTTTCATTACATTTCTGATTAATCTGTGTCTGCTTTAGGAGGCCTTCGATTTGGATGATTTGCTGCCCACAATTGGTGAATTTGGCAAATATCAGAAACTATTGGTATTTGGTATTTGTTTGCCTGCTTGCATACCCTGCGGATTTTGTGCTTTCAACCAGTTGTTCATGGCCGATACGCCTGATGATTATTGGTGTCGTGTGCCCGAATTGCTTGATTTTGATGTGGAGCAGCGCAAATATTTATCCATACCCATGGAACAGGTGAGTAATAAAGCAGCCATATGAATGTCAAATGCATCAGTTGTGGGGTTGCCAGTCGGGTGGGGGCAATCAAGCAAATTGATTGTGCGTGGACAAAGAAAAGAAATGTCGATATCGATGCAACACACAATTTTTTTTTCCTTTTCTCTTTGTTCTAAAAAACTGTTTTCTTTATAGGAAAATGGTGACTTGGTTTATAGCAAATGCTTTACCTATGGCGTTAACTGGACACAATTGCTGGATCCCGATGATGCGGACAACTATTTGACCACACTGGAGCCCAACACCAGCTGGCCATTGATTAAATGCAATCAGGGCTGGGAGTATAATACTAGCACCGTCTGG
This sequence comes from Drosophila austrosaltans, assembly GCA_035045865.1. Taxonomy (NCBI): domain Eukaryota; kingdom Metazoa; phylum Arthropoda; class Insecta; order Diptera; family Drosophilidae; genus Drosophila; species Drosophila austrosaltans. The sequence continues at coordinate 3,643,496 of JAWNOQ010000083.1, forward strand.
TCATCCATTGTGATCGATGTGGGGCCTTGAAATCTATATTCATGTTCCATTTTCTATTCACATCAATTTGCATGTAGGGAAGCTTGAACGAAACATTCCCCAACATCAAAAGAGGTCCCACTTTTAGTTTTAAGACCATTTTTCATAATGTTAGTGAAAATGTTTATACAATTTACAGTTTGATTTAGTTTGCGATCAGGATATATATCCTACAATTGGTTTGGCAGCTCTTAATACTGGTGGCCCAGTGGGAGTGTATCTATTTGGTTTGCTAAATGATCGTGCCGGACGGAGGCTTTCCTATTTCACCTGCTTGGCCACATTATTGGCTGGCAGTTTGATGACATCTCTGAGCAGAGATTTCTGGACCTGGGCAGGAAGTCGTGTTATTGTTGGCTTGACTATACCAGCTGTTTATCAGATTCCATTTATTATATGTAAGTAAAATCGGATAAACATATTCATAAAGAATCTTTGACATTTCTTTAAATAGAAAACTAAAGCATACTTTTGGGAGTAGTTTTTAAACTAAATTGTTTAACAAATGACCTGTAGTAAAGGATCATACAAGCACTTAAGATGGACAATCAATAATCTATATAGAAAGATTATATAATCTTTCTTTCTTTTTCTAAGAATATGTTAAGTAATACTTTTCTGCTATATAGTATCCATTTCTTATCTCTTTCTCATTCTATCCATCTTTTATCATAGCTCTGGAGTTAGTGGGTGAAAACTATCGTTCATTTGTCACGGTAATGACCTGCACTTTCTATACTTCTGGTATTATGCTGCTGTCGGTGGTCACCTATCTTGAGCGAGATTGGGTACGCCTCTCCTATTACACATCTCTGCCATTCTATGCCTATTTTCTGTACATGTTCTTTATGCCGGAATCACCACGTTGGCTTCTGATGCGTGGTCGATTGGAGGAGGCATTGAAGGTTCTCGAGAGCATGGCTCGTGTGAATGGACGCCAGTTTCCCGAAGTAGTACATAGCAAATTGGAGGCACAAATCAAAAGGGATAAATTAAAGAAACAAAAGAAAAAGGTGGTCAATGTGGGACTAATGGATCTCTGTCGTACCCCCAATATGCGGTTGAAGACAATATTGATAACTTTAAGTTGGTTCGCTAATGAGACTGTATATCTGGGTCTTAGTTACTACGGGCCATCATTGGGAACGAATCAATATGTGAGTTTCTTCTTATCGGCTGTAGTGGAATTGCCAAGTTACCTATGTTGTTGGTACTTTATGGACACTTGGGGTAGACGTTGGCCCCTGAGCTTATCCATGATATTGGGGTAAGTGAGAAACTTATTTGGAATTGGGTGTTTGATTAAAACCAAGTGTCTTTGATTTCAGGGGCGTGGCGTGTGTAATAACTGTAATGTTACCCGATGATGCAGTTGATGAAACCCTTGTCTTATACCTTATATCCAAAGCTTTACTTTCCGCATCCTTTCTCATTATCTATCCTTTTGCGGGGGAGTTGTATCCCACACAAGTACGTGGCATTGGAATTGGCGCCTCTAGTTATATAGGTGGATTGGGCTTAATTGTCATTCCATTTGTCACTTATCTTGGCAAAGAGAATCTTAAACTGCCTTTGGTTATAATGGGCTTTGTTTCTATGTTGGGCGGCTTGACGGGTCTTCGTTTGCCCGAAACTCTGCATCATCGTTTGCCCCAGACTGTGGAGGAGGGAGAAGAATTTGGCAAGAATTGGCAACTTAAGGATTGCTGCTCTTGTAGCAAGAAACCGTAAATTAATTTTAGCTAGTTTAAGAAATATCTTTACTAATCTTAATTTTTAATTTCATAGCGATGTTCTATCACCTCCCACATCGTATGAGAATCTTGATGTCTTGGCTGGTTCCTCCAATAATGCCTCCGAGGTGGAGTTAGAATTACGCGATAATCGTCGTTTAAGGCAACAGCCCGATAAATTGGATGAAAGTACACCCTTGGAAACGCCAGGACCCAGTACTTCAGGACGCCCAATTCATCGTCCTTCCATGAAACGTCTAGTCCGCCAAATGAGCATAATGGACACACAGAGAATGCATGATGGCACAATGCAGCTAACGCATTGGATTTAAGTGCAGTTGGCACAAATTGAATAAATATTATTTTCCCCTTTTTAAAAATTGTTAAAATTATTAAAAGAAAAACAAATTGCATTAATTAAATAATATATATATAATCATTTAGCGCAAATGATGCTGACTTTTGGATAGGAAGTTTTTAGTAGACTGTTTAGAAACAATAAACAAAAGAAAGGCATAATGTCATTTCGAGCTTTGTTTACAACAAATAGAAAATTTTAAACTTTTCAAAATAGTTTAAAAAACATCACACTGTATTAATTTCAATTTAATTGCAGCATTAGTATCTATATACAGGAAGGTAACTTCACCCTTCGGATGCCGAAGTCTACATACCCTTTTATGTGACAGACATGCTAAATGATAAAAATTTTAACAAAAATTTAAAGTACATAAAAGTATCATAAAATTATGAATCTTAAAAAGTTGAGTTCTTTATTTAATTAAGTAAAAATTTTATAGTAAATAAGATATTTAGAATTTAAATCTCTGTTTAATATTATATTAGAAAACTCTTCGATATTACTATAATAGTGAGTACCAAGGTATGGATTTAATACAGCTTATTTCAGTTAGTTCTTATAAAAAATATCTATATAGTTTCTATATAACAGATTTATATAGCAAGATCGGTTTCGTTATCACAATGCTTCAAAGTTTTAGAAACAAAATGCGAATAAAAGTTACTAAAATTATTGTCCATAAAATACTCTAAAAAAAACTTACTAAAAACTATAAAATTTTTCAATATATCCGGTAAAAATAAATACATAAATAACTAAGTAAAGCATACACTGAGAAAACTAATTAGATTTAGGAATTAAATTACATATCAGAAATATTTCTTTAATTGTCCTTACAAATTTTTATAGTCACAAGAGGAAGGGTTACTTATATTAAATTCCGGTTTCAATTGTAAGTGAGATATTTTAGGATTTCTAAAGATTATTTTCCATATATTTTTTTTACCGTGCATATATTCGTACTGACTTCTAATTGAATGCATATTGATATGTTATTGTTTGTAGCGGCCTTTTTAGATTTATTCATTTATTCAATCAATTATGCAATTAATTGTTGTCAAACAAAAAGAAACTTGTTTCTGATTCCTCAAACGAGGAATGAGAAAATTGCCAACACCTGTCAGCCGCATACTTCTGCCTGTCACTGTAGGAAGTACATACATAAGATAGAGTAGTAATATTATTGATCATAGGTCCCTAGCAAATAATGTATAGCTATGTATATGTATATCAAAAATTTAAAGTGCAAAGCAAGCTACGCATGAGCTGAGAGCAATGGACAGGAGTATGGCTGGAATCCTTAATCAATCGCCGGTGAAAGATTTCGAACTTGTTAGCAATCTAAGGAATCTGCCTGAGGATATCATACGCTGGATATTTGGCTATTTACCCCGGCTATGTGATAAAGTGCGTCTGGCCTGTGCAGATCCAAAATTTCGTCAGATTTTTGAGTCGTGGGCACGTACCCAAAAGAATACACTTGATGTGGAGGAAGTGGAAATGATGAATTTGCTCGATATTATTGACTTCTTTACTGTGGCAGGTTCATATATTCAAGTACTTAACATAGATTGCGCATCGTTTCAAAAGGAATCATTGCTGGTGGAGTTTATTGTAGAGTTTTGTAAGAATCTCGAAGAGATTAACTATACCAATGTAACGGATGATTTTCATTATGGCACCATAATGTCAAAGTCGACCAAATTGAAGCGAGTGACCATCGAATGCATGGATGCGGAAGATGTTCTCAACTTTGATTTGAATGCTAATCAGGATTTGGAATACTTTGAATTGGTCAATGGTTGCTATACTGGTAAGAGGATTAAAATAGTATACTTAGCTTGATTGATTTTTATTTATTTTGGATTTAGGCAAACATCTTTGCGGATTTCCTAAGCTGCACACTCTTGTTCTGCGTGATTGTCTACTCTGGAATTCGGGTGAATTTGGCATACCCTTGAAAACTCTTCGAGTCCTGGATTTGGATGATTGCTGCTTTGAAGTAATGAGTCAGTCCCTATATGAAAAAATAGCCGAAAGTTGTCTTGAACTGGAGGAGCTCTCCTTCTCTGGTTGTGACATGAATTTCGAGGTAATTGCCCAATTGCCGGAGCTAAAACGTTGTACTCTTAAGACCTGGATGACATCCAATGAGTTAAATGTTGGTTTTCTCTCCACACTGGCCGAACAAAGGGGTAACAAACTAACCAATTTGCATTTATCTGGTCAATTTCTGGTTACCGATGAGCATGCTCGTTATCTTGGCCAAATGAGTTCCCTGAAGGAATTACGCTGGACCAATAACGATGTTCTAGAAGATGATCACTTCAAGTTCTTTAATGATCTTAATATGTTGGAAACCTTTGGTCTTTCCTGGTGTGGACGTATTACCGACTTGGGCCTGATGAGATTATTGCGAAAGTGTGAACAACTAAAAATATTTGATCTGACCGATTGCGAATTGATAACCGATGAGTTTGTTATCAATGCCATGGCATGTTGTGCCAAGATACCGGGAAGAAATTTAGTGGTTAATGTTAGAGGTACTAAGATTAAAGAAGCTATGCTAAAGGTAAGTAATAGAAACTAAATTTAGAAAACACAATCAAAAGAAATGAAAAGACCTTTAGATGCTTTGAGCAACCGATTCACCTTTACCTTTATAAGAAGAGTTTACCGGAATTAGCTTTAGTTCCTTTAATTATAACCTGCATCCTGATAACTATGGGATAAATTTATTAAGGAAATTGAATTACACAGCTTCTTAAAATTTAAAGCTATCATGTATTTTCTTATCATACTTTGTCCTTTTTTTGTTTCTGCTACTTTTATCTAAATGATTTTTTAATGTGCGAAACTTTAAAAATTGATGACCAAGTTGTATAGACAATTGTTTATAGCAAAATCATCTGATTTCTTTATTTATAATATGATATATTAACTATATATATATTCTTTTTCTTTCAGCATCCCGATTACTTGGCACCCTTTAACCATGTAAAGCTTAACTTCATATTGAATGAACAAATTTAGTTTGGTTTTTGTTTTTTTTTTTCCGCTTTCAAATTTCATAAAATAGAATCACAATGGCCATCATTTCCATCACCTGGTCTTAGTCATCTACCTATGCTGGGGTAGCCAAGTACAATAATTGACTCACAAGGAAGTGCTCTCTATAGTGTCTATGGTCAATATTTATGATCACGCACACAATGCTCCATTAGCCAGCGGTTAATTGTCAGATCGCGCGCACCTTGGATGCACTCGGGGCATTTATTTAATACAATAAATACAAAATAAAAAAAAAAGCTATGAAAACAATTTGATATTCGATATGTTTAGTTAGGGGGGGGATTCGTTTCAGTTCGATCTAACGATCCGATCGCTCGATCCGATCAAACTATTTGTAATAAATTTTCACATTCAATTGTTACTTGAACTTTGTGAGCCAATTGAAATGATGTCTGTGTTAGAGCAGCAGGAAGCCCAGCAGATACCAGTTGGTGAGATCGACTCACCTGCGGTCAGTCGATCGGTTAGTCATCGGTCTTCCATCCCTTCACCTTCCTTCTCCTCATTCACTCTTGCGTTACTGATCGTCTCTGGCAGTCTCGGCGATTGTTGTTGGCTTCCAGATTGTCTGACCTCGTGTTGCTCCTTAAATGGTTATAGCTTTGACTTGGTTGTAGTACACCATACAAAAACTGCCTTGACATGTTCAGGTGTCTGTCTGTCCCTCTAGCTCTTGGTCTATTGAGTGTTTGACTTTGTTTTTTTTTTTTTTTTGTGTATGTGTGTGTTACTCTTGACTAATTAGTGTACTTAAACTGGTTTAAAAGATTTTGTTTGACATTTTACAATCGAATAGTGACTTATTGGCTTATCTGGCGCATTGTGCATCTTCACGTTTATATATGTATGTATGTATGTATGTGTATATATGGATATATAGACGAAATATCTATGTTTATATATAGTATTTTTGTATCTGCTTGCATGAGAAGTTTGAATTAAGCCTCAATTTGTATATACTCAAAGCGTGTCCAATCACGCCTGTGAATTATTTAAAAAAATATTTTTTTTTTTTTGTTTTTTCCTCTTTATTTCATAAGAGACAAGCCTTAAAATTGCTCGATACTGATGCCATAGAAATTCGTGTTGTGGGTCTATGTGATGATTATGGGAAATGGCTTTTGCTATCGCTTAGCACACCTTTTGCCAAGTGAACTTTTGAAGTGTGTTTGCTTTTGTTCAGATGCTTGGGAGAATATTTTAGAGGCGTCTGTTAAACATTTTATTGTCAAGTAAAAGGCACTCATAAAAACGAAGGATTGAATAACTCTTTAAATAACCATTATCTGTCGAACAAAACATTATTTAATGATTTTTATATTCAAAAGTCGAATTATAGCTAATATAAAAGGGAATGAAATGCAGCTAATTGTTAACTATTTATGATATAACCAATTTATAACTACATTAAAAAATACTAAAAGATGTTTTCTCCTAATCGATTGAACAAAGTTCAAAAAGGTATGTAATGTTTCAGTAATTGTGTATGGAACTACATTTTTTTAATCCTTTACTCTGATATCGTTCGTGGCTTAAGAAAAAAAAGTAATTCGACAAAAATATTTTTTGCTCCGATTTTTCCTATGGGAGCTATAGCATGACCGATTTGGCTAAAACTTAGCACAGACATTTCTATATATACTAAGCTTCCAATAATCGATTTTTGTGACAATCGCTTTCAAAACAATCAAGTTATTGCATTAAAACCATGTTTTTGCCCGATCGTTCCTATGGGAGCTATATGATATAGTCAACCGATTCTAATGAAACTTGATTGGATAAACTTATAAACACAAAATTTCGTAACAATTGATTGAAAAACAACAAAGTTATTAAAGTTTAATTCTATTCTTGACCGATCGTTCCTATGGGAGCTATATGATATAGTCATCCGATCTGGATGATTCCGAGATATACAATGCCTGCAGCAAACAGAAGCCTGGGTGCAAAATTTCAGCTCTGTAGCTGTTGATCCAGACAGACGGACAGACGGAACGACGGACAGATGGACATACGGACAGATGCACAGAGCTTAATCCACTCAGCTCATCGTGCTGATCAAGAATATATGTACTTTATATAGTCGGAAATTCTTCCTTCCATGCGTTGCAAACTTCTGACCAAAATTAATAAACCCTTGCAAGGGTACAAATATCAAAGAAGCTAACTTCGGCTTTGCCTAAGTTTGTATATCCTTGCAGCTTCACTGTTTTATTATTTAATTTAAAAACAAAAATTTTAAAATAATTGGTATAAATGTTTAACAAAATCAAAAAAACAAAAAGAAGAAAAAACTCAACCAAAAATTTTCCCGTATTCACCGAGAATCGAAACCCCACCAAACATCGAACCAGCGTGCGACCGATCTCTACATACAACGCCACCATACTCATTTAACTTATCCGATCCGACTAATTTTTAAACTTTACCTACACTATGGATTGAGGAACTTATCTTTTCATGTTTCAACTATGTAGCTTAAAATTTTACTATCTAAAAGTTGATAGAAACAGACAGACGGACATTTCTCAATCGACTCGGCTGTTGATGCTGATCAAGAATATATATGACCAATTTTATAATACCCTCTGCAAGGGTATAAAAATTTTGTTATTTTGCTCATCAATAGTAAATTGTTTATAAAAAAGCAAAGTTTCTCTTTAAAAAACAAAATCCTTACTAATTTTTTATGTTTTCCAAAAGCTGTATAAATTTTATTGGAATTCACAAAGTGTTTTTCGAGATACAGTGATTACTATAACTTTACGATTTACAGCGGTAACAATAGCTTACCTATACTTGACATAGCGTAACAAATACAGCTTTAGCTTTAAAAATATTTATTGAATTAGCTTCAAAATTTGACTCTTGGCCGCAAAAAATGCAAAAAAAAAAAAAAAAAAAAATGATATTTTGTTAATTCCAACTACTCCTAAACTGTAAGGACCCATTAATAAAAAAAATATAAAAATTTATAACGACTAAGTTTTGGTAGATTTATTAATGATTGTTGCCAAGTGTCACCTATTCTTAATGAGAAATATAAGATCAGAATTGTAACTTATAATTTAGTTTGTAAGAACTTTAGATTTGTCTATATTGTAGCCTGAAAAGGTTACACACATACATAGATTGAAGTGTGTGAAGTCATTAATCCTAATAGGGAATTAGCTGTAAGTTACTTTTTAGGATTTCAAGCAACTAAATTTGAAAGTTTTAATAGGAGGGAGGCATCTATGTAACTAAAGGTTCTGGAAGCAGGAAATATTTTTTATAATCGTATGTGTTTTTAAATAAACTTATCACAAATGTCTTACAGATTATCGACATTGAGATAATGCTCCTTTTTCACAAGTTAAGTCCTTATTAAGTCCTTAAAAACTGTCTAGTTTTTACATAACATAAACAATAATTTCAAGTTAATTACCTTAAAACATTTTGACGTTCTTTTTTTTTTAAATTTTAAACATTCCTTGTCATATATAGAACTTACACTTGAATTACATAGCTTTCAGTTATATTTTTGCAAATTGTTTTGTGGCACGCCATATGCAATAAAAGGCAAAAAGCTGACGAAATTAATTTTATATTAAATTACATTATTTTTCAGTTGTTGTTGTTGTTGTTATTGTTGTAGCACGATTCAACACAATATGATGATGATGATTATGATGATGCAAAGTTAATTTACACTACACTCCTACTTGTTCTATACATGAACTTTTGGGGCCAAAACAAAAAAATGATTGGCACATTAGCACAAATTGTTAGTACATCTTATTTAAGTCATTTAATTAATTCTACAGATTCTGCAATAGCTAAAATCGCCCCCCAAAATAAAAGACAAGAAAAAAAAAAAAAACAATCAACCAGCCACACGAATTCAGTCTGTAAGTTTCAGTTTCATTTTCAGGTCCAGCTTTAAAATCTTTTTCTTCTTTTTTTCCATGCCTGCCAATTGCCAATTCGAAGACGTGCGCAGGCTTGTCAAGGCTTTGCGGATCCATGTGGCTATTGCCAAAGCTACCTTCAATTTGACAAAGAGAAAAATACCACAAAAATGTATATACATATAGATGTATAAACATATATTTGTATGTATATGTATTTAAAAAAAAAACAAAACCCGCTGGCAGACTACCAACAATTGTTGCATGTTGCCTTTCGATTTGTTGTCCAAGCTCTTCTGGAAATTATTGTACATTCTGGCTATCAATTGATACAAATCTATGCAATTTAGAATATATAGAGACGTAAATGTGCTGAAGCTTAGTTTTATTTTTGCCACATTGAATGTCAATAAATAATACTGCAATAACCAATGAACCGAACATCCAACTAAGTAACTAACCAACAAACGGCTCGTCTCCACATCCACAGCATATACATACATATATGTATATATAGACATACATACACAAAAATATCTACACATGCATACATATAAAAAGTGGAGAACATGGCACACGGGACAGGTCGAGGTCGCCAGCTGGAGTTGTCCGGTCTGAAGCGCCGCAGGTGAGAAAATGTCCAAAGCCAAAAGATGCGACTTGGCTTGGCCAACATTAAACATGCAATGCGGTAACTGGAAAAACGGCAGCTAACTATCATACACTGTTCAAAAATAGAAAAAACTTGACGATATTTAAATTTATCAAATTGTTAAGATGAACCAGTTTTGAAGTCCTCTTCAGAACTGGAATTTGTCCAGAAGAAATATTCTTTTGTAACAATTTTATATTAAAACATTCACAAATATTGATGAACTGGCATTAAATGGAAATTAATATATTATATGACGACTGTATTTGATATAATCGGAAAATAAAGTTTCTAGCAATAAAGATGAATTGAGTAATTTTTGAAAAATGTTTCAATTGTTTTGGTTTTTTTCTTTAAATATGTTTTCTCATCATTTCAAAAGCATAAAACTTACATCAATCAAAATTGATTTAACTTCCGCCTGAAACTAAAACTCATTTATCAATGACCTTTTTTCTGGAATGGAATAAATATAGAACAACAGTCAGTTTTTAATGACTTGAAAAAAGATTGAAAAAAAAAACCGCTTAAAAAATAGAAACAGCCTTTACAATCCAACTAAATTTCTAAATACTAATATAAACAAACCTCTCGCGAAATATAATTTTAAAAATTGGTTAGGTTTCCAAACTTTTATTCAATTTAATAAATGTATTTGTTTATATTAGATTTATGTTTTAAAAACTATGCTTATTTTTTCTGTGGCTCTTCTTTTGTCAAATTATATTGCTGGAGTATTTACATATACCAAGTCCAAGTTGGTGAGTCTAAAGTTAATTTAGTACCTAAAAATTCACTTTCACAAACTTATTTTCTCAACGAAAATCTCTAACTTATTTCCCAAATCCAGCTAATCTCCTTAAACAGCGAAAATTTGCATTGCTTCATCCAATGAAAGGAAAATGAAGCCCAAGCGAGAGTAATGTCAATTGGGCGTATACTTGATATTATGACATGTTCGCCTATATAGTCGTTTAAAAATTTTAAAATAGACCAAAATTGCTAGCAAAAATCTTTATAAACTACAAAAATATTTATAAAATAAAATTTGAATTACTTTACAATTTTTTTCAAGTGTTTTTAGTTTCAGTTTTAGTTGTCGGCATCTTCTTCCATCTTCTGAACATTACAATTGGTCCTCAGCTGTTACATCGTCTGCTCTTTATCAATGACAGATTGTGAGTGGAGCCATTTAATTTATGGCAATTTTCACATAGCTTTTGTTGTAGTCGTACTTACCTATAGATAGAACTCCGTTGGGTTGTGTTATGCCACTTTAGATCAGGTTTCTATTGCCCGAAGCCTCAAGTTATCTAATTCATTAAGTTAGCAACCTTTAAAGCATATTTTTTTCATCTACATAAATCAAGTGAAGAAACTAACCAAGTGACATTGAAAAATTAAATCAAACGATTAATTTTCTATAACAGATCCGCATAAGTTAACATGATAATATACGTATGTATACTATATTACAATCGTGAGAGGATACAATTCTTCCCATACTTTCTACATTTATCACTTAATCCATTACAAGATTTTTAACCTCCCCTAAAGTATGCTGCAAAAACAAACTAATGTTTAAATTTGATGGTCCTTAGCGCACTATGACTACCTCATTAGTCACATTTCAACGTAATTGAACTAATGCTAGCTATCTAATTGGTAGGGAAACGCTTGGTTAGGAACCATTACCTTAATGAGCTCCTCCCTAACTGCTCAATCGAGTTTCCTGCGTGGGAGGATTCTCGTTTTTTTTTTTGGAGCTATATTTATAGTTATTTTTTTCCTCCTAAAATAATAAATTTGCCACATAGAATATAAGATAAATAAGTTTATTGTAATCTATATTTCAGTTTCCAGATAAACGATTTCTCTTGCTTATTTTTAAAAATTCTATTTATTTAGGCTCGGGCACAGGCCCATCTACCGCCCACTTTACTTATACGTGGACTTTTCGGATATGTTAGGGTCGTTAGAACCTATTTTTGCAGCACACCCAGCAAAACAGAGTGACAAAAAAAAAAAAAAAGAAAACCGAGAAAAAATGCCTGCACGTGTCGTTATCCTTTGGCTATTTTTACTTCCGCTGCAATGGAGTGCACACACAGGTGGAAAAATGGCTTTTTCAGTGACATCATGTGGGGTAGCTGCCTACCGAAAATAGCATCAAGCTATCCGGCCTAACTATGACGTCAGATGCGAGCGAGATGGCATTGAATACCATGCGATTGTGCTTCTCTTTTCCATATGACGTCACACGAGAGCGAGATAACAATACATACAGAGAGCAAAGCATTAACAACGACGTCATCACTTGATTTCTCTCTCATTTGCTCTGCCTCTCAGTGAATAGAGCGGGAGACACTATGACGACGCCGTTGCTGCTGCCGGCCGGTGTTTTTACCTTACCTGTCTGTTTGTCTGTCTGTCTGTCTTTCGGTCGCTGTCTGCTTCACTTCAGTGCGCATGTCCGCGTCACAGCCACGCGCCATTTGAGATTGTAGATGCCCAAAACTGATGACGTCTTTGATTTTTATTGATTAAATGTGACGTCATTGGCATAGCGTTGAAGTGCGGCCAACCGCCAAGCGGTAGACTATAAATAATGCATAGTAATTATCGCTGGAAATTGATAACCCAACAATGCTAATTGGTCCACCTCCGCCTTTTTAACTTTCTATACCATCTACCCCCCTTCCATCATATTTCTATTTTCATTTGCCTTGTTCATTAATTTTAAATTAGGATCTACTAGGACCACGCCATCATCGACATACTACTTGCATGTGAGTTGATTATGCAAGGTATTAAAGTAAAAAGTTTACTTAGTATTTATGGCTATAGTGGGTCTAATTATCAACTGTAAAAAAGTAAGTTTATATCCTTACATTTATACTTTTATTTGCTACAGAAGTCCAAAAATCGTTTCTTAATAGTTTTGGCTTAGTCTTACTCTAACTTTAATTGGTTCAAGAATTTAGTTTAAATTAACAATGGAAAATGTATTTAAACTTGTGTTGATACAAACTGTTAACAATTGCCCCTTTATTGCTTTTGAGGTATTAAACAAGGACCAACTGTTATTAAGCCTGACCGCTTGCATTTTTTTTCTTAAGATTTATTAAAATGATATATAAATCCACAAAAAATTATTATGATTAAAGAAGCTTAGAATTTGTTTTTGGAACTTAAAAAGTCATTACAAGCAACTAAGCTAAATGATTCTACAATAAACATTAGGTCTAATCTATTATTAAGGACTAACAAAGGAATTCTTGTTAATATTTATATTCAAAGTGGCCCCAAAAACAAATATTGTTTTAATTGGACTATATTAAAAATTAAGGAATTTCTTAGAATTTATTAGGTTTCATTTTAAAAATTTGTAACTTTCATTGTAAATAAGTGTAAAAAAGTTTAAAAAAACGTGAAATGAAATATGTATTCCATAATCTTTTTAACATTTTTCAAAAAAATTTCTTTAAGAAAACCATAAGAAAACATAAGTAGGTATACATAAAATCCATTCAAAACAAGAGAACCAAATGTCCTAGATGAGAATTAAGATGGATTATCGGGAAGTCACTTTATTTGAATATATTTGAAAATCTGGAAATCTAAATCACAGTAAATTAAAACCTCATATAACATATATGTATGTAAGGATTTCCTTTTCACCGAATTGATATTGATTTTACTATCAATTCACTGCACATAAATACGTAATAGTCAACAAATATCTATAATTTGGGCTTGTCCCGCTGAGGTCAAAGACACACCGACACACATTCAGTTACACACACTCATACACTCATGTGTGCGCTTACATCAATTGACAAACACATACACGTAGGTAAACACGCACCCAAAAGGCCGGCAGACGTCATACCCATTTTTTTTTTTTTGGTTGTTACGGAGGCTTGAGTCAATCAATTCAATTCTGATAAGACAGCGTACAGTCAGTCAGTGAACACTGTACAGTGTACACAGTTAATGGGGGCGAATCAAAGTGCGGTGATAAAACGGTAAAAGCCAACAAAATGTTGCCTACTTTGGGGCGTGCGTGACGAACATGAAGCCAACGTATGCTGTTGGAACTTCTCATTCTATTGGAGCGTCCTCTGACGCGGTCAAGACGAGACGTAACAGCGGAAGCAGACCATAAAATCAATGCCGACATCGTTGGGTGCCTTTAGTTCCGCTTTCAGTCCATGTTTACGTCCGTTTGCGTGTCGATTGTTGCGTAGGGAATTCATTACCAATGAAGACAGCGAAACCATGTTGTTCAAGGGAAAGGGCGACAACGGAGGATAAGGAGTTGGTATACCTCAAGGTCATATTAAAGGAAAGATGAGAGATGTGAGTGGGTCGATTTGTCTCAAGGTTCTTTTGGGTGAAATGAATGTTAAAATGAACTTGGTTAAGGAAATGAGAAAGAGGAACTTTATAAGAACGAAAATGGGGAATGCAAGTTGGGGAAGAAAAGAAACTTGAAAGAAATTATGCAATCAATATATGTTAGAAAGTCAAACGAATATATAATTTTAGTCGAATAAGCTTTAAAACTCCCAATAAACTAAAATTTGTTAAATAAAAGCAATTGAAATCACAGAAATTTGATTAAATTCGATGTGCTTTCCATATAAAAATATAAAGATTTCCCCACCACCAAATCAAATTCTTATTTTCGCAATACACATTAGCTAAGTAATATTTCAACTTCTTTCACGAAATTCAAATTTATTATGCCCGAAAATAATAATGTTTAAGTTTTTGAGTTCGTAAATCATCTGGCTAACAGCTTGGATGGCAATACCAAACACAATTTATACAATAATATGAAAATTTGCATTGCTTCATCCATTGAAAGGAAAATGAAGCCCAAGCGAGAGTCATGTCAATTGGGCGTATACTTGATATTATGACATGTTCGTCTATATAGTCGTTTAAAAATTTTAAAATAGCCCAAAATTGCCACAAAATACAAAAAAGCAAAAAAAGTTACAAATATTAATAGCAAACGAACCAAAAAAGAAGAATGAGAAGAAAATACAAGAAAACTAAAAACAAAATAATGACAATAATTCGCCACCAAATGCACCTGCAGGCACAAATCAAGTCAACCGTCTAAGGAAGGTTGGGTCGTCGTCAACATGGCAAAATGGGCATGTCCAGGAGTAAAAGCAGTTTGATTTTTTTCTCTTGTTTTTATATTTTTGGTAAAGGGTTGGCGAATTTTGTAAGGAAAAACCAATTTATGCAAATGAGTCAAGAGGCGCCGTTGCAAATGCAATAAAGGCAAGCAGCAACAATGCAAAGTGCCGCATGCTAATTGAAATTTACAAAATGAAAAACAAAAACCAAAAAACCAAACCGTACAGAAATCAAAGCTTAAATAGCAATCAAAATGAGCAAAAATTCCTTAAATTAAACTCACGAACTCTCAGCGGCAACGATGCGAAAATGATACATGCATTAAAGCCCACCAAAAAGAGCAAACAACAACGGCAACAATAGCAACAACAACATCTAAGTAGACGTAGCAAAACGAAGCAAATTTGGCTCAGCACATTTAGAATATCATCGCAACGAAAAAACAGAAATAGACAAAGGCCCACAGAGACAAAAGCAAGGAGTGCCAAAGTTTCGGTTTTTCTTCTTTTCCTT
Organism: Drosophila austrosaltans; assembly: GCA_035045865.1. Classification (NCBI taxonomy): domain Eukaryota; kingdom Metazoa; phylum Arthropoda; class Insecta; order Diptera; family Drosophilidae; genus Drosophila; species Drosophila austrosaltans. The sequence goes on from JAWNOQ010000083.1 coordinate 3,658,913, forward strand.
CGACTTTGGCTTGGCATGTCATGCTTAATACAGCCAATAAAACCACCAGAAATCAGCAGCAACAACAACAACAAGAATCACAGCAGCCGCAAAAAGACTTTGGAAGCGACTCCAAACAAACTTCAACTTCAAACAACAACAAGAAAAACTCCAACGCAAAGCTAGCTAGCTGTTGCCTAGCATGCACATTTTGGGGCCACGAGCGGGTCAAGCCAACCAAGCAACCAACCAGCCAGACCGCCAGCCCGCCAGCCAACCAGCAGCCAACACTAGCAACAACACATCCACAACTTACAGTAGTTCAAAAGTAACAAAATTTTAATACCATTATAAAACTACCGGTCATGGAGTAATCTATTCAAAAAGTAAAATACAACAAATGATTGTGAAATATAAAATTTAATAGGTAATCAAGTGCACATTAAATCATAAATTATATGCTTACGATTGTTTTGTTATTGGAATAATTATGCAATATAAAGCTAAACTCATAGTTAAAACAAGAAATTTTTCTCACTTAAGAAAAAACAAAAGTATTTTCTATTTTCCACTTGGTATTTAACTATTTATCATCACTGTAACAATTATTTATTACTTTTATCCTCATTTTATCTGACGCAATCCCATTCTTAAAATACTATTTCATTCTATTATTAATCACATTTTCTAATACATTCGCTTCACTGTGCTTAACGGCAGAGCATATACACGATCCATGTATGTATGTATGCCTGTGTGTGTGAGTGTGTGCCTGCAACAAAACACAGACCAGTTCCACTTGCGTCGCTCCCAAAAAATTTCAACTAATATATATGTACACGAGAAGCCACACCAAGTTGAAGCTGCAACTTGAGCACCAAGTCAACTCCCCCTTCCCACCTTGCAACATGCATTGAGTCAAAGCCGAACTACAAACGGAATAGTTATAGCATTATGGGAAAAAAATCTAGCCAAAACGAAAGGAAGAGCCACTGCGCCCAAGTTGCCGACTCTAGCGACTACGACGACGATCTCACGTTTGTCCCAAACATCAGCATCCGCCTCTATTTCTCTCCCTCTCTCTCTTTCTCACTCTCACTCTCTTTTTCTCGCGTACGCTAACAACAGTTAGAAAACGTGGCTTGGAACCTGTCTAAAAATAGCCACAACGAATGCAACCAAACACACGAACGAAAACGAAAACGTAAACTAAAAACGTTGCCGGCCTCACCTACTAAAGAGACACCGCCTTGGCTTAGACAACGGCTCAGACTTAGACAAACGACGACTCTTGACTCTCACTCTCTGTCGGCATTAGCGTCGATGTCGTTGTCGATGTGGATGTGGATGTGGATATCGATGTTATACGTCAGTTAAGCTAGAAGAGAGGCCAACTTGCTGTTTGCCGATCGTGTTTATGAGCTGCAAAAGCCGGTGTCAATGGTAAAGTGCATTAATTTCAATCCAAAAAAAAAAAAAAATTTTTTTGTTTTTCGTTAATTTTAATTCAGACCTGCAATATTTTATCGGATTAAGGAAATTTGTTAAAGTAAAATAGTTGCTGAAGTACTGTTAAAATGGAGATGGATATAGAAGGAGGTCGGTTAGACGATAATAACAATTAAAGCGATATATAAAAATCGTGCAAAAGTCTAATTGAAGTATAAACTTAAAAATAAACATAATATTGTTGGTTATATATAAAAGAAGATCATAAAGGAGTAATCAAAATGTAAATTGCAAAAGTTGTACAATGTTATGGATAGTTTAAATACATATATGTATATAAATATGCTCAAAATACTTTTTTATTGTAATTGTTGTTAATTGCAACATCTGTGTTGGAGTTTTAAATTGTTTGTTAAGACACAAATATAAAAAAAAATATATAAAATTGAAAACTCTGCAAATTGGACTTAAATGTTTTGACAAGGAATCTAGTGTTAGTTTTTATTGTTCGTTTTTGTTTATGTTTTGTCTCATCATTTAATATAATAACTTTAATAGACACGTTTACAATTTTAGTACACATTTTATGGTTTTGTTTTTTTTTACAGCTTAAAATCTATCTTTAATGCCTTCGAAAAATGTGTTTGCTTTTCAGTTTCCTTTTTTGTTTTTGTTACTTGGCTTCTACTATGTTAATTTGATTTGGATTTCCTTTTCAAGGAAATCTGCCCACATAAATGGAAATATTTGTAAGACCGGTGTTGAGATACCCTTTATATATGTATGTACATATGTATCTATATATTCATGCACATGCAGGCAGCAGAGAGCATCAGGTTAATTATCATATCCTGGTTAAGTTTCATAAGCAGATCTTATTTACCATCAGTGTACAGTCGGTACATATTGTATATATATGTATGTATGTATATAATTATGTTTGTATATTTACGATAACACCTACACAAAGAATAACAAAAAATCCTGTGAAATAGAAGCCCTAACTCAAGGATGTAGCAGAAGAGAGGAATTCCTGCTGCCCACAAAGCCAATGCCCACACACATTCATTATCAAGTCCTAATGGAAGGTAAATTGTTGGGCATGGTAAGAAGGATGCGCCCGCTAAGTGGGCGGTTAGAATGGAACAGGTGAGAAATAATCAATCTTGGCCAACATATGTGAAAGACAGAGACAGTCATAGTCTGTTTTATGACGCAAATTATTTCCGTTTTCGTTTTCGCTTATTATTGTTGCTGGCACACTTACTCAAACACACACATACATATTCGTACGTATATATAGATATGTATGTATGCATATAACTGTATGGCGTATTGTTGGTGTAGTTTTTTTCCTTTTGCTTTTTCTTATTTTCTTTTTAACAGGCGCAGGCGCCCTAACAACGACGTCATTGATTTTTCTCGCACGAGCGTTAAACTGATGAGGTTTATGGGTAAAATGGGAATGACGTAATAGCTTGGCCGCAAAGGCTTCAGCTTCGGTTAAAGTGCCGAATCGAATAACGCAAAAAAAAAAAACAAGCAAGGTAGGTCGTGTTTCTCTCTATCTCTCTCCCTTTCTCACTCACTCTTACTCACTCACTTGCTTGCTCTCGCTAGCTCTCTCTTCTTCTCTCTCTCTCTCGCTATGTCTGTCTGTTTGTTCTCTTTTGATGGCTCAGTCAGCGTCAGCTGGGGCAGCGACGACGCTTTGAATATAGTCGCGTGTAACCGTTAAGATAAGTTCAGTCGCGTCATAGACGCCGCATTGTTAACAACATTTTCTCACAGCAAGAACTAAGCAAAAATCAGTTTAAAATAATTAAGAAACTTTTCAAACAAATTCAAACATTTTGCTCACCAACTAACTAACTAAATAACGGCACTTTCTAAATCGTTCAAACAGTATTAACTCTACAAATATATACCTATATATATATATACATATATATACAATATATATAAATTTAAAGCAAAACAGAATCATTGCAACAAGTTGTTGGAAATTAAATGCGGAAACGGTAGCCGGTCTAACACTGAGACAACGTATGTGAAATAATATTGTGGTACAACATTGCGTATACTTAATTTCTTCAAAATTGTTGAACAATTGAAATTGAAAAAATTAAATTTTTGAACAAGTTTTTCTAAGCGGGTGTGTTTGTGTGTTTTAACTTTAAGCAACGTCCTTGTGCCTCCCACTGCAGCTTTATATATATATATACATATGCAAATATATATATATACTACGATATCGTATATATATATGCATCTTTCTATATATATATATCTACTGAGTGCGTAAGTCATTACGTCGTCAGTTTGGTCATTGCGCAAACGCCAACACAAAATCAAGTATAGTAAAAGCAAAAAAAAAAAAAACAGAAATCGCGAGTTCAAGTTTAAGGACAAGGACATTTTTTGCAATAAGAACAACAAACGTGAAACATGTCCAAGAGGCCTGATTACAACTATAATACCAATCAAGGCAAAGTTTACATTAACTTTGCTTGCCAACAACTTCTAGTTAATTAACTAAACAACTTTTTGGCCACAAATTGCATAAAGGAGGAGAACAATTTGGAATTGTCGTGCTGGATCTCAAGCGCCTTCTAGGGCGCCAAACAGGTGCCTAATACAAAGAAAACAAAAATAAATATATATATATATGTAGCAATGAAATTGTTTCATGTTTCATATGTTTTCTGTGTGTCTGTGCGTGTGTGATTTGTTCTGTTTTCTATGTGTTTCATTTATGTTATGCTTATGTTTATTTGATATCAACATAAAGACTTAACTCAAGCTAAAGACATCTATCTATGATGCGCGATCGTCTTGCTTCCTTAATTGTGGTGAAGCAAGAGGAGCAGCTTCAACAGCAACAGCAACAAACAGCAACAGCAGCAGCAGCAGCAACATCAGCGGCAGTAGCAGCAGCAGTAGCAGCAGCTGGCTCAATACAATCTATGCCCATTAAATGTGAATCGGCCCTATATGCCCTACCCCAACAATATTATGAGATCAATAATAATTCCTGCTATAGACAAAATTTGAATCAGAATCAGCAGCCATTATTGCCGTTGCCATTGCCATTGCCACCGCCTTTAATATATCCCTGTCGAAATTTATTTCCTGACGGTTGCGATATTAACCACTTAACCTGCTGCAGTTCGAATACCACCAATACCAATACAACTACCAGTACCATCTTCTCCTCCAATTCGCCGTTGTCCTCGTCCTCGTCGTCATCGTCGTTGTCGTCGTCGTCCTCTCCATCGTCATCATCATCATTATCCAGTTATACGTGTATGTATTTTTTTTTCTGTTTATGTTTCTTTATTTTACAATTTTTCTTTCAAAATACAGTTGTTGTTTTAGTTTTTTTTTTTTGTTGCTGGTGTCGGTTTCTAATCCTACTAATCGCAAACGCTGCGTATGCGCAATATCACGCATACGACACATTGCCAAATCTTTACACAGACAATGACTACATAAATTTTGCATCAAGAAAAAAAAAACACAGCGCATCCTAAAAACGGTGAAAATATTAAGCAAATAATACAAAAATGAGGTTTTCATTTTGTGTTGTTGTCTCTAGGTTTTTTTCTTTTTCTTCTCTTTGTCGATTTTCTTTTTCTCATTTTCCTCTACCACTCGTCCCAATTGTGCGGTGTACACATGTTTACCAGCGTCAGCAAAGCATTGCACTAGACAGCATCAGACGGCAGAGACTCGAGGCAAAATGATTTATAATCTGCACACAATAAATATACACACACAATACACTATACAAATATCGGAAGGGTTAGCCAGACATTATTGCATTTGCTATTATTAATAACGTTGAGAGAAAAAAAGGCGAAAGTGAAAAAGGAAATGTGAGGAAATGCAATTATATCAAAGTAAAGTTTAAAGTATCAGGTGAAAAAAAGAGGATTAGAACCATTTCAGAAATTTTTCATGATGAAAATAGAAATAGAAAAAGGTTAACTTTGAGCTGAAAATTGTGCAAAGATATAGTTAGTGTGTAAATGGGATTTATTTATGTTTATTTAAGATTCTTTTTCTAGAGTTTTCTCATAGGAAAAACCTTAATCAAGCATCCAGTTTATTGTATAATGTTCATCATTTGAAGATTGTCCTTAATTGAACTTAACTTTAATTTCTTATAAATTTGCAAAAGTTTATAAAAAAAAAAATTCTGCAGCACCAATCTGACGTATTCAAAGTACAGTATGCGAAATAATTTAAAAGTTTAATGATTAAGCATTAAAAATAGTTTTTACCTTACCAGTAACCCTTTTGTGTAGTTTATATTAAAAATGTCAACTGAATCCTATATCCTTTTCATGCTAGCAATTTGCAAGTGCGCCACATCAGCAATCACATTGCTAATCTTCGCGTGCTACTTATCACCACAAAGCTATAAATATATTTAAACAGCAAAAAAAGAAAAGAAAAACAAAAACTGTAAAAAACCATAGCAATATAAATTAAAAGAAAAAAATATTCCCTTTTAACCTCACCTTACTTTACCTTGGCCGATACCATAACAAGAATGAACAAATTAAAACAAAGTGAGAGTTGAAAAATTGTAAGTGGCGCCAAAAGTCGTTGGATGAAAGAAAAAAGAAACAGAAAGAAAAAACCAAAGCAAAACAAATTGGCAAAGATGCATTTTAGAGCATATGACCAGGCTAACACCATTTGGTAGTGGTCTCTCCCTCTGACGAGGAGGAGGGATCATGACGCCAGCGAGGCCATGAAATTCGAATGCAAATTGTTACAGCCATTTTAACGGATTAGACGGGGACACGGGACCCAAATGCAATACCACACGTCATCAAAAGAAAGAGGTCTAAGAAAACCAAACAAAACAAAAAAAATTAATATACAATATATATGCACAGAAAGAAATTTCTAACAAAAGCAAAATTAATCTAAAATTTGAATTCATAAAAAAGATTTTTCTCTTAAAATGTTTGAACTATTTAACAAATTGTTAAATGTTTTCCTCCACAAAAGCTTTATATTTATTTGAAATACAAACTTGAACTCTTTAAAAGTATGGATTTTCTCTAAGTGTACATAAAAATTAGAAAATGAGCAAAATCTTGAACTTGAAAATGACGAAACGAGCAAAATGTATAACGAAAAGAGAATGCAGAGAGCAAAAGCAAATGCGTCAACATATGAAATGCATTCATCTATTTATTTTCGATTTATATCGAACATTAATATATATATATATTTATTTTTGTGTTATATATTTTTTTTTTGATGCCCACGTGCTGATGACGTCGCCAATTCGTTTTTGTATATATATGTATGTATATTTTTTTTCTGGCCGGCAATGAGACAGCAAATCTTGTAAAAATAATAATCACGAGTCATTTTTGTAAGTTTTTGGCGTGTGAATAAGTTAAAATTTCATTTTGCTTTCGTTTCTTTTCGTTTTTGGGATCTTTGTGAATTGTATTAATCATACGCCCCGTATACGAAAAAGAAAACCACACAGCCTCTTCGTTTTGCGGGCGTAGCCAATTGCAATTTCAACATATATCAAGTTATCTTGCATTAGCTCTTTTTTTTTTTAAAGTGTTTTTTTGTTTTTGGGTCTTTGTATATTTCTTTTACTTTTTGGACTTTTGGTTTTTAGGTTTTTTTTTTTTTATATGAATCTTTTTCGTTGTTGTCTTGATCTTCCCTCTCTGAATTGACCCCAAGCAATATGAGTATGATAAATGATGCAAATACTCTCGCATATCTATGACATCCCAGCTACTGCTGCCTATAGCCCCTGTCTATTGTTTTTTTGCACGATCCATCGTGCGTTTTGAGTTATCTTTTTGTCAGCTGTCGGGATGGCCATTGTCGAGATGAAGATTGTTAGTTGGAGTCTCTCTCTCTCTCTCTCGTAACTAACTTCTCCTCACACTCATACGCACACCGGTTTTTTCTGTTTGAAGCCTTCCCAAAAGACCAGTAGTAGTCTATCGTTTTGTTTTGTTTTTTTTTTTTTCTGCCTTTATTTTATTTTATTTATATTTATTTGGGGTTTTTTCTTTTGGTTTGGTTAGATAGATAAACGCAGGTGTAGCAGGTGAGGCGTTACCTGGTTACCTTTTCAACATGCTAAATTGTAAATGTCTAACATATTCTTGTGTGGCTAATATATTAGTATACAAGTCATTTGTAAAATTCATCAAAATCTTAGAAAACCTCTTGATAAAGGTTGCAGCTAATGATAAATCTGTTTCTCAGTGTGTGATTATTGTAATTGGAAGCGTTAAAAGTATCTTTGAATATTTAATTGGTATGATTAATCTTCAAGTTTCTTAAACATAATTGAATTGTTTTACAAAATGATGAAAAGTTTTTAACTTTACTTCAATATTATTTTTATAAGAATTTATACATTTTTTTATTTAACTAACAAACAAATTATTGATAATTTCATAAAAATTTGGCTATTATAGATTATAGTTCCCAATATTGCTTAGAGACGTTTGATTTTATTAAATTTTCAATAAGAATGTTGAAAGTTTTCATGGCTTTTAAGAGCTGCCGCCAGCCCAAATACAAAATGAAAATACTCCAAAATCAAGCGAAATTATTGGTCCTATGATTTCTGTTAAATATTTTGTAAGATTTCCAGCAAAAGTTTCAATCTTAGCAATCAAAAAACAAGATCTAATACTAACATATTATATTTTCCGCAGTTATTCGATTGAAAGTTTAACCAGATCTAATACTAACATATTATATTTTCCACAGTTATTCAATTGAAAGTTTAAAGTTTGTTTCTTATTCTTCTAAACCAGCAAATGTTTTTGCCTACTGAAATCAATCTTTCACTTGTTTTATTGTTTGTTTGTTTATGTTTTCAAATTTATAATATTTTAATGAAATTCTAAAAACAACTTCTCTTTTTTCTACTTACACTTTTTTTCTTTTGTTTATTGAAAGAGAAAAAAATACGTAAAACCACTTTTGCTCTTCATTTCCACAAACCAAAACCACAAAAAACCAAAACTAGCAAAAAAAACAGCAACAAAAGTGATTTGTTAATTTATCTCTATGCTCGTCGTCCGATTGTGTATCTGATGACGATGAGCTATAGCTCTTCAATATTAGCGTCTTATGAGATTGCTCTGCGACTGCTTAATTATTTGTGTTGATTTATGCGAATTTTATTTTATAACCACAAACTGCAAAGACAGGTAGACAGACCCAAAAGACCCACTAGAGAGGAAAGGGGCGGTTGCTATTGGAAGGAGGGGGGGCGGAGGGCGGTTATTGTGGTGCTATGCCATTATTGTCTTGTCTGATCGATGGCTTAAACATTAACAACAATAAGACGAGCATAAAATCCAAAATCCCTCCACAAATCTCAATATACTCAAAATCAAAAAAAAAACATCAGTTCCAGTTTGATAAACAAAAGATGAAAATTTTTGCGGGAACCAAACCTCAATTACGTAATAATTATAGATTGTCTTTATCTTTTTTAAATAAATTGTATTTTATTATATTAATTGTTATATTTAGACTTGTGTGTGTGAAGTGTGTATGTGCTGCTTTTTTATTTTCAATAATTGTTGATTGAATTATTACTCTTTGTACAATTTGTTCACACGCTAATGCCATTGGCAATTTTTTAAAGAGTGGATGGGATAAGTCCTTCAGGCTTTTAAATAATATATTTTTAAAAATATCTAAAAATGATTTTCTAATAAACAGAGGAAGTCAATCTGTTATATGTATGAATATATGTATATATAAATTTCAAGGCATCTCAACTTTATCATTAAAAGAATTGCATTTGCTTCTCAATTTCATAAATTTTAATTTGCTTTGTAAATTTTTTACAAACTTGTCAAACATATTATCTTTATGAGTTAGTTAGTATTTTTAACAAGTTTTTATAAAGCAAATCAAAATTTATGGAATTGAGAAGAAAAGAAAAAGAAAATGAGAGAGTTATAAAAATATTGGAAAATCAATCAATTTAATAAAATTAAATGACATTACATGGCTTTATTCTAAAATTTTGTAAGCCTTTGGTGAACCAGATCGCTTCAATGTATTAAGTATACTTGGGTATTTCGTGAGTGAGTGAGCCAAAATGAATGGCTCACTGAACTGAGCCACTGAGCTTATTCATTCAATATGGCTCAGTTTGGCTCACTAGCTCATTTTGGCTTAATAGCTCAGTTTGACTCACTAGCTCATTTTGGCACACTAGCTCATTCTGGATCACTAGCTCATTTTGGCACACTAGTTCTTATGGCTCTTTTTGCTTTTTTCTCAATTGGTGATCGCTAAGTGAACTCATGAGCTATCAGCAAATGAGCCAGTGAGCCATATGAGTGAGTTGGCTCACTTCGAAAAAAAAGACCGAGTGAGCCGGTTCACCTCAATGAGCTGCTTTTACCCAAGCGATAGTATGTCCTTGCTTAAATCTAATCAAAAGAAATGTCTGGTATAGATAGGAGATAGAGTTGGTACAATCTGCTAGATAGATACAAATCTATCTTCAGTTTACAAATCAAAGAAGTTATTACATTTGGTTTGAGATCAAACAGTCTGTATTCTTCTTGAAAGATTTAAAATATATAGATATACAAAATTAATATACTTTTTGATCTTTATCAGATCTAAATTAAATGTTTATTACTTAGTTTTATCTCTTTTAAAAAAAATTATACTATAAAAACAAAAAATTATACTAACTAATTAAATTCCTCAATATTTAGAGATTAGACATAAAAAGTATATGTATACAATATACAAATCTAGATTTTCCTAAAGAAAATCAAATGAAAATTGATTATCATTATCAAAATCATTGAAAATAAAACTAAAAATTTCTTATTTCTACTCACTTTTCTACCTTCTTAAATTAGGAAGAGAATAACAAAATCGCATAAGATCAATGCAATTATATCGAACTTATATCTACTAAACTTTTATATATATATATTTAATTTGTATTTTTAAATACAAAACAAAGTAAAATGAATACGGAAAACGTATTGTCTGCATAGCATTGCTAAAATAATTTTCTAAATTTATATACTTTTTAGCTTAATTTTAAACCAATTGTCACTTAATTAGTTTGTTTGGGTTCAACGCATTCCTTTTAGCCAGCAGCATAGATACAAAGGCAGATTAGTTGTTGGTTCTATCTAATGATATCAGATGTATTGTTAGATATTTGTAGATGGCACTTAGTGGCATCATCAGATGCTCAGGTCATGTGTCGATACGAGTAGCAGCAGCTCATTTCGTTTGTTCCGCATTGTTTGTTGTGTTTTGATTTCGATTTCAATTTCAAATGCAATTGCAAATTTCGGTGCCGAGTGCTACCGAGTGCATTGTCCCCGGCAAATCACGCGGCCGGTGTCACACTTTGGCATGCAAAGAACGTGCAGTTCGGATAATTATCGGATTTGGATAGACTAGCAGAGACACCAGCAGCAGCAGCATCATTAGCAGCATTACCATCATCGTCATCATCATCATCATGATCAAGCACTGGCTGCTACCTCATGGGAATGCATTTTCGAGGCGTCGCCAGAGTTCAGACAGCAGGTTTTCATGTCTCTTAGTTTTTTTTGTTTTTTAATTTTTGTTTTTTCTTCTTTTTAGTTAGTTGGTCGTTGGTCAATTTTGGCTGTATTTTGGCTGCTGGCGTTGCATATGTAAACCTTAATTTGAAACTGATTGGATTGCCTGGCCGTTGGCCTCTGACCATTGTTATTGTTGTTGTTAGCTGCTGCTGTCTCGTTTTTCTTTATAATTTTTTTTTTTTTTTTATATATTTTGTTTATAAAAATCTTTTTTTTTTTTTTCTTCTTCTTCTTTTCTATCTTATATATTTGGTTTCCTAATTTTGCCATGCACTTGATGAGCTGATGGCTTTGATTTGGTTTTTGCATGTTGAGGTATAAGCGCACGGCCTTTTGAACGGCAATCAGTCAAATAGGTAAAGTTTTTGACTCTCAAATCATTTTGCCTTGAATTATGAATCACAAAATCACAATGGTTGTAACCTCTTCAGACCTTAGAGAAACCTAACTTAACAATCAGCAAGCCAATTGTTCAGTAAAAATATATCAATCAATATTAACTTATGCCAAAAGAAAGAGAGAAAAAAAAAGTTACAATTGACATCATGTTTTAGGGTCTATTTGGGTTTTAATAGGAAAATATTATAGTATCTGGAAGTAATCTGATCAATCCCCCTGAGTGAAAACTTTAACTACTTTTTTTCAGCTAAAACTTTACTCACCTATTAATTGTATAACCTTTTAAGGACATTCCATTGACATATTAAAGAAAGTTGTTATCATATTTCCTTTCTATTGAAATGAAATTTTTTATATGGCTAATTAGTTAGTTAATTTGTCTTACTTTATTTATATTGGCTCTAAAGTAAAAACTACAAAATTTTAAAATATTTTACTTTTCGAATCAGTTTTGTTACCTACAAGGTAAAAGGTTAGAAGTACTTTTCTATATAAGAAGAATTCAATTAAGGATTAAATTCTACTTTCTATATTGAAATATAGTTACTACCAATGACTTTCTTTGACCCTATTTTATCCCATGAGATATCTTTCGATCAAACCAAAACCAGTAACTAATATAAAAATAATTTCACTATCAACTATTACTGGTATTGGATCATAAACAAATACTTTCAGTTGTTAAGTTATATGTTAAACAATATTCTATAATTTCGAATATCTTCTTTATGACCATCTGCACTTTACTGCCGTTTTAGCCTACAATTGAAATGTATTTTTACGCAATTATTACAACATTTTTACCTCGAAACTAAAGTCGTAAATTTTAATCAGACATTTCTGCAACACTCGAAAAAACAAAAAAAAAATTTCTATCAAACAAGTCAAGAATTTCACAGTTAACGTTAAAAAAGAAAAAAAAAAAGAGCTAAATGGCTACAAAAATAGCAACAAATTTGTTGCCCATAATGATTGCTTGTTTAATTTGATTATTTTAATTATTTGTTAGTTGTATTTCCTTTGAGCAATAAACGATCCAATGTGCCATGACGAATGTGAGCAGCGCCAACAAAAAGGTGGAAAAACTTCAAAAAAAAAAAACAAAATTATAAAATCAAAATCTTAGTAAGAAGCTGCGACTTAACAAGTTTTTTCCCTCCAATCCCTCCTCCTCCTCCTCCTCCATCATGTTGTTTGGTGTTGTAATGTGCGTTCAAAAACAACAACAACAAAAATGTAGAAACTACAACATAAAAATGAAATAAAATAAAATTGTTTGCTAATAGCAACTGTTGTCGGTTAGAAGATTCGTCTTCGGTTGTGTCGTCTTTGTGGATGTGACCATGCCAAAGCATCATTCCGTGATTTCGTGCTCTGTCTGCCTAACCGTTCTTGTAGAAGAAAATTCATGCAGCAAACAAAATTTTACAAAAATGCAATTACAACAACAACAACATTAACAACAAAACAACAAGTTGTACAAATTTGTTGTTACCGTCTGCCAGTGTTGAAGTAGCTGAAGCTAAGCACCGAAATCAAAAGTGTTTAAAGATTATATATACCCTTCCACCTGGCTAAAGGAAGTCATTTATTAAATATGCTATTTCTGGTCATTTGGTTTATTCTACTTATCTTGTTTACAAAGGTTATTACATCAATTGATAATAAACATACAAGGCAAAAGTTTTGAAGATATATGTATCTAGATACAAATAGCGATCCTACAGTATCATTTTAAGGGATCTCTTTTGGTTTATTCTACTTACCTTGTTTACAAAGGTTATTACATGAATTGATAATAATCATAGCTATATAAGGCAAAAGTTTTGTAGATATATCTAGATACAAATAGTGATCCTACAGTTGCATTTTAAGGTATCTTATTTTTGCTTAACGATTTGGTTCAGCTTGATAACTAATTAGCCACTTGTTGGAATGAGTTTTCTTAGTTAAAGTTTTTCTATTAAAAGACTTAAAAACAATTAAACAAAACCTATTTTTATATATGTAAAGATTGAGTTAAGTGAGTGATATAGAAATATAGACAAATTAATATGTGACATATCACACTATAATCTTTCACATATCATCCTGCAGCTCTAAAGTAAATCTTGATAAAGTTTTCATATTATTTTCACTTTTGTTGCAGTATTCTTATATTTTTCCTATTAACCATTTAATTTTTTTGTCAATTTTAATCATTTTTATTAAACTCTTTTACACATTTTGAAAGTTAGTTAGCTAATTCTGATATATTCAAAATTTTTACTTTTTGTGTTTTTCCTATGCAACATCCGCAATTCGTCTGTATTCCTCAATTTTCACAACAATTTTCTCAATATATTTCTTAATATCTACTGATTCATTAACTAATATAATTGAACTATTAAATAGGAAATCGTAAAAAAAAAAAAACATAAATTGTGTAGTAAAAGTTGGAACTATTGACCTCCTCTCGTAAATCATAATAATAGTTGACATTTTCAATAAAAAATGTTTACCAACAATAGTTTCTTAGAAAACAAAAAAAACAACGATGTTACAATATGAAATTCGTTAAAGATACTAAAATAAATCTACTGAATCTTGAACTAAAATCAAATACAAATGCATTTACAATAAAAAAAAAGTAGTTATTTGCTATTATACAGAAAAAAAACATAACTAAATCATTAAATTATGAAATAACTTTGATTGCACTTGACAGTTAAACAAAAAGATAAAATAAATAGTTAATAAAATACATTTATATCTAATATATATCTAATATATATCTAATAACTTATAACTATATTTCATTTTGAGGTCTAAAGTCATTAATTTTTATGTATATCCTTCATATATTTAATTACCAATCGTGATTAGCTGATTTTTAGTGTGTATAAAAAAAGACCAAAAGATTGCTGATTCGTTCAATCAAAAAGATTGACAAATATCAAAAAGTGTATACAGATTTCGTTAGACGAGAATGCAATATGAATTTACTTTAAGGTTTTTGTTTTTTCTTCGTTTTGTTTATTTTTTTATTTGGTTACACTGTCAATTGGCTTGTTTATTTCATGTTTTGGCGCGTAACTTGTTTGTTTGGTTGTTTGACTGTTTGGTTTGTAGTAGGCGCACACTTGAAGATGCAATTGCAACTGCAATTGCAATATAAAGTTTGCTTTTGATTGGCAGACAGACCAAGTGTTGAGCAAACGAAAGTTGTATTTTTTTTTTTTTGGTTTTTACATTTTTGGTCTTTTCTTCTTGGTATTGCTTTTGGTTTTGCATATGCATATTAAATTATAATAATAAATACGAAACGAAGGCACATAACTCAAACAAAAACAGAAAAAAAAAACAGTGCAAAACTATTTTTAAACGCAACAAACAAAAGCCCAGCCGGAGGCCCAGCTCACGTGCAAAAATAAAACCGAGTGGAAAGAAAATCGAAGAAATAAATGAAACCTATTTTCCGGCTTGACGTTATTTTGATGGCGTAATCGTAAGGGAAAATTACAATACACACACACACACACACACACACACATACAGTTACATAGTGGGAAACACACCCACCCTAAAAATACTTGCATGGCGTTGTGACGTCATTGAAATGTTTGTTGGCTCTTGGTCTGTAGGTCGGGGTCGTAACAGCTGCCAGCCCAAAAAGAAAACATGTTAAAACTTCTCCCTTACCTTACACCCGTCTACCCTAACAACTCCCTCATTTGGCATTCGTTTTGGCTTTCAAGGTCGTTTAGCTTTTACTCTCTCTCTCTTTCTGTCTCTCTCTGTGTTTGTTTGGCTTTCTCTTTTAGTCTCTCTCTCTCTCAGCCCCACGATGATTTCACACTTGTGGCAAAAAGAAAAAAAAAACTCATACCCTTAGAGCCATTGCAGTGTTGGTATACATATGTATGTACATATATATTTACACGCCTTCCTTCTTATTTTTTTTTTGCCTTTTTTTTGCCATAAAGTTCTTTTTATGGTATCTACTTTAAGGGGCCTTGAGAATGCGATTTTAAAGTTGGTTTCCTTGCACTTCTTTCAGTTAAAAGTTAAATTGTTTGGAATTTAGTTGTCTGGATATGAAAGGTTTCAGTTAAAATAATAAACCAAGAAACTCTTGGTTGATTTGCAGAAGTACTTTTGCAGAAATTAATTTAATTTCATATTCGATTATCATTTTATAGGATATAAATAACGCTCAAACTGCTAACAAATCCTTGACAAGTATGGAAGATATTCGTTATTAAGGGTAATTGTTATTGTTTACTTGGACATCTATAAGAGAGATGTGATTAGTATTTGAGTATATCAATGCATTTAAATTGTGATAATTGAAGTATTTATTGAATATCCCTTTAACTTTTAATTAAACAAATAATACAAGAGCCAAAAATTTACTCGTCCTTGTGATAAGGAAACTAAAATGAATATTTAAAACGTAAGATATAAAATCTTAATAAAATAAAACTTATGAAATATGAATATGATGATACATTTGAGACTTTATTAGCAGTAGAATTTTTAGACCAAGAACTAAATGTCTACTAAATCAAACTAGTGGAAACGCTTCTCATAATGTTTTACCAAGTTCAAGTACAAAATTGAATACTCTGTCCTAAATCAGGAAAATGCATTAAGGGAATGCAACTTTTCAAGTTTGAGTTTGCATTTGATATCATTAAACTGATAACAACAACATTAACAACTTTTTAAATTTAAATTGATTTACTTGAGAATAATATAAAATATATATTATTAAATGATTTATCAAAAACGGACTAAAGCCACTTTTAAAATAAATTTACAAGAATTTCCCTCTCCAAGTACTCAATTAATCAGTTAACTAATGCTAAATTTCGATTTATACATTATAACAAAACTGCATTTTGTTTTACTTAAATATTGTTTCTATTAGATTTGTTTTTTCTTTCTATTTGAGTATCTTAATTGTTGAATATTTGATCAAATCTCAGTTCAATATATATCCACACATTAAAGATAAACATAAGTCAGACATATAATTTACATTTAAGTATGCGAGCCAATACACTGGCCTCCTATATAATTAAAGCTATAACCACTTGGGTCACGTTATTGTTGTTGTTGTTGTTGTTATAGTACCATCTACCTACTTAAAGTGTGTGTTTTATATATAAACAACACGCACTTGGGGAAAAAAAAAAAGAATTAAGTGATGACGTCCTTGGCTTTGGACTATTGCAACACTCTCTTACACACGCATACACACAGCTGGGTTCACATTCGATCGATAAAGCGACGCAGGACATTTTAAGGACTTGTCTGTGTCTGTGTATACTGTTGCCATGTGTACAAAGCAAAACACACATATACATACATATATACGCATACAAACGCAAAACACACAAAAAAAAAAACCGAAAACTCAATGACGTCAAAGAGGAAGTGAGATGGAAATAGAGACAACATTTGTTTGTCTGTAACTATGTCCGTCTTATACTCACTCTCACTCTCTTTTAATCTTCTCTTATACTCATGTTTAAAATATTAAGTATACGACATGCATGCTGTTCCCATGAAGATTGTCGGTAGCCAGTTTTAACTGTCTGGCAATTAGAAATCACCAAAAAGCCTCAATATTCGCAGACACAAATGCAGCTCAGCACATGAAACTCGTTACTCACTTCGTTAGTGCCAAATGTAGTTTTTATGTAGCAACAAATCATAATAATAAAAAAACACACACACACAACAAAACAGCAACAGAAAACGAAATTTAAAATATATATAAAAAAAATCAAATAAAAATCGCTGAAGATGCCACTAGCAACACACGGCAACAACATCAAGATTGGCTTAATTGAAGCAACAACAGCTAAAACAGCAACAGCAACAACAACAACAGTAACTACTGCATCAACAGCAATAACAACAACAACAACAGCAACGTGTAGCACAACGAGCATGTCTCATTACCAAGTCAAACACATCGAGACAATGTGACAAGATTGTCAAATAGCAAACAAAATGACATCAAGCATTAAGCATATTGAATGCATAAAAACAACCACCAATAAAAAATAAAAAAAAAAAACTTTTTTTTTTATATAACTTTTAATTTAGAACATTGCAATTTAAATAACGGCAATGGTCGAGAGACAAAGACGGAGAGATCTATTTATGTATATACATACAAAAATATGTATATAATATACGTCATTCTGATTAGCATTTCTTTTGTTATAATTTTAAGCAGCTTTCAAGCTAGTTTATATACTAATAACAGAACAACAACAACAACAATAGAAGAAGAAAAAAAAAACTAAAATTGAATTCATAAATTTGATTGGAACACCGCGCATTTCCTGGGCAAACAGAATTTAAGCAAACTTCAGTCAAGATTTAAGATAAAATTTCGCTAACTAATGACCTTGAGTATTTTTGTTACCCTAGGAAAATATGGGTATATTAGTGGTATATACATATATACTTTTGTTATACATGTAAATTTACAGTTATAACTGAAGGTATTCAAATAGTTTTAAGCCGGTTTAAACGTTTCTTATCGTTTAGAACATTCAATCAAAAAGTGTTTAGTAATTTTGAAAATGTTTTTGGGAAATTCTTAGGAAATGTTTTTTAAATTATTAGTATAGGTATAATATGCAGTGGATATATAGTAAATTTAACATATTTCATTAACCTCCTCGATTTATACTTTAGTGGAGTAAATATTAAAAGCTTCTTCATCATAAAACTATCCAAAACAGGTTAACATTTTATACCTTTCAATGTCTTCAAGTAAATTCTTTGATGACTAAGGCATTTCTTAATCAAATTAAGAACTAGAAAGAGCATACAAGCCTCTGTTTATCCATAACACCTTTTTTTTTATTGATTTTCTCGTCATATTATTCACCAAGAATAGATATTTATGATTAGCGCTTTGGTTTTAACTTTCTATAGAAGACAATTTGATGCTTCTTTTTTTCTGTTTGTTTGTAGACTTAAATGAGCTCATATGATCAGATATGGATTTTTGGATATGTTGGCAGCTAAAAATGACTTGTTGCAATACTAGTTTCAGTTTTGTTTTTTTTTTTTCTTCTTCCACATTAAAATAAAATATATGACTTTGGAAATTTATCTAATGCTTCAGAATCGGTTTTGTTTGGGGAGATATAGAGAGATAAACTGCTTAAATGAATGTGAACAAAATATATCTATGGTAGTCCGCAGAACAAAGATTAATGCATTTATAATCGAATCCATTTAGAGAAGTAAACAGGTATAATTTTAATTGAATTAAATTAAATTAAGCTGTTTCTTCCTATTGGAATTGTGAATATACTGAAATGAAGCAGAAAATGATTTAATATATTTTTTTTCAAATTGCAATAATATTCATTTCATATTTCCAAGGCAACAGTTTTAAATTCTTGTAGTATTTTTTATTCTTAAAACTGGGCAGATTTTTAGATTCTCAGCTTATTACCTATAATGTATTTTATTGGCATTTATGTTTGTCTATGATGTTAGGTAATGCTGATAGTTCCTTGACATCGAATTTTAAGTATCTATTTATGAATTATTATCTATTTTTATTTATTTTTGATTAACTTTGTGTAGCCCTGAAATGGTCTGTTATTGTAGCTGCTTGTACTGTTAAACAAAATAGATTGCCCTTTGGCGTTGCCAGATCATGTTCTCGTTAACATTTGCGTTAGTTCAGTTTGCTAAGTTTGAAACTGAAAAACCGTTTTCCATTATCGTTAACTTTTCTCTTTTCAAAAAGTATAAATTAAGTTTCACAAAGACATAAACAACTTCTTTTTACATTAAATTTTTAAGATGAATTTCAATTTCTATTCTTTGAGCAAACTTTTCAAGTTTAAATGTTGTAAAATGTTGTCATATCTTGTTCATTCACCTGAACCTAAAAGCAGGATCTAAGTTAATATGCATTATTTGTTAGCGGCGCCTCTAGATCACCACATTAAGTAACTAATTTATGTGCCATAACCGCAAACCATTAAACTAAAGTAACAACAGCAACAACAAGAGAAAAGTAAATTATCATTTCGATGTATCTTCAATCTGACTGTATCTCTCTAATCTTAATTTTTATGGCTCCCCACCTTCCTTCATAGAGATACGTGTACATAACAGTAACTGTGCTTTTTGTGCATCATAAAAAATGTTTAATTAATTCTACTATTCCTTTTTGTTATATACATCATAATATGCTTGTTAATGAGTTGCTCTTAGCCGCAAATTAACAGAGACAACAGTACAAATGAGAATATAACTAAGTAAGAAAAAAAAAAATAAAAGCTTTATTTGACCAAAAAAAACCAAAGATGAAATCAAATTTATGGCCAGCCAAACGTTATGAGCAAATGTTTATTATTTAAATTAATTGCTTAGTGAATTTGAATTGAACTTGCATTTAAATATATGCAAACTCGAATTCGTTATTCTGTTCTAAATACACACACATTTGGTGAGATTGTTACGAAACACTAAGCCTCTATAAGCCCCCCTGCTACAACAACAATTGGCCTTGAAAATCTCATATTCTTAACTAAACTACATATAGAAATATGTATGTATCAGAGTTCTGTAGCCACTTAACTTGTATATTACATATTGCAGATGCTAAAGCAACAAATACAAAATCCAATGATGGCAACTCTTACAATTCTCTCATCAACTGACCAAATGGCAACCAATAAAATTGCACAGATGTTGCAGTTGTTTTTTTTTTTGGTATGAAAGGAACCATCACTTTTTTAGCCATGTTTGTTATGTCTTTTGGGTATTCATTCCCCTAGGCTTTGTTCTAAAACTTCTTCACAAAGTTATTTTTGGTTTAATTAACTCATTGATCTCAGGGTTTTTTTTTTGCTGTTGCTGTTGTTTTAAAATATTTCACAATCGCTTTTAATTAACATTGCTTTTAAGCCATTAAATTGTTTTAGAGAGAAATGAATGCCTTGAAAGTGGACATAAATTTTATTGTGATACGAAAACGAAATTACAAATAAATCAAATGAAATTGTTTATCGATTTCAAAATGGTATTCTTTTCTATTATATCCTTGGCCTCCCTCTCTGACTAAACATACTGTCAAACCTTAAAAGAAACGCGCCCACTTTTGCCCGATCGCTTTATTTTTTCAATTTGTTTAGACCTTTTGACTTGCCTAGTTAACGGTTTCCGAACTTTGTTGTATTTTTTTTTTTTTTTTTGCGATCAGGCAATTGGATAATGAATGATGCTTTGAACTGTGGCAAATTCTTTTGTCTGTGAGCAGTTTAACATTGAACTTTTTCGTTTTGTTTGCAATCGCAGCGATACGAGAGCGACACTAACTAAAGATAGATATACATTTCGATTCCCACAGCATTCAATGATTTATGGATGGAATAAACGTATGTAAAGAAAAAAAAAAAAAGGCATTTGGTTTTCGATTACTTTACCAATTGCGGATCTAACGGATGAAATAAGAACCTTGTTGTTGCATTTAACACGCTACAAACACACACACATAGACATACATACACACACACACCTTAGAAACAGCCACAATAAAAATAAAATGCGATGAATTATGGGGCAAGTTTTTTTTTTTTTTTTCTTCTCTCGCTTCTTCGATTCGCTTCACTTTGCTTGGCTTTTGCACTGCCAATCAGCATAATCGATGATTGGTGATCGGTGATCAGTGATCGTCAACCAGCAGCCATCACTTGCCACCAATTGTGCATCGATCAAAGTAAGACAAGAAGACCTTGTGCATCCAATTGCTAAAAGAAATGCGTGCAACATTTTTTTTGGATTTTTGCAATCTATTGAAGGTCTTAGTTTGTTTTATTTTTTTTTTGGATGGTTTTCTATCATATTTTTTTATTGGTAGCCCAATTAAAATGCTATATATATCTATATATACAAACGTATACCGATTTCGGCAACGTTTCTCGCGTGCTGTCGAGGTAAGAACAATTAGCATAAATTAAAATTGGTTTACGGCGCAACATTTTGCACGGATGACACACACACACATCAGAGGTGCACAAGACATTGCCATCATTATGATCTTAATCATGATGATGATGCCGCTGAAAATCACAATAATGATGATCATGATGATGAGAGTAAAAGTGATCTAACCGGTTCAGCACAGCTACACAAAATTCTATAGTTAGTCTCTAAATTTATGACCCCCCGAGAGCAGCACCGCTAACACAGCGACGATCTTAGAATCAAACGCAGCTTTTTTTTTTTTAATCGCGCCATATAAAGCGCAGACAGCAACACATACAAGACAAAAACAATCGCACAGAATGCTTTGCGCATGCGCCGCCGCATTGCCTCATTTTTTTTGCAGTATTACTCCTCTTTGGTATACCCTGTAGCTGTACGATAGATGAGCATATCGTTACCTGCAGGTAGAGAAAGCTTTTTTAATAATTGCAGTTTACTATTTTTATAGTCCTTTGTCTTTAGAGAGGAAATCTATAAAAAAAAAAGGTATTTGAAATTTTCGTTTATTAACAAAAATCATTTACTTTGAATTAACTTTATATGCGTATTTACATATATATTTAATAAGGTAATTATCCAACTTTATTTTATTTATACATAGGCAATCCGGAAACTATTTCCAAATAGTTACCAAATATGTTGTTTTGCCTTCTCAATCATGCAGGCAAATTGAAATGTTTTGTAATTTATTTTTTCTTTTCATCCTTTTGATTGGTTTAATTATAAAACTGACCATCTTTTTGTTTTCTTTTATTCAACATAAAAATGTGGCATTCCCATTAAAAAATTGTATAAAAGAGGCAAGGTTTATGCACAAACTTTAATTACCAACAAAAATTGGCTAAAAGCATTCATTAAATGAGTTAGTAAGTTAGTTTTTAGTCAATAATTGGTATTGTATTCACGTGTAACAAATATTATGACTTTTTTAAGTGCAGGGTATAAATGAGTCGAGGCTGTGGTGAATTGTAGAATTTATTTCTCTCTGTTCTCATCATAACTGTGATTTTTTTTCTTGTTGCTTTTGCTTTCGTTTGCTGTGTGTGTGTGCTTTTGTGCGCCTTTGACCAGTTTGAATGCCATTGCTAATGCTTAAAACAAATAGAAGATTTAGAGACATTCTTCTACAAAAGCCGTTGATTTGACTAAATTAAGCGCAGCAACCAGCAACAGCAGCCGGCAACGGCATTAAATTGTAATCAATTTTTATGTATAGAATTGTTGTTGTTGTTGTGGGAAGACGCATCAGATTTAGCTTTAGCACAGATCATCAACTGGTTTTCAAATACATATATTTTCATTTTTTTTCTTTAGATTTATATAAATATTTGTTCTTACAACTTTATAAATGGTCAGTGCTCACCGAACTGTCAACAGTCATTTGATTGCTTAAAGATCCGTGCGAAATTGTTGGGGAATTTGTTTTGACCGATGACGTTCACTTTGTTAGTAATACAAAGAAAAATTAGAGTTTTTGGTGCATTGTTCTTTTTTTTGTCTGTAATTAGTTCAGTTTAAGAAACTTATAAAAAACTTTAATTGACCTAATAAGATTTTACGACAAATTAAATTGTTTATAATTATTAGACATATAATTAAATTATTTTAGAATTTTAATATAATTTCATTCTATATTTGAGTCATTCAAAATTATGTCTTTTAAATGAGTCTGGGGAAAATTACATTTTTTTTCCCCCTTCTTTATTTCATCATTTAGATTTTTATACAATTTAATTCAACTGTTTGTTTGAAAATCAGTTTGTTTAACTAATTTATCCAAATGTTGCACAATATCCTTGGGTGTCTGTTTATGTATGCACTTCAATCTTGTAATTGTCGAGAGTTTCCTTCTCAAATTCAAGCATTAGTTGTGGCCATTTTTTGTTTTTTGCATGCCGCAACAAATTAATTGTGTAATTAAAATTCACAATTGCAAAGTTTTTCCAATTTAGGTAAATTTTTTTAAATAAACGCATATGGAGGCAAAAGCTTCCTCAATTGTTGTCCTGGGTGCAACAGAAGAGAGAAACCGTAGAGTAACAAATCGTGACTCTTCTGCCAACTGTTATGGGGAGCTGCTGCCGTAGTGAAATCAGTTTGCGATCTTTTCACAGCAATAATGCATATTAAAATGCCACGCTAATTGTTATTATAGGCAAACGATGCTCCATCTCCCCCAATCGACAAAAAAAAAAACCAATACCAATAGCAATACCTACACCTCTAACACTGCAGTGGTACCTGTCCCTATGCCAGCCTATCGTATCTTTCAATCCCAGTTGGTGACTTGGACCGGCAATTAAGTAATAGACAAACAAAGTTTGCGTGTTGCCAACCATTCAATGGACAAATTTTTATGCACAAGTGGCGTATGGCAACATGGAGGATGGGGAGGATGGTAGTCGAGTGCAAAGGCAGATGGAGCACATGGACGGTAGTATTACAGCTGCCTCTTGTGGCCAAGGCGTCGTTTTAATGTTGTCGTTGTCTTTGGCTATTAATTATCGCCAAAATTAAAAAAAAAAAGAAGAAGAAGAAAAAAATGGAAATACCCATTGGAAATTGTTTGTTAGTGGGTAAAGTAGAAGAGGGAAAAACCTAAAGAAGAGGCAACTAATGAAAATAAAGACAAGACACAAGTGCAAAAAACCAAGACTGGTCAACTCCAATAGCCAAATAGAGATGAGATCGTGAATGCGGTGAACAAAAATTAAGCAGGCCAAAAAGTTGTAAGGTTTATTGAGAACTCGTGTCCGAGTCCCCCCCTGTGTTATCTCTAATATTGAACACCTTCCTTTCGGACCAATTCAACTTGTAGGTTAATTTGTTAAAAAGAAAAGCAAAGCTTTGGATTATCCAGATTCACTTTGGATAACTTTGGTTGTGAGAACCGTTTTTCGGGAGTAAAGATATTTTTTTTTTTTCATTAACTAGGCCATTGAACTGTTTTATAGACATTGAACATTTTGGTTTATGGAGGAGCGTAGTCACGATGCTGCTGCACTGTGTTGCCTGCTGATGCCCTGAAAAAAAAAAAAACATGGAAAACAATGGAAATGACTTTTCCACCATTCGAACTCACACGACCATAATAAAACAATTATGGCAAACTTACAGACAACAAAAAGACAAGGAATAAATATCGATGGCAAAAATTTATCACACCTTAGTTAACCTCAACACCTTGCCTTGCCTGAACAGCAACCATGGCAACATCAACGACAAACGTGGCTGGAATGCGACTATAAAACCCCTCGACTTTGACTTCCACTGACTGCAATAAGTTAATAGTTCGATTTCTGGGAGAGACCAAGAAATATTGTATATGTATATTGTATATAAGCTGGAGAAGCGCCTCAAACTAAACCAAAGTTGCAAGTATTATTTTTTTTTTTCGAATTTTTGGTGATTTTGGAAAACAAAGCTTGTCTAATGGCAAAAAAACAAAACAAAACAAAACATAAAAAAAAACAAAAATAATACGAAGAAATACAGAGAGCTTGGCTTTTGGGTGCGTTCCGTGAACTCCACGATGTTTGTGTGTCAGCAGCCGGCATGCCAGACGCCGACAAGCAACACCATCAACCCAGTGCTAATGATGTACCACCGCCACCACACCGATCCGCCACTCTTAAGCCCCCTTTTTGGGCCAGAGCCCGAGCCCAATTCCAATCCATTCATTGATCATGATGAAGTTTTCGTTTTTCAGTCTTCAAGCGCTTTGGGGCGCCTTCGTGTGCTTCATTATTGATTTAATAACAGTCTTGAAAGACACGCTTAAACTGCAGTCAAAAACTTCATAGAGTCAAGTTGCCTAGATAGAGATTATTATTATGATGATGATGATGATGATGATCATGATGAAGGTGATGATGCCATGAATTCCACACCAAAACGAAACCACACCAAAAAGACGAAAAAAAAAAACATTCAAACCATGCCAAAAGGCAGAGTCATGTCAATCTGATGTAGATGTGCATGTAAATGTGGTGCGGATGGGTTTTAGGATGGCGTTGGTTTGGTGGATGCGGCTCATGATGATTATGTTTAAACACTTTTAAACAAAAAGGTTGTTGTCGTTGTTGTTGTTGTTGTTGTTGCTGATGTGCATATGAGCACTTGATAGGTTAACATTGTGATGTGGGCGTATATTTTCTTTTCCTTATGTTTTTTTTTAGCAAAATGAAAGTAAAAGGAGCCTTTAGAAAGGAGCGAAAATTAACTAAATCTATGTAAATTTAGCTTGAACTTATGTGCATGACAAAAAGGGTTTTATGTAGAAGGAGCATAAAATATTTGTAACGAATGGAAATTAGCAAAAATTTAACAAAATGCCATAGGAATTTTACTCGTTTAAACTGTTATCCTCAAGTGAACAAATAACAAATTTTACTATTTATAAAAAATAAGCACTTCTTAAATAGTTTATTTTAGATAATGATAAAAAACCTAATTGACTTATCAAAAACCAGAACTAGTTTCCGCATAGAACATAGAACAAAGTCCTAAGGGCTCCAAATAGTGTTGCCATATCACTTTCTATCAGCCTTGTGGCCATTTTGTTTTTTTTTTTCTGCAGAACCATTAGAGTAGCCGCCATTTTATTCTCTTCTCTTTAAAATAATTTATCTTCTATTTCCAATATTCCACTCCTCAAAATCATTTGATTTTGATTTCCACATTTATTATACACATTTTTTGAGGCGCCTAATTTGCATCTTGGAGTGGGAGTGTGGACTATGCAGTAAGGCGGGCTTCTCTGCTGCCGGGTCAAAGGTGTACATGATGCTGCAGTGCATCAACGTCGCCGTCTGATTGACATGACTGAGACAAAGATAAATAAGCTGCCAGTTTTGGAACGCCGCTTACATAATTACGGGCATGGAATGGACGGGTTTTTTTTTTCTTGTATTTTGCCAGTTGCCAGGCAAAAGCGCATCCGAATAGGTGCAGCTAAGGTAGTTGGCTGGGAAGCTGGGAAGATTTGGGCAGGCAAAATAAATACGAAAAAAAATATATTTGACACAATTTTTTATTTTAGTTTTTTCTAATTTTGGTGGTGGCAACAATGCCGGTGCAGCAAGTTTAGTTTTTTCTCCCCCTTCTTCTTCTGAAATATCAGCTAGGTATCAAAGCACGCGAAGTAACCAATACAGAAATACTCAAACTCCTACTCCTCTCGGAATCGTATTAGTGTTAATTTTGCCATTGCCTTGGTGTGTCTCTCCCTCTCTCTCTCTCTTTTTCTGTGTCGCTATCTCAGTCTAACTATGTTTAAGCCATTGTTGGCTACACGTTTCAGTTTTTTTTCGGTTTTCGCTTTCGTTGAAAAAAGCAAACAGTAGGTCGATCTAAAGAGAGAGAGAGAG
This sequence comes from Drosophila austrosaltans, assembly GCA_035045865.1. NCBI lineage: Eukaryota > Metazoa > Arthropoda > Insecta > Diptera > Drosophilidae > Drosophila > Drosophila austrosaltans. The sequence goes on from JAWNOQ010000083.1 coordinate 3,685,764, forward strand.
AGAGAGAGAGAGAGGGGTGGGTGGGAGAACTGAATGGGTTTGGGGACTCTTAAATCGATTACCCCCGCCAAACAAAGCGAGCAGTGCCAGTGAGTTTTCCCAGCAGGTTGCAACAAACACCAAAGGCAACATGCATTAAAACGCCAATAATATGCTTTTGTCTGGCCTGGGTATCTGTGAGATGCAACTGCATCACGGAGCGGTCCAAGCCCCCAAAAAAAACGAATCCAACCTCAACCTCATGGTCTCATCGTCTGCGCAAATTGAGCCTAACCCATATATTTGTCAGTGAGTTTGCGAGTCGCTCATGAAGATTTGATTTAGTGTGAGCAACAGCAGCAGCCGCAGCAGCAACTTGCAACTTCGAATTGTTATTTCGTTGCATATCTAAATTTAAGTTTTGTATCTTACAGATACAATAGATATTTCTTCTTTTACTATGATGTAAAATGGCAAATTTAACATTACATTTTCTTGTTTAACTATGAGAAAAGAAATTTGAAAGGAAAAAATATCAACTAGAAATAAACCTTAAGTTCAAAATGCTTATAAACTGGTTCAACAATTTGGCAAAGGCTTTAGCAAATAAAGATAATCTTAATAAATCTACTTACTTTGGTAAACGGCTTAGAAGAATGTTTAAGGACACTAAAAGAAGATTACAAATTCTAAATTCTAGAAGTAATATTATTATTTAACAATTGGAAATAATACTACTACTGTCATACGAAAATATTCAATATTTTTTCTATCTAATTCAGGACAAGTTTTCAAAACTTTCTTCTCTTTAACAAGAGATATAAGTATATAATTTAGATTGGTAAAAAAGCAAGATAATTATATAAGAGATAATGTAGTATATAATTCAGATAGGTAAAAAGGGAGATAATTATATTTATTTAAAGTGGATAGAAAAGTTGACAATTAATTTAGTATAAAATACGAAAGTTAATGAGAATTTTATAGCTTAAATAAACCTAAAGATTCTCATCAAGTTTTTAAAAATGAACTAGTTCTTTTTAATTATCAGTTTATATATTGACTATAAACCTGATCTGGCAGTAATCTGATCATTTCATAATTTTTTATGTCCTTTTTTTAATTCGTGTTTTCTTTTCAAAATTAATTGCCTGATAATGGTTTTTTTTTCATTCAATAAAAATATTTAAATTAAAAACTATAAACTTTTTCTGTTTAAGCTTTATTCTATATACATTTCAGTAAACTAATATATTCCATTTGAAGATCAGATACTTAAATCAATTATGGCTAGCTTATGCATTTGATTAAAACAATTTCTTTTTTTAACTTTCGATTTATCATGCTGATTGTCTTCTTTTCTTTTTTTCCTTTTTTTGTAAATTCTAAAACTTGCTCCTCTTTGCATTCTTGGCCAACTGAGGCAGATGATATAACATGTCAATTAAACCAGTTTAGACTTTTGCTGAATGGCATCTGCATTTGTCTGACTCTCTATCTGGCTAACACCTAAACGGCAAATCTTTTATTAGAATTATATGCAAATTATTTTTGGTTAGAGCAAATGTTGCAGTTCCCTCTCGATATATATATATATATATATATATATCGTTTTATGAATCCACTTTTTGCATAATGAACCAATGCGACGGCTGCTGGGCAGACTGAAGCCTCAGACTGACTGACCTGATGACAAGTGCCAAAAACCAAAATGTATAAAGTGTATTGGCCAATATCCACTCACGCTCACATACAGAGATTCAACTGGTTAAGATGCGCTCAGACAGGTACAAAAAAAAGTGACTTCAATCCGTTTTGGATGGCTCAGATCCGAAATGTCCAAGATGGCCTTCGATGATTTGCAACGATTAAAAAACGATGACGTTGCTTTTTGCTTGTTTTTTTTTCTCTCTTCTGATTTTGGTTTTGGTTTACTTAGCATTCAAAGTGGCGCAAAGAGATTTATATGTATAGAATATATAGAGACAATGTTTTTGTTTTTTATCCATTTGAAATTCTTTTTGCGATTGTTGGTTTAGTAATGTCATCGCGATGGTATAGAGCCAACACTTTCCATGTTCAACTCTATTGACCTTTGGTTACAAACATTTTATAGTTCTTGATTAAAATCCATATGCGGTTTATTTTTAGTTGTTTTCTGTTTTTCTGCTTTTTTTTTTCTATAAGTTTACACATTTTATTAAGACATTGCTGACACAGTTTTTTTGTCTTAACTTTGGTTACGTTTAATTGTATGATCATATATATATATATATAAGCATATTGGTTTTTAATAGTCACATTGTTGTTGTTGTCTCTGTTGTTGTTGTGTGTGTAACATCAAATGTTGTTGATGGCCAAGATTAATACGAGATCTGCCTGGTCGTATAATGGCCAATTGCCACTTGATTTATGTGAGTAAAGTCGCACACAGTAAATACAGGAGAGGAGGGTGAGGAGGAGGTAGCTAAATAGTTTTCAACTAGCATTTAACGTTTTAATTGAAATTTAATATTATTAGTTAGTCAGTTGTATTAAACAATATTATTTATCCAAGTCCGACTAAAGACTTGAAAGATATTTAATTGCAATTTCTTAATAAATTTCTATCTGCTAATGTAATAACAAATAAATCTTGTATTAATTATATTGTATCCTGACTCCACCTTTGTGTAATAACATTTAAAATTTCATTAAATTCTTCAAGTGTCCTATATTCAATTTTATTGAAATAATTAAATTAACAATCAATCACAAGAATGATTAATTGAGCAGATTTAGTTGAAAATTTTTTAAGTTTTCTACGGCTATCAATCAAATGCATAAATAAGCAAATTTTAATTGATTAAGTCAATTGATATTGCACATGTTCTTAACGTTTTTTAATTCAGTAAAGGAATGTAGTTGCAATTTGAAATTTTTTTTGGGATTTTGCTGGTTTTTAGACGAAGTAAATGAAGGGAAATCATAACTTAAGTAACTGACGTTCCGAATTAGTATACATACATACATATATAGATATATTTTACCTATTTATTTTACTTGACAAATATCATTACAAAGATTTTTATAGTCTTCATATTGTACAAATTTTTTTGTACCACTTTTAAAAAAATGTCAAAAAATGTTATTATTAAAAACTGATTGAAATATTAAACAAAATTATTACAAAGTATCGCTTACTACAATTGTAAAAATACGGACTAAAAATATAATTTACTTAAAAAAACGCTCTGGAAAAACATGACATCTAATCTATAATCCAAAGTATACTTGGGTAAAAGTAGCTCGTTCTTTTTTTCGAAGTGAGCCAACTCACTCATATGGCTCACTGGTGCCGAAATGAACTAGTGTGCCAAACTGAACTAGTGAGCCAAACTGAGCTAGTGAGCCAAATTGAGCTAGTGAGCCAAACTGAGCCATATTGAATGAACAAGCTCAGTGGCTCAGTTCAGTGAGCCATTCATTTCGGCTCACTCACTCATGAGCTACCCAAGTATAATCCAAAGCATAATATATAATATATTTTACAAAGATATTCAAAGTCCTCATGTAGTACAAATTTCATAAATAATTTTCTAATAAGACTAAGAAAAGTTGTAATTATTGATAACTGACAAAAATATCTAATAAAATGATGACAAACTTACTATACCTTAAGTCCCACTTACTATAAAAAAAGGACCCTAATTATAATTTACTTTATAAAATACAAGGTGTTTTATGATTATTAATCCTTATTTCTATAAACAATATATAATCTTATTATTTTAACTTGAGTTTTATTCTTTACTTTGTGAGGATTTAAAGGAAGACCAGCCTGCCAACACTTAGGTAAATTTCTGATTAAAGTTTAGATTATGTTGCAAAAGAGAAGTTTTTCTCGGAAACTATTCAACAATAAATATATAACCCAAGGCAATATTTTTCTCCTCCTACATTCCAATAAGAGTTATGCATATTACTTTTCTATATATGTATGTATATACAAATACATATTTATTTTTACTCAATTCATTTTTATCAATAAGCGCTCCCTTTTTGTAAGCCACCAGGTCAAATAATAAGAGATAATAGAAAAAGGCAATGAAACAATGCCATCAGATCAATATGAAATATCATTCCATATTTGGCCTCCAGTCATTTAGAAAGCAATTCATCGAGAAACTATTGTGGCAGCAACCAGAAGAAGAAAAAAAAACCAAAAAAAAAAAAACTATACTACCGTGGGCTACTGCCAAAAATGCTACCGGGAAGAGTGCGCGATAAACATTTAAGATAACAATGTGCCATTGTTTTTATGGCTCAAAGTAGCGCTAAGTTAACCAAATATTATTTGGGTTGGGTTGCATCTTCAGGGATTTTGATATCTATTGGAGAATTCGCATGTTTCTAATTGTAATGTCTTTTTTTTTTTTTTTTTGGAGGGGGGTACATTTCACGTTAGATTGTTGTCGTTGTTGTAAAGTTTTTCCCTCTTTATTTTTATTTGTTTTTTTTTTTTTTTATTTACAATCCAAGCTCGTTAACAAATTTATTATAATGGCTATGAAAAGCTAGTCAAAAGGTTTCCCTTGCTTCTTCTACTCTTCTCGTGTTTTCTGGTCATTACATAAGATTGCTAATTTTTTCCTTTTGGTTAGTTTTTTTTTTTTGTTTTTTTTTTATATAATATCGTTAATACATATTATTTGGCAACTTGCTTTGTTCATGCTCCAGGTCCAAGTCTTGTGTACTTTGAACTGCGAACTGCCTGGCTTCAACATGGACATGGACATATGTATGCATCTGCCGAAATTGACAGACAAAATGCAAGGAGGTAACCAAAAAAAGACCTAAAACTGCAAACAAAAAAAAAAACAAAAACCAAAAACTATGTGCAGTGACCCAAAGAAATGGTAATGCGAGTATGGTTTGCCATCTTCGTAGTCATCGTCTCAGGGGTTTGGACGGCGCACAGGTCAGGCCAGGTTGTTTTTTTTTTTTTTTTTTTTTGTTTTTGGTTTTTCTCGTTTTTTGGCAAAGGCACTCAGTCATTGAGTCAGTGGGTGCAACGACAATGAGATGAAGCTGTACCAGAGATGACAGCGTGTAAGAATCTATATTGGATTGAGTGACTACTTTTCCTTATAAGTGATATGTAGAATGGCAATTAGTTTAGTTTTTAGTCATTTTTAGGATAGTCTTACAAAAAAAGGCAAGGACATGAGAAAGATGAAGGATAAAGGTGATTTTTTTTAAATTAAATTGCTTTATATCCTCATACATTTCTTGTTTTAAGTTACTTTTTTAAACTTTTTCAATATTTTAAGCCTATAACTCAGTACTAATATAATATTACAACATTATTATTCTATAGTACAACATTATTAAATAAATATATAAATTTTTATTAATTTTTTCTATACGATATTTTGATCTACTAGATTTTTGAAATCAACACTTTGGGTTTTCTTATAAAAAATGTACTAAAACTGTTATTTTGTTAATTACATTATAAAATTTTAACCATGCAACTTATTGCTAGAGCCTTAAGGTTCCACTGTGGAGGTATTCTTCTTACTTTTCCAACTTCTACCACCCGATTCAAGCGATGCCCAATTGCAGTCTTTGCTGGCTCACGCTATCATCTCTATATTATTTGTAAATGCAGTCATTTCGTGTGAAGTTTTGTGAGAAGTATACAAATGGGTTTCAGGTTCGTCTTGGGCCAAAAGGAGTTAGTCATTTTTACAGGTTTACTTTGGTTGTGGCTGGAACGGCAGTTGTGGCGGCGGCATCGATGGTATCGCCTTTGAAATCCACGAATAGCGACAAACTTCCAGACGAAGACGTTTGGCCTAATAGACATAGAAAATAGACAAAGAGAGAGAAGGAGCTTATGCCGGCATAAAAATAAGAAAAAGAAGGTATAGATGTAGATGAAAGAAGAAGCAGAGAGAAACAACAATAGCAACAACAAGTAAAACATAAAACTTCCTGCAGAGTACCTTTAGATGATGATGATGATGATGATGAGGCCGTTCGTTGAATCGTTCCTCGTACTTGTTTAGACTTTCACTATTAATTGTCGATTTTCATCAAATTGTTGCCCATTGTTGTTGCTATTATTGTTGTTGTTGTTGCTTAATGGGCAATGGGTAATGGGGTTGGTATTTAAAGTTGTGCAAAAAAAAAACTATCAAGAAAGAAGTACAAAGAAAAAATAAAACTTAAGAAGAAAACCCAATTTTAAGATACTCATCCCCATCATTGCACTCCAAACGAAACGAAATTCATATCGAAATTGGATCTATTACTCAATGGTGCTCGAGTGAGAGACAATTTGATTGATTTATGCAATCGCACAAAGACTTCAAGCCTTCTTCTTCTTCTCCCATTGTCTGCGTCCAAGCTAATTGCCTAGTGAAGACGACTACGAGAAGGCTGAGTGTGTGTGTGTGTGTACCTTTTGGCTGAGTTTTGGTTATATCATCCCATTCATTGGTATGGGCAATTTAAACTAAAGATTCGTAAAGATTGCGTCCGCATTTACATATGTATGTAGGTACTTACATTGGTTACAACAATTGTAACCAAAATTTGACATAGTTTTTTTTTTTCATAGAGAATACTTCTTAGTTTAGCCAATTTGAACATTTTATGAATATTTGTCACTGCCAAAGTGCCGCAACGCCTTTGCCATAGCCCGACTGACTTTTTAACTCCAAATGGAGAGGCGCTTGCAATCATTTTTCTTCTTTTTTTTTTTTGTTGTTTTTTATTACCAAATGCAGCATATTAATAATCAATAAAAGGCCAAGTTATGCGTTTCGGCAGGCATTTGATTTGTTGTTCAGTAATTTTTTTTTTTTTGTTTTTGGTATGAAAACTTGAAATTCCAAACAAATTTTGAAAGATATATATTTTGTAATTACTTGAAATTAGAATTGTTAAAGCAAAAATTTAAAATTTATTAAACTTTGAACTCACATATTAAAAAAAATAGGCAAAAGATCATCTAAAGAGTTTTATTACAATCAAAATTGTTTATAACTTTATATATAAATCCAAAAATAAATTGAATTTCATATATATAATTTAAAAATTAATATTTTTATTTAAAATTTTTGAAGTGGATTTTAAAAGGGTTTGAAAAATTTATTAAACTTTGAATTCACATATTAAAAAAATAGGCAAAAAATTATTTAAAAAGTTTTATTACAATCAATTCAGAATTGTTTATAACTTAATATATAAATGTACAAATAAATTGGATTCCATAGATATAATTAAGAAATAAATATTTTTTACTTAAAATTTATGAAGTGGATTTTAAAAGGGTTTAAAAGCTTTAGAAATAATATTTTTAATAACTATAAAAGAATTTTTTACTTCTTCAATTTTAACATTTTTAACTTGAAGTTAATCAATTAAATTTCAAAAGGGTTTATTAGCTCTTGAAACAATTTTTTTAATAACTATAAAAGTATTTTTCTTCACCTTATTAGTCAATTAATAATATTTATAATTTTTTTTTTTATATAATCTTAGAATTAAAATAATTATTTCTTAGTTTTTCTCAAAAGTCAATTTTGCAATAAACATTTACAATTTTCCGTTGTTCCCTGTCAAAAAGTAAAAAAAAAAATACATGAATATTTATAAATTGTCTATCTACGTTTATATCAATATTTTTGTTTTTTCTATGATTTATTTTTTTTTTCCATCTTGTATTTCTTTTTTTTATCGCTGCCCCCTATGAACTATGTCCACGTTTTTTATTCTCTCTTGTAAAATCAAAAAAAAATAAACACAAAAAGCAACAACAAAAATTATATATTAATTTGTCAAATTCAGCGACATGTTAGGAAATAAACAAAATCTTGAAGGTTTCATATTTTTTGTCTTAACTCTGGCGTTAGTTAATGCCAGTTTATAACTAATTCTTGCAGATAAAAAAACAAAAAAAAAATTAGAAACAAAGTGTCAAAAAGTCAACCGGCCAGAAGTCAAGACAAAATTGCATTGAAAAAAATATGAAAAAGAGATAACTGTATGTGTGAAAAATGTAAGAAGATGAGGGGTGTTTTTTTAGATAGGGGGGCACATAATAACAATAAATATAATAATTAATGGTTAATAGAATTTGCTGACAGTTGAGGTGATTAAATTGATGTATACGAGATACAATTAATTGCATGTAAATTGTTGTTAATTTGTTTCACATTTTTGAATAATAGTCGATAAATGATAATGTTTAATTTGTTCATAAAAGCTCTAAAATCACTCGAGTGACTTTTGATTACTTTTTTGTTTTGTTTAATTGTCTAATTAATATACTTGGGTAAAAGCAGCTCATTGAGGTGAACTGGCTCATTCGTTCATTTTTTTGAAGTGAGCCAACTCACTCATATGGCTCACTGGTGCCAAAATGAGCTAGTGTGCCAAACTGAGCTAGTGAGCCAAACTGAACTAGTAAGCCAAACTGAGCTAGTGAGCCAAACTGAGCTAGTGAGCGAAAATGAGCTGGTGAGCCAAACTGAACTAGTGAGCCAATCTGAGCAGTGTGCCAAACTGATCTAGTGAGCCAAATTGAGCTAGTGAGCCAAACTGAGCTAGTGTGCCAAACTGAACTAGTGTGCCAAACTGAGCCATATTGAATGAACAAGCTCAGTGGCTCAGTTCAGTGAGCCATTCATTTTGGCTCACTCACTCATGAGCTACCCAAGTATACTAATTAAGTATTTTAAGGAGGTGCTAAAATAAATAATCTAAATTTTTATTTAATTAAAATGTATTTTTTTAATAGATTGTTAATGTTATTTATTGTTGATGGAATATATTTTTCATTAATGATATTCCTATACTCAGTTAAATACCAACTAAAAAATTAAAAAAAAACTTGAAAAAATTCTAAATATTTCATCTAATTTACCAAAAAAAAAAAACTTATTTATTGTTCTGAGTCTTGAGTTAAACTTTTGGTCATTTTTTCAAATTTCTCTTTATGCAAAGCAATCAATAGATTAAAAAAATAGGGGATATATCTTAGAAGTTATGTATATAACATCCATTTGTATATTATTTTATTTTTTTGGTAATGTCACAAAATTGGTTCAGAAAATATTCAACATAAACAAAGAACGCAGAGGGGAGATCTAACCTAATGACTCGCACTGTACATGTATATATATAGAAAAGACTATATAGCCCTAAATGGAAGAGAAAATATATATGTCCCATAGAAACACAGTTTTTTCATGTTTAACGGGAACATATATACATGTCCTATATAGACACAGTTTTTCCATGCTAATAAAGAGTTTAAATTATGTTATAGACCTAAAAATACTTTCTACTCGTTGCCAAGTTCTCAACAACAAGCCTTCATCCCGGTTAATAGAATTTTCTTCAAGTGTAACTAGTATATACATATATACCGAAAAATCCCTTCTTACGATTTGGCAATAACGTATAAGCCATAATATTTATTTTAATCAAGCAAAAAAATAAGAAGAAAAAAAAAGACCACTAAGCATCCGCAACGTGCCACAAACGACAACGGACAAGAAGACAATTTATTACATTTTATGTGCAGCATTAACCAAGATGGAGATGTGATCCTCGTTGGTTTTTTCTTTTTTTCGTGATCTTGCCTCATGCCTAACCCCGCTGCACAGTCACAGTTGAGCTTAGGTGTCTTATATGGCTAGCAGAAGAAGAGGAGGAGGCTGAGGATGGAAAAACTGAACATTTCTAATTAAGACATTCGATATGGTGGGTTTGCGTGTGGAACGCAAGACAATTGGGCAATGAACATGGCAGCACCACCACAACTAACACCACCAGCACCGCCTTATGAATCTTCATCTTTTGTGCAAGACAGTAGCAAGATTTTAATTTTTTTCTCATTTTTATTATTTCTTTTTTTGTTGATATTATTATTTTGGCATTTCACCAACCATTTAGCATAAAGTACACCCCAGTGACTCTTTATCTTTAACCATTTGACATTCATGTTTGAGCAACAACAACGACAACAACATACAAAAACGATTCTGAATATTAATATATAATTTTCTTAATATCCTTACAGGTGCAGCCATAACCACATCAAGTGAGCCACATAAAGCTAAAAACACTGAGCCAAGTACAACACGATACTCGGCAAGCAAATTGAAAAGCGTGAAAACAGACAGCAGTGCAGGAGTAACAGCAGCAGCAACTGAAACAACGGCAACAACATTAGCAACAGCAACAATTTCAGTAGCTTGTACAACTACCAGCGCAGCAACAACAACAACAAAATTTGCTGTAACATTGAGTGCCACAGCAGGAGTAACTCAAGCAGCAACATTAGCAGCAACAACTACTGCAACAACAACAACAACAGCAACCAATATAAAACCTAGCCAAGTTAGGCTTAATAACCAAGCGACAACAAGCATGTTACTTTTGCAGCCCAATGTAAGTTGTTCCAAAAGAATTTAAACACAAGAAAAACAAAAAAAAACATGAAAAACCTTTTGGGAAATCTAATTTAAAGAAATGGAGAATGGGGTAGCAGAAGATTTATGCAAATAAATAAATTTTAACTAGAGATTTATAATTAGGTAGATTTATAGAAATTAAAGTACTTAATTCTTCTAGCTTTGCTCTCTTAAAGATTTATCATGTATACATATATATATTTTATTGGTAACCACATAAAAAGTTTACCAATATATTGTAGATCTTAGGCTGAAGCTTTTCACAATATATCAGCAAACGAATTGTCAAAATTTTAATCGTAGAATCGTAGAAGTAGGGAATTCAAGTATTTACATGACTTATCGCTATATGAAGAGCTCAAATATCTTAATTTAGGTATAGGAATCGAGTACTTAGCTGACTTTTCGCTATATCAAAAATTAATAAATTTTCCTTTTGCTGATTTTTTGCTAGATCAAGGGCCAAAATTTTCAAATTTTTCCAGCAAGAACTAAATTTAAGTATAGAATTTAAATATTTAGCTATGATATGAAGAGCTAATATTTTCAATATTATCCTTCAAGAACTAAATTTAAGTTCAGAATTGGAGGATTAAGCTATGTTTTCGCTTTATCAATGGCTAAAATTTTAAAAAATTTCTCTTAAGAAATAAACTTAAGTAAAAAATTCGAGAGGTTAGCAGAGTTTTTGCTTTATCAAAAGCTAAAATTTTCAACATTTTCCTTTAAAAACTAAATTTTACTATATAATTCGAGAATTTAGCTATATTAAAAGCTAAAACATCTCATTTTTTCATCAGGAACTAAATTTAAGTAAAGGAATCAGGTATTGAGCTGACTTTTTGCTACACCAAGGGTTAAAATTTTCAAATTTTTACATTAATAACTAGATTCAAGTATAGAATTCAAATATTTAGCTGACTTTTTGCTTTATGAAGAGCTAATTTTTTCAATATTTTCCTTTAAGAACTATATTTAAGTATAGAAATTGAGTATTCAGCAGGCTTTTGGCATTATCATGTGCTCCAATTTTCAAAACTTTCCTTGAAATATAAAATTTGAGAAGTTAGTTTTTGCTTAATCAAAAGCTAAAATTTTCAAAATTTTTCTTTAAAAACTCAATTTTAGTATAGATTCAGAGTACTCAGCTCTTTTTTCGCTATAGCAAGACTCAAAATTTTCAATATTTTTCTACAAAAACTAAATACAAATATAGAATTCAATTTATGAGCTGAATTTGTGCTATATCAAGAGAAAAAATTTTCAATATTTTCGTTCGAGAGCTAAATACAAATATAGAATTCAATTTATAACCTGACTTTTTGCTTTATCAAGAGCAAAAATTTTCATTATTTTCACACGAAAACTAATGTAGAATTCAAGTTATGAGCTGACTCTTTACTATATCAAATTATCCAAAATTACTTTTAAGACTTGATACTCTTTCATATATTGAAAATTTGAACAAAGTCATAAGGAATTTTTTTGCAACTATGTATTGGGCTCCTTATTTACTTGACTATATTAAAAAATATGGAAATTTTCAAAATTTATCGTTAGCTTTTTCAAACATCTTTTGCATGAAATATTGTGATATGCAAAAATGCCATTGAATGGAATCGTAAATTAACCATTGTTAAGTATTTGCCACCCCATTAAATACCCGTAACAATCACAATAGACAACTAATTAAGGGAAATCTGTTTTGGCAAAACATTTATATATATTTGACACCATAACCAATTAGAAAATCATCATTTGATTTCCAAGGGTTGGCAATGATAATGTGAACCAATGGGAGTGTGGAAACGAAATGCGCATGTCTGTGATGGGACTCCACCCCGTGTATTAGAATGAAATTTTTGGTCTTTTACCTTGTTGTGTCTTTTTTTTGACTTGGATTAATTTTAGTCTTGTTTGGACTGTCTTATCTTGCAGAGCTCCTTTAGTTCACTCTCTCCGTTTGATAATTTCTCCACCCAAACTGTGTCGACGACGACAACAACAACGACGTCAGCCATAGGACATCAACATCATCTTCACCACCATCATCATATACACCAGCAACAGCAACAAGAACTGCAACAGCAACAGCAGCAACAACTGCAACAGGAGCAGGAGCAACAACAATTATTAAATCTACAACCACAACATTTGCTTAAAACTGAATCCCTGCTCTCCCATGAGGAGGATCAGTTGATTAGCAATCTCACGGACGCTGCTGTGTCGCATAGTGAACTCTTCTCGGATCTCTTTTTTCCCTCCGACTCGAATAATTCCCAACTATCGCCAGTTTTAGAACATTCTACAGCCAGTTTTACGGATACCCAGGGTGGAGGTGCCACCTCACTGCTGGGCAGCACTGAGGATATCACTAGCTCCATCGAGAATCTCACCAAATTGACTTGCCTGCGCGATAAGCGTCTCTCCTCCATACCAGAACAGCAGCTGAATTCAGCTGCTGATCATCAGGATCAGCAATTGTGTTTGTTGAGTCTACGTTCCAGCAGTGATCCGGCCATTGCTCATCACGCCCAACAACAGCAACATCAGCAACAGCAGCAGCAACAGCAACAACAGCAACATCAACACCACCAACAACAACAACAACAGGCCACTTCGCCCGTCCAACTTCAGTTATTCTCACCAATCGGTGGTCCACTCTCTTGTGGCAGCAGCCTGCCCAGCTTCCAGGAGACCTACTCTCTTAAATATAATAGCAGCAGTGGCAGTAGCCCCCAACAGGCATCGTCATCGTCCACGGCTGCTGCCACACCCACTGATCAAGTGTTAACACTGAAAATGGATGACGATTGCTTTCCCGGCGATGTAATGTCCGGCTGGAATACCAATCAGGGACAACTGCAGCAGCTGCATACGCTGCAGACCCAAACCCAAGCGCAGCAATCTCAAAATCAATCTCAAAATCAATCTCAAAACCAATCTCATATGCCGCATCCTAGTGCCACAACCCAAAACACTAATAGTAACAGCAACAACAACAACAGCAACAATAACAACAATACAAATAACAGCAGCTCAAGCAGCGGCTATAACTATCATGGCCATTTCAATGCCATCAATGCCACATCAAATCTCTCACCCAGCTCCTCGGCAAGCTCTCTATATGAATATAATGGTGTGACATCAGCCGATAACTTCTATAACCAACAGCAGCAGACCTATCAGCAACATGTAAGTAGACCAAACAAAATGATTATATTTTTAAGTTTTCAGTTGAAATATTAAGTCTGAGTAGATTTTGATTTGAATTTTTATTTCTTAATTTCTTATAGAACTACAATTCGCTCAATGGCGAACGCTATTCCTTGCCCACATTTCCCACCATTTCCGAATTGGAGGCAGCAACCGCTGCAGTGGCTGCAGCAGCTGCAGCTGCCAATATTACATCGGTGGTGCCACCGGTCCGTCGCGCTTCATTGCCCATACAACGAACTGTATCGCCTGGATGCAGTTCATCTGCCACAGCTATTGTTGCCTCCGCCCAGAGTCCCAAATTGGCCAAGTTAACCTTGGGCCAACGCCATGCGCATGCCCATGCCCTGCAATTGAGTTCGGCCCCAAATTCGGCAGCCAGTTCACCGGCTAGTGCAGCTGGAGCAGATCTACAAGCGGGAAGATTACTCCAATCAACATCACAATTGTGTGCAGTATGCGGAGATACGGCAGCCTGCCAACACTATGGGGTAAGAACCTGTGAGGGCTGTAAGGGATTCTTTAAGCGTACCGTCCAGAAGGGTTCGAAATATGTCTGTTTGGCCGATAAGAATTGTCCGGTGGATAAGAGACGACGCAATCGCTGTCAATTCTGTCGTTTCCAAAAGTGTTTAGTTGTGGGCATGGTCAAGGAAGTGGTGCGTACCGATTCACTTAAGGGACGACGTGGCCGACTGCCATCGAAACCAAAATCACCACAAGAGTCGCCACCCTCGCCGCCAATCTCGCTGATTACCGCTCTAGTGCGTAGCCATGTGGATACAACACCGGATCCATCCTGCTTGGATTATTCCCACTATGAAGAACCCTCAATGAGTGAAGCCGAGAAGATACAACAATTCTATCAATTGTTAACCAGTTCAGTGGATGTCATCAAACAATTTGCAGAGAAAATTCCCGGCTACATGGATCTGACACCCGAAGATCAAGAGCTATTGTTCCAATCAGCATTGCTGGAACTATTCGTCTTGCGTTTATCCTATCGAGCACGAAGCGATGATACCAAATTGATCTTTTGCAATGGCATTGTCTTGCATCGCAATCAGTGCCAAAGATCCTTTGGAGATTGGCTAAATGATATCATGGAATTCAGTCGAAGTCTGCACAATTTGGAAATAGACATATCGGCATTCGCCTGCCTGTGTGCACTAACTTTAATAACTGGTGAGTGTTATAAACGATAAAATATTATACAAAAATTAGTAAAAATTTTATTTAAATCAATTTTGAAATCGTTTTCATTATCCTTTCATAGAACGTCATGGCCTACGCGAACCAAAAAAGGTCGAACAACTACAAATGAAAATCATTGGTAGTCTACGTGATCATGTGACCTATAATGCCGAAGCCCAAAAGAAACAACATTACTTCAGCCGGCTATTGGGAAAACTACCCGAATTACGTTCCCTCAGTGTACAGGGTCTGCAGCGTATATTCTATTTGAAACTAGAAGATCTAGTACCAGCACCAGCCCTCATTGAAAATATGTTTGTTACCACATTGCCCTTCTAAGGACAGGGGGAAAAAAACACAAAAAAAAAACATTATAAAACGTTGCTTCCTTAAAATCCTAAATCTAAGTTATATTTCTATATAAGTAAGAAAACAATAAAAGAAAATCTCACAAAACAAGAAATCACAACATGAAAATCAAGTGCAAGTAGTAGTAGTCATATCCAACCAGGCCAGGTCGAAACCACAACAGCCCCCCCCCCCCCCCCATATAGATGATATACCAACAACCCCTTTTTCTCGAACATAATTACCCCCATATGAATAATTTAGAAATTCTCTACGAATCGCGGGCCATTTCGTGACTTGTCAGCGCAGTTAGAGAATTCACAACTTGTTGACGTTAATTGTTAAATTGTTTAATTTCAACTGTCAAAATCAAATAGTAGGCACGCACGAAAAGGCCCCTTTGATTTTTTTTGGTTTTGTCTTTTGTTTGGTCAACTTTTACTCTTGCCTTTTAGCTAACTTCTAGTCAATTGTTTTAAGCATTAAAATCATTGTAGAAATTAATTATAAGATGTACTTTGATGTTGTACTATATCCACAAAAAAAGCAAAGCAGTTAAAACAATATAAATTAAATTCGTTATAGACAAACATCATATATTTGCAATAGTTAAAAAAAACAAACTTTTTTCTTTCATCAATTTCAGTTTATCATATTAAACCCCAAAACATAGTATTTGGTTTATTTCTAGATATAGTAGAAGAATGTATATACATACATATATGGCAATATACATATATATATACTACATAGTTAGATGTAGGATCCTCAGTTCAAGTTTTCAAATTGCACGAATCAGTGCACAAATGAGAGTTTAAGTACCTTTTTTGTGATTTGTGTCTGACACAGAGATCTGCACACAAATACACAAATTTTAGTAAATAAGTTAAATATATATAAAGATAGAAATAATATTTAGAAGTAAATTTTAAGTATTGTTTAAATCCTAAATCATTTTTTTCTATAATGCAATTTAGTACGTTATAAACGGATAAATATCTTTTATTTACCTACTCCAAAATGAGTTCTTAAAGAATTGCAAAACGGATTGCCAGCACTTGAAGTCTCTATGTATGTATGTATGTGTTTGGGTGTGTGAATGTGTTTGTATTGATCCCCCCTCTATGTGATTTTGTGATAGATTGGCATTGAACTCTACACATGCATATACATATATATAATATTATATGTCTCTAGATTTATATATATATATATATATGTCTAACTTTTTGTATGGTTTATTTTATACATAAAACTTTTCTTTGAAAAAACAAAAAACACAAAATGAATACAAAAAAAAAAAAAGACGAAAACAAAAAATAGCTAGCTAATATTGAAAATATAAATTCATGGAACAGCCTTCAATGACAACTTTCCAATTATGTATTAAAAAAAAAAGAAAATGAGAAATTTATTATATTTTCTATATGGCAAATTCAAGACTTCTTCTATTTAACTGTTTAGGCTAAACACTAATTAATCCGGACAAAACATATCTCTTCAAGCTTTCAAGTGCACAGGACACACACAAGAAAATGGAAAAAAAAAGAATGATAAAAAAAAAGGAAACCCTAAGTGTTATTAAATTTAATTTGTTCCCTATATAAATACTATTACTATAATTCTAATTCTAATTATATCCTCTATTGGCAAGCCTAGAACATTGAATGTTTTGCATTACCATTTAGATAGAGAATTAATAAATTATGACATTTAAATTTTAGATTTTATACCTATCTATATTTAAGTTGGTATATCCAATACAGAAATAAGCCAATTTATATTTAAGAAAAACACCGAATGAAATAGAGAAGAAAAAAAAACAGTGAACCGAAATAACTTTGACCAATAGCAAAGTTTCTATATCTTTGCAAAATAATTGAAAACAAAATCGATTTTTTCGTTAATAATCGTTTCTTAAGGTAAAGTCTTATAATCAATAAGAACCAATTCCAAATCTATTAAGTTTTCAAATCATTTAGGCGATCAAGCTAAAAACATTTTACCTTAATTAAAACTAAAGTTTATTTATCTTATTTAGAGATCACATAAGCCTAAAAATCAGTGTTTTATAACATTAAAATATGTGAAAGTCGTCCGTATAAGTCCTTCCAAACTCTTAAATGTATAGCATAATAACTTTCTCTTACCTATTTATCGAATTCCTGTTAAAAAAAAGAAATAGATCAATTTGCAAAGATATAATAATAATAAATCCTTTCAATTCAATTCAAAGTTGAGCTGTTAGCAATTTATAGCAATACAAATGGTAAAGAAAAATTCACAATATAGAAAAAAAAAAAAAAACAAACCTAATAGTTGTAACGGTTACAAAAGGATAACACAGGATTACAGTGAAACAGGAACAGTTACGCGACCAAAATGAATATTGAGTATGAAATGCTAGATAGGTTTTTTCTTGGGTTCGAAACCCGCAATTTGATGCCATTTTATAGCCGTTACATATCTTTAAAACCTAAACTATAACTAATAATAATATATAAATGATAAGTCGCTGTTAAGAGCATAAACTACATATATTTAGTATATTGTATGAATCATGCACTTAGCATATAGTACAATATAACTATATACATCAATATATAATATTCAACTTGCATATAGTATAGAAACCTACATTGTACCTACATAAAGCACACACAAACACACTCATACCTGAAACAGACAACAATGTTTTTACATACTTACATATAAACATAATAGATATATTTTGAATAGAAAACTTTTACAAAAATTACTTTCTTGAGGCCCCCTGAATTTGGCCAGTAGTAGTACATCATATTTTCTGGGTTCTATTGTCCTTTATTCGTTTTGTAATTTTATACATATTATATATATACATATATATATATATATACTAAATTGTACTTATATATTGGTATACATTAACAATTGAATGTCAAGTACATATTTTTGAGATACATAAAAAAAAAGAAAACAAAAAAACAAATGTGAATTTTTCGATGAAACATTTTTTGCAAACAATACAAGAAACCTTTTTAAAATATTGATAAACCATATATGTATAATCTTATACATATATATATTTTGAAAAAATATACATACATACATATATAGTTGCATATACATACATACATATACATATATATTTTATGATATTTAAGGGCTAGAAACGGCGCATAAAGCTTTATGATGGAGCAGATAAGAAACAAACACAAATAAAATTGGCACAAATTACATTACTAAAATAAGTTAAATACACACCAAAAACAAAACAAAAAATGATTAAAAAACAAAACAAAAATAATGCAAATTGAATAGTGTTCTATTGATAACAATAGTTACTTATCACATCTGCAACATATAGTTAGATCAACTTAACTATGATATAATCATTTAAAAGATATGCGCGTTATAGTAAAAAAAAAAAGAAAAAGAAGAAAACAATACCTAAAGATGCTATATACATACATACATACATATACACATATATATTTATATCGTTATAATTATATAGCCCGTTGTGTAATTTTATTCTAATTTTATTATTATGTTTCATTTAAACAATTAAGTACCAAACAATATGCATATGAATGTTAAATCCGAAATATATATTGCGACTTCAATTTAATTTCGATTTAATAAAGATCTAAGCATTAAAACAAATTCAAACTAATTGTTTCACTATACTTACCTTAATGTTCTAAAATAAAAAATCGTAAAATTTTTTTCGATTTTAAAGAAAAAACAAATATTTCTATTATACTTGGGTAAAAGCACCTTATTGAGGTGAACCAGCTCACTCGTTCTTTTTTTTCGAAGTGAGCCAACTGACACATATTGCTCACTTGCAAAATGAGCTAGTGTGCCAAAATGAGCTAGTGAGTCAAACTGAGCTAGTGAGCCAAAATGAGCTAGTGAGTCAAACTAAGCTAGAGAGCCAACTGAGCTAGTGAGTCAAACTGAGCTAATGAGTCAAACTGACCTAGTGAGCCAAAATGAGCTAGTGAGCCAAACTGAGACATATTGAATGAACAAGCTCAGTGGCTCAGTTCAGTGAGCCATTCATTTTGGCTCACTCACTCATGAGCTACCCAGGTATAATTTCCACGTCTTGATTTTGGATGCAAACTTACTTTTGGATGCTTAACTTAAGTAAGATAAGGTCAAATATGCATGAACCATATTTGAGTCAAGTCATTTTAACAATTATCGATGGTCTGGATAGCAACACTTAGATGAAACACATGTTTCTACTATTTAACATATGTTATAAAATTAAATGGTCAGTTGAACTATATATCCTTCGGACATTAGTGCAAAGTAAACAGATAAGCAAGATATTAACAAAGAAAATAGCTCTCAAAACGTGTTTAGATTCAAAAATATTCAGTTTTTCGGTAACAAAATAATATTCAGAAACTGTATATTATAAATTTTATAAAATGTCAGTAAAGATTTTATAAAATCTTATCAAAACTCGTTCTAAAATAGTATTTAATTACTAAATATTCTACTTGAATTTATGCAGTTTGTCAGAAATAGTTGAGTTTTATCTCTTAATCGTTTCAGAATTTAGCCAAAAAGTACATTGCACTTAAATCTTAAAAAATATGTCTTAAAAATAGGTCAACCTCTTTTTAAATGTAGGATAATTTAGGATAAGTTCTCAATGGCAGTATTATCTTTGCTATACAATATATACATTTATATATCTTTAAAAAAAATTAAACATAAATTTTAAACATAAACAGGTAGAAAGGACGAAATGGCATTTCGGCATATTGGACATCTGTCTTCAAAACGCAATTCAAACTGTTGGGAGCACTCCTTGCATAGACAGAGGTGGCGACATGGCAATATAACTATATTACGATTGCGATCCATACAAATCACACAGCCAGGGCGATTGTTTAACGAATTGACTTCTATCGGTGTGTCTCGCATCATTTGCATCATCCATGCCAACTGTTGATCTGTCCAAAAGTAGGCACTTCTCATCTTGGCTGCCATCACAAGACGCAATTTAACTAGTACATATTCATTGAAAAAAACATACAAATAGCGCCGATACGTATATAGAGCAAGGAGCACAACCATGCCGGTGGAGAGCAATAGAAAATTCTTTAGAAGCTTCACGCCGAAATCGACACCCGTGTTGAATATAAAGTCCACGACACAGTCTGCCAGAGTAATAATGGCACGCGGTAACAGGAGGATTACCCACAGTACAATAGTTCCCACGGTAATTAGTATATTACAGATTAGCTCCACAATTCCTAACCCAGCATTCTTGGCAAGCCGCAGTCCATCTTCAGTCCCGAAATAGACATAGTCAACGACATCCAAGGTGATGAAGCTTACTTTATTAAAGACTCGAGAGATTTCGGCAGCTCCAATTTTAATGATATTCCAGGCATATGATCCTCCTTCCACCAGACAGTATCCGACCAGCCAACTACCAAAAAAAAAGTAATAGATAATGGCCGAAATCGTCTCGATAACAAATGCAATAGGTTGAAGCAGCAACAGATCGACCCAATTGCAAATGGTGAGCAGAATTGAAAACATTGTTGTTAAATCATGTTCCCTTCGTTGACTGAAATAATAACAATAATAAAAAAGACGCCGGTAAATGACAATCGATAATTTAATCGATAGTCATGGTTTATAATATAAGGGTAACATCTCACTCCCAATGTTCGTTACGTCAGAAAAGTAAATGCATTACAGTACAGAGTAGGAACTTTAGGTTAGATTTATATACAAAAGTTTATATTTTGAAATAATTACATAACACCAATTTAATATATCATTTATATAACATTTTAGTTAAATGACAATGTTTATTATAAATATTATTCGGAATTTCTTTGCTTAATTGCTTGGCCAAAGTTAATAACAGTTTTGTTTTATAAACATATTGCATATGTTTATTACATTTTTTAAATAAATTATAAGAAATTCGATCACACTTTAAACACCATTTGCCAATAAATTCTCTTTAGTTTTTTCAGTTGGCTTAATAGCCACTGCCAGATTAACATTGTAGTAGCCACCCGATTTCTGATCGGCACTGCCATACAATCTGTTTATAAGCCAATAGCAGGCAAAGAAGCCAACTGTTCCGGTCGTTAAGAACAACAACAATAGGCCCATAATGGTATAACCATAATACAGAATAATTGAGGCACTGTCTACATACTCCGGCAGGTCAAGGCACAAATAGATAAGGATATAGAACGATGCACAAGCGGGAGATAGAAACGATCGCCACCACCAGTTATAGTCCTCAACACGAAGATGATCGTAACAAAACAAAATCGTGCATTCTGCACAGATAATGACTTCTAAAAGTAATAATAGGCAGAGGATACTATAATCAGATGCCGCAAATGCATACTTAATGGAGGACAAATTAATATATATGAACAGCAATGGAAATAATCCGCCTAATAAGATTCCAGGAATCCGTCGTACGAAAAACGGTGTCACGGGAATAATTCGGGGCGTTTCACTAACGGGCAGCGTAGAAATCTGTAATGTAATGAAATATGAAATTGTTAAATGAAAAATTCCCTTAAAATCACAAACTTACCCGTTTGTAAAAACCCAGGGAGGTACCCAAAAATGTTAGTGGAACAGCCACAAATATCCACAGCGTGATCAAAAACGAAATCGAGTTAAAGGTAAGGGCTCCAGAACTCTTATTCATTTTAAATACTTCATCCATTATAAACAGCAATATTAAAAACAAACTATTAACAGAAAATAGTATTCAGTTAATTATTAATTTGAAAACGAATCAAAATCCACAACATTTTATACTCACCCAGGTATTGCAGAAGTAAGTAGAGCATTATGTGTCCATTTCTGACCTCCAAATCTTTTGTAGAAGCGACCCGAAGTATAACCAGCGGGTAATCCCAACAAGCCAAATAATACCAGCGCAAAGTACAAGACATTGCCTTGATATTCTCGCGAATCGAACAACACAAATCCAATGATTAAAGAAAACACAGAAGTAATCAAAATCTGGACACCACAACCAATCAGAGATGACAACAGTTGACCATTGCAGGGTGCTCGAAAAACATCTCCTTGCAGCAATACCCATGGAGAATTTGCATTCTTGTCCTTTTGAGCTAAATTCCTTAGTAATGTACAAGTCCAAATGCTAAAGATGATTACAAAAATCAACGATTCAAAAATACCAAACCAACAGATTTTCCCATTGTTCTCTGTGTTGATAAGACTCCAGCGATCAGACCACTTAATGGTATCGTTCCGAACGAATTTCACGTTATAAGTGTAATCCATGGAAAATTTTTCTCCAACCTTTAAGGGAGCTTCGGGTATTAGATTATTCATAATTTCTTCGATACAGTAGTTATCAAATGTCACTTTTACAGCAACAATGCGGGCAATGCTTTTGCCGAAACCGACACCCCAGTCCTCCTCGGCACCATTGTTATAAACAATCTCAAAATTCAAATGATTGTTAATATAATAAAATTTTTCACCGCTAATTTTTAAGTATCCACCGACATCAAAGCCCTCGGTGCAGGTTTCCACCGAATGCGAATGACTACAAGATATCACTGGTATACCATCCATAAGCCAATGATGTTTATAATTTAAATCGATGGCCTCTTTTAGTTGAGAGAGTTGTTGTTCGCTTTCCTTATCGCCACCTATGTAATGCTTTCCACATATCTAAAAAAAAATTTATATACATATATATGACAAATGTACTTCTATTAGATTTAAGTTTGTTTGTAACTTACCCAATTGCAATTCATTTCATTCAGAAATTCTATGTTAATTGGAGATGGTTTAATGCGATCACCTAAGAGCTCCTGTCCCAGATTTAGAATCGGTGGATATCTTTCATCGGCCATACAAAAGTCAAAATCATGATACTCATACGGTAGAAGAGATTTGTTGCTAGTCAAACGATTCACATATGTATTAACCAAGGACTATTAACAGAAAAGGAGAATATTATTAATTAATTTGAAATCCTTTGAAAAGAAGTTAGTACTTTAATCCTTAACCCAAAAAACGCCAATGTCTGTATACCCTTGGAAACTTGAAACTATTTAGTAGTCATTAGGAAACATATGTAAAAACTAGTCAAACGGAAATTTAATTTTAATAATTATTGGAATTATAGCGCATACCTCACCGATTCTAAAGAAGCTCCATAGAAACATTTGTATATATTCTCAACTTACAAATACAAAATTTCGTAACAATCGGTTTAAAAACAACCAAATTATTGCTCTTAGACTAAGTCCTTGACCGATTGTTCCTATGGGAGTCAACCGATTCTAATAAAACTTAGTAGATATGTTTAGAAGTGTATTAATTTAAAATTAAAAATCAACAAATTTTATGGATGTTAAACCCTATTTTCGACCGATCGTTTATTTTTGGCAGCTATATGATAACTAATCCGATTAGAATGAATCCGAGATGAATGCAATACATGCAGCAAAAGGAAGCCTATGTCAGCTCTGTACCGTAAAAGTCTCGGAGGAGGTCTTGTTAATACAGACAGACGGACAAGTCCAGGCGTTGCAATATAGTCTTTTTGCAAAGAGTATAACAAGGGGAACCAAAAATATATTAATTTTTATAAGTTTGATAAGCTAGCAAAAATACTCCCTTCTCACATCTAAAACAAAAAGAGATCACAAAGAAATCTGTTTGCTGCAGATTGACTCTAAGCGGTGAACTAAAGCTAATGCGCAGAAACACGTGACTCATTTATCCATGCACAATATGCAAAAAACGGCATATCAAAAATAACATCTAAATATTTTGTTCAAATCTTTCAGGTTTTCTTAGAATTTCATTATATTTCTTACCTTACAAGCTGAATTTATATTTATAGCATCTGATCTTGTGCAGTAGGGTACCGGTTCCATGCCGGGCCAGTAGAAGCCATCGATCAATTTAGCCTGGCCTATAAGGAGCCCCAACAAAAATGGAAATGTGCCCAAGATTATTTTCATATTTAATTGAGGGCTATAATTGTTTCGTTGTCGTTGAAGAGAATATAGGCACTGACCAGAGACTACAGTGATCGCATCGACCTTCCCAAAAAGCTTGCAAAAAACAAAAAGAGAGAGAGAGAAAACAAAACAGCCAGCCATGGCGAAGTTTGCATACCCTTGCGAAAAAATACTTTGTAATCCAACTCGTGACGAATTTCAAGTTCGTATGTGATCTTTGAAATAAAGGATCTTCCAAACTGAGGAGTCCGGCAAAGTAAAGACAGATTATACATAAATCGCTTTCATTCAGTTCAGCAGTAGGCAGGGCTCTGCGCTGTAAAGAGCAGAGCTTCTCAGCAGTACGGTTATACCAAACGATTAGTAAGAGTATTAAAAGCTCCAATTGCAAAAATTTCTCCGTCTTTTGTGAAATTAAAACACGTTTTTTGTTCTCTTCCATTCAAATTTCTTTTATTCTCGCTCTTTCTCTCTTGCACACAAAACACATTTTACACTTTTGCTAAAACTTGTCACGTACAAACTAATCAGTCATACAATTGTTTATAAACATTTAAGCCGCACTTTAAATATTCAAAGGAAATAAAAAGAAAACAAATTTTACAGTTTTTTCTCTTATACAAACATAAAAGCTCATACTCATTTCTCTCTTTCTCTCGCTACTTAATTGGTAAAAAGTGTTATACTAGCATACACAGAATACATATTCGTACATACATCATCATTACGATCATTAACATATTGAAATTTGATTGGGCTAAAGCACCGCGCGTCAGCGTTACCAATTTTCTCATATATATATAACTGTACATATATGTTAGTTTTATATAATGTAATGTTTAGTTATTTTTTTTATGTATATTTGTTGTAAATTTCACTAGTTTACGTTCAAGTATTGTATGTACGTAGTGGTGTTAAGTCCCGTGGTGTAAAGTAATTCATGGTGAGTCCTTAAGTAAGTAGTGGGTATGTTGTGTATAGTGTAATGTATAAATAGTAAGTCTCAGTTCTCAGTATAAAATCAGTACCATTTGTTACGTTTTCAATTTGTTTTTGTAGTATTCCTCTTTGTTTGGTATGGTTTTCATCCCTCCCTCCCCTCTCTCTTTTGTTTTTCTAGTTTTATATTTTTACAAAAAATATTCTTCAATTTTTGTTTATATTCTTTATACACTTTATGCTGCTGCGCGGGGTGCTTTATTTTTTTTTTTTAGATTTTTCTTATTATTCTTTCTTTCACTCACATATACTAACGCACGCACGCACACACACATACGCACACATATACACAATACATATTATCAAATCACAGGCAAAGTTACAGTTACAATATGTTTGTAGCACAGTTTTTAGGTGGTTACAAAAACTTTTTGTTTTTCATTAAGATTACAACAGACGACAGAAATGACAACACATTCTCTTTCAATCTCTCTCTCTCTCTCACACACACACACATGTTGATGTATGTACATACATCACTACATACTAAGAAGTGTCAGTAATTGATGAAATGAAAGCATTTTGATATGGAAATCAACTTTCATTTCACCAAATCACATAAACTTAACTTCCCTCTTCTTGTCTTAATTGTAATGACATGAAATGATCTCTTATTGGCTAAAAATTACAAACTTAAGGATTGAAAAATGATATTATATTGTTTCGTGTTTTGCATTTTAATTATATTATTTGATTGGAATGATTATAACCACACACAATTCTCAGTCACAGTCTCGCACACTAGAGTTTATTTATATTTAAAATGGTATTTTTTTATAGTACAAACATTTTGCTTTTTGTGCTAGTAAAGTTCTCTCATGTTTTTCATCCACTCTCTTCAGATTCTCATGTTCGAACAACCATTTGTCAATCATCACATTAATTTCCACATCATACATCATCATACATCTTCATTTACATCATCACACTCTTTCTTTATCTCTCTCTCTCTCTTTAAATTTCTCTCTCCCTGTGAAAAATGTGCAAAGAAAAGAAGAAATTTGTTATTTTTTTTTGTTGTGCTTTTAAATAACTAACTACTAGTTAGATAATATTCAGTTTTTTTTTTTTTAATTCTAATTGATCACTTACATTTTGCATACCACAGCCATAAACGTACAAGTTCCTTTCATTTGGCGATCTCGTCGGGAATCATTGCATCTCATCTCATCTCAATAGTCACCCAGCATTCAAGCGGCAGACATTCACACATACATATATAAGCATGTCACGATTCATTCCAGGTTCATTCAACGCTAACATATATATGTTTACATATTAATATTAACCTAATTCATTTTGGCAAAGTTTTTTTCTCAAAGAGTTGCCATTTTATAATTGTTTCTTTAATTTACAGAGGAGATTGAAAAATAAAACAGAAACAAAAATGTCAAATCAGTTTTTCAATTCAATATTTTCTTCAAATTTAGTAGGTTTTTTTTAAGAAAGATCTAATAAATAAGTTTTTCTTTCTTGTTTTCAAATCTTAAATACTCAAACAATTAAGTACCATTACGTATTGTATTGTTATTTCAGTATTTTAGATTATTTTCACAGACCAAAATGAATTCTTAACAGAAACAATTATGAAATGGCAACTCTTTTCTTGGTTGGATGGAAAACATATTTAAAAATTAAGAATTCATTACATATATAAAATGGAATCTTGTTTAAGAAAGAACATAAAAAAGTAATTTTGTTAATTAACTCATAAAAAATTCCATGAATTCAAAATTTTTAAATTGATTTACAGAGAGCTTAGATGACTAATTGCCTAATCTATTATAACTTTTCAAAATCGCTTCATTCACACACAAGTATATAAATTTGTTTTTTTGTGTGAAAAGATTTTAAACGGTTAATTGTTTCGATTTATCAATTTTATCTTATTGGCGCTTGTTTTTTTTTTTTTTGTTGTAAAGTTATATCCCGGTTTTTTTTTTGTTTGTCCCACATTTGTTTTCATTTCATATAGTATACTTGTTTTTTTGTTGTTGTTGTTGTTGTTGTTGTCACGTCTTGCGTTAGGTAGTTTTTGGTTATGTATTAGTTAGTATGTATGTTTTGTATACACAGTTGTGCTAAAATGTTTTCAAAATTAACTGCATACATGTATCGAGTCCTAAAAAACAGTCGTAATCGGTTGTATGTTGTCTTTATGCGCATTCTATATGTCTAATATGTATTAAAATGAAATGTGAAATAAATGACAAAAATAAAGCACAAAAGGTTTTATATTATTTTTGTTTTTTTTTTTTTTTTTTTTTTTTTTGCATACCCTGGTCCGTTGTTTCGTAAGTTTAGTGTATGTTTATTTTTTGTTTTGTTTTTACCTATGTACATATGTTGTATATAGAATACGATAATATATGTATATATGCTGCAGGTAGTTATTCGGTTGTTGTTCTTGTTGTGTTTCATATCGTTTTTGTTTCAAAAATATTGCTTATACCACGGGATTGTTGTTAATTCCGATTAATTTCAAATTTGAAAATAGAAAACAAATAATTGATAATTTTTGATTTGAATTATTTTGGAAGATCGGAATTCAGAACAATCCCCCATTTTTACAAATGAAATTTCTTATAAATTAAGCGTACATTTTTTTCTTTATGGAATCGATAATTGCAGTTTGAATTTGCTTTTTCTTTTATGTATAAATTATTGTATGTTTGTGTGTGTGTGTGTGTATGGGGGGGAGGGCTTGCAGTATTTATATATACTGTGAAGACAAAGATATAGAAGTTACAGTCAGGCAGTTGGCTATTTCATTTGTTTTGTTTTCGTTATTTTATTTTTTAATTTTAATAAAAACTTGTGGCTTAATTATCAGAGAAAATTTCAACTTAAAATTTCTAAATATTTGGTTTATTTTGGTTTGCCACACCCCCTGCATTTTGTACGTCCCTAAGTCCATTTCGTAACTAGTTTCATAAGTATTTGCAGTCGATTATCTTTTGGTTTATCTTCATGTTGTTTCGTTTTAGTTTTTTTTTTTCTCGTTTTCTCTTTTTTTTGTTTTCAAATCCGTTTAAAATCTTTTATTGTTGGTTTTACCTAAATATATAAATCATTCGTTTCTTTTTCACTAGACATTTTTTAGTTTCTAAGATTTTTTTTTTTTTGTTTGTTTGTTTCTTACAATTAATAATATCACACACCAGACACATGCCACACATGCACGCTCGCAAAATGAAATGAATTCTGTTTTGTCCTTCTGATTCTCAAGTTGGTTTGTTTTATTTTTGAGAAGGGGGGAGGGGGGTGGGGATATAATCCATTCAATCACAAATCTCTATCTATTCAAATCGCATCGAATTGCCAGACATCCATCACAGATTCACACTAAAGTAGGTATATAAAGTTATTTAAAAGGATAAAACATTATGATATAAAACACACATACTCGCTCTTTCACCCACTCGTCACTCGTTCACGTTCACGCCTTTTCGGTTCACGTCACTCGTCCATACTATACTCCACATAAAATCATACATTCTCAGCCACACAGTCGTTCAGTCAGATTCATTGATACATCATTATATATTATAGTTCTAGGATGGATACATTCATATATATCTATATATAATTTATCTATATTTCACAATCTCTCTTATCTTTCATTCAATATATCACACATACACACAATTCATCTTCTCTCTGACACTCTTACTGGATATATTATTTTTTTTTCGTTTCGTTCTTCTTTGTTTTTTTTTTTTTTTTTGGGGTTTTTTCTTGATTTTTTTTTTTTTTTTTTAGGGGATAGGAGAATACAATATTAATGCTTAAAAACTAATTCGGTATTTTCGTTTTGAGGGATACCAAAGAGTTAATGTTTCCACAATTTCTTTTTCGTTTGTAAATGATTTAATGCCGATTTTTGGTTAAACACTTAAATAATAAACTCTAAAATCGGTTTGAACATTATTGTAAATGATATATCATAATTATAATAAAGGAATTTTTTTTTCATTGACCCAAAATTATATTGAAAGGAGGCAGAAAAGAAGAACTACTTAAATGAAAGAATTTGTCATAATTGCTTATCAAGTTTAGATTTGTTGTATGAGCAAGCAGCCTGCTTCAGAACATAAGAATATAACAATTTTTGTTAGTTTAATAATTTATGAATAGTTACACTCTATAGCTTTTTGGCTTAAAAATATGTTTTTTTTTTTTTTGTATATATATAGTATAACTATGTATAAACAATGTGTCTTAAATTTGTTCGAATGTTGCACAGCAACAATATTTATATATATATATATCGGACAAACACTCTCTTAGTAATAAAGAATTCGGACTGGACTGAAATGAAAATGATGCATTATGGATAAAGCGAGAAAAGAAAATATTGAAAATATTTATATGGATATCTTTTAGTTTTGTATGTTAATATAGATGATATATATATATATAGATAGATATTTATAAATACTCACCAGTTTGGCTGCAAAACATATAAATTAGAGTTGGGATTTGTTTTGGGGGGAAACATTAACCTCTATATAAAAAAATATGAAATTTACTGCGCTGGGACTTGGGTATTCATTTTCTTAATTTCCTTGGCTGCCCAAGCGCATAGCATTTTGGTGCGTTGCAATTTAGAACGTTTGCCGTCAGCCAAAAATTGTGTAATAATCATATCATCGAGCAATGGATAAAGACGTGGCCCAAACGAAGTGCAAAGATCACCAATAAAACCTGCAGCACTGGCCATCATTGAGTCAGATACATCACCCTCTTGGGCAATGCGCTTAATGAAGCCAATTATGTGCATTAGATGCGGCTCAATGTGCAAGACATCGTTATTGGCTGTCTGATCGACACCTTTAAGACCCTGAATGATGCCAGTATAAGCCTCAAGAACACTTTCGCGCAATTCATTGATATATTCGCTCATGTCGAAATTGTTAGCGTCAGTCTAAAAAGAAATATATGTAAATTATTGAACTTTGACATGAGGACAGAAACTCTCATAATCCTTTCTTTTGCAACGTGTAACAGATTGGAAAAGAAGTTAAAAGTGAATCAACTAGATCTAAAAAATGTCTCCAATGTCGTCATTAGAGCTACTAGATTCTAGATTCTACTAGATTCTAGACTAGTTCTAGAGAAATAAATCCAACTGTTTGTTTAAATTTGTTATATGATAACCATAACCATATTTTTTGTGGAATTAATGGAATCGTATAGCTGGGAACTTTTCCATGAATTTGTAGTTGCGAAAGAGAATTTTAAAGAGCTTTTTGTCACTTACCTGCAAATTGGAGGCAGCCCTTAGTAGCTCGAGAACCACATTTAAATATTTCAAAAAGTCATGGCCAATGCTCAAAGCCATATCACCAAAGGCAGATAGAATTTGTGGCTTAACACTGCGATGCAAAAGTGGCTCAGACAAGTTGTTCATCAGCACAGACATTATCTCATCGCAGTAAGGAACAACCAGATTTTTAAGGGCACGACAAATGTCACCGGTAACGCCGACAGCAGCGCAGCACACTTGATATTCGTCATGGTTCTTTAGGCCCATAATAAGAACATCTTTAAAGGCGGGCATATATTTGGCAAATTGTTGGCCCAATAGTTCAACCAAAGTGGACACGGCCATAAAGGCATCTTCTTGTACACCACCTGATTTGCCAGCACTCGATTGGAACATGGTTAGCAAAGCGGTCATTATGGCATCCGATATTTGTGGAGCATCCTCCTCGCGCACCTTACGCAACACAGATTGCAATGTGGCACAGAGCAGAGATTGCAAATCATTAAACTGATGGCGATCACTGTGGTTATTGATATGTGTCTCCATTTGCATGACCTGATTCAGACGCTCCAAAATGACAATTGTAGTGCGCTGCACCACCAAATAGCAATCAAGGGGAGAGTTCTTAATCATATCCATCAATGCCTCATAGGCAGCGCTACGTAAGTTAGCCTGAGCACCATCAGAGCGATCTGTCGTCTCCAGCAATTGGGTAATGATCACCTCAAAGTATGGCGATAGAGCATATGTTTCCGGAGTTTCACCTTCAGTAGTGATAGCCGCCTCATAAGCAGCATTAGATAGACCAATAAATGCCCAGCAAACATTTGCTGCCACACGGGGTTCCGATTTCAGGCTAGTGACAAAGCATTCGAGAAGAGTTTGCAAATATGTCTTATTAATGGCGGCTTCTGGTATAATCTAAAAGTAAACAAAACGTAAAAAAAATTATCATATTATGCATATTATTAACACTAGCTAGGTATAGCACAGATTCCAGATTCTAATCATATACTCACATCGCAAATGCGTCCAAAGGTCCAGGCTGTTGTATCCCTGACAATGACACTGGAATCATACATCAAGCGGATGAGCGTGGGCATGGCCTGTTCGACCAACGGTTTCAGGGTATTAACCTCCAAACCGTTCAGAACCGAACCGAATGTCATTACGGCAGCATCACGATAACGCCAATTGGGTGATTCAATGTTCTCCTTAATGAATGGCAGTACATGTGGTACTATCTCATCCTCACAACAAGTGGCCAAGAGCATAAGGCATACAGATGAAGCTTTAGCTGGACTCCATGTATCCTCATCATCGCACTCATCCTGCTTGGTCAATTTTTCCACTAGCACTGGTGTAAGGAATTGCAATGCTCCACGTGCATAATGTTTCGATACACGCTGTGGCGGTCGACCCTGATCGGTAGCCTCCTGACTCTCTATGGCCAAATCGATTTCCTCATCGCTTACATTTGACCAGAATTCAATACCTTGCAATGCTATGGCATCATTCTCCGATTTCATGGCATCCAATGTGATCGGAAATAGTGCTTGGGCCATATAGGGTTCCATAAATTGATAGTATAAGGTCATAATCTTCACCAGACACTGCATGGCGGCCACACAAATTTGGGCATCAGGGCATTGTGTTGCCTCGCACACCACCTCCATTATAAAATTCCTTTCCATTTCTTTTTCGAAATTAGCCTTGGTGAATTCCAAAGAGTTATTCAAGGCCGTGGTGGCAGCCAATCTTACATGGTTGCTGGGTTCCAATTTACGCATGCCATGGATAATGGCAGTTAGCACTTGATTAGATTGATTCTCCAAGACACCATATTGTATATCCTGGCATATATAACCAATGGCCTCCAGGGCCGACTCTCGATGCATTTCACTCGAACTCTCGCTGACCACCTTATTGACCAGAGTCTGTATAAGCATGCCCCAACGATTAATTGGTAATTCAATAACAGCCACATAGGCGACACACTGGGCGGCACAAGAGGGTCTTGTATTTTCTGTACCCAATGCTGACAGAATCTAAGAAGAAAATACAAATATTAGATATTATTTATCGGTATTAAGTCTTCAATTCTTACATTATTCTTAATAAGTTCTCGAGTCGAGTCCGGGAATTGATGCCAACGTTCTTGATATTGCTGGCTAACCTTCTCATCTTTGCTTGTTAAGTGGTTTTTCAATTGAAGACCAGCCGCCATACGAGCTACAGCACTATTTGTGATGTTTACCAAAATTTCGGATAGAGCCTTAAGGAACTCTGGCAAATTGCCAGCAGCTGCCTGCTCCAAAAAGTTCTTTGCCGAAAGTAGCTCATTTTTATCTATAAAACAGAAAAGAAGGCATTAAGTATGTTATCACAAGAAACTCATAAAATATGGAAAAACAAAATTCGCGTTCGAGCTAGACACAGTCTTTCAAGTAATTCTTTGCACAGTGAAAATTATTTAACTATTGTTTGGGATTTCTCATAAGATGTACATACATAATCGTTTCAATCGTTAGCCCGCCAAGTATTTTTAATTAACAACAACAAATCACTAATGATAATCATTTTGAGAAGATTCGCTAGGATCTTGACCAGGACTTAATACCAATCTGTTTAGAGGCTGTTAAAAGGGAGTGAGGAAACTAAATATACTCTTTCACAAAGAAAATATATACATATAAAGGTTATAAAATATAAAACAAAAAATTAATCATTGCGATTTCCACTTGACAAACTGTATACTACGATGCTTATTAATGATTACACGATATTTGCCGATAATTTTTAAATTATAGCACTATTGTTCTAATTAAAATTTATTGTTCTTCTTTGTAGTATTTTATGGAAATATTAATTGCTTCTAACTTTTTGGATATAAACAGAAAATTTTATTTTGATTTTAAGTTTTCAATGAAATTTAATCCATTCAAAGTTCTAATAGCGCTTCTATATAGACAATATCAAGTTTAATTTAGACCTATAGAAATATTTATTGAGCAACTGTTTATTGGGACAATATAACTACACACATATGTGCATACATATATTATGTACATACATACACTCTTAATGAAATTTATAACAATTGAAATTTAGCCAAGAATCTCTGAACTTTATTTCAAGATCGTTTGTAATATTTGTAGGTTAAGTTGTGGTTTCCCCCCATCTCTTACTCTTTTTCCAGCTATTTAAAAATCCTTAATCAGTGAAACAATTTGGCAGAAACATAATTGTTCATTTATGTATATATATGTACATACATATACACAAAAGTACATACATACAAGCACATGAACCTATGTATATATCCGTCATACATACGCCTCTGTGTATATATGTGTGTGTGCGGGCCCCTAGCAACGAAACATACATACATATACATGCGATTGCAACCCTGCGCAACATACATACATATGTACATATACATATAACGCGCGCTCCTCCCGCCACAAGCAAACAAAAAAAAAGAAAAAGATATAATAGAAAAGTGCACAAGGAGATGTCCCTGAATGTCTCACAAGTAATAGCTCGATTCTTACAATTGCTAAATTCTTTTTCACTCACCTGGCGATACCGTCTTCTCCAAAATGGCAATTAATTGTCTCGTAATATCGGAAGTCATTTTTGCGCTTTTTTTTCTGTTTCACTTTACTTTCTATTTCGTCGTCAACGTCGTGCGTAGAATGTTGAGGGAAGGGACGTGTGTGAGGGAATTTTCTTCGCAATCCTTTTTTAATTGTCGTTAGTTGTTGTCTAGCAGCTGCAAGAAAGCAAAAAGAATATTTAATATTGCTTTTTAATGATTTTCGTCTTCGGGAGGTTGCAACACCTTGAACGTCACAGAAATTGATTTTTTTCTCTCTATTTTGCACACACACATTTGAAGTAAATTTACACAGTTACTCAAAATTCAATCACGTTTTGCGTCACCTTTGTTTCTATCTGTGATATTTATACGTTTCACCTGTAAAAAATTCGGACTTCTCTCTACGTATATGATTATTAAATGAATGTTATTAGAATTTTGTCAAATTATGTTACAAAATTCGACTTGAAGAGCTGATAAATTTTTTTTTATATGACTGAAATGGAAGCGAGACAGGCCGGTTCCGAACAATAAAATATCAACTATAAGTTCGAACTTGCACCGATTTTATCTAAGCAATCGATTTCTCAACGAAAGTTATCGGCTTGGTTGCTATTGGCAGTTGCAATTTGAATTTTTCAATACGACAAATGTTTCATACTACCCTACTACTTCAGATGTTGAATAATAAGAATAATAATCACTAGAATTGGTAGATAGACACATTTATACATTCAAAAGAAAAATGTACAATAAAATATTTGCAATTTTCGTTCTTCCTGCAGGAAAAGCTGCTCCCATCTAAATTGCAAACCAGAAGCTGTGGGCAACAGTTGTCAGTAATCCTGCTGCACGCGGTAGCAGTGGTTTCTCCCAGACTGATCAAGTCTAAAACTAAACATTCGAAATACCTCTTTTTTGACTGAAATGAAAGCCCGTTCCACATAAGTTTATTTTTAAACTTGAACCGATTTTATTAATGTAATCGATTTCTTAACGAAAGCTAACGCTTGGTTTTAATAGGCAGTTGCAATTCAAATAATTTAAATTACTTGACAAATGTTTCGTGCTAATATTTTAGATGATTAAATAATGCAATATTTGCCACATAATTAATGGTTTAATGCTAGTTAAAGCATATTTAAATATTAACCCACTTTTTTTAGTAGCCCTGTGTGAGGGTTACTAAAGCGAATAGAAACAAGTTGTCATGCCTGTTGATTTTGTTCTTTTCTTTTTCTGTCAGATGGCAACTCTATGAATAAGGCACTGCTGACGTTCAGCCAACAAAAAAAAGACGATACGAAAAGGAAACGTAGGTGGAAAAGAAACATAGGAATTGGTCTAAGAAATAAATACGACAAAATATTTACAGATTTTGTTCCCTCCTACTGAAGATCAACCGGCTGTTTGTTAGCAAACCAATAGCAACAGCAATTTCGCCTTACCCGAATTCGAGATAAAAACACCTAAACCATGATTATCCTGCCTAGATCTCCGACCAGAAACTGGTGCCAGCAGATGGCAATGATTGTGATTCTTCTGCATACGTTGGCAGTAGTTAATAGTTTCTACTTGCCTGGCTTGGCACCGGTCAATTTCTGTAAGAAATCCGATGTCTCATCTACATGCAAGGTGTGTATGTATGTGTGTGTGTGTGTGCGTACTTGTATGTCCGTGTGTGCCTTCAGCTTTACGTGTGTGTTTGTTTTATGTTTTAACAAATTTCGAACAAATTGCAATGCTGATAAATTATAGTAATGAGTATATATCCCCCCAACCCTTACTCTCCTCTCGCATTTGACATTTCCCCTCACTTCAGCGGAAACTAGCGATAAGACAGCCGCTGGTACTCCGTATCCAACTCATTGGCATAGGCATACCATAGACCAAATACCCCCACCCTCCGTTACACTTGTTGTGCCATGCTAGATTCTGCTGCTGCTGACGTTGTTCGTTTCTTGTATTAGGCACGCTTTGACTATATCTAAATAAGAGCGGGGCGTTCTGTGGCATTGCTTAAAATTTGTGTTAGTTCAGTTGGTACCCCACATAGCGAATTTTAAGTATCATAGAATTACATTAGTGCGTCAATTACACATTGTTAAAGCATCAAGAGAGCTGTCCAAACTTTGTTTAATCTAAAAATTGTTTACCTGCATTAGAAAACTTCAGTGTTATTCCAGCAAATATCTTACTTATCTTAAAAATCAATCGGATACCAATTTTAATGGATGATAAGATTAGAGTACGATGAGTACAAAACTATTAATAAATCAAAATGGTTAGGAAATTGATTTTTTTTAAATATACTTTATCTTTTGTAATTTATTTTTATTTTCAAGTCGGATGTGATATTGTATGTTAATCGGTTAAATACAGAGGAATCGGTTATACCCTATGAATATCATCATTTCGATTTCTGTCTGGGAAAGGAGGAGAATTCGCCGGTAGAGAATTTAGGTCAGGTGGTATTTGGTGAACGCATACGACCAGGTCCATACAAAATTCAATTTCTGGAGGATGTTGAATGTGCCCAGGTAAGTTCTATAAAGTTGTTAAACTGATTAAATGATAATCTTCGTTTTTTCTCTCTTGACTATTTATAGGCCTGCATAAAGAACTATACGGGCGGACAGATTGATAGCGATCGCCGGATGATGGTTCTAAAGAAGGGAATCAGTTTAAATTATCAACATCATTGGATTGTGGATAATATGCCAGTGACATGGTGCTATCAACTGGAGAATGGAAAACAGTATTGCAGCATTGGTTTCCCTATGGGATGCTTAGTTCGACAGGATGGCGAGGGATGCCCCATTAATTCTATATACAATCAGCCATTGCATTATTATCCCTTCAATCATGTGGATCTTGAGATAACTTATCACAGCGGTGCAAGTGAGGAGTGGGGCATGGGCAGCAGTGGACGTATTATTTCGGTTAAAGTTACCCCAAAGTCTATTAACCATCAAAATCCAAAACAATTGAATTGCTTGAGCACAGAACCATTAGCCATTAAGGAAAGTTCCCTCAAGTCTGGCGAAGTTCTGAGTATTATCTATACTTATGGAGTTAAATTTATACAAAATAATTCTGTGAAATGGTCATCTAGATGGGATTATATTTTGGAATCCATGCCTCATACAAATATTCAATGGTTCTCCATACTTAACTCATTGGTCATCGTCCTATTCCTTAGTGGCATGGTGGCTATGATTATGCTACGTACACTACACAAGGATATTGCTAGATATAACCAGATGGACAGTGGTGAGGACGCCCAAGAAGAATTTGGCTGGAAATTGGTTCATGGTGATGTTTTTCGACCACCACGCAAAGGCATGCTGCTGTCTGTGTTCCTGGGTTCGGGCGTTCAAGTGTTGGTTATGTCCATGATTACACTGGCCTTTGCTTGTCTAGGATTCTTATCGCCTGCTAATCGAGGTGCCCTAATGACCTGCTCCATGGTATTATTCGTGTCGCTGGGTACTCCAGCTGGCTATGTTTCGGCCAGGATTTACAAGAGTTTCGGTGGCGTGAAGTGGAAGAGTAATGTCATTCTGACCTCCATTGTGTGTCCGGGGTGAGTTGGAAAGGGGGAAACGGAATTCTTTCAATAATTTTATTTCAATAACTTTTTATTTATATTTTTAGTGTGGTCTTTTCTCTATTCTTTGTAATGAATCTGGTGTTGTGGGGTGAAAGTAGCTCCGGAGCTGTACCCTTTAGTACATTGGTTGCTCTTTTGGCCCTTTGGTTTGGTGTCTCTGTACCTCTGACATTTGTGGGTGCCTATTTCGGTTTTCGCAAGCGCGTAAGTATTAATAAACGAATTCAAATGAAATAAACAAAAAAAAATATTGTTTATCTTTGTAAATTTGTTTACTTGCAGGCTCTAGAGCATCCAGTACGTACGAATCAAATACCTAGACAGATTCCCGATCAGTCGATCTACACTCAACCCATTCCCGGAATTGTGATGGGCGGAGTTTTACCCTTTGGATGCATTTTCATTCAACTTTTCTTCATCTTGAGCTCATTGTGGTCAAATCAAATGTACTATATGTTTGGATTTCTATTTTTGGTCTTTCTCATATTGATCATAACATGCTCGGAAACAACCATATTGCTATGCTATTTCCATTTATGTGCCGAGGACTATCATTGGTGGTGGCGTTCGTTCCTAACATCAGGATTTACCGCCGTATACTTATTCATTTACTGTTGCCACTATTTTGTGACAAAACTTTCGATCAAGGACAGTGCGTCGACGTTCCTATACTTTGGCTATACGGCCATTATGGTATTCTTATTCTTCTTGCTAACTGGAACAATTGGATTCTTTGCATGCTTCTGGTTTATACGGAAAATCTACAGTGTGGTTAAGGTTGATTAGATTTTTTTTTTTAACACTTAAGCATAATGTGTGTGTGTGATTTCTGCAACAGTAAGACAAAATGTTTTCTGTTCATTAACTTGTAATTGAGGTATATATATATATATTTCTATATATATTGGCAAATATATATATACCTATATATTTTATATATATATATATATATATATATATATATATGTGTTGTAGTATGAAACGCGCAATAATCTTTATGTAAGAAGAAGGGGGACAAAACCCATTTGTATAGTTCACATTTTTCATTCTATTATTCTTTAGGCCTAAAGATTAGCAATGAAGTCCATTTTCAAAAAAAAAAAAAAAAGAAAAGCCAATTACAATTATATACATATATTTGATATAGTAAGAAAAACAATAAAAGAAAGAGAAAAACGTATTCGAGTTACGTCTGCTTCTATCTTTAGATCGCCTCAAACGATAGCCCCGACCTCTGACTTTGAGGTACTTTTATGTATTTGTAACAACCAATAAAAGAGGCCCGCCTAATTCAAGTAATATAATTTTCTTGCAGTTCAAAGTTTGTAATATTTCTTAATAATTAAGTTTAACTATTTAAATCTAATTTGAGAAAAGAAAAACTACAATAAAAACTAAATTATAAAATATAACCAACTTCTGATAAGCCAATTACAGATTACAAATAATATTTGTGTATTTGGTTTTGGATTATTTCAACAGTGATTCGGAATAAAATTAAACTTTATAATGCAATTGACGATTCTACAATTATTCAACTATTTCCTTTGTTCAATTGCAACGTTTTTCAAAGTACAATAATCCAAAGAAATTAATAAAAAATCCTTTATTAAATTACAATCTATATATAAACTAAAATATCAATGCTACAACTTGGCTTTAGTAGATAAGTTATTTCTTCCTTCTGGTAGCGACAATATTCCCTCCTCCAATAGCTGATTCAGTTCCTCAGGTTCCAGGTCCAATTCATTTAAGAGTTCTTCCTGATTATTGTGTTTGGGCCATGCCTTACCCGGAGTACGACTTAATTTTGGAGCGGGTTGTGGCAGCCAAGCTTTATCCACTTGCTGGAATGTTTTTCTCTCTGCATTGTGATCATGCTCATGGGCTTTGCGCCAGTCCAGGACAGGATATACACACGCGTCTAGATCTTCAAATATTTTTGACCATTCCTTTTGAGTTTTGGTTAGAAATGATTTGGTTAACAAATCTTTGCCTCTTTGTTGATGCTCATCACCAAATTGGGGCAAATCATCGGGTAGATTTAACCGTTGCCTAATTACCTCGAAAAACTGTGGCTCCAGGGCAGCCACAGACATGTAGAGACCATCTTTGGTCTCGTATGTATCATAGAAATAGGCACCACCGTCCAGCATATTATTTCCGCGATCACCCTGGGGCGTCCAAATGCCAAGATCCCGAGAAGTAAACAACCAACTGGCCACATAAGCTGCTCCCTCGACCATGGAAGAATCGACTATCTGCCCACGTCCTGAATGATGACGCTCCAACAGTGCCAAGCAAATGCCCAATGCACAGATTAAACTCCCACCGGCAAAATCGGCCAACAGGTTAATGGGGGCAGTTGGTTTTTCATGCTTCCGGCCAAGCATAGAAAGCACACCAGAAATACCAACATAGTTGAGATCATGTCCAGCTCGAGAGGCCAATCGTCCTGTTTGTCCGAAACCCGTAAGTCTGGCATAAATCAAAAGTGGATTTGCATTACAAAGTTGAGATGGACCCAAATTCAATTTTTCCATAACACCAGGGCGAAACGGTTCAATAAGGACATCTGATTTTTGTGCTAATCTTTGCACCAACTGTTGCCCCTTAGGCTCTTTCAGGTCCACACACATGGAACGTTTACCATGCTGCAAAACATCCAATGTGTTATCCAAGACCTGTTGAATATTAAAAGGATCCATGATATGAGGAATCAAATTGAAAGTTTTTCATCTTGTTAACCTTGTCAATTCGTGTCACGCTGGCCCCGAAGTCACTTAAGATTTTGCCACACAGTGGGCCAGGAGCTAGACCGACAAACTCTAATACTTTTATGCCCTTCAGTGGCATTTTATAAATATTTTAATAATAAAAAGTGTTGAATGCACTTTGAACGCCATTGTTGGCCTTTTTAGCCGTTTTCAAGCCAAAAGCTACCACTCATCCCTAGGCTTTTCAGCCCTAGTAAGCAAAAAAGCACCAGCAGAATGTCAACACAAAAGAGAAACCAGAACAATATTCAATCACAATTAAAATTTTAGCATTAAATTGTGCGGTTAAACAATAGATAAAAATTTTAACACAATGCCACAACAAAGACGCAAGGTGGCCTTCAGTGGCAAAAAGAAGAAGGATCAACTGCTACAAAAGCGCCACACAAAAGGTAACAAAACAAAAACACAAAAACATGAGCCATTCCCCATTTTAACCAGCCTCTCTCTCTCTCTCTCTCTTGATCGGCAACAACAATAGCCGGCTGATGACATATGTTTGTTTGAAATCTCTAATTTAAATGTTTTACTACTTAAAGGGCCACCAAAGTATTTGCGCAGCACTCAAGAATCCTATGAGGACAGCGATGTGGCTCCTGAATCATCACGCAAGCTAATGGAACAACCATTTGGTCGTGGCGGAAACCGTAACAAGAATGTAAATC
The DNA here is from genome assembly GCA_035045865.1 of Drosophila austrosaltans. NCBI lineage: Eukaryota > Metazoa > Arthropoda > Insecta > Diptera > Drosophilidae > Drosophila > Drosophila austrosaltans. The sequence goes on from JAWNOQ010000083.1 coordinate 3,726,899, forward strand.
GTTATAATCTGCAATTCTATCAAGAGAGCAAAAAGGAAGTGGAACAAATGAAACAAGAGGGATTCAAACCATTGGCCGTGCTCAGTGCCAAGGAGCGGGAAATTGATGGACAATATTTTAATGAATTTGATTTTCCCATCCGACCACCCTGGAGCACAGACAATTCAAAGGAACAACTTGATCGCAGCGAGAATCGATACTTTAAGGTGAGTCCGTTAGCATGAAGATAAAGTCGTTAGGGGTATTCTAGAATCATATCATATTCATTATCATTTTTTCTCCAGGAATATGTAGATGAACTGCAAAAGAAGCAACGCAATGGTGATATTAAGGAACTGTCTCTATTCGAGCTTAATTTGGAAACTTGGCGGCAATTGTGGCGTGTGTTGGAGTTCTCTGACATTTTGCTAATCATAGTGGATGTACGCTATGCTTCCTTAATGTTTCCACCATCACTTTACGATTACATAATCAAGACACTTAAAAAACAGGCAATTGTCGTTTTTAATAAGGTTGATCTTGTCGAGCCAGAAGCAGTGGTAGCCTGGCGGTCATATTTCCAAGAGCATTATCCCCAATTGCCGATTGTTCTGTTTGCATCGTATTTACCACGTTCCCGAAAGAGCAATCAACGTGGCCCACAAGTTGCCCATCGAAGGAGCATGGAGGGAGTCTATAACATATATCGGGAATGTCAGCGTTATGTCAAGGGCGAAGTAGATTTATCTGCTTGGGAGCAGAAAATACGCGAAGATATGCGTACTGAACGATTGGATATACTGGATGATGTGGCAACTGTTACGGGAGAGTTGAAGATTAGTAGTAGCATCGATACTACACCCCATGAGCATGTGAAATATCATAATGGCATTGTGACCATTGGTTGCATCGGATTTCCCAATGTAGGCAAATCGTCACTGATCAATGCCCTTAAGGGACGAAAAGTTGTTAGTGTTAGTCGCACACCAGGACATACGAAACATTTTCAAACCATATTCCTGACGCCATTGGTCCGGCTCTGCGATTGTCCTGGCCTGGTCTTTCCATCAGCAACACCAAAGTCATTGCAAGTGCTGCTGGGTAGTTTTCCCATATCCCAATTGGCTGTGCCTTATCGATCGCTTCGCCTACTGGCCGAAAATTTGAATTTACCGCAATTATTGCGTCTCCATTTGCCGGAGGATTATGATGAATGGTCAGCAGTGGCCATATCCGATGCTTGGGCCTATAAGAGAGGATTTCTAACGGCCAAGGCAGCTCGTCCAGATCGTTATAGAGCGGCAAATCATATTTTACGCATGTGTCTGGCTGGGCAACAACAATTGATTCTACAATTCTATCCACCTGGGTATGAGGAGCAACACGATAAGTGGCTGCAACATCCGGATTTGGCGGAAGTCAAAAATTATCAACAAAACGATTTAGAAGATCCTGAGTCGGAGACCAATGGGGATACATCATCCGTTTGTTCGGACAGTAAGAAAATTATATTCATAACAGAAAATGCAACCGAAATATATTCAAAATCGGTTTACATTACCGCTTTCTTTAGTATTTTCACCTTTTGTAAAGCTTAGAGTGTAACGGTTGCATTTTGTGAAATGTTTAAATAAATAAATAATCTATTTTGTTTTTCAGCTGCCGATAGCGAGGACGATGATGAGGATAGCTCCAATGATGAGACCAATGCCGATGAAAGTGAGTGCCCCGTCGAACAAGAGGCTCCACGTTCACGAAATGTTTTTGCATTGCTTGAGGATGATTGAGAGCCACCAAAAAAAGAACAGGAGAAGGGAGTTGTACATTCAACATTCTCTAATTACATTGATATTTGTTATTGCATGCCTCTTGAAGTTTGCATCTATATATATAAAATTAATTTATATTACTAACTTATATGAAAAACTAAACTAAAATACATTCAAACATATTTTTTGGTACAGCCAAAGTTATACAATATGGAGAATAATGAGACATTCGATATTTATATAGAATCGGATTAACCATACTTTATACAATTCTTGAATATATTTTTTGATAACATTATTTTACTGACTGGTGGAGAGATTTGTGAATCATAAAGGAACGTTTTTTAGATATCATCTATATCATCGCCTGACATGTAGTCTTCACCTAGTTTGTCATCTAGCGAAAGTAGCAATTCGATTGCCTCAATCAATAACAGATCATCATCACAATCGTTAATTGGTGCTGGATGAAGGGCTTTCTTAAGGAGTAATCTTTTAAGATTTGCTCGCAATTCAATCACAATATTTGCTGTTTCCGGATTGCATTTGAAACTGCGATAGTAAATAAGAATTGTTTATAGAGATTCGGAAATGAAAATGATTTGACTCACTAATAAGTTTTTGCCACTGACAGATATGGTGTATTTTGATAGATACCGCTCTCCACGCCATCACCAAATATTACCAAAGCCATAGGGAATACCATTGTGGAGTCAAGTAGATAGAGATCTCTTGACTTCTGACGTTGGAAATAAACAAAATAGCCGGAATCAAAGGAAGATTCACCACTATTCACAGATGATGGATGAAAATTTACACGACGTCCATCGTCTGTGGCCATATGATGAATGGCACGAACACGATTTCGTGTTTGTCGGGTTTTCCTAAAGTTACACAAAAAAAACTTTTATTATAAGCATTCGAGGTTTGATTAACGTAATTCCTAACCGCATATGGGCCATATTTGGATAGAGACCAGCTCCAATGATAGCTCGAAGCAGGGAAATTTTTTCGGAATTTTCATTTGATTCGCTATGCTGGCAATTTGAATGCTTTAGGAATCTGTTAGAAAATATTTAATGATTTATTTAAAGAGTCATATTCATTTATTTGAATTGCATAGTTACCTATAATTGTGTAGGGACTCTGAAAACTGATTCTTCATACGCTCCAGTTGGTTTAAGGTCATGTAACTGAGAAAGTTTGTATAGCAATATTCCCGTTCACGATGTGCTTCACGACTTTCACGATAACAGACCAAAGTGTTGTGTATCATCAGATGATCGCTGCGCATATTTCGGGCCAAATGTCGTTTAACCTCATCAACCCGTTTCTCTTGACCCAGTGGTGTATAAAAGGGTGTTTTATATGATAGAACCGCAGCTGCCGAAGTGATGGGATCCAGGCAACGAAATAATGCCGACATTAAGATCATTTTACCCATTTGTGGATCAATGGGAAGCTTGGCCAAATGCATGCCCAGGGGTGTCAAAGTACCAAAGCTGTCTAAACATTGAATGCTGGAATAGATGTTTAAGATTAGGACTCTCTTTATGTTTATAATCTTTTCGCAACTCACCGCTTTAGCAAGACGACACCATTATTTATAGCCTCCGGAGCCGGTGCATCGAGCACAGTCCGCAAAAACTTATGCGGATTATCGATGTGTAGCAACTTTAAGCTCAATATGATGGACTCCAATTTACAGCGTAGAATCTCCGGCCTGGGTATTTCATACATTGTTCTTTCACGAGCACGACTAAACAGATTGTAGCATATGCCTGGACTAACACGTCCGGCACGACCCTTCCGTTGTTGGGTATTGGCCAAAGTAACCCAAACTTCTTCAAGCATTTGGATATTACTCTCAATGTCGTAATTGGTGGTCTTAGTGCGACCAGTATTGATGACATAAACAACATCATCAATGGTAACCGATGTTTCGGCTATAATGGTGGAAATTATGACCTTTCGCTTACCCTGGGGAGCACGTCGGAAAATAGCTTGCTGCTCTACGGACGGCATAAGGGAGTGCAGAGGATATATAATCAAATGTTCGCGCCAACGTTGACCTCGTACAGATTGAGGTTTCTCCAACAGATTAAATAGCTGTGAGATTTTATCAAAACTGGGCATAAAGACGAGAATGGCGCCCGGTGGTTTCTGATCACAAATATAATATACGAGATCGGCAATAAAATCGATGCACTCGCAACCCTCGGATTCGGGCAGACGCAAAAGATCGAGCACTTTACTGTCATAATTACCGCGAATACTTCGTATATAGGGCTCAATCATGGCTCTATGGTTCATCAGAAGTTCCGGTTTCTCTCGCAGGAAGCGAGAGTTTCTGGTATTGTTAAACTGATAGCCGGTCAGTGATAGAATATCCTCCAGATAGAGCATTTCCACAGGAAACATAACGCCTTCAATACGGAACATGGGGCAATTGTCAAAATAATGGCAGAAATCCTGCTCCCTTACAGTGGCACTCATCAGAATGACCTTAAGACTGGGTCGATGGGGTAATATGACCTTTAGCAGGGCCATTAATAAATCAGTCTCCACGCTTCGCTCGTGTATCTCATCCAATATCAAGACACTGACACTATGAAGGAGAGGATCAGATTGCAGTTGCTGCAGAAGCACACCTGTTGTGCAAAAAGTAACGGAACCACGATCCCTGGCCCTACGACTCTCCAAGCGAATCTGATAGCCCACAGACTGTCCAAGGCTCTCACCACGCTCATAGGCAACACGTTCCGAAACTGTTATGGCCGCAATTCGACGAGGCTGGGTGCATATAATTCGGCACAATGAACCTCTTCCCTCGGAAATGTCATAGTCCAACAATATCTGGGGCACTTGAGTGGTCTTTCCGCATCCTGTGCTGCCAACTATTAAGATAACCTGATTCCTCTTCACCGCCTCAATAATATCCAAGCTCTGGGCCATTGTGGGAAGCCTAAGACGAGCTTTATAACGTTCATCTCGATCGGGCATGGACAAGCGCTCTTCATATTCATTAAGCAACCTCTCATCCAGTTGGGGATTACTGAAATCCGTGCCAGCATGCTTTGCCTTTGTCTCTGCTATAAATTGATGAAAATTTACATTTAATAAATGCCGGAAACGATCCTTAAACTCCACATCCAAGCTCTCCTCAACTGGGGCCGTTTTAAACCGATCAAGACATTTTTGGACTCGCATAATCATCTCTGGTGGCACTGTCAGGCTAGCTCCAAGGCGTATGTCCTGGCCGCGATCCTTTTTTCGCTGACGCGTAAGATTTCGATAGTACAAGCCAATTTCCTTGCCGCGTAGTCCTGGGGGTCTATTGTTCTTACGGCCATGTGACCTCGAACCAGAGGGTTGTTCGTCACTGAATTCATTTTGCATATTGTGTTTTCTTTTTTAAAACAAACTTTCTTTTTATTAACAATTTTATAATTTAATCTGCGTCAAAATAAACGCTGCAAAAAGAATTGACAAACAGCTGACCACCTAATGGAGTTGCCACACCGTGGAGCTAAACTGGCGGGAAATACACTGCACATGTCAAAACATTAATTTTTTTATTGTGGAAACAATTATAACTTATATAGTAAACTAGAACGATTTAAAATTCATCCATCTTCAACTAAATAATCAAATCAAGAGCAAATATTTTAAGCGAATCCAATTTAAGATCTAAGTAAGATCTGAACAGAACCAATAACCGTGAACTGTAATTGTTTGTTCCGAACTTTAAACAAGTTCTTTTCGATCATCTATAAGTGAACTAGTTCTATTATTAAATGTGTTAAATTGTGCATAACGTCAGTTAACATTTTCTTGTTGGCGTGGAATGTTTGAATTTGATAAGTTTCTATACACGCACTAAATAATCCGTAAACGGGAAAAATACCAATTGGAAAAGCCTGTTAACTACTAATACTATATAAAAATAGCAATAATCAAGTGTTTTGATAAACGAAGCGTCATCAAGAGAGAGCTGTCCGCCTGCCGATACCGATATTTCATGGAGAGAGGGCGATCAACAAGTGGTGGCTAGTAAAGGAAAAAAAAACCAAAACGAATAGAAAAACTAAAAAAGTAAGCAAAAAACAAAGCGTACACACATTGAATTTAGTCTTGCCAAAAAAGGTAATGTATTGAAAATTTGTTTAATAATTGCCAAAAGAAAATGTTTTTTTTCTGGCTAAAGTTGCGCAGCGGCAGCGGCGTCCTAAAAACAAACAAAAATTTAGAGGAAAAGGCAAAGCACCCCAATAACAAAAACAACAACAGCATTATAAGCCGTTTGATAGTGCTCTGTATATTTGTGTGAGTGTGTGTGCTTATGATTGTGTATGTGTGTGTGTCAAGCCATTACTTTTTAGTCTTATGACGTAAACCACCGAAAAAATCAAAAGTGAGGCGACACATATAAAAAATACATTAAGAAAACAACAACAACAAAATGTGAGACGAAGGTGAGCGCATTTATGAATTCTCGTTTTGAGTCTCTTTTGCTTCTCTTTTATTTAGACAGCGATTTGTTTGTCTTCTTCTTGGAATTTTTTGCCGTTGCCATTTGAAATTTTAACATAGACGCGCGCGCAACTAGCTTGTTTACATATGTCGTTTAAATACCCTTTCTTTGAGTTTCTTAGCTAATGTACCGTAATAGTATTGTGTGTAGACGTCTGAATTTATTTACATTCAAATCGATGAGTTCTTAGGAGAAATTGTTGACATATTGATCCAATTCTATATTAATTAGTTATAAATATTTCTATTCTTTTCTATTTCTTTTCTAATAAAGAGTAAAACAGAAATCAGAAATTATTATATTTTATATAAAATTTTTTCAAAACTTCTAAAAGCTTTTAATATTGAAATCTATTTTAAAACATAAAAACAATTAAAACTTTTCATTATTTAACGACTTTTTAAATATTCAGGCTGTTATTTAAAATATATATTCTATGAAGAGTATATAAACTTCGAAGCAATTAAGTTAGCTTCCGGTATTTTGTTGCTTTTGAATTTCACTACAATTAGAATGCAAAAGGTTAGGGGGAGGAAAGGAGTTTGCTGTTTTCCCTTACCCAGCTCCATATTCATACCTTATGTGTGTGAGATGGATGGTGGATCTCTCTATATAGTGGAGTCTGGACAACTACTGGAGCAGCGCGCATGTAAACAAAAAGAAATACCAGAAGGCCTTTACCAACAATTGCTTTGAAAATGTGCTTGTTGAAAGCATTTCCTCCTCTGCACAGATTGCTTGTAAAAAGAAAAGAAAAGAAATTGTGTTGCCTGGGCATGAATAAGTCTTGTTTTGTCTCCTTCCCACACACAAACACACACACACAGATACGCACAATACATACATACATATGTACATACATAAATAAAATTCACATTCACATCATTCACAATGATTTGGAGAAGCATTAAAGATATTACTTTGAGATATTTTTGAAATCATAGTTACCTTTTCTTCGACAATTTGCGTCTTAAGAATTATGCATAAATGACAAAATGTGTGAAAAATTTTTTTTTTTTGAATATACATATACAGTGGACTCTCGTTAATTCAAACCTGCGATAATTCGAACATCTCTGTAATTCGAAGTTATCACGAGTCCCCTACAAAATCTCTTGATATCTCGAATTTTGTCCATACATTTTCATGCACTCGGTAATTCGAACGAAAAAATCATTGGTACGACGCGGTAATTCGAACTCATATGGTCAAACCCTCGACAATTCAAAGTTTCTTGGTGTGTTAGTAAGAACTTTGGCTTTTAACAGTTAAATTAATAATTACGGATGATGAAAAACCATCAATGGTACTAGTAGGTAAAATCAGCGGTGTGAGTTTTTTTGACCATGTTCAAGTGGATGAAGATGTTGCTGTCTCAGGATCACTAACCGATGGCGAAATTTTATCTTCGACAGATACGAAAGAAAGGAGCAACGATAAAGATGAAGACGATATATGAGAACCTTTTTCAGAGGTGTCAGTTAAGGTAGCAAGAGCCTCATTCGATAACTTACAAAGCTTATGTCTATAAAAATAATGAAACAGCATATGAGACACTTTCTACTTAAGAAAATTATAGAAAAGTCTGAGCAGCAGCAATTTGCTCCAAAACAAACCCGTATAAGTTAGTTCTTTTTAAAGATTAATTAATTCGCATTATAAATATGTAAAACATTAGCAGTTAAACAAAAACATTTGATAATTCGACGTATTTTTAATTTTCTCTCAAAAATTTCGAACCATTTAATATTTCGAACTCTCGATAATTCGAAATATTTTAAAAGTCCCTCGAATTTTGAATTAACGAGAGTCGACTGTATTTGAATATATTTTTGAATAATTAATTGAAATTCTTAAAATATATCTCACATATAGATAAACTTTTTTCTTTTCATTTTTTTGATCACATTTTACCTTGTTTTGTTTAAAAAAATTTAACTAAATCGAAAAATTATTGTAAAAAGTTCGCGAAATAATAATTCGTTGACGTTAGACCAATAGTCATTAGTCAGTGCAATCATTCTATGTATGTATATAAAGTTTTACAATCATTTTTATATATTCCGTATAATTACATAATTATGCTTGTTTTAAGAATGATTTAACTTTGTGTACCAAGTCCAGTTAACATACATACATATGTACATCAAATCTCGTTGGCCCGGCCTATGGAGTAGCAAAACAAAAAACCTGTTGACGTTCATTCCACCGTATAGAGTGGGCTAACTCTTCTTCTTTTCTCTCTCACCGTTTACCTGCCTGGCTGATGAGATTTTATTAATGATTCATTAGTTAGAAGAGAGTGCAAAAAAAGCAAAGAAATATCTCGCATCCAAATATTTCCAGAGATCCGATGCAATTCTTCGTTTAATGTAAATTAGTGTCTATTCCTTCTTTATCCATTTGTTTCTAATGATTCATCATTTATTCAAATGTTTCATATCATTATCGCATTATCATTAGCAATTTGGCATTAATTCATGCATTTAACTAATTTTTTTAGTTTAGAAACGTTTTTATTATTGTTAATTTTTTTTTTTGCTTGTTTTGATTATTTAATTAAACAGTTTTCACGCTTCACATGCTGCACCTATGTACATTTTATCTTCACCATTTACATGCTAATTGGAAAAAAACACACACACTCACACGTGGTAAAATTGTGTAGATGATCATTTGGTTAATTGTAAATAAACCACCAACCAATAATTATGCGGCTGCAAATTAATGTAAATCCATCAGAAATCAGATCAAAAGCCCACAAAATGAAATAAAGTATGTATTAGGAAATTGAGCACATGGGTGGAATAGACAAAAAAGGTTTTGTTGGGGATTTCCCTTTTTTACCCTTGTAGAAGATATTGGAAAACTGATTAGATATTTGTAACCTATGTAGATAAATAATAATTTTTGAGCCGCTCAGGTATATGTATGTACATATATTGTTGATCGCATTAAATGCTGAGTTGATCTAGCCATGCCCGTGGGTCTATTTCTAGGCGTCTTTTAAATAGTAGTTTTTAATCGATGTTTATGAAACTCGGGAAATAAGGTTTTTAGGCATCTAAGTGAAATATGTTCTTCAATTATTTCGATCGGGCCACTATAAGATATAGTGAGCATTGGAACGATCGGTGGGAAATTATATCATTGTTTGGACGAACTCAATAGTATTCCTATTTTATTTATTTTGTTGTATTAACTGTTTGTTTTCATTTATTTTCATTTTTGTTTGATAATCAATTTAAAGAGAAAAACTTTAAACAAAAAAAATATTTGTTTATTTGAGCCCCAACATGAAATATATTTCGCCCCTGTAGGAAGACAGACATACTCCTAGTTTCCTCTCTTCCCCCCTCCCACTTTAAACGCAAACAAAAAACAGCTGTGCGTCTTTTTGGGAGAAAATGCTGCGCATGTCTCGAAACTATATGAAATGCCCTTAGTTAGTTCTCAACTAAAGGTGCAACAAAATGCGTCTCAAAAAAATTCGGTTTGTCCATTTAGAAATTTTATATTTTAAAAGAAAACATTTTATATAATTATTCAATTTAATCATTATAGAATGTCACGGCACGAGAAAACAAAGTCTTCCGGAGGTGGAATATTAGACAGCCTCTTTGGAAGACCTTCAAAAACGAAAGGTGGCAGCTATAACAGCAACACTCTGACTCATGGCGGACGACCCACCTCTTTAGATAACAATGCTATTGCCGGTGCCGAGGATTATGAGCGTTATATACAAGACCTGCCAGATGCTGAATTGGATAAAAAGTTTTTGGAAATTATCGATGATATGAATATACCACAGGATAAACGGGAACCACTTTTGGCCAAATCAAAGGAGGAGCGTCAAAAGATGATTCTTTGGCATTTAAAAGGTAAAAACAAATCGATTTCGCGATGGTGTCATTACCCATTACCAATTTCCATTGTTGTCACTGGCATTCCATGGTGATAAGATTATACATAGTTGGCAAAATGAATGTGTGGGTGTTGCATTTGAGTGTATGTTGTAGGTGTGTGTATGAATGCGACTTTTTCATGCGAAAAATTTGTTCGCTTTGTTTATTTCTTTGCTTTGTTTGCCAATTTTCTTTTGTTTTTCAATTTGCTTACACTTTCTTGCTATATTCGTCTATTTGATTTTGTTGACACATTTTGATTGGTTTAGTTTATTTTATAGACTTCTTAAAAAGTTTCTTAAATGTTAAATATAATAACAACTAAATTTAGAATTTTTATTACAATATTTAAATAGGAAAAAATTACTCTAGACTCTAGAATCTTAATATTAAGCTTATACACAGGGTCTTCTTCTTACAGCTCAAAACATAATCCAAACTGACTTTTCATGAATATATACATATATATTTGTTTATAAGGTTTAGACAAAGAAATCCTATTTCTAAAAGATTTACACTATCTATCATGTGCTCAAACGTCATAACAAGTGTTTTAATCGATGGGGGAATACTTAAAACTAAACCATTTAAAAAAAAATAAACTTAGTACGCAAGGCAATTGTCTAAGTTAGTTTGTTTGTAAATATAGAATTAAAATGACATCATCTTAAAGTATATATTTAATTTTCAAATCAGCAAGTTAAAATAAGTAGCTTACTTAGTTACGACGAAAGTTGTATACTCTGCTTTATTAACTACCTGCTTGGCAATACAAATTTTTTAGATTTTTATTGTTTCGACTATATATGTATGTACATATATAATGCAAAGTTTCGATTCAACACAAGTTCACTTCGATATAAATATGTATATATTATTAAAATTTCTCTTTTCTCAAGATATAACGAATAAGTTTGAATTGTCATAAATTTTCAAATACTCTTCCAAGCTAAAAAGTTAAATGTAGATTTCAATCTTATATTATTTTTCTATTTTTCTTTCTTATGTAGATTTGTCAATGTTTTATATCCGTTAAAAGCACTTTAATTGAAGAGGGTATCTTATAGTCGATATATAACTGTCATGTCATTGACTTTATAATTCGATTGTTTGTTTTTCAAGTAACACGAACTTTTCAGTTTTGGTTGCGCTCCAGTTAATTTTTCTCCCTCATTTCCCGGAGTCCATTATCAAGTGTTGAAATAAAATTAAGCTTGCCCAGAGTTGATCTTGCTTCTCTTATCGTATGTAACGGTTTCTTGCGGTCTCTGTAAACCTTGACTTTTTCCATGTATGTATGTATGTATGTATGTTTGTTTGTATGTTTATCAGAATGCGTGTCAAAAGCTATATGTATGTATGTATGGATGTACATACATATATGGCTGTATATGTATGTATGTGTATACTTTAGTATGAAATATGTTTAAAAAGACATTGAAAATGACATTTAGTATGCATATTATACAATTTCAATTACGTCAAGTTTATACGACAATATGCAAAGAGACAGAGAGAGAGAGAAAAAGATCAAAACGCACAAGGCAAAACATCTCTTGTGATTTTTTTCAATAAATGCAACGTAAATGAGAAAAAGTATGACAAAAGCAGCTGAAAATAAATTCTGATGATGGGTAATAAACTTTCAAAAGATGGTTTAGGGGTAGAGGTGTCAAGAGGTGCAGATAGGCAAGCCAATGATATTTTTACCCACTAAACCGACTAAGAGATACCTATTATTAAAATTAGAAAAAGAAAAGAAACTTTGCTTTGTGTTAATTTTTATTCTGTTGCTTAATAATTTTGTATATTTTATAAAATATTGCGAGGGTATAAATTTTGAAATATAGAATGAAATGGTCTGTAATACATGTATACACAATTGGTATGACTATCTCGAAACCTTTTCTTTACATTTGTTGCAAACTTTGACAGTACCAACTTACCCCTAAACCAAGGGTACTCATTTAAGTACAGAGTATAAAAATAAAAGTAAACACCTTTACGTGGACTTACCTATATTCCACCTCCCCCTCGAATGCTTGTTGTTGCAGAACACCCCGCACTGCACCGCACACACACACTACCTTCTCCTACCAACGAGAACCGTTCGCAATTGTGAAAAAAGCTGTTCATTAACACGCTTCGGTTGCCGTTTGAGTTAATTAATAAAACAGTTACGTCGTTGGATCAAGAGCGCCTAACGTAATTTATTTATTATTTATCTGTTGTACTTTTTTTTTTGGTCAATTTGAATGGTTAAAATGCAAGGTGTGTCCGATGTGGCAATAGTGCCAATTGTTAATTGAAATTGAATTTTAATGAATTCTGATAATTTTCTTTGTACTACTTAGATAAGAATACGTATAGAACTAGTACAAGGCATGAAGCAAACGCTATTTGCCAAAATATTGAATGATTCATCGGTGAGAAAGCCAAAAAGGGAATGATTGTCGATGTGACACAGATTTCAACTCCAATATTTGGCTTAACTATCTTAACTATCATATTTGGGTTGAAGACTCATTTACTTAAGGTATAAATAATCTAGTTTAATTGTAGCTTCTATTTGGATTTACGTGAATTTGAAGAACTTTTTTAACTAAAATCCGTAAAAGAAGCCGTTTTAAGGATTTTTATGAGAGACAACCTTTCCATTGTTAATTATATGATAACTTCACTGGTTTATTATCACTTTAATGTAGTTTCTATTAAGGAGCAAAGTAGGTTATAATATGCATATTTACGTAATTTTTATCTTTTATTACATAAACTAATTAAAAATAGAAATTGTCAGTGAATTTTATAAGTAAAGGTTATTATCCATATCCCTTGATATGGTGTTGTGTATTTTTTTAGCTTCTACAAAGCTTTGAAATTATTCTTTATTGTTACTTAATGGCTAAAAAATCTTCTTAAGGTGTTAACGTATTCTAAAAATGGTTTGTGATTTCTTATTTTGCAGGCAAAAACTCATTGGAGCGAAGCGCCAACTCTCGATTTGAGAAGCCCGTCGATTACATTGAATATCTGGAGAATGGAGAGCATAGCGAGAATAAAATCTATCAATGTGTGGAGTCATTGCGTGTGGCACTCACAAGTAATCCCATCTCATGGTGTCGAGAATTCGGTGAGGCGGGCATTGGAACGATTGAAAAGCTTCTCACGAAAGCGAAAACCGATCGGACATATGTACGCATAGAGTTTGAAGCTGTACGGTGCCTGAAGGCTATAATGAATAATACATGGGGTCTTAATGTTGTATTAACACCCGATCAACACAGTGTGGTCTTACATTTGGCACATTCCCTGGATCCTCGCCGACCGCAGACCATGTGTGAGGCCTTAAAATTGTTGGCATCATTTTGCATTGTCTATGAGAGGAATGGCTATGAGAAGGTGCTGCGAGCTATTACAACTATAGCGGCAACATCTTATAAATCCGGCGAACGATTTCGGCCAATTGTTGATGCTCTGTTTGCATCCGATAAGCAGGATCCGAAAAGGGAATTGGCATGTCACAGTTTAATCTTTATAAATACTTTGACAAATACGCCAACAGATTTAAATTTTCGCCTTCATCTACGATGCGAGATCATGCGGATGGGATTGTACGAACGTTTCGATGAATTCAAACATATAGTCGAGACAAGCAATAATGAGGCACTGCAGCAGCATTTCAAAATCTTTAACGAGATCCGAGAGGATGATTTCGAGGAATTTGTTCAGCGTTTTGATAATGTTACATTCAATATGGATGATGCCCAGGATTGTTTTGAAGTTCTTAAGAATCTTGTGACAGATACGACATCGGAACCCTACTTCCTTTCGATTCTCCAGCATTTGTTATACATACGTGACGATTTTTACTTTAGGCCAGCATACTATCAGTTGATTGAGGAATGCATATCGCAGATTGTCTTCCACAAAGGCTACTGTGATCCAAATTTTGAGAATCGAAATTTTAATATAGACACTTCATTACTCCTAGATGACATAGTCGAGAAAGCCAAGGCCAAAGAATCGAAGCGTTCCGAGGAGTATGAGAAGAAGATTGAGCAACTGGAAAGTGCCAAGCAGGAGGCCGAGGCGAAAGCAGCTCACCTGGAGGAGAAAGTGAAACTAATGGAAGCAAATGGTGTTGCAGCGCCTTCGCCCAATAAGTTACCAAAAGTCAATATACCCATGCCCCCGCCACCACCAGGAGGTGCTGCTCCACCGCCGCCACCACCCATGCCAGGACGTGCTGGTGGACCACCTCCGCCACCACCGCCACCGATGCCTGGCATGGCTGGAATTGGTGGACCTAGACCGCCACCACCACCTCCTATGCCTGGTATGGGTGGAGGACCTCCACCGCCACCAATGCCGGGTATGATACGTCCCGGTGGTCCACCACCGCCACCCATGATGATGGGTCCCATGGTGCCAGTTCTACCATATGGACTGAAACCCAAAAAGAAATATGATGTAAAGAATCCAATGAAGCGTGCCAACTGGAAAGCCATAATGCCCGCAAAAATGTCAGAGAAAGCCTTCTGGGTAAAATGTCAAGAAGAAAAATTGGCTCAAGATGATTTCCTTCAGGAGCTAGCCCTGAAATTCTCCTCCAAGCCTGTCAAGAAAGAACAAAAGGATGCTGTTGACAAACCCACAACACTGACCAAAAAGACCGTTGACTTGCGTGTGCTTGATTCAAAATCTGCACAAAATCTAGCCATTCTACTGGGTGGCTCACTCAAACATCTATCCTATGAACAGATTAAGATTTGTCTTCTCCGCTGTGATACCGATATTTTATCCTCAAATATACTACAAAATCTGATACAGTATTTGCCTCCACCAGAGCAACTGAAGCGTCTGCAAGAGATTAAGAACAAGGGTGAACAATTACCTCCCATCGAACAGTTTGCTGCCACCATTGGTAAGTTTATCTTAATTCAATTAGAAAAAGATCCTTTGATTAATCCTTTTCAATATTTTAGGTGAAATTAAACGTTTGTCCCCACGCCTGCACAATCTGAATTTCAAGCTTACCTACTTAGACATGGTGCAGGATATCAAACCGGATATTGTAGCCGGAACGGCGGCATGTGAAGAAGTTCGCAGTAGTAAAAAGTTCTCAAAAATTCTGGAACTCATTCTTCTGTTGGGCAATTACATGAATACGGGTTCCAAAAATGAGGCAGCTTTCGGCTTTGAGATTAGTTATCTAACCAAACTGACGAATACCAAGGATTCGGATAATAAACAAACGTTGCTACACTATTTGGCCGATTTGGTGGAGAAAAAGTTCCCAGATGCTCTCAATTTCTATGATGATTTGTCACATGTGGACAAGGCGTCGCGTGTAAATATGGATGCCATACAAAAGGCGATGAGGCAAATGAATTCGGCCGTTAAGAATTTGGAAACCGATTTGCAAAACAATAAAGTACCCCAATGCAGTGATGATAAGTTCAGTGAGGTCATGGGCAAATTTGCCGCCGAGTGTCGACAGCAGGTTGATGTTTTGGGTGAGTTGATCACAAAATACAAAGTTAAATTGCAAACTAAAAACATAATTATCTTGATTTTGGATACAGGAAAAATGCAAGTACAAATGGAGAAGCTTTTCAAGGACCTAAGCGAGTATTATGCTTTTGATCCAAGTAAATATACCATGGAGGAGTTCTTTGGCGACATTAAAACTTTTAAGGATGCCTTCCAATCTGCCTACAATGAGAATGTTCGTGTTCGTGAAGAACTGGAAAAGAAGAGGCGCATGCAAGAGGCCCGAGAGCAATCATTGCGGGAACAAATGGAACGACAACAACGTAAAATGGCAGTTGTTGATATGGATTCAGCTCAGGCCCAAGAGGGCGTTATGGATAGCCTTTTGGAGGCCTTGCAAACAGGCTCAGCCTTTGGTCAACGCAACCGACAAGCGCGTAGACAGCGGCCCGCTGGTGCCGAGCGGAGAGCACAATTAAGTCGCAGCCGGTCGAGAACGCGAGTCAATAATGGTCAACTAATGACGCGAGAGATGATTCTCAATGAGGTACTCGGCTCGGCATAGTCCCTAAGAAAGGGAAAGCAACGCCTGTGTATATACATATGAATATATATATAGCTATAGAGATATAGTAGACTTTAATAGAGATTTGTAAGGGTTTCTTTTAAACATTTACTGAGAATGTGGTGTAGTTTTTTTACTAAAACAGACTTCAAGAAACTGTGAGGTGATTTTAAATATCCGTCAAGTACTAAATATTTAAGTACACTTAAAGTTGGAATTGTCTTTTTATATATAAACACAGTTGCCCGATTACTCACATATCGATTCGTATTCTGTTTTCATTCAAAAACGAGCTAAACCCTATATAACGAAAATATCAATAACTCTTTTTAATTTTATCTTTCGATATTTCAATACACTTGATTTGTATATAGAAAGAAAAGTATCAACAACTCACAACTAATTTTATAAGTTTAATTGAACTTGCCATGTACTATTTTTGTTTTTAGCAGTTACATTCCGATTTTGATTACATCATGAATATATATATCTATATTTTTATACGCTTTCTTCTAACAACTGAAATCGGTAACTGTTGCCTGTGTTTGCACTAACTGAAAACAAAGCAAAAAAAAAAAGGTGTAAATTAATTCTTTAGTTTAATTTTTAAATTATGCGCGCTTTTATGGTTCTTAAAATATTATATACATTTTTTAATTGTGTGTATGTTGAAATTTTTTGTTGTGCACTTCGTTTTCGAGGCACTTGATCTAAACTATTGAAACAAGAGATCGAAATGAAATTCCTTCTGTATTTAATTTGATTGTAAGTGTGTTTATCATTTAGTTTTTGAGCTTTGTTTTTCTCATAATTTCCTATTTTAACAAGTTGTTAACTTTTTAACTTTTTAACAATGATCATATGTGTATATTATATAACTTACAAATTTAAAATCACTAGTTCTATTCTATTTTTTGCTAATTTAGGAATAAAGTTCCAATTGTAAAAATATTAAATAAATTTGGAAATGTATTTTTATAAAATGAAAAAAACGAAAGAAATGAAAATAATTTGTTATATTTGGCGATTTGTGGTAATTGTGTATCAATAACTGAGTTAACATTGAATGATAGTTTAAAAATTAAAACATATACATATTAAATATTATAATTTATGACGCTAAGAGACTGTCCTCTCTTTAAATTGCAGATTTTTTATATAATTTGTTTATAAAATTTATAACTGTGAAGTTAACTCAAGAAATAATTTATTCAAAAACTGGTTGATCCTATTGGAAACAAACTGCACAAGGCTCAAATCTTTTAGTAGGCCCTTTCGATATGTAATAGAAAACTAAAATATCTCCTGGCTTTGGAACCAACTTGGTTTTATGGTAGCATCCATTGATTAAATTTTTTACAAAAAGCTAATGGTTATTCTAAAGTTCAAAAATTTAAACAAATTGAGTAGATTCAAGACTATTTAAACACAATTCCTCGCGTAATTCCCTTCTTATCTGATGAAATCTCATTTTGCCAATTTCGTGAAACTAAAAATAATTTTTGGATTTTCCTACCTTCTCTTTCCACATGCCTCATAACCATGCCGGAGCCTGAAACTTTAATTTGTTTTATTAACAGAAATATTTTATCGCTAATGTCGCGGCATCGGCATCCATAAAGGCGATCCAAACATAAATACAACAACGCAAAATGCACTTGCCCGGACATTTGGTGAAGATATCGTTGGTTTTTTTTTTTATTTTTGTGGATGATGAGCGAGGGGCGGCGCTGTTCCAGGGGGGGACAATGCCAATAAAACTCTTCAACGTTAAATGAACCGACAAGCAAAGGCCGCGCGACAAAAAAAAAAGAAGAATGAAAATGAAATAAAACCTGATGAGCCAATCAAGCGAAACCTCAATTTTAGTTTGGCGTCGGTAAATAAAATACATACATCATACATTCATACATATATGTATGTATGTATGTTTGTATATACACATATGTATTTCTATATATATCATCTGTGTGTATACTAGGCGACGGCATTTCCATTGGCCATACTACTTCTATGTATTTAACTCCATCAGACTTGGGCTAATTGCCTCTTGAGGTTTTTTTTTTTTTTTAGTTTTGGAGGCTGCTTTATAGCCCATGGCGCTTTGCATTGCTTTCTTTATGGGACTTATTAACTTAATTGTTGCTTTAAAACATTTTTTGTTTATAAGTTGTTGATGTCACTTTTTCAAGATATTCTAATTTATGGCGATGGCATAATGGAGAATGCATTAGAAAGGATGGAGAAGGCAAAGAAATGAAGAATCGTCCTAAATAGAGATAAGAGTTAGGTAGTATTGTTCGATGCTTTTAATGGAAATTAAAAAAAAAAAAAAATTTTATAACGTAAAACTGAAGAAATCATAAAAATATAAAAATCACTGATTAAATTTTTTAGGTACTTCGAGTAAACTTCCATTGATTTTTTATTTTAAATATAATACACGACTAATAGAAATCTCAACTGAGATTTTTAATGCATTTTTAACCAAACTCTTTTAATGTAATATAATACTTAGTTTCAAATTTGATTTAAATGGCACAAAATATTCCATATATCATTTCGTTAAATAATTAATGTAATTTTAAAGCATGTCCATGGCTAGAAAAGTGGTGCATCACAATCAACACAGAAAAGTCTCAACACACCACCTTCACATTGAGAAGAGAGGACTGCCCACCAGTAGCGTTGGATGGTCTAACTATCCCCAGATCGGACGAAGCCAAGTACCAGGGACTGACCATGGACAGACGCCTAACCTGGGCCTCCCATACCAAAAACAAACGCAAACAGCTGGATGCTAAGCTCGGAAAAATGTACTGGCTCCTGGGAGGCAGGTCCAAGTTGAGACTCCAAAACAAAATCCTGCTTTACAATACGATGCTGAAACCAATATGGGCATACGGAATTCAACTATGGGGCACAGCTAGCGCCTCCAACATCCAGAGAATTCAAAGCTTTCAATCCAAACTCCTACGCGTGATAACTGGTGCACCGTTCTAAATGACGAACAAAATCCTTCACCGTGAACTGGAGGTGGATACGGTACTCGAGACCATTCAGAGCAGAGCGAGGAGCCACATTGAGAGGCTGAGTTACCATGAGAATAACCTAGCGATCAACTTGCTGGACAACAGCTTACACACCAGAAGGCTGAAGCGTCTCCATCCACTAAGCCCTAAGACCCACACTGACATTGTCCTAATCAGTCCGTACTTATTGTCTTCCAAATGTTAACGTCTAATCAAATTTATTAATCTTTTGTAAATTGTATGTATCATCACATTTAGTATTTTTTCCCATATGTTAATGTTTGATCAAATTTAATAATTGTCCCCTGGATAGATCTTAAATAAAGAACACAGAACCCACAAAAAAAAAAGAAAAAAAAAAAAATTAAAGCATTTTATATAGTACAAATAAAAAACATAAAATACCATATACGCTTATCTACATATATTCATATATGTACGTATGCACATAAGATATCCGTTTTGATTAAGATTCGGACTAAAGGTACAAACATGAAAATGCAAATGGATATAAATATGTAAAATCAATCAATCGATCAATTAATCAATGCTTTACTAACCAGATTTTAGAGTTTTATATTTCCAAGTACTGTCTGGACATTTGTTTGCACAGCAATTGTTATTATATTGAGTGCTACATTTAAACAATATAGTTTTACCGCTAATTGCCCATTAAGTGTCATTAGAACCTCTGTTTAAAAATATTTTCTAAATTAACATAAAATATGACATTATAAAAACATTTAAAAAGATGGTCTTAGGTAATACAAACATAATTGATTTAAATATTACATTTTTTAAATGGATTACTAAACTCAGCCCTAGTCTTTAAGGTGTTCTAGTTCGGTTTAACTTATTTGATCTAGGAGGTTTATATGATCAAAATCTTGCAATCAACTAAAATTTGTATGTATGTATGTATGTATATTAAAGTCACATAGGTTGAATCTTTATTGTCAACTATAGCTCTTCACAATAGTAGTTGTTCATTTTTAACGTATTGAATATTCACCAGATGACTTTCAAAAATCTTTCTAACAGCGTTCATTAAAAATCTTTTTTATGCATTAAATAAAACATTAGGAAAAACAAATTTGATAATCAAAGCTGCATTTATTTCTTCTATTAACTTTTATAAACAAACTTTATTATATATTTTTTTAACAATACTTTAAACAGCAGAACTTATAAATTGAAAAAACTTTAATATGTGCTCTAACAATTTAGGGGACAACAATCTTGGGACAGTCGTGAAATTAGATGTTCCAAGCGAGAACATTCTCCTTTTATTTTCCAAATCATAATCAATTGCCATATTATAATTTTACATATTATATAAAGCATTTTTGAACCATAGTTATGCCTATGAATTACAAAAATATTTTGGGAAAGATTTGTTTTCTAACTATTAAAAAATATTATTTGAACTATGGTTAATCAAAATATATCAAAAAAAGAACACAAATCTTTCTATGTTTCATTATATTATAAATTTAAAATTCTAAAGCAGCAGAAACAAAAATAAATAAAGTACATTTATATCTTTAAAATTATTAATTAATTATTTCTAATCGTCTCTGCTATAACCATACAATCACTTTGATTCTCCATCTACTTCAAGTTTTAGAAGATTTCAAACTTATTTGCTATAATTCCCTATTTGAAAGAGCAATAAATAACAATTTATGGTCAATTTTTTCTTTTAAAATATTTCAAAATTCCACTGATTTGATTTTTCTAGCGTTAATCTCTTTGGAAAGGAGAGTTAAGAATCGCACGTCGATTGAGTAATCCTCTAAACAATTCTAGAAAATTGTCCACTTCTCTTTTGGTAAAACAAAAAATACATTCATTGATCACTTAGTCCCTCTTTCTGTGCGTATAATAAAACTTTCAATGTCGCGTCAAATAATTAGAAATGCATTCAGTTGGCACAATAGATGAAAATGTTCACACAGACCAAACAGAATGCTGTTAACGGCAGCAGCAGCAGTTGGCCTCGGTAGGAAGGTACTTAAATCTCACTTATTAACGCTCACAAAACTGGTTCGGGCCTTTTCAAACAAAAAACCCCTTAATGCCAAAGACAAAAACAAAAATGGTGAAACAGGACAAAACACTTTTATGATTACGCGAACGTGACCTAGAACACCGGCAGAAGGATCGCGTACGCGTCGCGATCTCTTCTATATCTCTGGGGACAATAACTAAGGCGTTTTTGGGTGGGTGGGTGGTATGGAATTTGGGATGGGTAAGGGTCATAAAGTTCACACCGTAATTAGGCAGCCGCAGCCCACTTTTTTTTTTTTTTTTTGCAAATCGTCAACAATTCAAAGGAATTTAGTGCCTGGGATGGGCAAGGGTAGGCCAAAGACGTTTGTGTTTTTTGCTTGGCTGTTTTGACCAAACAGGCTAAATCATGTAATAGGACTTGTTATGTTACCTGGAAGTCATTAGGGGCTGGAAAATATAATCTAAGCCAAAACAAGAATCAGTTTACAAAAGTTTGTAAACATTTATATACGTATTTCATTTCTGACTATAGATTTTGTTCTGTCCAGAAGAATCTAGTTTCGAGCTTGAAAGATTTTAATATTCGAATTAATGATCAGGAAAAATTCAAAGTGCCTTTTGAAATTCCTATTAGCTTTAGCTGTTAAAACCAAAACACCATTGGACACTATTGTTTAAAAAATTATTTAACTATTTAGCATAACAAACTATTTAACAAGGGAAATTTTACTCTTATCCATGACGGATCCACAGGGGCAATATGAAAAATTTCAAAGCGACACACAGCAACCCCTACCAAATAAGTTTAAAATCGGTTAACACATAGAAATTGTCGAGGCGAATAGAAAATATTACTCTTAATTTAAAAGATATATGTAGATATATTTTACATATGTAAATATTTTTTAGCAAGAAAGATTTGTGACCTTTGGTATTATGTATGTCCTGTTTAATCATAATTTGAAATATGTTTTTAAATAATTGAAAAAACTCTATTTTCTTCATAAACAAAATAATTGGAAAATACATACTTTTGTATAGATATATGTATAATAGGTATTTAGCTATGGTTTAAAAATGCTTCACAGGATTCTCGAAATATAATATTAATATTGCAATTGGTTATTTTATGGCTTGAAAAAAAAAGAAAATTTTTAGCTTGGAAATTTAAATTTTAAGAGTTTTGCAAGACTTAATTTTGAAAAGAATTGTTGTTCAAGGTATTGTTAAATAATATTATATAAAACAGGGGTGGCCAAACGGTCGATCGCGACTATTAGTCAAGAAGTATGTAATTGGTAGATCCCACAGGGTGTCGTCAGTGAACAGTAGATCTTGGGTCTAATCAAGTTGGCCATCCCTGATATAAAAGTATATATGTTTTAATAAAATCAAAACATGAAAAACATTATATTAGATACGTTGAAATGGCGAAAATTACACTTTTGAAACCTTTAGTTAATATCAAAGATCCAACTTATGTATATGAATTTAATATAAAAACGTTTTCAACTCCAGATTGAATTTTCAATTACCAGATTTTCAAAATATGAAGTCGCCAGATGAAAGAAGTCAAATAAAACTTTTTTAAATCTAAATCAAGTTACAGAGATACATATGTACATGTGTCGATTACTTGTGCTAACTTTTTATTTCAGTCAACAATCTATTATTAAAATTAAGAAGTACTATAAAACAAAGTATTTACAATGTTTATATTACCTAAGACCATCTTTAGAGTGTTTTTATAATACCATATTTTATGCAAATCTAGAAAATATTTTTAAAAAGAGGTTCTAATGACCCTTATTGGGCAATTAGCGTTAAAACTATATTGTTTAAATGTAGCACTCAATATAATGTCAATTGCTGTGCAAACAGATATCGAGACAGTACTTGGAAATATAAAACTCTAAAATCTGGTCAGTAAAGCATTGATTGATTGATCGGAAACGCACAATGACTTGATTGTAATGCAAGTACAATAAAGCGTAGCATGGATTTTATGCCCACTAATTGCATAAATATAAATAGAATTACTTAATTAGACGCCTCAAGCCAAAGGCAATTGTAATTATAATTATTGTATGTACATACCTACACTACAAATCGAAGCTGTTGTAATCTAAGAAAAAAAAGGGGTCGCTTCTATGTTTCTTGGTTTAAACCACTTACAATTTTACCTGTATTGAAGGCGGAGTTACGTACCTGCCCACCACCACTTTACCAGCCAATGAAATGATTTGAAAGAGATAGCATGGCCTGTAGTAGGCGGAGTTACGTCTGCCATCATGAATTTCAAATGCGCAACGGAAATAAGGGATAGAAAAAAAAAAAACCCGAATAAAACGAGTACCAATCTTTTGAAGTTCGTGTTTGTGTGCGTTGGGTTTTTATCAGTTAAAAATTTCTTTGCATTTTCAGTACGTCGTCGACTGCGGTAAAGTAAAGAATAAAATGTCGCAACACTGTTGAAAAAAAAAAAATTTGGAAAATTGTGAAAAAAATTTGAAAATAAAGCGAGAGTGTAAAAATATCAAAAAATACTGATTATCGTCAATCGATAAGTGTCTGGCAAGCTTAGTGAGAGAGAAGAGCTTGATCAGTTAGAAAGCACGGAAATATAACTGTGAAAGGGAGCAACAGAAGATAAGAAAGAAAGAAGGAGGAAAAAAATTGACCAAAATACAGAAAATATTATTGCAACTCCAACAGAAACTAAAAAATAAAATGTGTTAAAATACTGGATAAAGAAACTCTTTGAAAGTGAAAATTAAATATTTAATTGGAGAACTAAGTGAACAGAAATTGAGAAATTGTCATACCTAACCTCAAAGAATTAAGGAAAACTAACTCAAAACCGCTCCAAAATGGTTTCACATTATTACAATACCATACCCTATACGCAAAAGCACAGTGCCGCCAATTTGGCCTATGCCACAGCAACTCAACCATGGAACTGGACATCCAATTATCACACTCCACCAAATCATCAGTTTCTTGGCGATGTGGATTCCTCTGCCCATGCAGCACATCATGCGGCGGCAGCCCATCAAATGTACTACAATCCCCATATGTTTCACTCGGCTGCAGCGGCCAGTGCCAGTGAATGGCATTCACCAGCCTCCAGTTCGGCGGATAATTTTGTACAAAATGTACCCACATCGGCGCATCAATTGATGCAACAGCATCATCACCATCATGCCCATGTCAATGGTGGCTTGCCCAGCAACGGTTCAAGCAGTTCCGCCAGCTCCGCCGGTAGCAGCAGTTCAGCCACAGGCGGCGGTCCCACATCAGCTGGTCCCACTCAGTTGAATGAGACCAATAGTAGTATTGGAGCCGATGCTCCTGGCCCACATTCCCAGCAGCCGCATATTGCCGAGGGTCTACCATCGCCACCAATAACTGTATCAGGCAGTGAGATATCTAGTCCAGGAGTACCAAATTCAGCATCATCGCCACATCATTTGACCCATCATCATTTGAGTGGCACGGCTGGATCAGGAGCCATCAACAACAACAATAATAGTCCATCTACACATAACAATAATAACAACAATAATGTAACACCGAATAACAATAATCGGACATCACCAACGAAACCGCAATACTTTGATTGGATGAAGAAACCAGCCTATCCAGCGCAACCCCAACCAGGTAAGGATTCAATTTTAATAACTTTTATGGTAAATCGGTTTGAATCTTTTTGATAGATTTGGCTTGGGAATCGTTTAAATAGGGTATAGTAATTTACATAAACTTTATTTATACTTCTTTCTTGCTTTTTCTCTATTTTATGTAATTTAATTTAAATTCTGTTGAGTTTTCGATTAAACAATAATACATATCCCATCATTGGTTTATGGTAAAACCATTTAAGAGCCAATAGCTAAAACCTTAAACGAGTCTTTAGAATACTATATACAAGAAATACTAGAAAAACTTGATTCAAGAACAAGAAAGCAAGTTTTAATCATGAAAATGCTTATATTAAAATTGCAACATATCTTAATACATTTCTATAAACACATTTCAATTCCAAGTGTGTCATCTGACCTTCAACTAACTTTAGGTTTTTACCTGCATCCGCTTCATCATTTGATGATTGAACGAAAGTCTTTAGACAGACCCATTGCATTGTTTTCTTTAACAAAACTCGTGCTCTTCGCACTTCTTCTTAAACATGAAGAAAAAATCGAAATCAATAAAACATAATTTGATATAACCGAGATAGCCAATTTGCCAGCAAACTGTAGACTCCTCCACAAAATTTGGCTCATAAAAATTAAATATTTGTGTTTCATTTTACGATTGCCTGTTGTCCACATCGAGAGGCATGCCGCCCGCCTTGATTTGATTTATGCACACATATCTCTCTTTTTCTCTATGTGTAAACTCGAAATTTGTTATTGATTCTGTTTGACTAATTTTGTATCGTAAATCAATTTAACTATAAAAAAAAAAAAACAAAAGAAAACAAAACTCAACGGGTTGACCAAAAACAACAAAAAATTAAATTTTCTTTAATGATTTCTAATGAAAAACTCAAATATTTTGAAAGTCCGTCTCAAGAAGAATTATACTGAACCCAAGAGCCAAAGAACTATACCGAACCCAAAGGCCAGGCTAACTAAGTATTCTCTCACAGTTAATTAGCACTTGAGGGTATCTGAAATTCCTTACTATTTAGGAAATTCAAATTCTGTTAGGATTTAATTATTATAATATCAAGGATATCAGAAGACTTGCTATAAAATACATAGATTCAATTTGATAGAAATTTCTGCTTTTTTTTTTTACCAAAAACCAAGACGTAATTTAAGCTATTTTTCATGTAAAAATTCAATTTTATATACGATAAAAATCGAACAAAGTCTTTCGTTATATTTGATATTTTTTATAAACTGGGGTTTTGATATGATTTTCAATTAATTAAAATTGATTTTAATAAGATTTTCGTTTTTAATCAATTTAAAATATATTCAAAAATTTCTGTCACAATGAAAACTAAGTTTTATTAAAAAAATTTTACGTTTTTATCAAACTCTTTGATTAACATAGGAACAATTTTTAAAGATTTACAATGCCCTTACTTGAAATATAAGATAAAAATACAAATAGCCGTCTTTTTCGGTTGACATTTTAGTATTTTAGGGTATTTAATTGATAAAATATTATAATATTTATAAGAAAAGAAATTTTATCATTTATTTTATTTATTTACACTAATTATTAGTTCATATACAGATTTCCCTGTTTCCCTACATTTCTTTTACCTCTAAAATGAGCGGTAAACAAGCGAGAGAGAGAGAGAGAGAGGGAGAAACTCTTTTTCTCGTTTCCATTTTGCATCTGGTTCTTCTTTGCTTGCAGTTTTCAATGAATGTTTGGCATTTCGTTTAAATTTTTTCGCTCCCCCCCCCACCTTTTTCTATAAACATTTAACCGTAATGCAAATGTCAATGCATACACTTACACACACACATACACACATACATGCAGGCAAATGAATAAACACTGACGGAGTACCTACATACATACATACATGCATGTATGTACATACCGATTCCCGGACGCTTTACAATTTATGACCCCCAACAACTCAAAAGAGAGCCACATGTCAAGACGAGACACGGCGATATTATTGACGATATCGACAACGATATCCATTAAGCCCATAAAATCTGTTGGCATGCAATTAACGTTTATTGCCATTGTTGTTAGTTAATCCCCCCCCTTTATATACCACCACTCCTCCCAAAGAGTTAATTTTATTTATTGCATTGAAAAATAAAAAAGAAATAAGAGAATTTTAAAAGAGAAGAAGTTACTACACATACACACATACATACATAAGTACAAATGTATGTATTTGTGGTTATAATACTGCAAAAATATTTTGATTTCTTTTGCCTCCAAACGATCCCAACCCTTTTGGGGCATGTCATCCATGGATTCCACTTCAAATGGGGTGTGGCAATAAAGAAAAAAAACCCGATTTCCTCTCTGTCTCGCTTTCTCACTTGCCAGCCAGTTGGATTGATATTGCTATTGGCAGAGTGATGATGTTGTTGTTGTTGTTGCATTTGTTGCTTGTACTTTTGTTTCAATGCGATTAGATTAGTCGTCCGTTGGAATCAAATAAACGCCCGCCTGTCAATAAGTCACTTCTCTGCATAGAGTCAATGGTAACGGGTTCTATTTTCTATTTCTTTTTTGCCTCCTCCCCATTGAGTTGTTTCAATAATGTTGATATCAAAACGTGGCTAGAAAACAATTTCCCTTATCAACATTAGCTCGTTCTATGTACGTATGTATGTATGTGTCTGTATGTGTCTAAATGATAAGCAACGTCGCTTCGGGGCATATTGATTAAAACAATATAGCCATAAAATCATAAAAATTAGTATTACTTCCAATAAAAACTAAATAGCGACATTTATGGTCAAATCTTTGCAATCATTATTAATGCCAAGAACAAGTAAAGGCAACAAGGTTTTCCAATTATTGACAAAAAGGGATAAATTAAATGTTAAATGTTTATAATAGTTTTTGAATGATATTTCGGAATCAAAAAGTCAAGTAATATTGAGGGTTACAAGTAGTAATTAAATGCCCTTTTATTAATTGGAACAAAAGATTTGTCTTCAAATTGGTTTTTGGTTTTATCTTACTAGGAAGTTTTCAAATCGCAAGTCTTTGAAACTTTGTAAGCAGGTATTATCATAATTTCTGTATTTATACTTTTTTGCTTATTTTCATGGAATAGTATTTTGAACATTTTTCTTTATTTTGTCATTTTTTCAAAGGATCAAATGTTGGAACTTAGTCTGAGTATATTGTTTTTGAGGGATTGTTTGAAAAAGGTTTCCAGATGATCGTGTTAAGTTTTGCAAGTTTAGCAAATGGTATTTCGATTACTGAATAGATAAAAATAGTTAAAAATACTTTAATTTTTAGATTATTTTGATAAAGTTTTACTTCTAGTCTCGATTGAACTGAGAAATTAGAAATTTTGAGTAGCATATAGAAGATTTTGATTAAGCATACCAATTGAGGTCTTTAGCATCAGCATATAAAATAGGTTAGAAAAATCTTATATTAGTATATATACTTTCCAACTGTTTTCATTACTATAAGCCCGAAATTATTATAGTAATCTATAACAACTAATTAAATAGGTAAAAGAGCAAAGAGAAGGCAAGGGGAACGTATAAAAAATTGTCTTTTTTTTTTTTCTTCATTTAGTGGGGCATAAAAATCGAATGCCACCTGACACATTGAGATTTAATATGTCAATATGCACAAAATTTATATTGACGAACATAAATAAAATGAAAAAACAAAAAAAAAAAGAGAATAGGAGAAACAAAAAAAAAAAGTAATATCTATATGCGGACATATAGCCTAGCCTAGATTTATACGATTGTTGCCCAAATGTCTGGTATTAGAATTTTCTGATATTATTATTATTATTATTGTAGTTATTGGAATATCGATGGTTGGATACATTTTGGGGTTGGGTTTTCTCAGCCCCCCCTTTTTTTTCCCCCCGGGGCTAAAATGATAAGCCATTAAAAATGGCCACTAGGTGCAGTCAATGAGGCTTGTGGCCGGCCAGCCGTCGTTGTTGTTGTCGTCGTCTATATGTCGATTCTTATCAGTCATATCAATATTTGCTGACGACAGTTTTACCTCTCTCACCCGTTTCCCGAGTTTGGTTTTGTGTCGAACCAGAAAAAAAAAAAATAAAAATGAAGTTACCCTGTTGATTAGCCCTCAAATTTTCAGTTCATCGCGACATTGGGCATTATATATAGTTGTACCTATTTGTATGTATGTATATATGAGCTCTCCTAATATGATTGACATGCCTGGATTAGCATAGAACCACTCTGCCTGGGCCTATGTCACAGACTTGTTACCATTGTGTCATTTACTTTAGGCTTAGTTAGCCAAACAGAACAGAAATAACACGTAACAAATATTTGTGTGTGTGTCTGTGTGTGTGTGTGCATTGGCATTGATATTGGTTATAATAATTAAACTTTTTGTTAATATTTTGATACCCTTTCAAAGTGTATTACAAAATTAATCTTTAGAGGAAAGTTACTTTGTATTTTTCATTGTGTAGTATATCTAGTAAGGTGGATCTATAAAGAGATCCATTTATTATATAAAAGACAGACATATATCTATATCAAATTTGGGGTTAAGTAAAAGTCAAGGAATTGTTTTTAATCGTGTGTCCAAGCACGTTTCCCATATTTTTGCAATCTATTAAGTTTATTTTTATTTTTTGGATGGTTTTTTTTTTGGTTTTTCCAATTAACTTTTGATATTTTTGCCCTGCCTCAAGTTAATGCCTTATCAGCTCATCCACAAAAAAAAAAAGACCGTGCATACCATCATCAGAATCATTTCCTGTACAGTCATAAACCATGAAAAATGAACGGGCGCTAACATTTTCAGGCCTATAAGCCTTTGGCCAACTTACCAAACCGACGCTCAAATCCAATTGTCAATCAAAATATATTATAAATATACAAAGAAAATTGCAAATATTTAACAAAATGCCATGGATGATGATAATGACGATGATGATGGTGTTGATGATGTGGATGATATATGTCCACCTGCTGGTATCTCACAGTCCCCGGCATAAGTCAAATGATTGACTGGCCAACTGAATGACTGACTGACTGAGTGAAACGTGACACGTTTATAAGAAAAATATTATGATTCGTTTACTTTGGCGATTCTTTTTATGATATTATTTCACCCACCCCCTATATCCCCCTCTCTCACTCTCTCTACATTTACGATGCGCAAGCAAAACAAAAATACAACAGATTTGCCAGTTATACTACCCAATATATATATTGTGGTCGCAATATGGAACCAGCTTAATCGCTTAACAATACAATAAAGTAGCAATAATTATAAAAAACTAAATTAAATGCTGAAAGCCCAGAAATCGTCTCTTACCTACCGTACTTTATATAGGTACTACGAATATATATAGTATTATGACCCATAGCAAATGAATGAATGAATGTATAGAGTGAGGGAGGTAGTGTATATGGGGGGCGGTCTACTAAACTGTTTGAATATGGTATATGATAGGACCATATTTTCTGATTTTTATTTGCAACTTATAATTTTTGATGATTATTAGAACGGAGGTGTGGGGAGTCGGGAGTAGGGAGTAGAATTGTTCATTAGTTTTATGGCACGATGGTTAAAAGAATTCTCCCACTTGCACTTTTCCCCTTTTACACCTCTCTCTCTCTCTCTCTCTCTATGTTGAACGAGTTGCAACGAGTTTACTTTTACTTTGCAAAGATTATTCAAATATTGTTGCACGTTGACCCGAATTTATTTAACCCACTAAGATAACACTAAGAAATTTAAAGGAGAAAGAGAACGTGGCGTTGTTAAGGGAGGGTGGGGGTAAAGAGCAAGCAAACACAAATTGTGTGTTCCTACCTAGCAAAATTTATAGTTCACACCAACAGCAACACAAAATTTATTGCATATTATTTGATTTAATATTTTTATGAAGCACAAATTATCAATAATGAGTTAACAACAAAAAAAAAAGAGTTTAATTGTATTTGATATAATAGATGATAGATATATAGATAGGTACATCGATTGCTTGAAATGCCCTAATTAAAATGTTTATATGGAAATCTTTAACAATCTTTGGAAAACGAAAAACAAAAATGCTGACATCGATATCATTTTGATTTTATCTTGGATGATTTTCATTGTTTCTAAAAATTTTTGTTTTTAAGTCGCAAATCTTTTATTACTTAAAGATTCCAAACACCGATATCACAATGCTAGTGTAGCCGGTCAAAATTCAATTGTAATCAGCAAGGAATTTATATCGTTTTATACTTGACATTGAAATTGATGATTCATTATGGTTAGATTCTAAAAAGAACTCATGTCTTGGACCTGCCATATAGAGAAACAAATAGGTAGTTATTAATATGTAAATATGTAAATATATGGATTGAGTTCACTGGAGCTTAAACCATCCGGCTATTATTACTTATATTTAGTCAATTTGTTTATTGCCTAGTCTAAGGCAGATTGCAAATAAAATATTAATAAATAAAATTATGGTTAGTTCTTATGGAAAACTGAAATTTTAGGTGGTTTTTTTTTTCTATAATGATAGAACTAAAGGTTATAGTTAGTTATCATAATATGATCTGATATAGAATAATACGTTATGATGCAGAATATAGAATAATATGATATGATATAGAATTATAGAATAATATGATATGACATAGAATATAGAAGAATATGATACGATACAGAATATAGAATAATATGATATGATATAGAATGTAGAATAATATGATATGATATAGAATATAGAATAAGTCATATAATTTTCATATCATGATATAGAATATAAAATATAATGATATGATATAGAACAGGGGTGGCCAAACGGTCGAACGCGACTATAAGTCAAGAAGTATGTAATTGGTAGATCCCACAGGGTGTCGTCAGTGAACAGTAGATCTTGGGTCTAATCAAGTTAGCCATCCTTGATATAGAATATGTACATATGTGTAGAATAACAAATTACTCAATTACATTTCTAAAAGAAAGTACATATGTTCATAATAATTCAAGTAAATATTTCCTACCTAATTTTGATTTACTATAAATGATTTTAGCAATATTTTTCTATATATATCCTTGCGTTACATCCTTTGCATCATATGTACATACATATATAATCAAATTTAAACCAAATGCTTTAGTCTTTTATCTTCTGTTTTTTCCAAAAACTTCAAAGATCAACAGCAAACGCTTTCTTTTTATTCAATTTCTTCCTTTCTCCTTTATTTAGGAGATTTTCAAAGTTCGAAATTCAATTTAAAATACTTCTGATATAAAATGTTTGAGTTAAGTTATATTAACTATGAAAGTTAGTATAACAAACAAGGTGATTCTAAATATATGACATACAAACATTCATTCCTAATCGGTACAGACTTCTTTAAGATAAAAAGATAAAGACTTTTTCGTAAGAATTTGAATTTACTTTTAAACTGATAAAGGGTTTTCCCCATAAATACTTTTTGGTTGTAGATTTTTCACTCTTTACTTGGTATATTTTTTTTTTTTTTTGTTGAACTTTTTATTTTGATTAGCTCAAGTTACATGGTTCCAATTTGGTTTTATGAAAAATAATTTCATATATATTAATTAAAAACAAAAATTTTTGAAAAATCTTTTAATTGTAATTCTTAATGATAACCCATCCGCAGAGTTATGCAGCACACCAAATATAGAGGATCTAACTGAATTGCTGGACGCAAGCGGTAGGAGTGGTTACACCTCAATCATTATCTATATATAAATATATTTGAACTTTCTTTGTCTAATTTCCTTTTGCGTTCGATTGCATGTGCGGCTCATAAATGGGCTCCATATCAACATATGTATATATCGTACATATATATCGTATATGCATATAAATTTTATTGCATGCAACATTCAAAATAATTAACGTAAATTTGAAAATAATTTTTGCCTGCCTTTCACACACACACACACACACATAATTATAGAGAGAGAAGGGGACTTGAAGCGGAGTATTTATGACTTTAATGGCGGCGACTCATTCAGGCCATGAGCCCCCCCCCCGTTTTACCAGCCAAATTTTGTGGTCCGATGGCTGCCATTTTAGCCAAATGCCACACCTCCTCCCCTACCATCATGCAGCCGCCGCGCACACCCTTGTCCGCCACTCGCTTTGAGCCATAAAATACCAAAGCCTTTCATAGCTAGCTTAGAGTGACGCTGTTGTTATTGTTGTTGGAGTTGGAGACTCAAACTCAGTCACATGGCTGCCAATGGCGTGTTTGCCATTCCACCAACTCCAACTCCAACTTCATTCTCCCTCTGCCATATTGCCTTTTGCCACATTTGGCCGAGGCACGTAGCAAAAGGCGGCGGCATTCGTTTGTTGCACGCGATCTGATAATATTTCTCTTTTTCTTTTCTCTTTGGCATTTATAATGCTGCGTGCCAGGGCGCGGTTGGGTCCCGGTTCTCCCGGATATATGTAGATGATGAGGGGGAACTTTTGCTTATGTATGTACATATACATGTAGTCGCATACATATGTATGTATGTATATTGTTATGTGCATATGTATGGCATGGCTCATGTTTGACACTGATGTGCGCCATTTTGAATTTTTTGTTAGTTGCTTAATGTGCATGTGTGCGTGCGTGTGTGTGTGTATGTAAGCTTGTTATTTATGGATGCCAACCATAATATACATACATAGATATGTATATATACGAAGGTACATATATACAACTTTCATATATAGCCTTTGTTAAAGAGTTCAAGTCAAGTTTTTTAAGCTCAGACTTCCATTTTCCATTAGCAAAAAATACTTTTTCAAGCATTTCAAACGTCTTTGAAATTTGTTTACAATTTTTTAATATTTATTATAGCTGATAATGTGTTATGTTCCACCATATTTTGGATAATTTCCTTTATTTATTAAGTTAAAAATCGTTTTAGTTTCCCATTTTAAGGTAAGAAAATTATGAAAAACTTTTCATAACTTAAATTTATATTATTCCATATTATATATAGAAATTTATATATAAATTACATATTTCTTTTCATTTTGCAATCCTAAATACAAATCTAAGAACGTATCAATCTTGATATGACTTAATAACAGTTTAAAAACTTCTTCTTTATTATAGAAATCATTTGAAAAAAGTTAAAGAATATATTACAGAAACTATTATCTACAGAAACATCAATATGTTAATATCAGTTTTTGTTGAAGTAGAGCATTATAGTGTCTATATCTATCTGGGATTTTATTCAAGCAGTTTTTTCTATATCTCATAAAATTTGTATATAAAGAACGACTTTTACTTTTTTACTTACAAAATTAAATAGTTTTCGAACCACAACGAAATTAGAATTTCATAAGATTTTTATTGAGTTTTGTAGTCCATAATTGGCATTTCTCAAAACCTTATAAAAGCACCGAATTTTGTTTAGGATTCGATTAGAAATTCTTAATATTTCATTTAAAAATGTAGTTACCTCTAGAATAAAAGATTCTAGAGTTTTGAAATTTAGTTTTGTCAATGAGTTTGGTAAACTATAGAACACAAAACCTTTTCCTAAGCATTGTAAAGTCTTAGAAACACTCAAATATAATAATTATATATAAAAACAACAGCACAGTGATAAGCCAAATATCATTTTACATAGTTAAAAGAACCGAAAGTTTAATTTAAAGTAAAATTAATACCAATTACAAATGAAAAATCTAGTACTAGTACAATGTATAAGAAGTATAAGAGGAGTGTTTATTTAATTGCTTATCCCTCTAAATACTACAAGCATTCCCTATGAGTCCTTTGTTGGACAAGCTCCCACAATAATTTATAATACAATTTTTACTCCCACAACCCCTTTCCGATAGTAAATTTTCCTAGGCCCAAAGAAAACCTAAAAAAAACAAATAAAAAGTAAGAAAAAGGCAACAAAAATAAACGTCAAATCGAATCAAATGATTTTATGATGTAATTTGAGCTAATATTTACGATATAACAGCATCTAAAACAGCAGCAAAATGCCAAATAAATGTTATTGTTATATTGTCGCTTGGGTGGTGAGAGACAAACAACAAACATACAGAAGATACACACACACACACACACATATCCTCATTTATGATGGTCCAAAAAAGGCAAACGAAAATGAAAATCTGTGACTACTTTAAGCTAAACCAACAAAAGAAAAAAGAAAAAAATATACAGAGAAAAATCTCTTCAATGCCAAAAGAAAATTCTCTTGGGTGTCGTTGAGGAAATTGCTCTTGTTTGTTTGTTAGTATTGGTTGGGGGTTAGTGTCAAGAGAAGGGAGAAGAAGAAGGAAACTTTTCATAGACCAGCTTTAATTTTTTTTTTTCCGTTGTTGGTGCAACGAATTTAAATAGATAGAAATATAGAGAACACAGGGACACAGTGGCAGTGGCAGGTATATGTATAAATTGTGCACATCCATAATAAATGTTTCCCAACTGATTTCTCAAAGAGAGACAAGAGAAGAGAAGTTATATGCATAACCAAGTCATGGTGGTCGTTGACAAATTAACACTCAGCAGGATAGATGAAAAGGACATGCTTGTTAGCAACCACCGTAACTAAACGCAATTGTCAAAGATCGGTTTAGCCCTTGTCCTTGGCCAATAATTTGCCCATTGGGAATACAGGCCACATAATTGCTGTCATCTCTCACAGTTTCGGTCTTTAACAACAGCTGTTTGAAATGAGTGGAAAACCAACTACTACTTACCTTCTTTTTTTTTCTTCTCTAAAATAGAAAAGAAATAAATACCCTCACGTGCTCAACTTTGCTCTCAATATTATATAATCACCTTTTAAGTCAACTGTCTCTCTATTGCCAATTTTGTTTGCACAATTCGCTTTGTCGGCAATGAAAGCCATAAACCATTTGACTTTACTGAAAAGGGTTTCTATTTGAAGAACTGACTTATTTATATATATATATATATGTATTTGTATACACAAAGTTGTGAATTATTACACTGAAAAAGATATATGTGACAAGAGATTATTATTTATTATCGATCGGTAGAGAGTCTATGTAGACAATTTTATAATCGTGCAAAGTCAAAAAGAAAAAAAAATTATGATTACAATAATTTTACTCACATTTCATTGAGGGAAATGAAGATAAACAATTTCACTGATTTGTTTGCCTATTTTGAATCGTAATTAGAAAATTGCAGAGAATTATTTGTATGGAAAACATTTTCAAATCTTTCTGATTAACAAATTTTAACTGTAGTTTTTAACTTCTTTCTAAACTATCATTTAATTTGTATTAAATGTTTTCAGCTTTAACAATTCCAATTTAGTATAAGCTACTAAAAAAGAGTTCTATTATATGTCAATAAAATTTGGTGTTGTTTTTCCAAAAAAGTGCTAAATATTATAGTTCTTAAAGTTTTACAAATGATTAAACCTCTAATCCGCATTTACTCTAAGTAAATCGTTATTAAAACAAATCTAAGAATTGTATGTATATCAGATATATATATTTTATATCAATTTTCAAAATAATCTTCCGTCTTTTGTTTCTGATTCGTCTTAAATCAATTTTACTTCAACTTAAATGATTTTAAACTTGATACAAATTATCAACTTATACTTATAATTGGAAAAAAAACTTAAAGTCATCTTGCTTTTAAACCAATTACTTGTTTGCATTAGTTTCAAAATCGCAATACTTTTGTCTTAGCTTCCAAAAAGTCAGTAAAAAGTCAATTCCTAAGCATTCAGCTTGATCATTTGCTTTTAGGCCTAATGTATTTTTCTATATATCAATCGAAAATTTTGTGTACAGTGAAGGATCGATGGAAGTCAAACAGTTCCTAGGCCTGGAATTATTGCCTGCACTCGATGGGCAAACGAACAGCCATTAAAGCTTATCGACAAAGCCCTCCCCCCCCACCAACAGACCAACTGGGAAACTTCGATTTCAAACAAACTGTATGATATAGCTTCAGTCATATATTGATATAGACCTCAACTGGGATTAGTAGAGTGCGTGGAGTTGTGTTTCTTTTGGTCTTAAAAGTACTAATATCGTCTATGTATTTCACTCTTTTTGTAATTTACCGACAAACTAATCTATCATTAAGGTAATCAAACAGAAACTCCAATAGCTCCCCGGGGCCTCCCTCCATATTACAGCAAGCATGTGGTAGAGTTTCAAATCAATTACAATTACAACTCATATGTTGAGAGGGGGGCGGAGAAAGATCTTTCTTTATATAGGGATATATATATATAAATTACGTGCGCTTATAATGACGGCCTAGCCTCAGTGACAAAAGTCATAAAAAATGTCGCACCTAGCTAATAAAAATTATACCTAAATATTAAATATCTTTTTTGGAGCGCCAAAAATATATACGAGTGGGAATTGTACAGATTTAAAAACTTGTATAAATTTCATTGCGAAAATTTACTTGGGATCAAAATATTGTAGTTGTTTATTAAAATGACTATGTTATAATTTCGAGGATAATCTACATAAACACACACTCATCTATGTATATCTCTCTCTCTATCTTATCTCTAAGATTTCGTTTCTTTTAGAGGCTGATGATGATAATGATGATGATGTGTTCATCTGATGGGTGTTGTTATTACTATGCCTGATATTTGTATAGAGCTCTTTGGGTCTCAGACAACAGACAGTTTAGATACTTAGCTTTTTAGCCTGGTTTTGTTGCCTTTTATTATGTATGCCAACAAGTTGACAATAAAACACTCGGTATAGTTACTTTTATATATGGTCTATACAATTTATTAGATTATGGTCTTGAAGGTCAGATTCAGCTCGGGCACGGCCCCGTCCCAAAAGAACTCTATGTTGTGCGTAACTCTCTTTCACTGTGTGTGTGTGTGTGTGTACTAGATTGGCTAATTCTAAAGTTTGTTGTTTGTTGACTCAACGTGTGTGTGCTAAGGTGTGAGAAATTGGAACTGAAAGTGGTAACTAGATAAAGCATTGAAATTGTTGTAGGCATAGCAATAGATAAACCCTACACACACACACACACTGATCTCCCACACTGTAGTTCTAAATGATTCCCATTTTTTAAGTATATAAAATTTTTAAAGACTTTTGTTAGTATATAAAGTGAAAATTCTGTTGTCTTATTGACTAGAATATTTGAAAAATATATTATTAAAATTTTTTTTAAAAATATTTATAAATTTTCAAGTTTGATAACTAAGATATACAAGTTTATATATCACTTTTAGACTTAATAAATTCTAAAAAAAAAATCTATTGGAAAAGATATATTTAGGTACTTTTATAGTCATATAAACCAATTCCATATGGATTATATACTTTTCAAATATTTTGAATAATATTCTAATGTTCATTGACCCTTCCAAAGACCCTTTCATTCATCATCATAAACATAACTAACTCTTTTTTAACCTAATCTCAACAACTTGTTCTTAATTTAATTTACCTCAAATTGCGAAATACAATGAAGAAAAGAAGGAAAAAACACTCTTAAGTATATTTTCTTTTCTACAATTTACTTAGCCAAAATCCCACCCCTTATTTAAGTTGATAATTTTAGTTGATTACAAATATTTGTATACTTCCTCTTCAACGTCTAGTTTATGTGCTACTATATGGCTATCATTAACCATGCCCCCATTCAGTTTGGGCGGGAACACGCGCAACAAAATTATAAAATTGCAAAGCAGACGACTAAACACAATTTCTAGATTTATCATTTGAAAGGCTTCTTTTTTTTTTTGAGAGAGAGATTATGAAGCTTGGAGGCCGAGAAGGGTTTGTGGCTTCATTTTTTTTTTATTTCAGTATTTAGTTTTTCATGATTGTCATTTTTTTTTATTCTTTCTTTCTGTACGATTGCCACATTAGACTAAGTAAACGAAGTGAGACAAGCAACAATTCTAGAGCAATAAATTCACGTCTAAACAAAAGTGTAAAAAATAAATAGAATGAATGTACTCAGAGTGTAGATTGAGATAAGCTAAGGAGAAGCAACGTTAGTAAAATGGGTATAATATATATGTATATATATATATATATATTTGGTTTACTTGCCAGCTGAATGAATTAATTTGGAATACTTATATTGTATAAATAGCTAAAACCAAACCAGACAGTCGTAATCAATGGTCAATTGTACTTTCAAGTGATTTTTCCTGTGTATTTTTCGACTGCAATCTAAGAGTAACTTGAACAATTTGATTATTGAAAATTTTTATTATTAAAAAAACAAATTCTCTCATAGAATGCTAGTTAAATAGTTGTATATTTAAAATATTTACCATAACGTTTTTAAATTTTAGAATGTTTGAAATTGGAACAGCTTCGAAACTCTGAACTCTTTTTTAAACTGTTTTGTAGATTTGATATTAAAATGATTTCAAATATTTCATTACAAAAGAAGAATAATTTTATCTATTTTTTTTTATGTTCTATATATCTCTTATATAGAACAGACTTAGACTTGTCTTATCGAAAACCAATGTATATTAAATTCATTTGAAATATTTGTTGACAAAGAAAAAATAATTGAATAAATTTTGTGATCCACGAAAACAAAGGAGCAATAATAAAATATTATATTTCTTTAATATTTTGTGATCCAGGACTTCAATGGAGCAATAGTTGAATAAATTTCTTTAATAATCGATCTAACTATATATCTTATGGGTCTTAGAGAGAATCAATCTATATTTAATTGTCGAAAACAAAGAAAAAGTTTTAAATATTAAACAAAATTCTTTGATATAAAGTTTAGATGAATATTCTCAATATTTTAAAGTAGCTGCAATGAGACATATACATATATTTTTTTTATAGTAAAATCAACTGAAAAATTGTATAGATCCACAAAACCTTTAGATCAATTTAACAAATAAATAAAGAAAATTAATAATACTAATAAATAATAATGTATAGTAGATGAAATATCTTTTAAAAGAATCAATTATGAACAAACATATATAAAGAGTCAGCTAACATAGATTCCTCTTCTTAACTACATATAGTATCAAAAAAACTCCTTTTCAATTTACAAAAATTATCGAAATATTGTAATATCATAATTTTCTCAGATCATATATCTTGGTATATCTCTTGTTGGTAGAGCATTTTTAAGGTCTTTAACACCTACGCTGCTTTGCACTCCTTTGCTTTGCTTTACTTTGCTTTCGCTTGGTGCGTGTCGCGTTCTTTCTCTCTTTTTCTTCTACTTCGTGGTTGAACTTTATCATCTGTAAAAATATTTGTTTATTTGCTTGTTTGCTTGATTTTAATTGTGAGTGTATATATAGATATAGATGTACATACCCTCCACATATACATTTAAGTGAAAAAGAAAAAAAAATTAGAGCAAAATCCCAAAAAGAAACAGAAATCTGTTTGCATTTCTAGAATCTAGAATCTAGATGATAGAATCATTTGAACATTTCTCTGTCTTTTTCTTCTACCTTTTTGTTTTTTATGTATTTTGTATTTTTCTTGGTTTTTATCACGTAGGCAACTGTGGCATGATCTTATGGCCTTTTTCATGCCTTTTGGTAAAAGTTCTCTTGTCATTTTATTTGAATTTTGATTGACTAATTGCGCAGCACAACAAGCGCCAGTCATAAGTAAAGGCAATGTGAGAAAGGTGAGGTGAAGTGCACTTCCATACGAATTTTCCTTTTTTTTTCTTTTTCATGTTTACCGCCTGGTTTTTTTTTCGTTTTACAAGTATTTTTTGATCATGGGATACTCGGGCATCATCGTCACTGGCTGACTTTCCCTATCATAATTCAAATATTGTCATCTATTATGATGTTGATGTGCTCTCTTTGGAAGACCTGACTGACGCCAGTCACTCACATCGGGGGTTTGCCTTGCCAGCAGGTGGCGGCAAGCAAAGTGATCATCAAAAGCTGACGACAAAAGTTTGCATACCCACATGATCTCTTGTTGGCAGGGAACTAACTTAACTTACGTCTAAATATTTCGTCATTCTTAATAATTTGCTTGATAACTTTTTTTTGTCCACTTTACGAAATGAAATGATTTATTATTCATTCATTAAACTAAAACCTTAATCTAACATTGTTTCATGAGCATGAACATTTGCGTAGATATCTCAACTGATATTTAGGATAAGAATATTTGATTTCTATTTCAATATAATTAATATAGATCTTTTATTATATGCATGAACTGAACAATTCCCAAAAGTATATTGAAATTAACCTCCGTTTTATTTCCTTTCATTTTAGGTAAAACCCGCACCAAGGATAAATATCGTGTGGTTTATACCGATTTTCAGCGTCTGGAATTGGAAAAGGAATATTGCACGTCACGTTATATAACCATACGCCGTAAAAGTGAATTGGCCCAAACATTGGCCCTTTCGGAGCGTCAAGTGAAAATCTGGTTCCAAAATCGTCGGGCCAAGGAACGTAAACAGAATAAAAAGGGTAGCGATCCAAATGTTATGGCCGGTGTACAACATACGGATTATAGTCAACTTTTGGATAGCAAGACAAAATTGGAGCCAAGTTTACATTTGCAGCATACGTTGCATTCAATGAATCCCATGGCCATGAACATACCTGCCATGCGTTTGCATCCACATTTGACGGCGCACAGTCATTTGGCAGCAGCTGCGGCACATTCACATCAATTGCAACATAGTGCGGCAGTTGGTGGTGTTGGACCACTTTCTATGTGACCACCAGATTATGGAGTCGATGTACACTATAATAATACCAACAACAACAACAATAACAACAGCATCAATAGTAACAAAAGCAACAACAACCATAATAGCAACAACAGCTACATGGAGCAAGAGCAACAAACATCTTTGGGTTTTAGTGTTGCTCTCACAACATGTCCTAGTGATTTGGCAGTGGATTTGGCTTAGGATTAACAATACACTTAATCCTGACGAGACCCAACAGTCAGACTGTGGGGGTACTCATAAAGAACTTAAATAAGGGGCAAAAAGGGAGTCGTTGAATATTGCACGTTGTTAATTTTTGTGATTGTATATTCGAAACGTCCTGATTATTGCCTCATTTTTATTTTAACCCAATATCTAACCAACCCCAGAGTGGGCTAGATGATATGTATGTATATGTATATGAAAGCCATTTCCCTCTCAGAAAACATATTTCCAGTATGATGTATAACTGTAGAAATATAACTATATTATTTGTCAACTTTGTATATGTATAATTGTTTTTTGTTTAGAATCATTATTAAGAATTGAATCTAGTTTTTTAAGTTGCCCAAGAAAAACAAAATCTTTTTTAGCCGTCCCCTCCAATTTAAACTAGAAAATAGACAACAAAAAAACAAAAACAAAAAGAAAAGAAATACAAATTGCAAGAAGACATTAACTATAAACACGTTCTAACTTAATTTAGTTAAACGAAAAATTTGCACACAAATTCCATGTAAATATATATTATATTTTTAACCAAAATTCGATTGCAAGTGAGATGAAGTTTTAACGTTTATTACTTTTATATATGTAATAACAATTAGTTTAAGTCTAAAACAATACAAATTCATCTATTGAACAATTAATTATTAAATAAAAAAAACACACACACACAAATCAAAAGCAACAAACACAAATCACTTTCTGCCTACAAAATTTCTAAAAAAAAAAAAAACAAATTCTAGATATCTAAACATCTATACATACATATATATGTACATATGTATGTATGTAAAATGTTAATGTAGTAATTTTTTAGTTCAATTATGGCGGCTATTAA
This sequence comes from Drosophila austrosaltans, assembly GCA_035045865.1. Classification (NCBI taxonomy): domain Eukaryota; kingdom Metazoa; phylum Arthropoda; class Insecta; order Diptera; family Drosophilidae; genus Drosophila; species Drosophila austrosaltans. The sequence continues at coordinate 3,769,600 of JAWNOQ010000083.1, forward strand.
TTTATGTGAAATGTATTAGTATGTGCTTAGCTATTTAAATAAAACACAAAATATTAAACAAACAAAACAAAACTCCAAAATGATGAATTAATTAAAGGTTTATTTTAAATTTGGGAAACTTGCAACTGGCAAAGATGTTTTGATATTGATCTATGAACTTATTTCCTTTTCTAATAAGGCTATTTTTAGGGATATCAAAAGGAATACCATACTTTCATTTTTTAACGGATATTAGGTTATCGAAAGGTATTAAAAAGAGCATACTATATTTTCATTTTTAAACGGAATAGAACGGTATCCAGAAATCATGTGGAGCGTTTTGAATAATCCTAATTTTAGAAAATGGAAATTTATCTTTAGATATGATATCGAATCTTTTGTAGAATTTCATATATTGAGGTTCTATAGCTTCTTAAACAAAACCTGAATAACGAATCGATTGGTAGTGGTATCGATCCTGTATAGACAAGAGATATTTGTAAACACAATTCCGTTTTGATGAAATTCAATGGTCTAGGTTTTTATACCATGTACTCGTAAGGTAAAAGGGTATACTAAAGTCGCTTAAATGTATGTAACAGGCAGAAGGAAGCGTTTCCGACCCCATAAAGTATATATATTCTTGATCAGCATCAACAGTCGAGTCGATTGAGACATGTCCGTCAGTCCGTCTGTCCGTATGAACACCAAGATCTCAGAGGCTATAAGAGCTAGAGCTACCAAATTTGGTGTGAACATCCGTCTTATGCCTAGGCAGATCAAGTTTGTTTCAAATTTTAGCCACGACCACTACCGCCCCCGCAAATGAAAAAAACAATTTTTAAAATGAATTTACTAGAGCTGTATTAATGATATCTTTCTTTCTTATTTGGTAGACCTAATTATATAGTCAAACTGCACTAACTGACCAAATTACATTCAAATCGAACAATAAACGTGGGAGATATAGCCATTTGCATTTTGTACTGAATTGCCAAGGCGACATTGGCTGATATGAAAGAGCGAGATAGCATGCGTTAGCTATTGCTGCATGTTAAAGGGAATTTCGTTTTGAATTGATGGCAATTTCAAGGGTGTTCAAACATTTGTCTAGTGCCTACACAAATTAAGATAGTTTAAAATTTTTGCCACGCCCACTTTCACATCAATCACATTCTTCTTTGGCACACTTAACAATATGGCCAAAATGCATCATCTGACCAAATTTAATCGGACAATGAAAATCGTAGATGTACGAATGTGCATTTTGAACTGAATGGCCAAGGCGACATTGGCTGACAAGAGTGAGCGAGATAGCATGCGGTAGCTGCTGCTGCATGTTAAAAGGAATTTTGAATTAAGTTGATGCCGATCTTGATTTAATATAACTAGTTGGTACAGGGTATACTCAATGTCGGCAGGGACGACTTGCTTGCTTCATTTTAATTTGTTTTTTGGATATTCAAAATGCACAATTAAGGATCTAAAATTGCAGAAATTACATTTTCAAGCAAAGATACAAAGATTTTCAAACATTAAAACGTTTCTCCATTGACTTTAACCTTTTACTGATAATAATAAATAGATTTTCAATATGGATAATTATTGCATAAAAATTATTACTTCAACTATGGAAATTTAATGGTTTTTATTGTTCTTCGAAAATTTTGAAAATATCAGTTTATCTTGCCTGAATAAATAGATTCAGCGATGACTTTTTAATATTTAAATATGTATTATTAGAACGAATCAAAGAATTTAAGAATTGATTTCTAAGAAAGTTTTCGTTTGAAGAATCATTCAAATCAATCAAATGTCATTCTATTAGGAAATTGTTTTGTTCTACTATATTCTTTTGGTTTAGCATGTTGTTGATCGATTCAGAATTTATTTAAGCCAAATGACGTAGTATTTAACGTGTTTACATTAAAATAAACACCACTAAAATAAAATTAGAATCAAGCTAAATATATTAACAATCGGTTTCTAAATATCTATTTATGAAAATGTTCCTCTATTGCTCTAGGGTTCAGTATATTCCCCTGTTGTCAAGGGTTGGCCCATAGCTATGCTCCACCTACAACCTGTTTCCCTTCAGCCATTCTCGTTGCGTCTCGCTCGGCAACTGTTGTTAGCTCCCTTACACAGACGAAACTCATAGGTCCACTTAACATGGCCATAAGCGACATTTTGTACATACTTGTTTTTGATGGCCTTAATAGTAAATTGACGAAAAATTCAACTTTTTTTAAAGACCTTGTTTACTTAACAATTAAAATTAAAACTAAGGTTATTTTATGGGTAATGATTTTATTTGAAGGAAGTTCATGGCTCTAATGGGAATTGTAATGCATTAACACAAACATTATAAAAGAGATTCCTCATTTGTAGAGATCTTGGGAGATATTAATGATCATCAGGAATCGAAATCCATAAAAATTGAGAACTTGACAGGGTGCTTCAAATTCGCAAAAGACCTAATAAGGTCTTTTTTTTAAAAAATTATGAGAGCTACATGTAGTAGTTAAATTCACTATACATACAGCTTATTATACATTCGATGAAATAAGCCAAAGATCCAAAATACTATTGCCCCGAAATCAAAACACAACAAAAATGAAGCAAGCAAGTCGTCCCTGTCGACATTGAGTATACCCTGTGCCAATTAGTTATATTAAATAAAATATAATATCCTCGAAATCGCCATCAATTTCATACAAAATTCTCCTTAACCTGCAGTAACAGCGAACACATGCTGTCTCGCTCTTTCTTATCTGCCAATGTCGCCTTGGCAATTCAGTGCAAAACTCAGATAGGTATATCTCCGATACTTATTGTACGATTTGAACAAAATTTAGTCAGGTGGAGCAGTTTGGGTAGTTAATTAGGTGTACCAAGTAAGAATACGATATTTTTAATACAGCGCTAGTAATTCGTTTTCACGATTTGCGGGGGCGGAAGTGGGCGTAGCTGAAATTGAAACAAGCTTGATCTGTATTTGCATTAGACGCATGTTCACACCAAATTTGGTGGCTCTAGCTCTTATAGTCTCCAAGATCTAGGATTATGTTCATACGGACAGACGAACATGTCTCAATCGACTCGGCTGTTGATGATGATCAAGAATATATATACTTCATGGGGTCGGAAACGCTTCCTTCTGCCTGTTACATACATTTAAGCGACTTTAGTATACCCTTTTACCCTATGGGTACAAAATATAAAAATAGTATCAAAAATTACACCCTTAAAAGGATCAAATTTATTTCAAAAACAGTTTCTTGACAAAGGCAGATACTCCAAATTGCTTCTGCCAATATATTTTAAAAATCGCCTCAAATTAACTGTCTTGGGATGTTAATGAATAAAAATATGATTAGTTTTCTGAAATAAGACAAATAAGTTGATCAACAACAATATAAGAAAATTTGACATAATTTTCATCAATTTACGTAAAGACGACTAAACAAAAGTGTTAATAGAATTAAGGCTATGCCATAGATGACTCATTATAAAATATTAAAAATTAGGAAAGCAAAACAAGTTTTGACTATGCAGATTTTTTATACACTTACGATACTTTGAAAAAGAAGAGAATTAACTTTTCTTTAAGGATTTCCACTTTAAGCAGAATTTCAAGACTTTACTCGTTTTTATAACCTGTACCCATAGGATAAAAGTGTATGTATATTAAAATCGCCAAAATGTATGTAACAGGCAGAAATATACATTTCCAACCCCATAAAGTATATATGCATATTCTTGATCAGCATCACTAGCCGAGTCGTTTGAGACATGTCCGACTGTCCGTTTGTGTGTCCGGATGAATATTGAGATCTTGGTGACTACAAGAGGTAGAGGTACCAAATTTGGTTTATAGATCCTTCTAGTGTATACGCAGGTCAAGTTTATTTCAAATTTGTGCTACGCCCACTTTTGCCGCCTTAATTTAAAAAAAAACGTATAACTAAAGCCACATTGAAAGCATCGAATTCTTTTTTGGCACATCTAATAATATAGCCAAAATGCACCTGGCGACCAAATTTAGTCGAAATCGGACAATAAACATCGGAGGTACACGAATATGAGTTTTGTACAAGGCAGGCAGGAGTGAGCGAGACAGCATGCGCTCGCTGTTGCTGCATGTCAGGCGAGTTTTATATATTGGATTTCTGGCGATTTTGAGAGTTTTTGCCTACATTAAATAGCTCTACTTGGTACAGGGTATAATCAACGTCGGCAAGGACGACGTGCTTGCTTTATTACTACTAATTTTTTGAAGAAACTTAAATTGAAAGTAAGTTGCTCTCATTTCCAGCGTCATTGCTTTAAGTATAGTTAATCTTGTTAATCAAAAGTATTTACATAAAAATGTATAGTATATATATTTGCTAAAACCAAGTTGTAAATAAAATAGTTAATACTTTGTACATTCGCATTAAAAGAGTAAAATAAATGTGCATAGAATTAACCATCATATAAATTTGTGTACTTGTAGAAAAAAAAAAAAAAAACTATTCCCTCCCCCTTGAAAAATACACGTTCTAAAGTACCTTCGTAACCAAGTGGGGGACTCTTAAGCAATTGATTTATTATACATATGCCGGCGATTAGCAAAAATCGGAAATGTCAAAGTCAAAACAAGAATATGTATGGAAAATATACAACCTGTCCAGATTTCTCTGATACACATCACACCAAGAAATAAAATTTTGAAATTGAACCGAATCGAGACGTTTTCAGATTAAACACTTCTTCGGTTCTACCCCCAGTGTGTGTGTTTGTTAACCAAGAAAATATTTTGACTTTTGTGTGTAAGTGAGAGAGAAAGACCAGAGAGTGCAAAAACAGGCCAAAAAAGAAACAAGCAGAGTTACTCAGATAAAGGAAGTGAGCGGATACATTTTCACACCTACATGCTAAAAAAAAAAAAAAAAATAAAAAGAAGCGATACTGAAAATACAGAGACAAACGGGAATTTTGGTAACGCATTGCGGCGAGTCTGTTTGCATTTGTTCGTTACGCCAAATGCACAAAATTTTCTTGATATTTAAGCAGAATTCACTTTAAAAAATTTACTCTTTTTGGTGTTGCTGTCGTTGTTGTTGTTGTTATTGTTGAGTAACCCGTTCGGACTTACATAAAAATTCGTTAAAGGAAAAGTCGCTGGCCTTTGGTCACTCATCTGCAACGAAATGTTTGACTTTTTGCCGACTTTTGAGATACATTTTTTTCATGTTTGTTTGTGTATTTTGGTCCCCCCCCATCCCCCTCTTCACCCGGCTACTGGCATTACACATGCCAATGCCAATTACAGGGAATTCACAGCTTATGTTTTGCATCCGCCATTTTGTGGCATAACTATAAGTATTTTCTTTTTTTTGGACATTCTCAAAAATGGTTTTTGTAACCAGCAGCCATTTCTATTCCATGCGATCCTATCCAATTGATTTATGACAACTGTAATTTTTTCTTGTTGTATAGAGTGAGAGATAGGAGAGAGGAAACTCTTAAGAAATGACTGAATGCATTTGGCGTTGCCCCCTTTTGGGAATGCAATGGAATGGAATGGAATGGGATGCGATGAGAATGGGGGCAATAAAATGTATGAAATGATCTTTTTAAGATCACTCACGAACGGAAAAACTTTTATGATATGAACAAATACACGGAAAGAATAACTGGCTGAAAAGATGGAAGTTTAATGTAAATTTAAATAAGATCAAAAATATATACATCTACATACATAATATATGCAACATAAATATTTAAAGTGGTTTTATAAAAATTTCTTTGACTTTAACGCATTTTAAAATCAATAATGACTTAAAATACTATTAAAAGCAAATAAAAATCCTAAATGCAAATAACTGCAGTCAATTGGAAGAAGATTTAGAAGTATAAAGATTTACTGGACCAACACTAAATCTTATTTTATCCTTAATCTGTTCTTTCTTAGACTAAGTCCTAGTTAGATTTATGTATTCACTCATTTGGATTAGTTCATTTGAACAAAGCTAAAAGTCGGCCAAACTGTTGTGATTGTTAAAAACTTATGCTAATTATATTAAAAATTTTCGATGTTTTTTAATGATATTCACAACTTGGATTAACGTGGAAAAAGTAAATTTAATCGGGTCAAAATGGAAAAGAGTTGTTTTGAAATATATTTGAGTGCCTGTGAGGAAATGTTGTTTTAAAACGGCAAATAAAAACAGTCATCTTTGAAATAGATCAAAAACTTATAAATTCTTATAAATGTGCCTCCACCTATTTTCATTGAGATTTGGTATATATACCTATACATATGTATATATATCTATATATAGAAGATAAAGGCACCTTTAGCTAGCAGCTTATAGTCCTTGAATTGTACCAGATTGGACAGAAAGGTACAACTTGTTAAAAGGTTTAAAATACGAAAAAGAATCCTAAATTGATAACTTAAAAACTTCTTCAAAATAGTTTCTATTTTTTTTTAGTTTTTAGATTCGTAGGATTAATTTAAATAGCAAACAAAAACTAAAAAATTGAATAAAAATGGCTTTCTTGTTTCTCAAAATATAACCCCTGATGATCAATACGAGTAAAGTTTGTAAAAGTTAAAAAATGTTAATCTCTTTACTGCACTTCTATCAACTATATATTTCTCTCAGTGTACTTCCAGTTATGGCTGCTGCTGTTATTGTCTGTCCCAATACCCCCTGCCTTCCGTTGCACACTCTGCATCTGTAGCTGTATCTTAATTGGCACCCATAGAGGATCAGCAGCAGCAGCAAGAGCGACCCCTAGAATCTTGGATTTGGACTCGGACTTTGGTATTATGCCCAATCATCGTAACTTCTGCTTACAGCTGCCCCATTGTCGTCTTCGTTTTCGACGTCTTTGAGGCGCGGCATGGCCAATAAAAGTTTATGGCACACCAAAAAACTGAAAAAAGAGAAGAGGAGAAATAAAGTAACACAACAACGTTCGAAATTCGAACTTGATCGTTTGATCCATTGGCTTCTCTGATCTTCTGGTGGTTAGCTGGCTGCCCTGTGTCATGCTGTTTTCGGTATGTCTCTATTAGTGGGACGACAATGGACAATGGGACAACACCAACGATATCAACGAGGCGAGGCAGCAGCATCCCCAATGCAAAAGATAATAAATTTTATGCCATATCGGTATATATATAGATATATATACTATATACATACATACGTATGTGTTTGCTTTTATGCATTTATTGCTGTGAAAAAATGTTAATTCTGTTCGTTATACTTATTTTTTTTGTTTTTTTTTTTAGCTTTTCCATTTTGTTATCCATTTGTCCATCAATTCGATTTCTTCTTCATCTCAGTTAACTCCTACAAGTCGGTTTATACATAGTTGAGACTATTTTTTCTTTTTGGTCGATGACTGGATTCGTTTCGTATATATATTTGTAGTATGTATTAATTGGTTGGGGGGCTATAAATCGGGAAGTAAGTATCATAAATCAATCGACTTGAAAGTGGCAGAAGATGAGAAAAAAAAAAAAATGAAGCTTGGTGAAAATTAAGAAAGATTCTTTTTCAAATTGGAAAGGTTTTTTTTTTTTTTTTAAGTTTATTTTATATTTGTAATCTGTCGTTAGACAATATACAAATTGTTTGAGAAATAAGATTGACAGAATTAGTATTGGAGCCAGGCGCTTGTGACTGACGCCAATTTTAGTTAAATCCTTGAGCTCTACCAGTCAGCTTGTGGCCTGAATGGGAGATCAAGTTGGTGGTTTCTTTTAAGTCTCCCGATCTGTTGATTATTGTCCAGGCGATTAAGTACCAGATAGTTTTCATGGTTGTCAAGTCGCTCGCAATAACAGTCGCTCAGTCTTTGGATCTCCGACTTTATAAAGGGCATCTCCAGGTCTCTATGTATGGTAGAGGTTCTAACAAACCACGGAGCATTCACGAACCTGTGTTTTTTTGCTCCCAATGTGGGCTTTCCAATTGAGTCGTCTGTCTAGTATGTTTCCGAAATATTTAACTGTCTGTTGGACTGTTGGCAGAGGTGTGCCATTTAGGCAAACTGAGGGGCAATTTTGTCGGCGTGTTGAAAATGTGATGTGTGCTGACTTTTGACAGCAATGTTCCATCTTGTAAGCCAGGGCTCAAGAATATTTAATTGTTCTTGAATAATCTCAGACGCTTCAATTGGGTCTGTTAACGTAGCTACAAATGCAATGGAAGCAATGGATAGGATCCAATGGATTGGATGCAATGGATTGGACCAATGGATGGGACCAATGGATTGGATTTTTTGTAAATATTTATAATTACTATGAAAAATTGTCTACGTGGAATTGTTTATCATTACTATTTTACTTATAGTTTCCAATGGATTGGACATTATTTTTTTCTTTTTATTCAAATTCATCCGATTGCATTCAAATTCATCCGATTGTCAAATCCATTGGGTCCAATCCATTGCATCCAATTCATTGGCTCCAATCCATTAGGTCCAATCCATTGGATCCAATCCATTGGATGCAATCCATTGGTCCAACATCGAGATCCTCAAAAAAGATTCCAAAACAAATTACTACCTAGGTTCGTGAATGCTCCGTGGTATTTCGACCGCATAGTGACTCAATTTCTAGCGTAATAAAAGAAATCTTCAATAGCATTTTAAACACTTTTATTTAATATTTTTAAAGAAAAAATTTATTAAGATTTGTCCTATGATTTCTGTTTTCTTTTCCCATTATTATAAAGACAAATTGGAAATGTTCAAATCTTTTTCTTTTCAAGAAAAACTCTTTTAAGAAAAAATATATATATGTATATAATAAATTTATATCTATCTCAGCTGACTTGTTCAAATTCGATCCGGTTTCTGTTGAGTTATTTCAAGTTCAGTTAGATCGATACAGACAACCGCCTGGAGACAATTTTATCCATTGTATGTGCGGGTGTTTGATTAACACAATATTTTCATGTGTTTTGTTTTTTTTTTTATGGAAATTTAGCAACAAGTTTTTATTAGTGACCATGCACTAATTAAACTCTGTCGTTTTTTCTAGCATTTGTCACTCAAATGCGACCGCAGGAAAGAAAAAAAACACAAACACAACAAATAAGCAACAACTACAATTCTGCTACTCTGTGGAGCAGTAGATCATAAAAGCCGCTAAAAGGTGTGGGCGCCTTTACCTATATACACATACAACTGAAACGACAAAAACAATTCGGCGTTTGATTTGTTGATTGAATTGATTAGCAGCTCGAGATTCCAGTGTGTTGAGGTTGAGGGTGTAATTAATCACAGGAATCAGCATAGAAGAGAAAAAACAAAAACAAAAAAGAAAACAAAAGTTCGTCATTTGACACAAGTGCTAAACACGCTAATAAAACAAATTGAAAGTGTGTTGTGTTGGGAGTGAATATCAATTTTAATATGTTTTTCTGATTTTGCGATTTAATTTAAATAGTTTTGTATATAAAAAATACAAGAAAAGTACTTAAGATGGTTTTTTAAGGTGTCTTTTTTTTTGCGCTGAGTCCAAGCAACGATCAACTTTTAAATCATTTGAAATGGAATCACGCTAAACAAAGCTTACTCGACATTAAAACAACATAAAATCAAAATGCAATTTGATACATTAGTTTTGTTTTAAATATTTTGTAACCAAAATACTAAAATCAAAATTAAGAAGCATTTTAAAATGGCGCTTTTAAATTTTAAATTGCCGCCAAAATCATTTGCGATTATTTTAAAACTGACATAAACTTTATCGATGTTAAAAAATTTAACAGCATCATTTGCGAGTTAGTTAAAATGTCTATCGATAACATTCGATTCACATGCGACACCTTGTGGAAAGTTCGTGGCGCCCCCTAGCATTTGGAATTGGATTTTTTGCTTGTCATTTCAACAAAACAAACGGAGAAGTCTGCCGAATTTTTAGAAAATTCTAAAAAATAATTAATAAAATGGTAAGTTCTTCATTTTATTCAATTATAAAAATTACTTGAAACCCATTATGAACGTTTTTCAGCATCTGCAATCTTTGAAAGTTCAGCCCACTGAGGTTGCCGTCCTAAAGGCCTCCGGACGTGCTCCTATGCCCACTGATGCCAATTGCTTCAACCAATTGGCTCATGTGCATCGTCTTCGTGATTCAGAACTAAATTATAATGAACACCAGTACAACCTAAACATGCAAATCCTGCGCAACCGTGAGGGACTTTATGCCCCTCTAAGAATGGGCATGGATCGCTTTGCGGCACGCCAAGTGGGACGACTGCCTTTCCTGGAGTCCAGGTAAGCACAATAAATAAATCAAATTTGGTCCCTTGGACTCACATTATTTTTGTTCAGCAATCTTATGGACGATGTTCTGACTGGAAGATGCGATACAATTGGTTTTGAGGACTTTCTGAACTTACCCGAAAACAGTGAACATATGCGTCAACCCCATGCAGTCGTGGAAAAATCGCTGGGCATTTACCATTAAAATTAAGCATAACAAGTAGAAACTTCGATTCTTTAATCAGCCTTGTAACTTCAAAATAAAAAATCATTTGTGGCTTGAAAAGTAAATGATTACAAATTAGAATACTCATTTATCACCCAAATGAGCCGACACACGGCGAGTTCACTAAAGAGTCCAAATCTCTTTTTGTCTTCTCAAAATTTTGTATTTGGGAAAGTTTTTTAAGAGATGTGTGGAATCGGAATCTAAGTAGTTAAGGATGTCAGTGGAGACTTAAAAAAAAAAAAAAAAATAGTTCTGTTATTGCAAACGTTGATGTTCATCTGGATTTAATTGATTTTTGAGCCACAAACGTGCAAATTGTCGGCATCGTATATAAACAAACCAGAGAAGAATTATTGTGTTCTTGATTTTTGCCCAACAAAAGAAATTCTTTTTATTGCATACTTTGTTGCGCCTAGGTGAAATTCGGCAAATTACGTTAGTGGGCAGACAATGTTTTTTTTTTTTTAATATTTACATACGTAAATAAATAAAAATCATAATTTCCTAAATACAATTGAGGATCAATTTGAAAATCCTGTGGCCAGATAGTAGTTTTTGCTTTTTGGATTAAATTTACAACTACTAAAATAAGACAACAGCAAATAAAATTACCTTTAACTCACATCTTCTCTAAATCTGTCGTAAATCTTTTAGTCCTATCACGGGACAAGCCCTTCGCTTTGACTTAAAAAATTAATATTATATGTAACATCAACATTTCTTAATCTAAGAAAATCTAATTTCCATTGCTGTTCCAATTTAAAAAATCTTTCTCATAACACAATTTAGTATTGACAAAATTTCAATATAAACAAAATGTTTACCAAAACTTTAAAATGTTATTCCATTCAAAACAGTGAAACTCAGGGAAGTCTTAAAGAATTATTTAAAATTTGGCTCCGGAAAACCAAAATTTTAGTATATGTAGTTTTGCATAGAAAACTACAATATTTTGTACAATTTTAGGCAATCTAAATGTATTTTTGTTTCTTCTTTTAACATTTATAGAAATTTATAAAGTTTTTTTTGGTACCTATAAAAAAAGTTAAAAGTAAGTTAAACTCTTTGAGGGTAGACTAAATATGCAGCGATTCCCTACCTTGAAGATTGAATTTTAGGTAGCGTAGTGTTAGGGGTTACCTTGCCAATGGCTTATCTCAAGTGCCCAGAATGATGAATACTTTCGTCTAGTCTGTCCAAAATGCTCCTCACAGATATCAAGATAATTTCAATTGCCCTTTTTTGCTCCAATTAGTTGCATAAAACTATCTGCAAAATATTTTACAAGAGCTTACACAATGTTGTAACAAGTACAAATATCCAAAAAAAGCAATCTATTTTCCAAATAATCCATCAAAATCTACTTACATCTGTTAATTTTCAAAAACTTTTTGCAAGTAATGTAGCTTATATTGGCCATTCCAAGAAAAGAATCAAGAAACACTGAAAATAGTGCGGAAAATCCATACTCATGTCTATTATCTGACTAGTCGCCAAAACCTTAGTGAGCAACTTTTTGGAATAGTGGGTGAACTACATATAGAACGTGCACACTCATATGTACAGGAATACAGTGGTCTGTATTGGGCGTCAGTCATCGAGCCTTATCTTTGTACGTGCGATTTTGCAATTCGATAAGACTTATATTGGGCGTTGCTCTACGACAAAAATATTGTTTAAATAATTCAAACAAATAGGTGTCTAATTAATAGTAATGACCTAGCTAAAAATTAACATGGCTAACAAGCAAAAAAGAACATTTTTTTTGGCAATTAGAAGTGAGAGTCGACTGAAAGATACCCTATACGAAGATACTTTGTATATTTAAATAAGATTTGACAAGAAATTGACTTAAGAAAATGGAAACTATTTGATAAATTTTTTATGGAATTCCTTAAACAAATAATTATATTGTTTTTTAAATTATATATATATTATTTAGGTAATTTTAAACTTTTATTTATGTCTTTAATATTGTCCATAATAAAGTAATAAAAATATATTATTTTTGTAATTATTAAAGTAGCAAACTAAAAATTTAAACAAAAATAGAAATACTTATTTTGATGGCCTTCGTTCTTAAAGCCTACATCATCAGAGCTATATACTTAATATATAAAAAATTAACTTATAGTAGTTTCTATGTTCTCACAGCTGCTTCCGTTTCAGATTTCAATAATACTAATATACCACTTATTTTCGGTTTTAGTACGAAGTACAAAAACTTCTGGGCCAACGTGATGGGTAGCGCATAATTCTCGCTCTGCAATTTCACTCGTTGCAATACTAAAGTACTTGTTGTAGTTGTACTAGTATGTGAACACTTATATGTGCTAGTATGTAGTTTGCACTCGTTTTGTTCTTGTATTCGTACTTGAACTTCTTATTTAATTAATGAATGATGTTTTCTTTGCAATCATTATTTTGATTGGATTATTTCATAGCATTCGTTCAATGCAGAAACGTACGCCATACGCCTCGATAACGTTTCTAAACGTTTGCGAACGTGTAGACGCTCAATTATAGATGATAATCCTTTGGAGCTTAATTGCATTAAAATGAAGAATCGAAATGTGATACTGATAAACCGATATCAAACAAATAGTCTGCCAGCCAGAGTGATACAAATTGTTAAAGTCATAAATGTTACAGTTCTGTTCAAAAATTGGTCCAATGAAGTTGACCCACTAGAACGAAACAAAAACCTCTTTCAAGGATATAGTATTAAATTATTTCAAAGAAGTCCTAGGAAACAGAACAAACAGTTATTAGTTAACAAGACAAGTAATTTAGTGCGAATATTGTGATTTAGTGAAATATCCTTTGGATAGAAAATTAGTATTTTTAAATTCAATTTAAAAATTATTCAATTAACATTGATATAAAAATGTCATCAGCGGAAAATAAATCCTCGACTTCTTGGATTGACCACGTTGAGGCGGCTTTATATGTCCTGAATCAATTGTGCATTGGCTTTGTTACCATCTGGGTGAGCTGGACATGCCTTCGAACGGGTCTAACTGGAATTCGTCTGCATGCCTGGCTGGTCACCTTTGGCTTTGTCTTCCTAATGGCCGAGGGCATGATGTGCTTCTATGACAACAGTTGGTTAACATTGCGCTACAGTCGCAAAAGTAAAACAGCCTTCCATGTGGTCCTGCAAATATTTGGTGGTGGCATGGGTGTGGCCGGTTGCCTTATCCAATTGATACGTGACGATTGGTCCATTAGTGTTACAACTCATGCCAGTCTGGGCTTTGCAGCCTTTATTCTTTGCTTGATTTCACTTCTCAGTGGTTTAGCTTCCTTTTTGGCCCGTGCAATGTCGAAAATGGTATCGCCATTGATTAATAAAACGTTCCATGTAGTTTTAAGTTTTGCCACCTTCGTTATTGCAATGTTGGCACAATATTATGGCTATGAACAGACAGGCATATTTAAAGGACAAGGTAGTGACTTTGTTATACTTATGCAAGTGGCTACTTTGCTAGCAATGGTATTAACCTGTATAGGAGCTATTAAGTCATTATATAAGAAATTTACTAGTCTTTTTAGCTAAGTTTGTAAGGACGATAATCTTTTAATTCAAATTTAGCGATATATTCAATAGTTCCTATTAGTTTTAAAGAGGCTTTATATTAAAGAGAAATACAAAATTGATTACAAAATGTTTGTTTCATTTTAAAAGGTAGGTTATACCATTTGTTTTATAACTTTGATTATAATAACTTGTCATTTTTAGCAAAGTTCTGTTACCAATCGAATTCCCTATAATAATTACATTACAGCCTCCCAGCAACCGTTAAATTCAATGTTGGAAAATGCAAATAGGCGTTGCTGCTTATCGATTAATTTATTCGAATCAATTCAACTGCACTTACCGCTTAACTGTATAAATTTGCATGCATTTGGTTTTGCGGTTTGTGTTTCATCTTTGCCAGATGTCTTTGTGATTGCAGTTGAAGAGCTTCCTCTCATAGTTAAATATAGTAAGTAAGCAAAAGGAAACTGTTATGAAAGTGCTATACTATGTACGTGATTATAAATTTAAAATTCATTGAATGATTTGTGGTCTAAAATATACTACATACTTGAAATATGTATATAGTTGATTGTGATTATTTAAATCAGCAAAGGCACATATTGAACTTAACTTTAGAATGGGCGTATCGGTTCGAGTTTAGACCATATAATTGCTATCGTATCGTTGGGATGTCATAAAACTGTAAAAAAAAAAAAGTAAATCAACAATAGCAACAATAACAATGAGAGAGAATTTCAATGTCAATTTGTCTGTATGAAAACAATTATCAATTGAGAGCCGCGTGGAATTTGTGTTGTTGTTTTTAATATATAAAACACGAAAATATCATTATTTTTCCCAGCTGATAAGCGCATTCAGCAAAAAATAAAAACTATACAAGTAAATTTGAGCAAGTTGAAATGGCTGAACATCTACAACCGGTCAATAGTACATCGAGAAACGTTGCCGACTACGGGAGCACGGAAGCATCATCAGCAGCAGTAGCAGCAGCAGTAGCAGCAGCAGCACCATCTATCCATACATCTTTCCATTCCCGCGCACCCTCATTTGTTCTACTCGAATCTTCATCTCGTCTACGGTATACAAAAATGTCGCATAATACATTTAATAATCAAGAAATATCGGAGCGAATCGAATATTTTTTGAATGTCTTAAACCAAATGTGTATTGGTTTCATAACCATTTACATATCATATCTCACATTGAGAACGGGTCTCGATTCCACTACAACTCTGCATGCTTGGCTGGTTACCATTGGAGTGAGTAAGCCAGGCTCTTTAAGCCAAGTTTATAAAGTGTCAATAGTAAATATGAAACTATTTCGTTTTTAATGCAGTTCTCCTTCTTTATGGCCGAAGGTGTTATGGTTCATTATGGTGGCAATGTACTCACAAATAGTTACAAACGGAATACAAAAACTACAATACATTGGATACTTTTAACCTTGGGCGGGGGATGTGGAGCATCTGGTGCCCTTATTAAAATGATACAAAAGGGTTTCGCTCTAACATCAACTCATGGAAGATTGGGTAAGAATTGAAGTGAATTAAAAAATAATTAACAACTTGAAAACATTTGGAACAAAAGTTTTCTAATGTAAAGTGAAATTATACGAAAAGCTTAACAGTGAGTAAAACTTTAGAAAGCAAGCTTCAATATTTGCCACATTATTACTGTTATGGACCACTGTGTCTGTATTGTTTGGAAGTCACTATAAGTGATTATAATGAATTTATATGGAAAAAGCGAGAAAAATATATAGAAATAATGAGATATACACTGAAAAATGAATGAGAAAGGTGTATTATTGAAAATTGCTTCCTTAGATATATATGTACATATGTATATATATCTATGTATGTACATGTGTATATAGAAAGCTTTGAGAAAGTTAGACTGCATTAGCATGCCTTCAAATCTGTCGTTAAAGTTCCATTTCCTCCACTATTTCCTCTACTTTCTTTTGCAAATTTCTTAAAACTTTGACAAGAATAAATTTAATACAAAAATATCTAAAGAAATGTAAGAGTCCTCCACCAAAATATACCAAATTAAGAATCATAAAAATAACTTCCTTCCTGTCTACTAATAAATGTTATTAAAATATGGTATTTAAATATATTAAATATATATTTAAAATGTCTAGAAAGTGAGGCAACCTTTGCTATTATTTATTAGATTATAACGATTTTTAGTTAAATTTCACTAGATTTCAAGGAGTACATATGTATATGGGAGTAATTTTTACAAAAACTTGTTGGCTCCAATATTTTGCAGTATTTATATACTTGGAATATAAACTACTCCTTGCAATATTACAAGAGACAAACAAATAAAAATCCCCCGTTCACTTATTTTAATTAATCGCATTAAAAATCCCGCAATTTTTATACACAGCTTGATGACTTTAGTATACTCTTTTCTTATAAAAACGCAAATAAAAAACACTTGGATTATTCCAGTTCCAATAAACTATTAAATCTAATCTATTATTGCCTTTTTTCTTTCATTAATCTTCAGGTATGACAGCCTTTATACTTTGCCTTATAGCCATGCTGTCCGGAGTGAGTGCTCTCTTCTCGACGCGTGTCAAGAAATTAATCACACCATTGCTAAATAAGACATTCCATAATTTTATTGGATTTGTTTGTTTTGTGATTGCATTGGTGACTCAATATTATGGTTATCAGACTGGATATTTTAAGAATCGTACTGAAACTGATTTCCAAATATTAATGAAGTGCCTAACACTGATATCACTTGTACTGACAAGTTATGGACCGTTGAAAGCATTTTATCAAAAATGCAAAAGTATTTCACGTCAATTTTAAGAAATTGCTTACTAATTCTGTTGAACAAACATATACATAGATGCCATAAAAAGAAGAGAGATTAATATTCGTATCTAATCGTTCGTTCACTCATTTCAATTATATGTACATATATATATTTATAAATCGCAACAAAATAAAAAAAAAATACCAAACTCATTGCGTTTTGTATAGACGAAACAAGGCGTGTGTTGGGGGCACTGGGAAAATCCCTCTCAATTCATAAAGACGCGTCATAAAAGCAATCAGACAGAATCATTGGGTAAGTTGGCTTGATAAAAAATAACAGAAGAACACGGAAATTTGTATACCCTTATCAAAATTTTACATTTGGGAATTCAAGAAATTTATCTATAAAATTTAAAAAATCTTTAAAAAGTATATCAACACGTATGAAAAGTAAAAAGAAACAATGTTATTTTAAAATCATTTTTTTAAAACGATCTTTTCTACATTACTTTAAATTAAATTTACTAAATTTGATAATGAAATGAATAAAACGTTTTGATTAACTCAACTTGATTACAATCGTTTAAGAAATAACTTAGTTATTCATTTTTATACCCTTGCAGAGGGTATTATAAAATTGGTCAGATGTTTGTAACGCATAGAAATATACGTTTCCGACCCCATAAAGTATATATATTCTTGATCAGCATCAATAGACGAGTCGATTGAGACATGTCCGTCTGTCCGTCTGTCTGTTTGAATCACGATGACAGCCTCAAATTTCAAGCTACATGGTTGAAACATAAAAAGTTAAGTTCCTTGATCTATGAAGTATGGTGGTATTGAAAATTAGTCGGATCGGATAATTATCACCGGAGCTATTAACTAAAACGTGGAGGTACCTCGAGTAAAATAAGCAATTTTCTTTGGCAGCAAAGAAACAAAAACAAATTCCAAGAAATCTGCCGTACAAACACAAAAGACCCGAGTTCGAATCCGCGCGGCACCAAATAAGAAATATATAAAATTATTGTTTTTTTGTTGTTGCATCTAAATTCAATTTTTACCCATACACCCTACACCAAGTTTGAACAAGATCGGATAATTATTAAGGTTACAAATCAATAATCAATTTGATAGAAATTAAATGTATTTTAATGCACGCACACACATCCATATGCAAAAATTCAACCACCACGCGGTGTGTGAGAGAGACAGAAATATTTGTGTTGTGTTCTTAAGCAAAACGAAATTGAAAGAGCGAGATGTAATGGGTTTGCATATACATATGTCGAATTAGCTTACGTCAGCTAGAAAAGGACGGTGGCGTAGTATGTAGAGATCGGTGCCACGATGGGCTCGGTGTTTGATGGTTCAATGCTCGCTCGGTGATGAAGTGAAGATTTTAAGATGTGTTTTTTTTGTTTTTTTTTTATTTTGTTAAACATTTATACCAATTATTTTGCTGCAAGGGTATACAAACTTCGGCAGAGCCGAAGTTAGCTTCTTTGATATTTATTATACCCTTGCAGAGGGTATTATAAAATTGGTCAGATGTTTGTAACGCATAGAAATATACGTTTCCGACCCCATAAAGTATGTATATATATTCTTGATCAGCATCAATAGCCGAGTCGATTGAGACATGTCCGTCTGTCCGTCTGTCCGTCTGTCTGTTTACGACGTTTTCGAGCTTAAATTTTAAGCTACATGGTTGAAACATGAAAAGTTAAGTTCCTCAATCGATTGAGCAGGTAAAGTTTAAAAATTAGTCGGATCGGATAATTATCACCGGAGCTATTAACTAAAACGTGGAGGAACCTCGAGTAAAATAAGCAGTTTTCTTTGGCAGCAAAGAAACAAAAACAAATTCCAAGCAATCACACACACACATACATATGCAAAAATTGGTCACCACGCGGTGTGTGAGAGAGACAGAAACATTTGCGTTGTGTTGTTGCACAGAACGAAATTTAAAGAGTGAGATGCCATGCGTTTGCTATATGTATATGTATGTCGAACTAGCTTAAGTGAGTTAAGTGAGGATGGTGACGTAGTACGTAAAGATCGGTCGCACGATGGTTCGGTGTTTGGTGGATTCGATTCTCGGTGAATTCGGGAAAATTTTTAGTTGAGTTTTCTCTTCAATTACTTTAAAAATTTTGTTTTTAAATTAAATAGTAAAACAATGAAGCTGCAAGGGTATACAAACTTCGGCAGAGCCGAAGTTAACTTCTTTGATATTTAAAAGTATATTCCATCTTTGTAAGCTAAATAAGATTCTTTGATTCCGACTGCCTCAAGAATCAAGAAATCTTTAAAGTTTTGGGGTAATTTTCCGTTTCTACAGAACAGATAGATAAACATACAACAATTTGTTCATATACCATGCTTTCTAAGTAAAACTTAAGCTTCGAGGTAATCAAATGAACACTAGCATCGACTAGTTTAACACATGACTTATACTAACTAAAGTATACAAAATACATATATAGGTTTTCATTGGATAATGTCTTTTACTATATAGTAGTTAATTCACGGCAAAATTTTAGAAAAAATTACTTGTTATAACATAAAATATAAACATAATTTGTAAATGAAAAATCGCTTTTTTATTCGATAAAAGAATATTCAAAATATTTAATCTTTATTAGCACTTTATTAGCATATTAGTTATAGTTTCATTATCTCCAGTTGATTGTTGCTTTAAATGTTTTCCGCACATATTATTAAATACTGTTCATCTTCGGGTGTCATCTGAAAGTAAAGATTGTGTTTCCTAGTAGATTTATACATATATAATTATAATGAAAAACTAGAAGGTTGTGCTAACTTCGGCCGTGCCGAAGTTCGTATACCCTTACAAACTGTTATTTAACAATTACATATTTACAATGTTACAAAATCATTGGAAAATGTTTTAAATAAGTCAAACCTCTTTTACATATTTGTGGCTTAAGAAAAAAAAGTTAATTCGACAAAAAAAATTTTTCGGTCCGATTGTTCCAATGGGAGCCATAGCATATAGATGACCGATTTGGCTGAAACTTAGCACAAGCTTTTTTATATAAATTAAACTTCCAAATACCAAATTTCATGACAATCGCTTTCAAAAAACCCAAGTTATTGCTCTAAAACCGTTTTCTTGACCGATCGTTCCTATGGGAGCTATATGATATAGTCATCCGATCGGAATGATTCCGAGATATACAATGCCTGCAGCAAAAATAAGCCTAGGTGCAAAATTTCAGCTCTGTAGCTTTAAGGGTTTCGGAGGAAAAGCAGACAGACAGACGGACATGGCTAAATCAACTCAGCTCATCGTGCTGATCAAGAATATATATACTTTAGTCGGAGATGCTTCCTTCTATGCGTTGCAAACTTTTGACCAAAATTAACATACCCTTTTACAAGGGTATAAATATATACAATATAATAGAAGAACTTACATTATTGTCATATGTATCTGGAAATTCTGGCACAATGAAATTTAATGGTTTCTGTAGCATCGGATTTCTATAAGTTTTCACCACATCTCGAACTTTTAGCAAAAAATCCCATCCAATTCGATTGAGTATATATTTATTATTTAAATTTATTGTTTCCAATTTAGTGCAGTCTTTGATAATATTTAAAAGCTTTTGGGGGACATCTTTACATCTAACTATCTCTGAAATTTTTAGTTTTTTGAGGCTAGTGAGTTGCGTTAAATATTGAAAAGGTTTATCATCCATGAATTTGCATTCCAGTTCAGTTAATGAACTGATTTGGGATAATAATAAAGATTCTTCTGGATCGAGTAATACATCATTAATCACCAAATGTTTAAGAATGGTTGTTGGCTTCTTAGCCATGGCTTGAAGAAGCCTTTTAAGGGAACCTCTCTTTGGTGTAATAATCAACTCCTCCAGTTGCCCAAGCTCTGCTAAAATGGCATTTTCCTCTGTATCGAGTATAAAATCCAAAGATTTTAAAGCCTGAAGTTGCAAAATATATGTTATATCTTTAATTTCAATACTTTGATTTCGTATGACCAATTTCCTTAGGTTTTGAGGATATTTGTAAAATTTACAAAAAACTTCTTGTAAATTTTCATCCTCAATTAAATAAACATGAAGTTCTTCCAGCTCTTCAAGTGAAAACAAGAAATCGATGCTCTCCATTTCTCGGAGACAAATTTGCAATTTTTTTAATAATTTACGCTGTGCTACGGTGGCAATATCCTGAGCATCTAATGGATCTCCGGCAATGGTTATATTCTCCAAAGCAGAGTTGGAAAACAATTCGAGAATGTTAAGAAGTGAACCTTTCCGATGTGAATTTATACATAGTTCTGTAAGATGTGGTAGCTTTGGTAAAGCATCAATATTTTCCATATCAGTAATAATGCATTCTAATC
Source organism: Drosophila austrosaltans (assembly GCA_035045865.1). Lineage (NCBI taxonomy): Eukaryota > Metazoa > Arthropoda > Insecta > Diptera > Drosophilidae > Drosophila > Drosophila austrosaltans. The sequence continues at coordinate 3,790,809 of JAWNOQ010000083.1, forward strand.
TTTTTAGTGATTTTATATCGGCAATTGCCTTTAACTCATCGATATTAATTCCACTGCATGTTATAGACAAATATTGAAGAACCGGAGAAGTTTGTGCAGAAAGTCCTTGAAAAAGTTTTTCCAAGGAACCATACTGCTTTGTAATGGTTAGTTCCTGAAGTTCCTTAAGTTGAGCTAGAGTCTCAAAAGGTGGTGAACGAAAAAATCCACATTTAAGTATTCTAAGCGAAGTCATTTTCGCAATTTCCAGCATGTCATCCGATCCTATACCTCGTTTGATTATCAGTTCCTTGAAGCTAGATCTTGATGATAGTTCTGTTAAAAGTTGCTTTAGTTTACCATCTTGATGGTCACCGTTTATATGAACTATTTGTAAATTGTCAAGATTGCCGAGATAAGCAAACTCACTGGCATCGAAACTGTTCCTCGTAAACTTCTCCAAAATTAACTTCCCTTGACTTTTGTAATAAGTTATTTGACGTGTACTATTCTTGATAATTACTTTGCCTTTGGAACTATTTAGAAATCCAAGAATCTCGTTGGGAAATGTCTTAGTATATAACGTTATTTCTTTATAATTTGTATTGGGATGCACAATTTCAAAATTTCTTGGATTAGAGAATATGCAAATTAGTTTTCGAAGTGATTTAATTCTACCAATATGAGTAATCTCTTCGTAGGTAACTACATAGTTCTTAATTTAAAGGACTTTTAAATTATTATTATTTTTCCTTGCGGCAAACGATTGAATAAGCAAATTCAATGAATAAGAATAAGGAGATTTACACTCATTAATTACTACTAAAGTGTGACAATTTTCCAAATTTCCCAAAAGATCAAATGGTGTTCCGTAAGTCGTGTTTCTTAGTGTAAGTTGCAGTTTAGGTTCTTTACTAAAATAATTGTAAGTAATTGAGTTTCCATATAGATCAACAATTTCAACATTTATATGGGATGATAATGTTTTCAAAATCATTTCAGATCTATTTCGCAGAATCCAATAAGAAATATTATCAATTTTAATTACAAGTTCCTCTAGTTGAGTGTAATTATTGAGATACTTAATGCTTTCATCAGTGGAAAGCCCACATTTTAAAGATTTTAAAGATGAAATTCGAACCAATTCTTTAGTTAAATTCAAGTCAATTAATGAATCTATGAAATCGAAAGATTTCAAAGTTGAAGCTGGTTTTGAAGCTAGAAGAATGAACAGCTCTCTCAATGCTTTAGTTTCTTTTATAGTCAGTTTCCTCTTTCCTTTAATGGTCAGTTCCTCGAGCAGCGGCAGTTGACCCAAAAGATAAATGTTACTCAAATCACCAAAACTGCAATTAATGCTTTTAAGTGATTTTATGGCAGCAATATTTGAAATCTCGTTGCACCTTAAACCACCGTTACTTGGAACTATGTATTCCAAATGTTGAAGAATTTGTGGCATTTTTTCAGCAAATCCATGAAATATATTTGCTATTGCTTGATTTCCAACGGAAAAATGCAAATTTGTGACTTCACCTAGTGCAATATACTCAGAGATGTCGTCAAAGCTATGCAATTCTGGAAGCCATGCGAGTTGATCGTTAGCTTTTGTATACTCAAGATGATTAAATGGAAATCGAATGCTTATTCCATTTTTTGTTGCTCTAACAATTTTGATCAGCAGGGGTAAAATTTTTGATACCTTATTGTTTGATTTTAATTTAAAATATGAAAGTTCGCATAACTGTGACAGGTGGCCAATACTTTCTGCTTCAATTAATGCACATTCCAAATGTTTTAATGATTTTATCTGAGAGATAGCCCGACACTCTTCATCGTTTATGCTGGCATCCTGTATGGTCAAATAACGTAGATTTCTGTATAAAGTCTTTGCAGCAAAACCATTAAAAAGATGCCTTAAAGAACCAATTTCATGTTTGCCTCTTATGTGAAGATGTTTAAGAGTTTTCAGTTTTGCCAAAGGTGCATATCCCGCAGCATCAATGTTGGGTTTCATTTTAAAATTTAAATGTGTTAAATTTATTAAACTATTGCCATCAAACACAATGTCAGTCAATCTGCCATCTAAGTCGTCATTCGTGATATTAAGATGTCTCAACTTTGAATTTAATCTACAATACTCGACCAATTCTTGAAAATTTATTTTTCCATTTAGCTTCAGACCATTTACATGTGGTGAGTTAGCCAGAGAAAATCCATCCATATTAAAGAAAAAAATAAAATAAGTTAAAAAACTCAGCATTGCATATAACAAATGTATATTTTACCTTTCATATCAATTGCCAAATAATATAAGGAGCAATTATTTCCAAGTGCCTTCATAAGCATGTCAAAAAAAGACAAATGTTCATCATTACATACGCCAGAAGTATACTTTAGCTTAACTGCATCCAATTTGGTATCCTCTTTAATACTTTTAGTATAAAATTTAAAAAATTGATCTCGTTCCAGTTCGGTGCATCCCTGCAATTCACTATATATCAGATCGAAATCAATTGTACGATTGTAATCAATATATAAGAGTCCCATACGCTCATAGAGTTCAGCATCCCAATTAAAAATCTCTTCGCAAAGCCAATGAAAAGAAACCACAAATTCTACGAGATCTTTATACTTATCATATATATATTCGCAATCAGGTTTTTCGGTTTCACATTTAATTTTAATTTTTCGAAATATTTCATGCAAGCAGAAGGAAAATTCATTTTCATTCATTGTATTGATTCCCTTTGTATCCAAATGTTTTCAAAGTACAAATTTTTAAACACGACTTTCCGATTCCGCTGCTTTTAAGTAAACTTGCTAAGCGCTTAATCCTGCTGAGTGCATTTAATGTTGTTGAAGCTACTCTCTGAACTTATATTGCTTTTGGCATCACTATTTAAAGTTCACCACAGTTCTTAAATCTTGTAAACAGCGAAGGAACATTTGCCGCAATTTACTGTCTAACTAGAGGTGGAACAATCCTTTTAAAATAAATTTATCGATACATCGCAAATAAATTTACAAATGATCGCTTTTTTTGAAAATATGTAATTTCTTGAAATTTCTTCCCTAAAATTGATTTGTGCTTCGAATATACATGTATGTATGCTAAAGAAATATATTGCTTAGTTTATTAAATCGAATGACTTCAAATACCTATCGGTTTCCAAAATTTGATCGGTTAGGCGGGCGCAACTGTTTATATTCCATTTTTAATAAGCAGCAAATCAAAACAAGTTTTTTATTTGGCCAGAATTCGCAATTCCCTCCCTCCTTTCCAACTAACTTTTTCAAATCAATAAATAAAACAACATTTAATATTTAACATAAATATATAAAGGTGCAGGTCTTGTTTTATTTGTTTAAAAAATATGAAATATATATTCTCGTTTATATACTTTGTTTTCTCTCGCAATAATAAATAAATAATACTTGGCGTGTAGTATTTGTGATGGATACGTCGTACATATATCAAATCGACTTAGCATTATAAAAAAAAATAAATAGAGCCTAGCATAAATGTAATATTTTATAAAAAAAATCAATGAAATACAGATTCGATACAGGAAAAATAAGTTCAGCAAGACAATGCACTGCCATATATAAGTGTTATATGGAGTGCGATAATACAGGTTTAAACATTTAGGAGAAGGAGGCCCCCCCCCCCACTACTATATAGCTTAGCTTAAAGCACATGGAAATTCGTTTCAAAGAGAGCGCATGCGTAAAAGGCAAGAGGCATATTCTGTGCTTGTTATTAGTACCGACTAAACCAATTAGTACTAATTTTTTTTTTTTTTATAGTCTGGAGCTGCTGCTGCGTCGTATGGCAAACGACTTTAATGCATTCTCCAATCTCAAGTTGTAGGGTAAATTACGACGTTCGGCAATCAGGGGCGGTTCATCATCGTCGCAGCACTGTTGGTTCTGGCAACAGCATTCACAATGTCCCATCGATGCATCGCTATCATAGTAGCTATAATTTGTATTATATTCCTCTTCCTCCGACTCCAGTTCGTAGGCTTTCTTTGAGGATCGACTTTCGACACGCAAATAGAGGGCCACACAAATGAACACCATGCAGACCAGGGCACACATCGCACCGCTGGCAATGCTGGCCTTCTCCAGCATAGGGCGCGGTCGTTTTGGTGTATAGGTGCCATCGATTTCCTTATACTCGCAACGTTGACCCATAAATCCGGTGGCGCACTCACAGCTATAAACTGGTAGTTCTCCAATTTTAACAGCAAAACAATGAGCATCATTTAGGCAATACCAGGCATCAAAGGTCTCTGGGCATTTGTATGTGGGGAATGTTATATTTGGTCTTGGTGTCGTTGTTGTGGTTCGTACTGTGGTACTGCTAATGGGCGCCTGAGTGGATGGTAAAGGCCAAGCGGTGCCGGACATAGATGACGATGACATCGAGGGCCTTGGTTTGGGCACTACGGTGCGACTAGAGCAAGCCTCGATAAAGGCCACATCATAGCTGATCAACAGCAACAAAATCTTAAACATAATCTCAATGCTTGTGGAATGCATTTTCAATTTCTTTACGTTTTTTGTTTGGTTTGGTTTGTTATAAAGTTCGTTTTTTCTTTGTTTTTGGTTATTTCCCTTCTTCTTTTTCTTTTGTGTTTGTTTGTTTGTTTAAAACGAAACAAAAATAGGACTTAGATTATATAGAAACGTATCACAATGACATATAAATCGATTAAATTAAAATGAGACAAATCTGTTTTAGCAGCAGATTAATATTTTCGCTTTGTTCCGAATGCTGTCAGGCGTTTTTCGTCCTTCTTTGGAATTCGTGTAGTTATTTCTTTCTCTTTCTCTTATTTTGAACGTGTATGTTGTTGTTGTTAGCTTTGATTTAATTTTCGTTATTTCTTTTCTTGTGTGGAACGTATCTGTGAGAAAGATCAAAGTTAGCATTAGTGGACTGTACTTTTCTTGGTAATAGAACAAAAAAAATTTTACACTAAAAGAGTGTGTTGTATAAAGTAAAAAAAAAAACTGCAGGAAATTATAAAAAATTATATATATATAAGATTATATATAGGAAAAATGATATTATCAATATAGATGAAATGATTTTGATTATTAATTAATTACAATAACAAATTTTTACAATTTAGTGTCCAACAAATTCGTCCATCTTTCGTTTTGTTTTTCTTGAGCACTTTCGAAACACAACCAATTCACTTTTTTTCTTTTTATTTGAATAATTTTTGTTACTTATTCGTTTTTTTTTTTTTGTTTTTTGTTTTCTGTTGTCTCCCGTTGATTATCCTAGCTCATCAAAGCTGGCTGTGATATGCGTTGGGTATCCATATCACAACCACTTGATGAGGCTTAGATAAGCAACATCAATTTTTCGCTTTTCTTTTTTGGAAAATGATGTGTCATATATATTTAAAATTGATTTCTTTCATTGATATTTTGCAATATGATGATGGTGGAGGGTGGGTGGTGGTGGGTAGAATGTTGAATGCTAAATAAATATTAAGTTAGTTTTTTGAAATGGAAATTTAAATTTTCTTTTTGTTTTTCTTTTTGCATATTTCCAAATTGTGTTTCCAATAACAAATTTCCATCTCTCGAGAGTTGCCATCGATTTTTAGTTTCTTTTGTGGTGGTATAATACCTAAAATTTTATTAAGGATTTGGAAAGGTAGTACCAAAAGAGGGTCACAAGAAATGGGTGGGTGGATAACATGGTTCAAACATAGTTAATATAGTATTTATGATTTGATTGATTGATTGATTGATGCAATTCACATTACGCAAAGCTCATCAAAGCTGGCTGTGATATGCTAGGCAAAGTAAATGATGCATTTCACAACCACTTTGTGAGCTCTGCATGAATGTGTTGTTGTTTGTGTTGGTGTTCATTTTTTTTTTCCCGCCAATTTAGAATTTATAGATGGCTAAAACTATTCACTGAAGATAGAGAAGATATATGTTAGTTAATTTTGGAACGGCAGGCATACGCAGATTAAATTTGTTTTACCTCATCAATATGAAGTAAAAGATCAAATTAATAGTTTTCAAGAAACTCTACTTGATCGAAACAAATTTAGCTTTACTTTGGAATTATTATCAAAGGAATTTTCCTATTCGAAATACATATAACAAAGTCGAACTTCCCTCACTCAAAAAGTCATAATTCCTCTAAAAAGATTGAGTTAGATGATTTCGCACTATTGCTTTTCATTTTTGTTCGAAATTCAATGCAACAAAAAACTTTGAGTTACGGAGAAGAAGAAAATTTACTATAAAAAATTATGCATATGCCCGCTTTTCTCATATTATCTCATATCATAAAGCTATAAATTTCATAACTCAATTTTTGATGATTTGTGTTGGATATGGATTATAAGTTATACACTTGGATGAATGGATTTTGTTTGTTAGTTACAATTATGTCCTTACAATTTCACAATTTTCTTTGTTCTTTGTATATATAATTAAATTTTTCACAAAATGGTATCAAATCTTAAATAAAGAAAAAGAATTTATAATGTTAATCCAAATCTGTTAAAGAGTTTGATTCTTAGTTATATCAATTTTTTATCAACTTTCACTTTTTAAAATTTTTAATTTTATTATTTTCACTTTTTGATTTGTTACGAATTTTTATTTTTTGCTTTTTTTCTGCAGCCAATTATATTTTTCATATACTTTTTCATTCAACAATTTGGAAGACTTAAATATGATTGTTCTCCCTAGTTTAATGACAATTTTTTTTTCGTTTTATTATACACAAATATTATAATTTTGATCAACGTTTTTTTTTATGAATGATTAAATTTTAAAACACAATTTAAATAATTTTTTTTGAAATGTATCTTGAGCCATTGCGTCGCTCCTCAAAGCTGGCTGTGATATGAATAGGCATAAAAAGGCAAACATTTCACAACCACTTTGAAGAATGACACAATTCTCCTTCCTCCTCCACCCCCGCGCCCTGCCGCTGTCGTCTGTCTCACACTTTTTTTTTTTTTGGGTGGACTTTTGTACTTGGATGGGAGGAGGACAATGCCTGCTGCACTGCGTCGCGTTGCTACATCTGACAATCGATCTCTTCTTTGGGCTCTTCTCTCTCTGATAATGATAATGATGAGAGAGAGTGTGTGTGTGCTTGTGTGTATAGGAGGTTGTTCGTCCCTTGTACTTTTTTTTGCAACATCTTCTACTACTCAACAACAACAAATACTTTCTCACGGCCACAATTTTGTTTTGCAAAATAAAATACATCAAAAAGACAACAACAATAACACAACAGTAACAACAAATAAGAAATGGCAACAACAACAACACGACTGGTGAATGATGATCATGAATGAAGATAAGCCAGACACAAATATGAATGAAGAAAGATAGAACGAGAGAGAGAGAGAAAGAGGAATGTGGCACAACCCGTAAGAGAGGAGAATGCAGACCGACAAAATATGATTATAATGAACCAGAATGCACTCTACACATATATGTATATACATAAACACATATACATATATATATTTATGAATGTACCATATATTTATTGGCGCCAGTCATTTGTCGAATTTGTCGCCAATTTCTTTGATAAGCAAACATGTACGGTATGTATATTTGGTAGATGATGAAAGAAAACAATAAGAAATACAATTAATAAGCCAATGGACGCGAACTCGTAATACGAGGGCTAACCTTTAAGCTTCTAGGGTCGTTGCATCCGCGTATATATGTATATAGTATAAATATAAATTGTTAGAATTAAATATGGTCTCTACCTAAATATTGGTCTCGAAGATACCAACATCTTTGGTCTTAAGTTATTTCAGTTTAAGCAAATAAAAGTACTGAAATTCTTCTAAGCAACAACATTCAGTTACATTTCCTAATGTATATAATAAGTAATTTTTTTAACTTTTTATAAATTTTGAAAACCAAAATCATCAGTTTTAAATTATCTCAGTTAGATTTAAGTAGCCCTCGCAGTAATGGGAGATGAAGAAGACGACACATGTCGCCCCCTCTATGTGTGGGTAATGTTTTTACAGTTAACAGACGCGCTTGATTGACGCGACATGGCGTCAAGTTGCTCTCTCTCCCTCTCTCTTTCTCGTCTCAAAATTTCCGTTATAAAAATTAAATCCGCCACCCGCTTGCCAATCTGTGTATTTGCATGTGTGTGTGTGTTTGTAGGTACGAGAGGAAGTAAAAGCAGGTTGAATAAACATATATAAAAAAATTTTCGATTGCCCCGTGTAGGTCAAGATCAGAAGGAAAACAAGTTCAGTGACCAGGTGGCAACTCTGGCAAAGTAGCAAAAATTTGTCTTTCAATTTCCTTTTACATGCAATATTATATGTAAATAAGAAAATAAACAAGTACCACAATAATAACAACAACAACATAATAATACAAAATGTAAGCATACATACATGAAAGCACAACAACAACCGCTAATAAAAATTTCTTCTGCTTCGTGTTTTTTAGTCGTCCGTCTTCTTCTTATGTTGCCTTGTGTTGTTTCATTCTTGGGCGGCGTCGCTCTTGCACGAGAAGTTCGTTGGCTCTTCTACATGCATGTGTACATACATAACATATATGCATATGCGCGCGTGTGTGTGTGTTTAGAAAACTGTAAGAAAAGCAAAGTGTGTGAAAAAAGTATGGTTAAAGCAAAATTCCACCATAAAAAAAAGACGTAGAAGTCCCACTCTCTTTGTGTCTCTTCCCGCTCTCATTGTTAATATTCTCTTTATTATCATAATGATGCTCTCTTTAAAAAATTTTACCGGTTTTTTCTCGTGTTTTTGCAAAAACAAGTCTTACTAGTTGTTTAACGTACTGCACATGACAGAAAGAGATGGGCGTAGAGGATATTTTATTTAGCCGAGACAAGAACCAACATTCTTTTTTGTTTTTTTTAGGTGTGTTGTGCGAGAGTTCAAGTGCGTCGTCTTCTTGTCTCTCTCACGCGTTGTGCGCGGGAAGAAAAAATTTCGTATGCGTGTGTTTGTATGCATACACATATAAATATATATATATATATATGCGACCATGTACGTATATAAATGTGTACGCGGGAATGTTGTCAAGAATTCTAAGAATTTTGCACCAAAAAGAGGCAAAAAAGAGAAAGAAGAAAGGAAAGTAATGTGAATACCGCACCAAAAGGGAAGAAATGTATATAAAATGTTTAATGCGTATCGGGAAAATTGGATACCAAGCGAAACACATAAAAATTTTCGCTTAATGTATACAGATACACGAAATGCACACACACACACCCATATATACATATGTACACATATATATATAATCTTAGTAGGCGTTGACGGAAAATTTTTTTTCCAAATTTCTGGCACTATTTTAAAGCGACTATTTTGTTTTTACCATTTTTTAAACAATCCTTATTATTGCAACAATAAACACATCCAATTGAAACACGCCAACAAAAACTTGCCGCGCAGACGGAAAAAACACAACCGCATTTCGAAAACTTTGAAAAACAAATGCTGCGAATTCGCTTGGCATACACGAATTCGCCCAGCATTCACGAATTCGCCTAGCATTTGTGAGTTCGCTTGGCATTGTTAAAATCGCTCTGCATGGAATTAGTGTGACCGAAACTGGCCAACGACCAAAAATTTGAAAAGTTAGTTTATTTTGGTTTAACAATATAAATTTACTGAAAAAAAAATTCAAAAATAAACAATTTTCCGCCAGTTTTGAAATGGGGTTTTAACCACATTTGAAAAAACAAGATTTCAAATAAAATAATTAAAGTACGTTATGGACAGTTTGTACTTCTTAAACACTTCGAACTTTAAATAAAAACTAAATAATTTCAAATTTCGAGTAACAACAACTATCTCTTATTTTTCAAAATTCATAATTTAATCATTCATAATTATTTCTATCTCTTTTCCACTGTCATAAAAAAGGCGGCGGCATAAATAACAACAAATGTGGCGTCGGCTTCGTTTGGATTTTTTTTTCTTGTTTTGGGGCGGGGGCTGTGCTCCGGTGCATGCCTTCTGCCACTGCGCTGTTCTTGGGAGCCCCTGCAGTAGGATCAACATGTTATTGACACAGCCCAGACAACGACGAGTTCGATGGAGCAAAAATGCAAACAAACAAGAAGCGGGGGCAGGCGGCAGAACTCATAATGGTACAAAAATAAAAACCAGGGACAGAGGCAAAGGCAGGTAGTAGCACAGTCAGATCAAGCCCCAAAACGGGACGAACAGGATGAAGAAACTCAGACAACAACAAAAACAACAACTACTTTCTGGCTCTGTGGCAAATTCGTGGAACTGGGGATTCTGGTTGATGTTGTTTATGAAGATGCGCGCAGGCGCGCACGTAAACAACATTCCTCCATACGATTCCCCATTCCCTTTTTATTTTTATTTGAGCGCGCCAAAACAAAGGAGAAATACTCTATGAGATATAAGGTTGCCAGACCTCATTTTTCTATTTACGTTAGTTTTAATGCACGTCCAATTACTATTTATATGTACTTATGTATATACATACATTGTAATACACATATATTTCCGGTATTTATTTTAAGCTTAGGGGGGATTGTCTGTATATACATATGTATGTGTGTGTGTGTTAAAGAAGTGGGCCGTTGAGACATCGACACCATTCCACAGCCAATTGACGTCACAAATACACACACACACACACAGAAAATCAAAGACTAAACCTGACACAACGTTTTTTGGGTTACCGCTTACGGATGCTGCTGTTGTTGTTGTTGTTGCCTCTTGAGACAGATCATTTCTCTTTGAATGACTTTTTTTATTTGGGGATAAAAAAAATTTCTAAATGCTTTCTATTAGCGAAAGAATGCTATTTAAATAGTTTGAATTATAGTATTTGCCTTAAAATTATGCATTTAAAATTGAAATTCTATATGAAAAAACCATGTAAAATTAACCGTTAAACAACTTAATATGCAGAGGTTCCAACTGTACCAAAATGATAATCCCTATGTAGTAACTGTAGTACATGTAAGTATAGCAAAAAGACAAATGGTAAATGGATTGCCCTAGGACCAAAGCTCTTGCGGCGTCCCCTCAATTCATTCACATTCTCTTTTTTCTCTTGCACACTCCCTACACATTTTCTTTTTACAATTGGTGCACTTGTTGTGTGCGGTTTTAGGGACATTGAACTACTCAAAGGAAAAATAAAACACGCAAATTGAAAGGGGAGTGAGGGAGCAAAAACAGAACGAAAAAAAAATAATACAGCAATTTGTAGAAGACAAGGAACAAAATCAATAAAACCGAATGGCCGGTGATGACAATAAAAGGTCAAGTAAAAAAAATCATCAATTTTTTTTCCTTGCCAATTGCTGGGTCGGCTTGTCTGGGTCGCGAGACGTCTGACTAGACAACATGCAAATTGTAACGGTAATCATTAGACGAAACACATTGTACACACACACACACACACACACGTTTACTCTTAAATTATTTGCATTCTCTCGCACTCTCTGTCTCTCTTTTTGGTTGTGCAGAGTTCGACGGCCTTCTTACGTAAAGAAAAAAAAATAACAATAACAAAAGCAACAACAATCGTGCAGCGGCATTTTTTTATTTTCTAATAAGCAAAGCGAAGGGGTAAAAACACAGCGTTGCCATACTGTCAGACAAGGCGGCTACCAAACTCGTTTTCAAATATGTCTTTGCAACTGTACAAGAACAACAACCAATAACCGAAACCAAACACAACACACGGCGCAGACGCCAAGCGTACCGCATATTGCTCCCCCTCCGCTCACTCACTCACTGTCTGGTTGTCTGTCTAGCTGTCCGCCTAAGTGTGTGTGTAAACGATTTTTTTTTATTTTTCTGAATGTAAAGGAAGTGGCACGTACTGTACTACTCTCTACCTCTCTCTCTCTCTTTACACACACATTCACACACCGCCCCGCCTGACAATAACGGCCAGTCGGATTACACCGGGGCAAAGAGAGGAATTTTTTTGTGTTCCATTTGCCAGTTTGTACCTAAACAAAATACCCACGACCAATGCACAGTGGTTTGAAAAGTGAAATTTAATGAAACTGAAATTTTTACTTTTTAGCGCATACGAGCAGAATAGGGAAATTGAAGAGATAAGACGGAAGATGAGACCGAAGTTGAACGGAAATCCGTTTTTTGAGAGGGTCATTAAATGAGAATGATGTTGAAATGGCAAGTGGACAACAGATCCTGTAAAAAGTATTCAGCTACTACACACCTTTATGCTTTCGAAGCAAGTTTTCCTTGTTTACTTTGGCACTACACGCAAACATTCAAGTGCATTAAGTTAACGCATAGCTATCTGAGGTACCTAAAAACTAAATTTTACATTTAAACAGACATATATGTAGGTGCATTTAGACTATTCCTATTCGACCCATTTTTTGTATTTATTTCTTTCCACTTTCACCCTAAAATTATTTATGGAAAGCAGCCCACTGTGCTGTGGTTTACTTTGGAGGCAGTCAAATCAGAAGACGACAACGACCCGAAGAGAGCAGGAAAGCATACCGTTGTCTCGCGATGTATGTACTTGAGAAGAGAGATAAAGAGAGCGAGGGTTGATGCCAACAGTGTCGGCGGGTGTGCCGCAATATTATAAACAGGAAATGAAATTTACAAACACACACATACACAACACACACAAGCCACAAATTGGTGATGAGCCGACAAACGGACGCGCTTGCTTAATTGACAAATGGGCACAAAAGAGAAAGAATGTATAAAGTTGATTGGAATCAATAGTAGCCAACGGGCAAGGGCGTAGTCTGAATGGGGATTTATTTTGTATGTTTTTGAATAGATCCACACACTTTACTCATTGATCTGTTTGTTACCCCTTTGAAATCCCAGCCAGATCACGCCCCTGACTAATGAAGAAAAAGCAAGTGTGTGGAATGTGTGAAAAAACAAAACGCGGCCAATGACGCTGCTAGACGTCTGGCGAGAAAGAGAGAGCGAGACAGAAATGAACGTGGAATTCTGGAATGTGATAGAAAGGCAAAAGCCGGAATTAGCTGATTTCTTTTATTTGAATTTTTGAGATGTTGCACCTGACATATGTATATATCATTGCTCACTTTTCCAGATGCATGTTTACGAAATTCGGTCTAAATTTTAATTGAGACATGAGGACATATACACACATAAGTTTGTTGCAGATGGCGTTCTGAATGTGTAGTTGTTTTTCTCGCTCTTTCGGAAATGAGCAATGAATGAAATTTTGTTGTACACACGCAAATATCAAGAGCGTATCGAGCGAGAAAGAGAGAGAGAGATACATACGCAACACACACACACACTAATATTATACACATGCATATTATATATATACATACAATCACTTTTTTTTAGCATTTTGTTTTCACTATTGTTACTTATTCCTTGTAATATTATTAAATTCACACTTACATTATGAATTTGTATTGTTTATGCAATTTATTTTATATTTTTTAGGCCATTTTAATTGAAAAAGTAAAGAATTCTCGCGTCGATTTTCTTTTTGTCACATTCAACTGAGCAGCAAGAGCTGGGAATACCATCGATAGAAACGAGCAAACTAACACAATAGGTGTCGCTAGTAAATTATCGGCCCCCAAAAACGAGCTCACTGTATTTTAACAGGCTCCAAAAATCTCTGTTAATGAAGGTGCTAGAGAAAGTAGCTGTTAAGTTGCTCACAAATGGAACTGTTAAATTGAAAAGCACGACGATATATTCCATTGCTCATCTCTAATTTTTAAAGTGACGCCGTTTTGAAAACAATTGCGCGGCAACGACTTTATTTTTAGTTTTCTAATATTGAAATTTATAACAAATGGGTGCGAAGGCTACAAAAATGGAAGGAGGCTGCTATTTGCCGGATACTCCCACATTAAACAAATTACGTTTGCCCCACCAGCAGCAACAGGAACAAGTTGAATTAACCACGCCAAATCGGGATGAAAATTTACTTGATCCTCGATCGCCAAATGGCTGCCGCACACCTTTAAATGTAAGTAAAACTGTAAAACTCTGAACGTAGTTAACTCACCATTGTTCCTTCAGTTCCTACAGAATTCTAAGGAAAAAAATATACAGCTGCCGGCAAAGCAAGAGCAAGATGAGGCGTCAGGTGATAATCCTTTTGCTCAGTTCAAAAAACGTTTGATGAAGGGCTTCTCCCTGAACGATCCTCGATCGCCACAGCTAAATCGTACTCCCTTGATATTGGATGAAGTGCGCTCGCTTAATTTAGATGATACTTTTGCGGATCTGTTTGTGGACACACGTGCTGGAGCTGCTACTGCTAAAACTTCCGCAGACACAACTCCTCCATCTTCTCCTGCGCAAAACGAAGAAGAAGACTTTGGAACGCCTCTAAGTCACAATAATAGTTCCGTGGAAATTGTTTCATTGCCCTATGATGCCGAAGAGACCATGCCCTGCAATGCGAAGCTACAGAAAACACCGCCAATTCACAATCCAATCCACAATGATCCACGCTCACCCAGTTTGGGAGTTGAACGTACTCCAATTATATTTTGTGACGATGAAGAGAACGAGGCACACGAGGCTCAAATGTTGGAACAAATTCTGGAAACTCTCACTCTAAATCTCAGTCAAGAGAGCAGCATTATGGAAATGCCACCGCAAACAATGGATGAGCCGCCGGCATCGTCCCAGCAATTGCCAGCCAACAAACATCTTGAACGTGTACGATTGGGCAATAAACGTCGTGTGGCACCACGTAAGCCAGCACGGGCCAGCAAGACCCATATTTATGTGGACAAAGAGTCGCCACAACCCAAAATCGCTACAAATGCCAGCATAACCACCAATAGTGCTGTATCCACACCACTGTCGGGTCAAAAGCGTACACCATTAAGTTGTGTAAAGAATCGTCAAAATTTGCGTTCCCGTTCCGTTGAGAAGGATATGCGAAAGACTCCACTTGTGCCATTAAATTCCCATGATGATCAATTGAATCCATCACGTTTTCTCATTGCTGGCGAGGATAGCTTAGATGGTTCTATTTACTAACAATCGTTTAGTAATATCTTTTCATTCAAAAATATCATTATATTTAACCTTCTAACCCACCTACCTATATTATATATATACGAATTTTTATCATCTTTATCATCTTTTAAATAAATTTCACCATCACAAAAATGCAAATGAAAATGTTTTAGATAATGGCATGGACGTGCAGTTTATGTTTTTTTTTAAGTTGAAAAATCTGTCTAGATGTTGTTTAAGAAGTCTCAAATCCAACAGGGAGAGAAGGGTGTTTTCGCAACATTGTGTTTTGAAGCGAATCTTTAGAACCGTGAAATTTTATGATAAAATCAGTTGGGTCAAAGGGGCAAATAGATCTTGGCACTTGGATGTTATGCCACATTCACAAAGAGGAAGGGGGAGTACAAAACAAAGTTTCGTCGCATTTCAGGTGGAGGTTTGAAAATCTTCGAAAATTGTTTTAATTGGAAAACTAGGCAACAGGTAAACTAAATCGGAGTGAGGAAACTGAGTATTCTTTTCTACGGAAACTGTTGAGTCCCCAAATGATCGAAATTTGGAAATTGCGAAGGATCTGAGATAGATTCTGTCTATACTTGATTATCTATATATATTCCCAATCTTCACTTACCAGGGGGTTTTATACAGATATCAAAGATATTAGATTAATTTAATAAATGGATGATAATAAAAACTTAATTTTGTAGCTAACATAAAAAATCGTTTCACCATTTACTTTAAAAATAAATAAATATAGATATATATTTTAAAAATGGATACGTACAATTTAGTTAATACATATTCACCCCTAACAAAAATATTTGGAGTATTTTCTTTTATGTTAATTGAAAGGCCACGACCACAGCAAAGAAATTAATTTCCCTCTTCCCCCTTTGTTAAGTTTCATTGGATTTGTAGTAAATCTATGAGATGATCAATTAGTTGGTGATCTTCAGACATGCCATCATTAGTCACCACATGATCAAAGCTATGATAGTCATCCAAATCGCATTCTGAGGTCACATCATCAATTCCTTCGGTAAACTTCCAACCTCTGGCCATACGCACTTCGGGACTTGTAGTAAGGCGCACTGTTTTGACCACTTGGGGGCCATATGTTTCACGAAACCATTTAACATCATTCTTACGACGAATATCACTAACTATAATATATGGGATTGGATGAGGTGATGCCTTGAAAGCCTCCTCCATGGCGGCACGACAAAAGTAACCATAATCCCGGGAACGAACTTCATCACTCCAGACAATCATGTCGCGACGATATTGCTCTTTGTACGGACCATCACTAAGTAAGGCGTTAAGGTCGAGTTGTAGTTTTCGTGCCCATTCGCTTTTAATTGGTTCCGAGATGCGCACAATTTTGGAACGATCCGACAAGCTACAAAGGGGAAAGATTAATTAAATTTCTTGCCAATTAGCATATATTTATGAGTTCAATTACCATTTCTGCAATCTCTCGGATACATAATCCTTGCCGCATTTACGTTTACCACTAATTAATATGATTTTCTCCATATTTAAGACCACGTCCAACTTTCACTTTTCAGCTTATTTCTTACTCAACCGACTTGGCCCTACCCTTAATACCTTTTGTTTGCTAATTGTTCCATTCAATAGCAGATCGCTTTTCGTGTTTTTGGGTCACACTTCATTCATTGTTTGGCAATTCTATTGAATTTTATGTTAATATTATTGCTTCTTTGCTAAGATAGAACTTGTAATGCATTTGTTTATGGCGAAGTTTTTAACTGACAAAAACAGCTGATTAGCAGTGTTCTGCTATCGATGTTGCAGTTAGTGATGTGCAAATGTTGAATCTTAACAGTATGGCGCGCACTGTTCAAATAAAAATTTGAAATTTTTGAAACTTGGTTAAACTGACAATTTATGAAGAACAAATAATAATCCATTAAAAATACGATATTACTTTATGACTTTTAATTTCAATTTTGATTTGTTGAATTTTGAAATCAAATTCAAAACGTATATTTACACCATGATGAACTCTACCTAATTTGAAAGAGTTATCTTCGCTTAAATTAAAACTTTTAAAATATATCAAAAATTGTAAATGTGTATGCAAATTTGATTATATTGATATCTTATTTATCAAGTTCGAATGCAGAATTATAAAATAATGTATATATAATAACTATATACTCATTAAAAAATTGTTTAAATAAATCTTTTCTCTTGCTAAAATCTACATGTACATAATTCACTTGCATGAGAATATCTGCCACCATATTGAAGTCTTTTGAGTTCAATTGAAAAACATTGAGCTCGGTTTTTATTTGAGTCTGGAAAGGCTGCACGAGGCAAGGACACTGCTGTAGTATGAGGCATCGGCCACCGATTCCGATTGATGGGGAGGTCCTTTCTTCAATGACTGGTGCAAGGAAGCCTTGCTCTGATGGCAATCCTGGGCGTTGGCATTGTTTATTCTGGCCAAATTAGCCTGTGTGAGAGATGAATGGGTATGGACGGAGTTTTGAGCAGCTGCCACAGCAGCAGCTGATCCCGGTGGCGGAATGGAGCCAATACCACTAACAGATACAGAGGATACGGATGCTGATGTTGTGGATGATGCTTGCTGGGGCGGTGGTGGTGGTGCCAAAGGACGTGCCATTGAACGCATTGATGGGATGACCGTTGTGCAGCTGGATGACTCGGAGAGCTACAAGGGAGGGAGCAAGCAAGCAAGAAAAAGATTCTTTTTATACTAAATTTCTTGTTTTTCAGGTGCCATAGCTACCACTCGCCTTGCGCTGCATATCCGTTAGCTTGGTTGTCTGGTCACTTCCGCTTGATGATGATAACTGCTGTAGCGGGGGCGGTGGTAGTTGGGGTGAGACATGTCTGTGATTGATATGCGCCTGCAGATCTCGCTGGGATAAGTAAGTGCGCCGACATCCAGTGCTGCCATACCGACTTCCGCCATGTGTGCACATAAAGACAGTACCCAATCCACTTTGCTCTACCCGAAGGACCTTATCATTGCATCGGGGACAAATCTTGATCGGTTCAGCGCGGGCACATTTTAAACAAAAGACATGTTTACAGGGTATCATACGGCCATAAACCAAAATCGGCTTATCACATTGATCACAACAATGGATCATGGGATTGAGGACCTTCTCACCAATTAGACTGACTTTGTGATTCCATTTCAGACGTAACATGGGTTCGGGTGGTCCTCGTGACAGAGTGGTAAAGGTAGGTGCCTCCAACTGCGATATATCCGATTCCATGTCAACTAAAAAAGAAAAATTCAAGAATGTAAGCATTATTTCTTAAAAAAAAGTTGATATTTGAGATTCTGCAAGTGTTTAAACGTGTCAAATAAACCTTGGGTTTACTTTCATTTAATAATTAAACCATTTAAATCTCACTTGTTTGCATTGGTGGTATAGACGGAGCCACCTGCTGTGGTTGTTGTTGCTGTGATACGGACGGCGGCGTCGGTATGGTCTCGTCATTTGGCGTAACCTGTTGTTGCTCCTGCTGTTCCTCCAGCGATGCTGCTTGCGGTGTAATCTCCATTTCATTTTCTTTATCCATTTCATGCATTGTGCTATCATCTGTATGTTCCATGCTATTCGGACTGTCCTCTAGTACACTGGCAGCGCCGGCAGCGGAAGATGCCGCTGCTGCTTCTAAAATGCTTACATCGTCAATTTTTTTTCCACGACCACGACCACGCCCGCGTCCTCGGCCACGCGCTCGTGTACCTCGACCACGACCGCGACCACGTTTTACTTCCTCATTATCCATTATGCTTGTTAAATCTAATTCAAAATTTGTTTATTATAATTTTCTGCTTTTTTCGCTTGCTATATTTTGCAACACTGATCGAAAAATATCGATAAGTTTTCTTGTTTACGAACAGAATTATGTAAACTTTAACAGCAAGAGGTAATGTTAATTTTCAAACTATTTTTCTTTTTATATGATTGTGTTGCTTTTATTAAATTTATTATTAAATTTATTATGGAAATAAATTTTTTTAAATCTATATGTAAAATAAAAAATAATGGAATTTTTAATATCTTTTCTTTTCGCAAAAATGTGTCTTTAGGTACTATTTATAATTAGAAATATAGTTAGAATTTTATTAATAATAGTATTATTAAATAAATTGCACAAATTGAAAAACTTTATAGAATAATATGCAATATTATTTTACGCATCGGCTTCGTCTACTTTGGGTGCTAAATAGTAACGTATATATCCAAAATCCTCTATTGGGTATTCAACTAACAGTGGTACTTCAGCAGCCAAAGCGATTTTCACTTTTTCTGCCAGAGGGGTGGCTTTCGTAAAAGTATTCAAGTACCTCCCCGCAAATGATAATGAAATTGGTTCATCAACATTAATGCTAACATCTCCTTTGCTGGTTTCACTTAAGTTTATATTAGCTGTGCCCATTTCACCATTTGCTGAAAATTTAATCCCGTTCTTAGAGCAAGCTATAGTGAGCGATTCACTAAACATTGTCATATCACGGCAAATTCGAGCAAATTCAGTTGATGGCATATGGACAACGCAGGAGTAATCTGTATCGGGAATTCCCAAATGATCTTGATCAAGATTAAGTAAACGTAACTCATAGTCTGCAGTGCGTTCTTTGCCTTCTGATTCGAAACTAAAGAGCTATAAAATTAAAATTTGTATTTAGCAAATTCAGTTTTAGTTTGGGAAAACGATTCTTACCACTTTATCGGCCTTATCTTCCGCTTTAATGGTAACCGTATCATCTGAGTTGGCACATTTAAGAACTTTGGCCAAGGACTTAAGATCCAAGCCTAAGGATACATTGCGAGTACAGTGATATTTTTCGAAACATTCCGTTTTTAGCACAAGGGCCACCAACGATACATGAGAATCGTCCATTGCCTGAAGCTAATAGTACGTAATAAATGAGACTTTAGTTGACAATGCATTTAATGTAACCTAAGGGGTTTTTAAGATTGCTGTTTTACCTGAAATCCGGAATCACTGCAGTCTAATGTGCTCTGACTAAGAATCTCGCGCAGGGCATCTATAATCCTTTTCAGAAGTAGAGTATTACCAAGTCGGGCTTCCAACATCTCCTTTAAAAGTGCCGTTAATTTCACAAGATGGAATAAGCAAAAACAAAAAGTCAATTAACAGCTGTTCTCAACTAAGTTTGTAAACGAACCACTTCACCAGGCCTGTACGAACAAAAATAATAATTTAGCTATTTTATAGCTAAATATGAATAAACATCTAGAGCTTATACTAAATTCGTTTAGAATATAACAATAAATCTAATTATAACTATTATTACCTTTTCACTCACCCAGTTTTTTGTTTTTTAATTTATATTATAATATACCTTAGACAAATTTAATATTTAAAATTCTTTTTATTTCTTGTATAAATAGCAGCACTAATACATGCTTCCAATAAGGAACTACTGATTCAAGTTCCAGTTCCAATGTACCCTGCAACATCTTTTCGCTGCATTGGGTTTTATTTGTATTGCATATCTTTCATAAACAAATAAATAAATAATTAATTGGAACATGTCGGCGACCGAGGATAGCAACAATTGGCACCTCTGGTGTCGTCTTTGTGCCAAAGATGATATGGAAGGCAATATAAATGTATTTTTAAAAAATGAACAGACAAATTCCGGAGACTCTGCATTGGCCACAGCCATCGGCAGGTATTTCTGGGTGAACGTGAGTAAATTTTGGCTATGAAATTAATGCGATGAAGCTTACTGTGATTCTGCTTTTTGTTTTGCAAAGATTACCCGTGGTGAAGAATTGCCGGAAACAATTTGTGCGGATTGTCTGACCTTAATCACTACCCTGGTGAATTTTTCGGAAAGGATAACACGAGTGCAGAAATTTTATTGTATATTGCAAAGCCATAAATCACAGGATGAAGTGAATCTAAAGGAGCTGAGGATGAAATTCGGTTTGCTTGATGAGGAGGAATCAGGGGAAAAAGAAGTTCAGAACCTGACAGAGGTCCATTATGTGGATGAGAAACCAAAAATTGATATGGAAGATGAACTCAATGTGGAAGAATTGGAAACAGATTTAAGATACGAAGCGGAAAATCCTCTTAATGAAGACCAAGAAGACGAACAGGAAGAAGGGATAGAAACAGAAAACAATGTAAAAGGTGAACAGCAACGGGAACAATATGAAGGCCAAGAGCAATTTTTATTAAAATTTTGTGATACCTATGATATTGATGAGAACGATGTAGATGACAATGAGGATGCGGAGGCAGATGATGACGAAGTGGAAGAAGAAGAAGAGGAAAAGATGGATAACCCTTTAACCATTAAAACCAAAGCAAATTCACGACCAAAGCGGATCAAATCCCACAAATGCCCGGAATGTCAACGTGCCTTTGCTACTTCGGGTACTCTAAATCGTCATTTGCGTTATTGCCATATGGAAACCACACCACAGTTCTCCTGTCCAGAATGTCCAAAGAAATTCCATAACCATTGGAATTTGCAACGACATACTCAACAGCATTTACCATTGCCCAAGCGAAAAATGTTTCCCTGCCAGAATTGTGATAAGAAATTCACTAGCAATGGCTCAGTCCAACAGCATGTGCAATATATGCATCAAGATGAGCGTCCACGTCCTGTCATATGCGAACAATGCGGCGTTGCTGTTCATTCAATTGGTGCCCTTAAGGAGCATGTCCTCAAGCATACCGATTATGCTCCATTTGAATGTGATGTATGCAAGAAACGCTTTAAAAGCACCAGCCGCCTGAAACGACACCAGGAGACCCATGATCCGCATAAATACATTTGTCCCGAATGTGGCATGCAATTGAATTCCCGTCCCACATTGAATCGCCATCGTTTAGTCCACACCGATCATATGCAACATAAATGTGATTATTGTGGACGAGAATTTAAAAGAGCCAAAGCCCTTAAGAATCATTTGATCCTGCATACGGGACTGAAGCCATATTCCTGTGATTTCTGTGATCGCACATTTGCCAATGGTTCCAATTGTCGGACGCACAAAAAGAAATCACATCCTGAAGAATTGGCAGCACAAGAGGCAACTACAGGTGGGAAGACCTATAATCGTAATATACCCAAATTGGAGGCATTGAAGGCATTGTAAGTTTAATAGATATAAGGAAACCTTTTGCTCAAGCTGTTGTAGAAACAATGTACCCTTATCTAACCAACGATCTTTTTAATTTCTATATAGTACCAAAAACAAGGACAATCTGTCGCCAGTGGCCACCAAACAGAGTGGATGCTTTGCCTTCGGCAAGAAACCTAAACCGCAAATAAAAACCAATGTTCCGCTCATCACTCAAGTCAGCCCGACTGCAGTAGCAGCAGCAGTGCCATCGTCTATATCCAATATACCCACCATTGATACCATTTACAATCATTTAATGAAACAACAATCCTCGCCAGTTGCCAAAACAGATGACCAGCAGACTACAACAACGTATGTGGTACATCAGCAGCAACAGCAGCCAACAACCCAGCAACAGATTCTCATCTCAAGTAATGGCAGTGCAACACTTGTTACGACTGCAACAGCACAGCAGGAGCAGGAGCAGCAGCTGGACTCCAGTCCAACTGGCACACAGATCTACTCATATTAGAAACCAGGGCCGAAAGTTCTCATGTTTGAAGCTGCGCATGTCCTGTGTATGTCAAAATCTGCACCAAAGTCACCCCCAACAACAAAAAAAAAAAATCTCATTTTTTTACTGGAGCTCTCAACTCGAATATAAAGGAATTTTAGTTCAGTTGACAGCGTGCGCCTTTCCTCGTGTCCTGGCTCTCTCTCTCGCTCTCTTTTACTCCTTGGGAAAAAGGAATTTTGTTTAAATTGTTTAAATTTTGTTAAAATAAGCGTGAAAATTGTTTCTAAAAACTATGTTTTTGAAAAAACTCAAAGAATTTATATAATTTTAATAAAAAAGAAGGCCCCCCAAACGGGCGCATGAATAAGAGGAGTGAAGTTTAATTTTTTTTGTTGTGTGGAGCCGAAAAATCAAAAAAAAAAAATCGATTTGTCCAACCAATAAAAACAAAAGGCTTTAAAATAGCCCCCCTATCCTCTCGATGGAAAATGTAATGAACTGAGTAAAATAAATAAATTATTATTAAAACAACAAACTACAAGTGAATTTTAACTCATAAATAAAAGCTTTAAATATCTAATAAAAAATTGTAGAAAAATAAATCAAAACACAAAAAACAAATTCTTAAGTTCTATACAATAAAAGTTTAAATAAACTTCTTTGCTTTAAATGAAAAATAAAAAAAGAAGTAATTTAATGAAATATTTACTGTTACATATATTATAAATAATCACCAAGGCAAACGCGGTCGAATGCAAAACAACACATATCTAAAAAATATACTACAAAATTTATTAATTATAATGTAAGTAATAGTATTCATTAAGAAAAAGATTATACCGAGTGAATGGGTATATATGTTTTTACATATATGTATATAGTTACATATAATAAGTGTTAGTGTTGAGGCAGCCCTGGTAACTGCCCACCAGCTGTTCGTTTGCATCTAGTTCCACTCATTCTGGGGTGAATCAGTTCGTTTTGCTTGAACCACACGAAATCAAGTCGAAATTGCATTTTCCGTCTATATTTTTAATGTTTCAATAAGTATTTGTTTATGAAAAATTTCTTAAAAGCATTGGCAATGTGTCAAGGAACCTTCAACGAGTCCTTTTTGTGTATTTGATCGGTTGAACGTGAATCAAAACCAATTGTTTTATTGCTGTGTTGCACAAGCAAGTGTCGGCGTTTTTTACGCACAGTCTACGCGCGTCTATACGTGTATGTGTGTCTTCGTGTGTTTGTGTGAACATATATAAAAAAAAAATCGATTTGTTTGTAAGTTTTAATTTGTGTCTTTAATTACCGAAAATTGAAACAAAAATAGGAAATTACGCTTGGAATTTTGTGAAAAATCCAACATGTGTGTGGGTCAGTTTGCTGACTAAAAAGTTATCTATGTATCTGTGTATTTGCTTTTGTTATTGTTGTTGCCGCTGCTGCTATTTGGTGGAAAAACGAGTCCGCCGCTTCCAAAGCGTAAGCTGAGAGAGCGGTGCGTAGGCGGACTTGTAGCCAGTTTACAACATAAACTAATACAAATTATAATAACAACAAAAACAACGTCAACATTGTGTAAGTGTGTCTGTGTATATATTTGTGAATGTATGTGTGCTGTCCAATTGAAGAAGTGTCTGCCACTGCCCACTGTTGCCTTTGTTGCAGCAACACACAAGGCAATTCCAATTGGAATTGATGTCAATCCCTTTACCCAAAACCATGTAAAGTAGTTTAATATGCTTAAATCCGTTTTGTTTATCTTTCTGGTCTTAAAGCCCATCGGAATTGCGCAAATGTATTCCCTTGGCTTGGTTCTTTGTTCCGTGATTATAACTTCCTAGTAGATCATTCTATATTCAATTTACAATTGTTTTCCCCAAATTGGATTATAACTTTTTTTTATAGTTTAATCTACCTATATAATAGTTTGGCAGCAACAAAAAACAGGAAGAATATAGAATATATTCGAAAATATTGAAAAAATATGCAAAGACATAAACAACTTTATACGTTTACTTACAATATATACTTTTGTTGCATAGTCGTTCTATAGTTGTTCAAAGGACATCAGTCAATATATGGATTTATCCTTTTTTGTTTCCACCTTTAAAGATAATACTCGTTAATTTTTAGCTCAGAATAAACAGAAAAATTAAATCGGTGTTGTATGTTGGTTGCTCATTTATTCCAAATTAAAATAGTGTGTTTGGTTCTTGATGAACTAGATGTGGAATTGTAAGAAAAATTCCTTTTGAACATAGTTCCAAATAGCTATGTATATTTAAACAATTGTGGGGATAGATAACTATTTGACACATAACTGTAGAAACATTTTAAATATAAAATAAATTCCTTTAAAAAAAGGAATTCAGACTATTTTTCGGTAGAAACAGTTTAAAAATCACAAAATATACTGTACTTCAAAAATCTTATTTATTTAAAAAAAAATACTGTGCTTAGTTTCACAAAAAAAATCGGTGTTATTTACTGTAGATATCACATTTTTATCCACTCTCACAGTTAGTTAATCAACTAGCCAAACAAACATGAGTTGCTTAGTTTATATAAATAGCTAAAATCAAGATAATGTATAGGATTGTGTTTTAATATTAGTCATCTTTATGTGTTTGCCTAGCTAAGTTGTTATAAACTTTACCTGTTTGATAACTTTTTTATTAATTATAATAGCATTTTTCTTTTTACGTTAAATTTTTTTTATCATTTTTGTGTCGTACTATAATTTAAAATATATAGTTCAATTCCTTTTTTTAACTTTGCCATTTTTATCGATTTCACATTTTCTTAAGCTTATTTACCTTCTGATGGCATCCTTTGGCAAAAGACCTTTCTCTGGAACAAAATATCAATTAATCTTTTCTTTTGCTTTTCCCTGTCGCCTTTTTAATTATTCATTTTCTTAAATATTATTTGTGTTGTTCGCCTTTCTCCTTTTGAATGAGAAATATGTATAATTAAGTTTTCACAATAATTACGCGTTTTCACCTTTTTTTTCTCAATTATTCATTGTTCATTAAATTGTTTTCCTAATGATTAAGTGTACTGCTAAAAATAGGATATCAATAGGTAAATGTATATAAATATACTTTTATACTATGTTTGATCCTTTCGAAAGGTATAAGACAAGCTTTCATATGTTATAACATATGTAGACTATTGTAGCTGGAGGGGAACCAGAGTTTAAAAAATGACTGACAGAATGTTAAAAAGTGATGAGTTTTTGGCAGTAAAAAAGTACATACGTATGTTGAATAGGTTCCAATAATATTGCTTTCAAAATTCAAAGTTTTTTGTTAATTTAAAGCTGATTTTTATTTCCTTTTTGGGAAGCGTCAATTATTGAAATCTTTTCCAATTGGAAGGACATCAAAAGCCAGCAAATACCTTATAGATATTTACGCATTCAACTTTATTTTGGAGATACTTTTGAAATTAGCTGAACCTGCAAAATACATAATTTGTTTAGGCAAGGAGATTTCTATTGATCTATGAAAGAGCTATGAAAGCAGATGTTGTATACGATTTAATAGAAAATAGATAATTAGCCGTTTTACTATAGAAATTGTTTACCTTTAAAGATTTTTATATGTATATATACAATTTTGTTCAAATTTCATAGTAATATGAGCAAAAACAGTTACGAGTTGTTTGGTTGAAGTGTTAAAATGAAAACCGACACGTTTCGGTTAAGGTTGTTGTATATTTTATATAGTTAAATAAATAAATACTTTTAATTTACATAGATAGCTCTGCGTATTTGCAACTTGCAGCAAGACTCGAAGTTTTCAAAAGCCAAAAACCAACAAAAACTGAAAAGGAAGAGGGAGATAGTGAGAGAGAGGGAGATGCAAAGAAAAGTAAAGTTTCTGTGTGACAGTCGTCGAAGGAGTTAGGCAAAGTAAAAGAAAAAGCCGCGAACCGCATTATCCTTTTGGCTTGACCTAAATTGCAAGTGTGCTCCCCAGTGCGCTCTTTTGTTTTTGTTGTCATTTGTCCTTTTGTCCAAACTTCATCGTTCCTTTGTGTTGCCATATTTCAGTGTATTTTTTTCTCTTCTCTTTGGCTTTTCTTTTCCTTTTTTTTTATCATTAAATGTGCGGCAAGTTAATTGCCGAAAGAACTTTACCGAGCTGCTATCAGAGACATCCCCATCCCGTCTTCCTTCTCACTTTTCTTTTTTTGTTTAAAGTGTTTCATTTTCATTTCTGGGAAATTAAAATTTTGCCTCCAGTTTGTTCTTTCTTCTACTCATTAGTTGGCAATTATGTACGTTGTGCCA
Source organism: Drosophila austrosaltans (assembly GCA_035045865.1). Taxonomy (NCBI): domain Eukaryota; kingdom Metazoa; phylum Arthropoda; class Insecta; order Diptera; family Drosophilidae; genus Drosophila; species Drosophila austrosaltans. Next base: position 3,817,764 of record JAWNOQ010000083.1, read on the forward strand.
AATGGCTTGTCTGTCACAAGAGACAGAGAAAGAAAGGCGGGAGACATGACGAGTAAAAGAGAAAAAGTATATGAAGAATTTACTTATTGCGTTTTCGCCTAAAGGCGGGCGGACATTGTCCGTTGGTAATCAATAAGCCTGCTATCCGATATATGTACATCCCATCTTTACTCCATTTCCTAACTTAAATGACTTTGAATTTTCACATTTTTAGTTAGGGGTGGTGCTCTATTTAATGAGATATTTGACGAGCCTCCCTTCTCTGTAGAATCTATGTACATATAAATACACTTTGGCAAAATTGAACTTTAAGGACAATCATTCAATTTAACTAGAACAATTCCAGATCGTTTCTTAAAACGGAATCTTTTGATGAATGATTATCTTTCAATAGCAGAGAGGGAGAGAGATTTGTGTGCCAAATGCTAAAGCGCGCTAAAGCTATGAATATCTGTTTTAGGGCAACTCTTGAATCACATATCCTAATAATCCTAAATTAAAGGACACTTAGCAAGGTCATACTTAAAATTTAACTCATACATACACCTCACATTTATATAAAATCGATACTAAGCCTAGAGCTAAAAGGCTAAACCACCACTTGATCAACTAAAGCTGCTCTTTTAAAAACTGAATGCTTTCTAAAAGTCCGAATAGAGTTAGTCCTAATTGCCAAATGACTATCCTCTATCACTTTAGGCGATCAAATGTATTTCCTATCGATTTTTCTTCAAGTGTATGCAGCCTTAATTTTGCACTTGCAGCAGTTGGTAAGGGTGAGTGGACTACCGGCAGTCAGTCGTTGACCAGATTTGAAGGCAAAAACTCCCCATTTTTGGGTTGCGGGGGGTGAGATTATTATTATTTTTTTTTTTTTTTTGGGTGATTTAAATCTGTTCTGTTTTCATTTTTCCTTTCTTCCCTTTTGGAAATGAGAGGGAGGCATCAAATCAAAAAGGAGAAACTATTTAACAGAAAATACTTTGGAATGGAAAATGGTTTGTTGACCTACGCCAAGTTAAAAGAAAACGTGAGAGAAATTTATTTTACATAGTTGCTTTCTAGAAAGGATATTGAAAGGAAAGGAAATTGATACAGTCCTGGCTATTCCATTTACAACATTGACTTTTCACATTGTTTTTATTGTGAAATGGGTAAATAAATGATAACTGATTCGTTTAAAGATAAAAAATACAAATAGCTTTAGTGCTTTTTCAGAGTTGTAACTTTGCAGTTTGATGTGATATATATGTAGATTCTAGATTGTTATACTATACACAAAAAAAAACAATTAAGTTGTTGTAATTAAGATTTGCAATAGAGAATATATATTTATAAATTTTGTAGAATTTTTTTTTCGCTGCATCCATGGGTATTGTTGATATACATAAAGCCTTTTGCATGAAATCGTAATAGGATAATCTCTTAAGCTTTTGCTTGAGGATAATTACAATAGTCTATTGAAAAACATTTTTCGTTAAAGGCAGAATAAGATGTAAAATTACTTTTCTGTTTATTTTTTATTTACTTATTGCATAATATTTTCGCCAAAATAAAAACTTTCATTTGATAATCTAAGAAATAATTTTTAGTTTTGTTGAAGCAGGTTTAAATTCTAAAACCTGATACAAGCAAAAAAACTATGCATAATTTACTTACTTTGTAGGCTCGCCGCCTAACTGAACAGAGAGGTCTCTTTATTATTTTAATTATAATTAAGGTCTTATATATGTATATATGTATATGTATGTATATATATGTATATAGCTCAAAGTATTTGGCAATTATCTCAATCAACAAAAAATGTATATAAAAATTCCTTTAACATCAATTTTTTAATTAAAACATTTTAAATTTCGGTGATACCAGAAACTAAACAAATTGACCTATAAAATACATAGAATTTATTCTTAGTTGTTTTATTTTTTAATTTAAAAATAGATAAATTAATATAAAGAATGTTAAGCAGTTTGTCCTTCACAAATAGAAACGCTTTGGGGTAGTCTCTTTTTAGGTTCCACGCGGTCGTTTGAAAAAAAATTCGTTGTTGGCCTCTTTTAAATTGGCTGCCAGTCAATATTTGTTATCAAATTGGTTTCAATCATTTTGGCTTACTGGCCTTTTCAACTAACAGCACAGCGCCTACGCATTAAGCCCCATTTATAAGCCACTTGATGACACATACTCACACATACGATATATTGATAAGCTGTTGGCCAACATTTGTCATGCCTCTTTTTGCAGTTTGTTTAAGAATCTAAATGTTAGTTTTATTAAAGCCTCTATTGATATTGATTCTATGTTTTTGCCCTAAAATTTGCCATAAATTTCATTTTCATTTCTTAAGTTATAAAGAATATTTATGGTTGGAAGTCCTGGAAAAAGTTTGCTGCAGGACTGCAGAGTCTATTGGAGACCTTTTAAGCTTACCAAATAAAAGCTGTAAAGTAAAAGTTAAAAAAAGCTTTTTTACATTAGGATAAGGAATGAAAATTTTAACACCTTTTCTTTAGTTTACATTTTGCTTTGACTTTTGCTTACATACATCTGTTATACAGTGTAGCAGATATAACATTTATGTATAATAAAACAATGGGCTAGTATCAACTTTCGTTAAGAATATATTCTCGTCTAAGTATGCCAAATGCAGATTTATAACAGATTAAACTTACAAGAAAATATGTAAGTAACTATTATAACTTTAGTAAACTTTTTGTAAAAGTTAGGCATTCATATGAAAACTTGTATGAAGAATATGTCTGATTTGTTATATGGTTTTTTTGTTTTGAACCATTTGGGAAGTAGAGTGCTCTTTATGCTGTGTTAAAGTTATATTTTTGTATATTCAGAAAAAGCAATGCTTAAAATTTAAAAATAAGAAATTTGAAAAGGAAAATTTACATTTGTTAATTATTTTTCTGTTCTACAATTTTATAACTTTATGTTATTAATGCTCAGATATCAGAATAATGTCCTGAAAAAATTGGATAACGTGTGTTTTACAAGCGTATAGAACAAAAACCAAAATGAGTATTCGTTAAGAGTATGTTCCCATTAGGTAGTATCTTTTATATATAACAAAATTATCTCATATACATTTAATATACATTATTATACAGATTTTGGTTCTACTCCAGTTTACTTTGTTGAATAAAAAATGAAAAAAGGAATTAAGAAATGATATTACAGTAAGATGAAATCATAAAAACTAGCAACATTTTTTTTTAAATTTACAAATTTTGAGCAATGAAAGTCAGCATTGAACTTTTTAAGCCTAGCTAAGAAATTCACCGTTTTCTATCGAACATTTTAAATATAACATTACTAGTTGAACATACATATAACAGATAACAGGAGTATATCATAAGGGTTGAAAAGTATAACAGCTAAAATGAACTAAGGTAGTATTTATAGAACAGTTGTAAATTATTATAACATAACAGTTGAACTGCCATGCTGAAAGTTGGAATCCACTTTAGAACAGTATGTAAGTTTGCTGTACGTTTGAATCCACTTTAGAACAGTAGAAAAAAACTTGAAGTTAGTTATGTATATAACATGGTAATGGAAAACAACCCCTGTAACTTTCTATAAATATGGCACAACATTTTTACCCCTACATAAATTTTCTTAACCATACAGAATATTTTGGAGAGTAGACCTTTCGACCCCTAATAATTCACTTTTTTCAAGAGTTGCCAAGGGTTCACTGCTGTTGCCATAATTCCCCAATAAATGAATTTTACTTGGAGAAAGTGAATTGAGTAAAACAAAAACTGAGTGAAAGGAAAATGAACAGAGTGAAAAACCAGTTGAGTAGCAAAACGAACTAAGGAGAAAATGAACAGAGTGCAAAATAAATTAAGTAGAAGGGAAAAGAGTGAGCAGAGTGAAAAATATATTGAGTAGATAAGAAACTGAGAAGTAAATGAACTCAATAAAAATTGCAATAGGCGAAGAGCAAACTGAGTAAAGCATAAACTGAGTGTAAAGGCAAATACTGTGAGTAATTCACAAAAATTCACTCTTTCCTTTTAAGCTCAACTCATTCTAAGCCTAGGGTTTCACTTGGTAGAAAGTGGCATGCATATAAATTGCACGTTATTACCCGGTGCAGCAAATGGACAAACAAACAGACGGGCTGATAAACGCATCCCCTGACACCATATTTTTTGTTGTAACTTTTTTGCATTTCGCAGCTAAAAGATAAAAATAGAAAAAAAAAAAACAGAAAAAATCCAAAGCTTTTACTTTAATTAAATGCGTGCGTGTGGCAAGTCCCAATTTAGATTTTTTTTCTGACTTTTGCAACAGCAGCAGCATCAGTAGTAGCTCCCAAGTTGTTGTTGTTGTTGTTGTTGCAGTTCGCTGTGATTAACGGCAGCTGCTTTACTTTGCTTTACCCCACCTGCAACCCTCAACATGCACCTCCAACCCCCGTGGGTTTTGTCTTTATATTGTTGTTCATTTTGCTTCTATATTTTTTTTCTGTGTCTCTCTGTGTGTCTTAGTATAGCATACTTTTATGCTGATTGAGTGCGGCTTATCTGCGCATTGCTTTGCCTTTCGTGGTTTGCTGCTTAAGCCCTTGAGTTATAACATATAACTCATATGATCTCATATGAATGAATGGTTGTCGTTATGTCAATTGTAAGCAAATCAGCGTCGTTGAGGCATTACACCATAAAAAAAGACCAAACCAACGAAAAAGAGAAAAAAAAATAAAAGAAACAACCAGAGCAACCAGAACAAACCGCATCGGAGACAAATGTTATTATTAAAATGGGACAGGCCATAAAAAAATTCCAATTGGGGTGGTTTTGTAAGTTCCAAAATACAACCAAATTTAAAATTCTTACAAAGTTTAAAATATATAATCTTACATTGATAATACTTACTAAAGAAGTTAATTTAATATTTTATATTAGAGGTTAATTAAAACTATTATTATATTTACTTTCTTATTTATACAATTTACTTCTTTTCTAAGTACTCAGTTTTTCATTTTACTGAACTGATTAGTTTATTTAGTGGCAAACCGCCAGATACAAATCTAAACCAATTTATTATATTTATTTAGTTCATAAAATGTAAGAAAATATATCAATTTAATATCTAGATTTACATTAAAGCAAAGCATAGATTAAATATTAATAAATTGTTAGTTATTGTTGCAAATACTGTTTCATAAATTTACATAAAGAAAATATAAAAGAATTTTATTTAGTCTACAAATAAAAATGGACTTCACTTGATTTTTTTTTTTTGTAAAGAAACTAAACTCAAACTTAAATTTGTATGCTTAGTTAAGGTAACTAACTTTTGTTGAGACATATTCACATTACCAAGTAATGAATAATAAATCTTTAGTGTATTTCTAAAACTGTAAGACAAAACTTTTAAATGGATTTCCATTGTTTGGTATTAACAGCAAGGCAGAATATAATTTGTATTTAAGATGGTTTAGATTCATTACATTAAGCCATGAAATTATGGCATTGTACTCAAACACCTCTCGTTTATATCGTTTATGTGCACATATATGTTGATGTTTCTGCATATCCTTTAAGCAATAAAATACCAGGCTAAAAGCCCTTCAAAATGACAGAGAGTTGCTGTTGGTGTTGTTGGCATTGCTGCCTGTTACTGTTTCGAGCTGCTATAAATTTGAAGTATTAAAACAGATATCGAATGGATTATTTTTAATATATGACCAGGCCATATATATGTGTATATTGTATATGTGTGTACATATACACAAACTCACACATACATACATAAATGGCCAACCGAAAACTGCAGCAGACTTTAGTTGCTGGCAAGGCGAAATGCAATTAGCCTGCTGCAAGTTATCCTACACCCTTCCGCCCACACACACACACATTCACAGAGAGACATACACAAACACCAGATTCCAACTGCAACAACATCAGCTCTACCGCCATCACTATATTCCGTACTATCTAGGCAGCAAGTGGTACTACAAATTGCCATCAGCAGTATTCGTAGCCGCCATCCGCATCCTCATCCGCAGCCGCATCCTCATTCTCATCCGCATTGGCATTGCCAAGTCCTGTGTCTCTGTCTTTCTCTCGACTGGCATCACAGCTGGCATTTTCCGCTGCGTAATCCTTTTATTAATCCCCTTGGCTTGGGGCTAAAATCCTTTACACTGCTGTTGGCACTTTTGCAAATCATGAAGGAAAAAAAATAGAAAAGAAAACCGCTAGCGTAAGTGTAATACTATATAGTATCTATGCACGACTAGTAGGTGTCATGATATGGATTGAATATGCCAAAAGGAACGACTAGTTGGATCATTCGGAGCTGATTCCTAAGAGGAAAAGCAAGCGTTAATTAAAAGTTGAAAAATCGTTAAAAAATGCTTCTTGAGAATAGACAATATATTTTTTTTTTTAAGAAGTTTTTTCACTTATGTTTCCGCTCATTTCCCATATACCCTTGATACCCTGCAATTATTTTAACAAACATACGCAAAAACTTTTTTTCTTCTTATTTTTTCTACTATCTTGGCTTGTCTTTGGCTCTCAACTTGGTTTGGTTCACAAATTTGTTGCAATGCTTAGTGTAGATTAAAAATTAATTGGCCTAGGGTTCGCAATAACCAGCTACCGCTATCGCTTCTCCTTTCCGGTCTACCCCTTCCATAGATTCTCCTTGTGCCACTATTACCCTTGAATATTTATGTGCGCCGTGTAATTTGTGTTGATTATTTTTTGTTAGCAGCTGCTGCTCCTGATGCTTCCTGTCGACCGCCTGCCTGCCGCTGCTGCTGCTGCCTGGCCGAGTGCTAAAAAGTATTACGCATTTCTTGGTGTATGGTTTTTTAATAAAGCGAATTAATCAGACCCTCTCACTTGCTCATTCTCGCAGTTTCCCCTTTATCGTCTCGTCTCTTCTCCTTTGGCTTTCGTCCTGATAGTCACTTTTCATCCTCTTTGTGCAAGTTTCAGGAAAGAAAAGCCGCGCGCGCGCTCGCTCAACATTAAAAATTCAAAATGCACTTAACGAAGCATAGCGCGTAAACCGATAGCCAAGATAGCAAGTTGAAGGGTGTTTACCAGGACACGACCGTTGCATTAAAAACCCTTTTTTGCTTTCAGTTTCTTTTTGGTTTATCGACGCCACACTAAGGGTCCTACGTGAACGATTTTTGGGTAGCGCAATTTATTTGAAACAATTTAAAAAGTTTGTGAAAACTATTTGATACTATAAACTAAATTAAAAGTGAAGCGGTATCAATAAAAAATTAAAAATAAAAACATGTATATTAAGAGTTTAATATTTGATATTGTGTTTAAATCTACTGAGTACAAAAACAGACAAGCAAAAGTTGAAGTTTTAGTTTCATTCTACTAACATCTATTTTAGTTTTTCTTGTAAAAACAGTTTTATGCTTGGAAACATCTTTTATAGGGCATATTTTTGTTCTATATCAACCAGACCAAAGTTTCTCTTTCGGCTCATCGTTTTTGGTGGTTACTTCGCTCTGTTGGCTTCTTATTTCGTAACTTTTTTTTTTTTCAAAATCAGAGGTAGTTCCCCAAACTTCTTCTGGTCGGCTAAAAAATATTGTAAAATCTCTTTGAGTTGGCGGCACTTTATCAACATTAGCGTAACTTGTTTTCATTGCTGTTGTTGTTGTTGTTGCTGTTGTCGGCGATGTTGTTATTTTGTGCCCTTTTCACGCACCAAACAACACGAGGTTCCTAAGTCGCTTAGGTCGAGGGTAATAAGCAAGAGAGAGAGAGAAAGAGAGGTTAAAAGTTAATTCAATTAGCTTGACTTTGCCACTTAAGCTGCCTTTTTAATAATAAGCAGACAGTTAAGTACTTTACCAGGACAACAAGGACGAAAAAACAGGATGGCCAAAAGATGCAGAAGATTTAATTTTATAAAATTCTCAGAAAACAAAAAAGAAAAATCAACCATATTGAAGTTGAAACTGAACTTGAAACTTGTTGGTTTTGCCTTTACACCATTGAACGATCAAAAATTGCTTCTAGGAAATGTAAACGAATTCTAGATATAATGGTTATTGCTGTCTGCGCTGATTTATGTTTATCGTTACTGTTAGGGGTTTATGGCTAAGACGACAGTTACAATAGCGAATAGGTTGAAAAATATGGTCAAGTGTTTGGTTGCTTTGAAATTTATGCTAAGAAATAAGGTTTGGGTATACTGTTATCCCTTAAGTTAGCTTTAGATGTACCATATGCTTAGGATAACAATATGGTTAGAGATAGGGTAAATAAATAGGATTAAACTTCGAGTTTTAGTTGGAGTAACTACTAACGTAGACTCTGGATCTATGTTCGCAGTTAAAATAAGCGCTAATATTTATGGCTTGCCTTACACTTGTAGCTTTATTTAATTAGCAGCATCAATTAACAATCGATTTAACATTTCATAATTAATATTATACCAAATGATATCTCAGGAAAACGAAAAAGGATACTTAAAGCATTCATGTAATTAATTGGCTTTGATATATATTGAAATTGAAATATGAAATTCAGCAAATAATCGCTTTATACAAATCGTAAACAGTTAATATAAAAATTAGCTTTGATTGTTTGACAGTTAATAACATTTGATCCAAAAATAATAATTATGGGTTTCAATTCGTTGCCATTATAAATATATGTACATATACTGAATCCTACATAAATCAAATGAAGGAAGAAAAACCATATAAATTGTTTTTGAATGTGTATATGTTAAGTGTCAATAAAATGTCCCCGAACGTAATAAATGTCAATGGAATAGAGCTTGGTATAAAATTGTATTTGCACATAAATCAAACAAATATATATATATATATATATGTATGAATGTATATATCACTTATAACTCAATTGAAATGTTAGATGGTAATAATTTCATAATTACTATTGTTTTTGCTGTCACAGTCGTCGTTCTGAACAATAGTGTGTACAAAAGAAAATTGTCTCCCACTGTGTGCGTCGAGTATTGGGGCAAACCTTTTTGGCTTAATGAGTAAATCGTAAACTAATTGCAAGATAATTAATTTTAATTATTTGTGTATTTTACTCGTTCCTCGCTCTTGCTCTCTTCTAACATAATCATTCGTAGACTCACGATGGAACCATTAAAAGCACATTAGCTTGTTAAGCGACTGGCCACACCCCCTTCTACCAACTCTCTTAGCCAACATCACCCACCCACCAATTTGATTCATTTCAACCACCCACCATCATGAATTCGGTCAGAATCTAATACACACGTGCAAGTGTGTTTTCTCGTTTGTTGTCTTTACTTGTTCATACATCATTATCATTAAAGCGTTAAATTGTTTTTGTTGTTTCATGATTTTCTTATATCCACATACATGTAAACTGTGGACAGAAAAGGAGGATGAAAAAGAGTTTTCAATGTTTTGCCAACGTACAGTGCCTTGGGATTTTGAGTCAAGCATATTATTTTTCTTCTTATGGAAACAATATCAGAAATTAGTTATTTAAATATTGACTTATAGTAGATACAGTTTAATGTTTTTACTAGATATCGTCTGGGCCTACATATCGTATAATTATTAGAGAGGGACAGAGAGAAAGAGATTTAGTTGATATTATTGACTGTAGTGCGTCTTGTCATTAAGAAATTGTTCTTTAAAACACAATAAAAAAAGAATAGCACAATAAAACAGTCAACTAAAGGGATTGCAAATCAGAAAAGGAGTGAAATTTTAAAAATTTCACTTGGATAGAGTTAATCCGCATCACCTAATAAAAAGGTTTCAAAATTGCTGAAAACAAATCGAAATCAAGTAAGAAGATTGTAGTTCAAAAATTAGTTAAAATATTCTTATGAAATGTTTTCTTTTTTTTTTTTTTAAGAAATATTCCAACACATAAATATAATATGATATATTTTTGATAATATATAATAATTTTTGATAATATATATAAAAATATATAATATGTTGTGTCAATTAGATCCGAGTATTAGGTAACGCTCATCCTCGGATGTTAGCTGAAAATTTTAAAAGTTTTTGATAATTTTAGTTAAATAATAAATAAATTTGAAACGTTTAATAACTAAAATCTATAATTGAAAATGAATTTTGTCATTTTTATTTTAAAATCTTTAATTTATCGGCTCTACATGCAAATATTTGTTCGCTTTTTTTGAAATCCAAAGAGTATTTAATATCCTATATCTCGTAAAAAAATTAAAAGTATTATATCAACAGGAAAAATTCCATTGTGTTAGCTTACCTTATAATGATACATTCTTTGAATGGCAGGCATATTTAATTTCAATGGTTTTTGTAATACAGGATTTCTTAAACTTTTCAATATATTCAAAGTTTTTTTAATAACATTCCTGAGAATTTCTTCATTACAACTCGAAAAATCAATCAACTCTAGTTGATTGCAATCTCTGAGAATATTGAAAATTTGATTCTTTTGATTTTTAAAATTTTTGAATGATCCTATTTTTAATGTTTTTAGTTTACTGAGTTGCGATATATAATGCAAAGATTCAGCGTTCCGGAGTCCGAACTGCAATGTCGTTAACGAGTCGATTTGTGATAATATTCGAATCTCTTCTGAATTCAGTGTGCCATTAATAGCTAAGCTTTTTATAACCTTTGTTGGATTTTCAGCTAATGCCTGAAGAATTATATTAAGGGATCCACTTTTTGGTGTAATAATCAACTCCTCAAGATGCGCAAGTCGTCCTAAACTGTTATTATCTTCAATATCGATAATACAATTCAAAGATTTTAGCGACGAAAGTTGCAAAATACTTGCAATATCTTTATTGCCAATGTTTACATTGGATATGCGCAATTTTTGCAGTTTTGGAAAGTACTTCGGTAAATTTAGCAAAAGTTCGTTAGTAATATCATCCTTAATTAGTTCAATGTAGAGATCTTCAAGTTGATCGAGGGAAAACGATAAATCGACATAATCTAATATTCGACGATTAATGTGCAATTTCCTTAATGCTTTTATTTGTGCTAATGCAGCAAAATCCTGACAGTCCAACGAATCTCCTCTGATGGTTATATTTTGCAAAGCACAATTAGTAAATAATCCGAGTTTGTTAGATAGTGTACCCCTCAAGTGCGAAGTTATGCACAGATCTGTAAGATGTGGCAATAGTGTAAAGGCGTCAAATTTGTTTTCTGTATAAGTAAATGAGCAATTTAGTCCTTTAAGGGATCCGATACACCCAATTACTAGCAACTCATCAAGTGTAATTTCTTCTTCTATAGACAAGAATTGAAGAGTCGTTGAGGTTTGTGACAAGAGTCCCTGTAAAAATCCGAGCAAGGAACCATATTTATGTGTTGTAATGATTAGTTCCTCAAGGTCCTTCAGTTGAGCCAGCGTTTCAACATTTTCTGAATCGGCCAATCCACATGTAAGCTTCCTTAGCGACCTTATTTTGGAAATTCCCAACAATTCTTCCGAATTTATTGTTATTGCTCTATCTTGTTCACCTCTTTCAATTATCAATTCTTTGAGATTGGAATTTGATGCCAATTTATAGAGAAGATCTTTTAAAGAACCTCTTTCGTTTTCACCAAATATATGAAGAATTTGTAAACTCTCCAAATTCCCGAAGCATGTATAATCTCTGCCGTCAGTTTCTTGAATTACACCATGAAGAGTTTTCAATATTAACTTTGCCTGATATTTGTTATATTCAATTCCTCGCCCAGCTGTATTAATGTTTACAATTCCTTTTGAATTGTTTAGCCATTCCGAAAACTGATTGGTAAAGAAACTTTTCATTACATTTATTTCTATAAAATGGGTTTGAGGAAGAACGAGTTCAATACTTCTTGGATCAGAGAATCCGCAAATAAGTTTTTCCAATGATTTTAATTGGCCAATAATACGAGTATCTTCAAAATTGATCAAGTGTTCCCTCAGTTGTAGCAATTTTAAAATACTATTTTGTTTTGTGGAAAGTGTTTGAATTAATGATAGGAATAAACCCGGTTTACACTCTCCAGTTACAGTCAAACTGTGGCAATATTCGACCGGAAAATATTTTTCAAAGTTCATCTCGTTATTCAGTGATAGCTCTATTTCAAGTTGTTTATCACAACTACGTATAGAGATTGAGTTGTTTAACAAATCCTTAATGATGTTAATATTGCAATTGGATGATAATAAAATATGTAGAATGACTTTATATATCTTTTTAAAATCATGCTGAGACCTAATTTCAAGATCTTTCAGATTCGTAATTTTATCAACACATTCAATGCTTCCATCATCCAAAAAACTGCATTTCAATGTCTTCAAGGATTTAATTTGAACCAATTCCTTGATTAGTGTTATATCAATTGATAGACCTGATAGATCTAAGGATGAAAAAGTTGTAAATGGATTTGAAGCAAAAACTCTAAAGAGCTTCTTTAATCCTTCTGTTTCATCTGCTCCTGGGGTGGTTACCACGTTGATGGTCAGTTTCTCCAGTTTTGGCAATTGTCCCAAAGCGTAAATGTTACTCAAGTCACCAAGAGTACAGTTGATGCTCTTTAAAGATTTTATAGCAGAAATCTCAAAAATTTCGATGGAATTTAAGCCAATATTCTCGACTTCAAAGACTTTTAAGTACTGAAGAACATGTGGGATTTTATTGGCAATGCCCTTAAATAGACTGAACAGTGAGCCATTTGTAAAATTACCTGCCATTATATCCAAATTCTTTACACTTCTGACTTCGCATAGAGGCGCAGAATCAGTGACTTCATTTACATTTTGATAAAGCATCCATACCAGTTCCTCGTTTAGCTTTGTGTAGCGAATTTCACCATGATAAAAAAAAATTTTTATACAAGGAACTTTGGTTCGCCTTAAAATTTTTGATACTTCTGGCAAAACTTTTTATAGCTCATGATATGATGGTATGTGTAGTTCTGCAAGTTTACTTAGATTTGACAGTTGGCCAATACTTTTTGCTTCGATTAAATAGCATTTCAATTTTTTCAATGATTTTATCAGAGAGATGCTTCGAGTCTCTGAATCATTTATACGAACATTGTCTATATATAGTGTAACCAGATTACAACTATATCCTTTTGCAGCGAAACCATTAAAAAGTTGACTTAAAGAACCAATTTCATGTTGTCCGTTTATGATAAGTGTTCTAAGCCTTGGTAGTTTCGCCAAAGGCGCATATTCGGCAGCATTTACATCAGGTTTCATTAGGAACTTCAAATCTTGTAAATTTTGTAAGTTAGTGTCATCCAGCGTAATGTCGGACAATCTGCCAAGCATTTCATTATTTAATATATGAAGAAAACGCATATTTGGATTTGATTTACAACATTCAACTAATTCGTCAGAGTTTATTTTTGCATTTAATATCAAACTTTCGAGATGATGAAAACCTGATATTTTCTCCACAGTGTATCCTATATTTGGAAGTATAGTAAGTAAATTTAAAGTTTTGGGGTTGTATTCCATTTAATCTTACCATCCATTCTTATTTCCAAATATTTCAGAAAGCTTTTACTTTGAAGTGATTTCATTATCATGTCAAAGAAATCTAAATGATTTTCATAATATACACCAGATGTGTATATCAAATGTGCACCTTGTAAATGTTGTAATTCATTAATGCGATTTATTACTAATTGAAAAAATGCATCTCGGTCATTTTGTGTGGCTCCCTGTAAACCATCATATAATACACCAAATTCAACTGTTAAATCCTCATTGTCACCATAAAATTCACCAATTTTAAAAAGTTTAAATAATTCTTTATCCCAATGATAAAACTGATTACGGACCCATTCAAATGTGACTACAAATCGAAAAAGATCTGCATACTTAATGGCAACCATTTCGCTAAAATGTTTTTGAGATTCACATCTAATTTTAATTTGTTTGAATATTTCAAACAAACAGGTGGAATTTATTTTTAAAATTTCCGATTTATTCATTTTAATACTTTTTTTTGTTTTGCGTGTATTTTTCTTTTCAGTATATGTAGCTTTTTTTTTTATTCACGCAGCCAACAATGCGTCATAAGACTTTGCAAACTTGAAGCAGCTATCAGTTTGGAGCTGTGAAAAGTATATTTATAACTAAACTGAAATACCAGCTTGTCACGTCTAAAGTAATCAATTTTGTTGTCGCAGCTTATAAAAAAAATACCGCCGATAGAGTGGAATACCCTGAACGATATTTTTATGGTTACCCTGTACCCATAAAGTAAAAGGGTATAATAAAGTCACCAAAATATTATATGGATTATATAAATTCATGATTAGCATCACTAGCCGAGTCGCATGAGATATGACTGTGCGTCTGTCTGTAAGAACATCAAGATTTTGGAGACTATAAGAGCTAGAGCTACTAAATTTAATTTGTAGATCCGTCTAGTTTGTGCACAGATGAAGTTTTGTTCACATTTTTTCCACGCCAAATTCCGCCTCCGTCTATTGAAAGCATCAAATTCTTATTTGGTACGTCTAATAAAATAGCCAGAATGCACCTGGTGGCCAATTTTAGTCGAAATCGAACAATATTTATCGGGTATATAAGTACTTACGTTTTTGTACTGAAACGCGTGAACGAGATAGCATGTAGTTGCAAGTTATGCTAATTTCATATTAGATTGCTGGCGATTTCTCGGTACAGGGTACAATCAATGTCGGCGGCAACGACTTGCTTGCTTCATTTAGTTTATAGTAGGTATTTTGGTTGAAATGAAGAAACGGTCTCTCTAATTGGAAGCATAAATAAAAGAACATGATATGAAGAATTTTTTGTCTGATAATTCATGAATAAGCACCTTATAAATAAAACAACATTTGCCATAGACATCACTTTTACCACAAAGACTGCAAATATTATCATGACTTGCAACATGAATTCCGAAGACGACGGGGTCAATAAAAAGATATGTAAAGTTTAAAGCACAATAGCACTCATGGAATGGAATTAGTATGACTTTTACAAATAATTGATATTTAATTAAGGGGGTCGTCTAATGTGACGGGTGCTTTTTTCATGCAATTTTCCAAAAAAATTTTTTTACCAAATGATTTGAATAATACAACTTATTGTTTTTAAATATTGCTTATTGACATTTTAACTATATTTTAATATTTTTTATAAAACAATATATATTGTTGTTTTTGAGGTCCTTCGTGCAACAGGGATCCATATAAAAAAAAAGTACCTCAACTGCTGCCAGGATTCCAACAGTTGTGTTGATCCGAATTGCAGAAACCAAACATTTTTTGAATTGTAAGACTTCACCCAATACAATGAACTAAAAGAATTTCAAAATTCCGAAAAATAAATTTTTTACAGACTCTTGAAATAAAAAATCACTTTTTTGACCCTTTTTGTGAGTCCTTTTAGCTCAAAAAAAAAAAAAAAAAAAACAAAGCGATCGCAATAATCCTAGTTCATTAGATAGATCAGCATATAATAAAGATAGTTTGCAAATTTGAGCCAAATCGGTTCAGTAGTTTTTGAGTTATCTTGGCAGCAGTTTTCAAAAGTCGTGTTTTGAGAAAAAAGCGTTTGAAAGTTGTTGCCCGCTAGCGTGCGCTAAGTAAACCTACTCAGGTTTACGTGTTTAACTTCTAAACGGCTTTAGATTTCGATAAATCCTTTTGCCCATTTATTCTACGTATTCTAAGGATAAGATTAAAAAAAAAAAACAAAAAAAAAACCCCTTAAACTTTGTTATGATATTTTCACTGTGGATTCTTCATATTTGTGTTCCTAATCTTTATTTAGTGAAATTTGTAAAAATTCCTTATCGAGCACACTTCCTACAAAATTATAGAATGTTTGAAAAATAATTAATAATAAGAGGGCATTCTGCCCCGTTTGTTAAAGTAATGTCGACAAGTGACAAAACTAAGTGCATTAATTGGTTCTGATTTTGTGGATCCAAGGGATTTAACGTTACTCTGTTATTATTTTAAAGCAATTCGTTTGGAACGCAGTTAAATAAAATACATTTTTTGTTCGCTTCAATTTGTTGATTTTAAAAATTAATGAATAATCAATATTTTAAAAAAAAACTAATCTGTGTGGAAACATTTATCGTCTATTTACTCTTAATGTATTCCTTAAAATATGTTTATAGTCCAAAATTATAAATTAATTTAATTACGTTTTTGACAATTACATTTTAAATTCAACATTTTGATCTTGATCTGAAATAATATAGTAATTCTTCTCACTTTTTCCATCAAATATAAGTGAAATAATAAAAAATTAAAAAGATTGTAGAAAAATCTAAAACAAATAGGAAGATCTTATAACTAGACAGTATTTATCATACTATAAAAAACTTTTTTAAAAGATTATACATAGCTCAAAATTTATTTGATATATTCCAATATTTGTAAAAAGAAATCGATTCTAAGAATTAAGATTTAATGATTTTTAATTAATGAAATATTTAATATATTTTGTAGTTGTGGCATAGTCTAAGTTTTAACTATTTTATTCCAGTATATAAAGTTAATATATATTTGATAAATATCCATAGGGATTATTAATTCGATCCGAGTATTAGGTAACGTTTGTCTGCGGATGTTAGCTAAAAATTTGAAATGTTATTGATAAGTAGAAATATAAAATTTTGTAGAGCTATACATTAAATTGAGAACTTTAAACAATTGCAATCTTTAATTGAAAATTTTTTTTTGAAATTTTCGTTCTTAGATTTATTAAGTTTGCATGGTTTTATCTATATCTTTAGAGAAAGTGTATAAAATACTACATATTTAGGAAGGAATTCTTTGAGTTAACTTACCTTATATTGATACATTCTTTGAATGGCAGGCGGCACATTTAACTTTAATGGTTTTTGTAATACAGGATTTCTTAAACTTTTCAATATATTCAAAGTTTTTTTAATAACATTCCTGAGAATTTCTTCATCACAACTCGAAAAATCAATCAATTCTAGTTGATTGCAATCTCTGATAATATTGAAAAGTTGATTCTTTTGATTTTTAAAATCTGTGAATGATCCTATTTTTAAAGTTTTAAGTTTACTGAGTTGCGATAAATAATGCAAAGTTTCATCGTTCCTTAGTCCGCACTTTAAAGTCGTTAACGAGTCGATTTGTGATAATATTCGCATCTCTTCTGAATTCAGTGTGCCATTAATAGCTAAGCTTTTTATAACCTTTGTTGGATTTTCAGCTAATGCCTGAAGAAGTATATTAAGGGATCCACTTTTTGGTGTAATAATCAACTCCTCAAGATGCGCAAGTCGTCCTAAACTGTTATTATCTTCAATATCGATAATACAATTCAAAGACTTTAGCGACGAAAGTTGCAAAATACTTGCAATGTCTTTATTGCCAATGTTTACATTGGATATGCGCAATTTTTGCAGTTTTGGAAAGTACTTCGGTAAATTTAGCAAAAGTTCGTTAGTAATATCATCCTTAATTAGTTCAACGTAGAGATCTTCAAGTTGATCGAGGGAAACCGATAAATCGACATAATCTAATATTCGACGATTAATGTGCAATTTCCTTAATGCTTTTATTTGTGCTAATGCAGCAAAATCCTGACAGTCCAACGAATCTCCTCTGATGGTTATATTTTGCAAAGCACAATTAGTAAATAATCCGAGTTTGTTAGATAGTGTACCCCTCAAGTGCGAAGTTATGCACAGATCTGTAAGATGTGGCAATAGTGTAAAGGCGTCAAATTTGTTTTCTGTATAAGTAAATGAGCAATTTAGTCCTTTAAGGGATCCGATACACCCAATTACTAGCAACTCATCAAGTGTAATTTCTTCTTCTATAGACAAGAATTGAAGAGTCGTTGAGGTTTGTGACAAGAGTCCCTGTAAAAATCCGAGCAAGGAACCATATTTATGTGTTGTAATGATTAGTTCCTCAAGGTCCTTCAGTTGAGCCAGCGTTTCAACATTTTCTGAATCGGCCAATCCACATGTAAGCTTCCTCAGCGACGTTATTTTGGAAATTCCCAACAATTCTTCCGAATTTATTGTTATTGCTCTATCTTGTTCACCTCTTTCAATTATCAATTCTTTGAGATTGGAATTTGATGCCAATTTATAGAAAAGATCTTTTAAAGAACCTCTTTCGTTTTCACCAAATATATGAAGAATTTGTAAACTCTCCAAATTCCCGAAGCATGTATAATCTCTAGAGTCAATTTCTTCAGGTCGACCATAAAGAGTTTCCAACATTAACTTGGCTTGATTTTTGTTATATTCAATTTGTCGCCTATCTGTATTAATGTTTACAATTCCTTTTGAATTGTTTAGCCATTCCGAAAACTGATTGGTAAAGAAACTTTTCATTACATTTATTTCTATAAAATGGGTTTGAGGAAGAACGACTTCGAAACTTCTTGGATCAGAGAATCGGCAAATAAGTTTTTCCAATGATTTTAATTGGCCAATAAGACGAGTCTCTGCAAAATTGATCGAGTATGTCCTCAGTTGTAGCAATTTTAAAATACTATTTTGTTTTGTGGAAAGTGTTTGAATTAATGATTGTAATAAACCCGGTTTACATTCTCCAGTTACAGTGAAACTGTGACAATATTCGACAGGAAAATATTTTTCAAAGTTCATCTCGTTATTCAGTGATAGCTCTATTTCAAGTTGTTTATCACAACTACGTATAGAGATTGAGTTGTTTAACAAGTCATTAATGATGTTAATATTGCAATTGGATGATAATGAAATATGTAAAATGACTTTATATATCTTTTTAAAATCATGCTGAGACCTAATTTCAAGATCTTTCAGATTCGTAATTTTATCAACACATTCAATGCTTCCATCATCCAAAAAACTGCATTTCAATGTCTTCAAGGATTTAATTTGAACCAATTCCTTGATTAGTGTTATATCAATTGATAGACCTGATAGATCTAAGGATGAAAAAGTTGTAAATGGATTTGAAGCAAAAACTCTAAAGAGCTTTTTTAATCCTTCTATGTCATCTGCTCCTGGGGTGGTTACCACGTTGATGGTCAGATTCTCCAGTTTTGGCAATTGTCCCAAGGCATAAATGTTACTCAAGTCACCAAGAGTACAGTTGATGCTCTTTAAAGATTTTATAGCCGATATTTCAGAAATTTCGTTACTATTTAAGCCAATATTTTGTATTTCAACGACTTTTAAGTACTGAAGAACATGTGGGATTTTATTGGCAATGCCCTTAAATAGACTGAACAGTGAGCCATTTGTAAAATTACCTGCCATTATATCCAAATCCTTCACATTTCTGACTTCGCATAGAGGAGAAGAATCAGTGACTTCATTTACATTTTGATAAAACATCCATACCAGTTCCTCGATTAGCTTTGTGTAGCGAATTTCACCATGATGAAATATAATTTTTATGTAGGGAACTTTGGTTACCCTTAAAATTTTAGATATTTCTGGCAACATTTTTGATAGCTCATGATCTGATGGTATGTGTAGTTCTGCAAGTTTACTTAGCTTTGACAGTTGGCCAATACTTTTTGCTTCGACTAAATCACATTTTAATTGTTTCAATGAATTTATATGAGAGATGGCCATTGTCTCGGCCTCATTTATTCGAGCATTGTTTATGCACAATGTATCCAGGTTACAGTTATATCCTTTTGCAGCGAAACCACTAAAAAGTTGACTTAAAGAACCAATTTCATGTTGTCCGTTTATGATAAGTGTTCTAAGCCTTGGCAGTTTTGCCAAAGGCGCATATTCGGCAGCATTTACATCAGGTTTCATTACGAATTCCAAATCTTGTAAATTTTGTAAGTTAGTGTCATCCAGCGTAATGTCAGACAATCTGCCAAGCATTTCGTTATTGAATATATGAAGAAAACGCATATTTGGATTTGATTTACAACATTCAACTAATTCCTCTGAATTGATTTTTGCATTTAACATCAATGTCTCGAGATGATGAAAACCTGATAATTTTTCTACAGTGTATCCTATATTTGGAAATATAAAAAGTAAATTAAGAGTTTTGCTAGTGTATTTAATCTTACCATCCATTTCTATTTCCAAATATTTCAAGAAGCGTTTACTTTGAAGAGCATTCATAATCATGTCAAAGAAATCTAAATGATTTTCATAATATACACCAGATGTATATATCAAATGTGCACCTTGTAAATGTTGTAATTCACTAATGCGATTTATTACTAATTGAAAAAATGCATCTCGGTCATTTTGTGTGGCTCCCTGTAAACCACCATATAAGACACCAAATTCAACTCTAAGTTCGTATTTATCTCCATCAAAATCTCGAATTTTAAGAAGTTTATATAATTCTTTGTCCCAGTGATAAAACTGATTGCGGACCCATTCAAAAGTGACTACAAATCGGAAAAGATCTGCATACTTAATGGAAGGCGTTTCGCTAAAATGTTTTTGTGTTTCACATTTGATTTTAATTTGTTTGAATATTTCAAACAAACAGGTGGAATTTATTTTTAAAATTTCTGAATTATTCATTTTTACACTACTTCGTTTTTGCGTTTTAAAATCTGTGCCTTTACTTATTCACGTAGTCCACAATGAGTCATAAAACTTTTTTAAACTTGTAGCAGCTATCAGTTTGAAGCTATGAAAAGTATATTTAAAACTAAACTATAATAGCAGTTCGTCGCCTATAAAGTTACTTTTTGTAATCAATTTAGCAATAAACATCACTTTCACCACAAAGATTAGAAATACTGTCATGACTTACCACTACTTACAACATTTTTAATGTGTTGAATTCCGAAGATATGAAAGTATTTATTTAAGCATTAGCACTCATTCAAACTTATTAATATGGCTAATAAGTTGTTGAGTTTAACACTTGATTTAAACTTCTTTTTTTTAATATTTAAAACAAAGAGCAGGTTGCTGTAATATTTACAATGTAGATTTCTTCATATATGACTCTCTTATTTTTATTCAGTGAAATATGCAATATTTCCTTATCGCAGTGGGTTATCAAATGAAACACAAAGAGTTTCGCGGAAAGAAAGATGGTTATCGGTAAGAGTTACACAAGCACGACACACATAATACAATTTATTGTTTTTCTTACTTACTGTCTAGGGCATTTGTTTGCAAATAGGGGGACTATGAGAAAATTAAAGAATATTTTAAAAATATTATTGAAAGGGGGGAAAATTAAAACAAATGCCAAAACAAAAAATTTGTGTATTAATAAGTCTCCGATTTAAATTATTTCAAAGATTTTATGTTACTTTTATTATTATTATTTTACTATTATTTTAAAATAATTTAATTGACAAGCTATTAAATGAAATGCATTTGATATATAAATGTATGTGAGTAAAAATTTATTTAAAATTATTATTAATTAGTCAAAATTTCAAAAATTGGTATTTAATTAAATTTTCAACAATTACATTTTAAATGCAATATTTCGATCTTGATATGAAATTGCGTCTATAATAATAATTCTTGACAGTATGACTTATACATATATAGTATATTCTATTCTACCTACCAATCGTTTTTGGTTTTCTTCAAATATTAGTGAAATATTCAGTGTATTATTCTTACTTCTAAATAGTTTTGAGTGGAGTCAGCATTTCTCTCCATAGAAAAAGGGTACCTAATACTTTACACTTGCTTACCTGCTATAACTATCATCATTAGCAGTGTCTTAATAATTAACATCATACGTTTTAGTTTTCCCTTTTCATCTTCTCTTCTCATTTTCACCCCCTAAAGGAAAATAACATGAATAAGGAAAACTTCGACAGTTGATGTTGTCGTCCAGTCAATTTCACTCATTTGAAACCAAGGCCAAGGCAAGAAGGAATTAAGACCTAGCGAAAATAAAAGAAAAAGCAACAAGACGAAAAACCCGGAAAAAAAAATCAAGAAGGAAAAGCAAAAACAAAAACAAGAAAAAAAAACTTTCTCGTTACATTTGTAATTTTTCTTCTCATTCGTTTTCGCATGTTTTCATGATGTTGTTTCAACTTTTGGTATATATATTGCATACTTTGTACATGTCAACATTAAATATTCATGATGCAGTCAGGAAAAAAAAAGGAGCAGAGAGCAGAAAGAAATACTCCAACACACACAAACACACACCCTCATATACTAGCACATTCAGACATAACGGTACATCTTCATATATAGCATAGCCGCCCATCATGTTGTTGCCAGAACCGCATTAGTTTATTTACCGTTACACGCTCAGTTGCCTGTATGGTAGTGACAGAGTGGGAGAGTGGAAGAAAGAGAGATAGAGCCATTTGGCACTGCCATTAATGTAGCCGCTAAGTGGCAATGTCATGCTAGGCTAGTCCCCACTGTAACCGCAGCAAAAACGACATACCAACAGAAGCGGGAGCAGCAGCGGCAACGACGGCAGCTTCACAAGAAATACATAGACTAAGCAGATGATGATTTTCGTCTAAAAAGGGTGCGTTGGTTGTTTTGTTGGGGGAGGCGGCCACTTTTACATATTTCATAAGCAATTTACTAAGCAGGACCCAAAAGAGTGTATCAAAAAAAAAAAAAAAAAGAAAACGCGTTAAGTACTCGTCACTCGTTATGCTTGACTCGTTACTCTCAATTGAAAACGTTGACACAATGCCAAGAGTCAAAGGTCTATGCCTATAATTTATGATTACATTTTATGAGACACACACACATACAACCACCTCCGCTTCAGTTTTGCTCATCGGCTTCTGCATGTGTGTGTGGGTGTTAGGGTCTTTGTTTTTTCTGTAAGTCTTTCTATTATTTTGTTATTAAATTACACGCAATTGCTTTTTATATGCGTATGTGTGTGGGTTTTATAACTCAAGCAAAGTTCAAAGTGAAGTCAGCTACCCATTCCTCCAATGTCTCATAAAAGGACTAATGTCATTAAAAGTTGATTTTGTTTTATTAAATTTTGAGCGGTTATAAGCTGTGATGATTTTGTATCATTATTGTTTTTGAAAATCATTCTAATCAAAATTTATTTTATATATTTAAGGGTATTGAAACGATTCGAAGCTTTAAACGGTTTGAATTTCTCACTGAAACAGAAAGTTTGAAATCCTAAGATTTTATTTTAAGTTTAGTTAAGAAAACAAAATTGATTTAAACTTGTTAGATAATTAATCCAAAATAATTTGAGGGAAATAAATGTAAACAGAAAAGTATTAAATAAACTTTATATCTTATATTTGTCTCCTAATTGTGATCTTTGGGTTGTCAAATTGTACATCAGTGTTCTTATTCACTTGTGATGGGTCTTCTATTTACTTAATCTCGGATCTCACATATTGTAATCTTTAAAATTTATTTAAAATTTTAACACTTTTTTTCAACCCCTAGAGCTGTTATCATTTTTTCCTTTTCACTGGCCCTCAATTTGAACTCGCATTCACCTTCACTTTTTCTCACAAAAGTAACTCAATTATTTCGTTGACACAAAGCACATAAAAATACAAATAGATGACATCTAATAGCAGTTGGCAGCAAAGAAAAAAGAAAGGACCACAATGAGTTCCTTATAATGTGTTTGGGCATTCAGGACTTTTAGACATACATACACCCACACACATTCGCACACCCACATACTGTATACAGAGCGATTTGTTTGTACCTTTTTTTTTGTCCTACTGTTTTTGCCTACGCCTTTATCGTAGATTAAGTGCGACGACATCATCGTCATCGTCTCATATCCTGTCCCCAGTTCGGCTCGGTTCTTTCCTGTCCTATCCTGGCCTTGTCGTCCTCTCTATTCGTTAGTTATATTGTGTTGAAATGTGCTTACAGCACATTAATTTCATGCACCTGGCATTAAGATAATTGTTGCCTTTTGTTTAGTATGCCGAACTATGTATGAAGATAATCAACTCGCAATTTGGCAATGTGTTTTCCTTTCTTTTTGTGTTTTCTTTTTTCCTTTTTTGCACTAGATAAGTTATCACTAAGTGGGGAACAGATGGCCAGGTGTTTCCTTCTGTGACATACAATTCAGAAAGGAATAATCAATTTAGCAGCGAAATCTTTGATTTGATAACTTCCTTTAATAATGAAAAACCAAAAAAAAAAGAAGGAAATTGTTAGCTTTAGGTTAACTTCCTATTTTCTCTTTTCAATTTAGTTAGTTAAAACTAAACTTGTCACTTTAATTATAAGTTTATTTTTAGTAATTTTATATAAAGTTTTCATTTATATAAAATAACTTTTTGTTGTCCAGATGTCGTACTTTTTTTTTTTGATCTAATCTTTTATATTACTTTAGTGGAATCGCAGATATTTTATACTGAAAGTTTCGCTGTTTTTATGACAAAAACACTTGCATACTTTTAGGCTTTATGGCTTACCAATGCATTGAACCTCCTACCAACAATAACTAGAAAGAAATGGGGTAAATTTTTACGAGCTTACCAGTGAAGTCCACCTGCTCAGCATACACAACTAAGGTGGAGATATTACTATACTTATATACATATATTTTCTCAGTTTTCTGTGCGTGGGAAAACCAATTTCCTTTCCACTTTCTATTTTGGTAATATGACCATTTTATGGGCCACGCATGTGTGTGTGTGTGTGTATATAGGGGAAGAATGTGGATATGTTGGAGGTGCTAAAGCTAAACACGTACTAGGGAGCCGCATACGAAAAGAAAGAAGAAATATGGTATTGTGTGTGTGCACAACATATACAACACCACCTGTTTTTTTTAATGAAACAATCTCGGCAAATATGATATTTTGTATGCAAACATGCAAAATATTGCCAAGGCCCAAAAAGCGCACTCGTCGTAAAATGAAATAAGCCCAGGGACCATGCTGAGCCCCGCCTAGGGGAATGAGAATGGTGGTTACTTACGATGGAGGATGGTAAAAGAGCCGGAGATATGATGGAAGTGCGTCTTGCGTCAAAAAGATAAACAAACAAATATTTGCGTTGACAATAACACAAGACGCTTTCTGGGCAAAGAGAAAGAATTAAAATAATTTCGGTTGTGGGTTGTTCCGAAAAACGATTTCATCTTAAATGTTTCAACAAAACGATTCACGAAGCATATGCTAATCTACAAAGTTTTAAATCACATAAAATATTAAATAATGATAGATTTTAAAATTCGGATTATGAAATATGAACGTTATTTATGGGATTTGAAAAAAAAGAAAAGAAATTTGAGGCTTTCTTTCATTTGCTTTAGCACTAAGCACTCAGTTGATCCAACGCAGCACTTTAAGTTTGACTTTTCTATTTTAGATACACAAGGTTTTTGTTGATCTCAAAATTTTATAAAATATATATTTTGTAGTTAGTCCTTGGATTTTAAATGACAGCCTGTTTAAGATATTATTCAAATGTTAGCTAAATTAAGTTCGAATTTCTTATAAAGCAGAACTTTCACCTTGCCAAATGACAGTTTATATTTAGTACTGAAACCACATCGTTTGGTCTGATTAACTTAAGCTAGTACTACGTTTACTTTTACTGAATAATACAATTATAATTAAATATAACATTTTTTCAATAGGTGTTATTAGATCCTTGGTATATTAATTTACAAAACTTTGCTTAATATCGTAAATTTGTTTTTAATAAAACTTTAACCTTTTTTAAATGTAGCTGAATTTTAAACGAAATTATTCTTAAGAATTTAAGTAATTCCACTGGGAAGTACTTCTCTTTGGACATTTTGTCAATACGTCAACGTGCCTTTTAAAAAATGATTTATTTATATTATTCCAAGTTTATCAAAAAGCAAAGGCAAAATTGTCAGTTGCATTTTAAATAAAGTAAACCCTTTGATATACATATATACATATATACATATATATATATATATATACACGTACCAATGTATATGTATATTTGAATGTATTCTGTCAACCGGCTTTAAAACCATCCCAACTCACCAAAAAAAGACACGGGGTCCTTTTGTGCCTGAGCTCTCATTCCCGCGCACATATTCATACATACATATATCAAATATTGTATATCAATAATTCAATATTTATTTTCACTTTTGCAGGATTTTATTATTATTATTTTTTCTTCTTATTTTTTCTTTCTTATTTTGCAGCTGAGCTGTAAGTCGTAACGAGGAAATTTAATCTTTTCCTTTTCGATTTTCGCTTTTTTTCCCCACCTTGCTGGCAATTTTTTTTTTATTTTCTTTTTTTTCCTTTTTCCTTGTTTTCCCTTCCGTGGGTTACATTTGACGAGACCCGAAAAACCCAATTAGTTGACGTCGATGACAATGATGTTGACGTTGAAATTTGACATCACATCCAATTGAAAATTGCACTCCAAATTGTATTTATAGGGAAGAAGTAAAGGAGATGGGGACATGAGGGCACACCAAGATACATGAAATATATATTTGATGACGATTGATAATCAAATTTAAAATATATATATATATATAAAGATAAAGCTCTTTTGATGATTGTTATTTTTAAGAATTATTATTATGTGCCATAAAGACCCTGGGCGTTATTTTTGTGGCTTCCTTTATGTTGGCTGGACAACCGTAAATCTAAGTTACTTACCTCCACCTAAAGTCCCTCATAATGATGTCTTTGTTGATTGATTTTTTGAGAAAAATTTTCAGTATTCAATTTCAAAGCAAAATTCGAGAATTCTATTTAAGTTGTCCTATTTGTTTTATTAAATTTATATTAAATTGAATTTTAAACGATGTAAAAACACTAAATAAAGTGCTCGACTAGTTTACTTTAAAAGTTGTTTTTTTTTTTTAATTATTCAATTTAAAGATTTGTCCGTGTTTGTGTAGCTCTGTGAAGTAGTACCATCTTTTAAATGATAACCTTTTTTTTTTTGTAGGAAAATTATAAAAATTTACAAATGTTAAGTTGATGAATAGTTGATAAACAAATAAAATTATGAAAAACTAAAAATAAGAAACAGAATTTTTCTAGATACTTTTGTTGGGGCTTTTTGAAATAGATAAATTTGTAATTTTTCTTACCCCTAATATTACCAAAATTGTATATAAAATCACTGAAAATGTGTGACATTTATAGTGGGATTTCCCTGGACTAAATTGGATTACAATTTTGGATTAGATTTTATTATAAACTATAGAAATTGTTGTTGTTGCATTTAGATTTGAGTATTGACTTGTTTCCGGGTTGAAACTTGTACTACAGATAGTTTTCATTCAGCTGCATATCCATTTCCATTACACAGAGCTGCCCGCCCGCACTCTGAAAATTTCATTTCATTTCCTCTATTTTATGGAACTATTCGTTCAATGCCACCCACTAATTACAGTTGATGCATTTGGTTTCCCCTTCAACCTTTGGTTCTCTTTTGGTCATTTGCACACTTTACATGCTCCATGTCTTGTAGTCCCCAAGGAAACTGGCATTTGTCCAGTTTGTCCACGGCAAAAGGCTTCGTAACAGATGCCACCCCATTCTCCAACCCCCTTCATCCCCCCCCCCCCCAGCGCAGTGCGCTCTAGACTCTAAGCTGTCAACAAATTAACTGTGACGCTTTGGTCAGTCTGTCGTTTGGTCCTATTGTCGGTTGCTTAGTTTGTCCGGCTTGGGATACGTTCAGGCGATTTTGGGTCCCGACATGCTTGGCATGTTTGTGTTGCCTAGTTTTAGGCGCAGCGTTACACATATGTGTCGTAAATTTCACATCACGCCCCCAAGGACCAGAGAAAGAGAAGAAGAAAGGAAACAAAAAAAAAAAAAAAATGGACGTGGCAGCTGCTTTTGGTCACAAATATTGAACAATTAGCTAAGACCTTTTAGTTGCCTTATATGAGGGGTGGGCGGTGAATCAAGTTTACTAGAAGGATATAAAAGTTGTGTCTGGTGATTTAAATTTTTTTTTTTCATCTTTTTTTTCTGCTTTGCGCCTGCTTTGCCTTTTCTAAACGATATATATTTTGTATAAATAACTCTGGTACGTGCGGTAATGATGCCGACACGTGACAAGGCGACAAGGCAAGCACTCCGGCAGTCATGCAGGCGCTGAAATGAGATATTTTTGTGAATATTTATTATGGCGAGGCAAAAACCAAGGCGAAGGTGTATAAATTTGCATGAGCTACTGCCTTAGAGAACTTCTCACATGTGTGTGTGTGTATGTTTGTTTGGCAAAGGCAAGGAAGAGAGACACCGAGACGAAAGCACTGCATAAACAAATAAACAAACAATACATAAATTTTTAGCTACCCCACAATACAGAACAAAGCTATGAACCGTGGTTATAAGCTGTTAGAAAAATTCTTAAAATGGTTTGGGAATAAAAGTTTCTTTTTTTGTTGAGTTTGAACTTTGTATTTATTTTCAATTTGGTAAAAAACAAAATATTTCCAAAAGCTTTGTTAAAATTATTGTTTATATATTTTTTAATATTTCGACAATTTTAACAGTTTTTTAAATTTGTTGTTTGAATATCCAAATCTTACATTTTCTACAATGCTAAGACCACTGTACTACATAGGTGGGCTCCTTATGCCGGGCACGTTTCTTTCTTTTCTTCGTTGTTTCTGGTTCTTTTGGTTTTCTTATTCTGTTTCTTTTTTTTTGTTTTGCTGTCGACATTTCCGGCTTTTGGCCAGGTCGTCCTCTTCTTGCCACCTTTGCTGGCTTGACATTGGCTTTGATAACAATAATAATAATAAGAAGGTATAATAACAATCATTTTGTGCCCATAAATGCTGCCGTTGCCGCAGCTCTCTCTCTCTCTTTCTCGCTCTACCCCCGCACACCCTCTGGCGAAGCTGCTCATCTTATTCGACTTGTGTTCTCCTTTCTCCCGACCACTGCACTCCATTAAAAAATCCACAATTTGCCTCTTTCTTCTTTTTGCTCTCTCTTCTTTTTATTGACTGACTGTTTTCTTTTATGTAAAAATTGGTTTATTTATGGCATATTTTTTATATTTATGTATTATAAAAGGCATAAAACATTTTTCTTTTTTTTTTTTTTCCTTAAAGTAAATAACATTTAATGAGATAAGGCCACACGCATACATCGGTTTCTCAGCGACTGCAAAGATATAGAGTATAAGAAAATGATTAGATGGTGATATATTATAAATGGCATATTACTAATCAACATTGGTCTTTATCTTTTATTTGTAGGTAATGCGATAATATGTCATAAACTGAACGAGATTATATATATAAGGAAAGAAGAGCAACAACAATAAGACGACAACAAAATGGAGCAATTTAATAACGTGAGTATCGTAAACTTTTCATATTACATTGAATGAAATACTAAAGAACTCTGAAAAAGTAAAATTAATATATAAATGTTTCAAAAAAAAAAAAAATGGATATGCAGTTTACGTATATAGAAAATATTGAAATGTAATATAAAACATATGTTTGACATAATAATAAGTAAATAAAACAAAAAGGATAATAATTTTTAATAATCAACTACGAGCAACTGGAATATTGACGAAGAATTTACACATTTTTTTTACCCTGTACCCATAGGGTAAAGGGTCGCTAAAATGTATCTAACAGGCAGAAGGAAGCGTTTCCGACCCCATAAAGTATATATATTCTTGATCAACAGCCGAGTCGATTGAGACATGTCCGTCTGTCCGTATGAACACCTCGATCTCGGAGACTATAATAGCTAGAGCTACCAAATTTGATGTGAATATCCGTCTTATGCCTAGGCAGATCAAGTTTGTTTTTTTTTTTTTTAGCCACGCCCACTTCCGCCCCCGCAAATGAAAAAATAAAATTTTAAAATGAATTAACTAGAGTTGTATTAAAGATATCGAATTCTTATTTGGTAGACATAATTATATAGTCAAACTGCATAAACTGATCAAATTTCGTTCAAATCGGACAATAAACATCGGAGATATAGCCATTTACATTTTGTACTGAATTGCAAAGGCGACATTGGCAGATAAGAAAGAGCGAGATAGCATGTCTTCGCTGCTGCTGCATGTTAAAGGAAATTTCAAAGCATTTGTCTAGTGCCTACGCAAATTAAGATAGTTTAAAATTTTTGCCACGCCCACTTCCGCCCCCGCAATTTAGAAAAAACGAATTACTAGAGCAGTTTTTGGGGAATCACATCCTTATTTGGCACACCCAACAATGTGGCCAAATACATCATCTGATCAAATTTAGTCGAAATCGTGCAATGAAAATCGAAAATATACGAATGTGCATTTTGAACTGAATTGCCAAGGCGGCACTAGCTGGAAAGAGTGAGCGAGATAGCAGTTTGATGCCGATCTTGATTTAATATAACTAGTTGGTACAGGGTATACTCAACGTCGGCAGGGACGACTTGCTTGCTTCATTTGTATATATAACGATGTCTATAATGTAAGAGAAGTAGGACTGCGAGTTATAAAACTTATTTTAAGTGGCTGTTTTTTAGTTGAATATTTATATTTTCATGGTCAATGTTGTTTGGTTTTTTGGTTCTTCCGATTTAGTAGTCCTATAATAAGTACATACGTTTGCTTAGAAAAAGTTAAGAAGAAACTCAGTAGCAACAATATTGTAGCTACTAATATTAAACAAAGTATGATGACAATGTTTTTACCGGCTTCAAAGTTGTAGTTAAATTTAAGTTACAATCCAATTCAACAACTAAATCGAGCTTCATGAAAAACTAGAACAAGGAAGCAAAATTGACCAATTAAAAAAATGAGAAGTCAGTGAACATTATTATTTTTAGAATTTTTTGAATAAGATGATCTTTGAGTTCTCTGCTAAAAAGTCACTAACATTTGTCATAACATGCAAACAACAAATAAAATAAAAGACTTTCTCAAACTAACAAGATTTTTGTTAACATGTTTTTAATAGCAATTTATGTCTGTATCAACGTATGCATATTGGCCTATGATTCATTTAAAAGCTGCCTTAAAACTCAATTTTTATGAACTACTTCAACTTTTTTGTTTTGTTTTGTAAACTAAACTGTATAGTTGGTGTAGTTACTGGACATACTTTTATATAACTATTTAGGTCTTCGATCGTTTCTGATTATGAGCTAATTAAAACGACTTGAAATCGCTTACCTTTCACAAATTGTAAATATTAACAAGTTGAAAATATTTTTTCATAAATATGTACATCACAATATCAAACAATCATGCTTTGAAATGAATTTTTGTAAATTTTTATAAGTTTAATATTTAAAACTTTGCATAAGGTTGAAAAGTGCATAGCCAAAATTAAGAGAAAATTCTTGACTACAGATTGTGTAGACTAGGTACAGTTATTTATAACTATTTTTTGTTACACAATTGTAAAAATACTATACATATGTATATTCGTTTCTAGTCCTAGTGGAGACTCTCTTATTTCGTGGAACCACAGATTGCTGAATTAAAACAAAACTTTAGTTATCAATCAAGTTTTCCATTTTCTAATCAATTTAATCTACATGCGTGCCAAGACAAACTTGATGGAGCTTTTCAAGTGTCTAGATTTTGGGGGGATAACTGCATATTGAATACATACAATGCTCCAACGGTAAACAGTTTTCTTCAGTTATTTGCCATTCACTCAATAATTGTGTGTGGTTGTGTGTGTGCATGTATATGTTTGGGTATCCAGGCGGGACGCAAGCTTAATTACTACGCATTGGGAAAACAGAGCAGAAGAATCGAACTGATTTGTTTTCTGTCTATGCAATATGTCCATAAAGCAGCTGCTTCTGTGTCTTTTCCTGTGTGTCAGAAGATGTGTGGATGGGTGTGTGTGTGTGTGTACGTAGGATGCGGGTCCTTTTCAGTAACTTTTTGCCTGTGTGAGATAGCCTTTTGAACATGCGTGTGTGGGTGTGAGTTTATGGGCTAGGATAGCCTTTTCTGCCAGTCCACAAAAGCAACAAATTAAACTGTTCTACTATTTGCAAATGAATTGTGCGTGGCGTAATTTCGCAGAAAACTTTCTTAAGGGGGTATGAAAAGGTTGTGGAGGGGGAAAGAGGGATATACATATGGCAGGGAATTGAATGTCCTGTAAAACATGCACACGTTCTCTGCTTTACGCTTCAAATAAAATAAGTAGTATAATACAAGAAAGGAGTAAAAGAAAAGACCAGAACAGACACAAAAAGAAAGTTAACGAAATTGAAATGAACGCAAAGGATTCTCCATACAAGTTTTATTTCTCTCACCCTATACCTCACTCTATCTCTTTTTGGGATTTCTGTTTTTTCTTTTTTGGAAACTTTTGCTGAGGGTCTCGAAAAGAAAGATGACGTGAGCTGAGAGGCAGGAGTGATGGGTGGGTGGTCCCTTTTGCTAAAGCATTTCATACGCTCAATTGCTGGTGGTTAGCCAAACCCGGCTGCGTGTTCTGGTCGACAGTCAATTGAAAATGAAATTGGTAAAAGTTAGCCAGGATCTTCTCAAAAGAAAAAGCCGTTGGAGGTGCCATCACACAGTGGTGCGACGCAAGGATGTATGTATGAACGTGCGGACAAGCATGCATAATGAGTAGCAGGTCCTTATACTCAATGCGGGCTACCTTTATTTCTTTCTTTTCATCCTTCCCCCACTATTTTCTGATGTTTCTTTACCCTTTGCTTTTCCGGCCCTTTTATTCGTTACCTCCAGCACAAATTAATACTAAAGAGACGCGTAAAAGTATGCAACACCAAATAGTAAACATTGTACGTGCCTGTATGTGCATGTCTCTGCATGTTTCTTGTTGTTATTTTCGTTTTGTTCCCTTTTTGATCATAAAAGAGAAAAGTTGCAACAGTTAGGGGGAAAAAATGTTTGTTACTTATCATTGGACACGTTTTTTATATTTCATAGATTTCTTTTTTCATTCTGTTCTTTTTTCCCCATGCTTTGAGTGCATTTGCTTGTTGCGTTGACTACGCAATATTTTGGATTTTTACGATACATATCAACAAAAATGCTGAAGAGATAGAAAGAGACGGACAGACATAGATAAAGAGATAGCAGAGTTATTCCTGTTTTTAGGGTTCACAAAGTGACAGATTGTTGTTAAAAATGTTTAAAACCTGAGGTAATAGAGCCAGAGAGACAGAGAAAGAGATTATACTGCTAAGAGCAGTTTTATAAGCACTACGGAAAGGATTATGAGTTGGATGAGGATAAAAATAACGATTTTGTTTTTACTAATAAACTAAGTGCATAGGAGTTATTACTGGGTTGTTTGAAAAATTTGCATAACTCAAAATATGTATGCATATTCTGGATATTAAAGATTGATATGATATTTTTAACAGTAAAGAACAGTTTTGCGTTAATAATTTTATGCTCAAAGTTAGCTATAAGTATCAAAGATGAAAATGGGAAAAGAAGTGTTGCTGCGGTTTGTTATATATATTTAAGTTATATATATGTGAAAGTAAAACTGCTCTAAAAAGCTTGTAGGCTTTTAAAGGAACAGTTGATTTATTACTAGTTTGGAGTCTTTGTCAGTTTTGGGCAACATAATTTAAATTATTCAGACATCATTTTTGTCTTTGTTTGTCTTCCGTTCAACTTAAATTTTTCACCTTGCAATAATGCATACAATTTTTACTAAATCCTTCTCAGGCCAGGCTTATATACTTAAAACTGTTTCTGCAGATGGTTGAAGGTTTCTCTAATTGATATAGAAAATTTATATTTTCTTTCTACTAAAAATCCACAAAAGTTCTATTGAGTAATCAGAACTATTTGATATAATTTTAAATTTTATCAAATTCCTAGGTAATTTTAAGGAGCGTTGGCTTTCTCTTTTAAAAAACTACACATAAGCAATTTTATTTAAGAAATCCTTTTGCAGTTAACATTTGTTTGAAATTATTATGAAACTGATGTTTAATAATATAATCTTTACCCGGTGTAATAGAAATAGTTTGATTTCTAGTAAACCCGGCAAGAAATATAATTTTTACAGAAGCTTAAACCTTCACAGTATACATACACTATATACATACAATTCTTAGATCTTTTAAACACATTTATTTCAATTAAAAATTGAGCTTTCTTCAATTACTGAACATAATTTTATCACAACACTGTCTAATGATAAATGGCTTAGATCATTGTATGAATGCTTAGAATTCTTCTTATTTAGCCTTGCTGATAAATAACTAATATATCAGCACTATTGAAATTTGATAGGCAATAACAAAATTTTTTAGAGAATTTAATAATATTTTAGATGATAAAACAGTATATTGTACTTTACACGAATATATTAAAATTCTCATCAATGCGGAAAGAATGAAGTCTTAAAACCTAATCAGTATCGCTTAAGTTAGTTTTAATATAAATATATAAAATCGGTAAAGTATCAAAATGTATATTAGAAAACTAAAAAATATACAAACCAAACTTTCTACGTTTCTGACAACATATAACATTTAGTTTTGCGACGGTACATTTAAACGACAAAAAAAAAAAATCATGCAAAATGTTTGTTATTTTTTTTTTTGTTTTTAATATTTTAAAGTTTTATTTTTGAAATGTATAAAAAAAACTTACTGCAAATTTTAAAAGCTATTTATTATATGCCAGATTTTCATCTTTTTCAACTTGAATAGATCTCAGTCTTCGCTTTTGCCAGCCTATACCTGAAAAAAAAACATATAAAAATACAAAAAATATTTAGAAATTTATTTTCAAGATTTTCTTTGAGAAATTAATATTCCAAATAAATATATAAATGCATAGATAGTCAAATCTGCCATCAGGTCATTTGACTACAAACGTTTCATATAAAAATTCTTTTTTTTCTCTCGCTCTTTGTTTTACTTTTCTACAAATTTAATGTCAAAGTTAATTTTGTTTGCATTTTCATTTGTCTAATCTTGTTTGAAATTGATATGACAAATGAAACTGAGAAAACAAGGCAAACGAAACTAACAAAATTGTTTAAATTATTCATTTTGAAATTTTGTGTCTCTAAAATTGAAATGAACATTTTTCTTCTATACTTTTTGTTTGTGTGTTTGCATTGAAATTTGACAATTTTATTCGTCGAGAGAAATGGGAAATTCAATTTATCTTTTTTTTTTTATTGAGAAAGAATTCTTTTAATGAAATTATTTTATACTCGTATTGCATTTCATTGGTGAAATAAACAATTTTGAAATATATTTTTTGTAAATTTGTAATTTTTGTTTGCTGAAGTTTCTTTAACTAAAAATGAGTCCCCATTTTACTTCAAAGCTATTGCCAACTCTTTTTTTTTTTTATTTTTACCCTTATCTTGTTAAAATAATAGTAAGCTTAAAAGATAAGATAAGTATGCAGCACAAAGAAAATTATTGAATCCCAAAGTATTTAATTTTTTTTGTTTGACAAAAACTTGATGAAAAGCAATATTAGTCTTTTTTTTCGCAACCTTGTATTAATAACTGCTTATTTTTTTGTGAAAGTAATTTTTTACAATTTATTAAATAATAATGCGTGGAGATTCGAAAAAATATGGATTGCTTATTGAAATAAACTGTTTCTAATATAATTATACAGCAAAATTTTAACCTGCTCATCTTTTGAATGTGATTTTTCTATTTATAATTTTTTCTGGATTACTTCTTGCTTATGAGAAAAAATTATATTTTTTTGGAGTTAAAAATAGTGTATTTCTTTGTGAATTTTATTGTTTTTTTTTTGTTTTGCTTCTTTAGAAACTTTTGATTTCCATACTTTCTCCCTCAAGCTTCCTTTGGAGTTGAAATAAAACTATATATACTGAAATAAAACATTTTAAATTTTATAAGTGCGCTTAAAGCTTGCGAGCGAATCAAGCTTATTATTGTTTTTAATAATTTTTTTCTAGCTACTCAACAATTATATCCTATATGCTAAAGGGTCAAATCATATTTTTTAGAAAATGGAACAATTTTCTTTCGCACTTCATATTCTGCAAGCTGCAGAAAGAACACCATTTTTTCTATTCACCATTTTACACTTATGAGATGAAAATTTAATTATTTAATTGAAAATAATTAATAAAATATTATGGAAATGATTTAAACAAATTTAAAAGTTGTTGATCATTCAATGGAATCTTATAACTTTTTCCTAATAAAATGGATTCACATATAAAAAAATTGCGATAAGTCGCTCTTAAACACAATTTTCCTTAAAAAGTAGGCTCACGTGAAATCTTGATACCATGAATATTAGCTGCCTGTTTTCAAATCTTTTTTGTACATTTTTTTTATTTCATTTTTTTTTATAACTCTCGGAAATTAATCATTTTGATTTTTATTTGACCGCGTTTCAAGCAATTAATTGGCCCATTTATGATGTATGAAAATTTTATGAACTGCACTTTACACGCACACTCACACAAACACGCGCACACAAATGCAAAGAAAAATGGAATCATGCATAAAAATTGATTATACATAACTCGATGCTTTCACGCGCCAAAATTCACGTTAAAATCTCATAAAATGAGGTTTCTCCCCATTCAAAGCATTCGACCTTATTTAGGTTGGCATACTTACAAATGTTGGCTCATCACAGGCAGATGCCTGGTCCAGGTTCTGTTCTTGCTAGAGACTGTCCTTTGGTTGATCCTTTACTACTGTTTGTTTGGTTGGCATCTTCTTTGTTATTTTTTTTCCTTTTCTTCTTTTTGTTTTTACTCATCTTCTTCGTAGATGTTTTTCCCACGGCGACTGTGTCGTTTACATATCGTTTCGCACTGCCTCCACATTTTGTCCCGTCTAAACGATTTACGACACTTTTGCCAACTGCTTTGGCTCACACATATTTGCCATATTGTCTGTTTTTTTTTTGTGTATATGTATATGTTTGTGTTATTAGCACACTCATCCACCCACAGACGGACACAAATATACACACAAAGATACAAAAATGCCGCACACGTTCGTTTTTATTATGTTAAATGTCTCCTGGGGCCAGGACCAACGCAACTTGCTTCCGTCTGTTTTTTTCCACATTCGTTTGGTCCTTTTTGCTTTTTCTGCTGTTTTTCTGTCTTTTTTGTTTTTAGCTCTTGCAAAAATGTTAACTGTCAACTGGGCTTGTCACATTTCACATTCACATACAGACTTCACAAGACTTCAGACGAGACGCGACAACACGCGCCAAAAAAAGAACTTCGCCATTTGGCTGTTGGAATTGCCATCAACCAACCCCATGTGGCGCTAATATAATTTTGTTGTTTCACTTGTATATTTGCCGCTTTCAGCTTACAGCACGTCGGTCCAATTGAGACTGACGACAGGCGTTCGACGGTCAAAGTCAATGGTGGTATCAAAAAGGATTCGGCTGCCGGAACTCACCTTAACCAAATATTACGAAGCATTATCCTGTCGCATATCGCGAACTGTTTTCAGTTTTAAAAGCTCAACAGTCGATGAGAGAATAGTATTTACTCTTTGCTTTCAAATTTGAGTGAGTCTCATCATCATCATGTTTGAGTGGTTTAGATGAAAGAGCCTTTGAGCATATAGTTTTTGAGCATTGAGCTTAAGTCTCTTAGGCTTGGATTGAGCTTTAAGTTGCCTAGGTTTCTCTTTCCTTATTTCAACTCTGAATCTAGTTTGAGTTCTTTTGAACTATATGCAACTGAGTTTGAGTTTCTGGTCATTGAGCATCAAATCATAAAAATAAAAATTGCTAAGATTAAGAAATTGAGCTATTTGAAATATTTTATGAATATTATTTATTCAACACGCGTTGGGGTTAAATTTTGAATGAGTAAACTTTGATTTTCTGCATATTAAAAAAGAAATGTATAATTTGCGTGGTTCTCATAAAAATGAACAACCAAATATAGCCTAAAGCGCCTTCTTTCATCAGGATATTAAGTTTTTAATGAAATCTTTTAAGGATTAATATGGAATAAGCAAAGTTTCTGATGAAATGATAAATTTAGTAATATGACCGTTAGTTGAGTGGTTTAAAAATAATTTATCTTAAGCTTAACGGTTGCAAGTGTTGAGTGGAGTATTCAAATTCTCTTTGAGTTAACTAAATAAGCGTTTTTAGTCCTTTGAGTAAATGCATTTTCTGTAAAAATAGTTTCTCTTAACTAGGAATTGCTTGAAATACTCATCAGCTAAGTGTATTGTAGAAATTCTGACTCTCTTTGAGTACACATTCAATTGTGCTTAAGTGTTTCTCTCTCTTTTATCTGAGTGCCTATTTTGCTCTCATAAACTTGTGCAATCTCACTTCTCTTTATAGTGTTAGCTTTCATGACATTGCGCTCAATTGTGTTAAACTCACCATAGAGCCGATATACTTCGTTTTTAGTCTCCTTCGTCAATGTTGTCGTCGGGTTGGAAGACGACAAGCCGAACGAACACACCAACACACAAAACACGAACACGACCTGGGCTGGCCTGGTCTGGCCGTTTGCCTCTTAGCCTTAGCCAATCGTAAAAGTTTTGTACGTATTTAGTACAATTTCGGGATTTGGCAGGATGTAACGAGAGTGTAAAGCAAAAAACCGGAGCGCGCGTTCAATGTGCAGTGTTTAAACATCAATCAACCAATAATAAAATAGAATTAAATTATAAAAAATTATAAAAAATTTATACAAAAATTACATAATTATTTGTCAAATATTGAAAGTGATGATAAATTATTGAAGAAAATTCATTTAATACAAAACCGGTAAAATTAAAGCCAGTTAAGCAATATAAATTCGTCGATAACTTCGGCTTGCCTCGGTTCTACTTCGTCCTTTACCACATACAAAAGGATAACACAGAGAATGTGGGGTGAACTACCTATGCCAAAGCCGTGTGCCGGTTAACCTTACGTTACGTTTCCTTGTTCTTTTTTGTTTAGTTAATTTTTTTGTTTGGTTTTTTGTATTCCGATTATTAACGGGAATGAAATGGAAAATGAAAGCGCTAACCATATACTATATAAAAATGGTAAAAATTTCAAAAGAATTAAGAAAAAAAAAATTATTTCAATCAACACATCTTTCTGTACGTGTGTGTGTGTGCTGTGTGTGGTAATTGTGTGTGCGTCTGCCTGGCACAATTCTGTCAATGGCAAGGAAAATGGTTAAACATTTCTCCAGCTTTTTCCACTAATTTGCTGGCTGACTTTGTGGCTGTTAGCTGTTTGGCTTATGCAATCCCCGCTGGCTAATCTTGTCACAGTTGATTTTCCTTTACCCATCCGACATTATTTGTCCCTTCTTTTGCAAGGGTAAACCCATAAAAATATCTTCTTTGGGTTTACCATTTTCCCCATGTAATAGTGTCGTTTCCCTTAGTTGTCCTTTTTATGTTACCTTTTTTTTTCTGTGCTTCTTACTTTGTTTGCTTGTTTGTCAGGACAATTGAAAATTCAATTGATTTAGCAAAATGAAGTCGCTACTCTTGCAGGGACACATAGCTTCGTGTGAGGTTTTCCTTTCTTTCCTTATTTTTTTTTTTTTTTTTTTTTTTTTTTGTTATCTATTTTCATTTTCTGTTTTTACGAGCGGCAAACTTTTTTTTTTCTTCTCCTTTAAGTGGGTTAGCAGAGCCGTTTTGCAGTTTTTCATCTGGCATTTTCCTTCGCAGCTTTTGTTCCGCAATTTTTGGTGTGAAACTAAAGCCACGTTTACTCAGTGATTGTTGTTGGTCTTGATGGCTATTTGTCGGTTTCTCGTTTGTGTTTGTGATTGAAGTTTCGGCCTAAATCGTTTTAGGTGCCAGCTGGCTGAAGTGATTTTTATTTCATTTTCTTCATCTACGTTTTCTTGATTTTATTTTTCATCTCTCTTTTTGTTTGGTAAGGCCAAATGGAGTCTTGTGCCATGGGTTTACGATGCAGCATTAAAATTGTACGAATTGTGGTCGATGTTGGCCAAATACTTTTGAATATTCAAAGTGCCATAAGTGAAATTGTTTGAGTTTTATTTAAGGAAAGAAGAGGTGGCTGTAAATGTTGCTTCAATTGACACCTTTACTTGTGGTAGACTTTGTTGTAGATGTATTTAAATCAAGCACAAGTCTCTAAAAGTGCAAAACCACATAAATTTAATCCTTTATAATATATAAATTTGTTGTCTTAGGTCCTTTTAGAGCTGGTTTAAATCTATTAAGTTGAAATGGTTTAAGTTGAAAGAGATAATTCTTAATACAGTATTTTATGACATTTTCTTCGGTGCACTTGCATATTTATATATCGTCCTGTGCACCTGCAATTTGATCTAAAATACATATTCAATAAACATAGTCTCAAAAAGCCTTAAAGTATGCAATGCATTTGGTAAGGTGAACATTTCACCATTTCTTTTAGGGACTCTCAAGTGAAAAGCAAACCATTCAACTGGCAATCATTAAAACTTATTGATATCTATGTTGTCCTTGTCAATGTCCTTTTGATGTTAAAAATGAACTAAAGTGTTTTTGTGTAGCGTATTTTTCCACAGTTGCCCCAAAAAAAGGAGCAGTTTCGCTATTGCTTTTAAGTCTTTGAAGCAGCTGTTGACTACTGGTCTATACATATATATATGTATGTATATACTATGTGTGTTTAAATTTTTCTTATATGAATAGAATATTGCTTATTCAATATGCTACCAAAAAGTAGGCCATGATTTTTTAATTAAAATTTCTTCAAGGTATTTTTCTTTTAAAGAAAAAAGGACTTTTTTTTTATTTTGCATATTGTTAACGATTTTGTGTCAGTTTTTTTCTTTAGATTAAAATCTTCAACTTTTGTCGAAATATTTGTATTTTTAGATATTTTCTTTTTCTGTTTTTGTGTTCTTTTTATTTTTTTTTGTCATATTCAAAGCCTAAGGACATTTATGACTGGAGCTTAGTACATTTTTTGTACTTAAGCTTAAATATTAAAGTCTTACAGATTCTTTTCTCTTTAATGTTTGCCCCACCGTTTCCTTTTCTCGCTCTCTCTCTCTCTCCCTCTCTCTTTCTTATATAATTTTTTGCTCTGTCATTCTGTCTCTGTTTTTCCTCTCATAGCGCTACAATTTGTTTAAGCAACTTTCCTCGTTTTGGTGTCAAGTGTTTTTATTAGTTTCAGTGGGTAAAATGGAAAACGAGAAAACAACATGAAAAAAAAGCACAACGCTGCAGCCACTGAGACGACAGCTGGCTGCCTATGTCCCAAAAAAAAAAAAAAAAAGAAAAACAAAACATAACAAAACAAACATTTTTATAATGCAGAAAAATGAGAATTTCTCTATATGCTTATGTACAATTCTCTTTATATGGTTGTTGTTGCTGCTGCTGTTGTTGTCGCTTTTTAAACTAATATCACGCATACGCCAAGTGCGACAAAGTGTGTGGCTAGAACTTTGTTTCTCTGGCACTAAAATGAAAAACTTTGTCAATTGTCATTAGTTGTGAACAATATGTTTATAAGTATTAATAATACAGATTGAATATACTTGATAATACAATTTCTATATTGTTTATTGATTGGTAGCCTGTCGTTAAGTTAATTGAGTTTAGCTTTGGGTTAGGATAGCTTTTTAGTTTATCCATAAACTGGTTAAATGTACAATGGAAAAAGGTGGGTAACTTTTAAAGTTCTGATAAATGTTGAATTTTTAATTCGAAATAAATATTTTTGCCTTAACTGTTTGAGAAGGGTAAAAGCAGAAGTAAAAAATGTTAATATTTTCAACTTATCTCTTCAGTTTTTGGCCAATTGTTCTTCTGTTTCTTTGTTGTTTATATATTATATTTAATAATACAACTGAGTTTTTTTTATTTTGTTTTTGACTTTTTATCTAGTTAACATTTTCTTTTCTTTTTTTATAAAAATGAATTTAAGTTTAATCTCATATGATCTATTAAAAAAAAGGCAAATAAACAACAATAGACAGTCCTTAGTTACAATTTGTTTTGAAATCAAACATTTATTCTGTTTACCAAGAGCCCACTAGAGTGAGATTAAGTAACAACTTGGTAATTGTTTTCATTTCATTTACCTAATTTTTTAGTATTTTTAGTATCTGTTGAACACGTAGGTTTAGCAGGGAACGCATTTGTTTAAGGCAGCCTTAAATTATAGGAAATTATCAGCATACACCCAATTGTCTTATTATCATTATATTCCGTTTCCGCCTCGGACCCATTCAAAATTCAAAATACAAAAATTATTTTCCAGTTGCTCCACCAGCACAAAAATAAAGACTTAGACATTTTGAAAGGATTAAGAACCTCTTTAATTGCCATTTTCATGCCATTCCCTCAGTTTAGTAACTTCATTTCGTGTTCTTTATACACAAACAGAGTTCAGATTTACCAATTTTTTTTTTTGCGGCTACAAACAACAATCAAGGACCATAAACCTTACAAATGGGAGAATGTTGAGATCCTGTCTACTTGCCTATTATGCTTCTGGGTATCTTTTCCCTCAGTCAGTGGGAGTGACTACTGCCCATGTGTGTGAAGCAGAGAGCAAAGCACTCCTTCTTCATTGACTATAGGTAGAGTTGATCGAATCCCGCACCCATTTCACATATCCTGCTTCTGTTCGTGCTCCTTTTTGGTCTACCCTCTGCTGTTGACGTTTACAATTGGTGTTGAAAACTTCAGAGTTGGAAATTGGGTAATACGAAGAATGACGATGACGACAATGACTGCAGCAATTCTGCATTAAGTGGAGGGTCGCCTCTATCCAGTTACCCTTTCACCACTACCACCACTAGTACCATCAACACCACTTTCTCTCTTTGGATGTCAGGGTGTGTGTGTGTGGGATAACAAAGAAAATTTTAATTTTTATAGAATGGGCATGACGTTCCTGGCCAACAAACGAACACAAATGTTCGTTGCAACGTTGGCAACGTTCGTGAGCTGTGCTTACAGCGAAAAAAATCCAATTATTTTAAAACTTTTGACAACTGCAACAACAACAGCAACTGTTGTTGCAACAACTCCAACAACAACAACAATAATAATGCCAGTGATGGCTATGAAAACAATAAGAAAACTGACTACGAGTGAAAAGGCAAGAGAGAGAAAGTCCAAAAAAAAGCAAAAAAAAGAAGGAGAAAGAAACGAGGAGGAAGGGCTGCCAGCCATTATAACTTCACTTGAAAAGTTTAATTGATTTTTACAAGTGCATACCTATATATATATACTTAAACATACACACAGATACTTATATTTGTATGTATATGTAAAAGAAGAGTGTGCGGAGGCGTGGCATACCTTTAGGGCCACTAAGTGGGTCTATAAATTGAGTTGATGTAAACAAAGTGGGGGGCGTAAAAATTGGCAAAAGTAAAGAAATCAAAAAGTAGCCTAACTCTCTCTCTCTCTTTCTCTTTCCTTCTCTTTCTCTCTTGCAATATATAGGCATCATAGTGTATATTTCATATGCATATACGTATAAATATGTCGGTGTGGTATTTACTTTTCTACACTTGGAGAAAAACAGGTTAATCATAAATGGTTAATGATAGATACTTTTAATTGGAATTGAAATACAATTTAACTGAAATTCAACTAGAGAGCTTAAG
The DNA here is from genome assembly GCA_035045865.1 of Drosophila austrosaltans. Lineage (NCBI taxonomy): Eukaryota > Metazoa > Arthropoda > Insecta > Diptera > Drosophilidae > Drosophila > Drosophila austrosaltans. The sequence goes on from JAWNOQ010000083.1 coordinate 3,861,184, forward strand.
ATCTTATTCTTATCTACTCATAGCAAGAATGGCTTGAAATTGATCACCCAAAATGGTTTTGAATGTTTCCTGGGTTTCTGAGATACACAGATCCTAAAGTCAATCAAGTTATTGCGAATTTCTGATATAAAACTCTGCTGTAAGCAAAATGAAAATCTTGGACGATTCCTATAAAAACTTTAAATTTTTTCTCTAAGTGTATATATATGAATACTTTGCAAATTGGCAGTCCTGTCTGTGCCATATACACAAGTTAGGGGAATTTTAATAACATTCTTTCTCATTCTTTATTTTTTATTTTTAGTTGGTTATTTTTAATTGCTTTCAGTAGTTGCTTCGTTTCTCGTAAGTGCTTGAAAACTGGTAGGACAATAATTATTGACTTTTGTCTTAAGGGGTTTTAGCCGTGGTAGAAAGAATATGTGTTGCAGCTTAGAAGTTTGTGATTAGCCCAATTTAGTGCTATTAAGCTCTTGGGTCATGAAACGTAGCATTTAAACACATTTTATTCTAAGGATAAAATTGTTGTGCAAAAGACTTTCTGCGAAACGCTGTTGAATCGGTTTTATTATTTTTTCAATAATTTTTGTTTCTAAAACGAGAAATATTACTTAGGTTCCAAAACATCCAAACAATATGAGCAACGTTTTCAATCTAGTATTCTGGTTTCAAAATCGAATTTCATTATATTTTTAAAAACCTAATGTGAGCTTAGTTTTCGAATCACCTACGAATCGATTTGCCAAGGCAGCTCATGGCACAACTTGTGAAATTCGTTTTGAATGGGAAAAAGAGAAGCAATGCTTGATGCCAGTTTTGAAACACTTTTAAGCTGCTTTTGATGCAAAGATTTGAAATTGATTTTTCTTTCTTTTGGACATTTTCCTCACATTGCGAAATCCATTTCACCAAATGGGAAAAATCAAAACCGCAAAATGTCTGCCATTTTACTTTTTATTTACCTTATAGAATTTCTTAAAGGCTACTTTTGATGTTGTTGCTTTTTATACTTTAAGCTTAACAAGCCAAACAGATTTGCACTTTTCAGCCTGGGCCAAGACCACACACACACACTCATACATACGTGCATACAAAAAGGTCAGACAATTTAAGCCAGGTCCAACTGACTTTTATTCATAACAAATGTTTTCTGCTTTTCTTATTGTCTTCCATTCTTTTTCTCATTTTTGTGCCTGTTTGTTGGCTTCTCTTTTACAGGCATCGAATATAAAAGATGAAATATAAATCAATAAATATAAAATGAAAGAAACAAACTGCATATCCTGATTGAATATACTTGATAATGTTATATAAATAATTAATGATAATCTGATAAATGTAGAAGGAGTTCTTTAAGTATTAAGTTCAATGTTAAGCAGGTAAACCAGAAATTTTTGTAGTAACAACAGCTTCCCTCCACATGCAACTGCAATATCAACCAATCAACATGGAACCACAACGAATGGGTCGACAAATGCAACAATTCAAATTGCAACAATTACAACTAAAACAACAACAACAACAAATGAAAACAACGTGACAACAAAATCAATTTGTTATAATAAAAATGATGCAAATAATGATGTAATATGATGATGATGACATCGCATTTATTCACACATCTTGTTATATCCGATGATTTTCGGCTTGCAAAAATGTATTTAACGAACGATTGAAAACCCCTTTTTAAAAAAAAAAAAACTCTTTTATAATAATAATTATTCAATTAATAATTATTACATACACATGTACACATAACATACACACATACACAACAATATATAAATACAAATCTGAATCCTGAAATGTATCCTAAATTCATACAAAATTTTTAGCGTAAAAAGTTACGATAAAGTGTTTTATTGGATCAGCCAGAGAGTAAGTCTGACTCCATATAAACACATTAAAAATTGGCAAGGAGAATTTGCTAATAAAAAAAGAGATAGTAAATAGATGCCAGAGTGAGACAGAGCTAAGAATTTTTGCATATTAAGTATTACTACAGTTGTTGTTGTTGTTCTACTACTGATATCCCACTTGCCTGACGCCTGTCTGCCTGTTTATACATACACATATATATAACTATATAAATATATATATATATATATAGTTATATACTACCTTACCCGCCCATTTATATATAAATATATATATAGAAATAATGGGTCTGCAGATGGCAGCAGCATCCTCCAGTTATGTTGCAACAACATTCAGCATCCTTGTAGTGCTGTTGCTTATCATCTGGACACCCCCACACGTTGATGCAGCCCGTAAGTACAAAAATAAAAAACAATAAATTCTACTTAATACATATACAACATATATTTAAAAACAAAAGAAGAACAAACCGAAAAAAAAAAAAAATAACACAGAAAAGTCAAGTGGAGAAATTTTTCCACTTTATAAATATTCATATAAAAGTTCTTGTTGATTTTTACATTATTTAAGCCTCATTTTTATTTCTTGTTGGCAAGTTAAGTTAAGTTAGCCGTTAAGTTGTTCAACTTTAGTCATGAGATGAGTTCACTTGGAGCTTACTTATTTTTTGAAGTGGTTGTAGGTTATTCTATTGAAGAGTTCCTGGATTGGATTATAAAGTTTAGGTTGATGAACTCTGATAAAAATCATTATAGGTGGGTGATAGTACTTAATAAAATATATATTAATTAGTGCATTGTAGAGTCATTTGTGAATTGAAATGCTTTAGATGCCCTCAAAAGAATTTAAACCGCGATAGTAGTTTTAAGTAATTTATTCAACGATATGATTTTATAAGCAAATAAGGAGATATCGTATGCTACAAATTTATATAGCTTATATGTATATAAAGTGTTACTGAAACCGCTTAACGTCAGCATTGAAACCATAAAGTGTCTATTGGTCCTAGGAGAGCGTTATTTGTTACCCAATCCAAACTGCATGTTTTGAATTCTTGTATGCCACGAAATAGTGTGGCTGTATATTTCAACAGGTAAAATACCAAATCGCTAGAAACTAACTTTTTATAACTCCCTTGCTCTCGCTCTCTCTCTTACTCTCTCTTTCTCTGCTCTCTCTCCCTTCTCCACTTTCTCTCTTTGGAGGCAGAAACGAAACCAAATAACAATCAAAGTGTTGGCATTTTAAATTGCAGTCAAATGTTGGTCATATTTTGCAGCAAGGCTGCCGCCGTCGTTCCGCTTGGCTCACCTTTCATTGCCGTTTCATTTCATTTGTGAGCGATAAACAAGCTGAGGGTGAGGAAAAACAGACATCGTTGCACATCCTGAAACATATTTGCCGGTGTTTTTATACGTTAGTTCTTTTTTTCCCCCCCCATTTTTTTTCTCTCTCATTCAGTGTTGCCTAGTTTTGCAGTTTGTCGCACCTCTTTTTTGTGTATATGGCCATTAAATTGAAATTTATGCGGCACTTTGCCGCGTGAAATGTTTGTACAACTCGTTGCGGATTGCGGCTTTCTCTCACACCTTACGGCCCACTCTCTCTCTCTTCAATTTTTCTATCTCTTTCACTCTTCAATAGAGTTTGCCTGTGGCAAGCCCTTCTTTAGGCGTTGACAGACCGACAAACCGTTAGACAACATATGCAAAAATTTTGTTTGCCACTCGTATTCCAACTCGCCTTGCACTATTGCATGTAAATGGCCCTTCTATTTTCTTTTGCTGACCTCCTCCATTTTCATTTCCTCTATTTTGTATACGAATACATGGATAAACATTTTCCGCTTTTCAACTAATTTGTCGTTTGTTGAAAATTATGATGCAAAGTCTACCACTTAACAATTGTCAAATGTATAGCCAAAACTGAAAGGCACTGACATCACTCTCATCTTTATTCTCAGCAACAACTCATTTCACTTTTCGTTTTTGCAACAAGTTTTAATTAATTTGCCACAAACCCAGTATACAACTCTACTCTCTCCCTCTTCCTCTGCCCACCTAAAGCAACTTCAATTCCGCACTTTAGCTATGGTACCTTCCCACAATATTTCTCTCTAGAAAAAAAGTTGATTCTACGATAATTTGAAAACTTTTCGTTTAGACAGCGCGAAAAAAGAGAAAAAAAAATATAACGTAGAAACGTCAGCTCAGAGACATCTACAGAGAAACAGAGATAGATAGATAGTGAGAGAGAGGGAGGGAAAGAAATAGAAATCGCTACCTAAGCCAACAAATGGTAAAACTATATGAATACGACATGCTATATTAAGCCTCAAATAAATGCCGAGCCATAATTAACATATAGCAAAAGTTTTTACTTTCTCCTTCATCCTCCTCCCTCTTCAATATTTTTCTATATAGACCCTTCATCCTCCTATCTAGTAACTATACTCTACTTAAGGCAGATGAGTTGGGTAGAGTTGTTGGCAAAGTTTTTCGGCGACGATGAAATATGGTACCCAAAGAAGAAAAAAATACGAAATGTGAGATGAAAGTAATTTGAAATTTACAACTTTTTAGGTTGATTGAGCCAAGTTTCAGTTACAGTTTTAGTGGTTTACGATAAGCGTGTGTTTATCTATATATATAAAGAAGGAGTAAAGTAATTAACTCGATATACTATAGATATTCCAATGGGATCAATCATAAGAAAAAGTAATTGAGGAAATTGGTTATAAAAGTATAAGGTAACAGGTCAATCGTTATTATTGATTGGACATTTGATGAAACATATTTTTATTATGGGAAAGCTATTCTATATTTCAATACTAGAACATAGAATTTGTAACAGATTTTCCAGTTAAAAAAAAGCATATAGCTTTATTAATTTGTTATGTTATAATGAATTCATCAAAGAACTTTGCTTGCTCAACCTAAAACAAAAATGAAATCTAATTAGTTGTTGTCGTTCAAATATTGTTTAGGTCTGTTTTTTTTTTTCCTAAATAAAACGCCAATAAATTTCATTATTCGTTATTACACATTATTTTTCACCATTTAACTAAACGTAATTAGACACAAAGTGAGATATAGACGAGTGTCATTTTCAATTGTCAGCAAATGGCCGCAGATAAATGCTGATTTATATATATAAATATATATATATAGTACATATTTTTTGGCCAACATTGTTCAGAGTGGTCTTCGGTGCTCACATTAATGTGTTGACATTTGGTAACCTTTCCCTTTGCCCAAAAACTAAAATGCCCATTAGAACTGAACGGTGGTTGGGGATATGGTGAGATGAAGAGAGAGAGATATGAGGGCAGCGTTTGTAATGAAAAGTAATAATATTAAATTAACAGAACTCACAGGAATTGTTGGACTGGGTAGGAGCTATGGGAATAATGTTGAAATGGCCAAATGGCGGAATGGTCTTTTGGTCGGTCGGTCGGTCGGTCCGTTCACACACTATTTTTCGGCTAGGCCGCAACAAACATCTTATTTATGGTCTCGTTTCTCGTAAAAATTTGTTATTTAGATTTATGGCGTTTTGCTCTTTGTTGTTGCCCAACATTTATTTATCTTTCCCGTTTCTTCTTGTCCTATCTTTCCTCTCTTTCCTTTTTGATTCTATGTCTTTTCGTTCGTTCCTTCTTATTTCGGTACTGAAATTTTAGAGCCACTTTGGCCAGTCGGTCACTTTTTTTGAGAAAAAAAAAAAAAAAAAACAAAAAAAAACTGTGATAAATGTCAGAGCATTATTATTGTTGAGCAGCTTCTTCTATCTATCTACATACATACATATATACTTATATAGTCGGACATGCAGGGAAAATGTTTGCTAACATAATGATATGCCAAGGCATTAACAAAGTGCACACGCATTTGACGCCTGACGCGCGCTCATTTGAAAGAAAAACACAAAAAAGAAACACAAACCGACAAATGAGTGGGCGTGGCTATTGTATATACATATATATAATGATATACGTACCAGTTTCGTAAGGAACAAAAAGTCTTTTAAAAGGCTGACGAACAAGCGGAGTAACTGTTGCCGAATAAATAAATATTTATTTTTCCCTTTAAAATTCTTAAAATTTTAGAGAGTTAACATTTAACTATAAATTATATGAAGGAGGCTTACATGAATCAACTTATTTTATTTTTAGAAAATTATGCGAGATGTCATTGAATGTCCTATTACTTTTGTTTAATTTTTTTTATTTTCATAAGGTTATTTATTTTTTATTTATATGTTTAAAAGTCCTACAAATTCGCTAATACTCTACCAATCCCCGATTATTTCTAACCTATATTTAGTCATTCAGTGGAAAGTAATTTCAAGAATAGTTTAAAGAAATTTCCGCTTGAAATTCGAATTGTAATTTTAGAGTAAAGTCCAAATTTAGTTTGCAAACTGGTTTCATATCAAACGAAATAGCGTGATATTGATAACGATTATTCATCATTCATAAATTATATTAGTAATCTACACAGCTATAATTTTTGTCATTTCGCTTTCTGAAATTCCCTGATTAATAGAGTGATTTTCAATTTTCATTGTATGTCAATTTCATGAGTGATTTGCCTTTCACTTATACTTTAAATTTGCTGTCTGTCCAACTTCAAGTTTAGCTTTCCCAAAGAAGATAAAGTAAAGAATAAAGAGAAATGGAAGAGGATGAGGAGAGAGTGGGAAGAAGAAACGGCCACTAAAAACAAACTATATAACTATACAAGCTTTTTATTTTTCTGTGACATTTTTTGTCCTGCCAAAGAGAAGGAGTAGCAGCGAAAGAGACAAAGAGAGTGAGATCAAGCAATGAGGTGTGAAGATGAACAGTCGCAATTGTCTGTACACGGACAACGAGGACATGGACAGGGACAGGGACAGGGACAGGGACATCTTTTTCCATTCTCTATTTGTTTCATTTTTTTTTTGTTCTGCTCGTTTTCCTTCTAAAGCTGTCTTTCTCTCAAAAGCAAATATGGCACTATGCTAAGGCGAAACCAAATCAAATGTAAAGCTTGGTGGGGGTTAGTTTTGCTATGTCTGTGTGTGGCCCGGTGTATGCTTGCTTTGTGGTCTGCCACGCCTCACCCATCTATCCCACCGCCCCCGTATCCACTTTGGCCAACACACCTTTTGTAGAAATCCAACAATGTCAACTATGTAACACAAAAGCGACAATACCGTTGCTTTTGTCTGACTGTAAAGAGGGAGAATGAAAACAGAACTATGGCTCTACCTGAAGAGTGGTGGGAGAGAGGGGGCATGTGAGAGTGAGTGAGTGAGCCCTTGTTGCTGTTGCCATATAAAAATAGCTCACTTTGCCGCATTCTTATTCTTTTACTTCTGCTGCTACACCTCATTCACCTTCTCCTTCATCTTGTTCTCTTTTTTCGTTTTTATGCTTTGCAATTTGCATTGCACTTTTGCTTTTTCCTTTTTAAAGTTTCGCTTACGCTTAAAGCAAACGAAATAAAAGGAAAGGAAATGTATATATATATATATAAATATATATATATTTTTTTTCTTCTTATAATGACATTAAAATGCGCATTATATTAAACCCAAAAAGAAAAAAAAAAAAACAGAAAAAAGTTCAAAAAGGAAAACCTAGTGAAAAAGATTTTCTAGCGCGTGCCGCTTTAACCCCTTGGCGTGTGCTCCACAAAAAAAATAATAAGAAAAAAAAAACACCGAAAAACAAACCCAAATGAAATGAAACTAAGAACATGCAAACCATAACTACAACTACTTCACTTTTATGAGCTTGCCGTCTCTCCCCCAGCCATCCATTCAAACAGCCCCTCATTACCCTCCTTCATCTACCCATTGACAATTATTAGGCCACGCCCATTGTCGTGCTCATAAATTTTGTAATTATTCCCCTGCGTGCACAAAGAAAACTTTCGCCCTTCTGCGTCCCTCTCTTCATAAAAATAAAAAAGAAAAAAAAAAAAAAAAAAAAAAAACACGCATGCCTAGCAAATTAGAGAAATATTGTAAGAGATGATGAGTTTAGGTTGAATCGTGTCAGGAACGACGAAAAGTTTGTGATACCTTTATATGTGGCAATAGTAGTAAAATAAAATTAGATTCCTTTTAATTTTGAATGAGCTTGAAATTAAAATTTCAGCAGAACTAAATCATAATCCCAGTTTTAGTTTATGGTGTTATTCAAAAATGAAATAATGTTTTTTAATTTAACGCAACTGTAAAACTGAGTAACTAATTTATTGTTTTATTGTATTGACTATAATAAAGTTGGTAACAAAAGTTTGTTGGTAAATAAGACCCCAAAAAGTATGCTACAAAAAGATTTTGTTTCCTTGTTTACATATAAATATTGAGCAAAAGTGAATAAAAATCTGGACTAGATCGAAATCCAACTATCATTTTAATACACATGAATCTAAGAAAGCGTCCTCTATTAAATATCACGGAAATCTAGGGATAAATAAAAGAACTAGACAAGAGCTATAAGATGTTACGTTTTGATCAACTGTATAACTTATGTTCAAATATTTCTTATTATCAAAGACCTACAATAAAAAATTTCTTCTCCTAATTGATTAAATGTTATGAAGACTCACAAAAAGAAACAATTAATTAAAAAATATGAGGTTTGCTTTTAGGCTGCAAACGCTTCCTTTTAGACAAGAAGCAGACGAAGAACTACAGAAAAAAAAATGTAAAAAAAACATTAAAACGAAAAAAAAAAAAAATAAATTCTACTTAAAAAGGCTAGCGAGTGAACCGCAGTGCAGCCATAAACATTAATTAAAAGTTTTGACCCTTTGCCCGCTTGCTGCTGAGGGCTCATCAGCTGCAATATTCATGCACAACAACAGAGAGAGCAAGCAACTACAATAAAATGCACTCAAATTGTTGCCGTGCAAGACAGAGATAGCGAATAAGAGAAAGAGAAAGATAGACAGGAAGAGCATACGAGCCAGCGAGCGTCACTAAACGAAACCGGAGCGGCCTCAGTGGCCTTATTTGCACGTAGCTCTAAAAATTACGAGTTAAGCACTTTTGGCCCAGGGCAAACCTATATACATACATACATACATACATACATACTCTCTCGCACACAGTCTCCCGTATATCCGTTCACTTACACATGACTCATGAATCATTTAACACACTCATTCGCGTTGTTGCAAAACTTTAGCGTTGAGTGGCGTATTTTAATACCCTGCAATCATGGGGATAAAAGAGTATATTAAAGTCTCTGAAATGAAGAGTAAAGCAAGCAAAAAACCATTTTGTTCAGGTGTTATTTATTATGATAATTGTCTTAAAAGGATTGTTGATTTGCTTTGGATATTTGAAATTAGTAGGTCCGAATTGAGAATGTTTTGATTTAGACAACTTGTTGTATACCGTAATATGAATATCTTCAGTGATTCCAATAATCTAGTTTGGATGTTTTAAACTTTTAGACTGGGCACTGTATCAACATCATCATAAAGCAAAGGTTTCTGTATTCGTGTGTATGTAAAACTTTCTTCACTTGATGCTAATCAAATGATTTGTAAAACGTTAACCCCAAAAGACTGCAACACTTTATTGCACTAAATTAATCCTACAAATATTTATGCAATAAAGAAAGTTCAAAAAGGAATGGTTATTTAGTGTGAGAAAATAGAGTTCACATTCAAAATGTTTTCGTATTATGACAATACTTAAGAAAAAGAGGGTATCTCATAGCCTTCTTTTAGTTTTAATAGCGAGTTTTAGTTATGGTTTGTTATAACAGATGGCATATGGCCCAGACCACGACTGAACAACCGACAAACAGGTCGACAGACCGGAGTCAAGCATTGTCATTTTTGAGTGGCTTACTTTTATTTTTTATTTTATTATTTGCTAGTGCAAACAGGATGAACAAATAGACAACTGACAAACAGAAAATCGAAAAACTAAAGCGAAAGCAAAAATAAAAAAAAAAGCCAACCAAAATCCATGAAGTCAAGCCACTAAACCAGCCAAGCATTAAATTAACATTTTTTCTAATTAAACCGACAAGCAAACAAAGTGAGTTGATGCCCAGAAGCAGTTTAAAATCAAATTCAAAGATTTGCATAAAGTGATTTTTCTTTTCTGCTTTTCGAGAATTAAAAGTAAGAAATTTAAGTTTCTATTGTTAAAAATGAGAATGAACTGATATTTCACTAGAAGCAATAAACTGTAAACTGAAATGATTCTCTATCGTATGAGGACCAGCAAATGCTTAGGCTTTAAATTTAATCACCTACTTTGCGTTTTTATACTTACCTCTTGCCAATTCTTGACCTAAGCAACACTTCATTTTGGCCAGAAATAAAGAACTTAACAACTGAAAAATGTTTATCCTATCAAAGTTGAAAACAAGAATGGTGGGACGAAAGGAATCGAAATACAAATTCCATGAACAAAATGAAATGTCAACAGTAAATTTACCTTACACGTTTCCTTTTCTTGTTGTTATTTGGCCTCTGATTATTTTCTTTTCTAATGCGTCAAAGCTCATTTCTCTTTTATTTTTTTTCTCGGTTTTTTTTTTTTAGCTTCGAATTGGAGAGGGGAAATTTTCTTAATGGGATTTACAAAACGAGAATGTCTTCAGAGATGATGATGATGATGATGGTTTCGGGTCTTAGGTTTATACCCTATAATCACAAAGTGAAAGGGTGGATTACAGTTGTAAAAACGTTGTCATATAATAGAGAGATGTTCAGAGTTTTTAAATATTGAATAGTTATGTTTAAACTATATACAAATATCTGTTAAACTGTTTACTTGAAAAATTTAGTAAGTAGTAAAATCAAACATGATCCAAATTGATCTAAATTTTTGGTCGCCGGGAAGATTTATTAGGTTGTAGTCGGTTACAGAAAGGAAGATTTATTTGAAATAAATTTCTTAATACGTGGACCGGAAGAAAGGATAAAGAATCATCTTCACCTAAAGCATTTTCTTTGGTATTCCTTTTCTTTATTGCATAGGGTATATCCTAGTCGATTCCTTGCCGAACCAAAGGGATATTTATTGTTGCTTCCCCTCTCTTTTGTTTGGGTGTGTAAAATGGCGCATAAATATGTTGAAAATGGACTTGAGAATTTATTTACATAAAAAGGATTTTACAAATAAGAAGTGAGGGGGCAGAGGAAGAGAGGTGAAGGTAGCAAGTCTGTGATTTGTTTTTTTTTTTTTTCTTTGCTTTTGTTATTAGTATAAGCGGGTGAGTGATCCCTTTTTTTTTTTTTTTTTTGGTTAAGTTGGCCTGACGACAGTAGAGAAAAAAGGGTATAAGGATTTATCTAACATACACACACACACACTGAGAAAAAACAGTGAATGACCATAAATTTAAGCCAAAAACAAATTTTTTTGTTAACCGATTTCAAGTAAAATACTTTCAGTTCACAATTTTGCACGAAGTTCATTTGCAAAAAAAAAAAAAAAAAATCAAAAAAAGGGGGAAAAGGGAAGGGAAATCTGATTCCGACTAGGTTGCCGGGAGGATCCTGTTGGTTGTTGTCGCTATGAACGAGCAAACTTTTTGTTGCGCGCTCTAAGCAGCAAATCCTTTCATCCGATTTAAGTAAATGCAAACAAAATAAGTAAATAGCAAGAAGCAACACCGTTTTGTTGTTGTTGCTGTTTTGCTATCCAAAAAGGGGCTTTGTCGCTTTTGCCGTTGCTGTTGCCGCACCACCGTCCTATAGTACCACCAATGCCGCTTGCCGCTTCTCGTCAGCCACTTGGTTGAGAGCTTGTTAAAACTTTAAGTCCATTTTACTTAACGTGGCTCCTTCGTTTTAGCTGACAGTTGTAACTGTTTCTGCTGTTGTCTTTGCTTTGCTTTTCTATCTCTTCGTTTTTTTTTCTCACCCCTTCTCTATCTCTTTTTCTCTCTCTCTCTCTCTCTTTCAGAGTCTCTAGTTTCCTCTTCTTGCCATTTTAATTTTTAAAGACCTTAACGATTAAAGCCTTTAACTATTTAACACATTTGACTTGCTGCCTTTATTTTTCTTCATTTTTTTCTTACTTTTCTCTCTCTTTCTTTACTTTTTTCGCTCTCTTTCTCTTTCTGTAGTAGCCATGTATTTGCCATTGACAGCATCCTCTAATTGACTTGCATTTTTCCTTTCTCACTCGCACTTGGCATGCCTTGTAATTAGTCAACTTGATTTTGCTTTAGTTCGTTTTTTTTTCATTTATTTTTGCCATTGACACTTTGCGCTTTCAAGTTTTTCTTTTTTTTTTTTAATTGAAAGCCGTTTTTGTGGCCTCCTGATTAGGGTTATTAATTGGACAACCGCCCATTCAGCAACAACAACATTGTTAAGCATGGGCTTACGTTACGTAGGCATAGTTGTTTGATTTTAAGCCTTGCTAAAGTGTTCAGTAGTTTACCAGCTACTAGAACAGCCGTATCACAAGCTTTCAAAGAGAAATCATTTGGAAAATGAAATAAAAATGCCTTCAAGATGCATAAAACAATTAAGTTAGTACATACGTAAAAAAAAAAATATTTGAAATATTAAACTCTTTCTATCTTTCTTAACTGCTTTTGATTGAATAAGAAACCTAAACTTTGTGGCATAGTTAAATTATTAACAAGAGAGTTGATGATAACTATAAAGCTTTGATTTGTAAATGCCTTTTAATACTTTTACCTGATACATTTGTCTAATAAATCATCTATTAATTAAAAAGCTTCTTAAGCTAAATAAAGCCAAAACAACCTCAACTTATTCAAATCATATTTACTATTAGTGGTTCAATGGTATAAATATTGTATTCATGTGTAAACTGACTAAGTAACTATGTTTCAATTGGCGAACTCTTTCTGTATATATATAGACAAAAGGCACTAAAGTTCCGTTTAACCAATTCCATAAACTCTAACCATTCATGGCCAAAACGATGCTCATCTTAACCATATTTGCCTACATCGGCATAATTTCAAATTAGTGCACTGAATGGCTATGTTCAGGCAATGGGTTGCTTTCTCCCCTCTCTTTCTCTTTCACTCCCACTCCATCTTTCTATTCCATTCTATTCGAGAGATTTTTGGCTAGGCATATTTACATAGGCCTCAGCTGTTCTCAGCTAAAAATGCAAAAATGCTTACGCCGGTGGCCAACACCAGCACACACACACACATACACAAACCCACACCCACATGCAACCATATATACACATATTTTTTGGGTTAAAAGCATCAATTTTCTGCAAATGCAGCAGCAGCAGCGGCAACTGGCAGCTCCTGGCAGGTCCTGCCAGGACTAACTGCAGTTGTAAATGCAACTAGAAATTGGCGAAAAGGGATTTGCATTTGGCTTTAAAATCGTTGCAATTTTGCCTGCCTAAAAGTTTTTACTTTTTTAAAGATTTGACATTTCTCCATCTCTCCCTTTCTCTTTCTGTTCTTTTTTCTCTCGTTCTTGTTATTTGTGTATTTTCTTCCGTCGTCCCTGAAATGGCAAGGGCGTAAAATTGCCGTAACATGACAGCGAACAACTTGGCCAAAAGGTAACTCAAAACGCGCTACGAACACGCAAAGCTTCTTGGTTTTGCCTATACCCTTCTGCCCACACCTCATACGTTGCTTTCCTCTACTTCATACTTCGTCCCTTAGATATCCTTAACATTTGCCTAATGTACTCGTTCTCTCTCACTCGCTCTCTTACTCTATTCTGCTGTCGCTTGTTTGTGTTGACACCCACACACTCAAGCATAAGCAATGATAGGGGCAAGAGAGATAGAGAGACTGGAGGTCCTTTTAGACTAGGAAAAACGTTTATCAGTGCCCGCTAGAAGAAAGTTTTTCATAATGTGTGGAAAAGAACTTGCAAGGCAACGAACACTAGGAGCAAACTATATATGCATATATATATACATATATACGTATGTATAGTGGAAAAAAGAAAATAAATAATAAAAATAAAAACGAGAGAATGGGGAAAACTGTCAACTTGACACAGGCTGGGGTGTCCTTTTGGGTTAGTGCTTGACTTTTGCGAAAGGGTACTTCCACTACAGAGCGGCATCTGCTCTTTACTAAAAATATATATACATATACATATACATATGTATGCATGTAGGTGTGAATACAAAATATTTGTATAGAAAGTAAAAGTTTTTAATAATTCATCTTAATCCAACTTTCGTGTTCACATTCTACAACTTTTCATAGCACACTTTTGTGGGTTACAAAAGAAATTAATCTGCGACAGAAATTCTGCTTCGAGCTCTATCTTATCGTAAAATGAAACCAATGTAACACAATGTTAATACTAGCAAATATATATATTATTTAAATCTTGTTGAATGCTTGATATGGTCAACTTAAAGATCATATATATATATAAAAGTTTTTTAATTACTTTGTTTACAATTCAATAATTACATAAAAGTCCGATTTGATTCTCATTCATGAAATTTGAATGTTTTTTTTTTAAATTTCTCTAAAATAAAATTACAGTTTATGTTAACATTTATTCAATTAAAATACTTTTGTTTCTTTTTTGGGTTTAACAATTAATTGAAACCGTAAGCCGAATCTCAATGTATTTGGTTCAACAACTGTGAGCTTTATTAACTTTAATTTACATCCTGTGACATATTTTCAGTTTCATTAAATGCTTTTCAATCAATTTAATTTTTAATATTGTATTTAATTCGTTTACATCGTTTTAAATATTAAATGTTGAACTACATTGAATTATTTGTCATTCAATTTTATATGTTTTATTTATTTCAATTATCGTTTATTTCATTTTTTTCTTACAATTCAAAGGAATTTAATTTCAAAAGTAAATGAAAATAAATGAATGGACAATAAACCAACGGACCGATTTGGTTCCAATAAAAAATATAGCAAAATAAACTCTGTTACCAAATCTATAGAGAGTTTTCCTCCAATGTCTCCAAATTCATGGAACACTCAAGTGCATTAACATTTTGCTGCTATGCCCTATACTTTATCTTTTCGACGTTGCTTCTTCAGCATCATTTTTTTTTTTTTTTTTTTTCGTGATCCTGTGTTTTTTTTCCTTCAGAGGTTTTTCTTCCAGCGTTTTGGTACATCTGACTACCTCCTCTAGCCGCTTCCTTATATTATTTATGCATTTTTTTCTCTCGGCTGCTGTTGGCTTTTAATAGTTGTGTCCGCGTGTGTGTTGTATATGCCCGTGTGCATGTGAGTGTATGTGTGTGTGTGTTTACCACATTGAAAAGTTTTCTTTGCAAAGTGCTTGGTACATACGAGAAACTCGCAAATATGCCAAAAAATATGCTACACAAAAATCGCTCAAGTGCAAAGTTTTAACAATTGGAAAGTTTGCATGGGTTGAGTTAGTTGGTTGGTGTTGGTTGATGTCTGTCTCTCTGTCTGGCGGTTGGTTGCTTGGTTGGTTGTTCGGTTGATTGTTTGGTTGTCTGCAGTGTGAAAGAAATACCCCTCCGCAGATCCTCTTACTTTTATCGTTCAAGCATTTAGCGCGCCAACAAAAAATTCAATCCAAGTGGAATTGGTGGTTCGGAAAAAAAAGGCGAAAGTTGACAACAGAAAGTCGACGTGTGCTTTATGTGGTGTTCATAGAACTAACTGAAAGTGCTTTGGAGAAGAGGAATAAAATATAAGGAGTAAATATGACAATATTTCCCATAAATCTTAAGCTACATATACTTGTGCATTGAAGTCCCAAAAGTGTTAAATGATAAGTCTCTCCTGGATTTAGATTACCCTAGTTTATCTTGAATTAGAGTCACTAGGAAAGCTAGAATGTAATGGAATAAAATAGAAAACCACACTCAAATCCACATACAAAAAAAAAAAAAAAAAAAAAAAAAAAACTATGCAGAGCTTTCTCCGTGTTAATCAATTAAGGATGATTTGGTAAAATGCAAACCTAAATCAAATTTCAATTATAAAATAGAGTTTAATTTTAAAAGACATTGAAGTCTATTTCTGTTGAAAAAAAGAATTTTTTCATGTCTATAAATACTTGCACTTTAATCTTCTTAACAAAATGGAATTTCGTTTTCTAAAAAGGTTAGAAAACTAAATGAAATAAGCATATAAATGGATTTCATGCATGGAATTGAACCATTTTCTGTGTCGGCAGTCACTTAAAAGCTTATCTGCATTGCGGCTAATTGAAAGCTTCAAGGGTTATATCACTCATGACCTTTTCCTAGACCAAGCAAATCAAGCAAGAAAGCAAGCAACCGAAACCGAGCAACCAAAACCTTATCAGTTACCGAAAAATGGAAATTAATATTTAATGTGTTCACAATTTTCCGGCTATCCTTTTTAGCTGCTCTTGCCTCTGGGCAAGCTATTTTCTCGTTTTCTTTTTTTTTATTTTATTTTTATTTTTTTTTTCTGTTGGTTTGAAATGTTATATGGCTGCTTAAACCTCATTAATAAATAATGAAAGGCATATTTTGGCCATGAAGAATTCAACTCTTACCCTACAGCAGGAAGTACAAGAGCAGAGAAGTTATTCAATAATATATATATTTTCTTTTTTTTCCATTTCAATATGAAAAAACATTGATAAGCCAAAAGTTTTCCTAGTCCCTTGGAGAATAACAGGAACAGCAAAAATTTGTAAAAAAAAAAGAAAAAACACAAAAATGGAAACCAACTTTGCTTTGGCTGGTTAGCTGGCTGGCTGCTTAAATGCAGACAAGCAAAACTTTTGGCCGCAAAAACTTTTAACTGGCTAGAATCACTACCCACTCCCCACCTCCCCATTTGCCCTAACCAATGCCCAACAGTACTTGTTGAAGACAACTTGGACCAATATCACTGAGGAAGAGAGCGAGAGAGAGAGAGAGAGGAGCAAGGTAGAGCATCTGCTAAGACAAACATAAATTACATGCCATTGTCCAATAGAAAAATAAAAGTTGCCCTTCTTCATCTTTTCCTTTTCCCTGGAACTTTCTTACTCTTACTCTCTATCTATCACTCTTTCTCTCTTTTCTTTTTTTTTTTTTTGCAACGTTGTTGTCATTTCTTCTCTGTCTAATGATGCCACATTCAGATGGCATAAATTAGCCCTGCTGTTTGGTGTTAGGTGGTGTCGGTTTTGGTGGCATTGGCGGTGGCATCGTTGGCGTTTCAACTCAAATTAAATGTTAATTTCATGCCATCATAATCATCCAACCTACTACCAAAGACCGTCCGTCCTTTCTACTATACAGTTCCACGCTTCGTGGTTCGGCATTGTCGTCGCCAAACACACACATGACCTCATTAAGGCCAACCGCCAGCCAACAACAACAACAGCAGCAACAACAACAAATATAATAATAAAAGGCAACCATGGGCAAAGTCCAGAAACCACATTCCCACATTTGCCACATCTATAGCCAAAAAAAAAAAGAAGAAGAAGAAGGAAACCACCCACCACCAAACCAAGCTAATTGGGTGGGGCAATGAAACCAAACTAAACCAAACCTGAACCTGAAACTGGAACTGGTGGAACCGTTACCAAAGTAAAGTAACTTCGCGTTCCGCGCCGCGCTCTTTGCAAATAAAACTGTAAAAATGTTTACCGACAATTTTCTACACAATTTTACGCCGCAAGACACAGTGGCTCCCCCTATAAGGTGGCATACGTTACAGGATTGCTTGAAACAATTTTTTTTTTTTTTACAACAAATTAGGGTGCGCATGAGGTCATATTAATGTGGTTAATTACAATAATTAGAAATTTAATTAAGGTGTGTGTGTGTGTGTGTGTGGGTTTCCCCCTCCTCTGTCTCTTTCTTACACTCCTCTCTTTCCCACTTTATATGTATATTTTGTGGCCCGATGTCCACTCAAATCGAATTTACATGTTAAAGCGCTGTAAAAATACGCAGAAAATGTGAATTGGAGAATGGAGAGGGAGAGAGAAATTATATACCATAAATACAAAACAATATAATTTGTATTATGGTTAAAAGGAAACCCTAGAGAACCAAATATGTATAATGAGCGAGAGAGATAGAGATAGAGAGGGAGAGAAATGTAGATGAGTGGAAAGGGAATCAAATGAAAGGGCTAACTGACTAACTGAACTGGTTAGCTCAGCTTGGTTAGTCATGTTGTACTAACTAACTAACTAACAGAGTTGTTGTGGTAAATGGGTTTAACAGCACTGAGCAAGAAGAAGAAAAATTGAGGAAAATTATAACTATGCAAATGAAATTGTTTCCCAGTGTGTATGTATGTGTAGAGATAGAGGGTTGGGGTTACGGGTTTAGCCGTTAATGATGATGAATATTAATTTCTACACATGTGTGTATGAGTGAGCGCGTGTGTATAGTAATAGAGTATGGGCTCAGAACATTTGTCATAAACTATTTAAGATCATAGTTAATGATTTTAATGTGGCAATATAGTTGCCGATATGTGACGAATACTATTTTTAATATTTTTTGTAGTTATATATAAAGTAGAATATGCTATAGAAAAAGCAAAAGAAAACGATGATAATATTACTTAGTTGGTATTGTTTCTGAGAGGCAATTGTCTTTCTGAGTTGGTATTTGAAAGCAGAGATTCCAAGCAGTTTATCTTAAGGCTTTAACCAAACATCATATCACTCTATTAAATGGCAAAGAGCTAACACACTGTATCTAAATCTATCCAATATTACCTTGGTGGAAGCTCTTGTGAATGTTTCGTCTGTGTTAGGGAATTTTGACTAAGATTAAGATTACTTCCATCTTATTAATCACAGTTGATTCCCAAGGCTAACTCATTAACTACCGGTTAAAACTAAATCAGAAAAAGTGATCCTAAATACTATTTATAAATTATAGATTTATAAACAAAGTTTAAACAGTAATTTTCCACCAAACAATGTTTTTACAGTAATGCGAGAAAAAATGGCTTAAATCTATTTTAAATATCAAAGAAACTAACTTCGGCTCTGCAAGGGTATACATTGCAGCAAAATAATTGGTATAAATGTTTAACAAAATCAGAAAAAAACAAAAAAGAAAAAAAACACATCCAAAAATTTTCAATTTTTCACCGAGCATTGAACCATCAAACACCGAGCCCATCGTGCCACCGATCTCTACATATTACGCCACCGTCCTTTCTTAACAAGCATAAGCTAATTTGACATATATGCAAACCCATTGCATCTCGCTTTTTCAATTTCGTTCTGTGTAAGAACACAACTAAAATATTTCTGTCTCTCTCACACACCGCGTGGTGGTTGAATTTTTGCATATGTATGTGTGTGCGTAAGCATTAAAATAAAGTTAATTTCATTTAAATTTGATTATTGATTTGTAACCTTAATAATTATCCGATCTTGTTCAAACTTGGTGTAGGGTGTATGGGTAAAAATTAAATTTAAATGCAACTACAAAAAAACAATAATTTTATATATTTCTTATTTGGTGCCGCGCGGATTCGAACACAGGTCTTTTGTGTTTGTACGGCAGATTTCTTGGAACTTGTTTTTGTTTCTTTGCTGCCAAAGAAAATTGCTTATTTTACTCGAGGTACCTCCACGTTTTAGTTAATAGCTCCGGTGATAATTATCCGATCCGACTAATTTTCAAACTCACCATACTTGATAGATCAAGGAACTTAACTTTTTATGTTTCAACCATGTAGCTTGAAATTTGAGGCTGTCATCGTGATTCAAACAGACAGACGGACATGTCTCAATCGACTCGTCTATTGATGCTGATCAAGAATACATATACTTTATGGGGTCGGAAACGTATATTTCTATGCGTTACAAACATCTGACCAATTTTATAATACCCTCTGCAAGGGTATAAAAATTGAACATAAAAATGACAGTTCTCAGTTTCTATATATGCTGTGTCCATCACTTGTTATGCTTGTTTATTACCTACCCTGTGTACGAAAACAAGCCAAGTATAGTATGTGTTTATAAATCATTTGAGGGAATTTACTTTTGTTGTCAGCTAGTTACTTTATTTCCCCAATCATTTCTGAAACCTATCTTTATCCTAACTCCTTTTCTCAAACCGCCAACGCCTGACGCCCAGCGGCCCACATAGATCATAGTCAAAGGTATACGCTTTTCCTCAATTATTTGCTGACCCCAAAATGGACATAAAATTTCTCACATACAAGAAGAAACAACAGGAAGGAAGGAAATACAGCCATGTGTGTGTGTGTATGTGTTTATGGTGGGGTTGTGCGAACACGTCAATTGGGATAAGGCGAGAATGAGAGAATGGGGATGTGGGTAAAGGAATATAAACCATTTTTATGGCATGCCAGAAATGTGTGTTTAATTAGAGTTTTTACATGTCATTGATTTAGCCACAACAAAACATATGTACAATAGACATAGACATGGTCGTAGGTCGCCCCCCCCCTATAAGTTATTCTATGAAACTCTAATAATAATAAAAGAAAAGTGAATATTAACGCAAATTTAATATCATTTTAATTTAACTTGAAATAAGGCAGAAAATATTTTGGATAAATTAATTAAAAGGCCCCCCAAAGTTATATTATTGCATACAATTTTTACTGTACATTTCGTAAGAGAAACCCTTTTTATTATGCTATAGAATAGAGAATGAGTGTAAAATTGGCTTTAATCGGTTTGTAACTGGATAAAATTATAAAAGTTCTAGTCCCTTTTTGATGAGATTTTAGATACGCCTCTGCATGCATGTAATACCTACTGCTGGTACTAGAGATCTAAGGAATTTTGTTATGTGTTATTTGATTTGTGGAGTTTTTGCTGTTTAGTTTATTATGCAATGAATATTTGCCAAACTCTGCTGAGCATGATGGTTGTTTGGGTTGCTTCGTTGGTGGTAGGTAGGGGGGCGTGGCGTATTCCTTTTACACACAGAGACTGGCAAGTAGTGGATTTAATTTGCGTATGAAAAATTCCTAAAGCGCCTGGGCTAAAGGAAAATAGCGGCAGCTAGAGTTGGAGACGTAGTCATAGTCAGTGGAGTCATAGTCAGAGTTGAAGTCGAGCGCGCGCGCTCCAGCAATTCCCCAAACGAACTGCGAGTCCTTGCTAGCTCTCTCGCGTTGGCTTTTCCTCTTGTTTAGAGGATATGCATAAGAATGCCTTGCATTTCCGTTTCAGTTTAATGCGAATGTGTGTTTGAAAGAGTTTTCTCCCTCTACATCTATCTCGCTCCCCTTGACTTCTGTGCCTGGTCCCGCTTTGCGTCTGCTCTCATCCGTTTTCTCTATGCGCTGTGATTTTGTTCTCCTTTCATTCCTTGCTGTACCCTTCCATTTTCATTTCTTTCTATTTTTTTTTTTTTGTGTGTGGAATTGCATGAAGTTTATTTTCCCTATGCCATGCCTTTTGAGCAAAGCAAAAGTTTCGTTGCATATTTTAAGGCTGCACAGTTATGTAGAGACTTTCAGTTGAAAAATGGAGGGGTGAACGAGGTAAAGAGGAACAAATAACGAACAACAACAAAACTAAAAAAAAAAAAAGAAAACAATCAACTGCGATTTGTTGTGGAGAAATTGCAAAATTATGCAAAAGGCCTTATAGAGTAGTTTGCCGTGCTCGACGAGCGTTTGTCAGACAAACAGACGGACTCGTCGGACAAATGGAAATACCGACAGACAAACAGACATTTGAAATAATTTGATGTTTTCATATTTATTAAATTCCCCTTACCCCACGCCCACACACACACACATACACCGAACTTTCACATACATGGTAAACACAAACAACAAAGTGCCAAGCAAATCAATTACAAAGCATACACAAACACACACACACACACACACTCTCTAGTTGAGAGGTAGTGTTTCTATAAATGGGTTCGTTGTACCCTTTGCATGTTTTTTGATTCGTATCTTTAATTAGAACGGCCTAGACTCAAAGATAGAGAGGGGAAAGGGAGAACAAGCGAACTGAAAGTGGAAATTGATGACGGGTCCAAGTCAACGGCTCGTTTGCCAAAAGGTAATTACCTGACAGGAAATGCAAATCTAACCAAAGGATACAATATTTCTTTCCACATTGTTGAAAGAAGGCGTGTATGTCTATAAGTATGTACATATGTCTGTGTGTATATGTGTATACGAGTGTATCTGTGTGTGAAGTGAACCCATTTTAAATAAAAGTTTCGACAGCTTGGCACAAATTTGTTACAAAAAAAAAAAGAAGGGCGCCCCCACCCCATCGTTCAACAAAAAACAGCAAACCAAGTCAGTCATCATAATCAGAACTGAGAGACGAACTGAGCTCTAAGCTGCAGCCAGCAGCTGCTGCCTTCTCTTGTTTTGGGTCACCATAAATGGCAACATGTCAACCTCAAAAACCGCAAAGTTGCCAAACAAGTTTTCTTTTCTGCTGTGTTCTTTTTTTTCCCCCCTTTTTCATAAGGTTTTTATTTTTTAAGCCAAGGGAGAAAAAACGAATAAGGAAAAGTGCCTTCGATTGAAAATCAACGCACACGTGCTATATATGTGTGTTTATTTGGCGTTATCAAATTGAATAAAGGTGGCACAGTGGTGTAAAATAGTTTTGACTTACAGTAAATTTATCAAAAATATTGCTTTGACATTAGCATTCAGGAATAATATTTAAGGTATATCTAGCTAAGATCATTTGATATTTGGAAAAAAGAATGAGTCAATAATTAGGTTAAATAGTGAATGAAAGTAAAGGTAAAGGAAAAAAAGAATTCACCCGTCTGAGCTTTACCTTGTCTATATTTTTAAATGAAAAAAGTATTTGAGCTAATATTTTTTGTATTGAATTGCTAATTGAATTGAAGCCTTGAACATAACAATCTCTAAAATCGCTTGTTTTATTAATATTAAGTCACATTAAGTGCTTTGCAACTATTTAACTTTGTCTCATATTAAAAATAAATTCTATCTCTGTTGTATCCAATAGAATTTTTATAAGGCATTGATTGTTAGGTTTTTGCTTTTCAATTTTTGATATAATAAAAATTATTAAACTAAGTCATACGTGATTAAAAAGTTGAATGAGATTTGGTATAGTGATGGAAATGCTTATGGTTATTCGTGGAGCTTTCGAAAGATATTATAGAAACCATTTTAACATCTTAATACAGATATGTATACAGTTTGCTAGTTATATATTAATCCGCATTCTTTATCAGAAGATTTACCTTAAATTTCCTCTAAATACATTTACTTCCCTTAAATTAGATTTAAATATGTTTCGAGAACTAATTTTATTTTGGTTTCACTTAAATAAGTTTGTTACCTACCTTATCAGCTTATTGTCAGTGTTCTTTAATGCAGGAAGACATATATTTATTTGCTACCCCACCAATCGAAAGCAATTCTATTTCCTTTGGCTTTAAGGGTAGGCCCAGATCCGGCTCGATTTAGGGCATGAGCATCGTTTTCAATTTGGCTGTTGATAAGCATAAAAATCACTGAGTTTTGCTTTAAATTTTTATGTAAACAAGGACACACACACAACCTCACTCATATATATATAAATATATATACACTCGGTTTGCTTTCACACCAGGCCTCAAGTCACTTCAATGTCAAGCATCAGCAGCTCTATCATCCTATCCCCCTCACTCTCTCTCCCTCTCTCCCACTTTCCCTTTTTCCCTTCCTCTTCCTCATCAGCATGTCAATGGGCAATTTCAAAAAGTATGCTATGATTTTTTTCCTTCACATTTTTAATTACGCCAACATGCGGCTGTCTCTTGTCCTTCCTGGTTGTCCTTGCTGCTGCTTTTGTTGTTTTTGCTGTTGTTGTTGTTGTTGTTATTGTGCAGCGTTTCTAATTTTACGCTAGACAAATTTTATATGGCACCGAAATTATGTTATGAACCATGGCCAAGTGAACTGTCCGTTAATAATTTAAAACTTTAAACGTTGTGAACTTTTTCTTCTTTACACAATTTTTTTTTTTTTTTTGTTATTTTGGCTTTGCTTTTTTTTTAATTAAGCTAGTCTTTAAACTGAAAGGCCTAAATCAAAGTTGTCTACAACAGCAGCAGCAGCAGTAACTAAAAGAGAGAGAGAGAGTATATTCCGAGACAGAGGCAGGCGTAGCCTTAACAAAAAAAAAAAAAAAATATAAAAGAAGAAGTATCCGGGCCTCACTTGGCATACCAAAACAGAACGGAAAATTATGCTAAGCATATGCCTAGATGGTGAAAAAGCAGAAGGAGCAACAACACAGACTCCCTGGTAATGACAAGGGCTCTGTCATCCCAGTTTAAGAAAATCTTTAGGACGCACGAATACGCAGCCATCCAAAAAGGACAACAAGCTTTATTAATGTTTTATGCGCATTGTGTGCTGCATATTAAGTAGAAGTCACAGAGTCCAACGAGTCAAAGTCGGAGGGTCCTGACAATGTCAATTGAAAATCTTTTTTCGAAATATATAGAGTGGGGAAGAGATGATTTTTAGGTATATAAACACCCTCACTCCCCTTCCGTCTTGCCCGCCCCAATAAGTAGACAACACAAACTAATTAGTTCCAATGAGCAAACAAAAATGGGCAAACGTTCAAATGTAATAGCTCCTGGCATACTTAAATGGAGGCGTGTCTTTAGTATTTTATTATATTTGAATTGGTATGAGTGAACAAGTAGAACAATTACAAAAAAAAACGGTTTTTAAAGCTTGTTAAACAAATCTGCATATAAAGAGACTTGTTAAAAAAGTTAATACATATTTGGTCAGTATTAAGAAATTTCTAAAGTAGGAAGTGTAAATATGCAATTAAATTTATATTTTCAACAGTTAAGTTACTTGTTTGTAAATAATTTGACTTAAAATTAAAAATTATGTTTAATATTGTAGAGCTTTCTAATAAGTATGTTCTCAATGCTTCGTTTCTATTCCAATGAGTATTTAATAGTCGATGACTCTTAGAAAATACCAAAATTTTAGTAAATACATATTGTAAGTATGTATATATGCATGTATATACCGTAATTTGGGAACACCTGGTAAAGAACCGCAAGTGGTAGAATGTTGCAGCGTGGAATAGACAACCGAGGGACGACCGCGAAGCATTTTTAATTAAACAAGCGACGCGCCCAACAAAATGAAGATGAAGAAATCCGGGAAAAAAAAGAGAAGAACGTTGTGGGGTAGGGTTAAAAAAGGAGAATGAATGAAAACGGAGAAAGAAAGGAAGGAGAAGCTCACATACAAGCCCAGACCATAAAATAAATCCATGCCAAAAGTATGCAACAAAAGTTTGCAATTAAAATTCAAATAGCATGCAAGGAGGCTAAGGCAAGACACACAGACACACACATACACGAAGGAAATGGGGAAAGCAAAAAGAGAGAGAGAGAGAGGTAGATAGACAACTCAATGTGTTGAAAAGTGGTAGACAATTCTTAGAAAACCGCCATACACAGACACACACCCATATGAATCACACACGAAATGTAATAAAGCTTTGCCAGTTCGTCTTACTTCCTTTCAACTCCCTTTTCTTGTTTTGTCATCCTTTACGCTTCTCTCACAGCTTACGCAATTGTCTATGTAGGGGTGTGTGTATGTCTGTATCTATGTACTCCGTTGTCATCGTCCTTACTGTGCATTTTACATTGCGGCCTGCCGCCTGGCAAACATCACCATATTCATTATTATGACAGTTGTTGTCACAATTAAAACAATCACAAAAACAAAAAGTCGTAAGTTTACATGGTAATTAAATATTTTAATATGCCTGCGTGCCACCTCCCTGCTCCCTCATATCCGAACTGCCTCTCTGCCCATTTGCCTAAGAGACTTCCTTTTTCAGCAGCATTTGGTCCTCTTGTTCTCTGTCTCATTTTTGGTTTTTGGGTGACTGCGGTTTGGCCTGATGGCGCGGTTGAAAATTGTCAACAGCTTGGCAAGCGAGAGAGAGAGTTGGCAAGATGAAAAAGAAAAAAAAAAAAACACTCCAACAAATTGTCAGCCATTGTGTGCAAGTGTGCGACTGTGTGTGCTTTTTGTTACTCAAAAAACTTACACTTTAAAAAAATAAATCACATTTTAATTAATTAACCAAAGTTAGTCACCTAAAGAGTTGTTGTTCAACATTTTTAATATCCTATTTTAGAAGCTAGTCTACTTCGATTCGTTAGGAGGATTTTGAAACAACTTTTGTTAACCTTCGTTTTTATTAAAGAACAAAATCATTTAATTTTTTTAATTATATTATTTTTTACTATTAACATGACATTGTTGGCACAGTATTTTTTATTCTCTGGTCAAATGTTTTCTTTGTTACTGCGAATTTCCTTCTACATTATATATATTTGCTTCGGTATCGTATAAAAGAAAAGGTTTTTAAATCGAGCGTCAAATTTGAGGTCGTAAGTAATCTTATCAGTATGCATTTATAATTATATTATGATTGTTTTAATACTGTTAGTATATTGGTCTTATATTTGTATATAATTTGATAAGTTGTATATAATTTGACAAGTTTGATTTAAAGCTGGGCCCACTCAAAAATTAGTAACTTTTATTTACTGATAAGTAATAATAGATTAAAATGAGTAATTTTTTGTTTAGTCATATGTTTTTTGTCCATTGTTGGCCTATATAATTGTTCGATATTTGGTCGACTTAATGCATTTGTTGTTGAGGCAAAAATGTTATTTAAAATTCACTTTGATTGGGTGCAAGTTTTATTACATGAATTACCACTACTTGGTACAGAACGCTTCGAATTCGGTTGATATACCTTTACTGCTTAGTCTAATGTTCAAAAACATTATACACATAGATTTTTCTTTAAATATAAAAAGAAAACATTTGCCAAACGACAAAGATGCTTGTTACTTGTTGTAGTATAAAATTTGCGATAGATTTTTGTGGAAATTTCTTGCCGTGTAATTTTAATTTTCTAATTGCTAAAGTTGGCGTTGGTACGCACATTTATATCCACATCCCAGCCGCTCAACATGTGGCATTTTCTTGTGAGTGATTTTCATCTAAATATATAACACCAACTGTTGCTTTAAGGACACTTCCCCATATGTGTTCTCTAGCTTTCCTATATTTCTGTCTCTTTCACTGCCTATTTATCTCTTTCTTTCTATCACTATGTCTCTGTTTCTGCGCGCGCGTGTGTGTCTGTGTGTGGAATGTAGCGAAATATCTCAAGTTATGCCATGCGTTTAATTACAACTTTATTTTAATATTTTGAGCGCTTCATGTCATCCGTTGTCGTCTGTCTTCATTCAACTTTGTATTCCGCTTTCCATCAGACAGTGCGTTTCCTGTGAGTTGGCATTAATTAATTCAATTGAATGGCATTGCTACCGTCAACTCCGTCATTGCTGGTGGGTCTGCTCTCTATGGTTTTAATCTGATTTGATGGCACGCACTTAGATATTATTGAATTTAAAACTTTTTTTCTTTCTGTATCTCCTCTCTGGCTGCCTCCTAACATATATATATATATATATACAATATTGCTTATTTCGGTTAAATAAGACAATTCATTCAATTTGTGGCCACTAAATCAACCATAATAATAACCACAACAAATGGGTGACAAAGGGAATGGGTGCGGGCGGATGGAAGAGGCAGGCAATGGCTAAAGGAAAAGCTAAAGCCGCAAATTCAACGCCCAATTTGTGCCGCACTGCTGCTTCCGTTGTCAATAACAATTTACGGAGGGGCAACTGTAGTGGGACAATAATCGAAAACAGCAGCCGGTCAGTAGAAAATATATTTCCTTATTTTTTTCTTTCTCTTTCTCTTTTTTTTTTTTTTTTTGCCAAAGCTGTACCACCTCCTTTTCTCTGTTTCGCATTCCTCTCGCTCTCCCTCTCTCTTTCTTACTGATATTAATAATCCGGCAAAGGCAGGAGCCGATCAGACCGAAGCGTACAAATAAGCTTAGACAGCCAAAGGAAAAGAAGTGGTAGTTGGTAGTGGGAGTAGGTTCAGCGACTCCTTCTAATATGTCACTGTTGGTGCCAATAACAATAATAAGCAGCAAAACAAAGCCTAAAAGCTGGCAACCATAAATTCAGTTTCTGCCATTGGCCCAAGACATTGACAATGTCAGGCTGGCGGCGGCCCTCCCTGTAGAAGGGAAGGTACAAATAGATGATGATGATGATGATGATGGCTGAAAGAGAATAGAAGACTGACTGCAACAGCCAGACCCTTGCCAATTTGTGCTGAAAATTTATGAAAAGTTCGAATTTATTGTTCGACATTATTTAAGCACATTCAAGCGAAATAAAAGAAACAAAGAATGGGGTTGGAGAATAAACGAAAATTTATGTAGGACCAATATTAATTTTATAGAAAATAATTGCGTGTTAACCTTAAAATCAATTTTGCTCTTTGACTGGTTCAGCAGCTTTGTCCAAAAATAACTTGAGAATCTTTAATATTGCCCCTAACATACATACATTGAGTGTATTATAATACAAATAGTTTTTATAGAAGAATAAATTTTAAATATTTAATTTTTTTAATATATTTATAAACGATATTTCTTGTTAAAATCCTTTTAACACCTTTTGCTTTTGCTATGATACATATAAAAATTTTTAATAATAATTTTAAAGAAATGGTTAAAAAAAAACTTTTTTTGCACATATACAAACTTGATGTTGGTCACACTAAAAGTCATGCTTGTTATTTTCCTTTTGCAAATTTGTTTGCTGTTTACCTTGGCAACATCGTTCTATATTTTATTTAAAAACTTTATAAATTTTACTTGTGAATTACTCACACATGAAAAGAAATGTTGGCATATCAATTTTTATGCCATACGCACATGTATGTATTATTTTAGCATTTACATATGACTTTCTGTGCGTATATATGTGGGTGTTTGTGTGTGTGTGTGTATATGTTGGTAACATATGCCATAAATTGCCTGAAGTGCCCTCGACTTTGTCAGATTCTTCGTGCTTCTGCTGCTCCTCTTCTCCTCTGATCTGCTTTTCCATCTTCCAAGTCAGTTGAAATGCGTTCGCATTATTGAAATATTCTCGATTTGCAATGGCTTCTTAATACTCTATAGAAAATGGGCATGTAAATTAGAATCCAACAGTAAATTTAGTACACTACATATATTCTTGATCGGTACATGCTGTGGCTTTGCCTGGATCAACTAAAAGCTTATCTTAACAATTTTTAAAGCAATTTCTAATAGAAAATGTTCTCTATAATATTTGAATATAAAATATATAAAAAAGGCAACAATATACACAAGTAAATGTTATAGAAAGGATCCAAAATATTTTCTTTCAAAATTGAAGATTTATTCTATTTTATTTATTATGATCGAAGTAGGTCTCCAAGACTATCAAGCTTCTTTTAGTTATTAGAATTATCATAATCAGATATATATATAGCCGCTATATTACACATTGAAGTACAGAATTCATAGAGTATATAAACTTTTGCACTTCTAAATTTATTCTCTCTTTTCTTCTTTTTTTTTTTTTTGTATTAACTTTCCTTTGACTTTTTTTTTTTTTGCTTGTTTATGCGGGCCCAAAGACAATAACCCTCTCTGCATGGCATCAATTTTACATCAATCTATCGATATGTATGGACTCATTCAACCACCCAACACACACACACACACACAGACACAAACACATACACATATGCAAACACACAAATACGTTATGGGTGTGCATGTATTTTTTGTGCTCACCGTTTCGAGGCAAGTTGATTTGCATATTTCTGATATTTTTGCTCGGTTTGTTTTTTCAATTCTCTCACAACATTAGCAAAAGCATCTTGACTTTCCCCTTCTCCTTCCACGACTAACCGAGTTGGTTGAAAATTTTAGTTCTTTGTTTGCTTTATATAGGGTAATTTATCTTAGTTTTAATAAAACTATTGCCGAATATACTAACTGTATATATTAATTTAGGTTCAAAAATTTCTCAAATAATAAATTCCAACACTTTAGTTGCATATTTTTCGTGTATATTTTTGTTTCTCCTCTAACGCAAAACCCACTAATTTTCCACCAAAACCAACAATTATAACATTTTATTATCATCGTGTACATTACCTAAATTGCCATATCATGATTAAGCATTGAGTTAAACAGATATCTATATGTATATAGTATACTTATATCTACCTATCTGTCGATATAGATGACTCTCAATTGTTACCTGCAATTACTTTTTGCTGTTTGGCCAATTTTGATATTAGCTGAATCATGTAAAATAATTTTCTTTATTGAACAAAAAAAGAAAAAAGAAAATGTGTACAACTTAACTTTTTGACAAAATGTTAGCTCCTTTTTTGGTAACCTGGCACTGGTCTATCTGGCTAACTCACTGACTGACTGACTGACTCGACTGACTGAGAATCTCACTCCCACTCCTAGCGATGACTTTACGCTTTCATTTTTCATTATCTATGCGTAAAGCAAAAATCCCGGTTAGCTTAGTGGTTTGGGTTGCTTTGGTTTGATTTTAATTAATGAATCTGCAATATGACAAGAAAGCTTTACTAATTAATTTGCCAAAACTGAATTACGGAAATAACGAATACCATACAAAAGAAAAGGTACTAAGAAATATAAAAAACGGAAGATGCCAATAAAGATAAAGAAATTTATAACACTGATATTGTCAAGTTGATAAAGAAGTTGAGAAGAACTTTTAAAGCGAATTAAAGTATAAGAAAACCTGTCAGACATATTAGATTTTATTCTATATTTGAAAAATGCATTATTATTTTGATTTTTACCGATTGGTGCGCTTTAGTGCACATATATGTAGGTGAGGTTGCTCTTGAATCCTCATTGATAGAGGGTAAAGACAAGTCGACGACCATGGAAATGCATGTACTATGCACTCAATATTTCACATGACTCAGTTATATCAAAAATTCATATATAAACATCCATATATACTGTCCTTGACCGCTGATTCTTCAGCATTTCACGTTGTTCAGCTGTTTACGTTGCTCTTTTGGCTCTGTGCTTGCAGATATGTTTGTCCGATGAGAAACCTAAGTGTTAAATATATTTTGTGAGACAAAAGTATAATTTTTTATTATATTGAAACTTTTTGCAAATCAATTTATGTTTACTTATGGTCAAGAGTTGGCAATAGATTAAAGATGTTCTTTATTTTTGTTTTGCTGGTTAATTGCTGAACTTGCAATCACTTCAGTATCGCCTTTGGTCCGATTTGCAACAAAATGTCTCAACTATATTACCATAACTGATTTTCCTTACCTTTAACTGTGACCGCTTTCACTTGCTTTGAGGTTTTTCGTGTCAACTTTGTGTTTTTTTTTTTCGACGTTCTTCGTTTCAACTCTCTGTCTCCCTGGTAACAGAGCAAGGGATGTTCTACAATGCGCGCACATGACCCCTTTTGCTTGACCTCACTTATCTTACTTAGTGGTTTTGCTTCTTTCGGCTGGTTGGTGAGTTCGTTCGTCTGTCCGTTCGTTCGTTCGCTCGTTCGTTGGTAACAAAAACAAAAGCCATCCAACTTGTCTCACTCCCTTTGTCCTCTCTTTGATATTTATGTCGCCAGCTGTTGGCATTAGTGGACTTTGCTTTTAAGGTTGTGTATGTGTATGTGTGTGACTAAGTGTGGGTGGCTGTCTTTGTGTGTGTGTGTGGCAATAATGTAAGCGAGATGGTATTGTTGGCGCATTAGGTTTCAGGCCACAAAAAGCTTATCCATAGTGTCTGTCCAAGCTCTCGGGCAAGAAGAGTTCAACTTTTCCGACTACCAATTGTCCAACTCCTATGCATCACCCCTCCTCAGAGCTCATGGCCATTCCCGGGCAAATGTGATGTGTGTACGGGCAATAAACTTGTCGCTTGTTATTATCGTCTTAATCGTCTTCAATGTGTTTTTTTTTTGTTGTTGCTGTTGCTATTGCTGCTGCTGCTGTTGTTGTTGTTGTTGTTGTGTGTGCTCACATTAATGTGTATATTTCGTTTATGTACTCACGCCCTCCCCATAATCAGACCCCAACCCCAACATAATTGCCTGTCATGGCACAGACACAGCTTTTTCGTTAAATTGATAGAAACTTTCAACGAAAAGTACTGAAAACTTTCATAATTCTCCTGGACAACCTGCGGTGTTGTCTACTTCACGGCATTTACATAAGCCTCTGTCATAGGGAAAGAATGAATGTTAAATATGAAGAACAAGATGGCAAAAGAAAAGTGCGTGGAACATTTATCAAACTGTAAATGTTTATACATATTTTGCAGTCTTTTGACAAAAGTTTTTGTCTCATTTTATATGTCGTTGTTTTGGCTGTTCCTGTTCTTAGGCCTATTGCTGGTAGTCTTACCATAATCTCAACATTTCGCGACGCATGCTGCATAATAAAAAGTCTGCGATTTGAGAAAGACAATAAAAAACAACAACAATACGAAAAAAAAAAACATGGAGTAGACCAAGACAAAAGCCCAGGCTTAGCCCACAGTAAACATTTATGTTTTGTTGAATTTTCCAAAGAAAAACGAAATGAAGGAGCACATGAAAAGCAAAAAAAGAAAAAAAATGGCAAAGATTGTCTGTCTTCTGTTAGTTTGTGTTGGCTTCTTTACTTGGGTTACATTCTAATTCCAAAGTCAAAGGTTAAGGTGAGATGGATATAAAATATAGATGAAAGTGTATTTAGATGTTAACTTGATTGATGGCCTTAAAAAATGTTTAAATTTTATTTACCTCTGAAATATTATTACTTAGTAAAAAGTAGGAAATTTTCCTTTAATGAAGCTTAAAATTTGAAGGTAAAGTTCTTATAAAAATATTTTATATAGTTTTTTGGTAGTCTTTTTATACCCTGTACCCATAGGGTAAAAGGGTATATTAAAGTCGCTAAAATGTATGTAACAGGCAGAAGGAAGCGTTTCCGACCCCATAAAGTATATATATTCTTGATCAGCATCAACAGCCGAGTCGATTGAGACATGTCCGTCTGTCCGTCTGTCCGTCCGTCTGTCCGTCTGTCCGTATGAGCCACGCGATCTCAGAGACTATAAGAGCTAGAGCTACCAAATTTGGTGTGAGCATCCGTCTAATGTCAAAGCAGGTCAAGTTTGTTTCAAATTTTAGCCACGCCCACTTCCGCCCCCGCAATTTAAAAAAAAAACGATAACTAGGGCTGCTTTCAAGATATCGTATTTTTACTTGGTAAACCTAATTATATACCCAAACTGGACCAACTGACCAAATTTTGTTGAAATCGGACAATAAACATCGAAGATATGCCTATATCCGTTTTGTACTAAAATGCCAAGGCGGCATTGGCAGATAAGAAAGAGCGAGATAGCATGTGCTCGCTGCTGCTGCATGTAAAAGGGAACTTTGTTTTGAATTGATTGCGATTTTGAGGTTGTTCGATCATTTGTCTAGTGACTACGCAGATCAAGAGAGTTTAAAATTTTTGCCACGTCCACTTCCGCCCCCGCAATTCAGAAAAAACTAATTATTAGAGCAGTTTTTGAGGAATCACATTCTTATTTGGCACACGTAATATTATGGCCAAAGTGCATAATCTGACTAAATTTAGTCGAAATCGGACAATAAATATTGGAGATATACGTTGATGCGTTTTGTACTGAAGCGCTTAGGGCGACATTGGCTGGCAAGAGTGAGCGAGATAGCATGCGTGCTCTGTTGCGGCATGTTAAAGAAAATTATTTATGAAATTAATTGCTATTTCGAGGATGTTTGACTTCATTTAATATAATAACTAGTTGGTACAGGGTATACACAATGTCGGCAGGTACGACTTGCTTGCTTCATTTAATTAGTTAATATTTTTAGCCAAATTTAGGCCCTCCGATTGTTATAGGAAAGTGGTAGAAGATACCCCAAATTGTATATTTCAATAGCTTATCTAATAGTTTTAATACTAAAAGTTGTAAACTACCGATTGAAGCCTGTTTTTTTACTAAAAAGTAATCAACTATTTCCATATTATTAGATTTACGTACCGTTAAAACACTTTTGCATTCTGATGTGCTGTCTGCAGAACGTTTCTTAGGTAATCTCAAACAATTTCATCAAGACAAGAATTCCTTCATTTGTTTAACACCCATTGTTCATGAACTTTCAAATGCTTAAGAGAGTGTTTCAACTTGCTGAAGTGTGCATTGGTCTCGCCGTCTGTACATTTCTTCTATCTCTATGTCTGTATTGTATCTTTCTCTTTTCAGTTATTTCAGCTATTTATCAAGCTATGACAATGCGGATTTTGCAGCATTTAAAATGCCAACACATACAGAGTTATTCCAGGGGGCAAATCTCGAACTTGAGATTGTTTTTGTTGCCATTCCACACAACACACAAAAAGCCACGTGTATACAGCGAGCAATGGCACTTAAAACCTCCATCTCCAGTTCCTTTTATCCTGCTCCCGCTGTTGCTGCTGCTGCTGCTACTGCTTCTGTGACTTAAGTTCCTGCAGCTCAAGCTGCTGGTTTGCCTTAAGGTAAACTTTGAGGCTACCTTGACGGGTATTTGCCATTGTTCTTGTTGTTGCCATTTTGCCGCGACTTAAGTGTTGCTGTTTACTTTTGTGCACATTTAGCTGGCAGGCCATTGTTGTTGCTATTGTTGCTGCTTGTTGCCTACTTATAGGCGCGCCGAACTTAATGCGTGTACTTCGACTTCCCGGAATAGAGCAGTTTTTGCTTTTGGCTTTCGGCTTTTGGCTAGCCACAGCTTTTGGCCATTAAGTGACCATCAGTTGTGGTGGTGGCAGAGGATTTTGCCAGCTTATAAATAACGCAAATTAAACAAAAACATCACGCAAAACTTTTTCGTCCATCAACATGTTGTTGCCAATGTTGTTGATGGTAATGATGATGATGATGATGATGATTACTATCAAAGCTGTTGATTATCATCAATGTATACTCAATATAATTTCTGTCAAAAGTTGAAACTAATAAAAGCTAAAATCCATGGAACTCCAAAAAGACTTTTAATGCTAATAATAATAAAAGTTTCGTTTTTCTGTGGCCAAAAGTTTTACTTTTTTTTTTTTTCTCTTTTTGTCTATTGTCTTTCGTATTCATTCTCTCCCGTTCCTTCGACAACTGTTTATTCTACCCCTGCTCTTGCCCTTGGTTGACATCAGGTTGACACTAGATGGTGTGGTCTACATACATCTAATACATTTCATAAATATTATGACAAGCTCAATAAAATATCAAAGCATGCTTACTGGGGCGTTTACGTGCGTAAAATAAAAGTTCAAGACACAAAAAAAAAAAACTGAAAGAATGAAATAAAGGACAAACATTTTTTACATTCCAGCAGACAACACAATGAATACGAAATGCTCTGCAAAACAGGTGAAATAGTTGGTTTACTTTAAAATTTATATTAGGAAACTATAAGCGAATGAACTTTTTTGAGCTTCACTCGAAAACATAAGAAGTAGAGACTAGAATTCTTGTATTCATAAATAGATATCAAAATGTTTTTACATTTATGTACATAGAACAATAAATTAAAAAGTTGAAACTTTGTCAGTGTTCTTCGTTATTTTATTGTTTTTATTTTTTAAATAGAAATTAAAGTTAAATTCAAAACAACTTTCAAATAATAAAAATTTTACTTTTTGTAAATGGTTTTAGTACCTACGCGTTGTACGGATGATGAATATATATTACAATCCTTTATCTTGGCTAAGAGTTAAGCGCGCTTACCTTTTCTTTTGCTTAAATTTTTTTTACAAGCCTGTGAATAATTCATTATTTATTTATAAATTTTTATTTGTTGTATAGAGTAAAATCTTGTCTCTATATAAATAGGATATGAAAGTCAACTTTCTTACATGAAATGTATACAAGTCGGATATACAATTTTGGTTGTCTTTCGTTACGAGTATCCATTCCATGCCAGGTTCCTTCATCTTGGTTTGGTTTTGGTCTTGCTGCCCTTTATGCTCCACCTCCTTTTCTTTGGCAATTTGGCAAGTGTCTGCACAGTTTATGAAATTGCCAGGTTGTCTACAGAAATATTCCATGTCGTCGTTTCTTGTTGGTTGTCCTGGTCGCTGGCAATCATAAATTGTTAAGGCCTACTCACTGGATACCGCAGGACCTTTTCCTTGCATCCGGGTATGTAGGGTGGAAAGGACACGTGTGTTGCGTCTCATAAAGTTTGCGGCATTTTAAGCTGGGCCCAGGCTTACTTAGGTAATCCGGCATAGAAATAATGAGTGTTGCCATGTGGCCCGGGTCTCCGTCGTCATCTTCTTTAAAAAAAAAAAAAAACAAAGAAGCAAATATATAGATAGATAGAGAGATAGATAGATAGATAAATAGATAGGTCGAGGTGAAGGCTCGGTAAATCCCCCATTTAATAGAGACACAGTGATGGCAAAGCATACTTGGAGGGGGGGCAACTGGAGAAGGATATATGTATTTAGGTAGGCGTGAGGCTTGGAAAATTTCACCAAAATACAAATATTATGCGGTTTATAAAATGCTTTCCACACAAATTTAAATAGTTGTCGAGCATACCGCATTCAAGTTAACTTTACCTCCCATCCCCCCATGCCATACAGCCTTGAGGCGGAATTTTCTTTTTACTCCATTTTGCCATAACCATTTCCTCACCCCAACTCTTTGTGGACGTGTTGAAAATTTTTAACCACACTCTTGCATTATGCTAGAAGCTAAAAACTAATTATATTAAAATGTCATGTAAAATTTTTCTTGCAGTTTGGCCCATGCAAATAGTTGATAGAATTTTCTAATAGTTGGTCAGAAAATTTAACACTAAGTTTGCCAAGTCATTTTTTGGTAGGGGAAGAGCTGAGATGTGGTTTTCTGTCGAGTGTTGTTGTCGTTGGTCATTTTTGTTACTTTTTCTTTCAGTAATAAATGAAAAAGTTAGTTTGGCTTCATAATCAAATCATAGAGGAAACAATTTAACTAAAATGAAAAGAGAAAGCAAAATGCTTATTTTTGAAAATATTCTTAAAAGATATAAAAAGCTTAAAGTAAAAGTATATTGTTGGTCAATTAAAAGTTCAAAGGGTATTAATTATTTATTGAACTAGTAGCAATTTAATCTTTTAAAATATTCTTAAACCATAAACAGGAAATTTTATATTTTTAAGAATTTTCAATGTTTTTCATTGAGAGAAAACAATAACTTGAAAGTTGTATTGTATTTATGCTGATTGAGTGATATGTAACTTCAGATCCTTGTCTAACAATCGCTACATGGAAGAGGCAGTTTCTTTGTCATTAATGGAAAAGAAAGTAAAGCGAAACATTTAGAGTTCAGTAATCATAATAAAGACAATAAACCAACCAGCAGCAACAGTAAATTAAGTTAACTTCATAAATAATTATGATATAAAACAAAAGTTGACTTTCAATCTAACTGTCTGCATTAACCGTTTCTGAGTCCACTGATTCTGTTGTAAAATAGTAATCTAGTGTAAATATAGAATCAGAAACATTTATAAAAGATACTTTATACTTGTTTTCTTTTGATACCTACGATAAATTGCATCACTTTGTTTAAAAACTGCCTAAAAGAAACGATATGTAGCATGTATGTATATCTCTGAATCAAATCCCTAGTTGCTTCTTATCTCCTTATCTCCTTTTTTTTTTGTAGTGAAATCTAGCATAATCTAATTGAATTGCAAAAATAAGTTTCGGGTTGACAGTTGATTGAGAGATTTACATAATAATCCAAAAAGTTACCTTTTTTTTTTCTGTTCCTTTCTCTAACGAGAAAGATTTTTGATGGGAAGGAAAAAGGTTGCTCTTTGGGTAGTTGGGCGACTTAACTTCAATTTAAATTTAAGTTAAGAGTTTTATTTTGTTTTGGGTTATATATTTTGTTTTTTTTTTTTCCTTTCCTTTTCATTTCATCTCTTTTTAGTTTAGAATCATCTAATTTCTTTGACCAACTGGCACACATTTTCTAATTTTGATTAATGATGTCTCTGTCAACAATGTTGCCCGCATCATTTATATGGTTGAGTGACCAGAGTGCTTTTGTATTTAGGCCTGGCCAAAGAAAAAAAATGTAAACTTTTGTGCTACCTTCTTTTTTTTTTCTTCTCACACTCTTGATTATCGATTTCATGATGAATTGTTTAATACAATTTCGTTGACATTGTTGGTGTGCCTGGGATCAGGGTATCAATTTCAGTGCCTTTTTGCACTTGAAAAATTGTTGCAGTTGTTGTTGTAAAGCAATTTAATTAAAATTTTACATTGCATTTTTGGTTGTTGTTTTTGTTGGTCTCTTTTTTCTCGCTTTCTTTTGAACTGGGCCATAATCACAGCTTTTTGTTTCGTTTTTGGAAGCGACGAAGCGTTGTTCTCAACTTGCGTAAAGTTTATTTTTATTACTCTTTCAAGTAACATTAAAATTTAGTTGCATACACCAGGGCGTTGGCCATAAAATCAAAAAAGAAAAAAAAGGAAAAAGGAAAACTAAGAAAAGACTGAAAGCCGAAGTAAAGAAAAGGCAGGGCAAGTTACTTGCTTCTTGTAGGTAGTGTAAAACTATACTCCTCTTGCACTTTATAAGTATTTTATTTGCCCAGGCTGAAGAAGGCAAGCAGGGGGGAGAGGCAGTCGTCGCCGCCGTCATCGTCGAACCAGAGTCTCAGACTCAGCAGATTTAGCAATGCTTTGGCAAAGTTGCCGCATTAAAAATACAACAAGTAGCAGATGAGGCAGCAGGGGTTGGGTGAAGCTACACTGTGGGTGGTGATGAGGCCCGGGACATGCACACAGAGTTGCAATTTTGAGGAAAGAAGTGTTGGATAGCCAAATGCAATGAATCGTTAAATTTAGCATCGTATTTCAATGCAATTCAGTTGAAAATGCTTCAGCTACCGCCTTCCATTTCATGTTGCTGCTGCTGCTGCTGTTGCTTTTCCCTACTGATGCTGACAGGTGAATTGCAGCTGTCAGTCAAGCCGGAAACGACAAGAGGACACACAGGACATGGAGACCATCTACTGGTATCACTTCGACTGCTTCACGCTCCACGTTTGAGCTACTTTTCAGTAGTTTCTGTTGTGACACTCACACACACACATACAACTGTAACCTTACATAGATACAGGACTCGCAAGCAGCTTAACTGCTTCCATCTCTTATGACTATTTGCAGCTTAAGCATTTCATTTCCATTTCCATCAACAGCGGCTAACCCTTATTTTGCCCTCGATTCTCTTTCCCTTGCCTTGCGCTTCTCTTTTCTCTGTCTTTCATGTCATTCTCATTCCACTATTGCTCCTTTCCATCTTTCGCTATAAAATTTTTTGGCAAAAAAGGAACATTTTTCCCTCTTCGCACTTTGCACTTATTAAAAAGTCGTACACATGAAGCATAAATTTCCTAAAGGGGTCTAAACTTTTTGCCATTTTCTAACTAGGGATTTTTTAGCTCGTTCTTTTTTTTCAATTCTGAGCGAGTCATAAAAAACAGCTGCATACTTTAAGGGACAGGAGGAAGAGCTAACTGTAAAGCATATGCTAAATTTTATATGCCTAATACTTATTCGGTTCACTTCCAGAATGCCACACGGGGTCAATTTTTATGAGCATTTTGGCATATTGGAAACAAGGCCAAAAGTTATGGGTATAATTTAACAATGTTGAAAAAGAAAAGAAAGAAAACATAAAAGAAAAAAATCATAAATATTTTCAGGGTTGTAGAAGTAGTAGGGTAAAAGTATTTTCATATCCCAAAATGGGTGAAAATATAACGAGCGAAAGTGTATGTAAGTTATAAATACTTGAAAAAAACCTTTGATATGTGTATACAATTTGTATGTATTCAAATTCACTACATTTCAATTTGACACACAATAGAAAGGTTCAAAATTCGATATCTGTATTGGATCCGATCGTAAACTAATTCAAGAAACTTGTTTTTCAAGTTCAGTAATAGAAAGGAAACCCTTTTTTATAATTATTTCGTAGTTCATTTCAATCAACATTAACTTTGTACTCAACAAAAAAGTTTTAATGTAAGTTTTCTCTTTTGGCATTTGGTTATTATCGGATAATTCATATTGAAACAATATGCTCTGCACTTGCCCCCCTTGTTACTACTAAAAACAAACTCCATCACTGCCTTTGAGCCAAAAACGTTGGCTGAATATTTTTTGCAGCAAAATCAATTCAACTTTTCTTTTTTTTATGCTATTCTCGTTTTCAATTTTATATATATATAAATACATATATATTCCAGGGGTTATAGTAAAAATGTTAGTATTAATTTCCATATAAATTGCTTGAATGAGCGTGTTGGTATTTGTGCCCCTATGTGGGCGTGGGTTTAGTTCCTATCTCTCACTCACACTCCAAAGCCACATCTGTGTGTGTGTGTGTGTGTGTAGCTGTGTATAACTGCACATTTCAAACGTTGAAATCAATTTGCACATATCAACAACGAAATTGTTTGCTCTCTATGCTAGTTTTTCCTACTTTTTCCTTCTACAAAATTTGTTTTTTTTTTTGCCTTCTACCAAGTCAAACGTGCGAAATGAAAAATCAGCAGAAAGTTGCACGCGATGCGGATTGAAGGTGGTGTGGAGGGTGAAAACAAAAAAGCAAGACAAAAATAGGGGAAATTGTGAAAAACTTGGTTGCATTTTGAAAAACCCATGAAAATAGCCGCCTTACCATATATCTACAGTTAACCATGGCATTGGATTATATCTTTTGCTATCTTTACCAATTTCATTTGCTATGCCTTTAATCTTGGTAACAAGCCAGAAGCGCTAATGGCGGCAATGGATATGGTAAATGGGGGAGAGCAACAGCAGCAACCGCAAATATAAACATAATTAAATTTATTTAAAATTCTAGATCCAACAAACACAATCCAGTAAATAAACAGAAATCCCAGATTAATGGCCTTAATGATACGCTGATTCTTTTTATGAGTCGTCACGGAAGTGTCTGTCCGTCTGTCTCTCTGTCTCTTCTTTATGCCATCAAATTGTTTAAGCAAACATAAAACTTTACAAATGCGCAAAAAAAAAAAAAGAAGAAACGGAAGTAAACAAAAATTCACTTTGGCAATATAGGGCAACGACTTTTAGATTCCCTTTGCTGAGGGAAAATTGAATTTTTATATCTAATCCTCTTAACTTTAGAAACCATAGGAAAAATGAGTTCATTTAACAGCTGAACTCTTAAGAAACTATACCATTAACCTTAAAAAAAGGCGTGGCAAGGAATAGGCTTCCACATATTTATATTCAATTTTGTACCTTTTGTTTTTAGAGTTTTTGAAGACACAGAAATCGATAAAATGGTATTAAAATAGTTAAGTGGTATGAAAATCTATCTTAACACAAACTTTTCCTTCCTTTCCTGTCTTGAATATACCCCTCTGTTTAATTTTTATAGGGTATCAAAAGAAATTCTTACTGAGAATTTGCTTTTGCATCTGCTCTGCGTAGGATAGCAGTACGAGAGCAGTGGGAACAGCTCATTATAGCCACAAACCAATATGCTTATTGCTGCTGCCTGGGCTATAAAAACTGTTAACGTAAGCGTAAAATGCTTTCAAGTGCTACGCAAATCCACAGACGAATCGTCTTCATCTTGCCACAGAGATAGAGACATACACAGATAGATAGACAGAGAGAGAGAGAGAATGAGAGAGTAAAAAGGAATGAAAGAGAAAGAAGCTGCCAATATTCTTTCTTGGTTTTATTTTATAATGAGCTTCAACTAAGGCTGCAAAAAAAAAAAAAGGAAAAAATAACACCAATTTTTAGTATGCGTAAATTGCGGTATACAAATCTTTTTGCAAATGTTTTTCGGATTACCTAAAGTGATCAGGGCCAGGACTAGGAGAAGGGCAGTGGACTCTGAATGTGTTTACAATATGAATTATAATTCGATTTCTGTGATTAGTTTTTACTGATATTAATTGTGGTGTCAGGGCAAAGTACTGTCTATAAAACTTCTCTTATTAATGTTATCAGCTTTATCCATTTAAACTTTAACCATATTAACTTGCTATTAATTAAAACTATTTATAGGATTCGTGTATCTATTTTTATTGTATCTGTTACTGTAGATGATATATGATAAACAATTCCCATGTATCTAACATAAACTTTGTCTCAATTAGGTCTCTAAATTTTCAAGACTAACAAATTGACAAACTAAAGTTTTTTGGGTCAAGCCACCACCAGTAAGCACGTGTTCCTTTCTTCTTGTCTCTGTATGTCTTTCCCTTCCTTTCTCTATTGCCTTCATTCTGCATATATATACTATATTGTAAATGTGTCTCCTTGCAAAAGTTTTTAAGGCAAAACTTTAAACCCTAAAAAAAAAAAACTTGCCAAATGATTTCAAGTTTTCAGGCAAAGCAATACAAATTGCCAAAAAAGTTGCAGACGACCATAAAGGAAACAAAAGTGAAAAAAAAAAACAATCTTAAAACATTTACAACACTAAAAAG
Source organism: Drosophila austrosaltans (assembly GCA_035045865.1). NCBI lineage: Eukaryota > Metazoa > Arthropoda > Insecta > Diptera > Drosophilidae > Drosophila > Drosophila austrosaltans. Next base: position 3,903,482 of record JAWNOQ010000083.1, read on the forward strand.
AACACAATGCAGTTACAAATATTATTTTTGATTTTCCATATTCCATTTGCAATTTCAATTTTTTTCATATTTTTGCCCATGGCTCTTTTAGACTCTGATTAGCCGTTGAGTGAAGAGATTTGTTCCTTTTGCTACTTATTTTTCTTGCTGCTTTTACCTCTTTGTTGTCCTCTTAGATTTCATCTGCTAGAATAAGCTGGCCAAAAAGTTTTACCTTTTTGTCAATAGCTGAGCTCGTCTTTCATTTTATGAAAGTTGTAGCGAAATAGAAAATGTTATTGATCTTTGTTTTGTGGATTACAACTTTGAAAGGGTAATGGAAGCTGCATAATTGAAAATGATAGCAATTGCACTTTATAAAGAGGTTTATCGTAGCTAAAGATGAGTCATCATTTTGCATAAAAGACGATTTTAATGACAAAAGTTTTTCTTTAGTTGGTCTTTTTGAAATTTAAAGGCAATCTTTTTTTTTGTAAGTTTTTAAATGCTGATTAATAGAAAATGAAGTAACGATTGTATATGAAAAAACTTTGCGAGACTTTTATATACAAAGGGAAGAAGGTTATGGTAGAAACTTGATTAGAGGTAAAGGTATATTTTGTAGTTCTTACTTGGAAAACATTTTTTTCAATGGGTACTTAAAATGTTTTATAATCCAATCCTGAGAGATTAAGTTGAGAATATTCGCTCTATAACCACGCTTAAAATAGTTTATTCTAAATATATTCATATGTATCTATGTATATAGATTTTTTGTTGTATCTTAAATTTTATAAGTCTTTAAACTAATTTAGTATTAATACTTTGTATTTAGTTCTACAAATATATAGTTCAGAGTTCTGACTTACACATTAAGAGTTTATTTATAATTAAGTATAAACTTATTGAAGTTTAACTTAAAATATTTAAATTTTTTGTGTATGATAATATCAATGTTTTTTTTTTTTTTTTTTTTTTTCAAGGGTATACAATTTTGGCAAGGCAAGGTTTTTGTTTCTAATTTTCTTTTCATTTTTCAACTGCAATTCGGTTGTGTTTTATATATATTTATAAGCTCAATTTTAAGTCCTAAGATAACAAAACAAAATATACCAAATATAAATCATCTAAACCAATATAAATAAAATAAATCAAAACAAATAAACCAAAATATAAATTTAAATTAAATAAAAAATACAAATATATAAATACAATATATATATGTGTAATCGCGTCAAAAAATATCAATTTCCGTCTCGTGACGTTACGTTTTATTGGATACGTCGCGTATACGTAATCACTAACCCGACCGTATATTACAGATGCAAATTTTTCGGATTTTCCCTATATACAATATCTGACACGTAAGTTTTGGGTTTCATATTGTCGTTGTTTTTTTTAGGTGGCCATCCTGGGCTATGCGTAATATATTTAATTTTCAATCAGAAAGAAAGCGAACGAAAAAAAATAAAAAGTAGAAAAAGAATACATAAATCGAATTGATATGTTGGGTAAACTACTTTGCGTTACGGTTCGATATGGACAACCGAACATTGTGGACAACAGGACACACGGTTGCTGCTGCTTCTGTTGCTGCTGTTGGTAATGTTGCTGCTGCACATGACAATATTTTGCTGCTTGTTTAACGTTTCGTGATTTTTGCCAGATTTTTAATGCCGCACACATCAACACACAGATGTCCTCGTCGACAGTTTTTTCTTTTACTCTTTTTATATACATATAAACTATTCTGTGTGTGTGTGGCACGTTCGTCCGCATATATGTATGTGAGTGTGTGTGTGTGTGAGTGCAAACAACATGCGACGTTGTATTGACAGCATATTGTGACAAATATGTAAAAAATATACAAAACACCCACACACAACAGAATCAAGCAAGGAAATGGTGGAAAAACCTAAAGAAGAAAACTCCATAAAATGGTTGCACTATACAAAGTGAATATGCCTCATATGCATTTTACTGGCTTTAAAAATGAAACCAATTGGACATATTGTTTAGAACAGGAAGAGAGCTCTCTTCCAACTAGGAGTAAAAAAAAAAAAATAATGCCTTTGCAAATAGAATTGAAAATGATCAATATTTGATTTTCCTTTAAAATTTGAATTTCCCCTAAAACTGTTTTTTTCAATTTTCACTCAAATCTTGCACAATGTATGGATACAGCATTAAGGCTAAAGTTTTCCTCTTATGAAAATCTTTAAACACTTTGCTCATTTTTGGGCAACTTCAAACTCATTTTATGGAAAATTTCTCAAGTTTTAACATATACAATGGCGCACAGCAAGCAGTCAGGCATCGTGATGGTCTTTGTTATAATCTTCTTTGGTGGAAACTTGAAAGACTTCTTGGCTAACCGTTGCATTGTCTCGTTCTTTTAACTAACTTTCACAGATCCACCGGAGATCATCAAGAAGCCACAAAATCAAGGTGTTCGTGTGGGCGGAGTGGCAAGTTTCTATTGTGCGGCCCGTGGTGATCCACCGCCATCAATTGTTTGGCGCAAAAATAGTAAAAAAGTTTCAGGTAAGTTTACCATCAAGAGTAGTTAAAAATATTACCTAGCCTACATAAAATGTTTTAGAAAATAATTAAAAAGAAAAAATAAAAGGATAATACATTGCAGAAGTAAATATCATTGAAATATTTTTTTTTTAACAAAGAAACAATTTAACAATGACTTCTTTTATCAAAACCACAAAAGCAAAGAAAGAATTTATTAACAATGAGTTTCAACTACTTTTCTAATAGAAAGTATGAATATTATACTGCTAACTTCACTTAAAATAGTTATATTATTATTTAATATTTATTTTTTCTGTTTAATAACTTTTCACATTTGTTAAGAATTCATCTTGACATTTTTTTGGAAAAGTAAGACTAAGTCATCAAAGCAACTTTAAGAGCTGAAAATTGCATTACATAACAGAGAAAATTTTACTTGAAAAAGTGCTGAATGAAAATCGCTAGTTAACCTTTATTTCACTGACTTGAACTCAAAAATATATCAATAAAATAAGTCAAAGTTATTTTATAGCATAGTTTAGTTTTTGTAAAACAACTTTCTAAATTTTTCTTCGCTAAAACTAAATTAAAATAGCATCCAGTTAAAGTGGCTACAAGTTTTTGAGGTTTAAAGCCATTTTCTTTACCCATATTTGAAATGCAAAATCGAAACAAATAAACTTTTCTAAAGTCTTTCTGGGTTTTAGGCCAAGCATCATGGCTAAGCGATTGAAATATTTCAAACCAGACGAAAAATCAAAATGTAACACAGTAACCTAAACGATTAATGAACTAAAATAGAAAGTTAGAGGATTATAATACCAAGTACTCTTTGACTTTTGCTAAACAACTCTTGAGCAAATTTTCACTTTAACTTTTTGCAGGGACACAATCACGATACACAGTGCTAGAGCAACCAGGTGGCATATCTGTATTAAGGATTGAGCCAGTGCGTGCTGGACGTGATGATGCTCCATATGAGTGTGTGGCCGAGAATGGTGTGGGCGATGCTGTATCCGCAGATGCAACTTTAACCATCTATGAAGGTAAGTGCCAGAGAATTTCCCTCTAGTTTTTTTTAGGTTTCCCTTTTATAGATGGGACATCAAAAAAGTTCGCTGCGGCGTAATGTGTAAACAAAGTTCATACATTGATTTTGAATTAAAACTGGGTAAAGAACTTTACATGCTTTGGCGTAAATGGCAACTTTTCATCTCCCTATTGGGATCATTGTACATTGGTTTGGGTAAGGTTAGGTTGAGTTCCTTTTGGTATTGGGTTGAGTTTTTTGGGTGGGCTTTTTGGTGCAAAGTTGTTTGCCAGCTTGTTTGTGTGGCTTAAATTACTTGCCAAAATTTACTTTTGCTTATTTACAACTGTGCAAAGGATAAAGTTTTTGCCATCTTCTCTATCCCTTACTACCTCTTGTGTTCCCTTTCATTCTCCTCTATCTTTCTCTTTCTAAGCCTAATCAAGTCTATGCCAAAAAAAAAAGGGGAAAACAGACAGAGTCACATAGAGAAAGAGAGAGAGAGAGAGAAAACGAATATCTGGCAATTGAACTAATTTGCTTAAACTGAGCCACGCAAGCCCAACCAAAGTCAAGTCACTGGCAAAGTATTTATAATTTTGCACTAAATTATAAACAGCAAAAAGTTTGCCCAGCATTCCGAAAGGGGGGAACTTTTTGAAGAGGGGGGAGATATGTGAGATGAAGTAATGGTATAGGAACTGGTAAATCAATAATAAATTTGCTTCATTCTCCTTTCATTTTGCCCCAAAGGCACAAAAAGCGACTAGAAAATGTTTTTTCCCAGCTTATTTTATGCGTTTTGTGTATAGCTAAAGAAAATGTTTAATTAGATTTTAGCAAAGTAAAAAAAAACAAAAGAAAACAAACTACAATCAATTAAATATGCTTTAAAAGTTGAGGTATTCCATTATTTGTTGTCACAATTAAATTAACAGTTTTTTCTTTTTTAACTAAAAGTAAAAATTGTGCGATTTAAAAGATTGTCTTTCAATGAGCTGATTACAAGTATTACGAGAAAGAAAAAGGTCTTCTAAATTTTGTCAACTAATTTTCAATAATTAAATCTATTTTCGTTTACTTCTTTTATCGAAATTTGAATTCCTTTGGAAAAATGGGAAAGAAAAAATTAAAGAATATTTTATATTCATTCAATAATATTCATATTCATTTGAACATTTCTATTTCTTTCTACAACCACTTTGAAATGAAAGAATCCTAAACCACATTAAGCAGCGACAGGACCAGTCGACATAAAGTATAGACAATAAAGTTGTATTGAATTGGAAAGGTCTGCAGGCAACTTCTGTTATAGCAAAATCAATTCAAAGAATTTTATAGCATTTCTAAAAATTAATCGCTCGATAAATTAATATTTCTATATTTCTATACCATTGTTATTGCTATTATAGTTTTCCAAATTAAGATGTTAACTTTAATTCAATTTTAAAAGCATTAATCTAAATTGTGATCGTCCAAAAGCTTTAACATTTCACTATTCAGGTTAACCTCAGAACACAACGGGCAAATTCAATTGCACATTTAAATTTGCAGCTTTTAAAGAAAATTAAACAACAACTTTTCTTTTTATTTAACAGTGTCAATTTTAGTTTTTTTGTGCATTCATATAGCATCAGGTCAAAACTTATTCTAACCAGGTGTTTTGGTAGGGCATTTTGTAAACGGAAAATAATTACCAGAAATCCCTCCCTCCCCCAAATAAGCTAAAACGTATAACCACTTTCATTTAACCCATCCCTAAAGGTAATGGCGGAAAATTTATGTACGCGGCGTATGAGTAATGTGCACTACTTTAGCTAGAGGAGATTTTCCAACTTATAATTTACTACTGTCTAGTAGCTATATTAGCTTGTTTTGTTGCAGTTGTTGTTGTTGTTATTGGTGTTGCTGCCGCTGCTGGTGTTTTGCCTAGTTGTTGGTTGGCTGTTTTGTTGTTTATGAGGCCGCCAAAGTGAACCGCAAAATGTGTGAAAATTGCACGGGGCCAGGTGCAAAAGCACAAACAAGCAAAAAAAAAACTGAAACCAAAAACAAAATAGAAAAACAACCATAAACGGATGAGGAGAAAACACAAGGAACATATTTTTGTTGATACACTGACTCACTCGTCCTTTGCATTTTTTAGTTTGTTAATTATGCGAGTTGATTATGCTCTCTGAGCGACCTGGCGCCACGTAATTGGTGTGCATTTGATTTGTGGCAGGTTGTAACGCTCGCTTGATGGACCTGCAACAATAACAAAGTAACAAAAACTCGCATATGAACTAGGGGAAGTAATTAGTGTAGTTAGACTAAACTACAAGCGAAATTGAAGGTAAAAGTTTTGAAATAATTTAAAATGATTGCTAAAGAAAGGGAATTGGTACCTAATTGTTAGGCCAAGGTAAAAACTTTTATAGATTACGGCTGTGAGGTGAAAGTGATAAAAAGTGTGTGTGGTTTTTTTTTAAAACTTTTAGATTAGGCCATTAATATCTGCTAGTTTAATGAAAATTTCTGTAGAATTTATAAAAATATATGAATTGATTCTTTAAGAATTAAATGAAGTTCCTATATGGCCTCCACCAAACGGCATAATACTCGCTACCAATGCCAATTGTTAACCATGATTTGGAATTTTTTATTACTATTCCTGACCAAAATCAATAATGTTCATAAAAGCAAAAGTAATATATTACCAAATATTACTGCAGCTAGTATTAAAGAACACTGAAAGTTAAAAGAAAAAAGATGAAGAGGGTATCGCATGTAATAAATTTAGTAAAATTGTTGTGCGTACCCATCCAGAAAGAGACAGAGTGCAGAATAAAAGAGAAAGAGAGAAAGAAAGTGTAGCAATCAGACAACAAATTGTAAACAGTAAATTTTACTAGCAGAAGGAGAAGACGATGGAGATGGACTTAAGTGTAGGTTACCCTTCCCTATCTATGTATATAGTGTAGCCACATTAGCACTAAATCGTAAAGACTAACGCCGCCAGTTAGTTAAACGTTTCGAACATAAATACATACTACATACACACAAACACACACACACCGCAGTCAGAGTGAAAGTGTGAAAGGAGATGGGGAAAGAAGTATGTGGAGGGTACGCCCCTTACTAGGATTTATCTGCCATGATGCTGCTGTTGCTACTCTTGGGAATATAGAGGAGAGGAGGGAAAACTAATCTTTATTTCGATATTTGCATAAAAAACAAACATGTCAAAAATTTCACAACGCGCGGTTTCGAGTGCATAAAACTGCACACAAAAATGGATAAAGAAAAAAAAAATAACAAACCATGAAGAAGGGGAAGGGAGGGCGGTGAAAAGAAGGATTTACTGCATGTGCCACGCCCACACTGAAGCCAAGATATTGCCATGAGACAGAGTCACGTTATTTGCAGGTGTTGCAATCTATCTGAAGCTACCATATACATAGTACATACATCTGGGCTAGGTGTGTGCCAGACGTCGGTGACGGTGGTGTGGCGGCGGCTTTTGTGGCAAGAAGTAATAAGAGCAACATACACCTATTCAAACACACCTATTTGCACACACACACACACACCCGCACACTCTCATCTCATAGTGGCAAGTGTTTTTGATCTCGCGTTACTTTAGCCTGTTGGGAATTTTGATTAAAAATGCTTTCACGTGAAACTCAAACGTGCTTGGCCTGGCCGCTGCCACGCCCCTTCGCCTGCCCTTCTTTATCATTTTACCCCCCCACTCTTTCAGCCATCTTCATCTCTCTGCATGCATATGTGGGCATGACGCTCTTTATTGGCATCCCCAACGCGTTGTGTGTGAATAAATTTGTACATTGAGATTTATCACACTAAAAACTTTAACCGGAAGCCACTCGAAAATGAAATAAAACAAGTAAAATAAAAATGGTAAATTGTTCGTTATATAAAAATCAAAATGCCGGCAATATGCTGCACACTCTTTTGTTTTGGGTTTTTTTTTTGTTTTTACAAAATCAATTAATTGGTCCAGATTGGCGGAAGGAATATCTATTACCCACCTCATATCGGAAATTGTAACTTGTACTTCAGTTAAAGAGGAATTATAGCAAAATTTTCTATCTATAGCAATTAAAGTTGTCTTAAAGCCATTTTATGCTGCATGCAATTGAAGTGAAAATTGTGTTGTAAAATAAGAGTGGGAATAAAAAACGATGGAGAGACACTACGTTTGTCCAAGTTGACAGTATTTTCTTTGGGCTTGAAGCTCATGTGGCATGGTATAGAAATGGAGCACTCGTTCTTATGAATGAGATAGGAGGTTTAAGCGTTCTCCTATATATTCTTATAAGTTCTGACCAGGAAACGAAGAGCAATAGTAAAAATGTCAGTCAAGTTTAGTTAACTTGTCAATTTTTCATTGAAAAGATCTACAAATCGTTATAGAATTCTTCTTCTGCAATGAAGCGATATACAACATAGTTGATCATTTAGATGTTATGAATATAAATTCGTTATACAAATATTTTAATTTAAAACCTTCTCCGTCATTTAATTAGCAATTAAACTAAAACTTCTGCTTGCCCCTTCTATCATTTGTGCTCTGTAGTATCCGATTGCTTTAGCTAACATTGTCTAGACTACTCTAATGAAACAGCCTTAGGGTAGCTTATGGTTTCTGTGTTACCGCAACGATTTCAGTTGCAAATTGCAATAAAATCATCTAAAGCCAATCTACGTCAGTGGCGCTACGGAAACAAAAAAAAAAAAAAAAAAAAAATAGGCAAAAGAAACGAAACAATTTGCTTTTAAATTTAGCTTTCACCGCATCCAGTAGCACCACAGCCAGAAGCAGCAAGAACAATATGCCAAAAGTCCATGGTGGAGGTACAAATAAATTTCATTAATTGCCAGCCCAAAAAAAGGACACCGGAAAAGAGGACAACCACGCAAACGGCAATGATGGCGATAGGACGCGAACGATGGCGGTGGAAGGCGGCGCATTCATTAATCTCACTTTATAGTAATAAGCGGCTTTGCTGGTTACGGTTAGGTTCTTTCCTAGTGACAGGGGGAGGGGGGGTAGGATGAGAATGATGGGTGGGGTTTTACCTATATTTGCTGGACCATTAGTTGAGCTTGATTAAAACAGAGCTGGACAATGTTCCTCTTACTCGTGCTTACTTCGCTGCCTTTACTACACTTGTTGCAAAGTCAAATGGCGCACACGAAAAAAAAGAAAATAAAGTAAACTTTATCCTTTGCTTAGTTTAGTTTTTTGGCTTACTTTTCTCTTTAAAATATCCTGCTGTGTCTGTGTGTGTGTGTGTGTGTATGCTCGCCATGGACAAACATTGACAATACATTGGGCGCGTTTAACTGGCCAACTGCAGGCAGGTCTCTCTTCCTTTATTTTTTCTCTCCCAACTATCCCTTCTGCCGCCATCCTGTAGTCATCCTGTTTTGTCCAGCCAACCAACCAGCCACTTGGCGCCGTTTGCGGTTTGCCTAAAAAGTCATATTAATAATGAAATTGTACAGTAGCGAAAAGTTTAAATGGGGAAATTTTTGCTACTGCTGGCCCTGCAGCAATGCAGCAATGGCACCAAGCTGTGCTCTAGAATAAAGGGCCCAGGACATGCTCTCTGCTACACTCCGTATACATATAGACATTGTGTGTATGTGTGTGTATGCTCCTGAAAGTTATTGGGCTTAGAGCTGTTTTGTACTTAATATATGACAAAAGAGTTGGCCATAAAAACCAACAAGAAAAAAGAAAAAGAAACATAATGGTATAGTAAAACTTAAAGTGGAAACTAACCGGAAGAAATAACATCAAGTTATGCTAATATGTGACTTGATAAGCTTCAATTGGGATACAAAATTATGGATAACTAATACTGTCAATATTTCAACTTTATTGCTTCAATTGGCTTTAGAGGCAGTGAAATGTATATGTGTTGACGTCATCAGCAAAAACTATCTTAAAGCCATGTTTAGAAATATTGAAAACTAAATTTCAATATTCCAGTCCTTAGTTTGAAGTGGTCTCAACTCAACACAATAGGAAGCAGTTCAAGTGGAAAAGCTTACACTAAACTTAAACTGATGAATCTGGTTGCAGTTGATAAAGCTAGTTGTTGTGGATTATACAAACTCAATTTATTTAAAAAAAGAAGGATTGCCTCATATGTAAAGACTTTCAAACCAATAACTTTTCGCATCTTCTGACTTTACCTTAAATAGAATATCTATAAATCTTATTATTCAAATTTGACATAGCCTGCAAGAGCATCATAAAACGATCCCTTAAAAAATGTCAGAAATGAAGCCCAATTAAATGCACACACACTCTCTATCTCTCTCTCTCTCTCTCTCTTTCATTTTCCATACCGCTTTCGCCAACCACTGGCTCTCAATTTCAAGTTAATATGATTTGTGACTGCTCTGTGAGAAGATGAAGAAAATAAAATCCACCATTCCCTTCACCTCTTCCATATAAAGTGGCCAAGCAAAATTGCAAAAATATTTCACGATATGAGCCACTTACTCGTTCATTTCAACTTACTCTTATGAGTGGTAGCAATAACTGAGAGAAATAGTGCAACGATGGAATAAAGAAATACAGGAGGGAGGGAGGAGTGGTGCAGAGTCGCGTGTGTGTAACCACACGTAAATATCAAAAAGTCGTCATCGTTGTTGTCGTCATCGTTTTGGTGGCTACCATAGAAATATAATGCAACTTGTGCCGAGTATAGCAAACGAAAAAAATGAAAACCTGGCCAGAAAATTGTTGCAAGTAAATTGAAAAATTTATATATAAAAAATAAATAAAACGAGAGAAGAAATGTACGTGGCCAAGGCTATCAGATCTGGTTTAATCAAATGGCCAGAATAGGCTTAGCTAGTTGAATGATGATTGGATAGTGGTTTAGAGGGGAAAATCAATTTTCTCATTTTTTTCTTTCAATTTTTTTTTTTTGGAGATTAGCCAAGTTTAATATGTTGAAGGTGACTGGTGCAGTGACTTTTGTTAAATGACTGGAAATGAAAGAAAAATTGAAAGTATACAACATTTTAGTTTTGATTAGAAGTAGGGCAGAGAAAAACGAATATTTTCTTGCTTGAAAATTTGGTAGCTAGTAGAATTTTGTGGGCAATCTTAAATTATTTTAGCAATAAAAAAGAACTATATTATCTATTTAGTTCCTTTAATGAAGATTCCCTTATAATAAGCAATACAAAAGTAAAGGATTTATGTTAGTATATCTATCAATTTCAATTTCACCCATTTAAACACATGTGAGTCGACATTACATAATTGAGTGTAATTTCTTTTATTACATATCTAAATAATCATAGAAACTTTGACACAGCTGGAACCTAGCTCGTTTACTATATTCCTTGTATCTTTATTTTCAATTTGAAATTTATCAAATTTAACTTAAAACATTTTTGGTTATATGACATGAACCTTACCTTAGCCATCACACAATCTCAATCGTCTCTGTCTTTCTCCTCCACCTGCTGTTCCAATTTCTTTCTATGTGCTGCCATGGAAGTGCAAGTTTTCCGGGTTTGCGTTTTCCTCTTTCTTTTCTTTTTTCTTTTTACTTTTCTTTTTGTCGTATTAAAGTTTCAAATGTAATGACGTTAAATAAAATTGGAAGCGACTTAAAAAAATTGAACATTTATTGGTTTCCCTCGACAAAAAAAAAAAAAAAGAATGTGCAAGAAAAAAAAAAGTGAAATTGCAATTTTGTATATGTATGTAGCGCAACAGTAGCATGTTTTACATGCAATTTCAAGAGACGGAGACTTTCATATGAATGTGTGTGTGTGTCTTTCTATATATACATATATATTTAGATTGAAGTTCATCATAATAACAGCAAACGATGCAAACGCTGTTAGAAGAGTGTTAGTGCTGTAGTGCACCGAAAATGACGATGAGAAAACGTTTTTGACGCATTGCAGTGGAGCCCATCAAAAATGGCTAAAGGAAGCGGCTTATACTATGTATATACCACTACACCATATGGATGTAAATATATACATACGTATATACATACATATATATGATTGTATATGCAATAGTGAGACACTAAGCTAGCTGACTTACATATGCACATACATATGTATGTATAATGAAATGAGATGGTTGCATAACACTTTTTTCCCCTTCCTTATGCTAGCTTAATAGTTGACATTAGAAATGAGAAGAAATGGTTATGGAAAGTGAAGAGTAAATTGTCTACAATGCGCAAAGAAATACTTCTTAGCCCACTCCTTTCCTTTTTCGTGTAAGAGCCAATTTGTATCCTTAAAAACAATTTGAAGTCTTTCATTTGTTTAAAATTTGTCGCAAAGGAAATGATTAAAAAGCCCTTGCATACTTTTTTATGTAATTCATAATTCAAAAAATCACCCAAATGCATATGGTGTCACTTGTTCTTCACTCACCACTTTCATAGGTTAGTGACCTTATGCAAGTGCCTGAAGTCTAAGAGAGACAGTTAACCCGAGACCGAGGACATTAATATTGAAATATAATCTCTAGCGAGATACTCACTACAGTTTGTTTGCTATTATGGCACAGTGGGGAAAGTGACATGAAAAATTGCATTGTTTTTATTAATTTGCTGTTTATGTGAGAGACTTGTCATAGTACTTGAACTGGACTTTATCTTATATCAATACTAAAGTGTTCCAAAGTTATTTTTTTAAAGCTTTTTAATAAGAAAGTTTTTCATAGTTTCGAAACTAGTTATTTAATGTAACTGGTGTTGATATAGATGACAGGAAACTGCAATGGAATCTACTTCAGTGACCAACTTTACGTTTTCAATTCTTTCCTTCAGTACCAAGACTAAGTTTTTAATAAATGCTACAAATGTACATATGTATGTATTTTGAAATAATGTAACAATTTTTAATATAATAAAACCAAGACTTGCGTTCTGACTTCTGTTATAGAAATATTTGCCGTTGTCAGTTTAATCTAAACATCAAATAGTTTCAACTTATGTTCCATTTACTTTTTCATGTTCAAACATACATACATACTTAATATATCCCCAGTCATGAGCAGGCCAACAGTTTGAGGAAATTTTTTAAAGCATACTTCTGCGGGCGTGTCTTTTGTTTGGCTAACCCCGGCTACAGTTTTGTTCTTTCATCCTGGATGGGATATTTTTCTATTCTTTTTCTTTTTCTTTTTTTGGTTTACCAACTGCATTGCTAAGTGCTTTGTTATGCAGCAGCAAACACAAGGCAAAATCAGTAACGTCAGGGGAGGGCTAGAAAGGCAAACAAACAAAACAAGAGCGAAGAGAATGAAGTCGACCCAAGTCTGCGGTTATTTTTGTGATTTCTAAATAATATATGCTGCCACCAAACATACATATACACAAAAACACACACGAGGGTTAAGTCAAATGTTAGAAAATATTGTTTTCTTTTCAAATAAAAAATATGGGAAAAAGTTAGCTTATTAACATTGTAATAAAAAGTTTTCTAAAACATTTTGGATGAAAGACTAAAAAATTACTTAAAATACATATAAATACATATTCGTAAAAACTGCAACATTTTTTAAGAAACACTGAAGCATTGTGATTGTCTCCTGAATATTTGTGTCGACCCTCGTATACAAAACTTAAAAATTAACAACAACAAACAAAAGGTCTCATCTTGTATGCCAAAGTGAAATATTTTGCACTTCAACAGGCAAATGCCTACAACTTAATCAAACATATTTCATGATGTGAAATTTTGCCTGGCAGGCAAATTAGATGGAATGGGTAGACTGAAAATGGTGAAGAAACTTGAACAAGAGGAGGACTTGGAGAGCAGGAGCAGGAGGAACAAGGAGATGAAGATGGAGGTGTTTCGTGGTTCAACTGACACACCTTGTCGTGCACTTGACACGACTTGACATACGATGCCACTTACGATATGTCTTTGTTTCCTTTATTTTTTCTTTTTGTTTTCTTATATTGTTTTGTTTGCATATTTATTTGTTTGTTTGCCTGTGTGTGTTCGTTATTTCGTCTGTTTGTCTGTTTGTTTGTGTTGTTTGTTTTTGCCTTTTGATATCTCTCAACTTTGGCGCGTGGCTTAGACTTAGCCAGGCGACAGTCGTCAGTTGTAAATCGAGGCAATTGTGTCACACGTTCTTATCAGAAACAGAAACACAACAAGCGAAAAGATAGAGACATTGTGAAAGCCTTTCTTCCGTTGTATTCTCACTCTCTCGTTTTGGTGTCTCTGCGAGACCTGTGGTTGTTTCTTTATTTATTTATTTTTTTCATTACATGTGTAACAAAGTTTTGCATTTACTTTGAGCTTGTCACACATTTTCAAAAAACAAAAAAAAAATCTTGCAGCCTTTTTGTCTTTTCATACCCTATATACCTTGTGGGTATGTCAAGGAGTCTATTGAGTTTGTTAACGCTTTAAATTTGTTTATTTTAGGATCTATATGAAAAGTTAGTTTATTACAATTCTTATTATAGTCCATCGATCGTTGTTTCATTGAAAGCGATCTAAGACTTTAGAGGAATATTAAGAATTTGGCTCTTGAGGTTGCTCTTAAAAAAATGAAAGTCCTATATATCGGACCATATCTTTGTTATTGAAAGAATATATATAGATCACTAATACAAGATCCTTTAAGGAACCATTTATCTCTATTAGCCTCCTTAAAAAAAAGTAGTAGAAATAAGCAAAGGTTTGCAAATTGAATGTATTTTCCGATATTTTTTAATGCCATTCCAAAACACAACATTTCAATTAAACTTGAATATATCCCACGGCTTTATTTTGCCTTGCCTATGTACAAAACAGGATAATATTCTAGTCGAGTAGCAAATTTTACATTTTGTTTCTATTTACTTTTTGGTGGGGATACGCATAAAAAGTTTTCAGTTATCTGTCATGTGGAGAATGAGGGTTTGGCTTAGAGTTAGTCGGATGGTTTGACATGTGGCATAAATCGCGCAAAACAATTGCTGGTGAGAAAAGAATGGGGCCAAGAGGAAGGTGTAGGAGGTGTGTTGCGTGTACAAATGAAAAATTATTTCAACTTGTCGTCAGTATGCTAAAAAGCTGGCCATATGTCAGAAGATAGGCAAAGGTGAAAGACAAAAGAGCAGAAATCAAAATTCATTTCATGCTTTACACATGTTTATATATTTTGGAAACGAAATAGATACAGAATTTCCGTGAATGTAAACATAAATTACTGTCAACACTTTGGTTGACTTAATTCTGCAATGGGACAAAGAAATATCTGATTAAATTTTTGGAAAATAAAAATTAAGGCAATTTTCTTTCTTCAATTTTACATTTCTATATTAAATATAAGTTCAAGTAGTGTAAATAAAATTTTCTTTTTCTTTTAAGAAATCCAATTTAAAATTTTTGTTCTTTCAAAATTAAGTTATTAAATATAAATTAAACGTCTTTTTCAGCATTATCTTTCCCATTGCTAGTTATCTTTTTCTTCTCTTCTTACATTCTGCTTTGGTTGGCTTAAATAAAACTTCTTAGTTGGCAATTTATTTATACATAAACGTTTTTTTTTTTTGGGTTGTCTTTCTCTCCTAGTTATCACTTACTTTGCTTAGTTCATCTAATTCTGTTTTCTTTTCCTTGCCTTTTTTTTTTTTGTTGGTTTGTTTGTTTATTTTCTTTGCCGCCTTCCCCAAGTTAAATGAGCTGCAAAAAGGTATGCAAACGCCAGCTCTTTGACACTGGCCAGCCAAAGGGGCTAGTTACAACCAACCATAAAAAAAATTGAATAAAATAATAATAGACAAACCCTTTTCCCGACTGTCCCGACTGGCCCGACTGCTTTTCCTGCCTCGGCCAAATGTCAGTGGCTTATCACATATGAAATATCACATAAACTAAAGCAAAATGTCAAACTTGCAGCCATAGCTGTAAATGTCACTACAACAACAACAACAGCAACAAAAAAAGGGTTATGGGAGTGGCTGATGAAAGTGAGGGATGATGGGGAAAAGGAAAGGGAAAGGAAAGGGGAAACCCCTCTGACTTGTATGATTTACGATGGTCTATCAAAATGCCAGCCAACGCACAAAATGTTGCTCTTACAGTGTTTTAATGCAAAAATGGTTGTTAAAAGTTAATCAGTTGTTGTTGTTGTTGTCGTTGATGTAACTGTTGTTGAATTTCTCTGCATGAAAAATGGCCCAAATGACTAGCTGACATTTCATTAAAAATATAACAAAAAAAAAATAAGCGATTCTCCTAGCTTACTATAAACGAGTCGAAAATTGTATACTCTAGTTGAGAATAGTCTAAAATAATACTAAAATTTCCTTGAAACAATGTGAAATATTTCAATAGTGGTTATGTCTATCAAAATGTAAAGCATATGATATACTTTTCAGATCTAATTGGAAAGAAAGCTAAAATTACCCTTGAAATTAAAAAAAACTTTCATAGAAAAGTTGTATTAAGTAAGTTATGTAAGTAAGTTATGTATATAAGATACGAATATGCCTTAGCGCAAACAGCTAAACAATTTGTGTAGGATTTTAGAAAAGAGTATCGCAGAAAGGGGGCAAAAACAAAAAAACGTAAGCAAAAGCCGTTAAAAAATAAAACAGCGAAGGGAGCCAACACACACACTCAATTGCTGGAAATCACAGAATGCAGACAAAGGGGAGGTTAAAAAGATTTAGTGGCCAAAGATGCTAGAGCCTGGCTCGATTATAATTTAATCTAGTGTGGTATGTGTGACAAACTCACGACGTGACACAGACGCCATTTTTCACACATACACACACACACACACACTCATATATACAGGATTCCTTCGTTCTTGTGCTCTGCATAAAAACGAAATAGAAGTGTCTGTCATTTTTATAAATAACATTTTTGTGTACAACATCTGTGTCATTGTCACACTACACACAATCTAAAAACAAATGACAAAAATGTCAACAATTTTCTTCCGTTTTTTTTTTTTTTCATATGCTAAAGAAAATTTCACTTTATATAAATATTGTATATATGTATATGTATATACATTTACCTACATTGGAATTAAGAACCGCCAAATACTTTTCTGCATTGGCATAATTAAAGTAATTGCAAATGGTATTAAGCCATTTCTATCCCCGACTTTGGCCAAGCTAATTAAACCCCGTCCAGGGCTAAAATTCCAGGCGGAAATTTGTTGTGAAATTTTGCAATTGAAATGATGATAATGATGATGATGATGATGATGATGGGAATCAGTGAGGGGTTGGCGGCTTTTTTGGGTAGGCTACAGTGGGTTTAGTGGTTTTCAGTCCAGTCAGCAGACTTTTATATATTTTTGGGGTACATGTGAGTTGTGGGCTAAAGAGGCTTTCGGTAATGGAGCTTATGCATGAAAAAGTCATCAGAAAAGTACGAAATATGTTCCTGAAGGGATAGAAAAATATTTGCTGCGTTGAAGTTTACATATAATAAAATGGCCTAGATTTAGGCAAAACTTTTTTTTTTTCAGAAAAAAAGTGCTATAAATGGAAAATAATTACTTTTTCTATTTGTGATGGAAATTCATTGTGATTTCAATTGGCACTCGTTGATGTTTGCCAATTCCAGGAAGTTAACATTAGTCTAACAGAATTTTGGAAGCTTTTTAAGTTTATCTTTTTAAGTTTATCTAATTGTAAAAGGTAAACTTAAAATATGTAGAATTATCGGCATCGAGATAGTTCAATTTGATAAAGGAAAAATTTTAAAATCACTTGAATCTTTCGAAGACACTGAAAGGGATAACGCATATTAATGAGGATTAAGCTAGATTCCTAAACAGTAATTGGTCTTCCATATTCAATCTTTCAATCAATTTTATGTGCAACTCTCTATACTACATTGCACTACACAAGACTACATATATAATCATATTTACCAAAGGCTTTGCCCGAGAGAGTTTTGAACAAAGGCAATAGGAAAAACAGCCAACAGAACGCTTGAAAATTCTTCCGCTCATTATAAAATGCAGTGAAGAACATTAACCGCATTCTGTGTATAGGTCTGGGGTATGGATCTCCGGATACGAGTCTAGGTTTGAGTCTGGCTCTATGTGTGTCTGAGTTAACTGGTCTGGGTGGTTATGCTGATGGCTATATATATGGAAGCTCCTAGTTGCCTACACTTCAACACACATTGTGCTTTTCATAATTTTGCACAATGCACTGTGGGCGATTTTTCAAAATGGGCGGCATAAAGTTATAAAATTTATGGTGAAATATTAAGAAAATGTTATTTTTTATTAATAGTAAACACTTCAGTTAGCTGAAAAACAATTTTTTTTTTTATGGGGTGGCAACTCTCTTTTTGTGGCAGCCCTTCAAACCACCTGATCTGTTGAAGCTCGCAATTATATAAATTGGCGCGAAAAATTTCATGCTGTTGAAAGTGCTTAAATTATTATTGGTTTCGTTTAAATAAATAAGTGTAATATGGATAGCAAAGCTCAAGGTATTTAGAATCTTTTATTTACGCTAAATGTGTATAAATGTTCGTGGTGTTTTTAATGTCCAGTGTTATTGTTGATTGTATTTTTAGCGAAAATCTAACAATTTTAATTGTGTTCCGTGGAGTATTTCTTGAAAATTGCATATCAAAACATGCAACTAAAAATGGCAAGTTACTAACGGATGTGTCTAGTTTATTGTAGTAATCATTTTTTTTGCTCATTTTTGTTCCTTTTAAAAAAAATTGCACTTGAAGTTTCCTTTACGTTCAACAACAACACGCTTGTTGATATTTGGAAGAACAACAATCGCAATGCTGATGCTGTCGCAGCGTACATAATGGAAGAAATAAATGAAGATAATTTGAGCAAATCAAACATACAGCAAATTAAGGCAAAAGTGACTAATTTTGAATATTATATAAAACGATACTTGCGCAAATACAATCGAAATCTTGAGCGATTCAAGTCAATTCACACAGAATGGTTTGCAAAATGTATGGAAATAAAAATTGAAGTGGAGGATACTGCTAAGCCATTACCATCGAAGATGGGTCGTCCAAAAGTAGGATATGCCAAGGCCGGGCCTAGACTACGAAGGCAAATGGCATCAGAAGTTGCCGTTCAAAATGACTGCTCTACTGCATTACTTTTGCATGCCGCCTCTGCGTCTGCCCGTAAAAGTAATGAACATAAATTGGTTGGCGTATTGCGAAATGTAATGACTGAGGAAAATGTTGTAAATCCCGAAATAACAAATCAAGCGGGACCAGATCGCATTTCTAATATTGAAGCATTAGCTTTTTTATTGGAGAATAATTTAACAAAGCAGCAATATATCAATTTTACACAACTCAACAAGGCGCACGGCTGCAATATATGTCCCGGGTACGACTTAATAAGATCTACAAAATTGCAATGCAGACCGCCTGGAATTAGTATTTCCGAAACTGTGGCAAAGGTTTCTCTGCAGGATTTGCTAAACCACACAGCTGAACGAATATTGACTTTACAAAATGATGTGTTAGAGAAAATGGAAAATGTAACGGACTGCACCCTTATTATTAGCTATGGGTTTGATGGATCGACGGGTCAAAGTTCATATAAACAAAAATTTGATTTAGATGAACCTGATTTCTTAGATCAATCGCTGTTCGTGTCCACTGTCATACCAATACGTCTAATTGATTCTTTAAATCGCGTAATATGGTTAAATAGAAGCCCACAGTCAATAAGGTTTTGCAGGCCTTTAAAAATTGAATACGCGAAAGAGAGCTCCACAAAAATCTTATGCGAAAAGGAAAATTTAGATATGCAAGTAGCGAAATTGGAAAAGTTCAAATGGCAACCTAAAAATATTTCTGTGGATTTTAAAACATATATGTCATTAATTGATGGAAAGGTATTAAACGTCATAACTGGTACAAAATCCAATCAATGTTGCCCAATCTGTGCCGTAAATCCCAAAAAACTTATCGAAATCACAGATTTTAATTCTGAAACCTTTCAACCTCAGCCTGGCTCTTTAAAATACGGCGTAAGTCCATTACATGCATGGATTCGATTTATGGAATTCGTCTTGAATATATCGTACCGTATGGATATAAAGACCTGGCATATCAAAGGCGATGATAAAAATAAAATGATGATAAGAAAGAAGGAAATTCAGCAAACAGTATGGAAGGTAATGGGTTTGCATATTAGCATACCAAAACAGAACGGAAGTGGTAACAGCAATGATGGTAACACGGCGAGACGAATCTTTGGAAATACAAAACTGTTTGCGTCCATAACATTGTTTGATGAGGTCATTTTGAATAATTTTTACTATATATTAATAGCAATATCGTGTGAATTCTCGATCAGCCCAAAAAAGTACCGACAACTTTGTAAAGACACTTTTAATCTATATATGAAAACATATCCGTGGTACCCAATGTCTCCAACTGTACATAAAATATTAGTTCACGGAGCAGACATTATAAATTTGTGTATAGTTCCAGTTGGATGTTTGGGTGAAAATGCATCAGAAGCTCGTAACAAACATTATAAAATGGACCGACGTTCTCATGCCAGAAAAAATTCTAGATTAAGTAATATGGCTGACGTTTTTAATAGAGCCATGGACTCATCTGATCCATTAATATCAAGCTACTATATAAATAAGAGGCTGCAAAATTTGAAAAAGAAACCGCTTCCAATAGAAGTTATAAACCTTTTAGAGTGTCCAACATCAGAGCTGAGTTCATACAATTTTGGAAATGATGAAGACACCGAATCAGACAACGAAAGCGATGACAAACATGAGAATTCTTTTGTTTTGGATGAAGAAGATTATTAACTTTTTGATTTTTTGAGTTTGGAATATTGTTAAAACATGGTAAAATATTATTTTTTCTATTTTTATGCTTTGCTTTATAATAAAAATTGAATTTTTGTACAGGTGCCGGAGTTATAAAGGGGCGGAAAATAAAGGCGTGGTCAAATTGACTAAAAAAAAATCCGAAATCAAACTAGAATATTAGTAACACTTAAAAAAAAAAAATTAAGCGCCTAGCTCTATGTGTGGACTTTATGCCGCCAAAATCAACTAATCGCCCATAGTGCAATGGAATGTCGGTTAGCCTTGAGCCAGTTGGATGCATGCACCGTACTTTGTATCATAACCACCCATAGCCCAAGCCCTTCTTTTGCCTACAATTAACCTCAAAAATGAGTTTTCCATTAAAAATGCCCCAGAGTCATCGATGGATATGTCGTGTTGTATGTATATATGTATGTATATGCAGCTGCCACATACTCACTAGCACAGCTGGTAACATTTTCTTTTGCTCCATTGTCTCGGAGCAATCCACCACTTCTCGAACTCATCCTTGTTTTTGTCCTTCTCTTACCCTTTTCTATCTGTCGCTCTTTCGCTCTCTCCGTATCTTGCGCCACTTTTTGTGGCGACTACAACAGCGAAGCGACAGGCAACTTTACGACAACGCCACGTGACGTATGTTGAACTGTCAGTTGTGTTTAATGTGCTGCATAGTTTTTTCTCTTCTCTTTCCCTTCTTCACTTCACCTTCTGCCTTGTACCCGTTTTGTCGTTTACCCAGTGGCTTGCTGCTCTTTTAAAAACAAAAAGCATTATGCGATTTTTACTGAAGATAATACTGATTTAGGAAAGTGAATTTGTCTAACATTAACCCAAGTCCGACGATATGTTATCTAAAATAAAATATAAACTTTTATCAATAGTTTTGAACAAGTTAGATGCACAGATAAGATAAGGTACCCCCTTTCTTTCCACTTTCTTTTCGCAACTTTTTCATTCAAAGAATATAATAAATAAGTGGATTGCTACGACAATTGTTTTATCAATTTTGTAAACGATTTTATATTTTCTAAATTGTTGTAAACAATTTGCTTATATAGAAAATAGTTCAGTAAGAATTAAAAGATACCATTAGAATATGAGATATGAGAACTTGGCAAGACTTCTGTTAGCGTAGACACTTGTAGAGTATTCCCTGTGACCAATAGAAGTGAATTACTCATTTGTCCAAAAAGCTATCCATTTCTTTTGTAGTTTTTTTTTTCTTCTGTGTGTTACTTCTACTGTCCAGTATTGCACTTCTGCAGACAATTCTAGTTTCAAGAATTTTTTATGGTTGCAAGTACATTAATAAATTCCCCGACACATGTTGCTCCCTGTGAAGGGAAAACAAATTTAAATTTTTGTTTTGGCAAAACAATTAAACGCTTGATCTCACTAATTGCTAGAACATTAATCTATCGATTCCTCTAGCTCGCACATTAGGACCCCAAGCAGAATGTAAACCATTCTTGACCATTTTTTAATTGAATTTGAAATTAATAAGCGTTGCGGTTGCAATAAGAATTACAAATATATATAAGCCCAATCCTTTTCCATTTCTCTTTTTATACCCTTGCAAAACCATTTTCATTTCTAGAAATATATACTTTTCATTGGAAAATCGACTGATAAATATTTCACCGAAGCGTATGTTAATAAAGCCTGATAATACAGTTTTTAAAATTGCTTCGGGAATATTATTAAAATCGTGTTCTATATAAACTTCAATGTCTTCAAGATTAGTTAGTCGATCGAGACATTTAATACATTCATCATCAGAAAAATAAAAACCTCTTTAGTGATTTTATTTGAACTATTTCTTTGGCTAAAGGTAAATCAAGTGATGAAACTGTTATATATAATGACTGAAATATTTGATTTGAAGCTAGAACTCTGAAAAGCTTTTTTAAGTCTTCAGTCGCATTGGTGTTATTGGTGTTAGAGATGGTCAGTTTCTCTAACTGTGGCAATTGTCCCAAAAAGTAAATATTGCTGAAATCATCGAAATTCCAGTCGAAGCTCTTAAGAGTTTTAAAAAACATATCTTGATCAGTTTTTGGTAAACCCTTTATTCCACTATATATATGATCAAAATCTATAGACAAATTTAACGTGTCTGTGTTAAGTTGATGTATTCCAAGTTGATAACATAAATGTTCATCCCAAAAATAAAATTGTTGAGTAGTCCATTGACAAGATCTTACGAATCGAATGAGATTTGATTGTCTACCGAATATGACATTGTAATTACTAGCGTTAAATTTTTTTATTGAATCAGTTTCTAAAAAAAAAACTTTCCTAGACTCTTGTGATATGTTTCGGAATCGAACAATATAACAGTGAACTGCTTAAAATAAAGAGAGTTCTGGGCCAGTTGATTGGCTTTTTCTTAATAAAATTAAATTTCACAATATTTCATAAAAGTGAGAAGCATGCAGCTTCAACTTAGATGTGCACATTTTTATTAAAGATTTAAAAAAATAGTGTGGAAGCAGATAAGATTATATGAATAATATATCAAAGTTATATGTATATGTATGTATATTTTAGCAATGAGTAGATAAGCTTGGGATAACGCAGACTAAGTGTTTCAATTTTTGTAAATCGTTGACATCTAAGTTAATTTTCTGCTATTTTTAATATATCCAAAGTCAAAATGTTTTAAATAATCTGTTGCTAAATATTTTTATTTCATGTTGTCTTTCCAAAGTTTTGTCTTGTTTTTAACAAGATGCTAGAATTTTCATATAATTTTTGTTTCATAATTCATAATTCAAACGACATCATAACATATCCGCATACTTAACATGATAATTTGATTCCCTTTTTAAAATTGTTAAAATAATGAAATGTTGTACATTCAAGAAGCTTAAATAGTAAAGGAAAACGGTGCTGTGCATTTGTCATACTGTAAAAAACCTTAAAAAGTACGTTTACTGTGTCTGCTTTGCTTTTCAGAATTTTATAAGATTATGGCCATTTCTGATAAAACTTATTTTATACCAGTGGAGTGCCACATTAAACTCTCGTTAAAATCTTAATGTACTACAAATATATTTTATACTTAGGAAAAACACTCGTTTCAATTTAATGTAGAATTATTTATTTTTCAGTTATTTAAAATAATTATAACTCAAATTTAATAAGCATAATAATAACACAGCGAAGTTTGCTTTAATCTCAAATGTTTCAATATTTTGGCTCCAAGTATGCTTTTATAATACATGTTTTATGTGATCAGCCAACTATCAAAAAATTCAGCGCTATCATCATCATTTATTGTCATATTTGTAGTTTCTTTTTGCTTTCATATTCTGAAAATATACGAGTATAGGTAAAAATAGTTTATGGTATTACTTATAAAAATCATAGACTTATATAAAAATATAAACTGTTTACATACATATATAAATCATAAATAGTATTTTTATATTTAAAAATATAAAATTTCTTAGAGTATAAAAACTTACAGTGAACACGTCAAGAATAATATTCAGCTTCAATGGTTTTTGTAAAATCGGATCTCTAACACTTTCTAATGCCTTACATAGTGCATCCTCATTAATTATCAAGTCAACCAATGGTAATTCCACCAATTCAAGTTTAGTGCAATCTTTGACAATTCTCAAAAGCGGATTCCAAATATCCTGTAACTCAACGATCGACATTATTTTCAAGGTTTCCAGGTTATTTAGGTCTTTTAAATTATACAAGGATTCATAGTTAGAAAATTGGCATTCCAAACTGGTTATTGAAGTAATTTGAGATAACAAAACAATATTTTCCATATCCACATATTCCTCATTGATAACTAAACTTTTGATAGCCGATGGAGATTTCTGTATTAATGTCTGGAGAAGCAACTTGAGGCAGCCTTTTCTTGGCGTGACAATCAGTTCCTCAAGCTTTTCAAGTCCCTCTAAATTTGCACTTGTGTCTATATCGAGAATACAATCCAGAGACTTTAAAGCCGGAAGTTGCAAAATATTTGTTATATCTCTGCTACCAATAGTTGAATTTT
Organism: Drosophila austrosaltans; assembly: GCA_035045865.1. Classification (NCBI taxonomy): domain Eukaryota; kingdom Metazoa; phylum Arthropoda; class Insecta; order Diptera; family Drosophilidae; genus Drosophila; species Drosophila austrosaltans. The sequence goes on from JAWNOQ010000083.1 coordinate 3,927,870, forward strand.
CTATAATCAATTTTCGCAAGTTTGGTGGGTAGTTGGGAAGATGTTGAGACATTATCGCAGAATTCTGAAGTATTTTAATGTGAAGATTTTGCAGTTGGCAGAGATTAGTTAAATATTCGACTCTCTTTAAATGTTCAAGCTTGATGTACAATTTTCTTAATGATTTATACTGCGCTAGTGCGGCAATATCCTTAGCATCTAATGGATCTCCCGGGACTAATAAACTAAGTAAGGTAGAATTCGAAAATAATCTCAGTTTATTAGAAAGCGTGCCCTCGCAATGGGAATGTAAACATAGCTCTTCAAGATGTGGCAATTTTGGTAGAGAAACCTCTTCTTCTGCCTTGTTAAAAGTGCATTCTAACCTTTTTAACGATTTTATTTGGCAAATTGTCTTCAACTCATTCAGAGTGATTTCTTTCTCTATTGTTAAGAATTGAAGAGGAGACGAGAGTCCTTGGAAAAGTATATGCAAGGTGTCGCGTTGGTGGGTTGTTATGGTCAGATCTTGAAGCTCCTTCAGTTGTGCAAGATTCTGAATATTTTCTGAATCAAAAAATCCAAATTTGAGTTTTCTAAGCGAGGTAATTTTAGTGATTTCCAACAATTCAAGAGGATTTAAGAAGTCCATATTACTTTTGAATTTATTATTTCTCTCTTCGATTATCAAGTCCTTAAGTCTTGGCCTTGATGCCAACGTTTCGAAGAGCTGTTCAAACGAATTTCTTTTGTGATTTAAATATTTTTGAAAATCATTTTCATAATCAAAAATTATGTGAAGAATTTGTAAATTGTCCAAGTTCCCTAGGCAAGTGTAATCATCAGCATTAAATATTTCTGTTAAAAAATTTTCTAAAATTAACTTTTCTTGACTCTTGTAATATGTTATTTGTCGAAAATCATTTCGAATGGTTACTTTACCGTTGGAATAATTTAAAAATCCAAATATCTGATTGGGAAACTGAATTCCATTTATTCGTATTTTTGTAAAATGGGTTTTGGCATATATGACTTCAAAACTTTTCGGATCAGAGAATGTGCAAACAAGTTTTTCCAATGATTCTATTTGGCTTATAAGAAGACTCTCTTCGAAATTAATTTGATAGTTCTCGAAATCCAATACCTTTAGATTATTCTTTTGATTTGTGGCAAGAGTTTGTATTAACAAGTGCAATGAACCCACTTTACATTCTCCAGTTACGGCAAAGCTGTGGCAGTTTTTCAAAGTTCCCAGGGCAGCGTATGCAGCATCCCCACTTTCAGCCATCCCTTGTTTGATCTCATTATGCGTTCTTTTAAACGTCAATGTATTCAAGATTATTCGTATGTCAATTTCGTTATCGTATCGGCTGATAAAAGTTTCTCCGATACGTAAATTAGTTTTGCATGATGATACAATACTTAAAATTCCATCGGAAATGTTATTAAAATCGTGTACTGACCAAACTTTAATGTCTTCAAGCTTAGTTAGTCGATCAAGACATTTAATACATTCGTCATCTGAAAAACTACATTTTAACCTTCTCAAAGATTTAATTTGTGTCAATTCTTTAGCTAAGGGCAAATCAATTAATAAACCTGTTATATCTAAAGATTGAAATGTTTGAAATGGATTTGAAGCTAAAACTCTGAAAAGCTTTTTTAAGTCTTCTGCCGCATCTTTTTTGTTTGTGGTTCGGACGCCGATGTTCAGTTCTTCCAGCTGTGGCAATTGTCCCAAAATGTAAATGTTACTCAAATCATCACAAGGACAGTAAATGGTTTTAAGGGATTTTATAGCAGAGATTTCTAAAACCTCGTAACTATTTAATCCGAATAATAGAGTTTTGTCTCGAACTTGAGAGATTTCCAAATGCTGAAGAGTCTCTGGAACTTTTGATAATCCTTCAAACAGGTTTCTGAACGACCCAACAACTTGATTCTTCAAAAGAGCCGTTTTGTAATATTTGAATGATACACTTATAATAAGTTTTTGCAACTCCCAGACTTTGCAAAGTGCAGCGTACGCAGACCCTTCGTTTTCTTTTGGATTAATGATCCACTCTAGTTCATTGTTGAATTTCGTGTATACAATTTTATCAAAATCAAAACTAATTGATATTGAAGAGCTCTTGGTTGCATTTAAAATCTTAACTAACTCAGGCAACATTTTTGAATGTTTATGTTTGGATATTATTTTTAGTTCGCTGAGATCTCTATTTTGAGCCAGGTGACCAATACTTTCCGCTTCGATAAAACCACAATTTAAATCCTTCAGTGACTTTATATCGGAGATGGCTTGGATCTCTTCATCATTCATGTGTGCAGCGGTTATGTTCAAAGTGTGTAAAAGTCGGACAGGACTTTCAGCCAAACGATTAAAAAGATGCTTTAGGGAACCTTTTTTATGCACTCCTCGTATAGTGAGTACCCGAAGGTTTCTTAATTTTGCCAATGGTGCATATTCGGTAGCATCGATATCAGGTTTCATTAGGAACTGAAAAATTTGCAAATTTTGCAAAGATTTCTCATCTTTCGTGATGTCGGACAATCTGCCATATATTTCATTGTTTAATATAGACAGATTAAACAAATTTGGATTTGCTATACAGCACTCGACCAATTCTTCAACATCTATTTTGGAATGCAGTGTCAATGTCACAAGACTACTAAACTTAGATAAATTGTCCACAGTGTATCCTATGTAAAAAAATATTGATTATAATTTTAATTTTAAATTACATTGATTTAATAGTTTTACCTTTTACATCTATTTCCAAATATTTCAAAAAGCGTTTAGTTCGAAGGACATTCATAACCGTGTCAAAACAATCCAAATGGTTTTTATAATATACATCAGATCTGTATTTTAAATCAACGGCCGTCAAATAAGTTTGTTCATCAATGTTTTTTATCCAAAACATTAAAAATGAGTCCCGATCCTTTTTTGTGGAATCTTTTAATCCAATATATATTTGATCAAAATCCACAGTTAATTGCTTTCTTTTGCTATGAAATTGATTAATGTTAAGAAGTACATATAATTGTTGGTCCCAATGAGAAAACTGATTCATAGTCCATTCAAACGATACCACAAATCGTATGAGATCTGCATACTTAATAGAATACACTGTACTTTCTTTGTTTTCAATTTCACATTTGATTTTAATTTGTTTAAATATTTCAAACAAGCAGTTGGAAGAAATCGTTGAAATTGATGATTCATTCATATTTTATTTGTATTTATTCGCATTCGTTTTGTTATCCCAAATTTGGTACAAAAAGTCGTTATCAGATAATTTACTTTTCGTGCAACGCGATTTTTGGTCTATATTAGCAGTCGATAGCCAAATGAAGAATGGAAACAGCTCTCTGCAATTTTTGTTCAGAGGCTAAACACCACCCGAAAGAACCATTATCAAAGTTCTCTTAAAAAATATTTAAGAGCGTAAGAACTTTATTTATTATTACTAACTTTATCAGTTCCCCCAGTATTTTTTTGCACGTTGAGATTGCAGCGAAGCTACACATGAAGAAATTATTGGTTACATTGTTTTCTTCTTATCTAACTTTATCATATAATGATTTCTCAATATAAAAATCGCTGAAAGTATGCTATAGGCTGAAACTTTACTTATTCTTGATTACTATATATAGGACGTTAATACAAACAAAAAACTCAAACATATAGTCCGTACGCTATATCCGTTCTTAAACAGAAACTCGAGACTCAATATAGAAAACAAAATATTTTTGTTTAGGTCAATTTTCCAAGCAGTAACTTTTTACGGTGCTCCAGTATGGTCAGATATAGCCAAATGTCACATTAGCCAATTGCAAATCAGCCAGAATAAAGTCTTGAAGCTCATCTTAAATCTCCCGTGGCATCATGCTACGATTGACGTACATTGTCGAGCCAATGCTGAATTGGTAGATTCTAGATTATTGCGACTAACGCAAAATTTCAAAACCAAGTGTCATGATTCAACATATACGCATATAAACAATCTGGCATAGCCATTTAGGTGTAGTCTTTGTCGTATTCTTAGTGTCTTTTTTCCCCTAATAGTTATGTCATCGCATACGCCATATGTCATGTAAATAAATATCTAAGTAGAAAAGGCCTAGTTCTTAGTCTAAACTCTTAAAATATTGTAAGATAAAATTAACAAACAAACAATCTGTATTTATAACAAAGCGTAAAATAAAATTGAATTGAATTGAATATAGGACGTTATTTTATTACAATTTGAATGATATGAAACCATAATGAGTATAAAGTATATATAGTATATATTATGAGTATAAAGAAACTTCAAAACTATTAAATTGAATTAATTGAATTAAGAAATAAATAAATTTTATTTTGTCATATATAGATTAAATAATTTTGGATTTAACTCGATTATTACTTTAGCTTATGTTTTGGAATGTAATAACAGAACATATGGCGAAAATATGGTCGCTTTTTGGCAATGTAGCTTATAAGCATATATTATGAGGTGAAATCCATATAGTCACATAATGGATTGAGGGGTAAACTTAAGTGAATCACCACCAATAAATATCACTAAACAAGAATGTTTATGATTGGTGACTTAAAGAATTTGTATTATGCCAAGTCGATGACATTTTTTGAATTATTTATTTGGCCAAACTATATTCTACAACATTATTTTATTTTCTATAGGGACCTTTACTAGTCGTTCACCCACGCAATGGCTAAATTTATTACCATGTATTTCTCTTTTCCATTTTTTTTTTCTTTTGTTGTTTCCTCATTTTTTTCTCTTGCATATAAATCTTGGTTTAGCCGGGCTGTTCTTTTAGCCGTTGGCCAAGCGGTTTGCATTTCTTTTTATACCCTGTACCCATAGGGTAAAAGGGTATATTAAAGTCGCTAAAATGTATGTAACAGGCAGAAGGAAGCGTTTTCGACCCCATAAAGTATATATATTCTTGATCAGCATCACCAGCCGAGTCGATTGAGACATGTCCGTCTGTCCGTCCGTCTGTCCGTCTGTCCGTATGAGCCACGCGATCTCAGAGACTATAAGAGCTAGAGCTACCAAATTTGGTGTGAACATCCGTCTAGTGTCTACACAGGTCAAGTTTGTTTCTAATTTTAGCCACGCCCACTTCCGCCCCCGCAATTTAAAAAAAACGATAACTAGGGCTGCTTTCAAGATATCGTATTCTTACTTGGTACACTTAATTATATACCCAAACTGGACCAGCTGAGCAAATTTTGTTGAAATCGGACAATAAACATCGGAGATATGCCTATATCCGTTTTGTACTGAAATGCCAAGGCGGCATTGGCAGATAAGAAAGAGCGAGATAGCATGCGCTCGCTGCTGCTGCATGTAAAAGAGAACTTTGTTTTGAATTGATTGCGATTTTGAGGTTGTTCGATCATTTGTCTAGTGACTACGCAGATCAAGAAAGTTTAAAATTTTGGCCACGCCCACTTCCGCCCTCGCAATTCAGAAAAATCGAATTATTAGAGCAGTTTTTGAGGAATCACATTCTTATTTGGCACACCTAATAATGTGGCTAATATGCATCATCTGACCAATTTCAATCGAAATCGGACAATGAATATCGGAGAAATACGAATGTGCATTTTGAACTGAATTGCCAAGGCGACACTAGCTGGAAAGAGTGAGCGAGATAGCATGCGTTCGCTGTTGCGGCATGTTAAAGAAATTTTTTTATGAAATTAATCGCTATTTCGAGGGTGTTTGACTTTATTTAATATAATAACTAGTAGGTACAGGGTATACTCAATGTCGGCAGGGACGACTTGCTTGCTTCATTTATATCGCTCTTTACGTTTAGTTTCTTCTTTGCCATACTATATGTATGCATATTCCTTTTCTTTTGGTTATTCCTTTTTTTTTTTTTTTGTGCCGTTCTTGTTGGCATGTTTTGCTTTTGTGGTTTTAATTCTATTTTCACTATAAATTGTTTCGGTACGCTAACATTTTACAACGCGGCTGCTGTCCGTATCCTGTTCGTGTCTCTGTCTTGCCATTTGGTTTTGCCTTTGCTGTTGCCATTGCCTTTTGCCTGGCATGCAACTAATTACATTTGCATATCTATGGTAAAAAAAAAAAACGTAGCTGATATTTCTAGCTTCTAGGCTCTATCAAACAATAAGAAAATAAAAACCTACAACAAAAACAAGAGAAATATCAAAACTTTAGTCGCTTGTCGCAATCGTTATAATTATAAACTTTTTTTTTTACGCATTTTGCTTTATGAGAAAATAATGCAACAAAAACCAAAAACTTTAACTACAAAACCCAAAAGCAATTAGGAATGGACTTGTCCACTTGTAGTTGATGGAAAACTCCATTTAAATCCTTGCTGTTATCCTCTATTTCCGCTTCAACTAGATCTGCATCTGTGGCTGTCATTTTACTGACACGCCCACATGCACGAGTGCCCCTTGCTGTATCTGCAACTGCAACTTCTGACTGCGCTTGAGCATTTTGTTAATTAGTCTATAATTAATAAAAACTCAGCAAAAGAGATTGAAGTTCTGTTCTAAATAGTTCTCCCTTTGATTGCTTTGTTTTGTATTTGTGAGAGTGTTTTTTTTTTTTTTTCAATTAAATTCATGCCATTTGCCAGGATTTTCCTTTCAGCTGCCGCTCATCGTTGAAAAACTAAAGTGGCCAAGCTATGCTTATAATTTTTATATAGTTAATTGATTTCTCAAGGATCTAACGATAGAGAATAATAAATGAAAATAGATAGAAAAGCATATCCTTTAAATGTGCTTGAATATTCATGGGAATATTTTAAAGACCAATTGAAAAGTGTAAAAATAAATTAGTCCATAAAATTAAAATATTAAGAATTCGATTAGATTTTAAATAGTTTTATATAAAAACTTTGTATACTTAAATGAAGAATATTCTTTTCCAGTCAGTATCCTTAACTATCTATAATATGGCCCAAAGAGTTTACTATGCTAAAATTGAGTCCTTTAATAATAACCTATCATAGAATCATTTTCATTAGTCTTAAAGCCCAAATATATTGAGCCTGAAATCAAGATTCAATTAGTTTTGTCATTAATTTGGCTTCAAGGCCATGTTCCATCCCATTTCCAAGTAAATGGATTAAATGACATATGTACATATATATACATACGTATATATAGTCAAGTATATATGTATATATATGCTGGATATTTATATTTAGCATGTAATTAACATACCGTAAGCCAAACCGGAGTAACCAGCCAACCAAACGTACTAACTAACTGACTGACATATGTGCGCGGATGGCAAACAGGAAACAGGAAGTGCCACCCCCTACCCCCAGACCATCAAAAAACAAGCCCGCCAACCTTTACATCTCACCCCTCCCTGACATATGCAAGAAACAAAAAATGGGCACAAAATTAATAAAGCTAAAAGCATGCTACCAATAATGTTTATAAATTTAATTATGTAAATGTCTGGTCATAAAAAAAAGAGACAAAAAAAATGTTAATAGATGTCAAACACAAATTGAAATGCGAGCGAAACGGGCCAAATATTTCGAATAAATGTATATATGTATATACATACACACATACATACAAGACATATATTATATATAGGTATTTGTATCCATACTTACATATGTACATATGTATACATTTTTTCAAAATAAAGCCCGTTCTGTTATACTCCAGTATCTGTTCCTGTCAGCTAGATAAGAAATGTCGGTTAAAAAAGAAAAAAAAAAAAACACCCAGACAAAGTCAGAGTTGGAAAAAAAAAATTGTTCGAGATTCGCCATATGAAATTAATTAAATTTTTTGACTTGTCAGTTGTTTTTGTTGTCCTGTTTAATGTCCTTTACTTTATGGTCCTCACCTTCATTCATATATATTTACATACGTAGCTACATATGTACGTATATAAATGCAGTACATTGGCATTTGGGCTCTTTGTTCAACGTAGCTCATTCTTATGTGTACCCTGTAAACGTTGCTCTTATTGTTGCTTAATGATATATGAAAATAAAGTTAAAATATAAACTGTTATCAATAGGCTTCCTTTGCAACTTTTTTAAAATTAGTGAAATTGTATGAAAATAGTTTTAACTATTTTTAATAATATTTATAACTTTGGCTTTTTCTTAAAAGAATACGTGAAATTATAATAGATAACAAACAAAAATAAAGCACAGAAATATGAAGAATATTCCTCAGAAAGTCAACTTTCTTCAAAATAGTATTTAAAAAATCGAAAGCTTTTCCTTTTGTTAGAGGATAACTCAAAGTCGACTCTGCAATTGGTTCACACGATATTTGAAATATGTTCTCTGAATTTTTTGTGCACTTCCGTTTGTTTATTAGTTTTTTTTTTTTTTGTACTTCAGTTCCGGCATTTAATTGTATGTGAAAATCAGGAATTTGAGTTATAATTCTTTACTTTTTTCTTTGGGGTTTTGAAATAAATTTTTCTGTGTTGTTTTACTATTTCGTTGTCATGTTACTGTCTTCATTTAACTTGCAGTGGTTAATTAAAACAACAAATAAAAGTCAGCCATGGAAACAGCATAGGCATGAAAATGGAAAAGGAGAAAGGGAGAAAAATAAAAATGAAAGAAGAGATGTGAAAAATGGCTACAAATTTGCTGGTCAGTCGAGAGATAAAACATTTGTGTTTAAAAATAAATTAATGAAACACGAGAGAAAGAGACAGTAAATTGTGCAAATTAGACTAAATGTAAAGAAATCGATAATTGTTTTTCAATTGAAAAAGTATAAATTATAAAAATTGTATGTAGAATTTAATTTTTTAATTTTCGAACATTAAAAAATTCAAAGTTCCTCAACTGAAAATGCTTATTATATGAAAGTAGAAGAAAATATTCTATATAATCCGATATAACAGATAAAAATATAAATATTATAAAATATTTTAAAAATTGTATGTGTATATTGTAAGGGTATACAATTTAATAATACTTTTATTAGGCTCTGTTTTTTCTTCTCTCATTTCGTTTGGCATTTCATATTATTTACTCGTGAAGTTTTTGATAGACTATTTTGCTTACTGGGGGGCGGCTGGCCTTTAATTGAGACCAAGAGTCGTAAAAGCGCCGCAAAGCACACTACACGTATAATATTATCCTTTTCCCTTTGGCTTTTTATTTTTTTTTGTTTTTGGTTTCTCTTTTTGTTGTTTTGTTTATTTGTTTTTATTGTTTGAGGGGCACTGTAAGAGCGCGTTCATGTATAAATAATTTGAAATTAATTACATGTAACATGATGTTATTCTCTCTCTCTCTCTTATTCTCTATCTCAGTCTCTATCTATCTGTTTCTTGCTCGCACTCTCTATCTATCTCTCTTGTATATTATGGTACTCTGTTTGCCTGTCATGTTGTTGTCTTTTTATTATACTTATTTTTATTTTGCAAAAAGGTGGTCAATTGGCTGACTGGGTGAGGTCGGAATCGGCATTGGTAGATGTCGGCGATGTAGATGAAAGGCTATGGCAAAGGGTGAAAGAGGGAAAGAGGAGACTGTAGGTTTGAGTTGAAGTTATAAAATATATACGACGATGCGAGGACGACTGCTGCACAGATTTATGGCACGCAATTAACAATGCCGGCCATTAAGCTTGGCTACAACTACCACTACAATTGCAATTCCTGTACATATGAGTGTACAACATTTTATAGCATACTTTTATGGGCAACAAACAGACTTTTATTCACATTCACACACACGGGGGCTTAAATGTTTTTGAATTTAAACTTATAATTAAAAAACTTTGCACTTCTCTTACTGCCTGTTGGATGGCCCTATGGCCCATTCTCCACCATGTTGCACATTGTTAGCCATTTAATTGGCTCTTTGTTACAGTTGTTGCTCATAACCAGCTGCCATCTCTTTACCCATCTCTTGTTCACTGTCTCACTCTTTCCCTTATCACTATTAAATTTGGCTCATAAAATGCATTTTATTTTTGGAAATGCAATTTCAATTCATTGCAACATTAAATCCTTCATATGTAAATCTCATGTTAAACATAAAACATACAACGACTAGCATAAAGTTTCATAATTACATTTCATTATGAACGTTGAACACCTCTCCATATAAGTAATTGAGTGGACTCTGTGCACACACACACACACACACACTGACTCGGGCAGACAAACGCAAAATAAATCGGTTGTTCGGCATTCCCCATTCGGCATATACCCACATATATTATTTATTACAAATATGCTCATAAAATGCACAGTTTCCATGAATTCAGATGAAAAAGTACATAAATGGCCATGGCTACATACTACACTTGCATACATACATATGTACATGTTTACCTACCTTTGTTTTGTTCTTTGACATATGTGATAACTGTTACCAATGTCAACCACCGCAATCGTTACTAAGTGCCATTGGCATTTAAATTTTTTTACTATGATAAAAAAAGGTTATAACTTATATCGATAAACTATTGCAATATTTTGAAGAAATTTTTGAAAACTTAATGATCTTATCAATATTAATATGTGGCAATAATTATTTAACTATTATTTAATTTATAGGAATTTTATCTACAATTTGTGGTAACAAATAAAGTATAAATAATAATCAAAGTGTATAATAAAAGTTTATTTATGTACATATATTCCCCTTATTAATTTTTTCAAATGCTTCGTAGTTGCGATTTTTATTAAACATAACAAACTTTTAATAGAACTAGTATTGAGTTTAATGATAACTTGACAACTCTTGACAGTTAAATTAAAATGTCTGCTTACAAATCCTTGACTACCAACAGTAACTTGTTCTACCGAACATTTCCTTTTCGGTTTTGTTTGGCATCTGTTCGAATTATTTCCAAATTTATTCAACTATATGTGTTTGCAACAAAAGAAAATCTAAACTGGTTAAAATATAATATAGAACTTATAATTGTATTATAATTTTTTTTTCCTTTTTTTTGTCATAATATTTGAAGTAAGTCTTTAGTTGGCTAATCCAACGCATACCCTACCGAATTGTGAGTACATTTATGAAACCACATATTGACTACTTTATACCCATTGGACATTAAAATTCCCCATACAATAAATGGGCCCCTGTACCCCCAAGCATTCCCTTTTCCATCGTTTCACATTACTCCTCTGATGGAGCAATGTGTGAAAGGTAGGTAAAGGCAGGCAGACAGTTTCTTTTGTGTGTATGATGGGCCTGTTCAGTATGGATATGCTGAGGTCGCAAAGTATTTATTTGTTAACTGGTTTAATGACGCCTTTGTGTACTTGCCACGCCCATGGAGCTCATAAAATGTCTGTGCGTGTCGTTGTGCGACTGCCATGTATGTGGATGTGGGTAAATCATAGCATTTTGGCTTTAACCGTTAAACTGAACTGAGCATCAGCATTAACTGCTGGCCGGATGCGTGAATGGCCATGCCTCCCCTTCCTGTAATGCTTTGCGCAGCAGGTAGGACTCGCTAGCTGGAACCAGAGAGTTGGATTCAGAGTTGGCAACAGCTGCGTTCCAATAAGCACATAATTGAATTCTGATCATAAATTTGCATTATGGCCACAACGCGAGCTTCTGGCGGCTTTTGGTTTTGGTTTCGGTCTTATTTCGGTGCTGTTTCATTTTTCCATATTTTGTTTTTTTTTATTCTTTTTTTTTTTACTTCTCCCAAAGCACATGGCTTATGTTATAATTTTACCCAAAACGCACATTTTGCAATTGAGGTCAGAGGACGAGTCTTGCAGACCGGCTAAAAGGTCAGAGTGAGAACGAGATAGTCGTAAAAACGTGCTCTTTCTAAATAAACAATAACAACAACAATATTATAAATGAAATTATGAAAAATTAAAGATTTGAAACATACAAAAATTTCGTTTCTAAGAATATTGGAATGGTTTTCAAATAACAGTAAAAATAATGTTGCAAAACTCAAAGATGATTTTTTGAAAAAATTCAAAATAAACATATTAATTTATGCCAATATTAAAAAACCGAAGTCAACATTTTCAAGACAAATTTCTACTTGTATGGTTGTAATTCAAAACTTGCAACATTAAACCTGCAAATTTTTATGAATTTTATGTTAACAATTTGAATTTTTAATTTAATGTCTCTTTACGACTTTTAACAGATTTTCAAACTTAAAAGCGATATTATAAAATTTGACCACTTTTTCTTTATGAATTAAAGAAATTTAAAATATTTTGTTTACCGATAACTGAAGTTTTACAAAATGAATTTATATTAGAAAAAAAAAATGATTTTTTTTGCATTTCTTTTTCTTTAGTGATCTAAAAACTTTCATCTATATACATGGCATAAAGCAAAGTCGCTTCCTGCGTCTGTCTGTATGTATGTATGCTTAGATCTTTAAAATTACACAACGGATTTGAATGCGGTTTTTTTTTAATAGATTGAGTGATTCAAGAGGAAGGTTTTTGTGTACAATAACATGCTTAATAAATTAGAGAACCATTGATAATTTCAAGATTTCTAATGCGAAGTCGTAAACACATTTTTTAAATATTTTGAGAACCGTAGTATTTAAGGTATTTAAGTTCAAAAAAGTATTTTTGGTTGTTGAGTTTATTATTTTGGTTTTGTACAGAAATAATAAAATCATGTCTGGAAGACGTCGTCATTCGGACATAGGTCGTAGTACAGTGAATGCCAGAAGAACACGTTCAGCAAGAGATGAAGAAACGTCAGCGGAACGTGATGCTCGCATCAGCCAGCTTCGGAATAGAAATAGAGCTGAGAGAGAGAGAAAGAGAATCCTCCGTAGAGCGTGAAGCTCGCCGTAGCCAGGATCGAGATAGACATATAGTTCAGAGAGCCAGAGAATTATCTCTAGAGCGTGAGGCTCGCCTCATCCAGGATCTGCGATAGAGAGTGTTCCAGCAAGTACTCCCGACTTTAATGTCGTAATCCATGCAAATAAAGTTCCTGTCGGAGAACACAGAGGACAATATAATGCGACTTCCACGAGTGAAGTAGCAGTGCGTGCGAAGCCGCGGGCAAAAAGCTAGTTTTGAATAAAACTTTTTCACAATGTTCATGAAATTATGTATGTTTACAAGTTTTAAAAGAAAGGTCCTTTTTATTACTCCAATATTAAAATTGTTTTAAATCTAAATTTAGTATTTAGAATCGTGTACCAACCAAACCAACTTTTGTTTAAATTTATCGATTTAAAACTCGTGAAAATATTTTCAATACACTTAACAGCCATGCCATATAGATCATAACCCAATTATTGGCTATAATGCCGAACGAACACTCCCTATTTCCTCCCTCTCCTCCAGCACTTTGAAACAAAAGATGGCAAACTAGGCAAAGCCAGACAAGCTACAACAACAAACAAAACAATAAAAAAAAAGAGAAAAAAAGAGGATGGTACAAAACAAACGGCGAAATTAATAAATAAATTAATAAATTACAAATAATTTATCACGACACACACGCGTATTGGCAGTCGCCTAACCAACAAACAGACTTTCGATGTTCCTCTGCCTCCGTTTTGGCCTCCTACAACTCTCCCTCTCTCTCTATCTCTCTCTTTCTCTCTCTTCCATCTCCGCTGTCTAAATAAGTCTATTAGAGAAATGAAAATAAATTGCGTGCTTTCAGGCGCCTGCCAGTTGCCAGAGCCGAGACCATCGATTGCCAACATGCCAACTTGGACAGACAGCGTCAAAACAGCAGCAAACAACAACAACAACAATAACAACGAATGAACAAACGAAAGCCAAATTCAATTATAAATGCGTGTAGCCCAGGCATTGTCTATAAGTCTATATGTCTGTCCTGCATGTATGTGTGTGTGTGTATCTGTATGTGTGTACTAAGTGTAAGTGATTAATTTTTGACAGGCGCATTTGTTGTGCGGTATTGAAAACAATCAATGCGAAAATCTATGACACACCTCCCTTATGGACTAACTAACATTGCCCAGTGGCGACCTCTTGGGACCTTTGGGCAACATGTTTTTGATGTGAAAAAAAAAAAATGAAACACAAAAACGTAAATAACCAATTAAAGAAATATATTTACTGGAAATATGTTTTCCTTAGCAAGACATTTAACCTGTTCAATGTTTTTCCTACATTGTGTAACAAAAAAACCAACAAAATAAACCTCAAGGGGCATTTCATATTTAAATGAATGGAATTGAAATTTAAAAACAACTTAATTAATATGCCAGTAAATAAATAGTAAATAAACAGTCAATAAAGAAAATAATAGTAAATAAATAAAACAAAGTAAAATGTAAACATTTATTTTTATGTATGCAACTTGGCTTGAATATTTATCGTGTTTGTTTAGTTTTTCGTTGAAAAAAAATTATATTTTCTGAGAATAACTATAAGAAATCTCTATATAGTCCATCAATATGTTTTAAAGCCTTAAAATATTTTAAAATTAGTTTGTGGCATTTAAATGGGCCATATTTGTTTATACTCTGATTTTAATTAGATTTTCTGTCTAATTAAACTTTGCCATTAAAGAAGACTAAAGTCATCTATAGACTTGATCTTTTATATCATTTATATGTGGTAGGTAATCGAACATTAAGTAACAATTTATATAAATTCTAATGCTTTATTGAATAATCAACAAAAATCTTGCAGACTTTTCTTTTCGTTTTTCAGATCAAAAAATATTTTTATCCTATGTTGCTTGTACAAATTGAATTAGTTAATTTTTCATGAAGAGAATATAATATCGTGCGATTTCTATATTAGCTTTCTGGCATTTAGCTTTAACTCTCATTTCTATGTTCTATTTATCAAGGGTCATTAATGGAACGGGGAATGCGTAGAACAAGCATATGGAGGTGTTTATAGCTCACACCGTTCTAAATATATCCACACATTATATTATTTTAGTATTTTTTTATTGCATACCAGTTGGCGTTTAATGGTCAACTGGCATGCAAGACGGCAGTTGGCATAGGGTGAAAAGAAAAGTGGAAATCTTGTCAACTTGTGTTGACAATACAAATGGATTTCCAATGATTTATTATTGCATTAAAACGCATTAGGGAAAGAGCTAGGTCCAGCTAGTCCAGAAGGGTGGCAAGTGAAACTGTGAAAGGGAGAAGCAGACTTCTTCTGCATTCCTTCTAGGCATTTGTCCGTCTGCCGTTGGCATTTCTCTTCTTTCTCCATCTCTCTCTCTATCTCTCTATCTTTTCTTCCTCTGCTCAGTCAGTGGAAATGCATAAAAATGAGCCATAAGTTTAAAAATTTATAAAATGCGCCAGCGCATAACTTTGGGCCCAAGTAACAGTAAAGTAAAATGGTTCAAAAAAAAAAAAGAAAAGTAAGAAACAAAAAAAAAAAAGAGGCAGTGGGCGTGGTCATGGCCATTTGCAATGTTTCTACGTTTCCTTCGTGGCATAGAAGGTGGACAAATGTTGAGGATGAGAAAATGGAGGATTATCAAATGTCTACGAAAAGAAAAATTAAATTAAATTGTAGAAAGCGAGAGGAGCAAGCAGAGGGAGCTATGGTTAGAAATAGAGTAGGGATAGCATGAGCTTTATATATGTGTATGTATGTCTTTCTCTATGTATGTATGTTGAGAATAGACTTCGACATCCCCTAGCCTGGACATAGAAATTGAAACTTCTTGGCACACTTCACGACCATCCTACGCCAGGAGCTACTGCAGCATCCATCCAAACAGCAGTGGCATCAGCAGCCGCGCCTCAACATCGTAATGCAAACTTAATAAGATGTACGCTGTGCATGTCGTCTGTCAGTGGATACACATGCAACTATCTCAGACTCCACTGACAGTTAGACAAACAGACAAGCCATCCAACTCCTCCGTCAGTTTGTCAGACGATGTAGAACGACGAAGCACATAGGACGAAGGACAGCGACGCAAAGGACGACATGGCATCTCATACCACTAACTCCCTCTTTCTCTCTCTCTCTCTCTCTGCTTCTCCTTCGGACATCGGTAGCATGGCAGTTTTATAGTAAAAATCAGCAAATGGTTGGCAAGGTTTTTCCTCATTTCACCTTTCCCTAACTCCACCCCTCTCCCCCTATATATGTATGTATATAACTGTAATCAGTAAACATTTTTATATATCAAGCTAAGGGAAAACTACTGAAGTGCATTTTGTATTAGATCTGACATGGGTTTTCAAGTATAAAGTATAATTCTAACCAGAAATAAAAATGCATTTAAAAAAAAAAAAGAGACTCAAAATTAGAAATATTTGAATGCTTTTTAAGTGAGTTTTTGATTAACTACTTAAAATCTTTTCGAAACTTTACATAGAAGTTGAAATCATGTACAATTCGAATCAAATATAAAAATATTCAAGAATGGTTATGAGCTTAAACTTCTCTTTAATAATTATTTAGATTGAAATGTAGTTTTTCTAATTTATGTCCTTATCTAATTAACTCAATCAATTATATTAATCAGTTTATCGAATCTTTATTTATATGTTATAACAACTGATATTTATTGTAAACACTCGAGCTCCCTTTAATGATTTTTTCCGTACTAGTATTTAAGTGCACAGTCATATCAAATTTTATGATAGTATTTCTTTATTTTTTCTATTAACTTATTCTTTCCTGTTGTAGCCCATTCAATTGGAGTGCCTTCCATGCTCCAAACTCTCTAATTTAACTACCATCATTGCTGACTACTTAAGGCATCTACTTATCATGCTCAAGACCTGCTCTTACTAGTAGTGGCATTTCTCTAGCCTTGGTGCATGTGAAGCTCCTTTTGTGGGAGGACTTATCTATGGGTGTGTGTCTGTGTGTGTGTTCTTATGGAGAAGCAACAGCAATTAGGCAAACGTTGTCCCCTTCATTACATAGATCAATGGGCTGCTTGATATCACTTATAGACCACACATGCTTGAGATGTGACAGACTTCAGAATTCAAGGAAGTGTTGACTGGCCACAAAATTTGCCATAGTCTGATGGATAAAACTTTTGTCATATCCTACTCCATCATGGTTACTATACTTCTTCTTTCTTTTTTTTTTTTTTTTTTATTTTCTTTTTGTTGTAGCCGTTGGCATTTGCGGCATTATTGTTTGGCATTGTCTAACATCTTCAGCAAGTTGCCTTTTTTCCGGTCTTGCCACTAAAAAACGGTTATTTACTCTGTCTCTGTAGGAAGAGCTGCCTTAGGCACACTTCTCACTCTGTCCCAGTCTCTAGCTTGAGTTTCCTCTTTCTTTCCCTTTCTCTCTGTATGTGTGTGTGTGTGTGTGTGTCTACTTAACACAATAAACACTCAATTTTCGAGCATGTTTTGTTTGAGGATTTTCCTTCCAACTATATATATACATATATATATATCGCCTCCTTCCTTTTGCCTTTTTCTTCCACTCTCTTGTATCGTCCTGGGCCCTCCTCTGTGGGATATTGGCATCAGTTCGGGCGGAGCGGCTTTATTTTTAAAACTTTGCTTAGGAAACCAACAACCAACCGTGTTTGCTTAGGTGAAAAAAAAACTTCTTCAGGCCTACTTTAAATACATTTGACAATTGTTGACTGCTGGTGTTTTTGATTTGTTTTCAATTGCCTGCTATCCAACAGCTAAAACCAAAGGAAACGAAACACGAGAAACTTTTTATTTGAGTATAATCTTAAATAACTTGACACAAAGTTTGATTTGGTTTAAATTGCTTGACATTGGTTATTTCTTTTTTTGTTTTTTGGTTTCTGTTGAAGAAATTTACATTTTAAATATATATATATATTAAATATTTAAATTCATTTCATTTGACTTCAATTTAAAATTTTTTAGAATACCAATTGTCTCTTTTTTCCAAGTTTTTTGTCATTATATTATTATAAATTATTTTCATGTATTTTGAACTTACAATTTGAAACTATTAGCAATTCCTTAACTAATTAGTTCCAAAAGGACATCCGTTTTAAATATCATTGCTACCATTCACTGATAATAAATATATTTTAATTGCATCATAAAGTTTTATAATTTAAACAAGAAACATTTTATTTTTTAATAATTCCTTTTCAGTTTTTGTAATCTCCCCATTGAAATCAATTTAGTTAGATACCTAGTACGGCTGACTAGTTAAAACACTTCATTGGTGTCCTGCTCCAAGTCGAATGCCTTGCGTCTTGCCCAACTCCCTTTTTTGCCTGTTTAGTTGAACAGTTCATTCCTTTGAGAGCTTCTGGCCACAGAACACTTCTTATCAATCTTAAAAATGCATGAATAATTAAAATATGCAAATTTGTTTCTGGCCAGTCCAGTACAGACCATCGTCATCATCAACGCCGATAGTGACTTTAAAAAGTCGCAAAAAGTTAACAAGTCCTTGCTTAAAGCTTTCGCTTTTGGCCACAACTCCACACCCTATCATCCCCACTCCCCTTCCCGTTCTCTAGATTTCTTTGAATGTGTTTGCCATGGCAACACCTACGCAGGAAAATAAAACATAAAAATGAATATCTTTCCCTTACTTCACTCTACATCAACACAATTTTTCTTTGACTATAGACTATAGAGAGAGGGAGAGAGAGTAGGTTGGGTGGAATGTGTGAAAAAAGAAAAACGCGGCGTGAAAATGTTACCTTTGAAAGTGACACAATAAGGTAAACACCTGCTTCTTTCTTTTACTTGGTCTTCCAGCCTCTTGTTCTTGGTTTTTGTGCATGTATCGTGCGCCGCCGCCCCCATTTGAGCCGGGCGGGGGTCAGTGGCATCTAAAAAAGGGCAGACTACATGCAAATAAAGCGAGCCTTTTGTATCAAAGTCGGTTTTGTGCCAGCTAATGATGTTTATCGTTGCGTTCGAGAGGTAAGAAAATTGTTTGCCAGCCACAGTAAAAACATACACACATTTGCCCAACATCTCCAGCTGGGTTTTCTTTGGCTTTTATTAGCTAATTCATTAAAAGCTGTCACAGAACTCAACAAGAGTCCTTTGCTGGAGGAGTATGGTTGGTTGGTTGGTTGGTTGGTTGGTTGGTTGGTTGGTAGTTAGATAGATAGATAGGTAGGTACAACACATTGGTTGCATAGCATCGTCTGGCCCTATGGTCCTCTCTCTCTGTCCGTGCATTGTTCACACATTTAGCAGTGTGAACAATTTTCACAACTCCCCAATGCCGCCAGACAGTCAGCTTAATTGAAATGCATGAAAAGCCACATGAATTTGGCAGTCAACGACAGAGGCAGTCTCCCTTTCACGACCATCAATGAGGGTACCTCACACTTCGCCCCTTCCCTACCCCAAACTGCTGTCCTTATAATAAATGCACCAACACTCTCATCTAGCCGTAACGCACTGTCGCCACGCCTGAAAGGCAACGATGCGTTAGTTAGTAAAACTCTGTTCCAAACTATACTCGAAAAATACAAAAATAAATGAAGTGTTGAGCTTCCAACAGCAGCAGCAGCACCATCACATTCCATTTTTAGCCTTTAAAGCAGCATAGTTGTCGATTTTAGAAAGTCATACAAAAAAAAAAAAGTCTGATAATTTTATAGTCTTTGTATACATACACACACTCTAGACAATTCCTGCTGTCAGTGTGTGTGGTGTGTCTCAGTTTATGCAGAGTGCAATCGAAACCATTGTTTTCCAGTTTTG
This sequence comes from Drosophila austrosaltans, assembly GCA_035045865.1. Lineage (NCBI taxonomy): Eukaryota > Metazoa > Arthropoda > Insecta > Diptera > Drosophilidae > Drosophila > Drosophila austrosaltans. Next base: position 3,947,479 of record JAWNOQ010000083.1, read on the forward strand.
TTTTTTTAAACATTTAACTTCTACGAAACATTTTGTATATTGTTATTGCCGTTATTACAAAGAATAAGTAGAATCGAATTTAGAATATGAAATTTCAGCGTATTGAATATTAGTTTAAATATTTTTTTCATCGACAAGAAAGTGGCCAATTTATAATACTAAAAAATTAAAAATAATAATAATTGCAAAGAGCTTATTTATTTTTATTTTTTTAAATTTGACAATTAAGTTTGAATTCAAAAGCACTTCAAAATGAAATACTTTTATCGGAGGCCCATAAAATTTTTTTTAAATTGTTTATAAAGCTCATGGTAAATCAAAATTATAATGCTTGACTCAATGTGAATTTAAAATAAAACTTTTAAATCTATTAGCTAACAAATGGAAGTTGCTTAAATTTACTTTACTCTATATTGAGTAACGAAATATAAAATGAAAAAGCATTGCGAATGTTCAACATTTGCACAACAAACTTATTCTACACCTAAGGAACTTCAAAATAATCGAATGCAAGAACCTTTTTCTAAATTTTGACTATTGATTGAATGACTATAATCTATGCAGTTGTATTTGCTTATAAACAAGTTTCTTACTGAAATTTTTCGAATTGTAGCAAAACTTTTTTTATAAAGCAAAACAATTCTTTCTCTTTCTCATTGCAAAGAAAATGTCGTATCATAATTTCTGAGTTTTGGCTTTTATCTTTATGTAACAATTCTATGCTGGGGCACATACTCATAACACACTGGTACGCTAAGAAAACTGTATGCACTTTTGAGCATTGTTTAATAAAAATGTTGCAGTTTTTATTTGTTAATTTTGACACAGTTTTCATTTCATTTCATTACCCCCTTCAACTACACCTCTCTCTATCTTTCTGTGGCAATCTCTCTCTTTCTGCCTTTCATACGTGTGCAACTCAGTTGGCTTTGCTGTGTGGCATTGCAATAATAAATAAAGCTCCAAAATACCCTCGGCACAACACAGGGGGCCAAAAGACAAAAATGACTGAAAAATGGCAAACAGACAAAAATGGACAAAGGATGCAAATGGATGACGAGATGATGATGGCAACGTCAAATGTCAACATCAACCCTGATGCGGTTGGTTCTCTGCCTATCCTTGTTGTTGTGGTTGTTGTTGTTATTTTTATTGTAGTTTTGCATATGTATGGATTATATATGTATGTATGTATGTACATACTTCCCCCTTTTTATGGTTGTATATACGTATGTATGTGTAATAATGAATCCCACACATACATGGTTGCCACATTTTTGTGTCTCTGTTAAATTTTAATTTCACGCTGAAAAACACAGAAACACAAGGATCAGGCAACTAAGTGACTGAAGAAGACAGCAAACGGTATGCGGTATAAGGAAACAATATGGTCTAAAAGAAAGCAGAGAGAAGACAATTTAGTTTGGGGAAAGTGGTGTAATTCAAGACAATTTTTAACTGGGAAAAGACTCTCAAATTTACAATTTGATAATTATAAATATTAAAGTTACTATAGTAACGAGAATTGTCACAAAAGTGTTACTCTCATTCTCATACAGGAAGAATTAAGTAAAGAGTTTTGCTATTTTTAAATTGAAACAATTTTTGTTAAAGGGTTTCTCTGCAATGTAAAAGCCATTAAAATTAGACTCTAGCAACAGAAAAAATGTAGACCATAAACAGTTGTTACTGCCGATTTGTGGGTGCGACGACAACAGCATCCGCCAGATGTGCAATTGTACCAGCTGCCACAGGAGTCTCAGCTGGAGACTTACCCCAACATTCTACTAGCACTAGCGGCAATTGCCGCTGACTGCTGGATTTAATTGGAAAATGTAAATGAGCTTTGTTCATTTGAAAGATGCAGTTGTGGGATGGCAGCCACTTGATGCCAACCAGTGCAAAAATTTCTTTAAGCTTGCCACACGCACAAACACACACACACACACATACGAGGCAAAAACAAAAAAAAAACAAAATAAAACGAGAACAACGAAATGGAATTCCCTTAAAGCTGTCAACAAAAGAAATGTCACAAAGAGTATAACGAAGAAAAGGGGGAGGGGATGGTATATGTTGACCCCGTGTGTATGTGTGTGTGTGAGTGTATATGGGCGCCATTGTTTGACTTACAAAATGGCGTAGAAAACGCCAACAAAAGCAACTCTGACGATGCCGTCGTCGAGCTTTTTAAAAAACGGCAACTTCCGTTCATAAAAGCGTCATGTAAAACAATACTTTGTGTGTGTTTGAATGCGTGCAACGAGTGTTGTATATATGTATGTGTGAGTGTGTGTGTGTGTTTGTATGTGTGACGCCATATTGTTTCCCTCCAAAAAAAAAAAAAACAAAATGTAAAAAAGCAACCAAAAACTTCCACCTCATTTTACCGCTTTCTACTCCTTTACTTTTGCCCATATAACTTGTGTACCCTTTCTGAAAAATTTTTTTTTTGTTAAATCGGTCTTTCCTTCTTGTTTTGTATATTTTGCAGGCGATAAAACACCCGCAGGCTTTCCGGTTATAACCCAGGGTCCAGGCACACGCGTCATTGAAGTGGGTCACACGGTGCTCATGCAGTGCAAAGCCATCGGCAATCCCACACCAAATATATATTGGATTAAGAATCAGACAAAGGTTGATATGAGCAATCCACGTTATGCCCTCAAAGATGGTAAGTCAATTTACAATTAAATTAAATTTATTTTAAAATAATCGTATCTTAATCAAAAGTATTTAATACAAAGTAAATAATATTCATGAGTGAGTGAGCCAAAATGAATGGCTCACTGAACAGAGCCACTGAGCTTGTTCATTCAATATGGCTCAGTTTGGCTCACTAGCTCATTTTGGCTCACTAGCTCAGTTTGGCTCACTAGTTCAGTTTTCCTCACTAGTTCAGTTTGGCACACTAGCTCATTTTGGCACACTAGTTCTTATGGTTCGCTCAACTCGCGATCGCAAAGTGAACTTATAAGCTATCTACAAGTGAGCCAGTGAGCCATATGAGTGAGTTGGCTTACTTCGAAAAAAAGAACGAATGAGCCAGTTTACCTCAATGAGCTGCTTTTACCCAAGTATAGTTTGTTGATGAAAAATATTTTATATTAAATCATAGAAATTACTTATTTAGTTTAATTTTTATCTAATTCCACATTCAAAGTATCTAACAATTAATTGTTGGTTACCAGAAAAAAACCTTTACAAACATATTCAACTTTTATAATAACAAATTAAAGATTAAAGATCTTCCTCATGGCACACGGTTAAATATCGTTCGTCTGCTACCTAAAGAAAATGAAAAACGAAATATGTTCATTAAGAAACCATTTGAATGAAGACTATCACTAGTAGGCAATTAATGTAAAATTACTTACATTATATATATACCATTCGGAATATTTTAGCACGAATTTTAAAGGATTTTGTAAAATTGGATTTCTGACAATTTTTAATACCTCCAGAGCTTTATGAAAAAATGCCCATGTAACATCTTTTCCATTTGTAGGTAGGCATATTATTTCCAGTTTAGTGCAATATCTTAGAATTTCCAAAAGCTGATCCGAAATATTATCTTTAGGCGCTAAGAAAGTTATTCTCAATTCTTTCAAATTGATGAGTTGGACTAGACAATCCAAACATGAACTTTTTAAAAATCCACAATCCAAATGGGTTAATGAGCTTATTTGTGATAAAAGCAAAGACTCTTCTAGATTCAATGATACTTCATTAATAAAAAAACGTTTGAGAATTATTGGCCGTTGCTCAACTAGTTCCTTAAGAACAATTTTAAGGGTGCCAATCTGTGGTGTGAGAATTAACTCTTCAAGTTTCCCAAGTTGGCCCAAATTTTCATTAGTTTGAAGATCGAGTGTACACTTCAAAGATTTTAGAGCCGGAAGTTCTAAAATATGTTTAATATCTTTATTTTTAAAGAAAAGATGCGAATCTATAATCAATTTTCGGAAGTTTTGACGGTGATAAGGTAAATATAGTTCATTTTCCACAATATAATTTTTTTGAAGCGTGTCAATATGAAGTTTTTCCAGTTTATTAAGTGGAGACAAAAGTTCGACACTTTCTGGACGATTGATATATAATTTTTTCAACGAAGTGTGTTTTACCAGCGCGGCAATATCGTGATTATCCAGTGGATCTCCTATAATTATTAAATTCTGTAAGGTAGAATTCGAAAATAATCCAAGTTTATCAGAAAGTGTGCTCTCCTTATGTGATTTTACACAGAGTTCTTTCAGATGTGGCAACGCTGGCAAAGCGTCCTTGGTTTTCGTATTAGTAAACATACATACTAATATTTCGAGGGACTTTATAGAGGCAATTGCTTTTAACTCATCAAAAGTAATTTCATTTTTTATAGATAAAAACTTAAGAGCCGGCGAAGTTTGGTTCGAAAATCCTTGAAAAAGTCTCTTTAAGGAACCGCTTTGATGTGCTGTAATAGTTAGACTCTGAAGTGCTCTTAATTCTGCCAAAGTCTCAAGATTTAAAGAACCAGAAAATCCACACTTGAGATATTTAAGTGAAGTAATTTTGGAAATTTTCAACACTTCGTTCGAGTTTAAAATATATAAAGGGTCGTATTCATCATCGTCATCATCATCATCATCATCTTCCTCTTGGTCTTCGCAATCAATATTTGTTTCATTGTATTTCTCAATTATCAGCTGTTCAAGACTAGGATTTGACGCCAAATCACCGGCAAGCTTTTCCAAATAACCAATTTTATCGTCAGTAAGTATGTGAAGAATTTGTATATTGTTCAAGTTATCCGAACAGCCAAACTCCTTGGTATAATCAAAAATTTTAAATGAAAGATTTTGTAAAATTAACTTTCTTTGATATTTGTTGTATGTCATTCTCTTGTACAAATTTCCAATAATTACTTTTCCTTCGAAACGATTTAAGCAAAAGAGTATCTGATAGGGAATTTCGCGCTCATTCGATCCTATATCTATTAAAAGTGTTTGGGGATGTAAGACGTTTAAATTTGCTATATCAGAGAAATCGCAAATCAATTTGTCCAGCGATTTTATTTGACTTATAAGAATAGCCTCATCGAAGTCAATAAAATAACCTTGAATATGTAATACTCTCAAATTATTGTTTTTGCGTTTGGAAAGTGTTTGAAGAAGTGGGTGCAATGAATGCGTTTTGATTTCTCCTGAAATAACAAAAGTATGACAGTTTTCCAAACTTGCCAGGGGAGCGTACTCTATTGCGTCTATTTTTGTATGTAAAAGAATTCGAATTTCCATTTTCTTATTGTAATTATTGAAAGCAAGTTCCTCGTTTTGTATTTGAAAATTAAAGTTACTTGATGATAGAATATTCTTAATCACATTACAGGCAGGAGTTACGGTATATTTCAAGTTGATCATAATATTGGTTAGCCAGTGGCTGGAGAATATTTCGGAGACTGTGAATATTAATGTCTTTAAACTTTTGATTTTTAGCAATTCGTTAGTTAAAGGCAAAATTGAAAAAAGATCGAATATATGTAAATATTTTAAAGTTTGACATGGTTTCAAAGCAAGAATTCTGAAGAGCTTTTTTAATCCAATAATATCATCTTTTTTTAAATTTTTAGGCACTGTTATTGTTAGTTTCTCCAGTTGCGGCAATTCTCCCAAAACATAAATCGCACATAAATCACAAAATGGGCAATCAATAACTTTAAGAGATTTAATAGCCGCTATTTCCGAAATCTCTCTGCACCTTAATCCAGTGCTTCTCACTGTCTCATTGTACATTCCATGGACTTTCAATTCTTGAAGAGTCTGGGGCTTTTTGTTTGCAAATAATCTTAATAAATATTCAAGTGAGTTTTTTCTTAAAATTTCTAAACTACGCAAGGTAGGCATATCGTTGTAGTCAGATCTAATTGATTGAAATAAAAATGCTGCAATATCCGTCACCAAATGTGCCTTACTTTTGATGTAATAAATAGAACCCATTTCAGATTCAATATATTTATCACAGCTTGCAGCTCTTATAATTTTAAATAGCACATTTATTAAAGATAAAAAGTGATGCTCTGAGTTTATATTCAACATTTCCAGTGCACTTAATTGGGATAGGTATTTAATACAGTTCGATTTGGTAAAACCACATTCTAATGATATCAATGATTTTATTTGGGAAATAGCTTCAGTCTCTTCATTATTCATTGGTGCATCTATAATATTTAGCTGAAGAAGAATACAGTGTGGTTTCTTTGAAGCCAAATTATTTAAAAGATGTCTTAATGATCCAATTTCATGTTTGCCATTTATGGTTAAATATCTTAGGTTTACAAGTTTTGCTAAAGGTGCATATTGGGCAGCATCGATATCAAGTTTCATATGAAAATCCAGAAATTGTAAATTTTGTAAGTAATCACCTATTGTAATGTCGGACAATCTGCCATAAATTGCATTATTCTTTAGAGTAAGTTGAGTCAAATTTGGATTTGATTTACAACATTTGACCAATTCATTTGCATTTACTTTCACATCTAATTCCAGTTCCTCAAGATTTTGAAAACGTGAAAAATTCGTCAGTGTGCGACCTATTATGTAAAAATATTTATCACATTTCAATTTTAGCTATGAATTTTAATATTTACCTTGAGTATTTATTACCAATTTCTTCAAATAACGTTGACTTTGAAGTACATTCATAATACTGTCAAAAATCTCGAAATGGTTTTTATAATATATTTCAGATGTGTATTCTAATTCAGCTTCTATAATGTGCGTATTTTCATCAATATTTTTTATCCAAATCTTTAAAAATGCATCCCGTTCACTATTCGTTAAGTTCTGCAATCCTTTATATATCTCATCAAAATTAATAAGGAGATAGGTATAATTTATTTCCTTTTTAAGAAGAAAATACAAATCTTCATCCCAATAACGAAATTGCTCAAGAAACCATTTGCTTGTCGATGCAAACTGAATAAGGTCCGCATATTTTATGTTGTTTGATTCATTTTTATGTTTTCCAGTTTCACATTTCTTTTTAATTTGTTTAAATATTTCAATCAAACAGTAGGAATTTATTCTTGACATTGCTGATTCATCAATTTTGATATTTTAAACAAATTGCCATGCCACACAACGCTGCGATAACAAAGTCATAAAAAAGTGTTTACGTATTGAATTAATTCTCTACAATCCTGTTCTTCTATATCAACCGAGGGCCAATTCAAAACTGAACTTGTAGATCACAGAAATTCTATGAGAGGGAAAGATTTGCTAAAAAAATCCATAAAAAACATCAAAAGCTCAAATATATAATGGAGCTTTCAATTCTCTTTGTGTTTTATTATATTTCTTAAGAGTAACGAATTTTTAATGAGAGTAAGAGCATAACTTGCTCTTAATATTGAAGCTAATCAAATAGGTATGAAAACAACTTGAATGAACCGATATTTTAAAGAATTGCACATTAATTTTAAACGCAATAGTTTCTTAAGTCCGATGAATCTTGTGGGTCTCTTTGGATCTAAATATTAGTCATAATATATGCACATTTGATATATAAACTCAGTTGTAACTTTATTTTTAAACGATTTTTCAAAGGTTTTTGTACGTCAATTTAGAAATAAAAAGTTTTCAAATTTAAAGCTTTTGAAACTGTGATCACGCTTAGGCTTATCAAAAGATAAATGGAATAAATTAAGTACATTTTTCTCATAAATAGAAATTTCAACATACGGATATACTTTGATTTCTAATAAACTCATAAAAATCCAAGTAAAAACAACTTTTATTTTTCATATCGTAGGTAATTGTTATCTTTAAAGTTGGACTGTAACTACATATCTAATACTTTTGACAAATTATCAACTATCACATTTCACTATCATTGGCCAAAATTTGACAAATTTTTAATTTCTGACATATTGTTAGCCTTATTCTCATTTTATCATTAATTTAACCCTTCAACATATGGTCACTAAGAAAATCATTATCATCTTGAGTAGTAGCATCATCATAATCATCATTGGGTCGTGCACATTCTACTTTTTCCTTCCTTTGCTTTTGCTAAAGGAAGAGTGGAGGACTTCATTTATTAAAATTCTAGTCTCTTGTCCGTGGCATATTTTTTTTTTTGTTTTTTTTTTACCCATTTGCCATCCGACAAGGACTGCGTCGTCCGTGCTTACGCTCATTTGAATTTCTTAGGAGTTTACTTACGCTTCGTAGAATTTTGTGTCACAAGTTTTTCGGCGCTTAGTTAACGTTTGACTTTTGCCAGGTGTGCGCGCCTTCCATTGAAGATGACGACGACGGCGACGGCGACCCAAAACAAAGTTTGCCCTTCTTTAAGATGAACGGACCATTTTCCTAGATAGTTCTCAGATCTTATTAGTAAGTTTGTGTGTGTGTGTGTGTAAGTGTGTTTGCAGGAAAAGGTAAAAAAAACTTTGAAAATGCCAACATAATGTCAGCTGGGCCCTTTAATCAAGCGAGCAGACATTCTACTTTTACAGCTTTGCTCCATTTTATAATTATATGTTCAATGTCAGGTCGCGTCGTTAGCGCTGAACATGACAAACATCAAACTTCAAAAGCAAACCATCCTGCTGGAACAAAGACCAGCAGGAGCTTTGGTCATTGGAAGCGCAAACATTGACATTAATATTGACATTAATATGCATTAAGGAATACCTTTTAAAATGACATCAATGACAACGAAAACCCAAAACCCCAGCAGGAGTAAATGTAGAAAGTGTCATCAATGTAGATGGTCGGTGGCATAATCATGATTATATTCACTAGTTGCCATTGGTGGTGGTGATAGCCAGCCTTATTACTGTAGGACTCTCCGTCATTTCATTTGCAAGTGCCATTGACAGGAAGACAAGGTGTCGATGATGAACGGACTAAAATTTTTTGGTGACATATTCCTCGTAATCAGTCTTGTTTCTCTCATCACGAACAATTGAAACTTACTTGTTGAACATGGCAAAAATGAAAAGAAAAAAAAAGAATACATTTAAATAATTGTCATCATTTCATTTGCAATTAATTTAATGCCAAAGTGCCAACCAATAAAATATAGATTAAAATACGCTTTTGTCTGTTAGAATATCTTACCAATTGGCTAATATTAAGAGATTAATGAAAATTAATGATATTTGAATATTTTAAAGCTAAGAGCAAACAAGAGAAATTTTTAATTTACGAAAAGTCCAAGTTTAAGAGAGACAACGATAAATTTTTAAAAGATTTGCAAACGAGAGTACCAAGACGATATCCTAATTGAGAACTCATTTCACATTAAGAGAACATCCACGCTGATCTGCCTTATAATAAAGAGAACTAACAAATATATAGACATAAGTAAATTGACAAAAGATTAGATAACTTTCATATTTATGTGAGAGATTAGAATGTCATTATTATGGGTATTTCAAGTATTGATAAAAATTAACTTGTTTTTAATGCCAATTAAAACTTTGAATTATAGCAAAATTATAAATATCAATATGTCAATCGAAATCAGTAATCTAATCTTTTGATAATCTATTCATTTACTTTAATTTACTTGTTTGCTTGATTTGATATATTTACTATTTACAAACTTTTTTAAAAAGTGTAATATTTTGTTATTTCAAAACCTCGCACCTTTTGTCACCTAAAATAATGAAGATATAAATTAAGTTTCTTTATACAAAATGAAATAAAAGAACAAATAGAAGAATAAGAAAAAAACCCAACCACTGATAAGATGCAAACAAAAATATGTCATCAATGTGCCAAAAGAGAAGCAATAAAGAAGGGTTAAAAAAAAAAAATTTTTCATTCAAATATCATAAAATGCTTCAATATTGCAGTCAATTAATGTTTTCATCGTATTGATATGATGCAGTATCAATGTGTGCCATTTGCATATTAGTATGTTGATTCCAACAAGCCACACTCGACCATGTTCTCTATGCTCTACTAGCTGAAACTAGTCTTAAACTCATCGCGTTGAGTATTACAAATTAAAAACTGTTACAAAAATTTCCCCAAGGTAAAATCACTTTTTACTGTATATGGTTTCTGTGCGCTGCTGCTGTTAGTGCTCTTACAGTATTCCCTTCCATTTCTATATATATTTTTTTTTTTTTGCACCTAGAGTGGAATTGGACTAATTTAGCATAGCACGAACAAAAGTGGCCATGTCCGTTCATCGCTGTTCGGACTAGGTTGGTTTATAGAATATAGGAGTAGGAGGAAGAGTTGGTGCCGGGAATGCGGGTTAAATTAGTTTTACGTGGGCCGCAGAATAACGAAAGATGCCGCACCGTTGTTCAACCATAAACGAAACGTAAAAATATTTCCGCCAGCTAAATATCCTTTTGGGCATCCTAAATGCCCCCTCCTCTAACATCGTTCGAGCATTCTCTTTACTCTTAAAGTGCGTTTTAAATTTATGAAAATGAATTTGGAGCGCCCGAGGCGCGGTCTACTCTCTTAATTCTGGACCAGTATCTTATTCTGGCTACATTGGCAATGATGTAAAAATAAAATAGATATATATATATTTCATAATAAGTTATGCAAGTCATGTGCCGTTTTTATTCAATTAGCACTTTATGGTCCTTTATTGTGCAAGCCGCTCTGGGGCGCGTTGATTTTTCGGTTATACGGCCGCCGCCTGCTTAATTAGGGCCTAGGGGATGGTTGAAATAGCAAAGAAAGAGGTGGCTAAGAAGCACGCGGAGCCATGGCGCACCAAACGGGATACTTTTGGAGTGGAGGAGGGGCTACGTGAGTTATCAAATGAAAAATAACTCAGACCAGAAAGCAGCAGAAGCAGCAGCAACAGCATTACTCGTACTTCATCATCTTTTTCTTTTTCGACTCTGGCAATGTAATTAAATTAGAACTTTATTATTTTAATAAAAACGCCACGAGGGTCTTAAGAGACCCAAAATTCTGAATGCCATTTTCGCATTTCTTGTGCTCTCCTTTCTTTGTTGTAGTTTCTTCCAATGAAAGTTGCAATAATATAATTATGAAAAACTCTTTGACAAAGGTCCATAAAAGGGTGTATAAAAATCGTGGAGCAAACACTTTGGATTAACCAAGTGCAAAAAATTTTCTTTAGTCTAGCATTCAAAATAAAGAATATACTTAAGTTAATTTACCAGTAAACATTTATTGTAATTATACAATTTAATTTAATGCAATGAAATACTTTTAAAAATTGTATTGCTCAGTAATAGTCAGTGATAAGATAAGAGGCTCAAAAATAAATCTATAAACAAAATTTTTAATTTAAAGATTTAAAAATTTGAAAATTATTAAGTTTGACTGACTTTGATTATAGCCTTTAAAGATTTTTATCATGAATTTTTTGTTGTAAGCCACTCAAAATTTAATTTAACAATCCGGGTTCGAATCCCAGGCTAGTGTATGGATGTAGTTTTTCGTCTAAGCCGAAGGCCTTAGTTGCCAGTGCTTGTAAAATATAGTAAGGTTGATAGTTTATAACTATATCCTATACTTTAATAATAATAATTTAATTTAACAATATACAGTAAAGAAGATGAGAAGAATTAAACCACCAAAGTGCATACATTATAAAGTTATAGTTTACCTAAATAGTTAACTATAGAACATGGCAAAACTTGCATGTTACAAAATATTGTTTAAACATTTTATGCAACCTTACCTTATCCAATTAAATGAGTATTGCAAATGTCCCTTCACTTGTAGTACATTATTATATAATTTCATATTTTGTAGTACCAGTCATATTTGTATGACTGTGTCCACATCTATGACAGGGAATGGCATATAAAGCCAAATGACAACGGTCACACTTCGATGCACAAATACGTTTATAAATATTTTATTTAAAATTACTTTGGGAGAGCATTTGCCGCACGACAGTCGACTGAGGCGCCAGTGGGTGAGGTTTGTTTCGTTATTTCGTTAGATTGGCATAGTAGGTGGGTAGTTAACCAAAAGCTTCGTCATAGGCCCTGGCAATAATAATATTGAGCATTATACCTTTATTTTCATATGCCGAGAGCTCGCCAAATAGTCCCTATGGGTATTGTTCAATAAAAAAAAAAATATATATATATATATATATACATAAAGGGAGTGCAGTGAAAGAGTGGCGCAAAAATAAAGGTCTGCAGTGACCAAGTTTTGTTTTGTATTTTTTATTTTTTTTTGCTTTTTTAGAAAGGGTTTCCGTCGCGTCTGGGGAAATTACTTTGTATGGCTTTGGGGAAAAAAAAGGTATTGCCGAAGTTTGTTTTTGGTTTTTCGTTCACTCTCTTTTTCAAATACCATAATTTGGCTTTTAAGCAAAAAAGAGGCTTATCAGAAATTGGTTTGACTTGGCCAATTGTCTTAATGGGATGATGCCATTTGAGGAGGTCGACGAAAAATGTCAGCTGCGACAATGAGGCAAAAAGGAATTGAATAAAACACGTAGTCAATAGAGAGTTAATGATTTTTACTCTTTGCCGTATTATAAACTGGGGAATTCATTTGCGATAAAATAAGACGATTAGTAAGGATTTACATTTTAAAATCAATGAGGCTGAAAGTAACAGAGAGTGAACAAACCCGTAACCTAAATAAGACCAATAAATATATATTCAAATGGTTAACTCTTAATTTGAACAATGTTATTAACAATGATTTATAAAAAGAGAATAGATCTCTGTACAAGGAGTAAGAGACATATTTCCGTTCATCAAAATAGATAATACCTAATACTTACGTTCCATCGACTTTAACAGCACATTAACATTTCATTCAAATTTTCAAAAACCAAATATTTTAATTTGTTATTTGTTATAAGTAGATTTTATCGTTCTTTACTTACACTTAATTTATCTAAGGATCATAGTTTGAGTTTTTTTTTCTAGATAAAACTAACAAGACTCATAATAAAATCAATCTAGAAGTTCGACAGTAAAAAAATCATACTAAATTTGAATAGCTACTTAAGTTTTAACTAAGCGTGTACGGTATAGTTTAAGTCCAAAGGAAGCATAAAAACGAAAGTTTTAAACCTTAAGATATATAGGCCATATAACCAGCGGTTTAACCTTTATGTTGCTTTTGCAATACAGAATCCTTTTCTTTTTTTTTTTTTTGGGTAAAATACTTGTAGTATGTTGGTAGCTAAGTATCAAACGAGTTAAGCAGCTAAAAACGTAGTACAGCTTACAACATCATGTTTTTTATATGACCTTTTTTATGCCTTCTTTTGTTGTTGGATAGGAGAAGAGTCCCGGCTCCGACTCCTTCGACTGAACACACTTACGTTAACTCCATAGAAAGCATGGACAGATCCTAGGGGAGAAAGCGAGCAGCAGCTGTGTCGACGAAGACCTCTTTAAAACCTCTTTACTTCTCCTCTCTCTCACTCTCCGAGTTTCTCTCTTCTTTGGCAATCTAACCCCTTCTTCCCATACCGACCAACTTTAATTGCTGTGCCCATCATTACAATCGCCTTGCCACTTGACGTGACCAGGTCCTCCCTCTTACCCCATTCGCTTACCTCACTTTACACACCTCCCGCCATCATCTTTCCATGTAAAAAGGGGCCACGCAATTATTTACTTGAGCTGTAAAACTGTAGTTAAGGCAAGTCAACTTGAAAGCATTTGAGAAAAGTTTAATGCTTAAATTATGAGCTCTTCGTTTGCCTGGTGCCTGATGCCTTCTGCCTACTACTTGACTACTGAATACTGAATACCGTTTCATCCCGTCTCTGAAAGAGTTGACAGTCACTTTTGTTGAAAATGAGACAGTAATTGCCAAAATGTGCATGACTAGAACGACTTTTTGGATAACTCCACCATCCCTATCGTTGTTACTCCAGGGAGGGGGAGGGGAGTAAGCAGGCACTCAGGGTTTTTGGAAAAGTGGGAGAGAGGTCAAGTCAAGTTTTTTGGCTTTGGCGATAAGTCGTCAACGTTGCATTACCAAAATTGAAACTTTTACCACTTTTATGTGGCTAAAAGGATGGTAAAGAATGGTATGTGGTGAGATGGCAAGAAGTGAGTGAATATATATAGGTGGGGAAGGGAAGTGGTTGGATAGTCCCACGCGACTCGCCATAAACGTCACTTTGTAGCAACGACAACGACGACTACTTAAATTAAAGCATAATTAAATTAATAATCCCATTTTGCTTGAGCCAAAGCCAAGTCGACGCACAAGGCTTCTCACTCTTTACTCTTACTCTCCCTCTCTCTTTCTCTATTTAAGTGTATGTGTGTGTGTGTTTGTGTGTGTGTATATGCGAGGCAAACGGAAGTTGCAAAATATGAAAATGACTGCGCAAGCGGAAGTGCAGTTGTGTGGCGTGCCACATGTGTGCCAAGCACAAGGCAAGAAGAAAAAGTGGATTGTGGGGGAATGAGAATTGCTCATTGTCTCGACATAGCCACAAAGGGGTCGCTTATGCTATTGCTATTGTTGTACACTCCTTTGATTGACTTTAACTAAATTGTTGGGTTTCCCTAAAAATCTAAAGTTAGTTGAAGATGGCTAGTTGTTAGCTAATCAGTTGTTATATTATACTCTATTATATTGGATACAAGAGAAAAAATGTGAGTAAAAGTCACTGTTATACTACATTAATGTGACTAAATTATTTTCTGGAATTCTCCAAAATATTTAAATTTGTTGTATGTATGCATCAAAGAAAAGCTTTTAAAGAAATTGAAGTTTCAAAAACCGTTTAGACCAACCCAAGTAATAAATTAATGTTTGGTATTACTTAAAGAACTTTTCACAATTAAAAATATAACACAAACTAGAAAAAAAAATGTTGATAAAACTAACTAAATATAATAATATTATTTATATTATAATTTTATTTATTTATTTACTAAAAATAAATTGTCTCTTTTTAGTTCTCCTCTATTTTCAATCTAGACCAATTCATTTGCCCTTTAAATAAACCTTCAAACTTATACAGATAATTCTAAGGGCATATGTGAGCGAAGGGTTTACTAAGACCAATGATCAAGTAATTCTTTCTAATTCTTTGTTCGGCTCAAGCAAACGAGTACCTTTTTTTTATTTTAGCGTATATTCGTTTTATTGAAGAAGAAAAATATTGCATTACAATCTTATAATTATTTTCTATTCATTTCGCAAATAAAGTAGTTATTAGCAATACATTTACTATCATGCATTTCGAATGAATGATCTGAACGCAGCTCCACACAATAAGTCGAGTCATTTGTTAAAGCATCTTGATTACTTGGTTCACCAATAGACCAAGCTACAAATTGCGCCATTTTCTCAGTTGTGGCTGACTTAGTTTCGCCCTCAACAAGATGTAGATCTAACCAATAATTCTTTCCGGTTTGTAATAGCGTCTTTAAAATTCTCCACTCTAGTTCAGTTTGCAAACTTGCCAAATGACCACCCCATTTAGAACATGTTTGTAGGGCATTAATCCAGGAAAGCTTTTCAACATTCTCAATATGATAATATTTATCACCGATTTTTTGATACATTCTTCCATTACTTTTCAAAACTTTCGTCTCGATTGTATCCAATTCACAAATAAAGTTGAGCTGATCACTGCATGCAGCATCATTAAGGACATCTGATTTAATGACCTCTGCACAATCTTCACGTGTGTGCAGGCCATTTGGTTCACCATTTTTCCAATTAGCGAATTTCGGCACTTCACCTGTTGTGGTTGACACAAATGTGCCCTCTTTCTCAATATCGTTTATATCCAACCAATAATGATTTTCCATTTTTAACTCCTTTTTAACATTTTTCCACTCTTCTTCATTTTGGATATTGGCCAAATGACCACCCAATTTCGAACATCTCTGTAGAGCCCCAATCCAAGTCAGTTTCTCTGTATCCGCAATATAATAATGTTTCGAACCTATTTTTTTGAAAAGTTTTTTATCATTTGGGCTAATGTGTGGTATCCTTAAAGTTTCCAATTTGTTGATTAATTCATTTGTTAGATTGAAATTATTCTTGGCCAACCTCTCCTTAAAAACTTCACTATTGTGTCTAAGCCGTAAGGCGTCTATTTTCTCATGCAGTGATTTGGTTAATGCCACTTGCTGTTCTAAAAGCTTTTCCATATTGGAAAATCTCTGATGATCATAAGAAAGACTAACAGTTTCGCAATCTTTAAGACGCTTTTGAATTGAAGGAATATATGAAAGAAATGGTTTCACAGATGTGAAGCAATATGAAGCGCATTCGGAATCAAAATCAGAATCATCGAGCTGAAAAGTCAAGAATAAATATAAACAAAACACAAAATTCAAATTTAGAAAACAATTTACCCGACACTCATCCGCTTGGACTACGCTCAGAAGAAAGAATATTAAAACGTAAATAAATGTATAAAACATTATCGCGGCGTATGAAGATTCTCACAGTTCTAATTTAGAGGAAACACTAAATAATTGCTTGAGAAATGCAGCCTCTAATATAAGTCCGAGAACTGTTGCTAATTTACATTTAGCTGATAAGAAATCATCTTTAATATATAATCTCTCTATATATAATTTTCTATCTATGAGCAGTTATTTCTTTCAAAATTTACCCTATTAAGCCTTCTTTACCATTTGTATAACTGCTAATAATAACAGATTTCCATCATTTCCAACCTCACCAAGAACTCCTATATATTATTTATCAGTATTTATATATATGGAAAAAATGTAACAATTTGGTTTCATGATATTTAGTAGCGCCTATTTTTGGTATAGTGTATAGACAAGTCTGTAATCCAATATTCATATCGTTATCTTTTTTTATATATTTCTTATTTTATATATACGTTTTGTATTGATTGATATAGCAAAAATATATAATCTTTCCTTTGAAAAGCTAACAATTTTGTGACTATGAGCAAAAAAAGTGGGAAAACACAGTATTTCTTATCAGGTATTTGAATTGGGTTAAAAAAATTGACTTTAGGCTAAACACAATTTCATTTCATAAAGTCTAACTAAAAACAAAGTAATTCAGCTCTATTTTGAAATTTATCGGCTTATGAAGACGAAAATAATTATTAATATATAGTTTGTAAATAATTTCTGACAACATAAGCCAACTACGCAAAAAAAAATGTATCTTGGCCCAAAATTACAGTCTAGATAATATTTTTCATATTGTTTTTTTAACCATCAATAATAAATCGATCCTTAACTTGGTTTCAGTCTATGTAAATCCTTAATACCATACATAAACTATTTTGGTTTATTTAAATATTTTCATCCCTGTAATTTTTTTTTTACCTAATAAATTTGTTGTTATATTTTTATGATGAGAATTTTTAATCTTCATAAAAGTTGCAAGCACAAAAACACTCTACCACCATATATACACACACACACACACACACAAATTCTGAAATACTCACACATACAAAGACGTATGCTCAGATGTATGCTAGCTTAATTTTTATTGCTAAAGTCATGTTGCAGAATGAGGAAAAGATGCCGTCGCTTCTTTTGTGTCTGGCTTATGTTAATGTCTGTTTGCCACAGAACAATTTTAATGAAATCCGTTGCGTTCATAAATTTAAATCAACATTTTTTTTTGTGTACGTATGTATGTATGTATGTTTTTCACATTTTTCAATTTTAAACCTGGTACAAAGATGAACTTTACATTTATTTTTTTGTTTTTTTGGCAAAGTAACGTTTTATGATTATTTGAATGGTTCAATGATTCTAAACAACATTCAGCAGTGGCACTTTGGCCGGAGATGGCTGGATGCAGACAGGAAGTGCAACAAGCGTAATAAATGTTCAGCCATACACGCCAAATAGTATGCAATAAATTTTACAACAATCAACTTTGATGCATGTTGCTAGGTGAGCAGCAACAGCAGCAACAACAACGAAAAAAAAAACATCAGCAACAGTAGCAACAACAATTCCGCGCTACTGCAGCTAAACAAAATGGCCATGCACTAAAAACCACGCCACAATCTACTACCCAGCATTCATCATTTTTTTTTTGTTGTCGCTTTTCCTTTTTTTTTAACCCCCGTTTTTGGCTTTTTTTGTTCTCCCTTTTTTTTTTTTTGTCCAACATAATAAACATGGCTCTCTGATATTTTGCAACATTTAGCCCAGAAGCTTACTGTCGTCATTTTTGTATATATTTTATGTATGTATGTATGTACACATATATATATATACGTATGTATGTATATATATATATTCATAAGGGCCGCAACAACACGAGTCATTAAAATGATTCACTCAACTGTAGTCGGGTGTCTATTGTGAATATTTCACGTTTATTTTTTTTTTTTTTTGTTTTTATACAGAATATAGAATATATTTTTTTTTATTGAATGCCTTTGCTGTTTTGCAATGTTGAAATATTACCATTAATGGAAAAAATTTGTAATTGTTGCTATTTGCATTGCACTTATATATCAATTTACACGATTTCTATTCTCGTATTTCAAATAAAGAAATGTTTAACAAATTTTTTTGTGGCGGAGAATATTAAGTTTTTATACAATAAACAATTGTCATTCTTCAATTTGTTAGTTGTAATGTTTGAATCTCCAATTACTTTTAATTCATATTTTATTTACTTATTTATAATTATGCACTGAACCAAAAACTGTGGAAAAGTGTTTTATAACTGTGGCAACAGATAAATTTTGGTAGTTAATTTTTATTTCTTACAATTATATACTACGTATACAACTTTATATATAAGGAAATCTAATTCTTTGTTATTGAGTGCTGTTGGAATATATGAAAAGCTCTTTTTTTCTACTTGGTCAAATGGAAAATGTCATCTTTAACACATGTTCTTTTCCACTTGCGTAGAATGCAAGAGCAGCAATTTGTGTATATGTTTTTTTATATTTTTTTAATATTTTTTTATAATCAAATACTGCTTAGAAATCTAAAATGAAAGGAGACTTGTTTGGTTTACCTTAACATATACTTTGTCAATCAATCTTATCTTGAACTGTCTTTAACTACTTACTGATAATTAAAAATTGCAGTTTTTAAAAAGAGAATTGAATCATATAGCTAAAAATTCTTTTTTGTTTTTTTCTTTTTTTTTAAGTAAATGCTTTAGTAATTATTTGATCGCAATGAAAAAACGTCGTCTGAATTTGTTTTTAGAATATTAAGCCTATCCACTTTTGAAATGTTGGTTAACATTTCAATCTCTCAAACTAATTAAACTCTTTACACACTATTTGAAAGATACATATTTTGACGCAAAATTTCTATTAAATATGCAGTTAATTATATATGATCATTAAACTTCAACCAAATCAACTTTTGTCGCTTATATGCACAAAATTGCCACCAATTCCAACACACACACACACTATAAATAGATATAAATAATTAATTGAAAATATTACGTATACAACTATTTTTTTTTGCAAAATTAATTGACATATTTCATGCATATGCAGAGATTTTCAATTCGTTTACCTCTCTACACACATTTACGCATACACGCACATAGCAATATATATGTATTTCTGTATTAAACATACATTTGATTTATATGCTCATTCTATATACATGTATGTATATATACATATTTATATATATACTTGTTTGTTTGTATGTATGTAAATTTTAAATTGAAGCAGTTGATTAATATATATATATATAAGTGGAAATTTGATGCGGGGTAAGGACTTCAATATCCATAATAGCGTTTCCAATTGGATAAAATTTACGCATTGATGAAACAAAAATAGCAAATTATATCATAAGCAATGACCTCGGGACGCCCTGTACACAAGTGAAGCATATTATGAAACTAATTTTAATTAGAATTCAAGGTAAATCATCAGCAAAAGAGGAAATTGTTCACTTAACTACGATATTTTTATAAAATTTTATTTATTTATTATTTATTTATTAGCTAAAATTAAAATGTTAAATTTTCTGAGAATTAGTCGATGAGCTTGAACTTGACCCATCTTTAGAAAGGTTTATTGATTGGCGACCTTAAAGAAGGGCAAAGAAATGCGTTTATGCATAAAAAACATTTTAAAACAACAAAAAAAAATTCAATTTTTCATTGTTTTTTCTTTCTATTGGTAATATACATAAACGAAATTTGTTAGCAAGTAATTCAAGATCTTTTGAGTCTAAAGAAAATTATTCATTAGTTTTCTATACCCTTTTGCCTTGGCTAATGTTGTGTATAGAAATGCCCGAAAATCCCAGCATTTGTGAAATTATTTATGTGAAAATTGTGTGAACCATAATTCTCTCTCACAATTTTCTAATAGTTTATAAATTTTTGAGTGAAACCTGAAAATAACATTTATGGGCTAATTATGGCCAAACAATATCATTCACACTCGTACACACTCATACCCCAGAAACATACCACATCGCACATCACACACACTCACACACTTTGGGCTATAACTTTGTGACCGAATTGCCTGTGGGCTATTAAACGGAAACTGTATGCCAACCGTTTTATTCATAACTGTTGAATTCAATGCCTCAATTTATATGCAATTCAACGAATACATACATCCAGTACAGTATGCGTGTGTGTGTGTGGTGTATGTGAGTTTTGTATTGTCTACTTTTAGGCTGAACATGCTGAATGTTTATTACTCCTATAAATATATTTAGTGCCACAGCGACAGCACTTTATGACACCGTTTCATCCATGTCATTCACATTAGCTTAATATGCCAGCAAAGTAAGTTACTTTCCTCCCTCCCTTCACCGATATTTAATCTCTCTCAATGATGGAGAATTTTTCTCATAAACTTTTATACGATCTTTAAATTCGCATAAAAAGTGTTAATTTTCCGACCTGCATATTGGGTTCCAATCACATGGAAATGAATATATATCCAAATTTCTTACATAGACATTTCATGGTTCTAATCCTTGCGAAAGTCTATAAAGTAAAAATCATTTCACTTTCCAATTTATTGATAAATCTTTCAAAAAAGGTTCGAGTATAGAGTATAAAAACGTGTCACTTAACTTTGGTTGATTTTTTACGGCTCCGCATCTTAAAATTAAGAGTTAACACTAAATAGAAATGTAATTGAAATGTTAATCGTAGTTAGCCATAATTTTAACTATACATATATTGAAGACATGTTATGTTATGTTATGTTATGTTTTATGCTTTTGAAGAAAATTCTATATACTCTTACGATAAATTTCTTTAGTAAACTTTTGCTGAAAATTTAATAATAAAACAATTTAATTAATTTTCGTTTAATTTAAAATTTTTATTGATCATCTTAATAATTAATTACCAATTACCATTTCACTTAAACTTTAGATTAAATTTTAATGATTTTCAAAGAAATTTCAATTAAGCCATCTTAGTGACAACCACATTCCTTGGCCACTGCCTTTTGGTATTTTGTTAAATCGATTATATCCTCATTTATGTACCTTAGAATCGTTATGGCTCCCAATACAGTTGGCACACAACATGGCTTGGGCAAATGCGGTTGCTTCAAGTGCATTAATGTCTGAACAATTGCATGATTTGTGGCATTCATTTTGGTTCCAAGGGGAAAATTGCAACCGCCGCCACAAAAGTAAGCCTCGAACTTTTTTGGTGCTATAACCCAATTGTGCATTTGCAATTGCTTGAAATCGACAGTGAAATTGAGACGTTCGCATGAATGTGGCGGTTTAAAGATCGGTGGTGGTGGTAGTGGATGCAATTGTTGTTTTGATGAGGCAGCCACCTTCCGTTTCTGCAATTCCCGCTTGAAGCGCAACTTTTGTATCTTCACTAAAAGCTCTGGGCCACTGAAATATCCCACAATGAAGGGTTCCAGATTGGAGCGACTGCTCTCAGGTGGAATTAATCCGGCACCC
Source organism: Drosophila austrosaltans (assembly GCA_035045865.1). Lineage (NCBI taxonomy): Eukaryota > Metazoa > Arthropoda > Insecta > Diptera > Drosophilidae > Drosophila > Drosophila austrosaltans. The sequence continues at coordinate 3,969,323 of JAWNOQ010000083.1, forward strand.
ATAGCACTTAATTGTGAATCGCCAATTGAAATGCGTAGCTCGTGGCGTTGTTGTTGCATCTGAAGGCTCTTGTTGAGAAGCCAAGCCCTTAGTGTTTGAGTCAAATTGAACTCCAACCAACCCTTAAATTGGGCTGTAGTGTTCACCGAATGCAATATGCGATAAGGTGAATCTTGACTTCTGTATAGTCTCCGGTAGATAGTTACAGTGAGGTTATCTCTTCTCTCTTGCATGCTAGGTTCCTTATAGATTCTTAGTACGGCTTGAACCAAAGACAAATCCATGGGCACATCATTTGTATTAAAAGTAATATGTAAATCCAATTCATTAGTATTATGATCCCATCGACGACTCGAAAAGGTCAAAATGCTATTACAATTTGCAATCTCTTGGCGATCTTCCTCTGATATCAATATATCATCCTCTAATGAACGCTTGTGACGCTGATGTAGAACTTCTTGTGGTTCCTGATCTTCGTTAATTTCATTGTAGACTTCCAAGAGAAATTTCGAAGCGGAGTTATCCAAATGGGGTGATGCTTGTCTTCTAGGTCGATCACCCAAATCCAAAAGATCAATCATTTCAAATTGTTGGCTAAGCGGACGTTCCTCATAGATTGGAGTGTCCATATGTGGATTGGTTGTTATGTATGTGGTGCCACAAACAAAGGTGGCAAAAAATAGTGGCAGAATATAAGCAAACATTTTGCAGTGTTTCCTGGTCAGGGTAATTGTTATAACTGAATTTTCATAACGAAAAGGGTTTGTTTAAATAAGAGAACCAGGCAGAAAACAGAACTCCTCCCCTTTTTACCTAAATATATAGCATTGGTAAAGGAAAGCCCCTGCAGGACGTTTTGGGAACCAATAGGATTAGCTGTTGCCCAAAGCACTAACAGGTATCTAGAGCAGGTATAAGCAGATGGTGTTTATGTGGATTACCCTTTTAAGGTATTCGAAACTCCGGATTTTTCAAGCCAAAAAACCTAATTGCAATCATTTTGTTTAGGTAAGGCATACTGATTTTAAGATAATCTTGGTTTATTACCTTATAGTTGTCCAATATTCCAATTTTTAAACTTAGAATTTCTTAAAAATTTCACAATTAACAAATTTCTTCTCTTTCATTCCTTGCAGGCTTCTTGCAGATCGAAAATAGCCGCGAAGAGGATCAAGGCAAATACGAATGTGTAGCTGAGAATTCTGTGGGCACTGAGCATTCGAAAGCAACTAATTTGTATGTTAAAGTACGTCGTGTACCGCCCACATTCTCCCGTCCACCAGAGCCCATCAATGAGGTAATGTTGGGATCAAGTTTAAATTTATCCTGCATTGCTGTGGGTTCTCCTATGCCGCATGTGAAATGGATGAAGGGTAAGTCTCAGTAAAAACAAAAACAAATTCAAATATAAACACATTTTATATCACTTTTTTTTTGTTTTTAGGTGTCAACGATCTTACCCCAGAGAATGATATACCCATTGGACGAAATGTATTGCAATTGAATAGCATTCAGGAGAGCGCCAACTACACTTGTATAGCCGCCTCTTCGTTAGGCCAAATCGAAGCGGTATCAGTGGTGAAAGTGCAATGTAAGTATAAAGTTAACCATTTACCAAATTAGAGATTAATATTTTTTCTATTTATTTCTAGCCCTACCCACGGCACCAACCGATGTGCAAATATCCGAGGTGACCGCCACTTCAGTGCGTCTGGAGTGGTCATATAAAGGTCCCGAGGATTTGCAATATTATGTCATTCAATATAAACCGAAAAATGCAAATCAGGCCTTTAGCGAAATAAGTGGAATTATTACAATGTATTATGTGGTTCGTGCCCTTAGTCCCTATACCGAATATGAGTTCTATGTGATAGCTGTCAATAATATTGGACGTGGACCGCCATCGGCACCAGCGACTTGTACTACCGGTGAGACAAGTGAGTATGAGCCAAGCCCTTCCTTAACCACCGACAAAAAGACAATTTAACTAACTGTCTCTCCGTTATGTTCTTTACACACATGCTGCACAAAAAGGATTTTTAACCAATTTTATGGTTATTTAGACTCTTCGTCGTTTTCTTACGTTTGTCTTTATTTTATTTTACTCTCTTTTCTTTTGTCTACTTATGTTAACTTTGTGGGTACTAACCCTTTCTCGTAATGCCTTTTCTCTTTTTATTCTCGTACAAATGCTTTTCGACCATTTAGGCGATTTCTCATTTGGTGGCACAAGTAAGTATCCTAAGCAAACAAAATTTTATGTTTTCCAAAAAGAGAAAAGAACACACAAAAATATATATACATAAAGACATATATATATATGTATATGTATATAAAGGAACAAGCAAAAAGATTGCCAAAACAATTTCAATAACAATTGTTGAGAAGCGTACTAAAAAAAAAGAAATCCTTAAACCGAGATAGAATCAAAGGTAAATGCAATCTTATGGAAGAGAGAGATACCAAACAAATTCGTTGCATACGCAGCTGTGCCAGAAATCAGGAGCGCATTTACCATTAAGAGGGTTCTATACAATTCTAAATGTAATCCCAAGCAATTGTAGGACAGCATTTCTAGTCAAATGTTTAAGGCTCAGCATTAGATTATATGTAAACCATTAGGTAAAATCTAGTTTGGTATTTCCTAGAACAATCTTCTTCCTGTAGACTATATCTAGCGTCCTGACAATAAACTGGTTGGTTTTAGATCTATTAAATATATAAAAACTACTTTTACCTGAATTTTCAATGTTAATTTGTCTTATATTAAAGAATGTATAATATCGGGTGTGAGTATTAGCCAAGAAGATATTTTTTTATTATAACTCATTCAAATTCGAAGAATACAACATATAAGTCCTTCAAAACGGATAAACCTGATGGATAATTGTAATAAACTAGAACAAGATATTAAATTAAAAGCAATATTTAGAGTGAAAATAATGTTACATAGTTAAAATCAATTATTTAATTCAATTATGTTAAAAATGGATTAGAAGTTTTTGAAAGGGTTTAGCTTTATGCTCAGCAATTCTATTATTCTTAAATTTTCTGTAGGCACCCAATTTAAACTTCATGTTTTCTTTCAGTTTCCTTTTAATATTGTTGAATAGATTTTAAAAGGAGTTAAATAACTAGAAAAACTAAGTTTTTGTTTCCCATTTTGTAAATTCAAACTAAGAATTTAATTGAAAATTACTTTTCCAAAATTGAATTGTGACTAATAACCTTTTAATTTTTAACATTCGAAGTTATTATGTCAATTTCTATAGGACTAAAGTTAGTTAAAGATTAAAACTCATTTGAGTAAGTTAATTTCTTGATTTTGGAGTACTTAACAATAAAATCCCTGCAGTTTGGTTTGATAGTAAACATTCTTTTGTCAAAACATTAAATCAAATATTTGTTTGAAATATATCTAAAGTCCTCTACACACATATTTGCTAAACTTTGATCCGCTACCGTATTTTGTGGCTGATGTATCTATGGGCATACAGCCAGCCGATTCACGTATTTCTCTTGCCTTCCCTTTGCTACCAATTGGCAATGCATAAAGTTTGCATTGTTATGCGTTCGTTTGAATGCGCATCAACATCTCCTCTCTGTATGTGTGTACTTGTGTACATATACGTACATATATATGTGTACTAGTGTGTGTGTGAAATGATGTTTTAGTCCTGGCAATTGCGCGTAAGCGTACGCTTGCTTACCGCACTACCCCTGTCTGATTTTCCGATTTGCTTGCTTTCCCTTCTATTGCTTTCTCTTTCTTTTTTTGGCATTGTTGTTGTTGTTGGCTTTTTTTTTTTTTGAGCCACGTCGTATAAAAGTTGAAAACTTTTATTGCTGCAATTATGCTTATCGCTTGCCCAATATCGTTTCGAAATATTATTTCGATAGCAACTTTTATAGTTCAGCTGTTTGGGCATCAGCAGGCAGGCAGGCAGACTGGCAGACAGACAGGGAAATGGTAAGCATCAGCAGGTCGACGCATTGCTTAACACGTGTCACTGGTTAAGGAATAACACCACCCCCACCACACTTTTACTTGGGTGGTTGGGCAGGTAGCAGCTGAGAAAAAAAAAGTGGAAAATCTTTTCTAATATGAAAAGTACCTAAAATGGAATGTAGTGCAGAGATGCAAGCGGCTTATGCGACTTGAAAAGATAAATTCAATTAGCTAATAACTTGTCACAGTTGTCCGACCATAGATTAGCAAATAATTCAAACTAAACTGAATAGTTCTTAGGTATAAGATTATTAAGAGATTTTAATCACACAAAATGTGTAAATTTGCGACTAAAATAAGCCGATTTCAATCAAAATCGATTATATTTAAAGACTGATTAAAACTTTAGTTTACATTGGAATTCGACTTAGATCAATCAATCAGTTTCTGTTCGGTTTGTAATTCGCTTTACAAATAAAAATGCCTTTTATTTTCAATTTAATTGTATGTAAATATAAGGAATCTATCTATACTATATCCTGGCTTCAGCTTAAATGTCTTCTTGTTCTTATATTCCAATAGTTAAAAATCTAAGAAAAAAATTTTAAAAATTTATGAAAAAATTGTGTTTTTCACCTCTTTGGATCCAGAACCATCTAGAAAAAATATCTCAAAGTCCTTTTTTCAAGGTGGAAGTTGGCATTCCAAACATTCCCTATCAAGGATATAGAAGCTTTAGTTTATTTTACAGGTTTATAGACGAATTTCCAAACGTTTTATATTTATTATTTGTATTAAACTTCAAAGAAGAATCTGGTTTAGTAAATTTCGAGTAAACATTAGTCTAAACTCGCATGGAAATTTTCCAAATGGTTTTACAATTTTGATTAGTAAATGTTCCAACAAACTAAAAAAGACAAGTCAAGTCAACCATATCTCATAAATATTCCCATATTGAGTTGCATTTTATTTGATTTTTCAAATAGAAGCTCGAAATTAGTTTTCTCTTCATTGCTTCATTTACTTCCACTGTTTTAGATTTAATCTTTGCTCTTAACATTCGCAAATTTGATTTAAGTCTTTACTTAACACAATAGGCAAAATATTACAATTTAGTTGTAGATACATTTAGAAATTACATCTTCTAATCCGATTTATGAGATAGCCTAATTAATAAATTTATTTCCACAATTCATAACTTTATCGATGCAAATGAAACATATTATTATATCAGAAATTGCAATATCGACTTATGGAAATCAAATTTTATAAGTACCAAAGGTATAATATAAGGTTTCACCTTTAAAGGGATTTCCTTTTGCTCTTTAACAGCTTCTTACGTCATGTAATAGGTCATAGTTATGACCCGCACATGCTCCAACCGAGACAGAGACCATGTCTGGTGCCAAAGCGAACGCAGAGAAACACCAAGGAGAAGGAGAAGGACTCTGACTGGTGTTCGGGGGCAGAGCCTTTTCCTGCTGAGGCCTCTGAATTTAGTGCTGTAAGGAGCAGTCATGGGCACTTGTATGTGTGCAGTGATGGCGTGTGTGTGGTGTGTGCCTGAGCATGCAAGGGATACATATTAATGGAGCGTATCCGTATGTAATGTATATGCTCTTAAATGCAGCTTACGTGATGCTCCCACACTCATGCCAAACAGCAAGCTGAACCTATTGCAATTTTTGAGTGTGTGTGTGTGTGTATCTGTGTGTTCTGCATGCAAATCTTAGGCCATAACCAGAAAACGGCTCCTCTTTCGGCTCAGGACAGCTAAAGGAGCTCCCGGGAAACACTTGTGTAACAGATGAGATGACTATGATATAAATTGTGGGTAAAACTGCTGTAGATATTGCAGTAAAATTGTGAGAATTGGAATTTATTGATTGACCATTAACCAATTGAGTAGGCAATTCCATCCAAGGGCATTTTGTGGCAAAGGGAGTGTGGATAGATGATAGGGGGAAAGGGAACTTTAAAGATGGCAAAATATATAGGGATATACATACATATATGTATGTATTTCCACTAATTAGCAGTCAGCAGATGCTGCCTGATACTGATTTTGATGCCAATACCACTGATATGTATCTGAATGCGGATGCCGATGCCGATCCTGATGCAGTTTTCCGACAATTTCACGCCTCTAAAAATTAACATGCTTTGTCGTCGCAGTTTCTCCCGGCATTGTTTTGTTGCGGTGCAACAAAAATCAGTTTATAAATGCAAAATTCGCACTATAATGGCCTCCAGCTATCGACGCGAAATTTTGTGCGCCAACAAATTTTCAACATGAAATACCCATTCCAACAACAACAGCAACAACAACAATAACAAGTAACAAAAACAAGAACTCATTGGCATAAAATTGTGATGGATGGGATTTCAATGTTTGTTTTTCACAAAACATTTCATGGGTATGGGTGTGTGTGTATTTTTTCATGTGTGTGTATGGGGTGTGCCTAATGCCGCTCTTTATGGGATTTGACTCCACTTTTAGGTCGGCATCAATGCCAAATGTGGTGCTTAGGTTAGGGAAACCTCACCGATGATTGTTCTAATCAAAATTGAAGGGAATTCTTTTCAATTTTTAAATTTAACACCAAAAATGTTGGCAAATAATAACATGAAAATCTCAGATTTCCATTGTAAAGCCCAAGTGTAATTGACTCGATTGATTTATTCATTACTTTTTCGAGTCACTGAATAAATTAACAGCGATAACTTTTCGAAATCAATATAAAATATTAAGTTTTGTATCCACAAAAAGTTCTGAATTTATCATTTCTTATCTTTTGCTTAAAGGTTGCTATAAATTAGAATCTTAGAATGAAATTTTTAACTTGAACCTCTTAAATTTGTCTTTGAATCTGTCCAAGTTTTAGGAGTTTTATTAGTTTGATCAGTTTATTAATTTATTTTAAGACTGAGGACTAATATCTGAAGAAATATCAAGCGATTGTCCTAGAGTCCTTTCTTTTTCATATCAAAGCGGTTCATTTGAAACAAGATGGCAACTAAAATGTCATTAAAGTGTTAGTTAATTTTATATACAATTCACTTTTTAATTTTACTTGTGATTCACTTTTTAATTTCTACTTGTGATTTACTCTTAAATTACTTTTGCTATCTTTCTGTCGTAACTGTAAACCACTTTAGAAATAAACTTTAGTTTTGATTATACTTATTCATAAAAAGATTTTGATTTCTTTTTGAATAAAGTGAGATTCTAAAGAGCTATAAAAATGGATATATTTGAAGGTCTCCGAAATCTTTTCTATAATTGAATAAACACACGAGTCAGAAGGAGAAGCAAACTAAAGATTAGTTGATAGATAGTTAAGCCTACTATTATGCAAAGGTTGTAGGGAAACAGAAGACTATCAAAATAAGAGCAAAACATCTGCTGATGCTAATCAGGAGGCATATAAATAAATAGTTACAATGGTAATTAAGCTATTGGCAAATGCTAACAGGTATCAATACAAATTACTCTGATCAGAAATATGCGTCATAACTTTTCGACAGCCAAAATATATCGTTATGATGTGGTTAAAACAAAGAATTCCACTGTCGTTTTAAAACTATGTTAAAAATATTAATTGAATACGATCTTAAATATATAATCGCCTTTATTCTAAAATGCCGTAAGGAATTACAACTAATTCTGATTACAATCCTTACTCTTTTGTACTTATCCAGACCATGTCTTAGTCATGTCTTGTTTTGCCCCATACATTTGACTATTTTTTGTCATCAATACTAATGCTCTATCATTTTTTTCTCCTTTTCTCTTTTTCTCTTTTCATTGAACACAGAAATGGAAAGTGCACCACGTAATGTCCAAGTGCGCACGTTAAGCTCATCGACTATGGTTATTACTTGGGAACCACCAGAGACGCCCAATGGACAAGTGACCGTAAGTACCTGGCCGAACGAGCATGCATATTAAACGAATGAAGCCCTAGTCACTCTTTCTCTGTCACACTCACACTCACTGTGTGTATGTGTGTGTGTGTTTGGGGTAGGCAACACTTTGTCACGTTGCCAGGGCTAAAAAGAGAAATCGGAAAAAGCAAAGTAAATTGACCAAAATGCCGTTAGGCCTTTTTCTCCCCCTATGTATGCTGTATACATATATGGCAAGGGAGAGTCAAAAGAGCGTTTAAATGCAAATTTACGTATGAAATCACAAATGGTGCTGATGCTGCTTCTGCAGTTGCTTGGCCACAATTGTTGTGGTCTTGAGTGCATCAAAGTGTTGAAATTTTACAATCCAACCACAAATGCCAAAATGATAAAGTTTGCAAATCCAAATTACCGCAGGCAATATATACGTATTTCCAAAAGCATGCCATTAGATAGTTTATGGTTAGAAAGTTGAAAAGATGTTATAAAAGAAAAATAAAATAAAACAATTAAGAGAATTGGCCATTACATGCAATATATACAATTCCAATTAAATATATTTTATATATATCTTTGAACATTTTTCCACAGGGCTACAAGGTATATTATACGACCAATTCAAATCAACCGGAAGCCTCATGGAATTCACAAATGGTTGACAATAGTGAATTGACAACGGTATCGGAACTAACACCACATGCAATCTATACGGTTCGTGTACAAGCTTATACCTCAATGGGAGCCGGTCCGATGTCCACGCCGGTTCAAGTGAAGGCTCAGCAAGGTAAGTTTAGTAAAATTGATTGCCCAATCAGCTTCAATTAGGCACGCACGCTTCACACAGACACACACACACACATATTGAAATTTGAAATGCATTTGAACTAACGAAACATTTTGCAATTTAATTGCTCAACTCAATCGACCCACATAGATCACACCAATTATTTAATTATAATACAAAATGTCAAGCGAAACGTGTGTCCAGCCAATAAAATATTTATATTCATGTATTTGTAACTGTCAGTTCTATGTGTGTGTGCGTGTGTGTGTGTGTGTGTGCATGTGTGCGAATATCATCTACTCTCTGCATGCAACTAAATATTCATTAACTTTGACTCCTTGTAAGCAATTGCATTTTGTTGGTATTGGGGCGTGGCCATGGGTTTAGGTTATGGCTCCGATATGGTTTTGCTCTTGGTCTGGTCTCGTCTGTACTGACTTGAAGGCGGCTCTCTTACAGTAGATGGTCGTCTTATGGGCTTAAGTTCTTGACCTAACGCAAAATTTATTGTAAATACATAAATAACTTAAATGTAAATTCACCTGCTACTTGAAATAATTTGCTAAAGGCAGAAATGAAAATCAGTGTTTCTACATGTATATATATTTCTTGTTTCCTTGCCAATCGTTATTCGATCCTTTTTCCGGGCTGACATAAAGTTAAACCATTTGTGTGCTCTTTTTGTTAATGATACCTTTTTGTTTGTTAGTTTTGGTTTATAATTATTTAGCTTACATTTTCTACATTTTGTTTAGTTGCAATTAGTTGAAAGTTGCATCTTAGTTGGCTATTTTTTTTTTTTTCCTTATCATACTTTGTATATTGTTTGTTATAAATCTCCATATACATTCTGTTTATTTCTTTTTACTTTAGTTTCTTTGTTGTTCTTCCTTTTTTATACCCTTGCAAGGGTATATTAATTTTGGTCAAAAGTTTGCAACGCATAGAAGGAAGCGTTTCCGACTATATAAAGTATATATATTCTTGATCAGCACGACGAGCTGAGTTGATATAGCCATGTCCGTCTGTCCGTCTGTCTGGATCAACAGCTTCTCCTCCGAGACCCTTAAAGCTACAGAGCTGAAATTTTGCACCTAGGCTTCTTTTTGCTGCAGGCATTGTATATCTCGGAATCATCCCGATCGGATGACTATATCATATAGCTCCCATAGGAACGATCGGTCGAGAATAGAATTAAACTTCAATAACTTTGTTGTTTTTCAATCAATTGTTACGAAATTTGGTGTTCATAAGTTTAATACACCTTCAAACAAATCCACCAAGTTTTATCAGAATCGGTTGACTATATCATATAGCGATTGTCACGAAACTTGGTCTTTGGAAGTTTAGTATATATAGAAATGTCTATGCTAAGTTTCAGCAAATTCGGTCATCTATATACTATAGCTTTTTTTTTTTGTCGAATTACTTTTTTTCTCAAGCTATGAACATTTAATGTAGGTTTGACTTGTTTTATATGATTTCTAATGATTTTGTCACATTATAAATGTGTATATATATTGAAATTGTTAAATAACAGTTTGCAAGGGTATACGAAGTTCGGCACGGCCGAAGTTAGCCCATCCTTCTAGTTTTTTTTTTTGTTTGTTCAAGTCTTTATTTACTTCTGCTTTTTTAGTTTTTTCTTCTCTTTACTCTTTTTGATTTATTCTTAAGTCCTTGTTCACTATTTCTTTTTCATTCTTTTTCTTTCAATTCTACTTTTTTCCATTTTTTTCATACGTTTTCTTAAGTTTTTGTTCACTATAAATTGGAATTTTGTTTATTCTTCTGGGCTTGACATAAGTTTTTTTCAATTTCTCGTTTAGTAATAGATTTTCATCCTCTTACAATTGTTAAATCAAAGTTAAAAGTTATTACAACAGAAAACAAAGTAGAACAAAAGATTTTTTGATAGCATATTTGTTAACGAAATGGTTATTAGTCCTATAGAATATATATGTATATATATATCTAGATAGAATATGTTATTTAGGTGTTATAACAAATATTTTAAATTGAAATAACGACCACAATGAGAAAGAAACCACATCGAAACACCACACATCCATTCCCCGCACAAAATCCTCCTCTGGCATGTTGAAAATGATTTCAAAACTGATAACCAACCAAATAAAAACCTTCTGAAACAAAAATTAAAAAAAAAAGAAAAATGTTAAAATCTATTTTCCATTGGTTTGCCAAAATGGGCAGAACCAGTCAATGTTTATTTTTTCTTGTTTCGGTCTCCATGACGATGATGATGATGATGATGGCACCCATGGAGCATTTCAATCAATTTCATGCGATTTCCTATCCATTTGTTTACCAAGAATTTTGCATATTGATGGAGCATGTCTCATCCCCCATACTCATCATCATCATCATCATGGAGAGAGAGAGAGAGAGAGCATCATCATATAAATATAAATGCCACATTGATTTGTTTGTATTTTATTTAATTTCCGTAATTTCCGTTTCATTATTACGAAACCAAAAAACCAAATGGAATGCCAATACCAATACCAAAAATCAACCATCGCCCTCACATTCAAAATAAACGCACAGGTGTGCCATCACAACCGAGCAATTTCCGGGCCACCGATATCGGCGAGACCGCAGTCACATTGCAATGGTCGAAGCCCACGCATTCCAGTGAGAATATCGTACACTATGAACTCTATTGGAATGACACATACGCCAATCAGGCACATCACAAGTAAGTATTTACCAAAGATAAATAACATTTTTGGGATTATCTATTTTAATTCAATTTGTAAATCCTCTCCCCAAATAGGCGCATTTCAAACTCTGAATCATATACGCTTGATGGTCTATATCCCGATACCTTGTACTATATATGGCTAGCGGCAAGATCTCAACGTGGTGAGGGAGCCACAACTCCGCCGATTCCTGTACGCACCAAGCAATATGGTAAGCTAATCAATTGTTATTATTATTTTGGTTCCATAAATATATATAATGACATTTATTAGATATAAGTCGAGACGTAGCAAACATTTGATATCACAATTCTATAAGCTTTAAGTACAATATAAATTGTGAAATGGCAGAAATTTCATAATTTTTTTATATAAAATATTTAATTATTATTATATATATACATATACTATACATGACTATGAAATATACAATCAACAATATATTTATATAATCAACAAAATGAACATATATAAATGTAGTTAGAAGAATATATGAGACTGACTGTGTGTGTGTGTGATCGATCGAAAAGATATATATTCCTTGAGTATAAAAGCTTACGTGGAAACAGGTAAAATTTCTGAATGAATGATATATGATGAAATGAAATGAGAGTTCAAGTGTGAAATATTGTGTGACCTTTGCACTTTTTCCTCTTTATATATATTTTATATTTCATTTATCAATCTATATACATTTATATATATACTGTACGATTTGTAATTGTTCTGATTACTTGCAAGCATACTATTAAGTTTTAAAAGAACTTATCTAGTCAACAAAATATATATATATATACTCTACATTATACATATAAGCATTATATACTTTACATATACACCTCTAGTCTGTACACGTTTACTTAGTACATAAATAAACTAATACATACATACATATACATATAAGATAATATGCACATAGAACACCATCTATATACCATACGAAAAGGCAATACATTATAGTAATACATACATACATATATATATATACATTGTTCATCAACTGATCACAGAAAGTTATACAAATTGATAAACTCAGCTAGAGATATATGCCAACTCGTTATATAATTTCTATCATTAGCTAGTCTAAATAAAATCTTGAATCAGTAAATCTAGCTGACTCTAATTCTTACGGTTTTAATAACGAATATGTATACAAATATATTTCTATAGCAATATATGATAGATTCAGCAAAAGAAAAAGCTCTTCCTGATAAGAACCATACGTCTGTATATACTCTCAAAAGAGTTATCCTTCCAATAAAGGTGGTTTCACTGTACTGCACAATTGTTCTTTGAATAAAACATCTTTGAAATATTTTATCTAAAAGTAACTCCACTTTATTTATTATCAAAGAGTTCATTTTACCTATTCTATTACATAAAATATGAAAATAAATTAATATAAACTAGAAGGATGGGCTAACTTCGGCCGTGCCGAAGTTCGTATACCCTTGCAAACTGTTATTTAACAATTACATATTTACAAATACATTAGAAAGCATATAAAAGAAGTCAAATCTTCATTAAATGTTCGTGGCTTAAGAAAACAATGTAATTCGACAAAAAAATTTGTTTGGTCCGATTGTTCCTATGGGAGCTATAGTATATAGATGACCGATTTGTCTGAAACTTAGCACAGACATTTCTATATACATATACTAAACTTCCGAAAACCAAGTTTTGTCACAATCGCTTTCAAAACACCCAAGTTATTGCTCTAAGACTATATTCTTGACCGATCGTTCCTATGGGAGCTATATGATATAGTCAACCGATTCTGATCAAACTTGGTGGATATAATTAAAGGTGTATTAAACTTATGAACCCCAAATTTCGTAACAATTGATTGAAAAACAACAAAGTTATTGAAGTTTAATTCTATTCTTGACCGATCGTTCCTATGGGAGCTATATGATATAGTCATCCGATCGGGATGATTCCGAGATATACAATGCCTGCAGCAAAAAGAAGCCTAGGTGTAAAATTTCAGCTCTGTAGCTTTAAGGGTTTCGGAGGAGAAGCTGTTGATCCAGACAGACAGACGGACAGACGGACGGACAGACGGACATGGCTACATCAACTCAGCTCGTCGTGCTGATCAATAATATATATAATTTATATAGTCGGAGATGCGTCTTTCTATGCGTTGCAAACTTCTGACCAAAATTAATATACCCTTTTTGCAAGGCTATAAATATTAACTAATGCATCCATATGTATGTATGTATATATATTTTATATAATTGTCATCACTTAGTTTTCAAAGTTTTTTAAATTTTAAAGATATACGTAAACTATATTTAATAGTAAATTGAAATAGAAAAGTTTTTTACATATATTTGGAAAGCGATTTCATCCAGCTAAAACTCATATAATGTTCAGAAAGACAATAGAATACATACCATCATTTTGAAAGGAACTTTTAGGCACTTGAAGAAGTTTTTACCAAAAATATATTTCCACTTCTAAATGTAAAAAAAAAAAGGAAAACACAAAAATGTTATCACCCTTCAATCACCCTACAACACACAAAAGCTATCAGATTTCAAATGACAAAAACTAAAACTAGTTTTTACAATCTTCTTGGCTATAACTGGGCACTATTTAAACATACCAATTTTGATACATTTATAATTGTTTAAGTACTTCGTGATCTCTTGATGAACTAAATCCACTTTAAAGACTTAGAATCTCAGCACAAAATACAACCACCACACCACCGACTTAGCAAAACAGAACAACACCAAAGAGAAAAACCAACCAAACAACATTTACAAATATGAGTATCAAATGGCATTTAATTTATATTCAAATTGCTTCAATTATAATGCACAAAAAAAAATTGTTTGTATAATGAATGTGGCATGAAGTTTATTTATCTATATATACATATATCAGTTTAGTTAGTTTTAGTTTTGCTGAATGTGAAAATTATCATGTAAATTATGTTCGCTCTTCAAATTTATCTACATATATCGCACTTTTGCACTGACTTGCACTGGAAAAGCAACCACAAAAACCAAAATTCCTAGGCGACAAACTACGCTCTGTCTTCCTTTATAACTATCTATCTCTGTCTGTAGTTATACCTCTCTCTCTCTCTCTCTTTAACACTCAGTTTCTGAGTGTGTGTGCATCTTTTAAGCATTTCATTCTCTGGTTTATTATCAATGTCTAGAAAATTGATTTCGTAGACAAAATGCCGGAAGTGAAAAGTGCATTATATAACACTTTTGGTTTTCATATACCGATATATATATACATATATACATATTTATATGTATGTATGTATATATATACATATATTGTATATGCCACATTTATATATTTTAATTTGAGGCATAATTAAAGTTTTAAGTGATTTAGTCTTAACGATTATTGTTTTGTGGCTTAATGGCATGAAGTCGTCCTAGATGAAATGATGATAAACTTGTCTCCCTCAATGCAAATAGAGTTTTGTGAGAGTGAATGGAATTGAATGGAATGTATTCATTTATCTGCATGCAAAATTTATGTGAATCTGCACTTTGAGAATTCAAATATATATTTACTTAGATTTTCTATTTGAAAATTTTATAAAAAAAAAACTTTCTTTCTTTATTATATTTTATAATAAAAAACTATATCAAGCCACATGGTTTATGCAAATAAATGTTTATTTATATTAACTATTGGTAGTTTTGCTATATTTATGTAGATTTATATATATATGCGATTTATATATTCTTCCTCAGTTTTGCTAATCATTATTTTCTCTATAACTTGGCATGCTAATTTTTGTTTTTTTTTTTTTAGAATTTTATGGATATATATTAGCATAATATTTGAATATATGTTTTATATATGTATGTATATTTCACCCTCTGATAGTCTAGATGAAATTTTTCAGCTCAAAAACTCGTTACCAAAAAATATGCACAATTATTTATGAAAAAAAAAAAAAAAAAAACAACAACAGCAACAAAAAATCAATAAAAACGACAAAAACTAAAAATTATAAAAGCAAACATTATTTGCATAAACCATTGGATATATTTTATAACTAAATATTAAATATTAAAAATATATATATATATGTCTTGATATTCAGTTTATTTCTTTTGTTGAATTATGATACATTTTCATTTTCTTTTTTCCAATTTTTTTTTCCATTTCGTTTCATGTTATATTTGTTTGGGTTTTCAACATTTTATTTTGTTTGACTTGGTTTACCTGTAACGCTTGATGATGATGATGATGAAACTGTCTCTCTCTCTCTCTGTTAACCAAAAATCAAAAAACCAAAAAAATTTGTTTCGGCTTTTGCACATGATAAAATCGAAAAATGCACACATCACAATACGTTCCGTTCCCATCTATATATTATGTAATTAGTACCAGGTGCACCGCCACGTAATATCACAGCTGTAGCGACCAGCTCAACGATGATCTCCCTTAGCTGGCTCCCACCCCCGATTGAGCGTTCCAATGGACGCATCATATACTATAAGGTCTTCTGCGTTGAGGTGGGCCGTGATGATGATGAGGCCACCACTTTAACCCTAAACATGACCAGCATTGTCCTTGATGAGCTGAAACGTTGGACTGAGTATAAGATCTGGGTGTTGGCTGGCACCAAAGTGGGTGATGGCCCACGCTCATATCCAATCATATTGCGAACCCAAGAGGATGGTATGTATTCTTAATCTCATGCAATCTAACCCCTAAGCGTAAGTTTTTAACTAACTCTGGTTATCCCTATCCCCAAAAAACCATTCTCTTAAGTTGTCTTTACCATTTTAGTTTAAACTTTTACTAGTTTTCTGTTTTGAAATCATTTACCAGCATTGATTTTTAAGTTTTCATATATTTTATCGGAATTATCTCATATACTCCCTCTCCTCTCATAAGTAATTATCAACAAGAAAACTAATCGATCAATTTTGTACAATTTTTGAATTTTGATATCGATAGCAGCTGCTGGCTGGAACTCAAAAAAAAAAAAAAAAAAAATGCCGCCCAATGGATAATTATCGACATTTTAGTTTTTGTTTTGTGATTTCGGTTCGGTTGTATAATATATATATATACATATATATTTACCAAAGGTCACAATTTTTTTTATAGCTAAACGACTGGCCGTAAATATCCGATATCCATATACATATTAATATATCATTGTACATTAAAAGCTGTTCGAATTCTTTTTGAAAAGCAGCCATTTTTCTTTTTTTTGTTTATCTCTTTTGTAGTATATTTATTCTATTTAATTATGATTTTAAAAATATTTCGTTACCCAAACAAATTCGTTAAATGAGTTTTAAGGTTGAAGGATTTTGAATGAGGTGAAATGGAATAGATTTGATTTGAGAAATAAACAAGATCGGTTGGATAGATATTTATAAATCCTACAAAGTATTCAATTTTTCCTATTAGAAACTGCTTCAACTTCAGTAAAATCGGATCATAAACTGCTTAAATTTTTGCACTTAAGATTAACCAAAGCTTTATAAAGAATAAGCTGTTTATTTATGTTTTTCTGAGTTAAATATTAAACATTAAAATATGAAAATATTAAATTAAAAGATTAAAAATTAAAAAGATTTGTATAAAATTTTACATTTTACGAGAATTTTCTAAGAATTATCTTACAGAAAATAACAATATATTGATGATGAAAGGAGATTTAGGCTCTCATTTTTTATAAACTTAAATAAGAATTTCATTATTAAATTTTGTCTATAAGATTTTTATTCATTTCGCCTGATCTTGCGTCTTGTGGACGTTCCACTTAAGTGCCTAAACAACTCATTTACGACTATTACAAATCTTTCTTCAATCTTTCGATCCAATATCTTAACGAACTTGCAAAGGGTATTTAAACTTCGGCATAGTCCGTAGTTACTTAAATCCTCTGATTACGCTTAATTTACCATCAAGTTGATATAATCTTTCTCATTTCATTCTTAGCTTATTTTTAATTGAATTTCTCTTAATTTCAATCAAATTTAATTTCATTTAAACAAAATTTACAAAAAAATGAAGCAAGCAAGTCGTCCCTGCCGACATTGAGTATACCCTGTACCAACTAGTTATATTAAACAAAGTCGAACACCATCGAAATCGCCATCAATTTCAAAGAAAATTCAGCTTAACATGCCGCAACAGAGCACGCATGCTATCTCGCTCACTCTTGTCAGCTAATGCCGCCCTTAGTGTTTCAGTACAAAACTTTTATGCGAATATCTCCGACATTTGTTGTCCGATTTTGAATAAATTTGGGCAGCTGAAGCAGTTTGGCTCTTTAATCAGGTGTGCCAAATAAAAATACGATATCTTTCATACAGCTCTAGTTATAGTTTTTTCCAAATTCCGGGGGCGGAAGTGGGCGTGGCAAAAATTTGAAACAAACTTGATCTGTCTATGCAATAGACGGATGTTCACACCAAGTTTGGTAGCTCTAGCTCTTATAGTCTCCGAGATCTAGGTGTTCATACGGACGGACAGACGGACAGACGGACAGACGGACGGACGGACGGACGGACGGACGGACAGACGGACATGTCTCAATCGACTCGGCTAGTGATGCTGATCAAGAATATATATACTTTATGGGGTCGGAAACGCTTCCTTCTGCCTGTTACATACATTTTGGCGACTTTAATATACCCTTTTACCCTATGGGTACAGGGTATAAAAAAAAAAAAATTTACAATTGGTACTATAAAATTGCATATTTTTTGGCGCAATTTTTGACTACTACTACTACTACTTTTTGCACTTGTTCTCTATTAAATATAAAAACAAAAAAAAAATTTAAGAAATCCAATTACCTTTTTAGCAGAACTTCTATATTGTGTACTCTGTATATGCAAGACAAAATATATAAATATATACATATATATAACTTTTTACTTGTCTCGACAACAAATGCAATGCGAAAAAAACAAATTTAAGCAACTTTTTCAATAAATTTTGAAATTGTTATAAATACATTTTTTGGATATAATGCATCAACTGTTTTTTTTTTTCTGTGGTAATTTGTATAGCACCAAAAATCGAAATTACCATCAACTCTGTGTAAATTCTTCTTGTTTTGTTTTTTCTTTTCACATTTACACACACACACAACACACATACTTTTATATATATATACATATACATGCAAATATCTTCTATAAATCTACTAAACAAATAGAAAATTTGTATAATTTTGATATATATTTTTTTCCTCGATTGCATTAAATATTTAATTGATTTATTTACATAATTAAAATTATGCAATTATTAATGCAAACAAAACACCAACCATCTAAACAATACACTACATGCGAGGGTTGTTTCGTAAGTAAGAGAAAATGTGAATGAATTTGTAGTTCGATTTTGGATATTTAAAATTCTGATAGAAAGTACTTTTAGATCAGAATTGACAAAGTAAAGAAAAACAAATAAAAACCAGTTTTTTCGAAGCATTTTCGAATTTTCTTTCGTTAAATAAAAGCTGTGTGTAGCTCTTTTCATACTTTTTGATAGAAAAATTAATATGAAAACATATATGTAATATCATTAGTTGATAGATAAATGCCTGAAACCATGAAAACCATGAGAAATTATTAGTCAAATATATCTCTGAGAAAATAAACTCAACCGGAGAAAAATATATAAAGTAGATTATCGAATCACCCAAATAACTTTTGCAAAAAGTCTACTAGATGATAGCATTACCACAAGAAGGCAGAACCGGATAAATCCCTTTGATCTACTCTTTCATAAAATAGTATACAAAATACATGAGTTCTTTTTACTAAGCTTTAAAGAACTATTTGCTTAGGCATAGAAATAACATTTTACAATTGATTCTGAGACAGGTTTTAAACAAAGAAAGAAAGAGTACTAAAGATACTTCTGAGAGCTTCAAAATTTGATTAGAAAAGCATATTCAATAACTTTATGTAGTGCTACATACATATCTAGATCTCTGGCAAACTTATTTTCCATAGCTGGAACTCCGTCAAAAGTTTTTTTAAAGACTGATAAATATAAAAATAATATTCTTTAGCATAAATCCTAAAAAAGAGTAAACTATCTGTTAATTTTTCAATAATTCTAACATCTACATACATGGCAAACCACTAAGAATAGAGAGCTTTATCAATTTTGGCTTTATAAACCTTACGATGATTTCAATCTTTAATCTTGTTAAACAATTTTCAATATAACTTTGCAACCTTTGCCATTATACAGAAATTCGATTAAAAAATTCATTTTTCACAAACGATTTTATAAATCTTTCAGAAGATTTCAATCTTTAAACTTGCCAAACGACTCTCGAAATAATTTTTGCAATCTTTGCCATAATACAGAAATTTGTTTAAATTTTTTATTTATAATTTTTGTTGTGTTGTTGTTCTGTTTACCTTTGGTAAATAGTGCAAAAATGTTTCTGGTCTATTTATTTATAATTTTATTTATGGCAATTCACGTGCACTCACACACACACACCTACACCCACACATATGTATATATGTAATATTTACATGTATGCATACAAATATAATAACATTTGCACAAGGTTGGTGTAATACAAGAATTTTTTGAACCCACTGTCTCTCTATCTCTGTCTCTTTTTCTCTCTTTGCATCGATTTTTGGGTTTTTGTCTTTTTGGCAAATGCGTTTTTTTTTTCTTTTGTGTGTGTGTGTGTGTATTTGTGTTTTTTTCCCCTTTTGTTTTTTGTTTATTGCTATGCAAATAACGCACAATGCAAAAATCCTTAAATTGATTTCTGCACACAATTATTCAATACATTTTTTTGTATTCTTAAATTGTATTGTATTTAATTTTTTTTTTTTGTTGACACATTTCATTAAGTTTTATTTGCAATCACCTGCATGTTTGCACAGTTAACACATTTGCACATTTGCATTTGGCTTTATTTTGCATACTTTTAACGTACTTTTTTTTTCTTCTTCTTTCGGGAAAGGGGCTCAGAGACCCCTTTAGGAATTATTGACGAGTTTTTATAATATTTTTTTTGGTTCACTGATATCGTTTAAGATTCCAGAGCAAAATTATTGTGGAAAAATATTTATTGGCAAAGATTTGGTGTGTAGTTATATAATTTAAGCGTAGGTAAACAATTTTTCCATGTAATATGATCTTCTACTCTTTCCTTCTAAATTGTATAGGTTATAGAACCTATAGAAAATAGAATCAAGATATTAGGGCAAAGGATTTTTAATTAACATTGTCTAAGCCAAAATCGTTAGTAAGTCAAGATGGGATTTTTTTCATAAATTTTACCTTTAAACATAAAATTTTATGCATAAAGAGTGCTAGTATTCCTGAGGGTTTTGGCAAAACTATTAATACTATACTCACCACTTGAATATACAGTCGAAACTCCATATAACGAACTCCTATATAGCTAAGTTTTCCTTTTAGCGAATCAATGTTAAGAACACTGTAATTTGAATCTATTTTTAGTGTATTTTTATCTCCTCATAACGAATTTTCGTAGACCGAATATATCCTTATTACGAAAAATTTTGGGGGCAGCAATTTTTGCAATTTAAAGCGTTTTCAATCTCCAATATGTAAATAAGTTTACATTGCTATGCCATTACCCACATATGCACAACTTTCTTCATCCGTTAAAAATTTTCGTTCCTAATTGGAAATGAAAAACGAGGTACCAAAAACTGTATATGCTTCTCTAAATGTCCTGGAAAATTATCTGGAAGATGAAAAGTGGAAAATGTAATACAAACAAGAATAATTGACTTTTGAGTATACCCTGTACCAACTAGTTATATTAAATCAAGATCGGCATCAACTTAATTCAAAATTCCTTTTATCATGCAGCAACAGCTACCGCACGCTATCTCGCTCACTCTTGCCAGCCAGTGTCGTCCTAAGAGCTTCAGTACAAAACGCATTTACGTATATCTTCCATATTTATTGTCCGATTTCGACTAAATTTAGTCAGATGATGCATTTTGGCCACATTATTAGGTGTGCCAAATAAGAATGTGATTGCTTTAAAACTTCTCTAGTAAATCGTTTTTTCCAAATTGCGGGGCCGGAAGTGGGCGTGGCAAAAATTTTCAACTATCTTAATTTGCGTAGACACTAAACAAAAGTTCGAAAACCCTCGAAATCGCAATCAATTCAAAACAAAATTCCCCTTTACATGCAGCAGCAGCGAACGCATGCTATCTCGCTCTTTCATATCAGCTAATGTCGCCTTGGCAGTTCAGTACAAAATGCAATTGGCTATATCTCCGATGTTTATTGTCCGATTTGAATAAAATTTGGTCAGTTTGTGCAGTTTGACTATATAATTATGTCTACCAAATAAGAATTGGATATCTTTAATACAGCTCTTGTAAATTGATTTTAAAATTTTCTTTTTACATTTGCGGGGGCGGACCTGTGTAGACACTAGACGGATGTTCACACCAAATTTGGTAGCTCTAGCTCTTATAGTCTCTGAGATCTAGGTGTTCATACGGACAGACGGACAGACGGACATGTCTCAATCGACTCGGCTGTTGATGCTGATCCAGAATATATATACTTTATGGGGCCGGAAAAGCTTCCTTCTGCCTGTTACATACATTTAAGCGACTTTAATATACCCTTTTACCCTAGGGGTACAGGGTATAAAAATGTTAAAAAATAGGAAAATTTCCCCTTTTCTATATAACGAATTTTCTATATAGCAAAGACATTATGACCGCATAATGGGATTCGTTATAAAAAGTTTCGACTGTATATAGAGATTCCAGCCCGAGGTAACTTGTAATATGATAGTGCTGAATAGTTTATTTTATGTAAGGCTGCCAATTCGTCTGAGTAGAAATGAAAGATATGATAAGAAATCGTTTATCAAAAAGATAATGTGACTTTAACAATACTAGCTGAGGACTAAAATATCTATTTTTAACATAATTTTCTAGTGCTATCCTTTTCGAATTTCAATAATGGAATCGAAACATTTTGTGTTTATTATATTTAAAAGATTTCATTTACATTTTGGAGCTGAGTAGTTTTTAGGAATGGTCATCGTTTTTGTGCGTTTTATTCAGATTAATCTGACTAGTTTAAGAAAAACATAATATATAAGAAATAGGCTGGGAATCGAAAGGCATTTCATTTTGTAAGGACTTTTTGTTCACAATTTTTTAATAATTTCCAAAGTTGTTTCAAAACAAAAACAACAAATTAACATTACTTATTATTTGTTGATTTGTTTATTTGGCACCCTTTCCTACCACACCTACTTAGTTACTAACTACTTAACTACCCTCTCCAACTGCTTGTTTAGCTGTTGAATTGCTTGTTCACAAAAAAACAAAAAACGAAAAAAAACAAACTATTTTCATTATAAAGTACATACTCAATTTGATTTTATTTGTTGTATTGTACATTATTTTTTTTTTTTTTTGATTCTTTTGTGTTTCTGGTTTGTTTCCCCTTGTTAGTTTGAACAATGTTCAACACCATCAGCCAAATGTTGATGTTGGTGGCGCAGGGGAAAGAAGAATACACTTAATTTAAACGTCTAAGCACCGTAAATTAAATGTACTTTATTGTTAAGCACCATAGAATATACCAGATAATGGTACATGTGTGTGTGTGTGTGTACGTCTCTCACTCACACACTTAATCATTGACTCACTTCACTTATCCACTCACTTGCTCACTCTATATATACATATATCTATCACTTTAGTTAGCACTAAGTTTATGTTTAAGCACCATAAGAGAGCACTGATTAAAACCAGCACCTGTTAGCACAAATGGGCACATGGGAATGACAGTGAATGGCAAGTGATTTTCTGTCAAAAATTTGAAATTCTTGGAGTAGATAAAATGATATACAGAGGTGGTCAAAAGTATTTACACAATGAACTTTTTTTTGCAACTTTACTTTTCGAAGAGATTTTGTTGTTGTTGTAAGTGAATTACAACAACAAAACATTCTGTGCTTTGAAGCTTGATCATTTAAGAATCCAATGAAAGAAGAAATAGAAAAAATAACGGTACATAGAGATAATTTGAAGCAAATGAGCAATGATAAAAAGTTGTCAAAAGTATTTACACAGTTATTTATTGCGACAAAAGTATTTACACAAAACTAAAATAGTGATTTTTTTCATTTTTTTTTGAATTTTTTTTTAAATTTTTGAATTTTTATAACAAATAAAGTTTTTATTTATCTAATATTTTGTGATCCCACCTTTAGCATCGATTACTGCCTGCAATCTGGCTGGAATTGATTCGACCAAAGTCCGGGCAAAGTCAATTGTCAGTTTTGACCAAATTTCTCCCACTTCAGTGATGGTATCATCCCGATTTCGATCTTCATCGATTGTTCTTTGGCCCTTGATGAATGACCAAACATTTTCAATAATGTTTAGATCGGGGCTTTGCGCAGGCCAGGGAAGAACAGCCATATTTAGGTCCCTTAAAAATTTGGTCGGTGTTAATCCCTTATGACATGGGGCATTGTCATGTTGTAAAATCCAGTCGCGGATAGGAAATAGCCTGTCTCCAGACACAAAGGCATGGTCATTTAATATTAGAAGGTATCCACCTTGATTAAGTGTGCCTTCTAGTGGTACAAAGTCGCCAAAGCCATAATACGACATGCACCCCCAAAACATCACGGTGCCTCCTCCGAATCTATTGATGGGCTGCACTGCTTTTTCTTTTTGTTTTTGGTGTAAGTGCATGAAACGTTTACGATATGAACCCTGGTACTGAAAGGCGACTTCATCTGTCCACAGAACATTGTACCAGAAGTTAATAGGCTTCTTAATGTATTCTAGTGCGAATGACAGTCGTTTGGCTTTGTTCGCTTCAGAAATATTAATTACTTTGCGTACCGTATAGGTTCGGATGTTGGTCTCCTTTAGCCTCCGACGTATTGTAGCATCGCTAACCTTTTTGCCAAGTAAGTTAATCGATTCTGCTGACAATTTAACAGGACTTTTCGTTGGATTTCTCTCAACTATGCCAATTAGTCGCCTGCATTCCCGTTCAGACATCGCCGGTTTTCGCCCACTTCTTCTTTTGTTTTGCAAATTTCCCGTCATTTCCTTTTTCTTAACCAGATTATAAACAGTTTTTCTGGAAATGTTGTAAAACTTGGCCAATTCCGATGCTGAATCACCACATTTAAATTTAGTTACGATCTCAGATCGTGTTTCAATGGACAACTCTCCTGTTTTAACCATTTTAGCATTTTTTTCCGAAATTTTAATCAAAATATAAAAATTTAAGCTTTTTAATGTTCAACGAAATCAAAACCGACTTAATCTTCCAAGCCGAAGTCCAAGAATAAGAGCACATCTAAATTGTGTAAATACTTTTGTCGCAATAAATAACTGTGTAAATACTTTTGACAACTGTTTATTATTAGTTCATTTGCTTTCAAATATCTCTATGTACCGTTATTTTTTCTATTTCTTCTTTCATTGGATTCTTAAATGATCAAGCTTCAAAGCACAGAATGTTTTGTTGTTGTAATTCACTTACAACAACAACAAAATCTCTGCGAAAAGTAAAGTTGCAAAAAAAAGTTCATTGTGTAAATACTTTTGACCACCTCTGTACATATGTGGCAAAAAACCTTTTCCTCTACTCTAATTTGTTTAATTCTACACTTAAGCTAGTTGCCACTCACTGTATTTCAAGTTTCTTTTACCTTAAGTCCAACTGCATCTGCTCTGTCTCTATTTGATTTCATTTTGTTTTTCTTTACTTCTTTTTTTTTGGTTCGTTTGCAATTGATAGCCCCGCGGGCAAGTGGCATTAAAGGGTCAGTCCATAAGTATGCTATGGTTTTTTTTTTCCTTTTGTAAAATTTTTATTTCGTATGTTTCCAACGTATTTCGTTATGATGTGATGCGCTTGTTAGCTGCCACACAAGCACAAATGCAAATGCATAGCACCTGTCTAAAGCTGGGCACTTGCTGTTCTCTCTCTCGCTCTATCTAACTCCCTCTCTCTCTCTCTCTCTGTCTTTCTCCCACATATTCTTTAGTTCTTTCTTTTATTTTGTATTCTGCAAATTCGTAAAGCAAGCAAAGCTTGTGCTTCTCTTTTGTGCTTCCAGACAGATAGACACACACACACAAGCACATGCACACATGTCCTGTTCAAGTACAAACCCAAAAAATGGAAGAAAAAAAATATAAGAAAAATAGAAAAAGGATATAAAAATGAGCACCTCGAGCATTGGTAGCTTAGCACGCGCTCCTTGCTTCGTTTCGTCCCATTCACTGCACACACACATACAAATATATACACAAAAAAAAAAGCACAAAAAAGAAGAGAGAATATAGAAGAACACTTCTAACGGTAGCATTTTAATTATTTTATATTTTTATAGTGTGTGTGTGTGTGTGGGAGAGGAGATGAAGAGGAAGTCTGCACTGTGTGTTTGAGTGTGTGTGTGTGTGTTTGTATGAATGCCGGGAAAATGACAAAAATGCAGTGAAACCAACTGCACTCTATGCATAGAGTTGACCTCACTCACTCACTTGCTCGCTAGCTCGCTGGCTGGTAACAGTGTTGCCTAGAACACTAATGAAGCATAATTTAACAATTGTATCCCCCGTGGGGTTGGTTTGCATCTGAATAATTTCTATTATGCATATTATTTAACAAATTTTTAATGAAGTCGCATACAGATAACAAAAAAGAAATGATGCCATATAATGTACACATAATGTATATGAATAGTGAAGTAAAAAGTTAGAAATTCTAAAAACATAAATATATTATAGAAAAATGTGCCTTAAAGCTTTAAAAATGTTATCAAATGGTCAATTATAAATAATTTGCTTCTTTTCTTGTAACAATTTTTAAGAATCTTCGTTTTTCAAAATAATAAATAGATTGAGGAAATGTTTTAAAGAGAGTTTCTAATCAGTGAATTATTAGTGACAATAGAATCAATACGTATACAAAAGTCTAGAGGCCTTAAGAAAATTTGAACTTTTCAAGTCAGCAAACTTAACAGATTTGAATATATATATAGTAGTTAGCTTATTGGCAAATTTGTTTAACGCTTGTTAGAGTTTAAAGAATACTATTGGCATATTTTCCAAAAAAAAATGGAAGATAATTTCAAACATGTTTAAATTTGTAAAAGTGTCGATCAGTCCGATGTAGCCTTTATTCTTCATCTATTGCCAAAAGAAGGAAATATTGAACATATCGCAGCAAAGCCTTCATTCTTCATATATTGCCAATAGAATGGAATAATGCAAATATATCGAAATTTAAGAATTTTATAATTTGAAAAGATAATCTTAAGTAAAAGCAAAATGCTCCTGCATCTGACTTCTGTCGAAAACTTTGCCGAAAACCAGTTTGGTATTCTACCATAAAGTAAACTAAAAAAAATTTAAAGTTTTTAAACCATAAAAACTGAGATATTGGAACGGGACCTTTTAAACTGGACCCAATTAAAGAATGAATTGTTTTCATTCATCTAATTATGGATTAATGGCAATATAAAAGGTTTTTCTAAAACTAAGAAAAAGGTTTTTCTTGAACCACTTAAACCTTGGTATTTGTATATCCCGTAATTGATTAGCAAAGTTATATACAAACATAATTAAAAATTGAAAAATGAAGTAATCTAGTATTTGGAATTCTTGACTAATTCTTTTTTCAAGTTATTTAAGCTTTATTCTGGTTACCTTTAAGAAGAAATCGCAAAAGTTATTCAGAATTTTTTGCTGCTAGGTCAATGCATTTCTATCAAGAAAAACAAAATTTCCACTTAATCAAAATTATAAAAAGGTTTGCATCAGTGGAAATTGCAAAAATTTTATTGAAAATATAAATTAACTTAACTTTCATTTTAACTGAAAGTGCTAAATTTTAGAAGCTATAAAATCTATATTTTAGATATGATAAGAGATACTAAAGTGATATAAAATGTCCAAACTTCAGATTCACAGAAAAATGACTTAAAAGTGATGGAAAAAGAAAATGGTTTAAGAACTCTTTAATTAGACAAATTAAAAACAATATTACGTATTAAATGGGGAATTACATTTTAAGCTCTTTACTTTTAAGTTAGATAATTGTAAGTTCTATAATAACTTTTAAGTCTCATCCATTAAATCGGTTGCTTTACAAAATATCATTAATCATTAAGGTTAAGATATTTCCATGTATTGTAGGGTATCAAAAAAACGGGTGTGCCAACAAATATGTACATTTTGTATCGTGTAATTTTGATACACACACATAATTTGTTCCCAATTTTGTTTGTATTTTGTTTCCGTTTGTTACTGTCTCCCAACCACCTTCTCTCTCTTACTCTCTCTCTCTCCATCGCTGTCTCTCTATCACACAACAAACCCCCCTCTCTCTCTCTGTCTCTCTATCTCTAATCCCCGTAATGAACAATTTTTGCACCATCAATTGTATACTGTATAAAACTAAATGAATCCAAATATATATCTTATATCTTTTTTCATATACTACTATATAACATAAAACAATATCTTTGCTTGGCCACTCGCACCTTGCACCTACAAATACTTGCTCTCTGTTTCGTGCACACCTTTTTTTGAATGCAAAATCGAAATGGATTAACTAAAAACAAAACAAATAATAACTTTGACAAAACTTTTTTGATGTGAATATAAAACAAAAAACAAACAATTTATGCGAAATTTGATTTTTGAACGCAACTTTATAAATGGATAATGGTTAATTTTTCAAAACAAAAAAAAAAAAAAAAACTAAACAATTTTTAAAACTATTTAGAGAAAAAGAGTGAGTATTCTTTTAATGGTTGACCAAATAATGTTTAAGAATGCCAAAAAAAAAAAACCAAATAGCAACTATATATATATACATTCTAATTAATTATATATCTATATACAATTATTTTCTTTTCGTTTTGATTTTGGTCCAGAAATGTTGACCGAAAACAAAAATTTACTCCTATATATATAAAAAGAAACTGAAATCTGTTTTTTGTTTTTTTATTTTTTGACATGTTTCTCTATTTTTCGAAAAAAAAAAAAATCATATTCCAAAAAAAAGTCAGCAAGGATTTTTGAAGCTCTAGCGTATATAAAACTATATATATATAAACATTTTTTATTTCAATTTTTACTATATGTTTTTTGCACACAAAACCCGTAAAAACTTTTTTGAATGCTTACATGTTTGTTTTTGCCACAAAAGATAAAATCGAAACACAAAAAAAAAAAGTTTCAAAACCCAGGAAAAAAATATTTGGATATCCTGGTTACTCAATGGGGTCAACAGCATATGTTTGACTTTTGTTCGATTTTTGTGTAAATTTTTTGAAAATTATTTTATAAGTAATCTATAATCTTATATTTAGCAAGGTATCCAAAAAACTGCACCTCCTTCTTATTCACTTTTTTGAGCACCTAATTAATTAATTTTTATACATACTCTAATTAACTATCTAGCACTTAAGCAGCACTACTTGGTTTCCTATTACCAAAAAGTATTTATAAATATATTTATATATATATTATATATGATTTTCAATCTGTTTTCTGTCTGTGGTGTGGTGACTTTTGACAATGGCAATAAGTTCTTCTTCTACCCAATGATATAATGTAGTATTTATTAAAGGATCTCATCACTTAGTTTTCTATTATTTAGAATTCTTAAGTAAGTTAGTTAATAATAAAAAAAAATAAGAGAAAATACTTTACAAGTTCGACTTAAGCTCAAGTTAATATTAATTAAGTCTTTTATATGTATGTTTTTTAACGATTTCATATAACTTGATCATAGTTGTATATATTATAATGCTAATCTATTGTTCTACGTCGTCATCTATATAGTGCCTGGCGATCCGCAAGATGTTAAAGCCACGCCCTTAAATTCCACATCGATACATGTGAGTTGGCAGCCGCCACTAGAGAAGGATCGTAATGGCATCATACGTGGCTATCACATACATGCCCAAGAAATGCGAGATGAGGTAAGTTGAAATGGAAATATCAGCGATACCTAAAATATCGAAAATTGTATTTGTAACTGGTTTAAATGAATATAAACGAGAGTAACATTCGATATTGATTATTTTGATACTTTTCCAACCGAAACATATAACCTATACTATCAATAGCCTAAATAAATTTCCCAAAATCTTTCTTATCAAATTCAAGGATTTTAGAATTTGTATACCCTGTACCCAAAGGGTAAAGTCACTAAAATGTATGTAACAGGCAGAAGGAAGCGTTACCGACCCCATAAAGGATATATATTCTTGATCAGCATCAACAGCCGAGTCTATTGAGACATGTCCGTCTGTCCGTCCCTCTGTTCGTATGAACACCTAGAACTCAGAGACTATAAGAGCTAGAGCTACCAAATTTGGTGTGAGCATCTGTCTAATACCTAGGCAGATCAAGTTTGTTTCAAATTTTAGCCACGCCCACATTTTTAGCTAATGTAATAAAGTAAATTTCGAGTAGGAATCTGCTAAGTCCTCTAAAAATATAAATAATTATTTCTTCTAGAAATCTAAATGATCGCTGAATTGACATTTTTAATATGTGGTTAAATGTTTTTAGTTCAAAAAAAAAGAACTAACAATTTTAATAAGAGAATTTTCCAATATGTGCAAAATCAATCAAACATTGGAAAAGTTTTCTCACAATTGTCTTGGCCAGAGGAGGATATAGTTTTTCCATGTTGGAACAACAATACACAACAAATTCTTAAAATTCGTAGACTACATTTCGTTTTTACAATGTATATCTATCGAAAAATATATAAAAGTTTGTTGCATTGCAGGATAAAGTTGTCTTGACCGAATTTCCAACTTCATTTTACGAGTTTGTCATATTGATAATGTGAAAGTTATAGGTTAAGACCAATTTCTTAAAATGCAAATCAAAGTTTAAGACGCTGATCTTAGCATTAACTAAAATTTGAAGTGTAACATTATTTAAACCATCTAGAATCGTTGTGCAGCAATTGATGATTCAAATTTAGATCACCAGCTTTCTGTCCCACTGCTAACTTTCACTTACTTTTCTTTTTAAACAAAATTATCATATAAGTTACAAAAAATATCGCCATACAGTTTGCTTGGCCTAGTTGATCCAATTGGGATATAGCTTATATTGGTTTATAGTTCTAAGCAAAGCGAATGAATCTTATATACAAAATCAAATTTCAATTTCAGAATAAACATAAAGTTGTGTAACCAAGTTCAGCTTCCCCAAAGTCATTTTCTCAGATTTTGTTCTCACATCTATGTTCCTTTCTTTATCTACTTTATGGAGGGTTATCCTTACTTTAGTTATTCCACCTAATTTGTATCTTTTACTACTTCTTCTAATCACATTACCCTCCTTTCTAACACAGGGCAAAGGCTTCCTAAATGAACCATTAAAATTCGATGTAGTGGATACGCTAGAATTCAATGTGACTGGCCTCCAACCCGACACGAAATACTCCATTCAGGTGGCTGCTCTTACCCGAAAGGGTGATGGGGATCGCAGTGCTGCCATTATTGTGAAAACGCCTGGAGGTGTCCCTGTTCGACCAACTGTGAGTCTTAAGATTATGGAACGTGATCCCATTGTATCCATCGAACTGGAATGGGAACGTCCGGCTCAGACATATGGAGAGTTGCGTGGTTATCGTTTACGTTGGGGTGTCAAGGATCAGGCTTTAAAAGAGGAGATGCTACCGGGACCACAGATGACTAAGAAACGCTTTAATGATCTGGAACGTGGCGTGGAATATGAATTCCGTGTGGCGGGCAGTAATCACATTGGTATTGGCCAGGAGACAGTGAAGATTTTCCAAACACCCGAAGGCACTCCAAGTGGTCCACCTGCAAATATAACCATTCGCTTCCAGACACCGGATGTTGTGTGTGTGACTTGGGACCCACCTACGCGAGAGCATAGGAATGGCATAATCACACGATATGATGTTGTGTTCCATAAGAAAATCGATCATGGCTTGGGCTCCGAGAGGAATATGACATTGAGGAAAGCAGTCTTTACAAATCTAGAGGAGAATACGGAATATATCTTTAAGGTGCGAGCCTATACCAAGCAGGGAGCTGGTCCATTCAGTGATAAGTTACTTGTGGAAACGGAACGAGATATGGGCAGAGCTCCAATGTCAGTCCAAGCGGTGGCAACATCCGAACAAACAGCGGAAATCTGGTGGGAACCAGTTCCCAGTCGTGGCAAACTTTTGGGCTACAAAATCTTCTATACCATGACCGCTGTAGAGGATCTCGATGATTGGCAAACCAAAACTGTGGGCCTAACAGAATCAGCAGATTTGGTCAATTTGGAGAAGTTTGCCCAATATGCTGTGGCCATTGCGGCGAGATTTAAGAATGGCCTGGGTCGCCTCAGCGAAAAGGTAACCGTGCGCATTAAGCCCGAAGATGTTCCCCTTAATCTCCGGGCCCATGATGTTAGCACTCATTCAATGACCCTCAGTTGGTCGCCACCCATACGCTTGAATCCTGTGAACTATAAAATCAGTTTTGATGCCATGAAAGTATTTGTGGACTCGCAAGGATTCTCCCAAACCCAAACCGTTCCAAAGAGAGAGATCATTCTAAAGCATTATGTAAAGACGCATACGATCAATGAGTTGAGTCCCTTTACCACATATAATGTGAATGTAAGTGCCATACCTTCGGATTATTCCTATCGACCGCCCACGAAAATCACCGTAACCACTCAAATGGCTGCTCCCCAGCCCATGGTTAAACCAGATTTCTATGGTGTAGTAAATGGAGAGGAAATTCTTGTTATATTACCTCAAGCATCGGAAGAATATGGTCCCATCTCTCATTATTATTTGGTGGTGGTGCCGGAGGATAAATCAAATTTACATAAGAATCCCGATCAATTTCTAACTGATGACTTGCTACCGGGACGCAACAAGCCCGAGCGACCCAATGCTCCCTATATAGCAGCCAAATTTCCACAGCGTTCCATACCATT
This sequence comes from Drosophila austrosaltans, assembly GCA_035045865.1. Taxonomy (NCBI): domain Eukaryota; kingdom Metazoa; phylum Arthropoda; class Insecta; order Diptera; family Drosophilidae; genus Drosophila; species Drosophila austrosaltans. Next base: position 4,001,678 of record JAWNOQ010000083.1, read on the forward strand.
TACCTTTCATTTGGGTTCTGGTGATGATTATCATAACTTTACCAATCGCAAATTGGAGCGTGAGAAGCGTTACAGGATCTTTGTGCGAGCTGTGGTGGATACACCACAGAAGCATCTATATACCTCCAGTCCCTTCTCGGAGTTCTTGTCGTTGGATATGCGTGAGGCACCACCCGGCGAACGACCACATCGACCTGATCCCAATTGGCCCTCTGAACCCGAAGTTTCGGTGAATAAGAACAAAGATGAACCGGAAATTCTTTGGGTTATATTACCATTAATGGTCTCCACTTTCATCGTATCCACTGCCCTGATTGTCTTCTGTGTGGTCAAGCGACGACGTCAACCATGCAAAACACCCGATCAAGCGGCTGTCACACGTCCACTCATGGCTGCCGATTTGGGTGCTGGTCCCACGCCAAGTGATCCCGTGGATATGCGACGCTTGAATTTCCAAACACCCGGCATGATCTCTCATCCACCCATACCCATTTCGGAATTCTCCAATCACATTGAACGCCTCAAGTCGAATGACAATCAGAAATTCTCTCAGGAATACGAGAGTATTGAGCCTGGCCAGCAGTTTACCTGGGATAATTCCAATTTGGAGCACAACAAATCAAAGAATCGTTATGCCAATGTGACAGCTTATGATCATTCTCGTGTCCAGTTACCGGCTGCTCCAGAGGCAACACCCGGTTCGGATTATATCAATGCCAACTATTGTGATGGCTATAGGAAGCATAATGCCTATGTCGCCACTCAAGGACCATTGCAGGAGACATTTGCTGATTTCTGGCGCATGTGCTGGGAACTGAAGACAGCCACAATTGTGATGATGACGCGTCTGGAGGAGCGGACTCGCATCAAATGTGACCAATACTGGCCGACACGTGGCACTGAAACCTATGGACAGATATTTGTTACCATTACCGAAACGCAGGAGTTGGCCACGTATAGCATACGGACATTCCAGTTGTGTCGTCAGGGATTCAATGATCGGCGGGAGATTAAACAATTGCAATTTACAGCCTGGCCAGATCATGGTGTACCCGATCACCCGGCTCCATTCCTACAATTCTTGCGTCGTTGTCGTGCCCTCACACCACCCGAATCCGGCCCTGTTATTGTTCACTGTTCGGCTGGAGTGGGACGTACTGGTTGCTATATTGTTATTGATTCCATGTTGGAGCGCATGAAGCATGAGAAGATTATTGATATCTATGGCCATGTTACCTGTCTGCGTGCCCAACGCAATTATATGGTCCAAACGGAAGATCAATATATCTTTATACACGATGCCATATTGGAGGCCATCATTTGTGGTTTAACGGAAGTGCCAGCCCGTAATCTACACACACATCTCCAGAAACTTCTCACCACTGAGCCGGGCGAAAGTATTTCAGGCATGGAAGTGGAATTCAAAAAGTTATCCAATGTCAAAATGGATTCATCGAAATTCGTTACCGCCAATTTGCCCTGCAATAAGCACAAGAATCGCCTCGTACACATTCTTCCATATGAATCAAGTCGCGTCTATTTGACACCCATCCATGGCATCGAGGGTAGCGATTATGTGAATGCCAGTTTCATTGATGGCTATCGTTATCGTTCGGCCTATATAGCGGCACAGGGACCAGTTCAGGATACGGCCGAGGACTTTTGGCGCATGCTTTGGGAGCACAATTCAACCATTGTTGTCATGTTAACCAAACTAAAGGAAATGGGCAGGGTAAGCTAAGAGAGAGAGAGAGAGAGACAGAGCAGACTTCAAACTAAAATAAACAGGCAATTTAATTAAATTTTCTTTGTTTTGATTTGCAGGAGAAATGTTTTCAATATTGGCCACATGAACGTTCCGTACGCTATCAGTATTATGTTGTCGATCCCATTGCCGAATACAATATGCCGCAGTATAAGCTAAGGGAATTTAAGGTGAGTTACGAATCTAAAGAAGAGTAGTTTGGGCAGGGCAGACATTAAGGCATCAAAAATTAATGAATGAAAAAGTTTTGAACATCGTTTAAAAAAAAAAAAAGGAAATGTTACCTTGGAGATTATGTTTTTAGTGGATTTAAACATCTAGTCAAAGTTTCGACTATAGTCAACTATTATATGAAAAAGTCGGCTATATGTAATTGACTATTTTCTTTCGACTAATTAAATTCGTTTAATTGTTTACTTAAAAATGTATTGCTTCTTTAAATCAGCGTTTAATAAGCAAAAATGTTTCTGTTTGTTTGAAAATTCAATTCGATAATCGAATTTGGTTGGATTTTACAAAAGAATTATTTTTTTCCATTTTTTTATAATAAATTTCTTTAAGTCCAACAGAAAAAGATTAGAATGGGATGCATGGAAAAAGATTTGATGAATATAAATATAAAATTATTAAGTATATGATCTAAATTTGCAAAACTTACAAATTTGAACTTAAGCATTAATAGAACAGAATTGCTTTGGACATTTGCCGGTTTCTGCCACGATAATTTAAGCATATATATTATATATAAACTCGATTTGTTCAGAAATCGAAATATATTTTGTCTGATTAGAGCTACAATTTATCGATCATATACTCCTCATACATTTAGAAACAAAAGAATTAAATGAATTTTATAGAAATTATAGAAATTGTTTTTCATTTTAAAATTGAAACGTAATGTTTCTCTTTGATTAACTAAAAAGAAAAATTTAAAAGAAAACAAAATGAGTTTTGGAAAATAATCCTACTTAGTAGCAATATCTCTAGGATTGTAGACCAAAGTTTTCTAGAGGTTAGTCCTCATTATCTCTATACTTATAACTAGAAATAGTTTAAGGAAAAATAAGTAAAAAATATCAAAGAAGCTAACTTCGGCTCTGCCGAAGTTTGTATACCCTTGCAGCAAAATAATTGGTATAAATGTTTAACAAAATCAAAAAAAAAAACAAAAAGGAAGAAAAAACACACCTAAAAATTTTCACTTCTTCACCGAGCATAGATAGAACCATCAAACTCCGAGCCTATCGTGCCACCGATCTCTACACACTACGCCACCGTCATTACTTTGCTAACGTAAGCTAAATCGACATATATGCAAACCCATTGCATCTCGCTCTTTCAATTTCGTTCTGTGTAAGAACACAACTAAAATATTTCTGTCTCTCTCACACACCGCGTGGTGGTTGAATTTTTGCATATGTATGTGTGTGCGTGAGCATTAAAATAAATTTAATTTCATTCAAATCTGATTATTGATTTGTAACCTTAATAATTATCCGATTTAGTTCAAACTTGGTGTATAGTGTTTGGATACAAATTAAATTTAAATGCAACAACAAAAAAACAATAATTTTATATATTTCTTATTTGGTGCCGCGCGGATTCGAACTCGGGTCTCTTGTGTTGGTACGGCAGATTTCTTTGAAATTTTTTGTTGCTGGAGTAAATAGCTTATATTGATGATTTGTTTTATTGATTTGTAGCCGTAATAATTATCCGATTTGAGTCAAACTTGGTGGGTAGTGTTTTTGTACAAATTAGATTTATATTCCAAAAGAAAAATAAAAAATTTTTATTTGGAACCCTATTATTCCGATATTGGATATATCATATAGTAATCCGATCCGACCGATTTTCATACTTTGTCTACCTACACCTTTAAGAAAGCTAGCTACCAAGTTTCAACTACGTAGCTTAAAATTTAAGTTCGAAAAGCGACGAACAAACAGACAGACGGACAGACGGACAGACGGACATGTCTCAATCGACTCGGCTGTTGATGCTGATCAAGAATATATATACTTTATGGGGTCGGAAACGTATATTTCTATGCGTTACAAACATCTGACCAATTTTATAATACCCTCTGCAAGGGTATAAAAACAATTAAATGATAGGTAAAAAAGAGAAATAAATGATTTGGGATATTAAGGAAAGTTTTCTAAGTAAGTAGCTATTACTATAATTTACTATAATATTACTATAAATCCTAAAACACTTTTTAAATTTATCTGAATATTTGAAAAGCATAATTTTTCTAATATCAGAATTTTTTATCTTTTTCAAAAGTTTGATTTTAACTTATTTAAATGTTTAGAATTTTAGAAGATTTCATAAGTACAATTGCCTAAAATTTAATTTTTCAAGTGATAATATTAATATATCCTAAACATATATAAATTACTAAAATTGATCAAGAAAACATTTGAGGCTTTAACCAAAAGATGCAAAGAGAAGAATGCTAATCCAATGCCCGAAATCTGCTCACCTTGTCCGAATCAATATAAACTTTGTCCAATAAAATTCCCTACTAATAAATGCCACAAACAATATCCTTTCATTTTATTACACTACTTCCTGATTTTAGGTAGTTAAAATTTGCCATCTAATTTGTTTTCCGTTTCATGTAATTGCTTACAGGTGACCGATGCACGTGATGGCTCCTCTCGCACTGTACGGCAATTCCAGTTCATTGATTGGCCGGAACAGGGTGTACCCAAATCTGGTGAAGGTTTCATCGATTTCATTGGCCAAGTGCACAAGACGAAAGAGCAATTCGGCCAAGATGGGCCCATTACAGTTCATTGCTCGGCGGGTGTGGGACGTACAGGTGTCTTTATTACCCTTAGCATTGTCCTTGAACGTATGCAATATGAAGGAGTTCTCGATGTATTCCAAACTGTGCGCATATTACGCTCTCAGCGTCCAGCCATGGTCCAAACTGAGGTAAGTTTTGCATTACAAAACATTAAAGAAACTTTTCTAATTAAACTCCTTTTTTCTTTACTTTCAGGATCAATATCATTTCTGTTATCGCGCCGCTTTGGAATATTTGGGATCATTCGATAACTATGCAAATTGAAGAGGGGAATAGCAACTTTTTGGATAGGCAGAAGATGAAGGATTTTCTTTGATTTTTCTACTCTACGCATAAAACAAGCATTTACCATATACAAAATGGATATATCTTATCTTTAAAGTATTATAGCCAGCTACTGCCCACACAGACACACACACATACACACACTCATACACACACACAAACACACACTCACACACATACAAAATTACTTAAACTTAATCGCTATAAATATGTTTTCTTAGTTTTTAAGTGCACCCGAGCCCCGCCCACTTATGAAATGCTGCTATTTTATTTTATTCGAATTTCCGTCGAGATTTACTATTTTCAATTCCATATCTTTTGCATTTTTTTTTTATATTTTATTTGATAATTGTGAACTCAAAAAGACTGTTACACATTTAATTATCAGTAATTTATGTATATGCATATATCTACATATATATATATGTATATGTATATATGGATATATGTATAACAAAGTTTTTGCTCTAACCTAATCAAAGTAGTCAATCATCAAAGTTGTTTTAGTGGCAGCTAACCACATGGAAACCTATACATATTTGAACTAAGGACTTGGTAGCTATTAATCTAAAGAATCTCGGAACACACAAGAAAAAAAGAAAAGAAAAAAAATAATAATTTAATCTATATATATATAAATATGTATATGTATAATGAATGTGTGTGTACAACAAACAATCAATCAAATATTTCTATGTTAATACGTGTTTTTATACCTAGGTTCTATGAGATAAATAAGATATAAATTCCATATACCCGTGCAATTAGTCAGAAAGTTGAAAAGAGAAAACAATTTTAAAGGCTTTTTCAACTACGGCCATGTTGTAGTTTCTATACCCTTGGCTAAATGTGGTCCGATTTTGAATAATATTATTTATATGTGTTATTGTTTAAGTGAGCTTTTGCATAGAAATTCAAAGTGTTTAAAATTTAAAAGCCAACACCATCAAAAATGTCTCAATGTTAGCTTAAATGTCAAGGGTATAAAAAAGTCTTGCATAATGCATATTTTAAATGAGCAAATAGTACTTAGATTTAGTTATGCAGTTAGTTTTTTAAGTTGTAATACATTGGCTACACGAATATTGTGCTGAATAGAAAAGTTGATATATTGATCTTAATTTTTGATAAATTGTTTGTAATTGTTGCCGCATCAATTAAGTATTTATAAGACTTGCTTATGCGTCCCCAATATATAACCCCCTCTCTTATTATGATTTATATTTCGAATACCTTTCAAACATTCCTGTATATACCACAAAGCCGTTTTTGCAAATTATAAAATAAAACTAAAACACATCATTGTACTATATGGGTACCTAAGGTGTATGACAGAATTGTTCTAGATAATAGCCAACAAGCAGAACAGAATTAAATAAAAGATAGAAACAAAAATATGACAATTTGTAGATATGTATTGTAGCATTATATACTAGAGAAACAACCTACACAAATCCAAAATAGTGGCATATAAACAAAAAAAGAAAAACAAGATTTATTATAATGTATATAATTGATTAAGCTGTTGGATGAGAATCGGCCTGGTATTTATACAAATATATAAAGAAAAGAAGAAAGTAAAGTTAAAAAGACGTTAGCAAAGCAAACACTATTATTAGCTGAAAACACATTAACACATATAAACACACACACACACCCACACACCAATACACATGTTAAGCAACAATATTATATAAAAAGTAAAATGAAATTGCAGATTATTTGTTATAAAAAAAAAAAATTTAGCACGTTCACAAAATTGGATGAATACGCCAGCATATAAAATGAGAAAGAAAACACTTAAAACTATAGCATTAGCAAACATAAAATGAATATATTATATATATATAGATAAATAGATGTCTAGTTAAATGATAACCCAGCAAATAATATCTAGCCTAACTATATAAAACAAAAACGATTATTGCAAAAGAAGAAAAGAAATCTATATTGTATATTACACAAAATTTGTCGGCTTGTCAAATTTCTGTTAACAACAAATATTGCAATAACAAAAGAAAAGCGAATATGGAACAGTGAAAAAAAAAATCAGTTCTTGTGTTTTACCAATTTAGTCGAAATGAAACAATTTTAAAGCGTACAACAACATTATAACGATAAAACGGAAGCAAATTACTAATCGAACAATGAAATGAGAGTATTCCATATAATTGTATAAGCAAAAGGAATCCATATTAAGTTAAATGAGATATATATACATATATATATATTTATGATTTTCAACAAAAGAAAAAGTAATAAAAGTATTGTCAACCACCAATGACAACAAATAAATTATAAAAAGAAAATAACAGAAAACTTTTATTTTAGTCAATCAAAGATCTTAAATGGATTTAAGTGCAATTCAATTTCCTTACAGGTAATACAAGATCCTATCCTATAATAATTGCATTTCGACTCAAAATTTTTATACTTGCTTTTATTGTTAACCTAAAATTCAGGACTTGTTACTTTTCGTCTAATATAAATTACTCCCAGAAGTATGCAACGAAAGTCAACATACCCTGGCAGGCGAGAAAAACACAAAAAAAAATACTTCATAACTCAGCTTTCCAAAGGACTATCTGAATTTCCTTTATTCATATGGTAGTCCTTTTTGATCTAGTTCATTTGGCAATATTTTCATCCCGATCCTTGAAAGGATTCTCGAGATATGGCTATTTTTGTCTACAGAAAAAAGTTCCGTTTTCTCAGTCGTTTAAAGGACTATCCAGGATATATTCACAACAATCAACGCTATTTAACAAGGACTTCAACATGGCCAAAGAACATCCTGCCAGTCCTTAAAATGGCTGAGTTACAAGGATTTTTCTAATTTTTTTCCACAATTTTTGCAGAAATATAAAAAAAATTTCTTAAATAATCCTGGCAAACCACAATAAACGAGAATTAATTTGGGCTAAAAAAAACCCCTTCACACATAACTACACCAAAGCGTTCTTTAACAAATAAAAGAAAATATCAGGAGGAATTTTATTTTGACCAATTTGTTAATACAATATAACAGTATTAATTCATTAAATAATAATATATATCAATGGCATCAAAAAATCATTTTCAGTAAAAATATTAAATTCTATTTTAAACATTATAAACAAAAAACAATGATTAATTTTAAACGCCTTTGGCCGCCGCTTCGTTTGAATTTGTAATTGTATCAATTTGATTCCTTTCCGACAGAATGTTCAAAGGATCCTCGCTACGCAAGTAGCCGTTGTGCTCGGGATGCCCTTCGAATATCACCTCGCCTTTAATTACACGCACTCTCGGTCCATGTGCCCGAGCTGTAAACTTCACCTTGCCACATGTATCCGGCCGAAGACGACGATGCGCCCGCAGTCCACTGACAACCACAAAGTACTTGTCACATCCGTAGCATTTATAGCGCTTCATTCCGATATGGCGGGACAAGTGGGAAATAAGAGTCTCCCGATGTGTAAAGTCCAAAGAGCAGATCTGTGTGTTCAGATTACAAATCAGTGAATTTACAACAACAAAGGATATTTGCTAAACTTGGTTTACCTTGCACTTGAAAGGCTTTTCTCCCGTATGCCTACGATGATGAACTTTAACCTGGCCTGGTGTGCGAAAACGTTTGTCACAAAAGTTACACTTATATGGCAATTCACCCGTATGAATCATCTTGTGGACTCTCAAAGCTCCAGATGTGGTATACGTTTTGGAACACTCGTTGCATTCGTGTTGTTGCTGTCCACCAGTTCCTTTTGTTTTTGGCACAATTGGACTTTTAGGAGTTTGGGGTTCATCTTGTGTCTTTTCACTGATTTTAGCAATTGTTGGATCCGCTGATACTTGAGGAACCGCTGAAGTTTTCTCTGTCAAATCCTTAGTTGGTGCCTTTATTTGTTCTGCCTTAATTTGCTCCCCGAAAAGTACTGCAAAAAGAATGTATATGTAGGGTGAACTCAGTTTTGAGTGAAAAGATGCCCGACTTTGGCTCAAAGAACAAATCTCTATATTGCCAGACTCCAATCTCAGCAACAACTCACCTTTTTTGGGCAATAGTGTAACCTTCAAAGTATCCAATTTTTCACCTTCAATGACATGCGTCCAGCTTAAATGATGTCGCAGTGCTTGGGGTTGCTCAAAATCATCGCCACAGATGGGACAGACCCAATAGAAACGATAATTGCGATATTTTTCAAAAAGAGTTTTCCACATATTGGTGCACATTGAATTTAGCAATAATTCCAATTTAGCTGGTTCATCCTTAACTTCCGGCTGACATATGTTAATGCCCACAGTAAGAGTTTTCCTCGATTTCGTTTGCAATACGCTTCCAGGTAGGGGCAATGTACTTTCAATGCTACGAATTTGATTTTGAATTTCTTCAATCATTTTTTTGGACTCCGGACGACTCTCGAGTTCATAAAATGCTTCGTGATGAAAGCTGCCCAATCGATTGGTTTTTGGCGGCGACAACGGTATACTGTTTGGGGCAAAGGTGGGATTTTTGTTGACTGGACTAAGTTGCTTAGTGACCTGAGTTATTTGAACAATGCCAGGAGATGGTGGACGGGAATGATTTGTCGGTGCCTTATTCATTTCATTGGGTAATTTTAAAATTTTCGTATTTGGAGGCAATTTGATGACCATGCAGTTATTGGGCAAAATTTTTAATATATTTTCAGGTATGTTGGATTTCTTAGTTGTAATGGTATCCGGATTTGGATCCCTCTTTAAAATATTTGGTTTTTTAAGTATGGCAGCGTTTGAGGTTGGTTGATCATTTAATTTAGCGACTGCAAAGACAAATTATAAATTGAAATTGTCATCTAAAGTCTGAGATTAAGTTTATAAGATTTAGTTTGAATTGGAAGTGGTAGGCGTAGAAATAACTTACTTTTTAAGCTTGATTGAGGAGGTGTCGGCGTTTCCGGTTTACGTTTTAAGGCTGGCAAACGCAATTTGCTGCGCCAATCCAAAGCCAAGTTTGGTTTAATACTTGCAGTTACCTGCAGAGATTCGTCTTCCTGTTCCTTCTCCTCCTCATCCTTCGCATCCAAGGGCTCTTCTTTAATTAAAATTTCATGTTCCAATTTCATAATCTCTTCATCTTTGGGCTCCTCTTTGATTTGTACATCACATAACAATTCAGCCGGTAGTTGGCATTTTTCAGATGTCGCCACCAATTCTATTCTATCAGAGTCACCATTTATGTATTTCACTTGACCACAAATTTCTTTAGTATGCTTGCGATGCAATTGCAAACCCTGATGGGAATCAAAATGTCTGCGGCATAAGGCGCAAACATAACGTTTACCATGGACATGGCTAAGCATATGTTTTGTAAGGGCATCGGCATTGGGAACGATGCAATCGCAGACCTGAAAAAACAAACAAAAAACAATCAAATTAATAAATATTTTGGAATTAGGAATAATCTATCTTTAGGCAGAAGTAACTAATTGTAACTACAAACGTTGCAAATAAACATAATTATAATTAACAATCAATTGTCTAGCTATTCTTAAAATTAAAGCTAAAACTTCTACATTATATTTTACGACCGATCGACAAAAAACATTTTTTTGTAAATAGTATTTTAACGAATAAATCAATAATTTTCCAACACGATCGCACAAAAGACAGGCACAACTTATTGTATTGATCATGAACATATAAATATATATAACGGGAACATTTATGTGCACATTCTACAGGTAAAACGGGGGTTGCCTTTCAGCAAAAAGTTTTGAAATCAATTTTTTACCCTGCAACAAAACTTCTTCAACCCCTGGGAATGTTTTTGATATTCATGTTCGAGAATTTGCTCCAAGGACTCGCACCAGTACAAGCAGCCGAAACGACAAATATGACGATTCATTTGATGGAGCACCAAGTGTGCACCAAATTCCATATGATTACCAAATGATGCTGGGCAAAATTTGCATAGATAATTTATCGATGATTCAGCAAATAACTGTAATTTAAGAAATTTAGTTGTTAATTGCATGTGTGTATGTTGAAAATAAGGTTAAGTTTTCATTAACTGCGACTTACCTGATCAGGATCAATGGTTGCTAAGCTATCAATAAATTTTCTTTCATCCTCGGATTTGTGATCGTTAGCGACAACAGTAATCATATTTGAACCTTCATTTAGGATTTTCACTAAAATAAATAAGATAAGCAAACAAACTTATAATTCTAGAAGCAATGCTAACGGTATAGTGCGTAATCGTAAGAAAACAGCATCGAACACATACAAGCACATACGCAACACACACAAACGCAAACACATTCATTTAAGTATGTATAAAACGAACGCGAAGATAACGCATTTGTTAATTTACCATTGTTTAGCTCAAAGTCTATGTCGTCATCCACCTCCTGTTTGATCCTTGCATTAGCAATGGCCATTTTTTGACAAATTCCCCACGTGAGTTTTGCGAATTAAACAAAAAGCAGCGCAAAAATGCATAGATCGTGGAAATATCGGATATCGAACCGCCTACTTATCGATAACTGTGCTAACGAGAGTGTGAAATGAGAGACACCTAGAGATGGACTAAAGCAAATCTGCAAAACCATAAGAAAAAAATCAAAGTTTATAAGCGAAATCTTTATATATATAAGAATTCGGGACAAAACAAAGCACAATTTCAATTTGCAATGTTATATTTTTACTTAAACCTGAGAAACAAAACCAAGTACATTTGAAATTATTATTTAACGGTGAAATATCGATAACCATATTTTACAGCTTTGTAGTTTTCCCAACTTATGCCAGACGCGGGCACACTGGTAACTGTGTTCTATCCGTAAATACGGGGAACATTTATCCGGTAAGGAGTCAGAAAAAAAATTAAAAACTATAAACAAACCAGCATAAAATGAGCAACAGCGAAGACTCGCAACAATATATAAACGATATATTAGTAAAAGAAGAAGATGAAGCCTCGGGTGGTAAGCCATCGGAAAGCAACTTAGGAGTTTGCTTTGCAAAATAAAACTTTTTGTTCTCTCCCATTGTGTTAGATGAATCTGATAAACAGGATCATGGGAGTATGCTGCGAGAACAAGACCGATTTCTGCCCATATGCAATATTATCAAAATCATGAAAGTTCCAGTACCCCAAAATGGTAAAATTGCTAAAGATGCCCGCGAATGCATACAGGAATGCGTCTCAGAGTTCATATCCTTTATCAGCAGCGAGGCAATCGAAAGGAGTGTGGCAGAAAATCGAAAAACGGTCAACGGCGACGATTTGCTGGTTGCGTTTAGTAATCTCGGTTTTGATAACTATGTGGAGCCCCTGTCCATATACTTGCAAAAGTATCGAGAGGTTAGTGAGGAAATTCTTTTATAATAAATTATTAAAAATTAATAACTTTTCTTTCAGTCAAATAAATCGGATCGAAATTTGTTTCTCGATGCCAACTTCATACAAAACGATGACTCGGGAACAAACAATGATACTGGAAAGCAGTAATAGTTTATAATTTATATTTGTATATTTAGTTTAGGCTGTAAAGGGAAGTGCATAATGATCCAACGTATATACACAAAAAGGGAAGTGAGGTCGGTAAACAAATTAGCAAGCCAAAATTGTACATTTTACGTTTTCTATTTTTTTTTGATCATAAGTGCATAAATCTATTCAAAGGATTTGATTATACATTGAAAATCTTTTAGGAGGATGAAGACGTTTGGGTCAGGCAAAATATAGTCCAGCAATAGTTAGAATTGGGTAATTCGTACATAATTGACACATATCAATCCATATTGCCCTAAAGTATTTTTATATAATACTTTAATAGAAATGTCAACAGAATAGATTATTTTGTAACAAAATGCAACCTGACAATGAATTCTTAAAACCTTTTTAAAAATCCATAGTATCCCTTTTGCAATTTATACAGAATAGTATATAAAATGTCAATTATTAAATTAAAAGAGGCGTCTTTAATTCCTAATCCGCTCCTGACAAATCTGAATTATTTTATAGTTATAACTGATTGTACATACAACTTACAATATACTAAAAATTTATATAATTTGGACTTATAACCAAAATCTTTGTTTAGCAAATTGTTTAGAATGTTTACCACGCCGCTTCCCTCATCCAAAGGTTTAAAAATCACAAGTTTATTAGCTTTTTGTTTATTTTAGAAAAACACCAATATATTTGTTGGGTCATCTACAAGGTTTACACACATTTATACTCAAAGATATTACATAAGTAGATGTATATGTATTTTGTAGTTTATATGTATGTATAATGTATGTAAATTATGCTTTTTTGTAAAGTAAAATCAAATTTTCACACAATAAAAAATGAAAGTTTTTAACAAACAAAAGACCTACCTTAAGGAACATCTTGTTATGGCGTTTGCATATATATATATATATATATATAATATAATAATTATATGTGTATAATAATAATAATAATCTTTTTCGTTTTCAAATCACTGGGGCGGGGAGACTACAAGGTAAAAACTAGAAGACGTGATGATGTGGCCACCGATTTTCTTTTTGTCTTATTTCTTTTTGTTTTGGGTTTATCAATTAAAATAACTATAATCTAGTTTAAAATTAGTTTTTAGTATTTCTTTTCTCTGTTCTAAATTTTAATAACATTCCATGTTTAAGCCAACAACATCTCATCGTTGTCCAAGGGCTCGTCTTTAATCCTCATCAAAGAATGCTGTTCTATGGCATACTCGTTGAGGAATATATTCGTATCATTGTGATTTAAATGCAATGTAGGTGCTGCCTCTGGATGCAGTTCACCGGTTTGCTGACTGAAGCAATAGGATTCAAAGTGTTTCGAGCAAATATGCTTGGAGTTGTCCCATTTGGGTATTGTTTCAATTTTGAGATTATAACACCATTTAGCCCGATAATTGCGATTCTCGGGAAAATCAAGAAGCGGCAATTGTATATCATCCACGCCACAGATAATGCATGCTAAATCCTGGGCGGGAAGATGATTAGAGCAAACGTATTGTCCACTATAGCGTTGGAAATCCGTAAGTTTAAGAGATTCACACCATTGCTTCAACAATTGTGGATCTATAAAATAAATATATATAAATCATAAATTAAAATAAATTTATGATAAACTTTAATTCTATTTCAATCTCTACATTGGTCTTTTATTTTTAAAGCCAAAACTTACCACTGGGAAATCGATGAAGTTGAGACGACCCATCGTGTGGGGGGCAATCAGGAATGCAGCAACGGGGACCAATAGGAGTTGGAGTGTTTGTGGGTATCACCAATTCTGGGCTATAGCTGTCCCTTTGGTGATATAGATGTCTGGTGGGTATGGCATTCCGCATCAAACGGCGTACCCCCATCAATTCCGGCTCAAAGTGACGACTACAAATGAGTCGTGTGTTCCGTTGCGATGCTTTAAATGTCATCCCCGTGGCCTTTTCCCAATTACGTATGGAAGTAGGATTGCCGGGCAGTCGGAATAGTTTGATACCATCCCCTCGTGGTCGACGACAATAGGGCAGACAACATTGTTTTACTTTCCAAGGAGCCATTTGACCACCGGCGGCTCCGGACGTTCCCCAAGGGCGTCTTTCACGCTTTATGTGGGCCTCTGCACCAGTATCTCCATCGTCATCTACTTCATCGTCATCATCTTCTTCTTGTCCACTTTCTTCTGGTCCGGTTTCCTCTTCTTCACTTACATCTGAAGCCATTTCCTGGCACTGTTCATTGGTGTAAATCTGATCTGCCACATTCGAACCCAATTCCAAAGTGGGCACAGCCCATGGACGAAGTTTTCTCAGGCGTATACAATTTGGTTCAAAGTGAACACTGCAGATCATGTATTTCCATGGTTTCTTCTCATCATAACGTATGCGCAAATTGTGCATCCATCGCTGCTGATGGCGTTTCGATCGTGGGAATTTGTATATGTGGACGCCATGCAGGGATCTCTGACGCTGACAGTGTGTTAGGGAGCATTTATCGTAGCCAGATTTGATGGGATTGTAGGCGACCTTGTCTTGCTTAACAGTTGGTAGGCGAAGTTGATGTCTCCAGCTTTCAAATGATGTCATGGATTGGGATTGATCTGGGTCTTGCTCCTCATCATCTACTTCCATTTCCATTTCTGGCTCTAAATAGAATTCATCGGATTGCTGTTGATGGTGGGGTCTCTCTTGCTTGACCTTGCTACCTCCCTGCTCCAAATGTGATCTCTTATCCAATCTCATATTAATGGCATCGAAATCATTGTCAAACAGTTGAGCGGGAGCTCTAGGGCCCAGTTTTAAAGTAGGCACACTGCCATGCAATAATCTCATATTGACCAAACAGACTGGATGAAAATGGATACTACAGATGCGGTAGCGCCAACGATACTCTGGATCAAATGGCACCTGAGTATTGTGCTGCCAGCGGGCACACATATCCAGGGAGTGGGGAAACTTGTGCAAAGTCATATTCTCGCTGGTCAAATGATTCGAACAGCCTTCAATCTGACAGAATTTGCTCGATTTTCGAGGCGGAGCAGGACGTGGCAGGCATAGTTGTGTCACCTTACTCTTTATAGGCTGAGCCCCAGGTTCCTGTTCAACAGTGGGAGTAACTTTAGGAATTGATTCTTCCATAGTTTCATCCATTTCCAATTGCGGGAACTCATTCCTAAAGATATCCTTGGGTCGAAGTGGACCCAAATGCAATGTGGGCATAGATCCCCGCCGTATACGGGCCCCATTGAAGCATTCCTGTTCGAAATGGTAACTGCAAATGCGATACCGCCAGGAATAGTTCTCATCCACATCTACCTGGGTGTTATGCATCCACTTTTCAGTGGCCTCCACGGAGGTGGGGAACTTGTGCAGCTTGATATTACCGTCTACATCATTGGCAGTTATCTGACAGCCCTGGACACTGCAGTGACGAGCATTATAATGACCACCGCGTTGACCCGGTGGCATAGATCCCATCGAAGGACTCAATGGACTCGTCTCGGAGTATGGTAAATGTGATTTATTGTCCATTTTCTCATAACTGGAACATTTTTCAACATGACCCACTTCGAGGAGTACTTCCAATGCTTGCATTTCATCATCATTATTGCCATTATCATCTTGGGACTCGTGCTTTAATTTATCATGGGTCACTAGTTTTTGCTGAGGCATGGTTTCGACCTGCTCCTCCATTTCCGCTTCGGATTCGGCGTGCTCCATCATAACAATCGGTTCTAGCATTGAGTTTTCATCAAAACTTTCCTCTTCCCGATTGTTTTGCACGGCAAGTCTCTCATTCATTTGCTGCCATTCTCTTTCGGTGAGATTTTGATGCACAACCTCATCGGGCAGATGAAGCGTCGGAATACTCCAGCTCTTCAATTTACGAATATCCGTAAAACATTTTGGCTCAAAATGCTTACTGCACACTTTTAGCATGTAACGTTGATGCTCATGGAAGACTAATCTTGTGTTGTCCAGCCACATCTGGAGTATATCTGATCTTGGTGGCAGACCATGCATGCGACCTCCGTCTCGTGGCTGCAGTGTATTACATCCTTCCACCGCACAGCTAATAATCCGAATTCTCACACAATTTCTAGCATTTTCATAATTAAAATCAAGCAGCTTTTCCGGAGCATGTTCCTCAAAGTTTTTTACACTGTGATCATATAGAATAATATAATGGAGTGGGCACATTTTTAATGGCTGCTCTGATTCCGTCAATTCCATATATTGTAACCAGCGTTGTCGCAGTTGAGCTTCTCTTGGCAAATCATAGACCATACGTTGGAAATTCTTTAAAAGTTCCACGCACTGAGGAAAACAACATCCCTGGCCATATGTCCTCTTGGTTTGCTTGCGACTCTTGAAGAGATCTAGCTCGTCGGTTTGATAAATATCACTGCTCTCATGACCCAATTCTAGGGTCGGCATGGCTCCCCTTCGCAATCGACCGTTTTCCCAACAAGTTGTCTCAAAATGCCGATTGCATACACGAAGATTGGACCACTGATCTTTGGTCACTTTCAGATGAAAATTAAGAATCCATTTCTCGGCCAGCATGTTGTTCTTGGGGAAGCTTGTAAACTGAATGGAATTATCCATTTGCTTGGACCGTCCACAATTGGGTACACAACAGACACAGTCCTCTTCTTCCATTATAACAACTGGTTCCAGCATTGAATTGTCCTCACAGGGTTCCCCTGGCTGAGCGGCTGATACAGCTATTCTTTCGTTTATCTTTAACCATTCCTCTTCGGTTGGATTTTGATGCACTGCCTCACCGGGTAGATGAAGAGTGGGCACACTCCAGCATTTCAATTTGCGAATATCCGTAAAACATATAGACTCAAAGTGTTTGCTACAGACTTTGATCATGTAACGCTGTGGCTCATATACAACCAATTCAGTGTTATCCAACCACATCTGGAAGATCTCTGGATTCGTGGGCAGACCATGCAATCTGCCACCATCACGTGGCTGAAGTGTTCCACATCCTCGCACAGCACAACTGATAAGCCGGATTCTAGAGCCATTTCTTGCATCTTCATAGTTGCTTTCCAGCAGATCATTTGGAACATGTTCTTCAAAGTTTTTCACACTATAATCGTATAGGAATATATAATGGAGTGGACATAATATCAAAGGTCTTTCCCTTTCTCTTTCATCAATTTCCAAATGCTGTAGCCATCTCTGACGCAGCTTCTCCTCTTTGGGCAAGTCGTACACCATTCGTTGGTAATTCTTTTGCTGTTGCACACATTGGGGATAACAACAGTCGTGCCCCGATACACGTACGCCAGACAATACTTTTTGGTGCTTTCTGTATTTGCCCACACTCTGGTCATCTGTTTGATAAATGTCCACAGACTCATGACCCAACTCCAAGGTGGGCAGGGCTCCCTGACGCAAAAACCCGTTTTCAAAGCAAGATGGATCAAAGTGTTTCTGGCAGACACGAAACTTGGCCAGTTGCTCCTTTCCAGTGTATGGTAGATGCAGATTATGCAACCATTTCTCCGCCAACTTACGCATTCTGGGCAAACTATTTAGTTGAAGTGTTTCATCCGTTAGCTTGGATTGACCACAATTTGGCACAGAGCAAGTACTGACGTCGTCAATCTCATCACAGAATATCTCTGGATTTGGCAGCAACGTAATATTTTCATTGTGACCCAAATTCAGGGTCGGACGTGATCCTGAACGCAACTGTTTGTGGATGTTGAAGCAACGAGATTCAAAGTGACGTTCGCAAACGTGATGATCAGCACCATGTAGGAGTCCAGAAGGAACTAAACCGAGATTTCTGCACCATTCACTGAGCAAAGCAGGTCGCTTAGGTAGTTTGTAGTAACGACGTCGCGGCTGAGTTTCATCTTTGACACAGCCAGTGACCAGGCAACGCAACTCGCTGTTTAGCCGAGTCACTGTTAGATCCAGAGTGGGTACAGATCCCTCACGTAAGTCACCAGTATCCGGATGAAAGCAATCTGCTTCAAAATGCAATTGACAGACCTGTTGGAATGTAGAGAGAATATAGAAATAAACACTGCTTTATTGCAATTCGATTGGCTCTTACCTGGAATCCATGACTGCTGGCCTGCATGGAACGATGCTTACAATTGGCAGCCCATTTCCGTATGGTAGGCATATCCTTGGGATAGGGATGCAAACGCAGAGCCTCACTCTTTGGCTGAAAGCAACTTAGCACGGAACAATAGTTTTCCCTAATAAATTCCATTGCCTGTTCCGTTTCCTGGCTATCGGCAATATTTCCATTATGCCTGGCATTGGGTATGACATGACCATCATGTCCTAAATTTAATGTGGGCACAGCCCAACTTCTCAATTGTTTCTTACAGATAGCTTCAAGTTCGAAGTGGGATTGACACACATACAACTGTGTGGGATCCACAAGACGTGGTTGCTGCTGCGTATTGACCAGCCACTTGAGTAGAGCGGATTCTGTATTGGGAAAACGATAGAGACGTAACTGGGAATTGGCTTGCTGCAGACATGATTGTATGCAACAAATTCTGACCTTGCCCCGTGGACTAGGTGTGGAACCAACACTGGGACTGCTTAAGGCGGCTAATTCCGTTTTTATTCTCAATGGTAAAGTAAATTCTGTTTTAATTTGCAGCGGAGTACTAATTCGGGGATAGTCTGTTATGTTAGCCAATTCCTCTTTCGAAGGATTCAAATAAATGTCATTCTGATAATTTAATTCCAAGGTGGGTACTGCCCATGGCTTGGGACATGCTGGACCCAATGCGAATGGCTCAAAGTGCAGCAAACAAATGCGATAAATTGAATGTTTGCTGGGATCATAGGTCAACATGGTGTTATGCAACCATTTGGTAAGTAAGCTTTGATTTTGCGGCAACTTGGTCAAGTGTATATTATCCGTGTACTTTGATCGACAGCCGGGTACGGCACAGCGCAATTTCAGAGCCTGTGTGGAATTGGCAATGGATTCATAGATATGACGCAATTCCTTGAACGGCATCTCCTCGTACAGTTGCATATAGTGCATTACACAGAGTTGTCCATGGGTGATTGCCGGCAGCTTTAGATAGTTTAGCCACGCCTCTTTAATATAGGGCTCCTTGGGTAGAGCATAACTTCGATAGAGATTGAGACGAGCACATGGACAACTGGCCACCAAGCAACCACCAGAAGTTGCTACAGTTGTTCTATAAATATTCTTATCCTGATGACCCAGTTCCAGAGTGGGTAATGCCTCTTTTGAAAGATGTCCATTTCGTACCAAATGACCTTCAAAGTGCCTTAGACACAAACGCAGCTGTGAGGGATCCAAATCCTCGTTAAGGGTCAACTTGAGGTTGTGCAACCATTTTCTTAGCAAATTGAAATCTCTTGGAAATTTCTGCAATTCTGCAGTTTGCTCACATTGGTTAAGGCAACATCTCTTAGGTTTAGTCATCATCATCATTGTCTCTTTCTCCTCCTCCATTTCCATTTTCTCCTTCTTCACTTTCACTAGACCCATCGGATCCATCTTCTCCACTTTTAGGCGAATATCTGGTGGTTCCATTAGTTTCCTCTTGCGACAATGTTTCAGGCTCCAAAGCCGAAAAACCGAATTATCCTCCTTCTCATCGCTACGCTCCTGGCCGTTGCAGGTATACGGTAAAGGCATCTGATGTCCCACATTAATGGTGGGAACAGCATTTTGCTTTAGCTTGCGTGTTCCTAACATTTCCGCTTCAAAATGCTCAATGCAAACACGTCCCACACAATCCATGGGTTCCAGGTGAAGATTGGCACACCATTTCAGCAAAAGCTGATGATCTTTGGGAAAGCCAAAAGTACTCAAGTGATGGGTGGGAGTGCGTTCCTTTCGACAATGCTTCAAACAACAAATGGGTGTTACATTATTCGCCACCTTTTCACGCCTGCCAAAAGGTGGAGCAGCTACTGATGGTGGTGCCGGGAGTTGATGAGCGGGTGCACTATATTCATCTTCTGGTACTTGATCATCGGCATATGTCTCTACCAATTCTAGGGGATCGAAATAATCGGAATGTGAATCCTCTTCTGGTGGATCGTTTTCTTCCTCCTCCTCCTCCTCATCATCATCCTCATGCTCTTGCAGATCTTCTTCATCATCTTCCTCTTCCAAAATCTCCTTTTTAGTTATTACTTGCGGTGGTGATTCCAAACTGACATCCTCTTCATCCACTAGATTAGCTTTGATAGCTTCATTATCGTAAACTAATTCCTCATCATGTCCTAATTTCAGAGTGGGCACTGCTCCAGTCTTCAATTTCAGTTTGCCCCTAACCAACGGCTCAAAGTGATCAGCACAAATCCGTCCACGGCATTGATCTGGCGCCAAACGTAAATTGGCACGCCATTTCTCTAATAGATCCTCACTTCTCGGATAGCGATAGGTGCGCAAATCATTATCAATGCTTCGCCTCTGTCTACAGTGGCTTAGGGCACATGTTGGGGTAAAGAAGCCTGGAATATTTTTGGGATTTTCATAAATTGGCTGTTCATGATGGTGTCCCAATTGTTGTGTGGGTATGGCCCATCCCCGCAGATGTTTGCCATCTATGCAACGCCGATTGAAATGCGCACTGCAGACGCGTGTCATTTTGTCCACTTCTTCCGGTTCAAGTTGGAGATTGTGACGCCATTTCAGATTCTGTTGCTTGCCATTGGGGAAGGGGAAGAGGCGAGCACCATGCTCCAGGCGACTACGACCACAGCTGCGTACACAACACTTTAGATCAGCGAGAGATTTCTTAATCTTCACCTGCCTGATATTTATATCGGTGGCTTCGGCCATCTCATAGATATTTGGTTTAACATCCTGCAGTCCTGATTCTGCCTCGGAATCCTCCGCATATTCTAGCTTAATGTCAACCCCACCATGTAATCTACGTGGTCTGCCAAAGAGATTACTTTGCAATTCCGCAGGATTGACTTGATACAGATCCTCCGTCTCATTGTGACCCAACTGAAGGGTGGGTATGGAGCCTATATTAAGTCGAGTTTTGCCAATGCAAACATCCTCAAAGTGATCATTGCAAATCTTGTAGCGTTCCCGCTCCTTAAAATTCAGGTGATCCAAACGCAGATTGTGACGCCAGCGCTGGAAGAGCAAAGGATCTTTCGGAAAACTATTCATTTGCACCTCATCAAATTTCCTGGTCTTGCCACAAGTTGGTACACAACACTTAAAAACTGGATCAACATATCGCTCTTCAGGCTTGGGATTTGGTATCAGTTCGATTTCACTGTCATCGTGTCCCAGCTCCATAGTGGGTATGGCCCATTTGAATAGGTGTTTGGGACCAATGCAATCAGCTTCAAAATGTTTATTACAAATACGCACTCCTACACAATCAACTGGATTCATTTTGAGATTGTTGCACCATTTCCACAGAAGATCATCATCTTCGGTGGGGAAACGGAATAAACGCACTTCGGGTTGATCCTTTGACGATTCACAACTCTCGACCACACAATGCTCATCCACAAATGCTTGTGCCTCATTCGGATAGATGTCGTCATCGTCATGACCCAATTCCAAGGTGGGAATGGCTCCAGCACTTAATCTTTTGCCATTAAACGAATGCGATTCAAAGTGTATCGAACAGATGCGATACTGCGATCTTGTAGCTGCCCGTGGACGTGTCTTGATGTTGTGCATCCATTTCCTTAACTGCGTCGGACTGTGAGGCAAACGGAAGAGCTGGACTCCTTGAGCCCTGGTGCGACGGCAACTCTCCACAATGCAAACTCTTTGCAGGCACAATTTGCTGGCTTTAAGTTTGGCTGGATTTTGATAGATTTTGTAACCTGGCGGGGCATTTAAATCGATCGTGGGTACAGCCAATGGTACAGGGCACTTTTTACTTAATACATGAGGTTCGAAATGTGCCGAACAGAGTCTCCGTTGGGCACTGCCCACCATTGGCACTTGTAGATTGTGTGCCCATTTGGCCAATGTGGAACGATTCAGTTTGGGGAATCGATAGAGTTGAACATTATGCAGAGCTCGGACCTTGCGACAATGCGGCAAACAGCATCTAGGAACCCAAGTTGGTTTCGTTGCCGCTAGGGATACGTCTCGATTTGGATCTCGCTTCGTTCTCCTCTTGTACAACATTGAGTGCTCTGGATTCTCGTACAGATTCTCAATATTAGAAGATAGGTTTAATGTTGGTATGGCCCACGGTCTCATCCGTTTACCAATGCAATGGGATTCGAAATGTAGATTGCATATCCTCATATTTGGCAACTCGGCCACATCCAGTTCAAGATTATGCGCCCATTTGGCCAGTATATCTGACTCTTCGGGTGGACGATATAGTTTTATGTCATCCACACTGGGATTACGCTTACAGCTTTCCACACAACATTCTCCCTGCTCCTCGCCATTATTCGGTGCATTTGGACGTGCATAGAACTCTGCCACTTGCTCGGATGTGGGCAACTGATACGCAATATCCTCATGACCCAACATTAACGTCGGCACTGCCCATTTCTCCAATCTCTTGTTGCGCAAACAACGATCTTCGAAATGCACTTCGCATATGGCATCGTTAAAGAGTTTACTGCCATCTGGGACAGGCCTTTGCAGATTGGCACACCATTTCGTTAATAGGGCCACATTGCTAGGGAACCGATGGAGATTGGCATGATCACGATCACGATTCCTTTTACAGACTGCCACACAACAAGTTTCCCTTATATTAAGTTTCTTAATCACATCCGGATTACGATGAATATCCTTATCGTCATGTCCCAGATGAAGAGTTGGCACTGCAAATGGACGCATGCAGCCGCCAATGCAATACGGCTCGAAATGTAGACTACATATCCGCATGCCCTTGTGCATTTTATCCTCGGGTATTTTTAAATTGTGACACCATTTCCTCATCTGCTCGGGCCTTCTGGGTATCGTATGGAATGTGATGTTCTCGCTATTATGTCGCTTACTCTCACAACTTGGTACACAGCAAATGTCCATGCTATCGCTGACATTCATTCCACCAGAAAGGGAGTTAGCACCACCCATGCCAAGATATGCTCCGCTGCCCATATTATCCGGATCCACGTAGTGCGAAGTTGAGCTAGCCGATGATGAAGTCGAAGCTGCCGTTTGACGATGATACGCTGCTTTGTTGTGATGATGATGATGTTGCTGTGCATGACCATGCCCATGGCCATGTTGCTGCTGCTGCTGCTGATGATGATGGTGCTGATGATGTGGCGTTGAGGAACTTGGCGTCGGCGGTGGCCATAATTCATTTTCATAGATATTAAAGGTATCATTGTGACCCAAATGAAGTGTAGGAACAGCACCTGTAATAAACATTAAATCGGAGTAAAAGCCAAATTCATATAGTTAGTAAGATGCCTTTACTTACCCGGCGACAGTTTTCTTAAACCCAATGCCTCTTTAATAAAGTGTGCACTGCATATTTTATGATTCTTGCCCCGATATACACCCGGATCGAGTCTCAGATTATAGCACCAGCGTCGTAATAATACCTCATTCCTTGGGAAACGATAAAGCGACATATTGAAATCCGTTGAACGGCTGCGACGACAAAAGTTAAGACAACAGCGCTTCTCCTCTACATACAAATTTTTGGGATTATCATGGATTTTCCCATATTGGGCACCACCCAGATGTAGTGTGGGCACTGCCCAGGGTTTTAAACGAAATTTGCCAATGCAACGCTCCTCAAAGTGACGGCTACAAAAGTGTCGGGGCTCCTTGGCCTGAACAGGCAGCCGAGCATTCTGACACCATTTGATTAAACTTTTAATATCCTTGGGAAAGTTATAGAACTTGAGATTACTCTCACCCCGCTGGCTATTACAGTGCGGCATGCTGCAGCGTGCGACCTCGCCGGTGGTAAAGGTATTTGTTAGCTCGCGATTCTGATAGAGATTGGCGACATCATCGTGTCCCAAATTGAAGGTAGGCACTGCCCAATAGCATAACGAATACCGATTGATGCAACGTTTTGGGAAATGCATGCTACAGATACGAAATGTCGAATAGCTTGAGGCGGGTATGTGGAACATCTTTAAATTGTGTAGCCATTGATGGAGATATTTGTCATCTTTGGGGAATGTGAAAAACTGGAGTGTGGGACTAGTGCTTTTGCTTACACCGCACATGGGCACACAGCATAGAGCATCCTCAGAGTCATCCAGCGTTGAGGAATGAGCTTGTGGCCCACCAACGGCACCAGATCCATGAATGGAATTATCACTGCCATAGGCATTATTATTATTATTATAGTTGGATTCATGCATTCCACCAAAAGAAGAGTCACTTGTGGAGTTGCTATAACTTCGTTCCAACTTCACGTTGACTTCCCCTTTGAGGGATGTTGAGGAGGCAGCAGCAGCAAACATGGCCGCACCATCTGCATTGGCCTGACGTTGTTGGAGCAGAGAACTCAAAGCTGCCGTTGCTGGTAATGTAGAAGATGTTCCGGATGCATTAGACTTGTGATGTGTTACCGCTGATGATGGCGGTGGTGCTGTGGGCACTGCAAGTGGATAAAAATAAGTAAGGGTCTCAGACAACTCCTTCTCTCGAAACTTACTTTCCATGGTAGCCATATGACAATCCTGCAATTTATAATTTGTTTGATGCGTCTGTTGTTGGTGATTCTGTTGCTGCTGATGGTGATGTTGCTGCTGCTGTTGTGACTGATGATGATGCTGCTGATTATAATATTTGCCACAGAAGTAAGGTGCCGCCAGACGATGCTCATGGAGTTCGACAGCCGTCTGATACCATAAACGACAAATGGGACAATCGTAACGCTGCTGGAACTTATGTTGTGGTAAATGGGTATAAAGCTGCTCCCTGGTGGCAAATGTCAACGAACACATCTGCATTAGAATAAAATAATAATTAGTTTAGAAATATTTCAATTCACTGCTTCACCTCACCACTTACATTACAAACAAAACTATCATATTCATGTTGCATATATTCATGGGATTCACATTCGGCAATTGTATCAAAATATTTTCCACAATATTTATGACAAAAGAATTTATCAGCCCGATGGAGATGTTTATGCCTTTGCAATTCTTCGCCACTCATAAAGGACATGGGACAAATGTTGCATTTGAATTCATATTCCTGAATGCTACAACTACTTTCGGCCACATGACGTAGATACGATTGCTTCTTGAAGAAGACTTCTTTGCAACGTTGACATATGGGTAAATTTTCCGATGAGCGTTCCGTTTGTAATTTACGCCGTGGATAATTATTAGGATGCTAATAAAAGAAATAAACATTTTTATACTTTAATTAGTTAAATTGATATCAGTTTGGAAAGTTTTTTTTTAACTAACCTTGCCGTAGGGTGATTCATTTTTCACAGTTAATTCCACTTTGGGACTCAACATATTCTCACTAAATTCATTATATTTCGAAAAGTCAGCAAATGGAGTATTATCATCAATATAATTGGACGATTTGTAGGCCAGTTCGTCAATGGGTTCCGCTATACGATTAATTATAAAATAAAAATAAAAAAAATATTTTTTAAATAAATTTTAACATATGTACATACAATTAAAAAAAATTATGTAATTCAAATCTTCGTAACATTTTTTTTACTAGTGCTAAATGAATAATATTAACATTTGTACAATACATTTATTTATATTATATGTATATATGTATAAACAATTTCTTTTTAAATATCGATTGATTCACGAGACATTTTTAATTGGTTTCAGATGCATTTGCCAATGTAAATTATTGATTTATACCACAAATTGTAATTTCACTTTCTATATTATATTAAAAAAAAAAAAAATTATATTTTATTATTTTCGATTTGTTTCGGTTGGGTAATATTTATATATCTCTGTTTCTATGGTTAGAATTAAAACACATAAAATAGAAATAGAAATCGAAATGATGATGGTATTGGGGGCGCGCGAGCCTTCCCTCTGACAACTCTTCTCTTGATAACAAGTACATATGCACATTTTTCACATACATACATATCAAACATATGTGTATATTTACCTACGTATGTATGTACGTATTCATTTTAACAATCTAGTAGTGGTAATAATAGATAACAAACCGACAAAATTCGATTTCAATTGGAAATGTTTTTTTTTATAGAATTTTCTCAATATAATGGTTAAATAGACATTTTCCAATTGAGATAATCAATTAGTTTATCATCTTCGATAGTTTTCTTTTTTTTTTTTGAGGCCCCGCCCTAGAAAGCGACTGTGTTTTATAGGTTATAAGTCTATTAGAGGAACCAAGTTACATAAGATGCCCGAGCCCGAACCCATTTCGATATGTACATGTACATAGTGATATATACGCCGGTAATAATATAAAGCATCTATCTGAGTATACATATTACTAAATGGATACACACACTTACACACACATATTTGTATATGTATATATATATATTCATTGAGGCACACGCATACAGAAAAGTGAGATACAGATACACAGAGACCCGTAAGTAGATGGATGGAAAACGACGAACGACTGAACCGAAACCAAACCGAATGAAATAAAAGCGAAAACCAAAAACCTCAGCGAAACTCAACAAAAAATAAAACGTTTTTATTGATTCGACGCCAAAATGGAGCTGGGAATGAAATTACATTACTTATAGGAAGGAAAATGCAGCAATCTATCCTCCTAACCACCCCCAAGCAATTCTCCTCTTTTTTCCCTTCTCAAACCTACTACCACAGATCCCCTTTTTAATATAACTGTAAATAAATGAGTTTTTTTTGTGTGTGTGCGTGTGACAGAAAGAGAGGTAATAGAGCATTGAAGCTTATTTTTAATTTGACTTTATTTTCAAAGTATACATACTATGTATGTATGTATGGGTACGTGAAATTATCCCGTAATTACTTTTAAATGCAATTTATTTCGAAACATGAAATCTAAAAATAATTTTGAAAAACTTACATTTAATTCTCATTTCTGTGGTTGCTGTAGTAGGTGCTGGAGGTGGAGCCATTGTGTTATGGGTATATTCCATGGGTTCACTTTTAATATAGGGATATATACCATGATGATGACCTCCCATATAAGATCTTGCATTGAGATGATGTTGGTGTTGTTGCTGTTGCTGCTGCTGTTGTTGTTGTTGATGCTGTTGCTGATGTTGTTGTTGATGCTGTTGTTGTTGTTGATACTGCAGCAGCTGGTTGTGGGCATAGGCCACTGTATTGGCCGCCTCAAGGTTATAACTGTTTGAACTTCCCCCACCACCACCACCACCCCCAACACCTACACCCACAGCATTGACATTGAGGCCACCGCCAGCGGCACCATAATATCCATGTGTTCCATAGGCATTCATTATGTGATTGTTGTTAGCGCCTGAAGTTGACGCCGCCACCGATGAGGTGGTCGAGGAGGGGTGATGAGGGTAGGGAGCGGAAGAGGTGGAAGCAACATGTGAGTACCAATTGCTGTGTTGTATTTGTTTATGTTGTTGCTGTTGAAGAGAGGTATGGTGGTGATGCAGCTGCTGCTGCTGCTGTTGTTGCTGATAGTGTAGGGGATGGGGGTGGGGATGATAATGTGGATTATGTTGTGACATTACGGACGGTTGATATATATATATTATATATCCTTAAATTCAGTATAAATCCCAGTATCCTTCTATTATAAAAAAGGGCGCGCTTCCTCTCTCGCTCTCGCTCTCTCTGTTTTTCATTGGCGTCTTTTATATACCAGTTTTTTTTTTTTTTTTGTCTCTTCTTCACTGTATGTCTGTATGTATGTATCGAAATGTCGTTAATTTTTTTTGATTTTTTTTACGCTCCTTGCACAATTTTGGAAACATTTTTGTTGTTAAACTTTTTCTTATTTTGTTCCAATTGGAATTCGCACTAGCAGCCATCAATTTCAATGGTTCTAATTAAACTTTTTTTTTGCTCATTTAACGCGCGACGAACGAGACAAAAAGACGGAGACCGAGACACAACAACAAACTATGTGTTGACTGACAGGGTTGAAGCAGAGCAAGACTTTCAAAGCTTTATCGATTAACTCTGGCGTATTTGTTTATCGATATATGAACATGGGTATGACTTAACCCTCGTGGGGCCTAGAAAATTCTGGAATGGAAGTTTTGAATCTTACAATAACGGGAGAAAACTTCGTTGCAGCCCTGACCTTGTAAACGTCAACTTAATTTATTACTAATACCAATAAAGAAACATTGTCAATAACTAGATTTAAAAACATTTTATATACAGTTTGAATTTTTAAGCACTTTAAACAAGAAATTTATAAACGATCACAAGCTTACGTTATCCTGGGACCCCTAACACCAACGCGCTGCTGCAGCTGTAATTTGATTTGGTCCTGGTCAGCCAAAGAATCCTTTTCTGCCAGTTTATCCAAAGTTTGCCTCAAAGTTTTTTTAACTTGTGCCATTTTATCTGAATTTATGGCGGATATAGGAAGAATTCGTTCAAATTTGATCACTCTCTGAGGGCGAACTTCCTCAGGGCAAGTTCCCAAACCTGCCGACAAATCCTGAAGGCGGGGTTTTAACTCATTCAGCAAATCTTGGGATCCCTCTTTATCAATTTTGTTGAGCAGCAGGATGCAAGGCTTATCTAGTAAAGTTGGATCATAAAGCTCCAGCTCCTTGTTAAGTGAGTAGATGTTGGTTAAACAATCCCGGTGTGGATGCCGAGGACTTAGCTGAAAGCCAAAGATGTCTACCATAAACAGGAGCAATCGTGTGCGTTCGATGTGCTTGAGAAACTTGTGACCCATTCCAAAATTGGCATGTGCTCCTTCAATTAAGCCAGGCAGATCGGCCACAGTAATGGACCGCAAATCACTGTAATCAATGGTTCCAATTTGAGGCCGTATAGTGGTGACTGCAATAGATTAGATATACAATATTACCAAGTTTATTAATGTGTCATAGTTGCACTCACACGGATATGCAGCAATTTTTGGCTTGGCATTGCTTATGCCATTTAGCAGCGTACTTTTGCCTGCATTTGGAAATCCTACCAGACCAACATCGGCTATTAGCTTGAGGTCCAGGCTCACGATGCGATTCTCGCCCGGACGGCCAAGAAAATTGTTACCCACACAACCGGCAGTTCCGCCTGCCGCAACAATACAGGAGGCATCGTGTTCATTCAAATCTGCTATCAATTTCCGCTGCTGTTCATCGTACACTTGAACGCCCACTGGAACCTCAATGCGTTGATCTTGGCCGCGCTTTCCGAAGATGCTAACTTTGCTGCTGTCTTCACCGCTTGAGGCGTTGATACGTTTATCTTTCAGACCCTGGGCCACTTTGCGCAAACTTAGGCCCTCTTTGGCTACAAAGAAGACACAACCGCCTTGACCACCCACGCCTCCATATTTGGGTAAACCATTGCCACCATGTCCACCGCGGACTGTGAGACGCAGAGTATCCAAGAAACTGGGACGAAAATGGGCACGAGCTGGCTGAAAATTACAGAATTCGAATTAATAAGTTCAACGGAAATCGTTTAATGAAATTCTTACCGACTTGGTCGATTTTAAAAGGAATTTAAACAATTGAACCATCGCCGGTTTTCTTGGTTGAACAACAACTGGCAAAATTAGGTCACTCTATTCGAGATGGCAGTTGCTGTAACGTGCTACCATCGATATTTATGAAAATCAGTCTGTTATGTGATAAATATCAGATTTCGGTCTTTTAATTTTTCATGTTGTGCACGAAAACTTATGAAAAGTCGGTAATTTGTGCCTATTGATTAATTATAAAATTAAAGCTTTTCATCTTGGAAATATTTATAAATAATTGCAACCAGAAACTATGACTTCCTACTAACGCAACATAAAACACATCACTAGTTAGTTTCTCAGCTGATTGGATAGAAGAAGCAAACCCAACACGTGCGCATTGTTTTGCTTTGTTGTTGCGAAATGGAGCCGGGAATTTGCTATATAAAACCAGAGTAGGGGTTGTCTTTATTATCCAGCAAACAACATAAATTAAATCTGATAATAATTTTAGATATTTGGCTGAGACCATCAGCGAATCAACTCCTTCCCAAGAAACGGACGGGGAGACAACGAAGCGGAAACATGAAAATGAAACCACTGAAGAAGTTATCGTGGCAAAGAAAGGACCTGGTGGGAAAAAAGAACGCAAGAGGGGTCAAAATAAGGCAAGAATTGTTCTTGTTTATCACATGCATAAAAGTCATATAAAACAATTATCTTTTATTTTCTCAGAATCGTCCTGTGTTCAAGGATGAACGTTATTCGCATCTCTGTCATTCCTTGATTGATGGCCCAGGTGGCGAGGCGTGCTCCCTGGCCAATTGTCGCTATGTGCATGATCTCGAAGCTTTTCTTTCAGCCAAAGGTGAGGATTTGGGCACAGAGTGTTATGTCTATACAACTAAAGGATACTGTGGACGTGGTGTAACATGTCGATTTGCAAAGGCCCACACAGATGCACAAGGCAGAAATATGAGAAAGGAAAACTATGATGAGAAGGCGGCAAAGACCACGTACAATGGCATCAGTTCAGGTAGGGTCTTAAACATTTATTAACTATGAACAAATTTATAAAATTTAGTTTCTTGGTTTCTTTTTAGAACTTCAAGTGGGTTTGCGTAAGCATAATTATGATTTTAGTCGTTCCAAAGAACTGATACGGGATGCCGAAAAGATTCGAGATGCTAGAAAGGAGCGAGAGAAAATAAGTGAAGAATCTGATACCGCCGTCGCCATTGTAGTGGATTCTCCCGAGGGAAGAGATGCCGATTCAAACCATCGTGTCCAGCCTCCCATTGATTTCCGTGAGAAACTTATATTGTCCCCATTGACAACTGTCGGGAATTTACCCTTTCGCAGGATATGTAAACAATTCGGCGCAGATATAACATGCGGCGAAATGGCCTGTGCATTACCGATAGTTAAAGGTTTGAGTCAGGAATGGGCTTTAACTAAACGACACGAGACCGAGGATATATTTGGTGTCCAACTCTGCGGCAACAATCCGAATATAATAAGTCAAGCAGCTCAAGTACTACACGAGACAGCCAAAGTTGATTACATTGATCTGAATATCGGTTGTCCCATTGATCTCATCTATCAGCAGGGAGGCGGCAGTGCTCTAATGAGACGTACTAATATCCTAGAATTGACAGTACGCAGTTGTTCCAGTTTATCTCCAAATTTGCCATTCACAGTGAAAATGCGCACTGGTATCTATGCGGACAAGAGTGTGGCCCATGAACTATTGCCCCTTGTGGAAGAATGGGGTGCCTCCGCAGTCACTTTGCATGGACGATCACGAGAGCAGCGCTATACAAAGCATGCCAATTGGGAATACATTGAGGAATGTGCAGCAAAGGCCAAATCTATACCTGTAATTGGAAATGGTGACATTCTGAGCTATGAAGACTACTTGGAACGTCGGCAAATCGCTCCTCACGTTAGCTCTGTAATGATTGGCCGTGGAGCTCTCATAAAACCTTGGATTTTCCAAGAGATTAAACAAAAACAGGCTTGGGCTCCCTCCTCGTCGCAACGGTTTGAGCTCTTACAGCGATATTGTAATTACGGCTTGGAGCATTGGGGTTCTGATACAAAAGGTGTGGAAAATACGCGACGTTTTCTACTTGAATGGCAATCATTCCTTTATCGCTATATACCCGAGGAAGTGCAGCAGGCTCCGCCTCAAAAGATTAATTCGAGACCCCAAAAATATCGCGGACGTGATGAAATGGAAACGTTAATGAGTTCTGGCAATTCAGCAGATTGGGTTAAGCTAAGTGAAATGTTACTTGGTCCTGTGCCACAGGGATTTACCTTTGTTCCCAAGCACAAGGCAAATGCTTTTTAAGATAAAGCAGAGATGGACTTTATTAATTGATGTATTTTCTAGATGTTGTAACCAAATTTTGTTAACTGACATATATAAATACATTCGTTTTAAATGGCAAGCGATGGGCATTCGCTTGTTTCTCAATGAATTTTTTTAATTTTTCTAAATGTTACACCAAAAAATGACATTTTATTGAGTATACATGTAATTACCATTAGGTTTAAAATTCAGTTTCAGACTCGCAAATAAAATGTAAAATGTTGCCACATTTACAATCATTCATTCCACTGGTAGTGGCCTTTAATCGTACCTCTACACAATCTTCTGACGACTTCCTCAGAGGACCCCCTCCATTATTTGGTTCTCCTCGAAACCATTTTAGAAATTTTGCTGCTTTACCAGTTGTGGCTGATATAAATTTTCCCTCAATCTCAATATCGTTTATATCTAACCAATAAGTTCTTTCTAACTGTAAATTCGCTTGTAAATTATTGAATTCCACTTGATTTTCTAAGCTGACGAGGTGAGCTCCCCATTTGCTACACTTTTGTAAAGCGCCAATCCATGTTAATCTTTCAGAGTTCTCAATATAATAATATTTCGAACCAATTTTTCGAAAAACTGGTCTTTTCAGTTGTGTTTGCCTTGTCTTATTTGCCATATCCTCTAATTTAGATTCGGCTAGATTTTGATTGCAACCGCTTAAAGATTTACTGTAATCCTGTTTCAATGATTTAGTCAATTCCAATTGCTGCTGCAAAAGCAATTCCATTGCTTGTAACCTATCCTGGGCATAAGGCGGTTTAAGAGCCTCACAGGATTCCAATCGCTTCTGCATTATAGGTATATAGGACAAGAAGGGTTTCACAGCAATGTAGCAGTATCCATAACACTCAGGTTGAGGTTCATCCAACTGGAAAATAATCTATTGATTAAGCAAAAGTTAACTGTTAAGTGTAAATCTATTTACCAGGCAATCGTCTGCATGGACAATATTCCATAAAAATAATAAAAAGACTATGGAATAAGACATTTCTGTATGAACTGAAGAATGTCACTGATGCAATCTGGGAAAACAAATTGGAATAAGAGATTTTGGTTTTAAATGGCAAAATGCGAAGCTTGCCGATAAGAAATAATCAGTTGATTCTACAGTATTTCGTTAAAAACAATCAATATTATATAAAAAACAATATTAAATTATATTGTTAAACCGATTGCCCAGATGCAGTGCTATGAACCTCATCTAAAAGACAATCTTCGAAGACTCCAACGCATTCAAAAGGAATCAAATAATGGTCATTAAGCTGCGATCAAGATCAGGTCATGTCTATCAATTGGAATCAATGGTAAATATAGTAGCCGAAGTTCATATACCCTTGCAAACTGTTATTTGACAATTACACATTTGTAATGTAACAAAATGATCAGAAAACAAGTCAAACCAATATTAAACGTTCATGGCTAAAGAAAAAAAAGCAATTCGATTAAAAAAGTTTTTTGATCCGATTGTTCCTATGGAAGCTATAGCATATAGTCAACCGATTTGGGTGAAATTTAGCACAGACATTTTCATTCATACTAAGCTTTCAAATACCAAATTTCGCTTTTAAACACCCAAACAATTGCTCTATAGTCAAGCGATTCTGAAGAATTTAAATTATTAAACTCATAAACAACAAATTTCGTAATATTCGATTGAAAAACAACAAATTTATGGAAGCTTAACTATATTTTCGACCTTCCTCTGGGAGCTATTTGATATTGTCATCCGATCGGGTTGATACCGAGATATGCAATTAATATGTTTACTCTACTACAATTTTTCCAATTCTCAGATCTGGTGTTACGTTTACAGAACAAAAATTGAATTGATTTATCAAGCAATCATCTGCATCGTTTCAGATGAAACAACCATGAGTATAAGTCTAGTTCCTTTTTTAAAAACAGTAAACACTTTACTTACAAGAGCTGTGAATTATATGTAGAATTTTTTTGAAACCTGTCAATTAGTCAATAATTGTTGCATACTTTAATGAGTAAAAAGATTCCTTTATTAAATATGAAATTACATTAATCACTTCAAATAGCTTAGAGCCTCTTCTACATCCAATTTCGAGCCTAGGAAAATGGGACTGCGTTCGTGAATTTTCTTGGGCTCAATATCCAATATACTAATTTTGCCGTTACTAGCTAAGCCACCGGCCAGAATCATCAGGAAAGCCATTGGATTACATTCATACAGGAGACGCAACTTGCCATTTGGGGCAGATTTTGTAGCGGGATAGATGAAAATGCCGCCATATTTAATAGTACGATGAACATCAGCCACCATAGAGCCGACATAACGGGCTCCATAGGGCTTACCTTTGGTGGGATCCTTTTTGGCAGCAATATAATTGAATACTCCAGCTTCCCAATCACTGGCATAGCCCTCATTGATCGAGTAGATTTTTCCCTTCTCTGGTACTCGCATATTGGGATCAGTCAAAATGAACTCGCCAATTGCCGGATCATAGGTAAATCCATTCACACCCGATCCAAGACCCAGTACAATGGCCGTTGCCGATCCATAGAGAGCATAACCAGCTGCGACTAATTGATTTCCCGGCTGAAGGGCATCCTCAATGGTAGGTACACCTTCAGTTTTCCTCTTATAGATGGCAAAAATTGAGCCTATGGACACTAGACAATCGATATTAGATGAACCATCCAGTGGATCAAAGCACACTATGTATTTTCCCTGTCCAGAAGAAACATTGAATAGACCATCTCAATGGTTTTAGCTTAAGTAACTTACCTGTCGCTCAACTTCCACCTCAATCACATTCTCATTCTCCTCGGATACCATCAGGCATGTGGTATACGACGATTTCAACATGTTGATAAATAACTCATTGGATAACACGTCCAATTTCTTAACCTCCTCACCCTGGACATTCACATCACCAGCAATGCCATGAAGCTTGGCAATGCCAGCCTTACGAACAGCTGAGGCCGTAGCCTTAATGGCCGTCTGAATGCAGTTAAGCAACTGTGAAAGATCTCCGGTGGCATTCTTAAATTTGCGCTGCTCCTGAAGCACAAAACGCGTTAGCGTCATGGCATTGGAGTCGAAGGCGGGTCCCTGCTGGGTCATTTCGGCTTTGAGATCAAAGAAATGTTTCTTATTAGAAAAAGGCAACTAAAACAATTTCAAGCTAAGTAGTCTATAACTACTGTTATGTTAGAACACGAATTTGTTTAGATTAGAACAAGTTTTAAAAGAAAGCTAAGTTTAGTTAATATACGGCATAAATATTAGTTACGTGGCTTTAAGACAAGGATGGGTTCAGGTTTAAGGACATAAAGGATAACTATCGAATGCCAAGAAAAAAAGAGAAAGCGGCTTTTAATTTCAAGATGCATAATATAAACTTTAAATATATTATGTAAATTGTGTTTTTTTTTTTCCTTGTAGAAAACTAAAATCTGATAAGGAATAAATGTTTTAACTATTTGTGTCTGAATATTGAAATGAAATTGGAATTATTGAATTGCAAATGTTAACAAAATTGATTTAATTCTAAAGAAAAAATCAGATAATTTTTGACTTTTGCTAATCTCTAAAAATATCAACAATCCAAAAGATTTTCTCTATATGTATTTATATAACATTCATTTATATTATTATTAGTTGTGCTGCTTTTTGAAGCTTTAGTTATTTAATTATTATTTTTGTTATTAATGCAAATAGGCTTGGTTGAATCAAATCAGGATTGGGATTAAAAGGGATAAGGACATTGCATTGTCTATATATACATATAAATATTGGAACAGCGTTGAAATCAAGTTGTTTAAAAAACAATTATAGTTTTCTTAAAAATTGCTGTGCGGAAGAAGAAGGCAAAGGACATGCTTGGTGCAGCAGGACAAGGCAACACACAAAATCAACACATACAATTACCGTTACTGGCCGCCATTATTGTAAAAAGGGTCCTATATAAATTATGCGGTATTCCTGTGGGTTGAACAAAAGGAAGTAGCCAATTGGGTATACAACATTATCAAAGGGCTATATGAAGGTCAATATATACAAAAATACATCTGTATATATATACTTATGTACATTGTATTTAATATTTGCTAGCAATGTTGCATGAGAAAATTATTATCACATAAAACTTGTCACTCTGATTGTGTATATGAGAGTGTGTTTTCTGTGGTTGTTTTTTTCTTTTTTGGGCAAACTGATAACCTGTTTGTACTACATAAATAAAAACAAAAATAAATAAAATGAAAAAAAAAAAACCAAACCGGAAAACCAAAAAAATGTTTTGAAAAATTATATTTTCGCTCTATGGCAATTTCTACTAGCGATCACACGTGCCTCCTTATTTATTTTAAGAACACACATGATTAAAATTTTATATATATTTTATATATACATATATACATATATATGATCTATAAGTAGACAAATATATCTACAAGTATACTAAATCATACGTCATTTCAAGTTGTCTTTAACTTTGCTTTGACCCTTGTGTGTACTGAATGCCCGCCACATTTGTGGTGCTTCCTAGAATGAACTATCATAGTAGACGCCAACACTTTCACTTACAACAATTCGATTGATTAACTGAAAATCTGAACAAATGAAACAAAACGGCGAAACTGAAGAATAGAAAGAATTGCCAACGAACCGCTATCGACGAGTGCACTACAGAGACTGAAGAGTAAATTTTGGCTTGTCGGCTGACGGCGGCGGCGGCAGCGACCGCAACGTCACAACTTGTTTCGGTTTCTTGCCCCGTAAAGTCAGACAGACAGATAACATGTAAATGGTATATGCATATACATACATACAGCACATACAAATATGTATGCATGTATGTATAATAAGTAAGGAGGGAGCGCGTTAAAACATGGGAAGAAGAAAAAGGAGAGCGAGAGAGTAAAAATAAAATGGGGGAGCAAGACATAGTCCCCCCTTTCCTCTCGCTTGACTGCTGATTAAGCTAATGAGTAAAAATTAGCTCCATATCGAAGAGATACAATTGCCAATTATACATATGTATGCATGCATGTACATATGTATGTGTGTATGTGGGTGCGTTATAGATGCTCATGTTGTGTGTTAGCACTCTCTTTCTTCATTTTCTGTATTAACCAACTTCTCTCTTGAAGAATTTATTTATGAATTGTTTGTCAGCATAAGGCGAATAAATAAAGGGTGCTCTTTAATGCAGTACCAATACCATACAGGAAAACGCATCTTAGGAAAAGAAATGTAATTATCTTATTTATAATTTGTTTAAAGTGTTCGCCAGTTATTTGTTTTAAAAAAAATTAAGTACTATTTCATATACATAATGGGAAAGAGTCTACTAAATCTGCTTCAAATACAAACTAAAGCTAAGGTTACTGTTTAGTGAGACTAACTTAATAGTAGAAAACATTCAAAAAAATTGCATAATTGTGTGTTTTCGCCTTTAACCAATGCTAAGTTATAACTAAATTTATCTAAGAATGTGAATATAGAGTTCCCTTATCATCATAATTTCTTTTCGATAACATCTTATCTATCAACTAAATGCAACAAATATGAAATTTTGTGAATTTTAAAAGCTAGAGATTTGCACAAGCAAAAAATAACTGCTATACGGATTCCGTATCTACTTTTTACCAACACATTTCCATGTACCCTATATTTTTGTAGTGTCATACGACAACCTTAACCACTCCAATTTGGTTGTTTAATAACAAAACATAATTTTATAATCAGGGAGGCTCGACCCAAGATTGTAATGTATTGACAAAGTATTGAATTCTATCTTTGGACTGATAAGATTGTATTTACCCTATTATATTATATTACTATGAAAATTTCCTCTCTGGGAGATTTCAAAATTTCATTTTTTGGTGTCTTGTCATTGTTTCGACCTTTGATTAATACGATCATGGACTAGCTCATGATATTTTTGTTAATTTGCGTCCGATTAGAGTGTGTCTATCAATTAAAACATAAAACAAAACACGCGCAGTAAATAGTTGAAAAATATATAATATATACATATATTTAGTATCAGACATTGCCAATAAAATGAGAATTTGTGCACTTTGAAACATTGACGTACATGTAGAATAGGAGAGATTAAAAATGCGAGTAAAATAATCAGAAATCTACAAAATTTGACTTGGAAATCGTTTCTTGTTATTCTAGGTTTGCAGTTTCATTGTTAACTTGGGAAAAAACGAATGCTTTTGGTCCAGAATAAAATGTGTAAAAAAGATTTTCAATTCAACAAATTGTAAGTAAAATATTTTGAGATTTATAGATACTGTATTCCAAATATAAAACATATTTAAAAAAGTCAGAATTGTGTGAAAGATGTTTGAAATTCCGAGTTATATTTGTTTGCCCTACTAAACAAATTCTTACAAATCAGACTAAAAGTGAAAGTAAAGTTTTAAAGAACTTAAAGAATGACAAATGAAAGACCTTTTAAAAAAACTTTTATAGAAATTGAGTACACTTACTTACCTCATATATCTTTACTTTAATAATCAAATTTAGTTCCCAACGCCATATCAATGAACTTAAATTTTTATTGTTATGTCCAATAGCATATTGTTATTATCAAAAGCAAATCTGTCAATAAAAACTTTTAAATGAAATCATAAATATATAATTTGCAATCAATTTGAAAACATTTACCATACACTTTTCCTGCTTCCGGTCACACAGCTCACCGAGTTGGGTGGGTGGGTGAATGTAGCAACAAAATGTCTCACTAAAAAGCTTGCTTATTGCTTATTTGCTATTGTTGCGAGGCAAACCACCA
The DNA here is from genome assembly GCA_035045865.1 of Drosophila austrosaltans. NCBI lineage: Eukaryota > Metazoa > Arthropoda > Insecta > Diptera > Drosophilidae > Drosophila > Drosophila austrosaltans. The sequence continues at coordinate 4,040,740 of JAWNOQ010000083.1, forward strand.
CCTCCTTCCTGCCTTTGCTGCCCCCCCTTCCTTCCTTGTCGTTTTAGACCAAAACTTAAATTTGATTTGGAGTGTTCACATTTACCCTCCTCCCAACTCCCCCCCTGATTACTGGTACTCGTTGCACTTAAATCAAGTGAAGGGCGTTTACATGGCAATTTATAGATTTTTAAAAAGATTATCATATGTCTAAAGCACATACATACATATGTATATTTATGTATATGCAGAGAAATGAAATTTAGTTTCTTGAAACGAGTGAATTAGCATCTTGCTTAAGAAATATAAAGACAAATTAACATCAAGTCCATTAAATTTTAGATTCTCAAACCCTTTTGAATGATACCGGGATAATGTCATTTGGTTTCAGTATTCAATTCTTAAAACAAAAGCGTAGGCGGCTCGAATTTTCTCAAATTAAAAATTTTATTAAAAGTTACACAACATTTTGTTTGAACCGATTGTCCCAAGGGGTTATCAAGAATATAATTACAAAATTATTAGATGAGAGGCACACAAAGAAATGGACTTTTGTAAAATCGAAAATTTTTGAATTTATTGATTTATGAATATGAACATAACTTAAGGTTATAACTCGATAAGATCTGATTGATTAATAATTATTTATACATATATAAAATTTAAGCCCAAAGCCATGATGCTTTAGTGTTAAATCTCGCAGATAAAATTAATATCATGGAAACATTTTCGATCATTGAAATTGAATTCATATTGTGATCGAAGCTCTATACAATTTTCCTGTGTGGCTGTCGTCCAGTCTCTGTTATTTGGTTCTTTCTTATTCCAGTTGAAGAAGCTTGCCAATTGACCAGTTGTAGCTGATCTATATATTCCCTCTTCTTCGATGTCATTTATATCCAACCAATAATCATGATCAGGAAGTAATTTATTTTTTAGGTTATTCCACTCCTCGTCACTTTGCAAATTTGCCAGATGACCACCCCATTGTGTACACTTTCGTAATGCACCGAGCCAACTTTCTTTTTCATGGTGCTCAATATAATAATGTTTGTTACCAATTTTCGTAAACTGTTGTCTTCCTATTTCGTATTTTTGGAGTAAATTCCGTTGGTCATTTAAAATGATTTCACTTGTTTCGACTTTTTCCATCTGTTTTTTCAATTGTACTTCCATATCTTTTAGTTTAGATTCAGTCGCTGATAGTTTTTGATCATGAACTTCGAAAAATTTGTTCTGCTTCTGTTGGACGCTTTGAAATTCGTCAAATCTAGTTTCCCATAATTTGATGAGGTCCAATTGCTGGGCTAATTGATCATTAATACTATTTAATTTATCTTCACCATGGGATTTAGGATCTAGGGCCTCGCATGCCTCCAGTCGCTTTTGTAATGAAGGTATATAGGATAAGATGGGTTTTACTGAGGTAAAGCAATATCCTTCGCAATCGGGCTGAGGTTGGTCCAACTAAAAAATTTTTTTTACAGAAACAAGGGAAAACTTGTTAGAATTAAATCCCGTACCAGGCAAACATCTGAGTGCACTGCATCAAACACAATTAGGAGAACAAATAGTAAAAATTTCATTTCAGCGAATTCTGATGATAATCACAGTTTTAATGTAAAATAAACACTGATTACTTGGCTAAGACACAATCCATTTTTTATTAAACTGACAATAATCGCAGCTTCACATTGTGATGTAAGCTTACCGATAAGAAATCGCAAACATGTATGTATATACATATAGAATTACATATATGTATAAACATCTGAATGTACATATAGGTTGAAACCTAAGGAAAATAAGAAAATATTTTCTACAGTTGGAATTTCCATTCTTAATTCAGCCGAACTGAATAGAAGTTGTCATCGTTTTTTATAACCTGCTCTATGGGTAAAAACCCCGAAATTTTGGCATAAATTGTCCCTGAAGAGATAGAAGCTTGAAATTTTGTTTACATATTAGTATAAATTTTATATAGTTTCAATTTTTTTTTTTTCAAAATTGAACCACGTCCACTCCCTCTTCCCCTTCATACAAATCTATGAAAATGTAAAAATTAAGATTGTTCCTTACATACACGTTAACATTTTATGCTATATATGTTTTAAATATATTTTTCATATATCTATTTTATTATACAATATTTATTTTAAGAAATATGTCCACATTAACGTTAGATTTGATCCATCTCATATATAATTTGCAATCAATTTGAAAACATTTACCATACACTTTTCCTGCTTCCGGTCACACAGCTCACCCAGTTGGGTGGGTGGGTGAATGTAACAACAAAGTGTCTCACTAAATGGCTTGCTTAAAAACCCGCAATTATTTTGCTATTGTTGCAAGGCAAACCACCACCTCCTTCCTGCCTTTGCCGCCCCCGACCAAAACCACTTGGCCATGCGCACGGCATGGGCGTGGCAGTCAGTTTGGCACTCTTCCACCCTAAACAGAAAGTGCGCACTGTTTAACCTTATTAGTGAGTACATTTTGTTTGGCACTCAATTGGATTTGATTGCCGTGGAACTCAAAGAGGGTATAACTATAGCAGATTTTACTGATTTCCGTTTACGTATTTTTTTCATTTCATTTTTATTATTATTATTTGTTGTTATTTGAAAGCACTAAGCTGGCTAACACATCAATATGTCTATAGGGACAGAAAGAAAGTGAGAATTAGAAATTATAGAAATAGAATTTAAAGATGTTTTAAAATGGAAGTACTCGAATACAATCACTATTCCTTTTTCTATAGCTAAGCAAGACACTTTGAAACACTTTGAAAACGATTCAAAAACGTTTTCGTATTACACTCTTTAAGAAGAATTAAGATTTTGGTATAATGGTCCTTGAATCGCACTCAAAGCCTCACAGTTCTTGCTGATGTGCCTTATAGTTTAACTAACTTAACTTAGTTAGATGGTATGTCTGACTAGATTTGAGCTCGATTTTTAATGATTGATTTCATAATATTTACATTTGCCATTTTATTGTTTCTCTTTTCCAACATTATGGTTAAAATTCTAATTGCAATCTTATTGACAAGTGGCTAGCTAATCTCTAAGGGACCTATGTTAGTTGATATAATTTGGTATCGCCAACAATATCCACATCACTGGAATTATCATCATCCTCACTGTCATCTGCTTCGAGATCAGAGTAATCATCCGTCGAATAGCCATGTTGAAGGAATGAACACATGCCGCCGCCATCACTCATATTGCCACGGAGCATCTGTAATTGCTGATTGGGCGGACCCGAACTAGAACCCGATACCGTCTTGCCATGCGTCTTGGCATCCGAGACATTGGTTGTGGCTGAGGCATCACTACTTTGTTGCTCTTGTTTGCCCAGCTCTGTGCGTGAAAAGTCAACGGGTTCTGCGAAAATGTTGCAGAAAACTAATTTAATTTTCTTGAAGAAAACTTTTCATTGGTAAGTCAAAAGGCTAATTGAAAGAAAGTCCAAAAGTTTTCTCAAAGGGAAACTTTTTTGGCATTTTCCAAAGAAAACTAATTGAGAAGAATATTATTGTGCATAAAACAATCTGCAAGTATATTACTAACCATTGGCATTGTCCCGTCGTCTCAATTGTTTCTTATGCTTCATGCGTCGATTTTGAAACCAAGTCTTGACCTGAGTTTCACTCAATCCCAATGCGGTGGCCAGTTCAACTCGTTCCGGTGTGGACAAATAGCGTTGGGCTTCGAAACGTTTCTCCAGTCCCGATAGTTGGGGATCACTAAAAACTGTACGTGCCTTGCGTCTTCGACAATGTCTCAATGCATTCACACCCATGCCCAAGCCAAGTGCCAATTCAGGCACACATCCGGGTGCCCCAAAGAATGGTGACCCACCAAACAGACTGGCTGCAAAAAAAAATTAATTACATTCTTGTTAAGTTTAGTTTAGTTTAGATAATTGAATTGCCTGAAACAATACAACTTTTGGTGTTGCTAATGACTTTGAAAGGGTCCCACAACACACACACACTCACATATGTCTACATACCTTGTGATAGAAAGTATGGATCCACCGATTTGTATGTCCCCGATGAGGGTGACAAGTAGCCAAGTGTCATTTGCAAGAACCCATGATCAGTGTACGGCGCTCCAGGATAGAGTACACCATTTGGTCCACCTACAGGACCTGGTGGTGGTGGCGGCGGCGGCGGTGGTGGTTGCGGTGTTCCACCCATTTGTTGCACTGTGCCATCTGTAGCTGAGGTGCCATAGTGCGATGAGGCGCCACCACCTGGACGTTGATGATGATGATTTGGACTGTGAGGATAGGTTCAATAATTAAACTTGGTGTGTATGATTCTAGAATTGCATGCTAACAAATTTTCAAAACTTAATTTGTGTCACTAAAATGTTCTAGGCTTAAATTTGAAACTCGTAACTTTAAATTCGTTTTTTTGCCTATGTTTGAATAATACTTTTCGATTGATAGTAAACACTTTAAAATTAAAGAAAAACAGAAAAAAGTTTGTGTTTTTTTGTCCAAGTTTTAATTTAACTTGAAACTTTAAAGTAACAAATTATATAATAATGTTAAAACTGGGGAGTCTAATTGTGCGCAAGTTATATTTAAGGTTCCGATTAGTCCCACTAAACTCTTGGTATATAATTCTTGCTGAACTCTAACTAAATGTAGTTCAAAGGACTATAATATTCAAAAATAACCTAAGTGTTTGGAATCAAAATATTCTTAGCTATCGAGGAAATTTATCAGAAATCTCTCAGAATAACAAAAATTTATAAACGATTTGTTCAAAATTAGTATTAAAATGCTTTATGTTTCAGTTAATTTATGTGTTTCTCTTAAATTGAGATAACAAATTTTAAGCTTAATGATTTTGACCACTAAAAATTTCTTTTAGTTTTTAATCGAAAATCATTTTTAAAATTTTTTTTTATGCTATTGCAAGGCTTTTTTCCCATGGAGAAAGTATTCAATTCACCGAGCAATTTTCAATTTTTAGATTTTATGTCCCATTTGGAATAAGTTATGTATACTATTCCTGAAATTTTGAAATGTAATTAAAAGATGATAAAATATAACCATTTGGAGTCTTTTTAAGATTATGTTCGTTACTTTTTAGTTGTTTGCAGTTTATTGACCAATTATATCTGTTACTTAAAAAAACAAAAAGACAACCAAAGTTCTTTCAAAAGAAATAAGTAATCTAATATAAAAGAGAAAATTTGAAACGGCGACTTTTTTTGTTCAAGGTAATAATGTATTGCATAATTTGCACAATATACATTAATATGTTTAATAGTTTATCATATTAAGTATACGCAATAATGTATATAAACAGCTGGTCCTTGCCGTTTTAGATGACCAAAACCAAAATTTGAAACGGTGTCTTTAATTGTTCAATGTAATAATGTATTGCATAATTTGCACAATATACATTTATATTTTTAATAGTTTATCGTATTAAGTATACGCTATGATGTCTATGAACAGTTTTTGTAGTACGTTTTTTGCAAAGGACAGATTCTTTGATTTTCACTCTTAAAATATCTTTGACTTATTTTCAAGTTTTATACCGAAACAATTTATCAGAATAATAAATTTCAATTTATTAATTGTTTATAATTTTGCAACTATTGAAACTTTAAGATTCGCTTAAAGTTAACCAAAGTCAGCACAAAGTTATATAATGGTCTATATATTTGCGGAATCTTTTTGACAAAAAACAACAATATTTTTATATATTTTTTTAACCAATTATATTACGAGTATTTCGTTTGTCTTTTAGAACTGTAACTTGAGTTAGGACCAAAAATTACGCAATTGCCATTTCACTTTAGTTTTTTATAATTTCATCACTTGTTATATTTTCTATATTTCTTTTCTTGTTGTTTTAAATTTTAATTTAAACGAACACTAACCGTTGGTTACTGTGCAAGGACTTGACATAATCTTCGCTGGCTCCATAGGCGGATACAGCGGGATTGGCACTTGGTGTTGTACGCGACGATGCCGTCGCTGATGCAGTTGATGATGTGGTTGTTGTTGTTGCTGCTGCTGTTGCGGAATGTTGCGGATGCGAATGTGTTTGCGGATACTTTGATATATTATTGTCATAATTGTTGCTGCGGCCACTTTTCACTAAATGCTTGTTACACTTTTGACTATTGTTATTATTATTTAAATTTTGAAATAATATGTGTTCAATGGAAAATGGCGTTTTTGTGGTTAACATTGTGGTTGCTGTTGTTGTTGCTGCTGTCGCTGTTGGTGTTGCTGCTGTTGTTGCTGCACTTGTTGTTGCACTGGTTAAGGATGATTTACTCTGCATGGCATCAGTAGATACCTGAACTGGACTGACACTGGACTCATTAACCATTGATGACATGGCAATATGAAAAACTATGAGAGAGTTGAGGATATTGAATGCTGTTTTTTATTTTTTTTTTTGGGAATCGTCCTCTCCTTTTCGTCCTTGCGCGACAATTTGATGTTGTTTACTCGTTGACGGTCGCGTTGAGTTTGTGGCAATCACCGCACATCAACCAGCAAATCGCTCTAAACGAGCAGAATGCTTTACGCACAGAGTGCGAATGAGATGGAGCACGAATATAGGAATCAGGACGAGCAAAGAATAAGAGGAAGAGGGATGTAGCATGCAGAATTGAATGCAGAGGGTCGACCACCACCCTCGCTCCCCACACACAGAACTGGTCCAATGCAATTTCAGTTTTGCCATTGCGGTGTACATATATACCAGGCTTAGAGATGGAAGGATCCGCAAAAGAAAAAAAAAAGAAATACATAAACACTCCCCCATTTGCATGCGCGTATAGTTGTCTCCCTTGCACTTCTAGTGAAAAACATATCATACATATATGTTCATACATACTGTATGATGGTATTTTAGTAAATTCATATCCTTAACTGGGTTAGGCATCGCAAAGCGTTATGTTTAATTTTTTTGGTCGGCCATATAGTTGAACCGCAAATAGCTTTAACAACTACACACATCACTAGCTCTATTAGCCGCCATTTTGCCCATAATTAACGTGTCATGGCCGCCATTGTTGTCTGCTTTATGGATGGATGGATGCATTCAATTAAATTCATTAAATGCCACAATTATTATAATTGAATTATTGATTGACGGCGTCGACGACGATAATAATAACGATTCCGGTCTGGCAGGTAGACAGACGGCCATTCCTCCTACACAATGGGAGGTGTTTGCTATCTCTCTTACTCTTCCATTTTTATGTATACACAACTGTACTTTGGCAATCAGCTGTTTTTAATAAAGTCATCAACGGAATTAAGTGGAAAAGAGGAAATGGAAAAGATAGAAGGGAATTGTTAAAGTTTTTCATTTCACTGTTCATTCTTTTGTTGTTGTGCTTGCCTTTAATTGAATCACTTGACATAGCCTTACATATCCCCAACCCACCAGCCCCCATGGACTCCCATCCATCTATCTACTAGTGATATGGGCGTGTCCTAATTTAGCCCCTTCAGCCAATCACAGGACAGGATTTTCCATCAGGGTTGCATTCACACTGTATTTGTCCTTGTCCTGTTCTGTCCTGTTGGGGGTTGGAATTTCAATGAATGAGGGTGGCAGTCAAGTAAGGATCCGGTGGAAAGACAATAACGACACCGAGCATACAGAGGATGTGACCAAAAAGCAAGACAAATTTGCTCGTTTTATTAATAAAATAAGTCACGCAAAGTAAGTCGAACATCATTATTAGGTTATAGCCCTAAAGCGGGCGCATTAGGTCCACATGGAAGGGCGTAATGGAGGAGGACTTTCGCAGGTAGCAACGGATAGGGAGAGACGTGCAGTTGAATACACTGACAAGAGAGCAAAACTTGATACCAGTAGGAAAAATATGTTGAATCAAAAAAGAAAAAAATTATAAGTACAATAAATTGTATCTCTATTTTTATTATACTAGCGATATATGTATATTGCTTAAATCTGTTATCAAAGTACTTAATTTCTCTCAGTGTATATATACAACATGCAATTATATCGCTTGAGCTTTAAATCTCTTGCATTAGTTAGGGCCCGGAACTGCTTTGCCTTTGCTATTTGTCAACTGTTGTCCTTAGCAACTGAGTAAAGGACATTTTTTGTCTACCTGTCGTCACTTAACTTTCGCCTCTGAACTGACTTCCACTCATCATCCATTGTTAGTCAGTTGACGTTGAACGTGCGGAAGAGCGTTTGTGTTAAATGATTCTTTATAAATTTTTTCATATTATATTCAACTCCAACTCCCATTGGCTTATGCTGGATGATTATTGATTTTTATATGCTTAATTTGAAAAACAATACACTTATGTCAAAAGGTTGGGAAATTGTGTAGAGAGAGAGAGCGCTTAATTTGTGTTTGCCATTTGCCATTTGAATAGAGCTGCTGCACGTGCCTGTCAGACCAGCTAAGCCTAATTTTTATAATAATAAAAATGTTGCATCGGGTTTTTGATTTTTTGGGTCTACCAGGCATCGGATTGCATCATGTCCCGTTTTGCGGTTAATGGACGGATGTCCTTCCAAACTTTTCATCTTCTTTAAGGCAATTATAACATTTTATGTCAGTTTTGTCTGGCAAATCCTTCATTGTGCATTTCTCGTCTCTTTTTAGTATAATTCCCTGAAATCAAAGCTGAAGTGTGTCAACGATCAGGTTACATCAAGGAGTGTGACGACAGGAGAGTGTCGGCCTCTCAGATCCTTCTTCCGCATTTGAGTTTGATTCTCGGTAAATTAACTTTTGAATCGAACAACATAAACTTTCATATCTAGGGGCTCATTGTTTATTGAAGAAGGGCAAAGAAGATGGTCGTGCCAAAGGGCGCACAAGTAGCAACATCCTTGCCACAGGGTTACATGACACTTCCTTTTTTGTTAGGGAGGATATTCTATTGTAAGTACAATAAAAATAAAAAAAAGACTCTCCTTATTTAAGGTGTCTTCTTTTCTTTTCGAAAAAAGACCCTAATCTTACTGTAGAATTTAAAGCGATACTTTTATTCAATAGTAAACTGCAAAGCTAAATGAGACCCAAATTTTCCATCTCTTCTTAAGTAAAATTCAAGGGGAAGCACAGAATGCTCTATATTAAAAACATTCAAATTGATACATAAGTATATCGACGTTATAATCAAATTATGTATATAGAATTGTTTTTTTTGTTTAAAATTCTAATTCAAATTCTTTTTCTTACATATATGTTTCGGAGATTGGGAGATTATTTAATTAGTAATAATCAAATAGAACGTAAATGCTAACGACTATCGACATGTTAAAGAAAACAGACATGACAGGACATTACGAAGACCAATGTCCAACTTACTGAGAACTAGGTTCGAGACCCATAGGGTTGGGAAGAAAAGTGACAGGAGTGTCAAGATGACAACTAAGACAAGTGAAGAAGAAAGGTGCAGAAAAAAAGGTGAAGAAAGGTGCAAGTTGCCAACGAGAGAGAAATTCTCTTTGGAAGGAGACGCGCTCGAGACCAGTGCGACTCGTTGAGCTCCCAGAAAGAAAGATAAATATACTGGAACACGAAGATGACTGACGATATTGATGTTGCTGGGATTAAAAGTACCCAATTCCCGATATATGCTTAACGTGACAACGAATTCAACAATTCATCACGCATTTTTTGTTTTATCAACGGATCTTCCTCATGAGGTAATGTAAATATACCTCGTTCTCTCTCTTTAAATAACTATAACTGCGATCTTAATGCCAACCATAAGTTTGATTTGTTGTAGTTGGTTGAGCTGTTTTATATTTAACCATATAGTGCCAGAAGGCTTTTACTCGTAGTTTGGTCAATTGATGATGAGAATTTGACAGCCTTTTTCAAGGATTCGGCATCTTGTTGCATGCGCATTTTATAAATCTTCTCATCGTTGCGAACACCGATGGACGAACACATTCAATGTCATCGGAATCGCAATGCTCTGTTTTGACAATTTTCTTTACCGTTCTCTTGCCACAGTTTCCACGATGATCGCCGCAGCAATAAGGTGATGAGGCACCACCACCTGGACGTTGATGATGATGATTTGGACTGCGTGGATAGATAGGTTCAATAATTAAACTTGGCTTTAAGATGTATATGATTCTCGAATTGCATGTTAATAAACTTTCAAAACTTAATTTGTATCACTAAAATATACTAGGCTTAAATTTGAAACTCATAACTTCAAATGCGTTTTTTTGCCAATCTTTGAATAAGACTTTTCGATTGATAATAAACACTTTAAGTTAAAAATAAAAAAAAGAAGAGAGTTTGTGTTTTTTCCAAATTTTTCTTCAATTTGAAACTTTAAAGTAAAAACCTATATAATAATATCGAAACCAGGGAATTGAATTGTGCGCAAGTTATGTTTAAGGTTCCGATTAGTCCCACTAAACTCTTGGCATATAATTCTTGCTGAACTCTAACTAAATGTAGTTAAAAGGATTAAAATATTCAAAAATAACCTTAGTGTTTGGAATCAAAATATTCTTAGCTATCGAGGAAATTCATCAGAAATCTCTCAGAATAATAAAAATTCATAAGCGATTTTTAAATGTTATAATTTCATATTTCATTTGTTTTAATGTTTCTCTAATGGGCTTTCCCTTGGTTTCGTATATGTATAAAACAAATTGTATTGATAATAATCTCAGAGATACAATGACTGGGACTATAATGTGGCTTATCAATTCCTAGAACTGTAATCATGAATATAAAATTTCTTTCTTAGTTGAGCATTTCATTAAATAATTTAATTAAATTATATATATAATTTAATCTGTTTCATTAGAAAACTAATATCACTTGAAGTAATAGCAAAGAAGAGGGATTTTGATTATGAAAACATTGTGAACCGATCTAAAAACTCATATATTAAAACTTTCTCTCCTCTTTGCAAACTATAATTGTAGGCTCTTGCAGCTTTTCTTTTTTCATTTTTGTCAATAGAATCATTGGGTTAGGACCATTAAACGCCCCTTACCCCATAGTTTATTTACAACAAGTTACCCCGTTCCGGAAGCCACTTTTCAGTTTTTTAGGGTGAAATGGAAGTCTGTTGGTACTCTTCGGCTGGGTGCTTATTAAAAGTCTCTTGTTGTTATCCTAGGCACAGTAACCTTTTGCCCAAACAATTAGAGCACTAACAAATGCAATTACCAGTCCATCTCCTCCGCCTACATCATACATACATACGTATATCTCCTCCCAGTTTCACCCCTTAAACTCTCGACAAAGAATAACAACAACAAGAACACAATTGCTCTCATTGGCAACAATTGAGTCGTGTCCTGCAAGTCCTTGGCTCTTTCATTTTGGAATGTGGAGGCACAAAAAAAAAAAAAAAGTTTCCCAAACGCGTGCCACATATTAAATTACATCGAAATATGTGCACAGCATGATGATGATCTTTCTGATGATGATGATGATGATGTCGATGAGGGCCAGTTTGTAATTTGCTGGCATTTTCTTTCGATTTCTATCAGTAGCTGGCAGTATTTTTGATATTTTGATATATTTGTTTGATTCACTCTTCACCCTGAATGCGTAGTGTGTCATTTAATTTAATTTGCAGTAGCATAATTGTCCTAAAATTTGATTTCGAGTGTTGGTTATTCCCTTTTCCCCTGATTACTGGTACTCGTTGCAGTTAAATCAAGCGAAAGGGCGTTTACATGGCAATTTATAGATTTCAAAAAGATTATCATATGTCTAAAGCACATACATATGTATGTATATGTATATGCAGTGAAATGAAATTTAGTTTCTTGGAACGAGTGAATCAGCATCTTGGTTAAGAAATATAAAGACAAATTAACATCAAGTCCATTAAATTTTAGATTCTCAAACCCTTTTGAATGATACCGGGATATTGTCAATTGGTTTCAGTATTCAATGTCCGGAATTCATAAAACAAAAGCGTAGGCGGTTCGAATTTTCTCGAATTAAAAATTTTATTAAAAGTTACACAACATTTTGTTTGAACCGATTGTCCCTAGGGGTTATCAAGAATATAATTTACAAATTATTAGATGAGAGGCACACAAAGATATTGACTTTTGTAAAATCGAAAATTTTCGATTATATGAATATGAACATAACTTAAGGTTATAAGTCGACAAAATCTGATTAATTAATAGTTATTTATACATATATAAAATTTAAGCCCGAATTTTATTATTAAATGATGCTTTAGTGTTAAATCTCGCAGATAAAATTAATATCATGGAAACATTTTCGATCATTGAAATTGAATTCATATTGTGATCGAAGCTCTATACAATTTTCCTGTGTGGCTGTCGTCCAGTCTCTGTTATTTGGTTCTTTCTTATTCCAGTTGAAGAAGCTTGCCAATTGACCAGTTGTAGCTGATCTATATATTCCCTCTTCTTCGATGTCATTTATATCCAACCAATAATCATGATCAGGAAGTAATTTATTTTTTAGGTTATTCCACTCCTCGTCACTTTGCAAATTTGCCAGATGACCACCCCATTGTGTACACTTTCGTAATGCACCGAGCCAACTTTCTTTTTCATGGTGCTCAATATAATAATGTTTGTTACCAATTTTCGTAAACTGTTGTCTTCCTATTTCGTATTTTTGGAGTAAATTCCGTTGGTCATTTAAAATGATTTCACTTGTTTCGACTTTTTCCATCTGTTTTTTCAATTGTACTTCCATATCTTTTAGTTTAGATTCAGTCGCTGATAGTTTTTGATCATGAACTTCGAAAAATTTGTTCTGCTTCTGTTGGACGCTTTGAAATTCGTCAAATCTAGTTTCCCATAATTTGATGAGGTCCAATTGCTGGGCTAATTGATCATTAATACTATTTAATTTATCTTCACCATGGGATTTAGGATCTAGGGCCTCGCATGCCTCCAGTCGCTTTTGTAATGAAGGTATATAGGATAAGATGGGTTTTACTGAGGTAAAGCAATATCCTTCGCAATCGGGCTGAGTTTCGTCCAACTAAACAAAAAAGAAGAGAGGTGTCATGGGACACCCAGATGAAACGAAGTTTCTTTCGATTAAGGGGGTGATAGCTGCTTTATTCATGCAATTTTGAAAAAAATAAATTTATTTTAATTAATACTTTAAAAATTTTTTTTAAATATTTTTTTAAAAACTACAGTGGTGCTCATATACTTAAGCCACATGAAGCAAACCTTGCATTTAAGCGAAAATCAAAAAAAGTTTTAATTTCACAGCTCCAATTTCTTGTGTCAGGATACTTTTATATGTCAGTATTCTAACAGAACAAGAACCAAGTCAAAAAAATATATATTTCATGAAAAACTCAAAAAATTCGGAACCATCTCCAAAATGTCCTGCTCATATACTTAAGCCACCTAGGAAAAAATCGTTAAAAAAGTTAAAATTGGCCCAGTATTCCTAGTATTTTTAATAAATTTACTTTAATATTGAGTAGAATGACCTTATTGCTTAAAAACAGTGGAGCAAGGCTTTACCATTGACTATACAAAGCGTGCGCATTGCTGGGGGGTGATTTTCATCCTTTCTTGATGTAAAACTTCCCAAAAATCGTTTTTATTTGCTGTTTTTTTATGGACAACGACTCTTTTAAAAATTCCTCACAAGTTTCTTAAAGGATTAAGGTCGGTACTCTGCGGTGGCCATTGCAAAACTTAGATTCTTTCATGGTAAAGACTCAACTTGACTATCTTGCAGCAATGGCTCGAGTCGTTGTCCTGATTGAACATCCACGTAAGCGGGAAATTATCGGCATATTCTTCAGATAAATTGTTTCTAAGAATGTTAAGGTACATTTCGACGTTCATGATACCTTCATTATTCACCAGCGGACCTAGTTCCAAAGCAGTAAAACAGGCCCAGACCATGATCGAAGCGTCGCCATGTTCAACGGTCTTCTTTGTGTACTTCGGATTTGGTTGTTTGTTAAAAGGACGTCGTGCATAAGGTTTTCCATCACTTCCAAAGACATTGAACTTGGATTCATCGCTCCAAACAATCATTTTCCAAAAATTGGGACCTTTGCCAATATCCTCCGTGGTTAATTGACTGTGCCTTTTTATTTTCTTCACGGACAGCAATGGATTTTTTTGGACAACGCGTCTATAGAACCCAAATTCGTTTAGGAGCCTTCTTGAGATCTTAGCTGACATATTTAAGCCATAATCCGCAACCTTTTGACCTCTGATTCGCTTCGAAGTCAAAAAAGGATCGGCTTTACTCAGATTGGCAATCTGACTGTCCTCATGAAAGTGGTTTTTCTGTGCTTTTCACGGGGAATATTTTCCTAGGTTCCATGTTTTTTTATAAAACGCAATAGCATTTCTGACTTCGCCACAAAAAAAATATAAATTTTACAAATTTGTTAAACACTTTTCCTTTTTTCGTAATATTCCCATATCAATTTTCTTTCGGGAGGATTTGTAGGTTTTTTTTTAGACTTTGGGATCAAACTTTTGTTAAAAACGTTTTTAATTTTTAAAATTTTACTTTAGAAAATGAAAAGCAAAAATTTTTCCCAAAAAATCGTAAGTTTGATGATTTTAGCTCAAGGTGGCTTAAGTATATGAGCAGGACATTTTGGAGATGGTTCAGAATTTTTTAAGTTTTTCATGAAATATATATTTTTTTGACTTGGTTATTGTTCTGTTAGAATACTGACATATAAAAGTATCCTGACACAAGAAATTGGAGCTGTGAAAATAAAACTTTTTTTGATTTTCTCTTAAATGCAAGGTTTACCCTCATGTGGCTTAAGTATGTGAGCACCACTGTATATACATATGGATGAATGTACATATTTCGAAATACTCCGCCCAACATGAAACCATATAAAAAAACGTAGCTCAAATGCTACCAAAATGCCAACGGTTACGTTTATCCGAATTGCAAAAACCAAACATTATTTAAATTGTAAGACTTCAGCCCATACGAAAAACTATAAAAAATTCAAAATTCCAAAAAAATTAATTTTTTACAGATTTGATAAGTCACTTTTTCGACCCACTTTGGGAGACTATTTAGCTAAAAAAAAAACAACAAAGCGATCGCAATTATATTAGTTCAGATAGGTTTATAAAAAAATGGGTTTATTATAATAAAAATAATTTGAAAATTTGAGCAAAATCGGTTAGGGAGTTTTTGATATACATATCTTGCCAGCAGTTTTAAGGAACCGAGTCTAGTAAAACATATTTGAATGTTGTTGCCCGCAACCAGGCTCTATATACACCTACTCTGGTTTACGGCTATTACTTCTAAACGTCTTTAGATTTTGAAAAAATCTTTTGTCAGGTATTTTAGACATTCTATGGGTAAGATGCAATAATAATTTAATGCGACGACAATATTTGCAACAAACAAGCATCCGGGCAGAGAAAAAGGGATCGGAATCGCGAATCCGAGCATATACATATGTGCAATATATACCGCGAATACATACATACATATGTATGTACGTATATGCATGTGTGAGTTTGTGGGCAGCGAGCCGCGATCGCGACCTTTTTCTTTTTACCTCTGCCTCACACATTTATTACGCTTTCTCAATCTCAGAATCTTTGCTTGTGCGTCCCGTATTTACTTGTTCGTCCCGCATTTATTTGTGCGTCTCTCTGCCCACAAACTCGAGTCCGCTACCTCTTTTCCCTTCCGAATTTGCTTGTGCGTCCCTCTGCCTAAAAACTCGAGTCCGCTACCTCTTTCCTCTTCCGCATTTGCGTGTGCGTCCCTCTGCCTAAAAACTCGAGTCCGCTACCTCTTTCCTCTTCCGCATTTGCTTGTGCGTCCCTCTGCCCACAAATTCGAGCTCGCGATCGCTGCTTGTGCGTCCCTCTCTGTCTACATACTCATACACTGTTCAATGCGAAAGAAAAAGACAAAACATTTGGTAACGGTAAAAGTGTCGTTACACTTTTTAGTCTTAATTTTTTCGGTTTAGCCCTACCGCGCGATAAGAAACTTCGTTTCAATATTTTTTACAAAAAACTTGTGAGAATTAAATCCCTTACCAGGCAATCATCTGAGTGCACTGCATCAAACACAATTAGGAGAACAAATAGTAAAAATTTCATTTCAGCGAATTCTGATGATAATCACAGTTTTAATGTAAAATAAACACTGATTACTTGGCTAAGACACAATCCATTTTTTATTAAACTGACAATAATCGCAGCTTCACATTGTGATGTAAGCTTACCGATAAGAAATCGCAAACATGTATGTATATACATATAGAATTACATATATGTATAAACATCTGAATGTACATATAGGTTGAAACCTAAGGAAAATAAGAAAATATTTTCTACAGTTGGAATTTCCATTCTTAATTCAGCCGAACTGAACAGAATGTTGTTACGTTTTGTATACCCTGTACCCATAGGGTAAAAGGGTATATTAAAATCGCCAAAATGTATGTAACAGGCAGAAGGAAGCATTTCCGATCCCATAAAGTATATATATTCTTGATCAACATCACTAGCCGGGTCGATTGAGGCATATTCGTCTGTACGTCCGTCTGTCTGACCAAATTTAGTCAAAACCGGACAATAAACATCGGAGATATACCTACATATATCCGTTTTGTTCTGAATTGCCGAGGCGGCATGCGTTCGCTGCTGCTGCATGTTAAAGGGAACTTTGTTTTGAATTGATGGTGATTTCGAGGTCGCCCTCGATCGAACGTTTGTCTAGGGTCTACGCAGATTAAGATAGTTTAAAACTATTGCCACACCCACTTCCGCCCCTGCAATTTAAAACAAACAATTTACTAGAGAAGTTTTTGAGGAATCACATTCTTATTTGGCACACTTAACAATGTGGCCAAAATACATCATCTGGACAAATTTAGTCGAAATCGTACAATGAATATCGGATTAATTAATTGCCAAGGCGACATTGGCTGGCAAGAGTGAGGGAGATAGCATGCGGTAGCTGTTACTGCATGTGAAAAAGAATTTTGAATTAAGTTGATGCCGATCTTGACTTAATTTAACTAGTTAGTACAGGGTATACTCAATGTCGGCAGGGACAACTTGCTTGCTTTATTTTATACATGAAGGGTTTATTAATGCTATCGTTTCCAGGGAAACTATAGATGTATAGCCAACTTTCAATTATTTTAATAATACCAAACTTTTAATGATTATAATTATAAAAGAACACATTTTATAAAAGAAATACAGATTAATAATAAGTATGCATATTTATATCATGATCGATTTTGTTCTTATGATTTCATATTTAAAAATAAATATCAAATAGCTAACTTCGGCTTTGCCAAAGTTTGTATACCCTTGCAGCAAAACAATTGGTATAAATGTTTAAGGAAAATTGCTTATTTTACTCGAGTTATATATATAGTTATATATATAGTTAATAGCTCTGGTGATAATTATCCGATCTGACTAATTTTTAAACTTTACCTACACAAAGGATTGAGGAGCTTAACTTTTCATGTTTCAACTATGTAGCTTAAAATTTTACTATCTAAAAGTTGATAGAAACAGACAGACCGACAAACGGACATGTTTCAATCGACTCGGCTGTTGATGCTGATCAAGAATATATATACTTTATGGGGTCGGAAACGTATATTTCTATGCGTTACAAACATCTGACCAATTTTATAATACCCTCTGCAAGGGTATAAAAATCAGACATGCCAATCCTAATCGTATCAATCAGTATTTGTAGTGGTAAATATATAAAATATATTTTAAATAAAATTCTATCTATAATTCTTATTCAAGCTGAAAGCATTTAAATACATTTTTGTTTTAAATTTATGTCATGTTTAATATGTAAATATTTTGCATGCAAAGTTTACCTTTTCATGGAATATTTCATAGTATTTCATATTGATAAAGGATAGGCATTTTACTTTACAATTTTTTCACCTTTTTGCTACCTGAAAAATTGCCGTTTGTGTTTGTGTGTCCTTCCATCATTCTCAAGTAAAATCTTTTCATGTTTATGTTAAAATAATTGCCAACACGTGCCTTATCAGTGTCAATCAAACCAAATACTCAACGACTCCAGATGAACTAAAGAAAGCCAGAGAGAGAGAGAGAGAGAGAGAGGGGGGGGGGGGGGGGGGGAAGGGGAGGGAAGGGCAGACAAAACGTTTTCGCACTTATGCACATCATTTAGTGCATTCACAAAACGTAAGGATAAAAACAAACCCCCCGCATATGCAGATCCTGATTGAGGGTTGTTCTCATCGTCATCATCATCATCGTTAAGTAGCCAGGCGACTGGCAATTCCTTCAAACTGATTAAGCGGATAAGACCTTCTCACTTTTTTGTTAAAACTCACCCGTTCATCGTTTCTGTGGCAATTTAATCAAATTAATTTTCTCACGTGTTGTGCTTTTTCCACCTCTTCACAGCAGGTTCCCAGACAACGCCTCCTCCATTGAACTGCCATGAAAAAGTTCATCATAAAAGAGAGACATATGCCTTAATGTTGGGTAACAGAAAATATGTAATTTCATTATTACCTATCTCACCGGGGTACCATAAACTAGTCATTTCGTTTGGACAATGCAAAAAAAAAAAATGCATTGTTAATAAAAAAATTCAATGGATAAGCTAAAACATATGTACATTCTATTTGAAACATAATCTTTAAATCCTTTTGATTAAACATGAAAACATTTAAAGTTATTGCAAATTAGATTTTAAGCTTCAATTCAGATTATAAGTTATTATAAGTATTATAGAAAAATACTCTTGTATATATGTATACTACCCAACAGCCGATTAGAACAACTTCCGGCAGCAAACTACTTGCTGCACAGTGGTTCCATCTAAATTGTGACAAGCTTAACACAATATAGATATTTTTAATTTTTGATAGTTTTAAATTAGAAATTTGAAAAGATTATACGGAAGCTGAACATTTATGTAAAACAATCTACGTTGGCATTCGAGCGAAAAAAAATATATGTATATACATATATACTATACATATACATATGTACATGTTACAAAGTTAAATTTAAAAAAATTAATTTTTAAGCAATACTCTGATTAAAAGGAAAAAGGAAGTAAATTGTCCGTCTAGGGGATGTCTCTGTCTGAGCATTTCGATATTCATCCAATAATTCTATATATAAAGTATTTTTATATAAAACTACACCATCTAGTCATTCCCTATTACCAATTCAAAGTGTTTTATTAAAAATCCGGATCGATATATATAATTATATATATTGATAAGAGAAGTTTACGCCACCATATTGAGAGAAGAAATCGCAGATTAAAAATGAGTCCTGTTGGATCCAAAGCGGAATGGATCTGTACGTGGATCTGTAACATGTAACAGTGAAAATACGTTCGTAATGTTTTTTTTTTTCCTTTAAAATTCGGTACTTCTTTAAGAATTAAAAAAGGAAAATCCATGAGAGCAATTTAAAATGCACTACAAGAAATATTTACATTTTGAACTGTTAACAAATTGTATTTATTAGAAGAATGAAAAATTAATTAGCTTACGATCGTACAATTATTGAGTGTTCGATTCGCAGATAAATAAGGCTTCTTTATAACATTGACGATCATTCATTTCAAAGGAACTATATCTAATTTCCACACAATTTTGCCTTCCATGATAGTCGCTGGGTTCATCACACTCCCACTTTAAAAAGTTTGCCGGTTCACCAGTTGTCGCGGACACATATTCCCCCTCTTCCTCAATATCGTTGACATCGATCCAATAACGCTCTCCACTATCCAGTTTTGTTTTTAGATTATTCCATTCATTTCTATTTTGGAAACTTGCTAGATGACCACCCCATTGTGTACATTTTCGTAATGCACCGAGCCAACTTTGGGTTTCATAGTTCTCAATATAATAATATTTACTCCCAATTCGTTCAAAAGTTTTTCTTCCACTTTTGAATTTTTGTACTAAATTTCGTTGTTCATTTAAAAGGCTTTTAGTTTCCCTAGCACTTGATTCACAAGCTCTAACATTTGCCACCTGTTTGTTCAACTCTGATTCCATATCCTTTAATCTCGATTGTACTAGATTTTTTTGGTCATTTAAAAGGGTTATAGTATCCCTAGCACTCGATTCACAAGCTTTAACATTTGCCACCTGTTTGTTTAATTCTGATTCAATATCCTTCAATTTCGATTGCACTAGATTCTTTTGGTCATTTAAAAGGGTTTTAGTATCCCTAGCACTCGATTCACAAGCTTTAACATTTGCCACCTGTTTGTTCAATTCTGATTCCATATCCTTTAATCTCGATTGCACTAGATTCTTTTGGTCATTTAAAAGGGTTTTAGTATCCCTAGCACTTGATTCACAAGCTCTAACATTTGCCACCTGTTTTTTCAATTCTGATTCCATATCCTTCAATTTCGATTGCATCAAATTCCTTTGGTCATTTAAAAGGCTTTTAGTTTCGTTAGCACTTGATTCACATGATTTCACATTTTCCATTTCTTTTCTCAACTGAGTTTCCATATTATTTAATTTGGATTGGAAATCTGATATATTTTGTTTATAATTTTCCAATAATTTGGCTAGTTTGTCCTCTAATCCCGTTTGCCAAAGTTGTGTGAGCTTCAACTGCTGGACTAATTGATCATTGATTTGGACCAACTTATCATGTCCATAAGGCGGATTTAGCGTATTACATGCTTCCAATCGCTTTTGTAATGAAGGTATATAGGACAAGAAGGGTTTTAATGAGGCATGGCAATATCCTTCGCAATCGGGCTCAGGTTCGTCCAACTAAAAAATTATATGCTCATAAAACAAGGGCAAAACCATCTAAAAATTAATTCATTTACCAGGCAAACATCTGCGTACACTGAATCTAATACAAATAGAAGAACAAAAAGTAAAAATTTCATTTTCGCTAAGTCTGATGATATTCACGGATTTGAAGTGAAAGAAACACTGAACACTTCTCGAAGAAACAATGCTTCTGCAACTAATCTTACTTTAATCACCAATTTAGTAAGAAATCAGAATTATATATTTATAGTTATATGCACGCTTGAATGTATGCGAATAATTTCTTTTAGGGGCATGCAAAATTCAATCTAAAGTTCAATTGGAATTTCCATCGCATTGTCTCAATTCTCTTTTCAACTGAAAGTTGTCATAGATAATGTAGTCATTAAACAGATTGTTCCTAAGTGAGCTATAGAAGTAAATAAATACATATACTACATACGTAGTATGTATGTACATTACTTTGCCCATGTTTCTTGATTTCATTGTTAAGAAGCACATTTAAAATTTAAGTTGCGTTAACTGGTCCTGAAAAAAAATATTTATGAGCTTAATTATTTCGTTCCTCTGAACTTGCGCTAAACTTTTTTTTTAATTTTTTGTTAACAAATATAAATATTATAGATTCTGGGAATGTATTTCTTGTCATCTTTTAACCTTTCAGACCCATTAATCCACATTGGGAATAAACTAACTTCGCACCAAAATGAAATTTAAATACCCTAGCAAAAATTTGTATTACCAATCAGTACTTTAGTTTATTATACCCTGCATAAACATATAGTATAAATCTGAATACATATATTCATAAATTTATATATATGTATATATACATATATACTTGATCAGAATCTGAGTCGATTTTGACATATGCGTTTATCCGTCCCAAGATCTTTGAGACTAGAAGAGCTAGAGGACTACTTGATACAGGATATACTTAAGGGCGGCAGGTAACATAATTCATTTCCATTGTTCTCCCATGTCTTCCAAAAATTTACTTAGCTTGTCGTCAAAACTCTTTTGCCATGATTCGGTGAGCTTTAATTGCTGCTCTGATTGATCTTTGATTCTATTTAAATTATCTTGAACAATGGGCAGATTTAGAGTCTCGCATTCTTCAAGCCGCTTGTGTAATGTAGATATATAGGACAAGAAGGGTTTTACTGAAGTATAACAATATCCTTCGCACTCGGGCTGAGGTTCGTCCAACTAAAAATAATTTGATCGTGAAACAAGCACACATTATCTGAATTTCACTTACCAGGCAATCATCTGCGTGCACTGTATTTAACATTATTAGAAGAACGAAAGGCAAAAATCTCATTCTCGACAAGTCTGATAATATTCACAGGTTCGAATCAAAAGAAACACTGACTAACTGGCAAAGAAACAATTTGTTTTTTACTTATCTGACAATAATCGCTAATTCATATATGCGAGCTCCTCTATAAGAATTTGCTATTATATATATGTATATATAATTTGATAATATATATTTGATTGTATGTATATGTTGAAAAATATTAAAAATGTATGCAAATCATTTGTTTTGGGGAAACACATCTTCTGACGAAAGTCGACAAAATATAATCGACAGTCCAATTGGACTTTCCATCACGTTCTCTCCCAAAATTCTCGATTTAATTGAATATTGCCAACGTATTTATAGATAAAGTATTCCAGAAAGAAATCATTGCTAGGGAAGCTATAGATGCATACCAGACTTTGAAATAAAAATAACATTTTACAACAAAAACACAGAATATATACATATGTAAGTATGTCCGAACTATTTGTTTATTTGGAGACTTTTTCTGATTCAAATTAATTATTATCATTGGATTAAATTTCCTTGCAATATAACTCTTTCTAAATTAATTATTTCATCAAGGAGAATTTATATAAATTTACATTTTAAACTGTGTAAAAATTATATTTTATGAAAATTAATCAGCCCAATCAAGAAACATTACATTATTATTGTACAAATTATTGAGTGTTTGATTCGCAGATAAAATAGAGTGGTAATTGACAGTAATCATCAGTCATTTCAAATGAATCCATGTATCCAAGTTCTACACAGTCTTGTGTTCCAAGATAGTTGTTGGGTTGTCCCTCAAGCCACTTTAAAAATTCTGCCGGTCCACCAGTTGTAGCTGAAAAAAATGATCCCTCAGTTTCAATATCGTTGAGATCAATCCAATAACGTTTTCCTTTGGTTAGTTCCTTTGTTATATTTTTCCACTCCTCTTCACTTTGCAAAGTTACCAGATGACCACCCCATTGCGCACATTTTTGTAATGCACCAAGCCAAGTTTGGGGTTCATTGTTCTCAATATAATAATATTTATCCCCAAGTTTCGTAAATTTGTTTCTTCCACCTTCGTGTTTTTGCACTAAATTTCGATAGTCATTAAAAATGATTTCATTTGCCTTAGCTTTTGATTCCAACGTCTCAACTTTTTCCACCTGTTTTCTCAGTTGTGCTTCCATATCCTTTAATTTCGATTGAGTCGCTGATAGTTTTTGATCATAACCTTCAAAAAATTTTCTCAACTTCTGTTGAATGTTTACTTCGTTGAGCTTTAATTGCTCGGCTAATTGATCATTGATATTTTTTAACTTATATTGATCATAGGGAAGATTTAGGCTCTCGCATGCTTCAAGTCGCTTGTGTAACAAAGGTATATATGACAAGAAGGGTTTTACTGAGGTAAAGCAATATCCTCCGCAATCCGGTTGCGGTTCGTCCAACTAAAAATTATTTAACCGTGAAACAAGGACACATCATCTGAAATATATTTCATTTACCAGGCAATCATCTGCACGCGCTGTATTTAACATTATTAGAAGAACGAAAGGTAAAAATTTCATTCTCGCCAAGTCTGATGACACTCACAGGTTTGAAGTTAAAGAAAGACTAAACGAAACAATTCGTCTTTTTCTAATTTAACTACATATAATAGCTAATTCACATAAGCGAGCATACTGATAAGAAATCGCTATTATACATATGTACATGTGTATACATATATAATTATATACAGATCTGAATGTATATGTTGAAACCTACATATAAACAATGTATACAAATCAATTGTTTTGGGGAAACAAAATATTATCTTTACTAAAATTGGAGTGTTTATTCCAAAATCAACCAAATTCTCGTTTGAATAGAACATGTTAACGTTTTTTATAGATGTATACTAGACATTTAAATAGTAAAAGAAAACATTTAACAACAGAAACACAGAAGACCTAGAATATAAATGCATATTCGTACTATTTTTACATTTAGAGACACCTTTTTCTATGCACTTCAGCCTTTTAATTCAAAGGTTTCACATTTTATAAGTCCCTTTAAAGTCTTTGAAAATAGTTCTTTTTTTATCAATACGAATTTCAATTATATTTAATGAAAAAAACGAAAAGTGATCGGCTCAATCACGAGACATAACATTATAATTGTTTAATTATTGAGTGTTTGATTCACAGATAAAAAACCGTGGTTTATCACAGTGATCATCATTCATTTCAAATGTATTCAAGTATCCAAGTTCCACACAGTCTTCTGTTCCCCCATGGTTATTGGGCTGTCCCTTAAGCCAATTTAGATATGTTGGCCGTAAACCAGTTGTCGCTGACAGAAATACTCCCTCAGTATAAATATCGTTGAGATCAATCCAATAACGTTTTCCTTTGGTTAGTTCCTTTGTTATATTTTTCCACTCATCTTTACTTAGCAAAGTTACCAGATGACCACCCCATTGCGCACATTTTTGTAATGCACCAAGCCAAGTTTGGGGTTCATTGTTCTCAATATAATAAAATTTACTCCCAATTCTTCTAAATTCTTTTTTTCCACTGTCGTACTTTCGCAGTGAATTCTGTTGGTCATTTAAAATAATTTCATTTGCCTCAGCTTTTGATTCCAATGTGTCAACTTTTTCCACCTGTTTTCTCAGTTGTGCTTCCATATCCTTTAATATCGATTGAGTCGCTGATAGATTTTGATCATAACCTTCAAAAAATTTGTTCTGCTTCTGTAGGACGTTTTGACATTCGTCAAATCTAGTTTCCCAAAGTTCGTTGAGCTTTAATTGCTCGGCTAATTGGTCCTTAATATCGTCTAACTCATCTTCACCATAGGATTTAGAATGAAAGGCCTCGCATGCCTCCAATCGCTTTTGTAATGAAGGCACGTAGGACAAGAAGGGTTTTACTGAGGTAAAGCAATATCCTTCGCAATCAGGTTGAGATTCTTCCAACTAAAAAATTATTTATTCATAAAACACAGGGGCAAAACCATGTGAAAATTAATTTATTTACCAGGCAAAGGTCTGCGTTTATTGCATTTATTACAAATAGAAAAACAGGAGGTAAAAATTTCATTCTCGCAAAATCTGATGATATTCACAGGTTTAAAGTAAAAGAAACACTGAATACTTGGCAAAAAAACAATTCGTCATATATTAATTATACACTTCCGAACATTGTGAAATCCATAAATATTTGTGTGTTAGTCATTGACGGCATGCAAAATATTATCTGCAGTACAGTTGGAATTTCCATTCCAAATTTAGCCAAATTCTCGCTTAAAAAGAATATTGTACCTTAATTATACAGAAATACAGAAGATTAAGAATATATACATACATACGTACATATATATGTATGTATACTCGAACTGTAGTAGATGCCGGTTATAATTATATATATAGTTATATATAGTTATAGTTATATATTCGATGCCGGCTATAACGGTTTACCGCTTATAACGATCTTGAACAATCTAAGAAACTAAAAACGAAATAAGATAAAACGAATATCGGTTATAACGTTGCTATATTGCTGGTCACTTGAAAATCGTTATAACCGACATCTACTGAATTTGTATATTTGAAGACTCCTTCTTCCATGCGCTTTAATTTTCTGATTTAAATTAATTATTATAATGCGCATTGAATTCTTTGTATTACAATTCTATCTAAATTTAATATTTTCTCAATGAGAATTTTAATCAGTTTACATTTTGAAAATAGTATTTATTGAAAAAACGAAAATTAATCAGCCCAATCGAGAAATATTACATTCAAATTGGACGATTATTGAGTCTTTGATTCGCAGATAAAAAATCGTGGTATATCACAGTGATCATCATTCATTTCAAATGTATCCAAGTATCCAAGTTCCACACAGTCTTCTGTTCCCCCAGTGTTATTGGGCTCTCCCTTAAGCCAATTTAGATATGTTGGCCGTAAACCAGTTGTCGCTGTTTCCTCGAGTTAATTCTTTTGTTATATTTTTCCACTCCTCTTCACTTTGCAAAGTTACCAGATGACCACCCCATTGCGCACATTTTTGTAATGCACCAAGTCAAGTTTGGGGTTTCTTTTCTTCAATATAATAATATTTATTCCCAATTATCCTAAATTTTTTTCCTCCACTTGGAAATTTGTCCATCGAATTAAAAATGATTTGAGTTACCTTAGTACTGAGTTCACATGCTTCGATCTTCTCCATTTGATTTTTCAATTGCTCCTGCTTATCTTTTAATTTCGATTGCATTACTGATAGTTTTTGATTATAATTTTGCCATAATTTGAGCTTCAATTTCTGTACTAATTGATCATTAATTTTGTCTAACTTATCATGTCCATAGGATGGATTTAGGGTCTCACTTGCCGCTAGTCCCTTATGGAATGAAGGTATGTAGGATAAGGATTTTACTAAGCAATAAACTCCACAATTGGACTGAAGTTCGTCCAACTAGAAAAGAATTTATTACAGAAAGAAGGAAAAACTTGTGAAAACTGAATAATTTACCGAACAAACGTGTACTTGTGCTGCATTTGAAACTAATAGAATAAGAAAAGATAAAAATTTCATTCTCGCAATCACACGTTCGAATATAAAGAAACACTAAACGTTTGCCGTGTCTTTTAGTAAGCTGATAATATTAACTACGGGCGGAGCTTACCGCAGACGACTTGCGTATACCCTTTTCAAATGATTTAGAAAATGGTGTACACACTTATACCCTTGAATATTTATTATGTTCGATATTAATGAAATTTGCTTATTGTTTTTGTTTCTGAAAACAGTCGTAATCTTGGTCCATATACTTATTATTGATGGTTCATTTATGCCCTTTACTAGACCTAAAACATTCCGGTCTAATTCCTTCGACTTGAAAACAAGACTTGCTATACAGTTTTATCTTACTATGAATGTAAATATATATACATACATGATATAGTCGAGATTGCAGGAGGGATCCAAAAATAATTGTTAATTTCTGATAATTTCCACTTAATGAAACATTTATATTATTTAATATTAGTTTTTTAATGACTTTTATCAGTTTATTGTTTTAGAGTTTCGGCTTATAAAAATTGTTTCTGCAATGTTCCTTTTTAATGTACTTATATGTTAGCATATTTTTTGTTGGCTCTAAAGTGTCAATGTAGGGTGTTTATAGTCGTTTGTAGCCTATTTTTAAGCTGTTGCATATTACGGCAATCGATTGGTTGTATTTAATTATGTATGAACTTGTACTTGTATAGTTAATATATGTATGTATAATAAATATATGTATATATATATATATATAGATTGTAGTGTATTTACTTTTAAGTTCATCAATTTATATTTGATTTGCAAGCCTTTTAATTTGAATCCTTTTCATTATATTTCCCACGCCTTTATATTCAGTTTATCAGTCATCATGGAAATACTCTTACAATTGTTTATAACTAAGTTGTATCTGGTTATGTGTTTGTTTTTTTCACGTTTTATCAAAATATATCAAACGCTAACTTATGTTTTAAAGCTTTCTATTTAGTTATTGTTTTAAATTGTTAATGCGCTTTTCATTTTCTTCTTTTGTTCGATTTCCAACACATTTTTATTTTTAGGCATTTTCAAATAAAATTTGGCAGCTGCTCTGGAATAGGTCGAAACAATGTTTAAAGTTTCAATTTGTTATAAAATATCAAATTTAGCTAATAGATAGTACAAAATTGTTCAACATTCTTTTCTTTTTACGTTTTAATTCCTTTAGTTAGTTTTTATATATGGTTTACTTTAGTTTTTCCTTTTCTATATTGTAGTTTAAGTGTGAAAGGGTTTTTTTTTTTGGTCAGAGAGTATTTTTTATTGATTTTGTTTTTGTAGACTAAAAACATTTAAGCGAAGCTTAACAAATTAAAAAGTTTTTGTTTTAATCAAGTTATTGGGAATCCCCTTAATAATATTAGTGGTTCATACAGAGTTTTTCTATATAGTGGAACTTTGACCTTATTTAACAACCATTTTGCTTTTACTTATATATAGGACTATATAGTCTTGATTGTTTGGATATTGGGTTGTTTTCAAAATTCTATTACCTGCGAAATGTTTAGATTTTTATCCAACTGGCTACATCAAACTATACTATATGGATGAAGACAAAAGATCTCTTAGTTATCTTTAACTAATTTTGATGGAAACAGATCGCCTATAGCCTTAGCAAATTCCAAATAGAAGTTTAAAATGTATAACTATTTTTAAGCATTATTATTACAAATCGGACTACTATATATCGCATATTGTTTCCCATATACAAGATGATTTTGTTAGTTAGAAAATTACTAGAAAATATTAAGAAAGTAAATTCAATTATTATCAATTATCAAGGGGATTCCCACAATGGACTTCAATTTAGTTATTGGTTAACTTTACAAAATCAAGCAATATCGTTTGTAATGTCATGTTTCATACATGTTTATATAAAATGCAAGCATAGCTAGATATTTACAAAACATTTAAAGAGACATTTGCATTTAATTGTATTGTTGCTTTTATTTTTAGCTTTATCAAATATATATTTTTATATAAATAATTCGTATTATAATAAATTTAGTATAACTACTACACGCGAAATTGCAAACAAAATGCAAATGTTCCCAAAATTAAAAGTCTCCGAAACAAAATAGACATACAAATTTTTTAATAGCAAAACAGAAAATTTTCCGCACAGTAAACTCATAAAGACGAAAATTTAAATAAAAATTAATGATTTCTTTTTTTTTTTGTCATGAATAAAAACAGATGAAACTTAACGACTATAAAAAAAAAAAACAACATTGCCACATTGCAATGCAATAACATTAGCATTGGGCACGGTTAGGTCTTTTAGTTCTTTTCCTTTCTAATTTCTCTTTTAATGATCTTAAAACAAAATTAAATTTTGCATAGTCGTCATAAACTAAATGTATCAAGCAGCGTATTTATCAATTTCATGTCTTTGGCAGCCACTTGATTTTTACAAACAAAATATTGTAGTTATGCGCCTTAATTGATAATATTTAGAAACTAAATAAAATATGTAAAAAATATATATATATATATGTATAAACTATATAAATATATAGTATATAATAACGCATGAACAGCTGTTATAGCAGTTGTTGTCTCCATTCAGTATTCGATGTACAAATAGTTGGTACTTTTGCCCCTTTAGTCTATTGGTTTTGTGAACGAGATTCAAACATCGCTGTCACATCGCGAATTGAAAATTGTGGTGAGATCTTTTCTCTATTGCTGTAAATAAGCAGAAGAATATAAAAATGTAATGGTAATTAGTTCAAGTCATAGTTAAACAATTACTAAATCTAACACAAACGAAACAGAACGAAAAAAAACCCAAATATTGCCAATTTGCTTATTTTTTATAAAGTAAATATTTGCTTTTTGTAGAGAGAACTACATTAAAAACTAGAAGGATGGGCTAACTTCGGGCGCGCCGAAGTTCGTATACCCTTGCTAACTGTTATTTAACAATTACATATTTACAATTACATTAGAAAGCATACAAAAGAAGTCAAATCTTCATTAAATGATCGTGGCTTAAGAAAAAAATGTAATTCGACAAAAAAAATTTTTGATCTGATTGTTCCTAGGGGTGCTATAGCATATAGTCAACCGATTTGGCTGAAACTTAGCACAGCCATTTCTATATATACTAAACTTCCAAATACCAAATTTCGTAACAATCGTTTTAAAAACACCCAAGTTATTGCTCTCAACAATATTGACCGATCGTTCCTATGGGAGCTATAAGATATAGTCAACCGATTCTAATAAAACTTGGTGGATATTCCCGAAAGTATACCAAACTCATAAACAACAAATTTTATGGAGGTTTAACTCTATTCTTGACCGATCGTTCCTATGGGAGCTATATGATATAGTCATCCGATCGGGACGATTCCGAGATATAAAATGCCTGCAGCAAAAAGAAGCCTAGGTGCAAAATTTCAGCTCTGTAGCTTTAAGGGTTTCGGAGGAGAAGCTGTTGATCCAGACAGACAGACGGACATGGCTATATCAACTCAGCTCGTCGTGCTGAGTTATATTATATTATTATATATATACTTTATATAGTCGGAGATGTTTCCTTCTATGCGTTGCAAACTTCTGACCAAAATTAATATACCCTTTTTGCAAGGGTAAAATAAGTATTTACATATTTTGTTTACTTACTTGATGCTTGCGTTCGACTCATTGGTAGCCAATGAGTTCCTTTGTCCTCGATCACGCGATGGCAGCAACGAGGCACGTTCAAATTTACCGGGTGCCATTGTTACTGCTGCTGGTGCCACAGTTGCTATCTTATTTGTGTCATATTTTTGAGCTGCCGATTTAACGCTGAGTAGTGTTGTTGTCCCCCCATTATTGGTATCACAATTTTGATTTTTCTCATCGGAAATGCGACGAACACGTTGGTGTTGATGATGATGTTTTTGTTGTTGTTGTTGTGTATTATATTCGCCCGTATTTAAAGTGCTCTCCGAACCAGCGGCAGCCACACGACTCAATTGTTTTAAATTCATATCCATATCCTTTTGTAATGTATGGACATCTCCTCGTGATTTGGATTTGATGCGCAATGATTCGGTAGTTGGGAAATTAATATCATCTGTATTGAGTTCCGTTTTGGAGCGTGACTTTAACGTATCGCCATAGTATTTTTGTGTCAATTGCTGGCGACGTTCCTCTTTAATCTTATCAATGCGCTCACGATCAAGTATAACTCCAGTAAGGACACTCTTTCGTCCTGGATTCGGCAGACTAGCTGTTGGCGGTAATGGGTTTGGCGGAGAAATTGCTGCAGACGTGGATGTTATTGTAGTCTCTTTGGGTATATTGTTTTGTTGTATCAGTGAAATGCGATTCTCTGTTGTGGGTGTAATTTGTTCACGTTTCTGGCAAATCTCTTCCGTAATGCTCATGCCCGGCAGACGCTTGGGTGGATTCAATGTTTTGGGTCGTGTAAAATCAAAACTTTTGCGCCGATTATTCAAATCAGGCATTAATTCAGGTGTCTTATTTACAGATAAATCTTGCAGCTGCTTCCCACCAAATTCACGCACAAATGCATTCTCATCCAGGGAACGTGTTATTTTCTGTGCATTATTAAGTTTCTTGAGTGGAGCAGGTGCTGTCACTGCACCTGGATTCATGGGTTTGGGTACATTCAATTCATTTGGCTTCTTCATGGAGCCACCACGCAATGAGAAATCAAAACTTGGCAATTGTTCAACTGGCGAACTTTCGAATTTATTTGCCAATTCTTTGACACTGAACGATGGCGATTTTCTATAAGAAACTTCTGCCATTATTTCGGGCAATTGTTGTTGCTGTTGCAAATGGTCCATATTATTATCGGGCAAACTTTCCAAACTATCCAATTCAATTCGATCACAAGGTTTGATATCTGCATCAGTTTCAGTATTGAATTTCATATCCTCGCCACGTAGATTCTCGTAAACTGTTTGAGGTTTGCGTAATTCTATATTCTCATAGAGAAGTTGATGCTGATTTTCTAAATCAAGCAATTGTTGTGTCATTTCAACAGCCTTAGAGGCGCCACCGTCTTGCTCTTCCTCCTCGATTTGCTTCAGGCTATGCCTCTCATTAAGCATCTGATTGACTTCAGTCACAGAATTACGGAAAAGTTTCACCTGCTCATACACAATATTTTCATCGAAATTTGTTTCAAGCAGCGTTGAAGGTTTCTCCAATGACAATGGTGGCGGTTTTTCCTTTTCCGGTGATTTGTACGTTATGCTAATGGTAGACTTTATCGGACTTGCTAATAATTTTTGGCCAGGTGTGGCCAATGTATTACTTGGCGTCTGTTCAAAATCCTCATAGACCGGCGAACTCTCTTCTGTGGCCAGCAATGAATGCATGCTAAGTTGACGTTGCAAATGTTGATAACCAAATTCACTGGGCGTTACCGATTGACTAGTGTTGTCTGTGAAATTCGAATTGTTGGGTGATGAGCAGCACATAGCCACTGCAGCGGCTGCCTGGAGTTGTTCTTTTACTGGCAAAGTGGCTGCCCGGTTATTAGCTGGATGGGATTGACGTGGTTGCAACGGTTGCAAATCTAACGACAATTCACGTTTCAATGCATTCATATCACGATGTTCCACATCCTGGAGATTGTTAAACTGAATGTTGGAAAATAGAAAATTGGGTTATAAACAT
The DNA here is from genome assembly GCA_035045865.1 of Drosophila austrosaltans. Classification (NCBI taxonomy): domain Eukaryota; kingdom Metazoa; phylum Arthropoda; class Insecta; order Diptera; family Drosophilidae; genus Drosophila; species Drosophila austrosaltans. The sequence goes on from JAWNOQ010000083.1 coordinate 4,073,038, forward strand.
GCTTTTCTTGGAATGTTTCTATTTCGCTTACATGCTGGCCGATACTCTCATGGGAGCTGCCCAAATAACTACTACCCGCATCTACACCTAATAGCAATTGCTGTTGCATATTGGAAGATACACCCGATATGCCCGACATGGCTGATGTTAGCATCAATGGTTCCATATCATATTGTGGTGTATTCACAGCCGAACTATTTTCAGAACTTTCTGTATCGCATAGGAGCAGCGAATAGCGTGGACTATGGGCCGGTGTTGTCGGTGTGGGTACAGTTAATTTCACCTGGGAGTCCTCAGGTGGTTCAATTCTGGGTTTGCTCCGAATCGGTGCAGTAGCATGATTGCTGAAAGAGATTTTAAAATAGATTGATTTGTTATCATTAGGATTTTGCCTGTTGGATTGATTTACTTACTGCTTGGGTCTGGGATTTGTGTTTGGCTGTGATTCAGTTTTTGTGCCCTGCTGCATAAAGGTGCCCTGATAGCTAAATCTTTCTTTGGCCACTTGTTGCTCCTTACGTTTTGCTCCCAACTGAACTTGTGGATAACTATACCGGGTTGTGGCTGTTGCTGATGAGGAAGACGGTGTGGAAGTTGGTGAAATAGCGTCCACTCCAGTTTGATGGTTAGCTCTAGCCGGCTTTGGTGGCGGAGGCGGATGTACTTCAACGCTGGCAAATTGTTGTTGAGTCGTAGGAGCATGCTCTGGAGTACTGCAATCAATGAATTGTATGTCGGATAGCTGATCTTCGAGCTTATATCGCTTGCAGCAATTCTCAGCGCCAGCTGGTTCATGGCCACACGAAGTTGTTGGCTGATGTTGTACTACGGCGGGGGCTTGTGGAAGACTTCTTGCCGAGCTGGGTGAGAGTAGATTGAGACGTGGTTGCTTCTTGGGACTTGGATTAACGCTATTCGTTTGACTGGAGAATTCTTCGGGACGGGCCCGCATAATACGCCGAGTGGCACACCCAGATGCTGGTGGAACATTCTCCTTGCCCACACGCGGAGAACTTACTAGACTCTCACTTTCGGAGAAAATGCGCATTTCTGGTTCCTCACGATCGAAATTAAGTCCCAGCTCGGATAATTCCCTCGATGGGCAGGTGGTCATATGCCCACGTTGAGGAGATTGCAATAAATCGAAATATGAATCATGTGAGACACTGCGGGAATGACCTACAGTTCGTAGACTATCAATCGAATTGGAACGTATGCACAATTCCATGGGCTTCGATTCCCTCATCTCATGCGTTGTCTCCAATAGCTCAATGGATTTGGGTTTATCCAGCTTTGAAAGCTCTTTGCTGGCATGAGCATGCGATGCCTGAACAAAGTTAACACGCGACCCCGACGACTCCTTACCGCTAACATCACTGATACCCACCATTTTCTGGCCCGGATCAACACTACCTTGTCGTTGACTGCGCGTGAAAATGGATTTCCAAGATGGTGTCTTATCGGGTTTACGTTTCTGCCAACTTCGTGGAACCGATAGCACCGTATGATATTTGTCAGGCAAGCTAGAGGGTCCACCACCCACTTCTATATAAGAGCCAATATTTGTTGCCGCATTGCTGGTCGACGAAAGCATACTAATGGGAAGCGATTGCTTTAGATCGGCTGCCTCGATGCGAGAATGCCGCTCTTGGGCCTCCTCCAGACTAATTAGCTTGGCACCCCCTGTACTCAAACTCTTGGGCCGTTCGACTAATGACAAGGATTGATCTTGTTCACGCTGCTCCACCAATAAACTCTCACAATCTGTCAAGGATTCGAGACGAAGTTCACTTGGGACAGTCGCTCCAGCTCCTGTTGCCACACTCAGACGGGCCGCATTATGATCTTCAAGAGCATCAAATATATTATGGCAATTGCGTATCAGGTACTCAGTGACCACCGCTTGGACGCCAACACCACGTAAAGCAGCCACTCCACCCGATTCCAGTGCCGGAGAGCGTAACAAATTCGGTGCCCAGACAATGGCTAAATTCTTGTCTGTCATGCCAGTGCGTTCATGATGCTGTGACACTTTAAACAAATGTTCAGCCAAATATTTTAAAGTACTAAAAAGGAAACAGAAAGTAAAGGATATGGAATTAGAAAAAGGTTTTAATAGATAAGAAATAAATTTGATTAGTTTTATGCGAATTTGCTATTATATTATATATTTATCTACAAAGTAACTGCCATCGAAATACTCCAACCACACCGGATCCTTACTTTAGTGGCTGATATAGTCGTCCGATCGGAGTAATTTAAAATCTTAACCTTCCTACATGTCTAAAAAGCTTATATACTGAATTTTATCCAAATTGCAACGAAATTACTTTATAATAAACGCATAGCAACAGACAGATGGACACACATAAGTGATTGAATATGGATTTACTTACCGATAATGCGGCGGCGGTAACTTTAGCACTGTCTCCTTCATCAAACGCAATCGTTCGTCGGCCTCATCGGCTTTTACTTGTATAGCCTCAACAAAATTATCATACAACTGATAAGTGCACAAGGGATTGGGCAATTCACGGAAATACATTTTCAACAGTGAGCTAACTGCATGAATATCTTGTTTCATTTCAGGATTACCCAAATCCGGTACACGTTCCTCATCAAAAGATCGTCGCAAGCGTTGAATATTCGAAGTGATGCCGGAGAGGCGATAGATGCCATCGATTACACCATAATTTTCAATGAATTCTGCACAAGATTTTAGCACCATGGGTATATCTTGTCCACTATTCAGTAAATGCTCTGATAAATCGCAATTGAAGACCCGCTCCCGATATATGCCACTCTGTTTAAGGCGTCGGCGGGAGGGACGTGACAATATAAACGAACGAAAGAAGGCAATCAATTTGCCGTGCTTTCTCAGGACCGGCTTTGTCGGTGACACACTGTCCAGATGACCCACTAATGGTGCTGGCATGGGAAAATTTCTTGGCACCTTATCCCCAATGGTTGCCACACAGGATTGTGGAAAGAAACCAACTTCATAGTGAGATTTCTGTAAATGAGATTTTTTGCCACGCCACCAAATTGATTCCGCTGGACTGGGCATATCGATCACTGATATCATATCACCCACTTCAATATTGATTTCATCAGGAGCTTGAGCCTGATAGCGTCTAACGCCATAGGCAGCGCCCACAGCGGGAGTATTAATGGTACGTTGAGTTTCGCCATCGGCCAGAGGCAGACGACGTCCTTTGTTATCCAACTGAAGCCAAGTTAAAACGGTGCCGCATGTCAACGAGTCGGAGGCAATCTTTGAGAAGCGTTCCAAATACTTGGCCACAGCATATTCAACATCTGATTCACTGGGTAACTCTGCCTCCAGTTCGGTCATGTTCCGCAAACCACTCATTTTACGATCATAGACACAACGGTGCAGCATCTCGTCCAGCATTTGCATATTTTCAAAGCTACGCTTGATTAGAAAAGATTCACAACGATGCGGACACACTCTTATAATGAACCAACAGCTATCGGGTGAGAAACTTCTCAACGAATTGTGTGCCAAATCTCCGCCAATCGATTGCGATGCAATGCTATTGCTCAATTGTTCAGATTTATCATCGAGTAACTGAACAGAAAGAGCACCCAATTGAACTCTCTCATAATGGAAGTGAGCACACTCTTCCAGTTTGGGAAAACGACATGATTTCTATAAGACAAAATGAAAAATTAAAACATATTTAAATAAAATAATCATTGTTTTACTTACACTAATCATTGGCTGCACGCCCATATGTCTAGCTGGTTTAGGTGGACCACCACCAACACCCGTTAACCCGACCCCCATTGATGGTGGACTACAGCTGGACTCAGTCGAAGCATTCGAAATTTGTGATGTATTCATTGAGGCGAACATTTCCTGATAGCTTAAACCCGGCAAACTGTCAGCAGGCACAATTTTAAAATTTAATTGTGCACTTATTGCAGCCGCCGGACCATCCATTTCAAACTGGAGTGGTTGCTGCTGTTGTGCACTTTCCTTAACAGGTGCTGCCACATGGTGGCAACTAGCAACAGCAGTGGCACTTGCCGCCGCTTCGCTTGATGTCAATGCATGGTTATGCAGTTGAGCAGCAAGGGAAGTGCTGACCTTTTCGGACATGATGCTTCTTTATGTGGAGCCTAGGATTACGCATAGAAGACGAACATCTGAAATGATAAAATAAAGGTTTAAAATTTGAAGAGTTTTATGTCTATAAAGAGATAGTAACCCTATAGGTACTTCCACTTTTGGCTTTACATCTCTGGTCGATCATCTTGTGTAATATCAATTGCATATAAATCTTTGATTTTGACAAGTGTACATATATGTATCCATATGGGAGGGGGTACCTCATTCACATTTTACTTTCTAACACAGAGCACGTTTACTTGATTTAACGTTTATTTTATTTTATTTCTTTTTCTTGAAGCAATTAGCTCCCCAAAGACCCGGCCGGCATTTGGTGTTCTACTTTTGAGTACAAAGTCAATGGCTAAAAAGATTTCCTTTTTAAGCTCTTGACCAAATGGAATAAGGTCAGTGGCTCAGACGCTTAAGGATGTGATACACACACACACACGCAGAGAGGTATGTATTCATGTGATTGGCTTTAAAGTATATAATATAATAAATATAAATATAAAGTTCAACCCAGGAGGAGAAGGAGAACACAGTGCGAAAGAGAAAAGAGAATGCTGATGAAGACGATGCCTAGCGGTAGTTCTGATTTACAGGCATGAATGTAATGCAATGCTGTTGCTGACTCGCCATACGGGACCTGTGGCAAAAGAAACAACATTTTAACTTTCATAAATTAAACATACAGACACACAGAGAGAGTGGGAGACACAGGAGAGCAGAGGCAAGGTGAGAGAAAGAGGAGAGGCTAGAGACGGACAAACACAGACAAACATTGGCCGTTGGCTTTTGCAGCGAAATCGTAGAGCGAGACGGAAACGAGTTTGTTTTTACACCACACCACACCACTCCACTCCCCTCCACTCCATTTCCCAAAAGCAAGCAGCAGCGTTCATCAAACACTGCAGCATACGGCAAGGCAAAGCGCAACAAAACTATTAAAAATGTTAACGTTAACGGTCTCAAAATGTATTGGTTGCAATCGTAGATATAAAAGAAAAGACGACAAAACGACATACATATATGTAAATTGAATAAAAAACAAATGGCAACGACCTGGAAAAACAAAAAAAAAAAACCAACAACAAACAAAATTTTACAACAACAACAAATCAAATGGAGGCTTTAGTAATCCGCTACCCAATAATGGACATATGTGAGATAATACTTGAAATGACCATTTCGTGTTGTTTATATTCTAATGAATATATACATACATATATAGTTGACAGACACGATTCTATCGTTAAAATCTTTTGTTTAAATGTCATAAATTTTATAATAGAAACTTTAGTTTTCTTTCTTTTTATACTCATTTTAATATGATAAAAATGCAAATGTGATAATACCCAGAAGGAAATGTGTAATTCTGTTCTAATCAAAAAAGAAATTTTACAAATGTTTATGACCAAGTTCATTTCCCTAAGTGAAATTAGATGGTTTTTGAAATTCGGGGAAGCAAAATCAACTGTTAAGTTTTATATCTTTACCCAACTGATAAAAAAATATGTATATAGACTGTGTAAATTTATTCAATTCTATGTTGCTGCATTTAGTTTTAGTAATGCTTTTTATTTTACCTATTTTAAATGGTTTTGTGCGATCTTTGACCATAGGACTTCCCAGTAAACTGCAAGTTTTGGATTGTGTTGTGGGGCAATCCAACTAAAATTTAACAATTTAATTTAGCAATATCCAAGGACAAAGTTTCCGGGAAGAAAACTTTAAGAAGCAAGAAGAAAAAAAGCACACCATTATAATTTCAGGTTTAATTTTCTGGGCATTTACTTTTGAAAACTATTAATTATAGGAATTTGAGCTAAAATAAATCTCATATGACCTAATGAATCAATCAATGCTGCATTTATTGGATACCTTTTTGGATGAGATTCATCAATATGCATATCCAATTTAAACATTCTTCATCAAAAAGTTAAGTTCATTAAGTCTTTGAACAATTTTTCAATTTCTCGCTATGACAGGCAAATTCAAATTAATTTTATCGAAACTGCAGTTGAATTTCAATATTTCCCCGTTGCCCGTTTGCACTTTGGCATCGATAGAGATATATTTTCCCAAGCAAATGGTAAGGTAAATGCAATGTGATCGGTTGGCCAGTTGGTCGATTGGTTGCTTGGTCGTACGGTCAGCAGCTTTACTTTCTCCAATCAATTAAGCAACATTGTGTGTCCATGTGTCCATATGTTCGTTTGATTTTGGAAGATGAGGAAAGGGAGGGCAAACAATTCAATCCGCTTGCAGCTTTATGTACAACATACAACTGCAAGACCGACTAATTAATGCTATGAAATAACTTAATATTGAACAATAGTTAATGACTTTTTAATGGCAGGTTTTTTTTCACTTTTTCTACTGCTCTTTCTCTTTAACTTCATCTTCATCCTACTCATCGTATATATGTATATATATGTAGACATGTATATACATATATTGTATATATAGTTGTCGCTGTCGTTGTTGACCCAATTGAACGAGGCAATGTGAGGAAACTGAAAGCTAAACATGACAATGATCTATAAAACAAGAATTGAAGTGCGTGAGCTGGACTTTATATAGATTCAATAAGTGAACTGTCTAGGCCTGGTTAGCAGTTTGTTTCTGTGTGTGTGTGTTTGTGCTAATTTATGGCAAAGTGGGTCACTAAATCACTCACTCTAGTTTCTAGAGCGTACAACTGCAGTGACCATAAAAGACTTACGAGGCCTATATGCATGCATAATATGCTTAACGTTGTTCAAGACTACCATGACAGTCATTTCATTCCGTCAGTCAGTTAGTCAGACAACAATTCAGTAAGTAGCTACTTCTCATTGCGAGTGCAAAACGGTTCATCTTAGATAGATATGTGACGGATACAGCTATGGGAAACCAAATGGGCACATAATGTTGATGATTTTGTTGAGGAAATGGGTGGAGAAACCATTGAGTTTAGTTGCAACAACAGCAGGTTTATAATGCAAGATTGTTGCTTACCTAAAATACCACATCTTCTCTTTGATTGTAGTGCATTAAGTAGTGCAGAGTTTTCAATTATATTCTAGGAAAAAAGATAAATGCAACCAAGAAAGCGTGAGATTTTTACAAGAAGACTTCTTTCTTTTGTTAATTATATGAAATTATAAAACATTTGATCTTCTCACTGTGATAAAATGTGTGGAACACAATTTGAAGCAATTCAGATGGCAGTTTTAAAAGAAATGAAGAGCACCTTGTACCGGGTACGTAGAGGTACACTGTAAGCTTTATTACTTATTTTCCTGTTACAAATATGCAGCCACACTATTTTATAGTTGCATTGAAAATTGTAAAACTTACAATGTACTAATATAATAATGCTGGTTAAAATTATTATAGTACACTTTATGTGTAATAGTTTTGTACTTAAAATACACTTTTCAAACATTTGAAATCATTTTGTTGCCATAAAATATTGTGGTAAAAGTTTAGTTGCATTAGTCTTATCTATTTAAGCAAGTTTTATTATCTAACATAGTAAAATTGTCATTATTTCAATGATTAGAAAAAAAAGCACTTTATACTTTTGTCGTCTGCAATAAAAATACATAATAATAAAACTGAAAACTAGTTTTTCTCTTAATTTTTTTTATTTTTCGTTTTTGTAGTTTTAGCTTTCCTATTGCACCTGTTATGTGTGAACGGAAGTTGAGAGCTTCCACCACAATTAAACCGGGCAATGAGAGTGTAAAGTTGTGGCCCAAGTTTAAAAATAAAGTCCCCCCCCACTATGGGGGGTGAGCCAACGTTGACTAATATGCCATTTAGACTAATTGCATTGCATGAGTCTCTCCCGGTCCCCCATTTCCCGGTCACTCTCTCCCTCTCTCTCTTTCTGCCTCTTTTTCAGCCTCTGTCTGGGGGTAACTTTTATATGAATCAGAGAGAGGAAAAAAAGAAAGAAAAACAAAAGCTGAACCAACAGCGCAAATATCGTATATTGAAATGGATCATCGACATTGAGATGCTCTATATAAACTAGAAATGCATAAATTATATGAAATTCAAGAAAAACGAAGTTTAATCAAAGAAATATAAAACTAATTACTTACTAAAGTAAATAAATACTTTTCTTATTGTAAGTAGATTTAAAATAGTTTACTGTAACTGCCTTTTCTAGGCTCTAATATACCTCCTCTTCTTTTTTATCACTGGGTAACAAAAAAAAAAGGTATCGAATTGGGGGAGCAAAAGACGTTCCACCATGTAAACAAATCTGCTTTATGAGTCAGTCAGCCAATTCCCCCCACTATATTCCCCCTCGTACAGACATATATTCATAGTTAAGCAGCCAAGCGCGCCAAAAACTCTGATCAGATTTCCAAAATGCAATCGTAGCACAAGTGCCACCAGCTGTCAACTGAGCCGTAGATTGATACGTTGCCATTTGCTGGCGCATTGCTTTTGGTGGTCGTCTGTTGAATAGATTAGCAGCAAGAGCAACCGGATCAACTTTAGCTATAGCCTTGGGCCGCAATTTGGTAACCCCATATCATTATATGTATATATTTTCAACGATGGAGTGCGCTCAACAATTGTTTCAAATAGCCAATTGGTCAGTTTAATGACTATATATATATATATGTATACAATATGTATGTACATATGTCAGAGTGAGCTCATTAGTCATTTTGGTCTATGGGGAATATGTCTTAATGTCTATTATTTTAATTAACTTTTATGTGAATCATTTTGTGGCAAATGTAAAGTGATACAACACAAACGATGAGACATAGAAAACAAAATAACTTTAAGACTATATATAATTACGATCTGAAGGTTCGATGTGGTCTATGGGTTACAGTTTGACCCTTGAGAGTTTGTGAAATAAATCAAATTTTTAATGATGGTTGCTAATTATAAGAAACATAATGAAACAAACTGAAAGAAAAAGTAAACAAATGAGAGAAAAATAACTCTTCAAATAAAAAATTATTAAAATAAACATCTGGAAATCTTTATGTTTGAAAAAGTAAATTTTCTACATTTTACACATGTAATGAAACCAAAAGAATGTTAACCCACTTCTTAAGAGCAACTTCCTCATTAAACTTTCAAAGGGCATAATGTTATGAAAAATATAAAAAAAAGAAAAGAAAAGCGAAATCGTTCGCATGATTTTGCTTAAGCAGTCGCCGCCGCTTATGCCCCATGTAAATTTTCTACTTTGACAATTTGTTTCTTCTCATGTTTGTTGTTTAGTTTTTTTTTTGTATTTCATGCAGAATTTCGCCGGTCCCTGGGCCATAAAACCTAACCTAATGTCATTTAACGATGGACAGCGACGACGCTGAAGCTGACGGCTTCGCCGACTCCAACGCTTGGCAAACAGGTACAGACACACACACACACAGATACAAACATATACATACATACATCTATATAGACACTCAAATTTTTTAATGGAAGTGAAAGTTTTTTTTTCGCGCGCGCACATCTAAAAAAATAATATTAAAACAACAAAAACTAAGACTAACTAAAACCAAAAACATGCGGCAAGTCTGCAAAATTTGTTTTTCGTTTTTTTTTTTAAGCTTTGGAAGCGCCACCATGCAAAATTTTTGGAAAATAAAAAAAACTAGAAGGATGGGCTAACTTCGGCCGTGCCGAAGTTCGTATACCCTTGCAAACTGTTATTTAACAATAACACATTTATAATGTGACAAAATTATTAGAAAGCATAAAAAACAAGTCAAACCAACATTAAATGTTCGTAGCTTGAGAAAAAAAGTAATTTGACAAACAAAATTTTTTTGGTCCGATGGTTCCTATGGGAGCTATAGCATATAGATGACCGATTTGTCTGAAACTTAGTACAGACATTTCTATATATACTAAACTTCCAAAAACCAAGTTTCGTGGCAATCGCTTTCAAAACACCCAAGATATTGCTCTAAAATTGTTTTCTTGACCGATCGTTCCAAAGGGAGCTAAATGATATAGTCATCCGATCGGGATGATTTCGAGATATACAATGCCTGCAGCAAAAAGAAGCCTGGGTGCAAAATTTCAGCTCAGTAGCTTTAAGGGTCTCGGAGGAGAAGCTGTTGATCCAGACAGACGGACATGGCTATATCAACTCAGCTCGTCGTGCTGATCAAGAATATGTATACTTTATATGGTCGGAAACGCTTCCTTCTATGCGTTGCAAACTTTTGACCAAAATGAATATGCCCTTGCAATGGTATAAAAATGCTAGACAAAAACAAAAGTTTTATTTCGTTTCGATTTTGACCGTTTCGACATTTGTATACTCTGGAAATGTCTGATAAAGACTTATTTGATTGATTTGATCATTTCATTTTCTAACTACTTATTGATTGGATTGTTGCTTGACATCAACTTTTTGCTTTAAATGAAAATCTACACTTAACTTATTACGTAAAAATAAAATAATGTTATACACTGTTCTAAGTATTGCAGTTTAAAATCATTTCTATCGGCTTATTATTTATTATTATGTTTCATAAATTTTCCAAGATTATTTAGAGGCATAGCAAATTCACAAAATTGATAACACAATAATTCGTAATTTCTACAGAGTGCACTCTGTGTTAAATTTCTAAATTTATGGAATTATATTTATCAGCTGTTTGGCTTGAGTCAGCTGTTGCTTTTCACTAGTTTCAGTTTAGCTATTCAATTTATCATTTTCTTAAATATTTTATACCACATTTCCTAGATAAAAACGCTTTACACAGTTTTCTTGGTTTTTAGCAACATTTTTTAAACTAATTCCACATGGCATGTAACTTTTGTCCATGTGCACATTTCTAATAATTTTTACAAAGCTGAATGTTGAATACGATCAGCTGTTTACCAGTTTCGGATACTTTGACAAGACTATTGAACTTTATTGAATTTTTTGGAAGTAGTAATAGTAATAAACTTTTGTATAAAGAAATATAAACCAAACTGATTTTACTTATGTTCTACTAATTTCAAGTAAAATGATATATACCCCCTCTTTGGGTAAGGGTATACAAAAATTTTCTATAAAATTCACATTAACAAATATGCGAAACAGCTGCTGTTGGCTCTGGCACTGCGGTCACTGGAGGAAAGCGCGAACGCGAAATATTTAGAAACAAACGTCAGCCCAATTTAATTTAATTATTATTCATTTCTCTGTCTGAATTGTTAAATAAAGTGTTGAATTTCAATAGGATGAACAATGACAACAATGGGGCCAATTGGCACAAGCGTTGAAATTTATAAACAAAAAAAAAGAAAGAGTACTTTTTGTAAAAGTTATTTTTATACAAAAATGGAATGCTCTATATACGGAATAGGGTGTGTGTGTGTCTGTACACATCTGGTAAAATTACATACTATATTATATGATTGACCCCTTTTGGTTTTACCCCACTGAATACTCCGACAAATGATAAATCTAGAGAAGATGTAAGACCTTTTCTTTATTGGCCTTTTTATTCTAACTCTATCTTTAGATATCTATTTTTGTTACCTAATAGTGAAAATTCTATTTAATTTAAATTAAATATTTTTTTGTTTTATTTTACTGACTGTTGTAGTTGGTATTATTTATCGATTTAGATATTATATGCTTTTGCTTGGTTAATTGCAAATATTTATAAGAAACAAAATTACTTTTGCTTAATTTTCTTGTCTATTTTTTTTTTTTTTTTTTTTTGTGACTCATAGATTGCTAGATATATAATTTATCAGAGTGACAAAGAAAACACTTTTACAGATTGTATGTTATTTTGGTATGACAATGACTCATTGTACAAATATTCCCTTTCTTTCTTATCTAAATAACAAATCAGTGCAAAAAGGGAATTTTTCCTAGTAGATATTGATTGACTGAATCTCAAATTATGCAAACGACATTCATTCCAAAACAGGTTGAATAATAAATAAACGTATAAATAATAAATAAATGTATAATATAGATAAAGTGCATTCATGAAATTCTACATTATTGGATCACGTAAAGTAATAAAAATTTATTGTATATACATATATTTTAAAACTGGTGCTTACTGTATATTTTCTTCAATCTATTTAAAGAATCATGATCCTAATCTATAACATACATATAACTAAATACACTAGCAAGGCAAATGCTATTATCACTTGGGTTCCATCATTTTAAGCCTGATTATCAACATGTTTGTCAATGATCTTACATTAGAAATTTTCAATTCTAAATATAAATCAATTACTAAGTAAATAATAAAAAATTTTAGACTATTTCCTTCTAACTAGATGATTAACAATCTAGAAATGAAGTTGACCAATTTCTTTCACTACATAAATGAGATTCCTTTGATAACTAATTAATATGCATAAGTAAAAACTATAATTAACATTTTCACAGAGAAATTATCACTATCACAATCAATATAAATATTCTTGAAATAAATTATCTACTTTATCGATCGTAACGAAAGCGAATATAATATGTAATCTGCATTTCGATGACTGACTTTGATTAGTATTTTTTATTACGATTGAATATTAATAATTTAATAAACATCAAAGAGGAAATTTGATTATTGTTTATATGTTTTGAAATGTTTATAAGCTCAAAGGTTCTCGTGCAGAAAGTTTTCCATAATCTTCTTACTTCAATTGACGATGGATCTAACTTTATTATAATGAAAGAAACATTGCTCAGCCCACTTGATGATTACTTTTGAAGATAAGTTAATTTTATGGAATGGGAGAGAGGATGCAGCACTATTCCCCATATTAGGTAGATATCGTTTGGAGCATTCTTTTCATTCTCACCGACGCAGTTCGTCAAACACACATCATCAGCATCATTTTGATGGTTCTTTAGACATTTCTGTTCTCTTTTTTTTTTGTTTTCATATAACATCGAGTTGTCAGTTTTAATTAAAATCAATTGAGCTCAATTATTTGATACGCTAAATATGAGGCAAACATTTCTCAGTTGACTTGACTTCGGTGTGTGTATGTGTGTTTTGTTCGTGCGAGTGTGTGTGTGTGTATGTGTGGGTTTGGTTTGACATTCTACAAGCAAAGCAAAGCAGCTGCGCCCACTCAGTAGAAACAATTACAACAATTTCCAATGCTAATGCGGGATATAGTCTCTTTCGATACCCTATATCAAAAAGTAGGCGTATAAACTTGAAATTTATTTTGCGACCTTCTATCTCTAAAGATGAGTAGCAACTGAATGTCAATTACAATAATTTTTAGAAAACATCACTAAATTCTACTCCAACTAACTTATTAGAGTAACAAACTCAAGCAAAATACTATGGAAAAACAGGTGCAATATGTTAAATAAGTTTAGTAAAAGACACAGGTCTTCAGTAGAAACAAATGTTTATAATATTTATATATAAATAAACAAATATTTAAATAGTATATCAAATGAATCTATATCATTTGAAAAGAGAAATATGACTTCATTGTTTATAAAGTATAAAACGTATACACATTTGAAAATGATTCCTTTGACTGATTACATACTACCCCTTAAGCCCCTTGCCATACAGGGTATAATGAAAAAAAAAAAGAGGCGTGTCTCAGTTCCAAATATGGAGCATTTACAAAAGAAGGTTTTGCTGTTGTAGTTGTTGTTACATGAATGTAAGCAAAAAAAAAAAAAAAAAAAACGAAAGAAAAGAAACCAAAACAAAAGCCGCCCAAATGCGAAAAAAAACTTTGGCATCGGAACAGGTGTAAGCAACAATAAGAAACAAGGCGAAACGAGCTAAACAAAGAGGTGAAAAGTAACTCTGATAGCTGATAGGTTGTTTTTCTGTCAATTTTGGAGTATTTCAAAATATGTACATATAATAAACAGTATGATTTAACGAGAGGTACTCTAAAAGTTTACAACTACTTAACGAATGTCGGCCCAAAAACAATGCCAATTATGAATTTCATTTTTACCTTTCGAAATGAAAATCATTGTTTTTGACTGCTCATGCAGAATTTTTCGACAATGGGACGACAGCTGGCGTGTATTTTTTTCTTCTTTTGCAAAGGTTAATGAATTTAATTGAAGGCTATTGCCACGCGGCATGCTGCGAATTGGTTGCATCCTTGGGAATTGGCAAAAATTAAATGCAAATGAATTTGCATAATCATCTAATCATTAAGAAGTCATTAGATTAAAAGCACGTGCTAACCTAAAACAAAAACTTCTGTAGTTATCATAATGACAGTTCTTTGTCAAAGTGGCGCTGTTAAAGCTAATGATGCTTAATGAGTTGCCTTGGCCTAAACAAGACACAAGCTAAAGAACTACAATTGGTAATATTAAAAAAAAAAAAGTATAAACCCAATTATAGATAAAAACTGTATATTATAGTCATGTTTATGGAAAGCTAAAGTGAAACTAGAATCTTCTACTTTCTTTATAGGCATACATGAATTTTCTATTTGTGAAATATTAAAAGATCTTTAAGACTCTCCTAAGAATTCGTAATTATATAAGGAATTATATTTATAAATATATTTAACATAGGCAACCAATTCTCATAAAATTCAAACTAAGAAAATTAAAGTTTAGTGTTTAGTTTAGTTTTATTGTTCCTATAGCAGCTTTATGATATAGTCAAGTGATTTTTATAAAATGAAGTAGATTGGTGTTTGGGATTGTGCAAACAAAAAGCAAATTACAATTGTTTGAAAAGCAACAAATATACTGATCAATTTTCAATTGATCGTTATATGATAGAGACATCCGATCGTTGTCATTTCGTTATAGACAATGTTTAGAGTAGAAAGGATCTTATTTGCAAAATCGTAGCATTTAATCATTCTAGTTGCAGTACAATTACCCTTTTTTCCAAGAATGTAAAAATAAGAATCCGGCTTTCACATTGCTCAGTTTAATAGTCGGCCCTCGTATAATCTCCCTTTTTGTTTTTTTTTGTTAAGAATTTGTTGCCTAGTGTAATCTTAGACCACAACCTAAGCAGATGTTACCCGTTTTAGTCAAGTTGGTCAGAAGCAAAACAGCAAGAAAAGGTATCGTGTCCAAGCGTACGACAAAAGCTGCGAAGTGTTATCCGATGCCTGACGACTGCGTGTGTCTGTGTGTGTGTTTGTGTAGGAGGAGAGGGAAAGGGTATAGGATTTAGGATGGGGGTGAGCGGATGTTTGAGTTGAGTGCACAGCTACCGAGGCGCAACGAAATTAATCGAACTCAAATTTGACTCTCTGTTGTGCTTGGCGTTGGTGCATGCCACTCGTATGTATATATAGATATATGTACATATATCTACCTATATGATATGCTTAGTAGATATATCAGCCAACTTGACACGTTTTTGCAACAGGCAGCAAGCAGCGTAGTCAACATTGGTCTCGTCATCGTCATCATCAACATCATCATCATCATCATTATCATGTTCGTTGTTCGCTGTGAAATGTGCCATAATCATGCGCAGTCGCAGCGCGAATCTTTTTTCACTCCTCCCTCCCCTTCAAAAAACGTGAGCCACATAATAAAAACAGTGCGGGTTATACATATATATGTATATATATGTATTAGCAAGTATCTATGTATGTATTTAATACTCTGCGTAATAATAATGAGAAAGCTTTGCCCCGAAAATGGCCACACCACACATATAACTGTGTAAGTAGATGCGTTCATACATGCCCCCACACACACACACACAACACATGAAAAGAAATCAAATGAGAAAAGCCAAAAAGAAACTAACAATAGAATTACACATATCAACGAAGGTGAAATGCCCTCTTAAAAGGAATATAAAACTATTTAGCCAAAAACGAATTACTATCTCAATTCCTAAACATATAACTTGTTATTATGTGACACTTTCGCTACACTTCTAAGAGCTAATATTGATATACCAAACCATTTTTTCCCCTTAGTACTTGAACTAGTTGAGTATTACAACTAAATGAAGGAAAAAGAGTAACGAAAATTGCCGAAACTCTGTTTGCTTTATCTTTCACTCAGTATCAAGTTATAATTGCAACATTATTTTACTATATCGATGTCTTTGCTCCAATTGTCCCTTCTTTCTTCGCTCAGTTTTATTCTATTTTAGTTTAAGGGATACCCCTTGTATCTTGAGGAAAGATTCCATTACTATTTCTGCGACGAAAGCTTTTAACGAAAAAACAGGCTAGAAAAATGGGAATTTTTAGCGACTTAGTAAATAAATCCAAAACCAAATGTCTTAGATTGAATTCCGCTTTACCTAAGAAATATGTGATATTTTTTGAGAGTTTCAGAAAGAATTCATTCAAAAACTTTTCGGGACAACTCTTCGATCGTTAGACACGGAGTGAAGCTTTAATGAGATATCTTATAGGATAGATATTGGAGATACTTAAAAAAATGTTTGTTGCTTTTTTGTGTTTTTCTTTGGAAACTAAAAACCTTCCCTTAAAAACGTCAAGTTTACTGTAGTCAACAATTTTGGTTACACTTCCTTTAGTATTTACTTGCGATGCATTTACAATATAACTTTAGTATCTTGCAGAGAGTTCTGATTTAAACGAGTAGGGGAGTAGCAATAAAGGGTTAAGTAAACACTTTCCATAGCACAGCAAACCGCACAACCGAAACATATTTACCCCATTTGGATTTTCCAAAAGTTGCAGTGTAAAAGTGACTAAAGTAAATGTTGCAAACCAAAAATGAAAGGCCAGGAGAGTATTACATACATATGTATATACATGTAAGTATCTGTTTTGTGTGAATGTGTGTGTTTGTGTGGATTTTTGGAAAGTAACGAGGCGAGTGTCGTCAGGCCAATGCAAAGGGTGAGATGGGGAGATGGAGCGACAGGCGAGAGAGTTCAATGTCAACAGCGTGGGCATACACAATTTCTGTTTCAGTTGCTGTTTTTGGTGTTTGTTGTTGTTGTTGTTCTTGTTGGTTTTACGGCCACTTCCGTCCGTTCGAAGGGCCGCGCTGTAACTAAAGCACACGACCACACCTAAACACATTAAAAACAAGCAAAACAAGATAGAAAGAAAAAATATACTTTTTCTGGTACTGAGAGAGAGCAAGAGAATATTAGGCACAGTTTGTGACAAAAAGAGATAACGACCATAATTTCTCACATACAAAGCACTTGAGGCCAGAAGACCTGGTCGATTAGCGATCTTTTGACCAAGTTATTATAATCAAAACTATGATGAGCAAAATTAGGAAATTTAAAGTAAATATTTCTTTAAACTTAGTTGAATAGAATCTACAAGGGACCCTTGGTTAGCGAACACAATTGATTCCATTGTTCGTTATCAGAGGCTTTCGTTAACCGAAGGTCCAAGGGTCCAAGAACGTAGTTCTCATACCAGCCAAACCATACCAGCCATTCATTATTGATAAGTCCTTCGTTCTTTTGGCCTATTGGAAAGTGCATTTGTTCAAGCTTTTTAAGCTAATTTTAAGTCCTTAAATCAAATATTCCTTAAAAGAGATCTTAAGCCCTTTCTGCTAGTTCTTTCTAGCCCAAAATATCTGCTATTTACATTAAAAACTCTCTAAACGTAACGCATCTCTGCAGCGGGCCTTTTTGTTAACTGATGATCGAGAAAATGTTTCAAAATTCATTAGTTATTATTGTTCACATATTTACAGGGCACCAACTGAGTCGACTAATCAACACTTTTAATATGATGAAAATTCATTTTTTTTTTTGTTGTTTTCAAATAGGCAGAGAAGAGATACATATAACTGGCAAATGGGGTGGAATATGGACACACAGACAGACCGATTGACTGACTGACAAAGCAGGCGGCGGCAGGCATATGGTAAACTTGTCTCAGGTGTGACATGACAGCAAAGAACCAGAAACACACCGAAAACTGGGGAGGGGGGCTTAAGAGGGTGACAAAAATACATTGTGGTGGAAAAACTATACAAAAAATATTGAAAATTGCGCAGAGTTACTTGAAAATTTTCAAACTTTGAATTAATTTTTGTATTAAATTGTTTTCACAAATGTTATTCAATATTTGCTATGGCCTTTTTTTTGTTTTTGGACCAGGCTGTTGTAATAATTTGCTGTTATTTGGCATAAAAACGGCGTCTTGAATGATGGGAAAATAACAATAATAAATGCCAGATTAAAACAATAGCCGCAGCTCACACAGACACACATACACACCACATTCACCTCACAAACATATATAAAAGACAACAATTAAAAGACCAAGTTGCCAAACGGTTTTTCAGCAGCTATTATTTATTATTATTATTATTTTGGTTTGTTATATTTTGTTGCCTTTTTCCGCCGTTTCTGATACACTCACACGCACACACACACAACAAACACATTCATGTACAATACACTGACACACATTTTTAAATAGAGAGAAGAGATACTTTTTTCTTCTGCTTTTCAGCATATCTTTTCTTTGGCTTTGCACACACAAACACACACACATAGTTATAAATATACATGTACACAGATACACTCACGCACAGACACAGAGAGTAAGAGACAAACAGCAGTAGCAGCAGCATGCAAAAGGGGGAAAAATTATTGGATTGCCATTTGACAAATTTTACACACCTTTTTTGCTTTTTCTTTTTCAATAACGCCTCGTGCAAATTTCCATGTAATATTAACACATTTTCAAGTCCAATTTTTCGCTGTAACACTCGGAAAAGTTTTCACGTTTCTCCTCTTTTTCTTTTTTGAACCGTTTTTCCTGTATTCTGGATTTTACAAGAA
The DNA here is from genome assembly GCA_035045865.1 of Drosophila austrosaltans. Taxonomy (NCBI): domain Eukaryota; kingdom Metazoa; phylum Arthropoda; class Insecta; order Diptera; family Drosophilidae; genus Drosophila; species Drosophila austrosaltans. Next base: position 4,091,893 of record JAWNOQ010000083.1, read on the forward strand.
ATATATGCATATGTGTGTGGGCGAACTTTTGTAGTTGGTATCTGTTAAACCGTCGTCCAATATCCCCAATTTATGCTACCACATTTTCACATTCGCTTTTTCACCCCAAAGCACTTAACTATCGCGTTTTTTAACCTTTTTTTATCATTTAATTTTTTTTTCTGCATCCGCGACAAAACAGAAAACACGTCCGAATCGCTCGATTGTTGTTGTTTTATTAACGGTTAGAGTTGGAAAACCAACGATATGTCTTCATCGACAATATCGATAACTTTTAAAAGTTTTAGTTATCGATGGTTATATTACTTTTATCGATGTTTTAGTTTTGAAAACGATGATTAACAATTCGAATGTTTAATTATTCGTGAGTGATTTATTGGTATACAAATTAGTATAAAAGAAATTAAGGCTTTTCTTCAATTGCCTATTAAAAATCGAGATAAAAATTAAGGTGATTCAATCCACAGAATCAACTCAAAATTTTATATACATATGTTATATTATATTTGGTATATTTTGATTGATAAATCCAAAATAGTAGCTCTTTCTGGAAACTGTGGTATTTTATTTAAATTTTGTGTTTGTTTTTCTGTATTATGTTTCCAACTATATGTTCATATTATTCTTAAATCTAAAAATCACTGTTATCGTGTTGCCGCCATCACATCACGACAAACCATTAAAGGTCATACTATTCCATCTCTACCATAGATGTAAACAAACTAATTTTAATTTAAGCAGTAAATTTGTTTTTGAATCAAAATGAATCCTTTAACGAATATGAAAAATGTTCTAAAACTAAGTGAACAGGAACTCCAACATGGATCAGGCAAGAAGAGCTGGCATGACATGTACCGCGACTCGGCGTGGATTTTTGTCGGCGGATTTCCATATACCTTAACTGAAGGCGATCTGGTCTGCGTTTTCTCCCAGTATGGCGAAGTAGTTAATATTAATTTAGTGCGAGACTCAAAAACAGGAAAATCGAAAGGCTTTTGTTTCCTCTGCTACGAGGATCAACGTTCAACCGTCCTTGCTGTGGATAATCTTAATGGTATTCAAATCACTGGAAGAACCTTGCGAGTAGATCATGTGTCCGACTATAAGCCGCCCAAAGAGAATGAGAAAATGGACGAGGAAACACTCCGATTGTATATGGAGGGATGTGCCCCCAAGGCTCAAATTGTGGACATTAAGACAGAGAAATCAAAAGATAAAAAAAAATCGAGAGATAAATGAAATGAAATAAAATAGTTTAATTAGATCATAACAATTACATATATATTTATTTATTTATCATCAGCACTTTCAAATGATTGCTCATCCTCCGAGGAATCTCTGCCCTCAGCCTCTCTTAAAATTCGTTTCATATAACGCTCATAGGCGCTGCCCCTCACCCGATCCACATTGAAGAAGTCCACATCATCGACAAAACTATCATTTTCAGTATCTATGGTATGAATATACGGATCATGATAGGTGGCATAATCTTCATCCTCACTGGAACTGGCAAATTCATCCTCGTCGTCATCTGTTTAAAAAGCAAACCAAATTAATTAATCAAATATTTCAATAATGTAATTTTGTTTTCTTTTACCGAATACAAATTTATTCATTTGCTGGCACAATTCATCATCAGAATCCCCGCCCATAGCCATGGCTTCTTCGCCCTCTTCCTCATCGGGATAATCATTTGTATGATAATTCTCTTGATTCGAATCTTCGGAATCGTATTCCTCATTTAGATCATTATAACAATCCTCGAGAACAAGCTCAAATGCTGGACAAATGCTGTGTCGGTTAGCAAAAAGGTGGATTAGATTAATGAAAGTAAATGTAAAGTTTGTTCTAGCGATGTCAAATTGATATAACTGAACGATTTTCTCTGATCTAGGATTTATGTTTCAATCAACTATTACATTAGTTTAACATCACGTTGGAAACAATCCTTACCAGTAGCAGAGAGACAGAGAGATTTTAACTAAAACACAATGCTGTAAATGTTGTAAAGTTCTTTAAACTTTTTTCTTTTTATTTACAATTATATAATACGATATGATGTAAATTTATTTAGCAATTCAAATTGTAAGTGAAACACAGTGACTTTGATATTTGTCATTTCTTTATTCAAAAGCTTGGCGTTAATTTATATGGGTGGCCTGAGAGCACCCCTAAAAACTAAAAGACATAATTAGAATTATTCCACAACAAAATGTATTTTATTTTCTTTGTATTATTTATTTTGGAATGAAATACACTGGCCAAATCGAATGATTTGTCATTCTCAAATATGCATGAATATATATATATATATGTATGTATGATATATGTTGTGTATGTGTGTGTGCGGTTAAGGCAAATATGTAACAAATAACAACGAAACTAGGAAAAAAGTGTGCGCAGGGCTAGATGAATCATATGAATTGCCAGAGTGCTGTAGAGAAGGAGAAGAAGGATGCGTGTGTGTGCATGTAGAATCACAAAGTCTCTTGGTTTTTTTTTTTGGGCCTTGGATTGGTTGTCTCCTCTGGTCCCACACAGACAGCTTCATTTTTTGGCTTTACCAGTAGCAGTTGTTGTAGTAATTAAACGGATAATACAACCTTATAGAGAATCAAGAATTAAGTATTTATATATCAGATATAACAAAATCATGATCTCACCTAGGACAACAAAACAAGCAATACACACACACCACGCACACCACACACACACCGCTCTTACGTTCGGACAGACATACATACATATATATATATAGCCATACAACCGATTTTTGTAATCTCTCTCTCTGTCTGTATCTTGCTGGTTTTTTGTTTACATATAATATAATTTAGTAATATTGAAAACTTGCTGTTCTTCAATATGTATGACAAACCTTAAATAATTGTCATCCATCATATCGACATAATCGGCCTGCATCTCATTTTCGGGTACATATAAGTCATAGACATAACCGATATCAGAATCAGCGGGTTGTTGTGCCGGATCATGGCTGCTGCTGCCATCTGTGGATTGCTCTTGATGTGTTGATGGCTGTGTTTCTATATCAACTATGGTTATATCCTTTTTTCCACTACTACCAGTAGCTATTCCGCCACTTGCCACATTATTCTGTTCATTATCGATTAGATCGTTTTCATCTAGTGTGGTTCTCAGACAATTGACTATACGAAATCTTTGTTCTCTTGCATTTTGTTGCGCCTCCTGGCGTTGCCGATCTTTGCGCAGGACATTGGCCATTGATTTTTGCTGCGACACTAGTTCTTTGGCTGTTGCCTTATTAAAACGAGCAGCCGCAAATTGTTTAGTCGCCGAGTCATCCTTAATAGATATACAAATGGGGATATATTAATATATAGTCACATATGTAGGCATGCCATCACTTACCTGCTTTTCCAGTGTGCCGGCAAACTTAAGCACTGTGCTTAGATCTTCGCTCTCTTTCCTACCATCCCCCCCATCATGGGCGTCGTCGTGGTCCTTGTTTTCGTCACCGACGCGGCGTCTCTTGCCATTTAACACAAAAGCCGTGTGAGGTTCTTCATCAATGCGACGTTTTATACGCACAACAGCTGGCATTTTTATTTTCTTATGTGCAGATTTATTTTGAATAAAAAAAAAATGTGCGTATCAACTAACAAAGATTCACTAGACTTTGTATTATTCGAGTTTAGTATAGTTGGGGCCAGAAATCGATCGGTAAACACGGCAAGCCTTGGTGTATCGCTTGCACTTTTATTTGTTCTCTTTAATTTTCCGTTAGTTTAGAAGTATTAATGAAAATGCGGCAAAATTTTACCGAACAATAAATAACAAATGAATATTCCCCACACAGAAGCCGCATTTGGAGCCTTATACACAGTGTTGCCAGAATTTGAGCGTCAAAATAAGCCAGATTTGAAAAAAAAGTAAACTCACGGCATAGGGATGTGCAATAAAACGATACATCGAAAAAATGAAATGCATATGTATATATATATATTAAAAATTGTACATATGTAGGTTTTACAATCGAATGCAATTACTATTCTCCCTTAATATTTAGTAGAGCTAGAAATCCATCGATGGTTGCTTCACTCGATATTTTATCTATCGATGGAAAAAACTATCGATACTATCGATGGTTCTATCGAAATTTAAAGGGGGTTATTTAAGAAATAGTCAACAAAAAATATCAGAGCTCAAGACCTTATAATTTTGTTATAACAATCAAACGGGAATTTATATAGGAATTATTTAATTATTATAACATATAGTATTAATTTGCAAAATAAAAACTTTTTTTTTCACAAGTTTCCGTTGTGGTCCGTTCACTTTGAGAAGAAAAATAACAATGTTTTTGTTTTTCGTTTTGGCGCCGGTCAAGCAGCCGAAGTGAACTTTACTCTCGTGAACTTTACTCTCGTGAACTTTACTCTCTCTAACAGCGCTTAAACATCTGTAGTGAAGTTCGAGAGAGTAGGGTTCACGATCGGTGTGTGGGCGGCAGCCGAAGTAAACTCTACTCTCTCTCTCTCTATCGAAGTTCACGAGAGTAGGGAACTCTACTCTCTCGAATTCTACTTTCTTGAACTTTACTCTCTATGAACGATGAATTTGCTGGCTCCAAAGAGGGGCGTTAGGGCGCCAATTTTTCGGTTATTGCGGGGGCGTCGAAGTGAACGAATGAAAATTTTCTGCTGGATCATGATCAGGGTAGTTAAAATAACAAATAAATTTTTTTTTATGTAAAATTTTTATGCATCTATGTATATACATAGGTTTTCAGTAGTATTTTTTGCTGATCTATTCAAATCAAAAGAAATCCGATATATCGCCATCCTAAAGTTTCATCGATAGTATCGATGGTGCCATCGATGGTTTTTCCAACTCTAATATTTAAAACAGTTTAAAATTGGTTTAAAATATAGTCCCAGTTTTTATTAACTTACTTAGTTGCAAATTTGTATTGCAAAAAAACGCTAAAGGGAACTTGAAGCAAATATATGTACATACATACATATATAATTGATAATCAAAAAGTGATAAGGTGAAAAATGATGAAGTCTTCAATAAATTACATACATTCCACATACATATGTATGTATGAATATAAATATTCTTTCCATGATTTTGATTGGCTAATTTTACAAATTCGATTAGTATAAGAAACAGCAGCTCTCCGTCGAATGTTTAGTGATTCTTACACATCGGACCAATAACAATCTCCAGATCCTATAGAAATGTTCTTCCGTGTTTTACTCTTACTGATTGCATTCCAAGTAGTCTATGGAAAGGAATGCCTGGTAAATAAATAAATTTTTCAAAGAAGTGTTTAGTTTAAGTTTATTAATGGTTGACATTTCAGATCGACGAAATTCATCCTGAATGTTATAAACATTGCTACAACTCTGTGAAACCCGTCCTGTCATACTTACCTTTAATGCAAAAACAATTGGATACTTGTGAAAATCGTAATCCACCATATGCCCATGATAGTTTGGAAAAAATGATTAATCAACTGGACCAGCAATTAAGCTTGACTGAATTATGGCAAACGAGATTAGACGAGTGTCAAAGCGTCCAAGACAAGCTGACAAAATTTTTAGAGGATTATAATCAAAATCTAGCACCGATTCAATTTAAATTAATGGATATGGAAGAACAATTTAAAAAACAGGTAGAAAAAGTCGAGATTTGTGAAGCAAATGCTAAGGTAACTAAAAGCATTTTAGATAATCAGCAAAGTTTATTTAAAAAATGCCAAAAAAAAATACAAATGTGGAGGAAAATTGGCACGAAATATTATTATATTGAAAACAATGAAAGCCAAAATTGGTCCGGTGCATTACAAAGATGTACAGAATTAGGTGGTCATTTGGCAAGTTTGCAAAGTGAAGAGGAATGGAATAATCTAAGAAAGGAATTAGGGGGTAACAGTTATTGGTTGGATGTAAATGACATCGAGGAAGAGGGAGTATTTAAGTCAGCTACAACTGGTCAATTGGCAAACTTTTTAAATTGGCATAACGGGGAACCGTCTAATTATTCCTTGTTTACAAACGCGTTGGAAAACTGTGTAGAGCTTCGATATAACCACAACTTCTTCTTCAATGATCGAAATTGTGAAAATCCAATCAGTTTCATTTGCGAAACGGAGTCTGAACATATTGATACCATGGAGTAAAAAGAAAGTTTAAATTTATAAAAAACTTTTTCAAAAGTTTTGCAAGCTTCTTGAAAAAATAAAGAAGAATGAATATATTGATGTTATATCAATTAAAAATACTCGTATGCTTACTATAAATAAAAATAATAAAATGTACAAGACAAAGGTTTATATTGGCTGATAACCTTTGGTCTCAATACTCTGATGTATAAATACTAATTTCATTTGTTTAAATAAATTTAAAGAGTTTGATATTCCAAACTGAACTGTTATTATATTTTTGCATGCCGCCATTCACTAAAAGCTGTGATTTCCCGAAATAAATTCTTTATAGATTTCAGCATATGTATATAAGTAATTACATGTACATACATATGTTCATATATATAATATTATTCTCTTATCGGCAAGCTCCCATATATGTATATATGTACATATGTATGTACCTATATGAACAAGCTATTACTGAGTCAGATTAGTAACGAATACACTGTTTCTTTTTGTTCAGTTTTCCCCTTATGCAAACCTCTGATTATCAACAGACTTTGCGAGAATGAATTCTTCATTTTTTGTTTTTCTATTTGTATTAAATGCAGTACACGGAGATGCTTGCCTCGAAATAACTAAATTTTTAAAAAATTTCCCTTGCTTCATGAATAAATGATTTTCAGCTAGAAGATCCTGAACCCGATTGTGAAGGATATTGTTATACCTTCGTAAAACCAAGAATGGTCCTACATACCTTTAATGCAAAAGCAAACTCTAAATCCTCACTTTGGTCAAGATAAGTTAGTTAATATTAATGATCAATTAGCCCAGCAATTAAAGCTTATAACGAATTATGGCAAACTATGAAGGATATGATTAAAAGCTATCAGGGACTCATTCAAAATTAAAGGATGTGGAAGAGCAATTGGGAAAACAGGTAGACCAAGTTAAGATATGTGAATGAAATGCTAAGGCAAGTGAAAGCATTTTAAATGACCAACGGAAATTACTCCGAAAATACAAAAGTGGAAGAATTGGAGACAAGTTTTGTTTATTTTTTTTTTTTTTTAAATTATGAGTACCAAACTTGGCTTGTTTCATTACAAAAATGATTAAGCTGATTAATTTTCATATTTTCATTAAATATAATTTTCAGACAGTTCAAAAGAAATTGGAAACTTAAATAAAAATTACAATACCAAGAATTCAATACGGTTTATAATAGTTAATTTAAATTAGAAGCGCATAGAAAAAGGAGTCTCTAAATGTACAAATAGTACTAATATACATACATTTACATACTTATATTCTAGATCTTCTGTGTTTCTGTTGTAAAATGATTTCTTTTATTATCATAACTACATATTTAAAAGTCTAGTATAGATCTATAGCTTCCTTAGTAAGGAATGCTTTCCTATGAGGAATACTTTATCTATAAAAGGCATTGTTAATATTCAATTGAAACCAGAATCTAGGAGAGAAATTATGATGGTAAATCCAATTGAACTGTGGACTATATTTTGTTTCCCTAGAACAAATAATTTTCATACATTTATTATAGATTTCAACATATAGATTCAAATGTGTATATAATTATATATATGTATATTAGCGATTTGTTATCAGTATGCCCGCAAAGCTATTTTAGTTAGAATGGTAAAAGACGAATTGTTTCTTTGCCAAGTAATCAGTGTTTCTTTTACTTTAAACCTGTGAATATCATCAGATTTTGCGAGAATGAAATTTTTAACTTTTGTTCTTCTATTTGTATTCGATTCAGTGTACGCAGATGATTGCCTGGTAAATTAATAAATTTTCAATAATTTAGTCATTTTACAGCAATAAATGATTTTTAGTTGGACGACTCTGAGCCCGATTGCGAAGGATATTGTTATCCTTCAGTAAAACTCTTCTTGTCCTACATACCTTCATTACAAAAGCTATTGGAAGCATGCAAGAGTCGAGATCCACCCTATGATCAAGATAAGTTGGAGAAAAATAATGATCAATTCGCGAAACAATTAAAGCTCAACGAATTGTGGCAAACGAGGCAAGACGAAAAGCTAAATACATTTTTTAAAGATAATGAACAAAATTTAATAGCGACCCAATCTAAGTTGTTGGAGATCGAAGAACAATTAAAAAAACAATCCGATTTTCTGGAAAACAGAGGAACAAAATTCAGAAAAATTGGACACAAATACTATCATATTGAGAATAATGAACTCCAAACTTGGCATAATGCATTACAAAGATGTTCCCAATGGGGTGGTCACCTGGCAAGTTTGCAAAGTGAACAGGAGTGGAAAATTTTAACAAATGAATTAAAAAAAGGAAAACAATATTGGATTGATATCAACGATATTCAGATCGAGGGATCATTTTTCTCAGCTACAACTGGTAGACCGGCAAAATTTATAAAGTGGTATAACGGAGAACCCAACAACCATCTTGGAGCAGAAGACTGTGTAGAGCTTAGAAACTTGGGTACATTTGAAATGAATGACATTTCCTGCCAAATACCACTCTTTTTTATCTGCGAATCAAACATTTAATAGTTTTACAATTATAATGTAATGTTTCTTGATTGAGCTGATTAATTTTCATATTTTCATTAAATATAATTTTCACACAGTTTAAAATGTAAACTTATATGTATATATTCTCGTTGATGAAATAATTAATTTAGAAAGAGTTATATTGCAAAGAATTTAATCCAAATTCTAATGATTAATTTGAGTTAGAAAAAGTCTCCAAATATACAAATAGTTCGAGCATACTCATATATGTACATATATCCTAGATCTTCTGTGCTTTTGTTCTAAAATGTATTTTTTGTTATTTTTATTTCAAAATCTGGTATACATACATCTATAGCTTCCATAGCAAAGATTGCTTTCAGGAATACTTTGTCTATAATAAACGTTGACAACGTGAGAGAACAATGGATATGAATTGTACAAGTCGTCCCTGCCGACCTTGAGTATACCCTGTATCAAGTAGGCCCCTAGTTGTCATAGTCTTAAAGATCTTGGGAACGCATATGTCTAAATCGACTCAGCTGCCGAGGCTAATCAAGAATATATATATATATATCAATTTATGTATACATGTATTTAGATTTATACTATATGTATATGCAGGGTATAATAAACTAAAGTACTGATTGGTATTGAAATTTTTTGTAGGGTATTTCAATTTCATTTTGGTGCGAAATTAGCTCATTCCCAATGTCGATTTATGGCGTTGAAAAGTTATAAAGATGGCAAGAAATATATTCCCAGAATCTATAATATTTATATTTAATAACAATAACTAATAAAAAAGGTTAGAGCAAGTTAAGGGGAATAAAATAATTAAATAAACAAATTTTTATCAGGACCAATTGGGGAAGTTAAAACGATTCAAATTTTAAGTGTGCTTCTAAAAAAATTAAATAATGAATAAAATATTTCATATGATTATACAAGTAAATACAAGCATGATTAAAGTGATATACATATGTATGTATGTATATATGTATATGCATCATAAAGGTAGCTCACCTAGGAACAATCTGCTTAATGAATACATTATCTATTAAAAACGTTGACAACATTCAGTGAAAAAGAGAATTTCGAAGAAAGATTGTGGTGGAAATTCAAATTAAACTAAAGATTATATTTCGCATGCCGTCAAAATAAATTATTTGCATACATTCAAGCGTGTATATAGTATAACTGTAAATATATAATTTGGATTTATTATTCAATTGCTGATTATAGACAGATTAGTTGCAGAAGCATTGTTTCTTCGAGAAGTGCTTAGTGTTTCTTTTGCCTCAAACCCGTGAACATTATCAGAATCTGCGAGAATGAAATTTTTACCTTTTGTTCTTCTATTTGTATTCGATTCAGTGCAGTCAGATGTTTGCCTGGTAAAGTAATTAATTTTTAGATGTTTTTACCCTTGTTTCATGAGCAAAAATATATTTTTTCAGTTGGAGGAACCTAAGCCCGAGTGCGAAGGATATTGTTATACTTCAGTAAAACCCTTATTGTCCTACATACCTTCATTACATAAGGAACTAGAGGCATGTGAGACTGTAACTCTGCCCATTGGTCAAAATAACTTACATAAAATCAATAATCAATCAGTGGAGCAATTAAAGCTCACCGAATTGTGGCAAACGAGACAAGACGAAAAACTGAATACATTTTTGAAAGATAATAGACAACATTTAATGGCGGTACAATCTAGGTTGAGAAAGATCGAAGAACAATTGAAAAAACATTGGAGTTCGTTGGAAAATTCTCAAAATGGAAGGAAACTATTTAAAAAAATTGGAAACAAATTTTATTATATTGCGTATTATGAAGCCCAAACTTGGCTTGGTGCATTACAAAGATGTGCTCAATTAGGTGGTCATTTGGCAAGTTTGCAAAGTGAGGAGGAGTGGCAACATCTAACAAAGCAATTACATCGAGGATATCGTTATTGGATCGATATCAACGATATTTACAAAGAGGGAGTATTTCTGTCAGCTACAACTGATTTGTCGCCAACATTTTTAAAGTGGTCAGAGGGAAACCCCAGTAACTATTTGGGAAATGAAAATTGTGTAGAAATTGGACATAATAATTCCTTTGAAATGAATGATTGTAACTGCGATTTCGAAACTAATTTTATCTGCGAATCGAACACTGAATAATTGTACAATTGTAATGTTTGCTTAAAGTATATAAATATTTCCTTCTTCCAATAAAATATAAATAGCAGATTATTCTAAAGAAGTGCATTTTTTTTATAGAAGATCTATTAAAAATTTCGTTTATGCATTTACCTATCTATTCTGTCAGTTCTGTTCCTTTCTGTCTGTTTTTTCTGTCTTATCTGTTTTTCTTACAAAGAAATAAAACGAGACTAAGAAATCAAATGGTGCATTCTACTTGTAATTTAAAAAAAAATGTTTTCAAAGTCGGTGAGCAAGATTTCCCGAAACCGGCTTAATCGATTGGATTGAAATTTTCACACGATGTTCGTAGATATTTTTGCCAGGTAATGATAGAAGAGAAAAGGATTCTGAAAATTTTTTTAGATATTTTTCAGCCAATTCAAAGTTAAAAAATTTTCGGAAAAAAACGATTATTTTTTTTTTTTTTAACCAGAATTTTGACTAAGCCTTCAATCATTACCTGTTTTCATTTATTCTTTAAATAAATCTTTTGGATTTTTCCAATTTTGGACCAGAGATATCCTGCTCACCGCAAGACACCTTTTTTCGGAGGACCTCCAATAGATGTCCTGCAGGAGCTACGCGTTCCAATATTATTTGAAAAACATAACAAATTCTAAAGTTTTATTGAATTTTCTATATGATCATTTCTTTTATGTTTTGATGCAATAAACAGCCTCTTCACAAAAAATGTTCAAAAAAGTCGATATAACCCCTTAAGTTTATCCAATGTATTTCGTTTTCGGTTTTATTCTCGTGCTGTATATGGTGTTATTTCCCAAAATGCGGGGAGCTAATGTCACTACTTGCAGCGCCTTAAACCGTCGAAAAGTCAATAATATCGATAGATAAATTAATTTTATTTTTATTTGGCTTAAAAAAGTTTTGTAACAACGAAATAAGAAAACTTAATGAAATAAAATAAATTAAAAGTGTGTTATTATAACCATAATTTCATATTAGGCAGTGTTTCTCAGGTTTTTTTTTATTTATAAAAATGTTTTGCCGCTTCCAATGAGTTTGGCGACTTCAAACGGAAGATTTCTGTCTGTAGTGAAAAATATTGAATTTTAGTTTTTATGAATTTGTTTTCTGTAAAAAAAAATATTTTTTCTAGATCATTTTGCCGCCTTCAAATCACTGCGCTCGGGGCGAGTGCCCCCTTGGCCCCCTTCGGTACGCTACTGTATAAATCCAGTTGAACAGATTCTTGCATTAAATCCTTCTGAGTTGTGAATGTAATGGTTGCTGGGTAATATTTTTGTGATGCCAACATAAAAAGTTCCACTTACTTTCAATTATATAATCCCTTATCAAAGGCAAAATCCTTTAGTAAAAAAATGCAATAATATTGAAATCTGCATTTTGTACATTGAACACTTTTATGTACATATGTTACCACTAACACATTTTTCAATTGTTTAACAGAAAGATTTAATAAATTCGCATCTAGCGATAAAAACGCTTATTTGACATCACTGTCGCTATCTATCAGTTTTCGTTTTCAACTAAAGTTTAGTTTGTAGTTGTTTATGTATAACAATCTTCATTGATTCAGGACAAAATTTAAGAATTAACGTTGTCTCTCTGGGTTTTTATTTTAAAAATGGTTTGACTGGTTTCTTTAATTTGGTGGAAATATTTCTTAATACATAGAGTTTCATATGACATATGAAAAAACAAAACAAAATACCATTATTTGCAGCGTTGAGAATCACAAAAAAGTAATAAAATGAATCTTTATTTTATTTAAAAAAGTTATCTATTCACAAAATAATTAAATTTAAAAAATAACAAGCTGCTATTTTGAAGGACATTCAATTTTACGCGCCTTGCTAACTTTACAGCGCTCTGCTACTTAACAGCAAGAAGGAATTTCGCTGCACAATTTTGAATTTCGCTCTACAATTCTGATTTCGAATGAAATTCGATTTCGCTTTCGCTTGAGTTTCAAATTTACCGTTAGTATTCAGTCTCAATTTGTACGCGACGGTGAACGGTTGTTGTTTGTGGGAGTGGTTGTTTTTGTTTCGTTCGAAATCAACGTGTACTGTGTGCTAACGGAATTTACGTCCTTGTTCTCCGGCAAAACAAATTAAAGGTGCCAACAAGATGCTGTTCGTGTATTTGTGTGTGTGTTGCTTTGTTGTGCTTTCTTGGTTTTTTAATCAAAACACACACCTACAAGTGCAATAATAATATTTTAAAGTGAGCTTAAGCCTCAAATTGAAGCTATTAAAGAGGAAAAAAAAGAACGGTTAACGCGCATCACACAGCCTCCGCCGGCAATCTGTGTGTATGTGTGTGTGTTTGTGTGTGAGTGTAAATTTACGCGTTTGAGTGTGTTCCTTCCCGTGTATTTGCCCATTGTCTCGCAAATTTGCGCGCGCCAAAAAACAAAAGTCGTGCAAACGAAATGATTTAATGCCCGATTGGTATCAACACAGGCCGCAATTATGTTTTAATTGGCGCTAAATGGTTTACACACACGCAAAGGATTAACGGTGAAATGTTTTTTGGTAGGTAAAATACACATACAAATGGATTTAAGGCTCTAAAACCAAATTAAATAGAAGATGAAACTTTGTATTAGAGATGGTCTTTCTGCCAATTGGATTTGGTTTATTACTACATATTTTTTTGTTGAGATTTTTAAACTCTACTAAAACCATAGTCCGTACGATATATGTATGTATGTAGTTGCATTTCTTAACTAAACTTTATTATATTTATATTAATGATCGAAACTACAATTTTTAAATACCGATAGTTTGGTGAAGTTCAGCTTCTAGAAATCAGTTTCAAGTGCTTTACTTTTCGATATTGCGGCAAATTTTCTTTAACAGATTTCGAAAATTTTAATTATTTTAAAAATATAGCAAAATGTTTACCAAAGAAAACAACAGGCAGTATATAAAAAACTAAAGTAGATTGGCAATTAAAATTTATCCAAAATAAGGTCGAGAGGTCGTGACTCATGAGAACTGTGACAACAATCGCCATATCATTCTCCTTTCATTCCGCTTACACTATGTAGATGAGACAAGGCGGGAGAAGGAACAAACTTTTTATTGACTTTTATTGGCTACTATATAATTAAATATTTATCCAAATGTATAGCTTCATTTATAAAGATTACTATTAAATAGTTAGGAAATACTTTTGTATTAAAAATAAATCATTCTTATTGTCTTACAATTCCTTTTCTATAAGATTGATTTCATTCCAAATCATAACTCGTACAGAGTCCTATAATTTTATTGTGATATTCTTATCCAATTTCTTTCTTTATCTTTTTTGGTTTAATATTTCAAACTGGAATTTCGTTATTATAATTTTAAGATTGTGCAAAACTAACTAAAGTGTGAGATTGTTTTGTTATCCCAATGCCATAATTTACAGAATTTTCTAAACTTTAAAAATTCGACTCAACTTGTCTTAATCAATGTTTGCATAATAATTAGGATACAAATCAAACATAAAAATTGTGTTTTCAAATTTTAAATACGCAAAAACTGCTATTTTCCTTATTTGTAGATTAAAACCAACTTTACTTGAACATTTTTGCTTATATGAAAAATTGGTTAAGAATTTGACTAATTTTTAATAGATATTTGTCAATTTTGAGATCTAAATATTTTCAAACAAAAAACTTTTCTTTCTTTTTATTTAATTTACGTACATACATATATATTTTCATATATACATATGTATACATATATTTTGGGTTAAAAGGTATTTATTCTATCATGGACCTGCTTTAATTGAATATTTTGTTTATTTTGGCCATATCCGTGATTTTGGACATCTATGTGGGCGTCGGTGGTTACCTTTTGTAGCCTATAAAAATATTTACGACTAAAAATATAGCAGCCTGTTGTTGTTGGTTTTCTTGCCTGTCCTTTTACGTCCTAGCCTGTTCTCTTGGTTCTGGCTTTAGTCCTTCTGAATGAAAGCTATGCGAACATATGTTTTGGGGCTCGTGTTTTATTTATGTAGAGCGCGCGCGAGAGCGTCAAAAAATTTGCCAGGACATGAATCATGCCCCATGTAATATGAGACGACGACTGTGCTGCCCTCCCCCTTTTTGCCACATGAATGAGTGTATGTGTGTGTGTGTGCTTTGGGGATTCCTGATGCGTTTGGCATAATAATGAAATAATAATGTCGCCCTTTTGTGTTCGGTTTTTCCTCTCATGGCGAGGTGTCTCTCAAATATCTCTTTGGTAATAAATTAATGGGCGCTGCATCATAAAAAGCACCCTGCAGCTTATATTTTCTTTGGTTCTTTGATTATGTGACAGAGACACACACGCACGCACACATACACACATAGCCTAGAATCTCATTTACCAGTTGAGAATTGAAAAAAAAAGGCGAAAAGGAAAATATGAGTTGGGCTTAAGTTTTAGCAACATTGTCAGCTGTTACCTCAATATTAACCAACCAAAAAGATTAGCATAAATATTCAGCGGAAAAGATGTCTCAAGACAAAAATTGATGATGAGCAAAATATCATGCTGATAAAATGCTAATCATACAACACTTTGGCTACATCAACAACTGTTGGAACAACAACTCACACACTTGTATCCTTTTTTTCTTCTCATTTTTTTTGGGTGGTGGAAAAAAATGCAAGAAAACTCCTTATAAAACTTTTACACTTTCTCCTTACACAAGTTTTTGTTGTTAAATTTTTTTCTGTTTTTTTTTCGTGGAAAGGGTATCTTGGGTATTGAAAATTGGTTAAAGGTTTTGTTATGTTGACTTTGGAAATAATAAACACTACTAATAATTTATTTGTATTAGTTAATTATGAAAATATTCGAATAACAGTTTAGTCTGATATATTAAAAATTTAGAAACAATATTATGAAAAGGATAACATTCGTTGCTAAAAAAAAATTTACTTTAAATATGATCTACTCAGTATACAGAGTAAATATTTTAAAAGTAAGTTTATATTTGTGTAGCTTTATCTTAACTGCGCGAAATTGTATATATATTCATTGGTGATCTGGGCATGATCTATTCGATTGTGGTTGCTTAGGAATCATTTGGTGCTATATTTGTAATATTAGGATTTACCGCTTTTATTTTTTAGTTTTTTTTTTTTTTTTAAATGGTGTTCCAATACGTATTTTTATATACATATTTACTTTACCTTAAATTTCTCTAACATATTTAATACTTATGATCTTTTTATAAAAATTCCGCTGCCTTAATACGTGTCGTCGTTTTTATAACCTCGCAGTTCTTGGCTATTAAATTAAACTACCCCGATTACTCCAATCGGAACAATTCATAATCTTGCTTTATGTATTCATATAAATTGCTTATCTTGCAAGTTTTATTTAAAAAACTTTAAAATAAACATCTAAAAGCTTTGAAGAAACAGATAGACGAAAATGGCTCGACTATTGATGCTGATCAAGAATATATATACATTTCATATATATCTGACCAATTATAATTATTATACATTCTGCGAGGTTCTTTAAAGTATAAAATGCTTTAAGAATAAAATACAGTATGTTTTAAAAAAAATCAGGGTTTATTTTCTATTTTAAAGTGAGAGTATTTAATACAGCGACTTTGTAATTTCTCACTTTTACTCTTCTTTGTAACATTTTTGATTAGCTTCAAGTTGTTTGAGAGAAAGGACGGTCACAAAGTGCGTTGGGTTGGGGGTTAGGTGTTTTAATTTTTGTTTAAACTTGGGCAAGAACAACACCTTCCGGCCATCTCTCGACTCTCGGGTTCGAGTGTCTCTTTGTGGCTTTGACAGCTTTCGCTTTTTTGTTCATTTTTTTTTTTTTTTGTTGCTGCTGTTTTTGAGATGTAAGCTGCTTAAACGGAAAATTTGCCATCATCATATATCCTTGTTAATTTGTCTAGGGGTTGGTTTTCTCTATGGTGTGGAATGGGGAGGGGGTGGAGGAGGTTTGTTTTTTGGGATCCCCTGTTCATAAATCATTATAATGCATTTGTGTGTTTTGAGTAGACAAGAGGGCATGTCCAAAGTACTTGGTCCCGGTCAAGTTATTTGCTGTGGTCATTCCAATAACATATTCATCATTATGATGGACAGGATATTTAACACTAGAAAGGCCAAAGGCCATAGAAAGCATATTTCAACATGGAAATATTTGTCAATGTTTCCTGAGTTTCAAGTGAAGAAGGCAAATAAAAACGCATAACCACAATGTTGTGGAACATTTTCTTCGTTTTATAGTTAGGGTAATGGGTTTGGTTGATGGCTATATTATATAGTTAATGTTTGATAACTTATTAGAGAATTTGTTACAGGAGATGGTAATCTCCGATGAAATATTCTTAATTAAAGGTTTTTTTTTCTGAATAAACAACTAAAAGCCAAGTTATAAAGGAAAAAGGATAATTAAAACAAAAAAGGAAGAGTTACCAAACCAATGAATTTTCATGGCATAATTGGTTAAAAGTTACCTAGTTAAAAGTTACTTTTTCTGTATGACATTTTGATCTAAACCAATATATGATATAAAATCACTTAAACTAATACTTTCAATCCTCAAAACACAGATAAAGTTATGAGTTAAATAGAATAGAAGTTTTTAGTCAAGGAAGAGAGAGATCTTAATTGATTACATGGTAGAGACGATTATGATAAGAACGGAGAAAGGGTTCATACAACGCTTATTAGGATTATAATTTCAAATGGGTCTACATGGAACATGATAGATTATCTTGGTTCAATATCTCAGATGAGTCTACATCTATCACCATTAGGGAGCTTGTGTATGTCCAACACAATACAAAGATGACTTCAATGAAAATTTTACACAATATTCGCAAAATTTCGCCTTACTATACTTTATTTACATCAATGCAGTTTCAGTAAATCAGTTTTTCTATGGAATTAGACAAATATTTGGCCGATTCAACTTAAACGTGCAAATCGATCAATATATGGTCTAGTCAACATGCACCCATAAAGAAAATTTTGAAGCGTATTAAAAAATTGAAAAATATGAAATTTTGGTATAATTTTAAAGACTGTCCAACAGTAATTCTTGACCAACTGATGTATGGAAACTATTTTAAAGAACTTTTTAATTTTGATTTTTCATCAAAACTTATTCATCATCTATAAAGAATTTACATTGTCATTATAAAATGTCTTCAGTTTCTTGTCTGCATTTTCCACTACAACTTTAAAGAGCCTTTCAAAATAAGCAACCACTCAATTTTCAATTTAGCTCATATTTTATTTAAGCCAGAAAATAAAACGACAAAGAATACAGAAATACAGAATACCCCAAAAGACTTAAGCTAGAGCTGGGAATTTCTTTAGCAATGGATATTTTCATTTAAGTCTTTTGATAACTAATTCCCTTTGGGCAACTGTCAACAAGCAGATAAACTGCCAAGCAACATATATCCAAAATAAAAAAGAAAAGAAAAAACACTTAACCAACATACATATAAGCGAAAGGGAAAGAAAACTAAAGGAAAAACAAAAACCGTTCACTGGAAAAGTTGGTAGCATTTAACGAATTTGATGGCTTTAATTAAATGCGATGACTAGGAACTGCCTATCATATTAATGCCAAATTTCTGGCTTTCAAATGCCTGTCAAATTGTCTTAAGAAACGGCGAGGAAAAAAAAATGGCTGAAAACAATTTGCGGCAATCAGCTGGTCAAGTACGTGACATGAGTTCTTCTTTTGCTCCTTCTTACATTTAGTTCTCTCCCTCTCTTTGTTTGTGGCACAAACTATTGTTAGAGAGAGAGAGAGAGAGAGAGAGGGAAAAAGAAAAAGTTGGATGCAAACATCTGCTGCCTCGGAAAATTGGGACCCCATCTAAGTGGTAATATTTAGTGTCAATGACCTTCAGATAATGTTCAAAGCATTTTACTGCTAACGAGCACGTGAGTCAAGTGTTGCGGAAAATGAGCTAATTTGAGTCGGAGATGGAGATGAAGATGAGAATGAGAATGTGAATAAAGATGAGTTGGGGGCCGTAGGACACGTGTCCGGGGCCCCAAAAGAAAAAGTCAAGAAATTCAATTGCAAACATAAATCATGCCACAAAAAAAAAAAAAAAGAAAAGCTAAAGAACCGATGGACCAATGCCAGACAGTTGGACAGGATGAACACGCAATCAGCTGTTTGTCACAAATCGGGAATTGGGTACGGAGTTTCACCACTGAGACTAAGTGTGAGGGTCGTGTCAATCAAGCCACAGGAACAACGCGCGCCCACAGCTAAAGCCCAAGGGTTGACAGCAGCAGCAGCCAGTGACATGCGATGTGGGAATGAGTTGAGATCCGACATTGAACGAGATATGCTGAGGGTGTTCATGATTATTAGAAAGTAGAAGACCAAGACAATGCCCTAGAACAAGTGGGTTACATTACATATATTGTATTTAAAGCTTCTCAAACGAATAAATATTGGATATTTTTGGATTTGTTAGAATGCTGTAAAAACATTATAAATTGAAGTCTGGGCAAATTTTTCATGTAGTATACTATATACATCAACGAATTTGGAAATCGTTGGTGTTATGTTTTTTTTTTGTGAACCTTGGCAAACCCAAAGTCTCTAGGTAAAGCCCAAACAGCTGATATGGTGCACAAATAAAGAAAATCGAAAACGTTTCGATGTTAAAATCGAAAAGTGAAACATTTGTTTCTTAGCTTGTGAACCAAAAATTAAAATATTTGCATATTCATCTGCTAAGATAATATTATATTTATATATGCTTGTTCTTTATTTCATTCTTTTTACTTCTCTAAAGGACATTACAGGGTATGCTTGAAATAAGAAAAACTCAATAGCAAACGATTTTCATCGATGGCTTCGAACGTAGGCGATAATTTATTTAACAATGTGTGGCATGCGTTTGGGGTCTGGCCCGAGAAAGTAAGCTAGCTGGGAGCTAAAAATTTGCTCTTGGCCATTGAAATGTAAACGGCTACAAAATGCGTCCGGGACAATGGGCAAGAGGACAGAGGAAAAAAAGGAAATAGAGAGATAGAGAGAGAAAGATAGAGAAAGTCTGTTGTTACTGTTGCTTTTGCCTTTGGGCTAGAACAAAGAGAAAGGCAACGTTTTTATCTGCCACAGTATATTCACTCCTTTATTTGCCAAGTGCAAATTGCAAAATGATATTATAGGGGAGGCAACAGAGGCTAGTGCGGGGGTGAGTCTGCTGCTGGTGCACTGCATCATCATCATCCTGATGAGGGTGGTTCGGAGTGCAAAGTGAAAGTGGAAAGTGCGTCCAAGCAAGCTGCTGGTCCGTAATGAGCATGAGCAAATTTAATGTGATTTGTGCCGAAGGGTGCAATAGATTTTCCCTCTGTTCGGTGGTGGGGAGCAAGTGGGAGCGTATTCTATTTGCTTTTGTAATTGCCGCGTTATCCCAATGCCAAAAAAGAACAAAATCCATAACACTCTACTCCCCTCAATTCAACTGACTGCATAGTCATCGACTTTAATGAATAATTGAACACATTGAAATGTTGTACGTGCAAAAAGAAAATAGAAAAATTAACTAAAAAAATTATATCTCAATTGGACAGGTCGCTCTCTTGGCAGCTGCAGGACAATGATGAATGGTCGTTAGGAAAAAAAAACTATAAACCAAGGAGCATCAGTTCTATTATTTAATCCAAAGTACATAAAATTGATGGTAATAAAACGTAACCCTTGGAAACATCGAACCGATTGCTTATTGATAAGAACTGTGTACTATAAAGTAGTCCGATGTCTTTGATATTTACTACCAAAATAAATGGATATTTAACAGGCGATGCAAAAATTTTAGACAGATAGAACAAAATTTTATTTAGCTGATTAAAAATAATCAGGTTAAGGCACTAAGGCTTTCATTTCCACTTTAGACTGCTTTCACTAGCCGTTTCAGTCTGAAATTAAAAGATAATGTGCTTTGTATTTCTTCTTAATAGACATTTATTTTGCTTTCTAAAAAACACAATTTCTAGGAAGTATGTTTCATTTCTTCTTAAACAACAAAACCTTGGGAAGGGTCTTGAAATGGACAAAACCAAAATGTTCTTAGAGTTCTTAGAGTACATCAGTCCACTAAGTCTAAGTTTGAAATAGTCAAGAATAAAAGTAAGTCACCTGTAAAAAGGTTTGCCAGTAGTTCCCAGTCTCACTTTTTTGCAGAAAATTTAGGTAAAATATTGAGACTTTGGAATTTTAAAATAAAAGGAATCTATAGCAAAGTAACATCCAATACGATCGCTGTCAGGTTTTCAGGTTTTAAAGAGGTTTCCTTGGGTAAACAATCTCTTGTCTTTGTCTAAGTCTTTGAAAATAAAAGCTAAACAAGACTAATATTAATCGCTGTTGGGTTCAAACCAATATCATAGATAATACGATATGATCTTTATCAGGGGTCTGTAACTAAGTTAAGTTATGCTTTGAGTAGTTTGTAAGCCCGAGACCCGAAAATTTCATATTTGAAATTTAATATCCCTGTTGGGCTTTACACCAGAATACAGGGATGACTACTGCACAATAAGACTATAATACTACTTCACAGAAGTATATATATGTACATGTATCTATAATATCACTTTATAGAATATCACTTTAGTTGGATAAAGCAAAACTCGGTTAAACAGTAAGAACTTTACTTATAGTATTAGATAATCCAATCAGAATATACCGATTTTTATATCATTTTTGACTTAACGAAGAGATCAATATAAATTAAGATTTTTGGTTTAACTGTAATCAAAGATGAGCTGACGTTTACCTGTCTAGCTGTCTAGACGACCTTAACGTGAAGATTTGCATCGACTGTTGCTAGGATATAATTTGCAGAGTTGAAACAGGACTTAAATCTAGGACAACTAACTTAATTTGATACTTTAATGTTTTGGTGTACATATTTTCCTTTTGATTCTTACCTTTGCTTTACTTTTGCCGCCTCGTTTACTTTTGGCTTAAAGAGGGTATGGGAGGTTTTTTTCCTTTCTTGCTTTTTTCTTTGCTCATTAGCACTTAAAATGACTTTCAATATTTAGGCCATGGGAAGTGCGTTGATTCGTTCATCCGTTGTCGTCTCAGACGTCTTTATGGCTTGTTTGTTCATGCAAATAGTATGCCAAGTATAATAATAAAATTATTTCCGCTATTGTTCGGCTAAAGTTTCCTCAAAATGGCTCGCTTCATTTGCTTGGCACGCGAACCATGGTACAGAAAAAAAAAAAAAGAGGATATAAAGGGACTTTTCGAGGCTTGATTTAAGTGCCTTGAGATAAGTGTGTTCGAGCTTTTGTTTGGGGTTTTTCGGTTTAAACGAAAAATGATAAACATAAGTTGAAGGCATCGTCGATATACAAGAAAATTCTATGTCCCCGGCCTGTGTGTCCTATGTGTGTGTGCCATGTAAAGCTATGCCAAGTGCTCGCTTGCTTGTATCAGGCAAGCCGCCAACTTTGCAACAACAACAAAAACAAAAAGGACCTTTTTGGTACCATGTTTTATATCGTTTGAATGTTTGCATTTTAAAATCAACCCTCGAAAAATCGTTTGCCAACTTCAATTTCAACCGCTGTCATTGGAAGCGACGGTTACCAACCCACACACACACATCCCAAACCTGACCCTCAGTTGTACCAAATGAAAACCCCCAAAGGGACAGCAAAGGACAGTGACATGAAGGTTATCAATATATTGGAAAAGTTTAAAGAATGTGCCAAATGAGTAAAAATAGGTAAATTTTTTTTAGAATATCGGAAAAGTTTAAAGAATTTAACATATGAGGAAAAATAGATAACATTTTTTAGAATAGAATATTATTAAATTCAATATTGTTTGTTGTTCTCTTTTTATTTAAGTTAAATTTAATAATTTTTAAAATATTTTTTTAATATCTTTTTTCATTTCTAACTTTAGTTTATCAATTTATATATCAATTAGTTCCATTTTTTAAATTTAACATTTATTATTATCCTATTTTGTGTTCATTTTCTTCTTTTTTTACATAATTATTTTTTCTCATTTATTTCAATATTTTGTAGCACTGTGGCTGTGTTTTGGGACCCTTGTCGATTCCCATTTGGGAATTGGCAACGTTTCCGTTTTTTCACCCCAGTTGGCCTGCATTTTGCGCGCATTTTGATTTTGGATTTAACAGTGTACCTACACTATATATACACATTGTGGCATAGCGATGGACGAATGGATGGATAGATGGAAACAGGAAGGGAAAAAAGGGGACTGTGCGATGGCACTTGTTCACCTGACCATGGAGGACATGGTATATACAGTACAGTACATGCAATGGCCAAGTGGCCAGCCAGGTACATTCAGGCTTTGTTAATTTTTTATTAGATTTGTTGCAGCATCGACGTCTGTCTGCAGTGTGGCGCATAATTTGTTGGCTGTGGCAAATTGTTGCTTCCATCTAACCTTTACTTTACCGCTTATTCCCTTTTCTGTTACCCGACCCCGCAGTCGTTGACGAAAAATTCAATCAGAAAACTACCAGCGTAAACAAGTGGAGTAAACATGGATACAAGTACAGAACACAGAGCACTTCAATATTGAAGTGCCTTTTTTTTTGTACTCTTTTTCTTTCTTGTTTTTTTTTTTCTTAAAAGTATGAAAAGTTTTCTTTTTTATTTTTTGTTATTTTGCTTTTATTTTCGAAATGAGAAATCCAAGTCAGCTCCCTCCTTCCGTGCTCGTGGCAAGGTTTAGCCATATCAGCATCATCTCTTAGGCTTAATACACCTAACAGCCGTGCTAAGTCCTTGCTGGATTTACCTTAAACGCCCATCCAAGTATTTTGCACGCATTTCTGCGGCCTAAAAGTATGCTAAGCTAAAATTTCTTGGCACAGCCTCCGTTGGATAGGGGGAGAGTAAACAGAAGGCACAGACAAAGGCAAGAAGCATGAGTGAGGGGGCGGCAGACGTGTTATCTCTTTTTATTTAACTTTCTTGTTATTGTATATGAATACTCTTTTGAAGGAATAAGAAGCATGCTGACTTATATAAGAAGAATGTTTACCAAGGATAGCTAGCCAAAGATGTTGGAGATTTTAAAAAGAGGTTAAACTAAGTAAGCAAGATTGAATGAATCTGAATAAAGTGAGGATATAGAAAAGGAAGATAATAGGTTAGATTGCATTAAGTAGGATTCGGTTGTGGTGTTGTGTAAATAATCAATTATTAAAAGTCAATTACAACGGGAACTAAAAGTAAGTTTTTAACTAATCTGTTGAGCTGTTAAGAATAAGAAAACAAAATTCAATAAAGATAAGCAGAAAAACAATAATCCTTTTTAATTTATAAGTTACTAATTGATCAAATGCTCAATTCTAGACTGTATCTGGAGCTAGCAGTTTTAGTCCTTGAAGCAAATGCAATCTTACTTACGTATATTCTAATTTAATTTTATAAAATTTTTCAAGTGGCATTAAAGTAATCAAATAATGCAAACATGACTAAGTTAATAAAATATAATAGATCTATTTAGCCATATAAAATGGAGCTAATGATTTGAATAGCTTTTTAACTTTCTTACCCTTTTATAAATTTATTACAATACTGCCATTTGATTAAAGTAATTTGCTAAGTTTGATTTTGTTATATCAGACTGACTGCAATAATTTAATTGTTAGTGAATAAGTTTACTGCTTCCTTGAATAAAATCTTGATGTAAGATATAGAAATAAAAATAGTTCAATTAGAAATAGTATTAGAGACTCATAGAAGTAGTTATAAGATCAAATCCCGACAAGATAGGTTCTATAATCAAGTCTAAGAATAAAATTTGATGACCAAATGCAATTTTTACATGCTAACTTTCCATATATGTATTTATTTTGTTTTATTATTTTATTTCAATTTCTGCAATATTTTTTGGAGGGTTGTTAAACCTAAAAGACAATTTGAAAATTTTTCATTAGTGCAAACATAAATCTATTCAAGTGTAAAACACATCCCCCCTCGATAGCACTCATATGTTCGTATATGTTCTATCTAGAAATTCTACTTTCCTTTTCATTGTTTTTTTTTTTCTGGTGCTAGAGAAATGCAATTTTCTCTATACCCGAAAAAAGACCTTTCAACTTTCTATTTTTTTATTGCTGATTGTTTCACTTCTTTTTCAAGGATAACAATAAATTTTTATTGTTGTTACGGCCGCTTTTCGGTTTTCGCTTTCCTCTTATTTCTTTGAGCTTCTGTTACGTTTTGTTTGCTCTTTTTTTTTCTTTGTTTTGTTGTTTTCCCCGTCATCTCATTTATTGATTTCTATTTTGCAACGTTTTTTATGTTCCTTTTTTTTTATTTTGGTTTTTGGTTTTTGGTTTTTCTGCGGTTTCTCCTGAAACTGACAAATGATGCGAACTTTGCCGTTGAAATGGGAAACTTCATTTAATCTAATTAAATTGGTGCAGAGCCACTGCAAACTTCATTAAGTTGTTGATATTTTTCTTTTAGTGGAATTTTTCCTTTTTCTTTTCACAGTTTGGTCGTTTGGCAAATTTTCATCGTTTGTGTCTGCAGTTGGCCAAGTTAATGTGCCTGAACATTGCCAAGGGACTTTGTGTGTAAATTGTCATAACTCTGTGTGTGTGTGTGTGTGCGGAGGGACTTTTGTAATTAGCTTGTGCGTCTGCTTTCTGTTAAACTTAAACCTGTTGGACTTTTGCCACCACCTACCCAACTGCCACCCACAATTTTTCTCGCTTCCATCCTTTCCCTTAACAAGTTGTTGCTGCGAAAGTTTTGTCACTTTTAAGTTAACATAATGTGTGAGAAATTTTGTATACCCTTTTGCAAAGATGTAAGTGTAATGTAAATATCCTTGGATTGACAAGTAAGGTATTCTACTTTGAAGTTTAACGAAGTTTAAGATTAATTGTTTCAATAAAAATAGGTTTAAATTATAAAATACTTAATTCTTAATTTATAGATTTATAACAAATTTATAATTGGTTAGTTCATCAAATAAATAGGTAATAGGTCCCTTTTGTCACTAGTCAAAAACTGAAATGAATGCTAAATTCCAATAGCTTTTCAACAATCTCAGACAGTATTAAAATTGTTTAACTGATTGAAATTTATAAAAGCAATTTATGAAATTTATAACTGTTCAAATAAATAAAGTTAGGTCCACGTATCAGCTCTTAAAAATCTCAATTTCATTTGCTTTACTGATTTACAACACAAACTTTTATTGTTTGAAAAAGTTTCCTCCTCTGCGTTTGCAAAATGCATGCTAAAATCTATCCAGCCGAACCTTTTTAAGGGTATGAAGCAATATTTCTTTTCAAGTTGAGGACAGATTGTGAGCTGCAAGTATAATCAAAGAATTGTTTAGGAAATGAAAATAAAATGAATGTCTTTCTATCACGCAAAACAATTAGATGAAATGTTAAAGTTCCACTACAAAAAAGTTCTTCTTATTGCATTTATAGGTATGAGGAGAATATATGTTTATTGCTATATGCATTGAAATGTTGTTTGTGTATCTGTTTATAATCGGCTTTGCTCAAACGGTCTAATCCGATTATAATTTGATCGCCTGTGTAAAAAGTTTTAAGTGGCTCTTAAGAGGGTGAAATGAAAATGAAATCGAAATTTAATTATTTTTATTTTGGTTATAAAAGTTGTTTAAGAAGTATTTAATATTTTTATGATTTTAAATGTTTTCTTTATCGCTTGAAGAATGTTTTTTATAATAGGCAGCAATGACAGTTGGAAAAGGATTTAACGTGTGACAATTATGCTTTGGTTAGAGTCCTTGATTGAACTCCTTATGTTCCTAACAGTTTTCCACATTTGCAACTTAGCCTGTCAATTCAACTTCAACTTTTTATCTTCTGTGTAAGAATTCTTAGATTTATATATAACATTCCATGCTCTATGCGTAACAAACATGAATCCAATGTAACAATACCCTTTTCCAAGTGTATATTTAAAATCTATTTCTATTCTATTATTCTAGTGTTTTTTCTAATACTTTACCCAGAAGCAAGTCAGAGCTTGCGAAATTTCCTTCCAACTGAATGCCAAAGAATTTTTCTTTCACTACTTTGTCATAATTTGCAACTACTGCACTGCATTGCACCCAAACTAAAAACTTCATGTCCTGCTCCTCTACAGCCACTTGGTATACAAATTGTCCTTTTCTCTCTCTCTCTCTCCCATCTCCCCTCTCTCATATTATATATCCACTAAACCATGTTGTTCTTATTAACTGTTCAGCCAGTTGGAGTTTTTCCGGAAAGCAAAAATATTGTAGGAGTAGATGGAGGAGACATTGTAGGTCCCCTAGAAAACAACTTCACTTGACTTGCATGTCCTTGTTGTTGTCCTTTGACTATGTCACTGCATAATTTATGACTTCTTTACTTGTTGGCTCTTTTCTAGCCAGTTGTAGTTGGCCACTTTTTTGCCTGGCAAAGACCAAGAATATGTTGACCTCTTCCCACCATCTTCCCCCAAACCTCTCCCTTAAAACACACGTTTCGTTTCTTTCTCTCTGTCTGGTACGTGCGTGAAAAAGTCGATTGATATCCATAGAATGGCATTTGCATAAAGCCAAATACAAAACTTTAAGTTGCCTCTGGGACCTTCAGGCGGCAGACTCGTTGGAGTAACTCAATTATTAAACAATTTAATTTAGGATTGAATCAAAGCACACTCACATACAAATGAACACACATATCTGCAGTGAGTCAAGTTTATGGTCTTGCTTATGGGCACCACAGTGATTTGAGATTAACTACTTCATCTACAAAACAGCCCCCATATTTTCTCTTCTCTCTTAAACATATACATACATCTAACCCCTACATTCAGACATAAGCAGCTAATAAATTTTAGCCATATGGACAGCTTTTTGGACTCCGTCGTTCTAATCAAGGCCCCGCAGCGAGCATAATGAAGTTCTTGTTCTTCATCCATGTTGCTCTTATTGTTATTTCTGTACTTAATTAGCCAAATGGCTAAGACAAACCGCTAAGAATTCATCTTAAACTTTTATTAAAGTTCTCACATATAAAATGCATCATTAATTTTTGTAGAATATGTGTTGGAAAATTGTAAAAGCCAGTTGAGAAATAATTGATACTCTACACATAGGAAGAGTATACAAAAAATGTCAAGAATACAGTGAGTTGAATAAGTCTAAGCTGAAGTGTAATCATTCTGGAAACAATTCTGTAATAATATTTATTATGAATTCAATATTCCATGACAAGACTGATGCTGTTATATGGTACAAAAGGTATTCATAGCGTTATCTTAATAGTTTCTATCTATTCTATCCTGACAATTTTGTTGTCTCGCAAGCATAATCTGATTCCTATTAGCTAAAACTGATATTGCAATGGATGAAGAACTTTCACGAAGGGAAATTTTCCAAAATTACTTTTATTCATGTTTAATGTATTTTGATTTGGGTCTCATATCAATGAGCCCGAACAACAAGTATCTGATGGTGACAGTTAATTAAGAAAGTTTTATGTTTAAAGTTTAAGAAGTGTATTCAAGTGGTTGAAATGTTCTGAAGATACTTTTCACTGTCTGTGGCATTCCAGTCGATAAGTAATTCAAAGCGAATCAATGTAAATGAACAAGTTTATTATATTTAATAATATATTGTTAAGTATCTGTTTGATTCTTTAGAGAAATTTTCAACATTTCAAATCTTGTAGTTCTCAACTAGTTGTAGCGCTTAACGAGTGGTATAATTCTAAGTGGCAATTGTAGGAGATGACACAAACGGAAGAGTTGTGTGCTGACGGAAGATAGTTCTCTAAATACTCACACAATATCCAACCTTTTTAAGCTGCTCGTTCTTATATACATGTGATATTTTCCAATATTTTGTAGAATTACAATTATCTATCATCAACTTCATGCCAAAGTCCCTATACCCAAACAATTTAGATAACGGCAATGGAAGAAAACCACACCAGTCAGCCAATAAGACAGTCAGTCAACAAGTTTCATAAATAAAACGTAATTTTCTTCATTTAACATTTACGATTTTATATAACTACTTAGTTTTCTATATTTTTGGCTTGTAAAATGTATCTAACCATAAAATTTAATAAGCATTCCAAATTGCTTTGGCACACTTTGACAGCTGTTGACTTGAGTTCAGACAAAACACAACAAGCCCCAAAAAGTATACTATGGCAATGTATACATACATATGTATATATTGTATATATGTATTTTGGTTTTTTATGTATGTCAACATTTATGACAGGCCACAAAAGTCAATTAGCCATGGCGAATGTTCTTGATGTTCGAAATTGCCTCGAAGTGATGTTAAATTTTGCGCAAATTTTGTTATGCGTGACAGAAGGAAAACCCAAATTGAACTGCAGTCTAATTAGTTACTTGAAGCGTCTAAACCATGATGATGAATTCCTAAACAGTTTAACGTGCAAATATGTTTTGCTTGATGGTTAGCAGAAGGGAGAAGGGAAGTAAAAGCCAACTGGAATCGTTTACTGTAAGCCAACTGGACATAAAGTTTGTCTTTGGCAAACTGGTGAAATGAATAGGTATTACCATAGATATAAATGTATTTGTGTTGCAGATACAGTTCTTGAGGTCTTTAAAAATATGTGAAAACAGTCAGGGTCAGAGAATTAGATACGATTCGAATTTTAATGTTGCATAAATGATACTTAATATGTAATTTAATAATAATTCTTTGCATATATCAGTTATATCTATCATAGTGTCCTTTAAATAGTCAGTTTATGTTTGGAAGTTGCTTTATTAGAATGTTGTCTGTACTTAAAACGGGTTTGGAATCAGAATGTTGTCTGTTCTTAAAACGGTTATCGAACTTAATATAATTTTCTGCTTTGATATTTTAACTAATTGAATGATTCATCTTATTACTTGGATTTCAATATCAAAATTATGTGAAATTTTCTCTGGCTTATTTTCCAGTTTCTATTAACAATAAGATATGGAAAAGTACCAAATATGTATGTTGAATTTTTGGACAAAAAGGGCGTACTTTATGTCCTTATACTATTCCAAATTCAGTTCTAATTTCGTGAATTGCATTGTGCAAGAATTCCCTTTTGCCATTTGGTAATTTTTGTTGATTTCTTTGTGCGTTTCAAGTTTATTCTTTCCTTTTTTTTTCTTCTTTGGTTTTTGCTTATAAATTTAGTCAAAGCACGTAGCGTAAACTTGGCAATAAATCCGTAAAGCCAGCCGTCCGTAATGTCAGTTCTCTCACTCGCACACACACAAATACACACACATACACACCCCTGCTGTGAAACACGTGGTGATTAACAATATCGACATGAGTAAACAAATGTCCCAAAAACGAAGAATGGGAATGGGCAGAGGATTAGAGGGAAAAAAAATAGAAAGAGGCAAAGAAAGTAATTTACACTTTTCTAACTTGTGAACTTTTTTCCAACTTTTCTATTTTATAGTATATGTACATCCTCCGCACATACACACACACACTCAGAAAACCCAAAAATGAACACATTGGAATCAAGGACAACAAAAATTAACACAAATGTATCATAAAGTGGCATATCTTGATGATCTGTACCCCAACCCTGGAACGAGACACGTGTTAAACAGTGTTATCCTCTGTCATTATCAGTGAACAAAATGCCGAACCTTCATCATGTTGACTACAATCGGAAATATTCCGCCACGGAAACGATACAGGTAAGTGAGAATTTTCTTTTACTTCTCCGCCTTCTCTTTATCACCTTCTTCATTCTAGCATTTTTTTCTATGTACTATTTATGTTGATTGCCTCCTTACTTCGCCCATGCTCTGTCCCGTTTCGTTTCCGTCCCACAGGTTACATTAAAAATTCAACTTGAGTGCGGTAATTAAAAATGAGACGTAAATTTACGAGCTGCTGCCACACTGGCTACTATGTTTGGCACGCGACGGGTCTGGTTGTGGGCGTGGCAATATCTCATGTTTTTTTCACACTTTCTGGTAAAGTCCAGGACTTGATTGATGTTTAACGTTTTGTTTGCTGTTTGTCTTATGCTTAGAGTTCAACAAATTAATTGAAGAGTTTTCCCGTCTAGTTTTCGTATCTCTCGATTTTGGGATTGGGCAGGCAGCAATGTAACCTTGAGCCTACCCCCAATAGACTCGATGTGGTCGTCTTCCTGCCTACCCGCTAATTGCTGTCATAAATTTTGAGCACAACTTGGGGAACAGCAAGCAAATGTGTAGCATTCTTTCAGGCGAAATAGCTATACACTCTTGTCGATGCGTTAATCGCATTAAAGGGGTAGGTTAGCTACAATAGATGGATAGCATAGTTAGATGAAAGAATTTTAATAGAAATGTTCTCGCAAAGAAGATTAATGGATATTTGTATGACTTTTAATTTATGAAGAAAGAGTTCAAATTAAGAATGAAATATTAGACAACATTTTGTAAATATTAAAAATTAGGCAAATTGTATAAAAAAATTGATCTGAGTTGAGAAGCGGAAGATTTTTAAGCATTTATGTAGTATGTAGTATTATGTTTATGTAGTATTTTATGGGTAGTTAATTATAGATTGGGTATACAAATTTAATTTTATAGTATAAATATATAAAATTACAAAAATTTCACAAATTTCCTTTTTGATAAGTTTGTTAATCAGATTGTTCAGTGCTCTGTTTGTTATTTGAAAAGCTCAACGACAGTTTAAATTATTTTCAACAAAAGTTAATTGATGTACATATTTTCCAAACTTTTGTATAACACTGATGCCTTATGATTAAATTGGATCGTGTTTTCTAGTATTATGTTCTATAGGTACATAGTTAATTCGCCTTCTCAAATAGCAAGAATTCGAGAACAGTATCTCATCAGCACTTTTGCCTCTAAATTCTTAGAATTTCAATGCTAAACCACCCCATCAGAACTAGAACTCGTTGAGAATTATAATAATACTAGAGACGTTGCCCCGCTTCGCTGTGGCTTAGTAACAATACATTAATTTAATATAACAATGCGTATATTATATTCGTTTTGTACTTACTCCACAATTTTCACTACCCCGAAAAATCCTATCTATTTTCCGGGATAAAATATAGCCTATACGGATTCGGAAGAGTACAAAGGTTTCCTCTTTATAATATTAGTATAGATAAATATCGAATTGCTAAGAAACCAAAGTCTCTGATTCTACATGCTTAAATAATATTAAAATATTTGAAATTGTATTGTAATAAATTATAAAATATTTCCTAACATATCGTTAAAGAAACCTTATGCTGAATATTTCAAAAATATTTAATTTGTTAAGTTTAAAATTTTTCAATGCCTTGCTTATATCTTGGATTTGAAAACATAAATTATTAATTGCTAATGTAATTTTATAATTCTGAAATTGTGTCAGTGAATATCTTAAGCTTAAATAGAAAATTTCTTGTCAGCGCAAAAATTTCAATATAAATTCAAAATATTAAACAAGGCTGCAAGGATGCTCCTTTGTCCTTAAAATTGATAAGTTAAATGGGATATAATTTATATAAATTTTGTACTTCCTAGGACTCCTTAACTTTAGTGCAAGTCTATAAGAAATAAAATTTCTAGTTTCAGTTTCTTAATGAGAAGAGCTAAAAATTAGACAGCAGATTGAAGGCATCGCATTGGTAAAACAAATACTTGTCATTATCATTCAGTTACAATTTCATAGCATTGCTTTAAGCTTCTGTTTAGAGTATTATCCCAGTCACTGTGAATATCCCATAGATGTGGTGAACGTTTCTCACTTGTTTTGGTTTCCATGTTGTCTCAGCTTTTACAGTTCCCGCGTCCGAAAAAAGCGAAGCGTCGGGAAACTCTGTACTTGCTGTTGCTTTGTTTTCATTTTGCCTTTTTTTTTACCCTCCATTTTCCTCATCTTTTTTCCTTTTCTTTTTTTTGCCTGCATATAGTACAAAACGTTGCTTCCGTCTGCTGTCGTTGAAAAAGTCCTGTTAGCTGCTGTTGGCTCTGTTAGCTTCGCCGGCTTTCCCTGAAATGAAACTTGATTAAGTAGTTTCCGCGTGTTTTTATTTGCACAATAAAAGCATAAAATTTTTGCTGCCAGCAGCTTTCACAAGTTAAAGTAGCAAAAAGTGTGAAGTGTGGATGGGTTTTGGTTAAAAAGGAACCCCTCGGCCAAACCAGCCCCAACAACACCCTCTGCAAAAATGCTAGACATGCTGGTTCCTATTTAAGCCGCTATTTTTATGGGTTTTTTCTTTTTTTCCTTTTTTTTTTCTTGTGTCGGAATGATAACGTTATGACTCCATTGTGACAAGACGCGGACGTGGCATAGTTAAAAGACTTCACATGCAGACGAATTCGTTTATAGAGTTAAATGGTGGAAGATATTCATCTGACTACAGTTTTTCTCTCTCTGTTTTTGTTGGTCAACTTTAATAATTCACTTGAATTTACTATACAAGAATGTGAGGCCGCCCCGAAATTTGTTAAATTTTCTTCTTGATGGATCTGCAGATCGCTTAGGATCATAAACAAATTAAATCTAAAATGATAAATGATAAAGAAACCAAAATTTATGAGTTCTCTTTGGTTTTCAACTTCACTGGTTTAGTTTCTTAATAAGGAGACAGGACTCCATGGTCTAAAAAAGAGCTTAAATAGATTACAAATACAATTACAAAATGATAATATAGAGGTAAAGAGATTCTTTTTTCTTCTAATGCGGAAACCTTTCGAATTACTTTATTTACCCATTTCTATCTAATATATTAGTTAAGATTAATTGCAGTTTAAGAGAATGATGGCATTGATGAAACTCATTCAAACACCTTGGTCGATGATTATATAAAATTATCATTAAATTCATTTGTGGTCTTATAAGTTTTTCACGTTAATGATCACTAAATCCTAAGGTTAGAAATTTCTTGGTTTTATATTTCAAGTCAAAGTAACAATTTTACAGATAGTAAGCTTTCATTTAGTCCAATTAAGTTTCCCTTTTGCTAGATAGTCATATTTAGTTTAGTTTTATCTAACCATTATGAGCACATTTTTGTCCCTGTTCCCCTACCTTCTTCTTTTTCTATCAGTCTCTGTTTATGTTGATTACATCTTAAAATCCTCCATTTACCTTCATTAACTTTGTCCTCGCTAAGCCTTGCTAATGGAAATGTTAACAATTTGGCTAATGTTTGAGTATCACTTTGAAATACTTTGGATATTGTAGCCATATGCCAAAAAAGAAAACCGAACCGAACCGGAGCAGCAGACACAGCGGCATTAACCATTAAAAATGATTACAAAATGCCGGTACAGCTCACTCCATGAAGTTTCGTGTAGGAGTTTCGCCTCGAGCAAAAGTAATTTCACTTTTCGCCGCATATGTTGCCTGCTGTTTCCGTGTAACCTTTTTGCACAAAAAACTTTCGGGTTCTTGTTGTTGTTTCCTCTTCTTCTTTTTTTTTTTTTTTTTTTTTTTGCAAAACAAACAACATAAATATGGATTTCTCATTAAAATGCCAAAGTTATGCCGGCACGTAGACGTTGGAGTTGTGTTTTTGGAGTTTTTGCGCAGGCGCCTTCACTCAATGAAATCCTCTCACCAATGTCAATGTCGCGTTTGGTACTCTCTCTCATATCGCTTCGCTCTGTGTTGAGGCAAGTCACGTGCTGTCATAGCCAGCCGGCTTAGTCCTTAGCCCCTAGCGTCGCTCGCTCTTTAACACTCTTTGGGGGGACGACACACAATGTGAGGCATTTGTCATGAAACGGATTTCCGGCATTGTCCTTGCTATGTGGATTGGCGCGGCAGGGCGCCCTCTTGACACTCTCCTTGACTCTGCTGAGCGCCTACACAACAAAAACTTGTTCAATTTTTTATGACAAAGAGAGCGAAGGAAAGACGATAGGGGGAAAAAAAAAAAGTTTGTCGTGACTTTGCCGCAAAAGTGGCTATTTAGCATTTTAGAGTAGGCAACAGGACACGACCTCAAAAGTGGATGCCATCTTGCTCTTTGAATTTTTCATTAATTTCATTACAATGTGCCAAGAAAAGCATTTGGGAATTTTAATCAACGCCTGTCCCTCTTCCCGATACTTGAATTTGTAATTTGTCTATGATAATAGTTAATGAGAATGTGCTAAATAAGCGCGACGGATGGTGGCAAACAGGAAGTGCCATTTTCTAGGAAACTATTTGCTTAGGGTAATTGCCTTTGCAGGATAGATGTCATACCATGAACTTTGTAAACGTTCAACTGACAATTTCAAGTAATTTTGAAGTGAAATGTTGTCAATAAAGACTTAACGGAATGGAAGCTTTCAATATGTTTCCATGATAGCTCTTCTTTAAAATTGAAATTTTTAAATGTAAGTATATCAAACTGCATTGGATTGTTTCATGTTTGTAAAGAAGAAAAAATATACTAGATTAGATTAGAAAACTTATGTTAAGTGTGTTAATGAAGCGCTAAATATTAAATTTTTTTTTCTTTGGACTAAAATTTCTTTTGTTTCAGGCAAAACTGAAAAAAAATCAGTTTTTATAGACATCTCAACTAAAAGGTTTACAGATGACAAAACCTTTTGGTAAAGTTAGAATTAACGTTTTGCTATATTATTTGATAATAAATGTCTTAACATGTCCTTTACTCAAATGGATATGGGACGTCCTTTGTCTTTAACGGAATGTATATCTATATGTATTCCATAAACAAACCAATCTACCTGAATGTCTCTATTTCCATGTTTACCTTTTCTGTGACCTCCTCATCTGAAAAGTATGCAACAGTTTATCAACATAATTTTTTTCCTCCCCTGCAATCTTAAAATTCCCAAAATGTTCTAGCTTTGCCGGCATGAATAGATGCTGTTTTGGAACGTTTCATTATCTCTGCGCAGCGGCAGTTTCGTAACCAATGAAGTCCTACTGAGGTGCGAATATTGCTAGTTGAAAACTTTAACCAATACCCCGCCATTGAGGACGTGAAATACCGTCCACTAAGGCAATTTTTGATGGCTCGAGAGGGCTTATTTAATAATAAATGTAAAAGACCCAATACACATATTAAGATAAACCCCAAATGGATGATTTTGATGAGTCATTGAAAACTATGATGTCTTTAATAGGCATATAACTGGGATACTTAAGACCTTTTTAAACACAAATTACGATAATAATCATCGTTGTCATCATCATTATTATCGTTGTGTGGACCATTCAAAAACTATTTTACTTTGGGCCATTAATTTCTACTCCGCCTCCTTAGACTGGTCTCGATAAAAAGGGTTAAGGCATTAGACAAATTAAACTTAATGTTAACTCCCCGAGCAAATGGCTTACCAACACTCAAGCTAAATTACACCAACAAGGACAACATCCCCACTGCATACAAATGTTTGTTTTTGGTGTTCCTTATTTTTTTTTCTTCTCTTTTTTTTTGTTGAACAGATAGAAAACTCCCCAATGAACCTGACCGAAAATTACTGCCACAATTTATGTTTATGTGACTGCAAAGTTTTTTGGTCGACGGAAGAGAGATTTTATAGTTCAAGTTCGACATTTAAAGGTTGCGCTTCCGTAAAAACCATGTGAATTTACTGCCTGTTAAGTTTCCGTTCTTTATTTCCATTCTTGTGTGTGTGTGTACGAAAACTTGAGCCTTTTTTTATGGGCTAATTCAAAGAGACAGACAGAGAGAAAGAGCCACATGGAACAGGACGAAGGTAAGATTTTGTTTGTCTGTGGCATCGAAGCGTAGCATTGGTCAAAACTTTATGAACTAAGCAAATTGTAATTTTGACCCAAAACCCAAAGAACATATTTCATTTTTTCATGCTTAACCTAATTTTTGCTTATACTCTTCTCTTTAGAGGATATGCAAGTATATAAACTTTTATTAGAAACACAAAAGGAAACGGGCAACACTATAAAAGATAATATCAATCACTGATCTGAATGATGAGCTAAGTTTTTAATGCTGTCTTGATCCTACGATTATGTCTGCTTCTTAACACGAAACCGGAAAATTTTCTCTCTGGATTACTGTTGAATATGTATAGGGTATAGACATTTCGACCTTATTCCAAAGTTATATTTTTGCCTCTTAGTTATTTTTTTTCTATCCATATAGATAATTTGCATGCCAAGCATGTCCTGCAGGAAGTTAGCTATAGGCTGTGATTTGGTTATTTTTCTTTTATTTTATTTCATTTTTTCGTTTCGTTTCTAATTTATGCATTATTTATGCAAAAATTCTCTTCTATTGATGAAGATACATGGGAATTGAATTGGGGCAAAAGTTGTAGGAAATCCCTGTACAATAAAAGGAAAAAAAGAAGATAAAATAATTCAATTAAAATCTATGGGCCAAGAGATTTCAACTGGATGGAAATAATTGACAGAAATGCATAGTATCCCTCAAAGGAGAGCAGCAGTCCGATTTGATTTTTCAAATCAAATATATAAAGTTGTCTCAAACTTTCTTGATTAACTTGCTTTCCTTTTTTCAAATTTTTATATCTTGATATGACAACTTCTTGCTTAAGATGAGAGTTATTCAAAGATGTATTCAAAAGCACAGGATTTATTAGTAATACATTAAGCATTATTTCGAGAACTCTCTAACATCCCTCAACTACAGACTCCGTAGGCATATCATTTCATCAATACTAAAACCAGTTGAGAATTATAACTTAATGAAGTGAAAAAGTTGTCAAAATATCCTATGGCAAATGCCACGTAGTCATGACCTTGAGCCTATATAAAAGGAATTGTTTATTTTTAATTTTAAATATTAATAGAATTTCATCCACTTTGTAGGCAAAGGATATTAACCCCATCTGATATCCTCTCATACGTTTTCCATGTTTTTCTTTCCTTTTATCGAACATCATAAAGCTTATGTTCGTAATTCTCTTTTTTTCCATCGCATTTTAAATTGTTTGTCTTGTATTTTTGCTACTTGGACAGATACCTCTACATGAGCCCTTCTCGTTCGGCTTACTTACTCCAATTTGGAAGCAATCCTTTTCTCATGTTTTCTTTTTTTTTCTGGGGAAAATTTCCTCTTGCAACCAAATTGATACGAATTGACGACAAGTCAATTTTGTTGTCCGTACGTTTTGTCTGTCTTTCTGTCTGTGTGCCTGTCTCTTCTTCTATTGGGCGTAAAAAGCAATTGCTTCTATGTAACATGCAAATACGGATAATGGGAAAAAAAGACTTTGCCTGCTGCTGACATTGCAACTGTATTGCCCGTGTATCCTGGCAGCTGCTTTTCGTCGAAAATTGAAATGATTAATTGTTTTGGCAAATGTTTTTGGCACTTGTCCTTGTCCTTGAATTGATTAAGGTACCAGCTGAAACTGCGAAAAATCACAATCAACAAAAAACGGTTTCTTATTGACAGGCTAGACTGAGTGAGTATGTATGTGTAAGTGTATAAGTATGTGAGAAGCAGATTGAGCGCGGCAATTTGACAAACTGGCGACAGTTATTTGTCAGCTGCACTGTCACAGAGTGACAAGAGATAAGGAGAACAAGAAGTTAATAATAAATTCATACCCCCCCAAAAAGGACTTGACTTCCTTGTGACTTTGCTTAAAAAAGGACATTTGGTTTGAGTCCACAATAACCGAAGAAACTCAAAAATTCCCTTCGTTTTGCATTCTTAGCTAGTCTGCATTGCAAATAGGGAAAAATTACTCCGAAAATATTTGGTCGAAATTAAGTTTGGTTCATGAATTGGCCAGGAAATTTCTTTTTGTGTCCCATGGCAAACATAAGGGGGAGAAAAACCTATTTAAAAATTGTCTTCCAAATTTAATCAATCTCCCATGAAAAGGATATCTTGAACAATTGCATCTATGCATACTTAAATGGTGGTTTCTTTAGTCTATGCTATTAATTAAATATTTGACAGTGTAATATTTAATATATGTAATTTACCTCAGGAAATGGTCGATGTTCAACTTAAAAAAAAATCTATCCTGGGGAAAATGCTTAAATTGTCTTTTGTCATTGGTTAAAAAGAGAAAGGTACTTTTGAGTAGTGTCAGGTTTGTGTTATTGCTCTTAGGAGCATAGAGGGAAATTTTGTCAAATTTTACACAGGGTATTTTTCAATTTTGGTATTTGTTTGTCCAAATGGTTTGAGTCTTAGCTTAATGGGTAATATTTTTTGTTTTCACCTAACTTTAACGGATAGGATAAGATACGAAAGAAAAATGATGCCATAAAATAAAAACGGATACTTTTTGTGAAGTTTCAACTGCAAATTAAAATAAAAAAATTTAATACAAAAATATTTGGTTTTCCTAACAAACAAAATTAATAAATCGCAATAAAAGTTTAGTTAATTAGGAAATATTATTCAATGTTCACTTTTTATAAGTAGCAAACTTTTTTAGATTAAGACATTAAATTAATTTGTTTGAATATTCTCGATTCCAAGAAATACTTGGTTTATTATGGAAAAATTTAAAAGTTGATAAGATTTTGTTTTTACCGCTTGAGAATTTGGAGTAAATGAAAACAGCTCTCATAGTTACAGCTCTCATAGTTACTTTTCAAATTTTTGGTAAACCGTTTTCTTCATGCATTTTTTCGTATGAAATGTCTAAGAAGTTGATGTATTATCAACAAGTATATCAAAGTTCCTTTTCCAGCTTTAACAGTTCTTGTTTCAAAATCTGTTTAACATATACTTACAGCTGTGTTCACAAAAATAGCAGTGCCCACAGCTACTAGTAGAAAGTTAACCAATTGTATTAAAAATAGCAATAAATGCATCAAAATCTTTTTAATTTAGAATTGATATTTATATTTGATTAAATTAGCTAAATATAGCAAAACTAACGGAATTTTTTGATTTTTCTTATGTCTATATTCCATTTAATAAAAACAAAATCCAAGAGTTATATCTGCAGAAAGGAATATGCGAAAAGGATCACCTTTTCCGTTAGCATGTATTTTTGTGAACACAGCTGTAACTTCTTATAATGCAAATATTAATAATAATCCCAACTTCCATATAATCGTAGAGCAATCTTTGTATATATAAACGATTTGTGTTACTGAAATCGGAAGCTGTAAACTCAATGAAGAAACTTGCTAACTTATTAGCGTAATTTGAAAAATGAAAGATAAGTAAAGTTTATATTTCCAATTTCTTTATTATACTTCTTGATGCGAAGAGTGATGTGCAGGAATCCTTTTTATTGATAACTGATTTATCTTAGAACAATAACATCACATTCAGACTTACATAAAAAAGGTAAACCAAAAAATAAACCAGAGTTCTGCTTACCTTTACCATACCTTTAGTAAAGTAGATAAATCATAATAAATATTGATTTTATTTTTACATTTTTACTTAAAAGTTCCCTTAATTTCTTTCGTTATCAAGCATAAAAATATAAAAGCAGCTCATTCAAAAGATTTTTGTATAAACAATATTATCAGATGAAAAAAGTGTACTAACTGTCTAGGATTTTCAATCCTTTTTCCCACCTATGTTTCGAGGGCTTTTTTCACTCTCTATCTTTTTGTTTTGCATAAATTTTCACTTTGTTTTTATCAATGTTGTTGGGGAGCCTTAATTTTTGTTTTGTTTCTCCTTTTCATTTTGTTTATGTGCCCTGTTTGTTGTCCTTGTCCCTGTGTCTGAGATTGTTCTATTGAGATAATACATATATATATTTTTTCCGTTGACGTTTTTTAATCCTTTACGAACGACCCTTTTTTGTATTTGTCGTACAACTCGTGAGTCCTACGTCCTGTATCCTGTGCCCTGGTCCTGGTTGACTGCATGCACGCGACAGGACGCGATGCGGCGACCCTGTTGGGACATTTTATAGTTATTGCCGAAAATTCCCTAGATGGTTTTAGCAATTTCTATGCCATTTACATTTTATTTTCTTGTTTTTTGTTTGTTTTGTTGGTGTTGTTGCTGCTGTTGTTTTTGTTATGTTTGCATGAAAATTGCGGCTCTATTGTTTTATAGTCGCAATGGGGAGTTTTGTTGTCTTTGCAAAGCATTGGATAGACATTAGATAGACATGATGTATGCACGGTCGCATACATAAAACCAAAATCGAAAAGTAAGAGTTCTTTTCTGTCTGGCATAAGGCAATAACTGAAGGCTTGATGAGTTCTCATGGCAAAGGCATTGATGGGGATTTGAAAGGACAAATGGTGGCTATACATATAACAAAGTAATCAAGTTACCATATTGCAGTATGAAGGCAACATAAAACATGTCTAACAGTACAAAGTTGTGACAACATAGAGAGATATTGGAACTACAGAGATGCCTAAGCTGTGTAAAGTATTCTTGAATTCTAGTTTATAAGATGACTGACCTTTTGAGTGCAGTGCATTTTCAGTTTATTTAAAGATAATATGTAACCAATAATGTTCATCGAAAATACACGACTTAGTAGACCAAATGTGTAAGTGTGGGACAGGGTACCTATTGCCAGGAATAAATACACGTAGTCCCGTTTATTTTGATAGTTGAATAGTTAAATTTATTAAAATATTGATTAGATGTTTAATATCGTATTTTGTTAATTAAATTTACAACGTTTCGCGTCGTTTTACTTCGTTTTTAATTGTATCGCCGTTATTCGTCACTTTTCGTCTATACTCATTGCGGTGAGCGCGTCGTCTTCTTTTTTTGCCACCCGTCGGTCGTCTTCCTCTTATCTCTTCTAGCTTGCCACATCGTCATCTCTTAAGCCAGGGCTTGCTATCTAGGGTTGCAATACCATTCCCACATAAGGAAAAAGATTTTTTAATAAACTATAATATTGGAGAGAAATATTTGTGGTAGCAAAAAAAACAATTGATATGTATTTTGACGTATGTTCGTATTATGATATTTAAAGTTATTTATTTTACAGTTTTCCTGTTTCAATCAAAACTGTTTCAGTCGAAAACAAGTTTTATTAAGAGTGCATTAAAATTAAATCTTTTAAGTATATTTTAATTTAAACCGAAATTCGTTTATCAATTTTGGTTGTAAGCCAAAGAGTATCTTATTTGTTATTACCAATTATTACTAAGTATTAAATTTTTCTACATCATATAATTGATGATTTACGAGAAACTCTTATTTAAGGTACGAAATATGTTGTTATTGATAAGATCAGCGTTTTACCCTGACGATTAATGTATGAACAAAGACATAATCTTGTTAAATGAGCGCTCTTTAAACGAGAAAATGCTAAATGCATTCAAAAGTTTAGCGTTTTGTGTAAATGTAAGAAAATATATTTAAACTACATGTAAAAGAAATTGGACAACTGAAGCCTCAAGAAGCTTGTCTTAGCAGTCCAAAAATAGTTGGAAGAAAAACGAGACGAATTTTGACAATTGTTTATAAACAACATTGGCAACTTCTGTTCATTCGGTTCAGCAAATTGATTAATTTTTATTTTGTACAATCAGAAAATTTAATGTTTAATATACTTTCGGAACTTATTGTAAGTCACTAAGGGAAAAAGGAATAAATTTTATTATATTTTCTTACATTACTTTTAAATTTGAACTAGAGAAAGAAGTCGAAAGTTAACTCAATATACTTTTCACCCTCTTCATTTGAAGGGGAAACAAATTACCCAAAATTATTTGTCCGTTTTACTGAAATTTCCCTTAGACGATGCCCCTTTTTAACAATGACGTCACAAAATCAACCTGTTAGACTTCAGACATTCTCTTTGCATTTGTATATGTGTGTGCGTGTGTTTGTGTCACAATGCCAAAGACCTAGTACAAGGCCAGGGAAATAGCTACCTCTAATGGAAGAAACAGGGGAAAACTACCCTCTTTTGGCCAGCTTCCTGGTGCATTGAACCAAAAGCCGGTGGGCAAGCACACGCACGTTTCCCCCCTAATAACAAGGAAGGCTAAGGTCAATTGCAGTCAACGTTGGCGGGGGAGGCACAAACAACGACAACAAGAAGTCTCAACATTTCCAGTGAGCAATGTGCTACCCCCTACCCAAAGAAAAAGGAAAATTTCCCTTTGAAAATATCCCATTTCTGTTGAATGCTGGCCGTCGAAGAACTGTCGGTATGAAGGTCCTTTTCAGTGTTGGTTGGGCTTTGGTAGCACGCGTTTCATATCGTTCGCATGTACGTTTACATCGAAATAAGTCCTTTGCGATGAAATTTCGCGTAATTTTTTGCGCTGTTTTTATGT
Source organism: Drosophila austrosaltans (assembly GCA_035045865.1). Classification (NCBI taxonomy): domain Eukaryota; kingdom Metazoa; phylum Arthropoda; class Insecta; order Diptera; family Drosophilidae; genus Drosophila; species Drosophila austrosaltans. The sequence continues at coordinate 4,134,941 of JAWNOQ010000083.1, forward strand.
CGAATGTGCGTGTGATTCTATGAGAAGTGAGTGTGTTTTCTGTGTGTGTGTCAGTGTTTGGTGTGCCTGGTAAAGAACATTCTTTAGCAACTGTGGATTAACATAAAGAATGTTTCGTTTTTTTATTTACCAAGGCTGAGTTGTAGGAAAAAAGGAAATACAAGTATAGTGCTAAACCAAAAAGAAACATAATTTTTCCTGTTTGTGCTTTTTGTTGTTGTTTGCTCTTTTTTTTTTTTTTTGGATTTGCTATGCAAAATTCGCTGCGACATGGGCAACACTTTGTGCATAAAAAATTAGCTAGATAAAAACAAAAGTACACCAAAAATAAAAAACAAAAAACAACAACAACAAAAAAATAGGACATACCTACGCTAACACGTAAGGCAAATAATGTGCTAACACACACGATGTACTATAACCATGGAAGGCATGTGGCATAACCGAGGCGAAAATAATCATAACCGCCTCCAGACGACGACAACATTACAATGTCTACGAGAATGCTGTTTGGCACGCCGTGACTTCCGTTTCCTTTTCTGTTTTAATGTTTACGTTTTGTGGTCGGAATAGGTTTCCGTCTCGCTTTTGTCCCTCTTTCTCTTCCTCACATACTCTCTATCTGTGTATGTGTCTGTGCGAGTGTCATGTGGATTTTTGAGCTAATGTAGTGGCATTTTAGGCGCAACGAAATAATAGATAATAAAAAGTAATGTCGTCTTTTTGGCTTAGCGTAAAATCGCCTAAAGGGAAACGAGTCTCCAAGTCGCCAACAAAGACACCAAAAAAAAAAAAAACCCGTCTTCATCCACAGCTCTAGCACTCTGTCCTGCTTTATCGCCAATGCGTGCCCACATACGATTACTGTGCTGTGCTTTTCTTCCGTTTTCCGTTTCTCTTTTTGCTCGTAATAAAAATCAGTAGGAAATCTTTCTTTTACGCCTAAATGTAGGCAACAACAAGGCATCATATGTCTTAAATTAGATTAAATGATGTGCCATAATGAACATGTGGATCACAGTAGCATGGGAATTGGAGTAGGGGGGCTCCTACATTGTATGCTGGGGAGTATAAAATTTTGTAGGACATGTATTGAAGCTAAAAGGATACTTGCGTACAATAAAGATAAAAGGCAAATATTAGCTTAGACATAAAGACACAAGTTAAGCTGAATCAGTTTTCTTGTTATTATTATTATTATTATTGAAAAGTAATTTAACCTCCAATGAAGATAAGCCCTGGCTTCATAATATTCTATTAAGTTTGACAACGATTAGGATAACGTTGTTTTATAAAAATGGTTGCAGATACATATATCCCAAATTTTGATTTAGATAAATCAAAATCGATAAATCAAAAGTCGAGCTAGGTACATGAGCAAAAAAAGAAGGATTAAGAGGAGAGTGGCATTTCCATAGCTTCATCCCACGAAGGACCACAGAGAGTGAAGAACTGTTGTTAAAAAACTGCACCTGAAAGAAAAGGAAAGTGAATTTAATGTGTATAGAAATTTCAAAATGTGGCTTAAGAGTTTAGAAGAATTATTGTTCTGCAATTGTACTGCAATCTTTGTAAAACAGGGTAACAAAAATTTCATCCAGTTGCGGTCAGTTCCCAATATTATGCATCAATTATTTGTATCCAGTTGCTTTCCTGTGCGGATCTATATGCCACATATTAGGCCATTTTCAACGCCCACAGAAAGCTTAAGTAACATTTGTAGCAGCGACTTTTCCACTTCCTTCTGTCTATATTTGCCTTACTTATTATGCGGCAAATGTTTTGCCAAAATGTAACCGAAAAGAGAAAATGAAACAATGGTGAAGCATTCGTGGTATCTAATTTTAGACATTGGAAAAGTTTTTCTACGTGTTGCAGACTCTTTGCCAGCTTTATGTATTTCTTTTGTCTCTGTTGATTTTTACAATCAATTGTCAAGAAAAGAAAAAATTGTACTTGAAATACTCATACAATTCAATTTTCCACTCGTAACAATTAAAGTCTTCGAGCTCTTGACATCCTTCATGCGTATTTCATGTTCCATTCGACACACAGAGCAGTGTGTGTGTGAGTCTCATCCTCACTTCCGGGCGTAAACGGAAGTACTCAAGCAAAAAAAAAAAAAAATGAAGCCGAAGCATGTAAAGAAAAAGGCAAACAAATCCAAAATAAACAACATATGAAGAAAGAAAAAAAAAAAATGCTTACGAAGCGGAAATTAAGACCCACTCCATTCAGTTCACCCCACACTCGCCCCATCCCCCCCCCCCCCAAAAAAAAGAAAGGCAAAGCTGCCAAAAGTTCGCAAACAAACACATGTCTCGGCTTTGTCTCTCTGTTGTCCCTCTGCTCACTTCTCGTCTCTCTCTGTCTCTGTCTCTGTGTGTGTGTAAACAAGCCCAAACATATCACATTTTAATCCGATGTAGTGGAAAATTGCTCAAGTCGGGAAAATTGTTGTTGGCAAGTGAAAGTTTCCTCTTTCTTCAGGGAAGGCAAATTGATTATACTCAATTTTTCTAACACATTTAAATGGGTCGGCTTAGCAGCGAAAGCGACACGTAATACGCTTTACGTAATTAAAAAGTTCAATGTTTTATCCTTAACTTGCTTCGTTACCTTACCCATCTTAATCCTTACAAATGTCCTTAGGTGTTAAATTTAATAGTCACGCCAAGTAAAGCAACGATACGTGACCATATCTTCCCCATCACTCTAGTTAATTTATTAAGAAACTGTGCAAAATGGGAAAATATGGTTGTGACCAGCTTGACAATGACTCGACAGTCAAGGTAAATTGCTTCTCTGCCATCTCTGGCCCTGCCGGGCATAAACTTAAAATTAGTGTAAATTGTCTCTGAGGCGGTGCCTATAAATATGCAAAGGTTTTTCATTCTCATGCCGCTGTTGTTGGAGGCGAGCGCCATTTCATTAATGAAGAAACAAGTTGTTTTCATGAGCTAATCAGTTTAGGGTACTCTCATTTTGTAATTCACGTTGTTACACTTTTGTAGAGTAAGTTAATTCTGTTCATTTGACTTTGATTTATTCATTCATATTCTTTCATTGAAGAGTCATTTTCTTTCATTTGTATTCAATTTTATTCACTATATTTGTTCCGAATCTTTTGTTTGTTCTTTTCATTTCATAGAACTTACTGTGTCATTTTATACATTGGTTTTTATTCTCTCACCTTCTTATCTTCTTTTGTTTGTTCTTTCTTTTTGTTAACCTTTTTCTATTCATTTCATTTTTTTCATTCTTTTATAAAAAAGTGCTTTTACAAATTGTTCTTAGTTGTCTATTCTTTTACATATTTTTACTTATTTTTCTTCTTTATCTGTTATTTTAGTTTTCTTTCGCACTTTTCGTTATTTTTGTTCTTCATCTTCATCTATTTCCGTTTTCTGTTGCACTTTTCGTCCCTGCAATATTACTTATTATTCAATAATAAGAAAGGTGTAGAAAAAATAAGCGCAAAATTTATATTGATAAACAATGAAACAGAAAACTAAGAAAGAGGCGACTCACAGAAGAAATTTGAAAAATTACAATACAAAAAGTTTTAATCGAAGAAAAGGAATTTTTTCTTTTATTAAAAAAGATAAAAAATTATTCAAAAATAACAGACAAATGTAAGAAAAGGGACGTCGGAAATAATTTTACAATAAAATCAAAAACAAAGTTTTATGGTTTAAATTTTTTGATTTAACCAAGAAGTTTTCATTTTGTAAACAAATCAGAAAAAAATTTCTATATATTCACTACTAAAATTTATTTAACTTTAATCGATTACTTGTTAATTTTTATTGCCTTCAATCAGCTAAAAGATATAGTCAACAATGTGTTTGTAATTATTTTAGATTTATACAGAATAAATCTGAAATAATCTCAATCACCCTTCATTATATTATATTTCATTATATTTTTTAACTCATTCAAATATTTCATATTCTACATTCTTTAAATTGTAAACAACTGTTTAACTTGTTTGTTTAAATGCTTTGCATTACGTTTAAACCCAAAGAACTTTGTTAAAACTTCTTTAATATTGAAACAGTAAAAGTATCGATAGGATAAAATTTCTGCAAGTCACTAACTAACTAAGATGCTTATTGTAGGGCATTCAAAATATTGTTCTGTATATAATTCATAAATATTCCATTTATAATTAAAAGATATAAAAAACATTACATTTACATTTAATATGAGCCTACCAACAAATTTCTCATTTATATTCTTTGAATAAATCTCAACCTGGGCATAGAGTATCATCAGGTTTAAGTTCACAAAAAATTTACATATTCCATATTGTTGATTCTCCTGTTTTTCTAGTTTTTTTTTTTTTGCTTCCTTTTAATGTTTGTTTTCTTTGCTTGCTTCTACCAACTTTCTTTATTTTGGTTACAAAAACGGCCAACATAAATTGTCTATAGCTGTCATACTTTTAGGCATTTAATAAATTTTATGACTGTGAAGAGAGAGAAAAAAAAAACGAGAAATCGAGTGGCCTTCTGCTGTTTTTACGCTATTTTGCCTCGTTTTCATTTCATTCTCTCTTTTCTCTTTCACGGATTTTTTTCTTCTTTCCTGTTTTTTGGTTTTTAATAACATTCGTCGTTGTCGTCTGTGCCGTTGTCCGCCTGGGGCTAGGGCTGTCTTTTCCTTTTCCTTTTTTGGTTTTTTTTTTAATTCTACTTCCACTCGCATTGGTTCTCCTTCTGTGAATTGCAAATATGGGTATTTATGTGCCATGCTGCTTCTGGCTTCTTCCTGGCTGATGCTCCCCAAAGTATGCAACAATCTTTTATATGAGTTTATTATGTATGCTTTTGCTTAAAACATACAATTTCCTCAAGCGATTTCCGTTTGCACTGATGAGTCTTATTAAATTGGAGGCCCACCGGAGTGAGGCAATAATAGGGGAAGAGATATGCGATGCGATGCTATCCTCCCCTCTGCGCTGCTCGTTAACTAACGAAAAATATGAGTACTTTTTGCAAATTGCTCTTTAATTGAATTGCACATAGATTTTGTTCAAGATTTTTGTTTTTCGTCCCTTCTTCATTGTTTCTTTCCGGTTTTTGGTAGAAGAAGAAGTGGGAGGCGGTCGAGACAAATTTCACGACGTGCCAAAACTTTACTTGACGCCTCTTCGCTTGGGGTTTTTCCAACGTTTTTACCAACTTGCGGCATAACTCAAAAGTCTTTAGAAGTGTTTGAAACTGTCATACGCATGTATAGTTCTTCGTTTTTTTTCTCTATTCTTCTCTGTTCTCTTCTTTTTCTTTTGCCCCACAACTAGAGCAACAGCAACGAAGACAGATACTTTGCCACTTTATTATACTCTAAGTTTAAAAGGTTTGGGTATCAGACATTCTTTATGGCGATTTTTCTTGGAGTTCATTAAACAGAGAAGATCTCAGATCTGAAACATATCGCTGAGCTTTAAAACGTTTTATTTAGAGTTAATAATCTTTCGAGGTTCTAAAACTAGCCTTAAAAGTAGTTGTAAAGTTTGTCCAAAGCAAGAGAGTACGCAATGTAATCAATTTGGTAAATTTTTAATAATTTCAACACTTAAGAAATATGTTCCAAAAAAGCATTTAGTTTTCTTTCAAACGACAGGAAAAGGTTTGGTAATTTCCAAATCGAACAAAACCTAATCCTGTAAAAATATTACAGAACGATTTTTATTAATGAAAAACTAAAAAATTGAATGTTTTATTGAAAATTTGATATCACTTAGAACTTAGTTTAAATTTTAAAGAGTATTTAGACTTTACTATGATTACATTTTGTGCCATTTTGACCAGCATTTGGCAGGTTGGTTAGAGTAGATGATCAAAGCATTGGGCAAATAGAGATAGAAGAAAGGGCCGCACGCTCTTATTTTCTTATATAAAGCGGACCAAATGGAAAGCATTTCTAAACCAACTTGTTGGAGAAGAGTTCTGGAGTGGGTTTGTTTGGTGGCGGGGGGGCGGGAATGAGATTGAGTGCAAATAAAATGATGTCATGAAGTGGTAGCAGTTAGAGTTTTTGGGTAGCAAAATCGAGGGGAGGTGAAAGCTAAAAGCGCCGCAATGCATGCTCCACTTTATTTTAGCTATCAACTCGTAAAGTTTGCGGTTTGATGGCCAAAAGGGAGCAGAGTAAAAGATGGTACTATAACCAAAGAGATGAGATGTAGAGTGGGAGAGAAGTAAAAGAAGCAAAAGGCAGTGATTTTTCTGCACGAACTGCCAGAGACCGCAGCAAACATGCGGCTTTCAAAAACTTCAGGGTACAGAGCAATTACAACAACAACAAAAGTAAGAAAAAGAAAAAAAAAAAACAAAGTAAAAGAAGCTGTAAGAACTCAATGCACAAATCTTGACAAGTATTTTGTCAACTTTGCACAGTAAAGGACTGGCAAGGCAGAAGACTAAACTAAGTGAATGAGGGAAAAGTGTTGAACTTTAAGTGTTGCTTTGCCTCACTTTGTTTTTAGTTGTTAGAAACCGAGAGTACTTATAAAGAGCATTGGCCTTGTGTATGGACCAACTAATTAGCTTGATTCTGGCCATACTTGGCCAGCCAATTCAATTTCAGAATTAACATTTTAATTGCAAAATTTTCAGAACAAAAAAAAAAGAATTTAAAAGTCAGTTGGTAATGAAGTAAGTTGCCTACTACCTTGGTAGTGCTCATTTTATGCCATTTAATTTTATCATGCGCCAACAATTATGCAACTTGTTGTTGGCCCTCTACCGACGACCCAGTTGTTGCCTGGCCTGGCCATTTTCAATTTGCTTGGCAATAAAACTTTTTCCATTTCGGTTGAGCCTAGAATTTTCTTCTTGTTGTTGTTGTTGTCGTCGTCCGTTTTCCTTTTATTTGTCTGGTCATTGTTTTTGTAGCTATAGTTTGTTCAGCTCAGTGAAATGGCATTTTATTTTGAGTTGTGACTTTAATTTGCTTAATATAAAAGTTAAAGCATAATTTAGGGGGCTTTCTTGCACAAAATTGTGCTGGTTAGATTTTCTTTATAAGGCCTTATATTTATTTTCTTAGGTAACCTTTTATAGAAATAAAACATTAAATATTTTGTTGTATTTTATACTTCTATGTTTAGTTTAAAGAAAATTAAAGTATACTTTAAGGGGTGTCCAACATTAACTAAGCAAATTTTATCTTTTCGCTATGCTTTTGTAATGTTTCTTTTTCTACTTGGACTTGCGACTTAGATAACATTAGTTTTAACTAGACTAAGATATAGAACATTTCATCCTTCTTTTTCTAGCATATTCTTGGGGGCACTTACATTAAATTAGCTTTATCTGAACTTCGATGTAGAACACTTGAAAAAATGTAATTTTATTACGAAAATATCTAATGAAACCAAAATATTTCAATATTTGAATAGTTTAGGACTAGTAAAAAATGTTTATTTCTTTTATTAAGTTTCGTCACGAGAATCGAATTGAAAGTGCTCTCAATTTCTCTACAAATTTGCGAAACAGTAGTTGAAGTCCTCTGAAGTTCTTTGACAACTTTTTGTTGATTTTGTTTTTGTTCATTTTGTTTTCCACTTTAGATATTTCCTTTGTCTACAAATTGATATTTTATTTTCATATTTTTTCATGAGCCATTGCTTTTCTCTTACCATTTTAAGGGGGTAATCAAATGTAAAACTCCATTGAACACTTCGACACATATTTGAAAAGTATTTCTGCCAGCACACGAACATATTTTTCTTCTTGCGCCAAAAAAAAGGGGAAAAATAAACAAACAAAAGAATTTTTTTGCATTTGCATACATGTGAAACATTTTATTTTTAGTTTAGAAAAATGTTTTTTTCCATAGGTTTTTTTCCATTTTATTTGTGTGGTTTAGGAAATTTTTTAATCAATAAATAAATTTTAATTTAACGTTAGAGCAACAGATGAAAATTCACACAAATTTTTGTGGTTAGAACAGGAAAACTTGCTGAAGGGTAAAAAATGTATAAATTGAAATGGATGTAGTGTGAATTTAATATTTTATAAAGATTTTGTTGACTTTAAGAAATGAAATTGGAAACATTTTCTATTTTCGCAGAAAATAAGAAATTAAGTTTCACAGTTGGTAAAAAATGGGAAATATATGAACTAGCATTTGTTTTTTAAGGTTTTTTGAAAGCTCTTACTTTGTTTTGATTTCAACGATTCTATCTTAATTATAGTATAGATTTTTAAAGTATTAAATAAATAATATATAGAATATATTTATTCAAAGAACATCTTACTTCCGATCTCAACCCACCTTAAGTTAACTAATATAGAAATTGTTGACAGAGTTATTAACTAAATTAATAATAGTTTTGATATTTAAATTACTTTTCGATTTTAAGACTAGTCATTTATCAATATAATTTGGTTTAAAACTACTTCAAATTTCTCAATTTTTTGAGCACTCTCCATTCCAATATTTCACATCAAATCAATTAAAGTGGAATAGTTCAAAATACATTTGCAAATCGGTTTAACTTGAGCTTGAACTATTCCCATCTGCCTGGATACTCAGATTGGTTAGCAATTAAAAATTTTATAACCTGTGGAAAAAAAAAGAAAAGAGAAAAAACTAACAAGCAAACTAAGCACATTTATACATATATCTATGAAAATATTTTTAAACCATTTTATTTGTGGTTTTTGCTGCACATTTTCCAGCATATCTTGGGGCAAAAAAGGAAAAATTTTCTCTATTGCATGCAATTTGATACAATTTTTCCCATTTCTAAAAGTTTGTGGTTAACATTTTTCCCTCATATTTATGAAAGTTGAAATCAAGGAATTGAATTTATGATTCGTTTCATAAACTATTTTATGAAAGATTTTTAAATATTTTGCTTTAAAGATTTTGCTTTCAAGCTTGTGAAAAATCATTTTATGGAAGAAACTTGAGGCATCCTTTAGCTGGTCGGGCCTTTTGGCAGCTAAACGATTTTCTCTGGCTGTTAATTGCTTTTGTAGACAAATTATAAAGCACTGGAGTTGCCCTTTTTTTCCATTTCTTTCTTTTACATTTTGTTGTTTTTTTTTGGGGGTTTTTGTTGTGTTGAACACTTCAAAACCAGACATAAACTCCATGGTTCGTGGTTGTTTGCCTGTTTGAGGGTCAGTTTTAATTTAACTTTGACATGCATCAGCTCAGAAATCCAATTACAAAACAAATGTACACAGAGAGTGACCTTTTTTTTTTGGCTTTGTTTCGTTTTTTTGTGGACTAGCAAAAACCCATTAACGCCTGTGTGTAATTTTTTTTTTAGTTGAAGATTTATGAAACAAATGAAATATGATATTAAATTAACTAAAGAAAAAAAAAGAAATAGTAACGAATTGAAAAGCGCAAAAAAAGTAGTGAGAATATGAATGAACGTAAATCGGATCGCAATGCCAACGAGGAAGAGAAGACGCAACAATATTTGGGAGCCAAACCCAAACAGAGGCAAAAGAAACATCAACTGCCATTGCCCTATTCCAACTACATGGAGTTGGAGTTTAGCCAAATGGTTGAGAACCATCACAGGCATAAGGAAGATGATGAGGAGTCTTTGGCTAATCAACAAAATCGGCTGCCTGTTAGCTATGCCACAAGCATAGTTGGCCGTCAACAGTCACCGCCAGGCTATAGAGAACCACCACCGCCCACTCCGCCTCCATTATCTCAAATACCCTCGAGAGAGTCCCGACTGTTACATTCGGCACCAAATACGCCGAGTCGTGGCAAAGTTGTCTTGAGTAAGAAGGAACGAAAAGAACTGAGTAAACAATTGGGATTGGAGGAGTTGGGTGGCAATGGTGGCGGCGGTGGTAGTGCTCAATCGAGTCCTTATAAAGGACGCGTGAGTGAGCTAAAAAATTGTATAGCTCGAGGTCTATTTGCCACCCTACATCGCGGCTCTCACAAGAATCTTCAGCAACAGCAGCAGCAACAGCAACAACAAGAGGAAAGATTGCCCTACCCATCCAATCAGGATATATCAAATAATCAAGAACTATCTCCTCCACCGCCAGCACCAGAATTGGCCAACAATAATGAGGATTCCCTAGCGGATTATAGTCAGAAATTAAAGAATCTTCCTGTACGACAGCGTAAAGTGGTTACTTCTCATATGGATAACTATTGCCTTTTCGATCCCGTTGATTTTATCAATGAGAAAGCAATGCGTTATCCCTCCAGTAGTTCCTCCACATCCGCCCACCATGGCCTAAGAGATCCATTATTCAGTTCACGCCAGCATTTGGTTTGCGAAGATGAAGAGGAACTTGTACCCGAAGTCATCTACGATAATGAGGAATTGGATTTGGAACTGGATGATGAGCTGGAAGAGACTATAATTATTGAAACATCTGCATTGCCAGAAAGGGAAACCGAAGCGGAACTTCCAATGCCTCCAAGTTTTGATCATCATAATTATTTTGTAATTGAGCCAGGAGATTTTGAAATGGACATTGGCATACCAAATCCCTATACCAATGAACAATTGGTTAATGCCAAATTGGAACAACAAAATCTCGAAAAGCTATTGAATAATTCCAGCATGTCGAATAGCCAGGAATCCAAAGATACGGAAACAACTTCAACGGCTCTAGTCGAATCCTCCACATCCTCAACATCGGCCAGTTCTAGTGGTAGCTCTTCGAATCCTGTGAAAAAGAAACTTACCTTTCTAAATCTTTCACCTTTTCGTGTTGGTGGCAAGAAATCCAACGATAAAACCACTACGGATCAGCGTGCCATCTCGGAATTGGTCAGTACGGATCATATGTTACATTTGCAGCATTTGCTACAACAACAGCGCAAAGATCAACGATCCCACACAGTTCCCATCGAATCGAATTATGTTTTATTTAATCCTGGACCAGTGCCGAGTCGTCATGTTCAGTATAAGATACGTAAATCGCGACCTCTGTCCACTCACAGTGATGCAGATAGTGGATTTTTATCACCTTGCTCTCCAGATGAATTGAGAAATAATCCGGCAATTTTGGTCCTGCAGCAATGTGACAGTGTTCAGGGTTATATTGAGGTGAGTCTTCCAATATATGTTTAAAAAGTTGTCTTTCCTACAGAAGACAATAATTAATGATTGCCATTTGTTTTTGTGTCTTCTATAATTGATAGATTATAGGAATAAGCAACGATAAAGTTAATTCATTTTAAAAAGAAGACAATTTCTGTTCATTTTCACTTTGATTAAGTGTTGTTGCTTTGTCTGTTTTATTTGCCCACGTGTTTTGTTTCCACCTTCAAATTTACAGCTGATGCTCCATTCCTCCCTCAGTGGTTCATTCACCACTTCCTGCTGATGATGATGCTGCTGCTGCTGTTGTTTTTCCTGCTGCGAACATCTACAATAGTATTTACAATCCATTTACTTTTTGTGACTAAACCAACCACCCCCGCAACTTGGAATCAACAATTTGAATTTGAAAAGAACTGCACTTGACACTTCACAGGCTCTTGAAGTGAATGCGCCAAAAAGTATGCTTCAGTTGTTGCCCTCTTTCATTTGGCCGTTCATTAGATGGATGGCCAGACTATTACAACAAAGCAATCCAACAGAAACAACAACTATATATATACAAATAACCCAGAGGGGGAAATTTCGATTCTGAAATGCTGAATTTGGTTGCTGCTGTTGCTGTTGTTGTTGTTGTTGTGTTTTGCCTCAAAGCGAAAATTTACAGCGAAGCATTTCAATTTACAAATGATAGAAAATGCCTGTGGCAAGTGCAGAGAAATTGTATAAAAGAAAGAGAGAATGTGAGATGTGGTGTGTGAGCGTGTGTGTGTGTATGTATGTGTGGCAAGTCAGTAACTCAACACCATGGCAACAATTTTTAATTCAATTCCATTAAAAGTCGTCGAAAGATTGCAAGTAAACAGCTGGTGCGAAAAGTATTCTTCTCTCTCTCTCTCTCTCCCCCACACACTATTTCTGTCTCTTTTCCTTTTGTTTGCCAGAGCGTAAAACTAATGAAGCGAGCAGCGAATACGCTAGGATTGATTGCTCCCTAGAGGCAACAACAGCAGCGGCAGCCACTTGACGCTTGAAAGAAAACAGCAGCAGCAGTAGCAATAAGAGGGGGAGGAGCATTAGCAGCAGCAGCAAAGTTGATGCAATCACCAGACCAAAAACCTAAAATCCAAAAACCAACCCACCCCCCCGCCACACTCCCTTAGAGCCATCTACCCAATCTGAAATTCCTGCAAACTGCAGTTTCATGGATATTTTGATAATTTATATATGTACGGTAAAAAGGGGGTTGCTAAGAGCAGAAAGGGAAGTTGCTCTCAGGGATCTGTGGGGGATCAACGGCAACAGCACTCCCCGGGGTTGATTCAAGATGCATAAGAAGACTTGTTAAGTTGCCCGGTCGTTAAGATAAGTGAGCCGGCAAATGGCGACAAGTGCGACAAAACTGAACAGGAACATGAACATGAACATGCCGCAATCGTAATCATTACCAGCTTAAGATATGCGAATTATATTTGGTAGCACAGATACCCCATACATTGCATAGGTACATTAAGGGTGTGATTATGTGCGTAATGCTTGAGGCCAAAAAGGAGAAACCAAAAGGTTTCATTTCAAACGGAAATTGCCTAGATTTTGTCATTAGAGAATTAAAAATTTGTTTAGCTTGGAGTGGGTAAAGTTTTTTAGGTAAAAGTTAAGTATACATACATAAAGAAACTCATTAGAAAAGTAGTTTTTTCCATTTTCCATGAATTCTGAAAATTCTCCTTAGATATAAATAGTTTTAAGAAATGAATTTCTTTAATCTTTTGCAAGTTAGTTGAAATGCTTGGGAAATAGATTGGTGATTTCTTGATTGGGGAAATATTAACTTAAGTTTCAATTGGTTCCAATGATAGACAAATCATTATATACAATAGGGAACTGGACACTTTTAAAGAAACTAAATTAGACATTATTTAAATACCTTGTTTATTAGTTTAAACTACTTTAAACGTGCCTGTAATGACAAATTCCTTAAACTCAAACATAGACACTTTATTTATAAATATCTTTAAAGTTTAAACAAGTTGTACACTGGCTGCAGCTGAAAGTAAGATAGATAACCCCGTTTGACCTTTTATGGTACGAGGACACAGATTTTATTCTTCTTAGGGGAGACATTAGGTTAGGTACAGGTAGAATTGCATTAGAAGTTTTCATTGTCAATGAGGGGCTGAAACTGGCTGAACTTGACCTTAAGAACGGTGATGAGTTGCAGCTGAGTTTAGCAGTTTCCGACAGGTTCTATTAAACACCTGAAGAAGTAAAGCAAACTATCTAAGCAAATTGGAATTAAAAATATAACTTCATTGAAGTCCCTCAAAGACTTCCCAAAGAAAGGCCAGTGCAAAACTAATTTCCATAGCTTTAAAATCGATTGTATATTTTGCAAGTTGAAACCCAAAGATAAAAATGCAAATCGAAATTCATCATTCTAGACATTTCACCCATTTGCTACATACACTTTTGCAATTTCGCAAACAAAACTTTGAATGGTGAAACTATGCAATAGAGAGAAGAACTCCATTTGACAAAAATTGTGCTTTGGTTTGCCTAAAGTTTGATGACCTAGTAACTGGGTACTTTAAGCCAATATACCAACAAACGACCATAACACTCTCTTGGCCATTTTCTATTTCTCGTATCAAAGTCAATCCAAACAAAAGCATTTCCAATTTATGCAAACGGTCACATTGACAAGCAGCAGGAGTTTGCAAAACCATAAATTACAGCCTTGCCCAAATGTTTGTACTCCACTTCCATCCAGCCAAACCCTTCGATGAACACCCACTTTTAATCGTAGCTCAACTGCCAGTGCAGATCCATTCCCATTCTAGAGAACTTCCCCACTTGCCGTTCATTCCCATTTCCATCAAGCCTCAAGTCTCAATTGGAAATTGCAACAGCACTGAAGCATGCAATTTCCAACGTAGACCCATTTTCCCTGGACCAATGTTACTGTTGTTTTTGGCGATTCTCTGCCAACCCTGAAAATTGTCGCGAGGCGCTAAGCTGTCAACTGTCAGGCAAAGTTGTTGTCCTGCCTAGTAAAACCACAGTCAGATGCTGGAAGCATCCGGAATAGCCAACGTCAAAAAAGGGGTTGATTATGCGTTCAATTTTATTCGATGCATACCCCGGAAAATTTTCTTTTTTTCTCTCTCTCTCTCTCCCCCTTAAACCTCAGGAAAGTCGCGTGTCTCGTGGCTACTTTATGGTCCATTCCCGTCTCTTGTTGGCCTTTTGCTGATTAGTCCAATAAGTTGTAAAAAGTGTCGCAGTCCCTGGTGATTATCTATCATTATTGGAATGGGCAAATAACTTTTTGATTTATGACTGGCAATAAATGTTCAATGCACTTTATAATTATGCCCGGTCCATTGGTGAATGTTCATTGAATGCTCCTAGTGTGTGCCATATGTGCGAAATTGTACATAATTATGAATGGTTGGGATTTATACAAAAATTATTATTATTTTTTTGCACAAAAAAAAAGACACAATGAGGAAGAGAAAGATGTTATAATAAAGTGTGATTGGGATAGTGATAGTTGACTTTGCTATACACTCAATTTGTTTCAGACAAATAAACTATTTTTTAAAAAAAATAACTGAAATTAGAAACAAGTTAGCAAAAATGCATCTGAGTAAAGTTCCTCCTAGAGCAAAAGTTTATTTAGTAAATGTCCTGAAAAAGTGTAAGAAGATTCTTTTGAAACTGTTTTTAAATATTAATTCCACTTTCTACTGAACCGATTTTCTTGAACCTTGGAAAGAGTCTTTTGTCGTCCCTTAAATATTAACAAATATTATGCGAAATAATGGAAATTTATTACTTTGTTTTTAGTTAACTCATTTTGCTTGAAAAGTATTTAAAATTCATATGTCTAGGTCGGTTTAACCCTTATCATTTGTTGCTTACTTTGGAACTGATTATACTTTGTAAGTTGCCAAAAAGTATGCAATGAGCTGAGGAAGTTTGGTTCCATTAAAAATGTAAAGCTTGCTTTTAAGAATCTTTCTGATGCTGAAAGTCTTTCTTTTTACTTTATAAGATAATTATCAAATATCACATTCATATTTTTAAACACTATTAAATCTTTAAGTTTGTTCCATAGCTCATCTACCTATACTAATTGTTAGAGCATTAAAAACCATTGGCAAATTGCATTTCTCATTGAAGCGGATTTAAAATCATATGCAACAGTTATTTCTCACACAAACCAATTCGGAACTATTTTAAATGAATGGCAACCGCAAACAAAAGATGAAAAAAAAATAACAGAAAATGTGAAAAACGAAAATTTAAAATCCTCTTTTGTTTTTTTAATGTTTTTGCAATCAACAATTATAACAAGCGAGTCGATAAGCAACTGCCACTGTCAATATGGTTAAAATGTCGCTTCAATGCCACGCCCATTAAGCGGCAATTTATATTGAAAACATTTTCTACAGGGCATTTCGTTCTCCCTGTCTGTCTGTCTGTCTTTGTCTCTTTAGTAAAAAATATAATAATATATATGGTTTAATATTCCGCATTAATTTTATGGCCAGCTGAGCCGAGTCCAGAGGCAGCAACGGAAGACTTCAGAGGCTGAAACAGATGGAAAAGCCAAAGAGGCGTTTAATGGAAGCCCGGCAATGTTATTAATGCTTCATTCTGTGCCCACATGTGACGAGGATGAGGACAAGGACGAAGACGAAGATGGGAAGCGGAACAAGAACGACAGCGACAACGATGGAGGATTTCCTACGATACTTAAATGCACATTTCATATTTTTACTTCACGCTTTAAGATTTCGCAACGGTTGCGGCTCCAGATGCAGACCTTTCACTATGTTGTGGTCCACTTTAGTTGTTGCTGTCGTTTAGTTGCCTTCGCTCCATGAGGGGACTTTAAAGACCCAGTTAGTTCTATTTTTCAAATGCATCCCTGACAGCTAAATGCGTTGCACTTATGCTTAAAACATATCAGACCGGCGTAGACAGCACTCAAATAGAGACATACAGACATTCAGACATCCAGATGCTGCTATAGATATACTACAAATGCAAGGCAAAAAGTATGTTGCATACTTCTTGGCGTGCGTATTGCAATTTTTGGTGAGGAGAAATAAGAAAGAGAAGAAAGGAGGGGATGGAAAATTCTGTTGACACACCGAAGATTAGTTTCTCTGTCAAGACCAGTTCCGTTTTAGATATAGTGTAGTTGTTGACATACAAAGTTGATGGATATTATCAAAATAAGTAGAGGAATTTTAAGATAGAAATTTTTTCTCCTGATGCTTAGCAGTAATATGCATAAAAGTAGCAGGTTTTAGTAGTTTAAGTAGACCGAAACACTTCTTTTATAATATTTAATCTGACATTCTTGACTTTGTCGTCTATTGTCCATGTTTTTCTTACTAAACAACTAACAAACTAGTTAGCTTATTATTATCTTGATAACTCACTCTTCAGTTACTATTCACTAATTGCTTTCATTTGATTTAAAAAAAAAACAATTTTTGAAAAGACTTTCTCAAGAATTAATTTTAGTTTTTTTTATTATACTTATCGGAAAAAATGATATTACTTTATCAAGAATAAGAATAGCTACCTAAGCTACTCTTAGAAGTAATAATTTAATATATTTAATAAATTTTACCTACCCTAACTATTTAATTAGTTAATTTATACCAAATCAAAGTCCATAACATTTAAGCACTAATGTATAGTGTTAAAGTTGTGATTTCCTGTTAAAGGAAGCTAGCATATTCCATTTTTCATAAAGTGATATAGAGCCTTACTTTCAAATGAAAAATTCCATTCTTATTCCTTTACTAAATAAGGTTGTCAACTTGTGGATATTATTTTATAATAATCATGACAGATTTATAATGTCCCAAGTTCCTGTTAGTGTACAGCAAGGACAGCAACCAACAGGCTGTGTAGAAAGTTTATATATCCATTTACTGTTATTTTTGTTGTTGTCCTAGTAGTTTTTTGCTTATGGGATAATCGGCGAGTTTGTTTGAAGCTTTGGAGTTAGCTACCTTCTACTAGTTTAGACTTGTTTTTGCTCCTACTTCTCCATCTCTCTCTCTCTCTCTCTTACTCTGTTTTCAGTTTTCCTCTACGCTTGTCTGGTTTGTCTTTTTCCAGTGAAAAATTATAGTCATAATTTTTGGCCACTAACTGCAGGCTGGCAGGCTTCCCAAGTGAGAGGGAGGAGAATTTGTGACAGAGAGGGAGAGAGAGAGAGAGAATTGCAACGATAGAGTGTTTGGTGCTGCCATAGCATACTTTTCGGCGCTTAATGCATATTTTAAACTACTTTTCCGGCCATGGGCTATGGCCATGCGCATTTTTGGGTGTTATTGGCAAATTTATTTATTAAATTTTTGCCAGCTGCCTCACAGTTGACTGCACTGCGCTCGGAGGGTTTTTCCAATTTTTATTATTATTTTTGTTTTTTCGGTTATTGTTGCTATTTCTCTTGTTTGTGCAACTAATTAAAAAGTTTTTTTCTAGCCAAAAATATGCAATTAATTACTCAACTTAGTCAGCTCACAAGTCAATGCCTAAAGTAATATATATACATATGTAAATAGGTATTATTGTGCTTTCTATCCGATGTATCTATTAAATAATTGCATTGTTCTGGCATTTGTTTAAGATGAAGATTTATGCAATTATTTACATTTTCCTTTTTGCTTAGTTTTGTGTGTTGGCTTTTGTGCATTTGAAAGGTAGTACAAAACATTTGCAAATATATCAGAGCAACAGTATAAGAAGAAGGAAGGGGAGGGATAAGATAAAGGAAATGCCATTGCCAAGAGACCAAAGAAAAAGATAAACTTGCAAACAGCTTATACAAATGTGACTGAAGAAGTAAAAGCAAAACTATCAAGCAAAAAAATAAGAAAGAAAAAGCATCGGAAAACAAGGTCTGAGCTGAGATCTAAATGTTGCCTGGGAAACTCTTCTTTTTTAGCTCCTTTGCCTGATGAATGCTGATGACTCCGGGGAGTTAATGCATGTGATAAGTCTTTTTGTATAAAAAAAAGTCCTTTATATTGTAAAAATACTTGTCGGCTTTCATAAGTCAAACATATTTGTATAAATTACAAAAATAAAGAAACAGGGTCTGTAAGGGTTTTGTACAAAGTATAAACATCAGCAAATAAAAAGTTCTTCTCATATATTTAATTAACTTAAGTGAATTCCATTTAATAATCCCTTATTAAAATTTATTCTCTCTCTCTTCATCATTCGCTTTTTTTTTTAACTTTTTCTGTATAACTACCTATTTTATTCCCATAGTCTTATATACCCCATTATAAAGTTTTTGATTTAGTCTACAAAAATATTGTTTGCATAACTTTTAGCTGTGAATGGACAAAAAAGAGTTTGGCAAACAACAAAAAGAAAGCATCAAGAGAAGGAGAAGTGGGAGAATGTGCAGCAGTGGAGAAAGATGAAACTTTCTTTACGTTTCATTTTTGCATTTCCATTACCATTTTAGCTCTTGAGCAATGTCTTCGCTTTACTTTACTTTTGATTAAGTTTTCTTGAAGTTGCATTCCACTATCAGCTTTATAAATAGCATTAAATATTTAGTTAAAGCACTAATTAGTGCAATAACAAAAAACAGAGGAAGAAGAGGATATATGTATGTATATACATATGTATGTAGTTAAAGCCCGGTAACCCTAGTGATAAGAGTTATAACAAACATGAGAATTTATGATGGGGCATGGAGCCAACTAGGGCTCATCAATAAGGGTGACATAAATACCATAAAAACTAAAACAAAAGCTAAGCGAAATCACTGGATTAAGCAGAAGTTTGAATACTCTTGAAATGGCTTAAACTTCCAAAGAGTGTAATTCTATTAAGTTGTAGTTTATAGAACTTGGTTCGTAGAACTTAGATTGTAGAACTTCGTTGTAAAACTATAGCAGCATCATGATCAAACCGTTTAGAGACAAGCTTTGTAGTGTTTTAAAAACCTTTTTAATTGAAAACTTCACGATTTTGTTTTACTTTTGTGTTTTAAATCCTTTAAGTTGTTAAGTCCAAGGTTCATCATAGCTGAAAAACTAGAGACTAGCGACTCTCTCTCAATAGGTCTTATGATAAGGATAGATTGTTCCTGTGATATAATATCAGTTCTATGACGTGGCTTCCTAGTCAGATCTATCCAAGTTCTCATGGAAACCATGCAGTTCTAATTAAAAATTTATATTTGTATAATAATGACAACATGTGTTTCCTTTGTTCGAATATGATGACAATATTATGATACCCTTTTTGCAAAAGGGTATTGAAAACATTTGTAGACCTTTTGTGAGAAATTAATAACCTGGTTTACTTTTTCTTTTTTTTTTGCCTTCTTTGCTGTCCTTTTGGGGGTTGGCTTTGGTTTTTACGGAGGGATTTATTTGCCGGAAATAAATATTAGCCGCAGTCAAACACACTTAAGCCTACACACACGCACACACACACACAAATAAATATACATTGAAGGCGACTTCCCGCTGTCCCTTTGAGTCCTTGATGCCATTTATAGTTTTTACAGGATGCTTTACACAGGCTTAGAGCTTGCTTTACACAAGCACAGTCACACAAACACACACATACGCATTGGTTCCCAGTCACAGGACCCTCATGATATATGGCATGCCATAATTGATTTTGTATTGGCTTGCCATTTTCTATGGCCTTTAAAGGCATGGGGTATAGAGGGGGTGTGTGTTGTGGATGGGGCACATCATTGGGACACATATTGAATTTCAAAGAGTTTGAACATTTTCTCTTTCTCTATCAATCAATGTGGAATATTTACACTTATCCGTTTTACGTCAACTACAAGTAAAATCAAATTAAAAATTTGTATATATAGTAAAACTTCAAGAGAACCAGCAAAAGACATTAGAAAAAACATAAACCGAAATATAACCCCCACGGCATGTTGTCATACCTGGTAATAGACCTGCCATGGACAAAAATCCAAATCCAAAAGCTCAAAAATGAAAAAGCGGATCAGCAGGGGGGTGAGAACGCATTAAGAGGGTTGGTCGAGCAAAAACATTCTGTGACGAATTATAAAGGCAAATGGTTCGATATTACCAAAAGGAAGAGAATAAAACTAATAGACTTTACATTTTTAATTTGATTTCGTTTTTTGTAAAGTGTGCCGTAATGTTGGAACAAAGTGTGTTTGCATTGGTTTGGCTTAATTTAAAATAATTATAAAAAAGTTTTTTTTTTAAAAAATGAATGATATTTTAATCGAACATTTTGTACTAGACACAGTCTAAACTACAATTTATTTAGCTGGAAACTGCTTTGGAAATAGTTTTACTGAAAGTCGGTTGAATTAGTTGAGTTTTGATTGCCTTGAATACGCATAAAGACGATTTTGGAGTTCTTTTTCACCAGTAACTCTGTCTACAAAGCTGTGAGGATGGTAGCAAATAGAGTCCTAAGTATTGGCTAAATATTTACATCGCTTTTTTTATATTTAAACGAAATAATAACAAATTGCTCAACGAAATTTATAACTTATATAAGTTTCGTTAGTCTTAAGCTTCACGAATTGTCAAATGTTCCAAATACTTTCCGGGATTTTTGTTGTCAGCATTTATTAGTATTTTGAATCGCTTACTAAACCGAAAGTCTATCGTTGTATATGTTCCCCAAAGTTGGCTATAGGTAATACAACTAAATTAAAATTTTTATCTAATATTATTATGAATATTTCCATTCTATTAGTCAGTATTAGATTTATGTATTTAAAATCCTGAACAGTAATCAGAGACATTTTAAAAGTCTACATCAATATTTATATATATATTTTGTTTAATCTTTTATTTCTAAACGATTATCCCTTTGCAATTCTCCCCTCACAAGAATTATTCTTTATCTTATCTCGATAAAGACCATCAATCATTTAAACTACAACATAATCTTTTACAGATATACCAACTTAAGCTCCGATCATGTTAACTAATCTTTTAGAATATTTTACGCATGACCAATACAGATGAAGTTCAAAAGGGGTGATAACATCAAAATTTATATATTATATATATATAAATCTATCAATACATCAATTTTCCACTCAGTGTTAAGGCAACCCTCGCTTTCCCCTTTTCATTTGGTTTGTAACAACCACCCAAAATACACACACACACACACACGCACACCCACTAACTCACAGACAGAGAAACCCATAACAACAAAGAGCAATCTAGAGAAACAAGCCCAGACATTGAGAAAAACAGAAGCCCTTTTTACCTAAAAATGTTGCACAGGTTGCCATATCAACAATGTCTGTTGCAGTTCCCTTCCGGTTGCTGTAGAATAATTTGTTTTTTTTCCATTTTTCCGACCCACTCACCACCGCCGCCACCACCTTAAATTTCATGTACCAAGAGGGTTGACTCTCTCCTTCCCCCTGTCTCTCTTTCCAAATGGGATCTATGTGGAACTTCATCAAGGAGAAAGTATAACAAATATTTATGCTGTGAGCTGTGTTATTAGATTTTAATTTCTTGCACCCCTTGGAAAATGTGCGTGCGAATGTTTTTGGCTTGTATTTGCATTTGTTTAGGAATAGGAAGTGGATAAGAATGGTAGAATGGATGGGTAGTTTCCCCCTTTAGAACTTTCACCAACACCCTCATGTGGACTCTTACTCCAGAAGGTGTCATGGACAGTAATTGTGTTTCCGCTTGTGTCATCAATTTTGTGCTGCAATGCAACCTACAAATATTTGGCTAACTGCCTTCGTTAGACTACTTTTTCTCTTTCTCTAATAAAAAATAAGTATGCAAACTTTGCTCGAACGAACGTGATGCGAGCACTTTGCCAAATATAAGGGGGTGTGCAAAAGAAAATACCCGCCAGCCCTCTCCCTTTCTCTCTCCTTTTCCCATTTTAGACGTTTAGCAAATTACATTATTAGAAATTGAGGGTTACGTTAGCAAAATTGTTGAAAGTTAAACAAAAAACGTGTCAGTATCAGCACTCGCCGAACACACAGCATCCCCAAAGTATCTAATGAGGGCGAATTTTAAATATTACGAAACCACATTTTAACTGGTTGTCGGCAAGGATGCGCTCCACAAGCCGCATTTCAGCTGTGTGCCAAACCTCAACTTCATGTTGGTTCGTACTAGGTTACAACTCCCAAGTACACAAATGCTGAAAATAGTTTAAATATGCAATTTCCCTGTGCATCCTTGCATCCTTTAACGCCCTCTCGTACTTTTCTTTCCCCAACTCACCTTTTTTTTTTGGGTAGTCTTCGTCTCTTTCAATTTTAAATATTGAATGAAAAAAAAAGTAGCGTTGATGGTGTAAATGATGCTCTCGACTAAAAAGAAAGAAAAGCTTTTAAGCTACAAAGAGAGAGAGAGGGAGAGAGGGGAGGGTTCATTTTAAGTTTAATCTTTGAATAAATACTAGAAATTACTAAAAAGGGGGATGAATAATAGTAAGTTTACTTGAAAATGTGTAAAATACTTATATTTAGCTATAAAATAGCATGAAATTATTTTAGCTAAAATTCAAATTTAGAATTCAGAATGATTTAAGCTGCCAAATAGTTTCTATATTTAAATGCAATATAAAAGAAAATAGAAAAGAAAACAGAATATTTATTTGAAAGTGAACGACTAAAGATAATAAAAAAATAACTAATATTAGCCAAATTTTCAAGTAAAACAAATAGAAAATATACTAAAATTACTCGGTTTAAAAATATATAAAAAATATATTTGGATATAAAATAGCATGAAAAATGACTTAAGCTATTAAATATTTTCTTTATTTGAAAATAATATAATAGAAAACAGAATACTTATCTAAAGGCAAAAGACCAAACAAATAAAGAATGAAATATTAGTAAA
Organism: Drosophila austrosaltans; assembly: GCA_035045865.1. NCBI lineage: Eukaryota > Metazoa > Arthropoda > Insecta > Diptera > Drosophilidae > Drosophila > Drosophila austrosaltans. Next base: position 4,157,894 of record JAWNOQ010000083.1, read on the forward strand.
TCTTTAAAGTAAAAAATACAAAAATTACTAAAATTACTTGGTTTTCTATATATAGAGTATATAATATATAGAGTATATATTTATACACACATACCTGTATTGTCTATTTTTAGTTGATCCCATTTTTATCCTTTTCAGAAAAAAAATTATAAAATTTTTCACTGCTGAAATGATTTTCTTTTAAAATAAGTTTACAAAATCCAACCGCCATTTAAGTTGTGAGATTTGAAACGTATTTTAAACTAAAATTAAGTTCAAATAGGAAACGAATTTGTAATTTAATCTTTAATCAAACTTAAATCTATAAATCTATCCTTGATCAACCTTCTAAAGAATTTTTAAATTTTCACTAAAATACTATTTGCCTATACATATTATGTTTTTCTTGGCATAATTTTACTTTAAAAGGTAAATCAACTAAAAGCAAAGTATTTCTTTTACAATTTGTTAAACAAACTATTTAATAATTAATTTCAAAAGAATTAATTTTTAATGTGAATATTGTCATACAGCCCTCGCCATCTGAAGCAATGGTTTCTATTCCATTTTAGCATATTTGTATGTGTGGAGTATAAAAATCTTTCCACACCAAACCCGCAAAAGCCAAACACACTTCAAATGGAGAAAGAAAAAAAAAAGCTGCAATAAAAAAATTAAAGCGAAAAAATACTAGTCAAAAGGTATTACAATCTTTTTTTTCTTCACTTTTGTTTGCATAGCATAAATGTTGCTGTATTTGGCATAGATTTGCATGGCAATGATTGTGTCTGTGGGTGTGTGTGTGCGCTTTGGTCTATCGACTGGCGACATATTGCCATGGTCTGCTGTGGCATCCGCATCCGTATCCGTTTCAAGTTCCGGCGATTTTTTGGTCATAAAAATGAACTATCGAATGCCATGGCCAATGCAAGCTCTCTCTCTCTCTCTCTGGCTAGTCAGGATGTTGATAGTTTGTATTGCTGGTGTGTGTGTGTGTTGTCGCGTTTGTCTCTTAGATAAGTCCTCTTTTCCCCAGGTGACAGTTTTTGTTGGGTTAATTGTTTGCATTTCATTTATCTGAAAGAGACGAACCCAGGCAGGCGGTGTCTAGTGACAAGAAGATTTCAGAACGGCCGCATGCTATTAATCAACTTGATTGAGAGGGAGAGAGAGAGAGGGAGGGAGAAAGAGAGGGCAGGTGGTGGAGAATGGAAGCGTTTGTTGTCTGCTTTATTTATAATTAATGTTCACGTTTGTTCTATGCAAATCCCCTGACATAGTCCTGTATCCCCCATTCACTGCCTTTTCCTATTTTAATGAAACGTCATCAAGTTTTGATAGGCAATCTAAAACTTGCACTTCAACTTTTAATAAACACCAAAAACCAATTTTTTGTAGGAAAAGTGCAACGATAAACTTTATACCCAAAAACTGCCAACTTAAAATTGGCTTCTCTGAACGTCATTTACACGCTGCCCACAATTAAATTGAATTAAGTTGGCACCTGAGTCATAGTTGGAAGTCTTGCCATGAATTGGAGGTCCTAAGTCTTGAGCTTTTCTGCTTGTCAAATTGATATTTGATTCATGACCAGCGCATTTGTCAAGTCATTCATCTTTTTCAGCCAGAGCAAGGGACAGGGTAGACTGGTGTTCTTTCCATTTAGTTGTTTTTGTTGTTCTTGCAGCCATTTTGCTGCCCTTAGCGCCATTTTGTTGTTGTTGTTGCTGCTGTTCTTGTGATGAATGGTTGATGTTAACGTTAAAGGCAAAAAACCATTGAGATTAGTTCTGTGATTTCTTAATGGCCAGCTGGGTATTTCGACTATAAGAAAGTATAAGGAAAAGTTGTAAAAGCATTTGCTTAAGTTCAGTTTAAGGATAATATAGAACTGGAGTTTTATACCAAAAAAGTGAAGAAAACATGGACTTAATGGAAATTACTTAATAATTGAAAATAATTTGACTTGTTTTTTTACTTTACTTGCTTTAAAAAATTCGGGTTTTTAGTCCCTAATTGTTGATGTTTTTTCAATTATAAGTGAAAACTTTAAACTTGAATACCCTTGACCTTCTATTCTTCTAAAAACTGTAGAATGAAGTTTTTCTTTCTGTTTATTCCTATAAAAAGGATTACCCTGGTTGTGAAAAGTCTCTCTGGTTAAAAATTAAAAATGTTGTATTTTTTTATAAACATTATAATTTCAATTTAACTTGTTAAATCTATTAAATAATTTTATGTCTTTTTATTACCAAGTTTTACTTTTTTCAATAGTTGCTATAGTTTCTTAAGAGTGTATATCCTTTTGTCATTTCCTTTCATTGCTTTAACAATTTTTCCTTATTCATTATTGTGCAATATTATAAAAGTTAGAGTATTTCCTATTGTGTGCTTACTTCGAAAACTATTTCTTACTATTTTAAATGATTTATATATATTTTCGCTGATTTCACTTAAGTGTCAGACGCAAAAACCCTAAACATATTAGGAACCTGATCCCGCTGGGCGTGCGCTTATGCCTCATCATCATCATCAAATACGACAACGACGAAAAACCATGGAAAAAAAGGACCTGCTATAGAGATTCCTTGCACGTAATTTGAGTTGTACAACTAACCAGAAAACAAAAAAAAAGGGGAGAGAAAATAAAACTTTTTCCCTTGATATATACGTGTATATATAAAATGTATAGGTGGGCATTCTAGGTATAGGCTTACATTTCATTTTTCCACGATTTGTTAAGTCAGCGGAAATCGTGCTAGCCTATCAGCGTGGCATAAAATTGAAAAATTACTTTGCGTGCCACATACCAAAGCACAACTAAAAACCAAAACCAAAACGCAAAGCCCCAAAAAACAAAAAAATAGAAGAGAAAAACTTATGAAAAAGTCATAAAAATGTCCCATAGACTTTTTGGTTTTATATATACATTTTTTTTGTGGTTTCTTGGTTTTGATTTGTGGTCAAAGTAAACGCAAACTTGGTTGGGCTGGCAAAAGTTAAAGCCAAAGTAGCCCCCAGGTGCCAAATTCAAGTCGGCCAAAATTGTAGTGCAAATATTTTTGCTTGTTTAAGAAAGTTCTGGGTTAATTAACAACCAGCAAGGACAAGTTTATTGTGTAAATAATTGGGTAATTTTTAACGCCCCCTAAAGCTAAGCTGTGGTTGACTTGACTTTTGCTTAAATTGCTGTTTATTTAAGTGCCAGTTTATTTGTAGAGATAAGCCAAGGAAAGTGGCTAAGGACTTTGGCGAGAACCGGCATTTATTTTAAAGATGACTGAGTATTATTTAGATTTCTGTAATCAATAAAGTTTTATTGGGAAAATATTACTTATAAATAGTAAAATATGAAAATGGAAAATTAACATTGTTTGCTTTGAAATTTACTTTGTAAACTAATGCGAAGAGATAAGTATTCCTTCTTTGAGTTGTATATAAATATTCACAGTAATTTAAAGTATATAAAAAGGTTATTTCTTTTAATATATTACTCATATATCTTTGATATTGTTCTATTACCTTCCACAAAAGGTTGCTATACTATAATGAGAGACTATTTCATTTTAGTGTTCGTTATTAGACTTCCATTTCTCTAACTAATAACAAAATATTTAAATTTGGGTAAACCAATAAAACCAAAGCAAAAAATTAATGCCAAAGATGTTCTCCATAAGATAGCAATTTATTTTCATAATAATTGTTAATTTATTATAGTCAATAATTAACATTTATGAATATTTTTCTATATTTAGCCAATTATTCAGTTTCTACAACATTTTTTTCTTACTTCCTTTTTCCTTTTCTGCAATTTCTGTAAATGCCTTGTGATGAAAATGTGTCCTTTAGTGTCTATTTGATTTGTTTTTGGTGCGTGTTAAAAAATAATTTCCCTAGATAATTTGCCAGGACGCAAGGGGCATCATTCTCACACCCAGGCCTCACCCTCTCCACTGCCTTCCCCCGACTCTTGTTGTTCTTGCTAATAGCAGGAAAAGTTTTGACAAAAACTTTTACATGTTCGTTGTTGTTGTTCTCTTTTCTTTGGTTCTATTTTTTTTTTTTTGTGGGCCCAAAAAGTTTGCCGTTTCTATACCCTGTAGTCAATAAAGAAAAAAGGGTGCATTAGTTCAGGAACAAATTAAAATATTTAATATATATTTGTGAAAAATGTGTGTAAATAGATTAAGATAATATGTATAAGAGGTTCAAATGAGTAATTATAAAGAGAAAGCCACTTAAAAATCTATGACTTACCCTAACCTAAATATTTTGTACACTCTTTATAAAGATTTTGAACTTGTATTTGGAATTTTTGTTTAAAACAAACAAACTCTTCTTACCAGCTGGATTTAGAAACGAGTGGTAGGTGAAAATAAACCTAAAAGAGCTAATCAAATGGCTTCTAATTGGATGAAGTTTTCTCAAAGTTGTACAGGGTATCTGACCTTCGACTAATTGAAATACTTTATAGTTCTTTTTTTGTTAGTTGTGTTGTGATTTTTTTCCCCTATTGTTGATTTAATTGAGGCAAATGTGTTATTAGACCATCAACTTAATTGGCAGCAGGGATAAGTTTCTAGTTAATTATTTATTTAGTCCGCGTGTGTTCCTTTTTATGTGTGTGTGTTGGTGTGCGAAAGGCAAAGCGGCTTATAAACTTCTTGTCTGAAAATATGCAGGGACAAAAATGTATTAAAACATGCCAATTGACTACGTGGTCCAAAAAAAAACAAGCAGTAAGGGAACTGGAATGTTGAATGGGGATTGTTTGGGGTAGCATATTAATTTTACATTTTGTGGCAGAAAAAATAACAAACACAGAATAATATAATGTATATTCAAGTGTATATATACGTTTGTGTATCGTTTAAATTGTTTATACAATTTCCGGAATATATATATTTTTGTGTTCAGAGCTCGGCAATTTTCTCTCTCGTTTTGTGTCTCACTCTCGTTCCATGTAGGCTTAAGCCCTGAAACGTGACCCCGGTACATTGTTTGTTTAACTGTTGTTCAATATTTGCAAGTATGAGTGAGTGTGTGTGTATGTGTGTGAGATGAAATGGGTCCCGGGTCTGCCCCTTGTCCTTTCACTTAGAAAAAACTCTGATAAATTTACAATTAAACCGCAATTTGAATACACTAGAAAATGGAAGTTTTTGCATGTTTTTTAATGCAGGGTAACAAAAGTCGAAAATGCCCTGCAAATGAAATGCTCTTTAAGTTTAGAAAATGAAAACTTATCGATCTGCATCAAACTGTTTTACAACTACTTTTAAAAGGATTCATAAATTCTTAACCACAGAAAATAAATTAACTTATGTTACAAGAACCCGAAGTGATATACTTCTTTCATAAGAAACCTTATTTAGTATTGTGATCTCGAGAAAATATCAAAACTTTTTAATAATTTATTTTGGATTGAGTTCAAAATTCAACACATTTGATAAGATCCTAAAATATTTAGATTTACCGTTGATCTTTGCTTCCCGAACTACAGTAGACATTACTTTGATTAAAGGATACTTTTTGAGTATTAAAAATTGGTTTTTAAGTTGTGGATACTTGCTGCTGTGCTTTACAAAATTTTAACCACAATTGTTTGATCCTATGGCCAGGTCATGACAAAAATAATATAATTTTTAATGGTTGAAAATTTCGTTAAGCTCAGCAACTGTCGGATGAACTGACAGGGTACAAAGGAACGACTCTCTGTGACTACTCTGCGCCTATTTTGTGTAAACAAGTGAAAGTGATTTATGCATAAAAACTCCACCCCAAAACGCCACCCTAAGAACTCCACATCCTGATCCTGCCTCCCTCTCTCTCTCTCTCTCTGTGTCTCTCTGGTTTGGTTTGCTGCCAGTTCGCCATGTCGTTGTTGACTCAGGCGTATGATTGTTTTGGAGTGTCTGGATTTATGTCATATACCTTTTATAAGTATAATATAAATACGTATATGGGAAACGGAAATCTATATATATATATTTGTGTGTGTTTATCTACTTCAATTGAAAGATTGAAAAGTAAAAATGAAAAAATGTAGCATTTTTAATTTATCAATTTTTTGCGTAAGAAAGCAAACAAGTTCGAATTGGGCTTTTAGCCTTTAAGCCCATGCTAATACCTGAAAAAGTGCTTTCACAATCGGTTTAAAGAATTATACAGAAAATTACTTAATTTGAAGTTCTGTTAACTGATTAAAAAGAGTCCTGTTAACTGATTGAAAGTTAAAGGAATCAAAAAGCTGGAACTATTGAATCTGAGGTTGGATGCAGAGATTAGAGTAGACGTTGGGTTTTTAAGTAGTTAACAAAGTTCTAATAAATAACTTCTAGTTTCTATGATACGTAAACTTATTCAAAAGAGTTTTGTACTCAGTATATTTAAAACTATAAAATCACATAATTCAGTTAGATATAATAACAAATCCCTTTAGTCCCGTCTTTTCGATTAGTTTCAAAGTCACCCAAAACGGAATATCCTTGATCAATGCTTTACATTTATTTTAATAGATAATATAGCTTATCCTGACCCATGTTTAATTTGCCTTTAATGATACCCATTTATGAGAACTCATTTCGGAAAATTCTCAAAGCTATTTTATTTCTCCCCTATTGTCTAACCTTTATCACTGCGTTAATCCTTAGCAATTAGTTTCCCATATGATGCCACTTTAAGTAACGATTAAGCTTTGTCCCGTTTTCATCCCATTTCCACCCAAAAGCATAAGGACTAAATCAAATATGTAAAACCTCTCATTTTGTGCAGAAACCACATCATCTACACATGACCTTTTCCCCCCATCGTAAACATATGTACGTACGTATATCCACTCCAATCCAGTCAATGTAATCAAGTATCCACTCTGGTCAAACAAAAATTGCGCTGGCCCTTTATGTTGGCCAAATTAATTTAATGCCAACAAAACGAAAAAAAAAGAAAGAAAACTGGCAAAAGAGGAAGGGAATAAAGGGTGGGAGTGAGCAGAGAAGGGGAAAAGTCGTCGGGAAACATTATAATAAAATTAATCTCAATTTTGTTGAAGGGCAACGTTGGCATCGTCGTCAGCGTCATCGTCTGGCTTGGAGTCCCGCTTTATTAGCGTCCAAAAAAAAAAAAGAAAGCTACTGGAGCCAAAAAGTGGCAATTATTCATTTTATGAGCTAGGAGGAAAGCATGTGAACCATAAAAATTAAAAATTAGCCCCTGGCAGCCGTAAGGGGATTATATAACACGCATTTGATGCAGTCAACACAAACACACAGAGAGGGAGAAGGAGTAAAGTAGAGTGGAGTCACCCTTTCGAACAACGTTAAAGTCAAGAAAATGAATATTTATGCGACACTCGAGAGAGTTGCCTGGTTGCCTCCCCAACAAACATAATCTGCATTGTTATAAGGCAAGCACATGTCAAAAAATTTTTGTCCCCCAAAAAGGAAAACTGCCAAAAACAACAAGAAGAACAAACGGCTAGAAGAGTCAAGCTAACCCATTCTTGCTGGGCTAGGTGTGACTATCTAGGCATTGAAACGTCCACATGGGGAAAAGCCAAAAAAAAAAAAGAAAGACATTGAAATTTTAATGGATTTTGCTTGGGGTCCAGCTTTTCTATGGAGTCTACAGCTTGTGTAGACTCTTCAGGCTATTCAAAAATTAAATCCAATTATCAGTTTAAGGCCACTCGCCAAAGTCCGCTGGGAAGCTTAGACATCAGACATGTGCATATATGGAAAAGTGTGTGTGTGTGTTTATGTGTGTGAAGACCCAAGGAAGTTTCAAAATGCAACAAAAGTTTCATTTTAATGAGAAACTTTTATTTATGCAATGACCTCCCCACTCATTTTGTTGTTAAGCCAGCTTATGAAATATGATTTTAAAAGGTTTCCCCCTAAATGTATGTGAACAAAAGGGGAAATTTTCATAATAGTTTACCATTAGTGCAAATTTATTTAATCTGAAATGGCAAAGGTAGAGGAACAGAAAGAATTGTTTTATACATTACTTCTCTGAAGAGTACTAAAGTCTTTAATATGGTACATTTAAAAGGAACTTTTAATAAGTGTGGAAGACACCTGTTAAATAGAAGCTATGTATAGTTTATTTAGGTATGTGTCTATTAGAACTGAATGATTGGGTAAATCTACAAATCTGAAATCACATAGTTTGAAAGTTTTGCTTAGCTAAATGCTCATTAGTTGTTCCTTGTTTTACTATACAGAGTAATTACGTATAAACTTTAGAACTTTAAATAACGAATCGAAAAAATAGATGCAGTGTCTCTTTAACTGTCTAGTTACTCCCATCTTTAAATGGTTTTTAGTTACTAATGGTTACTTACTAGGAATGTAGCTTCGAAATGACTCTTTTTACTTTTCGAAGAATTTTTCATAATTGAAAACTTTAATAGAAAAGCTTTACATAAAGCAAATTAAATTAAAGATAAACTATAAAAGATTTACTGACAAGAAAGAATAATACCATGTGTTTTAAAAACAAATTAGGATTTTTCTCTTAGAAATATGCAGCCACACTTTTTTGACTAGCTGACATGCACTGATCTGCAACTTTTATTAGATTGCAGATTTCAGTTGGCTAATTTTTTAGATAACTTGCTGACCAGCCTAAAAGTAAACCAGAATTTAACAGAAGCTTTAAGAAATCTTCGAGAATTTCAAGATGATAGTTTTTCACATCGTTGAACCTAATCCAGAAAGTTTAACAAAAATTAAGTAATTTAAGTTGCCCTGGTAGAAAGTTTCAGAAGGTTTTTAAGGAATAACCACCCCAAAATGTTGGGACAACAATTTGTTGTCTGTTTATTATGACCCCAAAATGGATTTTACAATTTTTGCCATTCCCCCCCACACACACACACACACACTCGTGGAGGGATTTTTACGAGGTCCTAAAAGCAGGCAATGCAAACAAATATTTCTCTTTCTTGCTGCCTGACCTCGAGCATACACATATTAGCATAAGTTCCTGCCGGCAGGTTCTTCCTTGGGCAGGTTAAAAATGCTAGAAATGTAAATAAAATCAACAGCGGAAGGTCCTTTTTTTTCCTCCAATCCTCCCTCCTAATTTCCCCCGTCTTTACAAAAGGAAAAGGACAACAATGACGAGATAGGACGAAAGCAAAAAGCAGAAAAGGTGCCGAGCTCTAACAACGGAGAACAGGAAAAATATCATTCTAAAGCGCTTGACAGCCACTTACACATGTCAAATCCAACACGAGAAGACGACCAACAACAATAAAAACCGAAAAGGATAACGAGTAAAACGGATATTAGAGTATTAGACAGGAAGCTGTGTGACATGGTTTGCTCTCCCATCTCCTCCCCAACTCATCCCTTTACTCCGTCTAAACTGGTTGCCAGCAGCTGGTCACAGAGTATCCTTTGCCGCTTTTTTTTTTCCTATCCTATTTTGGCAAAAGAATTTTCTCAACCCAAATAGAAAAACTAGAAGGATGGGCTAACTTCGGCCGTGCCGAAGTTCGTATACCCTTGCAAACTATTATTTAACAATTTAAATATATACACATTTATAATGTAACAAAATCATTAGAAAGCATATAAAACAAGTCAAACCTACATTAAATGTTTGTAGCATGAGAAAAAAAAGTATTTCGAAAAAAAAAATTTTTTGGCCCTATTGTTCCTATGGGAGCTATAGCATATAGATGACCGATTTGTCTGAAACTTAGCACAGACATTTCTATATATACTAAACTTCCGAAAACCAAGTTTCGTCACAATCGCTTTCAAAACATCCAAGTTATTGCTCTAAGACTATATTCTTGACCGATCGTTCCTATGGGAGCTATATGATATAGTCAACCGATTCTGATGAAACTTGGTGGATATGTTTAAAGGTGTATTAAACTTAGGAACCCCAAATTTCGTAACAATTGATTGAAAAACAACAAAGTTATTGAAGTTTAATTCTATTCTTGACCGATCGTTCCTATGGGAGCTATATGATATAGTCATCCGATCGGGATGATTCCGAGATATACAATGCCTGCAGCAAAAAGAAGGTGCAAAATTTCAGCTCTGTAGCTTTAAGGGTCTCGGAGGAGAAGCTGTTGATCCAGACAGACGGACAGACGGACATGTCTATATCAACTCAGCTCGTCGTGCTGATCAAGAATATATATACTTTATATAGTCGGAAACGCTTCCTTCTGTGCGTTGCTAACTTCTGACCAAAATTAATATACCCTTGCAAAGGTATAATAAGCTAAAGGAAAAACGAAAGGCATTAACTACACTTGGAGCGTAAAATGAAGCCTCGGCTGGTAGAATAGCTAAAATCGTTGTAGTTCTTGGACTATTTGTTGTGGTCTGTGGAAAATGTTAAGAATTTTCTTAAGCCCAAAAAGAGAATTTCAAATTGAAATGCCGCGCATTTTGGTTTTTCGTAGTCAATTAGGCTCCCATTGCCAACTTATGGTCTAATTGCTGTTTATATTTGTTTTTTTCTCGAGATTCCTTTTGATTAAGTAATCGCAATCTGCTTGAGACTTCTTTTCATTGGCAATCTCATCCTAATTAGCCTGTTATTTCTACCATATTTAAATAAGCTTTAATTAGATTTTCTATCCATTTACTTGTGGCACTTGTAACTAATATATATACTTTATCTTTCGCTTCATTTATTTCCCATTGCAGGTAAGCCGATTTTCACATTATTCTGTTTTGGCCATTGAACTAGGTATTTGAACTTTGGTAAGTGGATGCTGATGAGGCAATAAATAAGTAGCTTAACTTACCTAATTTTAATGTGGGCGTAGACTACTGCCACACAATAATTTCAGAAAGTCAACTCAGCAGGGATTCCGAGCAAAATGTATATATATACTAAGTATTTACAAGTTTGTTAAGTTGGTAAAGTTTAGATTGGAATTGAATTACGTTTTAAGCTGAAATTCCTCGAAAATTTTCATAGCAATTGAGATACGTTTTCTTATTATTTTGAATATATGATAAAAGTGTTTAGATTATAGAGAATATATTGATCCAAAAAATTATAATATTCACGTCGTCTATTGCACTTAAGAATTTGAATTATATTAGCTTAAAGTATCAATGCGATTATACCTAATTGGAGTGCACCACTTAAGTTAGATATTGAAAAATCTCTTTCAAATTATAACTCAAAAGGTATTCGCCGAGTTAGTAGCTTTTGGTCAAGTTATGAACTTCTTAAGTTCAGATTAAGTCAGAAAGAATTGCCATAGCCTTCAGTTACAATCTTATAATTTTCGGTTGAGGAAATGTTAAGAAAGTATTTCTTTCTTAATATGATTTAGTATAAAAAGATGCATCCAAATCTTATATATCTTATATATGTTAAATATTTAACTTATTTAAAGTAAAGATAATCTTGTTTGGACTTATTGAAGACACTTCAAAAGAAAATGTTAGGTAAGGTAACTATGCACAGTAAGCCAAGACTCAAGTTAGCTTAGAAAATAGGCAAAAAATCTTAAGAAAAAAGTAGTAGGTCCCTTGGTGTTAGGTATGTAATCCAACTACAATTGTTTTTATTACCAAAGTATTATAAATTAAGCAAATGAAGATTATAATGTCAAGATACGAACAAAAATTTGAATGTTGGCTAACATAACGTTAACTCTCCACATATTAAATGACAGTTTTATAGATTTACCTCTGATAAAAAAAAAAATTGAACATTGTATATATCAGAAATGGCAGGTTATTTAACATTGTTGATCCACCTGAGATGAATGGATAACTCTTCCTGTTACCGGCTCATTAAGCTCCGCTGGCATTCTCATTAAATTTATACACATTTAATTGACTTTATGACCAGACACGGACACAAAGACCACCGCACACTATAGTGGCCAACAACACCATCCTACCCTAGTTAGCGGCCCATAAAAAAAAAGCTGGCAAACATTTGCTCTCTATATAGTCTGCATCTGTATACAGTATACACTTATGTACATACATATATGTTTATATACTTGTACTCTTGTATGTATTTAGTTGGCATGCTCACGCATAAAGGCTTAAATAATGAAGCTCGCCACATACTGACTCAGACAACGTGCATCACCATGGACTCATAATTATGTGACATGGTATAAATAAAATGCATAAAAGTTTAAAAATATACAAAAAAGAAAACACAGGAGCAACGTGGCATACTGTCAACACGTCGATGCAACGAAGGCTCCGCATACTCTGGCAACAATGTTGCAAGAACCATAAAGTTGAGAGTACCAGCAGCAAAAGAGTATAAAAAGAGCAAGAGACCTTGTCGTGATGGCGTCTTGAATTTATTTATGTTCTTGGAATGGTTTAATATGCTGTAATAATATGTGATTTGTGGTTTACACATAATTTATGATAGTGAATCGTAAATGGTGCAAGTTTCGCAATCAATTTACAATTTCATTTCAAACTAAATATAACAAGCTTAAGTGGGATCAAAATAAATGAAATTCTTCTTATGTTTTCATATAAAAATTTAAAATGTCTTAAAAATGTGAATAATAACAAATGAATGGAAAATAAATATGAATCTAGTGGCATATAATATATAAATATAACAATCTCAAATGAGATCAATAATATACATAATAAAATTGTTTTTATATTTTCACATAAAAATTTAAGTAGGTCTTCTAAAAGTGTGATTAAAAACAAATGCATGGGAAATAAATATGAATTTGGTGGCAAATTATATCAGTTTATAGCACATTTTGAAACATTCTTAAAAGCTAGAAAATGCAAAAACAAAAAAGGAATTACAAAAAGTGTGTCAGCATGCAGATAAATATTTTGTACAAGTACTTTCTTTTTAAAGAGTTTAAGTTTAAATTCAAGAGAAGTTGGTTTTCGTTCTTAAGAAATTAAAGTTAGTTAACTTAACTGAATCTCTGAATTAACTTTATTGAATTAGTATGATGGCAAATTTGTTTTTACTTAATCTGCGCTATATTTTCCATATTGAAAAGGTTTACAAAAATATTTATAATAGTTTTCAAATCTAGCTAATTTGATTTTACCGGAAGAGTTTCATTTCCTGCTGCGATTAGAGTAATAAGTCTGCCAGGTCAGCTTGTTAATTTATTGTTTTTTAAACAAAATTTTGTATTAACAGTTGGATTATCTGAACCAAAAATGTTTAGGCAAAGACATATTGAATTTATTTATACATAATCAGGAAAAATACACAGATTAACTTTCTTCTAGTTGTGGTAAGGAAAAGTTTGATTTGTTTTTATAGAACAGCTTTGCATTATTTAGTTATTTACTATGCTTAAAGTATTAAAATTTCATATTTCTGATTTTTTTTCTGAGGACAATTTTCTAGTAAAATGTTTTATAGGTAATTATGTGGTGTACAACTTTCAACTTTAAACTTCTTTTCTAGTAATTCTTATTTACAAATACAATTTAAAACGACGAATTAAGTCTAAACACAGTATGTGTATATACATATAAGACAAACTGTCTGTCTTTAGCTGCAAATTTTTATTACTTGAGAAGTCATTTGTTAAGGGAAACTTTGGTAAAATGAAACTTAGTTTATCTACCTTTACATAGCTGTATCTTAATTCTATAAATTTATATTTTTGTTTTTTTGTAACAAAAAACCCTTAAATGGAATCACTTATCGGTTATCATTTTTCAATGAAATCTTTTAAAGGCAATAAATTTATTTTATTTTTATAATTGATTGTTTCCCATTTGCACCTAGACGAAACTTTCAGCTCCTTTTGATAAATTATATAAATATGATAACTCCTAATGAGAGACTCTAAATTATGATTCTGGTCTCAGCTGTTGCCCCTTTTTGCCTGTTTCCTCACATCCTTCCGCATGTGATCAGTCAAAAGTTTTTCCACGTCCCTTTTTTGCCTCAGTATGTGTAGTTTGATGCTCACGCACGAGCTGCTAACGAAGTTTTTTCACCCTAACTCCGGAGTTGTTTTTCATTTCATTTCTTTTTTTTTCATTCCCTATTTTTTTTTTGTTTTTGCAATTAATTATGAGGCACGTTGACATTTTTTTCCTGCCACACAACAAGAGGGGTGGGGGGAGAGAGAGAGAGAGTTTCCTCTACTTGTCGCCGTTTTATAATTTATTTTTAGTGCACAAAAGCGTGAGTTTCCCTATTTTGTCTTCGACATTTGGCGGCGTTTGAACTTGACGCAATTTATTTTGTGAAAAGATGCAACAGCCACGCCTAGTTGAGTGTGCGTGTGTGTGTGTCTCTCTCAGTCACATGTGGAGCTTGTTTGAGTGGTAAAAATAGCAAAAGGCAACAACTCTGGGGAATACCCAGTCATTGAGTAAAAATTTTTTGAACACAAAATTCTTGTCGAATGATTTTGTCTTATTGTCAAACCTTGAACTCAATTATTATTATTATTTGTCTGTCTGTCTGACTCTCCACTCTTGTATTTGTTTATTTGAAAATTTCAATTTTCGAAGTGTTCCCTGTTTATAAATAGATTTCTTTTCCAATTCCTTTGCGGGCTTCTTTTGTTTGTCTTTAGTGTTAATTAACACGAGTAGTTTACTTAATTATGCGTAAAACTCAAAATTTTTATACCCTGTACCCATAGGGTAAAAGGGTATATTAAAGTCGCCAAAATGTATGTAACAGGCAGAATTAAGCATTTCCGACCCTATAAAGTATATATATTCTTGATCAGCATCAACAGCCGAGTCGATTGAGACATGTCCGTCTGTCCGTCTGTCCGTCTGTCCGTCCGTCCGTCTGTCCGTCTGTCCGTCCGTCCGTCCGTATGAACACCTAGATCTCAGAGACTATAAAAGATAGAGCATCCAAATTTGGTGTGAACATGCGTCTAGTGTGTACACAGATCAAGTTTATTTCAAATTTTTGCCACGCCCACTTCCGCCCCCGCAAATCGCGAAAACGTATTACTAGAGCTGTATTAAAGATATCGTATTCTTACTTGGCACACCTAATTATATATCAAAACTGGACCAGCTGACCAAATTTAGTCAAAATCGGACAATAAAAATCGGAGATATACCTATATGACTTTTGCACTGAATTGCCAAGGCGACATTGGCTGCCAAGAGTGAGCGAGACAGTATGCGTTCGCTGTTGCTGCATGTTATAGAGAATTTTGCATGAAATTTATGGCGATTTCGAGGATATTCTATTTCATTTAATATAACTAGTTGGTACAGGGTATACTCAATGTCGGCAGGGACGACTTGCTTGCTTCATTTTGTTTATGTCTGGCAAGTGTCAAACATTTAAAGGGACGGGAGGGTTGAAAATTAGTTTTTAGATGCAAGAAAACGATGACAAAGGATAGTACACACATATACATAGGCCAAAGCCTTTACATACGTCATTAATACAATTGCTTGAATGATCACATCCATCAGCTGAGGTTTTAAAAGTCTGGAAATTTGTTTTATGTCTTTCCACCTCTCTTAGATCATATAACTATATGTTGTTATAGTCTATAAATAAACGTAAAATACAACCGTGTTGTTCCACATATAATTTACTAGGCACTCCCTTACCAATTAACTTACCTAAAAGCGTTATCTTCTGTTCTAATAACATTACTTTTATAAGTACCTAGGTATATATTTTCCAACCACTAGATGGCGCTTTATTTCCATGCTACATTTAACGCAATTAGTCTTCATCATCATCATCATCCATGCCCATTCAACAGCAGTGACAATGTCAGCACGAACAGTATTCAGTAATTTGTTGTTGTATTGACTTACAACAATTTTTTTTTCGCAAAAACAAACTAACAAGGCAAAACTCAACCTTCCATATGGAAGGCCACTTAGTCGACTTCGTTGTCAACGTTGTCAAGTCCTCCCGCTTCTTGTGCTCCTGTGGTTCAATGTCGTATGGCACTTGATGTTGCTCCTCGTTTGCTTGGCAAAATTGTTTGTAAAAATAGCGTGTGGCAAGTGCATAAAAAAAATAGAAACAACAACAACTAAGGAGAGACGCTAGAGAAGAAATGCTGGACATTTTGGTTTTGCGCCACGTTTCAATGTTGTGAAACATTCTGCATATATTTAGATATATATGGAATCGAATCGTCTGGGTTTTGTGTTCAGAGGCGTGCCTTTCACATTAAACTGATTGGAGGGGAAGAATGATGGAGACCAGACCAATTGTTTTCTTTCAATCATTTGTTATGGCAGTCAATTTGAATTGATGACAAACTTGGTTTTAACTCATTTCAAAACAAATTTGAAATCAACAAAAAAAAGGAGATTGAAAAATATCGTGGGAAGGTTGAAGATATGGAAATGTTTTGAACTTGGCATTTATTTATCCGATTTATAATATTGCCAATATGACATGACATCAATTATTGGCCAGTTATTGAAAAATTCTTAAAAAGCAGTTAGAATTATATCCTTTACTTCAAACTTAGTTGCACTTAATACTAAAATAAAGTTCACTTATGCTAGAATATTGTATCCCAACATTTACTTTAATATTTGTTAATATATTTGACACCTTTTGGCTTACGCTCCTTCACATTTTTCAGCCGTCATGACTTTACAGTATTTTCTTTTCCACTTACACCGTATGTAATGGTATGACTAATTTTTGTTGCCATGACTGTTTAGTAGCTGTTACTGTGACTTTGCATGTTTTGTGGATAGCTGCAAATTGTTGCATGGGCCACCAACTTACTTTTGTTTGTTTTGTATCCTTCTTTTTTCTTACCGGTTACATTGCTAATATTACACTGTCTTGACAGTTAAAAAAAGAAACGAGGGAAAGAAGTCAAGTTTACCGGAAGAAAGGGGAAAAAACTTTAAGAAATTATTTAAAGGAGTTTTGCTGAATTTGCTTACTTTATACCCTTAAAGTAGGGCTACTAGGTGTATTAGTGCCATTGAAATTTTTGAGTAGAAGAAAGCTTTTGTCGCCATCTAATATTTAGTTTAGATTTACTAGTTTTATCATAAGCCATAAAGATAAACTATTGGATATATTCTGAAAACTGAAAACTAGTTTTATGCGTTATAAGATAAACTATTGGATTTAGACTGAAATCTGAAAATCTGTTAAAGCGATTTGGAAATCTTGTGAAGATTCTACCTGGGTATCAATATACTTAAGGTCACTGACACGTACAGATATTCGCAACTAGACAACTAGGCAATATACTACTACTAGATCTATTCTCCTCTACTTTCCTCCACTAATAGGTATTACTAATAAGTATTATTAAGGGAAGTCCCTTTAATGTTTATCCATTTTATAATCATTTTCTCAATTAAAGATCTAAAGATTGCTTTCGAAATTTTGATATAAAATTTTAAAGTATTTTAAAACAGCCATCGAATCTACAAATGTACCTGATTGGATGCCTCAACTTAAAGACACAAAAGATATAAGAACAAACTCAACTTAGTTAAGCTGGCGTACTTAAAATACTTTCCGATAGGCGACGCTAGTGTGCCCATGTCATAATAATCAAGTATTCTATACAAAACGAAATGAAAAAAAAAATTTGTTGCCAAATTTAGTGATAAGTCGTAGGGTATTCAGTAGTCCCCGTTTAAGCCATTTGAAATTTTGGCTTGTCCATCTTAACCATCTTCTGTTCTATCAATTACTGTCAGAACATCTACCCCCAAAAGTATGCTTGGTTTTCCTTTAGCCCAAGTCAATAAATCTTTTTTTTTTTTACAATTTTTTTTTTGAAAATGTAAATTAATTTTTAGTCAACTTATTTGCATTGCTTTCCATTTCTCTCTTTTCCTTTCCTTCAAGCAAATGTACATGAAACTGAAAACTTTCCCGTAATGCCATGTCAGATTGTATTTCTCCCCCCGTTTATTGTTGTTGTTGTTGCAGTAGCAGCAGCAGCAGACGTTTTCCCTCAACCCCATATATTTCGTTTCTATTTACAACTAAATATGTTAATGCTTTTCTCGTCTTGACTTTTCCTTTTGTTATGTCGAAACTGTTTTTGGTAGACTCCCTCCCACCCTTTTTTGTGCATTTCAAAAATCTTGTTAATTGTTTATTTTGTAATTGAAATATTTTTGTGTTTTTCTACAGGTTTGAGTAATTGAATTCTCATGCCATTGCAACATGTTGCTGGCCGAAAGCACAAAATGTTGCTAGGCATTTTCCCAAAAATAGATTCTGTAGCATTCGCTCCCCCCCACCGCCCCAATCGCTGGAGGAGGCGACGTAGAATTGGGGGAAATTTGGAAGAAGATGTTTCTCTGTTTGCTCTCAATTCTCTTTAGTCTCTGTCCGATAAAGATCGCGCGCGTTTCGTTTACGGAAAAATTAAAAGAAAAGTGTGTGAGAAAAGCAGAAAAAGGCGAAAAGTGTGCCCTAACCCTCTCCCTCCGCGGCCAACTCTAAACCTTCTGGTGTTTGTGTTGCGTGTTGCGTTCTATTAAAAAGCGCATTGCCTTTTTAATGAATTAATTGCTGCGTTTTTTTCATGTTTCTTTTATCGGAGTTGTTTTTTTTCTCTCTTCTTTCTATTCTCAGAAAAGTAGTGCAACCATTTGAATGGTTTAATCAAGTGGAATTTATGTGCTTCGAAAATGCAGTTAATTAAGTGTAAATACCACACACAACAACAAAAAGAAAGAGAGAAGTGAAATGAAAAATTGTGAGAATCAAAATGATAAATGAAAAAGGCGAAAAATGGAAATATTTTCTAATCGATTGGCCGGAACTTGTGTCAACATATGAAAACACAATTTACAATTATAATTATTAAATGTGATTTATATGATGTTAAATGACATCGCGGGCCACAAATTAATCATTTTAAAGCACTCTTTTGAATTTCGTGTATTTAATTAAGTATAAATTCAATTGATTTTTAATTAAATGCCATAAAAAGTGTATAAATTGTAGTCTTTTACAAAATGTTTTGTAAAGTTTAAAGTGCAACAAAAGCATTTATAATATAAAACCATAAATTACCTGCTTTTCGCTTGCAATATTATTTCATTCTTTACTATAACTATATAATGGGAATGGACCAATATTTAAACTGAAAAGTAATTTCAAAGGATTTTTTGAATTCCTAGAAATAAGTAGTAAAAAAAAGACAATTAAAACTTCAACTTTATAATCAAATTCTTTCATTGAATTCCATATTAAAGAAGAAGTTTTTATTATTGTGCATTAAAAGTATTTTTATGGCTTTACAAGGTGAAGCATCAATTATTCCACAGATAAACTATTTAAAACTGATTCGCTTATGATAAAACCATTCAGAGCTGTTATTCCTAGAAAATTTTTCATTTGGTATGAGTGAGTTTGTATCAAAAATATACATACAACTAGTTTGCCAATGTATCTTTGCTTGAAATGTTGTTTCTATATCTTTTCGTTTCGAATGAAAGTTTTTGAGATATCTGTAAATGTAATTTGAAAAATTCGTTATTCAATCTTAATAACACTTTCAAATGTTAATATCTCTAGAGGAGTTTAAAGTCTTATGAAAATGAAACTAACTTAGATCTAATACTGACTGTTAATATATCAAAAGTAGCTCTTTTCTAGTTAAATCAGATTAAAGAATCGAACAACATTAGTCAAAGCCTTATATAGTTCATACTGATATACAGTATATTTAGATAAGTATACATAGGAGTGAGATAGATAGTTAGGAGAAAATTGACTTTATTTTTGAAAGTTTTAAATCTATTGAAATGAACAATAAATATTGTTTATATTATATCCGATTTCAAAACATGCAGTAAAAGGCAATTAAGATCAAATACGCTTGGATCTTGTAGAATTACTCAGAGATGAAGGGAACGTGATTTCTCATAAATATAATATAATGCTTTTGAAACTTGTTTTCATCTATTTCATATATAGATATTTGCTCTACGTATATATTTATCAAATGTTTACTATGTATGTCTAGAAATCAAAAGAATAAGCACCTATTTGTAGTCATTTGCCTTTGATTTTTAAAGTTTTGGTTTGTAATATATTATATAAATAACTTTTCCTGAATCAAAATTTTTCGATAAATATTATCATAATAAACCATTATGTGGAGAAATTTTAAAATAATTTTACTTCACCTATAAAAACCTGTAGAATTCGACTTATTAAAGCACGGCAGTTAGCTTTTTCTAAACAGTTTTCCTGTCAATAAATTTGGCTTTTCATTACCACACCACAAATCTTATAATAATGTTCATTATTTCTTATGATCTTACGCATTTTATAACTTCCTTGAACCAAATTTCCTTTAAGGTGCAAACCCTTTTAATATTTCATAGAAATGAAGCCATTAGGTGGCCACATTTTTTTCCCTGTTGTTCATGTGCCCATACTCCCCTTTATTTTTTTGTAAGGCTTTTATCGCATTGTGTGCTTCGATTTTTTTCTGTTCGTTTTTACTTTGTTGCTTTAAATTTGAACGTAAAAACAAGCTGTTAAAAAGGGCCGCCAAGTTTTTTCTCCCCGCTTTGCCAAAGGCGAAAACTTTGATTGTTTCCTTTTTTACCCCATCATCATCATCATCATCGTCATCGTTGTAATCATCTTCTGCTTATGTTGGCGCTGCTGTTGCTGCTATTTCACCTTTAGCTTGTTTGGCTTTCATTTGCAAGATGGTGGCGTATGCGTAATATTTGTTAGCCTTATAAAAGGGGTTGGCGTCAATTGCAGGTGACTCATGGGCAAAGTCAAGCACGAGCACGCAAAATGACGTTAACAGCTGTTAACGGCTTTTGCCATTTCGTGTGGCATAATAATAAGCAACAGCTCACCACCACCAACAACAACAAGAACAACGAACCAAAGGAAAAAGAAATACAAAATGAGTAAAGAAACTTTAGCCGCCTTTTAGGGGTAATTAAATTAACGCGAGCTGCCCGTTAAAAAAAAAGAAGGCAAAAAAAGTTTTCTTTATTTCTGCCGCATAATTAATTGAAAACATAATTAAAAATATTTCATTTTCTTTTGTTTATGGGTCAGAGAGGAGTGAGAAAACTGCTTAAAGCAATTGAACATTTTTTAGGCCAAGCTATTTTTGTCTTGCCCTCTCCCCCTCCCCCTTATCGATTGGGGTTCAATAGGCCTTAAAAAAAGGTTTACCATTTAGTAATTGTTCCATAAAATGTCAATATACTTTACACACACTCGCACACACACACACACACATACAAAACGTTAGCATCTGTGCTCAATTGTCCGTGAGTCCATCGACTTTATGCCTGTTGTGTGTGTGTATGTGTGTGCTGTGGTTACTCTGCGGTCAGTTCCAGTGGTTGCCCTCGCTCTCCATTTTGGTCTATATATATATATATAGGTATGTGTATATATACATGTTATGCTGGTCAACCAATTGTGCAATAGCCTTTTTTCATGGTCTTTACAAATTTTATGCAAAATTAGGGAAAAACAAGTGAGGCAATGGGCAATTAGTTTAATGTTGTTTTACCAGGAAAGGAAAAAAGAAGCTTTAAAGTTAAATATTTGTTGTATGCGATATATACATAAATATTTATATATTTTTTAATATAATATAAAAACAATTTCGATATTACTGCTATGATTTGTAAACCGAAAGGGAATTGAATGGGTTAACTCATATGGATAAAGTTGTGTAAACATGATCGAAAAAGTTGAATTCAGAAATATAATGTAACATATTCCAAAATGTTTGCATTCAAATAAGGACATAAACAATCAAAGAGATATCCCTTTTTAATTAAGGGATTATATGTCCTTTTCTTCAATAAACAATCAACACAACAATAAAAACAAAAAAGAAACAAAAAATTATAGCATTAAAAGACTTTTTTAAAACATAATTAAAAATCTTAGTATTTCAAATTCCATGTAAAGGAAATAAACTCAAAAACTGCTTCAACTTTATTTATCATCCCATTTAGACGACAATTTAAAATGTTATTCAAGTATTCGTATAATTTTTAAACGCTTTAATTTTGTGATAAACAAAAGCGACATAAATTATTTTCTTTGAAAGCCAAAATGTAGTTTTATTTTGGTTTGACTTTTACGCAATTTTTCTCCACCACTAATTTGACCACTTTGCCTCAGCTGAGGCCAGGACATTTAAACAATTCACCAAGGACTATCCAATTGCCATAAAAGTTCCCGAAGCACTTATACATGCTCACACACCCCCGCACACACACACACACACACACACACACACAGACATCGGCAACCTGACTGACAGGAAGGCAAAAGTTGGGTCAATTTTTTTGTTTTTCTTTTTTTATATTTTTTGGGTATTTTTTGTGTGCTTTCAAAAAACTTTTTATTTTTATCTACACTTGAAGAGGGTATGATGAATTTATAAAGATATTTTTTTCTTTTTAAATAAATATTGTAAAGTCAAAAGATGATATATATTCCTAATCTACATCAAAAAAGGTTCCATATGCCTATCCTTTTATTTATTTCAAACTTCTAGTTCATAATAGTCGATCGTAAGTTTGATTTAAAGAAAGAGAAGCAAATGAATCTTATACCAAATATAATTTGACGATTTTGCATATAGAAAACTCCATTCTCAGGTAAAGAAAGAGCATTTAAACTTCGTTTGGATTAAATTACCTTAAGGAATCTTTTTATGTTTTTTGTTTTGGCATCTTTTTAGCTGATGAGCTGGGAGCTCCACTTGCAAGTGGGTCATATACATTTTTGATGAGTTGTCATTATTAAATGCGACAAACTGCCCCCGTTTTCCCATTCTTACATCTTTTCCCCTCTTATCTTTCTGGTCATCCCTCATCACACTGTCATGGCAATCGAAGGAAAAAGATAAAAAAAAACTTTTCATTCTTAAAGTATTTTCCGACAACATTTTCGCCTAGTTGCTAGTACCACAAAAAGCCAAATATATATTTATATATTTTATTTATGTGACAGTTTAGCTCAATGTTGTTGTTGTTGTTATTGTTGTCTCGGCATTTTTTCCGTTTTTCCCCAACTTTTTGTTATTTATTATTTATTTATTTGTTTTGCCTGCTGCTGCGGGGCATGAAGGAAGAGGGACTACTGTAGTGGTTGGGGGCATTTAGGGGGATCTAGTTTTTGTTGTCTTTTGCTTTCATTGTTATCAATTAAATGGAATTGGAGAAGAACAGACACAAAAGAGAAAAAGTAAAACAAAGCTTTGCGTAGGCTTTCAAATTGTCTATAACATTTTCTATTTTCTATATTTTATCCACTTGACACACCTACACAATTTGAGGGACGGCAAAAAGGGGTGAATTGTGTGCCTTGTGTCTGCTCGCATGTGGACAAGGTTCTAGTTTATTGGCCATTAAGCATAGAGATAAAATTGCGGTGGGAAAATATGTCAAAGATTACAACAAGGCAGAGAAGACAACTACAAAAATGAATTTTCAACAATTTTTGCTTTTAGTATAAATGAAAAACAGAAATCTGACGAACTTGTGATAATGTAAATTTGTGTGGTTAAGGTAAAATTGCAAATGTTTCCAAAATTATGCCTTTTAACAGGAGTTAAAGATTTGGAAAAACAACTTTTAGATTTTCAAACTGAAATTTCCAAGGTACGAAGATTATGTCTTCTAAATGGAAGATTTCCCATGGGACGCAGGATGTTTAAAATTGAAATTTGCCCAAAAATTCCAACAAAGTTGACACTTCATTGTTGTTACTGTACTGGACTCAAGTTAAAATTAAAATAAATACTGTACTGGAGATAGAATTTATAATGCAGTTAGCTAATAACTTAATTTTCAAATGATTAGAACAGATTCGAAAACTGTGTTAATGTAAAACTCTAATAATATAATTTTTAGATGGTTTTAAAACAATTTCTAGAGATGAAATCTTAGCTAGAGTTCAGTTTACTTCACAGATACAGTGACAGAAAAACTGGTGGGAAAACTAAATATAAAATCAAATAACACTTAAAGTTATAATAGAGTCAGATATAAGAGTAGATAGGCATAAGCGATTGAAGTCGAAGGGATAGCTGCAACTTAGAGTTATTGTCATATTCAATAAAGTAAAAGAAAAACTAAATTTGATAACATATTCCAGCTCAGGTTATAGCAAGGTCTTATGGCCTGTACACTTTCTGTATAAGTTTTCTATAAATAGCTATCATAAAAATCCTCCTTGTTTCATTTTATTAAATGATACATAAATAAAAAAAGACATTTTATGTTCTTCTTTAGCAAACGAATACCAAAAACTAAGTTGTTTAAGCCATTACCAAATTGCTGACAATTTATTTAAAGATTATTTTATGACGATTCTTTCTTTCTCTTTTCTTATCTTACTTACCTCGCTGGAAATTATGTCACATTTTTATAGGCATAAAAACATCAATCGATTTCGTATACAGTCGACTAAAGCTGTCATCAATTTTCTCTTATTCATCTTTTGGGTCTTGTTCTCTATGTCATTCGTTTGACAACTGAAACTTCAGTTGATTGGGCACATCAACACGTTGCCAATCAGCAGGCACCCATCCACACACATACTAAGCCACTAAAACCCCTCCCCCTTAAAGCCACTCTAATGAAATCAAAGTGTAAGGCAAAAAAAAAAAAAAGGTGCCTGTAGATTGTTTTGACATTTACTTTCAAATGTCAATCGTTGTCCTTTGAAGGCCTTCTTGTGTCATTGACTTTGGCAAATTGAATTGAGTAACTACGAGCGGAAGATGTGTGCAAGTTTTTTTTTGGTCAAATGCGATAAAAGTCGATAATACAATCAAATTTAATGAGGTTAGAGTGAGGATGAGCTTTAGCAAATATTTCGAGGGTGACTCTCTCCAAAAACGAGGGGTCCATTATCAAAAGAGATTTTCGCTTTTCCTTCCATGTGAACGTGGAGTGAGAACGAAGAAGACCCAACAGGTTGTCATGGATTTTGATTGGGGATTATTGATTGAAATTGGGTAAGATTTTAAATATAAGGAAAAGAAAAAAAATGTTATGCAATATACAAAATATGCCCGTTTTAAATGGTCCACTCACCCATTTCAAAAACATTTCCACTTATCACATATTAAGCACCTTTTTCTCTTGCTATCTTCACTCTCTGCCACTCCACTCAACACTTTTTTTAAGCCCCTTCATAAATATAAAATTACAGGATTCCTTTTTTTTTGCCCTCTTTTTCTCTGTAGCTTTGGGTTTTCTTTCTCATTCTTTTTTTTTTTTTTTTGCCAACACCATTAAAATGTCAATTATGATAAAGTTTTATTGAAATACCGCCAACACATTAGGGCTTATCAGTAGAGCACTGTAAGAGCCAGAAAGACCAGGAAGAAAGACGACGACGACCGACCCCAAAAAGTATGCAATAATAATAATAAAACATTAAGAGCCGTTAGTCGGCCCGGCCTGCCTGAGCTTTCACCCTTTTCAACGGCAGACATTTTGTGTGCCGCCGCTTGGAAAGGTGTGGAAAATCACACGCCCACTTGGGCAAACTAATTGAAAATGGAAAGTGCTACAACAGCAACAGCAACAACAACAACAGGTTGTGAAAAACCAATGACCCTGTTTCGGAAATGGCTTACACCCAACCACGTTGGGGTAGAGGGAAGGGGAAGAGCCTTCTTTGCATAATTGTACCCAATTGTAACCAGCCCCTCAAACAAACTGTCAGCAACAATTCAAAGATTTTTGTTTGTTTAGCTTGATAAATTTTTAGTTTCCAAAAAAAAAAAAGGGTTGCTAGATGACAAATCGTACTAGAAATCAATTTCGACTAGTACAGAACTTTCCATTTCTGTTTTGGTATGAAAAAGGTCAAATACGAAAACCATTTACCAAATGAAAAAGACTTGAAATAAAACGCTAGACACGCCCACACAAAGAACGCCCCACATTTAGGTCTTTCTTATCTGTTTTCATATGGTGTCAGTAGAAGAAGGTGGGGGGAGGGGAATGAAAGTTGAACTTTGAGCCCGAAGCACTTTTTCCTTGTGAAATGTCAGTGAAATGTCAAAATAAAAGTAATGCTGATAAAAATTTTATAGCCTGTCAGAAATGGCAACGAAAAATTCTGCCCAAGGGGGTTGCTAACGCTTCAATTTTTGTTTTTACTTCATATATACATACATACATATATATATATATATGTATATGTATATCTGTTCTTTATCAGAATGTCGCGACTTTTGGGTACTTTAGTTTATTGGAATTTGCATGGCATCGTCTGTGGCAGTGTCAGTGGCAGTAGCAACATCGACAGGTGGCAATGTGAGGTGAAATTTATGTTAAATCGAACATCAGTAAATATTATCTACTGGCAGTTAAAGAAGTCAGATGATGTGTCTCTGGCTGTCTCTGTCTCTCTCTCTCTCTGTGTATGTGTGTGTGGCTTATCACTTTCCTTTTGTAAAGTCTTTAAGCTGCTTTAAGGATTGCAAATAAGTTAACAGCGAAAGAAAGTAGAGTTCAAGCAATTTGAGAGGGATTATCCTTAATTGATATTTTAAAATATCTTAATTTATATATATTTTTAATGAAAGCCCATTAAACTGATTATAAAAGTCTTCAATACAGAATATATATTGAAAAATACAGTTTAAGCAGGTGCAAGAGAGGTGGAAACGTTTCAAGTGAAATTTTGTTGTGATTTCTTTTATTCACACAATACAATAAATGTTCATAGATCATTATCTACTAAATCTCGTTCAAATTTCAGGAACTATTATTAGCATTTTTGCAACCTTTAATTGAAATAGAATATTTTTTAAAGTAAATTTTATATTTATGTATATGTAGGTCCAAAATAAACTATTACTGAAATAGATATTTCACATGAGATGCAGAATTGTATTTCAATTCATTTAAACACTTTTTAATGTATCCATTTATAAGTAATCCGATATCTTTAATCTGAATAAAAATACAGGAATGGTTTATAGGCACCATGAAACCGAAATTAGTTGTTTTATGTCCTCATTTTAAAATATCTTCCCATGACATAGTTAACCGATTTAAACAGTGAACTTTTGGTTTCTATAAATATCAAAACAAATTGCTAATAAATTAAAAATAATTCAAGCCCTTTCATTTGTCTAAAATGTTTAACTTGCTTTTAATACGTCATTCTACAGTAACATTTGCTTTCAAATATAATTACAATACTGAATATTAAAGTAAATAAGTGTTGTACTGACATTTTTGAAACTCTTTTAATGACTGAGTTTAGGACAACAGAGATAGCAAATTCAGAAGTTGCGGTTCATTGAACATAAATAAGAGAGCAAAGCCATATTCCTTTTTGCATAAATTGAAAAGAATTGTTACAAAATAATTAATTGAATTACATTCAAGTTTAAGCCATAATAAAGTGAATTAAACCTGAGCAAATAAGAAAAAAAATTCTATTATTTCATTTCCATTATTTTCTTTTTATATCCAAATATTTCAAGTTGAAAATTCTGAAACAAGTGTATATAAAAGCTTAAAGTGTAAAACAAATTCTTAAACCATCGGCAATCATAAACAAAAACCACAATGTGTAAAGAAAACTAAAAAGTTCAACAAAATTAATCGCCAAACTAAACAACAGCAGCCACTTGAACAATGTTGGCTCGTTGTGTGAGTTATCAAGGATCCTGCAATAATATCAACGGCATTCTGACACGGGATTATGCAAAGGTTTGTATGATAAAGAGAAAACTAGGAAACTATTGAGAGCTATAAATTAATTAGAGAGTAAACTAGCTAAAATTTCACTTACCTTAAATGTGAAAGTTGCATTTGTGTTTATGTGAGTGCGTGTGTGTGTTTCTCTTCTTGGCTACATTTGACTTAACAAAGTATCTCAATATGCGTTGCCATACTAACATGCCATGGTCCTGTCATGGCAAGACTCTTTCGTTTCTGTTGTTGTGTTTTTGGTTACAAACCAACAGAAAATGGGGTAAGAGCAAGTTTTGAATTGAAGTTCATAGCAGGGCAGATTCTGTGCATTGTGGGTTCAACATATTTGTGGCAACTACGTAAGCCCGACTTTTCCTACTGACAATGACATTTTCCACTCGCCTTTCCCTTTTTCCCATAGCCAACAAGTTTTTCAGTTTATTGTCTCCAAAGCCAATGCCAAATCCTGAGCCTAACTAGAGAATACAAAACAAAACGAAACGAAACGAAAAAAAAAAAAAAATAGAATGAAAGAAAGAAAAATAAAAAATTGCATAAGCCAGCTCAAAGTCCTAGGCCAAGACCAAGTCCAAGTCCATTGTTTGTGTGCGTCTGTTGGTTGTGGCTCCCCTTTGAGCTCGTAACTCGGTTGTGGCTACAAATGGAAAATGGCTAAACAGAAGGCAGACAGACAGACAAACAGTAAGAGAAATAGACAGACAGACATACAGATAGAGAGAAAGATAGACAAACAGATAGCAAAAGTACAATATGCAAGGCTATTTTTATTACCCAGCAAGGCGTATATAAAATGTGTCGCTTGCATTGGAGGACATTAGATTAGCTTCTGGAATGGGCAAAAGAATATAATAAAAGTACAAAAACTATGTAAGGATGTGACTAACGATATATTAGGGCTGGTAAGTGGGAAAGCATAACATGTCTACGAAAACCTAATAATGCAGAAAAGAAAACTAAATAACAGCAGATTGAAGCATATAATATACCCTGGAACAATATTTAGTTAGAAGGTATGACAAATTCAGTTCAAAAAAGAATAATGTTAGTTTTTCATCAAAAAACTATACTTAAACTCTATATAAAATCCTTAAAAAGAGATTAGTAGATTTTTGTATCAGAAAATGGCAGAACGAAGGATCGGATATTGTGAGTTACGAAAAATCAGTAAAAAAACCTAATAATCCTAAAAGATTCAAAATGGTTCACATTGGAGCTATAGGTAAGACTTGAGGATGAGGCTTATTAAATAGATTGTTTACAGGATATTCAAACACAATTGGACTGTGCTCTAATGTTGCTCCACGATTCTAATTCAATACAAGCCAAGGCAAGGTAAAATTCTCTCTCTTGATAGTAAAGGGTCAAATTTTTAGCTCTTACACAGAAAAAGGATAAACTGTTAACTGACAAACATTACTCAAAGATGTTGGACAGTTGTCTTGGAGTTGGAGATTCTAACTTGGTTTCGTAACCAAATGTTTGACTAATTTACTTTTCCCAAGCAAAATGCAAAAGTCTTGCCATAATAATTATATAATAAAAATTGCACCACACATGCACACCCTCGCACACCTACATACACTCACGTATAGACAGACTAAAATGATATTAAATGAAATCCTTTTGGCAATTTGTCGCACAGATTTTCTTAACGACTCCCAAGGACTCTTAAGACCATCTCTTTCTTGAGGGCCAACCAAATGGCTTTCGACTTTAATTTGTTGCCAAACGCAAAAATGTTTGCCTTGTGTTTGTGCATATATGTTTGCTCGTTTTGTCTGCTGTTGGATGGAAATTTCAGAGTTTTCTCCTCACTGCTAATGATTTCCTGATATCCTTGTCATGGGGGTAAGAAGCGAGTTGCTATTTTATCAAGAGACAGCTGTGGGCAAGTGTTTGAAATCTTAATTACTAACTTGTATTCTACATGTAATGGCCATTTAGTTGCCCATTATTCACATTTAAAATGTATGTTTGCCCAACATTTTATTCTATTTTCGTTTCTTTTTTTCAGATTTACACAGACTGGGCCAACTATTATTTGGAACGGGCCAAATCGAAAAGAAAGGTTACTGATCTGTCGGCCGATTGTCGAGATGGTTTACTTTTGGCTGAAGTCATTGAGGCGGTGACAAGTTTCAAAGTTCCGGATCTGGTCAAGAAACCAAAAACTCAACAGCAAATGGTAAGTGAAATATAATGAAATGAATTAGTACATTTAAGACAAATGACTAGGCAAGTTCTAAGCATTCTTTTCCGTTTCCTGAAGGTGACCAACTATTTTTGGGTTGAAACCAAAAGAAATTACCAAAAATTAAATTTGGTTATATTTTTTGGGAAAAAATTTTGAATATTAAAGACAAACAAAATGCCCCCTTTAGGGTTCCATTCCAGAATATTTTAAAATATGCTAATTCGATACTGAAAACGTTTGATATATAATTCAATTCAAATTTGATTCAATTTATCTTGCCTAGCTTCATCCTAGATTATTTCATTTTCTATCTACGTCCATGCTGACACTCCTTGCTGGATTTTGGCATGACATGTTGTAAAAAAAAAAACGAGCTAAACGCTTGAAATTTAAGCCATATCCCTTCATGAGTCACTCCTTTTTTTCATTTGTGTGTATGTGTATGAGTGAAAATGCGTTAATTGTTTTTTACATGACAACAACCCGCCAACTGCTCTTTACCTAGTCCATATGCAAATAAGGATCTAACGTGAAAATATTTGCAGTCCTTGCCCAGGAGTTTTTTTTTTTTTTGTGTTGTGTTGTTGATTCGCTTTTCTTTTGGTTTTCATGCTTTTCGTCATTACGTGTGGTTTTAGTGTTCCATGCATTTGAAAAGTACGTCATCATGGTGACTAACTGACTACCGTCTGCCATGTCAAACTTTTAGTCCGCGTTTTCATTTTCCTTTTTTCGTTTTTTGGTTTGCTTGCATGATGAAAATTCAGTTAGAGAGCCTCCATGGCAAATGATTTCCGCCGCAGTAAGCATTTGTCACCTGGTCTGGTCCGCTCTGATTGAATTTGAATGAGCCACGATGGATGCAGACGATGATGGATTTGGATTGTGCTGCACTCGATTGCATTTATGAAATTAAAATTAAAAACTTTTTTGCCAACTCGTTTTTAAATTACAAAGACGTTTTATTCTTCGATTTTTATATATTTTTCCGTCTGCAATTTGAGTTTCTTTCTTCTATGCACTCGTGTCTGCTACGTGAGAGAATTTCCCAAAAAGGAAAACCGTGCACCGCAGATAAGTAGACTATAGTATTCTATATACTCTTGAGCCTAGTTAGTCTTGCGGTAGGAAAGAAGCCTTGGCATATATACATATATGCGGCAAGTTCATTGCCGATATATATACTGTAAACACATACTCCATGAAATAAAAATTTATTTTCAACTTGGTTTTTTCTTTGTCCCTCTCTCAGTTTTTTTATTTTTATATTTTGTGTTGCCTTCATTTTGGTTGACGTTTTGCATATTAAATAGAAAAAAGTCTTTGCTGACTTTTTGAAAAAATGATAAGCTCAGCTAAACGTGCTCTCTTTTTGTGGCACGTGATGCACCAAAAAGAAGAACTAAAAAAAAGGAACAAAATAAATTTATATATATAAAACAGAAGAAATGGAACTCAAGGAAAAATGCTGACAAATTGGCAAACGAATTCAAACGGGGGGGCGTGGCACGCGACGCGTTGACGTATGTGACATGGGCAACAAATTGGGTTTCAAACTTTTCAAACCAGCGGACATTCAGGCAAAAGAAAGCAGTGTGGGGCGGTGTGGGTAGAGGGTAAGGTGGGAAGTGGTTTCCCCAATATATTATTGCATCAATGCCAATGCAACTCAGTTTGACAATTTTTCATCAAAAATAAACTTAAATTAGTTGATAGCATGCGACATTTCGTTTCACATTCCAAATGAATGTTTCTTCCACTGGAATTAATGAATATAAATATTCACAAAATAACTGAAAGTGTTAAAAAAAATAAAAAAATTTCTTAAAATGCATAACATATTCAATTTGTGGTAGACAGGGATAATGAATTTCCTATATTGAATTTGTCTAGGAAGAGAAATTAGTCAAATTGCGAACTCAATAGGTGAAAAATGATTTATTTTTAATGGAATCGTATAAAATTATTGAAAATTTTTTAAAAAAATATATATAAAAACAGTTGTCATATTTTTTTTATACCCTGTACCCATAGGGTAAAAGGGTATATTAAAGTCGCTAAAATGTATGTAACAGGCAGAAGGAAGCGTTTCCGACCCCATAAAGTATATATATTCTTGATCAGCATCAACAGCCGAGTCGATTGAGACATGTCCGTCTGTCCGTCTGTCCGTCCGTCTGTCCGTCTGTCCGTATGAGCCACGCGATCTCAGAGACTATAAGAGCTAGAGCTACCAAATTTGGTGTGAGCATCCGTCTAATGTCAAAGCAGGTCAAGTTTGTTTCAAATTTTAGCCACGCCCACTTCCGCCCCCGCAATTTAAAAAAAACGATAACTAGGGCTGCTTTCAAGATATCGAATTCTTACTTGGTAAACCTAATTATATATCCAAACTGGACCAACTGACCAAATTTTGTTGAAATCGGACAATAAACATCGAAGATATGCCTATATCCGTTTTGTACTAAAATGCCAAGGCGGCATTGGCAGATAAGAAAGAGCGAGATAGCATGTGCTCGCTGCTGCTGCATGTAAAAGGGAACTTTGTTTTGAATTGATTGCGATTTTGAGGTTGTTCGATCATTTGTCTAGTGACTACGCAGCTCAAGAGAGTTTAAAATTTTTGCCACGCCCACTTCCGCCCCCGCAATTCAGAAAAAACGAATTATTAGAACAGTTTTTGAGGAATCACATTCTTATTTGGCACACCTAATATTATGGCCAAAGGGCATAATCTGACTAAATTTAGTCGAAATCGGACAATAAATATTGGAGATATACGTTGATGCGTTTTGTACTGAAGCGCTTAGGGCGACATTGGCTGGCAAGAGTGAGCGAGATAGCATGCGTGCTCTGTTGCGGCATGTTAAAGAAAATTATTTATGAAATTAATTGCTATTTCGAGGATGTTTGACTTCATTTAATATAATAACTAGTTGGTACAGGGTATACACAATGTCGGCAGGTACGACTTGCTTGCTTCATTTTTTTATTTAAAAATAAAATCGAATAACATTTTTCATAGAAAAAAATAAAGATTTTCACGAATTATTGTATTAAAATATTTCAATTTGTAAGAAATATAATAAGAAAATATTTCTCTGCATAGACTGAATACTTTGCTCTGAAACCGTTTTCAGTTTTTATTACAAATAATCTGCGTCCTCTTTTTAAAATATTTTAAAACAGAATTTTAGTTTACATTAAACATTTTGAAAGAATCAGAAATTATTTATCCCTTTTAAATATATTAAGCCGCACTGTTTTTAATTGTAGTTTGGTTATCAGTGAAAGTCTGAGTCAGAAAAGCATTTAATCTGCAGTATTTGAATTAAAGTGAAAATAAATTTACATTTCTTTAAATGGCATCTACCATTTACTTTTGTTAAAGTTCATGTGAAGCTCTTTAATTTGGTCCAATGACTATGACTTTAGCTTTGACTTTACTTTACTTTACTTTTTCCCCCATGCGTTGCCAAAGTGGCGATGGCAAAGTTGACTTTGAACACTTTTACGTTTCGCTGATTTTTCAAGAGTTGCCTTTTTTTTTTTCTTGCCTGGTGCTGCTGGTCCCCAAGTCCTGTGTGGGATCTGCCCACATTTGACTACTACACTTTGTGGCTCTATTTCTTTTTTCTCTCTTTCTCTCCTTCTCTAAAACACACTTGCATCTCTCTACGTAGTAGTCGTCACTCATTAGAAAAACGTTGCCAGCCCAAAACCAAAGTCGCAAAAAAAAATATATATGTATATGCACTACGTGTTGCAGGAGAAAAAGCGCAGCAGAAGCTAAAAGAAGAGGAGTGGAAAAAAAAGGAAACTTTGCACTTGGAAAAGTAGCGAAAGAAAGAGAGAGAAAAAAACTAGAGAAACGAAAAAAGGGAAGAAAAGTTTATTACAAACTTTTGGTCTGGCAACACGTTCTGAAGAAAAGAAAACCCAAAAACTAAAGTTTAATATTTGATTTAAAAGTTGATAAAATTTACTTAAGTCCACACTCCCAACCAACTCGACTCTCAATGCGTGTTATTTGCTTTTTATTGAATTTGTTAAACAAAAAAAAAACAAAAATCTGAAATGTGTCTTGGCCGGGTTGTTGTCCCGGCTAAGGCTAGTGATTTTTCATTTCGTCATGCAAATATGAAAAACAAACGGAAATGCAAAGCAAAAACCCCAAAATAAAAAAAAAAAATAAAAAAAATCATAAAACAACAGAAGAAAAATATCGCTACTCTGCACGGAAAATGGGAAAATATTCCAAATGCCTTTGTTTGTTTTCTCTGAAATGAAAAACTCTCCCCTACAGCAGGCAAAGTGAGAAACAATGGCAGCATAAAGGAGTGGCGGCGGCAACAGGCAAAGAGTATGCGGGAATTGGCGGCTTTGTTATAAGACCTGGTTATATGAGTGGGAATATTAATTTCAAGATGAAACTGGAGCTATGTGCAAACACATTTTTTTTTTGGGTGCAAAACATTGCGGTTGTGAAACTGGAGACATATTTATTTTGTTGGTGGTCTTAATTTCATTTCCTATTTGGCCAGAATAGCGGAAAATATATTCATAATATTGTTACTGAAACGTGATTGTTTTTATTTAATCAAATATATTAAATATTGTTTAAAGAGCAATTTAGTTGATTCTTTTTTAAACTTTTACTGGTGAAAAAGTAGTACTAAAAAAAATATATTATATTCTTTTCATTTCAAATTGAATGGTAAATCAAAAAGTGCATCTGCGGTATGTAACCTTATTAATAGGGGTGAAGCATTTACCTTTTAGTTTTCGTATTAGCTTTATTCATATAAGGTTGAATTTCATATAAAATTTTCTAAAGGTTACCTCACAAGTGTTACATAAATGCTCATTTCGGTTACTCACCTTATTTTAGTAAAGACAAAAGCAAAAAAATTTCTTTGTTCTACTACTTTCCAAGGTAAGAAATTATTTACACCCAAGAGGTTGGGTCTCCATTCAGTTTCTTAAGATTGTTCATGACTTCAACTAGTAAAACCATTTCACTGATTGCCTTCCTGCCGTAACTAGACACGAAACTGAATTAAACTTCTTTGAACTAAATGAAAGAATATCTGGCTAATCGCTCTATGAGCATATATCATTTAAAGTTTCTATCGAAATTCGATCACCTCGAATGTTTGTTGCCATTTCAAGTTTCATACTATTATTTCTTCTAATAACTTATTAATTCTATAACTTGGTGGAAAACCTAAATCAACTACCAACATATTCCAATAACTAGAAACTGATACTTCAATCTATGCCATATATTTCCTTGGTAAGGAAATCTCCAGTACCTGAATGCATTCACAAGATTCTAATTGAAATTCAATTTTCACTTGGCCAATTTTAAAGTACTTCTCCCCATCTTGGCTCTCACACATAAGAAGGGTAGAAAGACTTACATATGACAAAGGGAAATAAGTAAAAAATTAAATTTTAGAAGAGGAGGATTGGACTAATTTGATTTCAACTGCCAGCAAATAGAAACAAAACGAAGTATGTGAAAAAGGAGGAAAAGCCAAAAGGTGAAATGGGGGGAAAATGGCAAACTCTCGTCCATGGACATGAAGATTTTTCCAATCAAATATGTAAATAACGTAAAATCTTAAAAGGGAAATTAAATCAAAATAACTAAGCACACATACCCTTACATACACACATCATACACACACACATATATGTACATGCAGATGTGTCTATGGTTATAATTGCCCAGTTCCCTTACTTCTCACGTCCTTTTCTTGGCTTCTGCCTTGTCTTGTCTTTACTTGACTTGTCTGTCTTTTACAGGCCAATTGGCCTTTTGTAGCCAATTTTCCTTTTGTTTGTTGAGTTTTGTACAAGTCGTTTTTTGTTGTGTGTGTGTGAGTTTGTTTGTGTGTGTATTTGTGTATATGTATATCTTTAAGCCGTTTTGCAAGTTATTAGTCTTGGCATCACAAACATAAACATACAAGGCAATTATTATGTAATTAAAGTAAAACAATGGTACGATTAAGTCCGCTTCAGTGATTTGTTTGTACGCTCTATATGCCTCAAGTATTTTTGTTATTGTTGTAAATATTTTTCAGCTTTTGTTTTTGCATTTGCTAAATTGATAAACGATGCATTGAAGCAGCTTAAATAATTTCAAAGGCTTTTCAAACTTGGGCTAACAATTGTGCAGGATATCCCTTAAGACTGAAAGGGGCTTTTAAAGCAAATCATATTTTGAAATAAAAAAAAAATTGAAAGTTGGCAACATTTTTCTTGTTATTTATTAAAGTAAAATACTTTATATTATTATTACATTATAAAAAGAAGAAGATCTTTTAAGAATCTGCTGGTATAATTGGTCTTGTTCAAGTGCAAGTAGATTTGCTAAGAAAGGAAACTCTTAAAAAGATTGAGCAATCCTTTATCATTTTTTTAAGAATTGACTCAGGCAATTCTTACTTTAATTTTTAATTAGAACTTTCACTCATGTCCTTTAGTATAAACCTATGCAATTTGTACTTTAATTTTTGATTTTGTTAAGTAGTTTGCACTATCCTTTAAATATTATATTAACTTTCATAACGATCAGTGCACTAGTAAACAAACATCTTGCATTTTGCAAGAAAACTATTAGAATTACTGTTAGCTTTTTAAAAACTTCATGAGTTCTGGTTTTTCAAAGGGTTTTCAGTTCTTATTTGTAAAAACGACTCTTTAAGGTATTCTCTTTTTATTCAGATAAGAGACTTGTTTTTTAATTCAAAAGAGAGCACGAAACTGTTCTTCACTTTCGAAACCCTCCTTCAAATTTATTTCGCTTCTGGTTTAGGAGGAAATTTTAAGGTTGCCGAATGCCTACAAATTTCCAACTAGAGATTCCAATGAAATTAGCCGTTAGCTACCTTAAGGAGCTGACTGGAAAAGATCTCAAGCTGGACTTCGGTTAATAAAGCCTGTGTAGAGTAAAACATACATTGAATATAAGTTTAGGTTATCCACTGTAAATTATTTTTCTCTTGCTCATATCAAGTCTAAATTTCTTTCAATTTTGAGTCAATTGTTTGGCAGGACTTCTTTAATATTATAAAAAATTTCCTCGCAATCTATTTTGCAGTTTCAACTTCACTTTGCTTCAATTGGTTTAGTTTTTTTTATCTTTCTCCCGTATACTTGAACTAAAATGCAAATGCATAAAAAAAATTAGAAGTACGTACATCAGTTTGGATTTTTGTTCTCTAGATTCGATGTTCATGCAGCGTATCAACTTGTCAGCCATTTTCAATGTGTTCCGTGTTCCGTTTTCAGTGTGTTCAAATGGAAAAGCTTACGTTTGCTTTATCTAAAATGAAATCTGCTTAGGTAGGTAGCTGGCTGCTGCCGGTGTTGTTGTTGTTGTTGCTGTACCGGTGCATGAATCTTCTTCTATTCCCCCCTTCTAGTAGAGCACACTACACTTACCTCATTGCTGCCACCTTTTGTGAATGTTTGCATACATGGATGTCTATGCAGACTTTCAGCAGCTGGCCCAAATTGAAGTTCATTAATGCAATGGACCATTTTTTCAATTTTTTTTTTTTGGGCTTATTTTTAGAACCATTCTTCTTTGGCCAAGTTTGCTCTACTCCCACATATGTTTCTGTCTGTGTTTTAATTGTGCAAACAATGCATAGTTTTTATGGAACAGCATTAAAGTTTACTATGGGCCAGTGGGAGGTTTACAATTGGCTAAATTTAGTCGGCTTCCAGCTTGTACAATGAAAACAAAACCAAAACACAAAACATGAGAAAGAAAGAAAAAAGTAGAAGGAAAAAAAAATAAAACCAAAGAATTGTGTTTTGCAATTTAAAAAAGTTTTGTAACCACAAATCAGGCGGTAAAAACTTCCTGGGCGGCCTTTTTTTTTCTTTTCTTTTTTGCTTGCTTGCTTAATTTTTTTTGTGTACTTTTTTTTTTTATATTGTTTTTGTTAGCACGTGCTCCGTCCATAAATTCCAACACAGAAATTAAGTTGGCAGGAATCTAAAGGAGGCAGTAACGAAAAGGGGCAACCAATCAATGGAAGTGCCTTCTGTTGCATAAATTAGTCGCTGCACGTGATCAAAACGGTCTAACTTTCAAGTACAGTTGCCACAATAAAGTTAAAGTTTGTGCATCTTCTCCCTCCATCTATTCGCTCTCTTCCTTTCTATCTTTCTTTCTCTCTCATTACAAGTCAATTTTTCAATTAGTAATTTCTGCCACTTGAGCCCTTGGATATATGTATCAGAAAAAAAGTTTCTTTTACTAAAATGGCAAAGTGCACTCGAAAAGTTTGTTAATCATACGCCAAGTAAGCCCGAGCAAATGAAGCAACAACACAAGGGCGGGGAGATAAGCGACGGGCAGGAAAGTTCATTGAGTATCTCAATTACGAAATTATGTATCGGCAATGAAATAAACAAAATAATTTTTGTTTTTATTAGATCTTTCTGTTGATGTTCTTAAATGTTGCGCTATATGAAAATTGAGCTAATTTACTTTGAAATAATGATGCAATTATTGTTAGGATCTATAAGAAAGAATGAACTAAGAACTATCTATATCATAAACATGAAAAAATTTGTGAATCGAGAGGTATTATAAAAGCAGGTAAATGTTTTTTTATATTTTTATTAAAAAGTCTCTAAATTTGGCCAATGTTTCCTAGGTGACCTGAGATGTTGTAACTTACAATCACTTGAATTTGTTTCCGATTTGTAATCAAAGTCTCTTCACCTGTTTCAGCTGTTTACTATAGGAACACATTAATCTTGCGTATATTTTAATCTCCAAAATTTCCCTCGATAGACAGACAATTTATGACTGATCTCTTTTAATTTGATTCCCATTTCATGGAATTAAGCACACTTTGAAAGAAACCAAAAAGTAGATTTATTCAGGGATTTGATTAAGAACTAAACTAAGCCCAAAATATTTAAATAGCCGGGGTTTTCTAGGTTTTACAAGTTCTGGGACGTTATCCTCTACTACCGCACAAATTAATATATTGCCAAAAGAGCTTTATTTTGACTTACATATACGAGGGCTTATATACATTATAATATTTGGGAATATAAAATATGAAATGAAGATGAAATTTCGTTTACCAATATTTGAATGGATGATTTCAATATGTTGAGGAATAAAAGTTTTGATATGTTAAAGAATAAAAGTTTTGAGATACAGATTTTTATTACTTTATTTAAGGACTATTTCTATCCAAGACAATGTATTGTCATTTAAGACATTTCCGTCTTGCCTTTTAGTTCCAACTGTTTCCAACATAATTGATTTCACTCCTTTTCAATTGAATTTAAAGCAATTGCAGTTTCGTTTAATTTACTCTTAAAATTAAAAACAGTTAAAGTAAATAAGTATCAATATTTCAAATATTTAAACAACAAATTGTTGTCTAATTTAACAAAACAAGGAAAAGAGAGCAAGAGGCCTTTTTTTTTTTTGCATATTTGATAAAGTTTTTCAATTATTTTGCTGGTTAATCGATGGTTGTAGCATATTTACTCTATCCAAAAACACTTTTCGTCCAGTTTGTTGTTGTTTTCAGTTGCTCATTCGTCAAAGTTGTTGCAAAGCTTTCTAATTACAAATGTAAATCCCCTTTACATAGTGTGTGTGAGTGAGTGAGTGTGTGAGTGGAGTGAGTGTACCGGACAGTTGTGGACTCTGTTTTTCCACAACTTTAGTCTCAGTGGGGAGTAGTTGGGGGGGAGTTTTTAGGGTACTTAACTGTGACTATGGTCTGGCTATGATAATTGTCATTGGTAGGACTGAATGGTAAGAGTTGGTTAGCTGGTTGGTTTGACGGGTTTGGTGGGTTGGTGGTTCAGGGGTATTAGCTGGTAGATAACTAGATGGGTTTTGTCTGTTTAGATCCACAGGAACACTCTCATGTTTTGGTAGTTGTCGCCTGCTGGGGCTTACATTGTCTGGTCTGTCTGTTTGTTTGGTTTGGTCTAGGAGTTTTTTTTTTTTTGGATTTTGTTTCTGTTGTTTTCTGGTGGCCATAATACACACATGAACATAGACTAAAATGTAGAAAAAGCGGAAGTGTATTACACTTCAATTGCCTCAACTTTGGACTGAATCCAACAAAACGAAATAGAAAATTGTGTTGTATATGTTGAAATATATATTTCTATTTTGAAGTAAAGTCTTGCCAAGATTCACGCACTTAATTAGACACGGGACTGAAGAAACGGTATGGAAGAAGATTTTTTTTCTACGGCTCCTCTAATTGCATTTGGCTGCTGACTTCAAACGCACGACCCCAATTTTCGATGCCTGTGCATTCTAAATTTAGATAAAGATTTTATACACTTGCCGCCTGTGTGTTTTTCTTTAACTTTATATTTTCCGTTTTCTATTTTTTTTCTTTTTGTTTTCCGTGTTTGTCTGTTGCAGCAGGTTGACCCAGACGGCAATTTCTTCAAATTTATGTTCCCTTAACTTCCCTATGACATCGAAACTGTGCATTTCTGTTGAAGGCCAAACCCAAAGTTCAATGCAATTTATCATTGAGAGGATTTGTGATTCAAAAAAAAAAAAAAATCGCCCACATCATTTAAGAATTATTGGCATTGTGTTTGCTGTGACTTTGTTGCATTTGTACTTGATGGGGTTACAAGGCAAAGCACGTTTTTGTGGCAAACAAAGATCACAGCATGTTGCAATTGTTGTTTTTAAAGATTCAAATCTACTATGGTGGGTATAGGAAATTTAAGATGAGATTGGTTTGGATTCGAATAGATGGCAAGCGAGATATCAAACTCCTTTAACTTTATACATCATCAATAAATTATGATGAAGCCGAAGTTTCAGGGACTTCAAAGACGGCCTCTGCAAAATCCCATGGTTATTAAATAATAATAGTAAATAAATAAAATATAGTTCTTTCTAGGATGCTATTCATTCACTATCATTGCAAGCTTTTGAAGAATTTGAGATTATTTTTATTAGAATTGATAACATAATTCAATTTTTTTAAGAAAGCATTAACAAATTATCATTCCTTTCGTTTTGGTTTCCTGTAATTTTCCTTAAATTTCACAAATATTTAGAGTAAAAGCACTTCGTCATCAAATAATGACGGTTAAACTTATATTGCTTTGCGTCTTTTGTTTTTTTTTTTGGTCATCATTGACTTCGTGATCGTCATGTAGATTTATCGATGGCAACATTTACCATTCATTCTTCTTTTCTGTTTTGTTCTTTAATTGTCTGTTGAGGTGGCTGGCTTGTAAATCACATAGCATATACATATGTAGATATATATGCAAAAAGAGCAAATTGCTTAACTTGGCCTACTTTTGTCATTTCCACTCATAAACCCAACGAGTTCTGCGCCGTTCATCCCTTCCTCTCCTTGCTCTCACGTGTTTGCAATTAAAATTTATAAAGCTATTGAACTCGCCAATTTTTTGTTTAAATGAATGAATATTTATTGCGTGGGAGACCGGGACATCGGTAGACATATACATACTTAAGATTGTTTTATTGATTGACTGAAAGCATGTTGTCAAGACCATATATACTGACATATTTTTTTGGATGACTTATTGGTGATTCCATTGAAAATTTGTTTACTCATTGCAACAAGAACGAAATAACAGGCACATATAGTCCGGGAATATGTGTGTTTATTTCTGAAATATGTCAGACAACAGGGTCAGAGGACTTGTATGTGTATGTGTGTGTGTGTGTTTGGGCTATAAACTGAACAATCTGGGAACTATGTATGTGTTTCTCTCTCCATTGCTCTCTCTCTCTCTATCTCTTATATGTATTTTGGCTACATGTTGCAAAGGCATTGGCAACATGAATGCTTAATGAAAACAAGTGAAGATTGATGGGATAACTAAGAAGGAAACT
Source organism: Drosophila austrosaltans (assembly GCA_035045865.1). NCBI lineage: Eukaryota > Metazoa > Arthropoda > Insecta > Diptera > Drosophilidae > Drosophila > Drosophila austrosaltans. The sequence goes on from JAWNOQ010000083.1 coordinate 4,199,634, forward strand.
ACCAAAGTTAAAACAAAAAGGAAATTTAAGTAATTTAATGATTTAGTATTTCAACCCAATAGTTCTTTTGCAGCACTTTAACTTTTATGTAATTTTAAAGCCTTTGCTAACTCTTAACTAGTTGGCAACATTTTTGCACCATTTCTTTGTCAACATTCATTGTCTGGCTACATCAAAAGGTTGCCAAACTTAAGCGAAAACCTGTCTGTCATGTTGCTAAACCAACCAGCTGTCAACGGTCGGCAACCAAAAACAATTGCACATGATGCTACCCAAAAAAAAAAAAAAAACAACTACTTTAACAACAACAACCACAACCACAGCACCAGCAGCGGCAACAATAACAACAAACTAAAGTCGAAGTCAATACCGAAGTCCCCAATACAGATGATCACGAATAACGATCGTTTGACCGATCGGTTCGGCGGCGGCTTCAGTCGTTACATTTTCAGTAGATAACCAACTGTTGCTGTTGTCAGTTCGATGCGGGTGGAATTTATTTGTCGTCAAATCGAAATTTTATTTTACGCGCCTTAAAAAAAAGCAAAACAAATATTCGTTATAAGGCAAACTTAAAGTTTGTTTTCAAAGTGTAAAGTGTTTGATCCAAACAAATTGATATAAATTTTGTGGTATAAAATTTTTAATTAAAATCTAGGGAAAAATTTGCCATAGATGATTTCATGCAAATTTTTTTTTTTCATCTTTTGTTTAATTGTTTCAAGTGTTTTTTGTGTGTGTCTGATGCAATGCCTCTATAAATGATATCAATTAAACAAATTTAAAACAATTTTTAAGTAAAAAGTTTCTTTTGTTGTTGTTGTTAGTGTTGGATTTGTTGTTATTATTGTTATTGTTGTGCCTTGCCTTGCTCTAATTGTGAAGTGCGCGACCTCAAGTAGCTACCGACCGAACGACCGTCCGAACTGACCATCAAATAAAACAACTTTTTTTTATTATTATTTGGAAATAAAAAAGGTAAATGAAAATATTGACCCATCCTCCCTCCCTCCTCTCACACCCCCTCTATATATATGCTCTTGTGTTTTTTTTAGTGGCCCCTTCTGTTTTCGTTTTTCATTGAGATCTTTATCAATTTTCCGTAAAATTAACATTAAATCAACATAAACTATGCGCTGAGGCATCGAGGTGGCGGGGCAACGGAGGTGGAGTCGTCATAAAAAAAAAAAGTAGTCAACACGCATGCCACACAAATTAGACACCCTGAAAACACAGAAACTAATTATCATGACACAACTGTCAAACTGACAGACACGCCCCTTGTTAGCCTTCTCCCTACCCATACAGCGAGTCACAGTCTTTCGATTCGATTATACCCTTTCCTCCTGTTTTTCCTATGCAATGCAATGAGAGAAAATAAGTATTAACCAAAAGTCATTTTTATGACCTTTCATTCTCTTGTGGTCCTTCTGCTGGTGGTGATTGTGGTGCTTGGTGTCCCTTATTCTCCTTACTTTGCCTCGCCGCATAGTTCGTATCTGAACCTTTTGTGTCTTTTGTGCTCACCTTTCACCTACATTCACACACACACACACAATGCATACACACCCATACACAGTTAATTTGGCCTTTTGTGGCTAGGCGTGTGCGGCCAAAAAGATAGGTTACGTGCCCATATTCCAGCTAAAAGCAGGGCACAGCTGTATAGAAAACAGTGGCGTAGCTCTGGCCCTACGGGGTAAAACTCTAACTCCATTGTTTAAAGTGCTCTGACTTTTATGGAATAATGAATGAAAAGATTTAGTAGAACAATGAATTGAAAAACAATGCAAGTGAGAGTTCATTTTGAATGAAATTGTTTTTTATCGTTAACAAAAAGTGAGAAAATACATAAGAACATGTAGAAAATTATGAAAAATTTGACAGCAATTGTATTACGATTTTTATTTTACAAAATTTGAAATTTTGCCCTAATAGTTTTATATGAATATACAATCTAAGTGATCTGAAGTTCTTTCAAAGTTGTGGATTTTCGTTTATAATTGTGTTATGAGTGTGTAATCAGAAATCCTATATAGACTAGTTTAACCGATTGATTCAAGATTATTTATAGAATATCTTTTCAAAATTATTTTTTCTTTTAGTAAGTATAATTTCCCAGATGTTGGTTACTTGAAAGTGAGGTGGACATTGAGGAAACTAGTTTTCCATAGCAACTTTAAGGTTGTAATGGAACTGAACTGAAACCCAAACCTCTTTGTAGAACCATTATCTTATCAAAAACGTTAGATAATAATCCATCAAGAATACTTTCTTTACTCTTTTATTTCGGAATTTCATCATATCTATTACTCAATTGTTTCAATTGAATATAAATCCCCTCCTTGGTATATAATTCTATGCCACTGGACCACGCATGATGTGGGGGAATGTTTCATGCATTTAATTTCATTTTCATTCCTATTTCAATAGCATTGTTCTCTACACCCACAAGGCACACACACACACACATACTCGCATACTCCCGCACACACACTTCACTGAAGTTTATTGTCGTTCTAACTATTAACCATTGTGTTTAGACCTGAATAACATGAGCAGTTAACAATAAAAGAGAGAGAGAATCCGATTGGAACTACAAATTACATAATTATTTTGTTTGTCGGTTTTGGCCTTTGTTATCAATTGGCTTATTAAATTTCTATAAACTGAAACAGCTCAACCACTTGTGTGGTTTCTATTAAAGCCAACAACCATTGGGTAAAAGCAAATCCGCTAGATGCGACTTAATGAAGTTAAATTTATCAATGGCTAAAGACCAAAGCGGCGATTCATCATTGGCTTAAGTCGGCAAATTGAGCGTTAAATCGCGCTTGACTTTTTCGACCCGGCCAAAAAAAAGAAAAAAAAAACTGTCAAGCTATGCGACTTTGGCTGTTTATTAATTTGACAAGATTTTTGGAAGCCAAAGCAAACGCTGCATTTAATTTCTTGGTAAGCTCATCTTAGGTATGGCAGCAGCAGCGTGGGGCAGGCCGAGGCGGGGGTGTGGTAGTTGGAGTTAGTATTTTGGCGTCCATATGGGCTCACTTCATGACTATGCACAGCTGTCAGCTGCTGGCTAGACAGAATTAGGCTTTTCTTTTTTTTCGGTTTTTGTTTCTTTTTTTTTGTTGTCTCTCATTGTTGGTGGTGTTGCTGTTGTTGTTGTAGTCTAGCCGGATAAAAGTTGCAAACCGCAGCGGCAACAACAACAATAACTGGCAACGGCTGCTGCAACGGTTTTGGACTTTGGCCTAGAGGCAGCTCTTGGCGTTGGTGTTGCTGTTGCTTTAACTGAAGCTGAAGCTGCTCTTGATGATGAGTCATGGATGGATCGGATTGGAGTTAAAGCCGACATATGTATATATTGTAGGCTTTACAATTGGTGTGTCATTTGTACACACATATATATTTAGAATTAAAAAAGTGATAAATGGATACAATTTCAAGAATTTCATTTAGAAAACCTAAAAAATTAGTGGGAAACAAATATCAGAAGTGACTCAATTCCATTTTCAAGAATGTCTTTATCCTTTGAGATAGAGTAAAGTTATAAGATCAGATAATTATGTCTTACCCATTCGGAAGGTAGAATATTCTTAAAAAAATATTGTATTTTTCATTAGATCAAGTTTAAAGTATATAGATAGATATAGATAGATATACAATGGATAGATATAGAAAATATGGCATTTCATTTCAAAATAAAAACCATTTAGAGGCAGTAATATTAAAAACATAGTCCAATTTTTTTATAGCGAACTTCTACATAACAAAGTTTACCATATAAGAAATTAATATACATTTTTCAGTGTATGTATCATGTACACTTGGGTAGCTCATGAGTGAGTGAGCCAAAATGAATGGCTCACTGAACTGAGCCACAGAGCTTGTTCATTCGATATGGCTCAGTTTGGCTCACTAGTTCAGTTTGGCTCACTAGCTCAGTTTGGCTCACTAGTTCAGTTTGGCTCACTAGCTCAGTTTGGCACACTAGTTTTTGTGGTTCGCTCAACTGGCGATCGCAAAGTGAACTTATAAGCTATCTGCAAGTGAGCCAGTGAGCCATATGAGTGAGTTGTCTCACTTCGAAAATAAGAACGAATGAGCCAGTTCACCTTAATGAGCTGCTTTTACCCAAGTATAGTATCATGATTTTTATACAATGAAGTTTCTATATAAAGAAGCTTTGGTCAAAATCGAATACGATAAGTGGAAGTTTGTCTGCAAACGAAGTCACTTAGAATAGATTTAATGGGCCAAAGTGCCAACACAATGAAAAAGCGTTGTACCTTAGATTCCGTAAGTTAGTTTAAAATCTTCAAAGATCTTAATTAGTAATATAAGTTTGGATAAGTCCTTATCGTACACCTTTGAAACAACTTTAAAAGACGTTAATAACCATTTCTTAAGATCATCCATAAAATTCCCTAACAAAGATTATAGAACTTTTGCTAAACGTTTCAAAGACAATATTTATCAGTAAAAAGTTAAGCAAAAATAATTGCTATGACAATTTGGTAACAAGTCACACACCAGACATCATCTTCCACCTAAATACTTTGCCTCCAAATTACCCTCACTAAATACTTTCAATATAAATCAAAGTCAAAGAAATTTTTGGCAAAATGTTTCAAGGGCTAATTATATTTGTATAGAATTTCCTTCCTCAACTCATTCTTAAGTAAGTATTCTTGACCCACTCACCTAATGGTAATACTAATTAAGTCTAAGACTTACCTCCACCCACTTCTGTTCTTCCACTCGACTAGCTAATTGGTAAAGACAATTTATGGCTTTGAAAACACTTTCCACACCTTTTTGCGCTACATGCCAAAAATAATTGGGCACAATTGAGCATTGACAGTAGGAATGAATGGTTATCTATGTGTGTGTATATGTGTGTGTTTGGTTGGTTGTGTCTCTTTGCAAATTGGACAAATGTGTTGCGGAAGTTGTTAGACACAATACAAGGAGAAGGCAAAACGTAGACAGTTCAGACAGTGAATTTTCGTTGCCAATTGTTTTTCGTGTACAAATTTGTAGCAAAATCGAACGGACAGTCGATATTGACCGACTTTCCACTTCGGCATTATGGGCTACTTTTATTGGTTTCTTGTTTTTTGTTTGGGTTAACTGATTTCTGAAAGAAAAACTATTTCTTTAATAATAAATTAGCAAAAACGTTATAATCAAAGAAACATAAAATAAACGATAAATATAACGAAATGATTTTTGGATTTTTCTTTAACAGTTTTTTTTTGGTTCTTTTCCAAATAAATAATATTGTTTTCCTGGGATTAAATTAAATCTTTATTCTATTCCTTTAGTAACCAATATTTAACTTTATTTTATTGACTTTAATTCAACATCCATTGGTAACCCGTTTAACAATTATAACTTATTTTTAGTTAAACGTTTATACGTAAATTTTATAGACTCTAAATTCAACATCTTAAATCATGTTTGACATATATAAATACAGTTAAAGTTCACTTAACTGTCACTGTTGACATATCCGATATTTATTACCTACGTTTATCAGAGTTCCAGTTACATGCCATGACCTCAATTATAATGTGAGGACATCTTAAATCATTTTGATGCTACTACTTTTTTAATATTCTTTTGTCAAGGCAACTTACTAAGTAACCTAACTGTATATACCCTATGCAACTTCAGTCAGATAATATCTCATAATTAAGCACCCTCAATTCTGACCATAAATTCTTACAACTCTTCCACTCTTGTCAGTATTAAAAGTCCAAAACCAACGGCACGCGTTGCCCGTGACAATTCGACCGCATTAAATACAAATAAATTCATCAAGAGAAACAAAATAAAGGAAAGAAGAAAAATTGAATATAAAAAGGTTCAAAGAACTTTTGCCGGCCAAATGTTGAACCGGTTTCAATATACACATGTATGCACGCAATGTGTACTTTACTTACATGAGTCAGTTGTGGGCGCCCATATGGTCCACCATTCAGTCCCAATGTCCAACTCCAACAACGGGGCAATGCGAGTTGCAGTCAAGGTCGTGCTTATTTTGCGGTTTTGCAAATCTCAGTATCGTTTTCGGTTTCTGGTTGCCACAAGGTTTACGTTTTGTTTACGATCCCCATTCCCCCCCCCCCCATTTTGCCTTTTTGTGGCTTGCTAATTGTGGGTCATCAATAAAATGGACCACACAAAGGACCGCATAAAGAACGGAAATGGGCGCTACAAATTAGCACGATTTCCAATATCTCGCCCTATTTCTGTGTGGTCACACAATACACAAATTTCTTGACAAAAATAAACAAATTATTTGGATTTTTTTTCCTCTCCAATTTGTTTCGTTTTGTGGCTTGTTAGATGGCTTCCAACTCCTCTGTGTCGGCAAACTTCAGTCAACAATGCCAGAGATATTTTGCGGTTGTCGAGAGGCCCTCAGGGTGAGAATTTGCCAATTCTGTGGGCGAATTTAATTTTAATTATATACAAAAAAAAAACTGATGAAAAAAAAAGATAGGTTGAAGAAGTTTCTTCTCTTCAGTTGGCAATCAATATACATATAATAACTAGGCGGAACTTAAAATGCAAACAATTTTGACGGTAGCACGAATTTCAATTAAATTTTGAGAAATAAATGTTGTGGAAGGAAACGTTTAAAAAGATTTCTTTGTAAGTTTTGAAAGATTAAACAAAATGATAATCTAGGGATTTATTATTTTTTGTATTTAAATATGCCTAGTTAAGTTTTTATAATGAAATTAGTGTTAGAGGATAAGTTACAAACATTGAGAACTATTTAGTTTAAACACATTCGATTAGTTTGAGGAAAAACTTTACGATATTATTGTTATAAATACTAAAGCTGATACTTCTTTTATAAACAATAGTCTTCTTATGTTAATGAATATAATTTTATATAATATAATTTATAATATAATTTAACTTATTTAAGTTGTGGTAAAAAGATTGTGTTTCATTGCCATTAACACTCTTTTAACAATGGCTGTGTATTGTAATACTATGAGACTTATATCATGATTAGTAAGCTGATGCGATATATTTTCTTTATTTAATTGTTGTAACAATATTTTTGTTTAAACGATACGATTCTAATATATAAAGCTTATTAATGATTAGTATCATTTTACAACAAAATATCTTATTACATTAAAATGCACATAAAATAAAATATATCCAAAATAAAAAAGAAACTAAATAGATTAATTTTAAGATTTAATAGCCATATCATATCTAGTTCTGTATATTTTTAGGTTAATATTCGAATATAAAACGCGTTTTGATTTTTAAAAAGAATTTAATTCAATTTATATTATTTGGGTCATAATAATTTAATATACGCAGTCCTCGGTAGATGAGTTGTCTAAGCGGCCCAGTCATTTAGTCAACTGAACAACGAGGATCCGGGTTCGAATCCCAGGCTAGTGTATGGATGTAGTTTTTCGTCTAAGCCGAAGGCCTTAGTTGCCAGTGCTTGTAAAATATAGATAGGTTGATAGTTTATAACTATATCCTCCTACACTTTAATAATAATAATAATAATAATAATAATAATTTAATATATTACGATCATGTTGATTCTATATTATTGTAGGATATGGTAACTTAGATAATTAGAGGTGGTCTTTGTTCAGGAAATGTAGCAAGATCGGAAAAGATGTATGGCAATGCAGGCAGAATGAGTTGAGGTGTTAGGTTTGGTCGGTCAGATAGCAAAGAGTGATTTGTTCAGTGGGAAAGTCGAGAGTAAATGAGTAAATCGTATTAGAAAGTCGCGAAAATAAGAAGCAAAAGTGTGGGGTAAAACAATAGGAATAAACACTTGGAATTACATTTAAATATTAAGTCGCAAATAAAATATTGTCGTTAAATAATAAATTTTATGATCCTTACATTATTTAGTTTTAGATGTAGTCTTCCCATTGTTTTGTGAAGTTGCTTTGATTCTAATTAAATTCATTAAATATACAAACACTATTTTAAAATTTGATTCGATTTGAGTTTCAACTTGTAAATATTTGTATTTTTTGTATATTTTGTAAGCTTATCTTACATTTTCAACTATGTATTTATCAAAGTTTACTTAAGGCCTCTTCATTTACTTCACTTGGTTGTGATTCTATATCCAAATTTATTTTAAAATTAAGTTAAAAATTTTAAATTTATATATTTTATATCCTAACTTAAAGACTTTTAAGTAATTTGCTTCGAATTAGCAAACAAAAATATCTAATTTTCTTTGGTTTCTCTACTTTCTAGCTTCAAAATGAGAACATTTATTTGCTCCAATTACTCCTTTCTTGCTTTAACTAGTTTAAGCAATTAGTCACTATTATTTAAATAGTAGGTATGTGTTTAGTAATTAAGTCTCCTCAATGCTCTTAATGGTTTAATTGAAATGCTCGTGGGCGATTTATCTTACCGTTTCCATGTATTTTCCCCACTCAATTGGAGTTCATCATTCCCTCAACTCAACTCTGGACGAACTCTTGACTACAACTCTTTAGATCTGCTGCTCAGTTTGCAGTCCACTCAATCAGTTTTGAAGTGTGCTGCTCACTATGCTTCAACTCTATTCTCATTCTGGTGGGGAACATTAAATGTTAATCCTTGATTGCTTTCAATGGTCACTCAAAGGCTCATTCTTAGCCCTTGTCTCTGTGCCATTCATTAAGGAGCTGCATTTTCAATCATGGCAACGTGCCTTATCTTTTATCTCTCTTGGTTTGCTTTTTATTATTGTTTGCCACTTTGGTTTGCATTGTTGTCGTCGCATGATATTTTTTTTTTATATATTCTCATTTTTATTGTATAAATTTTCGTTGATTTTCGTTTTTTGGAACGTGCATTGCTTGAAATGAAGTTTTCGCACTGATGTCTTATGATTGAAGAAGCGGCAAAATGCTGAGGAATGAAGCGGAAATGTCAAGCAACAGCAGCATAAACACAAACATAAATCTTAATGATTATGTTGATGATAATGATGATGATGATGATGATGATGATGCTGCTGCTGCTGATGACACAGTCGCATAGCCACCCACACCACATGTGCATCTCGATTTCAGATTTCGTTTGTATCTTTCTTGTGCAGCTGCATACGGGTTTCAATTTTCGCCTGCTTAGCATAAAATATTCACCAGACATTTGACAAAATGCAATCCAAACGACTAACCGCCTACATTTCTACATTTTTTTGCCCAGGAATTGTAGTTTGACATATATTTTTTCTTTCTGGGCAATTCAAAAGAAAATTTAACACTGAGTAATTCGCTTTTCTTTCTACTTTTTTCCTCTTTTCTTTTTTTTTGGCAAAGCTCCAAAATACTGAGTAATGAGATATTTTGTTTTTTTAAGATTTCCAAGAAATTAAAAGTAAGCGGCAATAATTATTTGGGCTACCTATGCATTAATGTAATGACTAAAATGTTTCTATATATTTCTTCTATATCATTCTTTCTTATAAATCTACCAAAAAAAGCTAAATATTAGCATAGTCAAGAGATAACTAAAGTTTAAAAACCAACTTTAAATATATTAAGACTTAATTTTCAGATAAAAGTTTAGTAATAGAAATGGAAAATCAATGAAGTAGTCAACCAAATGTGGATAAGTTATTCCATTTAAAAAAAGTTTAAATATTTTTTTAAATTTAAAAAAAGGCCAAATGAATACATTACAGTAAGTTAGTTTCATAATTTTAAGCTAATTATTACTTCAATAGATGGATTTTACATCAGCAAGATTATGAAACTTCTGAATCTCAATGAATCTGCTTTTGGCTGGGAAATACAAAATATATAATGCATAAAATTTATATTAATTCACATTGTATCTTACAACTTACTATATGCAGCATGTCAGGGTATATACCTTTCTGTTTAATACAAAGAGAAACGTCATCTTTGTCGTCATGGTGACTGAGAATATATATATATATATATATCTATCCTATCTATACTTTTTATAGCCCGGCATTTTCCTTATGTGAGCTGTCAACATCTGGGTAAAGAATTGATTCTTTTTTGTATGCGTAATATATCGTTTAATATTTATATATTTTAAAACAGAAAATGCAATCAGTAAGATGTCAAGAAGTTCAAAACTTTTTAAAAATATTTTTATAAGTTTAAATCAAAGTTGTCCAATTCAACTGTTAGTATTGATTTATAATGACCTGAAGTTATAGTACCCTCAACTATGTAGAATTAAAAACTATAATATTAAATATACAAAAAATAATGTACATGGAAAACAAATTGTATTGGTTATTCGTAAAAATCAGTTGTCTCAGTTTATTGTTGTTAACCTTAATGTAAACCTACTTGTTCATTTGTAGATAAGGCATAGTTTTACCAGGTTAATATTTCTGAATTTCTTGTGTTTGAATTCGACCAACGTTTTAACGGACCCATGAAAGTAAGAATTTTTGCACTCTTATTTAATGGTAGAACTTATTTCTGTATTATACGTATATTAATATTATATTCTTATTAATAACAAATAATACCAATGAAAACTAAAACTGAAATTTCTCTCCAATCATTCATAAATTTATTATCTAGTTACTTTTTCTTCATTTATGAATTTATTACTGGATACTTGAAAAACTCCAATCCAATATGTCTACAATACCGGATATATAAACCATAGACCCAATCATAATCGATCCGATATCCGCTTAAGCTTTTTACAGCTATCATAATGCATCTCTCAACTGACTTTTTTCATACTTTTAACTTGAAAATTTCCATTTTCTTATGCGATCTTTTACTTACCATTTCTTTCTTTTGCTCGTTTTTCTGATTAATTTTCCTCATTTGTTTTGCCAACACGTGAGATCTTTTTTTTTTTTTTTTGCATTGAAATGAATTACACGCAATCAAAATATTGATTGAACACATTTAACAAGTTGTTGTACATACAATAAATTTAACAGAGAGAAAGAGAAAAGAGAGAGAGAGAGAGAGAGAGAGAGAGGGGGATAGGCACAAATTCTCATGAAATTAACAAGGAAGAAAGTCCATTGGGCATGCGTGCCAAAGTGTGTATGTAACCAACTTGGTCACGCATTTTGCAACCATAAATCTTCTGGCAAAGGCGTTGAAAAATTATATGAAAAATGGCAACACTTGCGAAACTCCAACTCAGTGTCAGACTCAGACTCAGTCGGGGACTTGAGACTGAGCCCAAGTCTGACTCTGGAACTGGGTAGGGCCGGGCCACTACTAACAACAAAGTCAGACAACTTAAGGCGCCATTCCCACTATTGTTATACTTAAGGCTTAAGTCAAATGTGTTTTTTTCTTTCTTTCTTCTTGTTTTTTTGCATAGCCTTCTGTTTATGACTTCATTAGCAGCAGCAGTCAACAAGTTACTCACAGAGCCCACAACAAACATAAAGAATAAAATCAGTGTTTAGGCAATTAGCCACGCTTCATTTGTCGAATGGAAATCAGTTTCTCAGTTTCACTCTGCACTTAAAACGACATTCATTAAGATTGACAGGAAATCATAAAATATAATTTGAGGCCTTCTGATTTGAGTGTGTTTAGCTAATTGAGACACTTTTCTCTCCCCATTGGAAACTCTTGCGGGTCGTAGAGGAGAAAAACTGAAAATGATCAAACTAATTTGTTAGCTTGTAATTGGACACCATTCTATTAATATTTTAGATTTTCTTTCTTGGAATTCAATGAACTTGTATAAATATGGAATTAATTGCCTTACTGCTTTTAGATATTTTATATTTAATTGCTTAACCATTTGTTTCTTGTTTGTTTATCATTTATCTTAAGATTATTAAAAATTAAATATTAATTTTAATGCACACATGTATGAGTTGCTGTGGTTATACTTTTATAGACTTTTCTAGAGCTTCTTCAATAAATTACATAACAATTTTAAGCAATTTTTGAAACTAGTAGAATTATTTTTATGTTCTTGTAAAAGTTGTTAGAAACAATGTAAAATTGAACAAAAAGTGGAACTGAGCTACACTTTCAATATATGAAAGTGATTTCGATTGAAAACAAAAATTAATCCTGCATAACATTGTATTTAACTGATCTTTTGTTTCGTAACTCTAATAAAAACTTAAACGAAATATACCAAACTTAAGATATTGTTAAACAAAGGTGTTTATGGTGAAATATAGTTTTAAAATTTTTGTAAAAAATGATTTAAAAAAGATTTAATAATATTTTAAATAAAGCTTTAAATCCTAACAGCTAGTACCCTAGCTTCCAAATTAAATTTCTTAGCCTTTGTCTTTTTGATTAATAATAATTTTTATTATAAATGAAGCAAGCAAGTCGTCCCTGCCGACTTTGAGTATACCCTGTACCAACTAGTTATATTAAATAAAATAAAATATCCTCGAAATCGTCATAAATTTCATGCAAAATTCTCTTTAACATGCAGCTACAGCGAACGCATGCTGTCTCGCTCACTCTTGCCAGCCAATGTCGCCTTGGCAATGCAGTGCAAAACTCATATAGCTATATCTTCGATTTTTATTGTCCGATTTGGACAAAATTTGGTCAGCTGGTCCAGTTTGGGTATATAATTAGGTGTGCCAAGTAAGAATACGATATCTTTAATACAGCTCTAGTAATACGTTTTCGCGATTTGCGGGGGCGGAAGTGGGCGTGGCAAAAATTTGAAACAAACTTGACCTGTGTATGCATTAGACGCATGTTCACACCAAATTTGGTGGCTCTAGCTCTTATAGTCTCCGAGATCTAGGTGTTCATACGGACGGACGGACAGACGGACAGACGGACAGACGGACGGACAGACAGACATGTCTCAATCAACTCGGCTGGTGATGCTGATCAAGAATATATATACTTTATGGGGTCGGAAACGCTTCCTTCTGCCTGTTACATACATTTTAGCGACTTTAATATACCCTTTTACCCTATGGGTACAGGGTATAAAAAATACTTTAATAAACATAGTAAAACTAATTCGTATAATCTGACTTTACCAAAATAATTCGTTTTGTTTAAGTCTTTTAATTGTGCAAATTAATTCGTATAATCTAAGATTATCAATTGTTTTTAACAGACAAAAACTCTTTATAAGTTGTTTTTAATCATCTCAAAAAATGGGCTTTACCCATGCTCGAATTTTGAACATTTTATTTTAATTAAATATATTAAAGAATTAAATATATTAAATATACTAAGAAAATTCCCAAACTTTTGCAAATTGAGTTAATTAAGACAAAAAGTTGACATGGCAATAAATTTATTTCAGAGTTTGAAGAAATATAACAAACTATTTGTGTATTATTGAAATAGTACTGTTTATTTGTGAGCTATTTAAATAGTAACAAATCACATAACTTTAGCTGATGCAAAGGATGCATATGTACATACATATATCTATTATACTTACCTTTGCTTGAATTCTAAATATTTTCACTAATTATAAGTTTGCATATTTCATATATATGCTACCAATTATACAGTTTTATTTTTGCATAACAAATATTTTAGCAATTCTCTGCATAATTTTATAAATTTTACTCCATTTTATCATTTATATTAATGAAAATTAGTTGACTCCATTAGTCGTCACCCGGACAAATTTGTCTCTACCATAAATTCTAATTAAATGTACAAGGCACTTCTCCCCCTCTCACTCTCTTTCTCTCTCTTTGTCTTTCTCTGTCTCTAACCTCTGTTTTGAAATATTTAGCAAATATTTGTCAGTTGGGTAAGTTGACAGGGCCAAAAACCGCAAAACCAAAGGCACAGAATATAGTACAAATTATGTGTTCAGATACAAGTTGTATGTTGTAGTTATTGCAATAGAATTTTCAGATATTTGTCTGCCTTATATATATATGTATATATATATGCATGCATCTCTCTACTGACTACACGATGTTAATATTGACATGACAAATAAATTGGCCTGGGTGGAGTTCAGAGGATATATCTGCTGTGTGTGTAGAGGTAGAGGTAGCCAGTCATCCAACCAACCAACCAACCAAACAGCCAACCCGCCAGGCAAACAAACCTCAAAATAGTTTGGCAAAATTATGCATTAATGTCGGGCAAGGGAGGGTAAGTGCGGTGTATTTAAGTGGAGCCTACGTGCAAATAATGCAGTTAAATTGTTGTTTTCGGCCGGGAGGAGGTGGGCCAAGAGGAGGAGAGAGGCCAATGGCTAATTTTGTCGAGAGTTTCGCAAAACTATGCAAAATGTTGAAGGTGGAGCCAATATAGAAGCTGCATTCAGAATCTGCACCATGATGACGACAGGTGCCAAAGGGCATTCATTTGAGTGCAATTGTCTGGGCGTGTACATGTGTGTATATGTGTCTGAGAGTGTGTGTGTTTCTAGATTTCTGTTCTATACCATTGACAACTCTGAACTGTGGACAATTGTTAATTGCATTTCGCCAGTTGTCAACATGACCACGGCAAACATTTACGACATTTTTCAATGCCCAAAAGGAAACGAGGCGAGAATTTTAGTCTCTCATTCTGTTTATTTTTCCGGTTGTTAAAATGGCATTTTAGTCTACTAGTTTTTGAACTAGTTCCTTTTAAAGTGCAATGACATACTCTCAGATTGTATTTTAACTGGAAAAAAGAAGCATAAAAAAGAAACAAGGCACACATTCTGAAACATCACTCAATTTGTTGAATTTATCTCTCTCGTTGCAATAAAAAACAAAAAAAAAAAACTGAATATGTCAGCTTTAGGAACTATCGACAAAAACAACGAATTGTAAATGCACTAAGGAAAAGTAATACCTAAAGACATAAGTTTTGCTCTGTTGTATATGTATAAAAGTAAATTGTTATCTAAAAAGTTATATATATATATTTTTATTTCTAACTTTTTGTGAGACAAAACGGAGAAACCTTTGATTCCGAATTATCATTTAATCTATTTTTGATTTATGATTGATTTTAGTTTGAGATTTGAAAGAGAAATTTATAAGAAATAGCAAAACATTAACAAATTTAAGTTAATATTTACTAGAATTAATTTGCATACGAGCTGGTTTTTTGTTTCAGTGTTTACATCTATTCTATTTATTCATTTTAAATAACTTTTGCTCGAATATGCAAAATATGCTCTGTTTGCCAAGTTTTCTGTTATAATCTATATTCTATTTTTAATCTATTTTATATCAGATAATGATAAACATTTAATTAGAATTCATATTCTATTTTGTTTAATATAAATTTTTATTTATTTAAATTGCGTTCTATCACAAAAGTGTTAATGAAAGTGTTTTTTATTTATCACATGTTAAATTAACACCATTCAAATTTCGTCCAAATTGTTAACAAAGTTGAGTTACCTGTCCGTGGTTAAGGGACACGAAAAAGTGACATGCAACACCCACGTAACAACTGCAATTGCCACTGCAGCAAGTTAATAAAAACAACAAAAAAAAAAACGGAAAACTTCGTGAAAACATGTTGCTGGCATTAAAGGCAATTGCCTATAGATACATACGTATACGTGTCTGTTTTTTTTCCAACATATATCAACCTATATACATATATATATATATACAGATATTTATTCTTTATTTGTAGTTTCATTTTTTTGTTGTTGTTGTTGTTGCTGCGTGTTCAAGAGGAATGCCCAGGTTCAGAGACTGACTCTGTCTCTGGCTCATTGTCGCTGGACAGGTCCCAGACATGATAACAGCAGCGCCAGCAACAACACCAGAACTGCCAAGTGTCAAAGTCAAATATGCAAAAAAGGTAGAATGAAAGAGACAGACAGAGAGAGAGAGAGAGAGAGAGAGATATGTAGACCAAGTTAAATGTTGACAGTTGAGAAATGTAAGCTTCAAGGATGTTTTGCCAAAACGTATTGGCCATGACATACGACTTGGGAATTTTGCTCTCGGCCTAGACAGACTCTTCTTTTGAAATTGTATTATTTGACAGGATTGCGTGCCAAATAGGTACAACAGGAAATGGAGATGACGATGATGACGATGATGTTGATGGTCAGGCAAACTAGAAAACATTAACTGAATTTGTGTTAAAAACAAGTTTTGCATTTTAGGGTCCTAAAAATTGGCCAACTTTAGCAATTGCCACATTGCAAAATACTAAGTAACTGATGGAAGTAGGTCGCCAAGCATTTGCCAATCCAAAAAGGTTTCCTGTCATGACTTCTATGTATAAGATTGAGTAATATTTTTTTTCAAACAAACAAAAGAAACAAAATTGACGTTTTTGCATTTGCATTGTTGCAAGCGCCAGCAACAGGGATTTTCACGTATTTTTTTTTTGGCACGCCTATTTACACTGGGAGAAATAGTGTTTGAAATCAATTATACCGACTAAAATGTATAAGTTTTGATATAGAAGAGAACTTAGATCTGTTTAAAGTTAGTGCTACCTTACAACTTTACCTTAGACTGATTTGTAATAGACATTTTAAACATGATCAGTTTTCTGAATATGTGGATCCAGACAAGTTTATTAAGATAGTATTAGACACTATATTATAGAGTCTCTATTCTTGACTTCAGAACTAACAAAATATCGATTTTTCAAAACTATCCTAATAAACTTATAATAAAGACTCTATAATAAAGTGCCTTATACATTCTTGAGAACTGGCTTGGTTCGAGAAGAAAAGTTGCGGTAGTCAAAATCACAAAAAAAGTGAAAAGAGCACCACTTTTTTTTATCTTTTTGGATTCTTTTGAAAGCCAAAGTCAAGAATTGTTAAGAAAGGTATAGAATATGTACATATATGTGTAAATATATGTATGTATATGATGTATATAAAAATATGTAATATGCAATATTCAGTATTCTCTTGTTTGTTTTATTCATTTGTATTATTACATGTTTAGCATTTTGATGCGTTTTGTGTTAAATTAAGTGAGACGTAAACTTAACACTTGAACGTGTGAAACAACACTATTTACCAGGAAATTCGCTTTATGAAGAACATTAACCTCTCAAGAGCTTCATTTGCGGCAAAATTGTTGTCCTTAGTAGTAGAGTTTTTTAGCTGCTTCTTCCTGTTCGATTTCAAGATATAGTTAAGAACAAAGATCACTCAAAAGAGACTTCGCGAAGGTTACGACTTGGCATGTCGGTAGTAAACTTAGTCGATAAGTCAATATTGATTGATCAATGACATTGGCAATGCATTGCACTTTATTTTCTCTGAGCAAATAAGTTAACGTTAAAGAGCTTCAAGTAAAGTAGAAATCAGTAGAGCATAACGAATTTTCCTTAAGATTCTACAGAGAAAAAGTTTCTCTAAAAAAGTATCTAAAAGTTAAATAAAGTAAAAAACGCAACCTTTTCTCCTTTGCAGTTTATATAATAATCATATAATAACTTTTATTGATCACTTTAACAATTTTTCTAAGTGTATCGATATTGGGAGTGTCGAACAGCAGTTAATGGCCAAAATCTATATGTACTCATGTACCTCAAGCGTCGGCATTTTGTTTCTATTTGTTTTTCCTTTTTTTTTCCATATTTAATGGCACTGTCAAAATGCGTTAGGCGTTTTGTCTTTTCATCTTTTCCAACTGCGCTACCCAGCACCCACCTTCTTCTAGGTTTGTCACATTGTCACAGCCAAATATTTAATTATAAGCTACATTAAACACTGGCTATCTGCCTGACAGTGACTCCATCATTTTGCTTTTGTTATGCATAATAAACTTACGCATGCAAAATTAATAAAAATTTACCACGCATTTCGCACCAAAATTTCATTTGCTTGATAGAATTTTTAAATAACTTATTTTAAATTGAACAAACACAAAACAAAAAATGAAATAAACTAAAGTACAGATTCTGTGTTACCTTAACGAAGTTTATGTGCCCTTAAAGAACGAATACCGATCTTGGATTTAGGTTTAGTTTTTTTAGAAGAATTTCTTTCACGCAAGCGAACTTGGAATAGTTTCCTTGGACCTCGTAAGATCACTCAATGTTTTGGATACATCTGATTAATCTGATATGTAATCAGACCACTTAATTTGCTTAAGTTTAAACAAATATATGAAATATACATATTAAATATTAAAATGTTTTATAAAAATTTTGGTCAATGCTAACGAAAAGTTTAACAATGATAAAAAAGAACGATGAATGCATTATTTTTCTTAACAAACTCTTTTAAGAACTTTGTTCATAGTTGGGAACCCGGAATTACTAGCTGAATCCAAATAATCATAGCAATATATAGCTTTGTACATATATAGGTGAATCAATCCTATTCAATGCTGAATATACCCCTTCAGTTAGGGTATAAAAAATGGGAGGCAACGACGAAAAAAAATTGGTTATTTTGCGTGTAAATAAATACCATAAATGAAATTTGCATAAATTAAATTTGTTATAAAAAAATTCTGCATGTCTGTGTTTGTTTTTCTGTGAGTGTGTGCGTGAGTGTGTTTGTGTTGTGTTTACTTATTTGTTGACAATTTAATTATATATTAAAGTTAAATGATATTGTTTGTTATTGCTTTTTGTTTTTTTTTTTTTGTTTCCTCTAATTATTATGGCAAAGTTATAATATTAATTTATTTTTTTTTTTGATTTCATAACTTACATAAACATAACTTTAAAAAAATAAATAAAACTAAAATAATGTAAAAATTTAGAGCTAAACAGAAATTAAGTTTTGTAATTAAAAAGTTATATAAATAATATATAATTTAAATTGGAAACGTTAACTGAATTACTGAATTCAGGCTGAGTTCGGGCAATTAAACTTGTTGGCCTCCTTTAAAAAAGAATCTTTGCAAAAGAAAAGCTGTTGGCTGTAATTCTCATTTGATTTTCTCTAAAATTATGTTAAAATAAATTTAATTAACACATTTAAAATTTAATTTGAAATATCATCAAAAGACGTCTACAATTGGTATGATAATTGAATTTAGAGTCATTGGAATTGGGACAAACGATATACATTACAAATTTATTACTTTTATGTAAATGTAATTTCTTTTTTGTCCCCTTCATTCCTAGATCACATGACTCTTGTAATAAGACAATTCTTTACAACATTTTTTGTTCCACTCATTAAAAGTCAAAGCAAACACACGTGCCATTTCGAAATTTCTTTTGATGAACATGTCACATGTCAGTTGCCCCCAGAAACCTACAAAGCCTTGAATATCTTTACTTGCTAATCAGCCATCCAACTTCCAAAAATTGTACTTAAAATGTACTAAGAGAACATGAAAATATATATATATATTTCTACCTATATAGTATTTATGATGCTCATAAATAAAATGGCAAACACTGGGAAGAGGGAGAGAGAGACCCAACCACAAAAATGCCTTGTTAATACGTGTGAGGCATAAAATTTGGTTAAAATAAAATTCTTTCGTTTAGATAAGAGACAGAGTAAGAGGGGGGTAAAGAGAATGAAGATGGGTGAGTGGTATCTTCTCACGTAGACCTTGATATTTGACAAACACAGGGTGCAGCATTTTAAATTTCAAAAATTGGAAACAAAAACGCAATCGATTTAAACTGTTTCCAATACCCTAACCGAAAGTGAAAATTGTTTTTTATGATTTTAAAGTGGTAGAAAATGTATTTAGATATTAATCCAATACTAGTTGCTTTAACTATATATTATATATAGTAAATAAAATATAAATAAAATAAATAAAAATATATAATAGTTTTTTTTTAGTTATTTTTAAAATGGTTATATTCTATGGAAACATCGATTGAAAATGTTATAGTTTTTCAACAAAACTTTTGATTTCCTTTCAGTAAATAATATTTTAAAAATTTGTTAGTGGATTCAATTTAGCCTTTTTTTGGTTCTGAATTGAAGCTGGACCAACTTTTTGATTAGGTTTCATACTTAACCATGAACATATATTATTCTCGATTTTAATTGAAAAAGTTAACTTTTTAGATCCAATAACTTATGCATGAAGCACTAAACTTTAGCAGAGTCTGAAGATTTAATATTTAGTTCAATTCCTTTAAAAAAATTTTCAAAACCTTTCACACAATCTCAAAAACATGGCCCTACAGTTTTTCTCTTGGGGATTCAATCAAAAAAGTTCTCAACAAAAAAACAAACCCAACCCAATTCAAATGCAAATTAAAGTTCTCACACGATATACAAACGACAATTTGCAAAAGCAAAGGTTAGAATTAGATTCCCCTGTATATGTGAATTTGATATTTCTATTAATTAATAGATATGTATATATATAAACCGATGCCATGTCAATGGAATTGCCATTTCCGTTCCCAGACCCTGTACTGAAAATCAAGTCAAGCATGAATTTTAACATTTTTCGCCATGCGATGGAAAAGCATTTTTTCCACCAAACTGTTGTTGGTTTTTAAAATAAATAAAACAACAACAACAACAGCACAACAAAAAGACCAACAAAACCAAAATGGAGGGGGGATGAAACGAAAAAAAAAAGTTTTAAATAAACAAATGGTCTGTGCAAGCAAATGAAATATTGAAACTAAACAAACCGTAGCCAGGGCGAACAGGTGTCAACGTCATAGCAGCCGCTGTCATCGAGTCGAGTTTCAGTTTCAAGTGACAACGTTTTATTTGCATTTCATTTATCTACCTGTGTCCACTTTGCTGCGTTTTTTGTTTTGTTTTTCTTTTGTTTTTCTCTCTCTCACTATGCAGGTGTTCCAGACAACAATTAGAATTCAAAATCAATCAATTGATTTTGGTTAAATGCTCAACTATTTCAATTGTTGTCGGCGGTTGAACTTGACACTTGACCAATTTGGATTCAAATCCGTTAGTTAACGTAAACCAAATAAAGACACAAAAGTTGGGGGAAGTTAGGGCAGTTAATTTTAAAATTGTTTCTTTGATGATATAGCGCTTGTTGCATTTCAACCAGTCCTAATGAGTTGGTAATGTGGCTTAGACCGTACAAGGCCAAAACGGAAGTCATGAAATGAAAGCCGAAATTATACATACGAGTACATTTGGCTTAGATGGGAACAAAACATATAACAAACGTATGTAGGCAGGCCAATTGGGTTAAGTGGCTTTGACAAATAAGTTGACAAATGAGTTAATTAAATGGTTAAGACCTTAATACAATTTTTGAATAATTTTAATAAGATTCTAACGATTTATTTATTTATGAAAATTAAGTGGGAACAATATTACCTGATGATGACTTATTTTTTATAAGTATTCACAATTTATTTACTTTTGCAAGGTAATATTAATTTTGGTCAGAAGTCATCTCCGACTATATGAAGTATATGTAGGATATGTTAACCTAGATGGTTAGAGTCTGGTCATTGTCAGGAGATGTGGTAAGATCGGTAAGATATGGCAACGCAGAGAGAGTTGAGCGGTGGCAGTGGCAGAGTCGATTGAGCAGTGAGAGTCAGTGTGTCGGTCAGCGAGTTAAGAAGTTAATCGTGTGTTGCAGTCGCAGAAATAAGCGAGAGCGTGGTGTCAAATAAGAGAAATAAATACTTACTATTATATTTAACATTAGGTCGCAAACATAATATTGTCATCAAACAACAAATAGATTACCCCTACATGTATATATTCGTGATCGGCACGATGAGCTGAGTTGATATAGCCATGTCTGTCTATCCGTCCGTACGATCTCCTCCAAAACCCTTGAAGATACAGCGCTAAAATTTTGGCTTCTTTTTTCTGTAGACATTGTATATCTCGGAATCATCCCGAACGGATGACTATAACATGTAGCTCCCTTAGGAAAGATCGGTCGAAAACAGAGTTTAGCTTACATAACTTTGTTGTTTTTCAATCGAATATGATTATTTGTTATTTCTAAGATGTGGATATCATATATATCAAGTTTCATCAGAATCGCTTAACTAAATAGAATACTGACAAATAATAAATTCGTCTGGATCATATTTAATACCTCCATAGTAACACCAGCTAGTTTTAGAGCAATAACTTGATTTTTTAAAAGCAATTGTCAAGAAATTTGATATTTATAAGTTTAGTATATATAGAAATGTCTCTCTTAGATTTCAGCAGAATCGGTGGACTATATGCTATAGCTTCAATAGGAACAATTGTACCAATAGAATTTGTAGTATGAATTTTTTTTTTTTTTTTTAGGTTTGACTAGGTTTACATACTTTTTAATGATTTTTTTGCATTGTAAATTATTTTCAATAGATAGTTTGCAAGGGTATAGAAACTTCGGCATGACAGAAGTTATCCCATTCTCTTAGTTTATTGTAATCTTATCTATTGCAAGAGAATTTTTTAAGGCTAATACAATATTATCCGTATAAAATTTGATTTCATATTAGTATAAAAAGAAGATGTCCTTTGTCCTTTTTATTATTTACTCTTACCGATTTAAATGTTTGTTTATCTTCTAGTTTTTCATTCTTCTATTTTCCATTCCCATTTTTTTTTTTTTTTTTTATTCTCAACCCATTTCAGTGTTTATCTTATTAATTCTCCTGTCACTATTGCAAATTTCATTTAAAACTTTAATTGTATTCCAGTTTGAAATCAAATTAAAATCACTACATACACACAACTCACTCGTTTCCTTTTTTATCTTTCCATTTTATTTGCTGCCTGTCTTTATTGTGTTTTAGTAATTACAAAATACAATTTTTTTTTTGCCTAGCCTAGAGGCTTCAATTTTTTTTTACACACAAGTCACAAACAGAGAGAATCAAAAGGCAAACACGAGATAAAAGGAGAGAAAAAAAAAAAAAAAACAGAACAAAACATTTGCAATTCCATTTATGAGTTTGAAACGCGTTAAATCAAAGCTTCTAGTATCTATTCATATGTCGAATGCATCTATTTCAATGTGTTTTTGGCTTAAACAAAGCCCAATGCATAAATAACTGACAAAAAAAAAAAAACAACATCATACAGAGATGTAGCGAAAAAAAAGATAAATCTCCAACAAAGTAGCGCCAAAAAAGAAGGAAAAAGCACACACATTTCGTATCTAACAGATACACGCGCCATAAACTATGGAAAAAAAACGTATGGCTCCGTTCGTACTTGCTGCCGATAGATGAGCATGGCCATAAAATATCAATTTCGTTTTTACATGAAACAAAAATAAGAAAAAGAAAAAATATATATACATATATGTACATATGTATATGTAAAAAGGAAATACCGATACGGCAAAATCGAACGCAAACTTATGAGTTTCTCCATATATATATAGATATATTTTGCTTGTCTGTATGCAGAGGTAGAGGTGTAAAAAGAAAAATGTTCAACATGATAAAATATCGAAATAAAATGCACAAAAAAAAAAAAAAATAAAAAATAAATGCAAAAGGAATAATTGAAAAATGTATTGCAGTAAAAATGAAGCAAAAAATGCGAATTTCTACTACATACAATTTGTATGAAGGATTTGAATAAAATGCATCAGCTGTAACCGAAACAGTTACGGACAGTTGAATATGTATGACAAGCTATTTAACATGAATTGAGCCAAAGAGTGGGAGGGGGGGATAGCTCTAGTATTTATATGATTGATGATACAGAAATATATGTATATAAAATCGTTTTTGGGCTATCATATTTTTCTTCGTTTCAATACTTGAGTCATATTTCAATGTTTTTTGGTGAAATGATGTGTTTTTGGTATAAATTTAGTTAACATAATTTGTGTTTAGTAAATGAAACTAAATCTAAAAGACTATCTTAAACTTAAGTAAGGTGTGCGAAATAAACAACTGGGATACTGCCTTGAATAAGATAATAAGCTGGACCGATCGATATATATTTAAAAGAAAAAACAAATTTTTTTATGAAAGATTTAAATAAATTGTCAATTGTGAGGAAAATTCTTTCCCTTTTTGTAACGATTCGATTCAAAAACATTAATTAATTCTCGCTAAATTCTATTCGGTTGATCGGAAGTATATATACATATATATATATGGTATATATATATGGTTTATATAACATTTGTCAGGATATATTCCTGACTATATTCTAAGGTTAATTTAACAACTTATTACGAACCCTTCATTATCTAAACACTCGTCAGCTTCCCGAAAAAGACTCCCCAAATCTCTTCCTCGCGTATTCTCTCAGAGTTATCTCTCCACTCTGCTCTCTTACGCGTTCTCTTCATAAGAGTTACTGTCATTCTTTACACAATATATTTAAATTTTTTTTAATCAAAAAAGAAACTTACTCAGGATTTGATAAAAATCTAATAATTAATACATTTTTTTTCATTTATCTTTAACAACTTCCAGAGTTTTTACCGATTCCAATTAACATTTTACCTTAATAAAACAAATAAGTGTAAAATTATTATTATCCACATATTATTATGATTACCTTACCTTAATTCTCCAAAGTTAGCTTAGTTTAATTCCATTGACTATATTTAAGGCTGCGTGTAAAACTAGCTTCATCAATATTTAGGATATTTCTCTAAGATGTTTCAAAAGGTCTATCATATTCTACTATCATTAAACATGAAAAGCAATTTCATTCTGGTAATTTTAAACGTGGAATCAATCATTGACATGATAAAAACTTTTATAAATTGATAATTATCACTTAAGAAAAACATTTCTTGATAGGAACTTTCCTACTTAGAACCTTTCTTTAATCTTCAACCAGGTTTCAATCTTTAAGGATTGACAATTCTTGATAGGAACTTTCCTTCTTAGAATCTTACTTCCATCTTTTAGAAATGTCATTCATTGATAGGAATTTTCAAGAACTTGGAACCTTTCCTCTATTAAAAATTATTATACAAAAGGTTCAGAAACTTTATCTATTAGAACATATGATTTGCTACAACACAACAATCTAAAGTCTAAGAAAAAGAATCTCCTTCATTGCTTTTAGCATAAATTTATACATAATATCAGTAAAAACATACCTGAAAGTATGCAATTATTTCTAAATGGTTATCCCAACTTGTTAAGCAATTTATATGACTATTATTATCGATATGCCATATAAAGCAAATATTCTACTTTCCATATATTATTATCATTGTCATTGCTTTTCTATTAAAATATAAATATTTTTTCAACAATAATTGTTCATTCGAGCTGACAAAAAGCATAAATTGTTGCACATGCAACAACATTTTGACCCTGCAACTTTACACATAGAAATACAAATAAAATATCAAAATTACCATAATCAAAAAGAGAAAAAAATATACATATAATGAAAATACCAACAATATATTATATCATGTTCATTAATTTTATTTTTCTCTCTCTTCTCATTGCAGGTGAGTAAATGAGATGGCGAGTGTTTGATAAATTACGCTTTATATAGTAAAAGTTATAGTAAGTACTTTTTTGGATGGCCTGAACTGAAATGATTGTTTTACAATTTGTGCAAACAAAACTTCAATAATCGTATTCACAAACAGTTTTCAACTAATTGGAGTTTGAAATAAAATTTCTCTCTACTGGATCCAACTATTAATTATCTGATTTGATGCGTATGGCCAATTAGGCGAGTTGAAATTGTTGTTGTTGTTGTGCAGCAGGTGCATTTAGCCATGAAATGAAATCATTTAAAATATTGATATTTATTATTAGTATTGCAAAATTTTTTGGGCTAAAATGCAATTTTTATTCCAAAGCTATATTTTCGCTTTCACAATAATGCCGCCTGGCATAATATTGGTTTGCATTTGGACTCCCCTGGCAGTCGGCGTAAATATTTTCAAATGCAACATGCAATTTCTCCTAATCTAAACACTCGCATCGCAGCGGGAAAGGACAGCTTAGAGCATCGCGGTTCGTTTTGGCTCTAAGAGATGTGTATGTGGGGAGGAGAGCGAAGTGGTGCGAGGTTTTTTCTTCTGATACTGTGCACTGCATAACTTAAGGCGTAACTAAGGCGACGACAACAACAGAAAGAGAAAAGCGAAAATAAAAGCACACCAAGTAAGTGAGGATAGGAGAGAGGCAGAGGTAGAATGAAAGAGTCAACGAGATGTTGTTGGCAACCTAGAAAACCCAATTGTGTGCCAATGGCAAAGTGAGAATGCAACAGCACATAATGTTAAATACACTGAGAGAAAACAAAGGAAACTTTATAATAGTAAATTTATAGTTTAGATTAATATATCGACTCATAAATAGTTGGGCATACAATATAGGATAAAAAAAAGTGTTCACTTCTTTGCGTCTTCGAGTTGTTTGGTATACTTCAAATCTGCTTTTTTCTGCTTCTTGTTGCCTAGGGTAAAATATCGGGTTGGGCAGCGTTATCACCCCACATATATAGGTTTATATATGCGTTTGAATATATATGATTCCTTTTCAAGTAAGTTATATCAGAGCAACACCATATTCTACCTACAAATTTTTCTTACTCTCTAAATATCTACATTAATAGTATGGCGCCCCTTTTGGGCAACTTTTCATTCTCACAACTTTCTTGTTGGTTTTATGATAGATCTGTTCATTGCGCTATTCATCTTAGTGCTCTGTTACGAGTGTACAAATCAAAGAATTTCAAAGGAAAAGCCGATCTTGTCTTGATTCAAATGGAATGTTTCCTAAAGATTCTTTCTTAAAAAAGGCAAAAGTTTTACAGAGAATCTTATAAGAACGCTGTCACCTTTCCATTATAATAATTTTTTTTTAAGTTCTTGAAAGAAAATAATCAAAACTGAATATATGGTAGGGTTATAGGTTTATCATATAGTAAATGTTAATCACATATGATCTTTTTATTTTAAACCGAAATCAGAAGAATCTTTTTGTAGGTTTACCAACTCACCATGGTTTTCATTGGTCTTGGTACTCTCATAGTAATCCCCCATTTTTTTCAGAATTTTAAAACGATTTAAAAAGCAATTTGACACATGTCAATAATACAGCTTTCAATTGGTTAGAGAAAACCTGGGTTAATCCTACTCCAACTGTTTCCACTCCTTTTAGCAATAACCGCAGATCTTAACGGTCCTCCCCTCTCTTCATTTTTCTTATTTTCTTTCAAATTTTCATTCAAATTTCTCTCAGTGCACTTGCCAGGCACGTTTACTCAGGCACTTTCCTCAAGATGCCTATTCCCCAGCAGCAGCAGCAGCAGCAGCAGCAGCAGCAACAGCAGCATCAGCTACTCTGGCGGCGGCACCTTAGCATATCTCGGAGGCTAATCTAACTAAAGAAGGCTGGACCCAAAGTCGCGGGTGCTCGCACTCTTTCGTGTTGCGTGCAATTTGCTTTCCACCTTCTCCACCTGCCGCCGCCTCTCTTCTCATCCATTAGCCATTCACCACCTTACGTTGCCATTCAATGGATACTTTTCTACCCATAGGGTAAAAGGGTATATTAAAGTGGCTAAAATGTATGTAACAGGCAGAAGAAAGCATTTCCGACCCCATAAAGTATATATATTCTTGATCAGCATTATCAGCCGAGTCGATTGAGACATGTCCGTCTGTCTGTTCTTGGAGACTATAAGAGCTAGATTTACCAAATTCAGTGTGAACATCCGTCTAATGTCCAGGCAGATTAACTTTGTTTAAAATTTTTGCCACGCCCACTTACGCCCCTGTAATTAATAAAAAAGGAATTACTAGAGCTGTATTAAAGATATTATATTCTTAGTTGGCACACCTAATTACATAGTCAAACTGCCAAACATTTTCTGCTCCGGTCGAACGAGTTCTTGACAATAGCGCCATTTGTTTTTATTGTGCTTTATTTTTCCATGATCTTTCTCTTTTTTACCTTACTCTTTTTTAAGTTTTTTATGTTGTTGTTACAACACCCAGTAATCAAACACAACACAGAGATAAACAACTACTAAATTTTAATAACAAAAAATGTAAAAGCTTATACAATTTCCATCGGAATCATAATTTAAACAGAATTTTGGTAAATTATTAAAGAAATTAAATATTAAATTCGACAGAATCATCACATATTACGATTTCTTGGTCTATCTTATTTTGCCAATCCTGAAAACAGAAACATGATATTAATATTATTTATATACAATTTATGTTTATGTATAATTTATGTACATATGTACAACGAAATTTTTAAATGCTTATCTTGAAAATATTTAAAATTTTCGCTTATTGCATAAGAATACAGTCGAACTTCCTTATAGTGGATTTCTATCTAAGACACTGACCCAAATACTGAATTAATATTTAATATACTTTAATATATTTTTTATAATTTCGGTGTAATAGTTATAAAGTTTGACTGCATTAGCAATTATATTTAAAAAAAGAAAAACTTACAAAACCAATCCAAATCAACTTTAATGGTTTTTGTAGAATCGGATCTCTAACACTTTTTAATGCTTTGGCTAACACATCCCAGTCAGTTATTTCATTCCCCTTTAATTGTATTAGTTCGAGTTTGGAGCAATCTTTAGCAATAATCAAAAGCGGATCCAAAATATTCAACTTTAACTGAGCTTTCAACATTATTTTTAATGTTTTCAGGTTAATGAGGTCTTTTAAATTATAAAAGGATTCATGGTAATAGGACTGGAACTCCAAACTAGTTAATGAAGTAATTTGCGAAAGCAAAACCATATTTTCCATATCCACAAATTCCTCATTGATAACTAGACTTTTGATAGCCGATGAAGATTTCTCAATTAATTTCTGTAGAAGTATATTGAGGCAGCCTTCTTCTGGCGTGACAATCAGTTCCTCAAGCTTTTCAAGTCCCTCTAAATTTGCACTTCCATTAATATCAATAATACAATCTAAAGACTTTAAAGCCGGAAGTTGTAGTACATTTGTTATCTCTTTATTATTAATGACACAGCCTCCAATTATCAATTTTCGCAGGCTTTGAAAGTTTTTTTCTATATTAAAAGCATCTTTTATTAATTTTAGAGTATCACACTTTCTTTTTTCAATTTGAAGCTCTTCCAGATCTTTCAGGGAAAGCAGCCGGTTAGTGTTTTCCAATTGTGATAAACTGATGTGAACTGTTTTTAATGTTTTACATTGCGCTAGTGCATCAGCATCCCGAGCATCCAACGGATCTCCCAAGATTATAATCTTCTGCAAAACAGAATTTTTAAATAATCGAAGTTTGTCAGAAAGTGTACTTTCCCGATGAGACTTTATACACAGCTCTTTAAGGTGTGGCAACGTTGGTAGGGCATCTTCGTTTTCTGTATTGTTGAAAGTGCATTCTAATCTTTTCAACGATTTTATTTGGCAAATTGTCTTTAACTCATCTAGAGTGATTTCTTCCTCTACTGACAAGAATTGAAGAGGCGAAGAGAGTCCTTGGAAAAGTTTGTGTAAGGAGCCGCGTTGATGGGTTGTTATGGTCACATCTTGAAGCTCTTTCAGTTGTGCAAGATTCTGAATATTTTCTGAATCAGAAAATCCACATTTGAGTTTTCTAAGCGAGGTAATTTTATTGATTTCCAACAATTCAAGAGGATTTAAGAAGTTCATATTACTTTTGGATACAATGTTTCCCTCTTCAATTATCAATTCCTTAAGTCTCTGCTTGGATGCCAACGTTTCGAAGAGCTTTTTGAACGGATGTCTTTTGTAAGTTAAATAATATTGAAAATCATCTTCATAATTGTCAACATACATATCAAAAATGATATGTAGAATTTGTAAATCGTCCAAGTTCCCCAAGCAAGTGCAATCATCAGCATTAAATATTTCTCTTGAATAATTTTCTAATATTAATTTTCCTTGACTCTTGTAATAAGTTATTATTCGGTTACCATTTCGAATGGTTACTTTACCGTTAGAATTATTTAAAAATCCAAATATCTGATTGGGAAATCCAGTACCATTGAATATTATTTGTTTAAAATACGTTTTGGGGTATGTGACTTCAAAACTTCTCGGATCAGAGAATATTCCAACAAGTATTTTCAATGATTCTATTTTGCTTATAAGAAGACTCTCTTCGAAATTAATTTGATACATTTTAATATTCAATAACTTTAGATTATTATTTTGATTTGTGGCAAGAGTTTGAATTAACAAGTGCAATGAACCCGCTTTACATTGCCCAAATACAACTAAGTTGTGACAGTTTTCAAAAGTTCCCAGTTCGGCGTATGCAGCTACTTTTATTTGAGTCATGAATTCATACCTTTCTGTTATTGTTGACAGGTCTAGACACACATTTCTTTCATTGACTCGACTGATTAATATTTCACTGATACGCAAATTGGTAATGGCTGATGATCCAATACTTAAAATCATATCGAAATTATTATTTAAATCGTGCTTTGACCAAATATTAATATCTTTCAGTTTAGTTAGTTGATCAAGACATTTAATACATTCATCATCCGAAAAACTACATTTTAACGACGTCAAAGATTTAATTTGAACCAATTCTTTGGCTAGAGGCAAATCAATTGATAAACCATTTATATATAAAGATTGAAATGTTTGAAATGGATTTGAAGCTAAAACTCTGAAAAGCTTTTTTAGGTCTTCAGTCGCATCTTCGGTTCGAACGGCGATGTTCAGTTTCTTTAACTGTGGCAATTTTCCCAAAATGTAAATATTATTCAAATCATTAAAATTCAAGTCGATGCTCTTAAGAGTTTTTATAGCGGCAATTATTGACATCATATTTATCCGAAATAATTCACAGTCATTCATGAAGTAATATATTGATAAGTATTGAAGAGTATTTTTGGCTTTTGACAATCCCATAATCATATTTTGGAAAACGCTCTTTGATTTTGTTGCATTGTTGTAGCAGTCGCTAAATGTTATAGAAAGTTTACGCAACTCAAGGATTTCCAAAAAATTGGCATATTCAGACACTTCATTTTCTTCACTGACACGTTCAGTGTTTTGACTTTCTTCACTTGTCTTTCGAGTCGACCAATCTAGTTCATCATCATCATTGTACTTAATAACAAAATTATGAAATCCAATACATAAATTAGATTTCTTAGTTCCCTTTAAAATTTTCAATATTATCGGCAACATTTTTGAAAGTTTATGAGTTGATGATATCGCCAGATTTTTAAGTCCACTTAGTTGAGAAAGGTGGCTAATACTTTCCGCTTCTATAAAACGAGAACGTAAATTTTTCAAATACTTTATCTGAGAGATAGCGGAGGTCTCCTCATCGTTCATGGCGGCATCCACTAGTGTCAAAGTATCTAAAGATCTGTGAGGATTATTGTTACCCAAACCATAAAAAAGAGGTTCTAACGAACCGATTTCATGTTGTCCATGGATAGTCAGAGTTCGTAGATTTGGCAGTTCTGCCAAAGGCGCATATTCGGCAGCATTAACATCAGTTTTCATTAGGAATTCTAATACTTCCAAATTTTGTAAGCTATTTTTATCTATGGCAATGTCAGACAATCTCCCATATATCTCATTGTTCATTAAAGAAAGTTTGCGCAAGTTTGGATTTGATTTACACCATTTGACCATTTCCTCGGCATTTGTTCTAACATTTAAGTACAGTTCTGTGAGCCCGCAACAACAAGGTACATTCTCCAGAGTATAACCTAGATTTGGAAATGTTTAAATATATATAACTCTTCAATTTTAGCTATGCAATTTGATTGGACTTTACCTTTAACATGTATTTGGAGCTTTGTTATAAGGAATTTACTTTGAAGGGCATTCATAATCATGGCAAAAACTTCCAAATGGTTCTCATAATATGTCTCACAGTTGTATCTTAAGTCAACTGTTTGTTTCAGTGTGGAACCACTTATTTCTGCTGCAAAAAGCTTTAAAAACGTATCTTGATCCTTTTTTGGTAAACCCCTTATTCCATTATATATAAGATCAAAATCAATAGACAAATCTAATGTGTCTTTCTCAAATTGATCTATCCCAAGTTGATAATATAATTTTTCATCCCAAAAATAAAACTGTTCAATAGTCCATTGGCAAGATTTAACGAAACGAATTAGATCCCCATTTATAACAATTTTCCTTATGTCATCCATTGAATCATTATTACTAATTGTGTATTCTTCATCATCTTCATTATCATTTGGAATTTCCACTGAATCATGATCACTAATTACGAGTTCTTCATGTGGAATTAATTCTCGTAACTAGGGATTCACTGCTGCTATTTCTTTGCATTTTCAAAGTGTCAACGGTGTTGCAAAAGTCTTTTTCAGTTTTTTTTCGTTTTATTCGCGTCGCGATGGTTCCACTGCACCATTTGGTTGACTACTGAATATGGCAATGCAGGTGTAATATTTCTATAATAAACTCTTTTAGGTTCTTATTATATGTTTCGGAATTAAACACGATAACAGTGGATTGCGTAAAATAATGAGAGATCTTGGTCAGTTGTTTGCCTTTTTGTTACTAAAATTTTTTTCATTATATTCCATGACTTAGATGTGCGCATTTTTATTAAAGATTAGATTAGATAAGATTGTATGAATAATATATAAAAGCTACCAATACCATACCAACTCTTCACGTTTTTGTGAATTGTTGACAACTAATTCAATTTTCTGCAATTTTTAATATTGTTATTTTAAGTCTAACGACATGTCGTATGAGTAATGAGTTTACATTGTATACAAGTAAATTTGTACTTATATATATATATTATAACGATAATCAATTTAAAGTCAAGTAAGTAAGTCTCTCAACTATTCTAATCATAAGCATAAACAACTTTTGAGATGAGTGAAGTTGGTTTTTATACCCTATACCAGTGTCGGATCCAGAGGGTGGGAGCTGGGGCACAGTTGGTACAGGGTATACTCAATGTCGGCAGGGACGACTTGTTTGCTGTATTTTGTTTACATTTTCGTCACAATTTTTCTTATTTTCTTTTAAATTTCCATTCAAATTTCTCTCAGTGCGCTTGCTAGGCACGTTTACCCAGGCACTTTCCTCAAGATGCCTATTCCCCAGCAGCAGCAGCAGCAACAGCAGCATCAGCTACTCTGGCGGCGGCACCTTAGCATATCTTGGATGCTAATCTAACTAAAGAAGGCTGGACCCAAAGTCGCGGGTGCTCGCACTCTTTCCATCTTCTCCACCTGCCGCCGCCTCTCTTCTCATCCATTAGCCATTCACCACCTTACGTTGCCATTCAATGGATACTTTTCTATGCACATATATATATTTGGTTGCTTTTTTATTTTTCATATTTTTTCTTTATTTTTTTTTTACTGTAAATAATAGTAATACATATTTAAATTGTGTGCCTGTGTACGTGGTGGCCTCCATCGTCGGCACCTTTTTTCCTTCCTTTAGTTGCGTTTCCTGTGCCATTGATAGCCATCTCCTGTTGCCTTCGCTTGCATTTTTACAAAGACTCCGTTGACTTTTATGTACAGCTTCCCATATTTGCTTTATCAATATACATACATATACATATGTATATGTATATGTATATACTTATATGTATATATACCAATATAGATTTTCCTTTTTCTATTTATATAAATTGTAAGTAAGAGTCGTTTTCCACCATTTCCCTTCCTACCCAGCATTGCTATAGTTTCTTTAAGAGAGGGAGTGAGAGAACATAGAAGTTTTAAATTGGCCCTGTGCCGCCTTCTTCTCTCTTTTCTAATAGAACGATAAAAATTTTATGGCAATCAATTTAATGCGCTGAAGCACACGCACTTTACCAAAGGTCGCTGTGGCAACGTAGCTCCCCCTCTCTCCTCAGTTAGGTAGTTTGAGCATCACTTCAACATGGGGAAGAAGAAGCCTTAGCAAAGTTGCCACAATTGCGAGAACACGCAAAAATCTTACTAAATATTTCAACGCGAGCCAAGAATGTAACAATATTGAGAGCTAAAATTGGGTGAGAAGACGCACAAAGGGCAGGGCACGGCAGGGCAGTCGGGCAAATGTGGCTAAGGAAAAGTTTTTTTTCGGTTATAAAGGAAACCTCATAAGTGTTTATATACCAAAATATTGTTTAAATCTGCGTATGAAACTTATAAAATCGAAAGCTTGATCATTATTTTAGTAAAAGTTAGCGTTGAACTGTAACAAAAGTTATAAGAGAAATTACCTAAAACAAAAACTTTGATTTATTCCATTTAGTTTGTGAAATTATGTGTTGCTTTACTTATTTCTTTTGTGCTAAGAAGTACTTTGAATGTAGAAACACTTTTTAAGCTTTAATATTCTAAAATATAATCAGATGTTTTTTAATTTTATAGAAGTGGATCTTGTTAGTAAACAAATTTGGTTACTCTTTCTCTCTCTCTCTCTCTGATTTATAAGCTAAATATGAGAGCCACAGCGAATATTGAACAATCATAACAAATCCCAACGCAGCAACTACCTTTGTTTTTATTCGATCTATAAAAATATCTCTGCGCTTTAAGCTGAGTCTTCGATGTCAAAGACAAATTAACTGGATTATTATATCTCAGTCGAAAGATGATTTAAAAGCCACTTTAATTTCACTAAAAGTTTTTTAAAACAAAACCTAGTTTTTACCCATTCCTAGACTTTTGTTAGTAGAATTTTTGTAAAACTACGAAATATATTCAAAATTTTCAAATAATTTTATAACAAAAAGTTGAGAGACTTGAAAGAAATTTCTTTTGAGACAAAGATGATTTCAAATTTAACATAAGTTAAGCCGGAGCTGCAGTAGGAAAAAATAAAAACCTTAACGAGACCAAACTTTTCTATAGGAGAAGAACCTATGTAAAGGACCAAAACTTATGTATAGGAGAAGAACCTATATAATGTTTAAAAACCTATGTAGAGGAGTAGAATCAAAGTAACAGATCTCGGTGTCTACTTTTAAAATGTTTTCCAATAACAGAAAACCGATCAAATCGGTTTTTTAAAAGTACTTAAGCCTTTTTCTACGTTTTTTTTGTCAATGCCAAAAGGTCCAAAGGGCATCTAAGATAGTTCTTTAGAGAACTCAAAGCTAGTTGCTGCGTTTTCGAATTCCACCTTAACAGGTTGATTTTAGAACAAAACGGGAAAAATTTGAAAAGGTTTTTAAATATGTTTTATACTTCAACTATTTAACATTCAATTTTTTAACGAGAAAATATTTTATACTTTTTCACTTTAGTTCCCTAGATCTCAGTTGTTATTGAAAATCGACATTTAGTTTCTGTTTGTGTTAAAAGTCTTAAATATTGACTTTCATTTAAGTTGCAATTTAATTGTAATTCAATTCAAAGTAATTCCATTTATACCAAGTATTGGTCATCGCCTTCAATTGTCATTTGAGTGCACATAAGGAATTCCCCTGACGTTCATATGTCCGTTGAGCCATTTCAATTACATTTCTTCACTTAAAATCAAATCGCATTAAGAAGTTTTCCTCTTTTTGCCTCCTTTTGCTACGGCTATCAAAAATGGAATATCCTTGTGCAACACGCGTCCTTCTGCACTTGCAGTCAATCGTAAATTGAATTTAAACCGTAACCAACTGAAGAACTGTCCCCGACCCGCCCCTCTTAGATCAACAATCTAATGATTGCCTTGGTCCAAAAGAAAAAACTTACTTGGACTTTGGCAATTGCTTTTCAATTTCTTATCGCACGACTTTCGGGTGAGAATTGTATTTGTTGTGAATGGATGGATGGTAGTGAGTGACTTCTGTCAGCCACGAAAGGACACTTGAAATTATTGAAATTGTTTTGCCTGCATTCTGAATGCCCTCGATATGCGTCTCTTTGTTCCCCCTCTGTCTCTTTGCCTGTCTCTCTCTCTCTCTCTCGATAATCGCCATGGAATTTTCTCATTTTGTGTGATTGGAAGAATTTTGTGGATTTTCGATTATTGATTTTGAAATTCCAAACAGCCTGAAGTGAGATAGAGATAGAGAGGGAGAGAGAACAGAGTGTCTTTGTTTCGTTTGTGGTTTTGTGTGTGCCTTTAATTAGTTGCTAATTTGCTGCAAAATGTATGAAACGAACATTTTCCCGCTCACTGAAGTGTATGGCCAAACTCCAAACAGTTGCCCCAAGTTACGACTCGAATTAAGCAAAAGTGGCAAAAATAATAACGATGATGAAATAAGAATCGTCCAAGTCCTTTTATTTCATTTTATATGCCACACACACACACACACATCGTTGAGTCATTAAGCGTAAATAACTTAATTTTCAAAAGTCCCCGCCACCACCTGACACCCAGCATATTTGTCTCTTTTTTTTCGTCGATTAAAGGACGGAAATTTCATTTCGTACAAATACAAAAAAAATGAAAAAACAGAAAAAATTTAATTTTTTTTCCGGCGGTTAATTAAATTCGGTCGATACTTTATGTGATGGAGCCGACTACAAGATACCCTGTTTTACTTAAAAGTGATAGCTAAAGAGTTAGATAGGGATACCAATTTGAATTTTTCAGTTTTTTAGTGGTTTTCTTTTAGAAAGTAATATGAGTAAGTAAGCCATGACTTATATTATTCTTTCCAAAAATCAAAAGCGCCACCTATCGTTCAATATTTGCGGCAGGCCTTTTGGATTTTGAACGTTTTTTTGCTTAGATTGGTAAGAATTTCTTCTACTGCTTTCCTTCTACTTTTAAAATTTTCTTCCAAGTTACTTACATATATAATTTACTTTAAACAAATGCTTATTATGCTTTTCTTCCTGGATTACTGAATGAGTCATAATACTAAAGTATTTCTTAGAGAAGTGCAGGTGAAATAATACCAGAAATACTACTAAAGTTACAACTATCGAAAAAGTGAAAAAAGTTGATAGTAAAACAGTTTTTTCTTTATGATTGTAAACTGATATGGGAACTGACTTTATCGCTCTTTAACTGTCAGAAAACCTGATCGTCAAGTAAACACCAAGGCAGCTTTTTTAAAAAACAGAAAGTACATGGAAAACAAGTGACTTTTACCATTAACTTGGCCTATTCTCAATGTTAAAACGCTCAGGACAAAGTAATACCAAAAGGACAATTTCAACTTTATCTTTACTTCACTCCGAAGAACTACTCAACTTTTAAGAACAACAATTAAACAGAAATAACAGAAATTAACTGCATTCTAATAGTCATTAATATACCCACTTAAACCTACTTTTACAGGGTACATAAAAAGAGGCTTGGCAATGAAAGAGATAGAAAGTAAAAAAGAGAGAAAGAGAGCGAGAAAACAGACGCATACGTTGATTTATAGTCACATTGCTTTATAAATCAAATGAAACGAAATTTTATATAAATAAATAAAATGTCATATATATAGGCATATATATGTATATGTATATAACGATTTCGTTGTTAAATCTCAACGGTTGGTCAAAACTCTTTAGCACCATTAACAAAAGATTTTCGCCATTATATCTGTTCAATATGTCCATTCCGTTCCGTTCGTTGCCTTTTCATTTACCTCGTCTTTTGTTGACCACACTTAATCCTTTCCACAGGCGGCGGTAGGTTCAAGTAGCGTGGCATTGCATTTTGCGATAAATTCGCATTAAATAAGAGGCAAGAAACAAGAGTGGTTAAGAGGGGAAAGGGGGTAACTGACTGACTGACCGACCACCAACAATGCTTCTCCAACGCATTCTGTACGAATTCTCTCTCTCTCTCTCTCTCTGCACTTGGCAATAACACAATACAAAGATAGAAAAATCGAAGTGCATCGAAACCGTTTGCTCCGCTAAAGAATGTCAATAAAAAAAGGAGAAGAAAGGAAATAAACGGCAGGGCAGTGTAAGCCAGGCCAGAACTTGGCTTTAATGACATTGTGTCCTGGACCATAAACTGAACAGTTGTTGTCTTTATTTGTACAAAGTAAGAGAGAAACACAAAGCCCTATCATAACCCTACACAGTGGGTCTTAGTTAGTTTTTATAAAAAAACATTCTTTAACAAGTTAAATTTCCCTTTTTAATGTTTTTGAAACCACTGTTTAACCCTTTTAGCGGATGCATTGATTGGATCCTCTTGGTCCCGTATTGCAATTGACAACTTCAATGTGAACAATATTATTTTGCATTTTTTGGCCTCGTTTTCGTTTTCTCTCGCTTGTTTTTTCTTTTATTTTTGTAGGGGGAGGACGGGGGGGGAAGTACATTCATTGTCTGGTCCTACTTCTTCTTCTTCTGTGGCTTTTGACTTCTCGTTTTTGGCCATATCGTTTTACGCTTCATGGCACGGTCTGCATCTGGAACTGCGGTTACCGAAGGAGCAACCATACAGCAGCCATGGGAGATGGTTTAAAATTGTACATATATGTATTCATTCGCGAGTACATCTTGTATATCTTTGGCATATGTGGCAACCAACAGCTACTACTTCTTCCACTACCTCTTTAGCACCACTTGGCCCACCATCTATTGTGGTTTACTTGACTTTTGTTGCATATTATGTAAGACTGTTTGGTTGCACTTGGCATACGATGTCTATTTGAATGAGTTTTAACTGTGCCACAGACATACACACTTGCAAGGAAGGAAGGAAGGGTGAAGGGGGTGGTGTCACTGTGGTGGGCGGCAAAAGAATAAATAAGTGCACCGCTCTCTATCTCTCTCTCTTGTTTGACACTTGCGCAGCTGTCAACGCGACTGTGATTGATCGTTTCAGTTGCTTTAAGAAAATACAGTGGCCATGTAAGAGCCATAAACTTAATGCTTTGGCCATATAACAAATGATTCGATCAGCTTACAACTGATAGAGACATAAGCAGCAGCAAAAGAGAAAGAAAATTTGAAACAAAAATTTAAATGTCTCGATCAAGACTGATTGATGAGTGGGGCCTAATCGAACTAACTTTTCCTGTAAACCGCAACTACGTAGAAGAAACTTATCTATCAAAAAACGAAGACTACCCAAAAAGCATAACTGACAAGAAGAGTAATTTTCAAGTTTCAAGACAAAACTGTTGACCTCATTCCACAAGCACACAGACAGCAAAAAAAAAATAAAATTAATTTAAATTTATTGTCTCAATTTATAATGCAACAAATTGAGCGTCTGCTTCAGTAGATTTCTCTTTGGCCAAAAATAAATGTTGACAGCATTCTGGAATAGTTCAATGTATCTAACAGATACTCTCTTTTGCCTTGTCCTGGCATTTTCCCGTCATTGAACTTGAACTTACCAGTCGGTGGAGTTTTTCAATTGTTTGCCAAAAAAAGGAAAAGTTTTGAAACAAAACTTATTACAAAGTTTTCACATGCAGCATTTAAAAACCCTTTCAATGCCACAAAACTCATTTCACTTTTTCTTTAGTTTTTCGTATCTTTCCTCTCGATTAAATTGAGTGTGTGCACACACACACACACACAGACAGAAATCGAACCAAACCATTTGGCAGACTTTTGTCATTTGTCTGCTGTCATGTCAGTTGTCAAAGTTGATTTTTCAACTTTATTTTCAATGACTTTTTATATAGAATAAAATGTTATAGTTACAAAAGACAAATTGCAATATGAGAGCTTATGCAAAAGCAGGGGAGAAGTACGCGTGTTGACTACTTTTTATCAAAATTTTTACTACACTTTAAAGTTGAGCTTGTTAGCTATTATGTTAAAGATTAAACTAGAAAGGTATGGAACAAGAGTTCCCTAATATATAGACTTATAACTTAGTCTTAAGACTTTCGATTCGCTCTACGAAACATTCATCTGTTTAATTAAAGCTTGATTAACTTGTTTATTAAGACATTAGTATAAAAACTCTTTCTGATTTTGTTTTAATTTTTAACTTTAACATAAAAGTTTATTAAAACTAACAATTAATTGTTATTCCACATAAACCTTATAATATTATGAAAACTTTTCAAAACCTTTTAACTAGAAAATAATAAAAAAACTAGAAAATTGCTTAAGTTTTGCCAATTAAATTGATTGAACATATAAATTTTTTTTTATCTGTTTAATAGTTAAATTTATTGGTGTTAACTCAGTGACTTGTATTGTTTAATTAAGACCGTTTTCATTATTTTTCAATTTTATTTAAAAAAAATATATTTATTTTATTTTTATTTATTTTATTTATTTTTGTAGTATAAACGAATGAAAATTAACGTTAAATATTATTTTTTAATTGAACAAGAAAAGTTAAAATATTTTTTCCCTATTTTAGCTCAGAAAATGAAAGTAAAGATTGGTTTTCATTTAGAAACTTCAAAAATAATAAATAAATAATATAATTATTTTCTTTGCTGTTTTTCAAAAAAGAAAACATGAAAATTACTTTTGTTTTTTAAGGGAGGTTTCTGGTTTGTGGACCTCAAAAACAGGTATTTTTTTCAAAAAAGTTTTTGAGGAAACTATTGTAGATATTGAGTTGAAACTTTTTGCATCTTGTTAGTAATACTTTATTCTTGGTTTACAAATTTTTTCGAGTCTTAAGATTAAAAGGGGGCGGAGGGGGGCGTTTCAA
This sequence comes from Drosophila austrosaltans, assembly GCA_035045865.1. NCBI lineage: Eukaryota > Metazoa > Arthropoda > Insecta > Diptera > Drosophilidae > Drosophila > Drosophila austrosaltans. The sequence continues at coordinate 4,239,925 of JAWNOQ010000083.1, forward strand.
AATGGCGACTCCTTGCTTTGCTGATGGAAGTCTTCTCGTCCTGTAGAATAATTTGAATGAGACAAATGATACATTTTGTTAATCTGTACACTTATGAGCGTGGAATAGGCCCCAACTTTAAAAAAAAAATTGAAAAATTCAAAAGTTATTAACAAATTGAACATTAAAGTCCGATTTTTGCAATTTTTAGGATCGGCTTCAAATTTTTAGAGAATATGTTTAAAATATCAAACTTTGAGAAAATGCAAAAAAAAATCTGGTTGTTTGGATCCAACAAAGCAAAAACCTCGCGAAATTAAAGGAAAAAACCTTTTTAATTTTACATAAATTGAAAAATTTATATAAAATGTAGAATATTTTTAAAAATCAATAATTAATAATTGCTCAATATTTATATTAAATATTTTCAATATTTTTTTTTTTTTGAAATAAAGTTTCAAAAATTGTTCATTATTTATGATTCATAGCTGCAAATGATTAATTGTTAGAATCAATTTAATTTTAATTTAATATTAAATTTAACTCAAAAAATGTAAAATGCAGCTAAATCTCAGAAATTCAAAAAACACATTTTAATTTTATTCTAAGAAAAAAATATTATGCTAATGATTTATTGAAAAAGAATTTTCAAAATAATATTTTAATTAGTTACATTCTGCTAAAAACTTGAAATATTAAATAAAACAAAATAAAATATTTTTTTTGGACCCCTAAAAAGATAAAGCCACATTTCTTTTTTTTACCTTTTAAACACAAAGCAATATTAGAATTCTGTTTTTGTTTTCATTTCTTGTTCTGAATTCCATTCAAAATTTTTTATTTTTGATTTGTCACGATTTTCTCTCTATCTTAACCAAAGTTTCCTAATTCGAAAGAGCATCATTTAGTTGTATATATGAAATTTACCATCAATAAATTTTCTTGGTAAATTCAAATGTGTTGACAGACGAGTGAGGAGGATGGGGTGGGGGGAGAAAATTTTACAGCATTTGACAACTGAACACTTTATCTTAATGTCAATTTTTTTCCTTCTTATTTTTCTATGAATCTGTGAGTGTAGTCGGTTTTCTTGGTCGGTTTCTTTTGGGCTTTGGGATTTGGGTTTTTGGGCTTAAAGGTTTTCGGGGTTTATTTTTTTTGTTTGGTTTTTGTGCGTGTGCGTGAAGCAGTTAAGAACGTTCAAGCAAATTAGCTATAAAAAAGCCATTTGTAAGTCAAGCTCGAATTCAGATTTTTGTTTTTTTTTTTTTTGACAAAATCACGACTCTCAGTCAATTTGATTGTTGTGCTCGTTAATGGCGCCAAAAGGTTAGATAAGAGTTGCTTCTAGAATTTACATTCAAATTGAGGGGGAGGGGGATAAAATCTTCTTTAACTTGCTATGAATCATCGTCAGGGTCATTATTATTGCCGTTTTTCAAACTGTATTCGAAATATTTAACTTCATTTCTCATTTGTCTTTCAGTACGACAACGTGAATTCGTGTCTGCACGTGCTGCGCAGTCAATCGGTTGGTGGACTGGACAATATAACCACCAATGACATATGTGCCGGACGTCTGAAAGCCGTCCTAGCCCTCTTCTTTGCTCTGAGTCGATATAAGCAGCAGGCGAAACAAACTAAAACCATTGGCGGCAGTGGAGGAGTCGGAGTCGTTGGTAGTTGTGGCTCTTCAGCACTTGGCGGTGGCTCTGTCCTTGGCATTGGTCTGGGTGGCAGTCTGAGAGCATCTGGTGGCAGTCTTTTAGTTGCTGACAAAAATCAAACTGAGCAGCAACAGCAGAGGCAAGAGAAGCAGCAATTGCAACAGCAACAACAGCAGCAACAGACACCACAGCAATTGGCTCAATCGTTGGAGAACGGCAATGAGATGGTGAATCGGTAAGTCAAATTTACAAGTTTTTTACAATTTACAATTTAGAATCAAGTGAAAAACGCACAAAAAGTCTTAAATTATATCTTTAACCTGGTGTAATTTGTTATTTTTATCTGCCATAATATCAAAAAACTGAGTAAATTTAAATTTAAAATAAAATTTCTAAGTGAAATTTACAACTAGGAAAAATTAAATTGACTGTTTTTTGGAATTTATTTCTTCTCAGTTGTAAATTTAACTTGCAAATTTCATTTTAACATTATGTTTGAAATCTAAAATCTAGAAATAAATTGACTCTTTTTGGAATTTATTTCTTCTCAGTTGTAAATTTAATTTACAAATTTTATTTTAAATTGATTCGAATTTATTTGATACGTAAAATTTTGCTCAGTGGCGTTTGCTTTGGTAAAACAAAATTTTCCCGTAAGATGGCGCCACATTACGAATTAAACACGTCTTATTTACATTATGTCACTGTTAAGTCTTACGTTGCTCAAAAAAGGCGCTGTTGTCCCATTATTTTAACATTTTACGTAAAATTCGCTGTTAAGCTCCCTGTATTTTAACAGTACTTCAAATTAACTTGCTGTTAAAGTAACAGCGTTTCGTTATGTTATTTCAACCGCTAAATTCAAACAGAGATTTACACCATCAAACTAGTCTGCTCATTTGAAAGCACATATAAAGGTTTTTTGCTTGGAATTTTTGATTTACTGTCTTAAAGTAGTTAAAGTATAATAATAAAATACTTTCAAATATTTAAAAGATTTGATTTCTATTATTGATTGATTAAAACGAGGACTAGACAAGTACCTGAAGTGCTTAAAGTGAAGTAAGCTTAATTTCTAACTTCGTTGTCTAATATACGCAAATCGGTATATCCTTCCATATTGTTTACCACATACCTCTCGGCGAAATTGTAGTTTTCATATAATTAAATAATTAATTCCCGGCTTTACAAAGTAAATAATTAAGAAATCAAAAAGAAAAGTCAAACTTCTTTTTATCAAATTGTAAAATCACTGGGTGATTGCTCTCCTTGGAGCAATGTTTTATCCCCCCAAGATAAATTTTTTGCATCATTTATTTAAATTCAGCTACTTGTCTATACTCCGCCCAGTTTCTGACTTATTTATATCTCGCCTCTTGCTTCCTCCCTCTCTGCTATCATAGTCAATCGCGCTCCGTAGAATTTCACTCATTTCCATCATCTCATATCAAATGTCAGGGATTTCCTATGCATTTGGCTTACACCGCCATAAGACCATCCGGTACGCATTTTCTTTCTTTTTTCTTGACATTTTTCCCCCAAATAAAAAATAGACGAAAAAAAAAAAATGAAAGAAATGAAAAAGATTCGTAGGAAAGTATAATATGATTTATTGGTTTGTTAGCCGGAAATTACAAGCAGTTTGCCTTTCAACAGCAACTCCCAAAAGCAAACATACCAAAAAAAAAAAAAAAAAACACAAAAAATTTTAGCATACCTTTAAGGGCAATCTCTTTTGCTTTCTCTTTCTGTTTCTGTGTAAAAATTCAAAACCTGAAGACGAGAAAAATCGTGGCCAAATTAGAAAACTTTATTTGCCAGGAACAATGTCTGCTGGGGGAGGTTTTTGCAACCCTCGGGGAAGTCCCTTTTGGCGTAGACAGGAAACGGAAGCTTTTGTGTGGCGCTTCCCATCCCCCCCCCCCACATCACATAAGGACTTCCCCCGACCTTTGGTTGTTCGGTTCGTTGTGTTGATGACTTTCACTGACTATGAAATTTAAATGCGTAACGGAAATGTTTTGCGTTTTTCGACTTCGACTGGCAGACAAATAAATTGCATTTTATTTTTATGGTCGTCCTTGCCCCTAGTTTGTGGTAGGCACAAACACACAGAGACCCGGACACCCGTAGACATCAGATTGTCGGCACACACATACACACACACACACTGACACACAAGTTCATTTAAAGTTTGGGCCATAAAACTTTCACTACTCGACTAGACCGAGTCGGCTGTTTATAATGTCTGCGGTCTGTTGTCAACCAGCTTCCCTTTCCTCTCCTCCAAACAACAGCAAATGGCATAAAAGTTGTCGCTCTTCATGCAAAATTCAAAAGATTTTTAACGATAGGAAGAGGGAGAAAGGGACAGCTGGTGCCAGCTTCCTCTTATTTTTGTTGGGGCTTTTTAAAGCTGAGATTTTCACTAAGGAGCAACATGTTGCCTTGACGCACATAATTAAAATCATTCTAAAGCATTTCTCAAACAGCTGATGACATTTCAGCAAACCCTCCGGCAAATGGCATCTAAGCCATTTATAACTGAAAATTACTTTAGCCAGACATTGCAACAATATGTTCCCAAATGTATTTATAACATTTGTAATGGAGCTGCTCCAACTGTAGCAGCAGCTAAGGCGAGCTAAGGATTGAGATGAGGTCTTTTTGGGGGTTCAGTTTGGAGGAAGACCGAAATTCCTGTACTTACGTCCCCCTTAAAATACGCCCACGTGTGCGTGTTTCGGTAATTCAACTGCATTTATGCGTGACCATGTGTGGCATCCACATCAACCCTTAGAAATCTCCCTTCCTCTCAGACTTTAATCTCTATAAAACAGATATTTGGCTTCAATTTTTTCCCTTACTCTTTGTCCTTGTGGATCAAGGCATTGCACTCGTCCTGCCTATTGTGGCCACTTTGTGCCCAGGGACCGCAATTGACAAGTTGTCAGGTTCCAAAAACCTGCAATGTTCTTGTCCTTTTAAGACACTGAGAGAAATTTGTATTAACTAAGTAAAAAGCTCTAAATTATACTGTATTTTATATAGAAATTTGCTTGCTTATTTGCTTCTGTTTACTTATTTCACAAATACAATTCACTTTATTTCAAAATTTATTTAAATATATACATACATACATAAATCAAATCTTGGAAAGTATATAGGTCTTAAAACCGATCCTGAATCCTTGATAAAATACTGCTACCTTTTGAAAGTCAAATATAGGAATTTTCATTTTAATTCACATTAAAATGCTCTAAGACAAAGTTCTCTTTGTATCCCAAATATTTATACCCTTGCAGAGGGTATTATAAAATTGGTCAGATGTTTGTAACGCATAGAAATATACGTTTCCGACCCCATAAAGTATATATATTCTTGATCAGCATCAATAGCCGAGTCGATTGAGACATGTCCGTCTGTCCGTCTGTCCGTCTGTCCGTCTGTCCGTCTGTCTGTTTGAATCACGATGACGGCCTTAAATTTTAAGCTACATAGTTGAGACATGAAAAGTTAAGTTCCCCAATCGATGGCGCAGGTAGAGTTTAAAAATTAGTCGGATCGGATAATTATAACCGGAGTTATTAACTAAAACGTGGAGGTACCTCGAGTAAAATAAGCAATTTTCTTTGTCAGCAAAGAAACAAAAACAAATTCCAAGCAATCACACACACACATACATATGCAAGAATTGGTCACCACGCGGTGTGTGAGAGAGACAGAAACATTTGCGTTGTGTTGTTGCACAGAACGAAATTTAAAGAGCGAGATGACATGCGCTTGCTATATGTATATGTATGTCGAACTAGCTTAAGTGAGTTAAGTGAGGATGGTGACGTAGTACGTAAAGATCGGTCGCACGATGGTTCGGTGTTTGGTGGATTCGATTCTCAGTGAATTCGGGAAAATTTTTTCTCTTCAATTACTTTAAAAATTTTGTTTTTAAATTAAATAATAAAACAATGAAGCTGCAAGGGTATACAAACTTCGGCAGAGCCGAAGTTAGCTTCTTTGATATTTTTTTTTCAAATTCAGTTTGAACTTTCTAGTTTACTCTCCCATCACATCAAAAGTTCTTCTTATTGCTTACTATGTACCGTTTCTTTCAGTGTATAGATTCTTGGTTTAACTTTTGTTGTCCTGCGGGTTTGAATTTTTCCACTCCGTCTGCTTCTTTGTCCTGTGTGTATGTGTTCTATGTGTTTTGAATTTATAATTCCATTTGTGGTTTTAATTTGGTAAATGTAAAATTAATTTTATTCAATTGGAACCTTGTTGTCAACCCCAATGGCAAAACCTCAACTTGGTTGCACAAAATTGTAGGTAAAACGCTTCATTGAAACCCAATTGCCAAATATTCTTTCACTCCCCTCTGTCTTAACGATTCTTTGGACGTTCACTCCTTACGTATTGCAAATCCTTGGGAGGGTTATCAATTTGGTTTGATCTTTGGCATTTGGAATGGTAATGAATATATTTTGTGTGGCCCCTAATTGACCGCAGTTATTTAGATGCCCCTGTTCGAGGCATAAGAAATTCTATATAAAACTTTTGACTTTATTTAAGTTCTTAGAACATAGTAGAAACTGTCTTCATTAGTGCAAAGAAAATTGAATTAAATTTTCATCTATGAAAAAATGATATAACCTTTGAAAATAAATTTAAGATAAACTTATGTATACAATTTGATATTTCTTAGTAACCTTAGAAAGGTTAAGCTGTTCTCTTACTGACCTGTTTTTATTACACAAATTATCCTCTATCTTTGTCTATATAGTCGAAATGGCAAAGAAGGACCTGCTGTCAATGAAATGTTATGAAATATATTGAATATTGAATATACATATATGAGATGTTTGTTTACGAAAAGGTTTAGATGACTGTTGGTCCTAGAAGAGTTTAACACGATTCAGTTCCCTTTCAATTTTCTAGAATTCAAAATCTAGCAAATACCATTTGAAGCTTCTGCCACATCCCTATATGAGATCCGTTAAATCTTACCCATAAAATAGAACCAACTTTTATTGTTGGAAACTAAAAACTTACCTTAAGTCAACTAACTTTAGCCATGCATGTACTTTACAACTTAAAAAACTCTCCACTATCCAATACAAAATATGTTTCCAATTCAAAACCCAATGTAGATTCTATTGGTTCAATGAATATTTATTGAAAATAGCAAAAGAGATTACTAAAAGTAAATTTTATTCAATTTCTGACGCTTGCTTTCTCTCTTCTTTCCACCGACACTATGATCTGATTCTTCCATCAAACGTTCCAATTCTTGTTCTTGTCGAGCATTAAGTGCCGTGACATATATTTCACGTGTGGCACGGAAATTGCCACAATTATTAAGATGTTCATGCTCCATGCGAAAGAAATTCCACAAGAGACGACGTAGAACTTCACAAGTACCAAGAATAGTTTGACTATTGTAGGGTAAAAGGATATTCTGATATGTTAAATAAAATTCCATAATCCATAGGAAACGTAACAAAGTGTTTGCCCATATAATGAAATAATAGAACCACTGCAGAAATAAAGAAATATTATCTAGATAATGTTTAAAAAATATTCTTTCATTTCTGTTTACCTTTGGGTATATTAAATTTTCACGTAGAAATAAATGATCACCATGCCAGACTCGAAATAAACCGAAATCAAGCACCAAATCCCAATATGAACCAAGCATGGAGGAAGCTGTGGCACTTAGAAGATAAAACCAGACCCAAGGATTGTCAAACATGTATTGATAGTTGGCTAAAATAAGAGGGAATGTTGTGTATTAAAAGGGTCTCAATTTCCATGCACTGCCTTACCATTTGTCTCCATTTGAATGGTGGAAAAGACAACCCCAATCAAGGTACTAAAATATTTCACAGCATTCAATAGATATATAGGAGATTTGGAAGAACTATCCCTATAACGTCTAAGTGACTGAGCAAAACGAAACCATGCCGGCAGACATCGTAGAACAGCTACAACATAATCCGGTTCAAAATCAAAAGTATTCTCCAATTTGCCATAGTAACGAACATAGAAACGACAAAAGTAATAATGATCCACAATGCAAAGTACCAAAGAATTCAATTGATCACCCAACCAAAAGTCGGCAAAACTAACATAATAGAATGGAGCCAATATCACTCTACCCACAACATTTATAAGCCAAATGCGTGCAGGATAATTCAATATGGGTAAAGGATTAAAGAGTAAAGCCACCGATATAATCATAAAGATTAAGGGAAATGGATAGGGATCATCTATGCCAAATGTATGATGATGTAGAAATACCAACATGGTCAATGTGCAAATATAACCCAAAATGCTAGCCATACTGAAATATGTGGCCGGATGTATATGATTACGTGGATTAAGTTCAAATATAAGGACATGATTGACACCCCAACTTTGCCACATGTAAACATTGATGGCAATACAAAAACAATTTAAAATCCATAAAAAAGGACCACGATAGATGCGTACAAAGGTCGCAAGCATTTCGGGATCGTCATACGAGGCGATATCTGGCAAAGAATAGATATAGATTAATATTGGAAATTAGATGATTGAAACATTACTCACACGATATCACACATATTATGGAGGCCACAATAAAAAGTCCGAGAAATAAGCCAGCACAAAAGATTTTCTCAAATGGTGCCTTTTGACCCAATTGTGGCACACGCAATTTCTGCATGGCCTTGGCCCGATCTCCATTAGCCAAATGTCTAGTATAGAGATCCTCTGTATCCGTTATCATATGATTCAATTCAGATTCCATTGTGAATAGTGCACTGGAGGCCTTATTTTTATACCAATTGTTGCCGGCTTCTGATTTTAAATTCTTATCATATTTCTTACATATCTTACGGAAAGCAGTTAGATTAAGAGCTTGATAGTTTTTCAATAGAATTAAACTTAAATAGAATTCACTCGATGCCAAACGCAATTTACGTAATTGTCCACGACTCGGACGAGTTTCATGTATACTTGCCAATGTCATTGAGATGGCCGAATCACGATCTCCTCCTCTTGGCTGATTATGGGCTATCATTTGTATCATTAATGTGGCATATTTACGTCTTGCTTCGGCCAGTTTCTGGGCAAAAAAGAAATTGACTCGTTCCAATTCCTCATCGCAGACTGTAAAGAATTCCTTTTCACATTCATGATAATAGAGAGTTATCTGTTGATATGTGGCAGTGCTTCGATTGGGTGCTCCTTCAACCGCGTGACGTATTATGGCCTTTAATTCCTTTGGGAGAGCAAAATTTATCTTATTCAATATTGATTCTTTCAAGTTTTTAGGACTCTTACCGTATAATTCATATACATTTGACGCCATTCGGCTGTCATAAGCGCCTCATAGGTTTTGCCAAATCTCATTGTGTTACAAAGTTAATGATATTTGAGTTATTTTTTAAAAATATTGAGCACTGTTGAAAGGGTATATATTTGGAATGAGTTCAGTTGAAACATTTTTAGTAGTTTTTCATACTCTAAAAGTGAGGAGCTAAAATAAGTTGTAATGATATGAAAACTTTCGAGTTTAAGGTATTTAAAATTATTTTGATCGCTTTCCCTAATTCTTATAGGAATAATAATCCAAAAGTATGATTAATATATAACAGTTTTAGTAGATAATTCTATTTTAATGCATATTTTTATATCATTGCTAAAAAATAAGTTTTTAAATTTTGATCAGCCCTTTGCAAAGGAAATTTTCACACTTCGAGGAGATAGTAAAAATAACAATAAGTAAATATTTTGAACTAAAATAGATTGATATATCGTAAATTAAAACTCCACCGTGAAAGTTATCTGAGAGAAAAATAAATACATTAAAAAACAAATAAAAATTTCAATAGGTTTATTAAAAATTCTTTTAAAACAAACCATTTGAAGTTCAAAAATAAATGCGTGGCTAGTTTTACCAACGTTTTGCAGTTTTTCAGTAGTCTATCTAGTTGATCCTTATACTCCTTGATCACACTGTTATCAATAAAATTTAAAAGCAAATATAGATAAATCTATGAAAATGAAAACTAAAACGAAAAATCATTAATTCGATCAGCTGAATTTAAAACTCTAATGATATTTTGAAGGTATGTGTCTAGAATCTAGACATTTCACATCAAATATCATTACAATCTAGTGTCATCTATGTATAAACTGATGATTCCCTAGCCCTGTGCCGATCACGAGTCTCGCTACCGCAACCCTGTCTATCGATTGTGGCAGTAAACAAGAATGGAAAGCGACGGCAATTGAAGCACGAATAACGCTAGCAATAATGAATGGTAACTAATAGGAAATTTAAATTTTTAAATTTTTTATATGTATCCCTAATCTTAATCTAAAAACAATGTTAATAATAATCGTGTAAATGATTAATTCGAGTAACTTAATCCCGTAAGTGCGGCTTAAGTCCACGCGCCAATCCGTCCTGGGCTAATACTAGACTCTATACTTGGGTAGCTCATGAGTGAGTGAGCCAAAATGAATGGCTCACTGAACTGAGCCACTGAGCTTGTTCATTCAATATGGCTCAGTTTGGCTCACAAGCTCTTTTTGGCTCACTAGCTTAGTTTGACTCAATAGCTCAGTTTGGATCACTATCTCAGTTTGGCTCACTAGCTCAGTTTGGCTCAGTAGCTCATTTTGGCTCACTAGCTCAGTTTGACTCACTAGCTCATTTTGGCTTACTAGCTCATTTTGCAAGTGAGCCAGTGAGCCAAATATATGAGTTGGCTCACTTCGAAAAAAAGAACGAGTGAGCCGGTTCACTTCAATGAGCTGCTTTTACCCAAGTATACTAGACTCTAGATACATTGTATGATTACATACACATATCAGAATTAATGCAACTCTTTTCTTAAAAATAAGTTTAAAAAAATGCACACCAAATTCTGGCACCATCGAATGGGTGGATTAAATGCCATTCATAGAATCCATTTCATTAGATTATAAAGAGAAGATGTAAAACTAAACTTACCACCACAGTCCAAATTAAACGAGCTCTCTGATTTAGTATGCAATTACTAAATACAGTAGAGCCTCCTTTTATAAAACGAAATGTTATTTAATATGTTTTGAGAACTTTTCATTTATTCATATTGCCCAATATTTCTTAAATCCTGGCTATTCTCTCTCCACATTACTAGTAAGATTTGTTTTCTGCCCTTACTAAAATCACCTTTAAACATTTTGTTTTCTGATATTTTGATATTAAAGCAATTTGAAATCAATTAATAATCTCACACTGTTGAAAAATGAAATGTTTTCAACAATAGCCAAGTGTATTAGTCATGTCCACGCCCCAAATATGGCTATAAATCAGTTACAATTAGGCATGGAATTCAATGGCCATGCTCATTTGATTTCCCCGTGTACTTTTTCATACCACAGACAGACAGTTAAACATCCCCACTTTTCCGTGAATCGTCAGTGGAAACAATGATTCGCATCGCCCATTGTCCGCCAACTTAGGCAACAATATTTCGACATGCGTTTTCCCTTACGTTTTTGCTGTCTACCATTTGACATTTTTTGCTTTTCTTTTGGCGGACAGTCCGCAGCATCCACCCCCAACCCCCTGCGGTTTTCATGTGCTTTAATATACAATTTTTTTCTTGTTTGGTTTGAAGTGGACATGGATTTTTGTTTTGAAGTGAGTGCATTATTATTAAAAAAAGGAAAAAAAAGAAGAGCACATCTTTAGGGGTTGAATGTAACTCTTTAAGGTTAAAGTCTTGTTCCAATCAGCGTTGGCCACAATTCGAAATTCGATTTCACACAACCCCAGAATCCCTGCTCCACCTCCACCTCCCTCCGCCATTAGTCATAAGAAAAAGGCGAAAAATTCTTTTTGGGGAGCAGAAAAATGTCGTCTACAGGCATTCCTAACTCACCCAATTGTATACTCCTACAACTCATCGCAGAACATCATCAAAGCAGGCATTCATCTTTTACTTTACTTTTTCACCTCCCCCTCTTTTCTCTTCCCTCTCCTGCTATTCGTTTGGTGAAAAATGTGAAACAATTGCAACGATGATTACTTTTTCCAACAGTTTGTTGTTGTTGTTGTTAGAGCGAAAATGGTCGTAAAGGAAAATTGAATTGGCAAGTGGGTGGTTTTTGTCCTCCTTGTTCCTTTACCTTCTTGTTCTCTACTTTTTTGTTGTTGTTGTCCTCCCTGGGGAGTATTTTAGGCTGAAGAGGCATAAGACAGGTGGTTGGTTGGTAGTTTGGTTCATAATTATATGCTAAATACTCGAGTAATTAACTCCCTGGGGAATCATCAACTACTTAAATCATAAGAACTTGATTAAGTTAAGAAAATTTTTTAAGCTCCATTAAAGAGCTAAAGGAATGGCATCATCTGCAAAATATTTCAATTTAAATCATCTAACATTTCCTGTCTTTAGTTGGCAGTTGTTAGTTTCAGTTTTTTTTTTTTTTGTATACCCTTTTACATGGTAAGAGTAGTTAAAAGAAGTGGTAAGGTTTGGCAACTCTTTAAGAAAAAAAATAGTAGTATTTTTTATAGATCATATTGATTGTTGGATCATCTGACAGATGTTCTTGAGAGTAAAGTTCTCTGAAAAAGATGACTACATCAGTTTTGGTAAGGTTAGGCTATTAGTTTAGGGGCTGTACAAAGATCGTATTGATTCTTAGTAAAATTTTATAATATAATTTAAAGATAATTTAAAAACCTTAGATACTCAAATGGATTATTCCCACTTAGTCCATTTTAATCCCGACAAATTAGATGATTCGTGAGGACCTTTCGCAATATCGTTTTTAGGTAGAGTTAGCTATGATGCATATAATCTCCTTATGTTGTCTACCAATATAGAAGATCTTATGAAGGATAACCTTTAAGTAAGAGTAAGTGAAACAGCTACGAAGAGAAAGATGAGACAGAGAAAGGGTAAGAACTTGCCAGAGAAAGTAGAGAAAGTATAGAACGATTCCATTCTAGGTTACACTTTGCCACTTTTTACTAGTTTTCACCTATTAGATCAAAATATTATTGCCTTATAGAAATTTTTTTAACAATCTTAGATCCTAGAATGTATTTTACCCATTCGCACCATTTCAATCCCCAAAAATTAAATGATTAGTAAGGACGTTTTGCAATAAAGTTCGCAACGATACATATAATTCCTGATTTTCCTTGTTTACTAATAAAAAAGATCTTATGAAGGATAACCTCTAAGCAAGAGTGAGTGAAACAGTTACGCAGAGGGAGGGAGAGAACTTGCCAAAGAAAGAAGATAAAGTATAGAAAGTTTATTATTATTAAGTACATAAAGTTTATTCTTTTTTGCATACTTTTGACTAGCTTTTACCTTTTAATTTTAAATATTATTGCCTTGCTTGCTTTAAGGGTACTAGTGAGTTCGGCAAACATTAAATTTTGTTTAAACTGAATTTCATTTTTTACGGTCCTTGCTCCTCGCTGACTGGACAACAATAACCAGCAGGCAAATAAAAATATTTGCATAGACAAACCGTTTGGACAATTGGATAGACGGCGGCAGCAGGCAAGTGAACAATGTTTTTTTTCGGAGCGCCCCAGTCGACATACGTTACCATACAATATGCAATACATATGCACATATATATATGTATATCCACATCTATATAGTAGGTATATATAAAATGAAAAGTAAACATTGCCATAGAAATGATAAAGTGCCTGGACTCTGCCGTCGACTCCACAGTTATACGACAAAAAGGCAATAAAATGCATGCTTAGTGTTTTTAGAGCAGGGGCTTAATGGCATTAGTGGGGGAGGGAAGGAAAGAGAAGGAGTAGAGAGTGGTAATGGGTTGGTAGCAGAGTTCAGTCTGCCACTATATGTTGTAAGTTGTTGGAGTTTACATCTGTCTGTGTGTGCAAACTGTAGCAACTTGGGCGAAAGCCTTTCATGGTTTTTCGAATTCATATAAACAAAGATTTATTGGCTCTATTTTGGAGTTTGAGTGAAACACAACATTTTCCTTTTCATTTCATTTTATTTTTGAAAAAAACTGAAAATTTGTTAAAAACATTCTGCCTGAAGGTGAAAGTTCTACAGACTTGCCCCATGTGGGACCAATAAGAATGTGTTAACCTCTAAAAGGGCAATCCAATTTGGTTGGAAAAACTGTCTAAATTAATTTAGAATGCAATGCTGCGTGTTTTAAATGCATATCATTGTGGTTAGCTGGATTGGAGATACTCTGTCATGATCTCTTTGAATGGCTTAAGTTATTCTCTTTATATAATAAATATTTCCCCAAAGTGACCATGGAAATGTTTTTAATAACTGTTTGCATTGCTTGAACTAAATATTCTAAAGGTATTAAATGTTTCAAAATATTTTCTTTTGCAACGTTGATGGGTTAAGCATTTAAAGCATTTAAAGTTTTAGCTTGTTCTCAATTTTATTAACTAGATTTATCTAATATGAAAAGAAAATCAGTTACAAATATTTCCAAGACTTTTAAGCCTTACATCTCCATCTTTGATTAGGACATTTTCCAAGAACTTCTTTAGTATCCCATCTTCTTTATATCTAGAAATGTTCATCTAAAAGATTTGTGTATTTTTTAGTACATCAAATGCTTGAAAACTAGACAAGTCTTTAGGTAATACTACTAGATATTGTCGAGGTAACAATTGGTAAAATAAACAGTTCAAACTTCATTTGGCTAACACTGCGTAACAAGATTATAAGAATCCAAATTGAAATTTTACTAAAAATAAAACAATATACATATGTTTATAAGATAAACAAAATTGTGTTGCAATTATAGACAACTCTGCGGGTAACAATATTGTATTCTAATTAAAGTCAAAATTGTGGATTATAGATTAAAAACAAACAAATAATACCAGCAAAGTAAAGTTAAAGATTGTCTATCATATACGTGAAAATGGTATGGCAACGTTAGGTGGCCAGCCCTGGCACAAGAATAACGAGGTGGCAAGTTAAGCAGAAAGAGATGAGGAAGACGAACGACTCGTCGTAGAAAAACGAAGCTCTCTCTACTTAAAGAAGGAAGATTAAAATAAAGTAAACCGGTGCGAACGAGATAAATTAATTAAGACAATTTTTCAATAACGAATAACCTAAATTTGAATAAACTTTATCATTAATATGAACATCAACAGGAATACGGTCTCCTATTCGTTACGATAGGCTCCCCGTCTCACAAATATTTAACTATTTTATATGTACCTTTTTTTTATATATCACATATATAATCTCTTGCAGATGAAGTCTATTTAAATAACCTTTTAAAAAATAAGGTTAAAATATAATTCAAATAAAATTAATTTAAACTATATGAAGAAAGTTTTAATGCTCTTATATATAACAACCAATTCCACACTTACAATAAAACCAGTTAAACATCTTCCACTATTGCCCTGTAAACTAGTTAACAATTTTTTTATCTATTTGTCTTAATAAATTAGGTGTGCATATCCTGTTTATATTAGATTTATTAATTTGACTCCCCACGTTGGCCGCCAATATCTCAATTCGGCAATAACTTGGACTTTCATTGCCTGTATGCCACACACTTTCAATTATAACTCACTCTCGAGCAAAAAACAAAATCTTGTTTTTTACCCCCAAAAAACCAATCATTGAATGTTTGTTGTTACTCTTTTTCTCGGCTCCTGCCAATATAATTGGAATCATATTTCCAACACATTGCCAATAAACATCCGATCAAAAAAAAAAAAAAAAAAACAGAAACAAATCTCAATGCCATAAACTAGAAAATCGAGCATCGAGCCGGCATAAAGCGGCTTAGAGTGCGTCAGAAAAAAAGAGAAAAAAAGAAGCTGAAACAAGTTTCTCAAATTGAAATTAAGCTCGATGATTAAACAATTTTAGTTCGCTCGCGACATTTTATGCGACAAGAAAACTATTTGCCATAATTGCTTACTTTGTTAAATTGCTGCGATTTGTTTGGCTCGATGGCAATAACTTTTGGCCAAGCTTAATTGGTTGACCCCCAAGCGGCAACAACAACAACCATAACAACAGCAGCAACATCGGCAGCAGAAGCAGAGACAGTGGCAACATGTGCATTGAACTTTAACAGATCAGGAGTGGCATGGGGAACACCCCGTCACAGAAAATTTCTCCCAACAAACAGCAAGTGCAACTATTTTTAGATGTAGCAGAAAAGAAAAAACAACAACAACAAAATAGAAACAGAAACAAAAATAATGTCAGACAGACATGAGGACTTCTCTGTGATGCAGTTTGAACCAATGCACAGTGGAACACCATAAGTTAAATCTCATATCTCAAAATGTTCGAACAAAAAGGTGTTTGAAAAATTTAAATGATTTCAATGAATCGTTCCAAGTTTAAACATATTTAAATTTCTTTTAAAAGACTTTATTGCTGACTTTTCTTATAGTTATTAAATTTTAAATTTTGTGTCTCTCCTTAAAACAAATATTTGAAGGATTTCTATAGAAAAAAACAGTTCAAATGTTGAATTTATTTATACTCCTTTAATATTTTAAAATGTAAATTATTTTATGTTAGATTTCAACTGTTATCTTACAATCAACTAATGAGTTAAGTCTGCTTTTTATTGTATAGAAAACTTACTTGTAATATTAAGTTTCATTCAATTTGAAGTATAAAAAATAAAAAATCTATTTAAATGGTTTAAAAAAACGCCCAAAATAAGGTAAAGTAGCAATAATATAACAGAATATTATACAACTGCTAAATAAAGGATACGAAAGCTATATCTTCAAAATGAATTAATTTTTCGGAAAACTTTATTGTATAAAACTTCACTATAATGAAGTTTGACTGTACATTGAGCCAAAATGATGATGCAATTCGAGATTTAGTTAAGCTCAAAAACTTTCCATCTGATTAAATACCTTTTAAGTACTAAAGTACTTTTTTACTAAAGTCAACACAATAATTTGTAGTTTTTCAACTGATTTCACACAAAATGCATTAAAACCTATTTTTCTATAGTTTATCTAAACAAATTTCAAAATTCAAATTTAAAAACAACTATTAAATATATCCCCTTTTCCTCATTTTTCTATAGTTTATCTAAACAAATTTCAAAATTCAAATTTAATAACAACTTTTAAATATATCCCCTTTACACCCAATGATTTTTATTTTCATATTGCTTTTACATTGCCGCACACATTTCATACCACTGTCCACCCCCGTTAACGAACTTGCAACATGTTGGGCATTGAGTTTGAGGCATTTGCCGGTTCTGTTTGAACACGAGCCAGTTTACAACGCGTTTTCATGGCGTGAAGACGTACGCGCGGATTTATCTTGCAATTTTTCTTATATTATTCGTTTTGTTTATGTTTACGAAGTAGTTGAAAAACGGAAAACCAAAATACGAAACGTGTGCCAAAAGATCTAAAGAAAATAAATCGAAAAGCCGGCAAATCAAAAAGTGCTAAAAACTTCAAAATTTGAAAAGTGTTTAAACAAATCAAATCAAATTAAAATGAATAAATAAATTGTGTGTATTCCATTGAATGGGGGTAAACTTTTCAGAAAGTTATCCACAAGCTGTTGCATACTTTATGGCTTTTCAACCCACCCGAATCCTTTTTGTCCAGTTTCTACTTTTTTTTTGTTGCTATTCTCGGTCCATCCAGCATAATTAACGCCTTATCTCATTGCACACAAATTAAAAGGCTTAGTGTACAGCAGGACAGAGAGAACTCAAACCCAAAAATTATAACCAGACAGACAATTCTCAATGGACCGCCAGACAAAAAGTAGACACATACATATCTCCACCCTTTTAGATAAGCAAAATGTGTTTTATTTATAGTCTGTATACTTTTTAAGAAAGGAATGAGTTCTATATATGTTGGCTATGTTCGCAAAAGTTTGAAATTAAAAAATGAAAGTTATAAAGAAGCAAAAACAAAACTTGACCAAAACACTTGCTGTGCTTAAAATTTCTGATTATACTTTGAAAAACATTGTTTGGAAAATTAACTTCTGCTTAAAATGTGTTTGTCCTTAATGTTTCTATAATCAAACTTGGTAACAAAAATACTTTCAAGTGAAATAAACTATCGTAACCTAGAGGTTGTATATATTATATGACTTTAATTGGAATAATTATGTATTAATATATCAATTACTAATTGTGGATAAAAAGAAAGAAACTTTATATAAATAATGGTTAAATGAAAATGTATTACAGGAACCTCACTATGAAAGTCTTTGGGCGAGTTTTAGTTACAAAGAGTTTTATGTTGCTTATATTGTTAGTTGTTTATTACAAGACTGTTTTTAGCTTTATAATGGGCTTGTAGATAATCAGATTTTCAGATTGGAAATGCCTCTAAAGTTTTGTTCGTATCTGTACCTGACTTATGCAGATAAAGCCCCCAAATAAAAGTCTTAATCTCTAATAATTTGTAAATCAAAAAGTTAAAAATGTTGTATTTAACTTTACTCCGTTTAAAAGTAAATAACTTAACTCCGTTTAAATATAAATCACTTAACTCCATTTAAAAGGAAATAACATAACTTAACTCCGTTTTTAAGTAACTAATATCATTTTATCAGCAGGAATTCTAAACACTACAATTGAAATTATAGAAAACTGTGTGACGATAGGCAGGGAAGTCTCATATCACATTGTTAGTGAAGAATATGTAAAATAATTGCAATAATCACATAAATGTATCTATAAACATATTCATATGCCTACAAAGGAACTCCAATCTTTCTTTAAATCATAAGTTCCTGGTTTATATACCAAAAGACCAGTTGATATCATTTAAAGAAACTTTAATAAGAAGCGCCAGGTTACTACTGACCTTTGCTAAACTTTGTTGGGATTAAAAGTATCTAATATACCCTTTCTTTTCTTTTCCTTATTACATAGATTATCAATCCAAATGAAAACCCTGCATAACGATTTTAAGCATAAACATTTTTTTTTTACTTCATTAGATTTCAAGCATAAACATTTGACTCTAATCTATAATCTTAAAAAGCTTAAAATTCCTACTTTACTAAGTTACGAAATTGGAACTATCTTAAATATTTTTGAAAATCCAAAAATCCTTTCACTTAAAAATTTTTCGAAACTATTTCTTTCTGTTTAAAAGTTCATTGACCTCCCCATATCAGATAAGTTTAAGCCACATTGAAAATAACATGTCTTAAATGTAGATCAATGTTAACTGATTTCTCTTCATACCAAAATAACCATTCTAAATAGTTTCTCCTATAATACATTTAACCTTTGAACTTTAATAAACTTATTAAAAATGGACATCAGCCTTATAGTTTCTTATCAGAATAAAATCATTTCTGCTCATATGTCACCATTTCCATCCAGTTTCCATTTGACTGCATCTTCTTAAATTTTATCTGTTCATGGCTAAACGGCTTTGCATGGCTCTTTTAATTTCTGGTCCTTACGGTAATTAGTTGCAGACATAGACAACAAGCCAATATATTGAAGAGGGACCACGCTAATCCACATTGTCATCAGGTTTATCACAGATGTTTGTCTGGAACATTGTAACAATGTTTGGCATTTAACCGGTTTGCCAGAAGGCCTTATAACGGCGCGTGTCTTCAATTAATCACCGTCTCGAATCGATGGTTGCGCTTTACTCTTTTTACCCCAAAAAGTTTAATTTTATGCAAGTGGCAAGAGAGATACAAGCTAATGTGCCTGCCTTCCTGTCGTTGCCCCAAATGAAGGACTTATTAAAATATTTCCTTTCTCTCCTTCCTGCGTACTTGAGACTTAAGCTAATTATGGTTTACTAAGAGTTGAAGTAAACATGGCCAACTAACGAAAGGGAGTCGAGAGCGGAGATTATATAAGAAGGATTTTTCAATTTTGTGTTCTGTCATTGACAAACTGACAAGCGCGCACAGGGGTAACAGAAGCTGTCAAGTGTAGAAGAAAGAAGTATACAAGAAAGAGCATTGAACTGCCAACTTACCCAACTCCTCCTCCTTCGATACAAAATCAAAGCCAGAAATTCATCCTGCTTGAAATACGAGATATCAAAAAGCAAGCTGTCAAAATATCATCCCAAATAGCGGTCTGGGGGAGCTCAAAATGTAAAATCAATTGCGGCAAAATTCCAAGTACTTTGTAGGTAGAGCTGCCATCGAACATGTACAGAACTTTGACTAATGATAGGGGCCCCTTCATTTGCCACTAGATTGGGCATGAGAGAGGGACAAAGAGAGAGGGAGATAGGGTTTAGGTGGTAGCTGACAGTTGACGAAGCATTTTGATTATGGTTACCCCTAATGATTTAATTATGATAATGATAATGTCTATGGGGTTGATATTAAGCATAAGTTGCAAGACCTCATCCGAATAGGCACAACACTTTAATGGAAAGTGGTTCCAGTGACTAAAAAAACAGGAAAATTATATTACACTTGGTAAAACAAGCTTAAATCAATTAAAAATAAAATTAACGAAAGTTAAGGTTATTGAACTTAAGTGTGTTAAGAATGAAACTAGTTTGATTCAAGTTTTTTCTTACTCCAAAAAAAAAGTTAAAACAATATCTTAAAGTGCTTAACCACAATTTCAGATTTCACTTTAAACAAGCATATGTACATTTATATTTTTGATGATTGGATTGGATTGGATTAGAATAGAAGTCTTTCTTAAGTTTATCGCTTTGATCCAAATATATAAAATTCAAGGTATTATAAAACGATCTAAATTGATTTTAATTTAATATTTAATATATTGAAAGGGAGTATAGAAAGTTACCAGATCGTCTTCTACAGAAAGTTTTTATATAGGAAATTATCAGATTCTTTTATCCCATCCAATAGTTACTAGATCTTTGTATACTCTTCTCTAATACATTGTCAAAAATATATAGAAGATCATTAGTATATAGAGTTGATAACTACCGAATTAGTTATAGCTCTTTAATCAATCAAATAGAATGCCTTGGGCAACATTTTCTTAGTGTTGACTGTTGTGTATTATTGGTCAATAGCTAATAAGATCCCTGGAGGGTTTAGCATTTAAACATACTAGCCAAACTAACACCTGCGATCAAAAAGTAACTAAAGAAGTGGAATTTGGCAAAAGCAGTTCGAAACTAACATTTGCAATCAAAAAGTAACTGAAGAAGGTGGAATTTAGCAGTATGAGTCCAAAGTTTAAATACTCTTACGCTAGATCCCTAGTATTGTTTTACAACCTGTAAAACTCATTGAAAACATTTTGTTTAACTCAATATAAACTTTGTCTACTTATATAACAAATTGCATAAATTCAATCATTGCATTCCATTGCACATTAGTTCACTCCACTCCCTTTATACTAATTCCTTGCACAATCCATTCATTCATCATTCGAGCCAAAAAAAAAAATATAAAGCCCATTCTAATTTTATGCAAATCGCTTGACAACAAAATTTCCAAATCCAAATATGTGGGCATGAAATTTGGCAACAGTGCAATATAACCAGCAGGAGAGACCACACAAGTCACATGTTGGTATTTGTCCATATCGGTTTGTCTTGGCACATTATTCGAATTGATTATCTTGATGCGTGTTTGCCACTTCTTCAATTGGTCGACAATCGAAACGACAGTCAGGCAAAGGCAACCAACCAAATGACAGCACGGAAATGTCATTCGCTTGTTGCGCTTCACTTCAAAAAGAAAAAGAAACAGAAACAGAAAAAGAGAAAAACTGTCAGACAAACCGAACGGAGAACGATTATGAAATATATATTCTTATGATTTATATTCAAGCCTCACCTTCCATTTGGCCCTTTTTTAAAAGCAATTAATTGCTTGACTACATAAGAAAAGGGTTTTGTGTGAGTTAAATCCCAAAATTAGACATTCATCTTGGCATTTCAATGCAAAACAGCAAAACAAATTGTTGATTTGCTTTGACACAAAAAAAAAAGTAAAAAGGAAAAGAAATACAAAATAGACTTTTAAGACAAAACGATTTTTTCACTCCGTTTAGTTTACTCTCCCCCTCAATTCCTCCTCTCTCACTCTTGCCCTATCTCGCTATGCTTTTTCATACCCTCTTATACAAATGGGGTAAATGGGGTATATTGGTACTGTTGAGATTTGTGTAATGGGCAAATAGAATGTGAGTATTATTCTCCTAGATATTTATGCTCATTAATTAGGGGTAAAAAAAGGATAGAGATAAGAAAAGGATTAGGGATAAAGAAAAGATAATTATAACCTGGTATTTATTATTTCATAAAACATTAACTAAAACTAGCTAAATATCTTAAATTTTAAGCTGGAAAGTAGTAGAAAAAATCAAAATTTCATTGATGTTAGTTGTATGTAAAACAGTTTTATTTAAGTTTCAACTAGTCCCCTCTCAAAAAGTAAGTCAAATTTTAAAAATAATTTGAAATCTTAAATATTTATTTATCAAAATAAAAGTTCATAGGAGGAAAATAAATATGTATAAAATTTAATTTTGAAATTAAACCAAATAATATGAAGATGACAAAACTTGAGTAAAACGAATTCTTGTTTTCTTTGGAGAATTAAGTTAATGTAAAATTTAAGTTGATGTAAAGATTAACTTAATATAAAAATATCTATATATATGTATATCATAAAAATTTCAAAAAATTTCCTTTAATCGGTTTATAAATGACTAATTTTTGAAACTTAGAAGAATTGAGGAGCTAATGAATTATTTAGTACATTTTTCTTAATAGACTTATAGCTAATTGTTTTCTTAAAAGATTTTGTCTAATGACTACTAAATCATAAAATTTCATTACAATTGAATTGGAAATTACTATTATAAACACTAAAAAGTTGTTTTGAAGAATAAGTATAATATATTGGCAGATAGAGGGCGTCAGGCTGTGGATTTTTCTAATAAATTATGATATATAATATGATATAAAATTGCATTAATATAGTAAAACATTTGGTAGACATTTAAAGTAACTAAATCAGAATTGTTTCACTTAATTTTTGACTAGTTGAGTAAACAGTGAATAATTAATTCTACCAAGTCAAAAATTTTTCAATTTATAATGAATTAATACTCCTCTCTAGGCATTCAAAAAACAAGTACAGGGTATCTTAAAATCGGTGCCACTGCTTTTGTCTCTTTTGTTTTATCCACTTATTTTTTTGTTGTTTTTCTTATTTTTCTTATTTTTTAAGCGGAAGCTAAAAAAGACTCTTTCAAGTTGATTTCTGCTCCATAAACTTGTCTATTTTTGTTTTGCTCAGTAGAGCGCAAAGAGGGGTTACTTTAGTACCTCCCCACTTCTTTGCCTCGTCTTATCCTCCTTGTAACCTCTTTACCCTTCCCTGCTTTTTGGGTCTCATGTGGCGTTCAAAATTTGGAGCAGCACGTGCATTTGCACGTTTCGAATGTTTTCCTCTCTTCTTATGTCTTCCACCTTCAATTTGTGTGATTTTATGCCTTTGCCTTTTGTTTTAAATTTAGATGGTTTTTTTTTTTTTATTATGGGACAAATGGAGGGGAGGGAGTTTGTTTTCTTTTTTTTTTTTTGCCATAAATCTCACAGAGAATTTATTTGTTAAAGCCAAAGTCGAGAGTTGGGTTGGTTTGGCTTCATACAAATGCATAGCAGGCAGGCGCCAGTCAGTTGGGAAGGAAAATTGTTTGGAGGTGATTGAACGCCTTGTGCATTTGTTAGATTTATGAAGTAAAAAAAAGGCCGAGACAGACCCGACCAGACACGTTGGTCAACAAACACGACGAAACTTGAATAAAAAGCAAACACAAATCTTTACATATATTGGGCCCATTAATTTTATATGAATTTCCTTTGCAAAAATTGCAATTTTGACATCACAAAGTGTACTGAAAAGTAACCACCACCACCGTTACAAATTTTGCCTTGCGGTTTTTCTCTGTTCGTGACAAGAACACACATACACACACACACACTTCCTTAAAGCCACACTCTCCATTCCACTCCTTTGGCCATCTTCAAGAAGAAGAAGAAGAACTTTTTGCCACTTCTTCGCATATTAAATAATTTGCCTTTTTTGGTTGCGGCACCTCCACTAACACTCTATCCCAATCTTTCTTCTCTTCTGCCTGTTAATGGTACGTGACTAAACGTCAATTTCCAGTTTTTCTCAACTTGTGTGTGTATGCAAAATGCAACCGATTTTAATAATTCTACTTGCCCCATGGGCCGTCATAGATAAGAGTACCAAGAGTCTACATTCTCACTCTCCCACTCTCTCCTTCTACTTCTGGGGCAAAAGTTTTGCCCACTTCTTTGACTGAATTTGTATGCATTGGTCGGAAAAAGTGCAATGTTCTTTTATGATAAGAAAGTGTTTGCTTTTACACAACTTGTCTAGAGTCCACCCGGCGGCAATTTAAGTGTGTCAAAAAGTTTCAATGTTCTATAGAAATCGACTTGTACGTGATATTTTTCAAATTGAACAATTAGTTATCGATGCCCCATCTTGAAGTGTTGCAAAGAGGCCATAAACTGGCTTGGAAACTGGGCATTCAGAATGACTTGGACTAGAGCAAAGTCAGGCACAATTGGGTATATATACACATATATATACATATATAAAACCAATCAAATCGTTTGATATAAGCTTAATAGATTGTTATGTTTATTGAAGGAAATCGGTATACTTAGAAGAAGCTGACTTTGGTCATAAAATGGAATAGAACTTAATAATAGTTTGAACTGTTATCGGATCTTACTGTCTAGAAATTTATAAAATGCATACCTCTAAGATTTGATAATGAAGTTCCAAATATATCGCATTTAAAATGGAATAATTTAGATATTGACTTAAGAATCTGATGAGCTTGAGTTGCATATATGAGTTATCTTGTATGTTCTTTCTAGGCGAGTCCATTTGCTGTGTTTGGATTATATCTACTACTTGGATTGTATCCACAAAACTTGACTTTAAAATCATAATCTGAAAGGGAAAATGTATCTGACATCTACATATTCTATTCCATTACATTGCTTTCTATATTCTGTATTTAAGTATAGAATCCATATAACAAAAAGTACTTTGAAATCCAATTAAAACTTTAAAATATACATTAAAATTTCTGATAATCTCTTTAAGTAGATTTCGATAATAGACTTAGTCTACTCCTTGTTGGTTAAAGTCTTTTATTTCCTCTCTCAGTTCTACTTTAATTTCCTCTATTACTTCAATTCCTTAAATTTCCGTAGTTTCATTTCAACATTCTGATTTCATTACCCAAAATTATTCCATTTTCACACTCATTATAAGCTCAATGGCATACAAAGATCTAACGCACCCTCAATAGATCCAATGTTTACTCTATGTAATTAGTTTGTAATTAAGTGGAATGAGAACAGGAGAGGGGGAGTTGGGTAGGAAAGGTTATCAGACTGTGATGCTGCTGGACATAAGTAAAAATTGTCGCTAATCAAACAAATGTCTGGACACACCCGCCGTCATCCCAAAAAGGCAAATATACAAAGCCAAAAACGCGTCCCCCCCCCAAAAAAAAGGAAGAAAAAAGTAAAGGGAAAAATGGGCAAAATCCAATTCATTTTTGTGTGGGGTAACACGAAAGTGAGGATAAAATGTTTGCCTAGCACTTTGATCTTAAACCTGAAATTTCCTTTTTAGTTAGGGTTGCTTAATGCAATTATTCAGACATATTTGCACAACTTCCGTAAGACTCCAACCAGATGGACCAGTCTGGCTTTTCTTGATGTATGAGCTGGCTAATCGGAAACAGGAAAAAAAACCAAGTCAAGGGGGAGAGAATGAAAAAGAAATAATATATATGTATAATTCTGGGGTTTTCTTATTTTGCACCCTGTTGTCATTGATAAAGTGGTATGTCGGATGCAGAATAAACAGGAAGATTGACGAGTTGCCTTATAAAGAAATATTTGTTTGTAAGGTAGAAAGATCTAGCTAAATGGATCTGAAATAGTTTAGAAGCTGAGCGAAACATAGAAAGACTTCTCTAGTTCCTGGAGAGATAGATCCAATCTTTGTCATTTCTATTTTAATAAGTTAACTTACTTTAGATAAAACTTAAAAGGTTTATTAGATATCTCAAACTTTCCAGTTATTAAATATCGGAGCAAATGGTCTGTCCTTTAGGTTGTAAAAGTGAATGTCCTTACAGTCAACCGAAATTTTGTAGTACTTCAAAATATTAGGGTATTATATACCAACTAGCCAAAAGTTGGTTTTATGGATATTTTGATACAGATATTTCTAGATTCTTTGCTACTAAGGATTATGTCCTAGTTTTCCTAACGCAGTTTTCTCATCTTAAAGAGGCTTAAAGCTAAGCAAAAGCCTCTTGATAAGAGTACCTAAAAGTCGACTATCAATTTATTTAATCTCTCTCTTTCTGTTCTTTATTTTTCCCATCTTAGAGAAGAATGCTTAAAGCTCCGTTAGTCTTTTCATAAAATCAATAACTTCAATTACAATGATTAACAATAACATGAAAAAAAATTGCGTGTAAAGTAACACACGCACGTGTGCGTGACACGTGATTGGAAGATTTCGATTGTACAATTTCAGTGCAATTTGAAGTGCCTGCTAAATGCTCTCAAAGTAGTCATATTTTTTACACCCGAAAAAGAAAAAAAAAAGGGGGATGCAATTGAGAATGTATGTATGTGCCGGGCTTAATCAATTTGTCGTAAAAATTAATGGGGATGGTTTTCCTTTACGATTTGTGAAAAATGTTTACGAAAATTCTGGCAAAAATTCGACACGTGTCAAGCTCAAAGGGGGGGAGCTTCAGTTGCAGTGCCAGTTGACTGATTTATATTGAATACACTTTTCCATTTCCCTTTTTTGCGTTTTTTCTTTTCTTTTTTTCTTACTGTTTCTCTGTTGTTTTTCCTTTGGCATCAGTTGCGTAATCAAACTGTCACAGCAACAATTACGATAATCAACATAAAGAAAGATAAAGAGTGAAAGAAAAAAAAAAAGAGGAAAACCACTCAACTTGCCTAGAAGAAGACTTGACTGCATAATTTTTATAAATTGTTGCAAATTGTTTGTTTGTCACTCGGATTTTGTAGTACAGTGGTAAATAGTAGAGGTGGAAAACAGACAGGGAAGGAATTTCATGTAAAATAAAATTGGGAACGAAGAGTACAATTCATTAATGGAAAAGCTTAAATTGAATTTGTATACCAAGCAATTTATTACAAACTGTGAAACGGAGTAGAAGAAAATCTTTTCAAACCATAGAAATTTTATGTATGTACTTGCAGTTGATCTGCATGAAATTGTACTTTGAATTAGTTCTGCGCCATCTTTCACTCTCTATCTCTCTTTCTCATTGGGTTAAGAACTCTTAGGTAACAAAATATGCTTTTACTTTGATTGGAAACTCCAATACTTGATCGAAATCGTTCACCTATGTTTATTATTATATTTTTTAATTGATAACACTTCTATATAAGGATCGCTTTCCAATAAAAATAAAGGTTCTTATCGATTTAAGTTTTACAGGGATTTAAATTGAACCCTCAGATTTCTATGCTAGACTTGGGAAAGATTTAAAAACGGATTTTATAAAATTTGGAATTTTATATAAATGTTTTAAACTTAAAATGTAAGAAATTTTCCAAGTATTTTGAAGCATTTGTAATGTACCATATGAGACTCATTTTATGCGTTATTAAACTTAATTTATGGCCTTTCATTTTGGGGATAGCGTTTTATAGAAGGGATGGAAATAAATACGCTTGTGTTTTAAATAAACTAAATCCAAGTGTCTATATAGTACACAAATGATCTAATTTCAAATATTTTTATATGAATTTCTTAGGAACGATATCGTTACAATGAAAGATCAATTGATTAAGTAGCATAGACAGATATCTTCTGTTCAAATATTCCCTTTTGACAGATATCTTCTATTCAAGTGTTCCCTATTGTTAATGTAATGGATAATTTTTGATATTTCCGGGTGGCTACGTTTATTCTACATTTTTCTCCAGGGTATAACAGTTATTGCTTAAATTGTTTAAAAAATACATGGAACGTTTGAAAAATATTTAGTTTATATAGTAAAAGATCTTCAAGGACACATAAAACATGCCAACTGTAGGAAAATTTGTAGTCAAAAGAAGTTTATCTAACCTTAATAAGTTTACAACGATTTCTCAAAAATTCTAAGCACTTTACAAGTAAATAAAAATGTGCAATAAAAATCTGTTGACATTGCCATAAAGTATGAAACAATTTAAAAAAAAATGTATATAAAATAAATAATAAAAATAATCAATTATTAAATTTTAAACAGAAAATATAAAATTTACATAAAATCGCTACAAAACAAACCCAAAGTATGCAAGTTTCTTAACTAAAAAGAAATAGAAAATCTAAAGTGCCAAAAAAAGAGAAAAAAAAATCTTCTTAACCAAATGCCAAATTGAAACCATTCGTTTTCCACATCAACCAATAACATTAATTAAGAATTATGGGTAATACCTCATCATCATCATCTTCATCCCATGGCGGAGGTGGTAAAAATTCACGTAAATGTCGCAGTTTGCCCAACTCACCGGATGTCAGAAGGTAAAAATTTAACAAATTTGTATTTGAGAGCTTTTTTTTTTTTCAATGTTCATGGAAAATGTCAATCTTATTCCCCCACCACTCCGTTCCCGTCCACCACTTACTAATGAGAGTCATTATAAATATTTTATACAAAAAAGAAAAAACCATAAATCAGGCAGAGGATCTACTCCATCGTCTTATAAAAATACATTTACATATTAAAGCAAACTTTTTGGGAAAATTTACGATAATTTCCAAGGAAGTGAAGAAAAGTATTTTTATACATTTATATCGTATGCCCACTCCATAAATTTTCTATATTTAAACAACAGAGATAGAGAAGCTAATGGAAACGACAATTTCAAAGCAAAAACCAAAAACAAAATAGAACTCGACAATTTTCCCAGCTTTCAAAACAGAAACCACCAGTGATTCATAATTAATGTTTTCTGTCTTAAACTAAGGTGCCGAAAGCGACACATTTGGCCAAAAACGAAGACCAAAAGAGGCCAAAAAACACGCAACTGTCTAGAGTGTTGATCGACTTGTTCAATGCACTACTTCTTGTGTTCTTCTACCAAAGGTTTGTTGGCCTTTTCTTCATTTGGCTGCCAGCCAGACTAAGGCGGAAGCCAGCCAGTGTCTGATGGGAAACACCTCGCACCCCCTCCTGTAGATTCTCTCCACTTTACTGGAGTGTATTATATAATCCAATGATCAGCATTTTCAGCTGTGTGAAATATATCAAAGTGCATTTTTGATGGGTTGACACCAAGTAGAAAGCAACCACCCTATGACGGGGAAATGATGGAAAATCAACCACCATAACTAAAAACATTTTTGCCATTTATGATGGAAATGTTCCGACACACTCTCTGTCTCTCCCTGTCACATCCTCCCATTTGATTTCTCAACCTTCTCTTGAAAGTCAATAAATAAAATATTTGCCAAAGTTGCATAATTGAAAAATATATTTTTACGGTTTCAGTATGGGCAACTCAGAGTGTTTGCATCTGATGTGTGTGTTTGTTGTGTGTGTGTCCATGTGTGTGCTACTTATCAGTGGCTGTGCAACCCTTGGGCTAGTATTTATTTATTTAGATAGAGAGAAGGAGCATAAAAGCCTAGGCCTAGTTTACTTATTCATTATTTGTACTGTCCTGGCAACCAAAACCATCATCAACCCTCGACACACAAAATGTTTCCAGCTGCATTTTGCCTCCTGGTGTCATATAAAAGAAAGAGGGAGAGAGAGAGAAAGAAGAAAGCACATTTTCCTTGATCCAAAAAAAAAACTAAACTGAGATATGTGCCAGATGTAGGCTAATTTAGAGATGGGTAGAAGTTACATTTCAATGAAATGAAATGAAAAATTTTAACTAAACACTTGACACTTGAAATATAAGTAGAAAAGATATAAGAAAAAAGTCGTCGATCTTCCATTTATTAACATATATCTTCAGACATCGAATATTAAGATGAAATTATATACTGTTACAGTGGTGACAAATGATTATTTAATGATGATGTAATATATTTACAATATAAATGAAGAATATAAATGTAAATTCCAATTGATTATGTGCAATGACTATGATTTTGCTCTAGCTACTTTATATTTACTTGCATTTTCTTTAACTTAAGAGTTTGAAGTTTATTTGCCTCAAATCTAATGTCTTTTAATATATGTACATCACAAAATTATTTAATAAATTTTTAGAAAACTTGTTCTTCACTATTTTTTATAGCCTTTGTTAATAATACAACCATAACGATCTCTTTTAATTGCTAATTAAAGCTATTTTGGGTGTAAATTAGTTGATTAATTCAAAATTTTTAGTTGATTATGTTTATAAAAACAATTTCAATGGAACTAATTGAAGCGGTGCAGAGTTACAGTTCATTAAGTTTTTTTTTTAATTTTTAATCAGTTTTCAATTTTTACTATAACTTTTGGTTTTTTTACTCGATTAGTAAGTTCATATTATGTATTTATATATTAATAATTCTAATAAACAGTCTACAATTATATGTATGTAAACCCAAGAAAACGTAGAGGAATTTCTAAATACCTATATAAAGTTGCTTTATAGAATAAGTCGGTTTATTTTAAATATATATTAGGAAGAGTAAGAGAGAAAGTGTCGTGTTTTTTAATATATATTAAAAATAGTTTCTTTTAAAGATTCAAATGAGATCTAAATTTGCCATTAAAGGACATTAAATGTTCCATTCTTTTAGGGAAATTACAACTGCAATTACCTACATAAAATTGTTAGGTGTAGTTCTCCATAGCAAATGAATAATTACAATTTAATAAAGAAAATATTTTATACCTAAATGTTGAATTGCTCTGCCTATTAAATTTTTGTATTTAACCATCGATATTTCAGTATTCCTGAAATGAATTGCCAAAAAGTAGTTTAGGAGATGCTTAATAATATATTTTTTAAAACAATTTCTGTGTATTAGAAATTTATATTTAAAGTAAGTGTTTCATATTATTAATAATACAAAAGATTTAATAAATTTTACAGTATCAGCATCAGCAGAATGTGGGAAATAATTTGAATTTTTGACGATTTAAAGAAGAATATAAACCCTTCAATGGAAAATAAATATATCTTTTCTTAAGAACTTATTCACTTTCCCAATAGATTTCCTTGTAAATAAAATTTAACTTTCATTTGTAGTTAAAGGAAAAACTGAATTTCTTACTTCATTTAAAAACATTTCTTATCTCAAAGATGTAAATTAAATGCTTATTTTTTGTGTTGCACGAAAATTTATTTAACTGCTTTCACTTGTAAGTTATTAGAACTTGTTAAGGGGTTTTGCTGTGAAATTTTCTGTTAATAGTTCACACTGCCATCTCTACAAATGAAATATAGTGGAAGTAACTACTTGAGTTTGCCAAGATTCAGTGAATGAGAGGGAGAGAGAGAGAGAGAGAGAGAGAGAGAGAGAGAGAGAGAGGAGAGAGGAGACAACCCCCCCGCAGTAAGTAAACGTAGAAGCCTCTACCCACTTGATGGTGGCTATTGCTTTTTGTATTTTTGTTTTTGTTTTGGGGCCACTCTCCATTTGTGGTTTTTGTGGTACGACGAAGCGGTTTGTTTACAACGCCAACTCTATTCTAGCCTTAGACCAACCTGCTGCTGCATATTTAAAGATGTTTGTCCTGCCCTGTCGTCGTCTGGTCGTCCCTCCAAGTCAACAAAAGGTGGCAACCAGAGCCATTAGCAACATCTTTTTGACTTTGCCGTCGTCAACTCCGCACGTGTATATATGACACAGGGGATTGGGTAAAGAGAGAGAGGAAGGGGAGGGGAGAGTAGTGTGGGGCGTAAAAGGGGCGTTAGCAGACGCTATTAATTGTTTGTTGCAGAAGGCAGCTGAGAAAATGCGTCTTGTAAAGTCAGACACAAGTTTTCCTCGCTACACATCGCTTTGTCTAATAACTGAAAATTCGTGACTTTATGTCGCACTTGAAAAGCAACGAAGCAAATGTAGACGAAGAAAACAAGAATGAACACAATACTCAAAAGGTAGTAAGTCATATGTAGTAAGTCTATCTACTGATAGGTAGGAATGAGAAGAAGTAGTTTTCAGTTGGGCTAGGGACGATGGCTGGTACTTTTTAGAAGAACACGACTTTTGAGATGAACACGTTTTCCAGCGTATCACATTACAAATTTCGAATGGCTGCGTTGCTTAAGAACAATGTTGTTGTTGTTGCTGCTGCTGATGATGATGATGATGATGATGATGATGATGTGAGATGACATGAGTTGAGGTAAAGTAAAAAGATTGGTTTCCAAAGTCAAAGACAAAATAATATACATATGAGACTTTCTTTCACCTGTTAAATAGAAACTTTCTCTTAATGAGTAAAAATTGTGATTTCAAAAGATTTTTGGGTATTTTAAAAGTAAAAAAATGCAGCCACACTTTTTTCACTTAATGGAAATGGTAGAAATTATTAATTTGCTGTTGTAGTTCCAATTTAAATTGATCGCTGTCGAATCGAATAAGTTTTTTAACATTTCACTAAAGTTTTTCAAGCATTTCCACTTAACGCCTTTCACAACGTTGTCTCTCTAGTCTACACTCCTTCTGGCCAGATATCAATGGCATATAATTACGCTTATTATCAACCATTCAACACCCACTCAAAAATCTTCATAGCCTCTAACAGCAAAATCAGCGACCATACTTGCAACTCCGTCGCGTCGTTTCATTTCAAGTACCTCCAACTTGTGGCCAGACACTCATAAATTGTGCACAAACTTCTTCTTCATCTCCATCTCCATCATATGCAGCAGCAACAGCAACATCATCATCATCATCATCAACTGCCTGAATTGGCCAGAGATGGCCTCGCCTCACCAGATACTTGACAAACAGGCACAAGCAAAAGTTGTTGTTGTTTTCTTTTTTGGAGGTTTTTCTTTTGGGGGGATATTGTGGTTGGTTTTTTCGGTAGCCTTTCCAAAAAAAAACCACTAACAAATTGCTGTGGCAAATTTATGGCGAAAATGTTTCTTGAACTTTAAGGTTTTTCTGCTTTTTTTTTTTGGGTCAAGATGACGTGAAAATTGTAAAAATATCTAATGATGATAATGCCAATGATGTGGCTTATCTTAACATTCAACAGTGGCATTCCAAGGGCCGCCACCAAGCATCGTCATCTAACCATAAATGGTTGTAAGTGTAACCAATAATAAAAGCGAAAGAGTGGAAACATCTTATAAGGCAACTGGCAAATACCCAAAATGGTCAGAACAGGCCCCGATCAGCATCCTCGAGTCAACGAGCCGGGCTTTAGAAGCTGCCTGCTCCATGACAAATGCAACTCAAGTGACACATTGTGTGGCAACAACAGAAATGTACAACAACAAAAAATGCAATACCAGGCAAATGCAACTAATGGGCAGTCAAGACTTGCAAGAAGGGAAAGACATGCAGAAGGAGGAGGGTATAGAAGAGGTGCTTGGTTCGCCCACTGTTTCATATTTATACAAAAGTGAACAAATGTCCCGTCAACATTACGGAAATGTTCAACGTGGGCATACAAAAAAAAAAAAAAAAGAAACACACACACAGAAGCACACACAAACCGACATTCAGAAGCACACACAGGTGAATGCCACCAGAAGCTAAAAAGAGTCCTCAGCTATTATGAGTTGCTGCCGCTACTGCTGCCGTTTGCAACTGCCACTGACTCTGTCTGCAACTAAAGGTCAAAGACATTTTGCTTCTGTTGCATCTGTATAACAAATCTTTACAAGCTTCCAGTAAACAAATCAAAAATGCGTAATAAAGACGCAAATTCAATTTGTGCAAGACGAAAAGATATGAGTAGGGCGAGAGTGGTAAAGGGGAATGAAGGGGCAGGAATACAAATGTTGGCGGCGCCCAATGCGCTCATCACATTCGACATGTGACACCTGAGAGTAAAAAGCAGCAGCAGTTGCATATAAAACGTAAGATACAAATAGATTTCTGACTTATAACAAGCTGATGAAGGCAAAGATAGTGAATACAATGTATATATGCAAAAGAGAGCGAGGGTAGTAACAAAAGTTGGGAAGAACAAAAACTGTAATGTCCCTATTTTAGAAAATTTACTAGATAATTTAATAAATAATATATTTTATGTTGAATCTTACTTAAAATAACTTCCTAATTCATTTCTCTTGAGGTTTACACAAAGTGCAGTTGAGAGGCCTGTTAGAGAAAAACTATTTAATAATAGTTACACATAATTTGGCGTTTTGCTATTATAAATATGCAGCCACACTATTTTTGATTTCATTGTAAACGTGAAAACAAATTTTGTAAAGCATCATGCAAAAAGTTTAAAAGTATTTCAAATGAAAAGAAAACAATAAACTTTTGAAAATAGTTGCTAAATTTAAAAATTGTAAATAAATACACAATTATCTCTAATGTAATAAACGAAATATCTTGAATCCTGAAATTATTCTAAAAATCTATTCTCTGTTGTTATTCTCTATGTTGTCTGATAAATATAAAGATTTTTCTTCTTGATTTCAAAAAAAGTATTCAAAACTTTGTAAAGGGGAATATTCTATTTTTGACTTAACAGAAATTTAAAACTAAAAAGTTAGTTTATAAAGAATAACAAAGTATTTCTCCATAAACAAAACTATAATCAATAACTATTCTACTATAATGAAAGGCAGCTATAAGGAACTATAGAAAAACTTCTCAAGCACACCTTGAACAGTTTTTTATTGCTCTATAGTTACATCTTATATGTTTCGCCATCTTCTCAGACAATCGACATCTCCTTTTAGTAGCAAACAAAAAAGGAAAAAAATAGAATAAAATTGAAGTAAAACTCTGCAGACAGCTTTGACTCTTTGAAATTCTGAGCCAAACATTTTCAACAATAAAATGCAAATAAAATAATATGAAAGTAATTTTGCAAACAAAAAAAAAATAAGAGGAAGGAAAAGTGAATCTTTTTTTGTTTGTTCAATGGTAAAGAAAAATGTCTTGGCAAGGACTTGGTGAAAAGCGGTGGTAGTAGGAAACATCAAGACATTGTCCCTATAGTCATTGAGGTAGTATCCTTCTGGCAGGAGTCTGGCTTGGGTATTTAATTTGCAGCAGTTGCCAACTTCATTTCTTCATTTGTCTGTCAGCATTGTTTTTATGGGGAATTTTTTCTCATTCTTTTACTTTTCCTTTTTTTTATCTCATTCATTTAATACAATTGTTATTTTCACTCTCCCTCTCTCTCTCTCTGTTGGTGTTGGCTGGCTTATTAATGGCCAATAAGAAAAGAACAACAATGCAAAATGCCAAACAACTCGTAAGATACAATTGTATCTTTTGGCGCACCCCCCTGCTGTATTTTATGAGTCGCGTCTTATTAAAAGTTAGTGTCGTTATTTCTATTATTTTTTTATAATTTGTTTTTCTCTGTTAATTTGAGCATTTAATCAAGGACAATTAGCAAAGTTTTAATGAGAGAGAGAGGAGGAAAACAACTATCGAATTAATCATGTTGAATTTACTTTAAATGGCTTTGCATTGAAAAAATGCTACTTAGCTACGCTCTTTATAGCTCTGCAAATAAAGATAAAGATACAAAAAGTATCTTTCAATGCTATGCAAATTTATGAGCGCACGCTCGTTGCTGTCTGTCTATCTGTCTGTCAGTTTGTCATTTTGCCATTTCGCGCAATCGAATCATAAAAATAAAACTGTTGTAAAAATATTTACTGCAATTTTATTTTTGCTTTCGAGATGCAAAAGAAAAAAAAAAGAAACAACAATAATAAAAAAGGGGCTTGACGGCTAGCAACAAGTTCATTAATTTATCAATGTTCTTGCAGTTTTTTTTTCCTTTATTTTCTTGTCTCATGCAATGCAAATCACAGCCGCGTGGGTGTGCGGCATTAAAAAATTATATATCCCCATAAGACATTGGTTATTTTTCTTGAAAGTAATTATTCGTTTTTTCTTGTTTTTTTTTGCAGACAAATAGCCCCCGCCTATGCGAAGGTCAATGGCGGTACAGCTATACCGCTGCCGGCGACCGTGATGGTCCAACGTCGCTGTCCTCCGGACAAGGTGCGTCCGTTGCCACCCACACCGAATCACACGCCATGTAAGTATCTGACTCTGCCTTTGTAAAACGGGGCGGGGGTGTGGGAAATTTATTAAAATATATATATATATTTTTAAGCCCAAAAACCAACCCCCGGGCCAGTGTATACAAATAAGGGGAGTGAGTAGTGCTACTGCTGCTGCAGTATTCCCCGCCCTCAATTGTTTGTTGGGAATAAACAAATTTCTGGTCTCAAGCAACCCCCAAAATCGAGAGTTGTGTTCCAGGGTTGGGGTTACGCCTGCACTTAGTCCACCCGCTCGCTGTGTGCCTTTGTGAGAATCATTTGGGGGATTGTTCATAGATTTCTTTTCATATGTATGCATCTGCATGCCTCACGGTTTGGGGGCATGACCGAGATTTGTCAAAAAGGGGGAAATCAAAGACCCGTGGGGAGTTCTTTATGGTTTGGTAGGGTTAGAGATGGGAATGGAGTGTGACCAAAGAGAGACGCTTTATGGACGTTTCAATTGCATTTGGTTTTTGTGGCATAGGTAACTTAATATTTAATTTATTAATTCATTAATTAAATAGAAAATTTAAGGCCGTCATTCATTTATTTTCAAACTTCACAATGAAATTAAGAAGATAGGCAACAAAGCCGCAAATATTTTGTTGTAATTTTAAATACAATAAAAATTAAACTTTAAAAAAAGGGTTTGTTAGAACTAAAAACGAAAATGAAATACTGGAACTTATTTTTTTGGTTTTTGATGGAATTAGATCTTAAACTATGCATAGATAGTATTAATTGTATTGAGTATATGTATTTATTTTTCTTATAAGAAGTTTAAAGCATTGAAGAAATAAATTTTAAATATTTTAATAAGAAAAATACTAATTACTTAGAGTAAGACAAATTAACTTTCGGTGATCAAAAGATAGAGATTTGTAAACATTTAATTGAGGAGTTGAAATTTTATTATAGTTTAAGCCAATTTTGAATATTATAATTAGTATATTAAACATTAAAGAGAAGTCAAAGTAATCTAATTGGAATTTATTAAATTTTGAGTAAACACAGATTCTCATAGTATCATTATTTATTGTGCATTTCGTCTGGTTGGGATAACTTATAGTAATTCAATTCCTCATTTTCATAGAAAAGTGAATTCACAGCTGTCACAAAAATATATAAGAAAGATAGTAAAACTCATTTCAAGTGCACTTTATTAATAAAATTGTGGAATATTAAGGCACTTGGCATTTATTATAAAACACTGTAGATTTGTATGAATCATATGAGCAACAAGAGATGTCAGCACTTTAAGTAGAAAGTAATTTAATTAATTTTATTTGTAAAAAAAAGATATCGGATAGATGTACAACAAGATAGATTTCATTGTAAACCATAAAAAATGCTTTAGTAAACATACAGGGGTTCCTCGGTTAACGAACACAATTGGTTCCAGCATCTGGTTCGTTATGCGAAACATTCGTTAAGTGAAACCACTATTCCCATACAAATCAATGTAAAATAAAAAAGTGAAAAAACAAACTTTAAAATGTTTCAATTTGAACTCCTACTGAAAGAAAATAACATAAAAAGCATCAAAACTTTTAAACAACTGAAAAAATTCACCATTTATTTTAGTTTAAAGTAAAATCAAGAGTATAAAAACTGTATACGTATTGCATATGTATTTGACAGAAGGTGACATTTGAAATGGAATAAACGGTCACACTGAACACCACTATAATAGGTATTCGGGAAAACCTTACATGCAATTAAGGTTTTCCTTTTTTTTTTGTTAGTCGTTATGCGAAACTTTTGTTTCCAAGCAAAAATATGTTCGTTTTGTTAAATGTTCGATATCCGAGGTGTTCATTAACCGAGAGTTCACTGTACTGATGTTTTAATTAAAAATGTCAAAATTACCTAAATAATACTCAGAGATTTCATAGTAAAGATCGTCCATGACCTTCCGATACAACTTGCCAGTCCATTAGTTATTTTTCCACAAAGCCATTTTAACTAAACTATTGTTGAACTTCACCTTAGGGGGAAAAAATAATAAGATTTGAAATAATGCAGATGTTAACCAACACTATGAACTAGTGTGATCAATTTAGATGGCATCACTGAAAGCCAAACTTTCACAATTTCAGTTTACCAACACATTCTTAGTGCTTCTGATCTCTTACAATGTCTTTATAGTCTGTGAAATTTTAATTGTTTATCAAAAATTCTGTAAGTTTATGCAATCTTTTCTAAAACTCATTGAAAATATGTCTCATAGTTGAGATAGAACTTTTAATAGGATCAATTAAAAATAGATTTGTGGTTTTAGAATTTTAGGGAACAAATTATTTGTATTTTTGTTAGAACAAAATGATTTATTTGTTGATATTTTCGATTTGAGAGCATACATAAATTTAAGCGAAAGTCTGTTATCAGTTTTCACACAAAGCAATTAATTAAGTTTAATGTCCGCCTTGGCCTTTAGCATTGATTTATAGTCACTGACACACCGATGACTCTGTGGCCCTTGTGCCTACTCCTGATCGGAGTCTCATGCTTTTGACAGACTCAAGTGGGCGCCAGTGAAAATGAAATTAATGAACAGCCTGGGTTGACAGTTCTTTAATGCCTCATCCTTCTCTATTTATCTCACTCTCCCTCTTTCTCTCTCTTTTTAGCCATACCGGGACTGGGCAAGAGCGGAAATGATTTCAATACAAGCCGTCCAAATAGTCCGCCCACAAGTAATCATACAATACAGAGCCTTAAAAGTGGGAACAATAACAGGTAAGAATTTATATTCCAAAAAAACAGGATTCTCTAAAGTCAACAATGTTTATTTTTGTATATCTACACAGCCTACGTCCGCCCAGTGTGAAGAGTGGCATTCCATCGCCAAGTAGTCTGACTGCCCCACAGGCACCCCAGAAGCACTCCATGTTGGATAAGTTGAAACTGTTTAATAAGGAAAAACAACAACAGGCAGCAGCGGCAAATAAAACGCAAATCCAATCGAAAAGGACTTCATCGTCATCGGGGTTTAGTTCAGCCAGATCGGAACGTTCCGATTCAAGTTTAAGTCTCAATGATGGACACAATTCCCAATTGAAACCACCGAGCATAAGTGTGAGTTCACAGAAAACCCAACAGAAGCATAATACCAAACAGTCCAAGCTATTGGCGGCACAGCAGAAGAAGGAGCAGACGAATAAAACCAAATTGGATAAGAAAGAAAAGAGTCCAGCAAGATCACTGAATAAGGAAGAATCCGGCAATGAATCGCGAAGTTCTACCATGGGCAGAGGTGGCAAAAGTTCATTAACTAGACCAGGTCAACAAGGTTTGACTGTGGAAAAGAATACAGTGAAGACATCATCGAGATCATCATTGCACTCCAAATCGGATTCAAAGAGTTCTCTGAAGGGACAACAATTGTGTCAAAGTCCCAGCGGTACAGGATTACCCAAACCCATTGGTGTTATAAAGGGCACCAGCAAGTTACCCCAACTGGGCATAGGTTCCGAACCAATTAAACGTGAAACAAGCGACATATCCGCCCATCAGGGCACACAGACAAACATATCCCAGGAAGTGAATCAAACGACGCATATCCTTCAAACAGGACCACTTGCACCACCACCACCATATTATGCCAATAGTCCACCACCCCCACCAAATGCTACACACATATCAGTACTGCCGGGACCCGGAGGATACCTCAGTGAGCCCAGCACACCCCAACATGTCAACATAACACCAACTGGCAGCATCTACGGCACCAGCAGTCGTCTGCCTCCACCGAAATCTTCACTAACTACATTACGTAAGTTGGAATACAATGCTGGTCCTCATATTCTAGCATCGCCACCACCTCGTTCACCATTGCAACGACCAATGCCGAATTCGGCACCAAATACACCCACCGCTTCACCAAGTAAATTTCATACCATACCCTCAAAGATTGTGGGCACCATTTACGAGTCCAAGGAAGAACAGCAACTGCAGCAGCAGCAGCTGCAGCAGCAACAGCAGCCATCATCTTGTCCATCTGGTTCTGGTTCAATCCTTCCCATGCGTCCTCTACTCAGAGGCTACAACTCTCATGTGACTCTACCCACACGAGGAGCCCGTGGTGGCAATCATCATCATCATCAGCATGCTTTACCCCATCAATCATATCTGGATTTTTGTGAATCGGACATGGCACAGACTGGCTACTGCAGTGATGGCGATGCCTTACGAGTGGGCACTTCACCTTCTGCCGGTCGCTATCATGATATTGACAATGGTTATCTATCGGAGGGAAGTGGCGGCGGAGGTGGTAGTAGTGCATCCTCAGTGGGTGGCCTGTCGCATGGCAAACACTTTCTCAGCATGATGCGAGCACGCACTCAACTACCAACGACCATTGAGGAACGGTAAGTACCAAAAATATTGTAAACATATTGAAGATCTTTGAGATGTAAAATGAGTATAAAATTTATTCAACTATGAATCGTAAGTTAATATTTGAAGTGAATATTATAATAGAAAACAAGAAACGCCTGAAAATTTGGTTTTGTGCCATTTTTGTGATCATCTTTACAGTCGAACAGTATCAGAAAAAACTTCATTATATAGAAATTCTGATATTTATAGAATGAGAGAGCTGCTTCTATGATATTAATTGAGTATATAAAGATTGAGGATCTTATATAAAAGTTATCTTTAGCGAAGTTTGACCGTTAAAGAAAAACAATAAGAAAAGTTTTAATTTCAAAACTTAATTTTCAATTTTCGGTTATATAATTATTATTATTAAAGTGTAGGATATAGTTATAAACTATCAACCTAACTATATTTTACAAGTACTGGCAACTAAGGCCTTCGGCTTAGACGAAAAACTACATCCATACACTAGCCTGGGATTCGAACCCGGATCCTCGTTGTTCAGTTGACTACGGTTATATAATATAATAACCAATATATCTATATAGAAGAGCCTGAATACTTGTTTTCTTTTTATAATCAAAAATATTAATAATGCAAAGCAAAGACCTGATAAAAAGTACTCGATATAGTAAAAACAGATGTAATTTATGAAAACCTTTCACACTTTTGCAATTTGGACCCCTAGGTGATAGTTCAACCAAAGGTCACTGCCTCATTTGCAGCACTGTTGACCTTCATTTAGTTATGCTGTCATGCAAAATTCAATATATATTTTCAATACCTTTCCTTTTTGTTTACATTTATAAGTATATGTAAGAAAACATCTGTTGAACTTTATGCAAATTTAGGTCTGCCAATTGTCCCACTATCCCACTGGGTAGCCCTTCTTTCCTCCAATGAGTCATGCAACTTGCAGTGCTTGTTGCCTTCTGTTGCTGACACCAATGAGTCAACCAAAAAAACCAAAAAGAAAAAAAAAATGCAAAAAATTTGCCGTTGTATCCATATCATTTCCAAGAACTTTTGTCGCCTGCTGTTAGTCTGGTTTGGGCCGATTGTTGCTGATGTTCTAAATGTGGCATTTAAATGGAAGTATTCGCCGCTGGCTTTGACTTTGACTTTGTTCTTTATTGTTTTACTTTGTTTTTTGCTGGTTTGGGTTTCTTTTTTTTTTGCCACGCACAATTTGGCCGCACTTTTGGTGTCAGTCAAGCAGTCAGTTCATCTGTCTCTCTGTCATCATGTGAAGCAGTTAATTGTGATGGCAACCACTTGACTACCTTAACAACTTCCGACTAAACAAAAATTGAAGAATCGCAGTAACCCACTTGAAGTGATTCCAAACTCATATATACATAGATGGATCTATCTGACAGCCAGGACTCATCTCATCTCAAATTGCCAATTTGCATAAAAACCACTTGATGTTGACTTCAGGTTCTGGGTTTGGTTTCGGGTTCTGGGTTTCGTTTTGCTCACCCTGGACTCGTGCTATGGCATGTCAAATGTCATTTGCAAATTGTCAACAACGGCAGACGACTTGACAATTGACAATGCTCGGCTGTCAATGTGTGAACCTTGTACAGGATATTGGGGATACACACACACACACACACATGGATTTATGTATATGTACATATGTGTGTATCCATGGCAACCAGCTTCCGGCCACTTGTCATGTTGGCACTTCACTTAACAAAGGTTGAATTTTGCCATTAGATTGAGCTCAAAGTTGTTGTTGTTGCTGTTAACAACCATTTCATGGTATGCTCCAGGTAATGATTGAATTGGCCAAAAGCTAAGGTGCAAATTTTGGGTTATTTGAAGTGAAATGAATTGCATATTTTGCAAACTATTGCATACTTTTGGGATGAAGTGCAGAGTTTGTCTACAGACTGATATTAAACTAAACCAATATAAGTGCAACATAATTACTTTACTAATGATTAGGCAATGAATACATTTAAGATTGCTGTCTTTGTTCATTTCAATTCAAATTATTGCATACTTTTGGGATGAATTAAAGGTTTTTAGAAGACTTTATCTGGATAACAATATTGTATTATAAAATATTAACTTTATTTATGATCTTTTAGTACTTTGCTGAGTTCAAAGTACTCCATTTTGAGATGCCCTTTAAATACTCTAACTGTTTACAATGATCTTTGCTGTTATGGAGCTTTGTGGCCTTTTTAACAGAAAAGAGTAAATGAAAAGCAGAAACTTTGAATTTTACTTCTATCAGAGATTCATCTGGCGTTTTAATTAATTTATGATTAAATAACGCAAAAGTGTTCTATGAGATATTGCAAAACAAACAAGAGTTAAGTGATTTCAGATATATTTAATGACATTAGCCACACTAAATGAGGGTTAAAAGATCTTTGAAAGGTAGAGGTAAAGAAACCAGGAGTTATTAAAAGAATTAAAGTTTTTACACCTACTCACACTATTCCTCTGTTATACATAAAAACAGCTCTTGGCCTGATATTCTTTTTCTATGCGCTTAACAAAATAGAATATAAAATAAAAATGAAGCAAGCAAGTCGTCCCTGCCGACATTGAGTATACCCTGTACCAACTAGTTATATTAAATGAAATAGAATATCCTCGAAATTGCCATTAATTTCATGCAAAATTCACTTTAACATGCAGCAACAGCAAACGCATGCTGTCTCGCTCTCTCTTGCCAGCCAATGTCGCCTTGGCAATTCAGTGCAAAACTCATATAGGTATATCTCCGATATTTATTGCCCGATTTCGATAAAATTTGATTAGCTGGTCCAGTTTGGGTATATAATTAGGTGTGCCAAGTAAGAATATGATATCTTTAATACAGCTCTAGTAATACGTTTTCCCGA
The DNA here is from genome assembly GCA_035045865.1 of Drosophila austrosaltans. Lineage (NCBI taxonomy): Eukaryota > Metazoa > Arthropoda > Insecta > Diptera > Drosophilidae > Drosophila > Drosophila austrosaltans. The sequence goes on from JAWNOQ010000083.1 coordinate 4,283,055, forward strand.
TTTGCGGGGGCGGAAGTGGGCGTGGCAAAAATTTGAAACAAACTTGATCTGTCTGCACACTAGACGGATCTACAAACCAAATTTGGTAGCTCTAGCTCTTATAGTCTCCGAGATCTAGGTGTTCATACAGACGGACGGACAGACGGACAGACGGACAGACGGACGGACAGACGGACGGACAGACGGACATGGCTCAATCGACTCGGCTAGTGATGCTGATCAAGAATATATATACTTTATGGGGTCGGAAATGTATATTTCTGCCTGTTACATATATTTTAGCGACTTTAATATACCCTTTTACCCTATGGGTACAGGGTATAAATACCGAAGTTTGCCTAAAAATTGTCCGCTTAAGTGAGGTATCCCTCCAATAGAGCTATCCGTTAAGTATACTTCACTGTATATAGTGATTATATAAAAACGATTCCAGTTGTACCTTATGCCATTGTCACTCAAGGTTACCAAAGATCCAGGTGCTCAACTTTTGCCCTTAATAGACTAATCTTATGTAAATTTCTTCTTTTAATTAAGACTCCTTGAAGAAATTTAAATTGACTGTAAGTTCCTAAATTTATATTATTACAACTATGTAAACATATAAAAAAGAAAATTAAACTTTTATGCTAAAGGGCTCCACTCCCCTTTCCCACTTTCGATTGCCCCTAAGACAAAGCTAACATAGCCGCAGCTGTCAGTACGGTTCATAGCAAGGCCATAATTTAGTGTTTTTTATTAAACACTTGTGAGAAATACACGACCTAACCCCACCCCCCATCATGGGCACGCCACTCTTACCCACAACACACTTCATTCGCGCCTCATTCACCCATCCACCCAGCCCCCTCTCCACAGGCAGCAACATCTTCTTGGCATTTCCACGCATTTCATTAAAAAACGCTTATGGCTGCTGTCAGTGGAAATGGTTGGACAACGTTTTCATTAGCTTGCGGTTCCGTCAACGCTTTTGATCTGTGAAATTAATGCAATACCATGGAGTCGGAACTCTAAGCTCTATAAATAGTAAAACAGCTGTCGCCAACATCTTTCTTCCCCAAACACATCCACCCCACACCCTCTTTTTGTAAAGGTTCAACTAACTGGACCACGACAATGACATTTAATTCATTGGTCACGTATTTGTGTAGCTGGAAAAAATATTTTGTAGTTGAATTTTAATGCACATTATGGCAAATGGCAGTGTAAGTCAACCTGTCGCATTAGTGTCAAGCAGGGAGAGCTAATCAGTTGCAGTTGCGGTGCAGACACCTGCAGGATATAATTTTAGAAGCCCAACAAGTGAGCGGACTCACACACACACACACACACGCGTGTCAAAGGACATGGCAATGTGTCGTTAGGGTCTGTGGAGGGGCATTTCAGTTCAGTTCAGTTCAGTGTCTAGCCATAAAAGTAAATCAAAATGCAGCAAAGAGGAAGAGGGAGAGAAAAAAGAATATTTTTTTCAACAAGGAAAGGACGCAGACAGGATCAGGGATACATATATGGCTAGGAGAGTACGGGAGAAGCACAGCAGTTACACAGTAACTGGACGCAAACACACACACACATACATGGCTCTACTGAATTCCTGGTCTTTACCTCCTTTATCCCTTTTCTGGCCTTCGTTTATTTAATAACGCATTTTTCAATTCATTTGATTTATGGCCCAGGCGTGAGATGCAGCAGTTTGCCTTGCCAAAGATTGCCATATTTGTGCATGTTAAAGCTATATAGCTTAAAGATTACATCGAATAGTCCATATATATAATGGGTAAACATGAGAGTTTTATTTCATATGTAGAAAAGGTAAATTGTATTTATTTAATACCAGTGATAATATTCATTTTGAAATGGTGTTAAGTTGGTGAAATGTTCTTATAATCTGATATGATTGCCAATGAAAATCCGTAGAAAATTGTTTATGGTAAGCTTAGCTTTGAATTTGAAGAGCCATTTTATGTACAATTTCTAAAAAACTTTTTGCAGTTTATAAAAGAAATCAGGTGAGAGGAACACACATTGCACAGTCTATATGGAAAGTTTACCACTTATTTTTCGATTAAGTTTTGACTGACTTCACTGACTTTTGCCAGTTTATTTAGATTTTTGCCTCAATAATAAAGAAATTTACTGCATACAAATTACTTTCTTAATGGTTTTTGTTCTTTAGCAAATCTTTCATTTAGTCGTGCCTTGGTATTTTATATTTCCCCTCGTAAAGCCATTCTCAAAAGTTTGCTTTAAAGGGAAAGCAGATTTATTTATTTAAATTTACGTAAGAAATTATACCTTTATTTGGTATTAATCTTATAGATTTTAAAGCAGTTCCAATTGCTCAATTTATATTTTAAAGCTTTCGGCAATAGCCAAGAGGCAAAAAGAGCAATCCACAGATCTTTATTAGGGCTTTTACATTTAAATATCTATTAAAACCCTTAAAAAATAGCAATGGGATTCTAGTTTTTTATAGTTTAAGTGTGTTATATATTATTCGAGTATATTGTATACTTATTATCTATATATAAAATGATTAAACGACAATGCTTATAAACCTACAAAAATCTACATTTCCTTCTATAGTTTTCAAGGAACCAAAGTTCTTTTGCATAAAACTATTCGGTTTTTAAAAGCCTTTAAGGCTGAAAGTATTCCAAATGAGTTACAAAATATTACTCTTTATGAAGAAAAGTATTAAAAAAATGCATTAGCAACAGTTTCTGGGTATTTGCAACAATTATTCCTACTGAAAACAGACGGTTCAGATATGGGTAAAGGTATAGGTATAGGTAGAGGTAGAGGTAGAGGTATAGGTATAGGTATAGGTATAGGTATAGGTATAGGTATAGGTATAGGTATAGGTATAGGTATAGGTATAGGTATAGGTATAGGTATAGGTATAGGTATAGGTATAGGTATAGGTATAGGTATAGGTATAGGTATAGGTATAGGTATAGGTATAGGTATAGGTATAGGTATAGGTATAGGTATAGGTATAGGTATAGGTATAGGTATAGGTATAGGTATAGGTATAGGTATAGGTATAGGAATAGGTATAGGCGGGATTCTTAAAGATTATAGATTGTATAGAATTACCTTACTTCTAGACTGCTCTAGATTATAGGTATCTAAGAAACTAAGGTAACTCTCTACAATATAGAACCCTTTAGAACCCCGTTCGAATCGTTTTCTAGAACTTTTTCTCTCAGGAAGTTATTTTTTTAATTTTATTTAAATTTTGTAAAATTTTTTTTTTATATTTTTAATTTAGTTATTTTGCTTTTTGCAATAACTTTAACAAGTTTTTCATTTTGGAATATCTTAAACCTTCTCCGCAGTGAATAAATGAAACCCCTTCCCATATATACATATATATCTCATATATATCTCACTCTACTTTTTCTTCTCATTTTGCATTTTAATTGCTTTGCAATATTGTGAAAATTTCAACAAAAGATAAAATTTTTGTTTCAAGTATCATTCCGTCGTTTGTCTATTTGATTCTTCTCATCTGCTCAACTTTACGGCTTACCGCATTTTGTTAATTTTCCGCTGACCGCAACTCTGCATACGTAATTGAAAATACATTTTCGCACTCATTTTCCCCCTCCCCTCACTATGCCATTTTATATTATAATAAATACAAATTGATTCTTCTTTTTTTCAAATTCCCTTTCTCTTCTATTAAATTCAATACAAATTCAGTGTTCCAAACCAAATGTTGACCAGGTTACAAAAATATCCAACAAAATATTTTCTTTTAGGCCTGTCTGCCCACCTGTTTACTCCCAAATGACCTCCAATTCCAGGTAGGGGGGAAGAATGTCCACTCGAGTGTTCAATGGCAAAATGTGATCCATTTTGGCTCGTTTTGATATGCTTTTCCGTTTCCTTTTTTTTCTTTCGTCTGTCCCTGTTTTTTTTCGGTTAGTTCGGGCTAAATGTTAAATGAAGTGGAAATTTTGTTTCATTTTTTTTCCGGAGGGTTACAATGCGTTTGTCGCATTAAAAACATATTCTTTATTAAGGTTTCTTTTTGCTGTCGAAGAGATTTTTCGATTTAGTTTTGGTTAAGTGAATGCTGATTGGATTATTGATGTGAAATTGAAAGTGTCAGACGAGAAGGTGTTAAGTAGCAGGGCATAAGGTGAGGGATTATGCTGTTTGGCAATTTTAGATATGATTTGTAAATTGCCCAAGTTAAGTTGGGGAAAAGTTGAATGAGATAATATGAGCCAGGTTCTATGTTGTACAAGTAAGCCCTAAGACCTAAGGGAGAACCTTGCAGAATTGCCTCATAAAGTTGGTCTTATGTTAATTCAAATGATTCGAAAACTGCTCTAGCAAAGAAAGTGGTCAATTTACATTGAAACTTTTCAAAATTCTTAATATTTTTAACAGATTTCTTTTTAATTTTATTGAAATTCACTTTTGCAATGATAGTAACTAAACTATTTTTATCGTATTTCAATATTTCCCAAATAAACTCTGACTACATTTTTTTTAATCTATTGCTCACTTACAGTTTTAGAAGGATTGTAGAAAAATAAAATTCAACACGTTTCTCTTTTTCATTTTAACGGCCTTTAATTTATCCCAGAATGGTTCTTGTCTTGGCTAAACCATGTGAGCTAACAGAAATAATACAGCAACTAAAACTACAGGTGGCGCTTTCAATTGTAGTAAAGACACAAACCGAAATTTTATTCACCACAGGAAAATCGAAAGAAAAGAAAGAGGGCATATAAAATTTAACTTTTGTGTTTTTAGGAAGCAAGAAAAGTAAAATGCAGTATATACAAATATCCAAAGAATTAACTTGTTTTCTGCCTCCTTAATTGTTTAAACATTTTGATAATTGTGTAAAATATATGCAATAAATAATTAAATATTACGTATACGTAATTTTATAACGAAAACTAAATTTAATATATATTTTTACTTTATCTCTAATGTCTGCCTAACCTCAGCTTCAACTTACTCAATTATCTTGCTTTGTTAAAACAACTAAAGAATTCATTAACGGATTAAATATAATAAGTAATTCATTAGATTGCAATTAATGAAAAAGTTAATCCCAAAATTAATTGCAATTATTCATAGCTTATAAATACAACAATTTTCGTACTAAATTTAACCGCCAATCAATATTTAAGCAAAAGCCTTTGATAGTACTGAATGCATAATTTTATCAGATAACTTCTAATGAATTTTCTGCATTGCCAAAACAAACAAGTTTTAATTATAATCGAAAAACCACGACTTTCAGATACTCTATAAAAAGTCGAACGGTCAATGTCGATGTTATGTTATGAACGATTTGGTAAGGCAAATTTATTAAACAATTTTGTGATATACGTAATTGTGAATAGATTTGGATATTAGATATACCCATATACCTGGGCATACCCTTTCAATCATTACAGGGTATGATAATTGCAACAGTTGTCACATCACATCGAAATATATACACATAAAAAAAAACAAAAAACCAGCTGCAGTTTTCCATCGTCTCTCAAAATAAAGTGGTTAAATATGCTTTACTGCCTGCCTGCCCCCCCTTTCCCTTCTCATTTTCCTCTGCTGTTGCCACCCACACATGGAGCTAACCGATTAAAAGCAACTCAACATGAGCCATGTGGCCTAAGCATTCCGCAAGCCTTTAAGCTAAAACTGACCTTTCCACATGCCAAACACAACTACACAAACACACAAGTTTCTACAACTTGGACATGGGCCAAGAGAGTCATTTTGGCATGGATTTTAGCTTAATTGTTTTCCCATAACTTTGTACTATTGCCGCCAGTTATTTTGCGCAATAATTATTAACACGCACGGAGAAAAACCTCTAATACTCTATAATAATATGGGAGACTAAAGATTCTTAATTAAATATTATTAGTTAAAAATGAAATTAATCAATGAATTTTTTAATTGCAACTTGTTTTTATAAAAAAAGTTGATAATAAAAGATTTACGGATGGAAAAAGGTTTAAAATTTGAAACGGAAAAATTTCTCTATTCTTTTTCATTTATTTTTTTGTTACATTTCTTTGACTATTGTTTAAGTATTAATTTATTGTTTTACTACAATTTTACTACCGATTTATTACTATTTAATAAATATTTTTTTATTAATTTGTTACTATATTTCTTTACCTTTATAAAAACAGTAACAAGCCTAAGGCTTAAAAATATTAGTTTAGTTTACATTTTAGATAAAATTCTTTAAAATTGCAAATATTTGAAATGAAACCAGAAAGTACATGAATAATTTAGTGCTAAATATTTGGCCAAAATACTGAATGTAATATATAATTATTATATGATATAATAATATAATAGTATAATATAATGATATAATATATAATATATGATTAATCTATGAATACAATCTTCTCAAATCTCAACTTGATTTTTAAAAATATTTCAAAATCATTTGCGCTAAAGAAATTTTTTTTAGACTTCAATAATTTAACAATTATTCAAACTATACGAGAATAACGTGAAATTATGCAAGAATGTTTAAAATTATTAATTTCTCCATTCGTAAAAATTTCAGAAATTTTAAATAATTATTAAAACTATTCGAGAATGAAGAAAAATTATTAAAAAAATGTTGAAATTAATCATTTTTTCATTCATAAAAATTTTATAAATATTCAAAATATTTTTTGTTCGACTGATTCAATCTGATTATAAGATATATGATTTCTATTTACGCCAAATTCTATTTAAATCGTTAATATTATTATCATTATTATTTTTCCAAGTAACAAGCATTTGATTATAGTCATAATACCCATCCGAAAGTGTATATTGATCAAAACTCAGATTAAATCAAATCAATATAATTTTAATATGGAAAAAAAATTAAAATATTTGATTGATTTGGTGCTACATGACATATGAGCGCGAACATTGTTCACATTGTTATTATTGCTATTCCTATTCCTATACATATATCTCTTTGTATATGTTTCGCCAGATAGTGCAAACATATTGGCAAGTTGATTGAGTGGCTGCTGGGATTAATGAGAATTTCCATTGGCACCTCTTTTATGGCAACTGCTTGCATATGGTGGCCAGTGCCAATGGCCTGTGCCTTAGTCAGTGCCTTTTAAATTGGCTCCAATTAGTTTGACTAGCAAAAAAAGTTTTTCCGCCAACAAGAACAACAACATTGAGAGCAAACTTGTTATCGGCTAGTTTCGCTTTTCATTCAATGGTTGAATTTTTCGTTTTTTTTTGGAAAATTGCAGCACAGACAAGAACCAGCCCGCCCTTGGCTCAATTTTTGTTGCCTGGTTTAAATTGCACGCCCCAACAAGAGTTTGGCCAAACAAGTTTGAGTGAATGACTAACTGAAGTTTTGCAAGAGAAGTCTTTCGATTCTCTTACAATTCCCAAAGTTGCTCTCTTTCGTTTTTACAGCTGTCGGCTTTTTTTGGTTTGCCGCCTTCGAATATCTCTCTCCCCAGTTGGACATTTGTTGCTTTTAGCAGACAAACTGGCAGAGAACCACCACAAAAACCACCTCCCTTTTGATATGGCCAAAAAAAAAAAAAAAATGCTTACTCAGTGGGTTGCAATTTTGGGTGGGTTGACTCTGACATCTCGAGCAATGAAATTCCCTTAGCTGTCTGAATTGGCAAAGAATGGGAATGAATCATAGCGCATTCGAAATGTGTGGCCTAAGGATAAGGTATAAGAAAAAACACAAAAAATTGCTATATATGGCCAACAAGTGAATATAACTATAAACTAAAGTAGATGCTAAACTTTAGTTCTTTATTTTAGTTTAGTTAAATTTACGACCGAATTCTTTCTATGCGCTATGGGAATTATGTTGAATATGTTCATTTTCAACAGAAATTTGTTACTTTTTGGAATATTGAATAGCTGAAAGGTAAAATAAACGTTAGTTTTAATTTTTATTATTTATAAATTTAAGAAAAGAATATTGTTAAATATTACTTAAAGGAGTCTTTGTTAATCTAAACTATATTAAACTATGTTAAACTTCAGGACAAACTATTTCTTTTGTTCAGTTGTTTGTTTACTTCTATCTTTCTTAGGCGTAACGAAAAAGTAAAAGAAAATTTAGTCATTAGGAATAACACTATACAAATTCAATAGGCTTATAGATAATTAAAGGTATTTTTTTGTAGTTTAGCTAAAACTTATCAATAGGACGTTTTTTATTTTATTCGAAAAAAAGTTTAAATCTAAAGGTAATAAAAAGTTGATACCTGTTTCTTATACCCTTGCAAAAAAGGTAAAATTAGTTTTCGTCAGAAGTTTGGAAGCAAGAAAGAAAGTATTTCCAACTAGCTGAGTTAATTTAGCCCTGTCAGTAACTCATATAGCTACCATAGGAACAATCGGTTATTCTTAACTATATTCTTAGACATAGTTTTGGAGCCAAAACTTGGTTGTTCTTTCAGAATGTTTTTGGTATTTGTACTCTTAGTATACATATGTATAGAAATGGCTTACAGTTGAACCAGTTGGCTAAGTGGTATACATATCTACCATACAAATCACCAATAGTATATTTTATAATAAGAAACCTTTGATTTGACTTGTTTTATATGATTCCACCTAATCCTGCTAAACTATATATAATTGTCAAGAGACACGAACTGCATACAGGATGGCCAAAGTTAATCCCTCTATCTAGTTTATTTATAAGTTATTCCTCTCGGAAGTCGAAGAAAAATATATAGAAAATATAAACTTTTATCTTATATCAGTTAGGTAAGGGATTGTCACTCTGTAAGAACCTCAATTGCAATTCAGCTTGTAGGTTCCTAAGACTGTGTATCTACCTCCACTTTCCGTTCTGTTGAAAGTTCCAATCCCTCGAAATGGTTAAAAGTATAGGCAGAGTAGAGGAAAAGAAATATACTACTAAGTAATACAGAATCTATAAATCTAACCAACTTGGCTTGAACTTGGAGTAAATATTGCTTGAGTTTTATAATTGCTTATGTTTGGCAATCAACTTTCATATCTTTATCTTTTATAACAGTATCTTATGAAATGTATTTCCTTTATCTTTTCCCCTTTTTAGACATTTGCAAAAACTAATTATATAGTCTTACATTTTCAACAGTTGATCAAACTCTTTGATGACTCTATAATCAACTGGCCAAGGGGTTAACCCCTCGTCCATGTGCATGCAGATGTGTAAATAATGCTTCTGCCACTCGTTCCCTTGGATCTTTTCTTTTGTCCAATTTTCATAAATTGTCATGCCTTTGGGTTTCTTAACTATTAAACAAGTGCGTGGCGGCTGCCGAAAAACGCCCAAAGCACTCACACAACACACACACACACATTGCACATACAGGTGGGCAGGTGTCATTCTGTCTTTCAATACAAGTTGTCTCCTTTTACTTTCAATGTTCTCTCTTCTAGTCAATTTGTTTTCTCTCTCTCTTTTTCGAACTTGCGCCTCTCTTAACATTTGTTTCGAACATAAAATAACAGTACGAATTGTGCTTTAACAGTACCCAAAAGTGTTTTAACAGTAACAGTTTAACACTCGTCCGTTACGGTTGCCCGTTGAAAATGTGTACGGCCGAAAATTGTGTGAAAATGTTTACAAAAATATTTGAAAAATAATTGAAAATTGATTGAAATACAAAATAAAATTATACAAAAATATATAAGCATAAAGATAGAAAAGAATATCAAAGAAACAAAAATGATGTGTCAAAGTGCAAAGTGAAAAATTGCCATAAAAAGTTTTTGGCTTTTGTTTTTTTTGCTTTTCTTTTAACTAATATGAGTTTGGAAACAACTTCAAATTGATTTATGGTGACTTGAAGTAAATGAATATTTATTGATAACAATTTTTCTTTTTCTTTTTTTTTTTTTGGGGTTATTTAGAGGTAAATATTGTGCATTCAAATCCTTATAAAGGAAACCGAATCCTTGCGCCATTGGGCATCCAAATGACAGTGTCATTGGACTGCCTTGGGGCATTAAACTCAAAGTTGATGCCACTCATACATAGTCCTTTAGTGTTTACATTCCACTGGCCTCCATGTGCTCTGTTTGTGTGTGTGTGTGTGTGTGTGTTCTTTTCCTTTTTACTCTTCCATGCAAACAAACACATCAAATGAGGTAAAAGATAGGGCGACAAATAAAGGGGTTAGTGCAATGTGTCAACGCTTCGGTTCCTGCAAATACAAACATACGTACAAATATCCTTTCACATAACCAATTTGCCTTTGCTGTCTATCAGCTGTCTATCAATTTCAACAATTACTTCAAATTTCTAAACATTTTCATTTCAACTTTTACCAATGGCCATAAATCTTGCTACCATAGAGGAAAGGGGCAGGAAAGGACTGGGGCGGAGAAATAAAAACCTAAATAAAAAGGACGACAGCAACAGGCTAAAAGGAAACTCTCTGTGTGTGTGTGTATGCCGAGTTGGCAGGGGGCTTACCTAAATTGTTTTTCTTTTTTCCCTTCCTTCCTTCCTCTGCCTTAGTTAGAATTTACAATGAGCTAAGCGGTCTTAGTAAAGCTAGAAAGGTAAACGTATAGAGAGTTAAGCTAGCTCAAAGCCACACGAGTTGGGTGAATCTTAATATCTACATACAAATACATATACATATATATGTACTATATAGTGTAAGCCAAGTAATTACACATAATTGTTGATTAAGTTGCAGAATAATGCGCCAAATGTAAGATTATGGAAAATCTTATCATACCATTTCCTTCTCATACTTAAGCTGCTCAACTTTGCTTTCAAGTTTATGCAATGGGCCAATTAAATGTGTACATATTTAATGGACTTACACCGACACTTGCTTATGCATTAGGCTCAAAATCCTTTTGAATTGGCCAGAGCCCAAAGTCCACATATATTTCTTTTGTATAAATCACATAGAGGCAGGGGCGGCTTTAGAGAGCAGATGTGGAAGGTTGAAGAGAAAAGTTATTATAGGGCGCGGGGGCTGGCTTATTAAATTTTTAAATATTTATAATAAGTTTGAAAAATTGTAGAAAATTGTTTTATAAAAACGATTTAAATTTCTGCTCGTAACCCCAAACCAAATGGTTTTTTAGTTTTCTTAGTCCTTGAATTGAATGAACCCCATTTTCTCATATTTTTTATATCCTCTCAAACCCCTGGAGCGTGACCCACTCCGCTATATTTAACCTTTGCTGCGTTAAGTTTCTGCAATTCTGAAGGGCAAGATTCTTTTTTCGACATTTCAACCTTGTGTAGAGTCTTCAGGGTTAAGTTTGCTTTAAGTTGCGAAATATATGGTAAAATATTTAGGTTTTTAGCTGAATGTAGATCTTAGATTACATAGATTACTGAAATCTTAGCCAAAAGTCAAAGTATAAAGTATCTAATAACCATAAAATTGTGTAGTATTCAGGTCTTTCATTTCTTTAACCATTATTATATTATTTCTCCATTATTCTTTTAATCGACACTCGTAAACTTTATAAATCCGGTCCTGTGTTTCCGTATTGTTGCTTCGGCCCTCCATTTCATTTATTAAAACTGTCAACGAATAGCAGCAACAAGCGACTTATCAGTAGCGGCAGCAATGAAATTGGCACAGGAAGCCACTCATGTCCCCTATCTACCCCATTCACCTACCAACCAACCACCCACCCAACCAACCAACCATCCATCCTTCCTTCCTTTTCCTTTCCCTTCGCTTTCATTGAGTTTATACCATTCCATTCTCCATGATAACATTTCATGAATGGAATTCTGACAGCTTTATAGGCGCTACATGCAGCATTAATAAAAGTGTCGAACATGTGGACATACACGCAACCTTCAACTGAGTTGAGTTGAGCTGAGCCGAGCTAAGTTGAGCTCTGTGTTTGCTGCCTTCTAGCATTGTCCTTGCCACGGACTGTGTCAAGGATGTGGGCGGCCAAAAAAAGAAAAAACCCTGAAACCTAGCATACTTGCAGGCGGCTCGCATCAATTATACAGCATTCGACAGGCGAAATTGTTAGTCTTTCCTCCTCTCCTTCTGTTACTTTAAGGGACATAAATTATGCTTGTACTTCTGACAATGAAAGAAAAACATATAAAGAATATATAGCCATGGCAAATGGCCCACAACATCCTGTAAATCCTGTAATACTTAGAGAGACTCTCTCGCTCTGCCTTCTTTCCTCCTTCCTCTCTATGCTTCCCTTTGACTTAAAGCCCAAGTGGCTTGCCTCCGTTTTTCTTGAACTATTTTGCAACTTTTCTTCTGTCATAAAAGTTTTCTTTTTTATTCGTAATGAAAATTCCTAGACGACTGCCACACGACTTTGAAGTTCTCAAAGACAACTGTAAAAAAAAAGAAAACAGAGAAGAAGAACCATGATAAGTGAAAGAACAAATAAAAATAAGAAGAAAAAACAAAGCTAAAAACGAAACATAAGGAATGCAAATTAAATTAAGCACAAAACTTTGTAAATATGCTAAACAAAACTTTAGCTAGCTAAATTTTACCCCCCTTTAATATCGAAAGCTTGGGGTTTTATTTTACACAGTCAGACACCCACACACACACATTTTAATTAAGGGAAAATGGAGAACAGAGAAGAGGAAAGGAGGGGAAGGAAAACGATCTTGATGGGATGGAAAGATTTGCAACTAATGAACTAATGAAAGAATGAAATTTCAGATTACGTGTAAAGACAAAGGGAAAAAAAGTCGAGAAAAAGAGAATTGTTCTTGCTTTAAGTCAAGTGCAATGGAAATTTGTTAAAAGTTCTTGAATTTAGATAAACTTAAAAAGGGATTGAAGATATATCCTAATACTTACGTAAGGATTCCTTTACAAACTTGCAAAACTTGCTGGCCAATACAAAGTTTTAATCAAGTTTAACTATTCATTACAATTTGCCTACATTTTAGCTTCAATTACAAACTAAATTTGGCGCCCAACGTGGGGAGGGTGGAGGGAGCCCTAACAATACATACTATCCAGCTTGTAAAACAAATATCTACTTAAAAACTAATTTTCTCTCATTTACTCAACTCATTCCCCACTCCATAAAGTAGTGGCCTCCAAAGTTGATTCATTTTATTTTCGGTAGAGAGTTCATTAAAGTGCAATGAACTGGTTACGTGTAAGGACTTCACAACAAACGACCAAAAAAAAAAAATAGAAAAGGGGGCTGTACCCTTGTTCATTTCATTTTAGTTCTGTTCGGTGTTGTTTCGTTTCCTACCCTCGCCCGTTCTAGGTAAAATGGCACTTAATTTAATGTTAAATTTATGTAAGACAGTCCAAAGGATAATAAAAACGCCTCAACTGCCATTTGGGCCATATACAAAGTTTTTATAACCAAATGCTAGAGAGAGATTCACACTATTTTGTGGCACGACAGGAGGGCTGGACAGAGAGAGAATAGGACAGGACCAGGATAGGCCAGGATAGGATAGTAAAGGATAGTAAAGGATAGTAAGTATAGGACAGTTGTTCAACGTAAATGGGTTAAATGAGTTGGCTGGCCTAAAAACGCAAAAACTTTGCCGCAGTAGAAACTGTCAAGTGGCCGCAAAAACCGGTTACAATAACGACAGCAACAACAACAACCGCAACAGTGGCAACAACAATAAACAGTTTGCATGATTTAAGGCCATAGGGAAATATTTTTGCAATATACTAGCGATTCTCTCGAATGGAGTTCAAAAGCCACTAGCATACTTCTTTACTAGGTGACTCACATACATAATACATATTTATAAAGTCAATTATGTATGAACAACAAGGTGTGTGTATGTGTGTGTGTGTGTGTGTGTGACACACCCGAATAGAACACTTGGAAAATCGATGGAGAAAATGTGATTAGCAACAGACCAACAGAAGGCGTTCCATGCGTGTCCCCTTGACGTTGATGCCTTTGACAAGTAACTCCAAAGAAAACACAGACAAAGTAACTTAACAAATGAGTTTATTAATGAGCAAATTAAACAGTTTAGCCAAAGTCTTTAAAATATCTGAACTTTGACAGAAGAGCACATCTGTTCGCAAAGGATATAGTCTCTCGTCTTGGCATGTAGATAATGCAATTTTTATAAAAACTGTAACTTAGCCTTAATACTTACATAGAAAGTATCCTTTAGCATTAGTTACCATCCAAAGAACGTTTTGTTTAAACGATTAAAATTATAAATTCTTAGTTAAAATAGATTTTAAATAGTTAAAAGAAACATCTTCTGTATCTAAAGAAAATACATACCTAGTTAGTTAAGGAAAACTAACAATAATCTAAAAGAAAACTTATGAGAGTAATTAAATGGTTTGCTAATATGAAATAGAATCTATCTGCTTATTACAAGGCTAAGCTAAATTTATTTTAATGCCCCTTAAAGTATGCCAGGAACAACTAACTTATTCTAAAACTATCATTCGCTTAAGTTTTCTCATCCCTGCCAAAAACAATGTAAACTAAAACTTTATCATTTTTATGCCAATTATGGGTAAAATTTTTCTTCTAGGAAAACTTTGTCTACTATTTTCTGCCAAGTGACTTCGCATTGCCTTGTACGAAGGCAGTCTTAAGTCTTATTTTTGCCTTATTTAAATAATTTCTGCTGACATGTCATGTCAGCGAATTTCCAAAGAATTTTCCCCCTAATGCTCAATCAACATTTGCTCTGTGTTAAGTACTTGGTAGTTGTTTTCCTATCATCATTATTTATTTGGCTAATGCCTATGCCTCCGACTCTCGCTCCCTCCATTATGAATTTTGGGTCAGTAAATTTTGTCAAGGACTTGAACTTTACGCCTAATTATTTAGTTGAACGCTAACCTGAAAGCGAACTGTCAATTAGAGACGGCAATTACACGAATATGTTGGCACTTTCATTACACATTTAGCCGCACCCCTGACGTCTCTTTACAATTGTGTGTGTGTGTGTGTGAACTGACCCCTCGTCTCATTTAAATTGAACACGTGCTTTGGGCAAACACATAAATTTTAGCGCCGACTAAATTAAAAATTACACCGAACAACCAAATTTAAATAGCTCAACACGAATATCGTTTTCGTATGGAAAACGCAGAGAGAGAAAGAGAGAGATGGAGAGAGAGAGAGAGAGAGAGAGAAACACTAAAGCCTAGAGCAGACCGCTTGTTTATGGTTTTCTTTTTTTTTTTTTCCTGTCCATTTGTACTCTTATGCAAATTACATTTTATGCACGAAACCCGGGGAGTAAAACTCCCAAAAACCTAGAGAAAATGGGAAAATTTGAAAATTTGGTCGCAAACGAGTCCTGGTGCAGACATGCATGGAATTTGTTGTGCATTTCGGTGGATGGAGTAGTGCACCAAAAAAAAAAAAAAAAAAACTAAAGCATACGCTTCGGGGCTGACTGCCTTACACTGACATCGATACCCAAAAGCCAAAATATATATGTATATATGTATACATACTTGTACATATCTACACAATATTCTATTTTGTAAACAGACCATGCTCTGGGCATTGCAATTTGGAATTGTTCCTAGCCAGAGTCAGAGTCAAAGAGCTATGAGAAATGAACGATGAAATATATACATTTCGGACATTACTCAGTTGGCTGGCAGCAACAAGGATAATAGGCAAAAAAGAAAATAGACGTTAACAAAATGCTGATGAGCTTGAAGAGAATAAGCCAAGGCCTTTTGGTTAAAGTGAAGTAAACTATATTTGAATGGTTAAGGATCACAAAAATTAAAGTGGAATTGAACTAAGATTTAAAAAAAATATAAAATAAATATTTTTTTGAAGTTTATGGCATTTAATTTAAATATATTTTGAAGTGCCAAAGCAAGCGCATTTAAAATTTAGTTAGGATTGCAAGATGTCGCATCCTTTTTGTGATTTAAGAAAGTTTTCTTAAGCCTTTTTATGGCACAAGTTTGGAGTTCAATTCAATTTGGAGAATCAAATTCACAATTCTAATTTAAATTTTAATTTAAAATTATTCAATAAATATCCATTCAAAGATTTTTCATTTATTTTGTGTGGTATTTGTTCTACATATTTTATTATAAATATTTATATTTATATTTAAACAATTTAATAAAGAAATTGCTATTTAAATTTCAAGTTTGTCAGGAAAGATTTTAAATAAAATATAATTATTTAAAATGGTTCAAATTGATTATTGAAATAAATTGATATATGAAATACTGAATTCTTTACTGGGGCTTTATAGAATTCAATTGCGTTTAAGAAAATGGTGTAAAAATTTTTTTTTTCATATGATTGATATGTGCATAGTTAATTCATGGATTTCATGGCGTCGTAAGTCAGCTCTATACATGAGACTCTTCGACTTTAAGCTTTAAATAGCTAAGCACCTGGTCAAGGCAGGAAAAATAAAGAAGCGCGGACGTCCTGCGATGACTCCAACTTCATCCCCGGCTACAAGCAGGGAAGGTTCTCCTTCCACCAGCAAAAGAAAACACCAGGAAAAAATTCCCTTGAATTCTGTTCGGGAGGACAATATTGGGCATTTTCCCACATGGAAAAAGCAAAGGCAACTCTGCCAAAACAATTGTTCTTTCCGCTCGTATACTTTTTGTAAGAAATGCAATGTATTTCTATGCTATTATGATAAAAGAAACTGTTTTACCAACTTTCACCTAATTGCATAGAAAGCCATATATGGCAAACTCTAAAAAGCGCTTAATGCATAGGAAGCCATATATGGCTTAATTTTTTTCCCCCCAAACTATACCCCCCCAAAAAGAAAAAAAAAGTCCAAATTTATATTATCTTTACCTAAATAAATACATATTTACATAAAAAAATTTTTTTTCTTTATTCTTTCTTTGGTCATGCAGTAGAAACTCATTTTATTAAGACTTTAATTCACAACTAAATACAGTAGATGCTTGTTATAACGATACTCAAGGGACCGGCAGTATAGCAACATTATAACCGATATTCGTTATAGCCAATTCTGCACCCATACAAGTTACAAGCAAATCTTTATACATTATAGCGGGTATCGTTATAGAAAGCATCTACTGTATATTTATATTTAACTTGTTAAACTAAAACAAAATCAACCCAAATAACTAATTTGTATAGTACTCAATTTATTATGCGAACACTTTATTTCGTATTCAGAATTTTAATTAAAAATAAACATTTAATAACAATAGAACTTAATCCACATTTAGTTAGTTCTCGTTTTACCTATCACACACACACACACACAAATTGTTCCATATGTAAATTTCTGATTATTAGTTATGGATTTCAAAATATACGATTCTGATTTTGTTATTTATGCCTACTAATGATGCCCTTTCAATTGCAATTGCCATGGCAACTCTTGTGCGATTACTCGGTTCTTTTTTCTTTTTCATTAAATTTTTGTTTCAATTGATTTTTTACGCTTTGCAATGAATACCAGAAATCCCTTTCAATTCATGCCATTTTATATATTTTTTGCAAAAGTCCTGCTTATGACGTCTGCTGTTAAGTATTTTATGGTTTTCTTTCCTTTCTTTCGTTTTTTTTTTTTGTCCTTCCACACAATTTATGCGCAATTTTTAGCAGAAGATATTTTACATTTTTTTATTCTACTTTTTCTTTCTTTTTTTTATGCCAAATGCAACTCAAAGATATTATTTTTATTTTTTTTGTGTGGAATTTTTTAAGCTCTCATTGATTTTACCTAGAAAGGCAAACGACCCACGTGGGTCATGTCGATGTATGTTGTTGTTGTTGTCATGTTGTGGCAATAGTTATTGATTTTCCTATACCCTACCCTCATGCATATTGAGTGTACGACAATTTATGGACTTTATGTGTCACTTCTGATGCCACTTTCACTGGCATTTGCCACCCATAAGCACACACACACACACATGTGTATGTATGTAGTCACGCATGTTGCTCAACCCTCCAAA
This sequence comes from Drosophila austrosaltans, assembly GCA_035045865.1. Classification (NCBI taxonomy): domain Eukaryota; kingdom Metazoa; phylum Arthropoda; class Insecta; order Diptera; family Drosophilidae; genus Drosophila; species Drosophila austrosaltans. The sequence goes on from JAWNOQ010000083.1 coordinate 4,300,964, forward strand.
ATGGACGTCTCAGTTACAGTTTACAAGCCAAGTTCTTGTTGTTGTTTTTGGCTATATTCTTTTCCCATCAGCCTGGGCATATCTAAACGGTAAATTGCTTGCGAGGGTGTAGTTGAGTTTTATTACCCAGACAGCTGTTTTTCTTTTCTCACTCCCCCCTCCTCCCTAAAGAGAAAAATTGGCCCTAAATCATAGCACAGTTTTCAACGCAACACTTTAAGTCAAGCAAACAAAGAAAGAAAAAAAAATTAGTTAATTTATTTTCGCCATCAAATCAAGTCTTAGATTTTTATCTAAAATGTCGGTTGTGTCTGTGTGAAGGGGAGAAAAGGAAGGGGAGAGGGTTTTTAAATTGATATTATTAAATTTTATGCCAACAGCGAAAAGTTCATATTTCTTTCTTTTTTTATTCCCTTTTTTTTGGCAAACCAGCCGCTGTAAATGCTATTCCATTTGCTGGCATTATTCTGTTGATTTTGTTGAAAAATACATTTTTATACCCTGCAAAAGAGTAGAGTCGTTTGTATTTAGATAGGGATATACCCTATCAGATCAAAAATTATATAAATTATATTCATTCAGAGACCAAAACTAATAGCTCTCTATGTTTGCTTGCATTCGATTTAGAAAAGAGATGGAAAGATCTTAAACTTATTTTTCCACTCAATTGCAAAGAAAAACTCGCCAAAAAAAGTTTAAGTATATGAAATATCAAAAATCTTCCACCTCCTTCTTCTAAACAATCAAGGTCCTTGTCCTTGAGCTCACCCCAATCCAGTCTAATCTATTTATTTTCCATAAGTTGGGTCTGGGAAACCTACAAAAGTAGTGAGGTCAGGTTCCCCTCCTTAGTAACATTTGCCTAAAAGATTTTTGCAAAAAATGTTAAATAATAAAAATGTCATAAATAATTCAAATTCATTTGCAAATCATCTACTTTAAATAATATTACTTTTATATTTAAAATTCCTCCCACATTCACTTATTCAGAGGGTATTTTCGATTTCATATTTCATTTTGCAAATTGCCAACTTTGTTAGAATTTTGCTTTGGTAATAAAATTTAATTGGGCAATCTTTTTGTGCGAAATATGAGTACTGTCAAGTGGAAAATGGGATTATGATTCTATTAAATTTTGAAAATGAAATTTGAATCCTCAAACATATATGTATATATAATCTGACAATAGGCAACTTGAAATAGTCTTTCAATTTATCAATTTGTTTACTTGTGAAACTTTTTCATGTGAATGCAGTAAATATTTAAAAAATAAGTAAACAAATTAACTTTTGCCATAATTTGTGTTTCCAGGCTACGAATTATAATGAGTAGTCTTTTGGTCAACTTCGTAAAGTTAATTGCCCCAAATTATGTACAAAAACTGCCAAGAGAGCAATATTGTGTATACGCCACGTCCGCCTCTTGCATAATTTACATATGCCATTAATTATTGTATGGATAATTTATGCCAGTTAATTTGTTTAAATGTATTTTGAATAAGGAAAAATCAGCCAAGGGGAAAATAAAATGTGGCATAATGCTCCTTAAAGTCGATGGCCAAATGTAGCCAAATACAATTGCAAATCAACGAAAAAGAATACAATAGTTGGTGAAACGAGGGCGAACAATAGACCAAGACCAAGACCAAAACTAAGATGGAGACCAAAAGACAAATTGCACAAAAGGCGTCGGCAAAGTGTCATAGGAATTGTAAAAGACTGCAACTTTGAGATTGGCCAAAGTGGTCGTCTCCTTTTCGTTCAACTGACAAACGAGTAAAATTTTCAATTAAAATGACAATAGAGGAAACGTACCGACGTCTTGAGTGGCCAAAAAGGATTGGCCAAATAAACGTCCTTCGTCGTCTCCTCTCTGTCAAAAGTCAACAATAAAATTGCATGTCTAAGCTGCTTAAGTTTTTCTTTCGCTCTCCTTATACAGACATTTGTTAACAGTCGTAAAATGTATATATATACTATATATATGTATATCAAAACTAATTGGGCGTGTCTTTTGCTTCAGGCTAGAAATAAATTATGTTATTTATTTAATGGAGGGAAATATTTTAGCGGAAGAAGAGTTGCCCATCATTGAGAATGGTATATGAGCCATAAATTTAAGTAAAAGCTACTTAACGCCCGTTTAATGAGTATTAAATGAAAGCATATTTAAAACTTGATCGATAACATGAATCAAATTGGTTATTATGACGGAATATTATGAAATATATATTATAATTTATTATTCTAGTCTAAAGAGAGAAGATTTTGAAGGATAATTTATATGTTATTCATAATGAAAATATAAGTGCAGGTTTATTTTAGTTTTAAGTATATGAAAATTTAATATTTATAAGTATATAGAGAAACAATTTCGAAGGCGGCCAACAATTGGTTTATTATAATTAACAATTTAGTGGAAATTCAGTCTAGATTTTTAGCAGCTTTTGAAAGATTTTAGTGATTATCTGTTCAGATTTACTACCTAAAAATATGTATATAAATATGAAACATATTTTCAAATATTCCAAATGAATTAAGTATGAAATATCGTATTCTTATCACTTCACTTCCATCATAAAGAAGGACTATAAACACACTTTAAGAGAAATAAAATATTTTAAGGGCAATAAAAGTAAATAACCCATTCGCTAGTTATCCTAAATAGAGAACTTTGAAAAGCTATTCAAGCTCCAAAACAAAACCATTCAATAAATACCTCAATCGCCATGGCGATGACAAAATTTCGCTAAACAAATGTCTGCCTTCAATTACTTTTACTCTTGTTTGTGTTTATTTAATGATGCAGTAAATTAATTTGAACATTTTCGTTTTCATTATCATTGCAGGATTCGGAATAGTCGCGGTTCATTGGATAGCATTGGAACCGCCGCAAACGGCAGCTCAGCGGCCAGTCAGGCCAGCTCCAGCGGCGGCTCCAGCAGCAATAATACCACCTCGAACAACAATAACAACAGCATCAATAATAATATCAACGGGAATAGCAAAATGGATGGCAGTCCGCATCATCGTCCTGGTTCACGAAATGGTCGCGATAATTGGTCGAAAATGCCAGAACCCCTCAATGGCCACAAGGTGGATAAGTCCGAGAAATCGTCGCCATCGCGTCGCAGTATGGGCGGTGGCAGTGGCAGTTCATCCAAACAGGGTTCACCCTCATCCTCATCTCGGACCAAGGGTGTACCACCGAGTTTTGGTTATGTGAAGCGTGCAAATGGTAGCATAACTTCTACAGCCGAGCAACAGAATATTGCCATGCTAATGGCCAGTGCTGGGGGGGTCACTGGTATGGGTGCGGTCAGTGCAGCTGGAATGGTCAATGGCATGCCTTGTGGACGTACTGCACATGTTTCAGCTGTCCCCAGGACAGCTGGCGGACGCAAAGTCACTGGCGGCACTCAAACTTTGCCCAATGACATGAACAGTAAGTTTTTGGATTGCGATGCAAGCAATTTATCGACTATGACAAATTAAATTCTCGGTTTTCATACACAGAAATGCCGGCAAATACGCAACATCGCAGTTTCTCTCTGACAGGACCAACGGCCACACAACTGAGTCAATCCATAAGGGAGAGACTGGCCACAGGATCGCATAGTCTGCCCAAGCAGGGCACGGATATGCATGTCTTTCAGCACAGGTGAGGGAGAGACGAGAGTGAACTTGTGTAGTGCTTAGAGAAAATTTTCGTTTATTAAAAAATGTAAAAATAAATTTTAGTCTAGTTGTTGTTCACTTTTCGTACGTGCAACTTGGTTTAACCAAAATGGAAAGCTCTTATTTTATTTATTTTAGATCTAAAACTGAAAAGCCCAAAATAATCCATTTGCTTTTTGTTTTTACTAAAAATCGATAGTTGTGCAAAAGTTTTTAGTTAGGGTTAAGAGAGAACTTTACACTGGAATTTTTTTTTGTTTTTTTGTAAAATAAAAAAATATTAAAAGAAGTTTTGACCATTTTAAGTAGGAGATTTATAAGTGCACTGGGCAAACTTTTAATAAACTTTTAGCTGAATTTTTAACCAATTAATCTAAGACTTGTTGCTCGTGTGGTGGGGATATTCCCCTTTAAAAGTTACTTTTGACAAACGTTGTCACATTCTGTTAGATTTATTTTAACTCTTTCATCTCTTCTTACTTTTATCTTTGTAAAAGCAACTAAACCTTTCTATATCATCTTGTCTTTCCTAATAGAATGTCCAATCGCTCTGGCACTCGTCATGATGGCTCACTTTCCGATACCCAGACTTATGCTGAAGTTAAGCCTGAATATAGCTCATACGCCATGTGGTTGAAGCATAGCAATACAGCTGGTAGTCGTCTTTCCGATGGTGATGCCATAGATCAAATGCAAATCGGTTCACCGGCTATGACACGACATGGTCACAAAATGTTACATAATCGTTCGGCTGGAGGTCCTGGGACAGGACAAATGCCCATGTCGGGCAATGAATCGCCCTATGTGCAGAGTCCTCGCATGAATCGCAGTAATAGCATAAGGTAAGCTTAAACGTCTTCAAATTCTCCAGCATGTTTAGTTATCCTTTAACCTTCTCTTTGTCTCACTTTCTCTATCAACGTTTACCTATTCTCTCTTCAATATATTTTTTATTTATTTTTTGTCATTTTGATTTAACTTCCTACAAAAGCTACTTGAAAGAAAGGACATATCCAAGGTGACCAAAGCAACAAACAAACAAAAACAAAATTTAGTATAAGATCGTATTAAACACGTTTCACATTCGCTTCTCTTTAAGTTTTTGTTGTCATTGTCATCAGAGCCCTCGACTAACAATCAGCTTCAGTTTTTGCATTTTGCCACTTTTCCGCCCCGTAATTTGCATTTTACATACACGCTCATACATGTTGCTGCATATTTAGCAGCGTTTTCTTCGCAACAAGCAAAGTGCTGGCTGAACTCATTTTATATAGGGCTTGTCCCAGACAGTCGAGTCTTAAAAGACGCTCACGAAATGGAAAATTAGAGATGCAAAGATTTCTTAACAGCGAAATACAACAGAAGGCATTCCAAATGTAGATAGTTTTGGCATAGCAAATGGAAAGAGAACTTTGTGATGTCCTTAAGCACATATGCAGGAACAAAATTGAGAGATTTCTATGAGAATTTTTGCAAGATTTTGATTTCATCTGAACCAAAATTACACACAAACTTACTTAAACTTAACTTACTGGGGGACTCCCAGCTTCAAATGGTTTATGTCAACCTGAATAACTGAAACAACAGATAACTTTGGCATGGGTTAAGTAAACCAATATCTACAAAGAAATAGAACGTATTTAAATTTGCGGTTGATTGTGGCTTATCTTAGATCTACAGGGATTTCGTTTAGGTTTTCAAACGTTAAGTGATTTAGGTTATATATTTTTACCTAAGGAATTCAAGTTGGAAATAACGTAAAGTGTTAATGTACCAACATGGAGAACTTTTTCCTTTTATTTTTTCTTTTTTTTATTGGTCTTATGTGTGTATGTTGCGTTTTTTTACATTTTGTTACAGTTTTTCCACGTCTGCACGCCGTTAAGTATGCAAACAATTTACAGTAGTTTTTTTTCTGCTATTTATTTTGTTGTACGTCTCGGTCGTCTCCCCAAAGTCACCTTGTCGCTTGTTGTTGGGCCATATGTTTGCTTCTTCCGCGCCTCCTTTGGGTCCTGTGCATATTTTAAAGTTTCACTTAAAACCCGTTTAACTCATGAGGGACTTGGCCGACACGCCCAAATTGTTAAAGAGAGAAAACTTGTTTCCCCACCTGCAACAACAGAAGGAACCAAAAAAAACAACACAGTAAAAGAAAAAGGCGAACACGAAATGGCAAATGGAAAACAAAAATCCCCTGTAGTTTTCTCTCTCTCTCTCTCACACACTCCTTTGCCAGTTGCCTCTCTCCCCCTCGTTGGGCAAATAACAATGTTGTGGGTGGCCAGATTATTATTTGACATGTCAATAGGTTTGTGAACCTTTGACTCGGCCTTTAGTGGAAATGAAGTTTTGTTCGGCATGTCGAGTCAGCAAGTTTTTTCCTCTGCTCGACGACTGTCGACTGCTGACTGTCAAGTGCTTCATTAAAAATTTTTTGTCCTGAAAATGGTACCCAAAAAAAAAAAAAAAAACAAGAAAAATAATACATGAGAATCTGTGAAAGGACATGCGATGGTACGAAATTGGAAAACAATGTTGGGAAAAACGACATCTGCTTTATTATTGTTTGATCTCTAATTAAAAATTGCAGACACAAATTAATGGAAAATTTTTTAAATTGAATGAAATTTTCTCTTTAATTACATAAACAAGAATTGTATTGAATTTTCAGACTGAAATACAAACCTTTTGAATGTTTAAACTTGGTTTCTTTCTGTACTTTTCTATCACTTTCACCTTTGATTACTTCAAGATATTTTCTTTGGCTTCACTTTTGTATAACAAAAACTAAAATTGCAGCACTTACGTAAACGAATTTTCACACTTTTGGCTACCTTTTGCTCATTCCATCTAAATTGTCTTTGCCACTTGCCTTCTGTAACTTATATGCTTTCTCTGTTTGACATTCTATACTCTTGCTTTCTATGCTTTTGCATCAATTATGCAAAAAGGAAGAGTGAGAAGAACTACAGACAGACTACTACTACCCAGAAACGGGTTTGGTGGCTTGTTATCAAATTTTACACTAACACATACAGCTACTCATCCACAATCACGCAAACCACACCCACACACTAAGGATACACACATTGAAAGAATGGGTGGCAAAACGCCCAGAAGCTTAAAGTAAACGCCCTGAAGCATGCAACAGAAAACCAAAAACTCTCAACACCACAAAATGCAAACAAGAAAACAACCCACAAAACACATACTATACACACACACACATGGCGTATACGTAATATTAGATTTGCATGGCAAATGTCATTAATTTCTCCGTAGTTATCAGAGCAGAGCAAAAGCATAGCATAGCAATGGACACAACGGATTGTCATAAGGGTTCTGCTCCTTTTTAGATGAAATCTCTGCATTTTACGACAAATTTATCCATCCCCCACCCCCGCTCCCTCCACACACTCTATTGTATGACGACGAAGCATGTCAAATTGGCAACAAAATTAAACGGAAATGTGTGAAAAGCCTGAACGTATGTACTTACCATAGCAAAACACGAACATATGCAATATTCGTGCTCATACATTGGACTGTGCGTGGAGATTGGCCTAATAAACTGCACAACCGCAGGCGGAAATTTGCAAGTGTCTGGGCATTTAGCACCTCACTACAAAACCAAGTTCCAAATGGGTGTAGCAGACATGAGTGAATGGTATGGGTTATGATTGTGTTGAAGATATGGCCAATGTAAAATTAAAATAATTTACTAAAGGGACTAAAGAGTAGGTGCCTGAAGAATAGAAATTGCAAAATTATGGTATACCTTACAGTCAATCAGTTTCCAATGCATTTGCACCTTTGTTTGTTTCTAATTAACATAACAAACTGAGCTACTGAAGGCAATCTCGATCTAATCTGATCTGCTTTTCATGCTTTTGGATTAATGCAAGGCAGCTGTTAGTTCTAAAGGCGGTCTAGACAGTCGAAACTTCCCAAATCCACTGAATTCGAGGCCTGTTGTTGATAATAGGCTGTTCCCCTGTTCAATGAATGCCTTAAGAAGTGTTATAATGGAAACATGGACACAAAATGAATAAGAGATGTTCTGAGAAATGATATATATGAAATTATGGGAGCAAAAATGAAATAGACTTTGTATTCTTTTACTTTTTGATGCTTTAAATATTGCTTCTACTCGGTTTCGAAATTTTGCATCGACTGACTGTCAGCTTGATCGAGCTGTCGCCTCACCATTCTCATGCTCTCTTCTAACACGAGCCAAAGGGGCAGGGCAATAAAATGGCAGTTTTTATCAGTTTTAAGTTAAAATTTGAAAAAGGAATGTGGCTTTTTAATGACTTGTCTTGTATACCTTCATCTAGTCCATTGTCTATCTCAATCATCTGCTCAACTTTTATATTCAAAGACTCCTCGCTTTACTTTTACTATGAAGTATTAAGTTAATGCGAAATATAATAAGTTTATTTATGTTTTAATAATAAACAAACATCTTACTAACTCTACAGAAAATGGGTAATAGAGTAGCCATAAAATTTTTGGTGTAAATTTCCTATTTAAAGCAATGTGAGGTATAAGACATATAACTAATTCTATTGGAATGCCTTTTTATTAACCTACTGCAATTTTTTGTTATCAAGTCACTATAAACACTTCATTTCATCACATACCCAAATTCTTTATGATAATATAAGCATTATACAGACACTAATAAGTATTCTTCTCACATATTTATGAAACAGATCCACAAAATCGGAGAAAATGTATCCATCAATGTTGAGTCGCGGCGGTGATGTGGAAATTGAACCATATTATTGCCTTCCCGTGGGCACAAATGGTGTGCTTAGTGCTCAAATGGCTGCCGCTGTGGCTGCCCAGGCTCAGGCTCAGGCCCAGGGATCTGGTGGTGTGGCTTGGAGTCAACCCACCTCACCCACTCCTATCAATCGTGGTCCTTTCGCTTCTGCTGCTGCGGCGGCTGCTGCTGCTGCTGCTCTCTCACCCACACATGCCTCAACCACAAGCGCTGCCATGGCTGCGGTAGCTGCTGCTGCAGCAGCAGCATCTGGAGGAGCAAGCATTGGAGGCAACAGTCTAACTGGTGGCCACCGTCTCACATATCCCAAGAAGAACGATGAAGGTTTGTAGCAATGGCAGTTCGTGTAAGATAAATTTGATGAATAAACTTCTTCTTCTGCTTCACAGTACATGGAAGTGCTGCATCTTTGCTGTCGGGCGGCAGTTCTTTATACGGTTCCGCCGAAGAACGTCAGGCACATGAGATACGTCGATTGAAACGTGAACTTCAGGATGCACGGGATCAGGTGCTCAGTCTAAGCAGTCAGCTGTCAACTAATGTGAGTAGAGAGCAGAGAAAAAGTTTCAGTTTAAGAATGAAGTGAATTATGGGAATTTTCTTGAAATGTGTTTTCACATGACTAAACTTGAGGGTTGCCTGCCGCCATTTGAAAGGCGTGAAATGTGAAAGCTATAACAATTGAAAACCTAAAAAGAGAAAGAGAGAGTGAGTGAGAGAGAGAGAGAGAGGAGACAAATTTTAATGCTACAAATATTATTTAATTCAAGTTCTGTATTTAACAAAAGAAGCTCTACTAAATGAAGTTTAGCAAAATAATTTTATTTAGAAATTTAAATTGAAAAACTATTAGAATAGAAATATAGAAATAGAGATACAAAAAAAGGTATCTTCTTTATTTCTTATAGAGATGAGAAACAATTGACTTTGTTTCTTAATTGCCTAAAGTTATTGTAAATAAATCAAATCAAATTGAAATTCGAAACTTAATTATAAAATCAAGAACATTCCAGAAAGGTTTATTTTTAGGAATTTTTAACACTAGATAGACCAAAAAGTTGTATACTTATATCTTTATATCTTTATATTTTGGTATTTCCCTTCTCACCTCTCTTCCTGAGCTGTTACTTACTGCAAAATATATAAAAGCTTAAAAGTCGAAGATTTTAGAATTAAATTTGGTATTAAGGTTTATTCAACCAAATTTTAGTCTGTCTTTAATCAAACTTGAATTTTTATGTTTGTTCAGTTGAGAAATAATGCGTGAAGCTGTTTAATTAAGAATTTAAAGTTCTTTGAAATTGCTGTAATATTTTGAATGGGAATGAAAAAAATTTCTTAAAAATTCTTTCCCATGCTAAAGCAAAGATCTTATCCTTTGAAATAGAATTAAATTTCGAAAACGTAAATTATGAAATAAAAGTTTTTTACAAATCTCTCTTTCTCTTAGAGTGGAAATAATAGAAGAACTACCTGTTAATTTAAGTAGGTTTTTTAAAAAAGAAATAAACTTCCAATTAGGTAAGAAAAAGTTTTTATTTTGGTGACAATTTGCCAAACTCAGATTATAGATAGGAATATTTTTCTATTTATTTTTCAAATCGTATTCAAAAGAACCTTTCTTTTTTATATACTTGTAGTTAAGTTGCCTTTGCTATGTTAATTCAAGTGTATTTGCTCTTGCTCTTTGGAATTTCTCGACCAATTTATTTCGCCTCTTTACTCCTGAAAGACTGCAACTGTTTGAGCATTTTCATTGCCTACTTATGGGGTGTGGCTGAGAAATGTTTTGTGGCATTTGAACGAAACGAAAAGTCACAATGCCACCGAAAAAAATGTTGTATCAAAATTGCTGCAGCATCTTTCATGCCACTCCACAAACATTCTGCTACGCCCCTTATCATCATCCACTGTATACCTTATCTAACTGTCTGCGCCTTTCACAAAAAACCAGCAAAGAGCAAGTAAGAATGAGGAAAGAAAATTTATGTACTTCGTTTATCAGAAAAGTCAAGTGAACTTCCCCCCAGCTTCGGCTTTTTATGTCATATACGAGACATTTTTGTTGTCAACAAAAGTCACGCAAAAGTCTGAGAACTGGCGAAAACTTCCGTGGCAGACAAAAAAAAAACGAAAAAGAAAGACTACTCGAAGAATGAAATATATAAAAGTTTTGCCTACTTTTAGGCCAGCTAGTTGATTTCATTTATGGCAAACAAAAAAGTTTAAATTGCCCTTTCGTTGTTAAAAACATCATGTAGTAAGAGTATATACATTTACAGTTTGATAGGTAGATATACACATAGTATTTTATGATTGTCGAAGACTATAAAGTGTTTTATGGCACCCACCCACACCTTTCACCATCAATACGGGGGGCAAAATTTATTGAGGCCATACAACACAGGCAGACAGCATAAATCTCAGTTAGGAGGTGTGAGAAAGTTTCGGACCTCTGTCTGGACTGGTCTCAAGGTCAAGGCACACACACACAGTAACATCAACTCAAACTCGCACTTAAACTCACACCGAGACGTACGTGCAAATTGTCTTCAATCATTTGATGGATGTCGTTTCGTGGCAGCTGATGGATAAATAACTTTAATTTGATGGCAAACTTTTACCAATTTCCTGTGAGAGCCGCAAGAGAGAAAAAAAAATCTCTAGCTTATATACTTTAGGTCCACTTGAGCGTGAAAAATGTCAAACCATGGCAAACGGACAATCCGGAATGAGGTGGTGGAGGAGGGGGAGCTGCCATAAAAGTGCAAGCAATGTTGGCTGTGTTGCCACACGAATAAAGTCGACAATACTTAATTGAAGTTGCATTTGAAGTTATGTCTTTCTTTCTGTTAGAAGTTTTGTTCTTTCCTTTTATTATTGTTGCTGTTGTTGTTGTTATTATTTCTGATATTGGTTACTTGGAGTGTGGTCTTGTGTTGTGTGTCTTTCTCTGGTTTGGCCAGGTCTGGGTCTGGGTCTGAATCTGGTCTAGTCTGGCGGCTGGGATATCTTGTCTACTGATTTACTATAGATGGCTTTAAAGAATGTAGGCAGAATGTATGTATGTGTATGTAGGTAAAATGGGTCGTCTCTTAGGCTGTGATAGTTTCAACAACATGATTTATGATACATTGTGTGGGTAGCATGAAAAGTGTGAAAAATTTACAAAAAATATATATTTGAATTGGCATGAACTAATTCGAATGATCTGCTAATCAAAGTGAGTCATCAAAATGTGGATTAATGTATATTAATAAGCAAGTTTGTGAAAAAAAGGTGTCAATTTGTGACAAATTTACTGAAAGAAATAGTTTAAATGGCCTTGCCGAAGTTCGTATACCCTTACACGCTGTCTTTTGAGAGATGGACATGGTCGGATAAATTCAGTTCCCTGTGCTAATCAGGAATATATATATACTTTATATAATCTTAGATGGTTCCTTCTTTGCATTGCAAACTTTCGACCAAAATTAATATACCGTTTTTGCAAGTGTATACTAGCATGTTACTGTTTGGTAAATGGTTTAGATAAAAAATACTTGTTATAGTATAAAAAACTTCTTAGCCAAACACTTTTTTTATAAGAAAAGATTAGTCACTTTTATTCTATACTAAAATAATCAATATTTGATTTCTACAAAACATAAAATTTTAATTGAATCAATGATAACTTTCTAATTTAAATACAATAAATAAAAACTAATAAAAATATCATTTTAATAATTATAAAAAAAATTATATAAATTCTAAAAAACTCTTACAAACTATTTTCCTATTTGATTTGTTTAATTAGTTTCAGACAATTTCTTTTTTTTTATATATTTTTAAACCATTTCAAGTTAAGTTTCCAAATTATTTATATTTATTTATTTGGTCCTTCATTTTAATCTCACTTGAATGCATTATTTAAAGTAGAATTATAAAAATTTAAATAAAAATAAATTGTTAGTACACCAAATGCTTCAAGCTAAATCCTGCAACAAATCTTTAAGGCAGCAATAAACCAAATTGTAACCGACATACGAATATATACGTACATATATACATATACGTTCAAAAGAATTAAAAGTTACTTTGAATAATAAAACTTGGTAATCAACTTAATTGTGTCTGAGTACTCTCTATACAAAAAGGTAAATTTACTAGCATAAAACCTTTTTAATTAAACCAAAAAAAGTAAAAAAATAGTTGGTTTCGGTATGGATTTCAAGTTCTAACTTCAATTTCCAATCCTTTTATTCCTTGTCTTTGTCTTGAGGACAAAAAAAAAAGTTTTTTTTTCCAATATTCAACTGACATTCCAAGCCACCCACTCAATGGGCATCTTCAGTACGTCAACTGCATTGTCAGTCACATTTTCCCCTTGCAACGCCCTCTCTTTCTCTTCCTCTTTCTTTCATATTCCCTCTATCTCTTTCTGTCGACACATACAACCGCAAAGTGAAATTGCATGATGCCTGTCAATAAAAAGAAGAAAAAAAGAAAAAAAATGTAAAAAGAAAAAAAATTCAATGGCAAATAATATGCGGCAAAACTGCTGACAGACAGATATCCACATTTATGCTTTTATTACTCATAGGAAAAATTAATTAAGCTCACACACACACACACACACAAACCACATAGTAAGATATACATAGATAAATGGAAAGACAGGAAACCTTGAAAGAAACAGAGAAAGGAAGGGAAAGCCAAAAGATAAAATAACAACGTCAAAGTCAATAGACAATTAAAAAACTTTTTCAAATTCAAAGAAAAACTGGGCGTGGCAACGCATTATGAGATTTTCCTCAACGAACCAGAAAGCAAAAAGGCCAAAAGAAAATAATAATCAACTTTTTTATCATCTAGAAAAGTGGCTAAAACTGTAGTTAAGATCGTCGTTAGTTAAAAGAAAAACTTGAGATTGTGCAACAATTGCAAGTTGAGTAAAAGTTTTCACACAGCTGCCATACCAATTTGCAATAGTTTGATGCAAAGCAAACTTAAAGAATGAGAAATATATATAAATTATTCAAAAAGAAAAACTTGTCGTTTTTAGACTTAAATGAAATTTTTATATATAAAAAAGCGATGCAAAAGCCATGGAATATAAAATTCTTATCAATTGGTAAAAGTAAAAGTTCTTTTTTTTTGCCTTTAGGATACCTTTCGATAGGTAAAATAACATAATAATTAGATCATTTATAAAATGGAAATTAATAACAACATTATCTTTGAATTTTTTTTTACTTTTCTATTTAAAAATTGTTGTTAGCATCAATCTAAAAATTTTCTAGTTGCTAAGTGCTTAAACACATTTTAAACTGGAAGAATATGAAAAATTCAATACTTTTTGCTTTATTCGAAAAATGTTTTAATAAATCATATAGGATTGAAAAAGATCTAATAATCTATTAAAACAAATTTCAAATTATTCTTTGTTTTGTCTTGTTCACTTAGTATTACGTCTTTTACAAGTTTCTTTAGCCGATTTTTTAATGGGCTGAATTAAAGTTAAGGATTTTCTTTCATTTTAAATTTGTCACATTTACACAAAAAGAAACTTTTTCCAAAACTCATTTCTTTTAAAAAATATTTCACATTAGTTTGGCTTAACTCTACAATTTAGTCGATTCAACCCCAAGAAATGTTTAAGTTTTTTTCTTTTTTCTTCTCGCCTTATCGGAGTTAAGCTTTATGGTAGTTCATAATAACAGATAGAGAGCAAGGGTGAGAATGGGTGGGTAAGACAGAGAGAGAGAGAATGTCAGAAATAAAACCCCAAAGGCAAAAAGCAGCTTATAAAACTTCCAACCTACATCAACTTTAAACAGCTTTTTAGCTCAAAGAAGAGTTCAGTTCATGCCACACTTTTGTCCAACAAAAGCAGCAGCGGCAATTGAGCAATCTTATCAGTGACCATAAATATTAAACCACCACAGCAGCAATAACAAAAAAAAAAAAAACAAAAACAAAACTACATAAACTATACACACTCGCAGATACACACACACACACAATCCAGAAATATGCTCGAGTCTTGAGCCATGCCAAGCGCCCATTTATCACGCACTCCAAAATTGACCCAAGTGACCGTAGAGACAGACACACACAACACACAAAGGCACACACACAACATACTGGAAGCACAAACTCATGCATAGCAATGTAATAACATTAAAAGCGTGATAGAGTCCCCTTACTAGCCCCTGCTGTACCCTAACCTCCTCCTCCCTTTACCCCCACTCACAATTCCAATCCAATTCCTCATTTATTCCTAGAGATAAGACAAAGCGATCGCCTCTAGCGCCAAAATACACGCGCCAAATTCAAATCGCAGAGCAAAAGGCAGATGACTCTATCTTATGGATGGTTGCCAATGCGTGGAGGGAGGGGGGAATGGAACGGATGTAGGGTATATAAAACTTATTTTGACAGGTTCCAAATAGATGGCATATTTTCTTAGTTATCTAATTGATTTTCCAAAATGCAGGCAATATTGAGATTGTCAATAGAAAAAACCACTTGAATTTGGCATGCTTGAGAAATATTTGGAATATAATCTATATATACTCTCATGTGATAAGTTAAGGTCAATTCTATGTGAAATCAACTAAACCAGAAGTAAAGATGAAAAAAAACTAAGTAAATAATATAATAGACCTACCAAAGTGAGCAATATTGCTTTTGATTGTTTTAAGTCATGAGCACGAAATGACAAGTAAAATTAAGCTGAGACGAAGTTGTTATACCCTTCCCTATCCCTATATAAATATATTTACCTTTGTGGAACAACATAGAAAAAAAAACAAAAATTATCTTTGGCTACTTGTCTGATATTTTCAATTGTTTAAAGTTTCAATCGTCTAAATATTTTGAAAAAGTTTTCATATAAATTATTAATTATTTTATAGATTAAAACTTAGAAGATAAACAATAGCATGCAGTTTTCAATAGACTCACAGTGAGGTGGAAAATAAAACTCACTCTAAAACCGATTTCCTATATACATAGGATTAGGAATGTATATTTTTTCTTTTTTATTAATCTTTGTATTATTTATATCCAAAGTTTTTTACCCTTACTTATAATTTCAAAGTTTTGTTTAAAATAAATATACCCCTCTTTTAGCAGGGTATACAGCTAAATAAAACTTAAGTGGGCACTTGAACTTTTGTTGAAAATTTAGATCTAAGATTAGAATTTAAAAAAGGGGTATTATTAAAACTAATTGAAAACAATATATAAAATTTCCGTTTCTTTCTCTCTTTCTAGGTAAGTGACTTTTAAGACTTATTTATGATATATTGAACATTTGATGATTGGTATGTATGTACAATTGATTAATCAGATTGCAATACGAAAATGTGATACTTTTCCCACTCAAAGTGAGAGATAATTAGTTAATTTGAAAGAAATCCCCATAATTATTCTTTTCTATATATGGAATCGAAGGATTATAATCTTAACTCATACCAATTTAACTTTAGGAACTCCTCAGAATCATTTAGCCGACTCATAGTCATTTATCTTGCTCTCTTCTCTCCCCTTAGCTAAGACATTTTTATCCCAAAAATCAATTGTTTGGCTGCCATTCTACTAATAACCCATATTGTTTATATGGAAAAATCACTTAACTTATGCCAAGCAATGGCAAATTCACCCCACATATTCTGCTTCAGTCAGCATTAAGCCAACTCTATTTCTTGGTCAAGTCACTGAAAGCCAATAACCCCCAACTTCATTTCGATATTTGGAGACTATCAATCATTTTTTTCTCTCTTCTTGGGTCCTTTTGACTTTTCTTTCTCTGCAGACTCGTTAAATGAACCCCACAAAACTTTTTTACAACTTTATTATGGAGCAATCCTTGTCGCGATTTTGGCGGCCATTGCCGTTGGGTGTTTGGCGCCAAAAAGTCTCCTGCCATAAAGCCGACTGCAATCGTCTGTCTTTTCGGTTGGGATGGGAAGGGGAGGGGAGGGGGACCTAACGGGCGACTAACTACAAAACACAAATTTGCAATTTTTCCACTCTGTTGTCGTTGTAGTCGTAGTCCTGGCCACACAGGAAGCTGCGTCTGTAATTTTTTTTCTGCTGAATAGTTTTGCAAACATCTAAATAAAATATCCGTCGATGGGGTAGACAACGACATTCAGACATCCAGACGTTCAGACGTTGCCGCCAGTTTGGCGCCTGACTTTGCTTCATGTGGCAACCGAAAGGATGCTTCATCAAGACTCGGCTTTAGTGAATATCTAAGTGCGCTGTAAACAACTTTTATGTGCAAATCTATCAAGAAAATGTACTTGGAGAATGGAAAGTCGTTAAATTCGGCAATCTAGGGATTGCGTTTAGATATTTATGTTATTCCCCGTTTTCAAAACCTGAAAATCTAATTTAAAACTCAATCTTGAGCTTGTTTCTCTAAATATCTATAAATGGTCAAGGAATTTCATAACAAAATTCAAATATTTCAATTTCTTACATTCTAAAATAAAATCATAAAAAATCTTTTGTTAATATATTTCAAGTAGTTTGTTTTTAAAAGGCTTCGAGATAAAAAAGTGATCGACATTTACATATATATAGCTTTGAATCGAAATTCGTAACAACCCCAAAAATTTTTACAGCTGTTCTCATACTCTAAACGATATAATTATAGTTTATGAAGAATTTCACACGCTCCATTTAGTTATTGAATTATTTAACAAAAATGTCCTATTAAATGATTCACCCTTATAAATACATTTGATGCGAAGTAGGTAATGCGTATGTGTAGGGTATTCCAGTTACCCATTTCACCCTGTCCTCCTTTTACTCCCACTTTTTGTTTTTGCTCTTTCTGATTCTGTTATTTGTTTTGTTGCCGTCGTCGTCGTCGTCGTCGTCGGCGCCGCCAAATGGGCGTCTCAGTTGACGTCGCAGCGGGCAGCCATTTGGCTGGTTAGCCTGCCAAAAGGATTTTTGTTTCGTGGCTTTGGAGTATGTCATATTCAGTTCCGCATTTGACGTCGTTGTGCACGCACTCCACAATAATTTTAAGCACATTTTGTGGCAGCATGTTGCTGCCAGAAGATCGCTGGCAACATGCTGCACTGGGAAATTGCTAATAAACGTTTAATTGCTTGTGATAACAAAATTTTACACTTTTATATGAAACGTTGCCACTGTGCATACTATAGCTCTCGCCCGCATTCTCTCTCTCTTGCTCTCTTTCGGTTCTCTCGGTTCTTCATGGCTCTCTCTGAGACTCACTGATCTTGCTCAATGTTTTGTTGCTGTGGTTAGTTTCAATTCAACTTTGCTCTGGGCAACATCGTCGGCGCGTTGCCCGGCCTTTTCGCTGTGTGTGAGTTTGTTTGTTTTCTTAGTGTGTGTGTACGAATGTATCTGTATCTGAGAGATACTACCATGCAGTACGCAAAGTCAAAGTATCTTTGAACGTGATCGCAGTACGTTTTGTTATTATTTATTTAACTGATTACTAAAGTGTGTGTATGTTGCCAAGTGTTGCGTGCTAAAGCAATAGGCAACAAAGTCAAAAAAATAAAGTAAGAAAAAGAAGAAGAAAAAAAGGTTCATTGAGCATAAATTTTGTGTCCAAAATCTATAAATAAATTCAAAGCTCTGAAACGTGTTTGTGACGTGCAAAAAAATAAACCAAACCAACTGAATTCAATATTCATATGCAAAAAAAAAAGTATTCAAACCGGTCAACAAAAGGTTCTTAATTCGGTGTGACACAGAAAGATAACAAACAGAAATTTAATTTACTAAAGAAAAGATAAACTAATGATAATGCGGATAAACAAACATATTGCGGAAGCTGCACTACAAAAGTTTTACCTTAAAAAAAGTTTTACAACTTTTCGTTTGTTCATTGCTCGGGGGTACTCATTCGATTTCAAACTTCAACTAAAAACGCAACTTAATTAACCAAACTCAATACAAAATGTTGTCGTATCAACTAAAATATCAGTCCATATATTAATGTAGAGAGAAACGAAACAAACAAGAACAACAGGGGAAAAAAAACTGCAACAATGGCAAATGGTTTAATGGAGCATGTCGCAATGAGTTGGGCAAAATTCAGTTCAGTTCAATTTCATGCACATGTGATGGATAAAAAGGGTGCATCTCAGGCAGATATGTTTAGCCAGAGGCGTAGTTTGCAAAAAGGGAAACTCTTTAAAGATTGTGAAATTAATATTCTTTAAGAAAACTCTAATTTAGGGAAGTTTTAAATGGATTTAAGGCAAGTTAAGTGGAATTTAGATAGATTTGAAATGTGATGAAAATATAAATTCAAATAACAAGTAACTAATTTATAGATGGATTAAAAGCTACTGTTTCTGAGGGATATAACGAGTCAGAGGTTTACTTATAAAGAACCCCAAGATGACTTTAAATTCTACAAAGCATTTTATATTATTAAAAAACTGTTATGCATTTTGTTTATAATATAATAATGTCATTTTCTATTATCTATATAATACCTGATATACAGCAGAGGTTTACTTATAAAGAAATCCTAGGCGACTTCAATTCAGATTATTAAAAAAGTATTAGGCATTCTCTATATAACATAATTATATCATTTTCTATATCAAACAAACTAAAATTCATCACCCACAATTAGTGTTGGTGCTACCTAAAAAACACTTTAAGTGCCCAATAATATTTGAATTTTATTGTCCTATTTCGATAAGATCTATACTCACTTTTATGGCCTAGCCAATTGAATGATTGCATTGGCCCATCTGTAGGCCAACCCAAACTACCCCTAAGCCACTTCCATGTGAGTACAGGGGAGTTCTATACCATAAAAAAACCACCACACACAGTAGCCTACTACTACTGCACACACACACATTAACAAATTGCATAAAACCAG
Organism: Drosophila austrosaltans; assembly: GCA_035045865.1. NCBI lineage: Eukaryota > Metazoa > Arthropoda > Insecta > Diptera > Drosophilidae > Drosophila > Drosophila austrosaltans. The sequence goes on from JAWNOQ010000083.1 coordinate 4,320,315, forward strand.
GCATAAAGTGAGGGTATACACAACCAAAAAAAAAAAAAAATTCAACATTGTCTGTTCCCATTGTATTTTGTTCATTGTAAAGTTGTTGTTTTTATATTTCGTTCAGACAGAAAGTTGTTCAATTGCAGTTTTAGTTTTTCAGAGTCTGACAGCTTGAAAAGTCTGTCACAAATGGGTTTTCACTGTTGCCAAAAATTTTTACTTACTAAAGGCGTTTGGCATTCTACGAATTTGTGGGGTGGGGTGGGGGGAGTAAGGTGTATTGGGTTTCGCATGTTTGCCAGAAATTTATGATATACGAATTGAGTATTACATTCGAGACCGCGAAATACATATATAAGTAACATTGTTACTGAGTTTTTTTACATGAGTTAACTTGAAGTATTTTTATAAATTATAAAAGATAATTTTTCTATTTTAGATATTTTTCATTTAATACTTTTTCTACAAGGTCAAAAGTCAATGCAAACCTGACTTGAACTATTGCCAAATTTCAACAAATTCATGGTCAAAAATATGTTTAAGGACATGAAACCAAAATAATGAAAAAAATGAAAAATAATAGAAAAAAAACAAAGTTGTAAAAAATTCAATAAAATTTTCATTTGTTGGTTAACAATCAACTAAATTTTAAATTTAATAATTTTAATTTATGACAAGTTTTACTTATGTATACTAAAAAGTTAACTTTTCGTTTTATTTTTGGCTTAATTTTAATATAAATCAAATTTCATTGATTTCATTAAAGGAAAATCATTTCCGTTAGAATTTTTCAAAATTTCAAATCAATTTAAAATCAAGTTTTAATGCGTTTCTCAGATGATAAAACAAAATTTTGTATACACAAAGCACAAACATATTATTTGTCTTTACTTTAAAACAAAATTCCTAATATGTTTTTCATGTTATTCATTGATTTTTGTTATTTTTGTTTGTAAATTATTTAAGTTACTTTTGGCTTATGCTCAATACCGCAAATCAATCAAAAAAATCCATTTACATTGTTGTCCCATTTTGTATTCAGGTTTTCCACTCGAAATTGTTTATTTAGATTCTAGACACACAAATGCATTTGCCGTGTTGCCAAATTTTACACAAAAATAAAAACAAAAGAAGGGAATACCTCAATATTTTAATTTGTTTACATTGATTTTTCGCTAATGGCCGAGAAACAGAAAAAAAAAAAAACCCCCCGAAATGGAAACCAATTTAGTTTCGTTGACTGTACAGATGGTGCAGCGATGGAATCTAATCTCATACAGAATCACCCTCACATATGGGACAGCTGTATTTCTCTGGCGGAGAGGGTGTTGTTGTCACCCTCCCTCGAGAAAATTCTCAACCGTTTTAGTTCCTCGCGTTTCATTCCCGACTAGCGTGCGATCAATTAAAAAAAAAAAAAAGGAAAACACGCAGAAATTCTCTTTGTTTTTTGTTCCCAGGCTGACTTTTCACCCTCGCACACACATCCTGTATTTTGGTATTGTCTTTCCTGATGCTTCCTGCCAGCAATAAATTCTTATTAGAGAGTTTGGCGCCTCAATGCCAGCCAGGAATGTTGACAGAAACTCCAAAGGAGATTTATGGGACATGAAGTTATAAATAATATTTCAGTCTTTACAAATTTCTTATTTGAAGTGGAAGCAAAAGAATAAAAAGATGTATTGTAATTGAAAAGAATATTTCTACTTGATGAAGATTGATATTTTGTTTTTTGTTTTTTTTTTTTTCTTTTTGCCATTTGTCATGGTGGTGTTGGAAAATTAGTTTATAATTTGTAATTTTTCGCACTCAACTTTGATGTCTGTTTTTGTGCAAGAAAGTGTGAAAATGTGTAGAGTTGTCTTTTCACTTCAATTGGCCTTATGCTTGGCTGACAAAAACTTCATTAGCCATTTCCTGTTTACCATGGAAATACATATATACATATAAATATATATCGAAAACATATCATTTCAATTTAATTTAAAAGGAATAATATTTCAAAATTAACGTAAACATTTCTTTATGTCTTTATGGAAGCTGTCGCCTCCAGTTTTCCGCCAATTAAATCTCAACCTTTTTACCTCTACCCTTTACCCTTTCAACCAACCACTTCAATGTACAACAGGTAGCGCCTCCATAAAATCATCTTAAGCATGCCAGACATGCGTTTCCCAGGTTTTGGACTGGGTTTTTATGTCCGTTTCCCCGACTCGTCCGGGTCATTAGCCTACGGTTAAAGTTGAACAGTAGCAAACGAACACAGAAGAAGAAAAAAAAAAAAAACATAAATCGAATGCGGGTCGCAGAAGAGCAAACCCAACCAACAATTGAGTTCCATAAAATTTGCCTATTAATTAAGTCTCGGCAACCGCTGAGTATTTTCTCTTCCCTTTTCCAATCGCTTAAAAATTGTTTTCTAGGTGGGTACAAATCTACATACTTTGTTTGTATATTTATGTAGATATCTGTACATATGTTTTAGGTCTGGTAATATCGGTACATATTTACATAGCCCAATGCAAAACCAAACTCAACTCAACTCAACCAGCTGCCTGCCTGTCCCTAAAAAGATTGTCTACACCGTGTGGCAGACTGTTTGGCGTCGGCTAAGATCCAACAAAAAATGGGTAAAAAATATTGTGAGGAAGTTGACGCAAATGCAAACACTTGGCAATGCCATTTTAGGTGAATTCAACTTCATATCAATGAATGGAAATTGGTCTCAACTTTAATAGTCGCCCAAATTGCTAAACGGTACGACTATTAGGCAAGTTTAAAAAACTGTATAAAGTGAAGTGAAATAGAGTTCAGTTTGAGGTTAAATTTTTTTCTACATATAAGAAGCATTCAATTGAATAGTTTGAATATTATACAAACAAAATTTGCTTGAGTAAACTCACATAAAACATATGTGGCTAAAATGAAATGTAGGCAACTTGTTTTGAGACTGAACATTTTATAACTATTTGATATAAATTTTACAACAAATTTTCTTAGTGCTCTTCATTATTTAACTTTACCCCTGCAACAGAATTTATTAAACTATGTATTGTGTTCGAAATTTCTATATATGTATTGATTGAAAAATTCTTATATATTCAAGAATTTAGATTGCCCAATTTGGTAGAGTTACGAAGTTTTATTTTTTTTACTTTCATCTTGTATTTATTTGCAATCTATCCTATAAGGACAATAAGCAAATTATATGAGGAGTTAGCAATAGCGTGAAGTGAAAATATTGGTTAGGTATGACAAAAATATTTCAAAGTTTCAAAATCAGCTACATGACGCTGCAGCCCCTCTTCGTCTTTGCAGAGCTCACCAGTCCAGGTCCTGTCTGAAGGGAAGGTCCAGGGGGTGACATCTTTTAAGACGCCTTGTTTAGGTGCTGTTGTCTAGCAGATCAAGGGCCAGTGTGTTACTATGTGTCTCTAGCCTGGAGCAGTGCCGAATGTCGTACTTCTTGATTTCGCTGCTGACAGATGGAACATTTCTCTATGGATAACTGAGTTGCCAACAAATGCAGGCGCTCCAAGAATTCTACGGAGTAACTAGCTCTGGAAGCGTTGTAGAATTTTGACATTCGTGTCTAAAGCCGTGCCCCAGAGTTTCGAAGTAAAATTTATATATTTCAATCTATTGTAATTGTAACTACCAGAACTTAAGATTATCTCGAGTTTTTATACAGAGTGAGTAAGATAACTCTACTGCACAGCAATGTTTATCTATGGCAATCTTTACTGTGTCGCAATGTTAAATGGTTCATTGCATTGGGAAGAGCAAAAGAGATGAATTTCAATTTGTTTATAAAAAGTAAAGATAACTCTTATAAACAAAGTAAATATAGATGTGGATTTATTAAAATCATACATAAAATGATATTTTAATTTCAAAAGATTACCTTAACTGTTATAGAGTGATTTTGAGAGATAAGTTTTAATCAAATATGTATATACAAACAATCCCAATTACAAATAACATTGTTTTGAAAACAGAAAGACAAATGATAAGAAGATTGCATATAACATACAACCAAAACTGTGAAAATTATATACAGTGGATCTCTGGCTAATAAAAAACATTTCCCATGACGAACATACATTTCTTTCGGATGAAAACTCTTGCTTAACGAAGAAGATGTTTTAACCAATTATGTTCTTTAACCACTGTTCTGAAATAACAAACTAGAATTCTCACTAAATTCAACTTGTTAGTGCAAAACTTTAGTAATAAAATAACTTTAGTAAAAAGAGAAACTTCGCAGTTTAATTTAATTTATGGTTTAACATTTAACATATGCTCTTCTTAATGGTTTTATTGATTAGATCAGAATCCAAATCATAGTTTCAATATATATTATTATTATTATTAAAGTGTAGGTTATAGTTATAAATTATCAACCTAACTATATTTTACAAGCACTGGCAACTAAGGCCTTCGGCTTGGACGAAAAACTACATCCATACACTAGCCTGGGATTCGAACCCGGATCCTCGTTGTTCAGTTGACTAAATGACTGGGCCACTTAGACAACTCATCTACCGAGGACTGCAGTTTCAATATATAAATTTTGTCAAGCTTAAGAATTTGAAATTTATTGAAAAAAATGTTATTTAAGATCTTTCAAGAAACCTCTCTAATTAAGTTTAAATTAAATTATTCAAGCTCACTTGAGTAATTCCACATCTCTCTTAAATTTTCTCTGTAATGACTAATTTTTGCTTAGGTTCTTGTTTTACTCTTGTAGGAATTTTATAAGGACATAACTAATATAATAATTATATATGAAATGCACTTCAACCCTTATCATATCTTTGAAGTTAATTACCCGGCAATTCAAGGTTATCCTTTCCTTTGTGCGCATTGCACCTTTTGCATGTTGTCTAGTAATTGGTGGCTGCACCTTTAGCAACATGTTGCATACGGGCAGCTGCTCTCCACATGGCAGCCGTCTTTTCTTTTTTTTTTTTGTGTTTTTTTTCTGACACTCAATAAACAACGATTATCGGCGGCTTTTGTCTGGGATTGCCAGGAGTGGCACCTTTTAAATTGCAGAATGAACACTGAATGTGGTGAGGGTATAAGAAGTGCATACAATTTTCTTTGACTTCCAATCATTAATCAGTTGCAACTAATATTGTGGCAGTTTGTCCTTTGTTTTGAAATGCGACAGCTGCTGCTCCTCCCCATTCTTCTTCCATTTTAAAGAGCGGTTCAACCCATTTGAGTGCATCGACTTGATGCTTGCTCCATTTTTATGCTTCTTGTTTGAATTGTAATTCTTAGAATCAACGAGCTCCATCAGCTCTCAACTCTTATCTATGCCCCTTTACCATTTAGTGCTTCGGTTTCTGTGGAAGATGATGACGACGACGATAATGATGATGATGATGATGATAATGATGCTGCGGCTGCTCCCCTCTCTCAGCATTTGTTTCGCTTCAAAAATTTAATTATCATTATGGCATATTATCTGGTTGAGGTACGAGTTCTTGTTCTTTCTGGAGGCCCGAGAAGCTGCCCCTTTTGATTAATTTTTTAGTAAATTGTTGAAAGTAAAACGCTGGGCGTATTGTTGAAAATTTCAACTGATTGCCTTTCAATTATCTATGTGATTGAAGCTTATGTTGGATAGAAAACCATTAAATTTGAAATGCTTTTATAAGTAGTATGTGTAGTAGGTAGAAGTGGAAAAGTTTTCATTTTGATTTACGGAATCTGTTCAGCATAACTTGTTAAGTTTCCGCCGATAAATGACCGAACGCTTCATGCTTCAGGTGAAAAATTAGATACATATATATAGATAGCATATCAATGGACATCCATCAATATGTCCAGACAATTTTAATCGCATAGAAAGCATCTGCCACTTCACTTTCATTCACAGACAGACACACTGAGAGAAAATTTGCATATAAACTAAAAACAAAGAAAGAGAGAGAAAAGTAACCAATAAGAAATCTAATCAATTCAATACTTGGGCAAACAAATCACGTCAGCAAACAATTTATCAACCTCACATCGAGGGACCTGGGTCAGTCTCCTACAACTTGGCAACATATATGTATATATAGGTTTTCTATTTGTGTATAATGAATGCAATTGGAAATTTATAAGATTGAATGGGATAGACGAGGGTTAATTTTAAAGTTTTCGCTCCAAAAACCAATTTGTGGTTTACTGCAAAAGCAGGGTTTGGCTAAACTTCTAAAACATTTTCTAAGTATCTCTTTGTTGTATAACATATTTCATACCTTTCATTTCTTGAAATTGATCGATCAATCAGTTGAAAACAATGCTAAGACTAAGACTTATCAGTTCTCGCCATCGCAGCTTTTCTACCTTACATACAGTGGTTTAAAATCAATGCATAAACAGAATAAAGTTTACCCATACATTTCTTGTTTAGTTTAGAAAACAAAAAGTTCATTTAGCCCTCTTAGTGGAGTCAGTTCATAGTATTCTAAGTAGTATATGTTGTTCCACTTGAGTTCTTGGTAATTACAAAACTGCCAGACAACTTCTACTTATTATATCTCCCCCACATAGGGGAGAAGTCCACTTGATGGACAACAACAAGAAATTATTTTATATACATACAAAATATATACAATAATAATGATGATGATGATGATGCGGACGATGATGATGATGATGGGTTCAAAATCTTCCAACTCTCATCGGTCTGTCAGTTCAGCAATCACTCTTTGCCGCTACTATGGAGTGATGTGGTGTGGTGTGTGTGTGTGTGTGTGTGCATGTTGCATGCAACATTGCTTCAACATTTCTGTTGATTATGCTGATGAGTTTTTGGGTCTCGTCTCCAGTCTCTTTCAGTTATATCAGCAGCACCCCATCTCAGTCACAGCCAACGTGGGTAATAATAATAATGAAAAAGTTGATTCTCTTTCCCCTTCTCCGCCACTTTGCCACTTTACTACTCCCCCACTCACTCTCTCTCTCTATCTCCGTCTCACTTCTACTGTTTCCATAGTTACCTCTTTCTCTGCTCTTTCTTTTTTTTTTTTGGACTCTGCATTTTTGTTTCCTTTTTTTTGGGGTAAATGCTTCGACTTGGGGTTAGGGGGTCGAGTTTGTTTATGTTGGCTTAACATGCATTTGCAATGGCCAAAATCGTAATTATAATAATACTAACAATGAAACAACAGCTGCTGCCTAGGCAAGGGACCAACATTTCCTTTTTTTTTTTAGGTGCCAGAAATGCCATTGTAATAATAGCAAGATCAAAGGGAAGTGGGGTAAAAGGGTTTAAAAGGAGCCAAGCAAAGTGCTTATAATTAAAGTGACATTTTTAGGTCGTTTGTTGTTTAAGCTTTATGTATTAAAATAATAAAAAAAAAGAAGTCAAATATTGGCATGGGATTTGTAGGGTAAAGGAAATTTTAATACTACTCAGTAGCCTCAACAGGTTTTCCACTTTTATTCAGATCAAGATAAGTCAGTCAAATGGTTTTTTGGAAATGTTGAAGATTCATGAACTTGTTTTTCATTATAAAAATGATGTTGCTAGAACTTTTGTGATCTTTATTGAGTATAAATTTCATTAGTATATAGAAAGATATGCCAAGAACATATGTTTTTAAAGATGAGTTTTAACCTTGTTTAGTTGATTAGATAATCTTTCAGTTTAACTACTTCGTTTTAATGAGATTGGAAATTTGTTCTAAATATTTGAAAGATTTCTTAAATATATTTTTGCAACAGATTTTAAAACTGTAGAAACATAAAGTAAGATGTGATAATTGATAAATTTGTAATTTACTCCATTGAAAATTTTCTGTTTCTCTTCTACCCTTTTGGGCCAAAAACTTTTTTAAAGCATCTCTAGAGCAATAAGTCAACTGTAAGACAAAGTTTATACTTTGCAATTTCATACAATAGATACTTGATAAATTTTCCATTCAATCTCAAATTCCCCAATGACAATTAATTAAGAAACTCACACATTTGAGGTCAAGCACAGTTCAAGTTCAGTGTTTAACAGTTTGAAATGCACTGGCTGGCCATTGCACTCGATTGTCGGCAATGCGACAATTTATAAAATTTATGGTTTTTATGCAAAGCAAAAAAAAAAAAAAAAATAGTAAAAGAAATAAAACTTCAACAAAGCAGCCACTGAGAGGCAAATAAAAGAAGTGTAAAAATGTCATTTTACCGCATTGTGTGACTCATTTTTGAGGCTAAAGTTGGAAAGTCAATGGAGTCTGCAATCTCCCAAATGAATCCAATCAAAATCGTGCAAATTGATTTCAAATAAATCATATTCATTTGTCAATAAATTCAATCACCCACAGGCAAAAGGAAAAAAAAAAAACAGGGGAATAAGCAGCCATCAAAATTTTTGACATTTTCCAAATGATATTTTGTGTTTTATGTGGGCGTCTAATTGTTAGCAATTTATATATTTTTTTGTTTTTTTGTGGAATTGCATTGTTTATTGAAATTTATGCAGTTTTTCCATTGGCATTTTCATTCATATCCATTGTTATGCAAAAATTGAACTTTAACTCGTTTCGCAAGGCAAAGAAAAACTAAAAACAAAAACCAAGCCAAAAAAAAAAGTTAGACAAATAAAGTTCAGACTGATTTCCTTTTTCCCTATAAAGCGCATTTTTTTTGTGCTCTTTTTTGTTAAGATATATTTGTTGAAGTAATTAGTTGGAAATTTATTCTTAAATTATATAAAAATATGTTAATTAAATGGATACCATTCATAGGTTGAGTAGATCTTTTGGTAGTTCTAGCAGAATTTTCCTTCATTTAGATATAGTTCTTTATAGAATAAAGTTGATTATTGATATTTAAAGTGTCCAATTTTAAATTTTTGATGCTATATACTTAATCATAGAGTAATGCTTGGTAGTTTGTTTATTCACAAGCTTTTGAATGGACAAATAGGCTGTCCTTATTTACTTAATTAGGTCAATCTTATTAGACTAACCCGATATAATGTCCCTTTAACTTTAACACGCTGCACTTCTAACTTCTACTACTCTGTAATCGGATCAGAGTTCTCTATACCTATCCTAAAAACTTGTATTTTAAGTTATTTCTCTTTCAGTAAGTCTTAATTATTAATTTAGTTGTCGTAGGTTGTCCACGCGACTTCGTTTTTGTATGCTGTCTGGTAGGACCACTTGAACGTACTGGCCATTGTACGCTTCAACTTTCAGAAGATACGTACATATATAGACATATAACATTTTTTCAAAGTTTTCTTATTTTTCGATTAATTCAATTAAACTTAGTAAATATTTTATTCCACTGCAGTTTTATATTACTTTCATTATGCTAGCAGAATCAGTAAGCTTTAGTTTAAGTGTCCAATCTTAAAGGGTATTAAATCGTTGATCCAATCATAGTTAGCTCAGCCCTCGCAAGTTTTTCTCCTTTTTTCTTTATTATTGGTTATCGGTAACGCACCTTTGACAACTTTGACAACTTTCGCCCAAAAGGAAAATGCAAAAATTGATGGCGGAAGAGAGAGAGAGAGAAAGAGAAATATCCCGCTAACGAGCTACAGTTTGAGAGGAATTCTCAAAATCTTATCGCCAAATGTCTTTTGGTCTCTCTGTCTGTCTGTCTATCTGTCTAGGTTTATTTCATTTCTGTGCTCTTATTTTCCTGTGGGCTGAATGTTGTATGTATTAGGGCTCAAAGTCTAGACAACGAGGCTGCCTCTGACTTATCAATGTTTAAAAATCTGAAAAGGAAATTGCTTTAAAAAATAAGACAAAACAAAAAAATGACATAGCGTTTTAATGTTTTTAGGAAATGAAATGAATTATTTACGATTAAAGCGTAAATTATATGTGAGAGATGCTCAAAAGTATCAAAGAGATCAAGTCACAGTCAACATGTGTTCACAACATCTCTCGGCTTGGGAACTTAAATTCTTCTTTTTTTTCCTCTGATGATTCAAAATCATCTCAACAATAACAATTTTTCGTTGACAAAATGCGCAGAAACTGAAAACTAGTTGGTAAAGAAAAAAACAAACTATCGAAAATATATTTAAAATTATTCTCAATGTCAGAACTTGTTGAATTCCAAAGAAATACGCAAAAACCACAGGCAAAAAATGCGCAAAAAAACAAAATATTTAATGAAATCAAGTTGAGGCTGTCAGTTGCATAGCTAAGTAGCTCAATTGAAGTTATATGTATTTGTGGGGGCGGACAGTTTGACAGCCATAGCAAAGCAAAGGGAAGGAACAAGGTCATTTTGGAATGTATCCAAAAACAAATGTAATTTTGCTGCACATTTCTTGTTAGAATTTATAGAAATTAAGGCAATATTCTTGCTTAATCCCAGTAAAATTTAATGTGGGCTTGGGATTTTACCTTCATCAATGATAAATTGGGAAATTAATCAAATAAAAATCAAGTTTCTAAAATCTACATAAAACAGTTTTTCCCCATTCAACTTTGTTTTGCATAATTATCTACTTTATGTGTGTTAATGTGTAAAGTTAAAGATAGAAACAGAGCAAAAGAAACGTATCTGAGATCAGATTGGGAGCATAAATTTATGCATTTTGGTTAATAAACGGTTAAACGTGTTTTGATTATAATTAATGTAAACAAAATTTTTACTTTTTACATTGTATATTGGCTGTTGATATTGAGAACAAATCAATTTTGATAAGGTAAAAAGAGATAAACTTGTATAAAGAATATGGTCTAGTATTGCCAACTCATTGAGAGAACAAAATGTATTAAAATTGATTTCAAATATTTATTAAATCAATAAAAGTCGTAATAGAAAGTAAATCAGTTTTCATGTCTATGTTTGCCACAGAGGTAAGGCATTTTGTTTCAAGATATAAAATCTCATTTAGAAACGAATTTCATAAGAGATTTTTCTCGTCTTTTGTGCTAATAAAATAACAAAATGAACAAATAGCGGTAGTTCATTTTCGTCCCCTTCAATAAAATAAAAAACTAGCCATTCCTTTTTAATTATATTGCTAAAGAATAACTTGTCTCAAATAAAAGCACTTTCAACTGATGGTTACGTCTATCTCTGATAACAATATCTCTGAAAAAGAAAGCTTTGGAAAATCTAGCTAGCAAAGTGTAACTCAGTTCAACAACAAATCTATCCCATATTTATAATAGAAAATTACTTTACCAACTTGTTACCATATAGAATATTCCCATCTTCTCTTATATGGCTATGTACAAATGGTAGCCATTCAATTAACAAGCTGTCTCCTTCAGTAGTCTTTCAATTTGATCGAGAGCTGTGCTCAATCTTGAATTTCTTGCCTCCGATCAAATAATTATTTAAGGTGTGTTAAACAAAATAATGAACAACAACAAACAAAATATAAACATGACATCACAGAAAAATCCATAAAAAAAAAGCGAATGAAAAAGACGCAAACAAAAAGAACAAAAATTTTTTCAAACACATCGTTAAATTGTTTTATAGACCGTAATTCAAATTTATAGTAAATTTACGTAAAACAACCGAAATAAATGTTGTTGCTGACGGCAGACAAAAAAAAGGTTGCCAAAAAAGAAAAAGACCAAAAATATGTGTTTGCCATCGAAGTTGGTTATCAGGCAACGGTTATCGCTCGTAAAATTAATAAATTTATGCATTTATGCAAAAAATAAGAAAAAAAATAAAAAGAAAAGGAAAAAAATGTCTTAAAAGGGCGCGCCTAGCTGGCCAAGATCTGAACCGAAAACTAAAGCATTTTATATGCCTCTACTCATTTATGCGAGGGCTGTCTGAAGAATAATGGACATGGCCTAGAAAAAAGGTTGATTAAAGGGATTAATGTTAATCTTTGCTTTGTTTAGTTGGCTGTAAAGGACCAATCTTTAAACTTTGAACTTAATTCGAGAAGAGTGTTAAGATAGTTCCTTCAAACTTTGACTCCTTGTCGTAGAGTGGAAATATCCTTTGCCCAAAATTCTTCCTCCTTAAGATGAAACATTATCAAATAGTCTTTTTAAGCTGACATTTGATTGAGTTTCAATTTTGGATCGTTTGTTGTGATATTTGCATTTGATAAACCTCTCCAAACGATCTTCTTCACTTCAATTTACCTTTTCAAGTTTCGAATGTTCCCTATATCTAATTGTGGCTTACTTTTCCAGTTACCCTCGCATATATAGTTGTATCTGTATATATATATTTATTATATCTTATGGCGACGTTTATCGAAGTGCATTAATTAGACACGAAACCTGCTGTGCGGCGGCTGGTTGCCCCTTTGGCCTGTTTCTGTTCGTCTGAGTTCAGAGTTTTTTTATGCTAAAATTGTTTTTTTTTGTTTAGCGGGTGGAAAACTAGTTTCAGTTCGAGGCTGGTCACTTCCTCACTTGATGACACACTTGACAACATCCAACAGAGAATACAGGGAGAAGGGGCTTTAAATTATAAACAATTGAGGCTAATTTAAGTTTAGAGTATTGTTGTTTCTCTTCTTCAACATAACAACATTAGCCATGTAACTTGAGAGTAATGTAATGCATTTCTATATAGTACTCAAAGTGAATGGGGAAATGACATTAACAATCTACATATATATATAAACAAGTTACATATGCGTCTAGATGATGGGTGCATATATATGTATATATACTATATATCCAATGTCTATATATAGACTTAATGCATTTCATTAAAAAGTTACTTGAGACGACGATACAATCTGCAGTTGCAATTCAATTTGAGATGAAAATGTATCTCGACTATGAGGGTGGAGTGCAATAATATTATAAGATGAAGGACGCTTTTAAATGAATATTATTAAATGTTATTACCATAAAAAGGGGCAATAGATTACCTTTCCTGTTTACTGTAGGTCTTTCACTAGCTCAGCAAAATGTTGCCCCTGTTTCCAGTAATAGCCATGGCCAACACCTGTTTGATATAGAATTTTTTTTTTTGCAATTTCAATTCTTAAAATTCTTACTTTGTCGTCATAGAGTTTCCAGTTAATCACTCTATTGCATAAAAAAAGCTTACATTCCACATTCACTTCAGACTCACTTCAAACTCAATAATTAAAATTGTTCTTTATTAAAGTCCAGTACAGTGACTGGCATTATGAAGTGTACACAGCACTCACACCATGAACTGCAATCAAAACAATTAAAGCCAATTCATGCAGTGCTAAAAAAAATAAAAAAAATAAAGAAAAACTACTACCAGTTGTGAAAATATAAAAAAAAGAAAAAAATAGAACTACAAATGCAATAAAATTGAAACAAACATCGTTCGTATTATGTTGATGACATTAGAAAATTGTTGTTTATTGCATTTCCTAGTTATTGTTGTTGCGGCTGTCAAACTGCCATCATTTAGCCAAGCGGAGACAGAGACTCAGCAAGTTTTTCTTTTTCTCTTTTTGCAAGAACAAGAAAGTCTCTTTTCAAGTGTCAACGACTGCCAGGCCAAAGAACTAACAAACCAATTGACAGGCCAGAAAGCAGCAACTAAGCCAATAGCAACATGGATATGCGATCTCAACATGCCACATACTTATAGATATATTTTAAGTGCCCAGTCTGTGGCTGTTCAAAGTGTCAAGTAGTTGATACAACTCATAAAAATTTAGCTGACATAAACAGAACTCTTTCAAAATAAACATTTAAAAAAGAGAAAAAAACGAACGAAATAAAATAAACTGCAAATGCAACTGCAACTTTACAGTTGTAAAAGCATTTACTCTAAATGCACTTTGAGAAGTTTTTCAATTGAAAAGTCTTAAGAAAGTTTTATTGATGATTATATAAAATTTACAAGCTGTTTGTATTATATAACAAAAGAAAATTATTACAATCGATTTTACATAGCTTTCGGCTCAATTTGATTTGAACAGGAGCGGTTTAAGAGTTGTTTCTTAACTTATGAATTTCAAATTTGTTTGGAAAAGTGTATGGCAAATTCCTTTTAAATTAGTGTTTTATTTTTTATAGTATATATATGTTTTATAGTATAAAAGACTTTTTTGTAATGGAGCATTAAAAATGCTCATTTTACTACTTACTTTTATTGTACTATTTCATTCTTTACGACTTCAAGGGCAAAATTAACCGCAAGTTGGAAAAACAATGCCATTGTTTCACAATTTTCACTTTTTGTGGTTAGGTTTACAGTCTCCAAATGTTAAAAAATTAGATACTTAATTATATTTTAGTATGAGGGTTGTAAAATGAAGTTTTTTTTGGTAACGGTTAGAAACCAGTTTTAGCTATTAGGTTTGTTTTTCACTCTGTGAATTAACTTTTACGAGTGGAACAAGCGTAAGTGAACTTTTATATAGCTTGTTCCACACAATTTTCATGTTCAATATAATGTAAAAGCGATAAATAATTGAAGATTATTGAAATTATTTCCTATAGAGTTAAAGTCTTACAACATTAAGTAATAACTAATTAAACTGTTTTTTATTACTAAGGATTTCCTTATACCAGCATTTTCTTTGAAGGGCCCTCAATATAGACAACTTTCTTGATCCACCCTCGTTTGTATGTCCCACAACACATTCATCTAATTCACATAAAATTTCGTTCAAGTCCATTGTATTGTACATTTATTGGCCACACTTTGGCCGGCTCTCAACATGACATTGAAATCTCGATTGCGACCATTCATTGTATGTATTTGCGGTCCATTAAGATGAGTTAAGCTCGGAGGTGCGATAGTTGGGTTAACTTCACGCTTATTCGGGTTTCTATTCCATTCCATTTGGAGGCTGTCAATCAACAAAGCGAAATATATAGAAAGAGAGAAAAAAAAAAGAGTCAGTCATGTGAAATGGTTGCTAATTAGGCGTTAATGAGAAGGTTTAGCCATGCTCTTGTAGGGAATTGGGTATATCTTTTAGATGAGTATACGAGTTGTGGTTGACTTGGATGTTGATGTTGAAGTAGGAGTGGCCTATCTGTCCGGGTGGTTGGGGGTTCATTGCACGACTTCAATTAAAAAATTATTGATGCCAGCCTAGCAATGAACAATCGGAAAAGAACTTGCTTGTTTTTCCACTTGATTATAAATGATAAACCTCAATTTGTATGCTTTAGCAATTAATCAATGTTTTCCAAGAAAGTGAACTAAAGCAAAAAATAAGAAAAAAAACAAAGAAGCAAAAATGAAAATCTTATGAAACGTGCCAAAGTCCACAACAATAAAACTTAACTGAAAATATAAAAAACAACGAGAAGAAAAACAATGTCTGCCGCCAGTACCAGTAATCGACCACCAACATCGCCCATTTCTGCACCAATTTATGATGGTTATGCCACAATCCGAGCTCGTGGCCTAAGTCGATCTCGTTCGATACGAGCCGCCGAAGTGACAGAAGCTGCAGCAGCTTCATCATCCCAACCAACAATTGTCCAGCCACAAAGGAAGCGTACAACCTCTCTGCGGAGTAATTATAGTCAGATCAGCAATGATAGGGAGGAGATCTATGCCAGGGCCAAACCTGTGCGTACACCCACCATAGGAGATCTGGAACCCATTTATGCGAGTACCATGTCGAATTCAGTGGGTTTTCGACCACTATCGGATGCCTCCAGTTCATCGGGTGGTGGCAGCATGCCCTGTGACTATCAGAGTGTGAAGAAGAACTCACGTTTCTCCCTGGACTCGCTTCAAAGTAGTGCCACACCCAAGACACCAGATTATAATACTGCTGGCGAGGAAGAGCATATATTTCTATATACTGCTCCGGATAGTCCAAAACGAAGGCTGGATAGTGGAATACGTAGCTCCTATGACAGCTCAGATCGTGGTTGTTATTCACCCCTACCTAAGCTCAATTTTGATATGCAAGAGAGAGATTCGACGGCGAGACGACCACCCACTTTGCGTCACAACTCTGTGAGTTCAACTGGAAGTCGTCGACCCATGACCCTATCCCTGACTGATAACCCACGCTCTCCCACAACGGGTCTGCCACCACCCGCCCCCGTTCGCCGTGAGAGTCTCTATGCCAAGCCAAAGATCTATGCCACACCCACCAGGCCGCCAGCATCAACTACACGCCTTAATCTCTATGAACTGCCCATTATCACGCAACGTAGCAACAGTGCCGAGCTGCTCGAGAGATCCTATACAAGTCAAAGTCTCGCCACCATCGATCAAGATGAACTTCTAATAGTTCCCACTGCCATGCCCATGCTACCCAATGCGGTGGATCGTCGTTATCACACATTGGGCCACATGAGGGTTAAGAGCATGGGAACAGGACTACACAGAAGTCTAGATGTTCCAGTGGGCTCCATGATGGATATCACACAAAATTGGCATCATCGTGCCAATAATAGATCAGCCGGCAATATCTATGCCTCGGCCGAGGCAGCTGTTAGTGATCTAAATCGTATGGCTCCCGAATATATGGATCCATTGGATTTCAAAATTGGCTGTCAAACAACATTAAGAAGTAAACCTCTAATACCCTGGTACGAGTTGGCCATACGAAGGGACTTTAAGCGGCAATCGTGTCCACCCATGAGTAGTGGAGCATTACAGTTGGCCACATCGCCACAAGAACTTGATGAAGAGGTAAAAATCAAAATCTTACATAACCCTAACTAAGTTGATTAAGCATTATAGTGAAATGTTATGGCAACCCCAAGAGAGACAAGTTCTTTCATTCACTTTCAATCAACATTCTACACATTCTCTTTCTACATATAAAACTTTCAATAATATTTCTTAATTGATTACTTAATTAACATTTCTATCTTCATTCATTTTATCTGCACATTTCTGATAAACTGCGAGAAAACCAGTTCATGTATTGATTCCATTTGCCCATTCAAAAGAATTTTTATACCCAAGCAAACAATTAAAATTCATAAACCTGGCAGGTAAATTCATTTATTTTAACACTCAATTGAACCACTTTAACAATTAATTAAAAGCCCTTTCCCCACTCCTCTCCCATTACATTCCAGGGCAATCAAAACGAACAATCAAATTCACATCAATCAAAAAAAGACAAAAAAACTTCATCATCATCGTCATCATCGTCATGAACTCATGAGTGCTTATAATTGCCAAATATGTAAATTGGTCTACGCAAAAACAAGGCGTTGACAAAAACATCAAAAAATAAAAAGAAAGACAATATAAATTCAATTAAATGTAATCAACCTTTTGAACCTCATGGCAAAATTGTTTTTTGAAAAAATATGCTTCTGATCTCACCTCTATAGAGTTACAGTGCTGTTCAAACTGCAATTGCTTCTCAAACTGCTTCTTGTTGTTGTTCACACGCCATCTGACAATTTCACTTTTCAATTTTTGGAGAGGGGGGCACTCAGCCACTCAGGTTACCATTGAGGCTTTTGGCAGCTGTTTGCCGAGGTGCTCATAAATAAACATGAAAACCGCCTTAAAAAAACGTAAAAAATAAAGTTGAAGCTAAGCCTAAAAACCGCTTTAAAATAGCGCCAAAATGAAAATGAGCAAAGTGTGCAAAAAAAAAACACAAGAATTGTTTAAATCAACGAATTTATGATACTCTGCAGCGTGGAAAAAACGAAAGAGATTCCATCACATATCAAATTTAATTGCTCTTTTGTTTTCATGCTTCCCACGTTCTTAAGTAACAAACATTTGCCAGGTAGCTTACTTAAGAGTACTTTCCCTAGGAATCAAGTAATTAATTAAAAATGTGCATAAATAATTAAATAGGCCAACTGTAGGTTGAAAGAAAAGTTCTTACCATACTCACTCCTTTACCCTATGTATGAAGGGTATTAAAAAAAAGACGATAAAAAGAGACCACGAGACGAAAGAAAACAAAGTATTTGACAAGCGGCATTAATGGCAACTTTATTTGTTTTGAAAGTTGACATTGATTGGACCCGCAATTGGTGACGGCAGTAGTAGTTGTTGTTGTTTTTGTTGTGTTCATGTTGATGTGTATATATAGGGTATTAGGCGATTGAAACGAAATGTGAGTTAACAAATTTTTAGCTATAATACAAGGCAAAAAATGAGAGAGATATCTATGAACTTGTTTTTAGAGAGAAGCTACTACTAAGTTCCTTAATTTTGAAATGTAAATCAAATAAACGAGATTTTACTTAGCCGAATTAAACTCGAACTTTTTGAAAACATTTTTCTATTAAAAACAATTTGTTATAAGAAATATTCTTGAAGAAATCATTAAATTTTTTTAAACAAAACAAATTTCTCTGTGTTACAGCTAAAAAACGAATTTGAATTCCAGACACAGAGTTTTTAATGAATTTCAATATATTAAATTTATAATTTATACACTTTAATTTGGTCTAGACTTTTTAAAATACTCTATTTTAGTTATAACTACTTTTCCTAGTCTATTTACTAGCAATATTATGTATAATAATCAAACAATGGCAACCCAAATCCCAATATCTGAAACATTTTTATTGTCTCTTTCGATTTCATTATGCCATGACAAAAGCATTGTCCTCTGTTTGTCTATCATGTGTGGGGCAAAGTAAAACCGAATATCTCGCTCTCTCTCTCTCTCTCTATTTTGATTACCTTTGTTGGGACAACATATCAATTGCATGTTCCTGCGAATCAGGTCATCAGATTTGGGCATCAACAGATGTTGTTGCTGCTGTTGCTGCTGTGACTGTTGCTGCTGTTGCTGTCATTATAGCCTGCACACGTTGTGCACACAAGTGGACATGGGATTAAAATACATATATATACACACAAAGCACAATGATTGTCAAACTGTATTGCGATCTATGGATACGATATGCTGGAACTTAATGTCCAAGACGTTTGGCTCATTTATTTAATATGCCAAAGAGTTTTGGCCCAAAGACCAAAGCAACGGACACGCACCAAGGCTCATGCAAGTTTTATTAAATCAATCAGTGGGCAAAGGCATCTTACTCTAACGGCAAATGGCAGTTGTTGCTGTTGCAGTTGCAGTTGCTAGTTGCAGGCAAGCGGAATGAAGTCAGTTGTATGGTCAAGTGGTTTGTTGCTTCTCGCATTGCTTTACCTTATGTGCCTCTCGGTTTGCCTGCATTGCATTTGTAATGCCAAAGCCGGATGAGGAATGACTGGGTGCATATATAAAAATACATTCAAAGGCAAAAACAAGACAAGGAAGACAAATGAACATCGGATGACATGGAATTCATAACAGTAGAAGGAAAAGATATTTAATCGAATATACTTATCGAATATATATATGCCAATAAACTGTCTAGTTTTAAAAACCAACAAAATTTAATCAGTTAGCATTAATCAAAAAGTATTTTTGTCACTATAAAGGAAACTTTTAAAATATTTTAGACAGTAAAAAACTAACTAAATTGGTATAAAAATTACATTATTTTCGATCCCTTTTAAATTTGTGATCTCAGCTTTAGTTTATGGATAAAAACATAGTAAAGAGACCTATTAATTTTTTTAGATTTAGCTTCTTGACCATTTTAGCCGTTTATGAAATAAAAGAGATAGTTTTTACACATTTTTTGATTGAATTTATTCTGAAAATAATGACTTTAAGTTTAGTTGAGTTAAGCAAATTTTTTGGCTGAAAACATATTTTGTTTATAGTATATCTAGAGTCTATATAGTCTTTTACTACATTCGACGTTGTTCTCTATAATTTGTCAGAATAATAGAGTAATTTATTAATATAGTCGATATCATTACCTAAAACATACAAAATCAAATATAAAAGTAGTTTTCCCTCATAAACAAAGAATTGAACAAATTGTTTGACTTCTTTCAGTTCAGATCAAACAATCAAACAGTTTAAGAGTGAGTTGTGAAAAGTTAAGCAAAACTAAGTCATCCATTTAGAAAGAGTAACGAAATACTGAAATCCATAACGATATATCAAAAGGCTTATAATAATGCTTATATAAGAAAATGCCTTTCATATTAAATATATAATTTATTTGAAGGCATTCTTCACTTATAATAACATTTTCGATTCTCTTGAATTGTCAGCCGTTATGGCACACTTTTCCAATACATATATATGGTCATAGAACAAGTGATTAACAATTCTGCTTATTCATTAACTTGTTGCAAATTCTTATCTATTTGCTAGTGCAAGGACAGTTGATCAACTGTTTGCTCTACTTTTGCCAGTGCCAAACAAAATGCAGTATCTTTAAGTAGATTTTCTGTCATGCATAATTAATAAATCTTGAGCCTATCACAGTCACAGAGTGAGCTGCTGAGCTGACAAAATTGCCTACAAATTGCCAACTCTTGAGTTTGCAACGGGCCTTAAATAACTCGTTAGTGTTGATTTTTCTTCATTTTTCCTCTATGTTTTTTTTTTCTCATTTTGTTTTAATTTTTTATCTCTCTGGCATCGCTTATTAAAAACAATTTTTAGTTTTGATAAACGAGATGGCGATTGGCGATTGTCAAGAGCTTGTACATATATATTTGTAGTAATTGCAATTTGCAATAGATGGTTGACTGACTGACTGACTGCCTGAGTGACTGACTGACCGACTACTCTTTGCCTCTCATTTGGCGGCTTATGTTTGTGTTGTCAATGGCAAAAGCAAAAAACATGACAGCAACACCTGATATTTGTAAAGTTTTTTTGGTTGGTTTTTGTTCAATTTTTTTCCGACTGCAATTTGTAATACAATTTATTAAATATTTTTAATATTTCATGCATAAGGCAAAGCACGTGCAAGTTCTTTATAATTTTTGGCAGTCACAGGTGGTGGCCTTAGACAAAACAAAAAACCAGTTTTCTCTTGTAGTTCTAAGTATATAACCGAAAAGAAACCAACAAAAACAAAAAGTAATAATAAACACCGCAATAAAAAAAAAGAAAAACTTGTTTCTGCCTGTGTTGCTGTTGTTGCTGACCGCAACAATGATGATGAAGTTGATGATGAAGTTGATGATGTGGATGATGATGATGATGTTGTTGAGGCAGACAAACAAAACCAAAGTTAAAGAGAAGGACAACTTTGTGTTGGCTCCCCAAGGAAATCAGCACCAGTCAAAGTAAACTCAAACAAAAAACAGAAAACCAGAATCAAAATAAACAAAGGAGTTGGAATAAAAGTGTATATCTTATACTTTACCTCTTTAAAGGCAAAAAAAATGCATTAAAACTGGTTGCAACTTCTTCTTCAATTTGCGGCTTCCGGTCTTGAAATTGAAATCAATACAAAAAAAAAAAAAACAAGAAAATCTGTATAAAAGTGCACTTGAATTGGACATTGATAGCATCATTTTCGATGAATATGAAAAAAGGGCAAGTCATTGTTGTGATTACCAAAGGGAGGGGAGAGGGGGGGCGAAACAACAAGTGGAAAAAAAGTAATCGATTGCATTCAAGTATCAAATGAGCTTTTTTTTAACTTACAAATTGATTTCTTAATGATTAAATTTTGTCGATTCTCTCTCTCTTAGCACTTGTAATTTTTTGGTATATCAAACTGAAATTATCTTTTCATAGAAACTTTATTCAAGTCTATCTGAAATGAATACAACTTTGAGAGAATAGATCATTCCAATAAACAATATTAATAGGATAGGAATTCTTACATTTTATTGTAAATTAAATATTCCACTTCAAGGTTCAATTAATATTCGTTTTATATTTTCAAAAAAAAAACACACACACAATTTAGATATTTTTTTGTTCCCTTGTCGTTTGTTTCTCTATGAATTTGACTCGATTTTAAATAGAGACTGGATTAATATTTTTATTTTAACTTTGCCGCTTTGTAATTAACTTTTGGAATGTTTTCTAAGAACTTAAACCTTTCCTTGATTTTTTTTAGTTTGTAAGTTATCATAGATTAAAATGTTAAAGAAGAGTTGTGAGCTGAAAACCTCGAAACTAGCATTCCCTCTCTAATGTGTTATAATAATTTTTTTTAAATAAATAAATTAAAAGAGTTGACATCACTCTCAAAATATTTCTAGAGTCTAACGCTTTGAATCTATATTATTAAGAGAATTATACAAAATCCGATAACTAAGAAAAACTAAAGAAAATTATAATTGCTTATATTCTCCAATAGTTTTGATATCTTATCTTATATCATATCAAAAAACCATCTTAAATTAGAACATGGTTATAATTCCTTTAACTAACTGAAATTTGTTATATATACTATTGGTCTGGATCTAGCAATTGATTTATATAGTTTTTTTTTTATAATAATATCCACTTAATAATACATTATCAACATATTGAGTAGAGACCACAGGTAGATCCAAAAAAGTCTTGTAGAATTCAACACCGTCTTGTGAATACCCACCAAGTAGTTGAAATAATCATTGGCTATCTTTTAAACACATATTTTCCTTAATGTTTTACCTGCAAAATTCTCTTCATAGTTACCCAAACTTCCTCTCAACTCCAAAAACAAAATTGATCATTAATTCTCCACACATTCCTTTTGATCACATTAGCCTGGCCAATTATCTGATTAAATCTATTGTACACAAACCAATCTTCTAAGTATTTTTTCTAATAGTAAAAACCGCAACTAAATTTACAATCACTTTTCTCCTCTTTCTTTCATTTTTGCAGGTAAGTTCAACCAATGGAATAAGCCAAGTACCCACACAATCTGTGGGTGGGTAAGCATAAGTCACCATTAGACTACAGCAAAGAAAAAAATTGCAAATTTATCTGAACAACAATTTTTTTTTTTCTTTTATGCCACAATGTTGCACTTGTGTTCATAATAATGTAGGCAAAGGGGCAAGTTTGGGTGAGGGGGGTGATCAGAGTCTCTATTCTTGAAATGAATGTCCGCGCACAGGCGCTAAAGATCAAAGACAATCAAGAGAAGTCCACCAGTCGGGACTTTGTATTTGTATTGGTTTCTCTCACTTGCCACAAGATTTTTCTTCTTTTTTTTATTTATTTTAATGATGATTTGCCAGTTGTTGTTTTTTTTCTCTCTCTCTCTCTCTCCCTTGTGCTTTTCTGTGGACGCCCGCGGCGGCTTTGGCCAAGGATTGAACCCAACCAAGATGCTTATGTATCTTTCTCTGTCCACCGCTGAGTTTTGTGTGTATATTTTGTTTGGTTCGTAAACAATCGCAACGGATTAGTTTGTTAATCATTTTATTATGTCTGGCAAAAGATTCGCAAAAGAATTGGCCCAGAATCAAATTGAGATATAAATTTGAAAAGGAAATCAAGTTAAAGATAAAAGCAAACAGGAAATTCAAAAGTCTAATATGATAATATATCGATTGATATCTTAAAAATTAACTCAAAACTAAACCATGAGAAACTTCTGACAAGAGTTAGCTACCTTTACCTTTGATCTTTCTTAATTTTTAACTTTTGATAAAATGCAACTTAAGTTGTTCTGATTCTCTTCAACTAACTCAAGTCACTTAGAGAATGATACAAAATTAAAAGGAATAGTTTATTCTTCAGTCAGACAAACTATTATATTGTATCTCTAGGTCAAGCTTTTAAATTAATATAAGTTATTTTTTAAGCGCGAATCCCAATGGGAGGAACCGACCGAGAGGCGCAGTCCACATAACATATGACTCGAGTCGCGGGGACAATCCCCAAAACACAGACAAAAGCGAAACTAAACTAATATAATAAAATATAATACAAATAAACAAACTTTAAGGAATAAAAGTTTTTAGTCGGAAATAGAGAGCTCTGAGCTGATTATATGATAAAAACGATTATAATCAGAACAAAGAAAGGTTCAAAAAAAAGGTTCAAAAGTTAGTATACATCGTCGAAGTGATGGAGAAATATCATTTCGGTTAATTATCAATTAATTTTAAATTTGAAGTAAATCTTTTTAAAAATTCATGAAAAATCATCAATAATATTAAATTTCTTATAGCATTGAATGTTAAATTTTTCAAATATTTGAAAGAATAGTAGCAAATTTGATACTATCAAATTATAAGTAAAATGGAATATTATAAAGAAAAGATTACGTGTCACCTTAAAAAGGTATCAAAGGATCAAAGGACCTATAACATAGAAGAATAACTTTTGCATTTACGCTTAGTTAACCTTTAATCCAAAAAAAGTTTAATATTCTCTTATCTTATTAATGATTTCAAAAGATTGTTTGAATAATAATTAGTTTTATTTTCTATAATCTTTTTCTTTTCGTTGTCGCATTTTCTTGACTAGCTATGACGCATGAAAAGGGGACAGTGAGAGAGAGAGAGAGAGAGAGAGAGAGAGAGTGGTGGGGGAAAGTCAAACACACTTCAGTTGCAAGTTGAATTAACAGTAAAAATGTCTTGTCAGGAAAAAAAAGAGGGAAGCGAAAAGTCAAACACAAAAATAAATGCCAAATAAATGGCAACATTTCCTCTCGTCACTGCACCCACCCACAATTTAGCCCCACAGCAATCTCCGCTAACATTAGCAACATTGAAAAGTTTCCTACGTACTCCGCACACTCTCCGCGTTTTCTCTTCCATCAAATTGTTGCCCTTCTTCGTCTTTTGCCAAATTGTGGAAGTATGATCAGCCGGGGGAGGGGTGGGAGGGCTCTGTTGCTGCGTGTTGCTGTTGTTGCACTTCATTTACACACAGCGAAAAAAAAGGGCAGCGAAGCGTAAAACGGTTATGCCTCAGCTGGCAAATCAAAAGAGAGAGAGAGAAAGAGAGAACCAAAGAAAGAAACAAAAGCAAAAGGAAGTCAGAGAAAGAGCCAAAGAGAGAACTTTAATTTGAGTGTCAATGAGTGAGAGAAATAAAAGTTCAAGTTCAACTTTAGTTTAGCTCTCAGTTATTTACTTATAGTAAGTCTTTATTTATTATAAAATCTATATATAGGTAAATCGAAATATAGTTACGTATGTTTTATTTTGTACTTTAACTAGAACAGTTGCTATCGTTGGACTATCAAATAAACTGATAAGTTTTAGCTTACGTATATATATTATTGATAAGACTGCGCAAAAAGGCCTTCGATTTGTTTTTTTTTTGGGTCGCCATTGGCCAAGAGTTTTGAAGAGATAAATGTGGTTCGACTGCCGCCTGCTTATGTTGCTGGCGTGCATAAATCATGTTGCAAGTGGCTGCTGCCACTTGACAATTGTTGCCGAGACATCGGGCCAACATGTGTTCCGTTTCGTTTGTTGTATGTGCCAACATGTTGTAGGCGTGTGCCCTATGACCTTTTCAAATGATTTATGTGCTCCGACTATATATACTATAGTAGCAGCAAGAACAATCGTTACAATTGCAACTGCAACTGCAATACTTGACATTTCTGTTACAATTGTCGCCTGTTTGCCTGATTTATTATGCATGTTGCTTACTCATGTTTCCTTTCCATCATCTTGCCCGTTTTTTCTTCTCTTTTTGTATATTTTTATTCCTTACCTAAATTTGCATTGAAATTTATTTGATGGATAGCCTTGTGCAGTGAAAGTTTCAACTGCAATACACGGGCTTATGGGTGTGGCCGTGACTGTGGCTCTATACACATTACAGTCATAACTAATTGTCGATGCCTGCTGAAGGTTAGCCAAATTCAACTTGAGATATTCATTTGCCATTTTAACTAGGATTTTCCTTCCATTTTTTTTTGTTTTTGTTGTTGTTTGTGTGCCAAAAAGTGCACAAAGTTTTTTATTTTGATGACTTTGACCTTTAGGATTTTTAGTATTTTTATATGCAGCAGTTGATTGATTTTTTTTCTGGCAATAAATTTTTCATAGTTTTCTAGAAATTTGGAACAACATTTTGATGGTGACCCCGATGTTTGTGATAAGAATACGAGAAACGAGAGTCTTATAATATTTACCCAAATATTTCATAACAATTTCATGTTTCAAACCTTGTAGCAAACCTTGATGTATTATGTTATCTATATATGATATAATTATTGGAAATTTGTATTATCGTCAGAAGAACAGATACTTCAATTTTACTTCTTTTTCCCACAAAAGTTCACATTTGTAAATTCTATTTGTTCTTTTCTAATTTGCCAACAAATTTGATGAAATCTTCGCTCATCTCTACTGAAATTTCTTAAAATCCTTGCAAACTTTAAGTCATTGAGCTATATACAAATTTTCTTTCATCCTTTCACTCTTATTACCCTTTTCATGTGCTTATCAAATTAGGCAACCTGTGAGGAATTTTAACTGCATTTATCAGACTAATTAAATTATAAGTTGGCAACACGCGTGATCACAACAAGTCAGTTCAACTCCCATAATACACATTACAATCAACACGTCTGGAATTAAAAAACCACGTAGCTACCGCACATATCCTTGCCACAGAACCCTTTTCATACAACTTTTCTCTGTCATATCTGCATCATTTCATTTGAGTGCCAACTCACGTAAGCAGCTACACATAAAAATTGATTACGAGTCCTTATGAAAAGAGAGAGAGACAGAGAGAAAAGGTAGACAGATTTATATAAAAAAAACAGGAGGAGTGAGAGTGGAAAAGGAGCAGCATAACGTGACAAATAGATAAGGCAAACAACAAAAAAATTGTTATACTCTGTGGCTAACCCCCAAATGGTAACCCCTTGGAGCAATTAAATTGAATTATCAAGCCACATTTATGGTCAGAACAACTTGGCAAATTGTGCGATGCCAACAAAATCGCCAATCAACTTTTGTGGGGCACTTAAAATTAAACAACAGCAAAAACAACAACAACAACCTGAACACAACTCGGTCTTGGCAATTAAAGTTACCCCCCTCTCCCCCTGACACCCCCTCTCCACATCTGTCGATACCAACTGGCCTTGAACTTTGCTTTCAACGTATAAAACATAACTTAATTCAAAAATAAAACAAAAAGAAAAAAAAGAAAAAGGCAAATACATTAATAATTAATTTGACCGTTGACTGATTTTCCATTTAATAATATTTCAGTATAAAATTTGCATAAACATCACGCAGATTAAATTGTGAAACGTGTTAGATGTTTATCAATAAATAGGCACGTCGGAAGCCAAGTAACTAACCAGTAATTGTTCCATAGCTTCGCCTTATTTGTTAAGCGTTTAATAATACACAGAGAGAGAGAGAGGGAGAGAGAGAAGCTTAATTAATATTTTTCCAATGATGTCATAGGAATTGAAATCAAGCTATACTTGGAAAACATTGCAAACAGAAATGAAACTAGAAATCTGCGAATTTAGTTAGAATAAAATGGCCTTAATATTCAAAATTGTCGTAAAGTCTGTACTAAGTCTCTCTATCATCTATCTAAGTATCTATCTATCTGTCTATCTATCTATCCAAGTCTATCTATTTATCTACCTATCTGTCTATATATCTATCTAAGTCTATCTATTTAATTCTAGCTATCTATCTTTCTATCTAAGTCTATCTATGTCTATCTATCTATCTATCTATCTTAGTCTATCTATTTAAGTCTATCTATCTATCTATCTATCTAAGTCTATCTATGTCTATCTTAGTCTATCTATCTATCTGTCTATCTATCTATCTATTTATATATCTATCTGTCTTTCTATCTATCTATCTTTCTATCTTAGTCTATCTATTTAAGTCTATCTATCTATCTGTCTATCTATTTAAGTCTATCTATCTATCTGTCTATCTAAGTCTATCTATTTATCTATCTATCTGTCTATTTATCTATCTATTTATTATACATCTGTCTTTCTATCTATCTTTCTGTCTATCTGTCATCTTGTCTACTTGTCTATCTGTTTCTCTATCTAAGTCTATCTACCTGAGTCTATCTACCTAAGTATATCTAAATCTATCTAAGACTCTCTTTTCGAAATCTTGTTGGCGATTTGAAATACTACAATTTTTTACAATTTGTTCTGAACTTTAAAATAAGAACATTCGTTTAAACTTCTTGTGGATACTGAATACGTAATGTTTATATTTTAATCAAAACATTAGTAATTTAGTTAAGTTTTCCATTTCTTCGAGGAAACGTCGGGGTCACCAAAAATAAAACTTTCAAGTTATTTAAAAAGTTAAAGAAAGCAAACTCTTTTCAGTAATTAAACCACTTCTAAATGCTCTTTATTTCTTTTCAAGCCATCAACTAGCTTAAAATTAAATGGGAATTTAATATTGCAACACAGTATTAAAACGTCGGGGTCACCATTTAACGAAACTCTAAATTTCATCAGAACTAACTGAAGATGATTAATACAGACTTTGCCCATCAATTCAGTAAATCAACTTCTTCATTCACTTTCAACTCAAGAGTTGTTCTATTAGTCTCTCTTTCTCTGTACCCCGCCAATTGAAGTGACTTCATGGCTTCCGCTCTTTATGTATATATCTGAACTCAGAAATTGCAATTACAACTTCCGTGCTGAGTCACTACTTTACCTATCTCCCTCCCCCTCCTCTAATGACGCTCATTAGCTTGATGTAGTTAGCTTCATCTTTAATTTTTTTCTCTCTATTTCTCTCTATTTCTTTCATTATTGTTGGATAGCAATTCCCGACAATGCGTCGGTCACGTTGCATCATAAAAAATAATTCCAAAGTGAACACAAAAGGTTTTAGCTACTCTAATGCTTGTTTATAGAACAGGTGAAGTTGTTGACTTTGACTCATGAAAGAGATATAGAGAGAGAGAGAGGGAGAGAGAGACAAATAGAATGGGTAAATGCAATGGATTGCATACTAAACAGAGGCCAGCCATAGGTTCTTAAAATGCCAAACACGCTCCCAGCACTCAATTGTGATGATAAATTATCCTTTCCACTTCTCTCAATCGTTGTCTCTGTTTCATGGTTTTGTATTTTGTTCATTTTTACAGGCCCATGTGGTGACGGCGTTTGAGCAATCGCTTACCAACATGACCAATCGGCTGCATCAATTGACAGCGACCGCAGAGCGCAAAGATGGCGAACTCACGGACATGAGGCAGACGATTGAATTGCTACGTAAACAATCCATACAAGCGGGTCTAACCACAGCGCACATGCAGAGCATGGGCGTCCAGACGCAGGCAAACCAATCGAATCAAAATCCCAATGACCAAAAGCCACCCCAAGGACCAGCATGTCGATCCACGGCAAATGGGAATGGTAATATGGGAGCATTGGCAATGCAGCGACAACATAGCACAGATTCCATGTGCTCCCTGAATTCCATTAGTTCGGGTTGCTCGGCTGCCCATGATAAGAATAAGGCGAACAAGAAGAAAGGCTGGCTAAGGAGTAGTTTCACCAAGGCCTTCTCCCGTAATGCCAAAATTTCAAAGACAAGTCGCCATGTGGGACACCATAACCACAATCATAATCATGATCATAAGACGGCATCGTCGGGTTCTCTGCCAGTTTCTTCCCTTCTACACAATGGCCATAATGGTGAGCCGTTGGGTTTGGCTGCTTTGGCTACTCAACCACCGCCACCTTTGCCCGGCAGCAAACAGAGTAGTCCGGCAAAGACCTTAACCCTAATAGACAATGCCAAACCCATAGATGCCATCGATCCGGAGGATCAACAAGTTGTGGATGATCTGAAGAAACAGTTGCGTGAAAAGGACTTGGTCCTAACCGACATAAGGCTGGAGGCATTGAGTTCTGCCTCCCAACTGGAGAGCCTCAAGGAGATGATGAATAAAATGCGTGCTGAAATGATGTCCCTCAAGCAGAATAATGAACGTCTCCAAAAGCTAGTGACGACGCGTTCTTTGGCAGGTTCCGAGGCTAGTCTGGGACAGGCCATAAGCCCAAATGGTTCGGTGACAGGAAGTTCAGAAGTGTCGCGGCGTTATTCTCTAGCTGACAGCAATTCCCGGCCACCGATGGAGTTGCCGCCACGTTTAAGCGAGGAATTGGAAGAGGAATGTATGCCACCGGCTCCTGCTCCTGAGCCACCACCGCCACCGGCACCAGCACAATCCTCTGGAGTGGCCCCTTTGAGTCCCAGCACTCACATAGATTTGACTCCACCGCCACCTGCCCTGGAGACGGCGCCCCTTAGCAGTCCGGTGCATATGCCCACCGCAGCAGAGGAATTGCCCGATATCTGTGATGGCAAAAAGATAGCCATTGCCTGTTATTTGGGTCAACCGGAATCCTTTGCCAAATACTGTGAGGAATTGCTCGAACTGGATGGATTCTATGCCAATGGTTCAATCATAGCCAGTCACGAGGCAGAGACCCAATCCCAAAATGAACGCAAAATGAACTTTACAGCGGCAACCACAAATGAGTTTGTAATCGCCTGCACTTATATATCGGGCAAGACAACTTGGCAGAATCTGGACTATATAGTGCGTAAGACCTTTAAGGATTATGTGGCACGCATTGATCCGGGTACAAATCTGGGACTCAATACCGACTCCATAACTTCCTATCATCTGGGTGAGGCCAAACGGGGTCCCGAAATGGGTTTCCCGGAATTGCTGCCATGTGGCTACATTGTTGGCAATGTGCGCACCCTGTATATATGCCTACAGGGTGTAGGTAGTCTGGCCTTTGATAGTCTCATACCACGTAGTATTGTGCATCGCTATATAAGTCTATTGAATGAACATCGTCGCTTGATTCTGTGCGGACCTTCGGGCACGGGCAAATCCTATTTGGCCAGAAGACTTGCAGAGTTTTTGGTGGCACGCGCTGGACGCGGGAATCCCTCAGAGGCCATAGCCACGTTCAAGTAAGTTCAGCATGAGCAAGGATAATGGAAAGGTTACTAATTTCTCTACAATTTACAGTGTGGATCACAAATCCTCCAAGGATCTGCGTCAATATCTTGGCCATATTGCCGAACAGGCAGCCATTGCCAATGGCGCCTCTGAGTTGCCTACTGTGATCATATTGGATAACTTGCATCATGCCTCCGCTTTGGGTGATGTCTTCTCATGTCTGCTCAGTGCTGGACCAGCCAATAAATTGCCATGCATAATTGGTACCATGTCGCAGGCCACCTGCAATACCACCAATCTTCAATTGCATCATAATTTCCGTTGGGTAAGTTAACAACGGGATTAAGTCTAGAATTTCTACTAACTTGATCTCTATTGTTCTGACCAGGTTCTCACAGCCAATCACATGGAGCCAGTGAAGGGTTTCCTAGGACGTTTCCTGCGACGTCGTCTCTTCCAATTGGAATTGCAGACGCAGCATCCGCAACCCGAATTGGCCTCTGTCTTGGCCTGGTTACCCTCCGTGTGGCAGCATATTAATCGTTTCCTAGAAGTCCACAGCTCAAGTGATGTGACCATTGGACCACGTCTTTTCCTCTCCTGCCCATTGGATTTGAAAGACTCTCAGGTCTGGTTCACTGATATTTGGAACTATCACTTGTCCCCCTATCTAGTGGAGGCAGTACGCGAAGGGGTCCAACTATATGGCCGTAGGGGTGGAGCATGGAATGATCCATCTGCCTTTATACGCAATTCATATCCCTGGTCATTTGGTCCGGACTCTGTGCCACCATTAAGGCAAATCAATGCCGAGGATGTGGGTCTAGAAGGAGTGGCCTTAAGCAATGGCGAACAACAGGATCCTTTGGTAAGCATATCAGTAGAAACTATGTATAAGAGAATCATCTAATTAAAATGATTCCCACTTTCATTTTTAGCTCAATATGTTAATGCGTCTGCAGGAGGCAGCCAATTATTCGGAAACCCAGGATCAGGAATCGGATTGTGCCAGTTTGGATTCAAATGTCACACCAGATAGTTCGGCGGGTGCTGAATAAAGGAATTATAATAGATAAACAACTTCATACATGCCAAATTTTGTTTAAGGCGTTTGGTCAATTTGCATCTAACACATAACCTTACTTTTTACCTCACCATGAACATGAAATTTCTTGCACTACTTTCGCGAGACTGAATGAAAAGCAGTTCCAAGAGATATTCATTCCTTAACTAACATTCACATTGCACTTTTTAGCGGCACTTGTTAAAAATGCAAATTCTTCACCTTTTCCCCTTATTACCAAAAATATTTTCTCATAAATAATGCATTTTGGCTAAACGCCCCCTACTCCCCTTCTTCACCCCAAAACAGAGAGTAGATATGAAGAGAAAACGTAAACTAACATTAAAAATGTTAATTGAAACGTTATTTTGTGTATATAGAAAAGAAAACTAGAATGTCAACCAAAATGTCGCCCTTTTTAAATTAAGCAAAACAAAATTCTGACTTTTTATACCCCCCTCCTATCACCCAGATGGTACATATAATTATACAGATAAAGATATATATATATGAAAGAAGAAGAATAAAATTACCTAAAGAATACTGTAAACGTAGCTATAAGAAAATTTTGCTACTACCAATTTACAAGAGGATGTACATTTTGAAACAAGAGGAAAAAGGAAAAAGCTTTCACTTTAGTTTAATTATTTGCATAAAATTTTAACATTAAATATTGTTACAAACATATTACAAATTATTATTATTATTATTATTATATAAATATATATATAAATGTATTTAAACAATTTATTATGCCATACAGCGCTTACAACAAAATAAATACGTAAAATCAATACCCCGAGCAACAAAGCAAAAAAAAAAAAAATCAAATCCAAAAAACATAAGAAAAAAACTAAATAGTAAAATTATCCCCAAAAAGCACAGCCCAAAAATTAATCTGACTTATCCTATTTAGTGATGAAAGCTGCAATAAGAAATACTAACTAACGGTTAAACTAAAACCATATTCATACAAGATATTGATATAATGATACAAAATACAATACAATTTATGTGTCTCGTGTCTAATTTGAATGTGTACATTTATTATGAGATATGAAAATCGAATCAAAATAAAATATTATAAAACTATCAGAAAATGGATTTCAATTTTTGTTGGCAAAGTTTAACTAAGAGCTGGAACAAATTATTTTGAACATGAGTTTTCTTTAAGGACCTGGAATATAAGATTTAATTTGGATTAGATTATGTAGGAAGCTATCCTAGCTATGCTTAGCTAATAGAAAGGTGCAATAGCTAGCTTAGAGGACCGTTTGTTGCTGTTCAAAATTAACTTTGAAAACGGTTAAAAATATGTTGTATAAATTCTCTAACAGACAATGACAGTGACAAATATTAATAATACACACTAAACGAATTATACATTTTAACAAGAAACATTGAAACAGTTCAAAATTACAATTTAGTTTTCCAGTTTAAAAGTTTTCGTTTCCTAAAAAAAACTAGTTTAAAGTGCGCGCCAACTTCGATAACCTAGAGGTGCAACCAATTATTATCGATAAATTTTAGGGTAACCACTTAAAACAAAACGATAAAAATGGACGTGTGTATTTTTCACCCTGCGGCATACGGTCACACTCATTAATTCTCAGCGAGTCCAAGTATGTAGAAGTAATTTATAAATTTCAACAATTTTTATTAAATTGTAAGAAATATAGGCAAAAATGTGAAACAAATATCAAATAGAGTCCTCTATTGGAATACAGTGAAACTAAAGTGGTTGAAAAATGCAACTGAAGACTGAAATTTTCACTCAGCAGTTCACTCCCGGTTACACAACAGCTGCTTATTTTGGTGCGGGGTTGGTGGGGCTAGAAAATTGCTTAGCTCTGCGGCTTGAAAATTGAGTTATTGAATTTTCCAATCTAAATAAGGAATACCTTGAATTGATTTCAACGACAAGAGAAATTCCCCTCAAAGAAGTTGCAAAATAAAATATGGATTGCGGGATCACGTAGTCAAATGGTTACATAACCTCTGCTCTACCTAATGCGTCACATTGGCCAAATCGCAACTAATAAAACATTTTTTATTACTATTCCTTTTAGATTTTCTTACCAAATGGCTCTCAGACTAATCAACAACGCCGTTCGCCGCCAGCTGGCCGCCCAGTTGCCACGCAGTGCCCAGGTTGGCAGCGTTGCCTCTGTCCACACTCTGGACAAGATTGGCAAACGTGAGATTGTTGGCTTCGGCTGGAATGGTACTGCCTGCTATGCCGATCGTGTGGACTATCCATTGCCCGCTGTCCGTTTCCGTGAGCCAAACAATGAGATCAATGCTCTGCGTACCAAGGAGAAGGGTGACTGGAAGAAGTTGAGCCCACAGGAGATTAAGGCTCTGTACCGTGCCAGCTTCTGTCAGACCATTGCCGAGGTTCAAGCCGGTACTGGTGAATGGAAGATGCACTTGGGCATTGGCCTCATCTTCACAGCTGCCGCCATCTGGATTGCCGTGCTGATGAACTTGTTTGGTTAGTCAGCAATAGATCCTTTTGATAATATGATGTGACCTATTTCTTTTCTCTTTTCGTAGTGTACGATGAACTCCCCGTTACTTTCGATGATGAGCACAAAAAGGCTCAGCTGAAGCGTATCATTGATTTGGAAATCAATCCAGTGACCGGATTGACCTCCAACTGGGACTATGAGAACAAGAAGTGGAAGAACTAAGGACCTCGTATCCAGTTGACAATTCCAAACAAAAAATAATGCCCATATTGTGTGTAACAGTAATTAAGCGAAAAGTGTGCAGAAGTCTAAGTTTAGTTCAAATTAAAGTTATGGCCGATGCCTGACTAAACTAAAACAATACTTACAACAAGGACATTTGTTATGGCTATCAAAAAGTAAATTATTTTCAGATTTAAATAATTCTTTCGTTATTTTCTTACGGTATCCGAAATATTATTATAACAAGAAATTTGTTACCTTAAAGATGGAATTGAATAAGCGACTGCTTCTGTGTTTAATCCTAGAGTTAGTCCTGGAAACAACACTGTTCCTCAAATATTACAAACAAATTAAACATCTCCGACTTTGTGCATATATCCTTGATCAGTTTGAGATGCCGAGTTGATGACCACATATAGCCCTTATAGCTCGAATATTGAGTTTTGGATTAATAACTGAAGTATCACGACTTTTGGTGTTTTGTAAGTGTGGCATATATGTACTTCCAACATCGCTAGACTAGATCATATAAGTTATACGGCTTTTTATTCGAATTAATTCATTTGTTTTGTTTCAGATATGTTTTTTTGACTTTTCTTCTGGAATTCGTATACTTTAGCAGGCATAAACATATTTGGCTTTTAGAACTTGGAAGAGTAAATAAACTTCAGCGTTGCGAAAGCTAGTCTGCCGGTAAATCTGAAATCATAGAATCGGAAGTAATAGGTATTGGAAGGTATAAGTTTTCCCATTTTTTTTAAGTTATCTAGGTCATGAGATTTTTATACCCTTTTAAAAGGTAAATAATTTGTGTCCAACGATTGCACCGCATAGTTGGAAGTATGACCACCGAAATGGCATGTAGTCCTACTATTACTTAAGTCTTACTTCTATATATTTCGTGCAGTCCAATTCCTGAAGTCGTACTCCTACACATAAATAGGACTCTACGATTGGGAATAGAACTACTTCATGAAGATCATAAAGTTCACCGTTCAATCAGTGCATGATGACTTTAGTATTCCATTTCTGATGATCACCCTAGTGTTCCTTTTCACATTCGATCAGAATTCTTAAATTCTAGTATCATAAAATTAATGAGACTTAAATATCAGGGAAATATTATTATTGCCAGTCCATTTTAGCTGGTTTTCATTTTCTTACCAGTCGGCTTGCGGTTCAAATGGGATATCAGGTGGGTTGTTCCATTTGAGTCTCCTGATTTGTTGACTATTGTCCATACAATTCAATACCAAATGGTTTTCAAGATTTTTTAGTCTTAAGCAATTCGGACTACCAATTCTTTCAATCTCTGACTTTATAGGAGGCATCTCCAGATCTCTATGTATGATTACATTTCTAATAAAGCATAGATCATTCACGAACCTACCAAGTACAGTGAAAGCTCTACTCGCGGACAGCTCCCTTAGCCGGACGAATTTTACAAGTTTTTTGGCATGATTTTCATACAAAATCCGTTCCCTTGGGCGAACATCTTTCCTGGGCGGACAAAAATACTGGTACCGTCGCTGTCCGGCCAAGGGAGCTTTCACTGTAGTATGTTTTAAAATCTATGGAAATATATTTAAAATTTTTGTTCTATTTTTATTATTGTTACTACAAATGTTTACTTACTAAATGGCCGTTTATTCGCTTAGTATATACAAATGAAATTTTAAATACTAATTCTACTTAAATCTCTGTACAAATACAAATAGGAGGAGATTCATTTAAATCGAATAGTATAAAGGAAATAATTACAAAACTCAAAGCCTCTTTGAAATAAAAAACGAAAAAATTCGAATAATAAATAAAAAAAACTGCTGGGATATATAAATAATAAATTAAACAAAAAATAATAATTCGATACGAAATGCAGTCACTGGCAATTTAAATTTGCAAAAACTTTCTTAACTAAACTTATATGGCAGTGGGATATATGAACTAAATTTATATATGTAATATATAGAGCTATAGAAATTGGTAAAATAAAAATTTGATCACAATACATTTTGGAAAAAGTTTTGGTGTGTGGCGCATACGGAACATTGAAGAGTCATCGGTTAGCTTAGTTAGCTTCAGTTATCCTCGCTAGAGACAAGACACTCGCTAAGAAGGACATTGTGCAGATCATCCATATCGATCCAATCCCTTCGCTCATTGCGTATGGAAACATTGCGTATGCAACCCTTGAAATTCTCACGCGATAGCAATGAACCACTGGGTGCTATATCTGCAAAGGAATAGGAGTTTAAGGATATAAAGTTTTATTTGAGATAAGGTGGCAACATCCACTTACCAGACAAACCACCAATGAAGAGTGGCGAACGAGTTTGCACTTTGCCTGCATTTCGCGTATGACCCGCACTGATTGTAACTGGCAGTTGATCTATTCGTAGCACTAACTGTTCGCCATCATAGAGTGCAGATACATTATGCCATTTGTTATTACACAAAGCATACTTTTCCGGCAAACTAGACTCTACCCGTAAGGGTAAACCATCGCCCATATCGTATGAGAAAACGATCTAGCAAATGTACATAACTAATAAGTAATTTGAGTTTGACAAAGTTAAGGACTTACGTTTCCATTATTTAGCTCTAAGGATAGAGCTG
Source organism: Drosophila austrosaltans (assembly GCA_035045865.1). Classification (NCBI taxonomy): domain Eukaryota; kingdom Metazoa; phylum Arthropoda; class Insecta; order Diptera; family Drosophilidae; genus Drosophila; species Drosophila austrosaltans. The sequence continues at coordinate 4,357,255 of JAWNOQ010000083.1, forward strand.
GAAAACCATTGGGTTCCGAGACACTTAAAAGTATACCAGCTAGTTCCGATGTGCGAAATTCCATTTCTAAATCCAAATATTTGCCAACATGAAAGTTTTTCTCTACAAAAAAAGGGCATAAGTAAAAGAAAATCCACAGAAATCGGAATATATGCTTACTATATATGGCATAGGCATCGCCTGGAAAATAACTGCCTCTCTCGACAGTTGGAAAACATTGACCCACATTCGAATGTTTGCCCGGACGTGCCAAATCTTGGGTTATATTATTTATGCTCACACGACGTAGGCAACCCTTAAAGGCCTCCAAACGCATATATAGCTCAGAGGCCACTTTAACGGGTGCCTGGGGCAAACCACCAACCACCATTAATTGGGCGGCACCAATCTTTTTTGGGATCTTCATTTGTGCCGATGTCTTTTGATCTGTTCTACCAATTTCCACCGACATGGTAACCTTTCTATCATGACAATTGATCGACACATGATGCCATTCGCCATCATTCAGTTTGGCCGTCAATTGTAATTCCTCACGCCGACGTCCGCGCACTATAAGGACCAATTGTCCATCCTTTAGCAACAATGCCACATAGTGTTTGGGTTTCTCCTTGCTGCCAGGTGATAATAGGAGCATACCATTTGGATAGAAGGAACGAAAATCAAAGGATAAATGGAAATTTCGTTGCCAAAAGTGTCGTTCGGCCAGCTTCAACTGGGAATAGCTATACAAATCATCACCGAACTTGAAGGCATTCGGTTCATATGAATAGCTGCCAATCTGCAAGAGAAAGATTTAGTATGAATTTCAGTCTTAAGTTAGTTAGTTAGTTAGAGATACTTAACTCACCCACGACGACTTTGTGTTAGTTCTGAGCTTTTTTTTATTTTGCGAGTAAAATAAATTCATTTTGCATTTTGGTTATAAAAATAATGTTCATGGGTTTTATTATTATTATTATTAATTGTTGATGAATAACAATAATTGAATGTGTGAAAAATAATTGAGTTAATTTTATATTATTTATGATACATTTTTATGAAAGCAAAAAACGTACACAAAGCGTTGATGAAGATGAGTGAATTGAACAACAAAAAAAATAAGCAAATATGTATAATAATAATGACTCTTTGATCAGCAAAATCTTATGACTATATATGTGTATATTTACAGGATATAATTGAAAACTGTTGAAAATGTATGATGTTGTATGTATTTGTATAATCAGCAACCAACTTAGAGACTAGTTTTTAAATGGCATCTTAAACAACTAAGCGAAGTTTTCCCTCATATCATCCAGGGATGAAGTTTTATTTTTATACTTGGTTAAAATGTTCAGGTTATGCATTTTGTATTGGTTTTTATTTGGGTTTGATTGATGATTGACTGATTGATTGATTGATTAATCCACATGTAGAGACCACATAGAAGAGTAGCTTAGGTTAGGCGAAATTAGTATACAAAAGAGTTTTCATATTCAGCGCAGCGCTTGAAGCTTTTGTTTTTTAATTTTTTTTTTGTTTTTGTAAATTGCTTAGCAACTAAAATCCTATAAAAACAAAGAGAAACAATTTCCTTTTTTTATTCTTGTTTAGGTTTAAAGTTAAGTAGGAGTACATATTATCTATGTATTTACATGCATTTCATTTGCATACACTTGGAGAAAAAAAAAAATACAAATTCAATGGGTTCTATGGAAATCTGTGACCTAAACTTACAGAGGAGTAAGACAGTTTCAAAAAATATTCATTAATATTGTCGATTCAAGATAAAAATCTTATCTGCCACCTTCCAGTTTTCTTCAAATTTTAGTTTCAAAAGAATCGCAATCCAAAAACAGATGTTAAAATAAATAGTTTCCTTTTAAATTTAATTTTAAAGGAATTCCAATCCAAAAAAAATTGTTCAAATGAAGAGTTTTCATCAAAATTTAATTTTAAAAGAATTCTAATCCAAAAAAAATTGGTAAAATTAACAGTTTGATTTTAAATTTAATTTTAAAATAATTCATACACTAATTTAAAAAAAATTTAAATTTGAAATGATTGTATTGAAAGTGTTTGAATCAGTTGTTGGTGGTTATATGCATAGATGATGGCGACATTTTGTTAGGTGAGGAAAAACCGGAATGGTTCTCATTAAACTTTTCAATCGTCCAATACTTTCTATCGATTTTGCCCTAAACAATTATCGAAGTATTCTTGAAAATGTGAAACTATTGGGATGAAAACTTGAAATGTTTATTGTTACAAATCGGAGTGAGATTTCTAACTTCAATGTACCATAAAAATCTATCTGCAGTTTCTTCACCAAAAATTTAAAGATTACATTTTTAAAGCTTTCCCATTTTTATATATTTTTTTAACTCCAAGTGTATGCAGATTGAGTCCCCTTTGCTCATGTATTTCCTCGTTTTTTTATTCCAATCCACCAAAATAAAAAAGTTTTGAATATATTTCAACAACTTACCCGCTTACATCCCTCCGGTGAGGCTGTGAAGCTCTTGCCAATCATTGGCTCCGTCTTGAGTAGAACATCGTAAAGGCCACTCTTAAGATTTCCCATGACTGGACCATTGCGTCCTATCTGGACATTGGCAAATGTTATGGCATCATTGAAGTTCACTGTACGATTATTGAAGACAACATCGCGTATGGCTCCTTCCAGTTTCACAAATGTGGGAGCCAATGGGTTATAACTTTCGAATGGTGGAGCTCCGCCTATGTAGAGACCACCCGCATCTCGAGGCAGACTTATTACCGTTGGTGAACCACCCAAACTCTTGGCATCGTGCAGCTCATCGTCTACCATTAGCTCCAATTTACGTCCCGTTTTGATTAGGTTAACCACATGCAATTCTCCATCATTCAATTGACTGCCATTGGAGAACATTTTGATGAAACTGCGTCCCGAATTGATCCAAATTTGCAATTGACCATCTATAAGGCTCATGGAGTAATTGCCTTTGATGTCCTTTGAATCGTAGTCGGAGAGGACTTCAGGTGGATAGGCAGAAAGGAGTAGAAGACAATCGGATTGAAGAGTACGAAAAACTAGACCAGTATTGGCGCGTTTTCTAAGAGATTGTGATGGCAACTCTAGATAGCCATTGCCTGAGAAGCCAGCCCTGAAAGGATAATAGAATATTTAAAGAGGATCGCTAGACATTTGTCAATTTCAAACTTACTTTGTTATCATATCCTTGCAAGAAGACTCTACACCAAAGTAAATGGAACTCTCGAGAGGATCATATGTCTCACCATTCACTTGGACATCCTTCATGCAACCCAGGAAGGGATTATCCGCTCCCGGTGCTTTGGTAGTGCCAGATGTAAAACCTTTGAGAGAGAAGATGAAATGGGGCAACTATATCAATATTAAAACACCTACCTGGCGGCACACCTCCCAAATAATATATAGCCTTTGATAGATCTGGCAACATATGACCATTAATGGGTAAAGTAGGGGCCCCGGATATGGGTCGATCATTATTCACTCGCAATATGCCATTCTCTGTGCTCCGTTTGGCCGAGAATTCTCGGGCTGCCTCGATTTTTATCCACTGACCAACATTATACTTTTTGGTTGTATTTATCTCCAACTTGGACTCATCGCCATAGTCAATGCGGAACATGATGCGTCCTCGACTTAAGGTTACCGACACCGAGCGGTTCTAAGGAGGAAGAAAGAAACTATTAAAAAAATACTTCACCTTGAATAACATTAAGTAACTTACATTCTTATCATCAACCGCTAGGAAGAGTAGAGCATTCTCATCGAGTGTACGGAAAGTCATCTGCAAGGAGAACACATTCTTCCTATAGGGTCGTGGACGCATCTTCTGCAATTGGGCATAACCCAGGCCATTAAAGTGACGTGCCTCCGATGAAGCTGACGACTCCCTAGCCCCGATCATGGCACCCCCACATCGTCCTTCGGTGGCAACGAAATTCCACAAGCCCATCGGTTTATTATCCACCTCCACTTGATGGACCACCACATTCAAACCCTTGGTCAACTGTTGCAAATCCTTTGATGTGCCAAGGCCACCCAAAGAGATTCTCTCATTGCGTGACTGATAGAAACGTGTGTGTTCGGCATCGGTAGAACCGGTTATAATTACTGGATTCTCTGGCGTTAATACACCAAAGTTGTTCATTCTTCGCACTAGCAATGATCCCAGATTGAGGGTTCTATTCGCTTCCACATGATACCAGGCATCATCGAATTTAGGATCACGTGTCTGTACCACCAAAGGGTGGGTGATAGTCTCCGTTGAACCACCTAAATTCCATACCAAGCGCACTCGCCTCTTGTAAAGCTCTAGGGTGATATGACGACCTTCGCTACCCTCGACATGGATCAGTGGAGAACTCTCAATGTGATTGGCGAGGGCAAAGCTAAGACGTAAATTGTTGGATGTAGTTAGACCATAAGACGCCGGTAGATACAAGCGACTGCATTTTGGTCCCACTGACTCCAAGGAGACATCAATCTGTGGGAGGATAAAGAAAAAAAACCGTTACTGCAACCGTTATTCGTTTTGGTTTTATGACTTCAACTCACCGCCTCTGCTGCATGCCTGGCCTTAGCTATCAAGTCCCTCAATTGCTGCAGTTGCGATGCCATGGAGTTGTTCCAAACCTCAAAAACCTGCTGCTCCTTGGCTGCCTGTTGTTCAATATAGCTGAGGGATACATTGGCCAAGCGGAGATTTGTCTTGGTCAGGGATATATTCTCCTCGGCCATGCCCAGTTTAATTTCCCAATCGGGTTCCAGCATGGCAAAGGATTTTCTCATATGATGTATGGAGTGGGACAGTTCCTTGACCTTTCGCAGTTCCGTTCGCATCTGTTCACCAGTTCTTTGGGCCAAATCGAGACTCTCTTTTGCATGGCGATGAGCTGTGGCTGAATTGGTTAAAGCTTGGAGTTGACTGGATATGTTATTGTTGCGTTGCCCGGTCTCTATAATGGTGCTTTTAATGCCCTCCACTTGTTGCTCCTGCCGTTGAACCTTTTGCTTGAGAACATTGGACTTGTGCATTTGTTTGATGGCTTCCTGTTGCAGTTGCTGGGAACGATGCAGTGAGTGCTTAGCCCGCTCAATCATGGAACTGCCATCGGTGGGGTAGAGAGTACGCTGAGCTTCATAGACACGTTCTTTGGCTAGGAGAGACGCCTGACGAGCATCCGCGATGGCCTTGGAAATGTTGGTATGAGCAGAGCTGATGAAGGGAAAGAATTTAAGTGGTGAATCAGTTACATTTCCATTTCCTAAGCTTACCTAGCCAGCATGGCTATACGTGCTCCATTCCTAGTGGGCTGGAATTGCCGAGCATACTCGTTCGATCGCTCCAAGAGGCGATCTGCATGCTTTTCCGCCTTAGGAAGCCAATGACGGCGCACTTCCCTTTGCTGCTCGGCTTGAAGGATTAGCGTAGAGTTAAGTAGATCAGTTGAGCCATCCAATTGATTGCGATCCTTGTTCAGTTTCTTGTGACGCTGGTAAATAGTTCTAACCATAGATTCGCCCTGTTCTGCGAAAGACTGATTTAAATCCTGATCTATGCGCTGACCTAAATCGCTTAGCTCCTCATGCGATTCTCTGACATGAACACTTAAGTTTCTTATATGTTCGAGAATATCCTCTGCCTCATTTTCCACCTCTTGGGTGCGATCAATTTGTATCCTCATATCCGAGACACGATGATTGGTCTGATTAAGATCCCTCCAAAGCATCTCCAGGCGACCTTGGACATCGAAGGCAGCATCCGAGGCATTGCCAGTGGCATAGAAATGTCTCCAGGCGCAATTGCTAGTATTACGTATATCCTGAACTTGATGGTCATGCTGTTGAATGGCCTCCAGATAGAATCGAGCCTGTTTCAAAGCCGCTGGCAGACTCAAATGTTGAGCACCCTGACCATAGCTCTTCAGATCGTAAAGGGTTTGCAGTATGGCCGCTCGTAATTGTCCGACATTTTGTTGTTGAAGCACGGAATCTGTCAGCATTGAGGACAAGGCATGTTGTCGCTTTCCTATGGTGGTCAGTGCTTTTCGGAATTGGAATTTAACATTTTCGGCATGGGCTTCATACTTTAGGACTGCTGGCTGGTCATAGCCCACAATCAGCTGCTTGGCCTGACTGAAATCCTGATAATGTCCCTGCCAGCTATCATAGGCCAGCTCATATTCGGAGAGTTTCATGTAAGGGGCTGGTATGCCAGTTAGATCCATATTGTGGAGACCACGTCGTAGTTTATGGCCAATTATCTCCACATAGTCCATTAGCAAGAGAGTGCAATTGTCGCACACTAGTAATATATAACATAAGTAAGTCTTACCCCATGTTAAACTAGTTATATCCCACTTACCCCTACAACCAGAATCCACTAGATGATGTCGTTCGGCCAAACACTTGTTGCACTTCAAGCCCGTAACTCCTTCACGGCAATAGCATTGACCGGTCTCTGCATCGCAACCCTCGGCACGAATGCCATCAGAGTGACACTGACAGGCCTGGCAAGTGCTATTGGGATACATCATGGGATTTCCAAAGTAACCCATTTGACACCTTTCGCATAATCTTCCTGTGTAACCCGGCTTGCAAACGCAGCTCACTTCTCCTTCCCATACATTACAGCCGCGGGCAAAGTTTCTATTGGTTTCCGGACAAGGACACGGCTGACAGCCGTGCAGTGAATTGGGATCACCATAGAAACCATCAGCACAATGCTGACAATGAGGACCACCACTGTTCTCACGACAGTACTGAAAGTGGCATAAAATGTTCAATTTGCTCCTTTGGAAGATTTTCATTACTTACCAAACAAACGCCAGTCTCCCGGTCACAATCGCTGCTCCGACCATTACAGTGACAGGGGGCAGCTCTACCAATGAGATCCTCAATAAATACGCTTTCCACATCGGTGGCATTTCGCCAGCGATAGAAAGATCGTCCTGGATCCTGGCAGGAAAGACCATCAAAGCGTTTCGGACATTTACAGCGTTCGACACCCTTGGCAATTAGATTGGTCGAGCCATGTACATAGATGGCCGCATCCATGTGAACATTCTGAAGACTGCAAAAGGATTCAAAATGAAAGTTAACTACACAAGGACATTCATTTCCCTGGGAGACTTACACAACTTGATCGAATTCGGCAAATGCAAAGGCACGGAGAAAGATGTGACGGATATTTTGTAGGGCAGCCATTAAAGTGCTCCTGTCGACTGCTTGATTATTGTGATGAAACTTCCAATAGGATTCGTGAAGCGGTACTCGATGGGTTACATTAAGAGAATACTCATATGCCTCATACTCGTAGAAATCTAAAACCAACTTGGAATGAGCATGAAATTGAACCAAAGGATATTGGGCTAGAATCTTCCTCTCCAGAGGTGTTTGAGCGCCCTCCGTGAGGAGGGTAAAGTAGAGATAACCTCCATAGCTACTCGTACGATCTCCATAGAATTGTGGGGGCAATTGGAAATACAATGGTTGATAGAATTGTCCATAGGCACCAATGGACACATTGCCTGTGGATCGAGGCACCAAATTCAAGTCATTCATACGCTGTATTTCCGCATCCTGTCGATGGTAAATACTTCCCTCCATTTGAACGACCACAATGTACTCATAGTCCCCGCCAGCTGCATGTTGGGCATGTAATTGTTGTACACTCAGATTCCTTGATTCGGACATACGTATATGTCCCCAGGACAGATCACTTTGCTGGCATTCTCCCGAACGACCAAAGCAGAAACAACGGGTGCAACCTTCCGGATTTAGGGATGACAAGCCAAAGGTGCTTTGCATGCAAGTGTCACACTTGAGACCCACAACTAAACTTTTGCAGGGACACTGACCATTCGAATCGCAGGCTATCAGGCCATCTGAACGTGTAAAGGAACCATCCGCATCGCAACCACAACGCCGGCACTCCGGATAACCGAAATAACCCACAGCACAGGAATCGCAACTTCTTCCCGCATATCCTTCACGACATTCACACTGACCATCGGCCGCTGAGCAGAATTGGCCAATTGAACCGATATGATCACATTCACATTCGCGGCAACCCAGCCGAGCTTGCCATCCCCAAGTGCCTGGCACACACTGACCACAGCCCAATCCACGAGTGAATTTTGGACAAATGCAACGGCCATTATGTGGATCACAGACTTGACCTTCCGCTGTGCAGGCTGCACACCGTTGGCAACCCTCTTGGCTAAAGCCATAGAAACCTTCGGTACACTCGTTACAGTGCTGACCACCCACGCCAATCTTGCAATCACATTGTCCTGTCCAGGGATTGCATTCATTGCCCCGCGAGCCATGAGCATCGCATTGACAATCGTGACATCCAATGCCCTGGGTTAGATTCCAATGACCCGATTTGCATTTGTCACAACGTCTCCCGGTGACATTCTCCAAGCAGGAGCATTGTCCACTACGCTTATCGCAGGCAGATGACAACGCGCCAACGGGACTGCAATGACAATCTGGAAAGAAAAGAAGCAAAAGAACAAGATTACATATCGATTACAATAGTTTCTTATTATTAATGGTGGATCCCTTTCTCTATTGACTAAACCCCCCCCTAGACCGACCCCTCATCATTCAAGGACAAATTAATCAAAAGTTAGCTTTCTTTTCTTCGGTTACTGGGCCACATATGGAAACAGCCGGCAGCCACCACCAAGTAAATTGCTCTACTCCAACTTCATTCAGCCAGTTGTTGTGGGTTGTTGTTGTTCAAGCGTAGGCAGTTACCTCGCCCACATTTGCATAGAGTTTCCTATTTGGGCGACAAACGACAAATGCGACGACGGACTCACACAACACACACACACACACACACACAAACTGTGGGAGACGACGACTACCCAAAATGGAGTTTGGAGGAGACAAGGAGAGGGTAACAAGCCAGACAAGTCTGCCTGCCTAGCGAAAACGTATGTAAGGCGGAGGAGAAGGCATATACCAAAATAAATTCATTCATAAATCCGGTAAAACCAACGCAAAAATTTTCAAATTGATTGCGCGATCTATTAAAAAAAAAGAGAGAAAATAAAAATAAAAAAACAACAAACTTCCAACAACTGAATCGTAAAATATAAGTCTAAAAAATTGATGCAAGACATAAAGAAACTGAGTTGCTCTATAAAAAAATCGACTCTAATAAGCCGATATTAAGTATGCCAAGGCGAAAGTTGAAAATATTAAAACAAAATTATATATGAAATCAGGATCAAAATCAGATAAGAATAGAGTTTATGAGTTATCTAAGAACAGGCTTTTAAACTGGGATCGATCTTAAGTTATGGCTGAAAATCTCAAAGTTCTGAGCATTAAATATTTGTTTATAGAAATGATTTGATGAATATTTTTTGGTGTAGCCAAAAAGTATCCAAAATATAACTTAAAATGGTTCAGATCTTGCGTATTAACGAACTCTATATTAAATAGAAAACACTACAAATTTCAAAACTTAAACTTATAGCTCTCCCTTTCATCTTTCTCTTTTTTATTTTAAGACTTTTTCCTAGTTCTTTATAATGAAGAAACACCTATGGAATACCGATTACCCAAAGGGGAAAAAAGAAATGTTGTGTTAATTTTATTGTTAACGAAAATTCTAAGTTTTTGAAAACATTCGAACTAATGTCCAATTAATATTGAAATTGGTTTCGTTGGCATTAATGTGATAAATTTAAGAAAATCTGAAATATGAATAATTATTATTTAATTTTAAACTTATCATTTTCAATATAATAAAAAACATTTTAAATAAAAACGATTAATAAATTTTACAAATTTTTTTCATATTTTTTTTTATAATTTTTTTCAAAGAAAATAAAGAAAATTCTAAGCCATTTTTTTACTGTAAGTTCAAAATTTCAACTAAAGTTCTATTTAGTATTTATATAGTGTTTACTTTTCAATTTTTCAACATCTAAAGTATAATTTACTATAGACTTTACATCCCCTTTTCAATTTTGCACATATCTTTTCATAGTTATAGAGTATCTTGAATTGAAGTGTATTAAAATATGAACAAGCCTTAGCCTCTAGCACGCGACACAAGACGAAGGCGATTTGGTGATAGTAGTTCAACTGCGTTGTTTTCATCATCATCATCATCACCATCATCGTCATGATCATCATCATCATTGTCTGAGTAGGAGAATAAGGAGATGAAAAAACTTTGCCTCAAGACACTTGGCTGCATCTTTAAGACTGGCTTTGGCTGTCAAGTGCCTGAATTGAAGATTTGCATTTTCATGAATGGGAAAAGCTAAACTGAAAAAAAAAAGCCTAGACAACACAAGAGGCTAAGAGAGAGAAAGGCTTTGGCAATACAACAAAACTATATACATATATATATATAAAAAGTTCAATCAACTGACATCCAAATGATGTCATTTAAATTTACAATTGAGAATCATTTCCATCACACGATTCCTTCTTCTCTCACAAACAGTTTGTGTGGGTTTTGTTGTCTCTCTATTTTTGCATTATTTGTTTTTTAACTTTTTTTTTGTAGACTTCTTATTAATGATCACGTTTTGTTTTTTGTATGGTCAGCGATCTCTGTGGGCAGTTTTAAGTGCACTTCCGTTCGTTGAACGGTTCTTTTAACTTGAAATGTGCGTAAAATTGTAAAGTTTTACTTCAATTTGTATGGGCGTCTTGTGTTGAGATTGATAGATTGGCGTGAACTGAAGTTAAAATTTGTACTGTGGGCAGCAAGTAGCAATTAGAAAATCAAGTTGTTTGCTCCGCTAATGTCGGAAGGGCATCTTTTTCACAGACAATCTATCACTCAGAGAGCCAATGCCTTAGGCTGAGAGTTAATCATATATGTATTTGTAAAGGAAATGACATGCCTTTTGGTCTTTTCAACACTGTCACATAAATGAAATTATATTTCACATAAATTAACAATTAAATAATAATAATTCAACAAATAAAAATGTTATAGAATTGACAGTTTAATTGCAGTGCAAATGTTACATTTGTAGAGATACGAGGGTAGGATAAAAGGTTGATGGTTTTAGTTAAGAGAGAGAAAAAATAAAATAGAGTAAAATAGTAATAAAGTAGATTGGGAAGCTAAAACTAGAATTTATCAACCCTCTAATAAATTTATATTTATAATTTAGAGTTCATTATTCATTTTGGGCAATATACAAAATTAGTTGAAGTAGTTTAAAGTTCTTTAACTCATAAGGGACTAAAACTATAAAGTAAAATTTCAATAAAATTAGTCGGGTAAAAGATCTCCCTCTCGTTTTAGATACGTTCATAGTGAAAGTGTTTGAATATCAGAATGATAGAAGTAACTGTAAACTTACTTAAAAGTGAGTACAAAAATAAATCCTTTGATTTCTTTGTATTTTGGTGGACTTTAGCATTGAATTATGTTTTAAATTATATCCAAAAGAAGGCCAAAACACACCAGCAACAGCAACAACATTCCTTATACTACATTCCTAAACCAATCTGAGCTATTTTCAAGATGGAAAATTCGTGAAATCGTTACACTCTGCCACATCATAACTAACTTTCAATCCACTCTCGTTGTATATGTGAATATATTTTCAGTATAGATTTTTTGTTCAGCGAAAAATTTAGAGCACGTGTTATATGGACTGACAACTTTTGTTGTTTGCAACATGACAAAATATTGATTAAATGATTTATGTTTTGTTCAATCGAGTGCGTAGAATGCAATTAAAGTCTCAAGAAAACAAAAAATAGCAAACTTATGGTCAAAACTGCTGCACCAACGCAGACAATCAATTATCATAAATCTCAGATCAAAAAAATATTAAAGCAAATTGTAACAGTAGAAGGCGAATAGTCGAAATACACTAACCAAAACAGCCAAGAAACATTTTTCAATTATTAAAAGTTAAATGAATATTTTGATAGAAGCTCCTGATGGGTGAAATGCAGTCCCAAAGGACTTTTTGAAAGAAAAAGTTAATTTTAATATGAAATCAAAACGAAATAAAGTTATTTTGTAGGCTCATTTTAAAATGATATGGAAACGAAATATAGTTCGATTTGTTTGCCAAATATCGGTTGAAAAGTGATTACCTGGTCAAGAAACATTTATTCCACGATCTTTATATATAGCGTTTAAATAGCATTTACCTTAATCACACTATATATCCTTTATTATGGACATCATAAAGTAATCATTTGCACAAAAAACAAAACGAAGAAATACAAAAAAGATTTAATTGCTCGTAAAACGAAATATCTTTTGTTTTTACGGTTAATAAATATAAATTTTATATACATATTTAACGAGTTTCAAACGATATTTTCGTTTAGAGCAAAACTGTGTTTGATTTTCGCTTTACAGAGTTATTTTCCACACCAAATAAAAAAACAAGGAAAATCCCAAAGGAAACCCAATTAAAGTTAGTGTATTTTTTCTATATTGAATGACGATTGATATATATTTTTTTTTTTTCGTAAATTTTCACAAGTAATCAAGCAGCAATTAAGCCTCTGTAGGCAATTGCGATAAAAATCTTGTGGCAACACGCTGACTGTGTACAGTATAAATGAATGAATGGATGAATGAATGACTGAATGATTGACCTACTGAGTGAGTGAATGGTTGTCTTGGCAAAGAAAAGATTTATATTTGTATATGTTGGTTGACAGTTGATATATTTTAAATGATGAATACAAATATTAATGCTGGACCAACTGCCGGTTGCCGGTTATTGTCTCGTTAGCCAAACGCCCACTGAACTGACCCACATTTTCGTCACTTGGAGATGGTGCAAAAGAGTAAGCATTAGTAGGGGTGACGGGGGGGCGTGAAGACCACCCAAACTCACGTACATAGTTAGTCCAAATTATTTTTATATACATTTTTTTTTTTTTGTGGTAGTTAATTAACCCGTTTGCATAAATTTAATTTCAAACAGAGGAACCAGTTCCTCCAGTTTCCCATTTGGTGGGACATTTTATTTTTCCCCTGTCCCTCCCCCTCTCATTTTATTTATGCTTTCTTTGATCGAACTCGGCTTTGGCATGTCATAATATAGAGTAGAGTCTCTCTCTCTTTTAGCTAGTCTTGGACACTGGCAAATTGTGTTTGACTTCTTGGAAAATAATAGAAAAAATAATTATAGCATTTTGTTTGTTCATAATGAATGGTTTCGGTGTTTGGGTGTTGGATCAATCCGACATCCGACGGCATCGGCGCCAGGCGCCTCGGATAAGTGCCGGGCCTCTAAATGGAAGTGCCAACATTAAGCTCTCAGATTGTAGTCATTTATCGCTGTGGAAGTTGTCTTAATTTGAGATTGGAAAATCGTGATAGAAATGGAAGCAGTTCCATGTAGAAAGAATCAACAAAAATTGGTTTATAATAATGAATCGATTAGTTAGTGAAAGAACTAATTTCATTCAGTCAAACTTAATCCTGATGTCTCTCTACCAAATCTCAAATGATATAGTTTATGTGATCATATTGAAGTGACAGTTAAACCGTTAAGATGTCGCGACATCTAACTTATGTATCTATGTATCTTATTTTTCTTTTGCGGTTTATTTTTAGATTGGAGTGGCAATCGTCTGGCCATTTGGCAGCAGTCAGACTTGGAGGCACGAGTTGCACGAGTTGAAATACAAGTGGCAATTGGCCATAAAAATATATATATACTATATACAGATATATATGGATGTCTGTATGTCTGCATAGGCTTAATCCCAATATGAAAATTTGTTTATTTCCTATCATAAACTTTGGTATTATTTACTTAAGTCAGCATGTTGGCTTTTGCAATACCCTACATGTTGAGGATTTGCCAATTCATGGGAAATTAATTTTTAAAAACTTGTTTAAAATAATAAGAATAAACTCTTAATTCTGAAGAAAGCATTTATAATCCTAACAATATCTACCGATGATTTAGCATGAAATCTGCATATTGCTTTCGACTTGATCAAAATTTAAGATTATTTTGAAAGGTGTATATATATGAGACTTACCATTAAACCATTATACATATATCATTAGCTATTTTATCACAATCTTTGCCATATGAATATAGTAAGGAATAATTTTACTATACTACTTAAAAAATATCTCAAAAGTTTTACCACAAAAATAATAAAAACTTAAAACAAAAAATTAAAAAAAAAAAATAAGCAAAAATTTCACAACCTAAAGTGAAAATAAAAACTAAAGTGATCAAGACAAATTTATAAGAATAAAAGCATTTTATCATTTAATTACTTTATAGATTGAAGATATATTCTTTTATGGATGTCTCAACTATTTTATAAAAGATATATTCTTTTATGGATGTCTCAACTATTAAAGGTAATTGAAAAAGAATAAAGAATTATTCCCATACTTGTTCTTTAAAAATATTTTTTGAATTTTACCACAAAAACCACAAAATCTTAAAACATAAAATTTAAGAAAATGTAAAATCTAAACTTAACTGAGACTAAAAACTAAAGTGTTTATTTTGATCATCATTTCAGGTCTCAACAGAATTGAGAATCGGAAAACTAAAGCTAATTGAAAGGGGATTAAGGATTATTGCACTATTATTTTAAGCTTCTGAAGCTTTTCAATGGGGGAGTGATAACATTTTAGCTGGTAAATTTTGTTAGCTTTATAATCTTAATACCAGATAAACTTAAGAAAAGACTAAGATTAGATAGACTAAGGTTTATCAGTTATTCAGTTAAATAACAATTGCCCTATACGATCATCGTTTTCTTAAAACTATTTAAGCTAAAGTAAAACCTTTGATATGTGATTCAAAATAATGAGAAAAACGTTTCAAAATCTCACAAAAAGTTGACGTATTCGCAAATCTATAGAAATTGCAACTAACGATCGATCAATATAGTCCACTGATCCACTGATCTCTATGGAGTTGGACTCAGTTTAGCCATTTTGTTACTCCATAACTCCTCTTTAACCTTCTCAATATATATCATTTTAGCTTTTGGAGTGACCCATACAGGGTATAGAAATAATATTGCAATTTTGTTTGACCTTTGGCCCATGAGGTTGTCAAAAGTGCCGAAACTAAAGGAAAATGATGGATTGCGGCAGTGTCTAATGAATGGCACATTAATTTGCATTTTAAATGTGGCAAACAGAATTTGCAATATTTTGTTAATTTTTTTTTCCGCTTGTCATTGAATAATGAGCCGAGTCAGGTAAAATGCATATATATTTTTTTGAAAATTCAATATTTTTTCTTCTTGTTGCAGCAGGAAACATAAATTATGGTTGGTAAGCAACACAAATGCTTAGATCGGATTGAAAATTTGTAATTTTTTTGGTAAATGTCACATTCACATGGCCGAGAAAAATAACCGTGCCAAATTTCTGGCGCACCTCTTAAATAAAATGAATTTTCATACATATTTTCAGTTTGCCTATAATAATTTTTCTTTTTTAGTAGATTTTCTTTATTTTTTTTTCTTTTATGAAGTGTTGGCGTTTGTTTTCTTTTTTGGTTGTTTTGTTGCTGTTGACAGTTTTGTGCGTGGAAATTTATGCACACATCTGTATTGGGTGAGTTTTGAATTACAAACTTGGCACATCATTTTGACGAGACGAAATAATGGTAAATTATTTGCCAAGATACAAAAGTGTCAAGTAGCTTTTGGCGGTGGTTTTTGATGATTGTTGAATGGCTTTTGAATATGGGCTACGTGAAACGTTTAGATATTTAACAACAGATTAGACCGATGACAGTGACAGAGAATATACATGTATGGAATCTAGGTAGAGAACATTAAAATTCAAAAATTAATTGAGATAATTATGCATTAAGGTGATTGAAAGAGAACTTAGGATTATCTGAACTAAAAAGTTATAAATAAGTTAAATGATTTGACTCAAATACAAATATGTTGCAATGTGTAAACGAGCTATTTTCTAGCATGAAAGTTTATGGAATGCAGTTGGTATTATTGACAGCATGTTGCATGGAAGAGGACTAAGGGCTGACTCCGTGATCGTTATGTAAGTCATCTAACTATTCTATTGTTATTCATTAATAGTTATAAGATAACACTAAACAAATCAAATCAGGAATCTATATCTTAGCTCTTATTCCTAGTTAATCTTCTAATTTTACGAAAATATTAAAAAAACTTTTTATCAATAAAACAAATAAAATATTATACTATATATGTAACTCTCTTTCTTGTTCAATGTCGATTGTAAATGTCTGCTCTATAATTTATAGCCCGTTCACACGCCGTAAATAATTTTGCAATCTTGCTCCTCTTTTCTTGTTGTTGTTGCTATTGTAAACTGGTTGCATCTTTTTCTAGCCGAAAATATCAAACAACTTTCACACTTAAAAAGACAACAAACAAAAAAAAAAAGAGTAAAAATGAGCAAGAGCAACTTCTTACGTATTTAGCCATACTATCTCCACATGCCATAAAAACGTCAAATCGAATTTTATTTCAATTAACGAAACTATTTGTTGAATTCCCCCTCCCCCACACACCCCCGTAAACCAAATCCAAAACCAGATACAATTCACGAATTATGCACGCTATCAAATGAAAGAAAAAAAAAAACAGTCTCTTGGCCTAAAGCATTTTCAATTTCGTTGTTTTCCCACCAACCGTTCAAAAAAAAAAAAAAGGAAAAACCATTTAATCGATAAATAGAGAAAAAACAACAACAACAACCTCTTGTTGAGGGAGTTAAAAAATTTTAGCGTTTAAATTTGAAATACATGTCGCTAATAAAGATAAAATGGAAATATATATATATAAAAAAAAACAGATATATCTAGTGGAACATAGTTTGGTCTGCCTTAAAAGTTAATTAAAAAATGGCCAAATGGCCAACCAGCTTGTAATTAAATATCAACTGCAATTAGCCAAAAACACATCAAACGTGACTGTACAAAAAAAAAAGAAGTTATATATAGGTACTATATAATTTTCTATTCATTATTTTGGTGGGGGCGTAATTTTGCTTTGCTTGTCAAGATGGCATTTTAAGTTTTTTTTAGTGTTTATTTTTTTTAAAGATAAGATGAGACTTTTACTTAAAATAATAACAATAAAAATTTCTAAATTTAACTTTTTATTTTTTGGGAAATTTTAAACTTAAAATGAATTTTGTTTTGGCCTTAATCGTGTTTCTTAGACACTTATTTTGAAAGAAAAGATTTAGTTAAGTTTAAGTTAAGATGTTGAAAAGGTTGAAAATCATTAACTCTAGGGAGTATTATAGTAAGAAAGGACCATTTAAAAATATCTTTATACAGAACCGATCTAAATCTAAAAATTTGATTTGTTCAAGTTTTTGGCGAAAGCATTTAAAGTATTGATACATACGAATATTATTATTAAAAGTTGTAACACAAATATTAAAACATTTATCTTTTCATTTTGTTGCCAATCAACTTATCTCGATCTATTCGCTTCTTCTACATCAAATGCTAAAGGATTTATATAGCTTTACTTGTCTCTATTTAAGTTGTTCAGTATCGCCACTATATATATGTATGTATGTCGGAGATGAAACAGGGTATTGCGTGTCTCACAGACCCATTGATATCCCATGTTCTTGTTTCTCTGTCTATTTGAGGGCCTTGGAGTCCCTTTCTATGATGTAATCATAAGTCACAATTGTAAGTGACGGATGTTATGTAATGTTTGGCATTTAGTAATGTAATGTTAGTTTGGCATTGACTGGTGAGTCATGTAGTTTTGGCACTGGATGTTTAGTCATTCAGGTGACAGTTAGAGATGAGCGACATACATATGTCGCTGTAATTAAGAAAGATAACAGCAGAGGCTGTTATCGAGTGTGGTCCAGTAGCAGGCTGATGAATGTACGACTGCGTGGCAGTCAAAGACAATGAATCAAGCGAAACAGACTGGAAATCGCTGCTCTATTAAATACCTAAAAGAACAATGGCGGACGAACAAATCAAGGAACATGGGCACTCTTCGACATATACATACATACATACATATAGTTGAATTAGAATTTTAATCAATTTTGATATGTTAGGCATAGTTACGTATTTATGTATATGAAGGTTTTCCAAATCGATAGAGAGACAGAAAGAGAATAAAACTTTTTTAAAATTTGACAAATTTACCAGTCTCTTAAATGGATAGGCAATTTTTCTAGCTTTAATCGACATTACGATTGATTCTTTTAGAAAATTTCGTTTTATTTTATTGTTGTGAATTGCAGAAGACCAATGTAACTGAGAAAACCTTTTATTTGCTCTGACTAGTAGATTCAAAACACATAAACAAGTGAAAGAAACCTTAAATAAAGATTAACGAGATAGTAGGAAAATGAGAAATGAAAAATGAAAAGTTTAAATTATAATCGTTATTTTCATTAAAAATATTCAGAGGGGATTCAATCAGTAGTATGAGCTTAAGCTTCCTCCTCTTTTTGTTTATTCAATATAAAATAAGTATCATATGTCAGATATCAGAATGAAAACAAAAGGAAACTTCGTTTAGTTATTCGTCACTTGGTTCCAGTTGCCTCTACTTAAGCTGCATATAAATTATAATATTAACTAGAAGGATGGGCTAACTTCGGCCATGCCGAAGTTCGGATACCCTTGCAAACTGTTATTTAACAATTACACATTTATAATGTGACAAAATCATAGAAAAGCATATAAAACAAGTCAAACCTACATTAAATATTTGTAGCATGAGAAAAAAAGTATTTCGAAAAAAAACATTTTTTGGCCCGATTGTTCCTATAGGAGCTATAGCATATAGATGACCGATTTGTCTGAAACTGATCACAGACATTTCTATATATACTTAACTTCCAAAAACCAAGTTTCGTGACAATCGCTTTCAAAACACCCAAGTTATTGCAATAAGACTATATTCTTGACCGATCGTTCCTATGGGAGCTATATGATATAGTCAACCGATTCTGATCAAACTTAGTGGATTTGTTTAAAGGGGTATAAAACTTATAAACCTCAAATTTCGTAACAATTGATTAAAAAATAACAAAGTTATTGAAGTTTAATTCTATTCTTGAGGGTTTTCAGAGGAGAAGCTGTTAATCCAGACAGACAGACAGACGGACATGGCTATATCAACTCAGCTCGTCGTGCTGATCAAGAATATATATACTTTATATAGTCGGAAACGCTTCCTTCTGTGCGTTGCAAGCTTTTGACCAAAATTAATATACCCTTGCAAGGGTATAATAATGTATATAAAAGTGTCGTCTGGCCCAAGTATGCACTACAATTGTCAAATAAACACTCTATAACATTTTAGTTCAGTTTCAGTTTCTTGAAATTACGTAAAATTATATACCAAAATTTGTTCTACCTACTGATGAATTTTTTGATTTATTGATATAAATTAATCAATTATTTGTTTAATTTTAAGCTTAAAATTATCATTCCGTTTCTTAGTGAATCTATTCAATTTTCATTATGTTTTCAAGTTTGTCTACTTTTTCTTTCATTTATTCAAATTTTTTTCGATGACAAACAATTTGAAATTTTCAAGGGTATCATAAAATCCACTCATTTATCATTTACATCATCCGATTGCTGTTCATATTTTGACATCATATGTCATGTAACAGTAACTGGCTTTAGCCTTAGAGATCTAAAGTTGGTGTTGGTGTTACACACACACACACACACATTTGTATGTAGACACGCTTACACACTATCTCTTCTACACCCATGAGACACACCCACCCACATGGGCAATCGCAGCAGAGGTTGACTCTGACATGAAACTTTGCATGTCTCATGTGTGTATGTTTGTTGTGTTTCTCTATTTCGGTGTTTGGGAATGTATGTGGAAGGTAAGAGGCAAGAATGGGTGGCAAGGGGGTTTCTCTAGGGGAGGCATTCAGCCAGTCCAGACAGTTAGGCAGGCAGGCAATGGAACACACCCAACAAGTAAGCCAGAGAGTTGAGCTGATCTCGACCAAAGTGACAGGAAATGCAATTTGAGTACGGGCAAAAGTTTTTAGACTGCGTTTAGTTGGTTTCTTTTCTGTCTCATACGATAGGCGAAAGTACCACACAGTTTTTTGGTGGGTGTTACCTTCTAGATGGGCGTGGTTGGAGGAAAAAAAAAAGGAAAGAAATCTGTGATTTTAATTGGAATTGCTTAATTAAGCCAAGTTTTTAGGAGGTGAATTAGTTGACAGATAGGCCAAACGATGTTAATAGTTCTGATTGAGTTTTTAATGAAAGAAAATAGAAATCTAAATATGAGAAAAATTCAAAATGGGAAAAACAAAATGAACGACTTTGTTGTTACCCTTGCAATTAGTTAGGTTTCATATTTTAAACTTTTCAAGGCATCTTCTATTCGTTTATATACAAATATGTAGAAGATATTTTTTTAAATTATATCCATGGAAGAATGCTAAAGTTGAAGTTTTTTGACATGATTTTATGTATTTCTTTTTGCTGATTGAATCAAGTTTTATCAAACTTATCTTAATAAGATATGTCTATAACTTTAATTTCACATTTGGAAATATCTTACTAAATGGCTTCAAAAGATCCTTATTTCTATTTGATAATTAAAATTATCAACCTAATGACCAACTAAGTAGTTATGCTAAAAACCAAACAAAGTTCTACTAAGGTTCCTTGGGATTCTTTTCTTTAAATTGTTTGTTCTGTTAAAATATTTTATATTGTAGTTTAGATGATTCGAAAGACCAAATAAGCTACTTACATAGTTGTTTAGTTTAAAAAACTTCTTTTAATCATGTAAATATAAAATTAGGCTAATAATTTGCCCAACATCACACTACAAAGACACTGTTTGATATTGCTATTTGGAATTTTTGATGGAAAATTTACTAAATATCTTTTAATACTTTACAAGATTCTTTATTGTTTATAATTTATAAAATTTATTCATATAAACATGAATGCTACGAAAACCTCCATAACTTATTTTTATCTTTAATCATTTATCAGCAACTTTAACATTAATTCCTCATTTTTTGGCAATTTTTCAGCTTCTGAAATTTTTTTTACAGAAATTTTCAACAATTTTTAAAAATTGTTGTTGTTGTTGATTGCGCATGATAATATTTATTATTCAATTTTCATTAAATCTGATTATGACAAAACAAGTTTCTGGCGTGAAAAAAATGCAAGCAAATTATATTTTTGACGCTCAAATTAAGCATAAATTTTGCAATGGCCAAAAAAAAGGCCATAAGTATTTCTTAAGAAACAAAACATTTTAAAAGGTGTTGCCATGGAACAAGAAAAATGAAAAATCTAAAACAAGATCTCAAAGTGTTGTACCGAATAATTTTCTCATTTAAGAGTCAAATTAGTCGAAACAAGATAAGAAAATACAAAAATGAGAAGGGGAAAATAGAAATAGAAAATGGGAAACTAAATACATTTGTCTGTATAAATCAATTTCCAATTAAAGACCGGAAATGTGAAACCTTCATTTGTGGTTTACATTGAGGTTAATCAGCGTAAGACAGAGAGACAGCGAGAAAGGGAAATGGAGCGATAAGAAGAGAAAGAGAGACAAAGGTGAGGAACGAAAGGGGAGAATTAAACGGCATATGGAAATTTCACTTTTTAATTAAGAGCTCCAAGCTCTGGACAAGTCAAAAGTTCAAATTGACAGAGAAAATAAAAAAAAAAACGTTTAAAACAAAATAAAATAGAAATTTAATCGATCGTGGTATGGACCTAAGAGATACCCTGTACCCTGTAGCACGGGTATAGTAAACTAAAAATTTAGATTAAAAACAAATATAATGGATTAATATTTAGTAATAAAAATCACATTGAAAGCAATTTCCTAGATTTTTCTCAGTCTTTGGAAGAACTTAAACAAAGTTTAGAATATATATGTAAATTATTTTGTATAGATTCCAGTTTTTTTTATGAAATTTGGGTAGCTAAAAGTATTTTACAAAATTAAGATAAGAATAATACTTATATCCTTTAAGATCTTATACCTAAAGTCTTATAGATGACCGCAATTGCTTACAATATTTAATTAAGATCGAGATATTATATCAGAAGATTATCTTGGAATCAATGAGTTTAAGAATTTTTCTCTCTAATCCACGGATTGGATATGCCCTCTTAACTACCGATTATAGGGTATTCCCACTTTGTTTCCTTCAGTCACGTTTTCATATTTGTTTGGTAACTTTATTTTTTTTTTTTCGTTTTTTTTGGCCTAAATCGCAAATAAATCCAACATCAGATCCTCCGCAACGTGTGCCGGGTTGTCTGAGGTCAGAGACGACGCCTGCCCCACAGGGTAAAGCAACAACAACAGCAGCAGCAAATATAAATACGAAAGAAAAAAAACAGCAACAACTCTCCAGCTTGACTCTTGGCGTCTTCGGTCACTTTGATCTATGCACTTCAAATGATTTTTGTTGTTGTTATTTTTTCTCCTCCCCTCCCCCGTGTGTTATTTGTACCGATGCGTAAACATTGGAGCGGCAATGTTTAAATGAAACGGCACAAAACAAATTTTACCATTTTTTTCTTTCTTCCTCTTTGGCGAATTGAAGTTGTGATGAAGCAGCAAAGAAATTGGCATCCACTTGCCACATGTGCTTCAGTTGCAAAGAAGAAGAAGGGACAACTTCTCCTTCTTGGCAAAA
The DNA here is from genome assembly GCA_035045865.1 of Drosophila austrosaltans. Classification (NCBI taxonomy): domain Eukaryota; kingdom Metazoa; phylum Arthropoda; class Insecta; order Diptera; family Drosophilidae; genus Drosophila; species Drosophila austrosaltans. The sequence goes on from JAWNOQ010000083.1 coordinate 4,379,925, forward strand.
TATTAAGACAACAACAGACTTTGACTTTTAGTTTATCTTTTGAAAATGTAGGAAAATGCTTATGGAAAAGTTTGTTTGTTTGGCTTGAACTTGTGTTGATGGGGGATCCGTAAGATATTGTTTTTAAATCAAGCAGAGTTAAGCCCTTTTCGCCAATAAAAAGACAAATAAAAAGTCAGTGCTGGGCATAAATATTTAGTTTTTGAGCATCTTATTGGAAATCTATACACATGACGATAATGAATTTAGCCTATAAGATATTTTTATACCCTTATAAAATTGTTCAGATGTTTATAAAGCATAGAAATAAACGTTTGATTAGCTTCAACAGCCGAGTCGTTTTGAGACATGCCCGTTTGTTCGTCTGTCTGTTTCTATCAAGTTGTAGACCTCAAATTTTAAACTACATGGTTGAAACATGAAAAGTTAAGTTCCTTGATCGATCAGGCAGGTTAAGTTTGAAATTAAGTCGGATCGGATAAATATCAACGGAGTTATTAAATAAAACGTGAAGTTACCTCATCTAAAATAAGCAATTTTTTTTTGATTTTGTTAAACATTTATAGCAATTTTTTTGATTTTGTTAAACATTTATAGCAATTATTTTAAAATTTTTGCCAAACCCAAAGTAAGCTTCTATGATTTTTTTATCTGAAAGTCCAATAAACAATTCGAATTTGATTATAAGAACTAATTAAAAGATAATTCAAAAACATACATAATCTTTGTAAAAGAAAAACAAAAACCTTTAAAAAAAGAACTTTTTTTTAATTTTCTGACATTTCAGCTGATTTCACCTTTTAGCCAAATAATGTGTCTTAGGAATTTTTGTTAGCAAAAGCAAAAATTTTTTACATAAAACAAAACTATGTTGTTAAAATAATGTGTATAAACACTTTACATCAATTTGTGTCAAGTTAACCAAACAGCATAAAATACATATAAACATCTGAACCGATTTTGAACCGTAACTAAACAAATAGTGCGACTACAACAATGAACTGCCTTATTAGCAGAAATGAATGGAATTAATGGTATATATATACCCGACCTAAAAATACAATAACTTTAGCTTTTACACACGATTCCCTCTAGCGGTTAGTAACCGCAACATTACAAATGCAACAGCAACAACAACAACAACAACAACTGACAGATAGTTAAAGTCATTAACTTTAGGGCATGCCACATGTGATCGAGAAACAAACAAACAAACTAACAAAAACAAAACAAACCAAAACCAAACGACCGACAATCTCTGGCTGACTGTTGTCTTGGCAGCAACAAATATTGACATTTTCAATGTCTCGGATCTCTAGCCAGACATGTAAACCACAACAGACACCTACATGGTGTTCCAAATCCTGTTTGCCCACCCCTCCCCACCTTATCATAGTACCCCTTCCTACCTCCTTAGTGCTGTCTTTTGTCTCTTTCTCTGTGCAACATGTTTCAGTTTTGGTTTTGAGTTTCGGCAATTTTTTAATTACAATGAAACGTGCCACCAAAAAATAAAAGAAGAAAAACAAACAATGCGCTCGCTAATTGCATATAAAACTCGATCAAAGGAAATGTCTACTCTGTAGATATATAGTATATATGTATGTATATTTGTCTGTTTACAGCAGGAAAAAAAAAAAAACAAAACTTGGCCCAGGCCAAACAAAAGTTCATAAATTTTTATACAAAACGACAAATGCAAGTGTCAAACTTGTAGACAAAGAGTTACAGTTGCCCTGAAAATTTGGACACTAAGCTTCATTATTCGTTATAAGATCATTTTGTACATTTTCATGGGATTTAAGCTGAAGTTGGGTAAAAAAAAAAGAGATTTCGGTTGGTTTTTGTGTCTAAGGTGAATTGAAGTTGCTCTACCTTGTGTGGTACTTGTTAACTCAAAACTACATATAATCGAAATTGAAGATATTTTTTAGTAATCCAGACACACTTACATAGTATTTTGTTTCTATCACATAATAGAAAATTAAAGTACTGATGGAGAGAAAAGTTAGCCATGATGATCAAAAGATTAAGTGGAAAGGATAGAAATGATTAAATAAGCCCAGGATTGGGTAACGGCTACGTCCGATATGGAGCCCTCAACTGGATATAAAATGATTGTATTCAACACCATTCAACATTCAGTATACTCGGCGAATTTTAAGTAAACATCATACCAGAAACTATATATTTAATTGTATATCATCTATGGAAACCTATTGGAATTATGCAGACTTATGCAAAAGAAAGTGAGAATAAACCACAGAATCTAAGATGGAATCTAAATGCTGAAAAGAATCAATGTGTCGGACTCAGCAAAAAAAGAATATCTTTTAAAAAAAACAACAATAAATTGGCTGACAAACCAATAGATCAGAATCTATATGTCTGCATATATGTATATGACATCGTTAACTGTTTGGCAAGCTTTCAGTTCTAGCTAAACGACTTCATCTATAAGCGTATAATTAGACACCTTTAAAAAATTTTTGACTACATATTTCAATTGGAAATCATCAATAGATTGTCACAACCTGTTCTCACCATTTCTTATTAGTTATTTTGCTTATCGAACTGTCAATGTATCAAGTGCTCAATATCTTGTCTTTAATTTAAAATACAGAAAATAAGAAAAACATTTTGATTGCAAATCAATTGACAGCCACTAAAAAAAAAATAGCAAGAGAGAAAACTCATAAACTGGCCCGAAATAAATTTCAAATTGCAGCTGGCGCGAAAAAATCAATTGGCCTAAAATACTTAAAGATATATCTACATACATATACACCCCTATACATATACATATATATATATATATATATAGTCTATAGAGGATTTTTTGACTCGGCTGCTGTAAAAATTTATTGATTTTCTTCTCGTCGCTCTGCTTATGTAATCAAAAAAATCACTCAACAAATTTGCAAGCAAATCAAATTACACATACATTAGGTTTTTATGTATATGTATAGGTAAGTATGTATATATATATGTATATAGTTTTTCTTTGGTTTGGCTACTGCATATTGATAGATTGTTTTGGTTCGCATAGACTTGGACACTTGGCGCCTAGTTGGGGGGGCTCTTGGTCAATTAGCATTTTAAGGGGTAGACAACTTAGACATGGCCGCAAACGAGCACGAATCTGGCATTATATGGTTAGAGCGGTAGACAGTTAGCCACTTGGGCGCCTTAAGGCCAAAATTTCAGTTTTTTTTTTTCGATTTGGTTATCGGTGTGTAAAGTAGCGCCCAACAAGAGGCATGCGATGATGACATTCTCCAACATGTTGTGGGTCTTGGGAATGTTCAATTGGTTAACTGGTAAATGATGTTAATGCAAAGCAAAATGCCGAAACTTTTTGAGTGTCACAAAAAGTTTTGAATGGAACTTGTTTAAATAAATGTAAAAAAATTAAAAAGTGAAACGTTAAAAACAAAGGTAAAATTTATGAAGGAAATTTCTGTTATCTAAAAGTTCAACTATTAATTTGAATGAGTTCATATAAAGCATGGTTTTTGCATTTTAAGACTTCAAAACCATATCAAATCTTCGCCAAAGGAAATGCAAATCCATTAAAAAAGAAAACTTCATTTGTTTGGGAATTAGTTACAATCTTTTTCATATGAAACCAAGTGATCTGAGGTTACATAAGGACAAAAGTAATCCAAAACGAAATCGTTATAATTCAATTAAGAATATTAAAAAGAAATTATTTGGACAGATATATGAGAGGTTCGTTTGATATATAAAAATGTTTGAAATTTATTATAGTTAAACTAAAATAAAGAAGAAATATAATAAAAATGTGATTTCATTATAAACTTTTTGAAAACAAGTCGCTTTAAGTCTTCATTTTATTACGATCTTAAAGCAGTAACTAATCAAAATATATGTATGCTAATAATCAACAACAAAGCAAACCCCGATCATCAGTCAAATCTCAACAAAACCAACAACAAGTGATAAAAAATTTACCTCTTTCACTGACATTTCTGTTGACCATCGTACAAAAAAAATTTAGTAGCAAACATTCTCAAGAAACTCTGTTAAAAGGAAAACTATGTTCACTCTCTCACTGTTGTTGTTGAATGTCAAAAACTGAAAAATTTGAAAAATTTACAAACACTTTTAATTACAATTACTCCCTCCAATCACCTGGCCTCTCACTCAACCCAATTAGACTGGCTTTCTATCACAGACTTTAGCCACTGGGGGTAATTAGTGGACATTGGCGGCATTGGAAGGCGCCAAGTCTCTACTTATCTCTCACTCGTGCCTTCTGTGCAATGCAATTTTTACTAGGGTAATTAACACCTTTTCTTCACAAGATGATGCTCCACAACTAGCCCGACGACAATTAAAATGAGAATGTTGCTCTTTTTTATTTTTAAAATTATTATTTTAGTTTGCTTACCGCGATGCCGAGAGCGTTGCGTTGTTGTGGGTCGCAGGGGTATAAAATGTTGCTGTTGGGGATAAATACGCACTCCTCCCGCTGCATTGGGCAATAGGCCTGGAGGACATGGTGGTATTGAGCCCAAATTGCTATATAGTAAAATGTTACTGTTGCCGGGGTGAACGTAAACATGTTGCTGCTGCTGCTGCTGAGAGACGTTGCTAAGAATTTGGTGTTGTTGCTGATGTTGATGGTGATAGTAGGCTGGAACGATAGCAAAGCCAGGCTGTTGCTGTTGAGGGTGCTGTTGCTGTTGTGGTCGCGGGGTTACAGCAACAATATGCTCATGCTGCTGCTGTTGCTGGTGTTGCTGTTGATGTATGCCTGCAATAGATTGTTGTTGGTGCTGTTGCTGATAGCTTGTCTGCATACGTGAGCCATAGTTAAAGTCTTGCTGATGTATCTTTGGTATCAATGTTGTTGTTGTTGTGGTTGCTGTTGCTGTAGTGGCAACAGTTGCCACCGTTGTTGTTGTTGTTCTTGTGGCATGCGTTATGTTTCTTTGATAGGGACGCATTAGTTTTCGTCTTTTACTTAGAGTAGAATTTCGATTCTGTTGATAGGCCAACTTTCGACGCCATTTATGTCGTCTAGGTGTTATCGTTGCTGCTGTCACAGCTGTTGTTGCTGATGTGTAAGCGGTTGTGGCGGAGGCAGAGGCTGAAGCTGTTGCCGTTGCTTGTACAATTTCATTGAATTTGATATTTACACTACTATTTACACTAGTTTGTTGATGTTGCTGCAACATGTTGCCCTGCGGCAAGACATGTTGCCGTAGTCGTGGATGTTTCTGCTGCTGCTGCTGCTGATACTGTAGCAGTGGCTGTTGCTCCCGTTGTTGTAATTGTAACGTTTGTGCTATGCATATAAGATAAATGCATAAGTGCAGCAATTTCGTTGTATTTTCTAGTCGTTTTGTTGATGTTGCTCTTGTCATTTTGACAGTTCGTTTGTCATTTATGGCCATTTCTCTTTGTATTTAGTTTCTTAATCTTTTCATTTTGCTGTTGTTTTTCTTTTTTTTTGCTGTTGCTGTTGGGTATATTCATCTTAAAAGTGAATTTTCTTTTTACGACCTATTAACAGTTGCAGCATTTTATATTTTTAATTTAGTTTCTTGCACAAATTAGAACAATTTGCCTAAACTAATCAAGTAACTTTTGACACATGATAAATAAACAGAATAAAAAATTTACAGTTTTCAATTCTATACAAACATTTACTATATATATGTATGTGGCAAACTAATTAGTGAAAACAAACAAAAATAGCAACAAGAATTACTAAACTGAAATGTGTTACAATTTGTTCAAATGACTTGCTTGTTTGTTTTGACTCAACCCAAAAAAATAAAAATACAAAACATAATACCAAAAAAGAGAAAAAAAGACGAAGAAAAAGAACACAGTCGAAAATAGTTTTATCTCTTTTGAAACATAAATTTGCTTGGCGAAACTCATAAACATTAAATGTTGAAAACTTTATTTAAGAAACGATTGGGATAGATATTGAAAACAAAAAAAAAAGGTTTCTATTATTCAGCCAGCTGAGCATAAATATATTCCAGGAAGCCCAGCTGCAAATAAATATTCCCATATACAAGTATATATTTATGTACTTAATTGTATTGGAGATACATAGATATATAGAAGTTTCTATACCCTTGAAAAGGCGAAAAGATATTACTATATGCATGTATCATATAAAACTAAATAGCTATAGTGAAATCAGTCAATTTCTATAAATAATATGTAAAAGAGTGATATTGGCTAAGGAAGTAATTGAATTTGAATTGAATTGCAGATCTTAAATGAATTTTTTACCCAGAAGATCTAATTTTGTTTATTTTTGACTGCAGTATTTTTCATTCTTAAGGTTTTCTTTGTTTTGTTAAGATTCGAAAAAGGTCTGCCTTAAAGATGTTTTTCTCTAGACAATTGATAAGAACTGGATGCATCTAAATTCAATTCATATAGAATTGGATGCATCTAAATGAATTTTTTTTATTGAGTATTTAATTGTATCTAAATACATAGATCTATATGTCTTTGAATGTATCTAAACGTACCTTTACATTGACTTAAATGGATCTATGTATATATACATATATACATATGTATGTATGTATCTATTGGTACATATACCGAAGTATCGCCAAGTATCTTAATGTACCACAATACACATATCAACAAATAATTACTAAAGCCCAAATGTATCTTCTTTCCAAGTGTTATTTTATACTCCATTGATTAAGCATAATATTAACCAAAAACATTCAATAAATGTACTTTTAAATATTAATTCTCAATTTATTATGTATAAAATATACCAATTGAGCTTTAGCTACCTTTTTTTTTTAAGGGGAACAATATAATAAGATTTTGATAATTGATCAATTCAGGGTCAATTTGATATTCAGCACAGAAAACAAAAGAAAATCCCTTTCGAATTTTATTTATATATGTACAATCTCTTATAAACTGAGAGTCTATATCGGCCTATTGCTCTACAATGAATAAATGGTTTATCAATTTGTATAGATTGCGTTGCAAAATACTATTCGAATCGAATAGACTCTATTATTTTGCAAGTGTATACATATATAGAAAAACGTCAAAGAGAACACAAAACCCATAAACTACAAAAGAACTTGGATAAAAAAAAAAATTGGAGAAACAAAAATCATAGTAAAGCAAACAAATAGAAATCGTGATGTAATAAATTTGTTTAATTCCCCCCTAAAAATCGATGAAAAAATCGTAAATAATCGTAACATCAGCCACTGACGAACAGGCGAAAATCGTTTTCAGATCTTTTCTCTTTCTATTCACAAGTGGAAAATTAGTTGAGCCCCATATAAAAATTAAACAAAAAAAAAAAGAGAAAAAAAAAATACAAAACTTAAAAAAAAAGTGAACAAGCTTTTGTTTTCCTTTGAATTTTAGCGGCTTTTCGTTATTTGATCTTTTTAGTGCTTTTTTTTTTTCGTTTTCTTCTTCTTCAACAACTACGAAACAAAAAGCAACATTTTTTCATAAATTTTTTTTTTTGTTGTTTTCTTTAGGCATCTTCCGCTTGTGTAGTTGTTGTTTTTGTTGTTGCTGTTATTGAAGGTTTCTTAGTCATTGTCCAGTGAGGAGGCTGAGCGATCTATACAAGCTGAAGGAGGAGGAGGGGAGGAGGAGAAGTCTGTCTCTTGGCTACCTAATTTAAATTTCTCACATTACAATTAAAATTTTCAAAACTTGAAAACTTGTTTGACTTTTTGTACCGTTTATTTTTATATGTTTTTTTTTACACCCTTTGGAGTCGGTCCTCTCTCTTTCTCTCTTCGCAGTTTAGTGCCAAATTAATGTAAAATTTGAGGAATTTCATAAATGTCAGAACTGAGACTGAACTTGAGCTGATCTGACTCTGAACTGAATATGGAGGCGCGTATATAATTATATCTCAAATTGTACTTAATTGAATGAGATTTTTTGTTGTGTGTTTTTTTTGACATGGGTGAAGGGAAAAGTTATGAAATGAAAGTTACTAAATCTTCTTAATTTGACGGCTACAAAAACAAATAAATGTTTGAGTATTATTTTAAGTCCTTGTGGATAATACAAATGTAAAAAACTTTATAGAACAAAGTATGTCGATTGGATGATTAAGAAAGTGAGAGTGTAAAATATAGTGGAACCTTTAAGATTTAGTTTTAGTACCCTTCTTTAAGTACTTTTTAAATTGAGCTATGGTAACTTAAATTTAGCTCACTTACTTGCTTATCTGAGTAATAAGTTATTGATGAGGGCCGGAAAGGTGTTAAAATATCTTGTTTAACTACTTTTAACATAATAAGTGTTGTTTGTGGTTGTTATATTAGATATATATTTATAGCCCTAGCCTGAGGCTTGTTTGTTATGCTACTGAAACAAAATCATAAATAAAATAATTATATTGATTGCTAGATAAAAGAAAATTGCAAGAGCTACAGCACTGTTTGGGGAGATCATTATTGAATTATACCTAAGAGATATTTAAAAGTACAATCATGAATATAAAATTTATAGTCTGGTAACTTTTTTAGCTTTAGTTCTTTGTACCTCTAATTCTCTCATTCTGCGACTGTAAGCTCAACTTGAAAATGTTATATAAAAATGCTAGAACAATGTTAAAAAACTTAAGAAGGAAAAAATAAACGGAAATAAGATTTATGTATGTGGAGAGCTCCCTTAAGAATACGGGCAACGACTGGAACTAGGTTGAATTGGTCAACATATTTGGAGGCACTATTCTTCAGCCGAGAACTCCGGCAACAAGCACTTTTTGGTATTGTAATTGTTAATTACAAACTTTGGAAACTTTGAAACTTCTTCTTAAATGACATAAAAAAGAATTGAGAAAAGAGTTTAAGGAAAAATAAAGATATTTATTACAGAGTCATAAAGCATCTATAGAGTATTCAATGTGGCTGAGTTTTTGAATCTTTATTATCATTTTGCTGCCAGTAAAGAGTATCTACAATATATTATTAACAAATGAAAACTAATTAAATTAACCAAAAAAAGTCTCTGCCATTTACTGCAATTTGCAGTTTACATCTATTATTTTGATTATGAAGTGGTGAAAGTTTAGGATTTTTCGAATTATTATGAATCTAAGAAATTTATTTGTTTTTTTGTTTAAAATTAAAAAAAAAAACATCACTAGATACTAATTTATTTAATTTCATATTTCATTTCGCAAGTTTAAAAAAATTTGCAAAAAATAAACATATAGAAAAAATATAATTTAAATGTTTATGTTTTTTTTAACATTCCACACTAAACCAAAAAAAAAGCAAATTTATTGGGATTTTCACTTCATGGAAAATATTGTTTAAAAACTGTTGAAAAATGATGATAGAAATCAAATGGAAATTCGATTAAGAATGTTTACTGATGATCTAAGATGATGTTGGATTTCGATTAATTTCAATTAATTCTAAAGTCAATTACAATTGAACACTGAATATAAATCAGAATTTTATTTATCACTAAATAACACAACACAAATCATTCTCATTAACCCAATTTCGAATTTGACCTGATTTTCACATTTTCCATTTGGAACCTTTCTCCAAAACCTCATGCTGCGTCTCATATGTATGTATCTACATATATATGTCCTACTTCATTTTAACATTACAGAAGCAATTTGATTAGAATTCAAAGAGTTTAATTAAATTGCAAACTAAGAAAAAATAATGTCTACATAAACTAAATTAATGGCAAATACATAAAATCTAATTTGTTTGCTAATCCGGTAGCCTGTTTAGCTTTAAATCAAATAATTAACACATTTACAATTGTCGGCAAATTTGGGGAAATGAAAATTCAAAACTCAACAAAAATCGAAACTGAAACTCGAAGCAAAAACAATTCAATTGCAATTATGCAATAAAAACTGAACAGAGTCGATGGTTAGAAAAAAAGAAAAAAACAAAAATAAAAATGAAACCATGTCTATATAAGAAGCAACATGTGGCCATGTCCAGTTGGTGGGGCAAACGGACTGATCAAACGGGTCAGCGGGTGGTTGCCGCCGTTGTGTGGTTTGTCTGCACTGAAAGATATTCAAATAGTTTATGTATCCAACACTTGGCAGTTTTCTTTCTCTCTCTCTCTCTCTCTCTTTCGATTCTCCTTCCTGGAGTCGAATGATGAAGGCGTTAAAAGATGAGTTTTCCCTGCCTGTTTTTAGTTGCGCCTTCTCCAGTTGTATTTATGGTGTAAAATGAAATGAACATTGGAAATGTGCGAAATGTCCAACAGTTCACATAAAGTGGGTTACATTTAATGAAGATGTGTGGTTATTTTAGATGGGGATCACAAATCTCAAAGCAGGTGAATGGCTTACAATTGGTCTTAACAATGCGGAAGGGATATCGGTGAAAACTTTAACAATTTGGTGTGCAGACAAAAGTATTCAATTATTGGGTATTAGAAGAGAAGGAAAGGTAAACAAAGTGACTAGAAATTGTTTGTACTTTTAAAGATATCTTTTAAAAAAGATATTTTTAATAAAATTAAAACAAAAATACTTTAAGTTTAAATTTAAGAGTGAGCTACAAACATTGTAAGAAGATAAAATCTATTTGGTGTTTGGCATGATTATAATTAGATTTGGGATACTATGAGTCCACTAACCAATGAAGAGGAAGAGATGAATGAAAAGGAGCGATTCCAATCCATTTGATGATTTTTAAAGAAAATCGATGAATTGAATGGCTTTGGAAGTGTTTTTCCAATTTAGACTCGACTTTTCTTTAACAGAGTAATCATCTATCAACATTTTATACATTAAACCATTGAACCAAGAGATTGTAATTTGTAATTTCTTTCTTACTTCCCACCTTTGTAAATCTCTCTCCATTTTAAAAATGACAACAAATAAAAAGGCATAATCCTTATAGGTAACTTTAGTGGTGGCAAAACATTATCTACTAGAACACACATGATTCGTTAAAGAGTTAAAAATAATACCTAAAATTTTACTTTAATTATATATAAATATCTATATACAAACTCTTTCATACAACTATCTACATATGTATATATGTATATGTATATTCTCTTCACTCATTCATCATCAATTTCATCTTTCGTCTTTCAATTAAAACAGAAGCAAAACTGTCCAAATTCATTAAACGAAAACGCTAAACAATTAAATCATAAATAAAGTAGTGGAAATTTGATATCATCAAGAGTTTTGGGCGAAACCTTTTTTTCCTTTCCACATACTTCCTTTTCACTTGAGAGAGCGAAATCATTCAAGTGTTAAGGAATAGCCGCCAGCTAATTACGTAGAATTGTCACTTTTAATTAGAACAAATACGGAAGGAAAACACTCTCTTGGATTCAAAGTCGAAGTTCTCGACACCACACAAAACCACACTTAGGCTCAAGAAGAGATGTACACTGTCAAGATAAAAACTATGGCAAAATATTTCACTAACAAAGTTTCAGGCAATCTGCTGGCAGGGAAAAGAAAACAAAAACGAGTTTCCACCATAGGAGACATTCAATTTTTTGGCCAAGAGAGGGAAGAAGAAGTTGGCAGACAGACAAGCCCAGTAGCTACGCAGACTTGGTCGAAAAGGAAACCAGGGGGAGGTGGAGGGGAGGGGAAAAAAGGAAGGAAAAATAATGAGCCAACATAAGAAATGACTTAATCGCTGCCGGCTTGTTAACCTCAGTCTAAGAAGAGGCCTTTAAGTAGCTGCACACACAAATAAAGATTTACGGCAATTTAGCCTCTCCTGCCCTGGCAGAAAAATCTCTCATCGTTTCAACCCTCGTTTGCGACTTATGACTGCTAGTCAATAATTTGTAAGGCCCCCAAAACGCGAATCGTTTGCAGATTATACATATATAAATGACTACGAGTCTATGTATATAGAGGCAACAATTTTTGATACGAGTGTGCATTAAGTGTGTCTGCCTGTTGGGACCATCGACCACCGTCAGCGCCTTTGAGGAATTGCATAATTATAGCATTTTCCGGCCATGCAATGTTTTGCATTCAACCAACCAACCAACCAACTAAACAATCCATCCAACCATCCATTCATCCACATTTCAACTTGGCCTAGGTTGAGGCTAATTTGTTTAACATAGGTTTGCCACATAATGCTGCTCGGTTATTTGTATAGCATAAAAGCTTTTCAAATACACTTTTTTTTTTAGACACATAAAGGGTATAAGCGATCTATTACATGAACAACAACAACAAAACTTCACTTTGGAATGAAAAAGAAATATAAAAGGTATTAAAAGAAAATCAAAAATTTTATTTGTTAGTTATTAAATTTACATTTACTATATAGGAATTATCTGCCTAATATGTTAGATAAATTTTTATTCACTGATGACTACTAAATTGTATAAAAATTAGTTTGATGATATGAGTAAAACTTCTAGAGTTTATCTTTTAAGATAAGAATCATCATGAGAGAAAGATATTCCATTAATTAAAGTAAACTATTTTCAAAGTGAGTAAAGTAAGGAAATGACTTGTACATGATTAAAAAACTTAGGCAAATAACAAAATTCGTTCCCTCTTCTAAGTATATACCATTTTTGTTTCATTAATAGTATTGAATTACATAATATTCAATGAACTAATAAGAATCTTAGATCGAATGTTGAATTTTTAGCGAAATAAGTTCCACTAGGAGTAAGATGATTTGAGAGATCACTTGACTTAAAGATTGCATTTTGGTTATATTTAACATATAAAGAATCAATAAAAATATATATTTTGTTTATTAGGAATTCTAAAATAACTCTCTTTTAAATATTAAACAAAATTAAGACCATTGAAGAAAAATACAAACAATTAAGTAGATTTTTTCAAATTTATTATAAATCTTTATTTTAGACTTTTAAAATTTAATCGCTTCTTGACTTCATTTCGCTTGGAGTTACGAAAATCCAACTAACCAAACTAACTTTCTTGTAGTATATGTAACTTGAAAAAGGTTCATAGAGTTAAGGTCAAAGAGCAATTACAAATTTGCTTGATTAGAATTAAAATCTGTTTAACGGTTTTTGGTCAAGCAAAGTCACAAGTTTAAGCCAAAACCATAGACTTTTAGTACCATTTCTAGTATGGAATTATATAACGCTCATAAATTTTAATAGTTTCTGGTAATGAAAACTAATAATAAATTGTTTTTAGCCAGAGTATAGACCTTTCGTCATAATTTCTGTATTAGTTTTTTCTCTCAGCCTTGTTTCCTATCCATTTTCTACCCTTGAGGCAAATAACCAACATTTTGGTAAGAAAAAAAATAGACAGAGGAAAGAGGAAAGGACCGACAGACAGACCGACAGAGAGACAGAGAATAGAGAAGGCAAAATATTTGTACATTGTAAATGCCTGATATTGATCTTGATTGTCAAGATCGCACACAGCATGATCATCGTCTTTGTCGTTGTTGTGGTTATCGTATTTTGGCTAGAGGAAGAGAGTTCAAGCCAAGTTGCATTGTTTAACTTTGACTTTGACTCTGTGTCAATTTGATGGCTCTGGCGATAACAATCGAATAGATCGTGTGTGCGCGTCATGTGATTAATCGTGTGTGTCAAGTGGGCCATGGGAAAGTAAAGGGTTTCTAGTTTTATGTCTCTTCTTGAATTTTCCACATCATTTTCATTTATTAGAGCATAGAAAGTGGCACTCTCATATGCAAATGAGTAAATGCATTTACCAGATGGTTACTTTCAAAAAAAAATTGATCGCATTAAGAATATGTTTGCCATTTATTTCTTTATTGTTGTGGTTGTTGCTGATCTCTTGGACACATTCCATATGTATGTCAGATACAAGTTTCATTTAAGAATTCGCATCAAACTGATCGGCAATTTAGATTTATGTGCTAAATTTGTGGGAGGTTTTCTTGATCGATTCAAGTGTGATATGATCAGTGGGGGGAAATTTAAAGTGATCACTTGAATGGGTAAGACAACAAAACAACTGACTCAAAGATGTGCTCAATAGTTAAGGGAAGAGAGTATCATCATGATTTGTGGCCAGGCTTAAAATAAAAGAAGAATTAAATGATCGGTAGATCGGTTTTAAAGATCGAACAAATGAAAAATAAATATAAATTAAATGATCGGTGAATCGATTTTAAAGATCGAACAAATGAAAAATAGAATAAATAAAATAGGTTATAAGTATTGGAAAGTTTTGATCGTCAAGCGATCTTGAAGATCAGCCACTTCTTGTGATCTTTGATTAGTAATAAAAATCTGAAAAACCTTGTTTTAGATTACCAAAATCATCCAATCTTGCTTAAAAAAAAACTTTTCTTTCTCCATAGAAATGTAAACCTGATTTTGATCTTAACTAATGTTGTTCATATTGTTCATCAAATTTTTTCCATTTCTTGATCACAAATTACAGGGTAATTGAAAATTCGATGTGCCATTGTAATCTTTTTATTCCTTTGGCTTTTGTGGTATGCCAATTTAAGATTTTTGTTGTTTTCCCCGTTTATTTTTTTTGTTTTTTGTTGCTTGATCTTTGATCTACAATTTGAAATGCCGAGGCAGACAACACAGGGCGGCCGTTAGATCGAAACTTCAATGCGAGATCGTTTTTATTTTAGGGAGTTTAGAACTTGTTTTTTCTTTTTGCCAAACCAGATGAGCACAGAGGAAAAAAAAGAAGCAATAACAAAAACCAATGAATATCAAGACGAACAATGGCCCAGGCGCCGTTGCCGCTTTCAAGTTCAATGCGATGGATGATGACGATGACGATCGATACCAAGGCAATAGGAGAAGGAGAAGAAGGAGGAGGATCAGGCTTAGCAGCAGCGAGCCTAATTGGGTCAGCCGGTCTGTGTTGATCTTGAGCCATTTAATTGGATTACCGCCTTTTGATTATATTTTGCCCAAGCTTATTACGACTACGAACTTTGAGTCATAGATCAACAAAATGTTTCTTGGGCGTGAGTTTTGCCAATAGAAGAACCAACATGAAGAAATATTTTAAACATTGTTTAAATAGGGCATACCAAGCTTATCAGTAAAAACTCTCTCTCTCTCTCTCTCTTTGTTTTTATCTCTTCTCTTTTTTTTTTTGTATCTTGTCAATGCTTTATCTCAGGTAAATAAAAGAATCTTCACTAGACAAAAGGCTACTACTGTAAAAGATTTCCGGGTAACATTTGATGTTGCTGTTGTTGATGTTGCTGCTGCTGCTGTTGCTCATGTTAATCCAGTTGCAACTTGCAACTCTATTAGCATTCTCAGAACAAGAGAGAAAGAGAGATTGAAGTAAAACAAAAAAAAGTATATAAAAAAGAAACAAGTTCATAGCCAACCATAAATCTATTTCAGTTGCCCATTAATCATCATGATGTCCAAAGCCAATCATCACTTAAAGTCCAAAGCTTAAGGGCTTTTCTTTTTTTTTTTTTTACTAATGAGTTATGGGTAGCATTTTGCGTAATCTTTTAGCTGTTGATCATTTTGGTCAGTGATTTGGTACTTTTAATTAAGCGGCTTTTTATTACGCTATATTTAGTCTTGTTTGAGGAGGTGTCTCTAAAATGAGGAGGAGTAGGAGTTAAGGGCTAACCAAAAAGCTGCTTATTAATTAAGGCAAGGAAAACAGCAGCTGGTAATTACATACATATGTAAATGTATTGTATTTGAGCTCACTGTATAGTCGACTCTGTAACATAAAATGAAGAAATAACCTTGAGGCACTGAGTCAGTCGTAAAATTTTTGCTCCCGGCTCCCCTCTTGAATATCACTTAAAACTTAAAAACTAAGCACTTTAATTTTGAAAAGCTTATTGGGAAAATATAATAGGAATTTTTTAAGCGTCGAGTGAATCATTTAGTACCACAAATTGTTCAATTCCATAAAAATAAGAAACTGTTTCTATAATGAGCTCATTAAGTGAGATCTTGCTTTAAAATAGAGTCTATAGCCAGAACTAATTCCAGTTGCAATTTCCATTCCATTCTCTATCAACGTTTCAATCATTAAAAAGCAGTTTAAAGATCGGCATGAAAACGTTAAAGAAATCAAATCACAAACTAAACTAAAGTTTAAAGTAATTTTTGTTTTAAGAGTCCTGATTGCAATTGTTTTTAAACGTTTAATTAACTTTGGAATAAGAAAGAAGACCCGAATAACTAATACTCTTTTTCTCCTTTGTTTAAGATCTTGTATTAACAATATTTCTATATGATTGCTTAAACTTTTAATCATTTTTGATTCAACAATTGAAATTAAATAAACTTTATTGTAAAATCTATTAGAAACTTAAATTTTGGGCATCGGAATTCAGATTTTTACTTTTACAGCAATTTTCTTTGTACCATTCAAAGTTTTCTTCATATTTGATCCATCATATTTAATAGACAATTTTTAGTTAGTTTTCAAAAACTTTTGATTAACAAACATTGGCAAAACTTGTCTAATATGCAAATACATTTTATATTGAATATCTAACATTCTTGACCCACTGATAGCATCAATTTGATCAAATTATATATAATATAACGATAAACCATTATAAACTGATCATTCTATACCATTTCCGAAAATGTAAACGGTATTTGAGTAGAATTCTCAGTATTATAGGTCATACGATCTTACTGATCATATCAATTAAATGAAAAAGTATTTTCATTTCTTTATTTATTTGTATAATAAATTAGAAATTCGTGTCAAAGTTTCCCAATTGATTAGTAACAATTTGTAATATTTATTCCAAGTATTCAGTTCTTATTTAGATCAAATATCTGACTCCCTCTGATTGGCAACATTTCACCTGAAATGTTAAAGCCATGAAAAGTGTTTATACCCAGAAAGCATATTTCATTGAAAACTTGCAAAACTTTTGGCCAATGTCTTAACCAAAAATTTGATCTTATAAAGGCATCAAATATTATGCCCCAAAAAAACAAATTTTTTAATATAAAAAATTGCTGCAACTGTCAATTTTTTTTTTGCACCTTTATAAACATTTTGAACATTTTCTTTGATGATTTTCACATTTATTTATTTATTTTTTCTCTTTCGATATTATATTTAGAACTTTTTCTTATTGTTTACGGATGAGTAAAAAACAAAAGAAAAAATGGTAATAATAATAAACACCTTTGGGGATATACTATAATCAAATTGTGGGCGTGTCAAGATCAAAAAGATTTCGCGTTGAGATGAGCGATCATCAAATCAATTTTCTTCTCTTTGCATTGCAAATTTGTTGTTGGTTTGTCGTTTGTTATCAGCAATGGGAAATCAACGATGAACCGTGGGATGGGGGGAAGAGAGACGCGTTGCACAAATCAACATAATTGCCCAGGAGGAGTTGCCGCAGTCGTAGTCGTCGACTCCAACTGGAGTGGAGCGCCAGTCACGTCGCGAATGCCACGGCGCGTGCGTCGCAAATCAAGTGCAAAAATAGATCAATCAAGCAATCAATCCAAAAATCTCTATGGCAAATGTGAAAAGGCTTTTCTTTTCGTACGTGCCGACACGCGTTTTGCTAGTAATTCTCTCGTTGGTTAAAACGCTTATTCAGTTATATTTGGGACCTTTTCATTATATTCGTAGAATTGCAGTGTAACAGAACTAAATCACTTTTTTTTTTTTTGTTGATTTTCATTTATTTATTTTTTATTCGCATTAACAATTTCCCACACCAAAAACAACACACGCACACACACACAAAACACTCGACACTCGCGCCAATGCGAACCGCAAGCGAGTTTCAGTCAATGGAAACCGATCGCACGCGTCGTCTTGTTGCAACTGATTTGGTTTCTGGCCCAGCTCCAACTTGGGAGCCTCTAACTTTGTGTTGGCGACTGCTTCTTGGAGAACGCAGAGGGAGTGAAAGAGAGAGAGAGAGAGACTGAGAGAAAGAGCGTGAAATGTTGCTAGCACTTTTTGGGCAAGATGAGAGAAAACGGTCATACTCAAACTAAACTTTTGTTGCTAGCAACATTTTGTGGGCATTTCTTTACGATATTGATAAGGTGAGGAGAAATTGGGCAAGGTAGTATTTGAAATTATGTTTATGGTAAATGGATTAAAGTTCAGAAATTAAAAATGTATATCAATTTATATATATTCTTAATCAATATGATAAAGATAATTATTCGTTCTTCATTCCTGACATTTATAATTTTTTATTACTGTTTTATATTTTTTTACTATTTTATATTATGAATGATCATAATAAGAATGAAATATTGGGCATCTATAATGAACTTTAAATGGCTGCATCGGTATAACAGTTCTCAAAAATTAGTTAAGTAATATTTCATTCATTTCTGATGAATTGATTTATAAGAAAAAAAACTTCAAAATTCTCTTTATCTTACATTACATTGCAATGTTTTTAAGATATTTTTGTTATTGTTTTCAATTGGTTATCTTTTCTGTTTAATTGATTTAAAATTGATTAAAAACCTAGAAAAAAATCTATAATATTCAATGGAATTTGAGGTTTGCTAAACGACATAGAAATCTATTAGAAAGGAAGAGTAAGAACAAATTAAAGAGGACTAAGAAGAATTAACAAAAATAAGAACAAACTAAAGAGAATTATTTTCATTAACAAAAATAAGAACAAATTAAAGAGGATTGTTTTCATTAACAAAAACCGTCAAAAAATAGATAAATAAGCTAAGAAAAAATAAATTAACTAAATAAAAAGTTTGTAAAATAAAAAATTTGCAGAATACTTTGTGAAGTTAAGTAATTTAAGAACAGATCCTCATATTCTTAGTAATCGAAGAATATAAAGTTAAAATAATTTTTCAAGTAAATGTAGCCAGAAGCAATGATAAATCGATTGATAAAAGCTTCGTTAAGGTTAAGGAAACGTTTCGACATCTAAAGTTAACATTCTTTGTATGTTTCTAACACCTTGCTAGATGTTTATACGATAATATAATAAAACCACCGAATATAAAATCATAGAGATTTGAATGTTCCACATCGGAAACTCGTAATAGTCAAAGTCGAGATAATAATTCATAATTTAAATTAAAAAAATTAAAGCAAAGGATCGTTCATCTCCGAAAACTTCTTTTTTGCAATTTTTAATTACTTTATTCTAACTTTAAGAATCCAAAACAATCTATAACAAATAAATTCTTTAAATAAATGTACACCTTAAAAATTTAAACAAACAAAATTACATAGAGGTTTTCTTTTCTGATCAATAAACTTTGATTAATAATTAATTTCCTGTTCAGCTTTTAATTTTTCCGAGGAAATGTCTATTAAACCTCCCTCCCTCCCATATCTAGCTCTTGACCTTGTTTCTTTTGAAATTACCCTACCCTCTGCCACTGATTTAATACTCTCAGTAAATTTGGCCTATTTATAGACTTAACTTATGGTTCTCAATTGCGTAGAAGGGGTAAAGGGGGCATGAGTGATGTGATCTATAAAAATGGATTATGTCTGACTGCACTTTGCACGTGTGGGTGCTACTATATTTGTATATGTGATTCAGATTTTCCGTGTTTCCATTTGGCATACGAAATTTCCTAATTATTGTACAATTTTCACAGAAAAGAAATTTCAAAAGCTTTTCTTTTCATTATGCGATCCTCGTCTACCTCTATGGGCCATAATTTTGAAACAGAACTTTCAAGTTTTTTTTTGGCTGCTTTGAATCTGTTTTTTTGACATTTTTATAGCTCACTTATGCGCGACAAAAAGGTTAGGATAAGAAAAACAAAACTGAAAAACTCACTGAACCACATGAAACCACTCCGAGATAAATTTTTTTTAGCTTTTGAAATGCTTGGCACGTTTTCAAGACGATTTGCTTTATTGGAAAAAGTGGCAACCAGCAGCAGCAGCAGCAGCAAAAGAAGAAAAATGAAAAAAAAGAAGAAAAAAATGATTTTCCCGGCAGAATGCGGACACACGCAGTGGACTCGAAATCGGACTTTGGGACCGGCTCACAACTTGGCAATTAAAATATTGACAGTTTTTCCATAGAGAAGAATAATAAGTTTTGTCTAAGATTGCACATGCATAAAGAGGATATCTCCCTGTCTCCCTCTCCCACTCTCTATCTCCCTCTCTTTCCCGTCGATAGTCTGTGTCTTCATTGGGCCTCCTGCTGTTTGTTTTTGGTTTGGCGCGAAAGGTTAACGCGACATGTTCATGTGACAATGTCAGATAGACAGACAGAGACAGCAGACAGACACAGTGAGCGAAAGAGAGAGAAGAGATACTTCTAGCGGCAGTCAGAAATGTCTAAAGCGCATAAATAACTGCATTTGTGACATGGTATGGAATGTTTCTTTCGTCCAGGTCTAGGCCCGGCTTTTTAGCTCTAGCTCTAACTCTAACTCTAGCACAAGCCTGGTTCATCGTCGTCGTCGTCGTCGTTGTCTGGCCATGTCTGGTGCGGATTGCTGTATGTTGTTACTGGTGTAGCTGTTGCTGCTGTTGCCGTTTCCATTGCCACTGCCACTGCTGCTGGTAGCAAGGTGCGGTGCCCATATGCAGACGACAACTAAAGCTATTTGTAGCTCATTTTGCTGATTATGGAAAAAAAATTGTTAGATATTTTCCTTGTAGCAGTTGGAAGTTTTTCATTGCATATGTTTTTTTTTGTCATTGCATCATAGTGACAAAAAAAACTAATCAACTTTTGATGCCCGCTAGAGCATTAGATGATAAAAAGTAACTAATAAAACTACAGATATTAAAATTTAAGACATTAAAGTAAAATGAACATAAGTTCAATTACAGCATTTGTTTTTTATTTTATACAGAAGTGAAAAGAAAGAAGATTTAATACGTCTAACTTTACCCTATTTACGATATTCACTTCTGTGGTACTCATGTTCAAAGATCTTCAAATATCGTAACTGAAGTTTGGAAACGAATAACAATTTGCCTTATGCAATTGCTCAAACCTTTATTTATGATACTGAGAGTCAAATCCTTTGATGATTAAATTGATTGTTTTAATTCCAAATTTAAATATTTCGATCTAAAACTGAGATAATTTTCAAGAAGTTTTTAAACATCGTGTGATATATTGAAATTTTCCGTAATTGCAAATTTTCCATATTATTCTTTTCGATCTTTTGATATATACGTCAATATACGTGATATATATGTATGTAAATTGTGTGTTACTTTAACAATTTGCTAAGCTTTAGTAAGTTCAATTTACAACTGAACTTTAATAAAATTATGAATAATCCTAATGTGATGCAATCATTGCTAAATTTTAACTAAAAGTTCTAAAATTTACCAAATTATATTCGGCTTTCATTTACCAAGTTGCAATTTAGACAAGTTTCTATATAAATACATAAAAGTTTCTCTGCATATGCATATAAGTTTTCTCATATATACATACATACATATTTATGTTTCTATATACTACTACTATATACTATAAGTCTCTGCTTTTGTTCTTACATCACTGACATTAACACAAACTTGCAGTCGGTGGTACCTAATGGCTATATAAGTTAGATACCAATTTACGGTATTATAGTTAAACGTCCAAATCAAACTATTTATTGTACATTTTCTACATTTTTCTAACAATAATATCCTACAAAAACTAAACATATTTACAACCAAGTTAGAATTATGTAAAGAAAATACATTGGAATAAGTAATACCACTTTCGATTCACAATATTCACAGCCTACTTTTGAATACCAATTAAAAAACTTAAAAAAAGTACTTTGAGGCAGAAAGGTATTTCACTGCAACCCAATTTCCCCATCTCTTTATTTCATTTCATTTCTCTACTTAGTAGACTTTATGTCGGTTTACCTCATTTCAAATCCCCTACCAATCTTTGGTGTCAAAGTCAAGCCCACATTAGGAAATCTTTTTTTTCTCTCTTTTTTCGTTTACAACTTCTAACTACAAACTAACAATAAGTAAATGGAAAAGATTTAAATCAGCCGCAGATTTGTTGCGGCCTTAAAAAACCAAAAGAAAAAAAACCATAGAAGAAGAAAAAACACTTTGTTTAGAAACAGGAAATCCTACACACATCAATTTTCAGTGTGTGTGTATTCAGAAAATTATCAAAACGCCAACATCTTTTTGACAAACTGCGAAATGCTGAGCTGCAGTATTTCACCTCTGCATGGGCCATACCTGTCCCCCCTTTGGTGGTCTTTGTAAGTAAAAAAAAAACCGTCGAATCGCATTTAAGACAACTTTTCTTCTGATTTGTTGCGATCGCAATCGGTTTCGTTTCGGCTTTTTGGTTTCGCATATTTGGACAGAACAGAAAGAAGTTCCAAAAGAAGTTGACTTGACTGTGTCTGTCTGCCTGCCTGCTGTCTGGCATAGTCCCTGGGCAGGATTGACGTGTCTTACTGTAATTTTTCATGCAATGATCTTTACGTTTATATGGCAGCTCTCTACAACTTTCTGGTCGTCATTCAACGCATCGTTGACCTATTGAACCATAATACATGCACAGTGTCTGCACATGTGCCGCTAAAGGATACTTGGCTTTGCGACCGGCTCTTCTTCTTTGTTGTTGTAGTTAGTCTTTTTTTTTTGTTATTATTTATTTATTTTTTGTTGTTGTTGTTGTTGTACCCTACCTTTTAGTCTCTCGAATCCAGTCACGTTTCGGTCTTTGGCCACTTAGAACCTGTTCTTGTGCCGCTACTTTTCTCGCATGAATCATTATTTGTTGTGCTAAAGCTAAATATGTATGAAGAGCCTCCTTAAACGGGGGGTGTTAGGGGGTAGGTGGAGAGAGGGTTTGGCGGCAATTGAGCCAGCTGCAAGTTTGGCCAGTTCAGACCCTCTGGGTGCAGTCGAAGACTCTCTCATTTTGCGATCATTTCTGATTGATACTATTTATTGTGGTTCTTTTTTTTTCTCTCTCTTCTTTTTATTTGTGCTAAGCCATGAAACTTGAATGGATTTACGCATAGCATTTTGCGTATAGGGTTGCCAAGTTGTCTAAAGGAACCTAAACCATTTACCATCAATCTTCTACCGAAAAGAAATAATCCCCCTCTTCTTCATTCAAAGTGCTTTTGGCATACATTGATGAAAGAATTTTGTCCAGGGGCATTCATAGATCCTTCTATTTTTTTTTTTCAATTTCGCGACTTTTGTAAGCGTTGCCAGCTGCATTATTAAAGATTAGACTTCATGTTTATCTATGGACCATGTACCACTACCTCTCGCTCATATCCGGCGCGGAGCGTGCGAAAAAGTGGGCGTCCCTGGGTTAGCGCAATCTTCGACCTTTTGATCTTGTTTCTACGCTATGGCCATGTTGCCCATGGGGCATTAGCCAAGTCCAGACTTTTGGGCTTGTTGTCGCTGTTGATGCTGCTGCCTCTGCTGCCGCTGCTGCTGCTGATGTTGTGGCAACTGTTGCTAACTTCCTTTGCGTGTCAAGTGCAAATGCATTAAATTTTGACGTTGACCAAAAAATCTCAACCTCTCTCACACTTTTCTTTCATTTCCCCTTTCTCTATCACCTTCTAGTTGTAGTTGTTGCTGCTGGGGCAGCTGTCGTCTTGATTTTAATTGATTTTTTTTCAATACACTTGCTGATAGAAGACTTTGGTAAGAGTAGAACGTGTTGCCATGTGGCGAAAGTTCGTAAAGCCAGAAGCAAATTCGGAATGTTCAGGGTATGTAAACACATACCGAAATATGCCAAAAAGGAAAAAGTCACTAAAAATGGATAACCCAAATTCTACTTTGAAACCAAAATCTAAAATCGAGTTTTCAGTAAAAGTTTCTTTATAATATAGGAAATCTTTTGAACTTAATTTGTAGGGTATACTTTTAGGCGTTTACTCAACCAAAATTGAATCAAATATTTCTACGAAAAGTTTCCGTCTTGTATTAACTAAAACACTATTCTCAATCAAACCATATTTTTCACTCACTTTAGGTAAAAACAAATATAACAATTTCTATATGCTATTGAAAGCTTGAAGAAAGTTTTTATTGAAATATTTTTAGAAAGGATACAATTTTCTGATCCTTATTATTCATATCTTTTTGTTTAAACAGCTTTCAATTGTAAAATGATTCACCTTATACGTTCCTCAGATCCAACCTTACATGAAAGATTCTATATCAAGTTTTTTCTTGCATTCCAAGTAACTCTTACATAAGCATCCCTAAAAAAATTGCATTTAAGATAATAGTTCTAAAAATTACAAATCTCTTCTTATCATACCGAAACTTCCCAATTTTTCGGAACTCTTAATCTAGGTTCTTAAAAAGTTAAAAATTTGTAAGAATGAGATTCAAAGTATGAATACAACTAAATAATTCATTTAGATCATCAATCTAACCTTATACTTACCTTGATTTGGTTGAATTGAAATAGGTTTTAGTCAACTTGCATTAAATAGTCATAGATAAGCCCAGCTGGAATTCCTCTTGGATGATATTGCATTGAATTGATATCACATCTAATGCAGATACCCAACTTTCCTTACAATGCTCCCTGTTCTCTACTCAGCATAGACGTTTCGTAATTGAATCCATCACATTGCAATATCTTTGACAAACCATTAATTGATCAAATAAATCCCACTATGTTTTGGATTTCTTTTCGCAAATGTCAACAGGCAATTTCGTTAAAAATGAAACGATCAACAAATTTGCCAAATCTTTACCCCTATTTTTTTTTTTTATTTTTGCGCCCACTTTAACCAATTTATGGAGCCTGTCATCATTCGAAATTAGCAATTTTGTTTAATTGCAATTTAGTTTTATTGAGCAAACAACAATTTCCGGCTATAAGGCAGAAAACACGATGCCAACTTCAAATTGATTGCCTGGATGATCGTCGTCGTTTAAGTTGTTAATTGCACTTGTGATTTACGTAGTCGTGTTGTGCGTGTGTATGAGTGTGTAGATGTGTGTGTATGCCAATATTTGCAATGTTATTGAAAGGAAAGGAGGTGCCATTGGCTTTGCGTGTTATGCCAACAAGCGCAAAAGATGTTGATGGATTAAACTTGGCCATAAGGGGAAAGTGCATTAGTTAACACGCCCACCCAACGGCATATCGTATGCCCTGAAACCATTTGCTATCTAAATGCATTTGACATGTTTTGCGGTCACTCAAATAAAACTAATGGAACAACATCTCTCTCAACTCTGTACTCGAGCAGTTTGTTATTGATGTTATTTCTCCAAAGTTTTATGTCATTTTAATGTCTATGGAAAACTTCTAATAACCGTTAAGGTAAGGCACACAGCTTAGATGACTCAAGAGAAACATGAAACATGATTTTCTTTTTACGACCTTTCTTATATGAAACATGAAAGTTGCATACAAAAATATATACATATGTATTGGTGAGCTTTGAATACATCCAATGCTGATCAACATTTAGGACTACACACATATTGTGTGCATGTGAAAGCTGTCACAATTTGCTGACATTAATTGTCCTCGCATGATATATATCCAATGGACCACACACACTTTGGATGATGTGGAGGCCTTTATTTACCGTCTCTTATGACAGCTGACCAAAACCAAACAGATATAACAACGCATTGTGTTTGTTGGCAACAATGTTGGCCTCCTCCTCTGCTCATACATACTACTTTGTCATAAAAAATGTTGGCAACTTTATCAAGAGTACAATTTAAATGTCAAGTTGATGACGTGTCGTGTCTGTTTGCTGTTGTTGTTTGGGGACCAAATGCAAAGACAGATGAATCTGACTCTCTCTCTCTCTGTCTCTCTCTGTGATTAGAGGAACGATCTTACCAGCTGGCCAACGAAACGGAAGTGCACCAGTCTAAACAAATGCATGGGAAGTGCTAATCGTCCAAAGCACGAAACACGACCACATAATGATGTAAATCAAGATAGAGGGTAGAAGTGGAGACGGAACTAAGTACAGTTGTTTGTATAATGATCATTTACTTCTTCTTTATAAAGTGCAACAGAAGTCAAAGAACTGACGTGTTGGGAGAATTAAACTTGGGGTCGGACGTGACAAAGTGAGTTATGGGATTTTAGTTTTTGCACCTCTTTTAGAAACTACAAAAAGATATGTAAAGATAAAATTTATTTAATGTTTCTTCTTTTAGTTAGTTTATATTATCTTTGGGGGTTTTTCTCATTTTAATTTGTATGAAATGATTCGAGTTCTTTTTTAAGTGTGAAGCATATCGTAAAACCTTTAAAATGTGTAAACAATTATTTGAACTGATTAAGTCTGTTTGTTTCTGTGTGTCTTTCAGATGGTACTTATTGAGCTATGTAGATGAAACTTGGTATATAAGCTTTTTAGGCGTATAAGTAAGATAAGTTCTAAAATCAGTCCAATCAGGCACCTATAAGGCATAGCCACTATAAAAAAGATCGGAGTAAAGATTAGACTTTTCAGAATTCAGAATAGTTCTATTTTTCGGTATTTCTGACTAGAAAAACATATTTTCAGTTATATTGTTAAGCTTCCCCTTTAAGATCTTAGGCAGAACAGGCAAAAATAAACAAATATACTATCAGAAGATCTTCTATATATTTTCCAACAAATTTACTAAATTTAGCTGAGTTACGTAAATTATTAATTGTTAAAACAAAATTATTTCTTTTAGAATATTTTTGTATGTATCTAAACTAGTTTCCATTTCAAAAATTTTAGGTCAACTATTTGAATAGTTTTACCTAGCTTTATATTGTTTATTCCTTCACTAGACACATTTCTATGCCAACCATTTGTATGCCTTTTTCACGCCGCCAATTATGAATGATTCACACTGATTCATCATCTAACTTGCATTTCACACAATCACAAATCAACAGAGGGCGGGGGAAGGGAGAAAAGAAACGACCACAACCAATGCTCGTTAGTTGCACACCTCATCTTGACGCTGTTGAATGGTGCGCCATGCAAAGAAGGGCTCCGACATATAGTCTCTCCAGGGGTAACAAGATCATTAACGTGCCACATGCCCAGGTTTAGGTCCAGGCTCTGATCCAGAGCCACGTTTTGGGCTTTGCTGATGGTCACAGTAGCCCAGTGCTACCATAAATAAAAAAGAGAATCTTCCCATCTACCCTTCTAACCCCTTCTCTTGTCGTCGTTTTCACTTGGCAGTAAAAATTATGACTGAAGCATCAGCAGGTTGGGATGTTTGGTGGAACTCTCTGGAGGAAAGTTCAGTAAAGCGTTCCGAAAAAGCGAGCGGCACTTCTCTTAGGCTCTTTGACTTTGGCCTTTTTGTTATGCACCGCCTCGGGAGCCAAGTTACACACACTCACACACACATGCTCCTTGGCTGGGTGATAATTCAAGACGGCAGCAGCAGCGAACAGCAACAAGAGTAAGAGCAACGGCAACATTAAATGGTAGCAGGCAACAATGAATCTAAGCAACATGTTGCCCGTGTCTTGTTAGAGTTTTGGGGCCCACAAAAATCGTGACAAAGTGTTGCCATTGTTAGGCGCAAATGAAGAAAATGGCATTGTGGAAAATTCGCAGAGGAAAAACAATTGCCATTACTTGTTGTTCTTGCTGTTGCAGATGCCATGAAAATGCTTGGCGCACGTTTTGTAATCAATCAAAGAAAAAAAAATAAGTAAAAATGCTAAGAAAAAATGTTTCTCAGTAAAAACTCCAACAAGTTGTCATACCATTGGGTTAGAGAAGGGATTCTCTCTCTCTCTTTCTTTGTTTTAGCATATGGGGAGAAAGTTAATAAGGTTGAAAAATCTTTCTATATCACACACACGGCAATTCCATTCATTATTCACATAGAACATTCTTTCAATTTTGAACCTATGCATTTACGAGGAGCTAAACATTTTAAATTCTCACTTACATTTAGATAAATTTCACACCTGCCACCTCCCCACCTGTTCTCACTTCCTTGACTAACCAAAATAAGAAAATTCTTTGATAGTTTTTCAATTCATAAATTAAAAAAAAAATGTGTTTAGTTTATGAATGAAATGCAATTCAATTTGTTTGTGTGCGCGTATAGATTTTTATGAGAAACCCAATTTTATGATCCGGCTAATTTTTATTAACCGCCAAAGCCAAAAAATAAAAAACAAAACTCTACCCACAGTCAAAGACAAAGTCGACTCTCGACTCACACAAATCTCCTTCTCCTTCTCACAGAGCCCATCGTCGATTTCTGACCCTAATGAACTGACTTTGGTGAGGCGCTTGTGCATCCGCGGGGCGCCTCCACACACAGAGAGAAAAAAAATATGTTGCAATGCCTTGAAAGTTTATTGACTGGAAATAATTTATTAATTGCTTAAAGTTTCAGCTGAGCATTCAGGTTTCGTTTCCCTACATATTATTGAAAAGATTATTTCAAAGTTTAGTTTATAGTTTTCCATTTTTCAATATTTGGGTGGCCAATCGTAAAAGATTATGTATAGTTGATTTTGTAATCGCTGATTAAATGATGCAAAGTGTCAACTGACAAGCCATTCAATTGGCATTTATATTGATAAATATAATGAATGCTTAGAGATTTGGGAATACCCTTGCAAAGGGTATAAAGTGAATATCTCTTCGCTGAAAATTATTATATGCTGATAATTGTAAAAGAGATTCAAATAAATTTGTAATTTTAAATTATGAAACTCAAATGGCTCTCTCTGGATCTTTCTTTACACGAAATTATTTGGGTACTTTATAGCTTTTGTAGGGCTTTAAGATGGCTTGGGGACTTCTCTAGTTGTCTATACCCTATTTACTCTATCCATGCACACTGCAAGTGCAGTTCAACTCTGGGGACAAGAATATATAGTCTCTTTGATAACGATGTTCATTTATTCGTTTAATTTGAGAAAGTGTTGTTATTAAAATAAAAAGTTTATTAACATACTTGAATCTGAAATGTTTATTTAATAATAAAATAAGAAAAGAAAACTAACTTGGTGGCATTTTTATATAAAAAATTTTAAGTACTTCCTGTTACTTTTTGAAACTCTCTGAAATACTTTTGAATACCAAAGCGTTTGGACTAACTAAAATTTAAACCAAAAAACCCAATTACTTGAGTATTATTTTATTTATAATTATTTATAAAGAATTTCTTCATGAAAGTTAAAAGAACTATATAAACTATAGTATATATTAAAAAACTTACAAAATTTTAATTGTAAAACCTTTTTTGATAGATTATTTCAAATTCTAAATTATAATACTTTCGATTTACTCATTAAGAATGTTATTTATTTATTATTATTATTTATTAAGTTATCTTTGTTTTTATTGCTACAGGTTTCAACTTCTGGGTACGGAAAAACTTTGCTTTACGCTTTAAGTGCGATATTTGTTAGTGGAAATCGTTTAAGACTTCATCGGAAAGATGGCTATAACTTCCATTTCTGTAAAATTCCAGCAGAGATTTGATTGAGGAAATTTTTTTAGAAACTTGATAATTTAAAATAATAAGCACATTTTCCATTACCTAATTTATAGTCAAAACACACCATTATAAAATTTGTTATCCAAGCCACTTTATTTCTTTTAATTTTTATCTAGAAACTTGATTATCTTTTGGAAAATATTTTATTTTTCATTTCTTCATCATAATTTTTTCCTTGGAAATACTATTCAATAAATGATTATTTATTAACGCCTGCAGATTTTCCAAGTACTTACTATTTACCCTACCAAGAAATTTGGCCTTTATTTCTTGTTCAACATGTGCAAACAATTTGAAATGCCTCAATTCTCAACTGGGTCAAAAACAATTACAAAAATATCAAAGAAGCTAACTTCGGCGTTGTCGAAGTTTCTATACCCTTGCAGCTTCACTGTTTTGTTATTTAATTTAAAGGCAAAAATTTTAAAATAATTGGTAAAAATGTTTAACAAAATCAAAAAAGAAGAAAAAATAAATCTAAAAGTTTTCATATCTTTACCGAGAATCGAACCGTCAAACACCAAGCCATCAGCCGACCGATCTCTACATACTACGCCACCATCCTCCCTCAGCTTACTTAAGCTAGTTCGACATATGTATATAGCAAACATAGGGCATCTCTCTCTTTCAATTTCGTTCTGTGCAAGAACACAACTCAAATATTTGTGTCTCTCTCACATACCGCGTGGTGAAGAATTTTTGCATGTATGTATGCGTGAGCATTGAAATAAATAGAAATTATAAATTTTGATTATTGATTTGTAACCTTAATATTATCCGATCTTGTATGATCGTGTATGGGTAAAAATTGAATTTAAATGCAACAAGAAAAAAACAATAATTTGATATCTTTCTTATTTGGTGCCGCGCAGATTCGATCGCGGGTCTTTTGTGTTTGTACGGCAGATTTCTTAACAATTTTTTTGTTGCTGGAGTAATTTGATTATATTGACGATATGTTCTATTGATTTGTAGCCGTAATAATTATCCGATTAGAGTCAAACTTGGTGGGTAGTGTTTTGGTATAAATTGGATTTATATTTCAAAAGAAAAAAAATTTTAATTGGAACCCTTTTATTCCGATGTTGGATATATCCTATAGTAATCCGATCCGACCGATTTTCATACTTTATCTACATACACCTTTAAGAAAGCTAACTACTAAGTTTCAACTATGTAGCTTAAAATTTAAGTTCAAAAAGCTGCGAACAAACAGACAGACGGACAGACGGACATGTCTCAATCGACTCGGATGTTGATGCTGATCAAGAATATATTATATATACTTTATGGGGTCGGAAACGTATATTTTTATGAGTTACAAACATCTGACCAATTTTATAATACCCCCTGCAAGGGTATAAAAATTGTACTTTGTAGACAGGAATAATAATGTCCATCAAAGTAAAATTAGTTGCCAACAATTTACAAAAATTTGTCTTGGTATGCGTCATTACAAGATTATCTTATCAGTGCTTTTAGCACAGTGTAGCTTTTATGTACATATATACCACAACTCGCAAATAACAGTTGATTATATGAAAAAGAAATGAAGCAAGCAAGTCCTCCTTGCCGACGTTGGTTATACCTCGTACCAAGCAGAGATATTTAATGTAGGCAAACACTCTCAAAATCGCCACCGATTTAAAATAAAATTCGAATAGCATGCAGCAAAAGCAGCATTCGCATGCTGTCTCGCTCACTCCTGCCTCCCAATGTCGCGCTTGGCGTTTCAGCACAAAACGGATATGGGTGTATCTCCGATGTTTATTGTCCAATTTGGACTAAATTTGGTCACCAGGTGGAGTTTGGCTATATTATTAGATATGCCAAATAACAATTAGATGCCTTCAATATGGCTCTAGTTATTCGTTTTTTCTTAATTAAGGCGGCAAAAGTGGGCGTGGCTAAAATTTGAAACAAACTTGATCTGCATACACACTAGATGGATCTACAAACCGAATTTGATCGCTGTAGCTCTTATAGTCTCCAAGATCTCAATGTTCATCCGGACAGACGGATATGTCTCAAACGACTCGGCTAATGATGCTGATCAAGAATATATATACTTTATGGGGTCAGAAATGTATATTTCTGCCTGTTACATACATTTTGGCGACTTTAATATACCCTATGGGTACAGGGTATAAATATTCGTGAGCGGCGAATTAATCAGCTCTTCGCTTAGCTCACTCAAACTCGGACAACAATCGTTTTTCCCTATTTTTTTCGTCTCAGCTAGACTGAGAGTATTTGCTTGTGTGAAATAAAGCAAATCGTCTTTAAGTGATTTTTCTTTGTTCTAACTTTCATAGCATACTACCGCGTCATTCAATACTATGTATGTACATGGGTACAGGGTATAAGAAAACGCATAATATAGAATATGATGTAAATATTATTTGTCAAAGAATTTCCTTAAAGAGTATTTGCAAGACTTTTTGAATTGACTTACTCAGTCATTCACTCACTTACTGAGTCTCAACTCGCGAGCGACAATTTTATAGCTCCCGAAAGGAGATTCGTTAAAAGAATTCAATCGAAGCAAATTAGAAAACAGTCTCTTGCTCAGAGTAAGAGAAAATTTTTTGAGTTTTTTCGCTTATGTTCAGATATATAGCTTAAAGAAAAAACACTCAATTGTTTTTTGCGAGCTATGGTATATACTATTCATACAATCTTATATACTTTCACGCTTTTTTATTAATCTTTCATAAAAATGCGCACATCTACATGGAATATTGCGAAGTTAAATTTTAGTAACAAAAAGGCAAACAACTGACCAAGAACTCTCATTATTTTACGCAAAAGACTGTTATCTTGTTCGATTCCAAAACATATAATAAAAACCTAAAAAAGTTTGTGATTACAGTAGTGATTACAGTAGTGATTACACCTGCATTGTCATATTCAGTAGACAACCAAATGTTGCAGTAGAAACATCGCGACGCGAATAAAACAAAAAACCTGAAAAAGACTTTTGCAACACCGTTGAGACTTTAAAAATGCAAAGATATAGCAGCAGTGAATCCCTAGTTTCGATAATTAATTCCACATGCTTGTTTGAAATTTTTAAACAAATTAAAATCCAATGTGAAAGTCAACATGTCAGTAAAAAGAAGCCTGTGGACCAGGAACATGATGAAGAAATCATAATTATTGGTAATGAACCACCACCAAAAGAGGATTTAGATAAAATTGTTATATATGTGGATCTCATTCGTTTCGTAAAATCTTTCCAATGGACTATTGAACAGTTTTATTTTTGGGATGAAAAATTATATTATCAACTTGGGATAGATCGATCTAACTTAGACACATTAGATTTGTTTATTGATTTAGATGTTATATATGATGGAATAATGGGTTTGCCAAAAAAGAATCAAGATACGTTTTTAAAGTTTTTTGTAGAAAACATAAATGATTCCACACTGAAACAAACAGTTGACTTAAGATACAACTGTGAGACATATTATGAGAACCATTTGGAATTTTTTGCCATGATTATGAATGCCCTTCAAAGTAAATTCTTTATAACAAAGCTCCGAATACATGTTAAAGGTAAAGTGCAATCAAATTGCATAGCTAAAATTGAAGAGTTATATATATTTAAACATTTCCAAATCTAGGTTACACTCTGGAGAATGTACCTTGTTGTTGCGGGCTCACAGAACTTTACTTAAATGTTAGAACAAATGCCGGCGAATTGGTCAAATGGTGTAAATCAAATCCAAACTTGTGGAGTCTTTCCTTAATGAACAATGAGATATATGGCAGATTGTCCGACATAACAATAGATAAAAATAGCTTACAAAATTTGGAAGACTTAGAATTCCTAATGAAAAGTGATGTTAATGCTGCCGAATACGCGCCTTTGGCAAAACTACCAAGTCTACAAACTTTGACTATTCATGGACAACATGAAATCGGTTCATTAGGACCTCTTTTTTATGGTTTGGGTGACAACAATCCTCACAGATCTTTAAGTACTTTAACAATAATGCATGCTGCCATGAACGATGAGGAGACCTACGCTATCTCCCAGATAAAGTATTTGACATATTTAAGATCTCGTTTTATAGAAGCGAAAAGTATTGGCCACCTTTCTCAACTGAGTGAACTTAAAGAACTGAAGATATTATCAACTCATAGACTTTCAAAAATGTTGCCGGAAATATCGAAAGTTTTAAAGGCAACTAAGAAATCTATCTTATTTATTGAATTTCATAATTTTTTTGTTTCGTACACTAAATTCAATGATGAACTCCATTGGACGACTCGAAATGAAAAAACAAAAAGTAAGACTGACAGTGAAGAAAGTGAAGAAACTGAAAGTGTCAGTGAAGAAAGTGAAACTGACAGTGAAGAAGATGAAGTGTCTGGGTATGCCAATTTTTGGGAAATTCTTGAATTGCGTAAACTTTCTATAACATTTCCCAAGTGCAACAACAATGCAACAAAATCAAAGGGCGTTTTCCAAAATATGATTACGGGATTGGCAAAAGTCAAAAATACTCTTCAATACTTATCAATATACCACGAGGATTATGACGGTGAATTAATTCGAATAAATACCAATATGGCGTCGAAAATCGCGGCTATAAAAACTCTTAAGAGCATCGACTGCAATTTCAATGATTTGAGTAACATTTACATTTTGGGACAATTGCCACAGTTAGAGAAACTGAACATCACCGTCCGAACCAAAAACAAAAAAGTGTCGACTGAAGACCTAAAAAAGCTTTTCAGAGTTTTAGCTTCAAAACCATTACAAACATTTCAATCTTTAGATATAACAGGTTTATTAATTGATTTGCCTTTAGCCAAAGAATTGATTAAAATTAAATCTTTGAGGAGTTTAAAATGTATTTTTTCTGATGATGATTGTATTAAATGCTTAACTAAACTTAAAGATATTAATATTTGGTCAAAACACGATGATAATATTTCCAATGCGATTTTAAGTATTGGATCATCAGGCATTAACAATTTGCGTATCTGTGAAGTATCTATGAGTCGGTTCGACAATGAAAGAAAACTACGTCTTGACCTGGAATTGTTTGAAGAAACAAGAACAGAAACGAATGAATTTATGACACTGATAAAAAATGCTAAATACGCTGAACTGGAAACTTTGAAAAACTGTCACAGCCTTGTCGTACGTGGACAAGGTAAATCGGGTTCACTGTACTTGTTAATTCACAGTCTAACCACAAATCAAAATAATAATCTAAAGGAATTGGACATTAAGAACTATCAAATTATATACGAAGAGAGTCTTCTTATAAGCCAAATAGAATCATTGAAAATACTTGTTGTCATATTCTCTGATCCGATAATTTTCGAAGTCATATATCCCAAAACGTATTTTAAACTAATACAGTTCAATGGAACTGGATTTCCCAATCAGATATTTGGGTTTTTAAATAATTCCGACGGTAAAGTAACCATTCGAAATGGTAACCGACAAATAACTTATAACAAGAGTCAACGAAAGTTAATTTTAGAAAATGTTTCAGCAGAAATATTTAATGCTGATGATCACACTTGCCTAGGGAACTTGGACAATTTACAAATCCTTCATATCATATTGTCTCCGAAATATTTACATAACAAAAGAATTACCTATATAGAGTTGTTCGCAACGTTGGCAGCAAAGCGAAGACTTACAGAATTGATATTTGATTCTGATTTCAGTCCTGTATATCCTCTTGAATTTTTGGAAATCACTAAAATTACCTCGCTTCAAAAACTCAAATGTGGATTTTCTGATTTAGCAAATATTGAAAATATAGCAAAACTAAATGAACTTCAGCATCTGACCATAACAACCCACCAACGCGGCTCCTTACACAAACTTTTCCAAGGACTCTCTTCGCCTCTTCAATACTTAACTATAGAGAAAGAAATCACTTTTGATGAGTTGAAGACAATTTGCCAAATAAAATCGTTGAGAAGATTAGAATGCACCTTCAACAATACAGAAAACGAAGATGCCTTACCAACGTTGCCCCACCTTAAAGAGCTGTGTATAAACTCTCATCGGGAAAGTACACTTTTTGACAAACTTCGTTTATTTAGAAATTCTGTTTTGCAGAATATTATAATCTTGGGAGATCCGTTGGATGCTCGGGATGTTGATGCACTAGCGGAATGCAAAACATTAAAAACAGTTCACATCAGTTTATCACAATTGGAAAACACTAATCGACTACTTCCACTGAAAGATCTGGAAGAGCTTCAAATTGAAAAAAAAGAGCCTGAAATTCTAAGTTTAAGTTTAAAAAAAGATGCTTTAAATATAGAAAAAAACTTTCGAAGCCTGCGAAAATTGATAATTCTAGGCCATGAAATTGATAATGAAGAGATAACAAATATATTACAACTTCCGGCTTTAAAGTCCTTAAATTGTATTATCGATATTGACGAAGCTGCAAATTTAGAAGGACTTGAAAAGCTCGAGGAACTGATTATCGAGCCAAAAAACGGATGCCTCTATATACTTCTACAGACATTAATTCAGAGGTCTTCATTGGCTATCAAAAGTCTAGTTATCAATGAGCAATATGTGGATATGGAAAATATTGTTTTGCTATCGCAAATTACTTCATTAACTAGTTTGGAGTTCCAGTCCTATAACTATAAATCCTTGCATAATTTAAAGGAACTCATTAACCTGGAAACATTAAAAATAATGGCGAATGATGAGGTAGAGAATATTTGGAATCCGCTTTTGATTATTGCTAGAGATTGCTCTAAACTCGAAGTAATGCACTTAGAGGGGGCTAATATAACTATATTGGATGTGTTAGCCAAAGCATTAAAAAGTGTTAGAGATCCGATTCTACAAAAACCATTGAAGTTGATTTCGAAATATTTTGTAAGTTCTTCTTTTTTTAAACATTATTGCTAATGCAGTCAAACTTTTAACTATTATATCGAAATTATGAAATATATAATAAAGTATATTAAATATTAATCCAGTATTTGGGTCAGTATCATAGATAGAAATTCATTATAAGAAAGTTTGACTGTATTTTTATGCAATAAGCGAAAATTTCGTTGTACATACATAGATATAATAGTACATATCCATACATAAAGAAAACATAAATTATATATAAATAATATTAATATCATGTTTATGTTTTCAGGATTGGCTAAATAAGATAGACCAAGAAGTCGTAATATGTGATGATACTGTCGAATTTATTGTTTAATTTCTTTAATAATTTACCATAATTCTGTTTAAATTATGATTCTGATGCAAATTGTATAAGCTTTTACATTCTTTGTTATTAAAATTTAGTAGTTGTTTATCTCTGTGTTGTGTTTGATTAAAGGGTGTCGAACCACAAGATAAAAAACTTAAAAAAAAATCAGGTAAAAAAGAGAAAGATCATTGAAAAATAAAGGACAATAAAAACAAATGGCTCTATTGTCAAGAAGTCGTTCTACCGGACCAGAAAAAAAACTAAAAAATATCAAAGAAGCTAACTTCGGCCTTGCCGAAGTTTGTATACCCTTGCACTTTTATTACTTAATTTTAAAATAATTGGTATAAATGTTTAACAAAATCAAAAAAAAAAAAAAACAAAAAAGAAGAAAAAAAACACATCTTAAAAGCTTTCACACCCAGCGTCTTCACCGGGAATTGAGCCACCACCAAACATCGAACCATCGCGCGACCGACCACTACATACTACGCCACCGTGCTTACTTAACTTACTTAAGCTAGTTCGACATATATAGCAAACGCATGGCATCTCGCTCTTTCAATTTCGTTCTGTGCAAGAACACAACTCAAATATTTCTGTCTCTCTCACACACCGTGTGGTGAAGAATTTTTGCATATGTATGTGTGTGCGTGAGCATTAAAATAAAATTAATTTCTTTCATATTTGATTATTGATTTGTAACCTTAATAATTATCCGATCTTGTTCAAACTTGGTGTGGGGCGAATGAGTAAAAATTGAATTTAAATGCAACAACAAAAAAACAATAATTTTATATATTTCTTATTTGGCCCCGCGCGGATTCGAGCTCAGGTCTTTTGTGTTTGTACGGCAGATTTCTTGGAATTTGTTTTTGTTTTTTTGCTGCCAAAGAAAATTGCTTATTTTACTCGAGGTACCTCGACGTTTTGAATAATAACTCCGGTGATAATTATCCGATCCGACTAATTTTTAAACTTTACCTGCATAATCGATTAAGGAACTTAAATTTTCATGTCTCAACTATGGAGCTTAAAATTTTAGTATCTAAAATTTGATAGAAACAGACAGACGGACAGACGGACATGTCTCAATCGACTCGGCTATTGATGCTGATCAAGAATATATATAAATGCTGTTTATAGAGTAAGCAAAATCTCCATCTCTGGCAAAGTATCTGGTGTACATTGAAAGTATCTTTTTACACTGACAATTGCAAGACCGAAAATTGTCATAGCACACAAATAAGAGAAGTGCCTCAATTTTATGGACAAAACGAGTTGTGAGTGGGGCAGAAAATGGAGCAGCCAACTCAACTAACAGAATTGGGAGCAAGAGGATCTTGGCCATCCTCGCACATTCAACTGCCAATTGGCAATAAATCTCAATATAATTTCAAACAGGAAAAAAAAAAGATAAAAACAACAACAACAACCAGTGGACATGGTAAAGCGGTAAATGTTGAAGATGTCATGTAAAAAAAAAATATAAAAAAAATACTTTACAATTGACACTAATGAATGTAAGAAAATACACAAAAGTGTAATTGTCAAATGACAATTTGTTTACAATTGCAGTAAACGGCAAATGCCTTCGAGTGACTCTAAAACTGTTAAGTGTTGACTTTTTCATTTTATTTAGCTCTTTCTAATTTATGGCCCCCGCAAGACTTTCGCTTCAATTGAGAAGGAGGAGGATGAGGTGGGTTTTTCCTATCTATATCTATTTTGCTGCCTGCTTGGCCTCTTGATGTTATATTTTATTTTATTTTCATTATTTATATACCCTTGCAGGGGGTATTCCAAATGTCATCAGGTGTTTGCATTGCTCTGTAGAAATTGGAATCAATGTGGGTTTTAATTGCTGTGGTAATTTTAAGTTTATGTCTTTCTGTTTGTGCACTTTGAAGTAATCTTAAATTTTATTTTAGTTAATTGTTGTTTGTTTATATCTTCTATAATGAATCTTAAATTTTATTTTAGTTAATTGTTATTTGTTTACATAATTTTGCAAATTGACAGGATCGATATCTTCTATAAATCTTTGAAAAGTATTATTCGTTCGATAATAGACAATGATAGTTTTCATTGATAATAATAATCATAAATAATAAGAAAAATATCTCAAACAATTTTGACTGCACTATGGGGAAGAAAACTATGACTAAAAAAATGTTCAGTCTTTATAGCGGAATTATACTACGATTTCACAGCTTAGACCTTATCTAAGATGAGCGAAAGTAACAGAACCCAGGTCAGACAGTAATAACAATCAATGAATATGTTTTTTATTTAAGAAATATTTCTAAAACCAAGTTGAATTTGAGCATAATGAACGCGTAACTTGGTTATTCGTAGCAAAGAGGTATTAAAGTGAGGTTTTCCAAAACATTGAGAAAGGTTTTATACTATTAATTTGCTTATTCCTGGTTCTGACTGCTTTCATGGGTTCTGACAGTTTCCCAAACTGTATTTAAAATTTCAAAATTTAACAATTAAACAATAATCAGAGTCTTCTACCATCAAGTTATCAAATTTTAGCATTTTTTCAAACTTTTATTCTTAAAATCAAAGCCTGCTGGACTAAACTTTGAACGGGTTAATGAGTATAACAACTCTAAAGGTATTTCTATCTTTTTTTGTAGATTTTTATGCCGATTCAGAATCTCATTTTTTGTCACTTTGCTCGAGAAGAGATTTAGTATAAATATTTACCATTTCCATGGCAAAAGGCAGATCATTGATTCACATTATTGCACAAAAGGCATTTATAATTTTGATTACAGATGTTTCTTAAAATCCGCATAAGCAGTTACACATTTATGAAACTATTTGTAATTGGAATTAATTCTCATTAAATATTATCTAATTGGCTACACGCTGGGGCAGAAATGGCTTAAGCCTATTCGGATAGTTTCATTAAAAATTTTCACATAAAAAATTTTAATCAAAATTTTATAAGAACTTTAAAAATCAACTAGGACAAATCTTAAGTAGATAAATTTTCTATATTTTTTCAGTTCCAGCAGCTTTGAACTGCAAGTGGAATTTGATAGTAACAAGAAAGGGTATCCATAGCTTCGAAGTATTTTAAATAGTTTTCTAAATCTTTGGGTATTTATTTTTATTTTTTGGTATCGCCAACGTCCATGTTGCTGTTGCTGTTGCTGCTGTTGCTGCTGCTGTCGTCATCGTCGTCGTCGTCGTCTCCTTTGCCTTTTTGGTCGTGGTGTGATTTTAATTGCTCTTACAAATGTTCTTCGTCGCGCATGCGCCACGTTTTTCAGACTTTCGAGTGCAAATCTATGTTATAAAGGAGACAATGGCCAAAGATTTATGGCCCAGCTACATATACATACATGTACCAATTTTCCGGCTATAGATTGCCATGGCATGCAATGTTTAAGTTTTTCATTTCACAATTTTCATTACGTAGGTGGAAAAGTTTGAGTTAAAAAGAGAGTTTGGTATCTATCTATATATATACATATATAGTAAGTATATACACATCTCCTTCTCGAACATTTTCCTACGACTTTTTTTTAGGCACCGCCAAATGAAATGCCATATCAAATCAAATTGTATAACTTTATTTGAAAAACCGCCAAAAAATCGCATCCACAAGCCAAATGCAATTAATTGTCAAAGTTATTTAACACAAATATTTGAAATTTTTCAACTAATCAGTCAGTCTCTCTCTCGTTAAACGGACCACAAAGTCAAAGTGGAAACAATTTCTGGCTTGAAATTGCTCTTGGAATCTGAATCTATGACTGAGTCTGTGTCTCAGTCTAAGCCTGAGTCTGAGCATTCCAATGTCCATAAAAATGTCAACGCAGGCTGGCCAACAACAACTACACACACAAATATGCCGCTTGACTTGGATTGCCAAAGTGGCTCCATACTATGGCTTGACTTTGGTTTTGGGTTTTGGGGCTGGGTTTTTTTGTGGTCTCTCTCTCTCTCTTAAACTGGACAGCGACAACCATCAACATTTCTGGCTCCATGCAGTCTGCTCTGTAACTTTACCTGTACATGGGTGTGTGTGTGGCTATTGGTGAGCGGCAGCAAATGGAACTGATTACAAAATATGACCAGCGGCTAAATGTATCTCGTAGTTTGCTGCTTAATTTCTTTCTAAGATAAGTGCACCACTCGAATGGAGACAACAGCAAAAAATTGCCAACGAATTTCAATTTTTATGCGTGGGCTATAAATTAGACAAAAAAGAAACCAAAGACAAAATAATAAAAATAAAATTGCACGTGCTACTGTTGTGGTTTTTATTTCTTTTTCTTTTTTTAGTGGTTTTTCTTTTGGCTAATGACCAAAGTGACTGGTCAAAGTGCTGAGAATTTAAATGAGCTGCAAATAATTTGTGCCAGATATTCGATTGGCCTGAAAATCAATTTTGCAAAAAAAAAAAACTAGAAAACCAAAACGACAATCCAAACAAATATGTAGGTACATATAGATAAGTAGGTGGCTTTGGGAAAGGTCTGCGAAATTTTGTCATGAAATTTTCATTTGATTTACGCATTCAAAGATATTTAACTACTTTAAAGTTAAAGTCATATATAATAGAGCTCAGACTTCTAGTTCAAATGATCTTAACTTTTTATCTTTCTTTTCAGTTTTCAAACAACTTATGAGTACATTTTTTCTCACTTATTATTTATTATCGGAAGTTCATTCATTGGGAGTTTCCCAATCGAATTTGATTCAAAAGATTACTATCCAAAATGTAACCAAAACTTAACTTGAGAATTCTATTCTTATCATTTCTTTATAATCGTTAGCCATTGCAACTTTACAATTAATATTTATTGCAAAAATCTTTTCTCTTTTTTCTTGTGGCATTCTTTGGCAGGTCTTTCTCTCTAGAGCAATTCACGTGGGTGTCTCGATCCAATTGTCATGACTGGATTCCATTGTAATGGCTGCCTTCTGTTCCTTGTTTTTGATGCACCGATAGGAGGAGAGCATTGCCTGGAAACTTCTGGCTCCTGGTTATTGACTTTAATTCAATTCTTGCTGTTTGGTTAGGTTTTTATCTAATGGAGAGTTACACAAAAGTGCAGAAGATTTATGACCCAAATGACTGCCTAACCAGTTGGTTGTAGCAGTCGCTCTAAAACTGTAGATTGTGTGAATGAAGCAAAGAGTTGATGTTTGACTTTGCTTTTGACCTATACAAGTTATTTTTGGCTTTTCAAATATATGAAATTTTAAATGAAATATTGCCTTTGGGCTATATATGATAATACCAAATGCTATTGCCTTTGATAGTCTTTGATGACATGCAATTGAACAGATAGATAGATGAAGTTAATCTCAATCGGGGGCAGAAGCTGAACTGATCCCTAAGTTTTATGTGAGATGAAATCTCTGATTCTCTGTTAAAATGATAGAAAGATTATGTT
Organism: Drosophila austrosaltans; assembly: GCA_035045865.1. NCBI lineage: Eukaryota > Metazoa > Arthropoda > Insecta > Diptera > Drosophilidae > Drosophila > Drosophila austrosaltans. The sequence continues at coordinate 4,421,936 of JAWNOQ010000083.1, forward strand.
TAATTAACTAGAGTAAATATCAAGCAAGAGATAAAGGATAGATTGAAACAGAAAAGATAAAGTATTTAAAAGACATGCCAAGCGGATAAGATAGATTATGTAAAAGACAGCATAAGATCTAAATCAAAAGCAATCAATTAAAACACCTGAAGACAGGCTGATCGACTTAAGTTTAGATTTCCGATACTCATTTTATATAGGAAAAGCAAATGAAATACAACTGAAATTATTTATGAACTTATTCTCCAAACTTGAATTCACTTAAGATAAAATTCTATTTTGATTTAAAAGAACTTTGATGTAATATAATAATATATTCAAAGGTGGAAAAGTTAATGAATTATATTGAAATATAATTTGAGGTTTTTAAACACAAAATTGTTGAAAAATTAAAAATTATTATAGCGAATGGAATTAAAAAAAATTCCAGTCGTTAATTTTTGTTTTAACTTGAAAACTTGTAAAACTTTAGAGCTAAGATAAACATTTTTACAATTTTTTTTTATGCAAACAAAATCGTTAGGAAAATTGTTTAGGCGGATTTGAAAATTGTTTGAAACGTGACTTTTAATCTTTATTTATTAAGTTGAGACTTTACTTCAGCTTTTTCAAATCTTAAAAATTGTCAATAAAACTTCTTTACAAAAAATCCAAGAAAAATGACTTAGTACATAGGATTAGTTGAATATTTTAAACAAATCTTGTAAAAATGTTTAATTTAATAATGTTAAAAAACATGAACGATCAACTCATGCTAACTGGAATGTAGCATTATCAATATGAGAATTCAGCCAGTCCTTACTTGTAGGCCTACAGGATGTAAGCTATACAAGTAAATAAAAACTAAGTAAATAAAATGCCCAAACTGACTGCCTTTTCATGTGAATAGCATTTTCCTTGTAAACTTTCTGTTTTTAGTGAATGCAATTGGCGACAATTCCTCCTGATGCATAACCAAAGGCCAATGACAGACAAACAATTAGACACAAAAACGAAGAAGAAAAACCAAGAACAATATAATAAAAACTCTTGAGAAAATACATGTTCACAATGGAAAAGTTGTCAACAGGTGGGAGGTAGTAAAAATATCTTCTTTGGGTTATGCAATCCGAGTTCTGGCCCAAGTACAAGTAAAACATTTGCCACTCATTCACCTAGACAACAGTCAGTCAGGTTATTTGAGATGAGTTGTGAGTTTAGAGTTGGTTTTTACCATTTTCATCTTTTTTTTCAGTTGTTAGCCATTGTCCAGTTTTACAGTTGAAAACAGTGAGAAGAAATACGTCCAAGGAGAACTGGCTACGTTTTGTGTTTATGTATTATATTACCAAAGATAAAGTGATGCAAAGTTGATTTGTATAAAGTTTTTTAGTTTTACAATTCAAAATTGTTTTTTAATGAAATCTTAATGATACTTTGTTTCACTTTTAAATACCTTCCTCTCGATGAACTTGCATTGAAACTGAAAAACAGATGCCCATCAAGAACTTGACTGATATATGCATTCAAACGGGAAAAAAAACAAATCGAAACGCAACTAAAAAAGATAAATTGAGGCCACGCGAGAGCATCGAATATATATGTATATATATATCAGACTCTTCACTTTTATTTGAAAGTATAACGGCAATTCAATTATGTTTTTCCCCTTCATTTCATGATTAAAACTCATCTCTCCACATTCCACATCTGTTTTTCATAGGTGGAACTAGTCGTAACAATTTCCTTTGTTCGTGCCACTTTAATTGTAATCTATTATTTCGTTACTCACCCTCACAGGCCACGGGATTGCCATCATCATTTGGATCATCTTCATCCTCCACTCGTATCAGTTCCCATTCATCATCGTTTTCAGCATGCCGCAGGGCAGCCAAATCCTCCAATTGTTCTGCATTAACATTCATGCCAAAGTAACCATCTTGACACTCGTGACACTTGACACCCATTACACCGAATCTACATTGGCACTGACCCGTTTGGGAATCACAAGTATCCAATATGGCCGCACCCAAAGGATCACAATTACAGGGCAGGCATTGAAGTTCCACATGAGCATAACCCACATCGCATCCATCACACTTTTGGCCAGCATATCTTGGCTTGCATAGACACTGGCCATTGGTGCTATCACAGAGACCACTCTCCGAGCCATCGCTATAACAATGACAGGGCTCACAACCCACAGCAGGATCACCCCAATAACCCAATTTACAACGTTCGCAGTGCCAACCTTCGGTGTTGCCCTGACAGGTAATGCATTCTCCTGTTGTCACATTGCATGGTCCTCCTTCACAGTCGCAACGTTGGCACTTACTACCCAACTGTAAAGGATTACCAAAGTAGCCATCGTCACAATCTTGACAATGATCGCCCGTATAACCCTCGGGACACTGTGTACAAATATATTCTGCATGCTCAATCAGTTCAAATTGGGGATTCAAGTCCATATAATTGTAGGATTTCAATTGACAACTAGGTGAAAAATTATTTTCATCTTCGAGAAGTGGACAAGCACAGCGTTTGCAATCATTTGAAGTTCCTTGCAAAGGATTTCCATAATAGCCAAGTTGACAGCGTTCGCAACTGAAAGAGAGAAAGAAAAGAAAATTTGAATTCAATTTGAATTGCCGTTAAAAAGCTTCTGAAAGAAAGCTGAAGTGAAAGCTTGAAAAGTTTACTGAATCGATGCACTCTGTTTGGAGATGCACAAAGTGAGTAAATTTGCGCACATTGAGCAAAGCTTTTGAATTGAAGTTGAAAGCTCTTTAAAGTTTTTATTCACCACGAGTTGTACTTGGTTGGCGCTTGTTTAGAGATTTTGAATTCAGTCGACTCATTGCACTTCTACTAAGTTTTTACGGAGGCTTAACAGAAAATGAAACTTTTAATGAAATTTAAATTTGTAAAAGATAAAGCTGCTATTCTTGAGTAGTTCATCAGTGTTCGAACATTCATTAAAAGTTTATTTTCATTGTCTTCTAAAGGTATTTTAAGTTAAAGCTACATCTTGTGAAATTTTTATGAACTTCAACTCACCGCTCTCCAAACGTATTGTGCATACAGTCACCACATCGTCCGCTCTGAAGATCACAGGAATTTGAATGGCCATTGCATGGACAGGGTATACATTTTCCCATCAGCTGATGATCTGTTGTATTCTCATAGATTCTCTTGTAGCCAAAGGAGCATGACTCGCATGATAGGCCCGTGTAGCCAGCCGGGCAGATGCATTGCTCCACACGGCTAGAAGCCTGAGAGCCCAGCTCCATGCCACCGGAATAGATGACAGCACGTAGCAAGGATGTTTCCACTTGATCGGTGTGGAAGGCTGCTCGTATAAGCAATGCGCCGAGAGAAACCATAACGGATAAAAATTGTGATCTGGTGACTGGTTCACCATGATAGTCGCCACCTTCGGTACGACGTAGTCGCGTCTTAATATCCTTAATGTCCGGCGGGACATGATACCAGCCAGTTTCCTCGGAAAGTATGACATTCAATTCGGTTTGCATGCTCTCAAAGGATTCATCAGCATAGGCAATTTTCATTCCATTTTTACCGAAAAGGATTACATTGGGTCCGGTTGTGGGTTTGCCAGAGGTGTCGCCCCTCATTACCTCCCAGGACAATTGAAGTTGAAGTCGGGCACCATAGCTGGTAAGACGATTTCCCAGATATCCCAGCGGTGCCTGCCAATAGATGGCCTCCACTTCATCCAACTCATTGCCAAATATCAAGCGATTCTGTTCGACATCTACAGCAATGGCTGTGGATTGAATTCTCCCTATGTCGGTGATGTGCCAACCATTTAAAGTCTCAAATGCCAAGGTTTGAAGCTTATAACTGTGGCATGTCTCAGATACGCCAGAACACCAGCAACTGGAGCAACCCAGTGGATTATCCTTACTCAAATCGTAGTAGCCTGGCGAGCATTGAGAGCAGGTGTTACCCTCCACATGTGCCTTGCATTGGCAGTTATCCGAACAGGATTCATCCGATGGTATGGAACCCCTTTCATCGCATTCACAACGTTTGCAACTATCACCATAATATCCTGGAGCACACTCTTCACACTGTTTCCCTTCGAATCCCTCAAGACATTGGCAATTTCCGCCCTCGGGCAAGCAGCTGCCAGTCGATCGTTGTGGATTGCAAGAGCAGGGAAGGCAGGGTTCGGTAAGCGGTGCACCAAACTCCCTGTAAAAGCCCCTCTCACAAAATTCACAATCATTTCCGGCTGTATTGTTGCCGCATCCTTGACATATACCCTTCTCCAAAAAGGAATCATAGGTGCAGCTCTCAGCATGACCATGACATTGACATATCTCACACTCTCCACCCAAGCTGTAGGGACGATCCTGGAACAAAGGACAACATTCTTCACACTGAACACCACAGGCATTATGTTGACACTGGCACTTTAGCATCGCAGATGATCCCGATCCTCCAGCTTTCACTTCCTCTGTCAGATTTGCATGACCATGGCAATCGAGACGGGCACTGACCCTCAACTGTTTCAGTGAATAGAAACTACGTTTCTCCAAGGATTGTGAATCCAATAGCCAATCCACACTATTATCCAAATTGGCTGTGGAATGCATACCCTGTAAACGGATTCTCATATATCGAGCTGTGATAAATTTCTGCAGTTCCGGTGTTTGCTCCATGGCTCCTGGACGATTCTTTAGCAAGGAGACATGAATCTCACCATTCTCTAGCGGCAAGGGCTTGGAGAATTGTGTTGAGCATATCACTTCGGCATCATTTTGAAAGAAATATTTGCCATTCTCTCCAGAGAGGTTCCAACGTCTCTTGCAATCCGCATCACTTAAACCAAAATATTGCCAGGGTTCAAAATTGATGCCATCCAAAGATTTCTCAAGTATCCAGGAGGCAGGACGAGGTGAATTGGCCGACTTCAAAGTGACGAAAAATATCTGATACGCCTGCAAGACAAAAACAGAAAAGAATAGTTAAAAATATGTTTGCAAATATTTATTCAATTATTACAGTTTGACATTCACTGTACCAAAAATGCATTATAAATTATCTACGCACCCAAATGTCACTGTTTCTGTCACTTTCCGCAACACGCTGATATTTCCATTTGGTTTTATATCTTTTGTATCGCTTACTGCCCAACACAACCATTCCCCAAAGAAAAAATCGGCGTCTATAACGTTTTAAAGGAAAAACATTGCCACCACCGCATCATAAATTTTCCAAACTGTCAACTAACCTCAACGCTCTCCCCCGCTGCTCTTTAAGCCTTTAACGCCCGGCAGCCAAACAGCTGACAAACGATATTTATTTTTATAAACATATATAGAGATATATAGTTATGTGTGGTGTGTTGTTGTTGTTGTTGTTGTTGTGAAAAAATTGAAAAACCAAAATGCCAAAAACGTCTCGCATGCATCGAGATGCTGAAAATGTTGCGCCTATCAAAGATCGACAATCAAAATGAACCCACAACTAAGTGAAATAATGACAAATTTTATATACACTTGCAAGTAAATGGAACTGAACGATCGGAAAACTTGTATACATCTATTATAATTTTGCTTTTTACTATATGCTAATAATGAACATCTCCAACAAAAAATTCATTTAGGTTTTAAGCTTTGAGGTCAAAAGAAGAATCAAGAAAGACTTTTAGAAGGTTTAAATTCAAAATTATTTCAACTTGGATAAAAAGCGGTTTATTTTTAAACATATTCAACTAAATATTATTTAGATTCTTTATAGTTTTTCTTGATAAGAAATTCGCAAGAGTAGATTTTTAATGATTTTTGAATGAGTTGACTGATTGGTGAACAATTCTACCAATTGTAAACTTCAGTTGTACATTTTTGTTTATTTTAATTAAATTATTTTAATTTATTTATTTAAATAACCTAAAAAGAAATGATAATTATCGAACGTATTAGAATTAGCTGAAATTTACTTAAAGAACTGGCAAAAAAAAAAACAATTTGTAGGCAAAATTTTGGTATACCAACTAAAGGTCAAAAAAAAGTAGTTTGAGATGTTTTAGGCAAATCAAAAGACCTATAAGAGAACAAATCGAAATGCTTTGGAATGACTTAAACTATATAACAAAATATATTAAAAACTAATTTCCTTCTTTTGAGCTGAAAGCATTCAACCTTCTCTTTCTTACTGAAATGTATTTACCCATTTTTCATAGTGTATCAAATAATAGGAAAAGTCAATAAAAGGCATTGAATTGAATTTGGCGACAGGCGACTTGTGTGAGTGTGTGTCTGTGTGTGAGTCTTAGGTGTGGCCAGGTGGATAATTGATTGCGACGCAAACATCTTGGCGCCATCTAAATGAGATTTTAGTTTTGTGTGCCATGTTTTGTTTTCACTGAAATGTCTTGGCATATCAACAGAGTAATAGAAACGAAGAAGAGGCCAGACAACTCTATCAAATTTCACAGCCACTTGTTTACCCCGAAATGTCTTTTAAGTAGTTATTAGCATCAGCAGCAATTTTATTGCAATTTTTTGTTCCCCCATTTGCTGATTTACTCGCACTGATAAAGTAAATAAATTACAAGAAGTCCAACTGCGCATGCGTACAAGTGCCTGTATTCGATTACAGCAACTGTCAGGCCAATTAGATTAGAGGGAAAAGTTGGACCTGGCTGCAAAAATGTGGTAAGTTGAGGTGAAACAAGGAAAATTGTTAGCCTTGCGGCAATTTGTCAATGGACTTTGATCAAGGAAATTGAAGTTTGTTTATGAATATTAGAAATATGCAATGTTTAATGTTTTTTTCAGAAGTAGCTTTAAATCGTCTAAAATAAAAAAAAGGATATAAAGGGGCATATGTAATATATTTTTTCAGTACATCAACTTAACAAGTTGTTAAACAAAAAGTTGAAATTGAAATCCATTCTGCTATGGTTTCCTTAGTGAGATACTCGAATCAATGCGAGAATTCGAAAACGAAAAATTTCATGTTAGCATTAAAAATTTTTCATATTTCCATTCATTGGAAAGAACTGTCATTTATCGATCTGGTTATTTGAAGTTGATTGATGGGGGATTTTATTGACTTATTGAAAACATGAAATGCTTTTGGCTTTAACTCATTTCTTATAACTTTATAATTTATTATTCAATTTAATATAATTTCAGTAAAACGAAATGCCAATAAGCTTCAAATACTTTGTTTTAATGTAATGCTCCACTTTTGACAATATTGTTTGTTACAAAATTTGGAATATACAAATGAAACATATGGACAGTTGTTCTATTGACTTTGGCGCTATTTGAACTGCTTTAAATGTTTCATACAAACATGAAGAATGGGGCAACAAACCAATTGACTTATATCTTATCCCTAAGATACAGAAACAAAGAATCTAGCTCTAGAACAGAGCATCATATAGTTTGGAGTCTCGGGTAACCTATGTAAGTAATAGTATAGGGAAATACCAGACTATTACTTACATGTGAAATCGCAATACTAACCCACATTGGATTGCCAAAGGAATGGCCAAGAAGCACCTGGACAACGTTTACTTTGAATCAAGTGACTTAAATTGATTTTAATCAGTATGATATAAAGCTAATATATTGGTTTTTTTCATTATATAATACACATATACTTTAATATAAATTTTAATTGCATTATTAGTTTCTGTTTGCTTAGAGTATATAAAATTCTTCACCAAAACAGTTTGTGATGCATTGACATAAATCATTTTGGAAATCGGTGTTCATTTAAGTCACTTTACCCAGACCTCAGTTGATAACTTATCAGCGATAACAAAATTACGTTGTCTCCATCAAATTGCAACACAGACCTTGAAGCACAATCAACGAATCGCCAACCAAGAGGAAACGCTTGTGCTTCTGTGACTCAGCAAGCGATTGCTTCCTGCCGGGCAAAGAGTGCAACAAGTTGTAGATAAGGAGACGATAGTAGCTACAACTCCTACTCCTCCTTGTGGCAAATATGTAAGCAGGGACTGGCCATGTAGGAGGAGATGGTGAGAATCTGTTTTGGAGATTGCGATCGAGGCCGCGAGGTAACATTTTGACGTTTTTATCAGACGATGGTCAAAACTGCAAATTGACAGGGAGAGACAACAAACAAGAAACTTGTTTACACAGACAGAAGAATCTCTAAAGATTGTAGATTTCTGATCAATACATTTTCTTTTTCTTTTCCATGTGTATGCATTTCATTCGATTGCGGAAACCTGTTGTGGCCAGCCAGATCAACTGTCAACTGATAAAAACCAAATTAGACAACAAAATTGTTGAAAATAGATAGGCATAGAAACGAAAGACAAGTTAATTGGGAATCATCGTAGCGGTAAATTGAGTTATAAAAAACAACAAAAAAAAAAAAAACCAAAACGTGACACATTGCATGTTATAAATTACTCAAATTAACAAAGTCCAAAAACCTATGTATGTAGGTGAAAGATATCTTTAACCCGCCTAAAACCAAAACAAAATCTAAAATAAGAAAACTCTTTTTTTTTTTTGGTTTTTCTTTTGGCGAAATTCTGCAGACGAATTTTCATTTTTGGTAGTTTTGTTCATCGGCACGTTCTCCAGATAAGACAATGAACTCAACATATGGCAGACATATTTACCAAAAATTTTCTTTTTGCCCAATAAAAGAGTTCAATGCTCATGCCAAAAGTAATGGAAAAGTTTTCGTGTCTGCAGCAAGTTTTTATCTCTCGAAATTGGCGCATTAATGCGGTCAAAAAGAAGAAAAAAAAATTAAACACATTTTATAAAACTTGTATAAGTTAGTGTAACTTGTTTTGCGATTAAGATTTTTATACAATAAATTAGAAAAAAAAACAACAAGAATTAAAGCATTTTAAACTTTTTTTTATTGCTCAAGAATGCAGTTTGTAACGATTTTAATCGATTATGAAAGAGTCTTGAAGAGTTTAGGTTTGAATGTAATATGAAAAAATAACTTGTTATTAATTTGTAACTAACTTTGAAATTAACAGCAAAGAATGGCAAACAAAATTTTGGGACTTAAACTTAAACAAAAGGAATATGTTGGAGACGGAATAGGGTATAGCGAGTCTCGCATACGTTTTGATACCCTATGTTTTCTTGTTTCTCTGTCTATTTGAGTGCTGTCCCTTTCTATTTAGTTACCATACGTCAGAATTATTTTAAAATTGACTGACTAACATAATCAGTTTGGTATTGTCAACTGAATCATGCAAGTTTTTGCCTAGTCGTTAAGATGACAATTGGAACTGGGCTAACCGCCAAGCAATACAGACTGGAACTCGCTTCTCCAAAATAATAATAATAATAATACACATTGACAAATTTATTAGTTTTGGTTGGCACCGCCGAAGTTATTCCATCTTTCTAATTAAGTACAAAAAGGTCTTAATTTTTGTTACTTTATCCGTTTTGTTTAAAATAAATGAAAAATATTTATTTATATACATATATTATAAAGATAATTTTCAATATATTTATATGTCGGGAATGGGGTACTTTTGTTCCCAGCAGCATCCATATCGTCAGTCATCTTTATATTTTAGTCTTTTGTATTCTTTACCAGAAGCTGAATGAGTCTCTGTTCAAAGAGGATTTTTCTCTCGTTGGCAGTTTACTTCTTGCCTTTCTTTTTTACTTGTCTTACTTGACAACAGGAGGGTCAAATTTTCAATTCACCGCCAGTACGCCACACTAGGCCGATACAACACCACAAATTAAATTTTACTCGTCATATTAATATCACTGTCAATAAAGCCATGAGTGTTCTTGGTTTCGTTAAGCGATGGTCGAAAGAATTTAACGATCCCTACACAACCAAAACTCTTTTTATTTTGAAGCATGGATCATGTGTTTGGTCTCCACAATATGGATCACACCAAGCTAAAATTGAATCTGTTAACCTGCCCTCGTCTTGTAAAAGACTTCTTTAAATAAACCTTCCCTCCTTACTTAACCGTAGAGTAATGCTTGGTACTTTGTTTATTCACAAAGCTTTTGAATGGACAAATAGATTGTCCTAATTTACTAAATCAGGTCAATCTATCTGTACCTTGTAGACCAACCGAAATTTTATCCCTTTAACTTTAACACGCTGTTCTCTTTACCTATCCTAAAAACTTGTATTTTAAGTTATCTGTCTTGTAGTTAGTCTTCTTATTATTAAAGTTGTCGTCCGTTGTCCATGCGATAGGCTTTGTCCAGGTGTCGCTTGGACCACTTGAACTTACTGAACTTACTGCGCATTGTACGCGTTAACGTCCAGAAGAAGAATCTGAAAGTCGGCTGATCCTGTAGAACATACTATGTATTATAAATGTATACTTGGATCCAAAAGTCTTGAAACATATAAGATTAAGACAAACTTCGCTGTGTTAATATAATGCTTATTAAATTTGAATTACTAATATTTTAAACAACAGAAAAATAAATAGTTTTACATTATTTCGAATCGAAGAGTTTTTCTTATGTGTAAAATAGTCAGAATACATTAAGATTTTAAGGCGAGTTTGACATTTTCAAAATTCCTATCGAAAATGGTCACAATTCAAAGAATTATACCAAGCAAAGCAAACTCAGTACACGTTCTTTTTCCTGTACTATTAAAGTTTTTTGAATGCACAACATTTCACTATTTTAACAATTTAACTGAAAAACGAATCATTTTATCATGTTAAGTATGGGAATCTGTTGCGTTTTGTGATATCGTTAGAGTAATTGAAACGAAAATTAAATGAAATTTTATTTAAGCGTTTTGTTAATAAGTATTTACGATGATTAAAAAAATTCCATCAAGCAAAGACCAGACAAACTTTAGAAAGACAACATAATATAGAAAGAACATTTAGCAAGAGTTTATTTAAAAAATTTCACTTTGTAGACAGGATTAACAATGTCCATCAAAGTAAACTGAAAATATTAAAAGTCGCAGAAAATTGAATTAGTTACCAACAATTTACAAAAACTTTAAAAGTTGGTAGGTGTTATTCCAAGCTTATCTACCTATCGCTAAAAAAAACATACATCTAGCTTTTATATATTATCCATATAATCTTATCGGCTTTCATTATTTTTTAATCTTTAATAAAAATGCGCTCATATAAGTCATGAAATATTTTGAAGTTAAATTTTAGTAACAAAAAGGCAAACAACTGAACAAGAACTCCCATTATTTTTCGCAATCCACTGTTATCGTGTTCGATTCCGAAACATATAATAAAAGCCTAATAAAGTTTTTTTTAGAAACTGATTCAAACGAAAAATATTACGCTTGTCATTACACCTGCATTGTCATATTCAGTAGACAACCAAATGTTGCAGTAGAACCATCGCGACGCGAATGAAACGAAAAAAAAATCTGAAAACGATTTTTGCATCACCGTTGACACTTTGAAAATGCAAAGAAATAGCAGCAGTGAATCCCTAGTTTCGATAATTAATTCAACATGCTTGTTTGAAATTTTTAAACAAATTAAAATCCAATGTGAAAGTCAACAACATGTCAGTAATGAGAATCCTGTGGACCAAGAGCAGCTTATTCCAAATGATTATGAAGATAATGAAGAACTCGTAATTAGTGAAAATGATTCAGTAGAAATTCCAAATGATAATGAAGATGATGAAGAATACACAATTAGTAAAAATGATCCAATGGAAGATGACATATGGAAAATTGTTATATATGGGGATCTAATTCGTTTCGTTAAATCTTGCCAATGGACTATTGAACAGTTTTATTTTTGGGATACAAAATTATTTTATCAACTTGGGATAGATCGATTTAACTTAGACATATTTTATTTGTTTATTGATTTCGATGATATATATGATGGAATAAAGGGTTTACCAAAAAAGGATCAAGTTACGTTTTTTAAGTTTTTTGTAGAAAATATAAGTGATTTCAGCCCGTTAGAAACAGTTGACTTAATATACAACTGTCAGATATATTATGAGAACCATTTGGAAGTTTTTGCCATGATTATGAATGCCCTTCAAAGTAAATTCTTTATAACAAAGCTCCAAATACATGTTAAAGGTAAAGTCCAATCAAATTGCATAGCTAAAATTGAAGAGTTATATATATATTTAAATATTTCCAAATCTAGGTTACACTCTGGAGAATGTACCTTGTTGTTGCGGGCTCACAGAACTGCACTTAAATGTAAGAACAAATGCAGAAGAATTGGTCAAATGGTGTAAATCAAATCCAGACTTGTGCAAACTTTCTATACTGAACAATGAGATATATGGCAGATTGTCCGACATTGCAATATATGAAAATAGCTTACAGAATTTGGAAGTATTAGAATTCCTAATGAAAGCTGATGTTAATGCTGTTGAATACGCGCCTTTGGCAAAGCTACCAAGTCTACGAATTCTGACTATCCATGGACGACATGAAATCGGTTCGTTAGGACCTCTTTTTTATCATTTGGGTCCTCACAGATTTTTAAGTACTTTGACAATAATGCATGCTGCCATGAACGATGAGGAGACCTACGCTATCTCCCAGATAAAGTATTTGAAAAATTTAAGTTCTGGTTTTATAAAAGCGCAAAGTATTGGCCACCTTTCTCAACTGAGTGAACTAAAAGACCTGAAGATATTATCAACTCATAAACTTCCAAAAATGTTGCCGGAAATTTTGAAAATTTTAAAGGCAACTAAGAAATCTAAATTATGTATTAAATTTCATGATTTTTCTGTTTCGTACACTAAATTCAATGATGAACTCCATTGGACGACGCTAAATGAGGAAACAGAAAGTGACAGTGAAGAAAGCCAAGAAACAGAAAGTGACAGTGAAGAAAGCCAAGAAACAGAAAGTGACAGTGAAGAAAATGAAGTGTCCGAATATGCCAATTTTTGGGAAATTCTTGAGTTGCGTAAACTTTCTATAACATTTGGCGAGTGCAACAACAATGCAACAAAATCAAAGAGCGTTTTCCAAAACATGATTATGGGATTGGCAAAAGTCAAAAATACTCTTCAATACTTATCAATATCCCACGACAGAAATGACTGTGAATTGTTTCGAATAAATACTAATATAATGTCAAAAATTGGGGCTATAAAAACTCTTAGGAGCATCGACTTGAATTTTAATGATTTGAGTAACATTTACATTTTGGGACAATTGCCACAGCTGGAAGAACTGAGCATCGGCGCCCAAATCACAAACGAACAAGATGCGACTGAAGACTTAAAAAAGCTTTTCAGAGATTTAGCTTCAAATCCATTTCAAACATTTCAGTCATTAGATATAATAGGCTTATCAATTGATTTGCCCTTAGCTAAAGAATTGGTTCAAATTAAATCTTTGAGGAGGTTAAGATGTATATTTTCTGATAATGAATGTATTAAATGTCTTGATCGACTAAACTTAACTTAAAGATATTAATATTCGGTCAAAACACGATTTTAATAATATTTCCGATCCGATTTTAAGTATTGGATCATCAGACATTACCAATTTACGTATCAGTCAAATATTTATCAATCGGTTCTTCAATGAAATAAATGTACGTCTAGACCTGTCAAGAACATCAGAAATGGATGATTTCTTGAGTCAAATAAAAGATGCTGAATACGCTGCCCTGGGAACTTTGGAAAACTGTCACAGCTTTGTCGTAACTGGACAATGTAAAGCGGGTTCATTGCACTTACTAATTCAAACTCTTGTTACAAATCAAAATAATTTCAAGAACTATCAAATTAGTTTTGAAGAGAGTCTTCTTATAAGCCAAATAGAATCATTGGAAAAACTTGTTAGCACATTCTCTGATCCAAGAAGTTTTGAAGTCATATATCCCAAAACGTATATCAAACAAATAGTATTCAATGAAACTGGATTTCCCAATCAGATAGTCGGGTTTTTAAATAGCTCCAATGGTAAAGTAACCATTCTAAATGATTTTCGACAAATAACATATTACAAGAGTCAAGGAAAGTTAATTTTAAAAAATGTTTCAACAGAAATATTCAATGCTGATGATTACACTTGCTTAGGGAATTTGGACAATTTACAAATCGTTCATATCATTTTTATACCCTTGCAGAGGGTATTATAAAAATGGTAAGATGTTTGTAACGCATAGAAATGTACGTTTCCGACCCCATAAAGTATATATATTCTTGATCAGCATCAACAGCCGAGTCGATTGAGACATGTCCGTCTGTCCGTCTGTCTGTTTAGCCAATCGTTTTCGAGCTTAAATTATAAGCTACATGGTTGAAACATGAAAAGTTAAGTTCCTCAATCGATTGTGCAGGTAAAGTTTAAAAATTAGTCGGATCGGATGATTATCACCGGAGTTATTAACTAAAACGTGGAGGTACCTCGAGTAAAATAAGTAGTTTTCTTTGGCAGCAAAGAAACAAAAACAAATTCCAAGCAATCACGCACACACATACATATGCAAAAATTCGTCACCACGCGGTGTGTGAGAGAGACAGAAACATTTGCGTTGTGTTGTTGCACAGAACGAAATTTAAAGAGCGAGATGCCATGCGTTTGCTATATGTATATGTATGTCGAACTAGCTTAAGTGAGTTAAGTGAGGATGGTGACGTAGTACGTAAAGATCGGTCGCACGATGGTTCGGTGTTTGGTGGATTCGATTCTCAGTGAATTCGGGAAAATTTTTAGTTGAGTTTTCTCTTCAATTACTTTAAAAATTTTGTTTTTAAATTAAATAATAAAACAATGAAGCTGCAAGGGTATACAAACTTCGGCAGAGCCGAAGTTAGCTTCTTTGATATTTTTTTTTAAATTTCGGGGGCGGAAGTGAGCGTGGCAAAAATTTGAAACAAACTTTATCTGTCTACGCGATACGGAATACGGATCACACCAAATTTGGTAGCTCTAGCTCTTATAGTCTCCGAGATCTAGGTGTTCATGCGGACGGACACACGAACAGACGGACATGTCTCAATCGACTCGGCTTGATCCTGATCAAGAATATATATATTTTACCGAGTCTCAATCGACTCGGCTTGATCCTGATCAAGAATATATATACTTTTTGGGGTCGAAAACGCTTTCTTCTGCCTGTTACATACATTTTTGCGACTTTAACATACCCTTTTACCCTACGGGTACAGGACAGAGGCGGATCCAGAGGCAAATTTTGGGGGGAACTCAATACACAAAAGTGTCAATTTGCTTAAATGCTTCATTGAAAAAATTTTATTCTTCTTTATGCATATGCTTATGTTAAGAATAGTTGAAAAATTTACTTTCGTTTTGACTTTTAATTTATTATCGATATAAGTACAAATTTACTTGTATACAATTACTCATACGACATCTTGGCTTCATGTCGTTAGACTTAAAATAACAAAATTCAACTGATGTTGAACAATGCACAAATCAATCGTAAATTATTTCCCCCACTTAGTTTTCACTTAGTTTTTTAGATCCAATGTTGCCAAAAAGTAAGCAATGTCATAAAACGCACACTAAAGCAGTTGATATATGTGCATGTATGTCCCTTATATTTTTAGAATCTACTTTGTTTATTCAGAAGCTTTTGAATGGACAAATAGATTCTCCTAATTTACTAAATCAGTTCTCTATACCTATCCTAAAAACTTGTATTTTAAGTTATCTGTCTTGTAGTTAGTCTTCTTATTATTTAAGTTGTCGTCCGTTGTCCACGCGACAGGCTTTGTCCAGGTGTCGCTTGGACCACTTGAACTTACTGAACTTACTGCGCATTGTACACGTTAACGTCCAGAAGAAGAATCTGAAAGTCGGCTGATCCTGTAGAACATACTATGTATTATAAATGTATACTTGGATCCAAAAGTCTTGAAACATATAAGATTAAGACAAACTTCGCTGTGTTAATATAATGCTTATTAAATTTGAATTACTAATATTTTAAACAACAGAAAAATAAATAGTTTTACATTATTTCGAATCGAAGAGTTTTTCTTATGTGTAAAATAGTCAGAATACATTAAGATTTTAAGGCGAGTTTGACATTTTCAAAATTCCTATCGAAAATGGTCACAATTCAAAGAATTATACCAAGCAAAGCAAACTCAGTACACGTTCTTTTTCCTGTACTATTAAAGTTTTTTGAATGCACAACATTTCACTATTTTAACAATTTAACTGAAAAACGAATCATTTTATCATGTTAAGTATGGGAATCTGTTGCGTTTTGTGATATCGTTAGAGTAATTGAAACGAAAATTAAATGAAATTTTATTTAAGCGTTTTGTTAATAAGTATTTACGATGATTAAAAAAATTCCATCAAGCAAAGACCAGACAAACTTTAGAAAGACAACATAATATAGAAAGAACATTTAGCAAGAGTTTATTTAAAAAATTTCACTTTGTAGACAGGATTAACAATGTCCATCAAAGTAAACTGAAAATATTAAAAGTCGCAGAAAATTGAATTAGTTACCAACAATTTACAAAAACTTTAAAAGTTGGTAGGTGTTATTCCAAGCTTATCTACCTATCGCTAAAAAAAACATACATCTAGCTTTTATATATTATCCATATAATCTTATCGGCTTTCACTATTTTTTAATCTTTAATAAAAATGCGCTCATATAAGTCATGAAATATTTTGAAGTTAAATTTTAGTAACAAAAAGGCAAACAACTGAACAAGAACTCCCATTATTTTTCGCAATCCACTGTTATCGTGTTCGATTCCGAAACATATAATAAAAGCCTAATAAAGTTTTTTTTAGAAACTGATTCAAACGAAAAATATTACGCTTGTCATTACACCTGCATTGTCATATTCAGTAGACAACCAAATGTTGCAGTAGAACCATCGCGACGCGAATGAAACGAAAAAAAAACTGGAAAAGACACTTTGAAAATGCAAAGAAATAGCAGCAGTGAATCCCTAGTTTCGATAATTAATTCCACTTGCTTGTTTGAAATTTTTAAACGAATTAAAATCCAATGTGAAAGTCAACAACATGTCAGTAATGAGAATCCTGTGGACCAGGAGCAGCTTATTCCAAATGATGATGAAGATAGTGAAGAACTCACAATTAGTGATCATGATTCAATGGAAGACAATATAGGGAATATTGTTATATATTTGGATCTCATTCGTTTCGTAAAATCTTGCCAATGGATCACTGAACAGTTTTATTTTTGGGATGAAAAATTATCTCGTCAACTTGGGATAAATCGAGTTAAATTAGACACATTTTATTTGTCTATTGATCTTGATGATATATATAATGGAATAAAGGGCTTACCAAAAAAGGATCAAGATACGGTTTTTAAATTTTTTGTAGGAAACATAAGTGATTTCAGCCCGTTAATAAAAGTTGAGTTAAGTTACAACTGTCAGACATATTATGAGAACCATTTGGAAGTTTTTGCCATGATTATGAATGCCCTTGAAAGTAAATTCCTTTTATATATTACAATAGATGTAAAAGGTAAAATTATTTCAAATAGCATAGCTTCAATTGCAGACTTATGTATGTATATTTTTAAATCTAGGTTACACTCTGGAAAATGTACCTTGTTGTTGCGGACTCATAGAACTGTACTTAAATGTTCGAACAAATGCCGAGGAATTGGTCAAATGGTGTAAATCAAATCCAAACTTGCGCAAACTTTCTTTAATGAACAATGAGATATATGGCAGATTGTCCGACATAACAATAGATGAAAATAGCTTACAAAATTTGGAAGTATTAGAATTCCTAATGAAAAATGATGTTAATGCTGTTGAATACGCGTCTTTGGCAAAACTACCAAGTCTACGAATTCTGACTATTCATGGACAACATGAAATCGGCTCTTTCAAGCATCTTTTTTATGGTTTTGTCAAGAATCCATGCAAATTACATACTTTAGAGATAGTGGATGCCCTAATGAATGATGAAGAGACCTACGCTATCTCCCAGATAAAGTATTTGAAAAATTTAAGTTCTGGTTTTATAAAAGCGCAAAGTATTGGCCACCTTTCTCAACTGAGTGAACTAAAAGACCTGAAGATATTATCAACTCATAAACTTCCAAAAATGTTGCCGGAAATTTTGAAAATTTTAAAGGCAACTAAGAAATCTAAATTATGTATTAAATTTCTTGAATTTTCTGTTTCGTACACTAAATTCAATGATGAACTCCATTGGACGACTCTAAATGAGGAAACAGAAAGTGACAGTGAAGAAAGCCAAGAAACAGAAAGTGACAGTGAAGAAAGTGAAACTGACAGTGAAGAAAATGAAGTGTCTGAATATGCCAATTTTTGGGAAATTCTTGAGTTGCGTAAACTTTCTATAACATTTGGCGACTGCTACAACAATGCAACAAAATCAAAGAGCGTTTTCCAAAACATGATTATGGGATTGTCAAAAGCCAAAAATACTCTTCAATACTTATCAATATCCCACGACAGGAATGACTGTGAATTATTTCGAATAAATACTAATATGATGTCAAAAATTGGGGCTATAAAAACTCTTAGGAGCATCGACTTGAATTTTAATGATTTGAGTAACATTTACATTTTGGGACAATTGCCACATCTGGAAGAACTGAGCATCGGCTCCGGAACCATAATCGAACAAGATGCGACTGAAGACTTAAAAATGCTTTTCAGAGATTTAGCTTCAAATCCATTTCAAACATTTCAGTCATTAGATATAAGAGGTTTTTCAATTGATTTGCCTTTAGCCAAAGAAATGGTTCAAATAAAATCTTTGAAGAGGTTAAAATGTTATTTTTCTGATGATGAATGTATTAAATGTCTTGATCAACTAACTAAACTTGAAGACATTGAAGTTTGTTCAAAACACGATTTTGATAATATTTTCGATGCGATTTTAAGTATTGGATCATCAGGTATTACCAATTTGCGAATCAGTGAAATATATATCAGTCGGTTCGTCAATGAAAGAAATGTACGTCTAGACCTGTCAAGAACATCAGAAATGAATGATTTCCTGAGTCAAATAAAATTTGCTAAATACGCTGAACTGGGAACTTTGGAAAACTGTCACAGCTTTGTCGTATCTGGACATTGTATAGCGGGTTCATTGCACTTGTTAATTCAAACTCTTGCCACAAATCAAAATAATAATCTAAAGATATTGGAGACGAAGAACTATCAAATTAATTTCGAAGAGAGTCTCCTTATAAGCCAAATAGAATCATTGGAAAAACTTGTTAGCACATTCTCTGATCCAAGAAGTTTTGAAGTCATATATCCCAAAACCAATTTAAAAAAAATACGTATAAATGGAACTCAGTTTCCCAATCAGGTATTTGGATTCTTAAATAATTCCAACGGTAGAGTAACCATTCGAAATGATTTCCGAAAAATAACGTATTACAAGAGTCAAGGAAAGTTGATTTTAAAAAATGATTTAACACAAAAATTTAATGCTGATGATTACACTTGCCTTGGGAACTTGGACGACTTACAAATCCTCCATTTAATTTTTGATTATAAATTTTTAATTATAAATCACAAAAGGAAGTCCTTTACAAAGCTCTTCGCAACGTTGACAGTAAAGCAAGACTTTAAGGAATTGATTATTGAAGAGAGAAATAATGATTACAAAAGTAATATGAACTCTTTAAATCCTTTCGAATTGCTGGAAATAACTAAAATTACTTCGCTTAAAAAGCTCAAATGTGGATTTTTTGATTCAGAAAATATTGAAAATATAGCAAAACTGAATGAACTTCAGCATCTGACCATAACAACCCATCAACGCGGCTCCTTACACAAACTTTTCCAAGGACTCTCTTCGCCTCTTCAATTCTTGTCAGTAGAGGAAGAAATCACTCTTGATGAGTTGAAGATAATTTGCCAAATGAAATCGTTGAAAAGATTAGAATGCACTTTCACTAATACAGAAAACGATGATGCCCTACCAACGTTGCCACACCTTAAAGAGCTGTGTATAAAGTCTCATCGGGAAAGTACACTTTCTGACAAACTTCGATTATTTAAAAATTCTGTTTTGCAGAATATTACAATCTCGGGAGATTCGCTGGATGCTCGGGATGTTGATGCACTAGCGCAATGTAAAACAATAAAAACAGTTCATATCAGTTTATCAGAATTAGAAAACACTAATCGACTACTTCCACTAAAAGAGCTGGAAGAGCTTCGAATTGGGAAAAAAATGTGTGATTTTCTAAATTTAAGTTTAATGGAAAATCCTTTTAATATAGAAAAAAGCTTTCGAAGCCTGCGAAAATTGGTGATTGAAACCCATGAAATTAATAATGAAGAGATAACAAATATATTACAACTTCCGGCTTTAAAGTCTTTAAATTGTGTTATTAATATTGATGAAAGTGCAAATTTAGAGGGACTTGAAAAGCTTGAGGAACTGATTGTCACACCAGAAGAAGGCTGCCTCAATATACTACTACAGAAATTAATTGAGATATATTCATCGGCTATCAAAAGTCTAGTTATCATTAGGGTAGATGTGGATATGGAAGAAATTGTTTTGATATCGCAAATTACTTCATTAACTAGTTTGGAGTTGCAGTCCTATAACTATAAATCCTTGCATAATTTAAAAGGCCTCATTAACCTGGAAACATTAAAAATAAGGTTGACTGTTGAGTTACAGGATATTTTGGATCCGCTTTTGATTATTGCTAGAGATTGCTCCAAACTCGGACTAATACGATTATGGGGGGGTAACATAACTGAATTGGACGTGTTAGCCAAAGCATTAAAAACTGTAAGAGATCCGATTCTACAAAAACCATTAAAGTTGATTTGGACAAAAGTAAGTTCTTTTTTTAAATCTAATTGCTAATGCAGTCAAACTTTATAACTTTTATAAAATTTTCAAGTTTTCACATCATATTTATAAATTAACTTACATAGATATATATGCATAATAGTTCACATCCATACATAAAGAATAAGACATAGATTATATATGAATAATACTAATATTATGTTTATGTTTTCAGTGTTGGCCAAATTTGATAGACGAAGAAATCGTAATATGTGATGATACTGTCGAATTTAATATTTAATTATTAATTTACCATAATTCTGTTTTAATTATGATTCTGATGCAAATTGTATAAGCTTTTACATTTTTAATTATTAAAATTTAGTAGTTGTTTATCTCTGTGTTGTGTTTGATTACAGGGTGTTGAACAAAAACATAAAAAAACTTAAAAAAGAGTAAGGTAAAAAAGAGAAAGATCATGGAAAAATAAACGCAATAAAGTCTTTGGCAATTCAGTACAAAATGCATATACATACATAGGCACATCTCCGTTGTTTATTGTCCGATTTCAACTAAAATTGGTCAGCTGGTGCAGTTTGGCTATGTAATTAGGTATGCCAAGTAAGAATACGATATCTTTAATACAGCTCTTCTAATTCCTTTCTTATTAATTACGGGGGCGTAAGTGGGCGTGGCGAAAAATTTAAACAAAGTTAATCTGCCTGGATTTTAGGCGGATGTTCACACCAAATTTGGTAGCTCTGGCTCTGATGGTCTCCAAGATCTAGGTGTTCATACGGACAGACGGACATCAATCGACTCGGCTGTTGATGCTGATCAAGAATATATATACTGTATGGGGTCGGAAACGCTTCCTTCTGCCTGTACACATACATTTTAGCGACTTATATATACCCTTTTACTATGTGGGTACAGGGTATAAAAATATTCATACTAAATTTTCTTTCACATCTTTAAAACGCCAGTTTACCTACATTTTAACTTTGAATTTTAATTTAACTTAAACCAAACTTGAATCAATATTATTAAAAGTGAATTTAATTGAATAGAAGTTCTTGATGAGGTTTGTTCATATTAATTTGAACTTTTAATTAGTTTGCCCTGATATCAATGCAAAATGCAAATCGCCCACAGCTTTATTTTTATCCAACAGAGATTCAATAAAAATTCAATTAAACTTTGTACCAACAAAAAATGAAATAAAAGCAACAATTGCAATTCTAACTTCTCTTTTCTTCAATTGAACCTAAAACGGAAATTTCTGTTTTTAAAGCAATATTTACTAAAGAAATTGATATGTTCTTCTTTATTAAGAAAGGAAAGCAAAATAAGGCTTCAGGCGTTACTCTACTTACTTAAACTTAATCAACACAGAAATGAAACTCTTAATAAGATGACAAAGTTCATTAAACCTCTTTGTATTAGGCGGATTAGTAGTCTCCCTTTGCTTCTATATGGATTCCTTTTCACTTTATTGGCCTCTGTTCCTTGGTAGCATTTTACCAGGAAGTCAGCGACATGAAAATAATTCAAGCAAAGCTTCAATCACGTTTAAATTTTTAAACTTTACTGAATTTTATGCAAATGCCATTGAAACAACAACAGCAACAACAACTGCAACATGTTGTTTGTACATACACAGAAACATTCTTTAAAAGGTAAATTCACAGAAAAGAAAAAAACAAAACAAAATACCTAAAATCACAGCCAAAACAAATAAATAAATTGACCATTAAAATAATTGCTGCGCCTAAAATGCGTCCCCGAACGTGGCTTGTAACACGCTTTGGTTGTTGTTGTTGTTGTTGCTGCTGCTGTTGCAGCCAACGAATGTTGCAACAACTTGTCAAACATTTGAATTACAGTTACGTAAACTTGGTTTCTGTTTGCCCAAACAGTCAATACTATTTTTTTTTTCCTTTTTTATTGGCCAAATTTGGCCAAATTTAATGAAGCAATTAAATGGCTATAAAAAATGACAACAACAAAAAAATAAATAAACATTAAACATTGAAAATTGAAAACTGAACATAGATTTTTAATTTGCTCAGATGTTTGCCGCCCAAAAAAAGCCATGAAAAGTGAAGATATTGACTGAGATATAAAGGAAAACTTTAACTGATTGGAAAACTTGTGTTTTTTGAAATATTGCAATTTAATATTTTATGTTTAAAACCATATAAATAGAGTTGATGTTTTTTAAACTGAAATATTTTCAATCATGGGATATTAAATTCATCCTTAATGTAGAAATCGATTTGTCAAAGTTTGTTTGTCATTATCTTCACAGATCGAAAGCTAAAATGAACGAGTTACCGATAGAGAGAAGATCCAGTTTTTGTTAAAAGACATAATAACAATTGCAGTAACAATAAGACAAATGTTAACTAAGTTTTTGGTAAATAAACATTTTTATTTTATATATATCATAATTTATTTATTAATGTTCGATTTGATATTAAAAGAACTTTGGATAGTTACAAAATATTCAAATCATGATCAACAATATAACTTTATGTCGTAAATTCAAAAGCTTACTTAAAGTCTTCCTTTTTTTAAGTTTTCTATGCTCAAATTAAGAAATAGTTCTTTTTTTGCATGAATTGATAAGAAATTAGAGGAATATAATAGATTTAAAATGATTCCACAGAAAGATGATTATACATAAGTTTCAGCCTGAAGGCCTTTGCTGATCTAGTTTCACACTTATGGTAGGTAATTTTGAATTCATTTTCTTTTACAATTGTAAAAATAAAAGTAAAATAAATATAATTTTGAGTTACTATTATCTATCTACTTTCGTATTTTTTCGTATTAAATACAAAACCTAACAACCATGTACATGTCATTGTATAAAACAATCCCCTTTCTTAATACATTTGTCATGCATCATCGTCTTCAGTTGACTTAAAAAACTTTCAGTGGCTTTTTAAATGTCTGATAGTAATCAGGAAGCTGAAGTTTCCATAACTTATTCTAAAATTTCGTTAAATGTTATTATTAATCTCTCTTCATAACTTTATATATTTATGTTCTTTTATCTTTTAGAAATAGTTTACTTTTAGTAATTTAACTAAAAATTGATTCCCAAATTGTATTACACACTTCCTTAAATGTTTCAAATGTGTTAAATCACTTGGGTGCAGTTTGAGAGTCACTGGTCTCTAAGCTGTTTCACATAATCGCAATTCTCCGAATGCTCGCTAGACTCTCAATTAGTCACGCGCGCCCCAAAGTCATTGAAGCATAAATCTAGACATTGTTGCATGCGGTCAGACAGACGGATTGACTGACTGACTGACTGACGAACTGGCTAAATGACTGACTGACTGACTGACTAACTGATAGAATTCCAGACTCACAAACTGCCTGACAGTTTTAGCCGTTTGGCCGGCCACAATTCTTGGCCAGCAACCGACTGTGAACGCCTTTTTTCTCTTCCATAAGAAAAATATTTTAAGCTGTCAAATCGTTGACACATGCCCGTCGTGTTCCTTCCCCCCTCTTGTGTGTTGTTGTTTGCTCTGCCTTTATTTTGTTGGAAATCACTCGATTAGTCTAATTGTTAAAATCAACTCCCAAAAAAAGACATGGCATTTTGTCGCCCCATGAAAACAGAAATGCCAACACCAAAAACACCCAACACGAATGGTGGAGCAACGTCAATGTCAAGTTTTCGTCAGAGGTCATAAATTTCAATATTGTATCTCTTGATGTGGCAGCAGAACAGCAGAGTTATCTCTTTGCTCCAAATGTGTTTTTAAACAGCTTGTGACAAATGTTTCAAATATTTTCAAAACAC
This sequence comes from Drosophila austrosaltans, assembly GCA_035045865.1. NCBI lineage: Eukaryota > Metazoa > Arthropoda > Insecta > Diptera > Drosophilidae > Drosophila > Drosophila austrosaltans. The sequence goes on from JAWNOQ010000083.1 coordinate 4,446,471, forward strand.
ACAAACTAATTAGTGAGCATTGGGGAATTGGTAATGGGATTGGGAACTGGGAACTGGGAACTGGCAACTGGGGGAAATTGTATAGTGGCAGCAAATGGCAATTGAGTGTGACTTATGGCGGATGTGTGAAAATAGAAATTAATGGGTAAAAATATATATATCGGTAATCTATGCTATAAAGAATTTATGCTTCAATTATTTTAGATTTTCTAATAAAAATTCAGTGTTGGTCTTGCCAGGCAGAGTCCAGGGAATTTGTTATTGGAGTTTAATATTGCAGCAGAAAAGTAGAAAATTTGAATCTTTGCAGTGAATATAAAAAACTTTAATTTCAATCGGTGAATCATTTAACTCTTACTTTTTAATGTTCTATTGATTCAGAATGTCTGTCAGCCTATTTAAAAGTGAAAAAAGTAACTTTTTTGGTAATTATTAGGGAAAATTTAGATAGAGCATATAGATATATTAATCTATTTGTACATCAGTTATTTTATAAAGAAGTGCTCTATTCATAATTTATTTGTTTTTCATAAAGGATAATAAGCCATTATCATATGACAAATGCTTTTTGATCTAATTTTTCAATTTCATAAGTCGAAAACTCTGCAAACTAAACCAAAAGATTTGAAACGGTTAGGGAAAATATTTGATGTGAAGAATGAGTGAAGCAAATTTGAAATAAATCAGCAATATAGTTTTTAAAATAAGACTTAAAAACGATATTGAAAAAGTGGTTTAAAAAATTGTGGTCAAGATTAAGCTATGGCAGCTATGTACATACATTAGCAAGTCAAAGGAAAAAAAGCTAGTCAATAATTTCGTTCTTGCTGCGATATTTGAAAAGTGTTTTTTAACTACAGAAATAATTAATCGTTTTTTCAATATTGCAAAAATCTCTGCCTTAAGAAGTTACTGATTGTATAACCGGTTTAAGCATATCCATAAATAAAATATGATTAACATTCGAATATAAGTATAATTCCAATAGTTGTAAGCAGAGGTATACCCTTCAGAGCAACGAATTGGTTGAACATAGAAAAAATACACAGTAAAAACATAAAAAAAACTTTTAAAACTATTTAACTAGTAAACTGATATCCAAATGTTGCAGCTTTACTTTACTTACTTTGTTTCTTTTAGAAACAAAGTACATATTTGGAAAACTCTTGCTCAATAACTATGGATAGCAAAGTTTCTATATCTTTCAGAAAAGAGATTCATTTGTTTAAAAATCCTTCTCCAAAAATCATAGGTAAAGGGTCTCCCTATTTAAACATTGCCTACACTGAATTCCAAGTTACATTGTTGCCTTAGTCAAAACAAATCGATTAATATGCATAATTAAAATCAGAGACCACCCAAACCACATCAAATTTTCACTTCTTAAGGAAGTTGGAAAGTCTCAATGAAGTGCTAATAGATTTTTAGATAGTGTTAATTGGAATTCCAAGCCACACACGCACACACACACTGGGGCAAATGCCTCTCATCGATCCTTTCCAGACACATCCAATCAAGATCACCATCATCAACATCATCATCATCCTCTTGAGTTTCAGATTGTGCGATACTTTCACAATTATCTTCGTCTACTAAGTATGCATATGGCAATTATTTGTTGAAAAATCATCTGTATAACATCAGCCGACACAAAGTTGACATTTCAAGTGCATTTTGCACTCAACAGAAAAAACCTCAGTGAATGAAAGAGGCAACAAGAGACTGAGAGAGAGAGAGGCAGATGTATGATTTTTTTCAATGTTTTGGATATAATTCTTTCATTGCCATATGTCGGAGGTGGAAGAGGCAATTTGTGGCGGACAAAGACTGCACTTAATTAAAGCAAGAGCGTCTGCACTGACTTGCCGAGATTTAAAATTAAAAATGGAAACAAAATACATTTTTACTTTAGGTTAAACGAAACTTAGATACCCTTTTTTGCATGCAGATTTGTAAAAAATAAATTGAATGAACAATATTTTAACAGGAAGTTTTATAATAATTAGCTGAATATATTAAGCTGAATTTAGCTGTTCAAGAAAAACTGATTTATTGGAATGTAAGCACCAAAAAAGTTTAAGTAAACTTTTGACTTTAAAAAAAGTTCTTAAATAAAAATTATAAATTATAATCTCAATCAATAATGAATCAAGAAATCGTTAAACTTATATAATGATGACTTTACATCAATCAATTATATTTATAATCTAATTTAAGAAGTAAACCTGAAAACATCAAAATTTATTTTTATTTCTATTTTTTCAAAATGCTTCGACTTGATATCAGTTTAAAATACTTTTAAACCATTTATAAAAATTTTCATAATTTTCTTAAATAAAATTCAAGAACTATTCACTGCCTTGCATATCTATTTTCCAAATCTATATACTCCACTTTACTTAGGGTATAAAAATGATATTGTTTTTGCATATGCCTCAAGTATGAAAAGATTTATGACAACCTCATGCAAAAAATTAAAAAAAAAAGAAAAAAAATGTAGAAGTTTATTAATAAATTTTCGACCGAGCAGAAAAGAGGGAAGCATTTTAATTGGTTTCCGCCATTTTCAGTTAAATATTTCTTTTTTTATTATTATTATTTTTAATTATTTTTGGCAGTGTCTAGTTTTGTCAGATAACCTTTAATGGCATATGACCAATCCACTGTTGGTAGGATGTCAAACAATTTAAAAGTAAAACAAAAAATAAATGCAATTGTCACATGTTGAACTGAATATATCTTTTTTCTTTTTTTGGTCATACAAGTTTTAAAAGGTTCCCATGCCATTCAAATGGACCAGAGGAGGCGAGGATGGGGCAGTTTCAGTAACAACAAGTCAAAATGAACAGATTGGAAGGAGAATGGGAGATAGGGCTGAGGGATCCGAATGGAAATGGCAATGGGAATCGGAATCGGAATGGGAATGGAAATGGGGGTGAACCCAAATACATCAACGGCATGTGTCAAAATTTACACGCTCTCTTTACGCCGATTTGGTTGAGTGACGAAAAGACATATTCACAATATATATTTTTAACACATTATTTTAACATGAAATTGGTTTGGTTTCCTTCTTTATTTTTATGGGAATTTTGATTGCAAAAGTTGAGCAAAGTTTCAAATTAAAATTAAAAGGCTTTTGATTTAAAGTTTGTTTTAAATTTTCAGCACAAAACTACTGAAAATTTTTCTTTTGAGTATTAATTTTGAGTTCATTAATTTATTAAATAAACCTTCCAGATGAAAACCTAAAAAATTATTCCTATTTCTATTCTATCAAAATGCTTTATCTTGATTTCAGTATAAATTAGATTAGAACCTTTAAGAATTATATACAATACCTAAAAAATTAATTGGATATAAAAATATTATTCTCTATCATAATATTATTCAACTGGTTACCTTTCTGTATTCATTTATTTATAGATTAAAGATAAATAAATATTTTAAATAATATCAAATGAATGTTTACGAATAATTAAGATAGTCGATCGACTATTCGATTTGATAGCTTTAATATACATATTTCCAGCTTTTTGATTAAAATAATCTTTAAAAATATGGCTTAATTAAAATCACAATAAGAAAACTCATGCTGAGATTTTTTGATTGTTTCATTATTGAATTTTATTTTTCTATTTCTATTATTCAGAAATAGAGAAGAGAGTTTTGGAAAATTCTTAATTTTGAAATAATAAATAAATTGAAATGACGATAGGATAAGGAAGCATTGCTAAAAAATTTGATGTCAATAAAAGATTTTAAAGTCTTGAACAAAAAAGCTGTAGCATGGATATATACGCAGATTTATTTGGATTTACATAATATGAAAACAGATTTTTATTTGATTGAAAATAACTGAAATACATGCTTTATTCTTCATTGCTAACTGATCCTTCTGACAAGTGAAAAAATATTAAAGCTTAAATTGGTTGACCGATTCTAAAGTTTAAATATTTTCAAAAATAGATTGTCAGATTTCAGAATATGCAAATTCCAACTTTGATCATTTCGTTCACTTAAAAAATCGACTATTTTTGTGAAATCTGTGAATTGAAATAACTTGATTTACAATTTACTCTAAAAAAAAACCTAAGTAAACAAAGATACTATAATCAAATATTTGTTTAATTTCCGAAAAAAAACCCACTCAAAATCCACAGGGTTTCCTTTTGTTTCATTGAAAAGTTTATAGATTCCCAACTGTTTCTATAAACCCACTGAAGTTGAATATTTAATTTAGATTTTCCAATTTTTATTGCATTTATTCTTCAACCAATAAATAATTAATAACCGGAAATCTTAACTTGCATTTCCTCAAGAGAAAGTCCCACCCAAATGGGCCCGTCTTGTCCATAAGTAGAGGAAAATGTAAACCGATATGTCTTAATCAAAACTCCATCAAATTGAATTTATGTTTGCCATTTTGAGCATTAGAAGAATTTGAAAAAGGCCATGAACCAGTTTTAGCAGTAACTCTCATATTACCAAGATGAATGAAGAATGGTAGGAGAACTTGGTGTGTTAAATCGCTTGTAAATGAATGACAAGTCAGCGGCTTAATTACAAACTGGATCACAGCTCATCTGTCACAAGAGCTTAGTGCTCTCAGGATTATGGATGGGAATACAAAAAAAGAATTGACAGCTTCACTCTCCTAGATCTGCTTACCTGCTTTAGATCCAATGTGATGGTAACATATTCAAATTGTCTGCCACCCTGCAGTGTTGGTGATTGCCACCAGCTTTCGTCGAAACTGGTACCAGATGAGATTAGTGACTCGATGGGACGTTGCTTGCTCCGATCCGATGAGTGGGCATTACAGGTGCCACACTGTTTGGCCCAATTGGGATGGGGATAGGCATCGACCAGTTTGCAATACTCTTCGGCACCATTTTGGCCACAGGTGGCATTAACAGTGATCGTGGCACGTGACACCACATTAAAGAGTTGCGGATAGAGTCCGGGAGAGTTCATAAGAGTTCCACTGCCATTGCCATCATCTGCCTGTTGGCTATTGAGCAAGCGAAGAGCTGCAAGTTAAAATTAAAAAAGAAAGAGAAATTGTAAGACAATAAATCAAAGTCAATTTTTTGTTCAGTTTAGTTATTAAAAAATCTTAACTGGTCTCTCGTCTCGTTTACACTGTTCTACAATATTTTCTTGACAGTTTTTCCCATGCCAATCAAATTCCCATCGAATCATTGCACCATAAATCACTTATAAAATGAAAATCTAGCAGCTGTTTTCCATGTGAATTATTGATTGGCAATTGTTGAAGGAGTTGAGATGCTGTTTTGTCTGTGTATGAAAAATGTATCTCACGGATAGCCCAAACAAGGCAACTTTCGAGATAAACTTTATCGCTTGACCAGCAGCAACACCAGCTGGCCAGACAGATAGATCGACCTGGTATGCAATTTGCATGTTTGTTAGCTGGAAAATTGCTGCCGTTGCCAATGCTACTGCTGCTGCTGCTGCTGTTGTTTTTCTTGCCAATTGTAACTACCAAAGTTGTTGCATTTGTTTTTTGGCAAAAAAAAATTTGCATATAAGAAGATTGAAGACTAAAACTTTTAGAATGAGAAAACTTTTTGTTCAACAACTTTGGCAAAAGTTCACAATAGAAATACATATTTTCAATTCATTTGCTTAGTTTTCTTTTTTTGCTTTCAAACACTTAGCAGCATAATATTATATCATTTTCCGGCTTTTCTTTTTCAACTCATTTCTGTTGACCACATTCAATTTGTCAAAATGTTTAATCAGCAAAACTTTTCTCACTTAAGCTGTCGGCGCGGAGGTCTATGGAAAAACGTGAATTCATATTCAAAAACAAAAAGGCAAATGAATATTTTTCAGTGGAAAAAAAAGGGGCCAAAATAGAAGGGGCTTGTTGGGGAGTTATGTGTGTGGGGGGAGGGGGCTAACTCAAGACTAGGCATAACTTGAAAATATGTTTTTGGTTGTCGGTTTGTTGCCTGCCAGCCATCGTGTTGAAAAGGCCACTTCGAGTCTTCCCTCCCCCACCCGCCTCCTCTCTCACTCTGCAGCTGTACATTTTGGCTACCGCAAATTTGTCATTTGTCAAAACATTTAAATGTCATTTGGACCAAGGCAAGTTGGCTCTCAAGTTGGGCGGCAATTTTGACAGCTGCCGATAAATTTTATTTGTATCTTTTTATTTTTCCCCCTTGTAGCCGCTTTTAACACTTTTGTCTGTGAACTCTGGCCTAGAGCAATATTTCCTCATCTTCTGAGTGGCTTTCTAGACATTTGTTTAGATCGCTTTTTGAATAATTATTAAGCTTCATTTCGTCTTTAATGTTTTCACGATCCGTTTTGTAGTCTTTTGGGTCTTGGGAGTGAAAGTGATAGGATAGTTTTGTCTTGCTTTATGGCTTTGCGTGTCTGCTGTCAATTATTGATGACTTTAATGGTCAGTTTGGTATTGACGGTAGTTAGTTACCTTTGTGAATTTCGGTATTTTCTTTTAGTTTCAGGCAGAAGGTTAAGTTAGGAATAATAGGTAATTTAAGCTACGTTTTTTAAGTGCTTTTTTCTCTCCTTAAAAATAGATACATTATATTGCGATCGATAAGAATTTTCACTTTTGAATTACATATAAATTTTTTCTTAAATACTGCAAGTATTTGAGTTAATGTAACTGCTAAGAAAATGTATAAAAAATGGAGATGCATAGTACTGAAATTGTAACATGACATCTTTAGTATTAATTATTCAGATTATATCTGATCCGATTGTATCTAATAAGACATTTTAGTAAAATAATTGTATATTATTTTGATTATAGACTTCCGGCTTATTTATTATAATCTTATTCAGCCCTGTTTTAAATTGATAAATTAAAGTTTAAGCTGTAGACTACTTTAATATTGTAAGGAAATCATCAACTTAAATTTGGATTAAGAATTTCCTTTGCAATATATAAATAATTCCATTTTTACCTTCACTTGTTAGAAAAGCATTGCCCAGTTTAATGTTGTTATATATAATGCCTATAACAGATTTTCTTTAGTGTAATGAATACAGATTGAAAATAAAGTTAGTCCTTTAACAAATCAAAGAACATTATAATTTTAATATTTTCTTTAAATTTGATTTTTTAACTGATTTATTACTTTTAAACCAATTTAATTAATTTTGAAAACAACGTCCAAAAAATGTTGATTACATTTCATTAAAAAACCCTTTTGTCTTCCCCTCCAAAAAATTGAAAAATATGCATATTCCATTAAGTTAAAGAGCAAACTTCTTTTCAGCTCTTCACACCCCTTCAATTGTCTCATCATCATCGATCTCAAAACTCTTTCGTTGTCGCCATTTTTTGTAATTGAGCCGTTTGCTCTCCAACTCTCCAACTGAAGCATATTGACATGGCCATATACAAACACACACTCTTGTGTGTGTATATATGTATATATTTTGATTACTTCACGTCACGGCACTCCATTCCACCGTGTCTCTTCTCCAGTCATCCTGCCATTTATCCTCCTTTTGCGGTAGAAGCTGTCGAGATGCATAAACTTTGCTTTCGTCACGCTGCGCGCCGTCACTTGGAATTCCATCAACATCATCATCATCGTCATCGTCTTTTCGGGTTACTTTTTTTTGTTATTTTTCTTGTTGTATTATTACGTTTTTTATGCATGTCTGCTACGTTTTGGCTACTGGAAATTTCAATTAAATTATGCATAAGAGTTGAAGCAAAAATTGATTCTGTTAGAGATTCTTTTCTTTGGGGGTGTTCAGGGGAGGACAGGAAGTTGCAAATAACAAGAGATATAACTATGTACTTTGGCAATCAGGTTGTCTATTCCTAACCCACAATTGTGGAACAACCGAAACGACTTAATAAGACGATGCAACATCAACTCTATAATTTTCAACTCACAAGTTTCTCTCTATGGAGAGTTTTTCTTTTGTTTTTTCTTTCGTTTTGTATGCAAACAGCTGCCAAGACCAAAAATAGTGAAAAATATTTTAGTATTTTTATATGGTCGGCCTCGGCTGTTGCCTCTGTCGATGATATGAATGAAATGCAGAAAACAGTAAAATGCTTTCAACTTCTTTGGAGTCTCCCAACTTCAACTCCTTCTCCAACTTCGACACCGACTCCTTTGACTCCATCGACTGTGCGTGTGCCCATAATGGTTCGTAATTAATCAAGAAATAACTGGATAGAGGGGGGTAAAGGAAAGAGAAACAAGAAGCGACTCCAAAGATATGCTATATGCACTTTTATGGATCGTTTCGGATTGCTTACTTAACATTAATGTTTTTATTTTAGCTTTAAAAGTTCTTTTTTTTAAACATTTGCTAATATAGATTTATTACGGGTTAAAGTACTTTAGAGAGAGATTAATTAGAATTTTGTAAAAAAGTAAACAGAATCTTTGATCTTTCAATTATTTAATATAACTTAACAAGTACAGTGAAAGATCTCTTAAGTGAACACCAGTGGTAAGAATGAAGGCTAATATAGAGAGAAATGAGATTTAATTGAGGCTAATGGGAATGGAAATTTCTGATTAAGCATCAAACGGAAATGTGATCTTTTGACTATTATAATGGAATATGAATACGCATTGGCATGTGGCATATGGCAAAAAAAATGTAATATATTAACAACTCAATAAAAGTTGTTACATTTTATATGGAAATTATTTTTATTAATATTATTAACAGCTTAATTATAAATAAAAGGGATTTATGTTTGAAGGAAAAATTAATTTATTTGGTATCTTTTTCCTATAACAGCAAAGCGTTTTCCCACTACAGTTATTGCCACACAGATTGGATTAATATTATATAATATATTCAGTGCATTTCAAGTGATTCAATAGATTGAGATGCATTTAATTCTATAATCAAGTGTTAAGGAAATATTTAAGTTATCACAAAAGACATAAACCATAAAGAGACCATTTACATATATATACATATGGGCATTTCCATAAAAAGGTCAACCTCAACACAAAAAATTAAAAGTTCACTCATATATATTTTTTTCATTGATAATGAAAAAGAAATAATCAAATTTTATTAAATTAAAAAGTTTAAAGCTTTGCGAAGTTGCGATGGCAAGATATCGAGCTTTAAAGATCAAGTTCAAGTATATTGTCTATTATGATTATTTTTAAGAGCATCTTATAAATAATTTTTTTTTGAGTTAAGTGTAGTTGTACAATTATACTCATATTCGAAAACTTTCTTTATTACTACAGTTTGTTAAAAAAAAATCCAGAACAGCAAAAATATAACAATGAACGGGAAAATTTTCATTTGCCTTTTATCAATTTTCTAATGTAACGTCACGCCAGAAAAAAACACACTTTTGTTTGTTACTTCGAAACTGACGATACAAATTAAGGGAAACTTTAACTTTAAAGCAAGTTTTAGTTATCTTATACAAATCAAAAAAAAAATCCGAGTTTAAACAAACCGTTTGGTTTTTTTTTGAGTTCGAACATGCGTAACGTCACGCCAGATTGCGAGAATACGAAAATTTCTTGACATCCATCGGATGCATTTTCTTTCATGTGGAGAAGAAAAACAGCTAAAAGCAGCTAAAACTGCATTTTTTTCAAAAACTGATACTTAATATAGAATATTTTTGTATAATTCCATATATCTATATTACTACGTATAATATTCCCATTCTCACCAATATGGTGCCTAACAATATTATGGATAAAAAATTTATTTCTTTAAGTATTTCAATTTTTTTTAATTTTTTGTTTTGTTTTGTGTTTAAAACAATGTTCTAGTTTTGTTTAAAAATGTTTTTGGATTAATTTAAAAAAAAAATTTCCCTTGGAAATTTTCGTAACGTCACGCTAGTAACGTCACGCCAGATTTAGAATTTGAATAAAAAAAAAACTATGAACTTGTTTTTGATTTGCTAAATTGAAAAATAAACTTGTGTTATTTAGAAACATTACAAAAAAACATTTACTCAAAAAATCTTAGCCAATTCGCAGAGTTTTGAACTTTTGTCAGTGAAAGTCAGAAACCCCACTTCGTGCGCGTAACGTCACGCCAGATCATATTTTGGCTATAAAATCGAATCCTTACATTCGATTTTTATCAAATTTTTTCTGAACATAGTTCTACATAAGTACTATGAATATACGAAAAAACTTTTTTTCAAATCCGTCGTTTTCATCTTTTTTTTTTAATTTAGTCGTGCGAACGTAACGTCACGCCAGTTATGGAAATGCCCATATATACAAATTCTATATACAAATTTTTGAATTTATGTAGATAATTTGTATTTAAATACAAACTATTTAAATGCAGTTATAGTACTTTTATCTATCATATTAAGTGAGCATTTATTATACAGACTTTTCAATTTAGTTACAAGATTTCTTTACTTCTTGTTTCTCTCTAAAATGGCTTTAGGCCAGCAAGATCAAGTGTAAACTTTAAAAGTTTTCAGTTTTTCAAACCCTTATTGCTTCTCATTTATTTCAACTAAAATCATTCAATTTGATTCTATATTAAACATAACACTTTAAGCCTTAGCAACAAATGTATTCCACGCAACTTTCTTGGCAAAAGAGATTCACATTTGGGCCTTGCAGCAAATTGAATGGGAAAAGAAAAGTTCAAATCAAACATCCGCATTGAGTCACTCTTTCGGGAAACGAGAGAAGAACAAGGAGAGGAAGGAGTAGGGGGAGTGGCACTTTTACAAAATGCATAGAGAACCAAGAACATTAGAACTTTTCTTGAGGTGACACAAACCGCCTTAACAGGAGCGGGGTCAGGGAGGAGCAAAAAAAGAAAAACGAACACAAAGTCTTTTTACGATGCCTTCTCACTGGGCGGATACTTGAAAAATTAATGTACCCGCTCCTTCGTGTTGTGTTTGACTTGGTTTGGGGAAAAATGCATAGACAAATGTCAAATATTTATTGAAAATAAACAAAACTTGGCAAACAAATAAACAAACTGACAAACAAGACAAGACTGACTGACGGAACGGGACGGACACACGGCAATTCCAAGAAAAGAAATAAAATATATATGCGGAAAGAGGAGGAGGGAGAAACAAAAAAAGAAGAAGAACAAGAACAACATTGGACATCAAACTGACCAGAACTGAGGATGTTTGGACATGCATCAGTGTGCATGGCGTTGCGTTAAAAGCCAAAGCCAAAGAGGCTTGGGAAATGCTGAACGGGTTAAGATTGGTTAAGCCAAGTGGATGGCTGTTTTGGTTGTCTGCTAGGCTCAGATGCTGAAGGTGGGTGCTTCAAAAGCCGCTGACCGACGCTGGACAGACAGATAAAACAGTGAGAATAACACATGCCATGATCACCAACCCCCCCACCCATAAAGATGTCTTCCTTGTTGGAACTACCGGCGTTTGTGACGTGTTCAAGTGGCACCCAACTCCCCAGTACCAATCCACATCCAAGTCCCAAGCTCCATGTTCAAGTTGTATTTTAGAAAAATATTTATACATGCCTGCACGATGATGATAATGATGACGATGGACGATGCTTGATGGTCGATGACTTTGTTGGGTTATGCAAGTAATGCTTGATTTGGTATTTGAAGACTGGTAGCTGTTAGCCAGCTTGTTGCGGCCTATGCCAGCCAGCCTGCCTGTTAGCCACTTGGCGTTTGCTGTGATGACTCACACCACCTCAAAGATCTTGATTCCAAGTGTGGGTGAAGCAGAAAGAGGAAGTGAAGAAAGAAGAAAAAAGTTAAAGGGAGTTGGCAGACAGCGACACTAATTCAAGTGGCAAACGCATTGGGTGGCTATCAAAGTTGAGGTATTTATTTATTATCCAAATGAAGATGAAATGGAAATGTCTCTAAAGGAAGATTACTAATGACTTTCTTTTCAAAAACAAAATGGAAGCTAAATACTTAACTATGAAGAATTCAAAGTGGAATGAAAGTGCATAAAGATAGAGATTGGTTCAGTTGTCCTAGTAAAAAGGATTATTTTGGAAAAGATGGCACCTCTGTGTTCCCTTTTGGTGATCTGTATTCCGATTCTTTTTAGCATGTGTAAATGAATACGTGTTAAGAGTTCCATCCTAGCTTAATCATAGTAGGTACATTCTTAAAAGGTATTGGAATAAGGTATAGAAACGTCTTTTTCCTTATCAAAAGAAATTTCGTAAGAACCTAAGCCTTAGGAAACACAGAGACAATTCAACAATACTGTCACAGCAACTGTCTTCGCCTTAAGAAGTTCAATCAGTTCTGCTTGAACAAACTTCAAAGCTATTGAAATAGAGTAAAAAACATCTTTTTCCTTATCTCAAAAGATTTCGTAAGTTTCTAAGCCTTAAGAAATACAAGAAGTACAATTGTTGACAATTAAACAATACTGCCACAACTGCCTTCGCTTTGAGTTGTACAGCAACTGAAATATGCCTCGACGATATTTCAGTTACTGTACGACTCAAGGCGAAGACAGTTGCTGTGGCAATATTGTTTACGACCATCAACGTGCAACAGTTTTCCTTGCTCTGATTCCTTTATTGAGGGTAACATCTTAAACCTAAAGAAAATTCAATTCTAGCAAGGCCAAGCCATTTGCTGCGTCACTTATTGTATATTGTATATAGAAGAAGCTCATAGAAGATATCGAATAAGAGCAATCGATAACGCTTCTTTCCATCAGTTCTGCTTGAACATACTTCAACTATATTTTTTAATGCTCAATTTTCCAATCTCTTAAAACATAGAATTTGTATTAGCCAATTGCTCACATCACAACCATATGCAATAATCCTTAAAAAGTAAAGAGCCATCATAAGCAGCTTAACAGTTTATTGGCCATTCAATTGAATTGCTAATCTGAAATTTCTTCTTTTGGCTCAAAGCTTGTTCAATAATGAAATATAAATCGTTAATTGCTAATCAAAGAGCAACATTTTTGTTTTCTGACAATTAGAAAACTGGTTAGATGACTTTAACAGCTAACAATTCGTAGACAAGGCGATAAAAATTTGTACTCAAAATTGATGGAACTATTAAGGGGGGTAGGGGTGGTGAATGCAGTAGAGAGGGGTATATAAGAGATATGTATCATCAAATGGCGTCAAACGACATGCAACGTAAACAAGCAAATTAATGCAATTTCTTCAATATATAGACAATTAAACGTTATCTTTGACAAAAGTAAAGAAAAAATATATTGTACAGGCACATATAACCATCTATATATATATATGTACATATACATAATAGGAGAGACTGTTAAATGACAGTATGGCAGCATCGGCGGCGCCATCAAAATGGTCCAAAAATGTGGCGCCTAAAGTGATCGTGGGTTAACCTGGTCGGCGCCTTTATAACAACCAAAACTAACACGCTTACAGACTTTAAACTACATCGAAAAACTACAACCGGGGGGAGTACGTGCTAATTAAATAGTTTACAAGTCAACTTGATTGCCTCCTTCTGTATCCAGTGCTGTTTTTTCTTCCCCCTCCTCCATCTCTGTAAAAGAGATTTATTGAGGTTTGTTTTGACTTTATTTTATAAACTTGTCGGACCAGGGATATAATTTGTTTTGTAGTCAAATGATCGCAGGGTATTAAAGACATTTTGATTACCGGGATATCCAGTTTAATGCCTCTAAACATTGACCGTAGTCGTAAATATAATGCTTTTTTTTAGAGTTTCAATTGATGGGTTGATACTAAAACCTAAAGAAATTCCTCAACACTTTAAAGAACTTCCTTGTTGGCTTTCCCTTACTTTGTTTTTTTTCGTTTGTTATTTGTATGCCCATCCACCAACTTAATCTCCACATGTCTAGACCATGTCCAATGTTGGCGACAAACGTGTCAGTTGCGTCCCCCCTTTATTTCTCTTTTTGCCACAATGAGTCAGAGTTTATAAATTTAATTATGACATTATTATGCGACTCTCGCAGAATGCAATGAAGAAAATGAACATGGAAACAGAGAGAGAAAAGCAAAGGAAAAGGCAACCCAAGCAAACAAGACAAGTTATTAATAAAATCTGACAGCATTTGACAAATTAACAGCCGAAATCAAGTCACAAAAATTGAACCCACCGAAAAAGTGTGGGCGACTCGTGTCTCCTTTGGCTATGCTCTTGTGGCTTTAGATATTCGATATCATAATGCTTAACCAAAAAACTCATTCACTCGTAACTAATGTGAGATCCAAAAATGAAACCAAAGTTTGAAGTTAACCTTTAATGTATTGAAGTTTTTATACACTTTAAAACGATCGTTCATATTTTAGAGTATTATCTGGATAAATCCTAGGATATTAAGATCTGTATGTAGAATTTAAATAGAAGCTTAAAACAAATAAACACTTTTTTCTAGAATTCTGATATGATTGTCTTGTATACGAGTTAATACTAATTATAAGATCAAATCTTGAATATGAAAAGATCTAGTTTTTTTATGAGATCTCTATAGATATTAAGACCTTAAGTGGCTTAGTAAATCGAGGATCCTTATAGATCGTAGGACCTTAAGTATCTTCGTTGATCAAAGTACAAATACGTTAATTGGCCCTTTTGAATAAGATTCTAGAATACTTTTAATGTGAATGATGTTCATTTAGTTAAGGATCGTCTTATTGAGTCAACCTCACTTGCAATTCGTCCTTATCAAGTCAACCTCAACTGAAGCGCAAAATATAAGGGAAAAGAATCTATGTATAAACTAAAATCAACTATTTGATGTTTAAAAAGTTCTTAGAAAAATATAAAAAAAAGTCGTCACTATACATATATGCATAAGTTACGAGATAAACTTTTAAACTAAATAATTATATTATAAAAATAATTAAAATTTAAAATTAATGATTGTAATATTAATATTTACTTGGGAGTTATGAAAAAGTATCCCAAAAGAATTCTAATGATTCATTTCAGTTGAGAAAATCATATTCTAAGTAGTCGTTTGCATGAATACAAACCATGAAGAGTAACTTCAAAATGAAATCTAGACATTCTGCAGATCAGAAATTTATAATTTCAAGATGTTACAAACATTCTCACTCAACGAATATACCCTTTCGAAACCTTGTTCAAATAAAGCACCGCACAGAGATCTTTCGGTTCGGCGCATGTGCAGCATTCCGCAGCAGTGTTGGTTAACGTGAGTAAGACAAATGTTTGCTCACAGCTGAACGCAAATGCATTTCAAGTGATTGGCAAACATAACGAGATAATACAACATATATTACCCGTTAATGCATAAATGGACAATTCAACGCCTTTTCATGCACTTTACTGGTAATGATTGCAACTCTTCGATAAGAGAACTTTACTTTACTACAGACATACAACCAGACATATATCTCTACTTAATAAATCGTGATTATTATCGGCAGAGACAACAAGTGCATTTCGTGATTTCGTGGTGCTTATTAAATTATTAAAAAGTATCTTTTTTTTCGTTGTTGTTTTGTGCCAGTAGCTTACACAATTCCGATCAGAGATTAGATAAGAGACACTGTTTGCCAGCTTTTGGCACTTAAGCCAGAAAACGTGCTGGTTAATTAAGCCAGTGGTAAACGTAGCGGTAAACTTTAGTTAACTCTTTTAGCTTGGCGGGTTATCGAATTCTGTCTCTCTGCAAGAACGTGAACATTTTGACAAAATGATTAAGATTAAGTTTGTTCTATGGCACATGGGCAACTCAATCACCTTTGTTTCTTGTTTTATCCCACATTTAATGAAACTAAAAAGCTACTTTTAACTATTATTTCATTTTTCACATTGCTCTTAAATAATGTATTTTGATTATAAATTTTCAATTTTTAAAAGAAAGTTTAAAGAATTTGCCTTAAGTTAACATGTTTTTGTATATATTAGCCTAATAAATTACTATCTAAAAATTATATAAAAAATTTAAGAAACATTCCTTCGATATTAAATGAGATTTGTTCTATTACTTGTTATTACTACTCTAAATAAACTATGACTTATAATAATATTATAACTTATAGTTTATATTTAACTATGCTGCTTTCTATCAAAGACAAAAAACATATATAGAATGTTCGGTTCTGTTGTACAGAATAGTTGTTAGACGGACAGACGGACAGACGGACATGGCTATATCAACTCAGCTCGTCGTGCTGATGAAGAATATAAATACTTTATATAGTCTGAAACGCTTCCTTCTGTGCGTTGCAAACTTTTGACCAAAATTAATATACCCTTGCAAGGGTATAAAAAACAAGATTGTCAGTTTCTGAATATTATAATGAAATCTTTGATAGGAGAAAAGTTCCTTTAAAGAGTTCCCATTTACAGTGGATGCCAGCTATAATGATACCGGTTATAATGATTTACCGCTTATATCGAAGAAAGATTTGGTTGGTTTTCACACAAACCTGTGTGGATGGACAATCGGCTATAACGAATATCGGTTATAACATTGATATATTGCCGGTCCCTTGAGTATCTTTATAACTGGCATCCACTGTACATATACATATATAATTTCCTATAGATCGTTTAGTCTTAAGCACTTTCCTTAACCTTTTGAAAATGTTCTTTCTTCTAACTAATCTAGATCAGTTTTATCAGCTTTTACCTTAATGTAGGTTTAAAATGAACTCTATTTAATAGAGTCACTTTTAATCGGCAGAATAAAACTTTCTTCATTTAAGAGAAAATAACTAAATTAATAAGTAAACGATATAAATTTTCGTAACATCAATTGGGGAGTTTCAACAATATAATTTCTAAACGATTTTAATGAAATTTTATAGAATATTAAACTAATAATTACTCAAAATATATTTTACTTTACTATTTCTGTGTTTTTCTTAAAACAGTTCCATTTTCAAAACCAAAAGCAATCTCTTTTTATACCCTCAAAACTTTAAACAAATTGCACTGCATTTTTCATATGAAGAAATCTTTAAGCAATATGTAGAATGATATAATCCCCATTCTTTATGATTATTTTTAGAAAACGAAAAAATGCCGTCATAATCTTTTGACTGATTTGCGGTTGCATATTTATTGATGATTATGTTTTTATTGACTCATGACTGACTTTTGTACGAAATGTTTGTGCAAAACTATCAAACAGAAACAAAAACCACGAAAATAATTATGACTGACATTCCAATAATGGCGTAATTTTTCGAAATGAAACAGAAAATAATATTAATATGTTATTCCAAATCGAGTGTTAATTAAGGAAATGTCATTAAACTGGTTTTGCAAACAAACACAAGCCAAATAGCCTTCAATTCGTATTAATTAAGCAATTTGTCAAGCCGTCAACTCGGGCTTCTCTCTGATCTTCCCATCCGATATTCCCGATCACTTTGCATGTAGCGTGTCAATTTCACATACGGCAACTGATGCCTCTGGCACGACACTCTAGTTATTTATTTAGAACACTAATCAAATGGCAGTGGCAAATGTTGCCCCAATGCCGCAAAAAAGCGATTCCAAAAGGAGAAGCAACCAACCAACCAAAGTTAAGAGTTTGTCAGAGATCAGATCAGATCAACGAACGACCAACGGCAGACGACAGCTAAAGAGATTTTTACCCCCTCTCTTAAACTTGAATCTTGATCCTCATCAGACTCTCGTAGAGGTTTTCAACGCGTGTCTGGGGACAATTTGTTTCCTGTTGCCTGGCACTTTAATAAGAAAATTGTATGAAAATCTACTATTTTAACCAAGACAAGACAGCCAAGCATAATTTCCCAACACTGATAACGAGTGGGGAAAGAAAAAACTATGTTTGGCTAAAAATCTTTCAACTTTTATGCGTGACTCATGTTTGGAGGCACGTTTCAGCATCTGTCCGTTTGTCTATTATTTTTCCAGTGTCTGAGCATTTGTCTGGGTTGCCAGTTGTTGATGGATGCGCCGCACTGTCTATCGTCGTGTCTGTCTGTCTGTCTGTCTGTCTGTCTGCCTGTCTGTCCATATTCAAAATAGACTAGCGAAAAGTTGTCGTCAATTGTCGGCACATTTGTAAAACGGGTAAAAGATACTCAACAAAGTGTATGTAGTGGAGGTCGTGTGTGAGTCTGATTGATGAGTCAGCAAGGGAAATGGAATGGGCTGTGGGGAGGAAAAAACACTTAAATATTATATCCAAAAAGTTAAGAATAAGATTTGATTTGGTGCTTACTTTAAAAGAATTATAAAAAACTAAACTGTATAAACTAGAGCCAAGTATTTGGAAGATGACATGAGAAGAGTAAAGCTGTTAGTAGAACTAAAGGAATAAATTGTATAGAATAGTATATAGAATATTACTATAGAAGATTTTCTAAGACTTTAGTTTAATTTAAAATGAATATCTGTTTATACATACCACAACACTCTGCTGGATGTTGAGTTATTTGGAGATGAACTTGGTGATATACTATAAATATTGGGGAAGTTTTTCGCCTCTTAATGCGATGTAATAGTCTTTAACCTAAACTAGATACCAAAATGATCAAAGAAAAACTACTTAGTCTTGAATTCCAAATAGAATACATTAAATGTAATTAAAGGCTCTTCACTCACTTATTCAGTCCAAAGATTTTTTACTTTCTTTCAAAAAAAAAATATATGTATATGTGCTTCTTCATATGGCAACAGAAATCAATTTCGTTCTCATAAACTTCTCCATTTGTATAATTGGGTGGTCTTCTGTCTCTTTGAGAACAAACTTTCATATGTAAATTCTTACATCCTGTGCAATTACGCAAAACTCTAATCAACAAATTCTATGAAAACATTTAATGCTTCCTTTCATCACTATTGATATTGCCTAAATCACCTCAAAGAAAGGCCCACAGCAAGTAGTAGTTGGCTGGAGGAGACAGAGGAGATCTTCATTCAGCGCAAACATAAAGCATAATTAGTTCAGAGACCTGACAGCTTAAACCGAGTTGCTTCCTCTCCCTCTTACCCCTCTTCCTCATAGAATGTGTCTATAATATTTACACAACACTTTCAAGTGTTTTTCTTTCTCTTCTGCTTCGACCAAAAGAAAGCAGGCATTTCCCTTCCACGAAACGGAAAACGTTTCATCTCCGAAAAGGAAAGGTGGGAGTAGCCGCTCCATGTGTTGACATGCAGAGGCTTGATATTGAAATATTTGCCACGATTTAAGGTCGTTAAAGAACGATGGACGGGGCAACAGGTAGAAATTGTAAATTTATATGGCAGATATATAGAGGACTCACAGTGTATCTGTATGTTTAGCTTATCTTTTTGGATCGGAGCAAAGTGATATATACAGACATTTTTTATTTTTCGACTGTTGATCGACGCCTATTCCAATGGGGCGATTTATCAATGAAGTTCAATGACAGTTGTCGTGGCGTTGTCGATTCCCCCTGATCGTTTATCGCCTTTAAATATTGACAAAACAGTTTTGATAAAGACGCCGCACGATGACAACAAGTTGGAGACAAAGTTACATGATATAGACAGACACACACAAACACACATTGTAAATGACAAACTGAAAAAATGTTTCATTCAACATATTGGATTGAGGAAGTTCAAAGCTCTGGACATGAGATTTGTGACATAACCAAGAAAACAACTTTATTTGAAACTGAAAGATCATTTTACTAAGTTGATATTACATTTCAAATTTGCTGCATTTGGTTATAGATTGGCTTTTAGGAAACAATTCCATTAGTTTTGAAATGAATCAATTTGTTGTGTTTGAGTATAAAATTTCTATCTAAGACATTATTTTAGTACATTTGTTGTACATTTCAGCATAAAAATGGACTTGGACTTGGTTCTATTTTTGTTAACTTTTGAATTCGCAGTTGTCTTTTTAGTAATTTTCAATTTGTTTTCATTTGTTTTATTTTTTTTTATGATTATGCTAAATGCCTGAGCAGAAAAGAATCTTGAAAATCGTTGAAAACGGGGATAAAGATGAAATTTATTTAAATAGCAAATATTTGTTAGTAAGGGTATTTGTCCTTAGTATAGTAATTGTTTATATAGATTTCCTGAAATTTGATTTGTTTCTTGTCCATTGGTTTGTATACGATTCATATTAAAAGATTAGAATCCTATATAGAAACCCATTAAATTTCTTAAATACTTTCTACTATTAATTTTTATATTTGCTTAGTTAATTTAAAGTATAAATAAATTGAAAAGATATCTTAAAGAAAAATTTGACAGAAAGCAGAATATAACAGTTTACATAGTTAAAAATTTATTTGTCGAGTTTGTTTTATTATTTTAAAGCTTTACTTAATATTTTTTTGCAGATTTTAGCTACAAGATTATTTTTTTTTTTTGGATTCTGATGCCAGTTCACTTTCTATTTTACAAAAGCCTAAAGATTCAAGTTTTATTCGCATATTATATATAACAATATTATAACAATATACATAACAATATATATAACAAATATTAAGTATGTATATACTTTCTTGATTAATCATTCTCTTTCTATTTGCTCTCCATTGTCTCTCTTTTTTTCCAAAGATTTAAAATATTTGACCCAATTAAAAAAAAAAGATTCTCAAAGTAAAACAATTTATTCGCTTCTCTAACCACATCTCGTCTTATCTCAAGTGTCTGAACTAACGAGCTTCGAATTTGTTAGTCTTCCCACCTAGTCGCCCCGCTCCGTTGCACCCTTTCCCATTACCTTTGCCGGGTTTTACATCAACAGACGCGAGCTGACCCGTTAAATGTTCCGGTGGCCGTTGGGTTACACACACACACACACACGTACACACACATAGAAAAGCAGACGGCCGGCGTCAATGTCTTATCAAAAGTTGGTCTATAACATTAATTTATGGCCAATGCAAACAGACACACACAAAGGTTAGGAGGGGTAGTGGAAGAGAAACCACTTCAAAGTTCCTAAAGAATCAACGAATGGGCCTTTGGGTCCAGCATGTTGCTGCTCTTTCCATCAGCAATTAAGCATACGAAAAAAAATCTGTTCTCATTTATGTAAACTCTGTAAAAAGAAAAACGTAAAGTTGAGGAATTTTCATAGATCATTTTGTGGCGTCTGTGGCGTCTCTTGGTCAGCTACTACTCTTCTATTCCATTCAGTTGCATGTTGCATTCTGTGTTTGGTCCACAAAAAAAAAATTGTTTTGTTTGTTTGTTTGTTTGCTGTTTAGAAACGATCAATGTTTACAACTTCTGTTTTTGTGGTCTATAAAAATATTTTAATACTCACAACGGGGAGGAAAGAGAGATAGATCTAACTCCCTCTCCCACAATCTCCTTGAGTACTTTATTTATTAAAGACTTCAAAAGAGTTTCTTGGCAAAATTATTGAAAGAAATATATTAAGTTTCACTATCAAATTACTCACTAAGGAAAAAAAAAACTTGGCCTATTGTTTATTTGCTCTTTAATGAGAGTTGAACAATTGTTGTTTGCCCTGCTTTTGTTGTTAAGTTTTTTGTTTTTGTTTTAGGGAAGTTTTGACATGTGTTCGAAATAAAAACATCAAATATCAAATATCCAAAAAAAGTATATTTCATCAAGTGAACTTTTTCATATTTCTCTTTGAGTAAAAGGAAGTGTTTTTGGAGCCACAAAAAATATATATTACTCTGAGGAGGCAATTTGGACAAGTTTTTCACTCAATGTTTATAGTAAGTCTTACTATATTTTCGTTCAACAAGTTTTTCATTCAATGTTCATATTGAGTCTTAGTATACTTTCATT
The DNA here is from genome assembly GCA_035045865.1 of Drosophila austrosaltans. Classification (NCBI taxonomy): domain Eukaryota; kingdom Metazoa; phylum Arthropoda; class Insecta; order Diptera; family Drosophilidae; genus Drosophila; species Drosophila austrosaltans. The sequence continues at coordinate 4,468,161 of JAWNOQ010000083.1, forward strand.
CAAATATTAAAACTATATATCTGAAGTTAATGAAAAAGCTTTTGCATTATGAATTGCAGGCTAGTCCGATGAGATTGTTGATTAGGTTTGTCAAAACTCTTTTTGGCTTTAATAACTGAATTAGGTTGGTGCTAGAAGATTCACATATTGACCTTATGTAATGTATAATATTATGATATGAAATCCAACACTCAATCAATGTCCATCAACAATCTGCATACATTAGCTAATCTCAAGGGATTTCCGCAAAACCTTTCAAAGACGTAACAAAGGTAGTTTTGAGTTGTCTGTTAAGGCAAAAGAATTCACTTATGAATTTTATATTTAAATATTAATAAAGAGTATTTCAAAGTCGATACACCAACTTCTTAAACAAAGTGATTTATTTTTATATATACATATTTTTCTTGTTGTTGTTCAATCCCATTGCTTGCCATCTGTCTTCATCAGTTGCTGTTGCACTTCCGTTAAACCAAAATACAACAAAAAAGGGTAAATTATTGCAATTGTCTGTAGTTGACTGCCAGGTGTTCCGAATGATCTATAAAAGAGCATTTAAATAAATTCTCACCGCGAAAGGTTTTTAACCGAAAAAAAGGGGGAGAACTGTTGAGATTTATATAAGCGATAAGCAGAAGGGAAATAGTTCATCATAGCACAAGAAGATGATTCACAGATTATTGCCATAACTCACAAAAAAAGAGGGAAATGAAATTATCTTTATAATGTTTTAGATATTAGTTTTTTTTAGGTTTTATATGTGGATAGCTTACAGAAGTTTTAGAGGGTTAAAAAATATTTTTCTTAAGAAGTGAATAAAAGGAAAGTTTGGTAGAGTTATAAGCTAGTAGATAAAAAAATAATAAAACTAGGTAAAACTATATAAAAAAGATGTAGAAATGTTAAAGAAATAATTATTTAAAAATATATTTAAGATGTTTCAAATTGAGAAGCATACTCAGGAATCGAAAGTATAGTTAAGGCAGAACGAGACGACATGGATAAATATTTGAAGTGAAGATCTGTCTCAAAATGTATTTTACTTACTCGTTAGATACCAAAATTTATCTCTAAAGCAAACCTTAGATCCATATCAAAGTAAAAACTAATTTTCTTGAAAATATAAGAAAATGTCTATTCAGAAACCTCTTTCAAAAATGCTTTCATTTTAATAATTTCCCACTGTGTGGCAAACTACTCAACTCACTTACTTAGTGAGTTTACCTGGAAACTCTTGGCCAATATACAAACATCTTTCAAAACAATTTTTCCAATGCATAACACACAGCGGATTCCTTCATCAATCTTCTGTCTTTACTTAAACCCCCTGTCCCTGCCCCCCTACCTACCTTAGTCTTCTTAAGTCCAAAACTTTTGCTTTTCACGCTTGAAACGGAAAAGCAAAAGAAGAAAATAAAGTTCACTAAACTTCTACGAACTTCACATGTCAATAAAAAATTAAAAACAAATAAAAACTCAATGACAACAACAGCAAGGGGCAGGGAGCAGGGAACTAACAGTTTTTCCCACCAATCTAAATTTCCAGAAGCAACAGCAACAACAACATACACACACATCAGCAACAACTGTAAGTTGCCTTGTGTAATGCAGTTAACAAGAAACAAACAAAAACGAAAAAAAAAAAATAAAAGAAAAGAAACATGAAAGAAAAGAGAATAAATTTCTTAAATATTTTTCGATGAACAAACATATTGACCATTGGCCATGACTTATGGGATGGAAGGAATGCCGATTCCTAATGAGCTGATAAAATGTGTCAATCTGACCGATTGGAAACGGGGTAAAAGAATGAACTAAGAGATAATGTCTTCGTATCTGTAACTATAACTGACCCAATTATATACTCTGGCAAGGAAAACATATTAAAACGCTTTGGCCTGAGGCTAGTGATACATAAAAATATTATTTTGTATCTGTATAACATATTCTAGATCACCTTGAAGATCTGAGTTGATATAGTCTTGTGGCTGCATAAGCCGAAACTCAGTCAGATCGAGTTTGTTATGTCGATTTTTATATCGTTTGCCTACGTCAAAAAATTTCCTTTAAAGAGACTTATATCTTTTGAGTTTTCCTAGATCGAAGATTGTATTGCCTCATAAGGCTATTTTATATACAAATTTTTATACCCTTGCAAAGGTAAGTTAATACACCTTTAAACAAATCCACTAAGTTTGATCAGAATCAGTTGACTATATCATATAGCTCCCATAGGAATGATCGGTCAAGAATAGTTTGAGAGCAATAACTTGGGTGCTTTGAAAGCGATTGTCACGAAACTTGGTTTTTGGAAGTTTAGTATATATAGAAATGTCTGTGCTAAGTTTCAGACAAATCGGTCATCTATATGCTATAGCTCCCATATGCTACAAACATTTAATGTAGGTTTGACTTGTTTTATTTGCTTTCTAATGATTTTGTCACATTATAAATGTGTAATTGTTATTTAAATAACAGTTTGCAAGGGTATACGAACTTCGGCACGGCCGAAGTTAGCCCATCCTTCTAGTTTTATTAAAACTTGCTGACTGGGATCAAACTAAAGCTCTTTGAATGAGATTATATTTTAAATAGTTTAGTTTGTATCTTGATAATTTATTACTGATTATATTTATTGTTACTTAAACTACATACGTTAATTACTTAAATCATAAATCTTTATTTCTTTTTTTTGAGGTTTCAAAACATTTTCAAAAATTAAGATCAACTGTCTGCAAGTGAATTCATTTAATGTACTCGAATACTTTTTGAAGATCGGGTTTATAAGACTGATTGGTTGTTTCCTTAAGAACGTTCAACTCAGTGACTGAAGAGGACTAAACGAGTACAGTGAAGCTTTTATTACATTGAACATAAATAAAGAAGACTTCCTCATTAGGTTGATCAATATAGTAGATCTTAACTAAATAGTTTTCAAAAAACGCATTTCTCCTAAAATTACAAACAGGAGGTAAAGAATAACAAAAGGGCATATAATATTCGGTATGTTCAAAATAAACCCACTCCTATTTCTTATGAGCCTTTTTTTTTGAAACTTTCATTTTCATTAATCTAAACAAGCCATCAATCAATTAAGACTTGTTTGGGCGTTAATAGTTTGCCAAATGGAAAGAAAAAATGCGAGAAAAATTAATCGCAAATAATTTGTGGTGGATCAATTGGCATTTATTTACTTTACTTATATCATTGAACATATTTACAATTGAATGAATTTTTTTTTGTATTTATATTTGATTTGCAATCATTATCGGATTGCACAAGAAAAGTTGAAATGAAAAGGAAAATGGTCAAGTTTTTATACCAAATACATAAATTTTCTTTTATTGTCATTTTGTTTTCCTATTTCTCTCTTTATCTTATTGGGTTAAACATTTTAGAAAATTTTCGATTTTTGATCATTAGAAAATGTTAATCGTAAAACTTTTGTATAGAAGTTTTATAAATATTTCGACACGCCAATCAAATATTTGATATGCTTAAATTCTAAATAGAAATTTAGTGTTTAATTTTTATGGCCAGGTTTTAAATATATTTATATATATATGGGTATTCTTTTTGGAATGGACATGATAAGCCACTTAAATTTTATAACCGTGGCAGAATGTTGAAGATATTTTTAGTTGAAACCGCCGCCTACCCTGACCGCACACACACACACGCACACACACATGTTGTGGCAGAGTCTGTTGTGTGTTGTTTTGGAACACATGTTTCCATTAGCCCATACGCATGCCCTCCACATCTATTATCCTTGTCTAGGCTAACAATTGCCTATTGTATATAGTCTGGCGTTATTGTTGTTGTTATCCTCAGCAATCCACCTTCTCCTCCTTCTCCACCTCCTCCTTCTTCATCTTTCACCCATTCGAGAAAGGTCTAGCGACGACCCTTTCAAACAAATGCCATGAAGTGCCACACAAACCCACACAACGTTCGCTCATAGAACATATGTTTGTGGTTGTTGCTCTTGTTGTTGTTGTTGTTCCTGTTTCTTGTATATCTTTTGTTCTCAATTACTTGGCAATTGTTTCATTGTTCGTTGTATAGAGGCAAGACTGTAATTTGTTTTGACTGCTGCGGAATCTGGTTATGTTTTAATGAGATGGAATGCCCCGAAGAGTGCGAATGTTTCTGTGTCTCTGTGTGAGTAAGGGGTGTGTATGTGTATGCCTGGTGTGTATGTGTGTGTAGGGGAATGAATAGAGAATACCACAAATTAAGCTTCATTTTGCCGGTTGTTCTAATTGAAGTTGTCAAAAGAACACAGAAATATATGTTTTAAGGAAATTATGTCTAATTTGCTTATTAAAGGAATACATTTTTGAAGGAAATTTAGTTTTAATTTACTGCTAAAGAGAATCATTATTATCTTCTTTGAATTTGCAGTTAAATATTTTGAAGTCTACAATTTAAATAAGGTGTTTAAGATAGAGAAAACATTCACTTTAAATTGACAACAAATTGAATGAAAACTTTAAAAAACGAATGAAAATTTTCCATTTTAAATAAATTTAATCTTTCGTTATATCTTTTTAAAATATTTATATACTAATGAAGCAAGTTAGTTGTCCCTGTCGACACTGAGTATACAATGTATTAACTAATTATTTTATTAAATAAAGTCAAATATGCTATCAATAGCAATCAATTTCATACAAAATTCCTTCAGGTTTTGGAGTTTGCCTGGACATTAGATGGATGTTTACACCAAATTTGGTAGCTCTAGCTCTTATAGTCTCGGAGATCTAAGTGTTCTCCATCTTCTGGATATAATATTTTGTTACATCTATTGCAAGTGAAGATTCCAAACAGATCAGCGAATTGGAAAGGATTTACTTTCCTATGGAATTGATATTTTATAATCGACTTACCAGTATAAACACTTGCATATATACTATACGTATTGTATGGTAGAATTATCAGTGACTCTATCAATTATAAACTCCTTTTCATTGTATAAAACATGACATTGAAATGAGACATTTTTGAAAAGCAACTCATATATTATTTAATAACAATAATAATAATTTAATATTAGTTTATACATTTTTATCTTTTAAGTTTTAAAGCCATGTTAAATACATATTCTTAACTTAGACCAGCAAACAGGTTGGTCATTCGTTAAGTAAACATTTAATTGCATGGCAAATGATAAGCATTCATTTAAAAGATGGAACACAATTACATTAAAGTCAAAACAGAGTGCTACTTGGGCTTAATCAAATTTTAAATATTTAATAAAAATAGAACAAAAATAGCAGGAAGAAAAATCTAACTAAATATCTACATTCAAAATTAGCAACAATTAAGAGAATTTAAAATTCGAAACAATCTTAACTTAAACAAACATCAAAAGCAAACAATTAACAAAACAATTCAATTAGAAGTTAAATTTAAATATTTAAAAATTTTATACCAATTTCAACTTCAATTTATTATTATTTTTTCCAAGAGTTGGTAAGTGGTCTCACAGTTTTTATAGTACACATGGCCTGTGCTGCCTAATAAGCCAAGTTCACATAGTCTCTCTCGTGGACAGCGACCAAAGTGGAGCCAAAGTGCAAGAGCAAAAAAAAAAAAAAAAAACGCAGAGCATGCCAAGCTCAAACAAAACCAAACCAAGTTAGAGAACTGAGACGACAACCACATAGCTGGCCCATAACTGGACCTCTCACGTAATAACGTATAGAATTACAAAAGCAAAAATCTTTTTCCTTCTGTCCACACACAACTTTCACATGAAAGTTCTTTCAACTTGGTGAAGCAACCAAATATGGTTTTAGACACATGATCAGGAAAAGAGTGGGATCGTAGCGGCCACAAAAGACTTTGACTTCGACTTCGACTTCTGGTGCAATCGATCAAAAGATTGGGGAACGGGGGGAGGAGTAACCATATTTAGAAGTTGGACTTACCATTGGCATTCGACTTGGGCCTTTTGCGACGAGATTGCGTAGCCGAGGATTTCTTCTTAGAAGATGCATCCAAAGATGACAACAATTCCTCATCAGCGGAAATGTTACTTTCTATGAGTAGACCACTTTTGGTTTTGCGACGACGTGATTTTCTTGGATGTTGTTTCTGTTGTGGCAATTGTTGTTGTGGCTGTTGCTGATAAATCCTTGCTCCCGTCCAGGACACTACACTTTGTTGTATCTCCATGGAGGATTCGTTGAGGTTCAGGTCATATTCCTTTAGTAACTTGGCTGGGGAAATGGCTTGCAAACGTTTTGCCTTACGTTTCGTTTCGCATTCAATGATCAGGCTTAGTAATAAAATGGCCAAAGGCCATTTAACCATTGGTCTGATTAACATTTTCACAATTATTATTTTTTGGCCAACAAAAGTGTAGAAGAAGATCACTCACAAGCACATGGCCAACAAGTTGACTTTGAACTTGGTATTTAAATTTTTTTCTCTATTTATTTTTAATTATTATTAAAACGACTTAGCACATTTCTGAGAATTCGCTTTACATTTACAACTCTTTTTTTTTTTGATTCTCTTTTTTTTTTGTTGAGGGAAATGTTTTTTGTATTTTTTTTTTTTCTTCTTTTAGCAATTTCCGCTTGTCGAGACACACTCACACACACAGAGGCACACTTCTATCTCAACATTTTTGCACTATTTAATTTTATTTTCGTTTCCCCCCGTTTCATTTTTATCTTCTTTCTTTTTCTCTATATATATGTATATATATTTTGCACAGCGACAGATACAAATTTTCTTTTCTATTTTCGTATATCCTCAATGCGATGAAACAAAAATTATTTTGAAAATAAATTTCACTCTCGTTGCATAAAATGCACAATTTGATTTCGGTTTTGGTTTGCCGCTTATCAATTTGATACTTCACTATCACTAATAACCTACGATTCGAATAGACAGATACAGATACTTTTGCATCCGATCGCGCCGATCTCCATTACATTTCGATTCGTTACAGATTTCCCGTTTTAAGCGCGCTCGAATTATTTCGAGTTTCGAACTTGCGTCCTACGCAAACGACCGTCAAACACAAACTGATGCGTCACACGATCGTGCCGGGTGTCGGTTGTTTGGTTGCCTGACCAAGAAAAGAAAAAGGCTTGTTCGGCTTTTCTGCTGCACTCCCGATCTGAAGGTGAGATGATCGTGAGTGAATGAATGACTGAGTTAGTGAGTGAGTGAGTTTCGTTTTGTGGATCGCATTTAAACTCTCCGCAGAGTTGCCGCCGGAATGCTTCTTGCACTTCCAAATGGAAATTCAATGAAAATCTAACACCTCTACGAAATTAACAGTGAAGTGATCTTGATTTGATTTTATGACGAGTGAAAGATACTTTTATTCTGATCATTTGAACTGTGATATGAAACGTTTTACATGTAATTGTTTTCCCATATTAAGCGATATTGTTAAGTTTATTTGCCAAAGGAATATTTAATTTGTTTTTGCTGATTGAGATCAGTTTACCATATAAAATGGTAAAGGTTAAACTTGAAATACTAAAGCAACATTGATTAAGACATTTCAGTTGAAACTTTTATAGCAATTTGCATGCAATTGTATGAATTATTATTTGTGTCACATTTATGAACAAAATCTAGTTAAAAAAAATCTTAACTTATTATTCAATAATATTCAAGCAACATTATAAGAATGTTGATATAGTATTCAATAATACAGTTTTTATTTATTTGAAGCACTTTGACTATGGTAAAGCAATACTACATTCACCGGAAAATGAAAGGGGTAGAAAAATATTTTTCTTAATTATGGAACCTTTTGAACTATATATGTACACACTTCTAGTTTTAACAAATTTCTATAGATATGTTACAGAAATTTTCAACAGTTTTCTATAGTTCTATACTTTCTATAGTTGCCTTCCAAATGTGCTGCCCATGAAAAAATACTTCTTAACTATATTTTGATTAATTACAAATTAAAATATTGGGAGCTTTGTATGTTTATCAATCACTTTTTGACATTTTACTTATCTCATATTATATAAATATAGGTAGTTAATTAATGAAATATTCATTTAAGAGAATTGACAATCCATTTAAATATGTCTTCATATGAGAACCTCATCATTGGGATCAGGAATATCTAAAATTCTGAAGTCTTAAATGCATTTTAGAAATTCTGAGAAATGGTAATAATTATAGAGTCTTTATTCTCAAGAATACGAACATATTTTGCTAGCATTGAGAAGTTGCAAACTGATTAAAAATTGCAATTTATATTAAACTTTAATTAACTTTAAAGTTTTTGGAATTAAAACTCTTCTTTTAATCAAATTTCTTAAACTTTTGTAACTGAATAAACTAAATTGCATAAAAAGACACAATCATAATCAAGTTTAAAATAAAAATGTTAATCTTACCTTAATCAGTTCCATCCATTTTCAATAGATTTCTTTTCGAATTAAAACTTACCATCCACTTTACACCGATACTCGCCCTTTTCTTTCTCTTTACTCATAGCTCTCTTTGATTTTGACTCTCTTTTGGTGTTTTCGTTTTCTAGCCGGCTTTTGTTGGTGCGTGACCTTTTGATTTACCTGTTGTTTTCTTACCTTAGTTTGCTTACATTTTGACTTGAACAGGTAGTAACTAACTAGAATATGGGTATTTCCCGTTGTGCAGTGACAGGGAGGAAAATAAAATGGAAAATGAAAAGTAGAATCCTTGAATCTTTGTTATGTTTTCTTATTCTTGCACCGTTTTCGCTTCGTCACATGTTTTACACTTTATTGTTTGTGTTTTACGTTTTGACAGTTTCGTGAATCGTTTCTGATTATCCTTGCGGTGCTTGTTTGTTGTAGCACAGAGCCGCTCTGCAGGTTCAAGAGGGTCCGCAACGAATTGCGGCACTTAACGCCAGGCTCAAAAGTATCCGAAAGATACATGCGATACGATACTTTGTGTTTGTCGCTCTCTCCTTTTGGATCTCTGCTTCTTATTTTTACAGTGGCGCACGTTTCATGTTGCCCGCTGGCTATTTGCAGCTCAATCGTGTGGCACTTACATAAATACCTCGTTCTTTCCTAATAAGTTTGAAGTCGACGTCGAAGTCTTCGGCCTGCATCTGAATGCAATTTGTTGCCTTCCAGACAAAGGGGGCATTTGTCGAAGCGTGAAACAGCAATTGCAGCACTTGCCCCAGCACAATCCCTTTTTGCAGCATCGTTTCGCTTGACAAGGATTGAGTTTAAGCCCTTTTCCATGGCTTAAATTGGTTCGTTTACCCAAAAAAAAAAGAAAAAAAATCTGAAACGAAGGCGGCATCAAATGAAACGAGTTGAAAAGAATGAAAAGGTTCCTTTAAGGAAAGGTTGCGTAGGTTGTGCGCATGCCCAATGCTCTTGAATTTCTGTTCAGTTCCTCCTTTTTTTCGTCGGCTAAGTGCCCAAAAACGTACTTGAGGATAACGATGTGTACGTAGTGGATGATCGTGATGAAGAGGAAGTGCAGATGAGGCTGCTGATTTCGGTGTGATTTATGCGTCTTAATTGAAATGATGGCTTACAAATTGTTGAGAGCAAGTGCTAGTTAACAAAGAAACCAAAATGAGAGAGGAAAACAAAAAGGGTTTTCTTAGAATGACAGGAATAAGTAGTACATACATACATAGATTATAGAAAGGGTTGTTAGAGTAAACATTTGTTAAAGCACTGACAACTTCCTGTTTGCACTTGAATGTCTATTATTTAAGTAATACCAATATTTTATTTACTTTTTTCCTATAGAAGAGAGAGACATCACCAAAAATTTCATAAATATTACGCATAAATTTGAAGGAATGTTTTGGATTTATATTATCATATATCAGTTTTCATAAAGAAGTTTTTCTTTTATACATAAGTTTAACTTTTCATAAGCATTCTTTTCCATTAAATTTATAATTTTACTTTCTTTCTTTTCTTAAAGTAGATTGAAAAATTACCAACAAAATCAATAGTATAGTTGGATAATCAAATGAAAGTCATTCTGTAAAAGTAGTCAAAGAACTTAGCTGTCAATTGAGTAGAAGCACTTGAGTCCTTATGTGTCCATAGGTTTGATAGCCTAGTCAGCTTCTATATTCTATCTATTGATTTGATAGAATTCTAATATTTTTCAATACGAATAAAGATTTTTGTACATTTTATGACTCATATAGGTAAACTTCCTTGAAGTGAACTTTTAGAAATAAAAGTTCTCCGTATAATGTCCTATTAATTTTAAAGGCTCAGATCTCTTGTTCTATTTTCAGCACATGAAGAAGTTCTATTATAATGAAGTTTCTATAGGAAAGTCCTACTATAATATATTGGCCAGGAAGTAAAATCAGTTCTAGGTTCTACCACATATTTCTATTACTGTACATAAAAAAAGAAAGCTTGAAATAGTTTCTTAAATTATCAATCTGACTTCCTCAATTTAAAAATTTGTTCAATATTGTTTCTAATTTTTTTAGATTTTATACCTTTTTCCAAAACTGAGCAGAAGACAACTAATATGTCAAAAATCTTAAATCTTAGATTTGTCAAACCAAAAACTAAATTTGTGGCTTGATGCTAGCTCGATTTTAAGCTTAACCTATTTAAACCAAATACTATATTATTAGTTTATAGTTTCCAAGATTTTCTCTTTAGATATTCCCTCCAATTGAATGCAGTGAAATGCCTTTCCCCAAGCCTTTCTCTAGTCTTAGCTAATGACCCACTGACTATGTCACGATTTGTTCAGATTCCATAATGTACACAAATATATATACTTAACCTTCCTACCACCTACCTACCATTGGCATACCATTTAGCAATTGGATTAGAATCACTACCATATATATTCAATTTTCTAATAGACGCCTCCTAATCAAAACTAAGGCATCGGCAAACTTTAGTTTCAAGTTCTTCAGCTGAAGGCGCAAAACCAATTAAGCTCTGAATTTGAAAATAAAGAAAACAAAAAAAAAACAAAGTTCGAAACAAATAAGGAAGTTTTCCATGCTCGATCGCTGTCTACGATCTTAGAAAATCGCCTTGCGCTAGCCAAATAGAAAATGGGGAAAAACAACAACAAAATAAAATCAAATAAAATTTACCGACAACAAACCAACTTTGGGAAGCGCCAAAACGTTTAATACAATTCATGGCGCTCACGAACGGAATTTAAATTATGCCCAATTAGAGTTAGGCAAAGTTTGACTGGACTACTATCGGTCCCGGTCCCGGTCCCGGTCCTGAATCCCGCAATTCCTGTGGGGCATTTGGTTAAGGCTGACTCAGAAACCAACTGGAACTGGTGGGCGTGTCATGTGTGAGGAGGCAGTAATAGTTGTTGGTGTGGTAAAGCGCCAAATTGATTTCGATCGCCCAAGGGGTCTATCTCACTCCTCCCATACCCACTCCCCTCTCTCTCTCCCTCTCTCTGTGTATGTATGTACATATAGTGTACGATTCCCAGTTGTCTCTTTGGGGATTGTTTTGATGGATTATGCGTTGACAGGCTTTTGGGTTTTCTAGAGCGCCACTGATTGTCTCTCGTCTCTCTCTCTCCTCTTCTCTGTGTGTTGTCTGTTGCACAGTTGCAGCTGCCTTGGGAACTGGTCTTGTTATGTAAATTGCCGACAAGTATTTCTTCTTTTTTTTCCCCCATTTTTTGTTGGTTGATTTTCAGTTTTGGTTTTCAGTTTCGTGGGTGAAGTGCATACCAAGTGCTAACAAGCAGAGGCAAATCAAGAGTGATCAGCGACCATAAGGTAGCACACACTTTACAAAGATTTTGTTGTTTTCTACGAAATAATTCGTTTCGTTGGATGCCTTAAGGATTTTCTTGTCTGCTTCTCTCCACTAGATTAATGATCAAAATACATATGTTGAGGTTACTTGCCCAATTCCAGACGTGTGGGAACTATATCTTGGGGGGGGGGGGGCGTAATAATAAATGATTATACTATGACAGAGGTTTTCGCACTTTTATGGAGATCTTATAGAAAACTGAGAAAATTTAAATTTAAGAAAATTTTTAAATTTTTCGGTTCTTTGAAAAATTTATTCAGAAAGCAAGAAAATCAACAACTAGGAATTCAATTAATTTTTACAATAGCCAAAATTTTGTTTATTTTATAAAATATTTTTCATAAAAAATATGTTATTAAATCTGACTAAATTCAGCTTTTAAAGCATTTTTAACCAGATAAAGCAAAACTGTTGAATGTTAAAATTCTGAATTACGAGTCACATTTTAAAACATTTAATTTTAACGTTTTTTCCTTTTTTGGCAAAAATTAAACAAAATTTAAGTTGCTAAATGACTCTTTAAGCGACAAAACACATAAAAGTAAAAATTAAAGAAAATAATACAATTTATAATGTATTTAAAACTGCGTTTAATATAGGATACGTAAACCGTTTTCTTTTACTTAACGAAGTTCGAAAGTTTTAAGCATTTAACAACTTTAAATACTAAACTCAAATATATATTTTAATAGTCCTAACTCTAGATTCTAGAATCTTTCCCTTTTTTTTCAGATTTTCTTGTTTATGTAATTCTTCATTGGATGGTTCATTCTTTTCATCCTATCTAGCTAAAGTATCATTAAAATTCTATCTAATTAAATTACCCTAAAGTAACGCCTCTTTAAACAGTTCTGATTATTTTTAGAACTTCAAAAACTCCCTCTTTCGTGGCCATAATTATAACTTAATTTTACAAGATTTTTTAAACCAATTTCTATGAGGCGTAATCATATTAATATACCATAAAATTCTCTAATTAGAGAGTCCATTCAAAGCGCCGCCTCAGGGCACAGCTTGTGGCTATAAAACAAGATGGGAAATCTTTTTAAAGGAAAATAAAAATAAAAAAAAACCGAGTGTCAATATTAGAAAGCGCTGCATGACACTTAAAAGGTCATAAACATGAATCTGAACCCTTTTTACCATTTCTTCGATCTTTTTTTTTTTTTGGAAAATTAGTAAACACATTTAAGGGCACACAGGGTGGTCTCGGTTTATAATTTAGTTGAAGTTTTTCAAGTGGCTTCTTCAAGAAGTTTTTCCTTTTCTAATTACAAATTCTGTTTGCATAATTTTCTCATTTGAAAGGAATGTTTTGTTGTTGAGTTTTGGGGCAGGTTGCGTCTGCGCATGCGATGAAGAAGTTTTGATTATGATTCTGTATGCCAAGTCATGTGTTTGCTCCTTTATAGTCTTTTATCTTTTTGGGTTAGATCACGAAGAGTGAATTCCACTTGAAATTCAAGGTTCATTCCACACAGTTTTTCCCTCACAATTTGAGCTTGTTAATAAGTGATTTGTCTCGATTTAATTTCTTACACAAAAAAGCGATGCGATAAGTAAACCAAAAGAGAACAAGAAGAACCAAAAGGACTGCATAAGAATTTAAATTAATGATCATTCGGTAGCCGAAGAGAAGAGGGAATATCTTGTTTTATCTTTAACTCCTACACACTCAAAAACACATTGAGATACCAAACTGTGGCGTCGTCTGTGCCTGGTTAATCAAAATATTTAAAATAGTTATTGCCTGAAGGCAAATACAAGATATTGCACAGTTCGACAGAGTCGAAGTTTTGATACCCTCTATTAAAGTAATCTTTTAGGAGAGAACATGAAAGGCTAATGGGTAATGATAGAAAAATCCTCTCTAATCTTACTTATCTTTACAAAGGGCAAAGTTATATATAGAAAGGTATGGACTGCTAGGATTTATTTTACAAAATCAATAGATATCTCTAGATTTTTAACTATAGCTTTCCTGATCCCAAATTTATAATATATACAGAACATTCTATAGACTTCAATCAACAGTCTTTACCTTTCCGTTTCAGATTTCTGATTTATTTTATAAATTATCTTTCTAGTTGAAAGCCATCTACTCTTGTATAGCGAACAGATTGAACATTCAGTAAGATTAGTGAAGTCAATATACCCTTTTTTCAAACAAGGGTAACAAAATTGAAAGGCTATAAATAGCTTTGAAAGGAAAAAGGATGAGTCTCAGTATCCAACTGCTTCAACTCATAAATTATGAAAAGCCAAATGGGGGTCGTCTCTGGCTCCATCTCTATATCTCTCATATTTCTCTCTCCTTGCACTAGCTTTTGATCATTTCATAATATTGCATTAAACAACATGCAACTTAACGAATGAGCTTAATCATTGTAGAAAGGGAAGGGGAGAGGCGACTCTTGGTAATTGCGCATGCGCGACATGCTCCAGGCCATGAATGTCGGCGGCTGTGGCGGCGTCTTTATATACATATGTATACATATATGTATGTATGTAGAGGAATTGATAATGCCTTTTATGCGAGCTGCATTGATTGGACCCAATTCTCCCTGCTCCCCTCTCCGCAATCTCAGTCTTTCTCTCTCTCCCTCTCTCTGTGGTTGACCTACTTGCCGCTTGGCCGCGTCACGCAACATTGAACAGTTCTGGGGCGTGATCTGGCATTTCCCTTTCGTTAAATAGAGGAAAGTGTCTGACGGAGCAAAATATAAAAAAATAAAAATATTTATGGGAATTAATAGTTGCTTTAAGGTGTGCTAATTTCTGTGATTAGATCTAAAAATGATTAGAGTAAATTATACACGATGGAAGAATTTTATGGCAAAAAAAAAAGACCACACAAAATTGACCACTGATGGCAAATGAGAAGGATATGAAAAAAAGGAATTCTATTAAAAGAAATGTTTGTTCAAGAAACGTTTATGTTTAGGTAACAAAAAACATTTGTTTTATAGCAAGAGAGTAAATATTTACGTTAACATTGCTGCAGTTCCCAGGACCGACCCATGTCTAGCCATATGCATAGACCACAGGGACCCACGTCAATCGCATCTCGGCTAACCCAAGGTCTTGCTAGTGTGGACTAGCCCATTGACTAGTTAGAGTGGACTAGCTTGCGTGAACAATACTATGGACTAGCCCAGTGCCATAGGGATATTTATATTATAAGGATAAAAATTTAAAATATCTTTTTCATTATTTTAATATGGTCATAGTAAAAGAAAAGGAAAATTTAAAAAACTTCCAAAAAACCAATTTCATTATTATTAACTATCTGTAATTGATTTTGAACTATCACCTCTTATAGAGTTCTTACTTGAAAACTAAATATTATGAAACTAATTTTTTAATAATTATTCAACATATAATTACTAAACTCTAAAAAAATTATATAATTGAAAGAAATAATCATAAAATAATAGACAAGATGTATTTTTTGAATTTGTAGCACTAAAGTTTAGTTCTTTGACTCAATTACTATTTCGATAAAAATCGGAGACAATGAAAAAAAAAACCGATTTAGATTGACTTTGTGAAAATTGTTACACCCTGTTTTAACTCATTATCTCCTGCAGTTATCGAAGCTGAAGATGGACTTCTGGCTGGAAACTTAACAACTTTTTAAGTTCTTTAAATCAAAACAAAAACGTTCATATATATGTCATTCCTAATCTGTAAAACCTATTTATTAAAACGATTTGTCTACTAAAATAGAAGCTATTTCAGTAAACTAATACTAATTAAAAGATTTTTAATAATTTTTATAATTTCTTAGTACTCTTCGGTGATAGAAGAAAAGTTCTTGGTAAATAATGATTTATTATAATGATTAAAATACTATTCAAATCAGAAGAAGTTCTCTTTGTTATTTCAAATAAGGCGAAAAAATATGAAGAAACAAATATTTAAAAATTAAACAAAAAACTTTAAATCTTCAAATCAACTAGTTAAGAAAAGACAGCTATTGTGTCTTTATCTATAAGACAAAGATATGTGGCATTCATTTCTAATTGTTCAATTTTTAACACTTATCATCATTTGATCTATTTATTTTTCCCTTTTTGCAATGTTTAACCCATTAGTGACCTCAATTATTTGATTGGTGTGTCTAACAAAGCAATTAATGAGAACATGCATAGGAACCAGACTGAATCCCAATCCCAAACAGACAACTTTATTAGCTAAATTAAAAGAAAAATAAGAAGAGAGAAAAAAAAACGAAAAAAGAAGTCTCTGAAAAGGTTCATCATCATACACAAAAGCCTACAGGGAATAGAAGACTCTTCAACTGAAGTCCATTTCGATGCGCATCTCCACTTGATTCCAGCGGTTTTAAAGAATGCCTTGAATGTTGGCAATTTAGCAAGTTTACAGCTCTGACTTTTGCGTTCTAGCCAATAATGGAGGAGGGGGATAGACAAGACTTTTGTCCAGTTGAATGACGTTTCACTTGATTGCAGTTAATTTTGCCATCTATCTATCTCTGTCTCACTCTCTCTCTTTCTCCCTTTTTGAATGCAAATTCCTACTCTTCGTTTTTTTTTGTCTTGTAGTTCATCTATCTTTTCTGAATGCATTTTGCGGTTGCCGCCGCCTCCTTTCTCAGCACAATGAAAGAGAATTAAGTTGTAAAATGTGTTGAAAGAAATTCGAGAGGTTAAAGTCGCAACGAATTCGTTGATTAACTACAATCCCCTATACAGTATTTTGTGTGGCATATTGAATTTTTATGGTCAATTTTATGGGATTTTAAACTAAAAGGTTTAACTGTCGAAAAGCAACACAAACTTTGAATTTATTAAATGGTGATAATCTTGGTTTATGGGGCTTAGGAAAGAAGGCAAAAGAAAAAAGAATGAGAAGAGTTTATAAAATTTTGGTTTTATAAAGATCAATTGGAATGAAATTATATCTGGCAAAACAGGCAAAAACCAGTAGCTCATAAACGACTGTGTAGCTTCAACTATGAAAGAAAATAAAGAAAAATAGTTGAGATACTACAAAGGAAATAATAGACATTTGTTTCGTCTCCCCATATTTCATTTATTTAATATTTACTGGCAAAGAATTAGAAAAAATCTTCTGGTTACAACAATGAAATACAATTATAATTAAGTAATTCGATTAAAATTGTTGTAATGCCTTGAAATATATAACATTTTTCGTTTTTCTTTCTTCAATCGGTTGAATGGAGCAGAAGTTGTGTGGCGGTCCCAAAAGCCAACCCTAGAAAGTTGGTGGCGTAAAAGACGTGCTGGCAACCTTTACTTTCGATAGAGAGGACCATCGAACTCTGAGCGATCAACACCAAGAAAGCTACCTACAATTGAATGTGCAACTAAACGTATTAAACAATGTTTTAACAAAAGATTAAATAAACTAATAGAAATCATTAGGTTCTTTTTTTAGAGTAGTAGCAAATCCACCTTGTGGCGAGGTGGCAAAAATCGGCATATTAAACAAATCTTCTTTGTGAAAAAATACAGACATACATATGTAGGATATGGTAACCTAGATAATTAGATCAGAGAGAAAGACCTATGGCAATGCAGGCTGAGGGAGAAAAGCTTAAGAGTTCTGAGTGAGCGGCCAGAGTTAGTGAGTGAGTCGTATAGGGCAGTCGCGAAACTTAGAAGCGTATGTGTGGTGTATCAAAATAGTAATAAACACTTACATACATTTAATATTAAGTCCCAAACAACTTATGCCATTAAACAGTAAATCTATGATCCCTACACATACATATATACCATTTTTCATTATAATGGATCCGGTTGTTTTTGAGTTCATCAATGACACAGAGACAAACAATTTTATCTACATATATATGTAAATTGAAACTAATTTAATATGACTTATAATATTTTAAATCATAAATATTCTTAAATAACATTCTAGTCAGTTTTTTATAGTTTCAAAAATAAGGAGATTTAAAGTATGATCTTTTATTCTATATAAGATTCAGTTCTTATTGCAGAATTGGTAGTTTGCAACGAAATTTGTTTTTGAAATATGAAATAATTTTTATGAAATTGTTTGATTAGTTTTTATATGGTAAATCTTTTTAATCCAGCGAAAAGTAATGACAGATTTTACTTTAATTTGAGTTATAACATATTTAATGTATTTTATATAAAATAATATATACCTGACTATAACACATGTTCGATGTTCTCACTTTAACGGTCTGTATTATCTCTTCTGCGTTATGTATGCTTAAGATCATAGTCTTGTTTTCTTTGTAAAGTATTTAGGTCTTTGTAAGTATTTAGTATTAAATGTACATTTATTCTGCATGATTTAAGTTTCCATTAATAAGTCGCTAATTCTTAAAAAAAGAAGCATGAGAAGAGTAAAATAAATATTATTTAAAACAAAATGTATTATTTATTTAATTTTTTTTTTCTTTTAACTATTATTTGAAAATATTTAAAAACTTTGATCAAGTCTTCAATAAACTTTCTAGTATTTGATTTCTTTATTATTATTACTATAGCTTTATTACCATATATAGTTGGTTTCTTTTTATTCAGTGTCTTTATTGCTGTCTTCTTGAAATGATTTCATTCGTAGTCACTTTTATTGCAGTTGCCTTCTCACGCAGCTAACCTTTGTTGTAGACCAATCAAAAAAAAAAAAAAACGAAAAAACCGAAAAAAACCAAACACAAATACGATTTTCATGACTTTTTTTCCATGGCTCGTTGAACTATTGACCTGAATAGTTCCTCAATTCATTTTTGTGTGTATGTTGTTGTTTTTTTCTCTTTTGCTTGACGTTTCCCTGATGATGACTTGTATTTGATTTGCCGAAGTCGAAGTCAAAGCACTTGAAGGCATGACTTTGAATTGAAACATTTCGCCAATTACAAGATGCAGTCAAAGGTCAACGGAAGAGGTCACAACAATGGCAATATGAATGTCGGGAAAAAAACGAAAAGAAGTTGAAATTTCAAATAAAGACTTCAATAGTTGAGTAAGCCAATTAGACGACAAACTCAACTTCCGTGAGGAACAATACAAAACTTGTTCTTTGGCTAAAAACAAAAAACTTGTTCTCTTCAAAGCCATGTACTTCTTGTAATCTTGACCAATATCAATTATACAAAATGTGGGCATGTGTGGAAATTAATATTCAATAGACAGAGAGAGAGAGACCTGTTGGCTCTTATCTAATAGAGTCATAAAAAACCCACATAAAAGTGTCATTTTTTTTTTTTTATTCAGGATTTCTTCTTTGTCGCCGTAAAGACCATTTATGGTCGACAACATTTTTGTGGCAATTAAAAGGCCGAGAGCTTTTAATTTTATTTTTTTTTCTTCTTGCCTGACAATTAAATGAAACTGTCAACAATTTATCTTCGACATCAACGTGACTTCCAAGGAAGACTTTTGCGCCGCCATAAAGAGAGACACCTAGCAAAGAGACGACGTGTAAATGAAAAACCAGAAAATGCTGAAAAGTAAAAGGGCTTTGCTCTGCTCTCTAATTGCTACCAAATATGGCCTAGAGGCAGCGATAAAAAGAATTTCCTTTGTGCTCAGATATGTCAAAATGTGACAAAATGCGTGTAGCTATACCAAACGATACTTTTTTTTATACCTTTCTCCATTCGACTTGATAAATCCACATTCCAACTCCTGGGCAGACCATTTAAGGTGTTCATTAGCCAACGGCAAAAAGGGATGACCAAAAATGGTAAGAAAAACAAAAAACAGAAACCAAAATCTCATCAGTTTTCCTTGACCATTTCTGACGATCACAATCGGCATGATCATGATCATGATAATGTCAAAATACAAGCCATCTCATCGATCAGTTGAAGTTAGTTTGCAGTTGCAACTACCTTGTCTTTCGCTTTCTTCAGACATGTAACTGTAAAGTTAAACCGAAAAACTTGCTCGCAAAATTAAGCGATTTTCGTTATATACAATTTACATTTATTTCTCTTTTCATTTCGTTATTGTCTTGTTGATCTTTTTTTGTTTTTTTTTGTAAATTGTCCTGAAGGTGTGATGTCAACAAAAATACAAAAGGGGAAACTTTCACTTGTTGCCAGTCAAAGGAAACATTTCGTTTACTTTTAAAGGTAGCTTAATTAAGTCAGTTGATGATTGTTGTCTTGGGTTTTATTTCTGTTTGGCAGAAAACAATCAATAAAATTGTGAAGGGATAATTAAAATTTTACATGACTTTATTATTAAGTGAAAATGATGATAAAATAACTGTTTAACATAGTAGATTGTTACGGAAGTTAAACTATACTATACAAAGTTATTCTATACTGTACTGAAACGCATTTTATCCTTTAAAAATATCAATAAGCATTCTGCCGAGGATTCTCTCATTCAACATACTGAACAAAGTGTTTAATTGTTCTGTCTGAGATGGTCCTTGACCATCTAAAGCGGAAGTTTCCTCACCAAAGTCCTTGATGACAACAAACCTACCGTAGCTTTGCCCTCCTTGTCGGTCTTGCACAGACCAGATCATTCGGCCAGCTTCTTCTGAGAATCCACATGGATTAAGGCAATTTGATGCCCACTGCACAGAGCAGGGATTAATATCTTGTAGTTGGGCTCATCGAAAGATCCGGCCAAAATGCGCAGGCTTGATGGATGTCATGGATCAATCCATCGGCAATAAGGGACTTCTTTAGAACTTCCTGCAGAGCAGTTGTTATTGCAAATTTAATATCGAAAGTTTTTTGTATTGGAATTTATATAGAATATTTGATGCTATTTCCAACACTTAACCTTTTTATACCCTGTACCCATAGGGTAAAAGGGTATATTAAAGTCGCCAAAATGTATGTAACAGGCAGAAATATACATTTCTGACCCCATAAAGTATATATATTCTTGATCAGCATCACTAGCCGAGTCGATTGAGCCATGTCCGTCTGTCCGTTCGTCTGTCCGTCCGTCCGTCCGTCCGTATGAACACCTGGATCTCGGAGACTATAAAAGCTAGAGGTACCAAATTTGGTGGAAATATCCGTCTAGTGTCTACACAGGTCAAGTTTGTTTCAAATTTTAGCCACGCCCACTTCCGCCCCCGAAATTTGGAAAAAACGAATACTATATCTGTATGAAAGATATCATATTCTTATTTAGCACACCTATTTATATAGCTGATCTGCACTAACTGACCAAAATTTGTCCAAATCGGACAATAAACATCGGAAATATGCCCATATTCTTTTTGTACTGAAACGCTTAGGGCGAGATTGGCTGACAGGAGTAAGCGAGATAGCATGTGTTCGCTGCTGCATGTAAAAGAAATTTTGTATGAAATTGATGGTACAGGATATACTCAACGTCGACAGGGACGACTTGCTTGCTTTATTTTAAAATACTTTTAAAAATGGTAACTCTTTCCGTGATTTAAATCCAAATAATTCACAGTATTAAAAAGTTTTATTTAATAGTTTAATTGAAATTCTTTTATAAATTTTATGCATTACATCAATATAATATTTAATTAGTTTTATAAATTTTTCTTAAAAACTTTTTTGTATCATTGTATCATTTTCTATACTGTTCCATATTTTGAGCAAAAATTAAATTTATTTTAATTTTTTTCTATATGTTGATCGATTAAATCAATTAATAAATCTTTAAAGCAATATCAAGAGTGCCCAATAATAGGATCGAAGCTTTGAAGCTGATTAGAGGATTTTTTCTCATCCATATTTCCACTTTTACGCAGTTTTTTTAATAATTATTGGTAACGAGCTTTCATTGCTTTCTTCCACTTTTCGAAAGGCTCTAAGAGTCCTAAGTCCTGCATAAAGTCCTTTGCAGAAGCTTCGTCTTATTATTTGTTGTTGTTTAATTAATCTTTTACAACGTGTTTACTACAGATTTTTCAAGAGAAGATATATAGTTTTAAGGTAAATAAACAACTTTCCTAGGTATACAATCCACTGACCTATAGACCCATTGGCATTGCTGCCTTCATTAATTGTTCTTTTAAAAGTTTACCCAAATGTAAGTCACTTTTTACACTCTGTAAATATTACACCTTGGACACCAGCAATTACAAAGTCGTAAAAAATAAACGTTTTTTTTTTTTCTTGGCCATTTTATTTACGATTTGGTCGCGTGGGCAGAAAAAATTGCGCTAAAGTAAACTGTAAATTATCGCAAAAACGCATTAACGCCTATTAAACGGACAATTTGCATGCCTCATGAGTAACGTTGTAGAGAGAGGGGGCATGAATAGGGGGGGAGAGAAAATCGAAACAGAAGCAGGTATATAGTAAGAGCCAAGTAAGTTCAAGGTAAGTTGAGAGGCATTGGAGAAGCTAACCAAAACATTGTCAGTTGGAGATTTTCAAGCAGGAGTTGGAAGGAGTCGTTGGCTGTTGTTGTTGTTGTTGGAGTGTTTTGGGGCCAATGTAATTGCTTTTTTTTTTTTTGCTCTTACAGTGGTGGCCCCCTGATCGTTGGCCAATGATAACACAACATTCCAGTCTCTTTTCCTACTCCTCTCTCATTTTCTTTACTTTGCTGATTAAACAGAGGAGATTGCATCGGAGGTATCACTACGGGGCGTAATTGAAGGTATTAAAGTGAGACAACGACCGGGCAAGGTGTTTGTAATTTCTCAACTGGCTGTCTGAGAGAGAAAGCAAAATCTGAGACAATTTATTTGTATGGAGGCAAATATAAATTACCATTTCTCACACACAATTCACACACATCACTAAGGCTAATCAATCATGAGATGGTAAGAGGAATACCCCAAACACAATGACACCTTCGCAAAAGCTTCCGCATTTAAGTTTTTTTGCAACCGAAAACCAGATCAAGGAACGCAACAACAAAGAACTGAGAATCTGCACACCTAACAAAACAACGTTTCTTCTTTTTTTTTCCTTTTACCTGAAACTCATACAGCAGCGGCTTTGGTAAACATGTCAAACAGTTGAACCAACTGGGCCAATAAGCTGGCCACGTTCGAGAAGCAAAAGTTAGCAGTTGGCCAAAAATGAGAATGATTTCATGGGCATAACATAAAGGGGTATCCTTATGCCTAATGCATGGATCGAGTTTTAAAAACGTCTTATACAAATTGCTATAATTTTTAAATTTTTTTACTAGTTTTGCTACTGTTCCTCAAGGATTCCCTCAATAAGTTAACACGCAGAGTCTTTTATTTTCAAACTTTCGCTACGTCCCTGTAGTAAGATGATGATGATGATGTTTTTGATGATCGGGTTACCACCAAAGGCAGCAAATCCCAGCATGAACTTGATATGCAAAGTGGGCAAACAGCAGTCGTCTGTCTGGGCCAATTTGGCTCAGTTGTTGTTGTCACCTCGATAAGCATCTTTGGTTTGCTACAAGAATAAAAAAAAGAGGAGAATTATTGACTCTACCTTTTGCTTCTGTATGGAAATTGGCAGAAGTCAGTTGGGATGGTGTGTAACTCAAACAAATTACATGCTAATTAGATATTAAATTGAAGTTCTAGTTGATCGACAATAAATGGGTCATCTATAACTTATTAGTTGACCTAAACAGAAACGGAATGGATGAGCTTAGGATGCTACCTAAAATGGAAAAAATTTCCAATTTAAAGTTCCCAAAGACCATATTAAAAAATAAAAAGTCAGCCTACTTTGAGTTCTATAAAATTATATAGATTGTTTTACTATTAGTTTTAAACACAACCCGAAATAAAAATATAAGTTTAAGACAACACTCAGATTCAATACCCAATCGAATTAAGATAAAATTTTGTATTATTTAGTTCAAACTGTTAAATCTTAAATCTTAGGAAAACCTTTTTTAAGTAAATATAAATCTCTTGCATACCATAGGAATCTAGATGGACTAGCAATTTTATACACTCAGAGTATATATAGTATATATAGGACAATCTACTTTATATGTACTTATCAAACAGAATATTATAGAATTAATTTGAGATACAAAAACTTTTTTTCGAAGCTTTAGAAAAAAATTTAAGTTAGTTGCTTCCTTGAAATCTTTTTAAATTTCGTACTAAGAGAGGAAAAAGAATTCTATAAAGATTTGGGAAAATTTTATAATTGAATTAATTTATATCATAAAACAAATTTATCAGATAAATAACTATCTTTTGTTTGTATAGGCAAATGCAGTTTCAAATCTGTATTAAATGCTCTACAGATTGGCCTCTACTTAGCATGAAATTATTACTAATTTGAATTTATAAATATATATTTTTGGTTGCTAATATATTTGTTTATTAATTTTATTCCACTATTTCCAATTTTAGTAACTTTCCTTCACATGCTCATTTTGTATAGTTTGAGAGCCACTGTATCTGCAAGTACCAGTTCAACTGTCACGCCAAAAAGTATGCTAAAAAATTTGTTGATTTATTTAACCGAAATAAGCCACTTCATTGACGTCATAAGTAGAATAATTGTCATCTCCATGCTAACACAACAATTTCTGCAACAATTCTCCAACAGGTTTTTCATAAGAAAGATAAACTTTTACTTTTCCTTATTTGGTAAAATTATTTTTGTACTTTGTTTTATTTTCCTCACGCAAAATAAATCAAATTAAATTTTGTTGACGCACGCACAAAATGCAAATTTTTCTTTTATACAACTGTCTAAAAGTATGCAGCAGAATTATGGCAGAAACTCAACCCAACACTAGACAACATAATAATAAATGGGATCCAATATGTGGTTTTTATGACAACTTTTGTTATGTGGTGTATATAACTGACACGCTCAGCCAATTATTATGCGATATGTAAGAAAAATTCTAGGTCGCTGCTGTCGTCATAAGGACAAAGAAAAAGGAAAAGAAGATAAAGAAAAAGTTTTTGTGACATATTAGCTAGTCAGGATATGTGAAAGGCAAAGTTTATTGTAAGCAAAATATATCTGTTGAACTATTTATAACTGTCACATGAAAAAAGGTAAGAAGTTCACCCACTTGATATTCTTTTTATTTATTAAAATCAATTAGGTCGAATTGACTATTAAAGTAGATGCCATCAACACCTTTAAATATTCGCCAGTTACTGGTAGTTGACCCCTTGACCAGAGCATGCGGAATTTGACCGTTGTGACAAGAGTCGCGTGCATGTTTTGCCATATCATATAAAGATACAGATACAGATACATATATATAGATATAGATGCAACAAATTAATAACAATTGTCGCGCAAATGTGCACTTTGTATATGTGTGTGTGTGTGTGTGTAAATTGACCAGCAGAAAGAAGGAATGAGAATAGAGATGCAATGAACCCATCTTTTTCTGTGTGGGTTGGAACAAATTGTACACAAATAGAGAAATGACATGGCATAGAAAGGCACGCCAAGTGTGTCCAACCAACAAAATAGACACTAAAGAAAGAAAGTTGAACAATGGATCAACTTGTGTATGTGTGTGTCAATGAGTGTAAGTGTGACCAGGAAGAAATGTCTAGCACTTTATCAAGCTTGTAAGTTAGATCATTAAATGAATGAACCACAGACATAGTAGGTGGAGATGGAAAACTACTGCAATATCTTTTGTCTGCTTAGTTTTGTAGAAGCAAAGCGAAATAAATGATAAAGTCATTTTTCAAATCAATTCTATAGATAAATATTATGATATAACTTGAATAGCCTATAGCTATTTATTAGTAACTTTTCTTTATTCCCCCAAAACGAAATAGATACTAAAGCGATTCTAAGCTGCGATCGAGGAGAATGAAGAATGGAAAACCATTTAAAACTGTTTCAAAGCATCTAAAGGATATATTTTTTATGAGTTGCTTTGAAGCGGCCATTAAGAATGAAAAATTTGAGAGAAAACTCATTTCTTTCTATTTGAATAGAAGCTAAAGTTGGCACTACAATCGGCTGGAAATATGTTCAAAAATATATGAAAATTTTATTAAGTTATTTATCGCTTCTTATCAATGAGTTAAGAACCTCTTAAGAATTTAACTGTTGGATCATTCGCAATGTCATATGAAGAGACTGAGGTCAAATGGGTTCATGCTGGTGCTAAGAAAGTGTCCAGCCCAACGTTGAGAAGAAGGTTCATACAGATTTAAGGTACAAACTAAACTAACTGAAGAACTTGTTGATCAGCTTCAAATACCACGGGAGTCCTTTAAATAGTTCTCTTTGCTCTTCTAGTGGACTTTCACATCCTTAGAAGTACTTTTACAAGTAAGATGGAAAATTTTGATCATTCGAGAAGAAGAGAACTACACCTAATTGATTGATGATTCATTGCCTAGTTAAGTGTTTTAGCCTACCAATATTTGTAAAAATAATTTATAATTGTTATAACAAATTTAAAAGAGCTAAAGTGTCCATGCCAAACCAATTAACAAAAGAAAACATAAACATATCTCAATCAGTTTTATTTGCCTTTTAATTCCTTGACAACTATTTCAATTCTTGGTCTCGGCTTACGTTCAATTAAATATGAAACCTTCTTGAGTCCAATAGCCTATTGATTTTTCTCAAACACCTTTAGCTGCAAGTCGACTTAGAGAAACACACACACACACACACACCATCATCTGACTCATTTTGCAAAATCAAACTAATCCGCTTAAAGGCCTCGATTTCAAGAACCCAGCCAGACGCCCACCTCAATGATGGCATCGACGACAACCTTAACATCGCCTGCAATTGAGAGAGGCATATGAGAAGCTTTGCGGGATTCAAATGGTTATTGATTTTTCAGCTGCAGCAAATGCTTTGGATAAGCCTGACGAGTCAGACACGTGACAAAGTCAAAAGGTTTACAACTAAGAAGTACTATTTTTAACCCATGGATAGATATATATATGCTTGCATATGTGGATATAGTGTAGGAAGGGGGGGATAAGTCGTTAATGGCCACCGGCTAATCAAGCACAAGACCAGGCCCGGTCTTTGGCACCCACACCCATCAGTTGACCCACTTGAACATGCCTCGCTCGTGACATTCGCTTTGGAAACGTGCAAAGCAGCGGGAAATTGACAAGAAAGAAAACACACAGAAAGAAAAAACAGCAGAGAGACAAAAAAAACTCAAAGAAAAAAAAAACGTGCAAAACGTCCACAGAGTGTGGGGAAGATGCGTCACAGCGGAAAGACAAGAGAAAAGTGTTAAGACAATGTACAAACAAACAAAAAAGTAGTATAGAACCAGGGATACCCTGCAATAAGCAATAGGAAATTTAGTAAAAGTTGAAAGTAAATTCATGTGAATTTTCTATAGATTAGCTACTTGTTTTCTCTTCTTTATAAGGATGGTTTTTATGTACTTTCATTGTTAAAGTTTAAACTAAACTTGGGTGATTTTTCTATAAATATTTCTATATTCTCTTTTACTGTACCATTGATGAGCATGCTTCTTCTTAGCTTGGCAACAATTTCAGAAACAATAACTTAATAAATTTTAATAAAATATTTTAAATGTTCGAGAAACAATTATGAAACTAGTTATGATAATTTCAGATCCAATTGTATTCGAAACCTATAAGACTAATGCATTCATTGCATGTACAATTCGGATTATAAAACACGAACTTATATCCCAATATACCCCCACACATATGTTAAAGTTATGAATATAGGGTATATAGAAAAATAATATATATATTTAGTAAAAATCAGGAAGTGCAATGCAGCGAGAAATGAGCATCGAGGCAAACCAGAGACAGAGACACGCACCAAGAGACAACAGCAACAAAAACATTGGCAACAGCAGCAAACAATCTTGACAATTGTTGAAACTGACAGTTTGACGTTTTAACTCACGCGCCGAACGTCAAACAGCAGCTAGCAAAATGGCAACAACAATACAAACCTAAAAGACAACAACTCAATTGATAGACAACACGGCGAATGAATAATATTTTACAATTATTTATCTTATTATATTTGCTTAACAATAAAGTAATAAACAAATGTAAAATTTTACAGTAAAAAAGGTCAATTGAATTATTGAGTTATGACATGATGTAAAATTTCTAATTTTAACTTTCAATTAGTATGAATTAGAAAGATATTTCTGCCATACAGAAGTTGACCAAACTATCTAAATTTTTTGTTACATAAATTTTGGTCAAAAGCTGGTTTATTTTTTCAATCTTCAAACTTCAAACATTCATAAATCTTTCCTCTTCTTTTCTTCAATTTTATGTAGTTAGTAAATTACTGAATTTTTTATGTTTTTTTAAGGTGTTTTTTTGTGACCTCTCTCTAATCCTATTTCAACTTGTGTGATGCAATTCCAATGCAATTTTAGGTTAGCTTAAACATTTTGGCATATATAAAAGAGTTGATTTATTTTAATGACGCTTTCTTTTGGCCCCCCAAAAAAAAGAAACAAACACACACAGAAAATCATCGTAACCATATTTGGTTACGTCTCATCACAATCGTGGGCGGATCTAAAAACGGGGTGAAAGCAGGAAATACAAGGTCTTCCCGAAAACAAAAAACCACACACACACACAAATACAAAATCGAAACGGTATTTACGTCCTTGCTCCAAAAAAATATATTGAAATAAGACACAATGGACCGACCGCAGCAAGCTGTCAAATTTGATGAGCTGCGACGGCGACCCCCAAGTGATTTTGTCCACATGAATCACAAATTTCAATTTGACTCATATTGTAAGGTGTGAAATGTTTTACGCAAATTTGTGTTTCTTTTTGTTATTTATTTCAAGTCTGGGCTAACACAAGGGGGCCTAACGGTTAAAAACCGGCTTCCGCATGCGCACAAATTACAAAATCTTGTGAAATTACAGCACAGAGTGAGAGCGAGAGAGACTGACGACTGACTGTACTTGAATTCAAGTCAAGTTTGAAAGAAAGTGCGTGTGTGTAGAATGCCAAAAGGCACTACATAAATTGCTCATTAAATTAAAAGCAATGCTAAAAAAAGAAAAAGAAAAACCCAAAGCGAAAGTATTTCAACTTACTTGCAAAATGTTATAATAACCATAAAATGCCTCGACCTGATGAGCTATAATTTCTCACCTGATTACTTAAAAGCAGATGAAATGTACTTATCAATGCTCCAATTTTTATACCCTAACAACAGTAGCCAAAAATGGATACCTTATAAATCTGTTAAAAATTTATTAAAAAAAAAAAAACAAAATTTGAAAATGTGAAAAAGTAAAAATAGAAAACACTTTTTGTTTAGATTGGAAAAATAACTATGAACAACAAAAAGAAATGCAAATTTGAAAATGTGGAAAAATAAATATAGATGAAAACTTTTGTTTAAAAAAGAAAAATAACTACGAACATTCCTTTAAAATATCTTAAAATGTAATATAAATTTTTATATTCCAAATGACTTAATGAATCATTATAAATATTTTTTTCAGTTTACTTTCAACAACCTTTTTGGTTTTTACTTTAATGAAATAGAATTTAGAATATATTTAAAGAATTTTGGAATATTAAACTTCAATATACTTGGGTAAAAGCAGCTCATTGAGGTGAACTGGCTCATTCGTTCTTTTTTTCGAAGTGAGCCAACTCCCTCATGTGGCTCACTGGTTCACTTGTAGATAGCTTATAAGTTCACTTTGCCATCGCCAGTTGAGCGAACCATAAGAACTAGTGTGCCAAACTGAACTAGTGAGCCAAACTGAGCTAGTGTGCCAAACTGAACTAGTGAAGCAAGCTCAGTGGCTCAGTTCAGTGAGCCATTCATTTTGGCTCACTCAATCATGAGCTACCCAAGTATAAACTTCAATAAATGGAATATTTAGTTATCCATTTCGAAAAAAAAGTATAAATAGAAATAAATTCCAAAACTCAGTAGACCACAAACATAGATCAATTGAAACCGTTTTTGAACTTTTTATATTTAATAATATTTTATATTTAATATATTATATTTTTTTAGTATTTAGATTTACGATTTGCATCTATCCTTATCTTACATCACATTATCTATGTTATAGATAAACTTCTTTACAAAACAAATGTACATCTTCTGAAAAAGTGTATGGAAATAAATTCAACAACGTGCAAATTGCGAGATTCGGGTCCCCAGGAATATTCTGGCCCAAAGCCAATACAACAACAAGACAACAAAAAAAAAACTGGGTTAATTACCATTAATTTGTAATATTTTCAGGTGTGAATTGTTATCAATTTAGTACCCTGATTTCCCCTTCAATGAACATGCAAAATAAAAAAAAAATGATAAATGAGTACAAACGAGTACATTTGATTGTATTTACCTTTCTTTGGCAATATTTGTGATTTCTGTAATAATTGCCATGATGCGGCATTATTTATTTAAATGAATCTTTAGATATATGTATCTAGATTTAAATATTGCAGAAATTTGACTTAAGGTCTAGCAAGTTCTTTGCTTAACTTCAAATTTGCTACAAATAATTCTAAAAGTAATGTTCTGGGATATAAAATTTTAAAGTTGAATTTGTCTAGATGATCCAGTTAATTGGGAGTAAAGTATTGTGTTGGTCTGAATTGTCCTAAGGGAGTATATTAAAACTGTTTTAGGTCAGAATAAAGTAATGGAAACACCAAATAAAAGATCAAAACACTTGTACAACATTTCTAATAAATATGTTTCATTTCATTTCATTTTTGCAACTTTATCTTTATAGGTGCAAACCACCACAAAGTTAGTAGAGTTAGTGATCAAGTGGGGAGATCTTCTATACTTTTTTACTGGTACTGTACACTTGTACTATAACATTATAGGGATCTATAGAGTTATGTATATGCATTATAGAATAAATTATGAAACCTTTTCCCCACTTTAATTTAACTTCAAATATACAAAGCATACCTTTGCTAATCCGTTTTCTACCTTTGGTATTATTCCTATTTCAATATGCTGCCACACTAATTGTCTTAGAAGCTTTTGCCCCCCAAAAATTCTCAATTTTATTTATTTTTCTTGCCCCACATCACCATTCATCAAAAAGTCATTCAAGTATATTGTCAATTTTAAATTTAATTTTCCACCCACGCGACCACATCAATAAGAAACCAAAAATAATTAATAACAATTTCTCACACATTTCACTTTTGTGAAAAAGTGCACTTTACAAATGCAGCGCCACCGCCATCGAAAAATACAATATTTATAAATATTTTCAAATGAAAATTTTTCGTTTTTTTTTTTGTTGTTGTTTTCTAAAACCATTTCGACGCGGCAATTTGTTAACAATTTTCACACGCTTCCATTTGACAGCTGGCACGCCCATTTCTTTTTTGTTTTTGGTTTTGAAACGCCCTCAGATAAATCGGATGCGTAGACCATTAATCACTTGAGGTTTTTTTTTTTTTTTGACACAAACACTTTTGAAGTACAAATGTATCTGTAAGATGCATTTGCATTTGGAAAATATTTACTCTTGCAGCTGCGGAGGAAAAACAAATTGGCAAACTTAATAAAAACAGAAATTGTCGAGAAGATGGAGGCAAAGATATTGTGATTACAGGGGAGTGGGGGAACTACACCCCTAAAGTAAATTTACAAATTGCAATTTGACTTCATTGCCGCTGACAGTTCAATGATGGGGGACAAGGTAGCTCCCATGTGGCGAACAGATGTATTCTCCTTCAGCTCAATCCTGCTTCCATTTGCTCTTTGGTTTTACACATTGCACAAGGTTCATTTTGTGAATTTCCTGGGTGGTATTTATTGTTGTTTAACCAAAATGCAATAAACAAAGTTAAAAGTAAATCTGCATTTCATTCAGAGGCCCACGACTAATTGATGGGAATTTATGGGAATAAGATTGCCTGATGGTCAAATGGAAAGATATTTGGGAAAGAAGCGAGAAATAAAATACTGTAATAAAATTTAAAAGAAAGAATATATTCGTTGAGGTAGAATAGCCTTTAAAACTATCAAAAAAGAACAATATAAGGATGCTTATGTCAAGATAATTAACAATTTAAAATCACTTTTTCCTACATTTATAATTTTAAGTTCAGTTTTCTTCTGAATTTCGTAGCTTTTTTTCTTTGAATTATAACAAAATTTCTTTTGGATGTAAGTCAATTGGTGAGATTGTCAGATATGTAGTTATTTCTTTGACTTGTTTAGCAATCAATTTAAAAGACAAAGTACTGCAGAATTAAAAAATCTTAAATAAAATATCGATGTGGTATAAATAAACAAAGTAAATTCAATATAAAATGACTATAGCTCAAATTAGTTTCCGGTATGCGTTAATACCGTTTCGTAATCATAATCTCGTGCTGCATTTGTTCATTTATTATTATTTTTTTCAATCAAAGGAAAAATAAGCTTATGATAATAACTAAGAGGATTGAAAATTTTTATTGAATAATATACAAATGAAGTTTTTATAATGAATATTACCCCAGTTATAGGTGTTGAATGTGGTTCTGCTTTGTTCTGTTTAAGGTTGTATCCGATAAATGGGTTACGCTTTTAAATTATTTGAGAGCCGTTCCATTTTTTGAAGCTTACTAAAGAAAATTTTGCATCGTCGCCAATTAAGTGATTTGAATCTTCTTGGTTACTAGAAACTATTTTTATTTCTAAATTGAATCATTCCAAAATATATTTAAAATCGATTTAACAAGGATCATTCAGCGGTAAAAGTAGTAGGGCGAAGCCTCTGACAAGTGTAGGGACCAATTTATTACCAGTTGGATGTAAAATTACAGACGCGAAGTAACTTCGTGTAACTGGCAAGTTTATTTGTAATAAGAGGTACCGGGTCACAGTTGTATTAGGCCAACGAATAGAGAATACTATTTACGAAAGTGGCCAAGAAAATCTCGGGAGATGTATGAAATTATACCGAGAAGGAAAATGCCAACTTGCCAATATGGAGTTTTCCTTAGAACTTGCTAATCATAGTTCTAGTGTTCCCGTTCGGGGATAGGGGCAAAAATCCCTCCTTTTCCCCCTGCTGGTCACCCTTTTTGTATACATATTTATTATTTGTAAAAGATCCTTGTCAAGCTTCATGCAGAATCTTATGAATTATTCCTTTCAAAAATCAAGTAATCCAGCCGTAGTTTTAAGACAGTTTTGGATGGTTTGAAAATGTCAAGTATTCAATAGTGTTTTTCTTTAGAAAATTTATTTGTCTCATCAACCATAAATAAATGTTTTAAGAATATAATTTATATTATTTTTTTTTATATTATTCAAACATTAAATTCGATATTTTATACACTTCTTCAGCAGAAAATTAGAAAAATGCAAAGCAAAATTTTTATTTATTTACTACTTTAATTCTCATTTTCAAAAACTTCTTTCAAAGGTAAATATTAAAACATAATATTATAATTTAGCTAATTAGCAATCAAATTTACTATCTGGACTCTCAATTTCTTGATCTTTCTAGTAATTTTTTCTTCTTCAATTATTTCTTACGCAAAGAGGAAATAACAAATTTCAAAATCACCAAATAAGGTAAATCATCTATCGTATGGGAAATCGAATCAATTTAATAGGCCTCACAATTGAATGCGATGACAATATGAATTAAAATCGAAAAATTTATTTGATATGGGTTTCGAGAATAAGTCGATATATATATACATAGATAAAGATTGATGTAAAAATTCATGTCATTTCCGCACAACAGGATGGGGCAGATTAATTTCACAATTTCTATTTCAAGGAAATTCATTAAGCAAACTGAAAACTGAAATCGGTTATTGAATCTGATCAACTTGTTGAGTTATAAACAAATAGTTACAATAACAACAACAACACAAGTAAAAAAACAATGAGTGCAGTCATTGACTGACAATAACAACAACAACAACAATAAAGCAATAACAAAAGCCTGCAACAGTAAACAAAACAACATCAACTAAAGAGAGAAGAAAAAAAAAACGCACGCGCCAAGAAACGAGAAGTAATTTTTTTTTTTATGTTTTTCCTTTTTCTGTGTGTGTGATTTTTTTTTTCTCATTTTTTGTTTTTCATAGTCGAGACGAAAATTTCACTGACTGTTGCCTCATATGGAAAATTTCACTTGCACGCTTGAAAAAGTGCAGTGATGGAACAGAGCGGGGGAAACGGAGGGAGGAAACGGGAGCTGTTGCTGCTGCTGTCTGCTGACGAGTGCGGTAATCATTTTGTTGGTGTTGATAGGAAAGGGGAGTGAAACAGATGGGGGTATGGTATGGGGTTTGGGTGAGGTTGGAACCGGCTGCAATGCGTTTTTGTTTATTTATTGTTGCTTTTGATACCCTCTTTGGCATTTTAATTAGGGGGTATATTAAAATTCCTGAAATCGTGTCTTCCTTTATAAAGGAATAATCTGCTGGATCGGGTTTATAATATTAAAAAGAACTAAAGTGGTATTAAACATTCTTTCAATCCAACAGAAACTAACGACAGCAGCATAAATATGCTAAAAAAAATAGTTTTAATAATTCAGATAGAGACTATATATATTATAGTAGTCTGATCCGACTAATTCTTAAACTTGTTAAACATATTCATATAAAAAGCCTATTTACCAATTTTCATCCACTTAGCCTGGAAATTAATGCCTAAAAGTAGCAAAGAAACAGACAGATATGGAAGTGGTAGATGGACTTAGCTATTGATGCTGATTAAGACTAACGAAAACCTTTCAACTAACTAGCCTAATTGTTAGCTAAAATATAATTAGTTAATTAAAGGTATTCCTAAGTCGATGCTCTAAACTAAACTCCATTGAATTTTTATCTCTTTTTATATTTCTTGCTTTTCTTCTTCATTTTTGGCACTTTCACTCTCATCCTCCTGAGACTTTTGGGTTCGTTTCGTTTCAAATATTACGTTAGTTATGTGTTTTGTTGCTGTTGTTGTAGTCTCGAATAGTTTTGCTATAGAGATAAGAGCCGTTTATTTAGGTAGCTGTATCTATTTTTCTTTCTCTCTTTCTCCCTAGTTCCCCCCGTCTGTTTAAAATGAAGCCATTTCAAGTTTGGTTGTTGTTGTTATTACAAGAAATGAAGGCGGTCTATGTGGAGTGATTCCACACATGTTCAAGTTGAAGTTGGTTAAAATGTTTGATTTCTTTCATTGACCAAGGTTCAAACATTGTTTGTGCCATAAATATTAAAGGTAAATTTTTGTGGGCGATCTATGGTAAGATGATTTGAAGTTGATTTTTTTTTTACGATGCACATTGACTCTTAATTAATAATTTATATGCATTGAGAGACATGAAGATATATATACATATATTGTCGTACAGAGATCACTGATTAGCTCTGATAGTCATAGATGGGGTTTATGTAATCGTTAATGAGCCAAAAGGTTAAATAATCAATTATGATGAAAAGTTTATTTATGTGTTTAAACTATTTTTGGATTGGCTTTTGTTTTATATTTAATTATATTTTTTCATAAGTGCACTATAAATTATATTCGCTTTATATGTTAATTAATTATTTTTTTTTGCTATTTTCGTATTTGTCGACAGTGAAAGCAATCCGAAGTAAACCAATCTGTTCTCTTTTCCATTATGGATACAATTTTAAGAATAAGTAATTGGTAACAACATGGATTGCATTTGTTATTTGTTAACATACAAGTTCATGGTGATTTATCGCCTAAACTTTTGTATTTTGTATACAAAAATAGTTACTTAAAAGAAAAAAGAAAGAAGAGCAACAATTTTTAAAGATAGCAAAATAGAACAAAGTAGAACATATTTTTGCATTTCTTTAAATATTCATTACCTAAAGTGAATCGGGTGGCAAAAATAGTCGACCATATACAGGGTGTTGCTCAGATGGTCAAGTTAAGAACTTGCTGTAAAAGCCAACATAAACTTTGGCCCAAGTATTCTTTGCCAACTGATGCTAAAGTAACAATATGGCCAGAAGGGAGCAACCTAACAAATTGACGTCATTGTGTTGAGTAAAAAATGTCAGCAACAGACCAGATACAAACTTCTTGTGTAATGCCCAAAGAGAGAGCGGGAAAGAGAGAAGAATCCTGCAGCCATTTGACGTCATAAATGTGGGTGGATGGAATGTTAGATAAAGATTACCAATAACTGACATTAACAGACATTTGCTGGTCTATAACATAACAGAGAAGAACTCTGCAATTGAAATGTTTGCTAACATTGCATAATTGTTGCTGGAGATGCAATCGAGCAAGGAGCATGCTCAGTGAGAGAGCGAGAAGGACCATGGATGAGTGTGTCCTTCTCGCAACAGCTGTGGAAGCTGCCTGGCCTCTGCCACGGCAACTTCATCAGTGACGTCTCCTTGAACTCAACATTTGTCGAGGCCATAAAGCAGTCAGGCAAATAAAATTTTCTGTATGTATATATAACATTTGTACATAATACATTTATTATATGATATCCTGGTTATGTGACCTGCAAGCAACACCACAATCTTGCTCCTTGTGTGGGTGTATGTATACATAACATGAAAATGTTGCAAAAGTGGTCCAACTGTACAACTCCCTGTGGCTGCTTTCGTCAATTGTTTAAATATTAACAAATCCCGTAAAGATCAAATTTCCAAAGTGCCCAAACACGTGTCCATGGGAACACAGCTCAAATTTCCTCCTTCCCTTTTACTCTAGGAACATTTTCAATTTCAATTTGATTGGATGAGGTCATTGGACTTGACAACATTTTGGGTTGACTTAATCCAAAAGTAATTGCGTCTCCACCTCAAGTATGGACAAAAAAACAAATTTCCCTGTGTAAACAGAAAAATAGATTCTTTTTATAGAACATTTTCATCTTGAATAAACAAGAGAAGAAAATTAAAAGTATATTAAAAGGGCAAAGTTCGTTTGGTTAAGGTAACTCCATCGGAACCAATGGAGTGTCGATAGATCAAAGTTGTTTCGGGTTTCTATAAAATAGTTTCGGTTTTAAATGGAAACAAACAAATGAAGCCAAAGTCGGGTAGCTTTAGTCTTTTCTGGTCTTTTCTGAATGATCCAAGAAGAGTATCCGCTCAAGGTCTGGTAGCATTCCCTTGTCATCTGTTTTATTTGGGCTTTCAAGTTTGGATTGAGTCAAAAGAAAATATTTTCTAAACAAACAAATGGAATTAAAAGTTTATTCAAGCAAGGAATTCTTTAATTACTTGAATATGTTTAATGAGATTACTTATCTAAAAGACTTCTAGTTAGGATCTGATTAGAAGATTTAGTAACTTACTCATCTAAAAATGTAGCAGATTTCGTATAAATTTTAGCTTTTAATTTAATTAAAAATATTTAAAATTCAATTTACAAAAGTAACCAAATCTTAAACCCATTTAAACAGTCTTTTTAAATTT
Source organism: Drosophila austrosaltans (assembly GCA_035045865.1). Classification (NCBI taxonomy): domain Eukaryota; kingdom Metazoa; phylum Arthropoda; class Insecta; order Diptera; family Drosophilidae; genus Drosophila; species Drosophila austrosaltans. The sequence goes on from JAWNOQ010000083.1 coordinate 4,505,225, forward strand.
CAATTTATTATAACACTTTCCTAAGTTTATTTACTTTTGCTTAGAACCTTATTCAAACAGCCTTCAATAAGGAATCCTCTTTTTGATTGTAGACAATGGATGTCTTCCTTTCCACAAGCTGTGAATACATTTCTATTATGTAAAACTTTTTTCGTTATTCATTCTAAATAAAATTTGAAATTCCACAAATTGTCTTGTTGGACCATTGAAAGCCATTTCCGCAAAGAATCCCCCTAACAACAATCAACAGCTTGGCCAGACAAAAGACAGTCATCCCATTCACAAAGCGAAAAAGTATATAAAGCTTAACATTATGTATCACTTTCGCTTGGCTCCATCTCTTTACCAGAGAAGGGGAGAGAGAAGGATAGAAAAGATGTGGTGAAAACAGCCTCCAACAACATAAAGGACTCAAACTCTCCCTCTGAGACAAAAAGAGAATCCTAGATGACTCATCGTTGAATGTTGTTGGCAGCTTTCTTTTTCCGCTTCTATGTAGGGATAGGATTTTAGCCTAATTAAGCGTAAATTTGGCTACACTTTCGGTTTTAGCCAGACATTTCATTTACAACGAGTCAACCTCACAATTTTTGTCCTTTTTTTTTTGCCTTTTGCTTGCCTGTAATGGGTTTTTGGTTTTTACAAGGTTTTCATCCCTTCTCTGCTTGCCGTTTGCAATTTTATCGATTCGTATCTGGCTATGTACCACAACGATGATGATGTTGTCTGCCCAAAAACGAGAAAAAAAAAGCACTGAAATTTGTTTAGGTTAGAGGCAAAGAGAGCAGGAAATGGAAGTCTGTGGCTTGTTGGACCGTACAATGTGTTTTTTATTGGTCATGGGCATATAAAGTGAGTGTGAGCCATAGCCTTGGCTATGAAGGAAAAGCAAAGAAAAATCATTTAGTATAAGCAAACAAGAAAAATGGTGTGACAATAAAATATGGAAAAATGTACGAAAAAAAAAGAAAAAAATGATAACTCTCTTTTATGAAATATCAGATCAAGACATTTTAATACAGTTGATACAGCTTAAGAGTTTAGTGACTAATTATTTCTATGCTTTGGTAGAAATTTCATTAATTTGGAAGACTAATTTGCTTGCAAATCAACAGCGGGCTAGGGCAGTTTTTTTTTTGTTTATATACAAAATAATAAATTAAGTTAAAGTTCTCATCAGTAGCAATAATCTGTTATGCTTCACACTTAGTAATTGATCAATTTGGTTATAGTTTCTCACATAGCAACTAACCTTTGACCAATCAATTTGTTTTAATCTAAACACATCAACACACATCACATCAGTATTAGCCTCATAGTTTGCATTACTCATACGCCCCGTTTGATGTTTGCTGTTTGGGTTAAAGTTTATTCACATTTTATTTAATTTCATTTACTCAGTCGCAGGCAGGGCCAAAGCTAAATTGTATTTAACCTGATCCAAATCAGTTGGCCAAATCTCAAATAGTTTATATTTTTTCAATGCTCTCAATCGCCCACTCAATAGGCAAAACGGCACACGAATTTTTGGAAAGCTTCAGTATTGGGTCTATTTTTTTTTCATTTTGTCTTTCTCCCTGGCTATTTGCGGCATCAGGCGTGACGGTCAATGATCAACATGGTGATCATGATCATCATCATTATCTTCATCATTATCTTCATCATTCAGTTAAAGAGCTGGCCACCGTTTGCTGTTGACGCACTCTAATAATTTTTTTAAATGTTGGCTCGGGCGAGATTTTTTGATTTATATTTCGTTTTTGGGTATAGAAAAAATAAATAACCAAAGTTAATAATATATTTATTTGTATATAGATTGAACCGAAGAACATACACCCTTTAAATTTATAAAAAAAAAAAAATTTTTTGCATTTTTTAGTTTTAAGGCAAAATGTAAAGAGTCTTTTAATAAAAATTTTAAGTTTATAGTGCGAAGCAAAGTAGACCTTGAATTTATAGGAATTATCATGAATTTTCATTTTAAATAAAATAAAAATAAATAAGGAAAAGATTTAGTTACAAATGTATGGAATTTCGAAGTAGTTTTACAAAATTTAAAGATATTTTTATGAAAAAAAATTTTATTTTTGCACTAAAAAAAGGAAAAGTAATAGATCAATAATATAAAATTATTCTTCAGCATAATTATTTAATTCCTCAAAGATATATTTATAAGAGTACTGTATAAAGTTAATATATTTTAAATAATTTTTTAGACACAACTTACAAATGCCCTTTTCTTTCCATTTGCCTTGCTATGATTTAGGTATAATTTCTTTCCTTTGGAATTGAATTCCTACCATTGTTAATTAAATTATAGAAAACTTCATTCATTTTATTAAATTCCTTAGTACTTAATTCAAATAATGATTGCAAACCAATTGCTGGTTTGGCTTACAAATTTTTCTTTCAGAGCAAAAACCAAAATGTAATCCTGTAATTTTCTTTGCTTCAATTACTGACTTGGAGTAAACTTGTTGATTGATCTTATCTAATTTCAATGAATCAAATGTACTATTACTATTATTTTCTAGCCATTTTTCTTGCATTGTCATTGGCTCCTTAATAATTTAATTTGACTTGGAAAACTCAACACGCAAAGCTTTTGTTTGTCTTGGGCATGCAATTTATCTGTTTTTTTTTTCTTTACTTTCATTTATCCTTTTTTCTTTATTAAAAAATTTGTTCAATTTCCGCCATTGACTCTTTTGCGTGACTCTGCTGAGAAATCTCATTTAAACAATTAGCAAGTATTTATATTACATACATATATATGTATATGTGTATATATAAATGTATTAGTCATTTGAGAAAGGCACGCCCGGTACGTTCGGACTCTTGTCATGTGTTGATTAATAGGCAAAAGCTATATATATATGATCATATATTTGTATAGAAATCTCTCTCTCTCCCTCTCTTATAATATAACGTGTGCTCAGGTTGCTGACCTGTCCATTTCCTAGTGCTTTGTTATTTTAAAACCAAAAATATAATATATAATAATGTACTTACAAAAATTCATTCATTCAAATAATGAATAACCATAACCAAAACGAGAATTTGCATGCGAAAAATGCTTCAGCATTTTCATACGAAAATCAAAATAAAACAAGAAAAATGATTTTCAACAGCTTCCGTGAAAACAACAAAAAAAAGAAGAGAAATATACAAACAAATTCATTTATTTCATCATAAATTCCAAGTAAAATTGTTGTCTTTTTTTCTTGTTTATAATTTTTGTGTGTCAACCTCCTCGGGAAAATGAGTCAATTAACAAATTGTTAAGAACTAATAAAATAAAAGTCGTCAAAAGTGATGCTGATGATGATGATGAGATTTTCATTCGAATATTATTGTTAATTACTTAAAATTTATGGGATTTGTTGGTTAAGATAAAGTGAAATATACTATTCAAGTGAAAATATAATTTATTAGTTGATTATAGTAAATTAATCATGTAGTTCCCTTGCGAAGTTGAAGCACATTGACTTGATTAAGCAGAAGTTTGACTGTTACCTTTAAGATGAGGTTTTTCCCAGCTGCTTTTTTAAAGAAATTTCGGCTTCAAAAGCTTCGATTAGTTAAAAATCAATTAAAATTTGAAGAAATTTGAGTTTCAGAAGCTTTGAATATTAAAAAATCAGTTAAAAATTAATCGAATGAAGAAACATATGGGAACTTCATTTATTTATCAAGGATTTTAATGTAACTTCTATTTAAAGGAAGGTTTAAACTTACAAAGTTTTCAAAGAAATATCAAAATGAAAATCTATATAAAAGACAATTTTTGTACAATTTTTTAGTAATATTATAACTCAAGCTTCTATTAAGTGCTATAAATGTTACCGGGGAAGAGAATGAGAGGCTTAAATTCCTAAACAGCTTCTGTTATATACATAAATCTCAACTTCAACTTGTCTAAAATTGACTACCTGACATCGTTCCTAAACTAACATGAATCCCATTATCTTTAGCCTCAACCATCAACTAATTAGTTCCATATCAGAATGTGTATATATACATAGATATTCTCATATCTCATATCAACTTTCAGTCATCTGCATAAGCTGCCTTTGCTTACACTGACACCCATTAAACTAGCACCATTTGCTTACTCTCTGATAACAAGCATTAGGTCATAAATCAAAAGTTCAAATTTTAAAGGTAACTTTAAATTGTCTTACTTCCCTTAAATTTATTGCAAGCAATATTGAAAGTAATTTCTAAAAATTATTGCCAAAATAAAACTTTTCAGTACATCATTTATTGTGATGGTATAATAAGTATGTGAAATCTTTTGCCAACTTACGTTGAATTCATATCAAATTCAGTTCCTCGAGTGCCTCTGATTGAGTGCCTGACATTGGCCCACAGACGGCAGACAACCAAAAAGCAAACATTCATCCAGCATCCCCTTTCTCTCTCTCCTCGCTCATAGGTCACAAACAACTTGGCCCATTAATTTTAGATGAAGCAAGAAAACCCTTCAAATGGCTAGGCATTAAAATTAATGCGCTTCATTAAGAGCGACTAGTTAGTTCTAACACCTAAACCACCCACTAGCAAGTTCACCTCCATAGAAATGTAAAGTTCAAGGTATATTTTTAGCATCCATTTGGCACAGAAAAACATTCCTGCAAAGTAGTTTTCCGTTTTCGAGTTTTTCCTCACTTTTTTTTCTTTTGTTTCCATTTGCTCTTGCAATTGATATACAAAAAAAAAAAAAAAAAAAATCTCGTAAATCTTTAATGGTCAGCATTTAGTTTCTGGTTCTTTATTTACAAACCAAATGCAAAGAAAAACTGTGCCGCATATTTTTCACTTTCAAGCTTTTGCAAAAATTGCATTGGCTTTTGCGTATCTGAATCTTCATGGGTGTTTGTCTGATAAATATTTATGATAACAAAAGCCCAGCCGTTGGACAATAGTTGCAAGCAAATTCTGTTTTTGTTGATTTTTGCTTTTCGTTGCATACAAAGTGATAAATAAAGATTTTTGCATTGCATACAAAAAAAAAAATGCATGGAAATATATTTTGCATGAAATTGAAAGCCAGAAAGAAAACTGCAAATTCAAACTGAAGTTTGTACACCCTTAAATTTGGGCTTTCGACTGATTTTAATAAATGAAAATCGAACACTGAAAACTGTTGAAAATACAAAAAATGTTTCTATTCTTGCCCTTTCATCTTTTTTAAAGTATAATTGTAATTACAAAAGCTTTAACATAAGCAAGTCAACTTATTGCTTATGTGAATATACCCTTTCTATAAGGGTACTCGTATTAAAAATGAAAATTATTCACTTGGACGTAGTGAAGGGGAACAAATGTGTCCATGAAAAATATAAAAGGACACTTGTCAGCTTCGAGAAGGAATGGCAATGCAAGATAACGGGTAGAATATGTAAACTTTTAGAATCTATATCACTTTAATTATATAAAATTAGTTAATACTTCTGAAATATCAGACTTACTATTACGTAAGTTGTTTTAGTTTTTCTATGAAGAAACATTTAATTCGCTGTGCTCCAACTTAATCAAATTGTGAACCATTTTAAAAATGTTAAAGTCCTTCCTTAAAGTCCTTCTTTAAAACACATCGTTTAATTTATATAAAAATTTAAAGAACTACTTTTCCAGCCGATTTGTGAAATGTTGAGCCACTATTAAAACTTTTCGAAAATTTGTTCGAAATACCATTTTTTAACTTTTGAAAATTTTGATTCAGTTTTTTAATCGTCCTAGTTGACGTACAAGTTTTGGAAATCACTTTAAAGATGGACAACTTGGCGCCTTAAGGGCATCAGACAAATCCCTTTAAATGAACTTTTTATTATGCAACTCTCCAGATAAGTCAAATATAAGTCAATTTTGAAAAACTGAGTTTTCACTTTATTCTCACTATAAAGAATTTAATCCTTATAAAAAAAAGCTTTAGCCATCTTCAATATACAAAAATTATTATTCTTCTTGACGGAAATTTAAAAGACTTAAAAGGATTATGAAAGATTGTAAAACTTTATCTTTTATACATAAGTTATAATCTTAATATCTAACATATAATCTTTCCTGGGCGAAATTTTAATGACAAATAATGACAGTTGCCAATTAACTCTGCGCTTATGTGTATTGTCCACCCAAAAGAGGAGTCCTTTAAAGAGTCTTCACTGTATTTGTACTTCAATCTACCTTACTCCTCTTTGATTGTTTTTAAAAGTATCTTTTTTCTTGCTTGATATTACAATATTTGCTCAAGGAATCTAAAAAAATTATTAAAGATAAAAATGTCAAAAATCTTTTAAGAAAATATTTTGTTTTTTCCCAAAATTATATAGAATAAATTTATTTTAGAAATATACAATTAAATTAAATATATGAAATTTTTTTAACTGAAGGCTTTTTACACAGAGTTGTTGCAGAGTGAGTAACAGTAATAACTTATATTAAAAATTTAAAGATGCAAAATTTCTTTTTAGCCTTTAACTTTTATATTTTTCTTTGTTTTTTTTAAGATCATTCTAAGAAACTACCGTTAGCGCCCTGCACTTAGCGCCATTCCAATTTTCCCCTTGGTTTTTCCTTTTTTGCATTTTCGACACCATCTGGCCCATACAATATGCCGTGCAGTGCGTGCCTTTGCACCAATGTTTATCATCCCCATCCAACTACATCCCCCCTTCCTTTTCTACCCCCTCCCCCCTTGTGGCATATTTATATATTACTTTCCTTGGTGTGTTTTCCGCTGCAACGTGTGCATTTTATAGTTTTCAAGTTGTTGAGTGAAAATATTTTATGAGGCGTTCTAATTTCCATTTCTTTTCCGTTGCCAAAATATTTTTCTCTCTCTTTTTTCTTTTGGCAAAATGCGATTAATTACTGTAATTTACACTTTACCTTTTCGTAATTAAATCATTAGTGTGCGCAGAAAGCGACCTTTTGGGGGCACTAAACATAACATTTCACTTATCTCGGGCTGACCTTTTTATTATTTTGGGTAGTTTGAACCATTACATGAAAATTACTAAGGAAAAAAAAAATTGAGTAATTTTCATCGTTTTTGTTTTCGCAGATTTTGTACTCTTTTTTTTTTTGGTGTCGGGTCGGGTCTTATGGTTTGCTTGGTTGATCTCATGATTGTGTAAGGTCTATGTCTGGATTGTCTCCATCTCATTCTCTCTATCTTTTCATTGTCTCTGTCTCTGTCTCTGTCTCTCTTAATGCCGGTTTGTTATTTTCGTGCCTTCTGGACTGTAAATTGTATAATGTATAAAGAGGCCTCCATATCGTCTGCCTTCTTCTTCTTTTTGTTTTCTTGAAGGTTTTTTAATTATGGCAATTGCATTGAGAGTAGGTCAAGTGGAGGAAAAAATTGAAATCAAAACAAAAATAAAATGTAAATCTATTTTCATTAGTCAAGATCAGGAACTATGCGAAGGTCTCTGCACTGAACCGCAATAAATATTTTGAAAAATAATTTTCAAAAAATATAATAAACAAAATTTGCAACGGATTAATATGAGGAAAAATATGTTCTAAATAAGACAAAGCAGTTGAATTTTATTAATGGATTTATATAGAACAGAGTAAATCTATTAGATGGATAAGATCCTCATACTTAACACATAATAAAGTATGCAAATGCTGTTCTCAGAGTAATAAATATTTATTTTATTGCATTTAATGTTCCATTTCCATAGTCTCTAACAATTTCTTAAGATAAGTTCTAGAAAAACATGTTTGTAGGTGAAAAGAAAGATATAATCAATATAGTTCACTATATATGTGAAGAGGTTATTGATAGATATATAGATAAAATATGTGTTAGGTTTAGAAAATTAGTTACTTTAACTGCAATGAAAACTTTTCCAACTTCATTCAACTTTCCACTATATGACTGTTATCAACTGCTACTACTGTGCTCCTTCTTTACTTCTAGCGTTGCCACTGGGTTGCCGCACCAACCAAGTTGAGCCTTGCCACCTTACATATATAACTTTTAAATCCTTTTATATTTCGACAAAGAATATTCAAACATTCAAAGTTAAAATTTCATACCAAAACATATGTTCTTTCTAATGAAACACTTTGAAATCTTAAAAATGAAAAACTTAGACCTTAGTCATAGTTTTAATATAAATAAACCAATTTTTATACCCTGTACCCAAAGGGTAAAAGGGTATATTAAAGTCGCCAAAATGTATGTAACAGGCAGAAGGAAGCGTTTCCGACCCCATAAAGTATATATATTCTTGATCAGCATCACTAGCCGAGTCGATTGAGACATGTCCGTCTGTCCGTCCGTCTGTCCGTCTGTCCGTCCGTATGAACACCTAGATCTCGGAGACTATAAGAGCTGGAGCTACCAAATTTGGTGAAAATATTCTAGTGTCTACACAGGTCAAGTTTGTTTCAAATTTTTGCCACGCCCACTTCTGCCCCCGGAATTCGGAAAAAACTAGTACTAGAGCTGTATTAAAGATATCGTATTCTTATTTGGCACACCTGTTTATATAGCCAAACTGCTTCAGCTGATCAAATTTAGTCAAAACCGGACAATAAAAGTCGGACTTATTCGCATAATAAGTTTTGCACTGAAACACTAAGGGGGGCATTGGCTGGCAAGAGTGAGCGAGATAGCAAGCGTGCTCTGTTGCGGCATGTTAAACTGAATTTTGTATTAAATTGATGGCGATTTCGATGGTGTTCTAGAGTATTTAATGTAACTAGTTGGTACAGGGTATACTCAATGTCGGCAGGGACGACTTGCTTCATTAGTTATAGTTTTTAGTCCTAGTATAATATAAGAGTTCTTGGATCTAGTTTAATTATAAATAAAAGAAGTCTTAGACCCAGTTTAAGTAGACAAAAGAGTTCTGTTTCGCTTAAAAACTGTAACTAAACTTATGTCTAAATATTTATGACTTTTGTTTCATTTTCCAATTAAGAAACAGCCTTTTAAGACCCTTTTAAGAAAGAGAGAACAAACTGGAGAAAAGTATTTCTAAATCAAACCAAAAATAGATAAGCAATGAGTCCTTAAGCTTCATAGTAAAACTATTTAATGCCCTTAGATTTCGATAATATTTTACTTAATCCCCATTTGACCTTTCTTAGTGCTTCCTGCATAAAAAGATACTAATGTTGATATCATTTCCCCCTTACCATAATACTATATAATCTTCATCTTCTTTAGCCTCAGCTCATTATCAGCTCTTTCAACCCAATTACCAACTAGTTTCCTTGTTGCCTCCATCCACCCACACACATCATCAAAATTCATATAGTCCCTGCCACAAGTCATAAAAAATTTCTTATTTCGCTCAATTTGCAATTGCAACGAGACGTAAAAAATCATATCACCGACTAGACTAGACGAAGGCGGCCCCCCTTTCCCCATTCCCCTCCACCCTTCTCTTGAGCACACACCCATGTAGTTGTAGTCTCATATAAGTAGTATTTACTTGGTGTGTGGCATGAGAGAGATATTAAATTACTTGAAGGCAATTGAAGTGCAGTTTTTGAACTTTCCTTCAAGTGCAGACTGAAGAAGATGTTTTTCTTTTTTGACTAATCAAGTGGATGACACATACTCGCAATGGCAAAGAAAACTCTTTCATGGAAAGTCTTTGTCATTTTGATTTATTTCATTTTTCATTTTCATAGACCACAGAGTGCAGTTTGATGCTCGTTAGATTTATCTCCATCAATTTGATTTTATGTTTACTTGATTTCGATTTTTACTGTTTACATTTTTTGTTCTTCTTGTCTTTTGTAATTAAATGTCTTGTCTCAGTTCAGATTCGATTGTTGTGAAATAATTAATTTATGCGTACATTAACCGTTACTTGATAATAAACTACAAGGAAAGCGAAAAAAGATGAAGTATCAAAAGTTGTCCAGTCCGGTTCTGAGTCCGTTCCTCATTCGCTTATCTGTCCCATTTGAAAGCCGATTATAAGTCTCTCTCTGTCTTGGCAATCACATTTCAAGTGCGGATCAGTGCTTCGACCAAAAGGGGAGGAGGGGGAAAGGGAACTCTTGTAATTATGGGTCGGTCCAGAACAGACACATGTGCTATATAGTATATAGGAATTATAGTATATACACTCTTTACCCATACACAATTTCTTTTGTGATTAATTGTCAACATCGGAGTGGTAGGAGTGAATTCGAGTGACTCGCTGGATCTTTGGGAAAGTCTCATTTTGTCTGTGTTTAAGTCAACTTTTCAAGTAGTTAATGTCGGTTTGAGGGCGGCACTAAAATGCACATTAATGAAGATTTACGATCCTGCTTGAATATATATTTTAGTAGCTCCACCAAAGAAATTGTCAGGAATAAAATTGTTAAAAATGGAAATATTTCTCCAAAGACCTGAAATGACTCATTTGCAGTTCAGTTATTATTAGTTAAAATAGTAAAAAAGAGATTATGAAAGTTCGCCAAGAAGTACACGTAATATAATAATAATAATATTTTTTATTGGTAGTAATATTTGAAATAACTTTTGATTAGACATATAACTTTTATATTTGCTGAGATAGTTTTCAAATTATTTTTAAATTTAAAACTTTAAAATTTAACTGATTTGAACTGCACTTATTGCATCATCAACGATTTCCAATAACTTTAATCTGATCTCAGATTTCCGATCTCAATAGCAACGTAGACAACATTTACTCAAGAAAAAATTCATCAGTTTAGAGACAATTTTTTGCTCTGAAAACTTGCTTAATCATAACACATAAAAATATTTATCCATATATATAAAAATTACTTTATATCTTTATTATCTCTCAATAACTTGACAGTCTTAGAGTCCTAGTCTTACTTATATTGAAACGATCAGCTGGATACCAAAAGTTTGATATAGATGTATTATTCAATAAAATAAGTATTAAAAGTATTAAGGAACTTTTCTGTTTAGTACTTCAAAGACTGATATATATAATTCTCTCTTCCATTCCTCGGTAGATGAGTTGTCTAAGTGGCCCAGTCATTTAGTCAACTGAACAACGAGGATCCGGGTTCGAATCCCAGGCTAGTGTATGGATGTAGTTCTTCGCCTAAGCCGAAGGCCTTAGTTGCCAGTGCTTGTAAAATATAGTTAGGTTGATAGTTTATAACTATATCCTACACTTTTATAATAATAATTCTCTCTTTTATTATTTTCTTATTATTTTACAAGTTCAAAGAGAATTATTCGACTTTAACTTTTATTTAAGAAGTTAATGAGTCACCAAAACTAACCATAAGTATTGGCTTTCTTATAGCATATTTAAATATTTAAAGATTTTTTTTTTAAATATGTATTCAATTTTAATCGTACATTTCATTCACATATATGGTATATACATATTTCCCATATTTGTCACTTGTTTTTTATATAGCTTTGGCACCCGCAGACTTCACGTCACTTTCATACGCATTTTGAATGACAATATGAAGAAAAAAGTTAACACAAAAAACTACTTGACTAGCTTTTAAAAGCCCAAGACTTGGACATATTTTTACCAACTACATTTACGACAGGAAGAAATCCATCAACACGATTCTTTAGACGGCCTTTAGGCCATTACAAAAGAGAGTGTAACCAAGTTGTGGGGGTCTATTTAGTGATACCCTCTAGGAAGTTTACTGTTGTATGAGATATTTTTGAATTTTTCTTAAAGGATATGTTTATGGCAATAGTACCACTAATTCTATATGTATCTTAAGGCCTATAGGCTACCTAGCAGTCAATGTTTGAGCCATATTCTGTAAATGATTCAAATTGTACATTTCTTAAATAGATATTTAGATAAGGATATGGAAGACTTGATATGATAACTAAGATATTGGAGTAGATACTCATTTTACATTTATCTTCCTTATTTATTTAATGATATATATATTGATATATGTATATCTATCTATTTGCACAAAATCTTATAAATGGGATTGCTATATTCTATGAGAGTTACAAAGTCTTAATTCTGATTTTATTCAAGTGTACCAAATATAATGGATATATCTTTTGAAAGCTAGGGAATCCATTTGAAAATCTGCAGAAGTAGTCTACAATTTTCAGTGACTCAACATCAATATTCAAATGGATGGTTTATATTATATATTTCCAATCGAGCTTCAATTCGATATTCCTTCTCATCGGAGCATTACAGGGTATGAAAACAAAACCGAGAAAGAAAAAAAAAAGCATGAACTAAAAGTTGCATTTAACACTCGCTTTCTTTGCAAAGTCATGTTGTAATTTCTGGTCGAGGCCGGCCCTTTAACATTAGCTGTCTTGCCTTTACCTCCTCCTCCTCCCTAGCCCCCACAAACACACATTTAGTTCCTCCTTCCCTTTTGGCTAGTGTCTGTCTGTCTCCTCGACCATTTTACACTGTCACGGGAAATTGTTTGTTTTAACATGCGCTGCGCGTTTAAAATTACATGATGAGCAGCATTTATCAAAAAAAGAAAGAAAAATAACAACAATGGTAGGAAAAAAGAAGGAGGTGCTGTATGTAGGGTCTTCATCTTCTTGCAGATCCTACGCAAGTCTTCTTCTCTTTCTTTTCATTTTGTTTTTTTGTTGTTTTTGTTTTCATTTTCCTGCATGCGTTTCTTTTGATTACGATGTGTATATATTTAGCTGACTCTGTCTGGGACTTGGGTCTGGGGTCGTGCATTGGGGTCTTGATTCAATCGAATCGAAATGACGACTGAGCAGAGCCCCCCTCACCCCTCCTATACCATTTACTGTCTCCTACTACTACTACTACTGGGCAATCATTGGCGCTGTGTGTCTGTTCTTATGCCTCTCCGGGTCTTGGCCGACCGACCTATGCTGATTTCTTGGAAAGAAATTATGATATTTCTTTTCTTGGTCTGCTACTGTCTGGTGGAGTCAGTTGAGATGAGTTGTTTCATTATTTGTTAAAAACAAAAATTCTTATTCCCCCTTTCATTTTTTCCATTTTTTTTTTGTTTGTTAAGCAGCCACCCACTCATGCTTTAAGTTTTTCTGGTAGCTACTTGAGACTATGCATATTTAATTGGAACTGACCTGGGCGTACTGAAAGGGGCGATATAATTGATAAGACTGCAGTTTAATGAGAGGAATCAAATTGATGGGAAAATGTCTGAATTCGACTTGTTGAGGCGCCTCAAAAAATGATTGCCACTGTCTGTGGAACAATTGAATCACAAATTTAGTCTGATTACAAATATCGTTTGAATAGAGACTTGTGTGGTATAAAGAGAATCTATTGGAGGATACGAAAATATCTTGAAAACATAAATTGTCTTTAAGAATGAAACAGTTTTGAAAAAAGAATTGGTAAATTTTGCAAAGAAGATAATGCAAGAGAATCTGGATAAAATTTTAAGAAGTGAATTAAGGTAATGAACAGTTAAATCGTTGTTCTTGATTAATCGGTAATAATGATGGGTGTGGTATGGTATTTTATCAAATATAGAAAAAGGAAAATACTATTTAAATCGGTTGATATATATTTTCATTGCATTTCAATAGCAATCTATACCAAACACTCTCTAACACCAATGCATACCAAAGATTTAGCTCCAATTCTAAAGAATTTATAAACATGTGATAAGTCTAATATTGGTTCAGTTTGGGTGACTTTATTTAATTTACAAAACATCTGAGAGTGTTTTTAATACAACTTTCAATTATTTACATATTTATAATTAGACAACTTAAGAAACGAAACAAATTTTTGGATTAAACTTTAATGACATATTGAAAATCTCCCTTTTTTATTTTGGTTTACAGAATTCTACTTTCAACTTTCAACGTAAAAGATAGACAAAGGTATTTATAAGATATTTATGATTCATAATGTAAAACTTCTTTGATACTTTGTATTCTAAGCTTTTTTAAGCCTTGTAGCTTAAATAATTTACAACAAAGTCTCTAATTATATAGCACATCTAAGAGGATTCCTAAAATCTTGAACTTTCATCAATTTCCTTACTCCACTTTTGATCCACAATCCATCAACAATGTGGATTGCCTGCGGCGTTACAATCATGTTGACGAGTATTAATATCCATATCCTAACTATATATCATGAGGCATTTTAACATCAATTGCATATGGTAAATATTCCAAACACACACTCACACACAATCAGCTCCCCCTCCCCCTCCCCCACTCCACACTTCACTTGTAATACCCAGTTTTGGGTTTGGCCTCTTTTCTTTTTTTTTTTCTTTTTAAATTTCTTGTTTTCATTTCTGGTTTCTTCTTTGGACTTGTCCCCCAGCTGTATGCATGTTGTAATTGAAATAAACAAATCGTATACTCTATCTAAGGGTATTACATATTACTTCACAAGAAAGGCACTGAATAATGAAGAAAATTTTAGGTATTTTTGAATACCTTTATCGGATTATTAATCTTTTTTCTATTTAAATAAACTGTAAAAAAACAAACTTTGAATATGAATTTTGTGAAATTTTAAATTGAAATTTATATTGTTTTAGTATAACTAAAATAAATAAAGTTTGATCTTTGGATTATGTTTCGATCTGACTGTTATTGAAACATATGTCATTATGTCTCGTGTTTAATGCCTTCTTTTCATTTTTCTCAGTTTATTTTAGAAATATAATTTACCTAAAATTTTAATTTGATAAGATTTAAGTTTTTTTAAATAAAATTATAGTCTGTATATAATATTCAAAGAACTGCTAGGGTATACAACTTTCGGTATGCTGCAAATTGTCTTCCGGTATGTTTGCTGTTGTTTTAGTAAAAGATAAGAATAATGTGTGACTGCAAAAGATTGCTTCAGATCTACATTATATACATATATGTACATATATACATATGTATGTGTGTATGTCTTTATATATATATTGTTTGGTGGCATTATCACTTGACATGTGCCAAAAAGACGCTATACTATAAACTCTATAAAATGCTAAATTATAATTTTAGATGCACAATTAATTTTTATAAAAAACGATTTTTATATTTAACACCTGGTAAGTAACAGACCCATAACAAAGATAGTAAGACAGCGAGAGAGAGAGGGATAGACAGATAAAACGTTTAACAATTGCATTTCGTTTCAATGTTTGTCTTTGCATTTGTATTTGCTTTTCTGTTTGCGTTTGCAAGAGCAAAAGGCGTTGCCAGACTTTAGCTCATGATCCATTTGTATTCATTAATGATCCAATATCTACAATTTGTCATGACTTTTTGAAACCGATTTCGAAATTACAAGAAAAGGCAATTTTCAGGGGCGGTTGCATCAAATGCGGGTTTCTTTTTCCCCCCCATTTGGTAATGTAATTTATAGAAAAAGTAGTTATATTTGATAATACTTAACTATAACTTATCAACTCAAACCTACTCAAAATTTTTTCGAAATTTATTGCTTGGGATTAACTGCACTTTTGTTGCCATAAAAGTCAAAAATTTATCATGCTAAATTTCAGGTATAAAATTGTAAAATGCAGGTAACCAAAAATATGTTAAGCCTTGTTCCCATTTTCCCCGATTTTTTTTTTTTTTTTGTAATTTTATTAGCACTTCCACGCAAAACAGCTGCATTTGCCACCTTAAAGTTGGGTGATTTTCCGCCTTTCCACTTTTTTAAAAATACACTTTTGTTTTAAGGCCTTAGAGGTAGTTAGAATTTTGAAAAAATAAAAAATTAAAGTATGATATATTAAAAATATTGTCTAAAAATTTGAATTCAGCCCGATAAATCTTTTTCGAGATATACCTGCTTTTGTAAGGCCATGTCCACAATGCGCAAGGTACTTCTGGAACTTTAAAGTCGTTTTTCTCGAAACTATGTTTTCCAATCCTGTGATCACTCTATCTCAAAAACCGCTTAGTCGATTTGAATGAATTATTCACAGCTTTTCAAAAACATTTGAATCTCGTGCTTAATCGCAGGATTTTCAGTTTTAACTAAATTTTTTATAAACAATCAAAGATAGTTTTTTTTCGAACATAAAAAAAAATATTTCAAAATGCCGCCATTTTGGTATTTTTGGAAAAAAAAAATAAAAAGCTTCGATTAAGCACGAGATTATTAAATTCTAAAACTAATTCTATTTGTCCTATGGATTTTGGATGAATCCTTAAGGACCTATCGTGGTCACTGCAAAGTCCGTTTTTTGAGAAAGGGTCAAAACAAACAGCTAAAACTCTGAAAATTTTGATTTTTTTTTTTTAAGTATGTGAAATTAATTTTAAACATTAAATATTAATTCTGCATTATTACTTTTTTGAAGAAAAAATTTTTACTACACAAAAAAATTTTTGGAAAGTGGTCAATTCTTTACGTCTCTCCCTTAAGAAGTTTTAACTTTTTAGTTCTTTTTTTTAAAGAACTAATTCAATTGTGTGAAATTAAAATGAACAGGTTTAAAAAACAAATATAAGGAAAAATGTTTAATAGTTTAACATTATTTTAAATATAGGATATCCGGTTTTTAGACGCTTTAGTCTCAGATTTCGTTCTTCGGTTCCAATCCAAAAACGGCTAAACTAACGTCTACTCTCATTGTATTTACTTTTTTCAGTATTTTTGAATTTTTCCAAATTACAAGTATCCAGATATAATCCCTCTATACATTTGAAACCAGAAATATTTTTACCAAGATGGTCCTTTTTTTCTCTTTCGTTAAATAATTCTTGAATGTTTTTTTCAAAATTTTCAAATACGAGTTGCAATTTATATTTCTTTCTTACAAATTTCTCCACTTACAACATATTTCAAATTCTGGAAAATAATATTTGGTTTACCCCGTGCGCAAACTTTACGCAGCAAGTTTTTCGAATTTCTTTTACTCTCGCTTTTTCTCCACATCGTTTCCTACTTCGCGTGGGTGCGATAGAGAAAGAAACAAAAAAGAAAGAGTCAGAAAACTTCTCTTTCGCTGTTAATCTCATCGTCTGTTGCTCTCAGCGTCTGTTAGTCAACATTCATGAACTCGCTTTGCAATTGAGAGTGAATTCGCTCAACTTTTACGATTGAATTCGCTCAACTTTTGAATTTCAATTCGCTCAACATTTTTAAATTCGCCTCAGTGTTGTTTTGTTTTTCGCGCTGAGCGGTTGTGTGGGCGGATGATCGGAAGTCTCGTTTTCCTCTACGCTCCTTTCAAATATTGTCCCAAAACAGTCAATACCGAATCAAAGGTTTTTGTTGATATTTTTGAGAGAAAAGTCGGGGATTAAAAAATAAGAAGAAAACGAAAATCTTAAGTCCGAATAGAAAACCAATCTCGGAATACGAATAAAACACGGAAAACCAAATTGAAAGTGAAAATTTTCGATTAACGGTTAAACAAACACAAGCGACGCGCAAAGAAATATTTTGAATGAAACGCTGAATACAATAAATAAGTCAAATCAGCAACAACAAAAAAATAAAAATAAAAAGAAATTCATAATAATTAGTATTACGATTTCGTTGATACTAAAGTTAATAAAGAAAATAAAGAAAAAAAATAAAGTAAATAAAACGTGATTTGGTGTGCAATAAATATAAACAAATTTTTTATATTGAAAAATCCAATCGGAAGAAAAAGGCAGACATACGAGAAGAAGAATAACTACTGTGGTCCCGGTCCATACAAAAAGGTAGCCAACAAAAAAAATAACAAAAAACAACCAAAGAAAAAAAAACGAAAAGCGACTAAAAAGAAAAAAACGGTATACACACGTTATATTGAAATGTTTTTGCAGTGTCTCTTGAAATTTCGTCTCCCACTCAGCAACTCACCCCCCCCCCCCCCCCCCCCTGCATTCATAAAACGCAGCAGAAACAGCAACAACAACAACAACTAAGAGATTTCTATGAACAGACTCCAAAAATGAAGTTTTTTTTTTCTTTTCTTTCTTTTTTATGTTTGTCACTCCATGCGAGTCTTTTGTTAACCAGAAGAGAGCAAATGTGCAGAAAAGAGAGTTTTGCAATTGCAGAGAGTTGTGCAGCCTCCTTTAGACATGTGTGTGTGTGCGTGTTAGTGTGTGTGTGTGAGCATGTTTTGAGAGTGCAGGACTCTTTTCGGTACATGTCCTTCTCAACTGAAAATGCGTGCGCGTGTATGCGTGTGCGTAACATTGAGTTTTGAGTGAGAAAATTATGATAAAATAGATTTTGTATCGAAATTGAGTTATATCTGGGAAATTCATAAAAATTAACTGATATTCTGTGTAAACAGATGCAGAGAAATACATTTAAATAAATGAAAATATATTTTAGAATTTCTTTCTTAATCTCAAATGTTCATTGAAAGAAAAGAACAAAAACAAATCTATAGTAATATATGTATACCTTTAGTTTAGAGTTTTTTACTCCAATACAATATTTACTCAACAAGCGGGTAAAACTTTTCTTATTCTTTGTAATCAAGTCTATAGAATTTCTTAATAAAAATGTACTTAGTTTATTGTTTCCACTAAACAATTTATAAAGTAAACTTTATAACAATATCGAATGGATACATTTATCAGTTCTTTAGAAATTTCATTCTCATATTACCTCAACATTCATACAATTAACACCTGGATTGCAGGTTGAAATATTTTTTACTTTTTTTCTGGCTATGTAATGCTTATCAACGATCTCAGCTGATTTTTGTTTTTATAATAATCACAATTAATTTTATGGCAATTTGTTGCTGTTACCGGGTACAATGACACTTTTAAACAAATACACACATTCAGACATTAAATTATTGTTTATACTATAATTACGTGTATTATATCACACTTTTGTTTTATTTCGTTGGTTGGTTGTTGTTAAACAAATTGCTAAACATTTTGTTTATAAACAAATAAAATGAAATAAAAAAGCCGGCAGTTGAGCGTATTTATTAATATATTTTTTATAAAAACGAGGCACATGCGAAGAGAGCGAGACAGAGAGAGCAGGAAACTGATAAGCAGCATGGGTAAAAATTTCGGAGCATCAAATTATGATGCGAACTTTATGGTCTTTGATCTTTAAATATTGAGAGTCTCAAGAAGAAAAACTGTAGTAGAAAATCGATTTTCCTTGAAAACTTGGCATATGGTAATTGTAATTTTGAGATGAAAAGGAATATAACTGGCAGAAAGTAGCAATATATTGAGATATATTCCTTGTAATAATAAAAATAACGTTAGATTTTTCTTGTATTTTGATAGATAGCAGAGAGTATCTTATTTCAGGACTAAAAAGATGTTTTAATTTTGATTTTAATATATTTACATATATTATATTTAAATATATTTTACCCATTTAATACAAAAACTATTTATTTGAAAGGAATTATAAGTAAAGCAGGCTCAAAAACAGAGATTTGAACTTTAATTTTTTAAAGTTTTTAAGAAGATTTACAGAGAATTCCAAATTCGATCTAACCTCATAAATGCATAATTTTTGTTGCTATTTCTATTCTAATTTTGTGTGCTTTTTATTATCTCTCTTTTTTTTTGTTTCTTCTCAAAGTCAACATATTTAAAGAACAATCAAATGAGAGAGAGAGAGAGAGAGAAGGCAAAAAATCGGGTGAAACTTTTTCTTTTGACTCGATCAAAACAAAGCAAAAAACATAAAAAAATACGCCAAAAAAAAAAGTATACAAAAAATCAAAGACGAAACAAGTCCAAATTTTAAAATCATTTCGATGGCGCTTAATGCGTTTGGTTTTTATTCTCTGCCTTTGGGAAATTGAGTAGATAAAGATTAAAATCATCTACAGTGATAGAAAAGTTCATGTCACTCTTACACTAGCAATGAGCAGTGAAATTTTTGCATCTAAACTCGTGTATCTGAGAGATACTTTTTTCTGTAGCATAACCCCTTGGGGTGGATGGACTAATCAACGTTTGTTTTGTCTTCACTGGAAATCTTTCTGCTGATCTTTTTCTTTTGTGTTATTAATCTTTTTTTTTTTTTGTCGAAATGCTAACAATTTGCCACACGTTTATTGTTTGTGTTTTTGGTTTAATCTATTGTTAACTTTCCATTTCATTTAAAATTTCATAGGGGTTCTTCTGTCTTTCGCCATGGGCACTTTATGCAGATTAAAAACAAGGTCAAAACTTAATCAAATGTGGCAAAAGTTGAAATGCTACATACATAGTTCAAAATTGATCTTTTTGGATTAAGAGATATCTTTCTTTTAACTTGTTTCTTTCAAATTGGTTTTTCCATTATAATTGTTTTGAATTCTGAATCATCATTTGATGGAAGAAATTTTTAGTCATCATTTAATGAAAATATAAAATTATATGCAATGAACTTTAATTTCTTTGAAATTTAACCATCTCTTGGACTAACTTTTCTTTATTCAAAGTGAACAATTTGTATAAATTTTTCAGCTGATTTGCAAAGCAAACGAAAAACGCATGAAAACTCATGCAAATGAAAATTATATGAAATTCTTTTGACTAAACAGAAAAGTTTCATTAAATATTTATAAATATTTGCATTCTAAAGGAAAAAAAGGTTAGCTTTGTCCTCGCCGAAGTTTTTATACCCTAAGATACCTTATACTTGTTTTCATTGGTTTTAACAATATCCTTGAAAGCTCAACATTATAATGATTAAACAGTTTTCCATGAATTTCCTAAGCAGAAAGAGAGAGAGAAAATGTAGTTTATTGTCTCACAATTTAGTATGATAAACATAAAATTGATGGATATATTGGCATTGATCCAACTAGATAGAAAATAAGTAAATCATGCTGTGCATAGCTTTAATCATAAATTCTTTTGTAATTGTTTTTTCCTTGTTCCTTATCCTATGCCAAAATTCAGTTAACGACAGCTGTCTGAGTGCTACGAAACTCATCATTTTATGCAAATTTTTGCGTGTGTTGGTTGATGAAATTCTAAAAACCATTCCACATACTCATGGTGACACAATTATATATATATACATATATGGTACATATATACATATATAGTGGATGATGTTGATGTTGGGATATGGGGGGAAGATGCCCTCAGGTATGTGTGTGTGTTTTTTATGACTTTTGCATTTACATACGAGTGAGTCTCTGCTTTTAACCCACATTTTATCCTCCCCCCTCTCATTCAAAACTCGAACTCAAACTGAAACTCGAACTCTAACGGTCCTAAAATTGTTATTATACATAAGTATTTATATTTTTGTAGTTTTCTTAAGTTTTTTTGATGTTTTTGAAGTGCGCGACTTAAGAAGAAGTGGAGTAAGTTTTCTGCCCGAACAAATAAACAGTCAACGAAAGTGCCGTTAGGCGACCCTCATCCCCTTCAGCCAGTAGGCAACCCTCCAGGGCATTTTAAACTATAAAAAAAAAAAATTTGCATGAAATGTGGCCATAAAAAAAAATAACACCAAATAAAAGTGCAAAAAAAGAACTAAGGTAGCTGACGAAAAAATTCCAAAGAAAACTTATGACGAGGGGAAAACACATTTTAATTTCCCATTTTCAGACCTACCCAAAGAATTTTCTTTGTATTTTATTTAAATGAATTTTTTTTTGGTTATTAAGAACTCGATTACAGATTCCAAAAGTGTGAAGAGTTCCCACTTGAAGTTCAAGTGCCTACTGACCGGCACTTCTGATTCTGTTTTATAATAATTTCGACACTCATCACAATTATCATAATTACCAATGACTAACCGCGCCCCCCTTTTACTGCATTATCAGGCTAAATTGAGCAAACGAGTGCCAAAGTTCTACTAATAAATGTTAAATAAAAACACACTTTTATGGAGGGCAATAATGATAGACAAGAATGACAAGAAAAGGTGATGAAAATGAACGACTTTGTGGTACCCTATATCAAGTAGCAATTTATTTATATTAGGAGTAAATCTTTATTGATCCACTGTATCATATTTAGTTTTCTTATTTCATTTAGTTTATATTGCTAAATCGGGTAAAGTCTAATATACCCTTTAGTTTAATTTTTTTTTCATACAAGGTAGTTGCCATAAACTACAAATTGATGGTGCGACCAAAGCCTTATCAACTACAAACGCTACAAAATAATTTCAATGGATTACTGATAACTGATTCACTACGTCATTGATGAGAAATATTAAATATTTCCTCTGAAATTTTTGATGACAAACCTTTATGATTCTCATGAAATATCAGATGAATCTGCGGTTGCGAAGTGGATACCAAAAAAAAAAAAAACCCCAAGTCATAGATACAAAGAGAGAGAGAGAGAGGTAGAGACAGGTGCTGCGCTCAGCTGATTGATACGCAAATTGCTTAACAAAAGATACAGACAAACAAAATCATAATAATCAGTTGTCAAGCGTTTAATTTATGATCTCCAAATGCCGTGTTAATTTTAGCATTGGCTTTATACAAACACATAGAAATACCTATACATATGTATATAGTCGCATTAAGTGCGTCACAATCGTCTGATAATTCCATAGTACACACATATGTATGTATATATATAGTAAACAAACGATCAGCAAGTGTTGGCCTGATTGCCGTATTTCTATGGTTTCCACGATCTCGTCCAAAACTATTGCAAAACCGTCAGCTGATTTATGTTGCTAAATAGGAAATATAATTTACCAAGTTGTAGTCTGTAGATAGCATAAAGAAATTAGTCAAAGTGCTTTAGTTAATTAGTCAGAACAAGCCAAACAAAAAATTCTAAACTTTAAACTGGTAATGTTAATGAAACAAAATGTTATTAACATAAAAAAACATTTTTAAAAATTATTCAGATCTACAAATAAGATAAACGCTTAACGATTAAATCGATACACTGATCTGATAAATTGCAATTTAAATAGTCACATCATTAAAATGCAAACATGGAAAAACTATTAAAATTTCTACAAATATTTAATCAAATTTATTCATCTTTAAATTGAAATTTTAATTTAGATTTTGATAATTTTTTACTAATATTTTTTCTTTTCTATTTGCAGTTTTGGTAAGTCGATAAATACCATCTAAAGGACTTATTAAAAAAAATTTAATCTAAGTTCAAAAATAGGTAAGATCTAACTAAATTTCATAATTTTTCTTATGTAGTTTAAAATTTGACAAAAGAAAGTCATTAGCCGATAATAGTTATAGTCCCCAAGCAATATTTTAATTACATTTCTAAAGTAAAAGGAGATCTCCAATTTAATTTTTTTGGTTTTAAATGGAAAATAAGTTTTTGACTTTCTATTGCAACAGGAAATTTAACTTTTGTTTTTTTCCCATTTCCATTTAACTTACTTTTAAATGAATAATGTCTAAATCAATATCCACGAAACTTGTTAGTATTTGATTTTAATTTTTTCATTTACCATTTTCCTCAGGCAAAATCAATGAAACTTTTTAAAGAGAAAGGTTTTTAAGGCTAATAAATTTTTAATAGTTTACAACTAAATCAACAAAAAAATATCTATTACAAGATAATTCCACATCAGGAAAATATATTTCAAACTTGGGTAAATTAAATGAAAGACAACGCAAAGGTTATCATTTGAGTTCTTTATAATTTTTATAACAAAAAATTGTTTCTAAACTTCCTCAGAAAAAAACTTGTTTAAAATATGTCATACTATATGCTATAAAGCTTCTTCTTCATCAATCATTTTCAGATTTTTGGCCTTGCCAGATATATGTAGTTAATTGTAGTATTCATTTTAATGTTTTAACCTTCCGAAATTCAATGCGCCTACGTCAGTTTCTATACTCTTCATTCATATATAGTACGTTATATTATAACTAGGCCTAGCTTGACAACATTAATTGAAATTGATTATGAGACGAAGAACGATGTCAGTCACACAAAACACACACACTCACGCACAACAAATGTTTCTAACTTAAAAATTATACAAAAATTATTTAATTAACAAAAAGCTGGCAGCTTTAACTGTGTGGATTTTTCCCAAGCTTTGAGGTTTTTCTTTGACAACCCACATACACAGAAATGAAATCAAAAGACAAATTGTCATGATATGATATCTGATTTTTCGATTATTGTTTTTTTTTTTTTTTTTTTTTGCCGATCATGATGGAGGAGAGACAACAGACCTTCAGTTGCTTTTCACAAAAAATCGTGGGTGGATCGAACGAACCAATTGTTCAGAAATATATTTGCGTGTCTTTGAGGTCGCTCGCTATATTTGAGCCAACTATAATATATTTTAATTGTCGCCCAAGACCTTTGTAATTGAGACCATTCACCATGCAAAAAAGACACTCAATACTCTAGTCCAAGTTTAGCAGCAAAGAAAAAGAAAAAAAAAATGAAATGAAATGTTTTCCTTTTGTCACAGAAATAATTTAGGTCTTGGACGCACTTGTTCGTCATAGAAGATACACGCATGAGGGCTTCAAAGTATTGTATCTCCTTCTCTCTCTTCCTCTATTTCTATCTTCAATTTATAATTATCGTTCTTTAGATATATATGTATATATATATTCACAAGTGGGTCAAGTCTAAAATGGAAGGCAACAAACTTTGTGTTAATAGAAAACTGTGTGGAACAACAAAAAGTGAAATCGCAAAAATGTTTCTTTAAAAGCTAGTAATTAAATTTTAATCATTCAACATTTGTTTCTCTACTCATATCTCTATCTCTCTCTCACTCTCTCTCTCTCTCTTTATCCCACTCTGTTTTTCTCTCTAATTATCACTTACACTTTTGTCATAAGATTCTTTAGCCACTGTATGTAATTAAGTATTTTTGCATTTTCTCCATCTTTGTAATTATTTAACTAACACCTCTCAGCTAACAAATTGTTTGACATTGAATGTCTAGACACAAATCGTCTCTTCGATGGGATGAAATTTGGATTAGGTCAAAGATTAACATTATTAACTTTATAATAATGTTGAAAGAAATTGTTAATAACACATTTTGAGTGTGAAATGTTATTCATATCTTTTTGGTACGCTCTAAAAACACTTTCCACCTCTTTGCCACCTTCACCTCCTTTTTTGCTGGTGCTGCTGCTGTCCGCCCACTTTTTACATCATTTATTATGTGGGCAATCCTAATAATCACCACGATTCGACTTGAAATTACTTTTTTTTTTTACTTAACCAACTCAGACATTGCATGTTACCATTTCTTTACTTTGGCACGCTTCGTTTAAGCCAACTTAGCTCCCAAAACTCAACTCCTCTCCTCAGTATAAATAAAGTAAATTTGATTGAATGCATAATAAAAGTAACTTACATTTACTCTCCACTGCCAAAGTCCAAGGTATATCTTTGTATTAAATATATATTTTTTTATTGTGTCTTGACTTGTTTGTCCAAGAACTTGTCTTGGCCATAAAGAGAAACCGGCAGAAATGTGCACCAAATGTACAATGTGCAATGCCAAGACAATTTTTTTTTCGTTTCATTTTTCTCCTATTTCTTTTAGATATATATGTATATATACATATATTCGAAAAGTTCAACCTGTTTGATGTCTTTTTATGGTAACTTGTTGAATGAGGAATACAAAAAGAAGCATGTTGGGACCTTGAGTAAGCTTAACGAGTACAAGAATTTTGAATTAGACTTATGGAAATGGTAATCACCTATTGATATGGTATGCTAAATTAATCAAATTGATGTTTTGTACTTGTAGTTGAAAAGGTTATGAGATAATTTTGACACATTTAAACGAAAATGAAATGAAGTTTCATATACTTAAAATAGAGTTAGTAAGCAAAAAGATTTTAATAGAAAGAATCAAACTCAACTGACTGGGTTGTAACTTAACTTATAGGTAAAAGTTTTAACTGTTTTCGAAATAAGTTTAGTTGAGAGTCAACTTCAAATGTTTTGGCTAACTAAAGTATTTTAATTTTTCCATTAGAGTCTTAAAACCTTTCAAGTAGTAAAAGAGTTTTTAAGAGTTTTAAAATAAAGAAACCACGAAATAAATAGGAAATGTTAATTGGCAAAGGAATAAATAGTGATTAAACTTAGTATATATATTAGCTAATGAATGGTAAGCACCCAACAAAACTCGGTATCACCTGCTACTTTAAAATTCCATAAAAAAAAAACTGTAAAGTTTGCTTGAAATTTTTAACTGCTTACAAATTACCATGCACATATTTTTACTATATATATATATATATATATTGTAGATCTATTAAATCATCATTAGGCATTGCCCACACTTAGTTTTTTTTTAGCCATTTGACATTTTTTTTTTTGCTGTCTCAATATTTTCTAGACACTTGCTGCTGCTGCTTTTCAACAAATTGGCATTAGCCATAAAGTGCAGTGTCAGGCCCAAGTTCGTTGGTTTTTTTTTCCTTTGCTTTTTTCTTTGCTTTAAGAGATTACACAACCGAGAAAAGATTTCCAGGGGCGGGTCTCGAACTCGACTGCCCACCAACAATTGCAACCAGAGACGCCTAATTAGGTTTGTTTCAATTTGCCAGACGGCAACGGGCCTAAAAAACAAAAACAAAACAAAAATAGAAAAAAAATTGAATTGAAAATTTAGCCTCAAGACATCAATAGAATCGATGGCAAAGATTATAAAGATTTTCGGTGGGTGTAAGTTATTGAAGATTGAAAATCTTTGTTTTTTTTTTTTTTTTTGATTAGTGGCAATCTGTTGATGACTCAGCTGGAGTCAATCTGTTGTGTGTGTTGAACAATTAAATGAAATTTCTTTTTACCAAAAAAGTGAAATTGGGTGAAATTAAGTTTAATTAAAATTGACACAGAGGGAGAGAGAGAAAAGTGCATATGATAAATGCATTTAATTAAATGATCAAAAGACATTTATCATAGCCAGGAAAAAGAAAAAAAAAGAAGGAGGGTTATAAATTTCATAAGAATAAGCCGTTAGTTGGCATCCTCTTTCTTCTCTCTCTCTTTCTCTCTGTCTCTATCTCTCTCTGTGTCTTCTGAGTGACCACAGCGGAGCAATCAAGTTATTTCATCACCCACAAGAACCGCTGCTTCTTGGTTAACCCTCTACACCGTCTTAACTTGTTGAAATCTGACTAACTTGGCAGAGAGATCATTTACCGTTTTAACAAAACAAGAAGAAAAAAACAACAACAAACCCATGATATTTATGCACTTTAAAATGATTCTTCAACCGCAAAAAAAAAAACCCACAACAACAACAACAAGAAGAACAACAACAACATTAAGATGAGAAGAAGCAGAAGCTTGAGGAGAATTTCATCATTTTTTCGTTTTAGGTCAAACCGCACCCGCTCCTGTTAGGTTGAAACTCTGTGGCCGTCGTCTCCCTTCTCCATCCTCCTCCTCTCTACCCCCGCTGGCACCCAAGTACATCGTCATTGTCGTCTACCAAACATCATTATTATTATATTTTGTCTGCATCCTGCGTTAAGCATATTAAATTTCTGGATTTTCTGACCATCCAAAAAGAAAACTAAACGAAAAAAAAAGAGAAGAGAGAGAAAAAAAAAAAACAGCTGTGGGTAACCGTAACCGGTTTACTTGGACTACGACGGCAGCTGTAAACAATCAAAGTGGAGTGGCCAAAAAGGCACTCAGCCATGAAAAATGAATGATGATAATGATGGGGAGACTTGCCTCAGTCATTGACCAACAAAAAAAAAAAAAAAATTAAAAGAAAAAAAAAAAGAAACAAACCAAACACTTGGAGCTATTCCTTCTGGCTCCTTTACCTGAGTTACAAGAAGAAAAACTTGATTTTGTCGTATCTACCCCCAAAGTGCAAGTCTCGTCAGTCTGGGTAGTCTGCCCTTTTCGACTCGATACGACTCGACTTAACTCTCAACTAAAACTGAACTCAACTTGGCTCAGATCAACTTGGCTCACAGCTGAACACTGGGAGGCTTGTTTGCTTTATGGCCACTCAAGTTTTTTTTTTTTCGCTATTTTGTTTGTAGTCTATAATACTCTTACTATACTTGCCTTGTGTTTCTATCTTGTACTGTATGTGTTTTTTTTTGTATCTGTGTTGGTTGGAGGCGAAACAAAAATTTAAAACCGGTTGCCAGGTTCATAGGCGACGCCTTTGTTCGAAAGTCGCGTCTCTGCTAAAAGCTCTATTCTTTGTCTCCCTCCGTTAAGATCTATCGGTATCTTCCTATCCCTGTCCCACTACCTATAGATCGTTTCCTCTTTTATTTAATGCTGCACATTTAACTAACTAAATATTCTAGTTTTCAAGTAAGCAGATCGGCATTTTCCTGTAAGATTATAGAGGGGGAGAATTATTCAAGTTTTTGTCAAGAGTCGATAGTGTTAAAAAGGTTTATTGACATTGAAATTATTGTATTGGGGAGATTTCATTACAGTGCACAAAATAAAAATATTTATAGTTTGATTTTTCTTAAATTGATTAGAATTTACCTAGATCTTATCTACATTTTATAGAGCTTAAGCGATCGATTGGCATGGATCAATATATCTGTCTATGTATATTTCCAATTGCAACTTGTCATAAACTATTTTTAGTTTGGTATTGTTGGAAAACCATTCAAATTGGAACAATAAATCATTTAGTTTTGATCACATAATTGTATTTGGCATATGAAATTCCATAAATTATATTTCTTAATGGTCAGCATTTCCTTTTTGTGGGTTTTAATGCACTTTAAACGAACTATATATGCATATATGAACTACTCTAGATGCATCTACATGTAGGTGGTTGCCTTTAGAAAATTATTCAAAGCTATTATATCATCATTTTTAATGCAAGTTTCTACTTTTACTATATATATAATATAGTAATTGTCACTTGTATTTATTTGATATAATTTATAGAAAGAGAGACTTACATATGTAAGAGTTGGTAATTTGGAATATTTTATTTGTTAAATTTAAATAAAAAGTAAGTGAAGGACAACTTTTAATATATTTTAAATCCTTACAGAAATATAGTTAAATTAAAGAAATTTATATTGGATATCTTATATGTATTTACACATTTCAAATATATTAGAGTATTAAAAAAAAGGTTTATATTCTTTCGTTTTCAATATCTTTGGCTAATCTCAACGATGAGTCTTCAATACATATTTAAATAGTATGTGAAGGCCAAGCAGATTAAGATAACATCATTGGGCATTTATAATAATAATTAATTATGAAATAAAGTAAACAAATATTTCTTTCTATATGTGACTTAAAGTTTTCGTTAATCATTAGCAGAAATTTGTATTATAAAATTCTTTTGCAATTTTAATAATATTATATTAAAATTGGAGATCCCATATCCTACTTTCTATAACTTTAAATATTTCTGTTTTGATATTTGTTGTTTACGTTTTGAAATTTTGTTAAACGTTAATAAAAAAAAGAGATTTCAACCCTAATAGAGCAGTTTACATATATTGCAACGCTGATTCACAATTAAGATTTATATTAATGCTCGTTTATACATTTTTCTCATAAAAATGTTTTTTTTTTTTGCTTTTTTGTTTATTGCCTAATCTGAATATCTTGCCATATTTCATGGTATTTTGCGGTTAATCGCGCATAACCAAAACTATCTGCAACTTTTTTTTTTTTTTTTGGCCAAATCCTATCATAATTTCATATTTACATTTTACTTAACGTCGTCGCACGTGTTTGAAAATTGAAAGAAACCATATAAGATGCAGATAAGTTAGCCAGAAACTCGTCGCCACTCCTCATGTCCCATGCCACTTGCCACTTGCCACTTGCCACTTGCCACTTGCCACCTGCCTCATGCCCCTGCCCCTGAATCTATCTCAGGCAATGTTACCACTGAAATCCCCCTTCAAAATCATGTCCATTTACCGTAATGACTATTTTACAAGAGAGTAAGAGATCATAAGCTGGATTTTGTTTTTTATGGATGATTGGACTACTACTACTGTAAATGCAGTTAAAAATCAAGGTGTGTGTGTGTGTAGTGTGTGAGTGTGTGGATGTTGGTAACTGTTTTCCGACTATTTTACGTTAATTTACGCCAACTTGCTGACTAGCCTTTGTAGCTTTTGCTGTTGTTGCTGCTTTCGGTTTCATTATGAGAGTTTTTGGACAGCAACAAAATAGAAGGAAAATTGTACAAAACACAAAAAAAATATTACAAAAAATAATGCAATGGAGTTGGTTTACGCTGCCTTTTCGTACCACTGACAGTTGCACACTATATTTTGTATGAGGATTGCAACATTTGGGGGGTTTGCGGTTAATCATAGTTTTGTAGTTGCTGCTTTTTTCCATAAAAATTAGCAGCTGCACTGCAAAATTCACACAAATAGGCTGCAAACTAAGAAAAAAAAAGTAAAATATAGAAGAAGAGTTACTTGAAGACTAGTTTGTCCACATTGCGTATACTTAATTATTTTGCATTTTGTCTCGTGTCTGTTGGCGAACTGATTACAATTTGTTTTACGCTTCTTGCGGTTTTCCATTTCACACTTCCATTTGTGTGTGTGACTTTTTCGGGGTCTTTTTTGGCTTTTGGTCTTTTTCTCGTTCGCCTCGTTGAACTTTATGCGATTTTCCCTAATTGGATTTTCCCGCCAGCAGTTTTCACTGATGGCTTTGACTTGTTCCGTTTGTCTCATTCTTCTTCTCTCTCATTGACAGAATTATATTATATTTTTATATTTTTTTTTTTGGTTTTTGAGGTTTTCAAATGGGATTTTGAGAGCGAGAGTGAGCAGAAATGTTTCATAAGATACTTTTGGTATGTGAAAGTTTATAATATTTGTGAAAAATCAGCTCTAAATTTTAATGTTTATACATTTACAGATATTTCTTTCATTATTTTGATTACGTCAATGATTTATGATTATTTATTATTTTGATTGCAATTAATTCAAGAGCCACTCAAATATTGAATTTATTTTCATTGCCTCTTCTCCATTCCGTGAATACTTAAACGAAAAAAGCTTTGCAATACTCTGTTTTTTTTTTTCATTATTTTTATTTCCGATATTTTGTTGTTTTTTTTTCTTCTTTTCTTTAGTATTTGAACGCTTTCACTTTGATTTTTTCAGTTTTGTGCACATTCGTTTCGTTTTCTATTGAAGTCAGTGCGGTATTTAAACAATTAAAAATGCTAACTGAGCAAGTTAAGTAAAGTTTTTTTTTTTCAACAATAATCCTGATTTATTTACGGTTTGAAATACTCGTAAATTTTTTCATAAAGAGGCTTGGTTTCCCCCTCTTTTTCCCTCCATCTTTCTTCCTCGTTCAACTTTTAAAGAAACATACAATTTCCCTCATGGTGAAATTTTTATACTCTTACCGTTTCCTTTATTGACGGATCAGTTCTCCTTTCTTCCAATCAGTCTAATTAAAATTTGTTGTTAAAAAAATTTCAAATATTTCCTTACGAACTTATCATGCAACATAAATGCTTGAAAAGTAAATATTCCCCATTTTTGCAAGGGCATTGAAAGTAAGGAAGCCTTTGATTTTGTTTGGTCTTCACAAACAAAAAATATACAAAATGAAAAATTGCTTAAGCATGCAAAATTATTAAAAAAAAAAAACTCTAAAAAACGAAAAATATATTGCCTGACCAATGACGTGATTATGGCTAAAATTTTGCATACTTTTTCACCCCTGCGCTCCGGCTCTTCCTCTCTTGCATTATTTTGTGAGGAAGAGTAGGAGTAGGAGCGCCAAATATTTTATAAGCAGTTAATAAATTGCCAAAGTCTACGTTTTTGGCCCTGAGATATTTATGATCCTTAGCAGATAATAATAATGAGATATTATCTAAGCGGAACTTGGTTCGTCATTCGTCAGTGCAATGTGCTCAGGGATTGTTCAAACATTTGAGAAGAATCAGCAATAAGTTTCAATGACCCAATGAAAATCAAATAAAGGTGTTGTTGGTTATACAAAGAAGAAAGAATATTGAGATATTTTTTCACGTCTCTTGGGCAATGATTTTAGTTTACTTTTTTTGGTTGTTTTCTTACCCTTTAAAACAATATACAATTAATAAACCAAGGACGAACCGTTGACACGTTGAATCTAAGACACAGAGTTATGAAGAGCTAGCAGAAGTTAATGATGAGTATACATGCAATAATAACTAAATATAAACATGTTAGTAAAAGACCAAGCAAGGTTTCTTTTGATACACAAAATTGTTTTCTTTAGTTTTTCTTTGCTCTTGTTATGCAAAGAAAATGACCACCCTTGGAGCAGATTAAAGAAACCCAAAGGTTTTGCATACCAAATAGTTTTTCTTGAAAGTTTTGGGAATACTATTCATAGAAATACAATGAAAGCAGGTCCATTTTTTCTTTGTTATTACCTACAAAACATTTCCTGAAATACTAACTCGATAAATTTATCTATTAGATTGTGTAAGACATTTATAGCTCTCGTAGGTTCCCCGTTGATAATGAGTTCCCCATAGTCTTATCAGGCATTTGCCTGACAAGTGAATCACACAAACTCCCCGAAAATATATATATTGAGTGGGTAAATGGTTTTCTATTGGATTTGATTATCAGTCTATGGCGATAACAAAGTGGTAGACACACATGTATATAGATTTAATGTTTATATTTGATCAGATGTCGGCCCCCAAAATGCTTGAAATTTATTTACTTTACTGTGTGTTATAAATGGAATGTGGGAAGTGGGTCACTAGGGGTGGGGTTGATCTAATAAATGAATTCCTTATAATATGTATCAATTTTTGATTTTGCTTTTGCAGAAATCCATATGCTAAACCGATAGCATTGAATGAGAAACATTTAATAAGTAGCAAGCCATTTGAAAGCAGTTTAATGTAAGTTTTGCCCCATGAATATTTTTTGTATTAAAATGCAAGATAACTCTTCGCATAAACCTAATGACTTGAGCTTTTATTTCTTTTCATTTTGATTATTCCTGTGCATTTTATTTTTTTTGCCAAATATTTCCGCCACATTTACCATACATTTTCCTTATTATTTCTCCCCTTTTTTTGTTGTTATTATTTGTTTTTTTTTTCTTGCTTTCAATGTAGTTATGGAAATTCCTTTATACAATAACAAACAATTCAGTTGCATTTCAAGCGAAAGAAATTGCGCGATAAAAAAATATACTCAAACAGCTGTAGATACTTAAAGCTATATTAAAATCGGAATCACAAGTGGAAACATATATTCAAACGCCATTTGATTTCATCTCTGTTGCTTTCATAATACGAATTTTTTATTTAGAATTATGATGCGGCGTAATTATTTGCATGATTCAAAGGCGGATTGTATTTTCTTTTCCCTAGATATCAGTTACATATATATATATATGTCTGACACAGCTTTTGATAAGCCATTAAACAAAAAAACAGACTCTAAATTTGATCCATTTTTTTTTAACACTGGTTTTATTGTTTTTGTTGTAAACAATCTGTTGAGCACAAATTGAAATGAACTAATGGAAAGGCGTAACAAATTGAAAAAACTAATTTGGAAATGGTTTAAATTGAATAATGTAGTTTAACTAATTTGTTACATTGTAATGTCTAGAAGGGTAACACTACTTCATTTTCACTAAACTACTTTTGTTTGAGTTGAAATAATGGCAATAGGAACCAAAGTGACCTTTTATTGATGATGACTCTTGACCTTGCTAAGTATTCATATTTCTAATTTGAATGCCATTTTCAAAAAAAAAAAAAAGTGTGGCTGCAATTTCCCATTAATTTAATACCAAAATAAAAAAAGAACTTATCATTTCAATAGCCTTAAGTGGGCTCACATGGTTACAATAAGCATTAAAATCAAATTCCATAAGGCGATAAGAATACAAAGAACCTCGTATCGATGATGATGATGAGTGTCTACAACAACCTTGTTGCGCACTCATATTGCAAATTTGAAATCGAAATCAATTTGAAATAATGTATTATGTATACAGAACTGAAAAAGGAAACAATGAAACGATGATATTGACAACGACAACGACAGCGATACGTAAAACGTTTCATTTTCATGATGCGTGAAAGTCAACCTCAACCTTGTGGTATCTAGG
Organism: Drosophila austrosaltans; assembly: GCA_035045865.1. Taxonomy (NCBI): domain Eukaryota; kingdom Metazoa; phylum Arthropoda; class Insecta; order Diptera; family Drosophilidae; genus Drosophila; species Drosophila austrosaltans. The sequence goes on from JAWNOQ010000083.1 coordinate 4,539,141, forward strand.
AAGCGAAATAAATCAGAGTGAAATGTGTAAACACAATAATGCGAGTACATACAATAAAGTAAAATAAAAATAAGTAAAACCCAAAAGCCGCATTCAATGAGCCACTTTTCATGCTTGCCGCGATTTTGTTCAGCAAGAAAACAGCAAACATATAGAAACAGTTGATTTAAGCTTATCTTAGATTTAACGCTTTGTTTTATGCCCCTTTGATACTCTTACGCAAGGATAGATAAATTTGAGATAGGGAAATAGAAGAGGCGGAAGAAGATTTATTAGCCTTCAGGTGGAAAGAAAAATACATTGTTGCCTTACCACACACTTGCTGCTTCAACATATTAAGTTCAATTTATATTTTTTTATAGCTGATCAGTTAGAGTATAGTGTCTTCGTCTTGTTTGCCCATCCCCACAGTTTCTTTAATTGTATTTTATGTAAAAGGCTTCCATGTCAAGTTTGTTGAGCTTGTTGTTTGGCAAGGTTATTGCACACGAGAAGTGCTCGTAAAAAAAAAAAAAAAACACCGCAAAAGAATTATTTGTTAAACAAAAAAACATACGATAATTAAATATTTGATATGTCAGCAGCAGTCGTCGGCAAGCTACAAACAGACAAAAAACAAAAAACCACAATAAAAACAGAAAAAAAAGAGAGTTGAAGGCAAAATTGCAATGGCAAATGAAAGCCTTAGACTGCTGCCGCACCCCTACCCAACAGCAACAACAACAACAATAAGAACAACTAATTCAATATAATATTTCCGCAAATTCTCACCTCAAGATTTATCACCTAGTCACTGAATTTCTTATTTAGTTAGTTGTATTAGACTTTCTTTAAGTCATAAATCATTTCACTGCGTTTTTTGTTTTTTTTTTTGGTACAAATGCGAAGAGACATGAGACACGAGCAGACAAAAGCAAAATGATTTTCATTACTTGCCATAACTAATTGAGATAATGAATACGTACATTTATAATTAAGTATGCGAATAATCAGGTTATAGCTTTCAATTCATATGTAGAGCTTTTCAAAATGCAAAATGCAAATGCAAAAATATGCGGAAATTAAAGCCAAGATGTCTATATAGTATCCAGTGCATAAACAGTTGTCCTGATTGAAGTACAACATATCTTGAATAGTTTTGAAATTTATTGAGCTATAAATAAAATAGAGTTCAATGAATTGTTAGGAATAAATTGTCAATAGCTCACTTAAAGTTGACAATAATAAATAGATTCAAAAGTGTTTAGAATGAGAAAAGTAACAATTGGAGTTTAAGTCATTTGTATGATTTCTTCTGCACATAATAAGAGCAGGAGTTCTTTGTCCTTCAAGAGGCATAAATTCATCTACCAATAATCTCATCTTGATCCCTATGGATGTACACTATTCTCAACTCCGCTAAAGTTCAAAGGACACATATCACAAGTGTCCTACAAAAAGCAAAGGACAGTATAACAAAAAGCAAACGACAGTATAATGACAAGTTTTTTACGTGTAAATTTAGATTTATTATATTCTTTTATCAAATCACGAGAACCTGCTGATTAATACAAGATCTTCGTGTGTTTCGATTAATTTTAAAAACCATTCTGAAAAGTCAGAAATACAGATAAATGCGCTCTCATTTACCTGAATCTTCTCAAATTAACTGTTAGTTAAATATAAATATTTTTTACCTTAGAAACTACAGTTAAACTTCATTTATATAGAGTAAACTTTGATTCAAAACATTTTCTTTGTCATTTTCCCAGCTCATAAAAGTCCTCTCTCAGTTGTTGCTTTTTTCTGAAAATAAAGAATAACAATCTAATTTATCTCTATTATTATTTGTTAGCTTTTGTTAGTTATACTATGCAATGTTCTGTTTCTCCATTGTAAGCAGCAACAAGAATTCAAACAATGCCCCAGCATCTCTGGCTTATCCACCAAGACCACCAAGCTGTCTGCTGTAGCCCCTACAGATGCCACACCCTCCCCTTTGTACGCATTCGCTCTTCTACTCATGACACACAGAAAACATGAAAATTTATTATCATGTAAAACTTTTCGCATACCCTATAGTAAAAGGGTTAAAGAGTATATTAACTGTTGAAACAGGAGGAAAAGAAAAGTTGTTTAGACTATCTATCTATAGAACGTATGGAGAAGATATTCGAAAAGGAAATACATAATAATAAATTAATAAATGAAACCAAATTCTAAATTTAAACTTTACTTTCTTATTTAAAGGGTATTTCAAAGTCTATATTAATATTCCTTTGTATTGCAACACTCTGAACAAGCCACTGTTCAGCAGCTGGCAATTTGTTCTAGTTGATAATTTATTTGAATATTTGGCATAATTATACCTAACAAAAGAATGCACATTTCGCAATGTATGTAAATTGCATGTAAACTTGTATCTCAGAGATACAAAATAACAACATGAAAACTGGTCAAAATAGGGAGAGAGAGAGAGAGAGAGAATAAGAAAAAGATAGGTTTCGAAATGACATTGAGTTTGAGTTAATCACAAAGCTAAAAAGTGCACAACAAGAAACCAAATCAAAAAACGAAAACAACAGTATTTGAAAATGAAAAATGAAAAATGATTGTCGCTAATTGGTAGACCCGCCGATTCTTTGTTCTTACTAAAGATAAATGATATGCTTAACATTGAATTGACTTGGCCAATCGACCAATCGACTGACCAAAGTCGTTAAGTCCAGTCGTTTAGCTTGGCAAGTGAGTTCGGTCCGGTTTCTTTGACTTTTTATAATTTTGCGTACATGAGGCAAGAATAATAGACAGAGAGAAGACTCACACACACCCCGGTTGTTGTGTTGTGTGTGTGTATTTCGAATCAAAAAACGGCCTCTTTGCCTTACCCAACTATTCCAGTCCACTTTATTCCAAACAGTAGCGGTGGCATCATTAATCAAAAGGCACTCTTTGGAGGTATATAGTAGAAGATTTGCGGTCGTTGCTGTATGAATTATAAAGCTCACATATTAGTTACACTTTAGCAGGGGAGGGGAGGGTGGATGGTGGTGAAGGAAAAATTGTTACTACATATATGTAAACGTAGATTGCGGGCTATTAGCGATGATGCAAAGCACTTTTTTAACTTGATGATGATGATGAGAATGATGATGATGGGTTACTTGAAGCAGACACAATAAGCCGCCTAGCCGCCTAGGGTCAAGGTTATAGATGGGTCTTACCATAGAAGATCTTAAGTGCTTTTGTTGAGGTGTGTTCTCTATAAGCTTGAGGATTAGTCTTGAAAAAGTTTCTCTTACCTAACCTGACCCAATATACATATGTATAATCTTGAAGTGATTTCCATGATTGTTATCAAATACATTATGGATTTACGACTTATTTGGAGTCAAAAAATAAGAAAATTTTCTTGACATTTTCGCATGAAATCCTTTTCGATTTGAATAAATTTGTTTGGTAAATGCAAAAAAATTCAGCAATTTCTTTCGCTGGCAAATTTATGTAAATTTTTATTTATTAAATAAACACGCAAAGTGCGTGTCATCAGCTGTTGTTACAAGGCAGTGGCTGAGGCATTTGGGTTGGGGAAAAAAGGGAGGGGCGACAGCAGGCGGCAAAGGAGGTTCAATGTACGGTGATAATAGCGACGAGGACAAGAACGACAATGGTTGAATGTTGATTGGCAATTTGTTGAAGTCACTCCATATAGTAACTTAGTTTAGTTAGTTACTTGGTTTAGGCGTCTGGCACCTCTCATATCTTTCTTCTTTTCCCCCCTCTCTGTTTCTCTCTCTCTTTTTCTCGCTGTTTTTGTGTATCTAATGGGTGCTAACGAACTTGAGGTTAAACTTGCTCTGTTTATTACAGCGAAAAAAATTTACTACGAGAGGTGGAACGATAGTGCGTCATAAGGCACATTGATACAAATTAAATTGTTTAGAAGTGAACAAGAGCAAGTTGAAGATGGTAAGATTTCAATGGAATGATAAATAGAAACAGGAGAGAGAGAGTGCAAATGAGAGAGAAGTAGGACCACTTACTTGTATAAGGAAAGGGTCTTATTCAGATGTTGAGAATTGAGTTAAATTGTTGTTTACTGGCTTCAGTTAATAAAGGGTCGTAACATATGTTTTGCATTTCATTGGATCTTGTGATATACATATTCTGTATATGAATGTATTGTTCGGAATTAGAGCCCATTCAAAATAATCAATCTTCTTTCGAACAGATTGATATGACGTGTATTAGTTTAGAGGTATCGTCCTATAAACCTTATCTCAAATCCAATTTCTAAACTGGAACCAAAAGAATTTCCATATTCTATCCATGCTTTAACAAAATATTTAATAAAAAAAAACAAAATCGGATTAAGTAACTAACTTTATAATTCTCTTAAGATATAACTAACAACTTTGAAAACATTTTGAAATCTTTTCAAGGTAAAACAACAAATATAATTTCTTTAGATTCAAAAATCTATTCTTGGAAATTTTTAAACTAAAAATAATAAACTAAGCGGATAAAATTTAATTTCATAATTTTCTCGGCTTAAAACAATTGTTAAAAACGAAAATAAAATAATTTTTGCTTAATTTTTAAATAACTAAATATTCTTAAAATTTTGTAAACTAATTTTTCAATCCACCATCTAATACAGAGCTTAAATTTCTATAATTTTAAATTTAATTGCCATATTTTGAACAACTTGAAAGTTGTTTTTAAATTCATCTTTACGTTAAGTAAACTTTTTCAAAGTGAACTAATTAACTTCTCTTCACTTTATAAAGTTTTAATGACGCATTGCGTATTTGTACCCATGACATGCTATGGCAACCTACCCCTCCCCTAAAAACCCCTCCAGCAGCAATTGCTTGCTGGGCTGTCATCAAGGTCTACCAATGTTAACCTTCTTTCTTTACCATTGCCCATTTTGTAATTTATAAGACTGAACTAAACTTGGTTTAATGCCCTATCATATTACCACTTCAGAGACATTTAGTTAGTCAGACATCCACACACACACAAGCACACACACACAGATGCACAGATACTACATACTCTATATGAAGTAACCGCCGAGTCTATCAATTATAAAAGAGATGCAAAGCAACTGAGCATGAAATTAGTTGCGTGAGCCAGACAAGAGACCAAAACCCTACCATTGAACCGTTTGCAACCCTGACTTTAACTCTCTAGATTGTTATTGTCAATAACATTTGACGGTATCATGTACTTACCTTTCTTTTATTCTTTCATTCATTCTTTCTTTATTAATTTATGCATTTTTGTTGATTGTCTTGCGTTACAGTTGACAGGTTTTCATTCCATTTCCCTTTTGGTTCTCTCGTTGTGGGGCTAGTTGCGGTGGGTGTTTAGTTGTTGTTCAGGTAGAATAAGCACTATAATTTATTATATGACTTGTCTCTTACATGGTAATGAGTTGTAATACTTACGACCATGATTAATTTTAATGGCCTTGTTGCAAATAAATACTTAATTAATAATCATATTGTATTTATACTGTCTGGCATATATCTAACTTTATTCTTCTTTTACTTTTGTTTTTTTGCAGACGTCTTGAAGAAATTGCACAAGAATCAACAACATTTCTGTTTTGAAGGTAAGTTGAACTGCCAAAGTTTCGGGTTACCCAAAGAGAGAGAAAAAAAAAGAAGAATTATAATTAATTGGATTTTGTTTGGAGGCGTATCGAATGGCAATGAGGTTTTAGTTCTTATGCAAGAAATGGTCAAGCCAAAATGTTAAAGTTCATTAGACTTTGGTCAAAACGAGTATAAGGGAAATTAGATTCTTTGAAAAGTAAGAATACTCAAATTGGAAATGGAAATTATATTGAAAATTATTTGCCAGATTCAAAGCCCTAGAAAGTTAATATAATTTTATTTTTTTTTTAATTATAAGAAGAAGTTTCGGAATCATTATAGTTACTTTCAATATTTAAATTCTTTTAAAAAATGTGAATTGGTTTCAAAACGATTAATCAATCTATTACGGTTTACACGAGAAATCAAGGATCATTATACATGTTATTTTATCTCAAATTCTTGGACTTTGAATTGTGGATCAATAGTATGATACATTAGCACTAGTCATGACAAAGAATATCTTTGTTATTCCATTTCAAAACAATAACAAATGCCCCACTGTAAGATCTTAGCTTAAGATCACAAACTCGTGACAGTCCCTTGAAGCAAACAAATTTCCAGAAGTGACTCGAATGGAAAATCTTTAAAGCTTCTCGCTAATTTCACAATAAGTGCTTTTAAGCCACTGTTTGATAATAATGTAAAACTATGGATAAAAAATCACATTTATGCTCCATCCGATTACTATTCAGAACATTATCTTTCGATTTCTTGTTCCACTAACCTACTGCCGCCTCATGATTGATGATAAACATAAAGTGCTGCACCTTTGCCACTAACTGATATCATTAAATGCAATACACTTGCAACACCCTCTCTCTAGAATCGTAAATACTTTTAGGCCATTAAACAAGACAAAAGGCAAAGCAAACCAAATACACACACACACAAACACACACATCTAATTATAGAGTGGTTAATAAATTAGTTGGGTACTTTCAATACAAATGCATAAAATGCAACTGCAACGTATCAATACCAAAATGAAACACCAACAACAACAATAAAAAAAAGTCTTTAGATATTACCGACCAAACTGATGACGAGGGCGACGATTCGTTTTGGAGTCAACAACAACTCTGCTGCTGCTGACCCAATTCCAATAACGACGCGACACTACGCGACTCTCTAATCAGTTATAAGCACATGGTGGCCAGTGATAAATAAAATTCTCCTATATAAAATGTCTGTATATATATATATATATATATATATATATAAATCAGTGCAATGCAAATGCCAACTATATATGTATGTATGAAGCTGAGCAATGGTTGAAAGTGGAATAACCTCAACTTTAGTAGAAGCTTCCTGCTTATGATAAAAAAAAAAAAACAAAAACAATGGCAACGCTCTCTCCAATATGTGTCAACTTATTGTGTCTGCCAACTTCATATATATGTATATAACTCCCTCGCAATGGTTGTGTTTTGTCTCTTTTTTCTATGGCTGCCCTGTCATTGAGCCTTTTCTATTGTTATGTGGGTCTTCATTCTCCCTCTGAGTTAATGCCATGAAAGGAGCTTTAAAAGTTTTCCTTTTTCAATGTATAAATTTTGTCTAATTAAACTTTATCTTTATATAGTCAGTCAGTCAAATGGAAATATAAAAGTTTTATTTTGCACATAAGCTTATTAATTCAAGTTAAGAGAATTTTCACACTTTGACGCATCATAGGAAAAACCGTGTGGGGGGGCACAGAAAGCCTCGCAACATGTGGTCCCACATACACACACACAAAACATATCCAAAACAGATGGGCCTTATTCAGTATCCTCCTTCTCCTTCTCCATCTTTTTCCTGTTTCTTTCACATTTTCTATATGTTTTATGTATTTCTTTTGTTATTCTACACAATTCGCGCGCGTAACCTGTCAAGAATTTCAATGAGTTCGTTTCCCTTTCGGTAGTCAGCTTTGGTTTAGAATCAGCCAAACAGAAACCAGTTGGCTCAGTTAGTCATAGATACAGATAGTGTGATCCAAAAAAAAGAAACAAAAACAACAAAAAAATACATATCATTTCGCGCACAATGGTAGAAACATTTCAAAATGAAATGAGCCTTAAAATGAGAATATAAATTTGGTAAGAAAAAACAGCTTTGATTTTTTGGTTTTGGCTATCAGTGAATGTAAATTGGATCTTGATTGGGTTTAGATATCTATCTGTTGAAATGCCAATGCATAGTCCCAACAAGATGTTATTGATGCAGAAGTAAAATATATAAATAAAATCTAATTTGTATGTTGAAAATCTGAATTCTAGGACCGTGTGACATTATAGAAATAGAAATTTAATACTATCCAAAAATTTATCTATTTTAACTGAACTATTTTAATAGTATTTAATTTAATAAAACAACAAATTTTCAATGACTTTTCTCGATTATGCTTGATATTGGTCATTTATTGTTCAAGTTTATAGTCATTTCATTAGTTTAACCTTTTGAAAAAATGATTTTAAGTGTTTATATTGAAGAATCTATATATTTTTTTTTGAAATTTTTAATTATCTTACCATAGTAGAGTGAAATTTTCGGCGCCTGCCATAAAAATAAAGTTAAACTCGTTATCCAAATGACTTTGACTTGGCTTAGCCAAAAGCAACAAATAAACCATTTTATCCATAAAAGGTTAATTGTTATTTAGTGCGACTGCCTAACACCTGTTATTTTTGGTGGCCAAAAAGGAAGACCAAAAGCAAAAAAAAACAGTTTAAAGTTTAAACCTTAAAAAAAGTTGTTGAAACATTTTTCTGCTTTTTAGTTAATGACATTGTGGCCCTGCAGTTACTTTGTCTCTCCCCCATCTCTCTTGCATCCTCCGACTTAGTACTCACTCCCTCCGTAAGGTTTTATGAGGCCAATTACATGCAACACTGGGCACAAGACCATTGACTGCAAATATCACATCAATCACATGGTAGACTCGCATCATGTTGCACATATGTATGTATGTATGCATTCTCCCTTCACCGTATATAACGCATATTTGGATTCGCTACAAGGCATCGCATCACATCGAGTCATAGAGTCAGAGAGTTTCTGTAGAGTCGTAAAGAGTCACTGTCTGAGTTTGAGTCGTCGTCGTCGTCTATCATTAAATTGTCGTAAATCACAAGTAATTGACATTATACAACAAGCTAACTTTAAACAGGCAAATGAGCAACAATTACCTCAAAGAGACAACAAACATTTTGTTTTTTCGCTTTTTTTTCTTCTACACGTAGCAACAATTAATGCTAAAACTTTGCATATGATGATAATAAGAGGGAGAAAGAGAATAATAGAGGAAAGACGGAAAAAACTTTGAAGCAGAATGCCATTCTAACTTTGAAAGTGATGAAGTTTTTAATACTCTTATAGTTCAAAAGGAATGGAAAGTCACTATTACACTATTAAAGGAGAACTTTATCTAGGAAACTTTTCTTTAGTTCAGGAAAAAGATGCGAAAACAGTCTTAATTTTGTTTGATATTATAAGTTCCATTAGAATATATAAGGAATATACTTGAATAAGCAATGTTAAAGTCCAAACTATTAAACATAATCCAAATTTAGTTACTAAGTCTTTGAAGTAAACTTTTTAGGTTTAGCCTTATCTTGTTTATAAAAACACTTTAAAGAGTGAAAGGAAAAAGAATCAGAGTAAGAAATGTTATTGAATTTCCTTTTCGAAGCTGAAGAAGAGTCAGAGTAAGAAACATTATTAAATCAATTTAGTTTTTGAAGTAGATATAAAAGATAACCCATATATTCCTACAGTTTATTTTGTTTAATTTGTTAAATCTCATCATTTTATGTCACCTCATAATTGCTTTCAAAATTAAAAAGCCCAATAAAAAGGGTATTTTTATATATGTATAAGTATACAGTTATATGCAAAAACTTAATTTGATTTTCAAACAAAGGTTTTTGCACGTTTTATTCAAATGTAACGCTACTTTTGATTACGTTTATAAAATTTTTAATTTCGCAGTTGCCTTCTTAAATATTTTTATAAATGATTTTTACTTTAACTTGTCAATTAAATGACGCATTTTCTTTTATTATTTATTATTGTTTATTTTGTAATTGTACAATTGATGACTAAATATTTAGTATTACTACATATTGAGAACCTTGACCACTTAGAGAGGAGAGACCTTCGACTTTAGTGAGCATTTGCAACGTCACTTTTTTGTCTTATGCCAATTGTCTTTAAGCAGGCTATTAGCTAACGAATTGCATTGTAAATATATTTCAGTTTATTTATAAGTATCTTCTTGGCCCGAAAAAGTTACGTCAGTTTGCCCTTACCGTCCGACTGCCCGCCCGCCTGCCTGCCACAAGTATTTCTATATAGAATTACGCGGGGCGTGTATTCACATTCCGTTTCGTAATCTTTGCGAGATAAAAAGACAAAAGCAACAAGAAAGAAGAGCACAAATGAAGGGTGAGGGGGGAATTGCTTTTAGCCACTTGCCTTTTGTTGCAGTTACGTCTGTCAATCTAGATTTATATATGTATACATATACATATGTTGGTTTTTGTATAAAAATCTATGCCAAATTGTATGAGAAATTTGTATTTTAAAAAGAAAGATCTTGACAATTTTGTCGTCTGTTGAAATTGTTTATAGCCACCTCAATTCCCTTCAACCTACTTTGATATATGTGTGTAGATATAGCACATAGTATCTCTTTCTAGACTTTGTTTCGCCTGAGTAAGCCTGTAACCAGATCTTAATAGATCTATCCCTCTTCTATCTCCACTATTAACCTCGTCATCTATTACAACTTGTAATTTATGCATATTCTAAATTTCAACACGCTTCAGCAACTCGAAAGTGTTTTTTAGTATTTCCTTCTTTTTTGTTTTTATTCTGTTCTAACTTTTTAGTTGTCTCCATAAACATATATGTATATGTATGTATATTTTACCATTTTATGTATTTTTAACCAGAAACTGTATTTGATAGTACCTAAGGATCGTAAAGTAACAACAACAAAAAAAGAAGATCGCTAAAGAACTCTTTCTGGTTATGGCCAAGTCGAGGCGGGAATTTAATTATTGTGAACATAAAAATTAAGCAACATAAACAGAGTAAACAGTGAAAGAACAGAGCGCATAGAGAGCATAAACCAGGCAACAGCAGCAGCCGTCAGCTGAGGCCAGAACTAATTAACATTCCCCAAGTCCCAGACTTGGGGAGTAGTTTCATGGAGTTTTAAAATTGAAGTTATATATACAAACATACTTACAGTACGTGTGTGTGTGTGCGGACGGGGGCAATGTGAAAATATATGGCAGGCGGTCATCCGCAGAGTGAAAAAAACACAGTTGGTGGGCAGTGCAAATGCATAATGAGAATTAAGTTCGTGAGTCACGAATATCAAATAACTAAAAGTAGACACCAAAAATTAAATTAAATATTTTTAAATTGTTGAAAATTGTTAGAAAAGTCCTAGAAGAACTGAAAACACTAGACTACATGAACTTTTAAATTATTAAAGTTTTTTCTTTTCAAAACTTTAGAAAAAACTCACCCAAAATGTGTATTTTAATAGATGACAAAAAAGATGATCTTAAAAAGGGTCAAAACGTAGACCATAACGGATTGATAAATATTGACAAAGCGATAATAGATCGGTTTATATATACACACTAAATTGGTTCGTTTTTTCAGTTCGAATAACTCAGATTAAGTTTATCATGTTAAATCTAAATGTTGTTGTTTTGATAATCAAGAAAAATAGATAGAAATAGATAGAATAGAACATAGATTCTAGTATAGTAAAATGGAATCATGAATTGAAATAAAAACAGGCAATGGTTTATATATGGATTTTCAATAACAAAATAAATTTATAAATAAAATATTGAGTTGATACCAAGGTACTATTGAAACCAGAATTAAGCTAGATAAAACTAACAAAAACTATAAGTGGCTAGCAATTACGTACAAGTAATTTAAGGAAATTTTTATTTAGTTAGACGCCTTTAAGGTTCTGCAAACAAACATATGAGTATAAGATTTCTGAGAAGATTTTTTGAATGATTAACCCTAAAGTTAGTTAGGATGATAAAAATCAGATGAACTTTTAGAATATTAATAAAATCTTACTGTATGTTCTATGCTAACCAAGTCTTGGAACTGAATCTTAATTTTTACCAAATATTAAAGAATGATTTCAACTAATTACTGATATCCACTCACGTTGTCATCTCTAGTATGGTCATGGTTTAACGGCTCTTTTCTCCTCTTGACAACTTCCCCATATTAACCTCCTCTGATAAATTCTGGAATTCTAAATGGAACTCTTTTTGGTGTCTCTTTTCCCCCACTTTCGACCCTTTGACAACTACTTTTTTTGGTTTTCCTTTTTTTTTTTTTTTGTTTATGTTACTTATGCTTCATTTGTTCTATTTTATTCAATTTATGCTTTGTTTCGGTGTTTTTTTTTTTATATATTTTTTTTTGTTATGGTATATCGGAAGTTGTTTTGTTAATTTATGACTTGTAGTACATATGGTGAGTGTGTGTATGGTGTGTGCTTGTTGTGTTTGTGTGACTGTGTGTTATGTGTGTCTCTCCCCTCTATTGACAGGAAATGCAATTAGTTTTTATTCATTCTTATGGTTCTTCTCTGTTGCTCTGCATGCATTCTTTCTCTCTACAGTTTTTTTTTTTGTATGAAGTGTCATAAATTGGCAGCGGTATATATAATACCCTGTAACCATTAGGTCATTGGGTATATAACATTTTAAAATGTGTAGGTGAGCTAATGGAACACATCATTTCAAACTATCCTAAGCACTTTGTAGTTCCATTGTAATCTACTGTTGACTTGACCTAAACTTATCTAAATGGATGGATATGCTTCTTGTGTAGGGTATTTTAAAGTCGATGTTCTTAACGAATATACAAAATGTTTATGTTTATGTTTTTGGCTTAGTGTGTGGGCTGTCTTCCCCCATTCCAACAAAAACAACTTTCCCCCACTCTTTGTGTCCCCTTCTCACAGTTTATCTGGGACTACCCAATAAGTGTTTGACCCATATGTTTTTATGCTTTTGGACATTTAAGTTCTTCTTCTGTAAAAATTTTTATGGCATTTTTGACAAATTTGTTTGAAAATTTACAACTAGTTTTTTGACGATAGTTTGAAGTATGTAAAAATTGATGATATTTAAGTGAAGTAGAGAAAAAAAAAACAGATGTTCAAGTTAAGAAAAATTATGTATGAAATTGCTTCATTTCCATTTGACACGTGTGTCTTTAATTTCTTATTTTCCTATTTGCATTTGTGAATTTTCTTAAAATAAACTAAATTAGTGCAAGTAAAACACTTTAATTAAAACAAAGAGAGATAGAGAGCGAGCGAGCGAGATGGAGGGAGAGAACAATGGCAGGAATTGGCGCGTGAAAATTGTTTCGTTTGATTTTATAGTTTGTTTTGTTTTTATTTTTACAATTGGAAAGCGTTAATTAGTGAATAAATATGAGTAACGAAACATATCGTAGCAAATAGCTAAAAATTTCTCTGTGGAAAAACACAAAAGCAAATTATAAATTGTGAAGATGGACTCCTCTCCAGTACGTGCCAAACACACTTCGATCATATCGATTTCACTGTGAAAAACTCGTTGGAGCATGAGCCGCTGCCATTGCCGCTTTTCATTTTCATTTTCAGTTTGTAATGACAATATGAGCCAACAGGGGGCGCCACATTCACACATGCCACAAAATTGTTCCCATTTGTGCTGCGTTCTAGATAGTTGCAATCCGTTTATTATATGTATAAGCGAGTGTGTGTATGTTTTCAGATAGATTGCAAAACGAAAATCTCATAAATTCCTTTCACGTTCTTTTTAGCTATCCCTCTCTCTCTCTCTCTCTCTCTCCTTCTGTTTTTCTCTATCTCTGTCTGTCTCCTTTGGTGGTTAGACTAAACATAACTTGGTCACTGGGTCGATCGTCGTTTTGTCTGGGGGCCACACGATCTGATCTGATCTAATCTTAAGTGAACTGCAGAGAAGTCTTCTGTTTGCCATTCCCTGCTGTTTCTTGTTTAGATACTTGTTTTTTTTTTTTGGCTAATTTCTATTTATTTACTTATGCATAAGTTTTTCCAACGAGGTAGAAAATTCGGTTTGTTTACTTGGGGTTTTTTCTTCCACTTGGCATTTTTATGGTCTTAGTCAGTTGGCTATCGCAACAGGTGGAAACAGTTTAAATTTTATAGTATATCTATTTAATTAGAAATTCATTGAAACTGCGAAACTATTTGGTATATCGATCTTTGTTTTATTCACGTTTATAAATAATTGTTTATATTATAATATTTCGTTTTTATTTTCTTCTGATTCTCGATAAAAATAATGATATTTCTCACTAGACTTTTTAAATTTGTGATATATTGAATCTGTCTTCTTTTTGCTCTTCGTGATTTAAACTGGGATCAAAATGTTGAGTTGCCGTATAATTGGCGAATCAACAAGTTTGCATTGTAAACTTATTTGCAAATGTAAGAAAAAATTACAATAAATTTAGCATGTAATAGAAATTTATTAATTTTATTTCCTATGTATGCCAATGGACCATATGCTATATATTTCAAATTTCCTTAACTTCCTTAACTATCGATCATTGAAAATTACCATTGAAATTATTATCGAAATGACCTACCTTCTTTCTTACCTTATTACGTATGTATATGGACTGCCTATGCACACAATTATCTATGCCTTTGCCATAGAAAAAGAAAATTGTATATAAATCCATTGGGGAGTCTATAATCAAGCGCAGAGCGTAACTTATCGTAGGTCAAAAAATCTTCCAACAATGAACCAAAAATTGCTGATGGCAATATAAAGTGAGCTGTGCTGCCTTTGCCTCGACTTTGTCTTGCAACGCTCGCTTCACTATGATTAAGCAGGCGAAGCCAAATGGCTGCATCAAGTCCATGGAGCTGGTCAATGGTCAATACAAAAACAAAAACAACAACAAAAAAATGGTTGATTGGCTTGTTGTTGCTGCTGCTGTTGTTGTTATTGGTTGCGGCAGTTGTTAAATCTTGTCTATAGCATATTAAAACAGTTTCTGTTCGAAATTGATAGGAAATTGGGTACAGTTCATTGACTTGCATTGATGCAACATTGTGATTGAAAAATAATTAAATGCAACTCTCGTTTTGATATTGACTCTATCTCTTGCTGGCTGTTTCTGCCCCAATCTGTCTGTTTATGAGATGATGTAAGTTTGACTGATTGACAATGACAGTTTTAATAATTGATTAAGTCTATGTTATACCCGATCCAATTGCTCCTATTGCTAACTATAAGCAGCCATCAATCATTGTTTAGTTTTTCTTTTTTTTTTTGGATCTCCTCTTTTGTTTGTTTTTAAAAAGTGTAGGAAATGAAATGGGCGTGGCTGTTGAATGTGAAATGAAAAGTGAAAACATTTGTCGCTTTCAATGGAAATGGAATTGGAAAATGTACAAATCTCTTTCTTTTTTATTTTTCATTCAATGTGAAGTAAAATCTTTGAGATACTTTCTGTCGGCCAACAGCAATAGCGGCTGCAGCTTTAGATACAGATACAGTCACAAAGCAACAAAACCAACAGCAGCAACACCCAACACTGACAGCTGTCAACGCGTAACTTTGTGTTTGTATTTCTTGCTAATTTTTTTCTAGTTTTTTTGCAAGTGACCAGAAAACACAAATTTATTGCATGCCAAAAAAAAAAAGGAATCGAAACAAAAAGAAGATATAGAGAATGCAAAAGTTCTTATAAATAGACAAGACGACCCTGGCTGCCCTTAAAATGCCGGCAATACGCTCTGTTTAGCCACGGATGTTTGTTTTTGCCTCGATGTGTTTGAGGAAAGTTATGCGGCCAGACAGACAGACAGCCAGGCAGACGTATAGATAGATAGATAGGTAGATAGCCATAGTGGATAAAACCTGTCACTTGGCAGGAAATGGGCGGAAGTTTCAGTTAGTTTGAAAAAGCGGGATAATCGATAGAAAGCAGCTAGAAAAATGTATCTAGATCATCAATAAAGGAAAGTTTTTATAGGTCGATTTCAATGAATTTGCAAGCAGCCAAGCAAATATTCCTACTCTACGTAAAAGGTGACATTTAGATTGATATAACACTTTACTTTGATTTGAAAAAGAGCTTGATTTGAAAATATTACGCAATAAATTTGTAAATTAAAAAAAAATATTTTTCTTGATTTTAGCTATTTTTTACAACTTTTTCTTAATGAAATTTTATTGTTGTTTTTCATTACAGGTAAGAAAAAAAAAACTAAATTTGGAATTCTTAAATACCACAAGGCGTTTCCTTTAACCTAAAAAATTGGTTATGCAGTTTACTGCCAAATTCATTATCAGGTATCAAAGCATATTTTTATACTATTTTCATTTATTCCAAAAATGGGGTCACACCTCTAAAACGGCCCATTAATTCGCCTTCCCGTAACCCTCGTCGCACCAACTCAAATGTAACCAAATGACTTGGACCAAGAAAAAGAATTCATAGAACGAAGAAGTTAAAAGTTTTTTTTTTGTTGTTTAATTAAAAACAAACGTAGAGGAAACCGAAACTGAAGACCAACAGAAGTTTTTCCAGTTGCTGATGACGAGTATTAATTAACAACTTCCTCTCGACCATTTCTCGAGTTGGTATTCTTCTTCTTTTTTTTATCCATATACATTTTTAATTTTGGTTTTTTTTTTTATTGCCTTGCAAATGGCCAGAATAATTATGATTATCATTATGGGTTTTTATTTTTGTATTGTATTCTCGGCACATTTGACCCAAATCAGCAACAGCTGACAACACTGACCCATTTACAAAAAAAAAAGACCCATATGAAAAAAAAAGAACTGCCAATTTGTATACATTTTGAATTTATGCATGAATAAATAAACAAAAGAAACGAAATTTAAGGGAAGTTTGATGTTTGGCAAGGTAATTTAACAGAAAAGAATAAATCGGGACGATTGAATGGAGATTGGATTTTGAGAATTTGATTTGCTTACTTGGATTATTAAAAATTTAGAAAGATTATACAAAAAGTACGCTTGATGAATGAGTCATTAAAATGTTAACAATATATTGCAAAGTAAAAAATAATTTATTCAACACATTATTTTTTATGAATTTCAACGCTGACATATATTTTTTTCCTGTTTTCTGATTAACAAAGATCACTTAAACGTAAATCCAAGTAACAATAATCCATTTTGAATATTATTAATAAAACTTTTAGGAAATTGACATTCATATGCCATAAGCAGTAAGATTTAACAATGTTAAACTAAACACTTTAAGAGACATTTATCCATCCATTTATCATCTTAAATTGTCGCCATGCTCCGCTCCTGTCTCATCAAATGGCCAAATGCCGCCATGGAAAAACAAAAGAGCAAAATGACAGACAAAATCTCTCGTAAATAAAAAATGTCACATAGAAATTTCCATATGAAAGCCTTTCCAACTGAAAGTAAAAATTAAAATTTATAGGCGAACGACAACAAACTGCCGAAATCTGTCAGCGCTTTTCAGTTTTCCTTTTTACTCGTTTGCCTATTAATTTTTTTTTTTTTTTTTTGCTTTGTTTTATGCAACACTTTAAAATGAAATAAATAAATTATCAGGGAAATGTAAATGATGGGAAAAAGTAAATGAAAAAGTAGGAAGGAAGTATAGGAGGAAAACTAATTAAATTAGAAATGGTAGATAGGAAAATTAATTAAAATGAAAGTGTTAACAAATTGGAGGTAACGGGTAACAATTAACTATATAATTATAAAGATTCATATAAATAATTGTTGAAAGAAGATAGAATAAATCAAATTATTTAAACAATTCAAATTTATTTAGCCTTCAGTTTCAATTTATACAAATTATTTTTGTGGGATATTATTTAACTTTTTTTCTAAAACTTTAAATTGTTAAAGATGAAGAATATCTAGAAATTAATTCTGGAAAAATAACAAACGAAGTAGAAAGAGATAATTATGCATAAACTATGCAATGCATTATGTAAATTAAACTAATATTTGTTTAATCTGGCTATATAAAGTGTTGTATTAGTATAATGAGAATATTTTACTTTGTATGGTCTTAACATGATTGTAAGATTTCTTTGCGATTGCAAAAGAGCGTTTAACTATGTGTGTGTGTGTGTGTTTGTGTGTGTCTGGTTTTAGCCAAAACCCTAACAAGTTTCTTAAACAGTGGGCAAAAGGCGAAGAAAAGCAAAAAGAGAAGAAAAAATAAAGGTAATACCAAAGAGACCAAAATCCTTTTGGCTCTTCAGCCTTTAGTTTGAAACTTGCAAAACTGGCTTGGACAGTCTTCGAGTGGCGAGTTTTCTTTACTTAGTTTTGTTTTGTAGGTTTTTTTTTGTGCTTTTTGAAGATCACGGTCCAAGCCAACAAGTTGCAATTGCTGCTGCTGCTCATGATGCTGTTGCTGTTGTTGTTGTTGTCGCCAAACGCATGCACTAAAGTGCCTCTGATTGTTAAGGTTAATGCACTTGAGTTCGTTGTCGCTTCTTTGCTGACCAAACTTGGTCAGGTTGTTATAGTTGTTGTTGTTGTTGTTTGTGGCAAGTTGCAAGTTACTGTGTGTGTGTGAGTGTGTGTGTATATGTGTTTGGCTCCTACTACTATCGTGATCTTGTCGCAATTTACATTTTATGCACCAATAAATGCGTAAAATATAATTACCCGTTAGGCTCTGACAGATCTCTAACAACAGCAACAACAACTGCGACATCAGCAACATCAACAAACCAAACAACAACAACATCAATCGACAATTTGCTTTGCATTTTGTTTTGTTTTTTTTTTTCCAGTTTTCACTTTGAACAAGTCAAATGCAATTTATCTTTTGACAAATATTACGCATACGCAGTGCTGCACGATGATAATATTTGTTTTTTTTTCCTCTCAAAAATTTTCATTTTTTGACGTGATGGAAATTTTTTGCCTCAGTGTCTGTGCCTGGCACATTTGGTACTTTCACTTGTTCATTTGTCATCTTTTTGTTTTTGGTAGCTAAGTTGATATATTATTTGGCTAATTGCTAAGACAAGTAAAGTTAATGGATATTTTCATGATAATAACCAGTTGATATATCTTTTAAATATTTATAAATTTACAAGGATGAAAATTAGATTCTAAATGTAATTTTTGTGGTTAACAAAAGGACGATGAATGAAACAATGGGAATGACTTTAAACTGTTTCATAAATCATTTTTTGAACTAGTTTCTAAAATCGTCTAAACGATATTTTCCTTTATTTTACACGTAGAAAGAACTGCTTCTAAATCTGCTTATAAATCCTTTGCTTTGTTTTCTTAATTAAGCTACAGCTTAATTGTTTTTGCAAGAGCCTTTTGTAAAGTATTTAAGCCAAAATCTTCAAATTTTTTCAACTTCTCCGACTTAGCCAAGGCTATGCTTTCATTATTAACTAAGAGTAGGCAAACAGTTTATTATGGCCCATTCGAATGTTGTTGTATTTATGGCTTAATAAAATATTGTAATCAACATTAATTTAAAGTTTACATTGCCTCTAAATCTTTAAGATAGTTTTTTCTCAACCATATACTTTATCTTATCTGCAGTTTTTGCCCTTCTGAAATGGACACCATAAACTCTAGTTTCATCTTCATTTCTCACTCTAAAAATGGCATCGATTACGTGACTGTGCAACAACATGCACATGGTAAACCACAAATTGCTTAGCTTACCGAAACCAGCAACTGAAAACACAGAAATAAAAAAAAAAACGAAATATATATATATATAAAAAGAAAAACCTGAATAATAAACCATTCACTGCACACACATCTACTCGAGGGTGGATAACAACCTTCAGTTAAAGAAAAACCTCAACTAAGCCAAACAACAACATGAAATGCATTTGGCAAGCATCCTCTCAAGAACCGTTTTAGTTTGTTTTTTTTTTCTCCCTTTAGCCTTGCCATGAAAAAAACCCAAATCTAAGGACATATAAATGCGAGTATGTGTATATTATAGAATGGCCCATTGTTGATTCAACAACTTGGGCGTTAAAAATGCCTTTTTACGATGATGTTTCACTGAGAACAAACGAATTTCTTTGTTAACGTTTTTATTTCGATTAAAGTCTTGACCCAGTTAAATTGGATGACTAAAATATAAGCCAAACTTTTTGATTGTCGACTATATTTTATTTGTAACTTTTAATGATTGGTTACATAATAACACCTGGCTAGGTCCAATGACCAAGTCAGCACCACTGTGCACTATGCCTTCTATTCAAAGTTAAACATTTTGTTTCTGTTTCAAGGCCATAGCATAAAATCCATTCACTTGGTTATTCACCAATTGCAATTTCAATTTCTAGCATTCATCTAAACAATATGAAAAAGTGTTACACTTAATCATTTTTTTTTTTTGCTTAAAACGAAAATGAACTGAGAATTTCATGAAGCGCAAAGCAATTAGACATGCGATTCTCGAAAGTTTACCCCAAAAGTAATGTCAAAGCTGTAATTAAAATTTGTGAGACAAATGATGAAATTTGAAGTAAATGAAATTATGATTTTTTTATACAAAAGGAGAAAAAGTTAGAAAACATATTGAAGGCAACTAGTTACTTGGTATACGAATAAGTAAACTACCCTATGATATTCACTTAAAAGCAAATCGAATAGTAGGAAAAGTTTAATTAATTGCTTTGAGTTTCCTAAAATCGGTTTCCACTAAAGTTTATGTGCAACTATCTCAGCTATAAATAGTATTAGAGCAGATGGCTAATTAAATGTTTACAAAAATCTATATTTTCTTCTTCTTTTTTATACTTTCAAGCAACATATACTTTTGTCACTAAGTTGAGCTACTTGAGAAAGTCTCCTTAAATATTTTACAGGGTATAGATTGGTTTATATTCCAGAATAGAATAAGTTTTCTGGCTTCTATTAACTGCCCGTATCATCTTTACTTTCAGTTTATGGCCCTTCGTCTTGCCTTGAAAATAAAATAACATAAAAGCCTCACACAATTGACATTTGATTGACTGACAGTTTTTTGTCAAATATATACCTCGACATATATATATAGATATATATTGACAATTAAACGGCAGCAAAGTGAAATTGCTTTCGATTTCGATAGACAGCAAAAAGAGCAAAAAAAAAAAATTGATTGGGAAATGATTTTTTTTTTTTTGTAAAGAAAATCAAAAAGTAAAGAATAAAAACTTGAGAAATTTGGGTCACAATTCAGCTACCACTTGACATGTGAATGATATGGCAAAACCACTATATATATATAGAGAGAGAGAGAGAGAGTGAGAGAAAGAGGGAGAGAGAGAGAGAGCA
The DNA here is from genome assembly GCA_035045865.1 of Drosophila austrosaltans. Classification (NCBI taxonomy): domain Eukaryota; kingdom Metazoa; phylum Arthropoda; class Insecta; order Diptera; family Drosophilidae; genus Drosophila; species Drosophila austrosaltans. The sequence goes on from JAWNOQ010000083.1 coordinate 4,560,163, forward strand.
CAAATGATGGCATCAAATTTGAATAAAAAACTAATTAGAGGGTTTCTTAAAAGTCTTTTAATGAAATTATCAAGTGGTCCACATCATGTTTGATGTTCTAATTTTCTGTTTGGTTTTTTTTTTGCTCTTTTTACAATATGTAAATTTAGTATACTCTTGCAAAATGGGTATATCAATTTTAGAAAAAAGTTGAATAAAATTAAATTAATTTAGTTTAGTTTTAAGTCATTTGTCCTTGAACTATGTCAGAGTTCACCTTTTTTATGTCTTTGGAAATACATTAAAATCAAAAGACTAGCACAGAATTTATGGGAAGCGACTTCACAGTCGAAATTAACATAAAAATCAGATCGGTTGTAAATTTTTTTCTTTTTTGGACCAGTTTTTAGTTTAGACAGACAGTTTACGATTATTTATATAAATGGCAATTTGATTGATTTTATGGTTAATTTTTGACAGCTTTACATGTAGAATGTACACAGACAGACATGAATACTAAAGCAAAAACCAAAAATACAAACATTTTGTTTCCGATGACACAGAATTTATGTTCAAGCGGTCTTTTTGTTTTGTTTTTTTTTTTTCATGCCAAATTGGTGAACACGTTTATGAGGTTCAGTGAACTTGATTGGCCAGTGATTAACTAAATGCTTAAAATGGTTTTTAGTCAAACAACCAAATGGAAGCTACTCTTGATGGATTAATCAATTTAGTTCCAACAACAACATTTGTCACATGCATGAGAGTTTAATGTTAAGGGTAGTCTTGTCATAGAGAAAAACACTAGAACTATATATCCTATATATATTGTGGCGTTAATTGCGTTGATCATGCCTTTGGCACTGCTCTCTCTCTCGCTCACTTGAACGACAACATTTAATAATTGCTTCAATTATTTTCATATTATTATGATGTGTTAAAATGCTTTTTGTTCGCTTCTTTCACAATTCAGGTTCAGTACCAGCCCCAGCTTCCATTTCGTCTCGCCAAACGTCTCGAATAAGTGTGCTCATATTCATTAACGCCAAAAAAAAAGGAAAAAAAAGTTGAGTTGAGGCAATTGTCGCCACTCGTTGTCAGCATTTGCCGCTTGCTCGTCTTGTCTCTGCTGTAATCTGAGCACGGTTTTTACCGCCACCCCCCCCTACCAAACATATTTCACAAAATATCAGCACATCACAACATACCTCACCTCCCCCACACAGACACACACACACACATCGTTTTTCTGTCAGCTTGTCGCACGCCGTGCAATTGCTCGTACATATATTCCATGGCTCATTGTAAAAGTTGCTTCCCCCACCCCGGCAGCACCACCTTCTGCCCTCATGTGGCGGTTACTTTGGTTTTGTTGCTTTGGTTTGGTTTTGTCAGCTGTCAGCAGATTTTTGCTTCTTTTTTTGTCACTTTAGGGTATATACATATATGTATGTATATATGGAAAGTGTGACATTTTGATTAGTTGATATTATTATTGAACTTGAGGGTCTTGTTGTGGGCCTTAATGAGCATCAAGGTTAAGCGAAAATAACCAATAACCATAAATTGTTAAAAGTGAAATTGAGTGTTTTATTAGAATCGAAAGTGTTATTGTAATAACTACTATAAAAATATATCAAAAGAGTAATTTATATTATTAACTGATGCATGAGTTTGTTGAAAAGTTCTGGCAAGTAATTTGTTAAGGAATAGATAAGGATAGAGAATATTTATCCGAAATATTCCACAAAAGAAAGGACGAAAAGGATGCCTTAATACGAAAGATAAATGAATGGAATTCTGGAAAGTAACTTGATAAGAAATGGAGTAAATATTTATAGGGCATAGTCCATGTACAAAGTTGTCTTGGGTATTTTGCATATATAAAAAGGATTCACATCCCACTAAAGAAATGAAAATGAAGGATTCCTTTATGGAATATATAATCGAATGAAGTTCTGGAAAGTAACTCACTAGTGAATAGAACTTCAGACTATATATATCGGACATTTTCATAGCACTTAGGTCAAACAGACAACAATATTCATATCCTTTCATACAAAAGAAAGGAAAGAAAAGGATATCCTTATGAGAAAGATCAACAAATGATGAAAAGCTTTTAATGGGTAACTAGTACAAAAACTATCAAGGAAAATTGTTGAAAAACACACTTAAAGATACTGTTTCTTAAAGAATTCAAGTTAGTTCAGTTTGACTAGTGTTAAAGAGCTTTTGGGATAGTGATTAATAAAAAGAGATAAAGGTTTCATTTCCTGCAAACAGAATTAGTTAAGCCATCTCGTTTTGAGAATTTGATGAAACAGTATAAACTTCGAAGAATATCATATATTAAGAACTTATTCTAAATAATGCGCTTTACTAGAGCCTGGTTCTATGTTCCTCGACCTTGTTTTCATAGTTAAGTCTAGTTCCCTTAACTAGATTCTTCTCTTAATTTTTTTTTAATTGAATTGCATTTAGCTAACTAACTTTAACTACTTCGACTATCGACTGAAAAATACACTTATTAATGAGATTCATAACATTTTAAATTAACAAACACTTGAATCTTGAAAATAACTGAGACTTTCTTTCCACTCCATATCGATATTAACAACGAATAAAGTGATTTTTTGTACATAAAATCTTTATAGTTCAAGCACTAATTTTTTGGTATTCTGGCGTAAAAAAAAAACTAATAAACTTATTTAGAGATCAATGAATAACAACAACCGAAAATTGCTAATCAAAGTCAAAGAGTTTAAAGCCTCAAGGCTCTTCTTACCATTGTTTGATTGCATTTCTTTCGCTTGTTTCGCTGTAATGGCCAATAAACAGTATCAACCCCAGAGCTAACTTTGATTCAGTTTATAATAGTTTCATTTCGCTTCCTGCATTTTTTTTTCGACTGCTCGAACAAAACGTCGACAGAGCCATTAAAAAAACAAAAAAAAAAAGAAATTAAAGCGAAAAAGAAGAAAAATTTGCAATAGGCTTGCAGCTGGCTTCATTCATTTCGTACGTTTCCATTTATTACTCAATCTGGGAATTACATTTAAAGACTTCCTATTTACATTTGGTAGTAAACAGAGAAAGAGTGGGAGAGAAATGCACTCAACTGTCAAATAGAGAAACACAACAAGCTAATTGTCATTTTCCGACAAACAACTTTACTCTACACCCAAAAATGGGTTAGGGTAAACAGAAAGAAAAACGTAGCACAATTTTCCCGCCAGTTGGGTTCAATAAAGCATAATTCCCCCCCCCTGCCTTCCTTTGCAAACAGCAACAACAATGGAATGCCATCAGCAACCTGCTGCTATGAGTTGGGCTCCAATCCCAATCCTCCCATATGGGCTGGCTGGTTGTTGTCTCCCATTGCCATTGTCTTTGTGAAATGAATTCAAACTCGGAGTGTTTCTAGAACGGAAGTTATTAAAATTCTTTGTTTCTCTTTTTTATTTTTTTATTTTTTGTAATGGTCAGAGTTTGGTTGGGGTTACGTTTAGTTTTTTATACTAAATCTTGTTGTTGCTGTTGTTGTTACAATTTTCTCTAGTTAAATAGTGCATTGACCACCATTACGCATACGCACAGTTGTACTAGGTTCAAAGCAAACACTTGGATCGGGGGTTGTTTTTTTATTAGTTGAGTATTAAGGTTTATGTGTCAGACAAAGAAAGTCCACTGACAACTGTTGCGAAAATAAAATGCTTAAACAATGTAAATTACATTGATAGTTGAAGAGGAAATAAAACTAATATAATATAACTATTTGCGACTTTAACAGTGATATATACATATATAAAATATATATCTATTAAAAAACTCAATGGCTGTTGGCTTAACACTTTGTTGTTGACCGTAGCCTCAGGTTTCCCCTTTATCTAAGGCTGTCATGCAAAACGTTTGGGCATTTCCGTTACCCATGCCTGTCCATTGCCCCGTGTATATACATATATACACACATACATATATACTATATACGATTAGTTGACATTTTTTTTATGTGCCGTTGTTGGTTGGTGCCACTGTTGCTACTTGTTGAGGTCATTATTTACAAGGGTTGGGGGTTAGTGGGTCAATGGTTTATCAGGTCACTCTTAGAATCCAAATGGGTACGTGGGTGGTTGGTTGCTTGTGCGGCTAGTTAAGCCAGTTAATATCCCAATTCAAATATCCATTCGTAACCAAATTATGCTAGCATGCAATGCGATTTGTTGGCCCGTTTTTTTCTTGTTCAGTTTTGTTCATCATAACCATAATAAAATGAAAAGTAAAGTGAAATTTCACTTATGCTAACATTTCATGTTTGAGTGAAATTAAATGTGAGCGAAAAATGTTTATAGCATGTCGCCTGGGTTTTTTTTTATACCCTTGCAGAGGGTATTATAAAATTGGTCAGATGTTTGTAACGCATAGAAATATACGTTTCCGACCCCATAAAGTATATATATTCTTGATCAGCATCAACAGCCGAGTCGATTGAGACATGTCCGTCTGTCCGTCTGTCCGTCTGTCCGTCTGTCCGTCTGTCCGTCTGTCCGTCTGTCTGTTTGTTCGTCGCTTTTCGAACTTAAATTTTAAGCTACGTAGTTGAAACTTGGTAGCTAGCTTTCTTAAAGGTGTAGGTAGACAAAGTATGAAAATCGGTCGGATCGGATTACTATATGATATATCCAATATCGGAATAATAGGGTTCCAAATAAAAATTTTTTATTTTTCTTTTGGAATATAAATCTAATTTGTACAAAAACACTACCCACCAAGTTTGACTCAAATCGGATAATTATTACGGCTACAAATCAATAAAACAAATCATCAATATAAGCTATTTACTCCAGCAACAAAAAATTTCAAAGAAATCTGCCGTACCAACACAAGAGACCCGAGTTCGAATCCGCGCGGCACCAAATAAGAAATATATAAAATTATTGTTTTTTTGTTGTTGCATTTAAATTTAATTTGTATCCAAACACTATACACCAAGTTTGAACTAAATCGGATAATTATTAAGGTTACAAATCAATAATCGAATTGAATGGAAAATCAATTTAATGCTCACGCACACACATACATATGCAAAAATTCTTTACCACGTGGTGTGTGAGAGAGACAGAAATATTTGTGTTGTGTTCTTACACAGAACGAAATTGAAAGAGCGAGATGCAATGGGTTTGCTATAAATGTCGAATTAGCTTACCCTAGCGAAGTAAGGACGGTGGCGTAGTGTGTAGAGATCGGTGGCACGATGCTCGGAGTTTGATGGTTCTATGCTCGGTGAAGAAGTGAAAATTTTTAGGTGTGTTTTTTCTTCCTTTTTGTTTTTTTTTTTGATTTTGTTAAACATTTATACCAATTATTTTGCTGCAAGGGTATACAAACTTCGGCAGAGCTGAAGTTAGCTTCTTTGATATTTTTTTTTTTTTTTTGCTTTATTTTGGTTGCCATTTCTAGGCCACGCGAGTTTATACTTAACCGAAATTTTTATTGTGACAAATGATGCTATAATTAAATGGTAAGAGAATTGCCACCATATTTCTGGGCGGGTTAGGTCAGTTATTTGTTGGTATACCTTAACTGGGTCATGTATGCCAAAATGTGTTTTTGCCTATCGAATCGATTTACATGAGAAATTTAAGCTCAACATGCACATTTAGAGTAAACCTACAAAACTGCTGTAAAATTACACTATAATAATAATGATGGGCATAAAGGAAAGGCATGCAAATGAGTTGGTCAAATAAACTGAAGGCATGAAAAAGTGTTAATATTATGAAATTCGTTTATGCTTGGATGCCATAACTTTGAATATGATTTTGATGGCAAAGCAATTGCAAATTAAGCGATTACAAAATTAAAAACATTATAAAATAAACTAATCATAATTGCCATAAACTTTTGTAATAAATTTTGATTATGCTTTGAATTGGAGAATTGTAAATAACTTTTATAATAAACTTTTTACGATATAACTAGCCATGAAATATTCAAATTTTATATGCGAAAGTTTTCAATTGATAAATTTCCAATTTGCAAATAATTTCAATTACATTTTAACAAAAGATCAAAGATCTTGAAAGTGTCAATAATTGCTCGACATTTTTGGGCCACAAGCAAACAAATCAATAAAATTTTATAATTTTAACAAAACAATAGACTTCCATCCAAAAATCATTTGGAATTTTTCCCAATGCTTCAATATCTAAAAAGAAAAAAACCTTCGACGTGTAATGCCTTTGAGTTCCATAAATAGAGACACGTGAAATTATTATACCCTAATTGCAGAGTATATTCACTTTGATTAGAAGTTCTTGCAATACGATAAGATGCACTTTTGATTGATTTTTAATAATCATGTTAATCTATATAGCAAAATGCGTCTGTATAGATCAAGATTAACTAACTGATTTTATGTTGATATGAAAATCTTAAAGTCTCCTCCTTCATATACTCGAATACCCACAATATTAATCCATTGAGTCCAATATTAATTATTGACCCTTAAAATTGATGTTCAGGTTATGTATATAAGAAAGATTTGCTTGTTATATCTATATGTTGTCTGTATAAAATATATGGAAATGCATCAACTAAGTTGATTAGTAGTTAGTAAGTTAATAAAGATCAAACTATGTTGAAAGTGAATGTTAAAAAAAAGGTAAAGAAACAAACTAGAATCCATTATCTACACAAAATATTTTTGGGTTCTGCAAAAGCATACTAATTAAGAAAGTTTTTCTATTAACTAATACTAAAAAACCTCATTAAATAATATATTTTATATTAAAATATTTTTATTATTATATTTTTGTTAATTTTATGTCGACTTATAGCAACGGCCTGTATCGCCCATTTCATAAAGGGTATTAAAACTTCCCCACTGACAAAGTTCATCCTACTCTCCTCTGGTTTAATTGTAAATCATTTTGAATCGGACATTTTGACAGTTCACACACATACACACAAACACATTGCACACTCACACACTGATACTTGAAGTGTCAGAAAATCAAAAGAAAACATTTCAATAAATCAAATGGAACAATAGACAAGAGATCGAATTATAGACAGCTTATTGATACGCTGAGAGCATCAGAAATAAAAAAAATATATCAAAGAATTTTTATAGGCAATTCTTTCAACATTTTGTTGTTGTACCTCAAGTGACACTCGACCGATGAACAAATTGTTGATAAATGGCAACGCCCCCTCAACTTCAACCTCAACCTGAAGCCCCCTCCCACTTAACTATTAAGAAGTTTTGACATTTTGCTGCAGCTGCCGAAGGTTTCTTTTCCTACATGCAAAATAATGAAAACGAAAAAAAAAAAAGTTCAGATTATTTACATAAAAGATCTGCCGAGTCAACGCTATATATAAAAAACATAAATCTTCTTCTGCCACCAAAAAAAAAAAAAAACTCCGATGGCAAGTGTCAAGAGTCAACAACAAAATGTCACGTTTTGTTGTTTTGTTTTTATTTTTCTTTCAATGAGCAATTGACATTTATTAAACAAAACACAAAACGACAAACAAAAAAATCCCATCAAAACCTTAAATAAAAAAAGATCACAAAATGCACTTGAAAAATGAATTCACAATGAATAATTTTTTACTTTTTACAAAATAATTCGCAAATTTATTCAAAACAAAATTTGATCTCAATTCGAATTTTGCTGTCTCTTCAACTATTTTCTTGAGTGGCCAATTGATGTAGAAATTTTTTGACATTTGAGTGTAGAAATTAAAGAAATTAATGACTTAATATATATAGAAAGAGAGGGGGGAGGTCAAGTCGAGAGAGCGAAATCAAGTGGATTATGCAATGGGAGAAATTAAATGGCTGACCACAAGCAATTTTTTTGTTTTTAATTGTTTAATTTTTGTATCTGCTGTCGGCTGGGTTCAAGAAACTTTTTGTGACAAAACGTGTGAAAGAGAAATTATTTTAATTTTAGAATATTTCAATTGTAATTGAGATCAAAATTGAACCAAAAATAGATAAGACACTTAAACCATTACATATTTTTGTGTGGGCTATATATCAATAAATGAAATTTTTGGGAATTATATTGAAAAGTCTTTGAACTAAACAAAATCAGTAAATTCTTTCAAATAGGTTTGAATATTATTTCAAATTTCTTATTAATATTTCTAAATCTTTTACTAACTGGTTAACCGCTTTAAACTTCTTCATTGAAATTCTTTTGGTATTTTTATAGAAGTTAAAAGAATTGTTCATCTTCTAGCAAAGTTTCAGTGCACTTTACGATTTGAATCTTAGTTTTTTTTGACACTTTAAAATTTGCATTTCTTATCTTTTGTTTTTGATCTATATCTACTTCAAAAGACATGCTATAAAACTCGTCAAACTCTCTCAAAACGTGATCGGTTTGGCATAACTCAAAGATCTCTATCTAAAATCTAGCTTGCCCAATTTGGAGGCTTTGCTTGAGATATTTGCCAAACATTTATTTATTTCAATGCAAAAAGCTTAACAAAAAAAAAAAGTCTTCAATGCCAAAGCAACCCAAACACCAAACATCTTCGTAGACTTGAAATGGAAATGAAATTCAAAAAGACATTCGTTTATATTTCAATGTCATTTCTTATAATATTGCAGATACAATCCATATCTATATCGGGTGGGTGTCAAAGCAATGGCAAAAAAACCATTGACAATTGAAATCAATGCAAAATATTATTTCAAAATTGAAAACATTAATTTCCGAGGCGTATAATGGGTTGGAAATGAATTGCAATTGAGTACAATTGATTTGTGGCCCTGTGGTTATATACCATTTTGTCAATCTATATTTAGTCACTATACATGACTCCGTCCAATAATTGAAAAGCCTTGCAATCAGCTTAAAGGTCTTTAAGTGGGTTCAAAAAACTTTCGCTTATCAAATTACAACAGTCACAACCTGAGACAGACGACGACGACTAAGACTCTTGACTCCCGGGTCTCTTTCTGTCTGCTTGTTGTTGCCTAACTCTCGGCTTTCTACAGAAAATTGCACAAACCCCAAACCGAACCAAAACAAATCAACGAGAAGAAAAAAAAAAAAAAGAGTGCATTTAATGACAGACTAACTGACTGACTAACAGACTGTCTGACTCCATGTTAAAAGTCAACCAAAAAACTTCACCCACCACCAACTACCAAAATGATGAAAAGAAAAAGAAGGGCAAAAGAAAAGCTTAGCTAACGACTTAACCAACTTAAAAATATATATTTTATGATAAATAGTAAAGCAAAAAGAAACAAAAAATACCTCAAAAAACTAAAACTCAAACTCAACAACTTCCACCCAGACGCGGAGACAGCCAACCAACTGACTTGTCAGTTTTGATGAGGAAAACGAATGCTGTAAATTATCATTTTATGACAGAAAAGTTTTAAAAGCCAATAAATTTTACCGCAATTCATGCAGAAGGAGGAACCACCAAATATAACAAAAAGAAATGAAAAAAATATAAACGAAAATTAGTACACAAAAAAAAGAAGGAGTTAAAGGCAAAACAGGAAGAAAAAAACTGTTAAAGCGTTGTAGGACTTAGTTAACTTTTGCACCTTGAATTGCAAGAACCTGGTTATAGACTGCACTGAAAGAAATTGAAAAGTGAATGTGATTTTAAATGAAAGGAACTATATTGAGGAGATAGGCAACAGTTTACTTCTGGTTGAACATGCTAGAGATAAAGCAAGGTTCACCACTAAAATGTTCTTTGTAGAATTTTTATAAAATTAACATGAGAGCCAGTTTAAAACCCGATAAAACATAACGAATGGCAGCTCATCATAAAACTTTATGTTCCAATTCAAAAATATAATATATATTGTAATGCATAAGGATAAATTCATGAAATTTAATTGCGATTAATATATTTTGGTAGAAAGATTAGACTTGAGAAACAACTTTCAGACACAATATTAAACTTGAAAAACTTAATCAACTATGAAATTAAAATACAAAACGAAAGAACTGGAACACAGAATAAGAAAATAAATATTACATATGAACAATAATAAGTATTGGAGTAGAGAGAAGACCAACTATAAATATACTCTATAATAATAATGTATAAAGGTCATTTCGAATTTTCTATACTTTCATTTTTTTTCAAGCATTTGGGATTTAAAAACTCAATCTTTCTTTTTTTAAGCAAATAAATTTCCCAGCTAAATCTAAATTGTGCTTTCTAGTTCTTCAAAAAATGTATTTTTTATTGAAACTACATTAAAGAAAAACAAAAAACTGACTAATTTTATTTTCCATATAACAAAAAAGTCATCTTTTTACCCTCTTTTTATTCATAAACAAAATATCTTTCAGTGCCGCCTGCCCAATTCATTATGTCCCCTATTCATTGGGGAAAAAAACTTGTCAAACAAAGTTAACTTTTCATTGCACTTACTGTAAGCCCACCCCTTGCTATAATGGAAATGAAAGGGGTGGTTGAGGGGAGAAGGTTTGCTTGGCTGGTTATTGGCCCATAGTCAAAGGGTTAGGATTATTATTATGCATATTATTGAAAGCGATGGAGGGGTGGGGAGAGAAAATTTCTTGCCAACACAAAAATCAAAATGCACAAACGAGGCAAACACACAAAAAGCTAATAATTGGCCATGACTTTGGTTTCCTAGTTCCCCTTTTTATGCCTTGTCAGTGGCGGCCGATTGCACTATTCGTAGAGGGGGGGAAGGGGGAAAGACTTACTACCCTCGCATAAAAATATGAGCAAAGTTTTCCATTTTTTTTTGTTTTGTTTTGGTTTGTGGGTCCTTTTGATGTAACCGCCCGCCCCGCCCCGCCTTGACAATGAAAACTGCTAACTGCTGTTGACTGACATTCGATGAGTTTTGGGGCTTTGGTTGTTGTTGATGTTTTCCTCCTTTTTTTTGGTAGGGAAGAGGTGTATTTGCTACTTCCTTCCTTCCTTTCCTACCTTTTTACCTGCCTGCTGTGTTTACCTTTATTTATGATGTGCACTTACTTATTTGTCTCTTTCTATTTCGTTGTGGTTGGTTACCACCCGATGGGGTTAAAGTCAAGGGTTTAAATATTTATTATATCTACGTTTTTGTCCATTTGGGAATATTAATATAAAATAAATATTTATCTATTTCTCTCTCTCTTTCTCTTGTTCTTTTTGCAGTTCGACTTGAAGCCAAATAAACAAAACAAATGCAAATGTCCTTACCGATGATATATTACACAGAAACTTATCAATAGTAATTCTTATTTTTTGGAACACAGAAGAAATCCAACCACTAAAAAGGCACTGGGTGCTATAATTTCTAAGTTTACAAAAGAACAAATAAAATCAATACAATGTTGGATCGATGCGAAATGCCGGTAAGTTAAAAGAGGGAAGAAACAAGGGTTTTGGAAAAATTCCTACAGAATTCAAGCAAATCAAATATATATCACTTTTTATGAGTAAAATAACTTTATTTAGACTTGATCTATGTATATTAAATACAAAGGGAAAGGGGAAAGAGAATACATACTCAATTTATATTAATACAGAGGGAAAAGGAAACGAAATTATAGATGCAATCTATATCAAATACAAAGCGAAAGTAGAAAGAGAATATAGAGTCAATCCGTATCAGGAAAAGGGGACACATGGCTCTTCTTTAATATATTAATAAGTTGTTTCTAAAACTATTTTAAATTGATATTAAACATATCGGAATCAGGTTTTAATTTTAAAATTTTTAATTTTTTTTCTACTGCCTGATTTTCCCTTTGAAACAGTCTTTGCAAATATTTTTGTCTATTTTAAAAGATATCAAATCTAATTGGATGGATATACAATAATTTATTCGACTAATTTATTTTCTCATGACATGGATCAAGTTACAAAAGTCAGTAAAACTTTAGTAAAAATGAATTTATTGTCATTAAATTTAAAAAGAAAAAACATGAAAATGAATACGAAATGGAAATCGTTAAAAAAACATTTAAAACTAAATACATTCGCCGAAAGTTATGCAAGTTTAAGGGACTCAGAGTGTGGGGCTATAAACGTTTACGGCAAGATCTCAGCTGCAGCCCCAAAGTAGACCATAAATTGTTACATTTTGTTTTGCCATCTCGTTTGCTCATTCACTATCTCTTTCTCCCTCTATCTATCATAAACTTTTGATTTACAGATACAGCTGGACAACGAGAAGCTGAGACGCGATGTGCGTCTGTCCAGTTCCCGTTTGGATTTGCCTCAACTGTGCAATGGAACACGTCGCTTGGATGCCCACAACAATCATGTACAAGTGAATGACTCTGCGCCAACATTAACAACAACAACGACATCTTCAGGCAACCACAATAACAACAACAACAATATTGGTTCACCTGTCTCCTCATCAACCACAAACAGCAGCAGCCATGGCGTGGGCAATGAACGTGGCTCATCCACAAAATCCAATAGTAGCAGTGGAAGTGGCAGCTCTGGCAACTCAGCCAGTAGCACAGGAAGTGCCGAGCTCAAATGCAATACGCCCATGACACCATCAGGTATGATGCGAAAAAAGGGGTCGTAACTTTTAGGGTGGTAGGGTAGTTTGTGCGTTTGCATCGCTGACCCCCAATGCCAATTAGTGAAGAAGGTCCCCTTAGCTATTTGCTGACTGGAATCTCAAACCTTTCGCTCTCCTCTATATTTGCTCTCTAATTAATTTTATATACATTTTCATTTAACAAAAAAAAAAAGAAGAAAAAAATGAGGGAGCAAAGAGAACTAGAATATCAAAAAGTGAATCTAAGGTCAGGGTTAAAAAGGCATTTTTGAGAATTGCCACATGGGAAATTTTACAATTATACTTTATATTTTGTTCTGTTCAAAAAGGGTTAGAAATGCGTTGGCTTTTTTTTTTTTTTGTAGTGAAAGTATTTCCACTTTTTGAGTTTCAATAAAGAAAGAAACTATTTTCACTTTTGTAATTTTACTGAAAAAAAACAGGAAAACTTTTAGTTCTGAAAAAAGGGAGGGAAGCCTTTAGTTTTAAATTTCAATTTGAATAGTTTAGAATGTGATATTAAAAGTACGCAATCAAAACCAAAACCATATTGTGATTGTTTATCAAAACAAGAACTGTTTATTTCCTAAATACAAAGTGAAGTTGAACAAAATTTGAAATAACAACAAGACTTGAATTGAGAAAATATATATTTACTTTCCCATGGAACTACAACACTATTCAAAAAAAAAAAAAAAACTGGGACATCGTTGCCTTTTAGTACATTAGTTAGTGAGATAAGTAAATTCTAGTGCTGTTGTAGTAAATCTTAAAACATTTACTAAATGTTGAAAGGTTAATGCTTGTTCATAGAATGAAGATTTGATTTCTTTTACAAGTTTTTGAAAAATTATTCTCATTTTTGCGGCATACGTTAAAAGATAAAGTAGTGAATATTCTAATGAAAATTTAGTTTCACATAATTTTTGTTGATAAAATGAAAAGTTTTTACAATTTCATTTATTAATATACACTATATAAACATTTAGATTGGGAGCATTTTACAGTTTAAAATATTTTCAATAGATAAAGTTCGCTTTAAAGAAACAAAAAATAAACAACAAAGAGTGTTCCGGAACATATTAGTCTAGGAGATATACTATAGCATAAATTTTCTTATAGTTTCGCGAACATTACTACAGCAACTTTTAGTTTTCTTGATAGGTAAACGTTAAACGTTTCTCTCACAATTTAAATAAATTTTAAGACTTATTTCTATCAAAAATTCTTTTCATATAACCCAACTAATCAACTTATAGAGTTGGTTAAGAAATTTCGCAATTATCTGACCGATTTGGAATTCGAAGAACTGAAGGTATACAAAGAGGTCTGGTATTTTGGACAACATGCCAGCAAGAATTATAATAAGCCCGCCCCAACAGCCAATACCACAAATTTGGGCTATGATGATGATAATGGCAATTACAAGATCGTAAGAATATAATGGCATAGAGACTAAACTAACTTAACAATTTTTTATTTAAATTTTCCTTTCCTATTTATTCACAGATTGAACACGATCATATAGCCTTTAGATATGAGATATTAGAGGTCATTGGCAAGGGGAGTTTCGGTCAAGTGATACGGGCCTTGGATCATAAGACCAATACACATGTGGCCATTAAAATTATAAGGAATAAGAAACGTTTCCTTAACCAGGCTGTGGTTGAGCTCAATATATTGGATGAGCTGCGTGAAAAGGATGCAGATGGATCTCATAATGTTATACATATGCTGGATTATACATATTTCCGTAAACATTTGTGCATTACCTTCGAATTGATGAGGTGAGTGAGTAGTCTAAAGATTCAATTAGATACTCGTCAACATTTCCGTTTCCCCAATATTATATATATTATTATTATTTGCAACTGTTGTTGCGTGTTTAAACGCCATCATCAGATTGGTTTGGGTCGCGTAATATGTATGAATTTCCCTCTAGTTTTCCAAGTACCCCTAACACGCATTAGCCAATACTCCAACCATTTCGTGTTTCTATTTTGGCATATGTGCGTATAATTGCCTACTTTTCGGCATGTGATAAAAATAGTCGCCTCGGTTTCTCTTTAATTTGCCTGGCAACTTGATTTTTGCCTTTCTTTGCGTGTTCTGTGTTAGTGTGTGTGTGTGTATGGATGAGTTCTCATATGGTTTCACATTTCGTGTACCATGAACTAATAAATCTTTTGTTATTTTTGGTATTTTTCTGGCTTTTTTCTTTTATGGCCCTAATAAATGTTAAGTGGTTTTCATAATTCTTTTTACGATTGTTTTTAATTGTTTGTTATTGATTAACGATGGGAAAATAAAGAGCAACCCATAATGGGCAAACCAGATTATACTTATTATAAACGTTTTCAATTATGGTGCCACTTATCCAAAATAAAAGTTTATTTATTTGCCAATAAATTAAAGTCCCATTCAACTGTTAGACTTATAATTTATTGTACGATCGAGAGTTATTTAAATTGTTTTCTATTCTATTCTTTATTTATTCGAAAATCCTTTTCTACTGATTATCACAAACTAATTGTGTAAATAGATTTCTCTTTCTAAATAGATTTATTTCCATTTAATTTTCCTTCCTTTGGCAATTTTCATGTAACGCAGGCATTTAACTGTTTCCCATCCGTTGGCTAGGCTATCAATTTCAATTTAAAATGTTGAATGTTTTGTGGCCTATATGCCACGCCCACATACATGCCATAAAACGCCCACAAATACACATGCGCGTGATGTGTGTGTGTGTGTCTATATTTATCTTAACCTGTTGTGTTGGATTGCAGAAATCTAATTGATTGGCAGTGAGTAAGTCCCCTCTCTCTCTCTCTCTCTATCCTTCTCTTTAACCATAAAACACACACCTGACTGCATATGTCAAAGTTTAGACAGCAGGTAACGCAAATATGGCAAGCACTGCACAACAACAACAGCAAGAATAAATGGGGGGAAACAACAACAACTTGGCTGAAAATGTTGCACGCGATTTTCTAGGTCTTTGAAGGTCGCAAGTTAGACTCTGTAATTTGTATCCTTTTGCCCGTTTCTGACATTTCCGTCAGGCGGCCAACTAATTTGTCTTAATTGCAAAGCCTCAAAGTTAAAACTTTGCAATCTTATTTTTGACATTTTTGAGCATTGAGATTTTACCGAATGGGTTAAAGACACGCCAGAAATACTAGATGAAGAACCAGAGATTGACTAATCAATAAATGTAGTCAAATTAAATGTGTTTACCCAAGAAAAAGTTAATTAATTATTTACTCTATGGCTAATTAGCTGCAAAATTGTTGTAGTTACTCTTGCTGCTTTTTCAAGTGTGTACACTTGGTTCAAGTTTCCACCAAGTGACCAAAGTACGTAAATGGAACTGCAAAAGGGAAATGGGGAAGAGAAAAGGGCAAACCGTATTGACAAGCCACTGGTACAAAAAAAGTTTTAAAGTTTGTTTTGAACGAGTAAACAAAAATTGTAGCAAGTTTTACGTAATTAAATTTACGTGCACGCAACTTAATTTACCCAAACTGAAAAGAAGAAGGAGGATGAACGAGACGAAAGGAGATTACAGATTAAGTTTTTCCCCTTATTGGATTAGTTAGTACTAAAATAATTGTATAAGATGATGCACTTGCAAATGGAAAGCAAATTGATTATGTTTTTAGATTTAGGGGAAATTGATTTAAAGTTGGCAGCTTTTCAATTTTCATTTAAAACAATTAAATTGTGTCTTTCTCTCTCTTTCCATTAGTTTTTCAAGGCCCCAACTGAAAATTCAATCAATGATTCTTTTTGTTGGTCATTTCACTTGCAACCATTTTTGACATATTGCCCCATGGCCGTAAAATACGAAATTTTGTCTTGTTCTTTCCTCAACATTAAGCTAAAATTTATGGCCCTTGACACCCACAGCCAAGCAGTAAACAACATCATGATGATGATTATCAACAAGATCATTATGGTGCCTCATCTTGGTCCACCAAGCAAAAAAAAAAAGGAGCAATGTCATCTGCACAATATGCTGCATAGTTATGGCTACCATAACAAAACGCCCTCTATTGCCTGTTCTTGGCACTTTTGGCAGCTCTCATTCTCATGCTGTCGCAGTAAATTATGTGGTTGGCTCACAACCTCCATTCATAGGCCATGAACAAGGACTAGAACACCAGGACATGTGGGCAGGTGGGCAGGTGGCAAGGGCAGCAAATGGAAAAGCCATCCGTGTGTGTGTGTATGTTTCTCTGTGCCTAAAAATGTGTCATTTGGCATCAATTTAGTTGTCCTTTACATTATCTGGCTTCCCTGTGTCAAATATTGAGTTTGTGACTTTTATAAGCTGCTTTTCAGTGTTTAGATTTTGATATACATAATACATAGATTATGTTTTTGTAGTTAACTAAATGGTAGATACTCTTACAATGGCAACTTTAGACTATTTTATATGAAAGAGGAAGCGCATATGCTCAGTCACTTAAATCAATAAAGAAAAGTTTTGCAATTAAAATGTAATATTAAATATGTAGCTACAGGCATGACATTTCCACATCAATATTTAATTTTATATATTCATATATTATTTAGGTCAGTTTATTGAAGCAACTTTTACCAGCAAGAGAATTAAATATGTTTAGTTAAAGTAAAGAAGAATTTCTTGATATTAAAGCCAGCCGACATTGAGTATACCCTGCACCAAGTAGAGGTATACTATACGAAAACACGTAGAGTATTCAAATACACTTCCAAATACAATTTAGAAGTACGACTAAACGAACAAGAGCTCGAATACAGGAATCTAATTTTATAAGTTTGTTCCGGTAATCCTATTCCAGTAGCCTGTATTCCTGTAGTACTACTCCTATAGAATGATTATTATATCGAAAAATGTTAAAATTTCAGAAAATTTTAAGCCTTAAATGGATAATTTTTATTCATATTTAATCACTGCAAGAAAAAGTTTTATACAGCTTTCAATTTGTCTACCAGTATTGTCAAATTTTCCGATTTTCTTAATTTTCTAGTTAAATAACTTTTCAAGAGTTTTTCCCATTTACTTACAAAGTTTTCATTTCCAGTGTAAATCGTAGTTATTGAAAAAAAATGTAACATATGTGTGTCACTGTGTAATTTTTATTAAACATTCGTTTTTTTTTTTTAATTCAAGTCCTTTAATCAATAAACTCTCCCCCATAGCCTGGCAGCAGCTTCCCTTTTATTCCTGAACTGTCATCTCCTGCTTGAAATTGACTATTTTTGACTTACTGGAAAGTGACATGGTCTGAATGACAGCTGCCAGCACCACATGGATGTCAGTCATCATGTGCGGCGATTTTTAATTAAAATGCAACATGCGGTGTGTGTATGTGCATGTCCTTGGGGGTGTGTGTGTGGGTGTGTGCGTGCCGATGGCTGAAAGGGTCCAGAAAAAATAATAGTAAAAGGTTTACACCTACAATTGATATGCCCTCTAATAACATATTCCTGATAACCATACAGTTGCTATCAACTCTTATTTGGAAGAGTATTTGCGACTCGGTGTGTGTGTTGATAAATTTGTTAAATTAATTTTTGCACTTAACGCATGTAGATTGCAATTAGAGAGTAGAGGTACAAGGACAACATTTGCCAAGAGTCAGAAAGGAGACGCCTATTGGATTGAGTTACCAAAGAGAGTAGAGGAGAGGAGAGAGTAAACATGCTTAAATGTGGGTGTAAACTGTTTGTGACAGCAGAGGAAGAGGGGGTGGTGTATGGTGGGTGTGGCTGTTGCTGTCAGCTGTTTACCATGTTTATTGGTTAGACAGTTGAATTGTTGTTGATGTAGGTTATTATTATTATTATTACTGTTTGCTGGCATTATTATGTCGTGCCAGGGCACAACAATTACTGCTAATTGACAAGCAAAAACCAAAGATTCAAGGCCAAGTCATCAAAGAATCAAAAAAAAAAAAAAATTAAGTTTAATTTGTTGACTGCATAAATTTCCAGCTAAAAATTTACATTTGTCCTGCAATTTTAGTAGTTTCATCATTTTGCTAGTCACCAAAGTGCCATAAAGTAGGCAACACACAAAATGCCGTTGACTAATTAAAATGTCACACAAAACCAACACAGACACACATACACTAACAAGCACATGCATACAATAGATATATGTAGGGGATTAAAATCCTTGAGCCGTAGTCAAAATCAAGGTCAGGCAATTCCCAACGGGCACAGCATTATTAATTAGAAAAGCTTTCTCCTTGCCCTCTCGCCATCTCTGTCTCAGTTTCTCTTGTTTTTCCCTTCGTGTTTCTGCTTAAGATGCTTTGCCATGAATATTTATAGACAATTTAAAAGAAAATTAGAATGAGAATTAGCTTGAGGAAAATGTAGAAAATTAAAATCAAATTACCTGATGAACCTTAAATCCAAATCTTAGACTTTGTTGCTCTTTCTTTATAATTGGAAATGTAATCGAAATGTTATTAGCTTTATATTATTCTAAAATATATATAAGTTATAGTCTTCTGTTTATGCAATTAAAATTTGAAATATATAATTTTGCTTGATATAGTAAGAATTTGCAACTAAAGTTGGTTTTGCGCCCTTTGATGTCATAAAAAACGAAGCTAAATCAATTGTTTTATTAAATTTATTCAAATAACTATTCGCCGTTGGTTCCACAGTTGTGTACAGAATCAATAATAAGTATATCAAAATGGCATTAATCCTGGCTTCTTTGGCTTCACTCCAATTTCAGCAATTCACACTCTTCTAAATTTCTATGTATATGCAAATCTCTGGCATTATATAGATAGTAAAAGGATTTATTTTCGTTCTAGCTTTTTTTTTTCAACTGTCAATCAATTTTGTCAACTTTTCACTTTCTTTTTTTTTTTTATTCATTCATTCTCGTTTATATTTGAAGACAAAAGTTTCTCCTTCGTCAAAGGTGACACAATTTCAGGCATGAATGAGTTCATTGAATGTGGACGGTTGGATTCTAAAAAAACAAAATGTTTTATGTTATATTTTGTGATTTGGGCATTTTGGCTGTTATTCTTGTTTTTTTTTTTTTATATACAACTACTACTAACTAAATGCCTGGCATTAGTGGCTCGTTACAATTGCATGTTGGCTTTGGCAAAAAAGCAAATCAATCAAATTACCAAAGGAATTTCAGCACGGCAAAAATTGAGAAGAGAGAGGTGGGGGGGAATAAGGCTAACAAAAGGACGGAGGCATATAAACAATTTTCAAGTTCATGGACTTTTTGACATTGGCATGTCATAATGCAGTTACATATTCTATATACTTACATGTACTATATACGTATATATACAATATACATATATCTATATATATTTATGTGTCTATAAGATTGTTCTGATTCAACGATTGAAATTATGACATTTTGATGATTTTCTTATTGGTTTATTATGGCAGCCGTTTCGGCCCCAAAACAAAATCAATAAAAAAAGTGAGAAAAGAAGAAGAGGAAACTTTTCCAAAATTTAAATGACGTAGAAAAAGTTTTCAAATTAAATACATTTGCGGTCGTTCTAAGTACATTTGGCTATAGCCCTGGCTCAAAACACTTTGACAGTCATTCGACTCGATGATGGCCTTGATGCCTCGGTTTAAGCCATAAAAGCTTAGCTCGCTTTTAGGCATCGTTAAGCAGCATTTGGGCTAAGTGGGAAAAGAGGATGGTAATGTAATATAGGAGCTGAAAGGATTTTTAATTTGATATATTCTATGAAACATGTTGTACGACATTCAAATAAAACCTGCAAATGTTAAGGGATTTGTTCTTAATTTTTATGATGTGATAAAATTAAGTGTTGAAAATTATCTTTTCTGTTGCTTAATGCTCATAGCTAATGTGTAAAAGAGGCAGTGAAATTAAGAAAAACTTAAGGAATTGAAGCATTTAAATATAATCATTTACTTAAACTTAAACTGGGTATACTTAGACCATTGAAATAGTAAAATAATATAAAGTTTTCGTAGAAATCTTTTGAAGATTGATTGAATTGATTTTTAGTCAATATTAATATAATTTTCACTCTAAAATGGATATCAAAGCGTTTTGCTTTATAATCCTTTCAATTTGCTGCTCTTTAACATTTCAACTTAAAGCCATCAATCTCCCTACTCACATCCAAGTATTCCCTTATCAGTTTCTGTTTACTCTCTCTGGGAATTAGGTCAAAAGTATCCTAACATACATCTCAATAATCTATGCGGGTCGATGAAGTTATGAAAAGATGAAATATCTCATATATCTTCAAGCTTAAGAGCAAACCAAAAGAGAGGGGGGAATCTGTGTCAATATATAAGATATATTCGTTTTGCCAAGCCAAACTTCATCATCAATCAATCAAAAAAAGAAAAATATCCTTAGCCAGTTCAAGGAAGAAGGAAAAATAACGAGCAGAGAAAACAGAAGACGACTGACTACAACAATTGACCAAACTTTGCTGTTTTGTTCAGTTTCCCCATTCACTATAACTTGCTGTAATCGTTATATTTGCAATGACATTGAAGGGCAAATAAAACGATATTTTTTTCGTTATCAGTTAATTAATCGCAAAAGAACAAAAAACAAAAGCGAAAATAAGAGTGAGAGAGAGCAACTTAAATTGTAAATGCAGAACAACCATAAAAAAAGGGTTGACAAAATAAGAAATTAGACAGTATGAGAAATGTACAGTGGTTTAAAATGTATTTGTTTGTTTTGAATTAAATTGGTGCTTTAATCAATGATAAGCTTGCATTGGTTAGTTTGTGAAATTTGTGAAATAATGGAATAAAATCGAGAAGTTTATACAAATGTTTCACTACTTTGATAATACTTTGGTTAACTCTTGGCAGAAGCTTCTTAAGATAGTATTATTAATGGTTAGAATTTGGATATTACAGATATACTCATTGGCATGCGGGTAATCGCGACTTATTCTCAGATTAAAGTTAAAGTGTCATCTTGGTGACCCCGACGAGCTTCAATAAAAATATGCACAGTATGAAAGTTTCTTCTATCCAAACAACTGGCTTATGTACTCATTCAACTTTTCAAACGAAAATGTTAAGGAAAAAGTTCTGACAAATGTAAATACGAAATTTATAGTTTTATTCTCTACATTGAGCAGGAAAGTACGTATAGTTTGTCTTATCAATAAAAGTAGATACGACAATTGCCTCCCGGTTACATTATATTACGATCTTATTCTAACTAGCTTTCCTATTTGATCCTATTTTAGTATATCTCATTGCTTGTTTACAAAGAGTTTTCCATCATACAGATTTTTGGAGCATTACTGAACTTCATTTGTTATCCTTTCCGACAGTGAATTTTATAATGTCATAATCTCAATTTCTTTTGATCTTGTTCCACTGTTTGCAGCTCTTTTTCGGCTTGATTTGCCACCATTTTCGTTCGACTGCTCTGACATTGTTAAACATTTGTGGAACGTTGTTATAGTTGTATTTGTACTGTGCTGTTGTATATGCCCCAAAATTTCCCGTCAACATGCAATGCAAATTAATTCAATGCATTTTTATTGTTGTCTGTCGTTACTTAAAGCGGCCGGCACTTTTTTTTTGTTTGTTTATATTTGGTTTTCCTTTTGTTTTGTCTTTTGCTGACTCATGTTCGTATATGGGAAAAATATTTACCTTACTTAATAAACTTATTTTTTTATCTACTTTCTCGTTGCAGTCTCAATCTGTATGAACTGATTAAGAAGAATAATTATAATGGTTTTAGCATGAGTCTTATACGACGATTCTGTAATTCGATAGTAAAATGCCTGCGTCTACTCTATAAGGAGAATATAATACACTGTGATCTCAAGCCGGTAAGTATTTTTCATCATACTTTTTATATTTAATTAGTAATAATTGTAATGGTTTTTGGTTCTAGGAAAATATCTTGCTCAAACAACGTGGCAGTAGCTCAATTAAAGTCATCGACTTTGGTAGCTCATGTTATGTGGATCGCAAAATCTATACATATATCCAATCTCGTTTCTATCGCTCACCGGAGGTGATTTTAGGATTACAATATGGAACAGCTATCGATATGTGGAGCTTGGGTGAGTTTTTTTCTTCTCTTTTTTTAATTAAAGTGAATCGGGGAAAACCGACAGGCAATGAATTTTTAAAAAGTTTGCATTGCAAGTGGTTTACAGGTGAAATTTATTGCCCTGTACAGGGCCATGTATGTGGTCTGAAAGTGCATTGAATATAAAATGAGAGTTAAGGTTTCTAGGTCACTTGTATAACCAACAAAATCAACTGCAATTGAATAGGTCCTGTAGCTATAAGCAATCTGGAACAATTGTCTATGACACGCACTTGGCCAATTAGCAGTTACATGAGCAACAGGCAACAAAGGGGAAATGGCCCATCTAATTAGTCCAACCACGATTTCAAGTGGCCAGAACAAAAGGCAAAGAAAGATATCGGGGAACCTTGTTAGCCGGGTCTAGTATTATATGTAGCTGAAAACACTCACTCAACAAGTATGCCATAATAATTTTCGTCCTGCACACCTACTCGCCCTCTCTCTCCCTCTTTCTTATATATCCTTTTGAACGCCCATTTCCGACCACGACCACCGCCGTGTCCGGTCACTGACTGAATAAGAAACGAGAGAGAAATTATTGCTGAACAACAAAAGTCTCATTAAATGCAAGCACACGGGACATGAGAAATACTTGGCTGTTCATTTCAGTCAAGTTAAGTCTAATAAAAGCCAAAGTGTATATTTATTTTTAGCCAGTGTCTAGTGAGTTCGAGTTACACCATTTAGTATATAGTGTGTGCAGAAATGAAAATGCTTTACGTGTTGAATTATGTGAGCTTTTAATAAATTGGCAAAAGTGTTTCAAGGATGTTCAAAGGATACAATGTAATAGATACCTGCATAGGTAGCTCCATGTGCGTCATTAGGTTAATGATGAGATTAAAGCACTAGAAGGTCCGCAACATTTCCTGGTTTGTGTACACGGATTAAACCATGTTTTTATAACATAATTTTTTACTATTTAATCAATTTTAAAGGGAGTTGTTACTTTTGAGCTGCTTTGTAAGACAAATCATTCATCATGGTAACTTTTAAAGAGTTTAGAGGCTTTTAGATATTCTAGATTCAGTTTAATTAGTAGAAAAATACAATTATTTGGAATATAAATGTTAATTTTAATAGAATATATAGTCATTAATTAATGGTTTGTGAGTTTTGCTTAACTCTCATTGCAATTCATTTACAATTCTTTATGGTTTAATTGTACAGAAAATTAATTGAAAACGAAAACTCTTTCCAAAGCAATTTAGAAGCAGTTTTGGGTAAAGGATATACACTCTTTTTTTGGTATTGCAAAATAAAAGAATAAAAGATAATTTAGAAATTGTACAAATCGTTCCCCAAGTCCACAAAAAATGAAATAATGGGACTCTATTGATCGAAAACGGGACTCTATTTTCGACAACAAAAAAAAATTTTAAGTTTTATTTTATAATAGGAAATAAAAATTTGTATTTGAAATAATATGTATTTGCATAAAAAATTTTTATCAAGTTTGAGTTTTAAATTCTGATTACCAAAAATGAGAACTACAAATTACTTACTCAGTAATATTTTATAGTTCAAAATTGATAAAAAAAAAAAAAAAAGTTTTGTTTAAAAAAATGATTTATTTTTTTATGATTTGGATAGCATTTACTTAATTTTTTTTTTTTTTAAATTTACTTTGTTGCTGGAGAATATTTAATTGAAAAATTGAGTAATTTTTATGGCAAAGTTCAAAGAAATATTTGCAAATCTGATTAAAGATTTATTATGTATCTTGCTTCGTTGTTTTATGGCAGTAGCAGAGTTTATTTTGTTAACTCAAAAAAAAAAATATCAAAGAAGCTAACTTTGGCTTTGCCGAAGTTTGTATACCCTTCCAGCTTCATTGTTTTATTATTTAATTTAAAAACAAAAATTTTGAAGTAATTGGTATTAATGTTTAATGAAATCAAAAAACAAAAAAGAAGAAATACTCAACTAAAAATTTTCCCGTATTCACCAAGAATCGAACCCACCAAACACCGAACCATCGTGCGACCGATCTTTACGTAGCTGGCTCGACATACATATATAGCACACGCATGGCATCTCGCTCTTTCAATTTCGTTCTGTGCAACAACACAACGCAAACGCATCTGTCTCTCTCACATACTGCGTGGTGACGAATCTTTGCATATGTGTGTGTGTGCGTGATTTCTTTGAATTTGTTTTTGTTTCTTTGCTGCCAAAGAAAATTGCTTATTTTACTCGAGGTACCTCCACGTTTTACTTAATAACTCCGGTGATAATTATCCGATCCGACTAATTTTTAAACTTTACCTGCTGAATCGATTGAGGAACTTAACTTTTCATGTTTCAACCATGTAGCTTAAAATTTAAGCTCGAAAACGTCTGGCTAAACAGACAGACGGACAGACGGACATGTCTCAATCGACTCGGCTGTTGATGCTGATCAAGAATATATATACTTTATGGGGTCGGAAACGTACATTTCTATGCGTTACAAACATCTGACCAATTTTATAATACCCTCTGCAAGGGTATAAAAGGAACTTCTTTGCTTTGTTGTCTTTGCTCGGTTAGGTCAGCATTCAATTCGTAGTCAGTTAGAGGATAAAAACAATAATATATAGAAAAACTATTTTTTAAAGTACAAAATCCTTTACACTCATTTATTTTATTCAAATGTAAAATGGTAATTGAAAATGATTTAAACAAACTAAAAGCAATTTTAAGCAAGTCAAGGTCGCAATAAAATTCCATTGGCGCAGTTCTAGTTCACTTCTTTTCTAAGGTCATCTTTTATAATTTACAACAATTGCATATCAAATATTCTCGTAAAGTTCAAAATAGACGACAACTGTAGGGCAATTTGAATGGAAAAGCTTTCAGGCTCAATTTCAACCTGTCGGGGCAGGACAATTTTCCATTTACCAATTTTAGTCTGTGTCAGCGGCACGTGTCCACTCAGAAGTCAAGGTCAATGCGCTTGTCTGACCAGCCAAATGAACGGATTTGGAGGGGGGCAGGGGAACTGCAGCTAAAAATCTCTCTCTCTCTCTTATTCAAATAAAAATCAATACTAATTACATGTCAACTCATTGGTTTTTGCTATTTTATTGCAGGCTGCATTTTGGCTGAATTGTATACTGGATTTCCCCTCTTTCCCGGCGAGAATGAGGTCGAGCAATTGGCCTGCATTATGGAGGTATTGGGTCTACCACCCAAGGTGCTCATTTCGGTGGCTAGACGACGTCGCCTCTTCTTTGATTCTCGAGATGCTCCGCGTTGTATTACAAATACCAAGGGACGCAAACGGGCACCGGGTAGCAAATCTTTGGCACAGATCCTACATTGCCAGGATCGGTATTTCATTGATTTCCTACAGCGTTGTCTTGAATGGGATCCCGCGGAACGTATGACGCCCGATGAGGCCGCCCATCATGAATTCCTGCAGCCCTCCACCTCCAGTCGCCATCGCAGTTGCCGCATGTCCAGCAGCTCCTCGAGTTCAGGTTTAAATAGCATGTCCCAGAAATCGTCGTGCTACAATTTTGCCGAGATCTCGCCAGGCAATGGTCCCGTGGTCGCATCCATTACGAATACGACGGCAGTGAGCAATGCTGCCATTACCACAAAGTCATCATCAAGGCCATTGCAAGGACATGCCCAGTCGAATGGACACCTGCCCGATATCAAGTTGAGTGCCAGCGATAAATACAATAGCATGCAAAAGGTTGCAGTACGCTCCAAGATAACATCCAGTGTCTCGGATCTGGAGTCAGTGCAACAATATTCCCTACACCGCATCTATGGAGGAGTGGGCAGTGGAGTTGGCGGTGTCGGTGGTAGTACCCATCATGTATCATCGGCGGCAACCAGAAAACATCTCAACGGTGTTGGCAATCATAGCCACATCCACAGCAACAACATCAACAATAATAACAACTCATCCAAATATGGATCATCCACCTTGGCGCACAATCATCATAATGTGACACATCATAATGCATCGACAGCTACCATTGCCACCACCACACATCATCATCATCATCATCATGTGGGCTCGGGTGTTAATGGTCAGGCCTCATCGGGTGTACCAAATGTGGCCATGTCGCATTCACAATCCACTGGCGATGTTTCCGACAGAGCCATCTTTGGACGGGCTTGACTTCGGGCGCGACCAACCAAGCTGGAGCTCAAAAAATGCAAGCTGGTCAATATGATGGACTTTTGGAGCTAGAAGTGGCGTATTCAGGAACCGCAACAGCAACCTCAATGCGCTAATCTGGCCGAGGAAAAGGAAGAGGACTAAATGTTTGAATAGTTTGAAGAAACAATTGTTATATAAGCTATATAGGAATATGTTTGTATATTATATATATATTTATATACATATATATATGATGTATAAGTAATTTGTATTTGTATGTGAGCGCAATGCTGTTGTATTCCCCCTCCCCGCTTTCGAAATATGTAAAATGTAGATATAATTCTCTCATCTCTCTCTCTCTCTCTCTCTCTTGCAGCACTTTGCAGTATTCTTTTTTTTTTTTTATCAATCAATCATTATCTTTACTTTCATCGCATTTTGTCTATTCTTTTTTATGTCTCACTACTGCCATAATTGTATTTCTATCCTTTTATGTATTCGAAAAGTATTCTGATATATTTCCCTCCACCAAATTTCCAAGGTGTTGCAAGTCCTTCAATATCCTAGAGATGCAAATGTCATACAAATAATATACCAATATATGTATATATGTATGTATGCCATATGCCATTCACATCTCTGATCTAAAAAACAATATACATATATATATTTATAAATGTTGAACACGAACAAAAGATAGTAAAAAAAAAGCCAGCTCAAAAAAAAAATGGAACAACATAAATTAGTTGATAGTCTCGTCTCATAGATAACCATTTATGCAATACAGTAAAAAAGAAAAAACATAGCTCTAATCATATCCATTCAAAATACCAATCAGTGTAGTTAAGAATCTATATATATATCGATAAAAAAATCTGTAACAATTTCATATAGCTTCCATGTCTATTTGCAACAGTATCCAGGCTGTTATTATTGTAGTTACATATGCTCGAAGGCAAGAAAAATGTATCTATTAAAACTTGTAAGTTAACTTGTAAGTTAAGGTCTTCAAATTGGCCAAGAAACCCCGAAACCCCTTTTTAGTCTACACATTGCATACGATATATATAAATAGATAAGTTTGTATCAACTTATAATGATATATGATCCGAATCCTACCAATCCAACATGCACTTACCATATACAAAAAAAAAAAAAACGAGAAAACCCAATGCAAGAAATATTTCAAAAAACTTTATATTACAATTAGAGTTATATTAATATATATATTACTATATATGAACAATTTGTGCAAACAACAACAAGATCAACACTTATAATGGCCAATATCACAAAGAATTATCAACTATAAACTGTAATCCGTATTATGGCAAAACTATATATATATATATATATACATATAAATATATATAAAGATACAGATATAAATCAAATTTTATTCGATTCATACTTTTAGGCATCACTGTACACAAATAGCAAGGCAAAACTTGCTTATCACATATATTTTCTTTTTCCTCCTTTTCGTATTATTTATATATATACATACATATATATATCTTTAACTATATACGAATAGATATCTACAATATATATATATATATATATATGTATTATTATTCTCTGCCACTCTTCTTTTTGAATGTATTATGTGTATTTCTTTTAGTTATTGTTAAATTTCAAAAACACAAAAACAAAAAGAGAAAATACAAATTTAAAAAATAAAACAAAATGCAAACTTGATTTACAAAGTGTGTTCGAATTTAACGTTTAGTATTAAATTTAAAGAGCAAAGAAAAACAAAAAGCAAAAAAAAAAAAAAGAATATTATTTTTAATTCTCAAAAACATAATCAATTTAAATTAATATTAAAAAAAAAAAAAGAAAAACATACTAATTGTATAGAACAGAAATGAACAACAACAAGAACATGTAATCAATTACAATAACATTGAAAAAATAAATGATACAAAAATTATGTACTCAAGAAAAAAGAATAACATTTCAATTTTCCATTTAACTAAAATAGTGTAAAATTTTCGAGATGAGGAAGAGAATAAAAACAACATGGAAAAGATAAATGAGGTTATCCTATTTCTAACAGAGTCATCTGAACCATCTTGTACCTTCAAATGCACCAAAACCTTCATTAGTATTCGAATTCAATTAACTGTTAATTTATCATGGAATAGTGTTGAAAAACGATCCAAAATGTAGTGCCTAACAGTGTGCTAAAAACGTTAATGTATCAACTTCGGTCAAAGTGCCCATAGAGTGTTGGATTATCCTTTGGAAAGTTCGATTAATGGTTCTTTGAAGAGACTCGAGTGAGTCCTTCTTTAATGAACAACAACAGCAACTAGAGCGTAATAAATTTCAAACTCGGAAAAAGTTTTCTTTTCAAAAACTTAAACGTCAACAGACAAAGTTTGATTTTATGGCTTGCTAAAATCGTTTATATTAAACAAATTTAGCTTTTAAAATATTTAAACTAGTCGGCAATATGATTTTTTTTTTAATGCTGCATTTTATTATTGTGGTAAACTTATTATGGTTAACAAAAATTAGTGGCGTATTTCTATTTTATATTCATAGTTCGTTAAATCATTTCGTGGGAGTCCTTGTTGAGTTTGCTGGGGTCAATTCCTTTATTCATTTTAGTTGCGCTGGGCTAGACAATTGGTAACTTGTGCACGGTAGCGGCAGGCCTTGGTCTCACGATCGAACCACTGACCACTCGGGCAGGATTGACGTCTGGCGCGATTGTTGCGGCAAATGTAGAAACGGCGACAGTGCCTGGAATCTACAAAGAATGTGCCATCATCGACACCACGGCAATCGTGAGGGGAGACAAGTATTTCAGCTAAGGTGATTGTTGCTGCATCTTCTTTGTCACCAATGGGGCAAGGCGTAGTTGTTGTTTCGCATGGCGCTGGTGTTGTTGGTGGCTTGCAAGTAGTTGTCGTTCTTGGTTTGCAAGCTGGTGTCGTTGTTGTCGTTGGTGGTTTGCAAGTTGTCGTCGTTGTTTTCGTTGGTGGTTTGCAAGTTGTCGTCGTTGTTGTCGTTGGTGGTTTGCAAGTTGTCGTCGTTGTTTTCGTTGGTGGTTTGCAAGTTGTCGTCGTTGTTGTCGTTGGTGGTTTGCAAGTTGTCGTCGTTGTTGTCGTTGGTGGTTTGCAAGTTGTCGTTGTTGTGGTTGTTGTTGTCGTGGTTGTTGTCGTAGTTGTTGTCGTGGTTGTTGTGGTTGTTGTCGTGGTTGTTGTCGTGGTTGTAGTCGTAGTTGTTGTCGTGGTTGTAGTCGTAGTTGTTGTCGTGGTTGTAGTCGTTGTTGTGGGGCAAGTAGTCGTTGTTGTTGTCGTGGTTGTTGTCGTGGTTGTAGTCGTGGTTGTTGTCGTTGTTGTAGTCGTGGTTGTTGTCGTGGTTGTAGTCGTGGTTGTTGTCGTGGTTGTTGTCGTGGTTGTTGTCGTTGTTGTGGGGCAAGTAGTCGTGGTTGTAGTCGTGGTTGTAGTCGTGGTTGTAGTCGTAGTTGTTGTCGTGGTTGTAGTCGTGGTTGTTGTCGTAGTTGTTGTCGTGGTTGTTGTCGTGGTTGTTGTCGTTGTTGTGGGGCAAGTAGTCGTTGTTGTTGTCGTGGTTGTAGTCGTAGTTGTTGTTGTTGTCGTGGTTGTAGTCGTTGTTGTTGTCGTGGTTGTTGTTGTGGTTGTAGTCGTGGTTGTTGTCGTGGTTGTTGGGCAAGTAGTCGTTGTTGTCGTGGTTGTAGTTGTAGTTGTTGTCGTTGTTGTTGTCGTGGTTGTAGTCGTAGTTGTTGTCGTGGTTGTGGGGCAAGTAGTCGTTGTTGTTGTCGTGGTTGTAGTCGTTGTTGTTGTCGTGGTTGTTGTTGTGGTTGTAGTCGTGGTTGTTGTCGTGGTTGTTGGGCAAGTAGTCGTTGTTGTCGTTGTTGTGGGGCAAGTAGTCGTGGTTGTAGTCGTGGTTGTAGTCGTAGTTGTTGTCGTGGTTGTAGTCGTGGTTGTTGTCGTAGTTGTCGTCGTGGTTGTAGTCGTGGTTGTTGTCGTAGTTGTGGGGCATGTAGTCGTTGTTGTTGTCGTGGTTGTAGTCGTTGTTGTTGTCGTAGTTGTTGTCGTGGTTGTTGTCGTGGTCGTAGTCGTGGTTGTTGTCGTGGTTGTTGTCGTGGTTGTGGGGCAAGTAGTCGTTGTTGTTGTCGTGGTTGTAGTCGTTGTTGTTGTCGTGGTTGTTGTTGTGGTTGTAGTCGTGGTTGTTGTCGTGGTTGTTGGGCAAGTAGTCGTTGTTGTTGTCGTGGTTGTAGTCGTTGTTGTTGTCGTGGTCGTAGTCGTGGTTGTTGTCGTGGTTGTTGTCGTTGTTGTGGGGCAAGTGGTCGTTGTCGTTGTTGTGGGGCAAGTGGTCGTTGTTGTTGTCGTGGTTGTAGTCGTGGTTGTTGTCGTGGTTGTTGGGCAAGTAGTCGTTGTTGTCGTGGTTGTTGGGCAAGTAGTCGTTGTTGTCGTGGTTGTTGTCGTTGTTGTGGGGCAAGTAGTCGTTGTTGTCGTGGTTGTGCGACAGGTAGTGGTTGTTGTAGTAGTCGTAGGAGGCTTGCAGGTGGTAGTAGTTTTTTTGCAGGGTGGTGGCGGAGGAGGTTTGTTGCACGGTGGTGGCGGAGGAGGAGGTGGTGGCGGAGGAGGCGGAGCCGGTTTATCGCATGGCGGTTCTACAGGAGGACGTCCGTGCCCATTGTCAGGACGATGTCCCAAAACAATTGCTGCACTTCGGTCTCCATTAAGACATTCAACCAGAAGGGGTAAATTGCAACTTTGGGTCTTGGGATCGAAATATAAGCCATTTGAACATTCGTGTCTTAGTGCTCGGCCACGCAGGCAAACGTAAAAGCTCGAACAACTTATAGGATCTGCGAAGGAAAGACCATTATGATGATCCTTACAGTCCGGCGCTTGGTGTGCCTT
The DNA here is from genome assembly GCA_035045865.1 of Drosophila austrosaltans. Classification (NCBI taxonomy): domain Eukaryota; kingdom Metazoa; phylum Arthropoda; class Insecta; order Diptera; family Drosophilidae; genus Drosophila; species Drosophila austrosaltans. Next base: position 4,591,788 of record JAWNOQ010000083.1, read on the forward strand.
GCTGCTCCCAGCTAAGGATGACAGCGCAATTACAAAAGTGAGTACTAGCAAGTTGTCTGAAAGGGAAGGAAGAAACAATTAGACTGGCCCACTGGTATTGCCTTGAATTATCCAACATACAAACTCTCATTGTTGCAATTATGTAGTTCGTCGCTTTACAGCTTCACAGTACAAACTATTGGAACTGAAACCCGGCTTTTATATTTTTTGCGGAGGATTCTTATCGCTATAACCAATTACACCAAACACTTAAACCACTCAAATAGATATCAATATACTAGCACCGCCGTGTAAAGAAAGCTTGTAGGAAGCGCAATTATCACTTACTTTTCTATTAGATAATTAAACGCCAAAACTGACCACAACATGTGTCTAAAGAAATTTGTTCTCATTTAAGCCTTTATTGTTATAAAAGTAATGCAAATTTGATGTTTTCCGTTTTCCCAAAGTGGAGACGTTGAACTCCATGTCTATACAGTGTCATTTATCAAGATGCGAAAAGTGTGATAAGTAAATTGGTTAATATGTACCATATTAGGTTAACAGTTTTTATATATGTATATTATATAGAAGTACATCTTACGATCTTGTGAAAGATAATGGGAAACGTTGCGTTTCAGATAGGAAATTTACATTTCGTTCTTTTGTTTACTTAACTGTGATCCACGAAGTAAGTTAATAACATAGTTTTCAAGGATTTTATGTAAAAATGCGCTTTTTCGCTCAAGACGTTTGTATACCCTTGCAAGGGTATATTAATTTTGGCCAGAAGTTTGCAACGCATAGATAGAAGCTTCTTCGACTATATAAAGTACAGTCGACTCTCGTTAATTCGAAATTCAAGGGACTTTTAAAATATTTCGAATTATCGAGAGTTCGAAATATTAAATGGTTCGAAATTTTTGAGAGAAAATTGAAAATACGTCGAATTATCAAATGTCTTTGTTTAACTGCTAATATTTTACATATTTATAATGTGAATTAATTAATCTTTAAAAAGAACTAATTTATACGGGTTTGTTTTGGAGCAAATTGCTGCTGCTTAGACTTTTCTATAATTTTCTTAAGTAGAAAGTGTCTCATATGCTGTTTCATTATTTTTATAGACATAAGCTTTGTAAGTTATCGAATGAGGCTCTTGCTACCTTAACTGACACCTCTGAAAAAGGTTCTGATATATCGTCTTCATCTTTATCGTTGCTCCTTTCTTTCGTATCTGTCGAAGATAAAATTTCGCCATCGGTTAGTGATCCTGAGACAGCAACATCTTCATCCACTTGAACATGGTCAAAAAAACTCACACCGCTGATTTTACCTACTAGTACCATTGATGGTTCTTCATCATCCGTAATTATTTATTTAACTGCTAAAAGCCAAAGTTCTTACTAACACACCAAGAAACTTTGAATTGTCGAGGGTTTGACCATATGAGTTCGAATTACCGCGTCGTACCAATGATTTTTTCGTTCGAATTACCGAGTGCATGAAAATGTATGGACAAAATTCGAGATATCAAGAGATTTTGTAGGGGACTCGTGATAACTTCGAATTACAGAGAGGTTCGAATTATCGCAGGTTTGAATTAACGAGAGTCCACTGTATATGTATTCTTGATCCGCAAGACGAAACGTGTTAATATATCCATGTCTGTCCGTCCGTCTGCCTGTCTGCCTGTCTGTCTATCTGTCCGTTTGTCCGTCTTTTTATTGAGCTGAAATTGAGCACCCCGGCTTCTTTTTGCTGCACGCAATGTATATCTCAGAATCATCCCGATCGGATGACTATAACATATTGCTTACATCAATAGCTTTGTGGTTTTTCAACTCAATTAGCCCATCCTTCTAGTTTTAATTTGAATGTGGAAAACAATAATAACAATAATTTTTGTAGAGAACAGCTTCAATTTTTTTTTAACAAAAAAAAATTAGAATTATAATAATAATAATTCTAAATTATATATATTTTATCGCTATAACAATGATTGCCATTTAGCTTACTTTTAGATTAATCCGATTTCTACAATGAAGTAAATAAAAATTTAATTTTGAAATATTAATAAATTTTTTAATTTGGTCAAATTTAAAGCTACATTATATATAATTAAGTTTCTAAGCTTGTTTGCCTCAAATGTAAATATTTCGACAGGTGTTAAAATTTCCCAAGTGGGCCACCCAAAATTCGATAAAAGAAATTAAAAACAATTTACTTAACAAATTGTAAAAAATTCTTACTTCTCCGGTCATTCTAATTGTATTTTTGATTAAACATTTATCTTTATTTATAAACCAATCAAATGCAAAAGGAAAAACTTAGTAACCAGTAATGCATTGCCTACTATATTCAACGGGATATACATATGTATAAGGATACATCATTTCATAGAATTTAAAAATACAATGAAATTATATTTTTATATTATATTATCTCTTTAGATTTTGCTGAAGACTATACCTTTCAGGTGATAATATAGTACACATAAATGTTCTTATCAATAACTGTGGGAAAACTTCGACTTTACCAAAACTGGGCAAATGATTTTTTTTATTTATTCTTTTAAGGCGATTAATGTATGCTTTTGATCAAAAATCTATCATCAAATTTTGGCTGGCTCACTGGGGAAATTTTGACACGCAGACAAACAGATTTTCATTGATTTTAATTCGACAAAAATGTTCATATTTGAAATTAGATGTAAATTTTTTTTTGATTTTTAAATCATGTCCTAGCTTTGGCGAAGATAACGCACGAAGAAGAAATATTTTACTGTTTGACAGAATTTGTTAATTAAAAATATATTTCATTTTGGTTTAAAGCATTTTGTTTTTATTAATTAAAATTTTAAAATTGTTTAACGTTCAATTAAATTGTTAATTAAGTTCTTAAAAAGAAAGCATTTGAAGGGATCTTTCTTCAAAAGAAATCTATCTAGCATAACTAAAAACTAAATATGTATGTTTCAGTTGTTTAAATATTTGGCTTTTATATACTATACTTAAACAAAAAACTCGCAATTAATTTGCCAGATAACACATTGTAAAAAAAAGTTGTTTAAAAATTTGGCTCGTATTATAATGGCAACATATTCATGGACCGTTATAAAACACCATCAATTTCTTTTATTTTTTTTTTATCAAATATTTATTTCGTAGCATCTACTACTATATTTACTTTACCGCATCAAACTCAAACGGAAACGGTTTGTATAATTTTTAATTTTTTTTTTATATTTTGCGGTCTATTTTCCTCACCCACTTCCTTTCTCTCTCTTTCTCTTTCCCCTGCCAAAGTAGGTATTTCTCTTTCCACTGGTTTTTCGGTGTCCATTATAATGATTCCACGTGACACCATTAGAGTTGGCCTAAGGGGAACCTTAGATCTCAGTTTGCTCATTTAGTTTTTGTTATTAATTTTTTTTTTTTTTGCAGCTCTTTTATATTATGCAATTTCCGATGATTGCCAATTTGTGTTGTTTCATCAATCGATATATGTATGTTTGTATATATTTTAAGTAATTACCGTGAATGTGTTTGAGATAATTTCAATATTTATATAGCAAATGGTCAACGATTAAACAATTGGCAAGTTAATAAAGTAGACCAAGCACAACTGTACTACAAATGAATGAAATACTTGTTCCACCACAATATATTGTTTTCACTTTTCAATCAAATATTTCAAGTGCTTTGCGTGGGTGTTCCTCATCGAGGGAAAGTAGAATTCTAAGTACAATACAAAAAATATGACTTAATCCCACAAGAAACAAACAAAAAAAAAATGTATAAATAATATTTATCAATCAGAAAATGTGTTGAAAATCCGAATCGCTGTCTCATTCTTGAATGAAAAGTAAAAGTTGAGCCAACCGTTCACACCGAGAAGACCGCAAACATCGCAGCTAACCCAAGATGGGCTTTTGGAGTGATAAGCAGCACCCAGACGCAGTTCGCTTAAGACACATTTTGAGTCAAAGGTTTATTGACGTAGCTTCTTCTGCTGTTGTCGTTGCTGGTGATCATGATCATCTCATGATCGGTGATGTTGCTGTTGTAATTGTTGTTGCAGTTGGCCACTTGTTGCCAGGTGGAGGCCAAGCCAGTCCAGGTCGGGTTCGGTTCGTTTCAGGTCCATGGCATCTCTCTCGAAGGCCGCTTCTTTCCTATATACATCCGTGTGTGTGTGTGTGTGTGTGTTTGTGTGAGTTTTTTTTTTTTTGTCTTCTGCTTTTTATTTTTTGTTGCTGTCTTCTTTTTCTTGTGATCATTCGTCGCAAGGTGAAAGTCTTTCTCCCTCAAGCATTTTGTTGTTGTTGTTGCTGTTGCTTATTTGTACAGCATTTAGTCTTTTCGGTTTTCGCTTTTGTTGTGTGTGTTGGCTGTTGGTTAATCTGTTGCAGACACATTGACTGGCTGGGAACCTTTTTATGGAATTGCATGAGCAACTTATTCTTATCATAACAACAAATTAGTAAATATTTTTTTGCCCTTGGTCAAAGTACTTTTTGGAAAAATTGGCCAAATATTTGCAATTTGGCAAAGACGAGATATATTTTTGTCTTTAGTTGAGTTTTTGATTTACGAAGATAAAATTGACAAGACAAAAGTGTAATTTGAACTATTTGCATCTACATTATTTGCAAAGAGATTACTCATATTAAATACCAAAAAGATATTTATATTTTAAGCAGCTTAGCTATTTTTGGGTTACAAAGTACATAATAATTTCATGTATTCTGCGTCTCTGTGTCTATTACTTACTAATAAGCTCCTTATTGAACATGAAGTTGTAAACATCTCGGAGTAATGTGGCTTACACCAGTATAAGTTAGAAATCATTATCTTAGTCGTGCGACAAACCTTAAAGCAGTTTTGAAAACTGATTACAGATTTAATAATGACGACAATACAAGCATTAAATTTATCAATGGGGGAAGTCCGCTTCCCGGATCTTTGCTTCTAAGTAAGAGAAATAATGTAATCTCCAGATAAAGGTAATCTAATTACGAGTATTTCAGTTAAATTTGGTTCAAGACTGTCTAAAGAACGTGGCAATCTGAGGATGACGTCAGAGTAAATGACAAATTTGTGAATATTTTAAATTATCAGCATTTCCAATATATATGTTCTTAATTATATAGAAGTGTTTACTATTGTGATACTTATCATTTATACAATGGAAATCGAAAATTCAGAACAAATTGATGATCCATGAAAAAATTTGTTATCAAAAGCTTCTCGACTAAACAGAAGCCCTACAATTCCTTAAAAAAAGTTATTCATTGATATTTTTGAACTTGACTCTAATGCCATTTTTATTGGCTATTCTTTATAAACGAAGGAATTGATTCATTTTCAAAAATTTTACATTTTACAAACAAATAATGGAAATATCAAAAAGAAAGCAGTCCTCGGTAGATGAGTTGTCTAAGTGGCCCAGTCATTTAGTCAACTGAACAACGAGGATCCGGGTTCGAATCCCAGGCTAGTGTATGGATGTAGTTTTTCGTCTAAGCCGAACCCTTAGTTGCCAGTGCTTGTAAAATATAGTTGGGTTGATAGTTTATAACTATATCCTACACTTTAATAATAATAATAATAATAATAATCAAAAAGAAACCTATTTTTACTAGTTTTATTTACAATTTCAAAAAATTACTATGTCATCTTAAATAAAATTAAGAAAAAAACATGTTTTTAAAGTTCTCAAAACTTGTACTTAAATATTCTTATAGAAAGTTTTATTCCTGAGAAGAATTCTTGAAGTCGAATTGATAAAATTTAACAATAAGATTTTAACAGACTTTTACAAAGATCTTGGTGCGGATATAGAAAAATTTGATTTGCTTTATCAACGACTTAACAAAAGTTTTCTTAATGTTTCATTGAACTTAAAGTGCTTTTTTGTTTCAAGTATTTCATTTAAAAGGATAACAAATTGGTTAAATTAAAAAATACAAAAACATAAATTTTTTTAGAAACTCTACACATTTCCTATAATTTGTCTATCGATTCCAAATACAAAATAAAAAAAAGGAGATAAAAAAGGTTTCAATAATAACAAAACTAATCCAAAGGAATGGCATGGATAAAATTGCCAACTTTCAGTCACAGCACTTCATCTTAAATTTACTACGATGATTTTTAGAGGTGCGGTACCCAAAAAAAAAAAAACCAAACATTTACCATTAAAACGAATTACTTCAAATCTTAAGTGTATCTTTTTTTTTTTTTGTTTGAAGGTAAAGTTATGTAATTTAGGATGCAATTGAGACAAGGTTTATGAGCCTAGCGAATGGGAAGTTTTAACTTTAAGAGATTGCTTGATAGGCATATGCATAAATGAAATGGCTAAGGTTGTTTTTAAATTAAAGAAATATATACAAATATTATAAACTATATTTCTGTCAGGTAAAGTGAATGATTTTATATACGAATAGCCTCCAAAATTAAGGAAATAGTTTTATTCCCTAAATTTTTAGCCTTGTTGCGAATAATGTCTTTTTTTTGGTGGGGGAATTGATCGACAACATAAACCATTTAGCTACCTATCACAATTTTTCTGTTTACTTTTTTTTTGCTTGGCTACTTTAACTGGCCCCCTTTGACCTGACCACTTAACTTTTAATGACAAACCATTAATAATAACAATAAATTGGCCAAAATACAAAACAAAACAAAAACAACAAACATAAAATTGTGTGTGGGAAGTAGTTAAAAGACATTCCAAATTGTCAATAGAAATTGAATTATAAAAGAAAGACAACAAAACTTCCTTTTCTATTTATAAATAGGTGAAAATATTGGTAGATTTTTTTTTCATCAAAGGTTTCAAATTACCCAACAACAACAACAAACACAATAAACTATCAACTATGGAAAATCTTTAGTTTGAAAAACCTGCCCCATCATGAGGTGGGGGGGGCAGTCATTATCATTGTCCGACAGTGGAAAACCAGATAAGCATTCGGCTTATGCAATCTGAAAGCCAATGTCTTAAGAATTGCCTGTTCATGGAAAAATGAAAAGTTATTAATGAAAGCTGGCGATGAAATGTTTATTTGATTACTACAAATATGTCTGTGAAAATTACTGGTGATAATTGTGTGGAAAGCCCCAAAACGAAAACAAAAATGTAATAACTCACTGATTGGCCCAAGTTGACTGTGTGTGTGTGTGTGATAAGGGATTGGAATTGAGAATGACTTGGCCACTGGCCAAAATATGTTGCACAAGAGGAAATCAATTTTCCAATTAAAATGATCGGATGTGGAAGAGAGCTAAAAGAGATCGTAGATTGTGAAGATGAGAAATGGCTATTTCTCAATTTACAAATTGTTTAAAAGTAAAAGTAAATCAGAGAGATTACTTTGAACTTAGTATGATCATTTAGAACTTTACTGATCATTACCCAGTCTGATCGCCAATTTATCATATATTTTTAAAACCAAAATACAATCACTTTCCCATAGATCATTTGCTACCAAAGGCATTTTCTGATCACTTAACTAACTCAAGCTGTGTTCCTCTCATTAAGCGATCAAGTCCAAGCTACTTTTTGGTAATTTAATGTGTAGATCGCCTCATGATACACAACACAGCGGGGATTACTCAACTCAATCATACATTTGCATAGATCAGTAGATTAATCATGGTACCATAAAAAAAAACATATATGAATCACAAATGCGTCTCAAGCAAAAAATGGGGTAGTGGAATTTCAATTTTAATCGCAATGTAATTTTAATCGTTTTTATTTTCTCGTCTTGGCATTCTCTTTCATGGCCATAACGCCTCCAATGCGCCATATCATAATGATCGGCATGTTCTTAAATCTTACTTCCGAGTACGCCAATTTAAGTTAATTACGTGATTATGTCTGTAAATTGTCTGAAATCGGAATTGCAAATGATGTGCATCATATTTTTGGCTAGTCAGATATACATATTTCTGGATTCGATAAGACGAGCAAAAATGAGTAATAAATGTACACACTCTCGTAATACTTTCTCTTTCACTTTACCATAGAGCTTTGCTTTGCTCTCTTTGCTTTCTCTTCGAATGGATCTCTGTGCAACATGTTGCTAACTGGCCCTCTGCTCATCGTCTGTCGTGTGACGAAGTGCCTAGATGTTGCTGGCGTCTTTTTTTTGGCATCTTCGTTGCAAAGCTTGGCTTAAATTGTTACCAAACGTTTAATGATCTTCAGTTAAGCATCGAACTTTTACCAGACAAGTCGTGTCTGCGGTATACCACGAATATACTACACAGACACACAAACATACACATACACACAAATACACATACTTATACTACTGCCTGGAAACGTTAACGGAATTTTTGAAAAAATTGAAATTCTCCACAAAAACTTGTTCATTTGCATAAGGCAAATAGAAAACGTTACAATAAATTTTCATATTCTGTGGTAATATTTTCTAAAAGTTTCAAAAAAAATAAAAACAAGTGCAAATAAATTGAAATCTCACTTTTAAAACAAATCGAGAATTAACAGAGATAGAAAAATATTGTGAAATTGAAAAAATAAAATTGGTTGATTTTACGGGCATTTAACAAGTGTGAATAATGCGTGTTATTTTGGCCATTTTTGGCACTTTGTGCCTTTGGATGATTGCGGCAAATGCACAAGGATTTATACCACCACCAAATGCAGGGCTACATAATGCGGTAAGTAAAGTGCAGGATATGTGAAAATATATCTCCTTGACAGATTGTGTGAAAAAGGGTTTGTGTGGAAACCAAAACAGAAATAATAAATAAACTTTGGAACTTTGAACTAAAAATAGTATTTTTAGATTTAACTAAAATATGTATTAAACATTTTTAAAAAGGGATAACAAAAGTCAAGTTTCAGCTAGATATTTTTTCATTTCTGCTGGCCAAGTAGACTCATTTAAGTACTTTAAATAACAAATCCTTAATTATTTGCAATCCAAAATATTATCTACTTACCATGATTCAGTTTGATTTCAAACACTTGAGTTGTGACCTAGTTTTAAACTAGCTAAAAGCCAATTCCCATCCAAAATATCATTTCAATGGATTCACTTTTCAGTGTTTTGAACTCTTATTATATTTTGAACAAAGTCATGGGATATAAAAGACTACGTCAGTTGTTCCACATACAACAAAAGATATACATCTATATATACATATATATATGTGCCAATACATCAATAGAGTTTGGTCCAAACAATCATTAAAAAAAAGAAATATTTATCACACAAATAACATTTCCCATTGAATGTTATGCAAATATTTATGATTTGAATTGAGTTTGGCCAAAAAAAAATTTCACATGCTTGACACAGTTTGTGGCCAAAATGGAACTCAAATGAAAGTTTTTTTTTTTTTATTAAAGATCCCTTCAAACTGGGAATCGAATCTCAAATCATTTATACAACAAGTTTTTCAAAAATTCCAATAAGCAAATGCCAACTAACTTCCAAAACTTGCATAAGACTTTCTTTACATATTTATCCAGCTGTATGGGGGGGGAGGGGAGGGTAGGGTTGGCTTAGGTGTTAGCAACTATTTAACAATTCAATTATTCAAAATATTTTGTATTTAACTAAATGATAAAAAAAAAATTTTCATATTAATTGTAACTGACAACGAAAATGATTTTCAACGCTTCAATGAACTTTCCCTTTTTCACAAAAATATTTGTTGTTTATATACAAGATATACATATGTATAGGCATGTGTATATATGTATATGTATATATTGTGATTAAATGAAGATGCAAAGGAAGCCGAGAGTAAAAGTCATAATGGTATGAGACAACGTTTAGATTATAAACCTGTTCACTTGGTCTGGTCAAGAAATCAGACAAAAGAAAGGCCAAACTACAACAAAGGCAAAAAAACAAAAAAAAAATTGTATATAAAAAGAAATATATCACAATATAAAGAAAATTATATCCAAACAAAAAAAGCAAGTCATAGGAAGTTATATTTAGAATTTTTAGCAATTTATTATATTTATTTATTTATTTTTCTTTAAATTCATTGACAAAAAGTTTCTGCAAATATTAATCATTAAGAGATAAAATAATTATAAAGTAAATATTTATATATATAAATCCATCATAATATTAAAATTAAAAAAACTTTTGGTAGTCAGAAATAAAAAAAGAAACATTTTTGTTATTAAGAGTGCCAATTCACAACAAGTTGTTAATATTAAAATAAGTAGATATTTAGTAAGGAAATAAATATGTTCGAAATATATTTAATGTTTCTTGAATACGTATAATGAAGACAGTAGTTTTTAATGCTTTGAAAATATTGAAATATATTTAACAAAAACGCTTTGCAATTAACAGAAAATTTCGAATTACTTTTTCTTTACCTATAAAATCAAGAATATACTTTTATTTAAGGGCTTAACTTAGGTAGCAAATATCAAAAGTAGACCATCTTTAAGTAACTTTGTCTTATCAATATAGAAAATAATTTGTTTTACTTAGAACTCAGTAAAACTATTTTTATATAAAATTGAAATATTCGAACCGCTTTCGGCTGAACAAAATTGTAGTAAATGAAATTTACAAATAAAATAGAGGCAAATAGCAGTAGACATGGCTATAATGACTTACCAAATAAATGTATAAATACTTTACATTTAAATTTGCATAAATTTTAATAAAACTTCATTATACCTCATGCATATACAGGGTGCTCGAAAAACCTGTTACTTCATTTACTTAATTCTTTTCCCTCCTTCGTTCATCTTCAAAAATGTTTATTTTTTCTTTCGGGCCCAAACAAAAGTGAAAGCAAGAAACCCAAATAAAAAAAAAATTAAAAAAAAAACTAAGGAAAAAAAAAATTTAAATAAAATGGCAAAAATTAAAACAACAACAACAATAACTATGCCCACTGAACATGTTCGATGACAGCAAATTGTTGTTACTTTTTTTTTGGTATGGGGATTCGGTTGAGTGTTTGTTTTTTCAGGCTTTGGCTTGGTTCAGTTTGGTTTGATTTGGCGCCGCTGGACAATTGTGCCCAACAGATGTATCCAGATGTTGCAGTGGCAGCAATTTTGTGTTTACACGACTCCAGAAATAATAAAAGCTGAAATTAAGAAATAGTTAATATATATATATATAAGTCTCTGTATCTCTGTGCTCAGACAAACGATTTGCAACCAGTTCCTGTTCAGACAAAAGGAAGATGATGATCATCATCATGATGGTTTCTTTTTTGTTATTATTATTTGTATGTAATCGCTAGGCCATTGCCTCAGTGTAAAACTTGCAAAACTTATATCAATAGAGGATAGATGAAGCGCGGTAACAACACGTTTTTTGTAGTAAGCCAAAAGTTGTGCAAGTTTTCACTTGCAAAGGAAATTTCAACATTTCAGCCAATACAATGGGAAAAGGTTAAGGACAATGGAAAGAAAAGGAAACTCGTAACGTAAAGATTATCTACTTTAAAGTAAAGAGTAACCATTTTAATTGTGAATGTAATATATTTTTTTCAATAAAAATCAGACACTAATTCGCTTATGAAATAGGATAGCGAAGGTTACTCCCAGATATATTTTAATAAAAACTTTTATTCAGATTACTTTAATTTGATTGTTGCGTTTAGGTGGCTATCTTGTGTATATCCATATAAGCCAATAAAAGCTAAAGTTAATATTCAATATACAAAACAAATTGGAATTTATTATATTTAATTTGAGTCTAAATGACTAAAAAATATATATATTTTGGTGCTTTTCCTCAAAAACTTTTGTTTCTTATTCATTTTTATATACTTAGTAAATGTATTGACCCAATGGTCAAATCTTTTGCATAAATACTTCACCAAATAGTTGGTATATAAATAAAATAGAGAAAATTTTGTAAGATCATTCAAAGCATTATTTTGGCGTCTTAAATTTTAATTTAAATTTTTTGATCTACTGTTTAGTTTACCGGAATAAAACTACATATTTCTGTATAGATTACTTACCAAACCAAAATATTTCCCCATATTAAACAATTTTTTATTCATTACCAAAACAAAGTTTCATTGATTTTTCTTTAAAAATTAACCAAAATAGTTCCATTCAAGCATTTCCTTTAAATAAAAGAATTGCATTGTTTATAAGTTCTTATACATAGATAAATCTTGTGCCTATATAGCCAACTCTCTAACTACAATAACTCATTAAAGTCCATAAATAAGTTAATAAAGACATTGACAAATTTTCATCAATGGTTTATTCCACTGCCTAACACTAATGTGTTAATTTTCTTACATTTTTCAATTATTGTATAATAATAACTAAAAAACATTCACTTAAAGTTATAAATTTAAACTGTTGGACATTGTGAATCACTTGAGGTATCATGTTTTATTGTAAAATGCTTATCATCTGATGATACGTGATTAATATTAGAGTTAAATCACCTTTAAAATGGTATTCAATGAAACGTGTTGGCCATAATTTTTGGTATCTCTTTTCTTGACAGAGATTGGCGGCCCAGCCCTAATACAACAACAATAACAACAACAACAACCTGTCTGTTTGTGCTCTTTTATTGTAATTTCTTTTCATTTTGTATTCTCGTTATTGTTGTTGTTGTTATTGTTACTTTTTTGCGACTTCATCTCATTGGGAGGTTCTGCTACGTTTTCGGTTGGCAGGTGGAAAGTAGGTCAATCGAGAGATCTTTATAAATATTTTTATTTTTTGGTTTTTGTTTTGTTTTCGATTGCATATTCATTTGAAAGATATTTCAGTAACTGGTCTACTTCTCTCTCTTCCCCTCTCTCTCTCTGTTTCTGTGTTAAAATGACAAGTTGTTAATGGATCTTTGGGCGCTTGAAAAATGAAAGTTTTGCGGAACATATAGTATAGCCATATATAGAGCTAATCATGCATCATTATAGCACTTCAATTGGCCCTAAACTGGCGCCACAGAAATCAAAATAAGTAAATCGAATTGGTGATTGCCATTCAGTTGCCTGCTTAGCCACCACAGGCCAAGACAAATAAAATAATTGAACGCTAATCACCTTCCTTCTCTCAACGCTTCAATGCGATTTCATTCAATTGGCTGATTGACTTAACAGGCCACCAACTGGTTGGGAATTAAATCAATTTCATTGTGGAATTGAGTTTGTTTAAGCAAAGTTGGCCAAATAGTCTTGGAAAGATAAGTTAAGTTTAATAAGGGTATCTCTCTCTCTCTCTCACGGGGGGGAACTACCGATTAACATCTTCAATTATTAAGTCATTATACAAAATGCTTAAATCTCTTCTTCTTTTTGCCATACAACAAATTTCACAAAAACAAACAAATATGAAAAAGAAAGTAAAAAAGGGTTTTGGAACATAATTCATTGCTGGCTATTGACAGGCAAAACGACAGTCTTCGCTATCTTCCAGGTCATTAAAAGTCGTTTGGGCTACAAAACTCATTTTGTCATAGTTTCTTTTTCTCTTTTTGTTTGCATTTTGTAGATTTTAGCTAATTACAAATTATGTTTTATAGGAATTGTACAGTTTATTGCCTGATGTATGCTGCAATTAGCCATTTCGTTATGTGCAGTAAATATATCAAGGCAAATGGACAATTTTCACCCACCAACACCAACAGCAACAGCAGCAATCCGTAACCAGACAAGTGTCAATTTCCGCATTACTCATACGCCGCATGGAACGGGTTTTTATTTTCGTTTTTTCCTTGATGTTGCTATTGTTGTTGTTGCTTTTTAGCTGCTGCATCTTCTTCCCAATTCGTATGGCAAATATGGCCAAAAAGTCAAACGATCCTCCATCGAGGCATCCACGTAATGCAATAGCCAAGCCCAAGAGGAGAGTTCACACAAAACTGGGCAACTGGTTATGGCCGTTTGCATTGGCTGTCTGACTGTTTGACTGTCAGTCTGTCTAAATGTCTGACTGCCTGATGCACTTTCGTTTTTGTTGTTGCCGTTGCAGTTGCTGCTGCTGCTGCTGTGGTCTGGTTGGGTGAAAAGTTTATTGCGCGAAAAAGAAGAAGCGTTTTGTATATATTTTCGCCTGGCATCGAGTTCCAAAAGAAACAAGATTTAAACGAGGCGGGAATCTCCAACTGCTGTTGCATTTGCTATTTGCTGTTGATATGTTGCAAGCCAGGCCAACGAGTTGCAAGTTGCATAATTTGTTTTTCTTCGCCTGCCGCCTTCTGTTTTGGCGAGGTGGGAGTTAAAAATTATTTGGAAACTTGTCCATTTGCTTTTGCTTTTGCATATTTGCACTTTAATTTTCAGTTTTTTTGCATTTTCTTTCAAAAATATGTTCAATTAATAACATTTTTGTGGTTTTTCGTGGATGATGCTGATGCAATGGCTAAAATTATTGTTAATGCTTTCACAGTGCTCATAATGAAAATCAATTAAAATATTGTTTGTTGGTTTGCAAAAATATGTAATTAAAGAATGTTTTCGTTAAGGGTTAAGAAAAGAGAAACAAAACTCTGTTATTTCGATTTTGAAAATATCTAGAAAAATATGTACATTTTGAATTTGCTTTCGCCCTTAGTTGTGCACCACTAAAATCCCCAAATCGAAAATTTTTTTTATACATATTCATGAAAAAACCTTTAGGAATCTGAAAAGTATAGAAAAACTACTTATTAGCCATGATTAAATTTTAAACAGTTAGCTTTTTATAATAGTTAGGCAAGTTAAAAAAGATCGATTCGTATAGCCTTCATTATTGTTTATCAAAAATGTTTGACTTTATATAATATTCAATTTTTAACACATTAAACATTTAACAATATAAGTTTTTAAAATTATACCTCAAAGGATGTGACGGAAGTATTTAAATATTGGTTTTAAAATGAATGCAAACCTTTAATTTATATAAACCTAACATTTTTGTACTAATTCCCATCTAAATTAAATCGTAACACAGAATAGATCTATATCTACGGCGACGTTTTAACAATTTCTAATGTCGAATTAGAATTCAAAGAGTAAAACTTTTCCTTTAAATAAAAAAAAAATGTATACTTATTTTAGTATTTTCATAAATATACCACAGAAGAATCTTTATTAATGTAATTCAATTTGAATGTGTTTGAATAAGTGTACTTAAGCATATAATCTTAAAGCTACAACTTTGATACTGATTGAATTTAGCACATTCCTCGTCTTCGTTTGTCTTTGCTTAAAACTTGCATCATTTCTTCGCCGTTGTTACATTTAAGCTCTGCTCGTCTTACTCTTCATTGTCACTTTTTCTTATATCCGTCGTTGTCCCTATTTTAGTTATGGGTTAGGGATAGTTATGGATCCCAACTACATCCCAAGAGTATCACCTGGCAAACTCCATACTGCTTTCAAGTCTCATCTCTCTGATAATTGCAGTTTAGAGTAAAATGAATTCCTAGGAAATACTCTACTTCTATGGCATACCTTTCTATTGTAAACTCTTTCATAACGATAATTGTTTCTTTTGCAGGATTTTCATAGATGTAACACTTTTGGCCTTTTTATGCCTCACCCACTTACCACTTCAATTTTGGTTTCTATTTTTTCTTTGGCTATTTACTTACCTCTGATGCAATGGTGGGTTGCTTTTCATTGTTGCTTTTTAGCATTTTCATGGCTACGCAAAAAGTCAAAGTACCCTACAAATTTGGGAGTCACTTTTTAGTACCTGTCAGACCGCCCCTTAGACCCCCCCCCCCCCCCCATCCCCCACTCTCCCTTATGCATATGGTATGTGGCTGCAGCCAAACCCACTTCACACTAGAGTGCGGCAAGCATCTTCATGCCACATTATCGCCATCGACCGACCGAATAGACCCCCCCCCCAAAGGTTCCCCTTTTGATGCCCCAGAGTTTAGAGTCTGCCACTTTCAATTTTCCTTTTTTTTTTTTGCGCCAAAGAAAACAAAACAAAAAAAATGGAAAACATTTTTCGCAAGCTTGGATGAATTTCTGCACCACAAAAGTATTCAGAGTTGCAATTTCATTTTCAAAGTGTTTCGTTTTGTTGCAAATAATAAATTTTAATTTGTTTTGCGGTCTTTTTTGTTGTTAACATTTTTCTTTCTTTTATTTTGTGTTTTCTGTTCATTTAAGTGCATCAGTTGGGCATGCAAAGGAAAAATCAACGAAATTTTTGTGCACTTTTTGCTTTCGATTTCAAAGAAAATTTAATGCTCAAGCAAAAATATGCGAAATATGCGAGTGAGGGGAATATTGAAATATCATAGCAAAATTAAAGAACTAGAGTAGGCATATGTATATATATACATGGATTTATTTCTCACATCACATATAGAGGTTACTAACCGCTCGAACAATGGTCAGATTTTAACATCTGGCCAAGGGGGGGACTAGAGCTACTACATAGTCCAGGTAATTGCTGAATATTGTCACGAACTGCAACGAAAAAAAAAAAAAAAAAAACACAGTTTACTGACTGACGATGGGCAAGCTTTTTGGCGGCTATTCGAAACATTTGTCGGTCTCGAACCCGGACTAGAGGAAAAGAGACCTTCATAGTTAGGTCTACGTACTTAATTTGCATGAAACTTTACATTTTTCTGAGAAAGCTTTGCGTGACCAGAAATACAGGCACGAGACCAAAGAGAAGCAAATGAAATGCCTGGCATTTGGCGAATTTTTTTGGTATCCAGACTTTAGACCCAAACCAGATATAATCTATGAAATGACTTAATTGTTTGATTCACAAAAGCCAAATGATTAAGTAAATGTAATTAAAATTAGAAAAAAGAACTTCACTTTCGACTCAACTCAACTGCTGACTTTTCTCTTTTTCCAGAGCACTGCTAACCCATAAATTATGTATTCGAAAACAAAAACAATAAAATTTTTTTCCTCTTTCCCCTCTCAACATCTTTTCATTCCAAGTTTGGAAAAAACAATGGTTTCGCCTTCTGACAAATGATATGCCCACGGGGGGGGTTGGGTTGGATGATGGCAAATGCAATTGCATGTCTGAATACCCTCAACTCAAATGCTAATATCATATAATTAATGCATTACGAGAAGAGAAGAAATATATATATAGCAGAAATACTAATAATAATAATGTGGAATTGCGAGAGATATCTTAAAATTTTAAAGTTTTACTTGGTAATGTGAATTACAATTAGTGAATGATTTGGAAATGTAAGGGTAAGGAGTATCTAGAAGATGTTGTAAATGAATTTCGGTTGGCTTGAATTGGTTCTCAGGCTTGCCAATGTAAAATACGTACATATATAGAAAATTCTGTGTGTAAATCAAATTTTTTTCACAATTTTATTCCCTTTGAATATGAAGTTGTGTTATAATTACATCGGTATCCAATTGAGGTGCAACTGGCATTTTTTTTTGATGATGAATTTCGAGTGTATTCATTTAATTGAATTATCAAGAATCGCAATTCAGACATTTATTTTTTTTATTGTTGCTGTTCCTGACTCTGACATTAATTTAATTAACTTTTGGTGATCGTTTGAAAATTGTTTCTGTTTTCATCTCTTTTTTTGTAAAGATTTTTATTGGAACACTGGGATTTTTGTGATGCTTTTTATTTGGAAAAACATCCATGAACCCAATTTTTAATTCAATTTTTCTACTGTTTGAAATTAACTTTGTAGTCCTGTTAAAGGTAAATATCGAACCTTTATATCCCTCTTATAATTTGCCATATCTTATAACACAGTCACTTTAGCAAGTTAGTTCACTGTTTATCGTCAAAATAAGACAAGATCATAATAAAGAATTCTATATGCATAATTCCAACATTAACCCAATTCTATCATTTATCTTGATGAACTTTGTGCTCAATTGAACCATCTACTTCTATTGAATAAAACTTTTCTGTTCCTAACTCATCAAGGCTTCAGTTATAGCATATTTGGAGCTTTAATTCTTATTTTAGTTTCCTAGGTATATTATTTCAAATCTAACCATGAATCGAGATATTTCTATTAATTTAGATTCAACTGCTTTATTTAATATTTTTGTATTTAAGGCTTAAAAAGAAATCCGTGTTAGGTGGACAGCGAAACGTGAAATTATTCACCATTAGCCTAGTAGTCTTCATCTATCAAACTGATTAACAAAAATATCGAAATGTGTTTAAGTATCCATAATAAAATATACCTGGAGATACTATATAAGAGTAGAGTTACTATATAAGACTAGATTGGCAAAATTTCGTGCAGTTTACTAAGAATTAAAACACAACACTTTAACTTGATTGAATCTGGCTTGGATATTTAGCTTTTAAAACACTTTTTTGTGCTTTTGTCTTGTTTAAGTTGTCCCCTTGCTGGGTAAATATTAAAATTGTTTAGCAACATTGAAAGTTGCTTAGTTTGCAATTAAATAAAACTATTTTTCTTCTTCAGGATGAAGGCATTACCAAGTGAATCTGCTGTCATGTTGAGCCATGTCTTACACTGTCAGTAATCATAAAATTTATTGACCCTGACTAATATAAAAACTCTCTTCAATAATTTGTTTTTTGTCCTATGGTTACATTACCTTACACAAGCTAACCTTTGTTGGTTAACCTTTTTCAAAAACTTTGTTGATTTGTCATGGCTCAGCATCTTTAGTTTTTCCTCAATAACAACAAAAAAATACAGTTTTCTCTGGTGAAAACATCAATCAATCATCAATCAACATGCATAGCTAGCTCAATCACAGCCCAAAAGCCACTGAACCCATCGAGTCTTAGGGTTTTTTTTTTTGTCATATTTTAGCTTCTGCCTATCAGACAGCTCCATGTCTATCTCTCTCTCTCTCTCTCTCCTTCTTACTCACCTCCTATTACTTTTCTCTTTCTATCTTTTCTTTTGTGTGTGCAACATGTTAATTTCACGTTTTAGCATTTTGTTGCTATTCATGACTCTGGCATGCCGCATACAAAACGCTTTCGTTTTTTCTTCTCTCTCTCTCTCTCCCCGCTCTTTTCTTCTTTTACTATAAAATGCCAAAGACAATCAATGCGCTTGCGTTCAGGTTTTAGGGGGCAGAGGGGTTCGACAGGTGCTCTTGTGGTTGTCATTAAATGCCAACACGACGACCCACATCAACAGCTTTGAGCAAGTGAAGTTGGCCGAAAGTGTCAATTGATTGACAATTTCAATGTTGGCGTCTATTTTCATTGACTGAAAATCATACCAAAAGAAAAAAACAAATGCCAGTGGCCATCACCTAAAGTATTAATCATAATAGTTTAATTAATTTGTGTATAACTTGCACTCAATATTTGGTATACAATGTTAACAAGGTCAAAAGAATTATAGTGTAAATAATGTTAAAGACATTTCAATTGAAATAGACAAAAATTAACTGGAAAATCCCGCAATTGCTTACAAAAAAAAAAAGAAATTGAAAAGAAATATGCATGTAGGAGACATGCTAAGTTTATTCTTTAATGTCAATAGTTGTTTCCGTCTTAAAATTAAATTTTATTCTAGTAAATCTTTAACTTCTCTTCATACGACCGACCGGCTAACTCTGACTCTCACTCTTAACTCTTCTTGATTAGCCTGTCATACATCTTTGTCTCTGATCTTGCCACATCTCTTGGACAAAGATCAAACTCTAATCTCTTAACCTACGTGGATTATATTTGAATCATTAGAAAAAGTCATAAATGTAAAACATATAAAAGAACTAGTGACCTTGTCCCGCTTCGCTGAGCCTTAGTAACAATACGTTAATTTAATATTACAATGCGTATATTATATTCATTTCGTAGCAGCTCCACAATTTTCACTACCACGAAAAATCCCATCTATTTTCCGGGATAAAATATAGTCTATACGGATTCGGAAGAGTCCCTCTAATTAATGGTAAAAGAAATTTTGAAAGTTTTTGAGCCTATTCAATACAAACATACAAAAATACAAAGGTTTCCTCTTTAAAATATTAGTATGGACATCCACTTTTTCGCATTTTCGTATTTCATATATGAGATTTGGTTCTGTTTCAAAAAGTTCTTTCTGCTCTGTTCTTAAAGAAGTAATCTATCAAAACTCTAATCCCGTTCATATCTTTTAAAAAGACTTTAAGCTGGTGTAGTTACCTAATTTCTTGTTTCTTTTAATATTTTCCAAAAGGATTAGGTGAAGCGAATGGATGGAAGAATATCTGTATATATTTTTATCTTCTGCCACCTCAAGATCTAATTAATCATTTTTAATGTATTTGATGTTTTTTTTTTTACTTCAGTTATATTTCGATTTGTATTTATTTAAGAGCATTCTGTTTCATTTAATGTTTTGACTTCTGAGAAAAAAATACAAAATATTAATTTTGTGAAAAGAATAATAGTAAAACCTAAAAGTATTCAATTGGTTGACGGATTTTACATTTACTATAAATTTTTCTTGTCTACTTTTTCTGTTGAAAGTGAATTTTGAATACTAACTTCTAAATTTTAAAATATATCATTAAACAAACATTCGAGAACAATTGTTTAAATTTGCAATAAGTAAAATGAACGAAAATTAAGTAAAATAAAAACTGAATTTTATAATCAATTGAAGAGTACCTACTGAAATGTGTACTTACCCTTTAAATTTCAGACAAAAATATCAAAGAAGCTAACTTCGGCAGGGCAGCTTGATCAAGAATATATATACTTTATAGGGTCGGAAATGTATATTTCTATGCGTTACAAACATCTGATCAATTTTATAATACCCTCTGGAAGGGTATAAAAAGGCTGTTCTTATACGCTTTGACTTAGATATAGTAACATATTCGTTTGTATACAGCACAACAAGAATACCCTTCTATACCCTATATTTTAAAAAAATTTCTATGCTTAAGTTAGAATGTAAGCATAAAAGCAACATAACAAACAAAAACTACAACTAACATTTTTTTAGCCACATTGTATTATCGAATACAGTAGTTTAGTCTTAGTTTTGAACGTCTGCAAGCAAGACTTAATAAAATATATTGGAATAAAGTAAATATAAACTTAAATAAAAACACGTGGAAATATCTCATTATATACATATATAAATCAGTATCAAAAATATGTCTAAAACTTTTGCAACCTCTTTTTAGTAGAATTGATTAACCATCTACTCCCATTTTTAGCCTCAACTGCCTTCTTTTAATCAAAACATCAAATAATATTTGTCAGTAACAAATGACTGAATTTAGTTTCAATGTTTTGAAAAAGCAAACAAAATCAAATAATTTTCCCACACTTTTGATTTTAAAGTCATAAATCAAAATATATACTTTACTTCCCATGAAGTTATGTCATACATCTAATCCCTTCAACTTGGAATAAATTAAAGTCTTTTCACTTTATCAACTACATGAAATATTTCCTTCAATCAAAATTAATCAGAAACCAGATATTTTTATTAAGTAAAACAATGAAAGTTCCATAATAAACCAAAATTGGAATTTCCTCTCTCTCTATCTCTCTGTATTTGATATATATGACCAAAATCTAATTTGATTACGAAAACGTTTGCCATATTAGTAGTAAAATGCCTTTTGGCTTGTCAAAAATCAAATTGAGTTGGTATTATGCAAATGAGTGTAGATCCGGGCACAAGATATCCCAAGCAGACAGGTAGAAGAAGGTAAAAAAAATCAAGTGAAACCAGTTTACAAATAAATAAAGTGGAGTAGAAATATTTGAAATTTCTTTCGCTTTTGTGGGGGGCGTTGCATGATCGCTGATGATGATCAGATATATCTGTCAGTTACATGACTCAAGTTTACCGGCTAATTTGTTAATAAGTCATAATTGATTTCACATCACAAGGCAGCAACAGGAGAAGTACGAAATGAAAGCGAAATTTTTATTTGGTAAATTTCTTTTCTATTTTGGTTTTGGTTTCGTTTTGCCTTTGCTTTTGAGCAGTGAAAGTGATTTGTCTGACAGTTTAGTTAAGCATTTATATTGCTTATGTTAATTAGAATTTAATAGTTCAAATCAAAGTTTTAAACCTTCAATCTGGCTTAATTAAATGTTACCCAAGTGTTGACTAAATGAGCCTCACGATAAATTCTTCAAAATAAAAACTTGCGCAATACGAATTTTTTTGTTTCTGGCCATGTTGTCAATGGCCAATGGCCAATGGCAAACGGAATTCGGTTGCCCCGTTTCCAAATTTCCTGTCTCAACATTTGCCTTTAAATCTCTTGCACTAGATTTTTTTTTTGTTTTTGTTTGGGTTTCTCTTCATCCATGGTTGACCTGTGCCGGGTGGCTTTGTGACTTGTCGGTTAGTTGATGTTTTTACTTAGTTTTTCTTAGCTGGCCAATTGATGATTTCTTTTTTTGGTAATTCGGTGACGTCTCAAGGTTGTTACTTAGCGTTTACTTTTTTCAATTTTTTTGTGTGTGCTGCTGTGGGAATTGTAAAAAAAAAACCAAAACACTAGAAGAGATAAATCATTTTGGCAAGTGCGATACAACTAGGCCACTTAAATGTCAATTTTGGTTTGTTTGAAATGTGTTAACAAAGTTCTAGTCAGGCTAATTGCCATCTTGTTAATTTAATAAAGTTTGGGAAGTTTTTTCTTCAAATGCTTACCATAAAAATAAATATTATTAATATTGTTACTATAGGTAGAAGTATTTCTAATATGGTTATCTTCGAATATAAGTGTTCAGTTATTCTTGATATTGGTATGTAAATAAAAATATATTTCCTAAGACCAGCTGCATAGTCCATAATACGGTTTCTAGTAGGATAATCTTGCTAAGTTTAGTTTTAGGAATTTGTTGTAGTAATTCAGAGAGGCTATAAGTAACAATAAAATGCTTTACTTATAGCCTATCAGGATTACTACAACAAATTCCAGAAAATTTGGCTTTTGACTTGGACTATAGTAATAGTATACACTTGGCAAAAAAACACTCCGTATTACTTTTCTGAATCAATGTTTTGCATAGAGCGATATAAGGATAGTTTTTCTGGCAAGTTGTATAGTATTTACAAAGAAACGATTAGCCCAAATAATTGTTCATAAGCAGGAAGATTTGTGTTAAGGTCTTAAATTGACATTTTTTGTATAAAGTTATATTATTTTTTGGTGCTAAGTAGTGGACTGTATTAGTGGAACGGTGTCGATGCGTGTTCTTGGTCAGTTGCTTGCCTTTGTGTTGCTGATTTAAATTCACAATTTTCTTGAAAATGAGCCGATGCAGTGGCAACATAGATAATGTATGTATGCAAAAAGGGTGTATAAAGTGTGTAGACATAGGTAGATATAGATTTTAGAATAATGTATGGAAGTCAGCTATGAGAAATTGAGGAACTTGCACATGAACATGCACTTCCAGCTTAGAAAATGAATTAAATTGTTGAGGAACCATCTGCAATTAGCATAAGTGTCATCCCCAAGCTCATCTTCTCATTGCTGACTTACAATTTTAAGCCTGATTCATCTGTAGCAAATTTTTATTTACTTTTAACTTCAAATTATACTTCAAATTTCAATGTTTAAAAATTGAAGCAACATATTTTAAAGTGATTTGTAATTGATTGTTTTTTAAATAGTTCACATATTTTTGAATAGCTATGAAGTAATGAGACTGCTTATAGAATTTCATTTAAATATAAAAAAAAAAAATTAGAATGCAATTATTCATGTAGTTAGTTTTCCATTCCATTTCACATTTTACATTGAAGAATATTGACCCTAAATATAAAAATGAGAGCTCTTCAAAATCATGATAGTTAATAACAGCTAAATAGAGAATAATTCAAATAAAAGCATTCCCTTTAACACATCCACGAAATCAAAAACTAAATAAAGTCACGAACATGACACCATTTCCTCATTATCTAGGCTATTCAGCATACAAATTGCATTTTATATCTCTTTCATTTTGACATTTTTTTGAAAGAGTTGATTTGTAAATGACCTTGCAGCTGAAAATTCACAACAAATTATGTGTCACAATGGCATATTATACTATCTCCTATGTATGCGACCTCATCAAAGTCATCAATATATCTGTTACTTTCAGTTTTTGGTATTAAAATATTAATCGACTATTGTGTGGCAATAATATTGAATGAATGAATGAAGGCTTTTTATCCTCCATTTCAATGACTCAATTGAACTGAAATCTTTCGTTAAATCGTGTCCATACTATTGCAACATTTCATCGATTGTAACGAAATTTAAATAGTAAATTTAATACATGGCTTAAGCCATTCCATAGATTTGATAGTACAGAACTGGTTAGCCATTAACTTGACAGTTTGCACATGGTGGATATTAACCATTTGATGGCTTCGTTTTGAACTGTTTTTTTTTTTTTTTGTGTTTTTGTTTTTGTTTTTGTTGGTTGGTTGGTTGACTGAAGTTGGTCAATCTGTTGAAAACATTTGGCAATTCCCTTTCACTTTACCCGATGGCTTGATTGCAGTTTGCACAAAGCGAGGAGAATCCATTTCATGTTAATTGCCAAGCAAATACCTAATTAGCCCAAAAAGAATGCTTACTTCTCCCTTCAAAGAGAAATTTACATAAAATTGTGTAATTATTTTGAAAATAAATTAGAAATTGCCTCAAGCGAGTCTTTAGGCCAACTCCTACAATACGAAAACAAAACAGCAAAATAAGTAGTTAACTACATTAAAGAAGAGTTGCAATTCAACACCAACAACAAAAGCTAAAAACAAAAAAAACCAAACAAATGTTATTTAACAATCGCCCCGAAACAACAACAAAACAAAACAGAAAATCAACAAAAAACCTTAAAAAGAAACTTGGTCAACTCTTGTTTAGATATTATCATCATTCCCTTACCTCACAGTAGAAAAAAAAAAAAAAATAGATTGGTTGAAGAAAAAAACCAAAAAGCTGTGTAAAATGTTTTAAAATTAGCGCAATTTGTCGGGAATAACAAACATTGAACAATTGAACATCATCAACTAATTTTGCTTGTTTTGTTATGGCAAAGATTCAAATGATTATGAGGGGATCATTTCGAGATCACTTTTGAGATATGGATTCTTGGAAGAAAAAACACAGGGAGCTATAATGATCTTAATACGATACTTTAAATGATCTTTGTGATGTTGAAATTTACTATAAATAAGATTAAATGATAAGTTTTAGGATTGTTTGCCAAACAGTTTATAGTAGTACAAATGTATTCCAGTGGTGTTTTTTTACACTTTCCAACCAAAGACAGATTTCAATTTGGTTTAATCTATCCATAACCCAAAGGTAAATATATAGAGCTATATTTGGTAGTTATTTTCTCTATATAACTAAAGTCGATGGCAGTATTTATTATATCGTAATAATCTTTTACCAGTTTTGGGTAAAAATCTTGTTTGATCATCCTGTAATTTGACTTTGATCGGCCGGCTAACTGCATCTCATCATCAGCAGCAAAGATTGCATAATCCACTTACACACAAACACAAACATACCAAGATAATGCATTAAAATTACAAAAGTGGCAAAAGAAGAAAAAAAATAAATTAAATTACATTTGTTTTTGTGTTTGAAAATTAGGTAAAACTGCCAATGGCAAAAGTTGCACACTTAACTTTGACTTCCTGTTGCCTACCAATTTTATCTTAAGCTCTAGCATCTGGCTCTGGCTCTGGCTCTTTGCTCATCTGGCCAAAATGCACTTGGGGGACATTTTAATGCAGAGCTGCTTAACACACTTTAATGAGCCACAAAAAGATTTATTATATCATTAGCATCATGTATCTGAAACACAAAATAAAAACTAAAACTAAGCAATTGTAACTCAAATACAAAAATTCGTGTTTATGGGTCAGCTTGTTGCTTCTTGTTTAAGAGTGTAATTAACATATTCCATATGACTAATTGGAATGGTTTTTTGTTTTTCGAGTCGAAAGCTGTCTTTGTCTTAGTGTAATTGGCATGTAATTTGAATTAGCAAAGTGATGAAAAAAATGTACATAAAATATTAGTAAAAAAAACACCATAAAAAAAACGTTTAAGCCAAGTGTGCATATACATATATGAAATGGAGACTAATTGTTATTTTTGGATTTTGTTCTTTGAATGAAAGTGCAGAGATGCTCAGAGCTCTAATGACTGTTTTTACTTTTATTTTTTCTTGGCATTGCAGGAATTTCTTGCCTTAAGATAAATTTTTAGAGCTGTTCAAGTGTTTTCTTTAGTCCTAAAATACTTCCTCTTGGGAAAGATTTTCTCTTGTTTACTTTGAAGCTTTGCCTGAAAACATAGTCTTAGGAATTAGCGGAAAAATGTTGTATCATTGTAAGGTTAATCAATATGTAAAAGATATTGTAAATCTTTTGAAAAAGATTTTGAATTTGATTCTTCTTTTAATAATAAGAATTTTATCTACAACTGTTACAAATCAAGCTAAGAAACTGTCCTCATTCGCTTAAATTTTCTCAAAGCTCCAGCAATTTGCTTTACCCACTTTCCAGCTTTATCTTAGTAGTATTACAAGATCGGATTCTCAAAGCTCCAGCAATTTGCTTTACTCACTTTCCAGCTTTATCTTTGTAGTATTACAAGATCGGATACTATATTATCCATATATAATTTACCCAACTCTTATAACAATTATTGTCCCTTCCTACATCTATTTTGTGGTGGTGGCCTTCTCCGATGGCATGAAGAGATCTAAAACAAATAACTCAATTTGCAACCTCAACACACTTTCAAAACTCAATCAAACCAATTATATCTAAACAAAATAATATTATTTTACAAAAAGCAAAAATCAAATAATTATTGTAAATTGCGTGCCAAAAGACGATGAAAATAATAATAAAAAAAATTATATTAAATTGTAAGAAATAAATTTTGAATATGCAATGCAATTTTTAACTTTCCAATTCAATAAATTTTGACTCACGCAGCAAAAAAAATAGCTGATGAATGCGAATTGCGTGTCTGGAGGCTGTAGTCGTATCTATATCTAAGTATCTATATCTTTGTCCGTTGGTTGCCTTGACTTGAGTAGGAGTCCAAGTCGATGATGGCACCCACCAGCTAGATTTGTTTACTTAACTTTGATGTTGCTGATGGACGGACAGTTGCGTCGAATTTCGAGAGCAAATATAATAAAAATGGAAAAAGAATTCGCTTTCATTTGCTTGCTGTGGGGGGACCTTGCACAAGATTCATCCGATTTGCATTAACCGACAAAGACAAAGGCATAAAATTTCATAACTTTATTTTACCCGTGAAATTTTCATTGACAGACACTCCCCTATCAAAAAAAAAAAAAAGAGAGAGAAATGAATATAAAAAATTACGCCCAAAAACGAGCATTTTTGCCGAAATTTTTGTTGGTCTTTCATAATTTTTAGTCTGTTTTTTTTTTTTTTTTATCTATCTCTCCTTTGCCATGGACCTTTTAAAATTTTATATATTTTATGTTTTGTTTAGTGCGCTCAAAGCCATTGAATTTTTTGATTTGTTTGTCTACTCATTTTCATGGGTTGTCACTTGAATTGAAGACACTTCAAATGCAATTGATGCGAAGTGTTAAGGCTTTTGTCGCATCTTCGTTTTGACTATATTGAGTGGAATTTGGGCCATACTATTGACCTTGTTCATCTATTGAATTTGGCTAATTTTAAGCCTGAAAGAGAGAAAGAAAGAAGAAAAACTTGGACATTGAAAGATATGAAATACAAGTTATGTATATTTTTTGTGGGTAATGTTTTCTACTCCTGATTCAAACACTTTTCGATGACTTCCAAAATATAGAGAAACAGAAATTTTCCTTCAATCCGCTTGTCGTAGCTTTTTTCCAACTAACCCACTAAATCCTCTAACCAAATCTAACTGCAATGAGTTATTTCGAATGGAGATAAACTCTGGCAACATAATTCATTTCTTTACAATACTCTCATTGCATAATCATAAGACGCCCCACTGACAGCATTGACGGCATCATCATAAGCCTCAATCTCAGTCACTTTGGCAGCATCGTCATGACGACGCGACGCGACGATGATGAGCCGCGTCATTAGCGGCAACAACATAATTACCATGCGAAAAGAAAGAGTTTCTGTTTCTGGTATAGCTTCATGATGGCAGTTGGATAGGTTAGGGTATATTAACTTGAAAACTTGGCATCGAAAAAAACTTATAGACCTGGCAATTAAATTATACATACAGCAGTTTAGTCATAAACCAAATATGTTGCTGTTGTCGTTGTTAAATAACTAACGGCTCAAAAGCATTTTTCTAGCGGATGATGTCCGAATTTTTCTTTGTATATGACGAGCATGTTTGAGAGGTCTCTCTGTCTTTGAGATCGTAATGGAGGGGGAAAGGGGATTGGGATTTTGGAATTGTATAAGCAGGTCACAACTGTGAGATCCATGGGATGATGACAAACAAAAGAAATTGTGACTTCAATTTGGGAGGAAGCAGACAAACAGAAGTTAATTTGTCATTATATATTCAAGATTTGCTAAGATCAAAGTTTAAGAGCTCTGACTTATTATTAAATAATCAGGTTAAAGTTGTATTGAAATTGTATCGGTCCACATTCACATTCATTCATGTATTTTGCTAGTCCCACATTCACTTCAACTTGACCAACTAACCCCCAATGGCAAGGACCCCACAGTTTTCCATTTTCTCAAGCCATGTCAAGACGCAGCAAAATCTAGTTTTTGCCATTTACAAAAAAAAAAAGAAAAGTAAAATAGTGAAAAATGGAACAGATAGCCGCTTGTAAACTGGTTCATGTCTATTTTTGGCCGACTGAGTGGGGAAATGGTTGAAATGTTGATTCAATAGCCAAGTGTACGCGAAAAGCCAGCCTATGGATCTGGTTTTCATTTGCTTTCATTATGCAATCTCTTACTTATTATGCTTTTTTTTTCATTTTGATGGAAACTTGTTAACTTACTTTTACTTCTTTACATTGCCATTTTAGCCGCCCTTTCACAATTCGCATCGCCGTCAACTGAATCTGCAGCAATACAATCAACAGAACTTTGTTCAGGCTGGAGTTGAGTTGCCCATTCCACATCGTCAGCAGGGACAGCAACAGCAGCATGCCCATCATCAACATCAACAGCAGCAGCAACATCGATTTGGCCAGTTCCCACAACAGCAGCAGCAGCAGCCACAAGGCAATCAGCAATTCCAACGTTCTACACAAAGTCAGTTGCAAACTGCTCCTCAGTACCCACAGCAGCAGCCATTACAGCAGGCCAGCGGCAATCTAGATCTTCATCATCAAAACTTCTTGGATTTGCGTAACTTTGCTGGTAACCAGCAACATCAGCATCAACATCAACAGCAGCAGCAGCAACTGTCCCAGCGACCTAAACAACAATACGGTGGGTTAAAGGCACCGACCTGTTTTCTAGCAAATTAAACCAAGTTTCCATTTCTCACAGATAACCGCCTGCAATCAACAGCTTTTCCACCCCAACCCTCTCGTGAAACGTACCAGCAACAACTGCAACAGCAGCAACCTCAATTTGGCTTCCAACAACCTCAGACATTCGGCTCTCCAATTCTACCCCAGACTACTCAAAAGTTGCCCAGTCAGTCTCCTGTGCCAACTTTCCAGACCCTGACCCCACAGCAACAGCAATCATCGAGTGTCCACCAACAGCAACAGCAGCCACAATTTGTTTACCAACAGCAAACCAGCAATCAGCAGCCACAACAGTATCAACTTACACCCCAACTAGGTCTACCTGTGCCCCAAATTTTCAATAACCTTCAGTCGACAGCTTTTCCTGTCCAAGCGTCTAGGGAAACGTACCAGCAGCAGCAACATCATCAACAACAACAACCTCCCCAATTCCAGCACCAATTTGTGAATGCTCCTGCGCCATCAGCAGCCCAGTCTACCGATCAGGAATATAAGCAGAAACTCATCCAAAAGCATGAGCAATTTGTTGCCAAGCAATATGAGAAATCTCAACATAAAGTACGTCAGCAACATGAAGAGTTTCTGGCCAAGCAACATCAGATCAAAACGCATGTTCTGCCCACAATAATAACTCAGCATCATGGCGGAAACTATAATCCTAATCAGTATTCAAGAGGACGTCCTGTGGCCCATCCTACCGAATACAATCAGTTTAATAGCGCCCTTCAGCAATATTATAAAGAACATCCCACAACAACCACAACAACAACTACCACTACGACCACCACTGAGGCGACTACAACACCCAAGAAGAATATCTATGCCCAAGTCAAATCGGAATTAAACAAGTATCCCAGTCCAAAGTCCTCCCAGAAGAAGCCTGTCAAGACCTTTGCCCGGGAAGATCTCTTGAAGCAATTAAAGGCTGCCTTGTCCGAGAATCCCCAGCAACCGCTGTCAGGAAATAAGACCTACGATGAGATGGATCTAGTTTTACCGAATGGTCAGAGAGTGCAGGTTATTCGTACCACAGATCCCAATCTGGTACAAGGACAAAAGGCCTACTCCCAAGAGCAATTGCAAACGCTTCTAGCCCAACAGGCTTTGGGTAGCGAAGCCAAGTTAAGCCTCAGCGACATTGCTCCCAGCAAGAGTAAAGATTTGGAGTTGCCTGGTGGAGGTAAGGTGCAAATTCTACGTTCTCCTGATCCACAAGAGTCCGATACGCTGCCAACTGAATCATTGCCCGGTGGTGTGGACTTGTCCAGTCTAGCGGCACTTTATGGAGGCGGAGCTGGCGATATCCAAGGTATTAGTAACGGAGCTAACAGTATTGCCAGTTCGGCAGTGATCACCTCTGACTCTGATGAACCACCCAGCTTGGAGGAGTTGGCCAAGCGTGGACTTATTCCTGATGGCTATGAAATTGAGGGCTTGAGTTCAAAACCTAAAGCCACACCTGCTCCAGCCGCTTTGCCGCCCAAGAAAAAGGCCACCTATGTCTATCTGGAAGAGCAAACCGATGGCAGTTTCAAGATCCAAGGCGTCAAGGCTAATGGCGAGAAGGAGACCAAACAGACTGGTGCTGAGGTAGAGAGTATTCTGGAGAGGATTCGTAGTGGTGAAATTAAATTGCCTCCCTCAGTGTCCCGCCTGTCGCTACCCAATGATGAAGTGGTGGAGATAAAGAGTGGCAAAATCATTCAAACCACCAAAGCTCCAACAACCACAACAACAACTAGAGCTCCATACACAACCACAACGACAACAACCACTCCAGCTCCTTTCATTTCACGTGGTACTCCCAGCAATCATCGTCAATATCATCCATCCAGAACTTCGACCACAACAACGACACCATCTCCCATTCCCGCGTCAATCCGGTATAGCTCCATCTATGAGAGTAGCACACCGAATGCTGCTGCTGCAAGTCTCGTAAGAACCACACCAAGCCCCATCTATGACTCCTCTCCAGTGACCACATCTTCTTATCTAAATGGACCATCAACTCATTTGCCTGTGGTCACGGAACGTCTCTCAGATCTTAGCCAGTCGACAGATATCCTCCCTCCTGTACCACAATATGCAGATGCTCTTGTCCAAGAGACAGAGAACACGGAGAACACTGAAAAGTCCTCCCAAGTCAATCTTCCTGGATCTTCCAGTTCAGTTCTATCCAACCCTAGTGAAGATCTATTGCAAATTCTAAAATCTAACGGTCTCTTTGCCATGGCCAAATATCTACGACAATCGGGCCTAGACAGTATACTCAATGAAACAGGACCCTATACCATTTTTGTGCCCACGGACAAGGCATTCAAGAATCTCCTAGTGCAACTGGGAGGACCTGAACGTGCCGAAGAGAAATTCCACTCTAATCCAAGACTACTTAGTGGGGTAAGATTAGATTAAAAAGAGTTTGGATCTCAACTTACTTGACATTCTTTTGCAGCTCTTACTCCATCATGTCATACCAGGAGCATTTGAGATAGCCACACTGCAGGACGAGATGACTGGCGTATCGCTGGCTGGTACACAACTCCGTGTTAATCAGTACAATATGCATGATCAGGAATGGAATGATGTTACTGTATGTAAAGACAACTCCTCGTCTTTAGTGTGACCTAATTTTGTTTATCTCTTCTCAGTTGACCACCATCAATGGCGCTATGGTTGTGCTGAACAAAAAGGACATTAAAATTCCTCAGGGTGTGGCCCATGCTGTGGATCGTGTAATGTTCCCTCTACCTGTAGGTGATTTACTGCAAACTCTTCAATCCGATCGTGAGGGACGTTTCAGTAATTTCCTTAAAATCCTATACACATCTGGTCTCTCAGAGAAACTTCAGAGCAAGGGTGAGGATCAAAAGATACTCTCCTTTGGAAATATTTTTCTCATTCTTCCATTTTGCAGGTGTCAAGACTTATACAGTCTTTGCCCCCGTCGATAAGAGTTTCAGCGATCTGGATTCGGACACTCTCGAGAAACTTTACACGGATAAGGATGCTGCCGAACAGTTTGCCATGAAGCACATAGTTCCAGGCGCTCTCTTCTCTGCCGGCATGCGTTTCTATCAGGTCAAGGATTCCCTTTATACGGGCAAAACTGTCATCTTACAAAAGACATCCGCTGGCAAAATTAAGGTGAATGATGCCCAAATGGTCACCTCGAATATACCAGCTACCAATGGAGTGATTCATGCACTTGATGGTGTCCTGGCGTGAGCATTAAAGCTTCGAAAAGATATTATCGAAAGTTGTTAGGTTTAAGATTTAGTCCTAAGCAGAATTAGTAGGAGGAGACGTCTTCATCGAACCACATGCAAAATTTGTTTAGTGAAATCTTGCCAAGAAACCACAATTGGTGCACAATTTATACGTAGAGATAATGGAGATAAGGATAAAGAAATCCGATTGGTGCTTTTTTTCCTTTGTCTATTTCATCCTTCATCTAAAAAACAAAAATCAGTCATTACAAATATAGTTCAATTTAAGAAAAAAAAAAGTGAGAAAAAAAAACGTATAAAGAAAAAACAAAACAAAAATCGAGATGATTAACAAAAATGGGAATCTTAAGCTAAGTTTCTTTATCTAATTTATTCGGTCATAATAATTCAAATGCAACATAATTTACGAAATTCTGTAAATTGAAATAAAAATTCTAAATAGTTAAGTAAATCTTCAAATTTTGATTTATTTTCTGCGAATACGTTTCGATCTCAAAGCTAAGTTTCGAAATTGATTATGCATTCATTTTATCTCAGACACCAACAAATGTTAAATAAGTTAAACACATTAAAATATTATTTGGATAATTTTATTTTCTTCTTGGAATTTGTTAGTATAATGGATTTTAGCGTATAAAACGTCCACCGCCTGAGGCGGAAGATGATGAGCTGGAGCTCGATGAGGATGACGATTCACGGCCACTTGATGATGAAGAACTTGATGAAGTTGAAGATGAAGAGGAACTACCACCTCGTCCAAATTCTGATCCAAGTCCAGGACGTCTAGGGCCTGCATATCCAGGGCCGCCATAAGCTGGGCTTCCAAAACCATTGCCACCAAATCCTGGACCACCAAATTTAGGACTACCAAAGCCAGGACCACCAAAGCCAGGACCGCCAATCCCAGGACTGCCAAAACCAGGATTACCAAGTCCCGAAGCGCCAAGTCCAGGACCAACAAATTCAGGACCACGAAATCCAGGGCCACCGAATTCGGGTCCACCAAATCCTGGGCCACCAAATCTTGGGCCACCGTAACCAGGACCTCCAAATCCTGGACCTCCAAACTCTGGTCTTCCAAAGCCAGGTCCACCAATTCCGGGACCACCAAATCCAGGACCACCGAATCCTGGACCTCCAAAACCAGGTCCGGCGACTCCGTCTCCATATCCCTCAGCCTGAGCATTTGCTTTAGCAATTCCAAGGCCACCACCCATTCCAGCTCCTTCACCATAACCCTCTGCCTGGGCATTGTCGTGACCACGTCCACTACCATGAAAAGGTAGGGCTGAGATTACAGATACTAGCACAGAAAGAGCCACAAACAGTTTCATGTTCCCAGTTGAAGAAGAATTTACAGACTTGACAATTTCGTCTAACGGACTTTGGTTTTTATACAACAGCTCAGTAGAAATGGGGATTTTTTCAGGGATAAGCAGAACATTCCCTTTATTTACCTGAGCGATGTTGAACAGAACCTTTTTTCGACTGGAAAAACAATGGAAAACCCGTGTGGGCTGCTGACAGAGACAAAGACAAGAAAGAGCAGAAATGTTTACCTAAGGTAAATTTTTGGAAACTACCTGGACTACAATACATTGTTTTTAGAAAACGCAGGCGAAAAATAAGTAAGAAAAATAAAATAAAATGGCTGCTGAATTTTCAAATGATGTGGGAATTGATGTAGCTATGGATATATATTTTTAAGTCAGGGTCATGGCTTCAATTATCGCTTGGTTCGGCATGTTTGGCTCTTTTGAATTGAAAATGTTGGCATATCTTTATATTTATCCTTGTATAGCACAAGTGAACCAAATAATAGGCCAATGGTTTTGACATCTCATAAATTTATGATGTATGTAGTTTAAAATACGAAGAACATGGTTTTCCAAATTCCAGAGTTTCGATAAGATTGTCCAAAAATAATCTGTTATATACCTAATTATCGAACATTTGAATGATATTCTTTGTCATCTACATATTATATATCTAATACGAAGAATACCATTCGAATGTTGGATCATTATTACAATCCACGAATTTTAAAAATTTTTAACGGCAAATTGCTGGTTCCGCTTTCAGAACTAGCTCTCTATTGCTTTGACTAGATGCCGCCACTGTGTGCAAAGCTTTTTCTGGTTGAAGCTCTTGATTTTGAGTGAAAGTTTCATGAAATATTTGCTGTTTAAAATTTATTTCAAAATTTTATTGAGAATTTAATGTGACATATATTTTTTAAACATATAAATTTGGAGATTGAAAATTATCGATAAAATTATAGATTATGTTGTTATCTACAAATGTAAATATATTTTACAAAAAGATTTTTCAAAGGTGCAAATAATATTTATGGATCATTGTAAGTGGGATTTGAATTGAGTATGTATAAGTGTCTTAATATTTCCCAAAGTATAGTAAATATCTGTGGTACAATTAGGGCGTGATTAAAGACAGCCTTTTAGTTCTCATTAAACTCAATCTTGGTATCAAATTACTTTCTAATTCTTCTATAGGGATTCTTCCTTCCTCTTCCTTATAGAATTAAACATATCTAAAGGCATAATTTTATCCTTTTATGTCCTATAGTACATATAATATATATTATATAATATATAAAATGTTATATAGCTTTTTAATTTCATCAAGACATTTAGTTTTTAAAATAATTTTTTAATTTTCAATGAATTTATTTTTATTTGTTTGTTTACTTCTGCTTAAGTAACAATTGTTCAATTTGTTCCGCTTGGCGCAGTAAATTGGCAGCATTGGCCCGATAGGCTAAAATAGATTCTTTAGCTGCTGCTAACTCATTGGGATTTAGTTTCGTTGGAGCTGCTAGAGATGGACCACTAATACCTCCTACCATATTAGCAGGAAGCAATTGTTGTTGCTGCTGTTCCAATTGTTGCTGTTGCTGCGACTGTCCTCCGACTGTATTAATGGGAAGTAGTTGTTGCTGCTCCTTCAGTTGTTGCTGTTGTTGCTGCAAGCCACTATTATTGCTAACCGTGTCATTGTCTCCCAAGTTTGACAAGGAACTTCTCGGTTTTGTAGTAAAATCAGTATGAATAACTATGCAAAATTTGAAATTTAGTTAGTGACAACTTATAAAATATATTTTTATTTACTTACCATTACTTTGTCCATTTAAGCCAGGAAAGTAGCTCCAACTCGATGATATTCCAGTGACATTTACTCCACCATTGCCACTGGCATTGGTATTAAAACCCCCTGGAGAACTTCTTGACTCGATCGAGACACCGCCACCATCGCCGGAATGTACACCAGCAACATTGGTATGAAAGGAACCGCTATGATAACCAGATCCTCCAAAGAAACCAGGCAACCAACCAAAGCCTCCACTATAGCTTTGATATTGTCCATTTGAGGGATATGCACCACCATAACCAGCGTATTGAGGTGCAGCCATGGCCATTGCCATTAACCACATGACAAGAGCCGCAAATAGTTTCATCTTATCTGTTCAAAATCACTTTACAGACTTAACAATTGCAGTCTCAGGTCTGTGGGTTTTTATGCAGTTTGAAGGAAAGTCCCAGATACAACTAAAGAAATTTTCGAACGACCAATATTTGTTTAAAGTAACCTTATCGCACTTATTTTATGACTTCTATGTCTATATATTTGTTTAGGACTTGGTCTAGGTAGACCACAAGGGGTTTTGTATCTATTTATTCTGAGTTTTCTTTGCAAAGGTTTCGAAATGTTATAACACGGATAGAAATGTTCAAAGGTAATAAAAATTAGAAGTCGGTATGGAGTAGGAAGAAATTTTATAGCATGGAAAAATTTAAGAGATTTTAATGAAATAATAATCATATTTTATATAAGTTATAAGTTAAAAAAATAGTGAAGTATGAATAGAATACCCATAATTGTAATTACCTTTACAAATTGAGCCAAACTAAGACAATTTTAGTAGTATATAGGCAGGCTATGGTCGTGTAATCATGTAATCAGTTCACAGCTGTCTCTTTCCTTACTACAAATTTGTATCCTTTCATACTTGTCTATGTTTTGTGGATTGTCCCTGCGACTCGAGCCTTGCGTCATGAGCCTTGCGCCCTTCGTTCGCTTGGGCTGAAGGAGTGAGCAATTAGTTCTCCCGTTGAGACAAACGCGTTAAAGGTTTCTTTACCTTATATCAAAATCTAAATTGCATATAATTTGTAGATACTTCCTTTAAACTAATTAGAAAAGACACTTATTTCCTATATTTCTGAATCTGCTTGATTTTTTTCAATGGCAAGCAAATATTGAAATCGGTAAGTTAGAACTAAATCACCGAAGTGAAATATGTGCAAAAATTCTATCAAACAATCAGTCTCCTTATCGAAAGAAAGAACTGAACTGATTCAATTGAAACCGGAAACGATTCTGGCACTGCTCTTAGACTTTGGAATCGTTAAATAGTTTTCTATATAAAAAGAACAACAATTTATTTTTAATGTACATATAATTCTCATAAATTCTTTATTCAATCGATTTTTAAAATGGTTTCATTTTGTGTTTGTGTTTTTTGTTTTGGTTTTTATCGATATTCTTTTCGATTCAATCATCTATGCAAATGGCCGATCATCCAATCTTTCGTTATTATTATATTTTCATTTTTTATCATTATCGAATTGTTGTTATGTGGAATATTTGTTGATTAAATAATTTGTAGCTTTTTTTTTTATATATATATATTTTTTAATTTCTAAATTTTGCTTTGCATAGCGATTTATCCACATCCATAATTTAACTTGTTTTTGTTTTGTTTTTTTTTTTGTTATTTTTACATGCACATTTATAGTTTGCAAAAAACATGAATGTTTGTATTT
Source organism: Drosophila austrosaltans (assembly GCA_035045865.1). NCBI lineage: Eukaryota > Metazoa > Arthropoda > Insecta > Diptera > Drosophilidae > Drosophila > Drosophila austrosaltans. The sequence goes on from JAWNOQ010000083.1 coordinate 4,629,208, forward strand.
GAAATATTTTTATTTTCTTTTATTTAATTTTTTTTTTTTTTTTGCCTTTTTTCTCAGTTTTTTTTGTATTCATATTTTGAATAGACGAATTTGTGGTTCAAAAATGAAAAAGCAACTGGATATTGTTTAGTTTTGATTTAAATATTACAGAATTTAAACAGAATATATACAGTAAAAAACGTGAACAACAAAAGAAATGCATATTGTTAATCAATAAAAAATTAATAAACAAATAGAATTGGTTAATTTCTAAGCTTTAAATACACATTTACCAACTTCTATGCCACGCCATATTTTTTTTTTCATTTTGTTTTTACATTTCCATCTTTTTTTTTAATTTTTATTTATTTTTTTTTTTCTTTGTTTAGCTTATGCTTTGTAATAATTTTTCAAAGTATCACCCTGTGTTTTCTCATAGTTTTTTTTTTTTTTGTTTTTGCCTTAAAATGTTTTCATTTTTGTCTCGTTTTTGTTTTTTTTTTCGCTTAAAATTTACAACAATACTTCAACTTATTAATTATCATTCATTAAATTTTTTTTCTTATTTTGCTTAACAAATTCGCGCACTTTCAAAAATGTTTTTTCCCGAAACTTTTCATTTCGTTGAAAAAGAAAATCTTTCAAGATAGAGTTACAGAGAGAGAGAGATAGTTAGAAAATAATAAATTATATAAAAATAGTTGAAAACAAAAGAAAATTAATGCGAGTGTGTGTTGTGTATATGGCTATTGTATTGTAGCTTTACTTTTAGTAGACACTGTAGTACGTTGAACTATTGATTGGTTTTATTTCTTTTGTTTTTTCTTTTGTTTATTTTTATTTTGGCTAGAAGACAAATTTTATGCTAAATGAATTAATCTTATTATAAGAAAATTAAATATTGAAAAAAAAAATGTTATTCCCTTTTGGTTGATTTAAGCTTTAAAATATTGAAAGTAATTCTGAATAAGCTATATAGAATTGAAATCTGCAATTGGCATATCAAAGACTGATGAGAAATCAAAAATCATATAAATTATTTTTTTAATTTTGACTTGTCTCGTAGTTTCTTATTAGACTTAATTTCGTATTCACTCTAAATATTTTTTAGAATATTTTTTTTTAAATAATGATTCAAGGAAATAATAAACTAACTAAAAAACTTTAACTAGAATTTTCAACAAATTTAGAAATTTTTTTAGTTGTTGATTAGATTTTGTAATGAAAATGGTCAAAAGCAACAAATCAAATTCTGCTGATTTTGAATCTCTCTATATTCAAATTTTATGACCAAAAAATTGTGTTGAAAATCTTAAAAAAAAGTATAATAAATTTTGAATATCAGCAGATCATGAGTAGGAAAATAAAATTTTTATATTATTATTAAGCAAATAGTTGATATATTTCTTTAATTTCGAAAACTTTCAGTTGGCTGTTGAGCCACATTTTGCAACTTGTTAAAAATTGAAAAGAAATACCTAATAAAGCAGAGTTTTTTTTTCAGAATATTTGAAATTTCTAGTCTTTGTTTTTTGAAAAAATGTTAAAATAAAAAATAAAATTTCCACCATTTTTTTAACTTTGTCTTATCTTGATGAGAAAATTGTTAAAATTAAAAGGATTAAAAAAAATTTCGCATGACATAATTTTCTTTTCCGTTTTCTTTTCTTGTTTTCCTTGTCATGTTTTTCCAATATTGAATATATAAATAAGGTAAATTCATTTAGCTAAAAACATGTCTTCTAATTGTATTTTTTTACTGTGTTGTTTTTATTTTGCAATATTTTTGTTTAGTTTATCGTTTAATGCTATTTTTTAATATGCTGTACGTAGTTTGGAGGAAAAAACACTTAAAATGTTTTGTTTAAACGAACTTTACTTCTTCTTTTTTTGGTTTTTGACTATTTTTATGTGTGTGTAAGTGTATGTGTGTGCGTCTGTATGTGTGTTTTCCTTTTGTTTTGCTCTATTTGCTTTGACTATTTTGTTTTTGGTTAGTTTTTAGTGTATTGTTGCTCTTGTTGTTGGTGTTGTGTTTGTGTGTAATTAAATATAAATTTAAATAGGAACAACCCAAACGGAGCCTGGCCATGTTTGGGTCCTTTTTTTTTGGAATTTTTTTTTCTGTTTTATATAATTTTTTCTGTTTCGATTTCTGCGCCCTACTGTTGCTGGACCAGCAGCTGTTCCACCTGATCGGCTGTCCGCAGCAAAAAGGCGGCACTCTCCCGATAGGCGGATATCACCTGCCTGGCTGCCGTCACCTCGTTGGGACTGAGCTTGTGCGGCAGAATTGGTGGTAAACGTGAGGATTGGTTATCCAGTCCACCAGTCGATGAGGTGGTTAACAGCTGTTGTTGTTGCTGTTGTTGCTGCTGTTGTTGCTGCTGCTGTTGCTGTTGTTGCTGCTGCTGCTGTTGTTGCTGTTGCAACTGCTGCAATTGCTGAGTGGCTGTGACCAATGCATTATTACTGTTGGCTTGACTTAATGTGGCCAAATTGTATTAATGGGAAGTAGTTGTTGCTGCTCCTTCAGTTGTTGCTGTTGTTGCTGCAAGCCACTATTATTGCTAACCGTGTCATTGTCTCCCAAGTTTGACAAGGAACTTCTCGGTTTTGTAGTAAAATCAGTATGAATAACTATGCAAAATTTGAAATTTAGTTAGTGACAACTTATAAAATATATTTTTATTTACTTACCATTACTTTGTCCATTTAAGCCAGGAAAGTAGCTCCAACTCGATGATATTCCAGTGACATTTACTCCACCATTGCCACTGGCATTGGTATTAAAACCCCCTGGAGAACTTCTTGACTCGATCGAGACACCGCCACCATCGCCGGAATGTACACCAGCAACATTGGTATGAAAGGAACCGCTATGATAACCAGATCCTCCAAAGAAACCAGGCAACCAACCAAAGCCTCCACTATAGCTTTGATATTGTCCATTTGAGGGATATGCACCACCATAACCAGCGTATTGAGGTGCAGCCATGGCCATTGCCATTAACCACATGACAAGAGCCGCAAATAGTTTCATCTTATCTGTTCAAAATCACTTTACAGACTTAACAATTGCAGTCTCAGGTCTGTGGGTTTTTATGCAGTTTGAAGGAAAGTCCCAGATACAACTAAAGAAATTTTCGAACGACCAATATTTGTTTAAAGTAACCTTATCGCACTTATTTTATGACTTCTATGTCTATATATTTGTTTAGGACTTGGTCTAGGTAGACCACAAGGGGTTTTGTATCTATTTATTCTGAGTTTTCTTTGCAAAGGTTTCGAAATGTTATAACACGGATAGAAATGTTCAAAGGTAATAAAAATTAGAAGTCGGTATGGAGTAGGAAGAAATTTTATAGCATGGAAAAATTTAAGAGATTTTAATGAAATAATAATCATATTTTATATAAGTTATAAGTTAAAAAAATAGTGAAGTATGAATAGAATACCCATAATTGTAATTACCTTTACAAATTGAGCCAAACTAAGACAATTTTAGTAGTATATAGGCAGGCTATGGTCGTGTAATCATGTAATCAGTTCACAGCTGTCTCTTTCCTTACTACAAATTTGTATCCTTTCATACTTGTCTATGTTTTGTGGATTGTCCCTGCGACTCGAGCCTTGCGTCATGAGCCTTGCGCCCTTCGTTCGCTTGGGCTGAAGGAGTGAGCAATTAGTTCTCCCGTTGAGACAAACGCGTTAAAGGTTTCTTTACCTTATATCAAAATCTAAATTGCATATAATTTGTAGATACTTCCTTTAAACTAATTAGAAAAGACACTTATTTCCTATATTTCTGAATCTGCTTGATTTTTTTCAATGGCAAGCAAATATTGAAATCGGTAAGTTAGAACTAAATCACCGAAGTGAAATATGTGCAAAAATTCTATCAAACAATCAGTCTCCTTATCGAAAGAAAGAACTGAACTGATTCAATTGAAACCGGAAACGATTCTGGCACTGCTCTTAGACTTTGGAATCGTTAAATAGTTTTCTATATAAAAAGAACAACAATTTATTTTTAATGTACATATAATTCTCATAAATTCTTTATTCAATCGATTTTTAAAATGGTTTCATTTTGTGTTTGTGTTTTTTGTTTTGGTTTTTATCGATATTCTTTTCGATTCAATCATCTATGCAAATGGCCGATCATCCAATCTTTCGTTATTATTATATTTTCATTTTTTATCATTATCGAATTGTTGTTATGTGGAATATTTGTTGATTAAATAATTTGTAGCTTTTTTTTTATATATATATATTTTTTAATTTCTAAATTTTGCTTTGCATAGCGATTTATCCACATCCATAATTTAACTTGTTTTTGTTTTGTTTTTTTTTTTGTTATTTTTACATGCACATTTATAGTTTGCAAAAAACATGAATGTTTGTATTTGAAATATTTTTATTTTCTTTTATTTAATTTTTTTTTTTTTTGCCTTTTTTCTCAGTTTTTTTTGTATTCATATTTTGAATAGACGAATTTGTGGTTCAAAAATGAAAAAGCAACTGGATATTGTTTAGTTTTGATTTAAATATTACAGAATTTAAACAGAATATATACAGTAAAAAACGTGAACAACAAAAGAAATGCATATTGTTAATCAATAAAAAATTAATAAACAAATAGAATTGGTTAATTTCTAAGCTTTAAATACACATTTACCAACTTCTATGCCACGCCATATTTTTTTTTTCATTTTGTTTTTACATTTCCATCTTTTTTTTTAATTTTTATTTATTTTTTTTTTTCTTTGTTTAGCTTATGCTTTGTAATAATTTTTCAAAGTATCACCCTGTGTTTTCTCATAGTTTTTTTTTTTTTTTGTTTTTGCCTTAAAATGTTTTCATTTTTGTCTCGTTTTTGTTTTTTTTTTCGCTTAAAATTTACAACAATACTTCAACTTATTAATTATCATTCATTAAATTTTTTTTCTTATTTTGCTTAACAAATTCGCGCACTTTCAAAAATGTTTTTTCCCGAAACTTTTCATTTCGTTGAAAAAGAAAATCTTTCAAGATAGAGTTACAGAGAGAGAGAGATAGTTAGAAAATAATAAATTATATAAAAATAGTTGAAAACAAAAGAAAATTAATGCGAGTGTGTGTTGTGTATATGGCTATTGTATTGTAGCTTTACTTTTAGTAGACACTGTAGTACGTTGAACTATTGATTGGTTTTATTTCTTTTGTTTTTTCTTTTGTTTATTTTTATTTTGGCTAGAAGACAAATTTTATGCTAAATGAATTAATCTTATTATAAGAAAATTAAATATTGAAAAAAAAAATGTTATTCCCTTTTGGTTGATTTAAGCTTTAAAATATTGAAAGTAATTCTGAATAAGCTATATAGAATTGAAATCTGCAATTGGCATATCAAAGACTGATGAGAAATCAAAAATCATATAAATTATTTTTTTAATTTTGACTTGTCTCGTAGTTTCTTATTAGACTTAATTTCGTATTCACTCTAAATATTTTTTAGAATATTTTTTTTTAAATAATGATTCAAGGAAATAATAAACTAACTAAAAAACTTTAACTAGAATTTTCAACAAATTTAGAAATTTTTTTAGTTGTTGATTAGATTTTGTAATGAAAATGGTCAAAAGCAACAAATCAAATTCTGCTGATTTTGAATCTCTCTATATTCAAATTTTATGACCAAAAAATTGTGTTGAAAATCTTAAAAAAAAGTATAATAAATTTTGAATATCAGCAGATCATGAGTAGGAAAATAAAATTTTTATATTATTATTAAGCAAATAGTTGATATATTTCTTTAATTTCGAAAACTTTCAGTTGGCTGTTGAGCCACATTTTGCAACTTGTTAAAAATTGAAAAGAAATACCTAATAAAGCAGAGTTTTTTTTTCAGAATATTTGAAATTTCTAGTCTTTGTTTTTTGAAAAAATGTTAAAATAAAAAATAAAATTTCCACCATTTTTTTAACTTTGTCTTATCTTGATGAGAAAATTGTTAAAATTAAAAGGATTAAAAAAAATTTCGCATGACATAATTTTCTTTTCCGTTTTCTTTTCTTGTTTTCCTTGTCATGTTTTTCCAATATTGAATATATAAATAAGGTAAATTCATTTAGCTAAAAACATGTCTTCTAATTGTATTTTTTTACTGTGTTGTTTTTATTTTGCAATATTTTTGTTTAGTTTATCGTTTAATGCTATTTTTTAATATGCTGTACGTAGTTTGGAGGAAAAAACACTTAAAATGTTTTGTTTAAACGAACTTTACTTCTTCTTTTTTTGGTTTTTGACTATTTTTATGTGTGTGTAAGTGTATGTGTGTGCGTCTGTATGTGTGTTTTCCTTTTGTTTTGCTCTATTTGCTTTGACTATTTTGTTTTTGGTTAGTTTTTAGTGTATTGTTGCTCTTGTTGTTGGTGTTGTGTTTGTGTGTAATTAAATATAAATTTAAATAGGAACAACCCAAACGGAGCCTGGCCATGTTTGGGTCCTTTTTTTTTGGAATTTTTTTTTCTGTTTTATATAATTTTTTCTGTTTCGATTTCTGCGCCCTACTGTTGCTGGACCAGCAGCTGTTCCACCTGATCGGCTGTCCGCAGCAAAAAGGCGGCACTCTCCCGATAGGCGGATATCACCTGCCTGGCTGCCGTCACCTCGTTGGGACTGAGCTTGTGCGGCAGAATTGGTGGTAAACGTGAGGATTGGTTATCCAGTCCACCAGTCGATGAGGTGGTTAACAGCTGTTGTTGTTGCTGTTGTTGCTGCTGTTGTTGCTGCTGCTGTTGCTGTTGTTGCTGCTGCTGCTGTTGTTGCTGTTGCAACTGCTGCAATTGCTGAGTGGCTGTGACCAATGCATTATTACTGTTGGCTTGACTTAATGTGGCCAAATTGTATTAATGGGAAGTAGTTGTTGCTGCTCCTTCAGTTGTTGCTGTTGTTGCTGCAAGCCACTATTATTGCTAACCGTGTCATTGTCTCCCAAGTTTGACAAGGAACTTCTCGGTTTTGTAGTAAAATCAGTATGAATAACTATGCAAAATTTGAAATTTAGTTAGTGACAACTTATAAAATATATTTTTATTTACTTACCATTACTTTGTCCATTTAAGCCAGGAAAGTAGCTCCAACTCGATGATATTCCAGTGACATTTACTCCACCATTGCCACTGGCATTGGTATTAAAACCCCCTGGAGAACTTCTTGACTCGATCGAGACACCGCCACCATCGCCGGAATGTACACCAGCAACATTGGTATGAAAGGAACCGCTATGATAACCAGATCCTCCAAAGAAACCAGGCAACCAACCAAAGCCTCCACTATAGCTTTGATATTGTCCATTTGAGGGATATGCACCACCATAACCAGCGTATTGAGGTGCAGCCATGGCCATTGCCATTAACCACATGACAAGAGCCGCAAATAGTTTCATCTTATCTGTTCAAAATCACTTTACAGACTTAACAATTGCAGTCTCAGGTCTGTGGGTTTTTATGCAGTTTGAAGGAAAGTCCCAGATACAACTAAAGAAATTTTCGAACGACCAATATTTGTTTAAAGTAACCTTATCGCACTTATTTTATGACTTCTATGTCTATATATTTGTTTAGGACTTGGTCTAGGTAGACCACAAGGAGTTTTGTATCTATTTATTCTGAGTTTTCTTTGCAAAGGTTTCGAAATGTTATAACACGGATAGAAATGTTCAAAGGTAATAAAAATTAGAAGTCGGTATGGAGTAGGAAGAAATTTTATAGCATGGAAAAATTTAAGAGATTTTAATGAAATAATAATCATATTTTATATAAGTTATAAGTTAAAAAAATAGTGAAGTATGAATAGAATACCCATAATTGTAATTACCTTTACAAATTGAGCCAAACTAAGACAATTTTAGTAGTATATAGGCAGGCTATGGTCGTGTAATCATGTAATCAGTTCACAGCTGTCTCTTTCCTTACTACAAATTTGTATCCTTTCATACTTGTCTATGTTTTGTGGATTGTCCCTGCGACTCGAGCCTTGCGTCATGAGCCTTGCGCCCTTCGTTCGCTTGGGCTGAAGGAGTGAGCAATTAGTTCTCCCGTTGAGACAAACGCGTTAAAGGTTTCTTTACCTTATATCAAAATCTAAATTGCATATAATTTGTAGATACTTCCTTTAAACTAATTAGAAAAGACACTTATTTCCTATATTTCTGAATCTGCTTGATTTTTTTCAATGGCAAGCAAATATTGAAATCGGTAAGTTAGAACTAAATCACCGAAGTGAAATATGTGCAAAAATTCTATCAAACAATCAGTCTCCTTATCGAAAGAAAGAACTGAACTGATTCAATTGAAACCGGAAACGATTCTGGCACTGCTCTTAGACTTTGGAATCGTTAAATAGTTTTCTATATAAAAAGAACAACAATTTATTTTTAATGTACATATAATTCTCATAAATTCTTTATTCAATCGATTTTTAAAATGGTTTCATTTTGTGTTTGTGTTTTTTGTTTTGGTTTTTATCGATATTCTTTTCGATTCAATCATCTATGCAAATGGCCGATCATCCAATCTTTCGTTATTATTATATTTTCATTTTTTATCATTATCGAATTGTTGTTATGTGGAATATTTGTTGATTAAATAATTTGTAGCTTTTTTTTTTATATATATATATTTTTTAATTTCTAAATTTTGCTTTGCATAGCGATTTATCCACATCCATAATTTAACTTGTTTTTGTTTTGTTTTTTTTTTTGTTATTTTTACATGCACATTTATAGTTTGCAAAAAACATGAATGTTTGTATTTGAAATATTTTTATTTTCTTTTATTTAATTTTTTTTTTTTTTTGCCTTTTTTCTCAGTTTTTTTTGTATTCATATTTTGAATAGACGAATTTGTGGTTCAAAAATGAAAAAGCAACTGGATATTGTTTAGTTTTGATTTAAATATTACAGAATTTAAACAGAATATATACAGTAAAAAACGTGAACAACAAAAGAAATGCATATTGTTAATCAATAAAAAATTAATAAACAAATAGAATTGGTTAATTTCTAAGCTTTAAATACACATTTACCAACTTCTATGCCACGCCATATTTTTTTTTTCATTTTGTTTTTACATTTCCATCTTTTTTTTTAATTTTTATTTATTTTTTTTTTTCTTTGTTTAGCTTATGCTTTGTAATAATTTTTCAAAGTATCACCCTGTGTTTTCTCATAGTTTTTTTTTTTTTTGTTTTTGCCTTAAAATGTTTTCATTTTTGTCTCGTTTTTGTTTTTTTTTTCGCTTAAAATTTACAACAATACTTCAACTTATTAATTATCATTCATTAAATTTTTTTTCTTATTTTGCTTAACAAATTCGCGCACTTTCAAAAATGTTTTTTCCCGAAACTTTTCATTTCGTTGAAAAAGAAAATCTTTCAAGATAGAGTTACAGAGAGAGAGAGATAGTTAGAAAATAATAAATTATATAAAAATAGTTGAAAACAAAAGAAAATTAATGCGAGTGTGTGTTGTGTATATGGCTATTGTATTGTAGCTTTACTTTTAGTAGACACTGTAGTACGTTGAACTATTGATTGGTTTTATTTCTTTTGTTTTTTCTTTTGTTTATTTTTATTTTGGCTAGAAGACAAATTTTATGCTAAATGAATTAATCTTATTATAAGAAAATTAAATATTGAAAAAAAAAATGTTATTCCCTTTTGGTTGATTTAAGCTTTAAAATATTGAAAGTAATTCTGAATAAGCTATATAGAATTGAAATCTGCAATTGGCATATCAAAGACTGATGAGAAATCAAAAATCATATAAATTATTTTTTTAATTTTGACTTGTCTCGTAGTTTCTTATTAGACTTAATTTCGTATTCACTCTAAATATTTTTTAGAATATTTTTTTTTAAATAATGATTCAAGGAAATAATAAACTAACTAAAAAACTTTAACTAGAATTTTCAACAAATTTAGAAATTTTTTTAGTTGTTGATTAGATTTTGTAATGAAAATGGTCAAAAGCAACAAATCAAATTCTGCTGATTTTGAATCTCTCTATATTCAAATTTTATGACCAAAAAATTGTGTTGAAAATCTTAAAAAAAAGTATAATAAATTTTGAATATCAGCAGATCATGAGTAGGAAAATAAAATTTTTATATTATTATTAAGCAAATAGTTGATATATTTCTTTAATTTCGAAAACTTTCAGTTGGCTGTTGAGCCACATTTTGCAACTTGTTAAAAATTGAAAAGAAATACCTAATAAAGCAGAGTTTTTTTTTCAGAATATTTGAAATTTCTAGTCTTTGTTTTTTGAAAAAATGTTAAAATAAAAAATAAAATTTCCACCATTTTTTTAACTTTGTCTTATCTTGATGAGAAAATTGTTAAAATTAAAAGGATTAAAAAAAATTTCGCATGACATAATTTTCTTTTCCGTTTTCTTTTCTTGTTTTCCTTGTCATGTTTTTCCAATATTGAATATATAAATAAGGTAAATTCATTTAGCTAAAAACATGTCTTCTAATTGTATTTTTTTACTGTGTTGTTTTTATTTTGCAATATTTTTGTTTAGTTTATCGTTTAATGCTATTTTTTAATATGCTGTACGTAGTTTGGAGGAAAAAACACTTAAAATGTTTTGTTTAAACGAACTTTACTTCTTCTTTTTTTGGTTTTTGACTATTTTTATGTGTGTGTAAGTGTATGTGTGTGCGTCTGTATGTGTGTTTTCCTTTTGTTTTGCTCTATTTGCTTTGACTATTTTGTTTTTGGTTAGTTTTTAGTGTATTGTTGCTCTTGTTGTTGGTGTTGTGTTTGTGTGTAATTAAATATAAATTTAAATAGGAACAACCCAAACGGAGCCTGGCCATGTTTGGGTCCTTTTTTTTTGGAATTTTTTTTTCTGTTTTATATAATTTTTTCTGTTTCGATTTCTGCGCCCTACTGTTGCTGGACCAGCAGCTGTTCCACCTGATCGGCTGTCCGCAGCAAAAAGGCGGCACTCTCCCGATAGGCGGATATCACCTGCCTGGCTGCCGTCACCTCGTTGGGACTGAGCTTGTGCGGCAGAATTGGTGGTAAACGTGAGGATTGGTTATCCAGTCCACCAGTCGATGAGGTGGTTAACAGCTGTTGTTGTTGCTGTTGTTGCTGCTGTTGTTGCTGCTGCTGTTGCTGTTGTTGCTGCTGCTGCTGTTGTTGCTGTTGCAACTGCTGCAATTGCTGAGTGGCTGTGACCAATGCATTATTACTGTTGGCTTGACTTAATGTGGCCAAATTGGCGGCACTCAGTTGGGAATTGATGTTAGCTACCATAGAGTTGTTGCTGTTGTTGTTGCTACCAACACCAGCGGTCGGTTTCATTGAGAGATCGGTGGGCGTGACTGTAGATAGAGAAGGGATTAGAAACAATTACTTGAGAAGGTTTGGTAAAATCATTTACTTACCATTACCCAGACCAGCCACACCTGGAAAATAGCTTGGATAACTGGGAGCTCTGCCAGCGGCAACGGCAGCTGCTGCTGCCGCAGCCACAAACGGCGATGCTGCCGACGGTGAGCTAAAATCTGTGGTATATGGACTTGTGGCCGGCAAACCGGCACCATTCGAGGCTCCAGCCCCATTGGCCAAGGTCAAACCTGTCACACTGGCCCCACCACTGACACTGGCATTCGAACTGAGTGCCAGCGGAGAGCTTCTGGCCGAGCTCATGCCACCACCACCGCCACCGCCGATGCCACCGCCGCCCTGTCCGCCGCCAGTGCTGCCACCCGCACTCCCACCGCCCACATTAGTGGCACTGCCAAAAGGCAAACCTTCAGCATGCTCTGAGTTTGGTGTGGAACGGGCAAAGCCCACGGCACTGACAAACGGCAGTGCGGCGGCAGCCACGCTGGTCAGACTAGCTGCATCGCTGACTCCACCACCGCAAGTGACGGTAGCATTACCAGCCGCTGTGGTGCTGGTGCCTCCGGCTCCAGAACTGGTAGCAGCGGCAACTGCAGCAGCTGCTGCAGCAGCAGCGGCAGCTGCCACAGCACTGCCAGGAGCTGGCACCGCATGAGTGATGGGCTCCAGACCAATGCGCATTCTCTTAGCATTCATCGATTCGTTCTCGCAGGCAATGGCCAGGATTTGTTCCGCTTGCACCGAGGTGAGATGAGCTGGTGTCGGACGGGTCTACGAGTAAAGACAAAACCAAAAGTCAATTAAGATTATATCTTCAGCTTTTCAAAATGTTGGGTGTAAAACTGTAAGACCTCAAACTGTAAGAGTCTCAAACTGTAACAGTGCGGGAATCTAAAACTGTAATTCCTAAGATCGCTTATACTAAAGAAATCTGTTAGATCAAGTTTGAAAACTCTTTGAGGCCAAAACAAACTTTTGAGAAAGCAAACTTTGATCTAAATTTTCATAAAACTTTTGAAACGACTTTCTTTTAGAATAAAATTTTTGTAAAACTTCACAAATAACTTTCTGCAAGAATAATAGTAAGATTTTAATCGGTATAAATCTCTTTATAATCTACTTTCTAATTCTTAATTCTACCAAAAAGCAGTTTTAGCTTTTAGAGATAACAATATAAAAGATTCTTTATTACATCTGAACGCCTTTTAGAGTCAAAAAAACTAAAAAATTTATTTATTATTTAGATTATATAAGATTTCTAGGTTTTCTATATCTTCAAGCAATGCCTTTATACACTGATAAATTTAACCTTTCGCTGGATGAATTTTATAACTATTTCCATTCTTTGTTGTTTATATGATATTTTCTTTTCTTGTCGCTGACCTAACATAATTTGAAATGTTTTAAATGATTGTCTTACCGTATTCTCCCAGCCATCGCGTGTCTTCTTATTCCGTCTACATGATTTCAAATAGGTGCGTATACGTTTGCGGGAACGGTCACTAAATTCGGGAAACTGTCGTGCACATGAATCGATAATGGCTTGAATTTTTTCCTTTGGTTGCTTTGAGATGGGTATAATTCGATCCAAGTTCTCATCGACAAAGAGTCGCACAAACATCTAAAAAACCCAAAAGGAAAGAAATAGAGATTAGAGTTCTATTCTGCTTTGAGTGGAAGTTGGATTCCAAATCCTTTTGGCAACGTTTGACTTTACATTCGCTGCGACCTCATCTCACATTACTCACATTGAAGGCCTTGAGGCGTTCCGGATCATGCGTGGTGGCCAATTTTTCGTCAAGCTTATCATCGGAATCATCTTCAGAAACCTCATCCTCTTCTTTCTGCCCAGACGAATTGGTTTCGTCCTGCGTTTCCATTGGCGAGTGGGCATCCTGCCTGGGCACTGGCGATAGAGAACTATCCATTTTGGCACTGGCCGCCGCTGCGGCAGCCGCATTCTGAGCCAAGGCGTTCTGATATTGGGCCCACAGGCCACCCACCACACTAAGATCGGGGCCTTCGGTACCATTTCGTACCGCAGTCGAGTTCTGATAGTTCCAGGCCAACAACATAAGTTTCAGCTTGTCGGCATCCTTCATGAGGCCGGCATAGGCTTCAGACTCACTGGTGCTGCCGCCGCTTCCGATGCCACCGCTACCGACTCCGCTTAAGCTGCTGACAACATCACCTAAAAGTCCACCTCCTGTGGTACCGCCGCCCACGTTGCCAACGCCGACACCAACCACACTGCTGGTTGAGTCGGTGTTTGTGGCCGGTGTTGCTGGTATGGTTTCCTAAACGAGAAGATGGATAAAAGGAGATGAATACAACAAGTTCGTTTGGTGACCGCACAAAAGTTTTTAGGTTACAGAGTTCGATATGACCAAATCCCAATGATTAGATGTTGGCGGGCTGGCGCAGGCATAGCCGTCCAGTTTCAAGTTCGTTAGACCATTCAAAAGTATGCAAGAAATCCAACAAAACACATACACCAAAAAAAAAAAAAAAAAGGAGAGAAAAAATAACCCAAGCGACTCAAAGAAGCCTAACCCTATCCAACAACAAGAACAACAACAACAACAAAAAAGAAGGAAACTTTTCTCGACTTTCATCTTCAGGACCCAAGTAGCATCGTTTTCCTTCTTCATACTTTTTTTTTCTTTTCGTTTTACCCCCGAGTTTGCCTTTGTGTCAGAGGGAAATTAGTTGCATGGCAGTAGAGGAAAGTCCATGGGGATGAAGATGGAGATGTTGGAATGGGGGGTTGTCTGTGGCCAACATTGCTCTAATGAAACATTTCGTTAGCCAAGATGTTGGGTGGTCGTCTGGTCTAGGTTTCGTTTTCCTCCTTTTTTTTTATCCACCCTCTCTGCTTGTGGTTGAAGGACAGTGGTTTTCGTATGGGCGCAAATAAAGTCTGTCCTTCACATGAATAGAAGCTGAGCCTGTGCCCTTCCATTACACTTTTCTCTCGTTTTTTTTTTTTTTCTTCTTTCTTTCGATTTCTTAGACTGAAGTCAGCAATGTAGTTTTTACACTCTGGTCTCTTAATTAACATTCATGTTGTAAGAACTTGGGGAATGTTCAGGTGAAACATGTGAGAATACTGATTAAATGTTGAATAAATTGGAATTAAAATAGGAAAATTCAAGTCTTTTGAATTTAAATAGATAAGAAAAAGGTTTGCTTTGACCATTTGAGCATCTCTTTTGGCTTTTTATTATTAATATTTGAACTTTAAGTCTGTAAATGTAAATTAACTATAGTCTAACATAACATGCTCAACATTTTGTCAACTTTATTTCGCACAACTTTTGACAACTTTCTATATACACACACACACTCACTCACATGGCTCATAAAATTTCATTGCACTTTTGTGTGATATATGTGTGTATGTGTTTGCTTTGGGTATGTGGGACAGAACCTGTAAGTAAATATTTTTGATTCTATTGGGTACTCGAAATATTTGTTTTATTGCTACCTTCCCCTCCTCCCCCACCATTTTACTCACATCAAGTGCAATTTCTTTTAATTTCTTCAGCACGATTGCTTACGAGTAGTTGGGTTTCGAATTTGAATTCTCATTAGACTAAGTTGTCAGGCCACAGCATCGAGACCGAGTCGAGACTGACAGTTGCCTTGTCTCAAGCAGCAGCTACACATCTTTTTCCCTAACTCACCCCCCAAACCCATCCTTAGGAAACCAATGTCGCAACCACAAAAACTTTAGAGCTGCCGCCTACCTACCATACTCCCTCACTCTGGCATGAACCCCCTTCCTACTATCATCAAAAGATTCAGACCCAAAAAACCCTTTGCTTGAGACAAAAACTAATGCATATGTTTAGGCATTTTAATTTATATACGACAACCTCTCCTGCCCCACCCCCCATAACCATACCCATACCTACTAGTCCCATTCCCATCACAATCTACACCCCCACTCAAATGTACACACACATGCACACACACTTGTGTAGATACACAAGAGAAGGACTTCTAAGAAAGCTCACACATACGACTAACCCCATCCAACCACCCCTCCTCAACGTTGTAGTCCTAGTCGTAGTCGTCTCCGTTGATAAAAGCAACTTCCATTTCATTTAAACTACAATTTCCTTGACAGTGCACAGAGAGGCAACCCCCTGGGCTAGGTGCGGGGGGAATGATGGGGATGCTCGGTTGAGCATTGCCTGAATATGTGTATGAAGATGGGGGAGTAGAAGTAGTAGTAGTGGTAGGGGGTGAGGATTTTTGGGGGGGATAGCAACCCTTTCACGCACTTATGAGTTAAACGCAAATTTTCTTAGCTGCCTTTTAGGCGCACACGTTAGAGTAAGTAAGAGTAAAATGATGGTGATGAGGTGTTTTTAAGGGAAGGGGAAATGGCAAGGAAGGCTGCCTCCGTCTGGAGAAATATGTCATCGGCAGTTGGTTGAGAAAGAGAAGAAGAACTGCTCCTGCCTGGTGCTTGGTTGCTTGGCTCGGTGGTAATTCATTATGCGTGTGCTTAGAAGGCTTTCTGGTTCATTGTAGTGGTGTGTAGTCTGTTTTAGGCGCAGCCAGCAATAACAGCAATAGCAACAACAACAAAAATAACAGTACACGTTTACCCTTATCCTAAACCCCCTCTACCATGTCCACCCACAAACACACACACACACACACTCTTTTAGTTAGTTTTGCTTTCACATTGAACTCCAAGATGCCAGAAGCCTGCATATTTCTCAAACTGGAATACTTTTAGGCCCAATGCCGAAAAATGTTGTGTGTCTGTGTGAGTGTGTGTGTGTGTGTGTGTGTAAGCCAAAGACTTCAACTAGAGAAATAGAAAAGGATAGAAGCAGAGTAATATAGAGATGGAGAAACGAGAAAATGTTGCGGCAAATGGAAATAAATGCTAGGATTTATAATCCTCAGTGCTGTCTGTTCGCCTTCCAGGTGTTACCCATACGACAGCCATGGCACAGCATACAACAACAACAAATTACTTGCCAATTTTAAGGTGGTAAGAATGAGAACCCAGATATAGTTGTCGAGCGGAAAGGAGTATAAAGTGGAGTCAAGGTTGCCTTGGATAAGCCAGACGAAAACTTCCAGCATACA
This sequence comes from Drosophila austrosaltans, assembly GCA_035045865.1. Taxonomy (NCBI): domain Eukaryota; kingdom Metazoa; phylum Arthropoda; class Insecta; order Diptera; family Drosophilidae; genus Drosophila; species Drosophila austrosaltans. The sequence continues at coordinate 4,645,708 of JAWNOQ010000083.1, forward strand.
TATAATCCAAGCTTCAAGTCACAAAAAGACTCCCAAAGGAGTTGTTGCTACCGTCTCAACTGGAAATTTACAAAAATGTCAGATCTTCTCATTCGCCCTCCCCCACCCCCAAAAAGACACAGCCCGTTCTTCAACTTTGTCCAGTTGCACACAAAATGTATTTCCTTATACTCCTTCTTCCTTATTTTTCTGTTTCCACTCTTCCTTTTGCTGCTAGTGTTGTTGCTGCCATTACGTTTTCTTGTATCATTTTAATTAATGGAAAATTTGTACGTTTTCTTCTTAGTCGTGCGGTTGTTTTTCTTCAATGGCCAATGTCTTGCTTTGAGTACGTAAACTAACTAAAAGAGTAAAAGATTCCAACTAAAGTAACAACTGTCTCCCACCCCCTCCCACAAGCCCAATACTAGAGTCAGTTTTAGTCTTCTCTTCTTTTGAGTTACAAAATTGCCGTTTTGGCTTGCCATGCTTGATTAGAAAGTTGACCTGGGAGTTGTAGGTTGACGAAAAGGTTTCATATACCCAAGAGTTTTCAAATATAAAAATACATACATAATGGACAACATTCTGAATAATTCCTTTTTAAGTTACTTGAACTCTCTTTGATTAACTTGCAATAGGTGAGAAGAGGATTTACATGGAATATACTTTATAATAGAATATAAAGAATATTGAAGAAAGAAAAAGAAAGAAAAATAGAAAATTATATGATAAGAAAGATTTAAAGATTTAATATGAAGCAGATATTCATATCAAATATAATATCTTTTATTTGTATAACATATATACATAGTTGTACGATCAGTGAAAGATTAAGAGGGTTTAAGTAAGGGATTTAAGGAAAAAATGCTAAGACAATGCAAAAATAACAATTTTAAAGAACTAAGTTATTACAAAAGTGATTTAAAAAAATTATGTTGATTGAATTGAATTATTTATCAATAAAAGTAATTTTTAAGATGAAAAAATAATATTTTAGTGTTACATATAAAATTTGTAATTTAATATTAATAAAAACATTTTAACATTTTCTGGTAATGTCATTTATATACTTTCAATATTAGATACATTTTTTCTTGGTGAAAAAAAATCCCTTTAAATTTTGTATTCTGTATTTTTGCTTATATGGCAGAATATAAAAACCGATTTTTATTGCAAGGCCTTCCAGCTGCATCCCTAAAATGCATTAAATGCATATACAACTAAAAAAAAAATATAGATATATACATATGTATATATCTATCTACATAGAAAATACAACTATATAGAATATATATAGAATATATGTTTTTGAGTTTCCTAAAAAAAATATGCATGTAGTAGAGGAGTACATGTTGGGTCAAAGCAATTACAAAAAACTGCCCAAAAAATGCAACTGTCGTCCCATTCTGTTGCTAGGGGGCAGCCAATGTTCCAATTTCAAATAAAACAAAACACAAAAAAAAAAACAACACAAAAAGAATTTAAAGTAAAAATATATATATACACGTTTTTATAAAAAAAAGGGAACAAAATAAATCGAGAAACATGGCGAGATGGGGTTTTTTTCCGGCTAGATTCAGTGGAGCCAGTGTCAAATTAGTTACCAGTCATGGTTTTAGTCCTGAATGTTAGGGAAGTATGGGAAAGATGAAATACAACAAATATGTGAAATATATTGAACATGAAATATTGAAAAGGATATATGTATATATACATTATACACAGATGACTGCATAGGATCAGTACTAAAGGTACATAAATGTATGTATCAGTGGTTATATTTGTAAAAGGATGAATTACATATTGAAACAAATAGGCACAAAGGACATGTGCTGAATAGGCCAATAAATGGTTTAGAATCGTGAAATGAAAAAGTGTCATATTTCCAATATTAAGCTCAATGAAAACGAAAGCATATTCATAGAGACTTTTATAAGTTCGGAGAAGTTATTTAACTCAAGTATTAATTTAGCTAGTGACGAAAACGTTTTGTGGGAAATTTCCATTGAAAGTGATTAGACCATTAAACATAATGCCTGAAATGCCGTCACTGGGTGGAAAGGTAAAATTCAACCTTTCAGTCATGGCAACTGCAAGCACTCATACGCCCTGTGTGCACTATTATAAAATTTTACCGTTTCCGTTGAAAATTCTATTTTTCTGTTGATTTTTTTTTTTATTTTTGTGCGAACACCCCACAAAGAGAGAGAGAGAGAGAGAAAGAGGGAGAGAGAGAGAGGAAATGCAGTTGAGGTGCAACAGGGGGGATTGAGCACGGTGGCCAGTCGAAACTTTTGCTGTTTGTTGCATCTAAAAAGCGAATTCTGCAGGCACACACACGCATACACACACACGCACACACACACATGGGCACACATAGTCACCCATTGTACATAGAGAGCGAGAAAGCATTTGTACTTATTTTTATGCTTTGCATTTGCCGCGAGAAATGAACAAAGTGCAACCAACAATTGGCAGTGGGAAAAAAAAGAAGAAAAATATTTGCTGCTACATTGAAATAGGAAATATCTGTCAGAATGCCAACACTATATATATTGGAGAAAGTTTCAAAAAGGAAATGCAATTACGTATGTGGCAAAGTGACGATTGAATTACTTAATTTTAAATATAACATTCATAGTAGATCATCAAGTGATCATTATTATTAGAGAAAGGGAAATTAATAAAGAAACTTAATGGAAAATCGCTTATTGAGGTAGACAAACTTTGTTGTAAAGTCACCAATGTTTTATAAAAGCGAATTTTAGATTTGTATTGATTCTAAACTTAGACAACTGTACGATATGTTGCCGGTGAGATTTTAAAACTTTGTTAGTACGAATTGCTAGAAATTCACAGAGCTCTGATTCGGAGTTGTCAAGTAACTTTCTAAAAACGTTGGGAAATCTGATACTGTTAATTGTTTTCAGGAGTTTACTTTTAATTCAATTTCCTTTACTTTAATGCAAAGAAATACAATTGAACACAGTTGATATTCAAAAACCATGTCTTTGAAAAGTTAGAAACTATTTTGCCCTACAGATTTCCTTTTAGCATTCAATTAGGCTTGAGCTCTTTGCTTTGACTGGTTGCTTAGAACCAATTAAAATTTATTGTGAAATGTTATCATATATGTACATATGTTTGTATTGTCTAATTATATGATGTAAAGGTTAGTTGATTCAAGGTGTAAATTATAAAAAAAACTCTTAACAATGACGAGCTTTATTTTATGAAAATGTGTGCTTAACTCTTACCATTGTTCAATCTCTATTCACCTCTGTTCTTCAACCAAAGCCAAGTGCACCATGAAATGGCATCAAAGCTTACTGAGTGTATATCAGTTAGTATGTTTCGGTGTGTGTGTGTGTATGTGCGTGTGTATCTCTATTTGTATCCTATATGCGAATGCAGCTTAACCCTTGCCCAATTGCCCGCCTACTGTACGCCCTTTCCTATTTGAAAGCATTGATGATGTTTTGGTTTTTCATTTTGCGCCCCAATGGATAGGCTACATTATTTTGCAAACACACAAAAAAGTTGGGATCCACAAAAAACGAAAAAAAAGAGGGTGGGAGGAGGGGGAGGGAGGAGCAAAACGTGTACACTCTACGCTCTTGATTTGCTTTTCATTTTTCCTGTTTCAACTTTGTTTTTTTTTTTATTTTCTTTGCTACTCGCCGCAAAACGGGTCAAAGTTACTCACATCAGTTTGGTGAGGGGTGGGGATGGGGATGGGGATTGGTAGGTCGGGGGTAGGGCCGTATAATCGTTTCTGCATGTGTTGGCCACGTTTTGATGGTGCCACTGTAACTAACGGTACATGCCACTCAATCGCACAATAACAACAGAGCTTGGCAAGGAGGCGTGGCAGGATTTTCGCTACCCATTTTTCGTTTATCGTTTTTTTTTTTGTGCATCACGCGAATATTATTTGCAGAGTGCCATAAAGTATGCAACATTTTGTTGACCAAAGCATACTAGAGTTGGCGATGGAGAAAGGACGAAGAGTTGCCGCCGCACCTTGTCTGGTCTGATTAGTTTATGATGCGGTTGCCGGCTGAACCAAAATAGGGGGGGGGGGGGGAGGTTTTTGGGGAGCTGTACTTTGTTTGCCTCATATTGCATTTTTATGTTTCCATTACTACTTTTGTTTTGAATCAGCTTGAAAGTCAAACACGCCAAAGTTGCTAATTTTAGTGGGTGTCCACTTTCTAGTCTGGCCGGGAAGTTGTTAAGCATTTAGCATAATGTTAACGTAAATGGGCAATTTGAAAATGAAACGACACAAAGTATTCGATATGCGGCAGGAGGAATGATTGTTTGGATTTTGAATATGTAATGACATGTATTTGAGATGGCTACTAAGGAAAAAAGAAGACTTGGCAATTCATAGAAATAAAAGTCAGAATAGATTTCATTTAGAGTTTATTCTTTGAAATATTTCAAATACTGAACTACCCCATAGAAATTGAATTTATTAATTTAATGCTACAGTTATCTATTTTAGGAAATTGATGCCAACTGACTCACACACTCACTCACTCACTCTGCACAGATCAGTTTTATATAGAGACATTAAAAATGTATATAACAAATATATTTAATTTCCCCTCTAGAGACACGTATGTGTAATGTTTCAATCATTGAAAGTCAAATTTCTCGTAATCGACATGACTCTGGCAACCTTTAGCTCATTTGTTTATGTCATTGTTAATGTTTTTTTTAACATTGCAACTCATCCACAATTGGGGGTACAGAAATTGAAACATAATATTGTCAGACATTGATGCCCATTTCCTTTTTGTTGGCAAACCGCAACAACTTTTGCCTCTTCTGACACTTAACCGCACTCCAGCTCCAACTCCTCCATCACTCGATTCGTAAATAAAAAAAAAAAAAGTATGTAAAAAGAAAGAATTCCCCATCCTTTGGCACATATGTTTTTGGGGATGATTATCTCCACAGGATAAAAAAAAAAAAACTGTTCACCATTCCCTCTCCCTTACCCTCTATTTGAGGGGTATGCTGTTGTTGTTGTCTTCCTCCACTACTAGGCAGGGATTTTTAATGCTTTTTGCACTTTTCATTTGTGAGCATTTACAACAACAACAAGAAGAACAAGAATAGCGACAGCAACTATGCTTATCAGCGATTTCAGGGATGCGTGAGAGTAAAAAAGAGAAAAAAGGCAACATGGATGCACGTTGCATGAACGGGAAGGACATGCGGCAGGACGACACAAATGTGCAATTGGTGCGCACAATATTTTTAAAGGCGGAGCTTTTTTGGTCCTTTTTTCACGCGCTAGCCACACGCACAACGCACACGCGACTCTCACTGGACAGGACACACGGGACCTGCATATGCATCCATATAAATATATATACATATACATATATATATATATATATTAGTGTATGTGTGTGTGTAAAAATATTACGCATACAACAAAAACAACAAGAGGAAAAAAAAAAATAAAAGGAAAAAAGAAATGGAAGGCCGAACCGACAGTCGACGAGCACAGCATCAGCATCAGCAACAGCATCGTATAGCATACCGCGAGGGGCATTATTATCAATGAGGCGCGAGTCCATAGCAAAAAAAAAAAAAAAGAAGTATATATATATGTACAAAACCAAACCACTTCTTCTCCTCATCAGGATCAACATGCCCCAAAGTAGGCGTAGTTGGGCAACAGAACAAAAAAAATATATATATTATATGTATGTATGTATGCGTGTGTATATCCAACCGAGCAACAACTGCTGCTGCCATACAAGGAAATCTACTTACTCATCTTCCCAGTCGTGCCAGACATCACAATTAATGCCAGCCCACACACAAATACACACGCAGGCACACGCACATGCTAGTCGGGTTGTTGCCCAGTTAATGCCACCCAAGCCCCATTCTCATATTGGACCCTCTTCTCCTATTCTTTCCCTGAGCTATAATTTCCATGCAGCAATAAAAATTGCATTTTATTTTTGGTTTTTCAGCCTCGCAACAAACACATTTTCCACTTTTTTTTTTTTTTTTTGGTGCATATTCCCTGTCCCTACCATTCCTAACCCTTGCCCATTCGTCTCTTACCCCTTTCTAGGCTTATGCATCATGTGCCCCGTTAGTCAATGCATTAGCTCTTTGCCATCTTTCCCCTTCGCCCCCAATTTGTGTTTTTGGTATCTGCCACATTTGACAAACGAGGTGCGAGTGGCAAACTCGCTCTCTCTATGTCTGTGTGTGTGTGTGTTTGCCTGCGTGTGTGTTTTTGAGGCACAAAATAAAAGTAGGCAAATATATTGTCCGATGTAAATAGGTAGCAAATCTATATTATTCAAATTATAATCTCATCGTATTTTATAAACAATAAAAAACACTGAAAAAACTTTCAAGTCACTTTAAATTGTTTGCTAGACCTTTAAAGCTTTAAGATGCAGTTCCCTGTCTTTGATTGTTGAACTATAATACTATTCATAGCATTAACAGCGATTGAAACTGATCTCCTTTTCATCAGAACACAAACATGTAATACAAATGTAAAGCAAAGGCAATTAGGCTTCAACAAAGCATCCATATTCAGACAGTAGTGTATAGTCAGTGTGAGTCATTTATGTATGTCTAAATAATATCCTCAATTTGAATTGTAGAGAAGTTCAACTCAACACAAACATACATATACATACATATATGTGTATACTTATTCAAAAGGAACAGACAAAGGTCTGTTAAACTTTATACAGATCAGTTTTATATACAGATTAAGTTTCCCAAAAGCATAAATTAATTCTAATTTAAACTAGACACTGGTCATTTAACTAGTTTTTCTAATATCTGAAGTATCAGATATTAAAACAGTAGCTTAGCTTCCTCTTTTTGGGACTAAAGAATAGTTAATGTTAGGGCAGAAAAAAAATTCCTTTTTCAATCTTATTTTTTTTCTGACTTTTGCTATATTCGTTGATTAAGATTGACTGACCTAGAAAAGAAAAATAACATTTTCCTGTCACATTATCTCTTCATGCTAAAGTTATAAATAAAGTTATCTAATGAGTTACAATTTGGGCAATCATTTTTAACCAAGCCATGGAAAAAACAATGGGACAAACTGACTGTAAAAATGGGTTCAAAAGGTAATGGATGCGAGAAGACTGTCGCGCGGTACAAAGGGAATCGCTTAGGAAAGCAACCAGTGGTGGGTCGGGTAATGTTTTTCTATCTCGTGATCCTCTTTCGACTACATATTACATGGAGATAAATGCCTAGACAATAACTGAAGATGTCATTGTACCAAGTTTTCAATACCCTACTTTTCAGTCGGACTTTAAAACTACAAAAAAGCGCTAAGTGGGAATATACCAATATTGAAAATTTGATTTCTTTACAAAAATTTAATTAAATTGTTTATCTATTATTGTTTTTTGATATTTACTTCAAACTTTTTTCTTTTTAAATAGTAATGAGAAGGTGAGAATTAATTTCATGTTAGACAGTCCTCGGTAGATGAGTTGTCTAAATGGCCCAGTCATTTAGTCAACAGAACAACGAGGATCCGGGTTCGAATCCCAGGCTAGTGTATGGATGTAGTTTTTCGTCTAAGCCGAAGGCCTTAGTTGCCAGTGCTTGTAAAATATAGTTAGGTTGATAGTTTATAACTATATCCTATAATTTAATAATAATAATAATAATAATAATAATTTCATGTTATGACCAAACAGCAGTCATATTAATCTATAGATATTTGCTTTGCAAACCAAGGAGAGTCTATATACATATATCCAATATATAGAAACTAATTCTGAATTTACTGAGTTGTTTACAAAGCTTTTAATAAAGTTTGATTAATCGTTTTGGCAGTGAGTATATTCAATAAACTTCTTTAAAAGAATCTCAATATTAAAGCAACTTTCTTGTTTTGAGGCGTTTTAAAATTTAAGCAATTTATTTTGCAGATTTTCAAAAATTATTTTTAAGAAATTTTTTTTTTTATTTTAGTGAATGCAATGATATTTATGATATTGATATTTATATGCCTATAAGTCAAATTATATTAAACTTTCCCTAAAATTTATTGAACATTGTTAAAAAAAAAAAGCAATTTTTAATTAATAATTAAAAAACAAAATAATCTGTTGGCATTCATATTTTCAAATTTGATGCATTGAAAACACAATTGTTGGGAATGTTTTGATTACAAAATTTTTCCCTATATAATATTTTATTTTAGACATTATAGAACAGAATATATGTATATGGATGTCATATTGTTTCATATTTATGAAAAACATTTATTTTCTAGTAAAAACTGTCAAAGACAGAAGCACATGGCACATCAATCAGCCACGTTGGCTAAAATCTCTATCCATAGAGTTTTGTCCCCTTTTTTTGGTTTTCAATTCTTCTATTTCCTTTCTCTTTGTTGTTGTTTTTTGAAACATTTTTGTTTAATTTGGCATTTGTTATATTTGTTATGATTTTTTGGTAAAAGAAAAAGAAGTTTTAGTTTATTTAATATTTCATTTATTAAATATTTGATGGGCATATATGTATATACATATTCTCAGTTACATAAAACAAAACAAATTGACAATAAAAAAAAAAAGGTTTAAAATTTTTTTTTTCGTTATTTCTGCCCTGGCATTTGCATATTCAAATGATTTTTTCCATAAAATATTGCATAAAAAATTGAAAAGGAGGCAAACATAGAAAAATCAGCGTGTTTCATTAATAAACAACAAGCATAAAACAATTCAATTGATCAGCGAGAGAGAGAAACAGAGAAAGGGGTGAGTAAAGGAGGGTGGATGTGCGGTATGTAAATTATATGCCCAATTTTTTATTCACAAAAATAAAAATTATTTGCAAACAAGCGAAATTTAGTTTAAGCCGGAACAAATAATAAAATAATATACAATATTTTTACCTTTTTTTTTGCCTCGGGTCATTTATGTTAATATGTAAGAAACGGAAGTTGCATCTGCTTAATATTGTTCTTACAATCCCCATCCCCCCCTACTATTGGTTGAGTGCAGTTTTCGGCACCTGAGGTGAGAGAGTTGATGCTGCACACTTTAGCATTTGGCTGGGCACACGTGTCGTATGCGTAATGTGCGTGAACAGAAGCATCAATGAGAGTGAGAGTGAAAATGTGGTTTTTCCCATAGATTTCAGTTAACTGCAACACAATGTTGACGTGTTGTCGTCAACAGCATCCTGCTCAACGCCATCGTCGTCATCATCATCATGATCTTTGGCATCGTTGCCTTTGCCATGGCCATCTTCATCAACATCATGATGAGAATTCATATGCAAATCCAAAACGCAAATCAGCATTAGGCACTGTCTCTACCTATGTCTGTGTGTGGCTCACTCTCTCCCTCTCTGTCTGTGTGTGTGTGTGGCCTCAAAGAATGGCAAATGGTTTGCCAGATGAGGCGTGCGAAATCAGGTAAGAGTTGCCGTTCTACTGCAGCAGCAGCAACAGCAACAGCAGGGAAAGTGGCGTAAAAGTAGCTCGGCAAACAATAAGCGGCAGTTAATGCACTTTACATAGACGAAATCTCAATGCAATTTAGTTTATGTATATGCGTGTAGGTGTGTGTGTAGCTTGAGGTATGTTGTATATGTGAGTATACGCATTATAAGACTATTTAGCTAGCTAAATGGTTTGACTTTTAATGAGTTTGATTTAGGATCTGAGAGTTAGATAATTGTTTTAAATTGCATTAAATATACGCTCTAGGGAGGGGCATGGATCATAAACCTTAATTGATTACAAATGGGAAAAAAGGCCACCTTAGTTTTATTGACTGGGCGTCGATTATCGATTATCCATCTTTAATCTACGTGTATATGACAATTTCTGGAACCCCGCAGCATTATTTCTCTATTAAAAGAAAATCTTGTTAGGAAAATCCATTAAAGTTCCGCATTCCCCAATACACATTTTACCTTCTAGGTTTTTTTTTTCTTCTCATTCGTAGCCAATGTCAAGCAATGTGAAAAATCAAATTCAACATCCAACTGGCAGTCAGCCATCACGATTTTCATTGCAATTGAAGGTGGATTGGATCACACAGAGGAAAAGCACCCCAACTCTACTTCGCATTCTCGCAGTCACCAATCGAAACAAATCATAATCAAATCGAATTTCAGTTGATTTTTACTCGCAAAAGACAGTCAGTCAGTCAATCGGTGAGTGAGAGAGTTGGAGCTACCAATGCTGCTGCTATTGCTCTAGTGGCCTTCTCCCATGAAGTTGAAGAACTTGGGACTCATTTCCAATGAAATGAATGGCAAAATGGTAGGGAGAGAGGGAATGCAGTCACTCACCAACTAAAAGCAAAAAGCAAACAGAAAGAGGAAGAAGAAAAAATCGCACATAAAATTGATGATAAACCGTTCCAAATAATATTTTTTTCCTTTGACGCCCCAAGGCGAAGGTGGAGACATAACAGCAAAAAATATAAGAGGGAGTCAGTTGATGGTAAGGGGTATCTTAGGCATGGCCTAAACTTCCTGGCTCGGGATTTTGGCAAAGGAAATGGCTCCAAAGTCTGAAGGCAAAATGATGAATTATTTGCTGCCTCTTTCGTTAGGCGTCAAAGTTTTGCAGAAGGGGCAAAAGCAAGCGAGCAGGGACAGTAGAGCAGAAGAGTAGGGCCACAAAGGAGGTTATCCAAAAAAAAAAAAAAGGATAGAATGGTGGCCGGGTGCTGCGCAAAAACATAAAACTGAACGCCTGGCCCAAACAAACAGTTCTTTTTCGTTTGCCTCTCCCTTCATTGTATATATAGATTATTTTTTTCTTCTTTTCTTCCGTTTTTTTTTTTTTGGTTTTGTTCGTATACGTAACCCCAAGCTGCTAAAGCATTTTTGACACAATTTGTGCCACTGTCGCTCTCGGTATGTTTGTATGTGTGGAGGCGTCTGAGGTTGGTCGTTGGTAAGAGAGGAGAGGAAGGGTATGTGGATTGGGTTCGGTGGTGTCTGCTGCTTGAATGATTTTTAAACGAGGCAAGAAATCCCAAAAGATGCGGCAAACGTTTTGTTGGCATGAGTTCACGTGGGTTTTCTCGTTTCTCTTTTCGATGATATTTTACTTCTTTTTTGCTTGTTGTTGCTTTTTTCTTTTTTTTTTTTTTGTTGGTTTGGTTTGTGTATTTATGTTTGGATGCCTTTATGGACAGTTTCCCATTGTGCTAGTCCTCTTTCCTCCTCTAGGCTACAGTCAGATAATACAACAACAAGCATTTTGTCGGCCATAGCCAGTAGAATAAAAAAAAGAAGAAAATGGAAAGGGAAAACATTTTTTTTTTCTATTTTGGCAGCTTCAAAGGGTTTGGGCTTAGAACTGGGAATCAACAAGAAAGCACAAAAAAATGGATTGTCTGCTCATGTGGCGAATGAATAAAAAAAAATTGCATATTCTTCCAAATTAAAATTCATTATCTTTCGAGAATCAGTATTTGCAATTTGAGCTCTTTCGGTGAATTCTAATAAAGAGGGGGAGGAGAAGAGGACCATTTGGTTGGAGTCCATATAGGTTTCAGAAAATGGGGCCCAACGTGGGGCAAGATATGCAATTTCACAGGTAATTGATTAGTGGTTCCATACCAAGCAATGATTGAAGTAAGAATGAATTCAGCTGAAGCCATAAAGACGAAAAAGAAACTTGGCGCCCAACGTGGTAAACACTTAAAGTATTGTAAAAGTTGGCAAATTTATTAGTGTTCTAATTAGAACTTTTAATGCTCATCTAAGTCGTCATAAAATTTTTAAATTTTCATTTTTTTTTTTCAGTAGGTAACAAAAAGATTTCGTTTCTCATTAGTGAGAGATTTCAACTCATTGAGATGCGTTGAGAAAATGTTTCGCTTTTGGGAAATTGCAATAGCTTAACATATTTTTTTGTTTGTCCTTTCCCCTCTGGCCGCATAACATTGCAAGTCTCTCGAAACAATTCCCGACGCTAACTCCGCGAACCCTTTTTTTCATTTTACTTCGAGTAAGAGGGCGATGGTTGGCAGACGTACGAATTTTCCACATCCCTAAATCGCTAATCTGCTACGCATTTTTGCCGTGCCACACACAACTCCATGCCACTACACACCGCCCTATTATCCCTTGCCCCCATATATAGCTCCTGCTCTGACTTTTTGTAATAATTTCGTCCTCGTCGGGTGGGCTCCCTTTTTTTTTGTTTTGTTTTTTTTTTTTTGCACCCAAGCGCAAATCGGCAACTTTGTGATGTAAAGTTTGGTTTGGGGAAGAGCAAGAGGGTTATGGGTAAGGTTGGGTTTAGAGTTGGGTCTGAATCTGCTGCTGCTGCACACATAGAAACACAAGAACCGCACACACACACACAGACACACATGTGTATGTGCGAGGGCGCGATAAGGCGGCAGAGAAATTGAAATTGTTACCATTTTGTGAAGGTTGCCTGGGCTAGACGAGGACAAGCATCGCTTCTAGGTGTGCTAAACTCAACTCAACTCGACTCAAACCTAGAGTCAACCAACACCCACATCTAGTCCCCCCCATTCCAAAAGGGACTGTCAAGGAGTTGGGGACACGCGAAGGTTGTAAAACCACCAACGCCGACGATGGAAATTTTGTGTTGCCAACTTTCAGGCGCTCGCGCAAAACTCAAGTATGCTTCGGGGACGAAGTTAACAGTGGGATGGGATATATAATGGAGGCGGATTGAGGTAGATGGAGGTAAATAAGATGGAGTGAGTATGACGGCAGGAAGCTTTCCTTCCTGTGGCTGCCTGTTTTACCAGTCGGCATTCAACTGCGCCATCGCGCGTTGGTTGATTATGATGGCGCCGGCCATCGACTTGGGTAAGCGGGGAGCCCTTTGGTGTTTTTTTTTCTTTTCCTTCTTCTTCTTTATTTTTGGTCTTCTGGGTTTTATTTTTGGGTTTACCTCAGCATTCAGACGCAAGCATTCGTAAAACTGCTCATATAGGACTTGAGTTATAGATGTAAGCTAAAGCTATGCAGACGGCTTAAGACTTCGTTTCACATGCTATCATTTTAGCTAAGGGAGTTTATTTAAAGACTAAACACGGCAGTAAATTGATTGTAAGTAAAAAACCAAAAGAAAAGTTTTACAACAAAATGTGATAGGTCTCACCTGCATGCGGACTTGTTCCGTATTATTCAGTTGCATATGAACTCAACTTTAACTTTTCGTTGGAGCAATTTGTGTAGCCTAGTGTTAGGTGTTCCTCTCTATAATGGCAGCTTATGAATGTATAGTAGTAATGCTGCTTTGATTAAAAAACGCAGCCAGTTTTTAATTTGTGGCAAATCCAAAGCCCATTTTCCCCGCTACCCTGGCAACCCTGCCACACTTTGTGCCACTCGGCGATTCTTTGGCAGAGACAAAGGCAGCCAATGATTGAAGTATGGCGTATATCCTACTTTTCAATTGCACCCCTGGAACCAGAATAGAGAAAAGCCCAGCAGCGGGCTGCTTGTCACTGCTACTGCTGCTGCACCCATTTCCCACCCCTCCACTATCGCCCTCCCCTTCTACACTCTTGACATCCACCCACCATTCTATGACTATAATTTTTATGTTACTCATATGAACTCGCCTACCAATTAAAATGTCTGCAGTGGAAAATGTTGGACGAGGCACCGGCTTGAATGTTATAGGGAGGTAGCGTCGGATGTGCTTATGTCGCTAATAAACCGTATTATTAAGTGCGTGGTTGGTTTGGGGATTGGGGCTTAGGCTGCATTTTGCACTTGCATCCATTCCCTCACCCTCCAATTCCCCTCCCCCACTCCATGCTCCGACGTTCTTCTAATGTGTATATGTGTTGGAGAGAGCGAAGCGCGCCCGCCACTTTCAACTTCCGTCGGCAAATGTATAATTCTATGCCACTGAACTGAAGTTTTCCATTTCCCACTTTAACCACCTTCCTCCCCACCCACCAAACTACTTAACCCTTTGCAAAAGTCCATGTAAATTAATTTTAAGCTGCTTACCAAAAGAGTACCAACATTTTTTTCCATTCAATTATGGCTTGTTTAAAATTTAAAAAAAAAAACGAATACTATTGCCAGCTTTGGTCAAAAAGGCAACAGGTTTTTTTATGCTTCTTATGTAATACATTATTAAAGATGAAGTTTTGCTTACCTGCAAAGAAAGAGAATAGAATGTGGTGTTATAAGTGATTTTTGTTATTAAAGTAGATGATAAAAGTCAAAGACTATGCTTATTGAAACTTCTTCTAACTTAAGGATATTTGGCTAACTCAATGATAATATGGTTGTTTGTTTCATATAAGACATAAAATTATTAAGTTTTTAATAGTTTTACATACACATTCGCTACTTCTGTTTTAAAATTTGTTTTCGAGTTTTTTTTTTTATTTATCGAATTTTATAAAATTGTCTAAATATCTAAATAGTAAATAGCTTAAACTGAGTAAACTTTGAAATATAAGCTACAGTAACAGTGTGTCGAAGTACGCAAAGAAGTTTATTTCATAAAAGTGGCTCTATTTACAGAATCCTTGAATAGTACTTTGTCTACATTAACATAATAAATTAATATGTTGAATACTAACTTGCTACATAATTACTATTAATTAATTAATTACATCATTATTTTTGAATTTTTTTTTTTGTAAGAGTATCCCACGATAAACCAATAGAAACGCTTCACATATATAGACCACTAAGTCGAAACCTTAAGTAGGGTAAGTTCTATTTTAATAGTTAATTGCATTGTCCTTGATACTACCAAATGCATGGGTCTATTGTTAGTGTAGTTGTGTAGATTGTCTTCATGACAATCATAAAAATAATCCTTTATTCTAAAACAATAACTGTCAAAATCAGAATAGAAACTATTATGATGACCTTGTGGTTATATATCTGACAGAAAAAGAGGTATATGTAAGTTGAACATGTAGAAAAAGTAAAAGAAACAATAAGCTTAATATTCAAAATATTTTCAAAAATAATAATGGACCCAAAACCATAATAAAACCTCCTTGAATTGAATCTTCTAAAATAAAAGAGTTTTAAGAAAGACAATTTTAGGATCATTAATAGTCTAAGCCCGTAGATTATTTCCAATAAAACTACATATTTAGGGATCCTTGATTCTATATATGTTCATTCTTAGCCCCTCCATCATCTTAATTTCTTTAAGAATCAGAATGTGTGGTCAAAGTAAGAGCTACTCTCTAATTGTTACTTGTAAACAGTGGACTACCAGATCAAAGGGATATAAAGTTTTATAGCAATTAAAGTGAAAAAGAAAAAGCCTCTCTTCTCATTCTTATAGTTTGATATCGTAAGTATATTTCTAGATCTTCAAAGTATTATGTTGAAAATGTTTCATAAATCCATCAAATACTCTTAAAGAAGTTCGTAGAATTGTTCAACTTAATCCCGCAATGCATACGAGTATTTAGAATTTCACTTTCCCAATCTCTTGAAATGCCTGCTGGCACGAGATGAACTGCATTCTTTTGCCATCCAATTCATCATTATCGTTTACTCTTCCTTCTCGAATGCTTATAGAGGTCAAAAGTAAGACAAACAAGCGGTTCAGTTGGATTCGCTTATTTCTCTTCCATTTTTCTTTACTATTTTTTTTTTTTTTTTGTTTCGCTGCTTTTTTGGGCAGACAAACGCGCTGATAAACTTTCAACCCAAGCCAAAAAAAAAAAAAAAAAATATAACAGTGGGCCGTTGGATGGGATGGGCTTTGGTGGAAATTTATGTGGGTAGCTAGACGGCGAGTCAAAACTTTTGCATTGAATTTGAGCGGGGCAAACAATTTCACTATGAACGTATATCCATTCCGTTGGTTTTCCTTCCTCTCTCTCGCACTCGCGCTCTTCATTTTTCTATTTTTTTTTTTGTGCCAGTAGTTTTTTGGGATAGAGGAGAAACAAAAGGATTTTGCAGCTAAAGCGAATGGATTTTTAGTTAGTTGTTATTATTTTATATGGGGCCTGGACACCAACTCCGACTCGGACTCGGACATGCAACTTTTGCAGCAGAAACATCATCAGCAGCAGCGGCAACAGCAGCAACAGAGGCAGAGTCCAACTTCGTAGTCCTAGCAACGTTGCCAAGGAAGGGGTACAACGTTCATTTTACAATTCTTTTTTTTTCTTGTTCTTCTCGCTCTTTCTACATTTTTCTGTTTTTTCTTTCTTTTTTTTTTTGTTCTTTTTTGTTGGAATGTGCGCCAAAGCATAATAATAAAAGCGAAAGGAATGGGAGAAGTGAGGAGTAACATGCTCGTTAGCCCAGGCAAGAGCAAAAAAAAAAAAAAATGAAAATAAAATGGAACGAAACGAAGGAATAATCTAAAAAATGGAAAACCCAAACGAAACGCAAGACAAACTTTGCTGCCAGCGTGGGTACAAAATAAATGAGAATGGAAGGGGCCAACGGCTGAGGGTTGAGTATTGTCGGCAAGGGGGGGGTGGTATGGGAGAAGCGGTCTCGGTCTGGCTGAAGGACTCCAACAAAACGCTGGATGAGTGCCACGGGCAGAGCTCGAACTTAAAATGGACAAACGTGCAAAGGCAAAACCCAGCTGGAACAAGTACAAGAGTATGGGGTAAGCAGCAGGACTGCCTGATGAGCAAGGACTATGATAGCAATGGGTTTGACGGGGGAATGGGTATAAAGAGGTGTGGGGGACGAAAGACGTACTGGGGTAGCAATAAAAAGCGTGGCGGACCGACGTCCGCGTGAACTAGTCCGCTAGTCTCTTCTTTCTCCTTCACAGCCAAGAGACTTTAGCCAGAGAGCTGACTAAGAGGGTTCCACACCCCCAAATAAATATAAAATGGGATGTGGGTGGATGGAAGGGGGCGGGTTAGAGATGTGGATAAGGGTTTAGGCGGGGCGGGGGTAGGTAAAAGCAAAAGGAAAGGCAAGGAAATTTTTGTATAAAAATTGCACTGGCAAACATCAGACAAGGGTAGCCCAGGCACTAGTGGATAGGGGATGCAGAGGTCCACGAAGGAAGGGTTAGGCTTGGCCCGTGGTAATGGTATGGGTTCTGTGCGCCTGAGTCTGGTCTTTACTCCCAATTCGCTGGCATCTGTGTGGGTAGCGTCCATGGGACAGTAGGGTATGCCAAGGAGATTGGGTTGCGAAGATGTTGTTAGAGAAGGGAGGAGGTAAAAGTAGAAGGCGGTGTCAGCATCAAGCATCAAAGACAAGACATGGCAAATGGTAGAGGAATCGTTTGCTCTGTTTTACAGTGGAAGAAATCGCAAAATATTATCCAAAAAGGAATAGATTATATAATAGCATTTATCATTATGGTAATGTAAGTTGAGTAAGTCAATTATTTACCTATTTGATTGGTTTCTCTATTATCTAAAGTATATGATTATCGATTCACAAAGCCATAAATAAGAACTACTATACAGTCTATCAAATGAAATATTTTCCACTGTTCTTGCTCAGACCATGGTAGTAGGGACGGTCTTCGACCGTCTTGATAGTGGAAAATAAAGCGCACGTTCTCATAAAAGCCCCTGCAGGATAGACTTTTCTCTACTTTCTTTTTTATTTTTTTTTTTTGTCTATGTGCTACTCAAGGCCTGAGTTCGTGTGGGACCTTTTGGAATGAGTAGGTAAAAGCAAAGCAAGTAGCAGTAGAGCAGGGGTATAGCGGGGATTTACGAGAGCGTTGAAAGGGTACAAGACAGCGAAGCGTTCTTGTTTGAGCGCTGGTCCGCAGCTAAAATGTTGCTGACTTGAGCTTTGGATGGTGGTTAGGTAAGGGGATGATGATATGATGTGATGTGAGGCTGGGCTGGGCGGGGTGAAGTGGAGTGGTCCGGGCCGGGGTACTGTGCGGTGCGGTGGAAGAAGCAACGCTGCTTGAGTAATTCAATAGCTAAAAAAGGGTGGAGAAGTAAAGTTCCTAGAGCACGCTATGTACGTGGCGTATTTCATTAGCAGTTGTGATAGCGGGAGTAACATTGGTCGAAGGCAACTCATTCTTTACCCCCAGAGAGTCTTGGTCCTGGGGTCCCAGTTGCCCGCCTAGTATGTGCACACACTTACTAGCTAATTTTGTTTTGTAGGCTTCCAAGCATATGTGTAGGTGTGCCATGTATGTATGTTGTGTTGAAGCAAAAACCTAATTGTCTATTTTAAGCGACTAGACGGAGGTCTTGATATGATTAACCCATGAAGTTTTCAACTTGAGAATTTCCCTCAAAACAACATTCAGTTGAGACAGTATTTTTCCAATACTTTTTCTATTTTTTTTTTTCTCTGTTTCTCTTTTTTTTCGTAATTTGTGTACGAATTGCTAAGGAAGTGAGGCACATTTGCTGCTACCGGAAACCGTTTATTCCTTCCTTCTCTCACCCTTCCTTCATTTAGGAACCCTACCAACTGAAAGGAAATCCAATGAAGGCACAGAATGTTTTTAGCTAAGCGCATAGTTGGTTTTTTCAAGCGGGGGTACGAAAAGAAGATGAATCGCTTTTGTTTGTACGTCTGAGGGTCTCTCTCCCTGTCTGTTGCTCTATGTGTGTGTGTGTGTGTGCTTCTCTATGTTTGAGTTGGCTGAGTGGACGATGGCGACGATAGGTTTTGAGTATGTTCCTCTTTCTATATGCTGCACACATCAATCGCCTATGGTAGAGGAACGGAAGGAGTCTTCATTTTCATTATGAAGAGATTTTGCTACGAGTAATAAAAGTACAAATAATAAAAGAACGACTAGATCAAGAGATGGGGCATTCATATGTACGTATGTGTGGCACCCCTTTTAAGATGTCTAAAAAGCATCGCAAAACTAACCAAAAATACATACGAGTGGGTGGCTTTTAAGCCACTATAAGGCCTGCGGGGTTAGAACTCTAGTTTTTTGGGGGTTGATGAAGAGAAAGAAGACGGTGACAGGAGGCAGTGGTAAAAGCCAAAAACGTAACCTAAAACTGCAAGAAAATTAACCAAAAATACTAAGCCAAAGTCGAAGACACACTCACACATATTCACAATACGTACATACGCCCACCCTTACACACACATACAGACTCATGCCTATGGGTGGAAAGAGTCTTTGACTTGGCAACATGTTTGTTGGATCCAACTTGGCTTTTCTTCATGTGAAGGTGAGGTGAAGGCGCGCCTTCAGTATGTGTCTGTGTGTGTGTGTCTATGGAAGAAACTTTTGGCATTGTTTTTGTGTGCTTGCTGCTTGGATTCGGAGGCGGCGTCGCCTGTCGGAGCATCCTTTTTGTGCTCGGTGGATCTTGTGAGTGTATATATTTTTGTGTGAGGCATGGAGGATTTTACTTCTCATTTTCCTCTGTGTGTGTATGAGCTTGGGGATGAGCCAAGTCTGGCTGGAGGATGCTGCTGTTATGCCTTCATGCCCCCAACTTTGATTGTGGCTGCCAGTTTGTATCCTTGCTGCTTCTTCATCCTTCTTTTTGGCCAAGATGGAGTTGAGTATGTGGGTGGAAAGGTTGCTAGGTTTGTCTGTTTTGCGCTTGACAGAAAGGCCTTATATGGGTTTGAGTTGGGTGTATATATATAAATTTTTTTTTTTTTGCGGTGTGTGTGTGCGGAGTATGTGTGTGCTCATGGTGTGGGGAGGCAACTTAGAGCTGATGGCTGCTATTCCTTTGGCTATGGGTCTGTATGGGTGTGTATTTGAGTATGTGTAGGGGTGCAGGGCCAAAAGCTACTCAAACAAAATGCACTGAGAGAAATTGCAAAACGGATAAATATTAGAGAAATAGAGGAAAACTCTCATTTGCGTCTAGAGAACTTTAATGTAGGTTTAAAATAAAATCCTATAGAATCTGAGATTCTTGCTGATATATTTTAAGACCCATTATGTCATATAAAGACCGTTATCAATACCCAAAAATAACCAATATTGTGTTCTCACCATGAACTATTGGTGAGCTAAGCTAACTGCAAAGTGTTGGTCAAGGTTTAAGAAGGCTTCCATGAGATTCTATGATATGATGATGCAATTTTATAAAGGTTGACTTTTGCCTTTCGGCGAAATATACGATAAATCCATTTTCAATACTTTGCAATCCCCTAACAATAGTGTTGCTAGTGTTCCGACACAACTAAATTCTCTCAGTGCTATTATCCAAGAAGTCAAGCTAACCCCGACGAGCTTGTCGCTTGCCCTTAGCCAAAGTCGTTGTCGCAGTCGCATCCCATTTTGCCCCAACTTATTTTCTTGCCTTTCAATGCTGTGCCCTGACATGTCTTCGTTTTGGTGTTCCTGTCATCTATTTCTATTTTCGAGCAATGGATGAGCAGATGAGGGTCTTGGTGCTGTCTAACTTGTCTGCTAGTATGATGCGACGATTCCACCTACTCCTGCTACTTGGCCCATCTATTCTTACTTCATCTCTCTCTATCTCTCCCTCTCTCATTCTCTGATCCATTCATGTGTGTTACTTGCTCAACATGTGTGTGTCTACTATGTGTCTTTCTATATATGTATGTATGAGTGTGTATGTGTGCAAAAAACCGTAAGCAATTTTCCGTAACATCTAACCGAGGTAAAGGAGAACCTCAAGCCAAAGATAGTCGAAAGACGTTTTCGCAAAAGCAAAAGATGCTGAATCTCCTGTACCTTTCCCTTTGGTTTTCCAAGATTCCTTCTACTTTCCTCATGACTCCCACACCTTGTTGTTGACGACATTGACTGGTTTCTGGCTCTGGTTAAGAT
Organism: Drosophila austrosaltans; assembly: GCA_035045865.1. NCBI lineage: Eukaryota > Metazoa > Arthropoda > Insecta > Diptera > Drosophilidae > Drosophila > Drosophila austrosaltans. The sequence continues at coordinate 4,666,415 of JAWNOQ010000083.1, forward strand.
TCTACTGCCTCACTATATTCAACTTCTGCTTCGATTCGCTTGGCACGTTGTCTGCCAGCGACACTAATGCCAAGATGTGTAACGGTGTGAAGCAGCCCCAAGACCAAGACTCAGTCCCAGACCACGACCAAGACAACGACCAAGAGTAGCACCGATACCAGAACCAAGACCAGAATTCCAGGACCAAGAACAAGTCTAAACTTTATGATGATGATGCCTGGTGGGTGACGGGCGCTGGTTGATGACTAACTCCTTCGACTTCTCACAACCTCGATACGAAATCATGTTTGATTACAGCTGAGCAGCATAACAAGTTATGCCTGTTCACTGGAACCAAGTGTTTTTGGGATTTTTCGGATGAGGGGAGTGAGGTGGTGTGAGGTGAGGTGAAGTTTTCGACAAATCTTTAAGTTTTTCGAGGTACAAATTAAACCAGAAAGATGCTTCAGCTCTGGCTTTCTCTTACACACGATGTCCTGCGGCAGCTTATGTGCGCTTAAGCTCAAAGCTTGACCCCCATTTACCCCAACTACTTCTCCACCCACCACCAAGCTACAAAGGGTTTACATGCAGGTGGTGGTGGACTGGGAGAGTCTTCCCTTTGACTCGAACACATACACATGTTCAACTATTTATATACAAATGCCGCTGACTATGTACAAAAGTCAATGCTTTTGTTGTTCGATGATGGGGAAGAGAATGGGAAAGGATTTTGTGCTAAAAGGGATCGAAATCGAAATACTCTCTAGATCCTGATTATGAAACAATTGGCAACGATAACAAAATTGAAAAGCATTGAACAATTCTTTGCAAGAAAGTAAGTTGCAAAAAGTTAACAACTTTTGGAGCAAAGTTCATTTTGCTTTGAGATTGTTATCCTCCTAAGAATTCAACACTTTCACCATGAAAATTTGAACCAAAGTTTGTTGATGAAAAGTAGAGCAATGATAAAGGGAAAATCGTAAAATATGAAAACTTTATCATTGTTAATTTTTAAATCTTGGAATAAGGCCAGCAAATTGGAAACTTTTATCCCCTTTATGAAGGATTATTCAATCTGCTTACATCAGCGTTATTTATATAACCAATAATTTTCGTAACTGCATTTGAAATCTAGGTTAACACATAATTATATATCGAGCCAACTTTATTAGAGATTTGTGCTACCCTTCAAGTAAAAGAGTATTTTTCTTCAACACTGGCACAAACTGCCCTGGTCAGTCTCAGGACTCACTTTGTGTCTGTATGGGTGTGAGTGTGTATGCTGGTGTTGGAGTTGGGGCTAAGAAGGCATGAGAAGTTAGACCCAAGAAGCAACTTCTTTTGTAGCAGCAGCAGCAGCAAATGCTGGCGCCCAAGTAACCTCACACCCGACGGTCCCATTTTGCCGTCGCCGTTGCCTTTGCCTTTGCCTTTGCTGTTGCCTTTGCCTTCGTCTGCGTCGTCTTCGTCGTCATTTGATGAATTACCGTGCCGAGCAAATGTGCGCCCTTAGCTTAGATGGGGGATTTACCCCACCATACGGCTGCCGCCCCTGTATGATTGTCTGTGTGTGTGTGCTTCGTTTCATTTTCGGAGCTGCCCCCCTCGCCATTGACAGACACACGCCTTTCCGCCTCACCCCCTCTCTCTCTCGGCCTGTCTCGTCTCGCGCTTCTATGTACTAAGAAATTCAACCACACTCACACTTTCGCACACAGTCACCGTTACGTCGTATATCATTAGAGTGCCATCCAGCTACCCACCCACCATCTAGGCGCCATTTTATCCAAAAAGGCATTATGAGCAGGTTTTCATTTTTTTCCCCCCCCTTCTTCTACTTACTCTCTACTTCTTCTTCTTCGTCATCTTCTTGTGCTCTGCCTACGCGGCGTATTAGTAATATTTTTGTGACTGTCTACATTTCAACGTTTTTTTTTTCTGGTTATATATTCTTTTTCTCCTTGGTTTTATTTTTTTCCTGCTGAAATGTTTATTCTGTGGCTGGGTGAATGTGTCTGGTCCTATTCCAAGGTGGTTGGCCATAGACTGTCTTTCGTAGTGTGAGGATAAATTGATTTCATATTGGTCTGGATGGTTGAATGGTATGATTGAAGGTGAAAGAAAAATAACTGAAGGTGCGAGTGAGATATTGAGGGAATCCAAGTAGCAATAATGAAGGTTAAAGTATGGCTACTCAAGCTGATGTTATTTGCCACTGAACGTCTCCAGACATATATAATAACTTGTGTGCGATTGTCAAATGCCAACATAGAACTTTGTACGCAAAACTTAATATGAAATTACTTAAAATTAATTTCATTTTTAAATGGAGGTCCAGAGGGAATGATAAGCTTTAGTTTGTCAAGGTCAAAACGGAAGTGGGAAGTGAATGAGAGAAAGTTTTAAAGTCTAAAAAACTTTATTATCTACTAATTAGGATGATTTGGAGTAGAGAAGTGAAGTGTGTAAGTCCTAGTTTAAAATGGAAACATGGAAGAAATGTATGTGAGATGGTATTTAAACATTTAGAAAATATTATGTTGGGATGTTGTTAATGATCCAAAATGTTAAGTTGATCTTTTGTGGTAGATCATTTATTTGTGGCTATTTAGTTAGGAGTTGTATTCAGCTAATTTGATATCCCTTGAGTGGCAGTCACGAATTGACCTCTTATTTCCCAGTTTATAGTCTTGTATACCAAAATCTTAAGCTTTGAATTAGTTCTAATAGTTAATGGAATTGTCATAGTACCAAATCAAATCCACCCCCCTAAAGATTTCTACCTATCTTCCACAATTTCCTTTACCACTTCTGCATCTTTAAGGACTTTGCAACTTTTGATCCATCATATTAATATTTAATATATCTCTGACCCACTCACCTTATGCAGCAACACCGAGGCTTTTCTTTTAGATGCCATCTTTGTGCTGGTGGTGGCACCTCCGCCAGCACCTCCGCCACCGCCACCGGTTGCCGATGCGGTACGTGTCGATGTTTTTGGTGTTTTTCTCGGATTCTTCGGAATTTTGGCAAATTTTGATATTGCCTTTGCCGGATAAGGAATTCGATAATCGAAAACCAAAGTGTTGAACAAATATAAACGATGCCAAAATGTGTTAATATCAAAGTTGCAATTTAGGCAACTTTTTGAATTTAGATCATTGGCACTAAACACACTTGTTTATATATTTTCAAGTCCTTAACAAAGTGAATCAAATTTTTGGCGGGTATTTGTGTTTTGTTTTGTTTTGGTTTTGTTGGTTGCAATAATTTCCACTTTATTTAACTGGAGTATCCAAAAATGATTTATGTGAAACGCGACGTCAAAATTTTGGTATATACGTTTAAAAATTTTCTTTCTATTTATTTAATTATTGTGATTTGGCACACTTTTGGAAAAAACGTTGTTTTGGTATTGAAATAAATTTTTTTGATTTAAATACTATTTTTTGTGTGTTTTTGTTTAGCTCCTGCTGGCAAGCTAAGGGCAAGGCGAACCAAACACGACGAAAGCCAACTGCTGACTGACCAAAACAGAGACAGACAATTGAGTTTTGTCCTACGTCGACGTCGGCGGCAACGGCAACGGCTACGGATAAATACGAAGAGAGAGCGTGCGAGCGAGCTAGCGAACGGGAGAGAGTGAGAGAGAGTGAACAAATCATTTCGAGGAGGTAGCGCACGCGCTGTTTGAACACTTCACTGGCGGCAAATGTGGGCCGCCAAAATGCGAAACGTGCGTGTGTAAGGCAAAATGCCAAAAAGTATGCAACACAATGTTTTTTGCTCTACACCCCTCTCCTCGCTCTCCCTTTGATGCCTACACTATATCACTCATACTAGACACACCGGGAGAGGGATATGAGTACAAAAACAGAGAAACGCCGATAACGCGGCGAATGTTCGGCGTCAACGAACCAAGCGAAAGCCTGTAGGAAGGAGAATAACATGAATAAGAAGAAGAAGAAGCAAAAGAGCCAACACACACACCAAAAGGATGAGAAGGTGAAAGCAGAAGCAGAAGCAGAATGTGGAAGGCAGTGGCAGATGAGTTGACAAACAGCTGAGTGCCCCGTGAGTTTTGTGAATGGAACGAAAGCGGTCTGAGGTCAAAGGGGGCGGCAATTATTTTTGTTGCTTTTTTTTGTGTGACGTTGTTGTTGCTGTTGCTGTTGCTGCTGTTGGACGGTGGGTTGGCTAGAAGGATGAAGTGGGTTTTGGTTCGGTTTGTCTTTCGCCGGCATAGCGAAAAAAAAGGCCGGCTTTGGTGTGGGCGAAAAGCAAAGCGGGGGGAGGGGACGTTGTCGGCATTTCGGATATGAAAAACGCACAAAAAAATAAAGCTGGCCGGTTTGGCTTTGGCATGGGGTTGATTCGACACAGAGACAAGGCAGGGGGCGGGGTGGTAGGTGTCGGGAAAAATAAATGAGAAAAATATACGAGCCGGCTACGTTGTTGCTGTTGGCATGGACATGAGGTTTTTTTTTTCCTCTGGTGTGGGAGGCAAAGGACTCATTGCTCTTGCTCTCGCTAACCCACCCCGCGGAGTTTGGCAGTGGGAGGAGAAGGGTGCGAAAGTGGACAACGTTGTTGTCGCTTGTCTGGGTAGATTGGTTGGATGGGTGGGAGTGCCGCGTGGGGGGTAAAGTGGGCATGGTGTGGTATGGGCAATGCGGTGGGTGTGGTGTTTTGGCTGGGTGTTTGGGCAGCGTAAAGTTTTTGAAAAGAATGAAAAGAGAAAAAAACAAAAATAAAAAAAAAAATAAAAACGGCGCTGAGGTTCGAGGTTCGCTTCACTTTTATCGTGGGGTTTGAGTGCAAAAAGGGTCAAGAGCGTTGACTACCTTTTCCATGCGAGTGCCGTAGGTGGTTGGGTGGATGGGTCTCTGTGCGTGTTTATTTGAGCATGGAGTTGCTGCTGCCGTTGGTGCTGCTGCTGTCGCTGCCACCATCGTTGTTGCTGTTTGCCGACAACAACGTCAGCATTGTTCAACGTCATTGCCGTCGCTATTTCAACATTCTTCTTTATTTCTCTTCTCTCTTTTTTCTTTCCTTTTCTTTTTTTTTTTTTTGTTGAGGTTTTTGTCTTTAGACTTTTTGCCTCATTCTTGGCCGTTGTCGTCGTCGTCAACGCCATTGCTTGATCATAAAACTTGACTGATTCGTCCAGCTCAAAGACATTGTGTGGAAGAGTCTGGCTTGGGGAGTGCTCTAGAGAAGGAGAAGTAGGAGTAGGAGGCGAAGGAGGAAGATTGCCTTGTTTGCTTTTGATTTGCGTTCAGGTTTATTGTCTTTAGCATTTTCGATTTATGCCAAGCCAAAGTAAAACGATGCACACAATGGACCAAATCGAAATACGAAATGCAAAAAGACATTTTGGAAAACACCAAAAAGAAAAAATAAAACAACAACAAAAAAAAGGAAAAAAATTGAAAAGATGGGCATATTGTGATGCTCAAATAGACTTATTCCATATCAACAGAGGAAACAGAATGGGAGGGCTTAGATTCATAATGTAGTATAGGGGTATTTTATCGATGGGTTTCAAATTCATTGAAAAATTCTTGCAATAGAGGAAGAAGGGGAACAAATTTGGTTCAATAGCACTATTATTTCTACTTTCTAATGTAGTCTAAGGTCCATCTTGTTATCCATATAGAACATAAAAGAAATATATCTATCAATCTATCTGATCAATCAAATAACTGATTAACTATTCGTACCTGCGATATGCGTTTACTGACTTATATATAACCCAATGGAATGTACGATCAATAGAAAAACTTTTTACTGTATAGAAACTAAGCTCCTTCATTTTGGATTTTTATCTTCCTTTTGTTTAAGCCAACCACAAGGATTCTACTGCTGCTATTCGGCAATATATTTTCGCTTCAAAAATTATTAAAATTTCTCCACGTCAATCAGGAATGGTGTATAAAAAAATTGTTGGTCCTTCGACCAAAACGACCAGACTACTCCAACTGACACCCTACATACATATCAGCTTCTTCACCACCCTAAAAAACAAAAAAAAAGAGGCAAAGAAAAATCGAAAAAAGGAAGAAATACCCCTCAACTGAAGTCCAAACTGGGAAACGCTTTCAAGCATCGATTGAACTGCCAGTTATTTGATGATTGTCTACAACGTTTTTTCGTTTTTTTCTCTCTCTTTTTTTTTTGCTTGGCCCCCATTCTGTCTATATTTCTCTTTTGGTTCTCCTTCTGGTTTCTTCTTCGTCACGCCAAACTGACCAAAATAGCTGCGGCATAGACGCCATGGGGGCAGAGTTAAGGGACTCATTTTTTTTTTGTTTGGATGGGGTTTGAGTGTGGTTGGCTGAGTGACTGAAATTAGAGCGGATGTGGTTTATTCTTTGAATGAGGAAAGGCAATAAAAAAAATATTACGAAAAGGTAAAAAAAAGAAGTTTAAAAAAAGTAAAAAAAAACTCTTCCAAAAGGGAGAAAAGTGCGTATTACTTGAGGGGTTGTAATTTCTATAAAAAATGCGTTTTCAACTGCTTAAGCTTTTGAATACAGTTTTCAAATTGAATAAAAAGACCTTCATTGAATAAGAATGAGTGCAAATATATATACATCAAATTTAACTTTCACTTCAAAAAATTGTGCATTATCAAATTTAACTTTAGACCAGAGAAACCCCAACCACTTTTATTAGAAATGAACTTTCAGCCATGACTCAATCTAAAGAGTTATCGGAAACACAACATCTATAAGCGTATAAAATGTTTGTTCATGTCGTAAAATTGAGTTCACTTTAAGAATCTTAAGTTCGTATAGCCTTCTTTTTCAAAATTATATAAAGCTTTGCAGAATCATTTGAAAGGTTATATATAAAAATTTTTAAATCTTTATAGAATGTCCGTTAAAATTTTTCAAAAACACTAAACACCTTTTTCTGTCTGATTGTTCCTAAGGTAGCTATAGCATATAGAACAAATTTGAAATAAAAATTATACTTCTTTATTTTATGTAAAAATATATCCCTTTTACAACGATTGATCGGTGATCTGAATTGGAATTCTGCATTATGTTCAAAATATTTTTTCTGTTTTTATTTTTTAGAAACCAATATAAGTGAAAATTAAAACAAAAATAATATTTTAATAGGTGCAATTTTTTTGTTTTTTGAGAACATTTTCTATAGTTTTGAAACATCACATATAGAATGAACCTTTATTGTCAATTAAATGAAATAATGTTCCAATAAGAGATATATATAGAAATACTAAACTTTCAAATACCAACTTTTGTTACAATCGTTTTAAAAACACCCAAGTTATAGCTCTAAAACTATATTCTTGACCGATCGTTCCTATGGGAGCTATATGATATAGTCAACTGATTCTAATGAAACTTGGTGGATATGTTAGAAAGTATACAAAACTCATACACAACAAAAATTCATTGAAAAACAAAAAAGTTATTAAATTTAATTCTATTCTTGACCGGTCGTTCCTATGGGAGCTATATGATATAGTCATCCGATCTGGATGATTTCGAGATATGCCTGCAGCAAAAAGAAGCCTGAATGCAAAATTTCAGCTCTGTAGCTTTAGGGGTTTCGGAGGAGAAGCTGTTAATCCAGGCAGATGGACAGACGGACTTGGCTATATCAACTCAGCTCGTCGTGCTGATCAATAATATATATACTTTATATAGTCGGAGATGCTTCCTTCTATGCGTTCTATGCGTTGCAAACTTCTGACCAAAATTAATATACCCTTTTGGCAAGGGTATAAAATTATAAGGAAAGAAGTATTAATAGATACGATCTCTCTAACTTGTACTTTGTGACCTTTAATCATCATCAAGATTATCTTCTAAAAGATCGCATATGCCTACCTTACAAACAATGTTTTTCAACATTCAAAATTTCAAAATTTCAATTAATTTATGCGACACCCTGTATACATATATCTATGTGTCCACTTGAAAAGTCAAAGTGTTTTCAATTAACCAATTGGCTTAATACATAATTAAGGCTTACCACTCTATCTCAAGCGAAGCATAGGAAATGGAAACTGACTCGAAATTCAACTCAATTGATTGAATATACATACATATATAGTGAAAGTTATTAATATTTTAATTGTATATGTATGCCATTGTATAGTTTATGATTCAATGGAGTTAATTCTTTAATGCAAATAATGCGATATCCAAATAGTTAATTGAAAAGTTAAACAATTTGAGTTTTATGAAGAAGTGGAGAAGCTTTTAGATGGAAGGACACTAACCAAAAGCTGATTACCTACTGACAAAGTCAGAAATCTGAGTAATATGGAAATACTTTCAAGAACAAAAGAAGCATTAAAATGCAATTCTATCTAAATTATTATAGCAGGTGAATTTTGGCATAATATGTATGTACGTAACTAGTATATCTTTTAGTTGCAGCGAAACAACATAACAAAAGACACATATTTTAGCTATTAAATACTTGCAGATGGAACTTGGTAGAGTTCTTTGTGTATCAAACACTGTAATGTTGGCTTAGAAATAATCGAGTTAATATATGTTTAGTCATATAAATAGTCTGGCAAAATACAATAAATTTTCCCCTAATGACAGTGAAAGTAAATAGAATTCTAAAAAATAGATAAAAAATATACATATATTTGGTAGATTTCTCTGGCTATACTATGAGAGGTTTCTATTGATGCTGTTCAGGTTTCTATTGAAGGTTCAGTAATAAAATGAGCAAATATTAGTGAAATGGTTTGAAACAGGAAAAGGCATATAAGGGAAATGAGTAATTCGATTTGTCTATTTATTCTGATTAATATAATATATGTATAAAGGTAATATTGCTAGTAACGCTTCAGTTTGTAAAGATCGTCTTAAGTCTTTGTTTCAAAGTTTTAAAATTGGAAAGCTCCCAATAGCATAAATATCACAACGAGGGGTATATTTACTTTGTTCAGAAGATTACAAGGCATAGGAGAAAGCATCTCTGACTCAAAAAAAGAATATAGTTTTCTGATGAGCACAATAAATTGAGTTAATTAAGCCCTGTATATCCGTCTGGCAATGCAATTTTGTTCGAGACTTCGTCGGAAAGAGGATTGAAGATCCTTAAAATTGTTGTAAAAATTTGTTGTAATTGTACAACTTACTTCTTCCCTAATATGTACGATCATGTGACTATATTCAATAGCAATGATAATGCATTTGCACAGACAATTGATTTATTTGAAATATAAAAAGATTAATAAGGAAATTTGCCATTAGCATTTGAGTCAGTCATATTTTACCAGTCATATCAATTATAAATCATAAAATCCACAATATATTGAACAGAAATATCAATATTCATCAAATAGAATTTGATTATGCAAAGCATAGAAACATATACATACATACAAACATATATACATATTTATTATTATTGTTATTTTTTATTTTAACCCTCAATTAAAAAATTAATAAAAGAAAAAAAGAAAAACCTACAATAAGCAAATTGTTTTGCATTTGAATTATATCAACTGATAATCAAATTGATTGAAATTGAAAGAGAAATATGGCACTTGAATAGAATAGGCCAGGTAATTGATTGTTCTGCCTCAAAAAAGAAACGAGAAAAAAGGATATTATTACCACCACTCCCCGTGCCAACCAAAATCAAAACGCATTTATGAAATAATAAATTCGGTAACCGGGAAAACGGTAAAACGTAAATGCCGTAAATCTTTTAAAACTATTGCAACAGATATCGCCCAGCTACCACATAAATTCAAAACGAATTGAAACACTGTGCAGAAGAAAAACAAAAACAATATCAACCAAAATTAGTGGAACAAAATCAAAGAAAAAACCTACAAAAAAATATATGAGAAACGCTATTTCATCAAAAATGCATAAGTGCGAAAAAAAAATATAATAAAAATAATAATAGAAATATATATGGTTGAAGAAAAAAAATTCCAAAAATTCAGAAAAGCAAAATTAATGCAATATTTATAAAACTCACAAAAAAATACCCGCCCAAACAGAACACTAGATGAAAGAGGCAAAGGGGAAGAGGAATGGTCTGAAAAAATATTATATGTAAAATAAATAATATATAAAATATTTATATAAATTGCAAAAATGTGCAGTTTTCTGTATAATATAATAAACAAAAAACGAAACACATAAAAAAAACCAAAAAAAAAAAATAAAATAATATAAAATATACAGCATCAAGTGCTAAATGCGCAGTCGCCTCTATTTTTCTATTTAAGTGGGCGTGCTAGGTGGTTTATCATCCGCGTTGGGCCTATATGCCTAGGATATATGTATGTATATATATATATATATATATAGTATATGTACAATATAAAATGTCAAATGATTTGCCGTTTTTTCTTTCTCTTTATATTTGGTTGCCTCTGCTGCCGACACAAAAACTATTGCAAAAAACAAATGGTTAGTAATATGAACAGCAAAAAAAAAAACACGGCAACTCAAAGAGTCGAATGGGCCGCAAGGGGGTTATGACGGGGGAGTGCATGATGTGGGTGTATATGCAGGCAGAAGTTGGGTTTAGTTGGGTTATCCAAAATGCAGCAGCAACTGCAGCCAATTCAATTAAAAATCTGCCACTTAAGCCCAAAAAATGCATTGGTGTGTCCGGCAGGCAGGGAGGAGAGGTATGCCGTGGGCCAACTGCATTGAATTGTGTGCATCGTACCAGGGATGCATGGTAAAAAGTAGGAATGAAACAAAAAAAAAGAAAACAACACTAGCTCTAAATTGGCACTCCAATTGTCGACTTTGATAAAAAATCATTAATTTTGTTTAGTTTCTCTTTGAAAATCTCTCAATGAGTTCTAACTTACACTGATCAATGACTTTATATGTATATTGATTGTCTATATAAAATATATAACTACTTTATTTTCTAAAGAGAATATAAGGCTTAAGTTTAATTGATATAGATTAGCACTAACTCTTTCTAACCTATAAAAGACAATGCTTCAGTTTTCTGTGTCATTAGGTCATTTCGACTAATAGTCTGAAGTAGAGCCAAATAAATTTTAATATCTCAATGAATGTATTGAGATGATATAGAAATGTAATAAGCTATATTTATTAGTACCTATAACCATTTTCTTACTGCTGCGAGGTCCTTTCAGATCCTTGCTATGATTTCATTACTTCATCGGGTTGCTTTACTAATAAGTTAAATTTATAACGCAAATTTGCAGCAGTACTCAATGTCCCTTAAAGAAGGGAGTTTACAGTTTTTTCAGTTATATAAATATAGTAAAATATTCTATGCTAAATTTTAAAAAAATGTTATGTTTAGCTTGAACTTTTAAACATTTAATGACTTTTTTGTCGCAAGTTTTCAAAAAAAAAGGTAAATGAGATTGATAAAAATTAGCGATCAGAATTTTCCTAGTTTCCTAATCAGTTTAGTTCAAGTAAAATGGATAAGAGAAGTATTATTAATAAAATATGCTTCCATCAAATTTCTATCTTTTGTTCTATGTTCTGTTTACTTTCAAATTACAAAAAAACGAAACAAATTAACAAAAATTAAGACTTAGAGTATACAATCTAAAGTTGAAACAGTTTTTGTAACTTAAGGACATATTTTCTTTATTTTCTATTATTTATTAGTTTTCAAAATGTTGTTGTAATATTGTTTATGAATGCCAATGTTTTCGTCGAGGTTTCTTCTACTATTGAAATAAAATTACATTCAACTTTCAGTTTTTTCAACACCCTTTTTAAGCAAAATATTGAAAATTGAGTACAGTTTTTGAATTTTTTGTGGCTTGTTGTAACCAACCCTGACTTGAAATGCAGCTGAGCAGAAAACTAAAAAACATCTACACCCAAAAACACACACACACAAATACACACACAATACATACCCACGCAATTTTTGTATATATAACAAAATTTTATTTGAATTTATTTTAAGTGTGTGTGTGTGTTTGGTTTTTTTTTTTTGTAAAGGGGGTCAGTTGAATTCTAGGGGGGTTTTAGCCGAAACTCATTTTGTCTATTTTCTTTTTTTGTTTTCTTTTTTTTGTCGGTGACCAAATGCAGCGACAACTACATGAAACATGTGGGCGTTTGTATGTATATGTGTGTGTGTGTGTGGTCATAATAAATAATAAAATATAGACAAACACACATACACTTACCCCACCCCACCCTTAGGATCTGGACCACCCTCACTCGCTCTCACCTAAGCCTTCACTCTCTTTCAGTGCCAGTGGGAAAAAAATGCAGTTGAATTTTGCGCACATTTTACGCCTGATCGAAATATTTTGCGCCACCATAGAAAAAAGTCAAACGCATTGGCAGACCCCCCACATCCCACCCCACCCCATAGCCATCAACAACATTCCCCATCTATGCACAACTTCCCCCCTCTTTCTCCTACTCTTACAATAGGCGCGACTACAAAACTTTTTATTGTGCTCGATGTTTTTTCTGCTTTGACGCGTCGACCAAAAATTGCCGATGGGTATTTAGGTGGCAGATTGAGTACCTACAATGAGTGGTAGGAGGAGTGGGTAGGGGGCTAGTTGAGGTACACTGGTTATGGGTTATGGTTATGACTGGTGGCATGATGGGTCGCTTGTGTTCTATTGGCTGCTTTTTGTTTGTTTGCTGCCTTTTTTTCCCACGTGGGTTTTTGTTGAGGTAGGCTAAGCAGTAGGTGAGCCTCTGAGCCAGAATCAAAATGTATGCAATGCGGCAAATGCAATATGGATATACATAAATATATATATATATAGATATATCTATATCATATATTTGCTATCCCAGAACTAATATGTGAGTGAATATATGCGACTGTTTGATTAATCAGTTGAAATAATGATATAATGGGTGTGGTCACATAAATTAGTGAATTTAATAGAAAAATTTTCACCAACAATTAGCAACAAAACATATTCAAAATGCTTTCAAAACAAATTGGAAAAATTGGAACATTTTTTAGAGTTATTGGTTACAATTTTGCTTATGGATATTTCATTACAAATGGTCCCAGGGATGTTTAATATCAATAAATCTAAGAATTGACTTCTTTTGCTTTGTATCTTGTCATTTCTACAGTGAAATGTAGCTTCTCTCTTTTCTTCTGTATTTTATGTAAAAGTTCTTTAAGTTAATATCTTTACCACCTTTACCAACAAAATCCTTCAATAAAGTTGAGTTAATTTGGTTTTCTTATTTCTTTTGAGCATAACTTTTCGAAAAAATAAAAGGTTAACTATTTTAGTTTCAGTTATCCCTAAAAGTCCTCGAAATCTTAAAAAATTTTAGCCAATTAGGGAATTCAATTATCAAAAGCAATTAAAGATATTTTATTTTTAATAAGCTTTTAATTACTTTTCTAATATCTTTTTGAAAAGTAACTAGAAGAAAGGTTTTTCGATTCCTAACATATTATTAAATTGATATATATTAATAAATAAAATAATATTTAACTATAATATAACAAAAATATTCTAATACAAATGTTTATATAATTTGGATAATTTGAACGAATATAAACTGATAGCATTACATTTTTTCCAATCCTACTTTAAAGCTAGAGTCCTGTTCTGTTCAAAATTTACCTTCTAGTTTCAAGTATTTTGATTTTCCAATTGAATTATTTATTTCTTAGAATTCAACAGTGGAAACTTCATCATTGACAAATTTTTTATCCTTTATCGTATCCTTTAAATAAAAACTAATTAAGAATTTTACTCAAATTTCTGTTTCTTCTTTTATGCCATTTTTTGGTTTTATCATTTTTTTTAAATCTTACTTAGTTTTCTCTATATACTAATGATTGTCGGTATACATCACTTCTACTTATTTGAAGTATGTAATTGTTATTAGCTTTATCCGATGTATAAAGACAAACTGATGATGTTAAACTGCAAAAAGTAATTAGAAATCATTCTTCGTATATAAATGTCAGAATGACTATTGTCCCCATCGATGATTATAAGAAACCAATTCCATTTATTTGCTTCAATCAATTTTAATCAAGAGAAGAGACAGGACATTGAAACTTGAAACCAAACCCAAAAATGCAACTTCAATTTCTCTCACACGCACACACACACACACTCAAAGCATGTGTGGGGGAGTATGGTAGAAGTTAGTTGGCATGTAATGGGGGAGAGAAGTGGATTTATCTTGAGGTTATTACCGCTGAGTGTTGCCACACAAAATAATGCATTAAAGACGACAGCAGGTCGATGATTAGGGGGTAAAGGAGAGTGAATTGAACACAAGACAACGACAGCAAATCGCATCTGGGGTTTTGGACAAAAAGCCACCATGAAAGGCGAGACAAGTGCCACACTCAAACTCAAACCCAATGCCTAGGGCCTAGTCCAGTATCTCACTCCTACACCCACTCTCTAAGGATGGCTTACAAAGTGCATTTTCCTATAACACCCGCTACCACTCTGATATTTCAACGATACTTGTACCCCGAGCATGCTCAGATTTTGTCTTTGAAAATTTATGAGAGACACAACCCAACCAGACACACACAAACACACACACACACACCCAGTATCAGAAAATAAAGTGTGAGTTTTCTTGGATCGAATGCATGACCAAATATATATACATATATGTACATATAGATATATAATAAGTATATATAAGAATATTTATATATATATATATTGCCTTATGTACAACAAAAAACCAAATGCCTGCTTACAGGCGTCTTAAAATTTAATGAAAATCTTCAACTCCCACCAACTGATTTGGCTCTCTTTCTTTCTCTTTCTCTTCCTTATTAAGAATCCTTTAGGCCTAAGCCAAAGTATTGCCCTCTTTTCTATATAAATATATATATACACTCTTTTTCTCTCTCTCTTTCTCTCTAGCTTTCTCTCTCAGTGTGCATTGTTGTTGTTGTTGTTGTTTTTTATGCCTGTCAGAGCCTGCAATAATAAGTTTTCCATGCACTTAATGTCAAGTAAACAGAAACCAAAAACTCCTCAAACCAAACTATTTTTCCCCACCCATTTCCTTCTACCCAGTTGCATTCTGCATTTGTGTGTGTGTGTGTGGCCTGTTTGTGTGTATGTGTGTGTGTGTTTTCGGCAACTCAACTTCGGCCCCAAAAACAATACCAAAGATGCAAAAGGTTAGATGGTAGACGGACAAACAGACAGACTAACGTACCGAATGCAATGCCAACTTTTGCATAGTTTTTGGTCTTCCTGGCAAACTGCATGCATCTTGCAATTTTCCTATGCAATTTTCTTAAGATTTCCCTCAAACACATGCAACGTCTTTTGAGAATTTTGCAGCATTTTCTTAAAATTTTGTGCAAATATGTGAATAATTGCAAAAGATTTGAGTTTGAGTTTTGGGTTTTGGGTTTTTGGGTGTTTTTCTAGTATATAAGAAATTTTGTATATTTTATCCTATCATTGCCTCTACCTTTTGTCAACTCGCTTGAGATTTACATAAATAACTAAAATTTTAATAGTATATGGTTTATTAAAGTTCTCCTAAGTAGAAAGACCCACGGGGCAAGGGCAGTAGAGTGTTAAGAGTTAGGCAGAAGACGTCTTTTGCTTTTAGCATTTAGACTAATTGTGTTCAGCATTTGATTGGTTGATTTTCCATTTAGTATGTGAGTGACCTGGGTGTGTAGCATTTTCACTACATACTTTTGTCATTAAAATTTTCCTACACCCACATTTCATCATTTTATTTTACTTATAATAAATATATGATATAATGGTTGAAAGAAACTCTATTACCATGATAAAAGGCGTAGGCGTAGATATGGCTTAAATATTGCAAATTACAAATTATTATTTCAATTGTGGTGAGGTGTGTGTTTTATGTACATGTGTGTGTGTGTAATATGCTGGCAAAGGATAATCAAATATTTATATACGACATATCAAACCAATGCAAAGGAGTTGAAAATTATGTTGATGGGAGCCAAGATGTTGCCTAACGATTGATATATTCATTTATTAAAAATAAAATAATCAAGCTATATGTATAATGTATATAATTGTGAGCATAGTTTAATATTCTTTATCAAAGAAAAATAATTCCAATTCGATTTGTTATATAAAGAATATTATATAACAAAATATAATTAGTTAATCAGGGATAGCCCTTACATATGGAATTGGCTGAAAAATCAAATGAATGTAATATTCAGTTAATACTAAAAAGTAATAAGTAGTACATCATTCTATCTATTCTCAACATATGTAAATGATAAACACCCAGTTTTAATCTTACCATAAAATAATCTATAATAGTTCTATTATTCTTATCCCAAACTTAAATTTTTAATATTTTTTTTGAGTAGATGGCACTTTGAGTTAAACTTTATTGACAATAGAAAATAGAGTATTTGGTTTGGGTACAACCAGATAAGATGAAAGTTCTGAGGAAAGGTTATATAAATAGAATAAAAAACATAATTTATATTTACTTATTCAAAGATGATTAATGCGGATCTTTATTTAACCAATATTAAGACAAATTTGAAATCGGGCAAACTAAAATTATGAATAAAATTCGAAAATTTCACACCCTCAGCACACTTTTCTCTTTCAAATTTCTTAGCTGATCCATGAAATGCAGGCGACTTACATATGTAAGCAATGATTATTAACTCTTAATGGACTTTGTATTATGCGAGGATTACATATAAAAGAAATTCGAAATATTTTTCATATAACATCGCTGAGCCACACTGATGTTGGACTCCAAGTTTCCCAACCAGAGAATGGTCTATGATGTTAGAGAGAAAATGGTTTAGTAGTTTAGTATTCCAAAATAGTACAATACATAATGTAATGTAAAGTTCAATTTCCAATTTTCTACCAATTTCTGTGAGTTTTAACCTGCTTCATAGGTATTTATCAAAGCGCAATAAGATAAACCAATAAAATACATATTATCGAAAATATTTAATAAATTTCATTGGTAATCAAAGGAGAACAATCCTATAAAAACACTCTCGTAATAAGTATTATTTGATTGTTTATTATTTATGTGAAATAATGTTCAACTTTAAAACTGCTAAAATTATAGCTTCAAATCTTTTCACTCGAATCTGTCCCAACACATATCTTTCAAGTGTAAACTTTGACAAAAAACGTTGACCTAGGAACAAAAAATATACTAATGTTGGATTTTTCATCACCAAATGGGTAACACTTGCACGAGGTCAATGTTCACCATTGGTAATGAAGTACTTTTCATTTATAGTAACTATATTAAGTAAAAGTATTTGCAAATTTGAAACAAAATATAAAGTGAATTTTCCCCTTGAGGCCATTAGAAAAATAAGAGCGTTGTGTAGAGTTTTCCTTGAACATGAGTTATGCCATCTTTAAAGCAAATGTCTTTCTTTCTTTACCAAAATGAAGTATAAGTAGATGATACGTAGTCTTCTGGGCAGCACCATAATGCAAGTAGGGGGGTAAGAGGAGAGGGGGTAAAAAAAAATAGCGTGAGGATATAATAACGTAGGACATATCCCAGGAAAAACTCGCAGAGACAAAATGGACAGTCAGACAGACAGACAGACAGACACGTAGGACAGCTAGGCAATGGCGGCACCTAAAACCCATCAAATCTAATCTCACAGCGACTGCTGATGCTCGCCAGGACTTTGGTTTGGACATTGGTTGCCTAGGACCTAGCTGACTGCCCCATCCACAACCCAAAATAGAAGGACACACAAAAAAAAAAACGACGAAAACGAAACGGACAAGCTTTCTTGGAATGCTTTCGCCCCCCTTCGAGTAGAACGAAAATTGATGACCGACCAGGGTCCTGGTTTTGGTCCTGGTACTGGTGCTGGTCTGGGTTTTTGGTCCTTGGTTTGAAATGTAGGTAGGTGGCCGGATGTGGGTTGAGTTTGGTCATTGGCGCTGCGGCCAAAAGAAGTAATTCATCTTATTTTTTTCGCCTTTTTTTTCTATGCGCCTTGGCGACGGGCTTCTCAAGACGCCCACATGAGCAAGGATACGGCAAAAGGATAATGAAAGCAGTAGCAAAAGTTTGTGCTAGAAATGGAAGACCAATGGTCGGGGGGCCTGGCAGAAAGGACCCAAGCGTTGAACTTAAGTGAACTCAAACAAAAGGCACAGGCAACTTGTGAGGGTGCTCCTTTTCGGAAAAGGACGCAGAACTCAGGACTTGCGAAGCTGATCCCTCAAACATACACCCAAGCCCCTTGTGCTGGTGGTGCAGCTTTTACTGCCACTGCTGCCACTGCTGATGCTGGCTGCCTCCAGGCATCATTACATCAAATGTCCTTCGCATTTGAGCAAAACAACAAGATGGCGGTGCCCAGGACCGAAAAAGGACGAAAGCCAAGCGAAAACCTCCTCCCATTCAGGACAAAAAAAAAAAATGAATGAAGAAAAGTGTGGCAAAGGAGGCTAAGGATATCGCCATGGCCGACATGGGTAGATGTCGACGGGGACAACGTTAAGAAGGAGTACGAGGGGACAACTTGGCGCCCCCCATATAAAATGTCGAAAGGACTAAGCAGGACCAAGGAGTAGGAGTTGAAGGAGAACTAGCTCATTGGCGCAAGCAATAAACGTTAAATTTTTTTCTCTCTTCTTTTTTTGCGCTCTTTTCTTACTGCTGCTACAGCATAATGGACACGAAGAGGAGCAGAACTTGATGGGGGAGAAAGAGGAGGAGATGGAGGAAAGGCAGGATACGAGACGGAGAAGTCCTGTGACGTGCAATAAAAGACCAAAAATCCTTTTCCATTGCGCTAAGCTTGGAAAATGTTTCTCGCTGAAATTTTTGGTAGATGGAAAAGTTAGAAAATGGCCATGGAGTAAGGGTATGAAGAAGGAAAAAGGGGAACACTTGCCAACATCAAGGGGGGAATGGTATAAAAATAATCGTCATAAAAGGGGTGGGTAGTTTGAGTGGTTGCTGTGGGCAGAAGGCACACAGAAAAAAGGGGTCGGGGGAGACTTAGTAGTCATGAAGGTGGGGTAAATGATGGAACCGTGGATGTGGCTTTAATTCAAGTTGGATAAAAACAAGTCAGTGAAACGAATTTGTTAAACTTCGATATATTTGTTTCAATAGCCACAAGGATTATATATACAATTTATTGAAGAGCAGTTCTTAACATTTGGAAAAAAACCTAATAGAAATGGGAAAACTAAAATGCTTCATTTGTTTCTTGACATTAACTGATCATAACAATATAATCTTTATCGATAAGGGAATATTGTTAACGATGGTGTAAAATTGGAATACATTTTAGATCTTATATTCTCTAGCTTGCATTTTGTTAGTGATATGTTCAAAGTCTATTGAGAATATATTTGTTATATTTACCCAGAACTTTTATTTTTCAAATAGAATTTACTATATTTTTGCCACAGTTGTTGGTCTCTAGGCATTCAATTGGCATAAGACAGGCGAGGCTGGGTTCCAACATTCTTTCCTCTTGTTTTTTTTTCGCTGGACGATACATAAAGTTCAGGATAACGCCCTAAGCTAGCTTCCACTGGTTTTTATCGGGCCAACACACAGAGCGACCCTATACTCCACCTTGGCTTTTGGCCAACATTCTGGCAGCGGACCCCATCACCGTCTCTTTCTCTTTCTCTTTCTCTTTCTCTTTTCTCACTCTTCTTTTTCTATCCCCCACTGTTCTAAGTACCTTCTACCCGTTTTTTTTGTTGCTTTTTTGTGTTGCATTAATTTTTACCATTTGCTCTTTGTGCAGCGATTTTTTTTTGTGTTCTCTGAGAATATTTTTCTTAATTCTCGAGATGGGGTGACGGTGCATAAGTTTGACTCTCTGCAATGCAATGGAATATTTGACCAGTGCTTTGTTTTCAACCTACTATAAAATAACCCTAGGCCATTAAATTGTCCCAAACGTGGGTTACATAAATACACAGACGCTAGGCACGGATGACAGAGCGAGAGAGAGAGAATGAGAGTTGGCAATAGATAGAGAGAAGGAACGAGACATATACATATGGGATAACTATGTTAGTTAACCCTTAGGTTATAAGCACCCTCAAACCCCTTTTGCTGGCAGACATCAAAACTCATTTCGTGTAACGCGCATTATGCTTTCCACGGCATTTCGCGTCCAACGAACTGACAGTTGATGGATTGAGTAGGACTCAGCCACCTCCATGATTGGGGCTTGGCCAAAGTTCTATTTGGATACACACACACACACACACTTTAACATACAAACCTACACAACATATCTATGTGTATATACACACACAGGCACCTAAACTTCACGGAGATGGAGAGAAGAAGACTTGCTACACTCTCTTTAAAGAGGTGAGCTCTTCACTCGCTTTGGGGTTTCTCACACGTGAATTCCCATTTATATTTATTTTTTTTTTTCTTTTTTTGTTACCGCGCCCCAAAGTAAAACCCTGTGCCGGAGCTAAGCCACAATTTGATATGTCCATTGTGTCTTATCAGGCGACATGGTTACCACACAGCGAAGGGTCTAAGCACATGGCCCAACCCCTGTGGGTTGCTCCCATCCCATCTGACACCATCCCACTCCATGTCATGCCATCCAATCCCATCCCATTGTATCCTATCCCTTTCCCCTATAGCCTTGCGGCCTTGCCCGAAAATAAAACGATGAAAACGGCGTTCTCGTCAGTCAGCGGACCCAACCCAGGACACACACACAAGCACAACACATACAAACGTCTATACCCAAACTCCCATTTCCTGCCCAACAAATGCCAAGAAAAAGTTTTTTTCTTTCTTTTTTTTTTATAACGAGAACAGAGGAGGGTTCTCATCATCATTGTCGTTCCTCGTCGTCGTCATCGTCGTTGAATTTGAAACGTTGTTGCCCGCTTTTGCGGCAAAAGTCGGTGTGGAGGTGGTGGTGGTGCTGCTGCTGCTGCTGCTGGTGGTGGTGGTGAATGAGCAACGGACTGTCCTCCTTGTTTCACAACCCTGCCCATGGCTCCCTTCTACTTGCCAGGCCAAAGCACATTTGAAGAGGGTCGTCGCTCACATGAGTTTTGGTAAAGAAATGGGAAACTAAAATGAAAGAAATCCAAACTAGTAGTGGAAACGTAGGATGTGGAGACTACAGACTAGTACAGCAGTTGTCCACCACCCCCACACCCCACCACTAACTCTTGCTACTTCTGCTCGGATAGATCCTGCTGCTGTCATTGCTGCTGCTGATGCTGCTGCTTCTTGTCTGCTCGTTTGTTCTTCGATTTAATGAAGGATATCGCCCAATCCCTTAGATATTTTTTCTACTACTTTCCCTTTTTTCTTTTTGTTCCTTTTAGATTTTAACCAGGGAAAAAAATGATACTTTTATGCCTAACCAGCTTCTTACTTTTCTTCAGTTTTCATTTCGATTTTGGGTTTCGCCCTTCTTTTGTATTTCAGGGCTCTGCTATTTTGCATAAAAAACATTTGGCAGATGGGTTTAGGTGTTCTTTTTTTCCCCATTTTTTTTTTGTATCCTTTGCAACGAAGTGAAAATGTATGGCTGGTTATGAGTGATGGAATAAATGTGAAGCACAATTTAAGAATTGAAGTGGGGAAAAGCAAAGGCAACAGAGCATTTAGGCTAAACAATTTGTTGGGTTAAGTTAAAGGATCCTTTAACTTAAAAGAAAGTGAAATTTTAACTGTAGACTTAGCAAAAATACTTATTGAGTGGGATATCGAAGAATTTACACTTATGACTTATGACACTTTACATATGTAAGTATTGAGCTTATATAGGTCATGATCAGCTGATCAAAGGCAATAGATAATCAATTATGGCATAAATTTCATATATTGTAAAGACTTTTTTAAATCAAAAACAGCAAAAGTTAAGCAAAAGATACAAAAATATTTGAAACACCAAAAGTTGTCAAATTGTTGAACATTCCATAAACTGTAAATGTAAATCGATTTAACAACTCATCGACTTGCTGGAATACCCCTAATTATTTTATCTTTAACTGCTAAGATAAATATCTTTCTTTTCGGACAATTTCCAATTGAATACACAACAAACAGAATGTAAAATGAATACAACGACGTGTCAATACACTTTAAAACTATTTAGATTTTCCTTTATCACATTTTAAATACTATAATATATAGAGATGATTTTTCGAAAAGCTTAAAAACAAGTTAAACATCCTTCCATATGTACATTGATTCTTCGTTTCTAGTCTAATATCAAAAGTTTTTCTTTTATAACTAAATTATTAAAAAGGACAATTACTTTATCGGTTAATAGATGATCAAAAAATTATACTAAACTTTTCCAATTCATAATAAGGGTATAAAAAAACCATTTCAATTCCTCAGACATGGACAACTAGTGCCAACTGTTTGGAGGCGTGTATGCTTTCCCCCTTGATATTGTGAAAAAGTAATTAGATTCGAGGTTATTACATAAGCGTAAAACGAGAGTCCAAAATTGGTAACACACACACACACACACACACATACTACCATCTCAAACTTCCCCTTGAGTCTCTTGGCCATTTTTATATTATTTTTTTGGGGCACGAAAATGTGAAACAAAGTAGAAAAAGAGCGACAGGGGCACCATAAGGAATGGTGACGTTGTCGCCATCGCCATCGTAGCCGTCATCATCATCATCGTCTTCTTCTTCCCCGTCGTCGTCTTCGTCGTCGCAGGCAACAAATTAAATGTTGAAAATAATACAAAGATGTTGTACTCCATCCACTCAGAGTTAACGACACTGCCGATGTGAGCTCAGTTTACGTTTAGCATGAAGGAGGATTACGATTGTAGGAATAAAAAGACGAGGGGGAAGAGAGATTGGTGGAAGTACGCCTCCTGTGCCCTGGTCCACGTCATGACAACCATGCGGCATAAAATCTTTCAACCGTCGATGTTACCCAACAAGACGGTGTGACTATGGTGGGACATGGAGCCAGGGGGTTGGTGATGAGCACGAAATGGGTAGGTCTCGATTTAGGCCTTCGCCTTCCTTATGGGGTGTTCCTAATCAAAAATAAATTTCGCTTTCGGGCAAAAAAACAGACGCATTTTTATTTTCTTTTGTTCCATTTTCCTTTTCCATTTTTTGTCGGTTGGGTTTCGAAATGTGTCTGATTTGCATTTGGACAGAGAAAAGGGTTTCGGCATAGGTCTGAGAGGGGTGACAAAGTGATTAAAAACTGAGGCAAAGGGTTGCCGGCTAAGATGCAGGTGAAAGCCTCAAGTCAGTGGGTGGGTGGAGTGGTAGATGGAAGAGGGTATGGCGATGATGTTTTGAAAGTCCATAAGGGTTGCTCTTCTTGCTTATTTTAATTTCAGTTAATTGTGTTTTTGTATTTTCAAGTTAAAACAGTCGTGTGTTTGATGAAAATTATCTTAGAAAAACGATGAAAATTTTGTAATTTTAAGGGTGGGTGCCTACACAACAAATAGTTCTCCAGTAAAGAGAAAGGGTTGTGTGGCACTGAAAAGTTTTGGAAGAAGTTCTTTGATACGTAAATTGATACACATGTCTACATATATTGTGTGTAGTCATTTGGCAACGCAAAGATGAGGAATTTAGAGATAAGATATAATTTAATGGGGTGCAATTTCTGTTGGCCATGGGGATACACTTTAAATGGCTTAAATGATGTCTTTATAAATAATTGAAAAACAATGAAGGCAGGAAGCAGTTTAAGTGAGATTGTTTAATGATCTTTTAATGCAAAAGGATATCTCATTATTACTTGTACATGCAACGAAAACTTTTTCTTTATTTTATTGACCTATTATTAGGATGGAGATGTGTGAAAAGAGAAGATTTGATTAGATTGCGCTGATAGTTTTCAAACCACAAAACCACTTAACAGAGGCAAAGAAATCATTTAACTTACATCAGTTGAAGAACATGAATGTTCTCTGATTTACTAACTAGCCTTAGTAGTCACTAGCCTTAGTAGTATGAATGCCCTATAAATCTGAATACTTAAAAGATTCATTTAATTTTGAATTTGATTGAAATAAATTTTTAAATTTTCTTTTACTAAAAGCTATTTAAATATTACTAAAGCGCTGTTAAACACTCCGCCCCTTAAAAAAATAACATTCTATAGATTATTCTTTCCAGTTCTTCTTTATTTTAAAATGAAGCACGCAAGTCGTCCCTGCCGACATTGAGTATACCCTGTACCGACTAGTTATATTAAATAAAATAGAATATCCTCGAAATCGCCATCAATTTCATGCAAAATTCTCTTTAACATGCAGCAACAGCGAACGCATGCTGTCTCGCTCACTCTTGCCAGCCAATGTCGCCTTGGCAATTCAGTGCAAAACTCATATAGGTATATCTCCGATATTTATTGTCCGATTTGGACAAAATTTAGTCAAGTGGAGCAGTTTGGGTATATAATTAGGTGTGCCAAGTAAGAATACGATATCTTTAATACAGCTCTAGTAATACGTTTTCTCGATTTTCGGGGGCGGAAGCGGGCGTGGCAAAAAGATGAAACAAACTTGATCTGCTTTGACATTAGACGGATGCTCACACCAAATTTGGTAGCTCTTATAGTCTCCGAGATCTAGGTGTTCATACGGACAGTCGGACGGACAGACGGACGGACAGACGGACGGACAGACGGACGGACAGACGGACATGTCTCAATCGACTCGGCTGGTGATGCTGATCAAGAATATATATACTTTATGGGGTCAGAAATGTATATTTCTGCCTGTTACATACATTTTAGCGACTTTAATATACCCTTTTACCCTATGGGTACAGGGTATAAAAATGAAAACATAATACAATGATGTTAGTTATTATTTCTCTGCGTCAATTTAGGTCAATGATCCAGTTTAGAATGCCTTTTGAATAGAAGAAGCATTTAATTTGATCATTATCTTAGTTGGAGTTGTCCCATTTTTCTTATTTAGTTTTATTATTGTTTATCTATCTAAAATATATTGTGCGTTAAGTCTTCCACTATGAAGAAGAAACCTTAAAACGTTTAAGAACTGTGGCTTGTCGACCATTGTATGAGATCTAGCCTAACTAAAGTCATAATCTCTAAGACAATCTATTCTTGTTTTATACATATATATATTTTGTAAACAAATCTTGGTTTGTAACAAATTTGGACCTGGACGTGCCACCCTCGATAAAACCCGAAGTTACTTTTATTGCTTCAGACTTAGAAATAGTGGAAACCATTTGGCACTTAATCTTCTGGACAATAGTCAACAGATGAGACGACTCAAAAGTAATCAATCATTCTATCTCCCATTCGACCCACAATCAATTCTATTAGTTAGTTATCTAAACCAAAAACTAGTATCGTTTTGAACATGATCTGAACTATATATCAGCCAGATTTATATCATTATTGTCTACTTAATACAGGCGTATATACAATATAAATATTTGAATAAATTTTAATAGAATAAATGACATTTAAAGTGGCCCATGGCTTGCTTGAATTAAATTAAGAACAAATGGAAATTGAGACGATTTTAAATCGTTAAAGATGAACATTTAGTTTTTAGTATTTCAGCTTTAATTTCAGTAAAGTTCCTTTATCGATATATAACCTACATATATAACCAAAATATTGGTTATCAGTAACCAATTTCAATTATCACTTCAAATTGGAGCATTTAACACATCATTAATCACAAAATGGCCATCTCACTATAATATAATGCTACCCCAAAGATAAAGATAAATCTTTGATAGATTTACGCATTATCATTTTTGGTGTTTTTCTTCTTTCTGCTTTTTGGATACAAAAAAAAAAAAAAATCTCATGTTGCGGTCAATATTTAAAGTTAATTGAAAATCAAGTTAATGCGTTTAATTCAATATGGTGTAGACTCAACCCATTTGTTGTGTACACACTGAAATGCAATAAAAACATTGAAAGAATAAAAACGCGAAGCATCGTTGTCAAGCGGAGGGGGAGTGCGCGGTGCTGTTGTTGTTGATGGGGGGGCAGGGGAGGACAAACATAAAGCACACATAATTACACACCGACAGAGAGAAAGTTGCGCTGTATGCGTGTATAGGTGTATGGGTATGAGTATAGGCCCATGTGCATATTTATATATGGAAAATTATATACAAACACAACCATTTAAACACACACACACATGCACATGGAAAAAGAGAGAGAGAGATATACATACATATAGAAAATCATAATGACGACGATGCATCATCGCAGAACAAAGGCGACACGCACAGAACCAGAACCAGAAACCCACAAACCATACCCAAGACCCCAAACCTCCAACCCTAACACATAATAGAAGCCCTTTCTACTCCACCCGCTTCCTTTTTGGTCAATGGGTGTGCCACGCATATATATATATATATGAGTATGTGTGTGCTGTAATGGAACAGGTGTGAGTTACACACACTATTTTGGGGTTGTCTCAATCACACTCACACACACCCATGCACAAAACCGAATTGATGGTTGGAACGGGCGCAGAATGACCCTTTGGCCATTTTGGACACCTACGAGAAGCAGTTTTCCTTAACAATTCCTTCTATTATCATTAAGACTTCCCCCAACTACCTCAGGAAAACACTTTAATATGCATTGAAAGAGATGGCAATAGTTGAAGAGAGAAAAATAACTCAACCTTACAGTTTCAGTTGCAGTTTATAATTATTATACACGTCTTGAGGCCTAAAAGTATGCAATGTTATCGATTTGTAGGCTTGCCACCTACTCCTGATGGTTCTCCACCTCCTCCTGCTCCTGTTCCTGCTGCTTCTGCTTCTACTGCTGCTGCTGCTGACGACATCTCACTCTAACGCATACCAAAAGGCTTAAGGGGCAAAATTTTCATTTTTCTTAAGATAAATTTTGATTAAAATTTTCGACCAACATAAACTACACACGCACACAACCCAATCACTATATGGATGTTAGTATGTGACAGTCTGTATGTGTGTGTATTAGTGACTCTGGCAAATGTCTTAAGAAATTGCATTTTCTTGTTGCAACAAGAGTTGGCCAAAAAGTGAGTACTGATTTTCTATGGGATTAGAATGAGAAGAGGCATCTTTCGTACACATAAATGAGCAATTTACTTGCCTATTTGATAGGTGGCTCGGTTTTTGTTTCGTCTTTTCTGTATGCAATTTTAAGATTAATTTTGCATTTTGTTGTGTAGATTTTTTGTTGTATATACAAAAGTATATCTATATGTATATACCCATATGCAAGTGTATATAGTGTACATTGTATACTATATACATGGAGAATAATGTATATAGGTATGCAATTTTAATAAAGCTTTATTGCAGATTAAAATATATACAAAAATGTATGCATATAAGGAAAGCCAAAAGGTATCTTGGATTAGAGTTGACAATTTCTTTTCCCTTAAGCAATTAAAATAACAATCAAATGTCATTATATAGGCATCATTTTTCAGTTACAACTTAAATTGAGTGCTCTGAAAATGGAAACTTACAAACAGAGGTAAGAAAATGTTAATTTGGTAAATAAATGTTAATATTTAGATAGATAAATTTTTAAAAATTAGAAAACTCGGATGTTTTCATATAAAAATTTAAACTTTAGTGCTTAATAAAAGTACCTAAAGTTTCCATTGAAATGTCCTTGCATTGAGCTCAAATTCATCAAGAAGAGTTTAATAGAAAACAAAATGATTTCATTAAATATAAATTTTTGTAAATTATTTTTAAATAATTTTCATAAATAAATTTTAAAAAATAATTTTATTTTTAAATACTGCATTAATAAATTTTTATTAAAGTAATTTATTAATGTTCATAGCATATAAATTGAAACTGCTTTTGGTACTTTTTGTTGTTAGAATATTATCAAAAAAAAAAGTTTTAAATTTCGCATTAATTTTAATTTAAATTAAAAAATTAAAAAAAAAAGAATCAACAAATAAGATACTTAAATATTTTGTTAAGATTTTAATATTTTCTTTCAAAAATTTTCTAACAAACAATGAAAAAAACTCTGCTCTACGGAAGCAGCTCAAATGCATTACAATTAAAATTAAGTGTGTTTCAAAAATGGGAAAAAAAATAGAAAAATGGAATCAAATGACATTTCAAATTGTTGTGCTTAGTCAGCACTGGCTCGCATACACACACATACAAACACACACATGCATTCCCTCATATACATAATAACTAAACTTGCCTTCTTTTACTCATGCTGATGCACCTTCAATTATAATGCTTGGCCAAGTTGCATTTTGGCACCCGAAAATAGAAACCGCAAAGTCTGCTGCACTTTCTTCGTAACAATAACTGTCTCGCTCGCTCTCATTGGCATGCACTCTTTCTACTAATAAGAAATTTTCAAATTAAATCTCTCTCACTCTAACCAATTTGCATGTGGCTGCTCTCTGACTCTTTCTAAGAGACACACAAACATACACACTAACACACATACAAAGATGTAGAGAGAAAATGCAAAAATGTGCATTAGGCAAAGTCCAAGAAAGCAAACCCAAAAAGTTGCCAAGGATACTGGGATTAGGGATGAGTAGTTGCACAGAATGGGCGGCAATTGGTGGCGAGGGCCGGGGGACGGCTAGGTTGGTGCTTGGAGACAAAACGGAAGCTGTTGCAGCTGCATTTGTGGTTTGGCAATGTGTGTGTGTCTGTGTGTTCGTGTGTGTGGTCAGCTTCTTAAAATACATACAAACAAGCAAGAGTTCAAAAATTCTTATGAGTAAAAGTAGAAAATTTCTCTCTCTCTCTCTCTCTCTTTCTTTTACTCTCCCTCTCTCTTTCTCTCTCACTCTATCTCTGTCTATTTGTATATGTATTGTGTGTGCATGTGGTCAACTGATGTATGAGGAAACTCTTTGGTCAGTTTTCTTGGAAGAAAATCTAATCAACACACACTCCTACATACATACATATATTTACACCCACACACCCGTTCACACTCGCACTCACACATACAGATGAAATTGAAGGCTTGAGTTGAGGCCATGTTACGTATACGCACTGTACGTCGTTTGTGCATAATTCCTTGAGGAGAAATGCTTTCTGGCCAAGGGAACGGGAGAAAAGTAAAAGAGCGGGTGATTTCAGAGTCTGGGGTAATTTCTCCCCCGAGTCACACACACACACACACATAAACTCTCACATATGTATGAATGCTTTTAATTTACCCACACATAAGCTACACATGAAAATTTTGAAGAAAATTCCAGCTGAGAGTTTTGCGGAGGTTGTGGAGGGTAAAGCTTTTTAGGGTTTGAGCAAATCTTGGCCGCATAGAGACTGATAGCTAGACAGAGACAGAAAAGAAAAGTGTGAGCAAGCGAGAGAGCATGATACATGCAAAAACATTTGCCTTGTCTTATCTTTTTACTTGCACTCCCCCCACAAACTCATTCTCCCACATCAATCGCATTGCACTCCAAGATCAAAGCATGAGGCAGAGCATGTGGGTGGGCCAGGGGGGTAGGAGATATTGGAACAGACTTCTCAGTTTTTGGGGCCTTTTACGCATGCATAATCAATGCATTCTAACTGAATAGAAAAGACCCAAACAGAACATAGTCAGAGAGGAGGAGGGGAAAGTGATAAGAGTGAGTTGTTGCATGCAATGGTCCAAATTAGTTGCAAAATATAATTCAAGTTTCTTTTGCTCAATATCTCCATATGCACATACATATATGAACACATACATATGTCAGATGCATTTGGGGAGAAGGTGAAGTATGGTGTCCAAGCTGATGGACACATTTTTACCTTTTCAAATCAAAATCTAAGAAGAAAATCGATTTGCAAATGTGCGAAGCTAGACAAAATATGTTGATGGCAACAAATAGATTTCATTTATTGTACAATTGGGTAATATTTTAAAAGGTGTAAATAAGCATACAATATAAAGGGGAGACTTCAATCTGTAGGTAATTTGCAATACTTCTTTGCCAAAACTGTTTTTGTGTTGCATACAAAAACGGAAAACGACTAAAAGAAGTATTTAGTATTCCATTGTGAAAGTATTCAGTTAATTTTAATTAAATCTTTTGCATTGTGTTTCTTTGTAATTTTTATCAAAGTTACATAAAAACATTAAGTGGTTATCTGCATAAAGTAAAAATATAAAAGTAATTGTTATAGTTTTTCATTATTGGATGTATAAAACAAGTTAAACTATTTGAATAATGCTTGATCTAGTTGTATTGCCTCGAAGAAAATAGTGGCTAGAAGTAGTTTTCTTCTCTTATATACCAGTCTTAATATATTTTTTTTCAAAATTTAGTTAAACATAAATTCTGGCCTCAACAATAAGAGATTTATATTTCGAATAAAATTTTTGGAATGTATATAGAAATTCACTAATTATTGCAATCAGTGAAAGTTGTTAATTGTTGTCATTGTTAATTTTACCAATTTCTTTTCAGTGGTATATGAACATATATGTATAAGCTTCAATTTACATTGAACTATTGTTGATATATTTTAAGATTTTGTAGTAATTTTTTTTATTTCCCTTACACGTTCAGATCCGTTTTTAATATATAGAATAGTTTAACACCTTTCTACATATTGTTTTGCATTATTTTCAAAAATAAAAACTGTTTAAAATTTAATTAATTCTTTATATATCTTAGCAAATTGTTGTTCTTGTATTAATATAATCTCTTTCTCAAATAGTTTTACTTCATTTTTTAATTGTAGCTTTACTGGAAGTTGTTTTATCCCTTTAACACTTTTCCAAGGTAAACTAAATATTTTGTCTTCCTTTAATTTCTTTTTGCATTTCTTTTTGCCAACTTGTCCCACATTTATAGACAATATCTGGTTAATTTATGTAAAACTTTAACAATATATATATATGTATGTATATGTGTTAATTATTTGTTTGTTTTTTATCCGCTTAATATTCTGTACCAATTTTATATAGATTTTGCCGTAAAGTCGTAAATTTCTTTGGAAAAACTTTCGCTTCTCGCGTTGTTTTGTTATTGTTGTTGCTCGTTTTTTGGTTTGTTTTTTAAAAAGGGAGGATGAAAAAAATAAAAATCAAACAAAAATCTGGACATACTCTATATAATGTTATTCAAAGCCAGAACAATGTATGAGTGTGTGTGTGTGTGTATGTGAGCATCGTAGTCGTTGTCCTCATCGTCATCGTCATCGGCGTCGTCGTCGTCGTCGTGAGTCGCGCTGCTCGTTGCTGGCTGCCTCGTGTTTGTTTATTTGCATTTCCGCTTGAGTTGCAGGACTCTCTCATTCTCTGTCACTGCCTCTCTCTTTCTCTGTGTATGTGTATGTGTGTGTGTGTGTGAGTATGTGTTTGTTAAGGATTCAACAGGTTGTTGAGTCTGCCGCTACTTGCTACTCCACTTATTTTTGTTGTTGTTGTTTTTATTATTGTTGCTGTTTTCATTATTTTTTTGCTCGTTTTCTAGTTTGTCTTTCGCCTTTGTTGTTTTTTATTTGTTGCTTGCCAAACACTTTTGCCTTCGCATTTCTTTCCTTGTATAAGTGTGTCTACGTGTCTGTGTGCGTGTGTGTATTGCTCTGTTTGCTTGTGTTTGTATTTGTATGCGTGCGTGTGCATCATTCTGGTTATGTTTATCATCTTCTCTCGTTTTTATTTTGAGCGTCTCGTCCTGGCTCTCTGTGTTCATTTTGTTTGCTTATTTATTTGTTCTCTCCACCCGTCTTCCTTCCGTTTTTTTTTTTTGCTTTTGCCTTCTTTTTTATTTTTTGGTTTTTTCTCTTTTATTTTACACGGCTCAACTTTTTTCAACTTGCTTCTTTTTAGCTGTGTTTTTTTCGGTGGCAACAAAAAATAATAAAAAATACATTTTTCGTCAAGGACGTTAATTGTTTTGCTTCTATTTTTTCTCGTGTGTGTGTGTGTGTATGTATGTATATGTGAATGTGTGCGTGTGAGGCAGACGGGGTCCTTTGACTTTTATTTCTGTTTGTTGTTTTTTGCGGTTGTTGCGTGTCCTTGCTTTTTGCATTCTTCTTTCAATTCTTTTTTTTCTTTTCTCTTGGGTGGGGAATTTTCTCCTCTCCTTTACTCCTTCTTAAGTGGCATTTAATTTATCCATTTTTCGTTTTGCCAAAGGAATTCATTATTTGATTTTACCTTCAATCATTCCCAATTTTTATCTCTCTCTCTCTCTCTCTCTCTTTCTTTCTCCTTATCTTTTTTCTTTCGAGTTTTTATTGTGTTGTTTATTTGTCATCATCATCATCGCCTTCACCATCATCATCCTTATCGATTCCGTTGTTTTGTTTGTTATCCTTGCTTTGTCTTAATTCAACGGCTGTTCAAATTGCTCACAATGAATTTAATTTTTAGTCTCCTATTTTTCCATTCCTATGTTCATCCTTTTGAGTTAATTGAAGTCAAATTGTTTGTTAGAACATGAACCAATTCAAGTGAATTGCAATGAACGAAAAATTGAAAGGAGGGAAGCAAAATGAAAACTATTCAAAAAGCTAAAATGCATAATTGTTGGTTTTGGGGGAAATAAATACCAATACCAGATACCTATAATCATATCATGAACAGACTCTTAAAATAGAAAAAGGGGAAATTCACTTCGTGTGATAATTTAGAGAAAGAAAACAAATGTATCTATCATATTACTTTCTATCAAAAGCTGTTATTATGTATTTTATTGTTGCGAAGGTTTTCAGATTAATTTAGAATGAAAATTCGAAAGGATTGTGTCTCAAATATCAATTTAGGCAAATTTTTCTACTTGTTTTGTTTGTCGTTTTCAAGAAGATTATCAAGATTCGCAATAGTTGGTATATTTTTTATGTTTCCAGTTAAGTTTTATATTTTTATTAAATGTTCAACAACAACAACGACTTTATTTGAAATAGTTTACCGATTGAATGGGTAAGTTCTGCTTTCTCCCTTAATCAGTTTTCCTAAGAACTTCTCAGTACTAAGTATACTTGGGTAAAAGCAGCTCATTAAGGTAAACCGGCTCATTCGTTCTTTTTTTCTAAGTCATATGGCTCATATGGCTCACTTGTATATGGCTCATAAGTTCACTTTGCGATTGCCAATTGACAAGAACGCAAAACGAACCATAAGAACTAGTGAGCCAAACTGAACTAGTGAGCCAAAATGTGCCATATTGAATGAACAAGCTCAATGGCTCAGTTTAGTGAGCTATTCATTTTGGTTCACTCACTCATGAGCTACCCAAGCAGCGGATCCAGTGGCAAATTTTTGGCGGGGAACTCACTATTCAAAAGTGTCAATATGTTAAAGTGATTCATTGAAAACCATAGTATTCTTCGTGTTAGAAACTTTTTTTTTTTGGGGGGGGGGGATCTCTCCCCCAGTCCCCCCTTTGGATTGCTTAACATTTTGTATCAATAATTTCATAAGAAAATTTCTTTGTCATTTCATTTCTGCATTAATAAATTTATTTAAGTTTAATTGAGGTATGAAAAACTTCTCTTAGAATAACAAAAGTAGGAATAAACTTATAAAATTAAATTCTTTTTAAAAAAATTTTAAAATTTCGGACAAATAATCAATATCAATATGAAATCAATTGGAGAAACCTCAACGACAAACAAACAAAGAAACAAACAAAAATACCTAATGGCAAATTTCAATTTTACTCAAAGAAAAATATAATATATAATTTTTTGAAATTGAATTTCACTCAAAAAATTTATTTTTTTAGTTTTGCTCAGGAACTATTTTCTTTTAAATTTTTTTTGAGAAATTAACAAAGTTTTGGTATAGTTTTCACTATTATTTTTTTACGTTAATGTGTTTTAATTATCAAAAAATAAATCAAAAATAATCATTATTATTATTTTCAAGGAAATTAAAATATTTTATATTTTTTTCCCTCAACCTTATTAATCATTTAATTAGTATTAAACAGAAAAAATCCTTTTTTTCGATGCCTATTAATAAATTTTATGTAATATATTCATTTCAACAGTTTTCTAAGTAAGAGTAGGCACATTTCTATACATAAATCAATATAATTAAAATGCACAGAGAATTCTAACACACGAAAATCTGGCAAGTAATTAAAACGAAGTGCCGAAAAATAAGTAATTGCCACCTTGTTTTAGTAACTCTTTCTTTTGTCCAGCTCATCAGCAATCAAAGAAACGACGACAGAGAAAAGAGATAAAGATAAAAAAAAGAAAAAAAAAAATGGCGAACCAAATTGACAAATTAAAAGCAAGTGAAAAGTTTAAGAAAAAGAAGTGGAAAAAAAAGAAAAGGAGATCTAAAAAAAGAAAGGAAACAAGCACAAGCCAGTGGACAATTAAGCAAAAGGGATTCCCAGAAAAATAGAGAACGATGGGCTTAACAATTAGACGATGGAGGTATGGTATTTGGATGCTGGAGGGGAGCGAGTTGTAACTCGCTTGCAATCGACAAGTCCAGTTTTGGTCTCGTAATTATGATTATGGGTGCGTACCCAGCCGCCGTTCATCCACCTAACCAAATCCCACTTTAATTGTTTTCTTTTTTTTTCTCTCTCTGTCTCTTTGCTTCTTTTCTGTTCTGTGTTCTCTCCCTCTTCTTTTTATATTTTGTTTGAGGAATGGACGGAAATTCATTAGAGGACGCTCCTGCTGCCGCTTCTGGGCCATGTCAAAGCGACTCCAAGACGTTGTCTTGGTTTTTTTTTCCCCCATCTTCCTTTAGCAGAAATTGCAATTTTTCCTCTTCTATGGGTTTTTGGGGAGGGGTGGAGCACAATTGTCTCCTTCAAGGGGTGTGGCAGGACAAAAAAAAAAGGGCTTCGCATCCTGGCTTGGCAAAATAGGAAAAAAAAGGAAAGGAGAAATAAGGACCGCTGCTAGCCAGGCGAGCAAACATAAAAATGCGTTCCTTTTTTTTTTTTTTTTGTTGCCTTTAGAAGTCCTTTTTACTAGAAAGGCAACTGAGGCGGGTTGGATTGAGATCGTGTGTACAGATGGGTGTGGGTTTGGACAGGCACCTAAAACAGAAAGTAATCAACCCACACACACAGATACACACACCCCCAACCCACTCACACACACACAGAGATAGATAGACAGGACCTGCTTCGCTCCACTCATTTGCACAAAACACACCCACAACTTGGTCCGAGAAACTTTTTTTTTTCCTTTCTTCTGTCTTTGCTTTTACTTCGGCTTGTGCTTCTACTTCTACTGCCTTTGCATTTGATAAACGAAGGCGGTAGAGGTGGCGGGGGCGTGGCATTGTTCTTGTGCCGCCATGAAAATTAATGAAGAAGTGCCCGACCCATGTACCCCAACTCCTTCAAGTAGTCCCCGGTCTGACGTGCCTTTGGTTTTTAGCCTTGTTTGGGAGTTGTACAAGAAAATTCAGTTTCGATGGGGGAAGGGGGATGCGGGGTTGGCAAAGCCGATTGGAGGGGGGTTTTGGGATCCGTTCTGTCCTTAGCGCTCTCCGGCAACATTCTTGGGTTCTGCGTGTCCACTGTGGGTTGGAAGTGGAAATCTCTCTTTTTTCCTGTTTCGGTTTTTTTGTTTTTTGGTTGGTTGCCGTTGCTGAGGAGGGGTGGGAGGAGTGTGCAACACGGACTGTCTAACAAATGTTTCTGTAAGGGATTTACATAAATTTAAGTCTTTAAGGACAACATTTTACAATTGAAATAAAAGTAAAAGTTTTTCCAAGCGATCGAAATGAATATCGATCTTTTAGTCTAATTCTTAGTCAAAAAAGTTCAGTTTACAGTGTTGGCTAACGAGCATTTTCATACCAGAGTTGGGTTGACAACTTTAAAGTGCAATGGTTTAGCAAAAAGAGAGCCTTCTAAGAAACTTACTAAAAGTAAGACAAAATGTTTTTAAATGAGAATTTTAATTAGTTTTTTATCCTTTCATTGATTACTTTATATCCCCTTCTGGTCAGAGGGAATCTTTTTAGACAGCTTTAAGATTTTGCCATAATAGTTTATGTACCATCTATGAACCATTTATAAGTCAACTTTCTGTTATGCTTCAATTTTTTATTTTGTTCCTATCATTCTTTGGATATTGGATCCGGAGAAATCTGAAATCTGAACTGATAGCTTCCAGACTGAAAGACAATGGAATACGACACACACACACACAGCAGAAAAATCGAAAAAGCAATGGAAAAACGTTTTCGACAAACAAAGCGGACCATTGGTCAGACCTAGCAGGACATACTCATTCCATTATACGTGGTAGCTGGGGGTAACCATGGAACATACACATGGTCAAATGTGGAGGGACCTGTGTGTGACCTGTTCACATTTTAGAGGTGTGCACGTTTTTATTCTTTTTTTGTTTTTGTTTTTTTTTTTTTTTTGCTTTGTTTTCTCTTTTTGGACTGGAAGTTCTCTCCCGCTGCTAGGTGGTGATGGTGGCGCCAGACGAGACGCGACACGACAGGAGCTGGACATGGGATTGGATGACGACGACGCCTTTGCTTTTAGCTTGATTGCAAAGCCTAGTTAACTGTAAAGTTTTATAACTTTCACCCACCTTACCCATCTAAAGCGTTAAAATCGCTAGGTTTATTGCACGCGCCAACGCAGGGACACTACCCAGGCCACGGACAACGTATCCCCTACCAGTCCTTCATATTCCAAACCTTTACGTTTGCCTGCCTTCGACGACCCTTTTAAAAAGTCGTCAATACTTGGCTTGGCTGGCACCCCTGACTGGGGGGTCCTTGGCCACTGGCAAAAGGAAACGTGCAATGGCCTCTAACTTCAGCTTTGCTCTGTTTGGGAGGCAGGCGGGAAAAAAAAGGACCTGGCACCCAGGACTGTATCCGGACCCAGGCGTCTATCAAATTCCAATTTCGGTCCCTTTTCTCTACACCACCTCCCTGACTCTCTATCTCTCTCACTCTATCTCTATCCTTTCCATCGCCAAACCCCATCCCACTTAGGTGGCATTCAAAGTTTATGTCGTCTTTTTAGCGTAAATCCTGTATGGCCAGTGCCATGTGGTCCTTGTGCTCTTTTTTTTTCGTTTTCGGGTGGGTCTATCACTGGACCATGACACACCAATCCCTTTCCTTCATACCACTACAGGGACAGCATCTTCAATATCCTTATTTTTCCCTTTTTTTTAGGAGTAACGAATCCTGCCAACTTGCAACACAAATTTTTATTTTTCTCGCCTCATCATAACCAACTTGTTACTTAAGCTCGCCTCGTTTTAATTTGAATTATATTGTTGTTCGTTTTTCGTTTTAAAAATCGAACAATGTGTCCTTGAGTAAATTTGCTTTTTTTTAATAAATCGATTGTGGCTAGAAATTATATGAATTTTAAAGTCGGAAACTAACAGTGAACATTTATGGGCTATGAAGCCATCTAAAAAATTCATATTATTAATTAAAACTTTATGCAAAACCTTTTATAATATTTTTAAAATATTTTACAAAGTTTTTGAAAGTGCAATAAAATTTCTATAATTTTAATTTACTTTTCTTTTAAATATTAAAAAATTTTACTTTTGTATATTATGGAAATTTGAAGATAAACTCAAAAATTGGGCTCTGTCCTTTTGTAAGAATTTTACTTACTGTAAATTCATTCTTTTCAGTTAGTAAGAAATCGAATATCTGATCTCTTTTCAATGTTTACTGGACAGCTATATAATATAGTCATCAAGATCGCTCGATATAATTCGATATTCTCATTTAAAAGTAAACTTGAAAAAACCTAAATGTCATTGATTCAGATAGACGAACGAACTAACGGTCAGTGCTATATAAACCTAACTCGTTGTGATGAAGAATTTATGAACGATAATTGGTTCTATAACTGTTTTTAAAGATAATTTAAAAACAAAACAAGTAAAGCAACTTCCACCATATTATATGAACGTATCACTGTTTTTTAACAAATTTTTATAGAATAATATAAATATAATATATAAACTCTTTGAAAATCCGCTTCCTACTTGTTTTACGTTTAACATTTTTTCTTTTTTCCGAAATTTTACGAAATACCAAAAAGTTATACATTTTACAATAAATAATAATTCTGTTTTGTCTGGTAGTATAAACAAAATAAAAAGTATACAAATTCCGAGAATTTTTATTTATGTTTTTGTTATTAATGTTATTTGAAATATATTTGAAATACATATATAAATACATATATGCATCAAGCTTATTTTGTATTAATTATCATTAATCGCAATTCCCTCTCTCTCTCTTTCTGTTTTGGTATACATGTATTTATATAGACAGCTGATAAGAACAAGTTTCTAGACTTCCTAAGTTTCAACTTGATCTGAAATAGAATCAGTTCGATTTAAAACCTCAAAGTGTACAGAAGTGAAATGAAATACGTAAATCTTTTTGTGAGCTGTATTTGCTTGCTAATCTTCCGCTTGGAGGTAGGTCAGGAGTTGGCAAACACTAAAAAAAATAAGAAACAAACACTTTAAATGACGTAATTTCTTTCCAAGATTACCTTGGCATATGCCTCAACTACTTCCAATAATGATGGTCCCAGTCCGACGCTTATCAAACAAGCCAAAGAGCTTGAAATTGAGCCAAATGTATTGATGGAATTATGGAATTCTAAGCAACCGGTGATTGTGACCAAACCGGATGCATTAGGTCAGCTGACAAGAACCACATATGAACTATCTAACGACGGCTCAGCAATTACCAAGACTGTCTCAAATGAGAATCTACCGGCTAATGCAGATCAAACCCCTCAGCCGACTTCACAACATAAGCCTCAACCGATTTCGCAACAGAGTCCCCAACAAGATTGGGAATATTTGCCACCCACCCAAACAAGAAGAGTATCTATTCCATCTTTTCAACCAACTGCCTCGTTTGGTGGAAATTTCGGTACTACTTTTGGAGCAAATTGGCCAGATTTTAGTGCTGGATTTCCTTCGATATCTCATAACTGGCCAAGCTTCAGTTTCCCAGCTGGTGTAGTGCCAGAAACTTCAACAAAAACTGAAGTCGATGACCAAGGACGTACTGTAACCACGACCACAAAGATCTACCGTAGTAATTCTGATCCCAATCAGGTTCAACCGAATCTATTTAGTCAACCTCTGCCCAGTTGGTTGCAACCGAATCCTGCAAGACCGCAGGCTAGCGTACCAAGTTATGTGCCGACTACTCCATCAGTTGTCAAAGTGGAACCCACTTATGTTCCCCTACCCACAGTGGCACCAACTAACCCAAGTGGTCTGATTCCTATGACAACCACTCCATTTCCTTCACTGGTTGACTTTAGACGGCAACAAAATTCGGGTAATACCGTAACAAACATTAATTTAGATGATTTACCTTCAGTGGATGATCAGGGAGTACCCATTTTTACTAGTTTGAATAATCCACCATCGACACAAACCAGGACGCGATTGACTACATATACATCCAACTTCAGTGGCGATTCTTCGCCAAAAATATCGAATCTTGATCCCGCGGCACAGGATATATTGGCCCGTGCTGGCATCACAGAGGAGGATATACGTAATGCTCCACCAAGTGGCATTATTGAGAGAACTCGCACCGAACCAGATGGTCGTGTTGTGACCACTAAAATACGTGTGAATAGTTCACCAAAAGATTTCCCAACAGGACCATTGCCATTTGCTCCACTGCCCACAGTTAAACCATCAAATCCGTTTGCTCCACTGCCCACGGTTAAACCATACGAACCACCAAATCCTAGTCCTCAAGATGCTGACAAATCTATTGAAAATTATCTCTCTCAAGTGAATCTAAGTCCATCGGATATTTTAGCACAAAATGGTGAAGTGGTCAAGACAATTGTGGATAAGGATGGACGTGTCCTAAGTGCTAGATTTGTTCTAAGCACTGTCAAGGCTTCCGAGAATTTAGATCAAAAGGAATCGCCCACAAAGTAGAGAAAGAGATAGATAGAGAGAGAGAGAGACAAATAGAGATTTACTTTGGGAATTTGCCAATTGTAAATAATGTGTAAAAATCTAATCAATTGAATAAAAAATTCTCCTTATCAGTTCGGGTTAAACTTGCAAATACAAATCGTATTCTTTGGGGAAGCTTGGGGAAAAATGATAATAACACAGAGAGAGAGAGAGAGAGAGAGAATCATTTAATATTTGAAGGCTTTAATATATAATTAATAATACTCATATAAAGTATGAAGAATGCTGTAGAAATTGTTTTGATTAACAAATAGTACGTTTAGGAAAATAAACTTGAGATTAATGAATTTCAATGCTAATAAAGAAAAAAAGAATCATGATTTTTTTTGAGTATTATATTGTGTATTTAAATTCGAATTCCGGATTATTCATGAAAAATTTATAACAAAATTTCCTATGGGGTAGCTATGAATGTGTGGATGGAAACGAATATGACCTTGGAATTGGAATGAAATAGTTTGAAAATAAAATTTCCCTAGCCTTTATGTTGTGTCTTTATAATAAGTAAATTGAGAAGAGTCCAAGTAAATGCATTGTTTTCCTTGAAGTAGACGAGTAATGTAAAATGAAGAAGATAAATTTGATTAAATGAAAAGTGAAATGTTTTACATAAGCTTGTGTTATAATTTGCTTTAACCCAATTTTAAAAATTTGAGAATATTGTATATTTCTTTTAGTTTGGTTAGTTTTTTATATTTACCCCATCAAAATTATAGTTCATGTGCGTTTATTAACACTTTTACTTTCAAATAATGGACTGCAAATTGGGCCAACAAAATTTAAATTGTTTCTGCAATTTAGAGAAACTAAAATTTGAGAAAATTTCAAATGAAAGATAAATCGATGTAGAAAAAAAAATTTAAAATAAAGGCCCAGTTTTCCAAGAAGTGAACTCTATAACATTTTAATATTAGCTTAGGCATTTAAACCCAGTCCAAAGTTTTGTGGCAGATTACTATTATCTCTCCCACAATATTTGGAATATTCAATATTATTGTATATCAAGTTTTAAGAATTAAAAACCAAACTCATCTTATGAATATCTGAGATAAGAGTATGAATATGAAATATATTTCAATTCAAAATAAAATATGTTTTTGCAATGTTATTCACTTTGCTTAGTTCTATCCACTTACCTTTTAAGTTTATTAATAAGTTCAACTACAAAAAGCATTTCAAAATAGTTTTTTAACTAAGCGCATATAAATAAATTTTGATGTTTCTTTTATATATATAATATTTCAACTACTAATTTATTTTTGCATAAATTTATATAAATTAAAAGCATTTAAACAAGTGTGTATTTTTTTTTTCTGGTGTTTAACTAATTTATTACAAAATTTTTGCTTTTCTCATTTTGCTTTCGCTAATAACTGAGCTGGAAAAAGAAAGGAAGAGAAAAAAAGGTAATTGCGTATAAAAAATCAACAAAAAATAACAACATAAAAAAAACATAAATAAATTATAAATATTAACAAAAAAATAATAATAATAATATAATAACAGTAAAATGCATTAAGCATGTTAACAAAATAATTAAAGCATAAATTGCAGCCAGCCAAACTAATTCAAGCATAAAGAGATCAAAAATTATATAAAAAAAAATTTAAGTAAAATAGAAAAAAAATATGGCAAATTAAAAATTAAAATGGCATCCAAAAACTTCAATTCAATTTGCATTAGATAGAAAAAAAAAACTATGGCAGAATTTTGCATTTTGTTGTTGTTGGCCGAAAATGTTTGCAGATGTTTCTTGTTGGTGATTGTTGCATGTTGCATGTTGTTCTTGGTTGGTTTTGCTCTCAATTACATTGCGTTAGATGCATTAGATTTATAAGCCAAGCATGTCATAGAAAAGAGAAACTAAATTAGTATAAAAAAGTTGCTGTTTATCATGTGAAAAGCATTTTCTTATATATAATAAATAAAATAACACTAAATACAAATATAAATGCAAAGCATTTTTTGTTTTTTTTTTTTGCGTCAAAGCCTTGCGGAATGCATTCCCATTATTTATACCCTTGCAAAAGAAAAAAGTGTAAAAATTAATTTAAGCTAATATTTGATATAGGAAAAATTGTTATATATATGTACGTATGTATTATATGAGAAGGTTTAGAAAATGAATCAGTATGTGCATTTACAATTATATATACAAATGTAGTTTATACTTTGTATAAAGTAGTAGATTTTTATCGATATTTAAAAGTATTTTTAACTTTCCCAATCTAAAAGTCTTTTTCTTCAATCTAACAGCTTTAAATCTGACAATCAGTATATCGGACATCTTTAGTTCTATTATAGAATCAACAGTATATAAAGAATGCTCTTAAGATACTAAATCAATCCATTTAAATGGAATACAGTTTTGCTTAATAATAAAATAACATAGAAGCTAAAATGTTTAACTTTTTAAATAAATCAACTTCCTTTATTATATATTCATATTGTTAAATTTGTCTATTATTTTGAATAAACTAAAAACTGTTTTTTTATCTCGGAAAGAGAACTACCTGACGGAAATACCTTTCACTTTTTATAGAAAAAAAAAACTAAAGAAACGAAAAAGGATAAAGTTGATTTGAAAACTAAATATTCTAAACTTGATTCAAATCATAAATTTGACATAAATTTTCAAAATTCTCACTTTAATCTTCCAAATTCAACTGCTTCTTTGCAAGGGTATAAACGCTTCGGCAATGCCGAATTTCCACAATATATAGAAAAATAATTACAATAAGGCAAAAATGTATTTTGCCAAATGAATTGGTATAAAAAAATTTGTGCTTTGTTTGTGCAAACGACAATAAAAGTTAAATTTGCTGTATATTTTTATGATTTTTTTTCTTATGTAAGTTATTAATAAAAATTGAACCCCAATAGCATATGAAAAAATTAATCATGTAACGTCAAATGAAATCAATTGATTTCTTTACAAAATATATATGTATATAAATAATTTTTGTTGCGTTGTAATAACAAATGCATAATAAATATAAATATTAAAAATTTCCTAAAAATATGGAAACAAATAGTTTGCATAATAAATGGATAAATAGTGTATAATTATCTTCAGGGATTTAAACAAAATAGATGCCCTAAGGAAAGGAATAATAAAATATGCTCCCCAAAAGTATGCTATACTAAAATAGAATTGCTTTGTTCTTTTGTGTTATGTCTAAAGTGAATACTTGAAATCTTTACTTACCAAATTGTCAAACCGCAAGGCATCTTCATCGCTTAAACCCATGCTCCTAGTCAATTGTAAATAGGTGGATGTAATCGGTTTTAGGCGTTCCAAGTCCAGAGGTGGTAGCGGTGACTCCACAGGAGGCATGCCTCTTGGCTGTGGTATACGCAGCTCTGACAGTGGTTTAGGCGGACTCGGCAGCTCCAATTTGAGGGGAACTGGTGTCGAAGTGGATGCCGGTTGACATTTGCTAGAGCTGGAAAATAAAGGTTTCATCAGATTAATCGGTGTTTGGGGTAAAGAAGATGTTTGTATAGGAGGATGAGAAGCGACAGTGGGCGTGGCCAAGGGTGAGCGTGCCCTAGTCAAGGTATCCGGTGAGGACTTTAAGATGATCGGTGGCAACTGAGCAGACGGATCAGGGGACACAACAGGAGCTAAGGTTTTGCTCGTTGTTGCCAAGGGGGTTGTTGGTGTCTTTGTTGTGTTTGTAGAAGT
Source organism: Drosophila austrosaltans (assembly GCA_035045865.1). NCBI lineage: Eukaryota > Metazoa > Arthropoda > Insecta > Diptera > Drosophilidae > Drosophila > Drosophila austrosaltans. The sequence continues at coordinate 4,709,980 of JAWNOQ010000083.1, forward strand.
GGCAATCGCTGTTGTGGTACTGGTGGTGGTTGTTGGATAGGTAAGACTCTGCAGTAGGCTACTGCCATAAAGAGGCGGTCCTAAAACCGGTTGACTAAGCATCGAAGTGCCGCCACCATAGAAACGTCTCATGAAATCATAATATCTTAGAAGATTATCACGCGACTTGAGCATTTCAATATCAAAACATGGCGAAGGACTTGGAGCTACTGTCTCCTTTATCTCAGTCTGAGTGGGTGGACTTAAAGGACGTTGCAATTGGGCCTTGACTCGAATTTTGGGCACGCTCACAGGAGTATTTGTGGTGTCAACCACTGCCGCCTGTGTGGGACTTGGTGGTGCAGTTGTTGCCAACGGCATTGCCGTTGGAATAATATCCATTTGTGTGGCACTGCCACTGCTACTAGTTGCTGCCACAGCAATGGAACCCTTAAGATCGGCACTCGAATGACGACGCCTTTTCGCTGTTGGCCCCGTTTCTAAAGAGCTTTCAGTGTGCGATGAATAATTTAGATAAGTCTCCACTTCCGAAGAGCTTTCATTGCCGGCCAACTCGGCATCCTTGCAAGCACCCAAAGCCCCCGATGAAGGTGAAGAGGGTCTTAGATTCTTTTTACATTCCGGGCAAATGGTTAGAAAGCGTGTGACTGCTTCACGGGGCAGAAATGCATAGGTTTCAGTTATCTGTAAAATATATAAGTAATATAGTTATTTGTTGGTTGTTTTATAGATTTTAGTACTCCAATACACTACACTCACAATGCGATATGTGCGTTTCTGTCCCGCATGCATGCCACTGCGTCCGCCCAATTCCATATGCACATTGTAAATGATATCAAAGAATTCCTCCACACAGGCCACCTTGCGATAGATGCGTCGACCGAAGTCCTTGCTAGCAGATGCTGCAAACAAATCAACGGCTCCAGGATTATCTGAGAGAATCGCTGTTGTTGGCAACGGTTGCAAGCGTCGGCGACTTCCAGGAGCCTCCTCAAAGCCATCGGGACGCTTGGTGGTAAAACCTTCAATTAAAAAGCAATACCACATAGAGATATATAAATTTGTTTTAGATAAACTTTTCGCTACCACTCACCCTTTGTCTTCACCCAGAATCGAAATTTTGAGCTATCTGGCCTACTGTGCTCCTTGCCCTCCAAGGCTTTCAAAATGCGCGCCTTTTTGCGCAGTGTTATCGTCTTGGTCTTTGCCTGATCCCCATAGGTTTTCAATGCCCATGGTTGGAACAACTCATAAATGATCTCACGTTCATTGGCCAGTTTACTGACCATTGAACTTGAACCCTGTACAGGCTGTTCCAACTCATCGACATCGGCATCGTAGGCCATTTCTGCCTCGAGTTCCTCAACCACAGTCACCGGTGAGCTTTCCTCATGCTCCTCAATAGAGTAGAGCTTCCGTTTGCTACTCGATGACTGTGTCTGAGGCAACTCAGATTGATCAGATTTAGCTCTACGATTACCGTTCGAATGTTCCATGATATGAATCAATAAGAAATAACTTTAACAACTTTTACAAAAGACTAGAGTAATCAATATAAAGTCCAAAAGATAACACAGAGCATGGAGAAGGCGTAACATATGACAAATTTTTAATTGATATAAAGAAATTTTTAAATGTGGCTTTTGATTTTTTTGTTTTGATGGTTTTTCGTTTGTGGGGATTTCTAAAAAAAGAGTTATCTGTAGGAAAATAAAGATAAAATTTAGCTTATTGATAGCAAAATATACATATATGATAGATATCTGGTCAATTTATTATTTTAAAAATAAGAAAAATATAGTCTTAGTCAAATCTAATTTATGGGAAATTTACATATCCAAATTGTCTTCTTTCATGGTTACTTTGCTTCTTTTATACAATTTTCCTCATATACAACTATTCTCTGACTAAATTAAAGGTTTTCCATGTTGTAGCCAAATGAAAAGTCTAAATGCTGAACAATGTTTATTCGTACTTGTTCAATACAAAATTAAAATTGGCAAAATCTACTTCTTTTAGGCACTCACACTTATCAATATTGAACTCATTGACTAATATTAAAATACATTTTATTAAGTTTTAATTGGCATATTAATAGACAGAAAAATCGTTCTCTTAGAACTAAAAATTGTGTCACAAAGTTTATTCAAATAGAAAATTGAACTAAACTACAAAAGAATAATTGGACACTTGCTGAACAGCATTTTCATTTATTTAAAGTTTTTGTATATAAATTCTCTATTTTTCTTTTTTAGTTTTTTAATTACGTTAAATTTGTGGCAATGCAATACTTTCTTTTTTATTTAAGCAATGAATCTTTTTATACTATAGAAAAATATGGAAGACCAACTTTTCTCTAGATAACTTTAAAAAAAGAATTACTTAAAAAACTTGCAAGGATAAAAAATTAAATGAGAGACTAACTCTTTTTTAGCTAACTTAAAAAAATAATTACTTTAAAGATAAAAAACTAATTATCCAAAAAGTAAGAAAGATATTTATATGTAGAAAAGACAATGATATGTAGAAACAAACATTTATATTTAAAACTTTTCATGTATTTACAATTTCCTTAAATGAGTTGGAAAAAAATAAATCTCGGAAGAATTTTTAGACTTTGTTATTTAAGTAGTACATAAATTTATATGCTTTGAAGAAGTTTGAATATTTTAAACTATTATTACCATACCAAAAGCTTTATTATATTCACAGAAAGAGAATAAACTCCTCCGAGTGGAATTCCAAAATTATGTAATTATTAAGAGAAAATTGGAAAAAATAGTTTCCAAAATGTAGTTAAACTTGTTTCTCTTTAACAAACATTTAATTAAGATAGTAAAGAGTTTTTAATTAACATCAAAAGAATTTAAAGTTCCGTCACTTTCCTTGCCTATTTATATTATTCATTTCAATTATTTTATTTTCACTTACTTTTTGTGGAACACTTTGCGTATTTTAGCAAAAATATTTTCTTGAAAAACATAAACACAATGCAAACATATAAATATAAATGTTCAACGAAAAATGTTTATATATATATATATTTAATAAAAACAATTGTTATATAAAAATTTGGAATATAACAAATATAACAGAAATCCCACACGAAAACGAAAAACAAATGCGAGAACGTCTCTCGACTTTCAACAAACAAAAAACAACAAAACGCGACGCGACCGAATGAAAGTTCAAACTCAACTGATCTAACCAAGAATTTAGAGAGTTCCATCGAAGATGCTTCAAGGATGCTTCGAAGGTCCAGTTGAAGACAGGCTGTGTCAGATAGAAACCGGTTGCTCAGTTGACCGGTTGACCGGTTGAACTTTTGTCCAAACAGGCAAAGTTAATAATAAAAAAAGACGCCCAAAAGGGGTAAGCAAGCAAAAGTAAAGATAACGGAATGGAAAGACTACCTCAATAAATGATAAAAGAAAAACCAACCCCCAAATGTGTTTTCAAATTTTAATAGCATACTTTTTAGCTGATGTTTACATTGTGAAGGCCATTTAGCTTTTATAAGATTTCGAATAATTGTAATTATATTTATAAAAAAGCTTCTTGCCCACTAAAAAACGTTTGATCAAACTTGTAAACTTGTAAACTTGTTGGCTAGTTAGTAATTTTCTCATTGCAGCACCTAAAAGCACGCTTTAAAATTTTATAAACTAAACCTTAAATGGGACCCTTCCATTGGGTTACCCTTTAGGGTGGGTTATCTTCTGCACACCTATTGCATTGTCCTTTATCTTGTCTCTTCCCATTGGCTCAACAGTGTCCTGTATATTTACCTTGACTTCTGTCTACAATTCAGCTTCCCGTGGTCTTTAAGATCAACTCAATTACTGGACCCCTTCGTTTTTCTTTGTCTTAAATTAGAAAAAAAACAGGATCTTTTTGCATAATTTTTGTTATACTTTTTTGGGCTTGGGCCGCCAAAATGTGATAAACAACTGTCCTTTATTTTTTATCCCAGTTTAAGGATCATTTAGGGGTTTCTTTGTAATGTCTCATTGATATTTTTTGTTTTCTTTGGAAAAAAATGTAACGGCTAATATCGAACATTTGGTTACCTTTCTACGAGGGACGTAGATTAAATTATAAAACGAATCTTAATATATTAATATAAACTAAAATTAAACGCAGAAACTAAAGTTTTTTGTTATGACAAAAAAATATGTATAATAAACTTTGGAGAGCTTAAAATTAAAAAGAAATACATAAATTATTTAAAATTTCCCTCAAACAGAAGAAGTTATTGAAGATTTACGAAAAATATTGAAAAATACATATAATTTCTAATTTTCTTCAAAGAGAAGAAGTTATAAAAGATTCAGGAAGCTGATTTAGACACAGAAAATCAAAGTTGACCATTTTTTCTAAAGCATAGAGCCTTAGTAACTATAGTATTTGGAGCTTTAGTTAAAAAAATTAAAAAAAAAAAAAAAAAGCCAATAAAAATCACCAAAAATGTGTTTTTTCTGAGGTTGCAACTTTGTTTTTGAATCAAAATATTTAACACAATTGTTTTTTTTTGCTTAAACATTTCACCAAAAGCAACACAAAAATGAGTAAAAGTTTTTGGTCAGCCAGAGAAACGAAATTATAATTAAGAAACAATGAAGAGTTCAGTTAAATTAAAGTAATAATTATTAATATCTTAACTTATTATAACCAATTTGTTTTACATTTTACAGCAATTACCTAAAATTTTCAGTTTTTTTCCTCCTCCCCGATGTTTTCCACAAGGAAAGGCCTTGACTTTTATATTTACTATGGAGCTGTTTTATTGGTAAACAAAACTTAGAACATTTGGCTTAGTTCGCCTTTCTGCAAAAGTAGGACGGGCGCAAAAAAAATTTTAAAAAATATAATCAAAGCCCCCTTAAAAATTCCTGATTAAGCCCAGGTCACTAATAAGGGCTTGGGCAGATGCTGCAGCTGATGATGATGATGATGATGATGCTGTGTTCTGCTCATTAGTGTCCTGCTCATCGTTTATGCATTGAAATTGGCAGTCACTTGTGAAAAAATCAATGCATGTCTGAGTAATCGATGTGACTAATGGAATATCTAAGCTAATATGATGTAGGAGGGGGCGGAAGAAGAGTCATCATTAACGACATCATCGTCATTTGAGTGCGAAAGCTAACCGATGTTTGGTCAACTCCACTAAACTCCTTTCGAGGACAATTACCGTAGTAAGTTATTGGACAAACAATCGAAGGCTTTCGGCCTTTTGGCCATTTGGTAAGTTAATGTTATCGATGTTTTAGCTAACCATTTGATTAGTAATTAGCTAACAAACCAAACAACATGAATAAATCTTTGGTCATGTCCGGTTAAGTAGTTGACTGGTTTATCCAAAAGTAGTCACAGGACATTAGCCGGCTCTCTCAGCAAAAACAAGTTTCCCAAGGAAAGTTTCTCACGCTCAGATTCCAGCATCTTTGTCATCCGTGGCAGGACATGGAACTTTTATAAAATTTATTTTTTTCTTCTTTATTTCATGGTGAACTTTCACATCAAAATTTCAACAGATTCCAACCCAAGACCGATCTCAGGCCGGTTTTTCAAACTGGACAACGGTTGAGCTAGAGCATTAGCAACAACAACTTTGGCATCAGAAGCATCAGCAGGAGCAGGAGCATCATCAACTGACGTTGAACTTTGACACGCATCCCGGCCAAGATGCTGCTGCAATCAAGCAACCCCCTCCTTGCCCTGATATGGATAACCAGTTTACTGGTCAAGCTTCAAAACTCTTTGCTGGTCACTTTTTCACTTGGACTTTTTTTTTGGGGGTTGGTTTCCCCGTCGAGATGATGCGATGATGATGCTGATGCTGTTGCTGTTTGATGTTAATGCTTTGATTTGGCCCGCATGTATCTGTCCCTTAATTTTTCCATCTTTTCGGCAAAAGATAATGTCCAGTTTTGCGTTTCTTTTTCTTCTTTTTTCTTTTTTTTTTTTTTGTCTCGAGTTGATCTCATCCTGTTGATGACCGGCGATGATGATGATGCTGAAGACGATGCTGTGCCAAAGGACACCAATAAAAAGTCCACACATCTTGCGACCATTTCAAAACCAGTTTCCCTTTTTTGTTAGATTTCTATTTTTCTCTCTTTTGGTGAATTTGAAAAGTGTATTTTTCTAGCAAAAAATGAAAAATCAGAGAGTCAGTTGGAAAATACTAAAAAAAAAGTTTACCTAAGACTGTGAAAGGTGTACAATAAATTTCAAAATTATTAAAAATCCTTAATCAAAAGAAAAGTAGGTATTTCCTTAATCTAGAAAGTAAATTTTATTTTAGATTTTATTGGTAGAAACAATGGAAAGGAATTTTAAAGAAAATTCCCTCATTTGCTTGTGCCAAAAAGCAATCTAAAACTAAAAGTTGTTCATCAAATTATCGAATTACTTCTTCGACTCTGGACAACTAAGAAAAAATTTAATCAAAGATTTTTATTTAAATAAATTTAAAATTGCCATGATTCCAACTACAAATATATAAACTTTTGTTATGGAGCAATGATAAGGTTAAAAAGTTAAATTGGATAGATAAAGAATACAAAACTTTATCGTTTCGTCAAGCTTTAAAAATTCTTATGATTCGTTTGCATTTATTTCACCATTTAAATATCTCTAGTGATGGTCAAGGATTAAGTTTGAAAATTTTAAAAATTTATTTACACCTCTAAAATTGTTCATAGTTAACACAATTATCTAAATAAACAATATAAAAATATGAATGAAACTTGATACCTTTGTATACAGATTTGGAATTGAATTTATGTGTGCAAATGCAACTTTTTATTATTTGCATCGATAGTCGCTTTTTGAATAAACTTTTAATTAATTAATAGGACTAAATGTCTCCTCTGATTGGTGTAATTAAAGCCAGCTAATTATCACTTTTCGCTTGCACTTTGACGTTAGCCTTAGTTTAAGACCTTCTGAAAGTTATTCAAATCAAAAGGAATTGAGTTTATTTGTGAAAAGTCAAAAACTTGTGCAGACACAAGGAAGCTGACATCCTTTCAAGTTCTGATAGATTTCCTTTTGGTAGTTTTCTGCTAGAATTCTTATGAAAAATGCCTTAGAACTGGACAACTAAGCTAAAACTGCATTCATTTTATATAAGTTTTTCCTTTTTTAAGAGGATTATAAGTATAGTATAAATATCTAAATATATCTTATATAAAATATTAAGAAGTGATATTAACGAAAGTAAACAAAAGAAAGAAAAATAAAATAAAATATAAGCCAATTTAAGCCTTTTTATGGAACATAAATTAAATCCTTTCTATCCACTGTAAAGTTTCAAGCAATTATTTAATATATATATTCCTCTTTTCAACTGTTTAATTAAATAACAATTTAGTTCTCTAAAATATATATGTTTTCCATTACAATAGAAATTAATAAACTGCATTTTTTCGTTTATTTTTTATGCAGTTTTTTAAACGATTTCAATAGTCAACACTAAAAATTTATGAAACATTCAAAATACAAGTTACAATCAGATAAAATGAAAAAAAAAAAACAAATTTAATATTCATGTAAACAAAAACTCAATTCAATTATTAAAAGAGAGAGAGAGAGAGAGAGAGAGACAGAGAGAGAAGTCACTCTCTCTTTGATAAATTTGATCGATTATTTTGCAATATTCCGTTGACCCTGATATTAATTATTACCAAAAATTTAGATTATATATATTTACATTCTTCTCATTTATGTGTGTATATATTTTATGGCGTTTCATTTAACCACAATTTCCATCATGATTTAAATCAATTTTACACCTATTAAAATTGACAACAACAAAAAATTTTGGATCATTATCTGGACAATCTTTTAGGTTTATTCTTTGTTTAAATTTTCTTTTTTTTCTGTTTTTTTGTATGTGCTGATGAAAATTACAAGCAAACAAACAAACACCGATGTACCAGTCAGCCAGTCAGCCAGCCAGGCGGGGAGTAAAATCCCTGATTCGTAGGTTCTCTCCCCCCTACCAGTTCAATAAGCCTGCCCTCTTCGCCTTTATATATGACAGATAATGAGGCTAAAGTGGGAAAAGGAAGGGGGTCATATGGGTAGAGGAAAGCGCAATTTCACGCACAAAAAAAGAGTTGCCCGCGGGGGGGCATAAAAGGCAAAAGTGGAGATTGCCGATAGAGAAAAACTCACCGAATGAGAGAGCGATAGAGACAGAGAGAGAGAGATAGAGTTAAGGGGTGGAGAAGGAGGGGGTGGGTACACACAGAGGCTTAACAACGCAACATAAATTAACGCATATTTCAGTTGCAATTTCACAACTGGGCAACAAAAAAAAAAAAAAAGGAAAAATAAAACTTCCATACAAAAAGCCAACGGAACTATAGCGGACATCATTGACGACAGCGACGCCAACGTTTCAATTATTTGTTGTTGTTGATGTTGTTGTTGTTGCTGTTGTTATCATTAACATTGTTGTTGTTGTCAGGCAGGGCAACGAAAAACACAACAACAACAACAACAACAACAACGGCAACAACAACAAAAAAGGATGAAAAATAAAACGCATGTCTGTACGCACAAAAAATGTATAAAAAGGCAGACAACGCCCTGAAACGGCCTACAACCAGCACCACTCCCCCATACCCACCCCCCCGTCCGGTACAGCAGTTGGAGTTAAGTGGTGGAGAAATGGATGCCAATGAATCTGCATGTAAAAAGAAACAAAAAAAAAAAAACGATGAAAAAACAACGAACAAAAAAACCGGAGAACCGAATGCATACCCAGGGAATGTACCAGGCGGCAGAGCTCTCTGCACAGTATGCATTGCAATACGGTCAACCCGAATCATCTCTTCCTGTGCCACCCTCCCCCTTTATCCCAAAATCTCCCACCTTGTCACACTGTTCAACTGTACATTATTTACCTCTTTTTTTTTCGTTTTTTCAACGCGCACGACCCAGCGAGTTTTTTACAAGTTTTATTGCATGCGTGCGCGAATGAAAAATAAAATATATAAAAATATATAACGGTACCGCTCCAACCGCCGTCGACGCTGACTGCAACAGAACGCACATGAACATGGACACACACACACACACACGCACCCGAAGAGACAACACATTGTGGTGCATTCAGGCCCAACCATTGGCCTCATATAGAGATGACAGCAACAACAACAAACAGTAACGGTAACTGCAACGGCAACGGCAACGGCAGCGTCAGCGGCGACAGCGACGACGCTCAAAAAATGAACAAAAAGCAAAAGAGATGACCAAATGTGAAAACCTGTGCAAGCAAACGGGCCGGAGCGATAGCACATAAACCGACGGAGCCGTTGATGTTGTTGTTGTAGTTGCCTGGAACCGTTGAAGCAGCAGGGACTGGGTACATATATAGGTGCACTGATTGCCCATCACCATGAGATGTATGGGGTGTAGCGGGTGTGCGGGGATATCGATAGCCCCCCCCTCCAACCTTTCCCATACCTTTTGCATTCAATGGTGCGTATGTGTGACGTTGCCAACAATAACAAGAACAACAACAACAGCAACAACAATAACCGAAGTAGCAGCGACAACAAAAAATAAATTAAAAATGGTTTGAGCTGCTGCAGCTGTATGAATTTTGTTGTTGCTTTTGGTTTTTTAAGCGCTCACTCTCTATCTCTCTCTCTCTTTTTTCTTTTTTTATTGCAAATATATATAGCAAATATTTTTATACATTTTTTATGTGCATATATATATATATGTATTTCTATATATGCATATTATTATTTTTTTTGTTGTCGTTATATTTTATTTGGTTTTTATTTGTTGGGTATTTTGTATTTGTTTTTTGGTCGCCTAAAAGCGCACAACATTTTTTAATTGGGTTAGTAATTGAAATTTATCGAAAGGCTTCCACGCACAGTGCAGGAAAAAAAAAAGACACAGAGATGTACTATAAGATAGAAAGAGATGGAACGAACTGTATGGAGAATGATTTGCTTTAGAGGACCAGGAACAGGATACACAATGCACCCAAATGAATTGAAAAAAAAGAGAATTAAACAAAATCATCATCTAGGAAAATAAAAGAATATAGTTTTTGCCATAGACACTCATTTCAGATTGTTCCCATGAGAACATTGGCAATACCCTCTACTTACATGCGATAAAAAAGTATATTCTAACCAGTTAATATATGAAACAACTAGTTATTGGCAAAGGATAAGAAAATCTACCACACAGTCAGTTGTTAAATGCAATTGAGAAACCTTAACCCTTCATTAAAAGAAAGATCTAGACAGACAGGGTTACATTAGGTTATATGTAGCTGCAGCAACAGGATATATAATACATATATAAAGCTGAAAGATATCACTTTGCTGAATGGCGGCTTGCCAACCAACTGTCAATAAGAAGATAAAGATTCTTTTGAAATATCATCAAATTCATTTTCATATTCATTTCTATATCATCGAAAATCTAATTCTGTGTAGAAAATTGTAGAAAATCCATATCAAATCGAATAAACCAAAAATAAACTATAATAAAAATAAGATTAAGTCTTAAGAGAATGCATTTAATTATGCAAATGTTCATATGGAGTGTTTTTTTTCCAAATAATATAAATAACAATTGAAAAATCAATCTTTTGAAATAAAGAAAAATATTTTTTTAAAAATACCAAGTTTCAACAATGTTCCGAACTATGAAATATACATATCTCGCTTTATTTATTTCTAGAAAATCTTAGTTCATGTAAACAATTAGGTATATAAGTCAGGGAAAAATTAACCATCTATCTTTGCAAAAAAAAAGGATCTACACTTAATTAGTTATTTCACTTCTTTCCAAAAGGTATCCCACAGTCGATGCTTTTAGTAAACATATTGCACTTTCAACATTTAGAATTAAATTATATATATATGCAAATGAAAATGTTAAAGGACATTTATTTAAAAGAAATATTTGAACAAATATATAATAATATTAAACACCAAGTAAATTAAATTTAAATTATTAAAATTTATAGTCATTTCAATTGCTAACGACTAACTAGAATCTGGTATTTTATAATTAAAAATATAAAAAATTACCGATAAGTTCTATTATAGAGAAAGAAGTTTAGAGCAAGTAATCGGACCTTAAAACTATTCGAATAATGAAACTGAGAGACTAAGTCAAAATTACTTAATATTTCGAATCACTTTGTTTTTTGGAACCGAAATTGATAAACTTGTTGGACTAATGCTAGTGAACATTTTTCTCAGAAGTAAAGGCAATTTTATATAAAATATTTGAAAGCCTTTTGTCCAGTTATATATTCACGTATACCAAACTCGAATTCGATGTTTGATCTTGCCTGCTAAAATGAAATATTTATGTTCATTGTTTATTCTATTACATATATCAGGCAAATAGCATATTTAGAAGATAGAAAAGATTTTGAATATATTTGTTTCGCCTGTTAACTTTGTTTTAAATTTTTCACTTAAAACAGTAATCAATTAATTAAAAAGAATTCTATTTTATATAGCGTTTATCAATTTCATACATAAAAATTTGTAAATATTTATTGGTAATCCCATCAAACGTTATCTTATTAGTTATCTACTTTCTCAAAGGGAGAATAGAGCCACACAAAGAGCAAAGTTCATGACAAGAATCTTTTGAATTCAATTTACCCATTTTTCAATACATATTTATGTATGTACATATGTACTTAAACGGATATATAGACATATGTATGTATATATATATTAACATCTAAAAGACTTTGCTACCTGCTTCTGCTCCTGTTTGCCAAAATGGAACACAAAAGCAAAGTCCAATTATAAATGTTTGTGGATAGATTCATCTCATTCATTCATATGATGATAATGATTGAAATGATTATGATGCTTTTGCAGCTGCCAAAATGCTCAAGAAAATTTTTTGGACCAGAGAAAAAGAAAAACATCATCATAATATAAATTACAAAGCTGGCGGCCAAAGACTTGCCTCAAATTGTATTCATGTTGCAACATAAATGCAGGCAAAGCATATTTATTAATGCCATTCTTTGATTGTGCAAATGTGTGTGTGTGTGTTTGTGTGTGTCTGTATTTGTGTCTAAAATAGCAAGCAATATATATTGGATGCAACATAATAGAGTGGGATAAATTTAACTTCTTCAAGTCAAGCATTTATAACAACCACACAGAGTATGAGTTTTCTTGAGAAAATTTACCAAAATAACCCCTGAGAGAATATGGAAGAAACAAAAACTATTGCAAAGTGCAATGGCAACAGCAACAACAACAACAGCAACGACAAACACAAAAATGCAATTACTGAAATGATAACATGGCCTATGCACGCATAAGGATACCAAGGACCAAGAGAGTCCTTCTTTGCTCTTTGCTTTTCAAAACTCAAGATGTTGCTAAGGTTCCATGTCTCCGTATATGTGTATATTTGTCCATTTACATGTATGTGTGTCTGTGTGTGTGTGTGAGTTTAGTGAAGCATAAAATATATATTAATATATATTCCTTTAAAATAGCAACAATTTTTTAGTTGAATTTATTGATGCTCTTTAGAGAAACAAAAGCTCATATAAAGAGAGATAAAGGCCAACGAATAAAAATATTATAATAAAAATTTTGTAATTATTAGTTTACATTTATAATTAGTTGCAATTAATTCTGTCATATATATATAACCTTCAGTAACCTGGAAACACATAAATTTCCATTTCTGGTTATAAATAATATGGTACATTATTAAAGACCTCAGCAGCCAGTGCTTTCCATATTCTATTAAATCGAAGTTTTAGGATGTTTTAAATACTTTTAGTATTTATTAGAAGTATTCACATCTGTTTATCTGCATAGCTCAAAAATTTCTAATCATCAACTAAAATAATGGAGTCGATTAATCATAATAGACAATATATAAAATTGTTAAAAGTTAACAAATAATAAAACAAATATAAAGATAATAAACATTTTGAATTGTTTTCCTATTACTTTGCTTTAAAAACTAAAAATAATTAATACAATAGCTTAGAATACTAGTCCACACTTGGAATCTTGAAAAAAAGGCAACTACTTTTTCCACATACAAAAATTAATAAAGTAAAATAAAAAAAAAATAAAGTAAAAAACGCATTCGAAACGTTTTCATAAAAGAGAACTATATATATATGATGCCTTAACATTTTCTAGGAAAAAGGGAAACCAAAAGCAAGTAATCTTACTATATATCTTACTATATGAAATATTGAAATAATTCTTCCTCCAAGATACCTTTGGTGTGCATTTCTTAGAAACTCTTAATTGTGCATTTTTGGATCTGAAAAATATATTATAAAAAAAAATGTAAAGTAATTAGAAAGTGAATGAAATAAAATGCAATAAAATGAACATAAATATTTTTGATATTCTTTCATTCTAAAATCTAGTTTAAAATGCAGCAAAACAACATGAAATCGCAGTAAAAAAACAAAACAATAATTTGGTCTCACTTCTAGGACTCTTTCAACATTACTTTGACCCAGTCAAAATGTGTATTCAATTCAAAATTTCAAAAGAAATGGATTAAACATTGCTTATATTTCGTTTTTAACTCAATATTAGATGAGCTTAACAATCGATTGAAAGACACACAAATAATTTTTTAGTAAGTTTGCCCATTTATAACAACAAATAATGTCTCATGATAACTACTTAATCAATACTTAAAACTTACTTAATGTTAGAAAATTAAAGTACTTTCACTAAATATGTTCAAAGCCACTAAAAAAGTGTCTAGAATTGATTTTGGAAAGATTTTGCTTTGCAGAGACTTAGATGCTTTGTTTTAAATCAATGATGATCGCTTTAGTTAAACAAACTTTGTTACTTGTTGTTAAATATGGCTAATGTCTGTTGGGAAGGAGACTTAACTTTAGTCTGATATAAGTTGAGCTAAAGTTAACAATAGTAACTAGTTTTCATTTAAATAACAATACAAATCATGAATTGTTCTATAGAGTTGTTCTAATTTATATTATAAGAAGTTAAAACTATAAGAATTAGGAGTATGAAAAACTAAGAAATGTTTATAATGCTAACGATTACGATTACGATTTATTTTTATTGCGATATATTCTCAATACAATTTCAGTATTATCTATAATGGGAAATAAAATATCTGAACTTCTATATAAAAAATTCCCTAGTATATATTCGATTACCAAATAAAACAAATCAATATTAAACACAATAGAAATATGTTATATAATAAACACTTTAGTAATTTGAATATACCCAAATATAATGGCAATTCTCAGGATATTTCTTAGTTCATCTATACACATACACTGACTCACACACACACACACACAATGCACATAGGCATATGCACACTTAGGTTTACATGCATATTGTATGTGAGTATTTTTGAAGCAAGTCAAAGATTTTCTATTAAATTTTAAATAATTCAATTTTACATTTTACCAAAAACATAGCAAATGAGTAAAGTAAACTCACACCCATACACACAGATACACTCAAAATGCTTTGTGCATTTGTATGTGTGTGTGTGTGTGTGTGTGTGCGTAGTCGTGCGTGGCTGCATCTTGTCCAAAAATTGTTTCATTATGTTTGCTCTTGCTTCTCGAAGAAAATCTTAAGCCTACTTACAGTTCCTTCTCTCCATTGTCTTTGCAAAATTTTCGAGAAAATATACCTAGATAAATAAATATATATATTTATATATATATATATATAAAGATATGTACCTACATATATATATATATTTATATGCATATTGTTGTTGCATATGCTGCTTAGGCCAACTAACGATACACAACAAAAATGTTCAGTTGGCAAGTGATTGGTGGAATGGTTGGCCCAAGGAGTTTTGCTGCATTTTCATTTTGGTCCTTTTTCTTCAGTTGCCAAGGCAGTTTAAGAAGAAGCTAAAGTTTCTTGTATATAATTAAAACTCAAATGTTGTGTACAGTTTACTATATACTAAAAAGTCGTGAAATTTTAAAATTTAAATAGAAAAATGAGATATTTGGTTACACTAAATCAAAAGATTGAGGCAATGGGCATTCGATTCCTTTTTTATCTTCATTTTCTATATATTTTTTTCTCTCTCTCTCTTGATTTTACATTTTTACATTCTTAGTTAACATTCATTCAATTCGAGTGCATTTGTTGAGTCTTCTTGGTCGACATATTCGCATATGCATAAGATTTTCTTATCCACAACTTTTCTTAAACCTCGTTAAATTCAACACACACACACATCCCTACACACCTCCACACACACACTCACCGCACACCCCGTGCTCAACTCACTTACACACAATGTGACGGCAAATGCATAAATTAAAATTGCACATAAATTTTACCATAAGAAACGCCACCCAAGAAGAAGAAGAAGACAACAAGAAGGCAACCCTGGACTAAAACTACAACAACAATAACGCCAACGATGACGATGACGACAACAACGACGACGTTGACCCCCATGGACAATTCCTTCTTACCCCCTTTACTATGAGTATTCAAGCATTTCTATTCTACCTTCTTCCCATTTAACTAACTCCACAACATCTTGCCCCACTTGCCACTGACTTCTAAGCAACCTGCCACCCCGCTGGCCGCACTCGTAATTTGTGCTTATTGTGCAGTTCAGTAGCCAGCAACATGCAACTTGAAGTTGGGGTTAAGGTTTATAAGGTGTGGGGTTGTGTTAGTGTTGTTGTTGTTGTTGTTGCTGTTGCTGTTACCAGAGAATGTGCCAAGATGCATACGAATTCACAAAAGAAGCAAACCATCAGCGGGTGCCTACTCACACTAACACTCACACACTCGATTGATATAGACAGGATGTGTACCTAAAGGATATGTGCAAGGACAGAAGCGTACAAATATTTCTAAAAGGGGGGGGGGGGGGGAGGCGATTTCCATTGATAAGTGATCATTTGAACTGATCTTACATAAATGTAAGAAAGATACATAAAGAATAAAAGAGATATAGCTCCATATACATATAATATATGTAGCTTGTAGATAAAAATATGATTTTCTTCTTAATCGTATATTCATTTTATATAGTTCTATAAAAGTAATTAATAATACCTTTTTGATAATACTGAACTATGTATATATGAAATTAAAATAGAATGTCTGCCTATATGTTCATTACAGAATCGTCACCTATGCACTTTCTCATTAGATGATCTTTAGCAAATTTGTTGTGCACTATCAAAAACGAAGGTCAATGAGTTGGTTCGATTAATTTTCTATAGATGGCGCTACTGGCATTCCAAGAAGATTATTAAATTTACCAATTTACCAATTTACCAAGAAAATCTCGGATGCGTATAAGAATAGATACCGGGAGAAAAAAAACCAACTTACCAATATAAAGTTTTTCTTAGGACCTGCCCATCATCTTTCTAGTGTGCCCGTTCGGGGATAGGGGCATAAAGCCCTCCGCTTTCTCCTGCTGGTCTCCCTTTTGGCATGAACAAAATCGTTGACAATAATTTATATTGTAATTTTTCCACAATGTCACTTTCGTGACTTATCTTTTAAAATGTTTACGAATAATTAAATAATTTTACTAATCTAAAATAAATTCAATGTTAAACGTTTATAATTGTTCAAATTGAAACTAATAAATCAAAATCGAATGGAAATGGAAATACTTTGGAGCAGGGGTGGCCAAACGGTCGATCACGATCGACCGGTCGATCGCAACTATTAGTCCAGTCGATGTAATTGGTAGATCCCACAGGGTATCGTCAGTGAACATTAGATCTTGGATCTAATCAAGTTGGCCATCCCTGCTTTAGAGCATTCATAAGCTGCTTAATTTAGTCCTTATATTTAATCTGTCAACTTCCTTTACCTCATTTATTAACTTCCTTTCGAAAACAGAACTAACTTCCGTTTATTTTTATTCCAAAAATTTGGACTCTAAGTCAAAGAACTTGGTATTCATTATGAACGAAAACAAAATTTGCAGTTTATTTGCATAGCTATTTGAAGGACATTTTATTAGGATATTTTAAAGACATTTTAGAAGGATGGCCTGTCGCTGCTTTTAACCAAAAGTTTGTTAAACTTTGAACAAATATTTTTAACAATATAATGAAAATAAAACATTAAACTTAGTTTTTTTTGCCTGTCTAACCAAATATAAAATTAATACCTCAATATTTCAATCAGCATGCCTTTTCATATGTCTCATCTATTATTTCATCAAATTTTCCTAAGAAATATAATTTACTAATTCAAACATTACCCGTTAGGTGGCGCCAATGTGTTGATGTGGAAATAAAACATTGTGACACACTATGGAATGATTATTGTTGCAAAAAGTTGCATTTAATAAGCAATTTGGGGGGAAGGAGAATTCAATTATAAATTTACTTGGTATTTAGGTATTGCAAATGTTAAAATATGACTTCGTTTTTAAGAATAAATTTCGAATTAAAATACTTTTAATATTTTTTCAAATTTAAGTTTCTTTTTTGCGATAATGATTTAATTTTGAACGTCGGTGATGTGATTTTAAATTATTTGTGTAATCTTAAAATTAAATTTTCTAAAAGTTTATTAAAATAAAGTCAACATAACAAATTTCAAAATAAATTAATGTCTATGGACAAATATCCAAAGTATATAAAGTCTATATATAAATATCGTAAATATATAACGTCTGTATACTTCCTAATTAAGCTACATCTATACATACATATATATAAAATAACTTTATTAAATTCTTACTTTTTTTTCATTTTTGATTTCGCTTTTCAAAAATTTTTTTTTAACATTTTGGAGTAAACATTTTCCATTTAAAAAATAAATTTCAAAAAAACAAATACAAATGTTACAACTGCGTTTATTTTGTTTTATTTTTCCTTTTTGAAAATTTTTTGAAAAAAAAATTTTAGAAATAATTATAATATTCAATACTAAGTTTAAAGTTGAAAATAATGACCGCAAGGAGTAAATCTATTAAAATTTTTAATCACATCTTTAGATAAATTTTAATTATAAATAATTTTTTGAACTTTAAAGGTTAACAAAATATACATTTTTAATTTTCAAATCATTATTCCTGCACTTATATATAATATATATGTATATAAATTATTGAATTAACATCAAAAGTTTCTTTCCGTTTTTGGTGAAAATTTTCCTCTTCTTTTCAAGGTTTAGGGTGAGATTTTTTTTATTCTCCTTCTACCCCTTACCCCTAAAAGGATTCTGTCACTGCATTTAAGTATGTACACACATATATACATATGTATATATGTGTGCGTGCGTGTGTGAACACCGCTAATATTGAGGTAGGCTCTGACAATGAACAAGAAGATGGAGAAATGGAAGAGAGAGAGAGAGAGTGACTGGGGGAGAGGGTAAGAGTATTGGACATAAGATAGGCCTAGCCAGTTGCACTCATCATCGACTCAAACTCAATCAACAGCAGCAACAACAACATCAGCAATTCGCGATGCCACTGTCCATGTGCGTGTGTGTGTGTGTCGCTTTTGACATTTACTTTATGTATTCCCTCCGCCTGTAATGAGCCATTTGGCATGGGTAAAGTGGATATTGGGGAGTGGGTGTTATATACATACACACCATGAATATTTGCACACACACATATGCACGTATACATATGTACATACTTACCAGCGTATGTATGTAAAATGCCGTTAATTATATACTTACTTTACACACACACACACATGTACATGTACAGGCAGGCGGCAATTTTAATGTACAACAAAAGCGCATTTCCACGATTATTGTTGTTGTTGTTGCTGCTGTTGGTGATGTGTGAGGTGGGCGAGACTGTACATAGAGACAACAACTACAATAAATGAGGGTTCCTATATACATAAGTACATATATATTATATATATACATACATAGAGCAACTTATATACCCACATATAAACCGCTTTTGTTGAATTTTCCAATTTTTTTTTTAACGCCAAAGCGAAAAAAAAATAAAACAGAAACGAAAACAAAAAAAAATGGAAAGCAGTTCCCCCCTCCCCCATCACAAATGTGCACTTCAATACATAGACATAGGTCAGCGGTTAGGTGAGAAGGCGTAAGGTGGTTCTGTTGGTGGTGCTGTTAGCGGTGGTGTAGTTTACCCTTGTCATTAACAGGGGTCAAAACCCATTTCTGAGATACATTCTGCGGGGTCGGAGTTTATTTGCTATGCTATTTTATGCAACATGCCTCGAACAAGACCAACAACAACAACAGCAACAACAACAACAACAACAACAAAAGGCAGCATCAAACAAACACTTTTCCCATAGTCAGCGCTTTTCCATTTGATTTGCATCACTCGAAAAGTGTGTGAGTTGAATTGAAAGTGCAACCAACCAACAACAACAACAACAACAACAGCAGCAGAAAATTGCAACTGTTTTTGCTTTTTCCTCTTTCTCTTCTCATTTTTTGTTTCAAGAGTTGGGCATTATGTTTGATTTTTATTTATCCACTCAAAAGATATTATCTATATATGTATACATATATAAAAAATTAAATTTAAGAGTTGTATTCCTATTTCAATATTTACCAACAGACAAAAATATTTCATTGCCTTTTTTCCCCATTGTTTTTGTTCGAAAGTGTTAAATATAGGTATTGAGCAGCTGCTATTTAAATATGTTTTTAAAAATTTTTTATTTAAGATTTGCTTAAGCATTGAATGATATTAGTTAATTTAATTCTTTTAATTTTTGATTATTTTTTGATTATTTATTAACGATTACGCGTTTGGAACATTTTAATCAGTATTTCTTATAATGTCATCGCAATTTGAAATAAGTTTCAAATAAAATAAGTTTTGTTAGAAGTTAAGGTTAGCTCGTTTTCCTATATTTTAAGAGCATTTATAAAGTGTTAGATCAAATTTGTAAGCAGATAAGCAGTAACGTAACTAAGGCAAGCAGCTTATGAATCGCTTAAGGGGTTAGTATAGCCAGAGACGTAAAAAATTGACCATTTTCAAACAAATTTTTTTTGTATTAAAAAATTTTTTTTTTCAAAATTAACAATGCAGCATTAATATTTGATGTTTAAACTTAATTTCACATATTTTAAAAAAAAATTCTGAATTTTCAGAGTTATGGCTGTTTTTTTGACCCTTTCTCAAAAAAATGACTTTGCGGTGACCACGATAGATCCTATAGAGGGATTCAACCAAAATACATCGGGCAAAAATAATTAGTTTTAGAATTGAATAATCTCGTGCTTCATCGAAGCTTTTAATTTTTTTTTTTAAATAACAAAATGGCGGTGTTTTTTAATTTTTTTTTTTAATTCTCGAAAAAAAAACTATCTTTGATTGTTCATAAAAAATTAAATCGAAATTAAGTTAAAAATGAAAATTCTTCAATTAAGCACAAGATTTGAATGTTTTTCAAAAGTTGTGAAAATTTCATTCAAATCGATTCGGCGGTTTTCGAGCTAGAGGGGTCACCGGGTTGGAAAACATATGTAGTTTCGAGACAAACGACTTTAAAGTTTCAGAAGTACCTAAAACCAGATATAACCCGAAAAAGATTTATCGGGTTGACTTCAAATTTTTATACAATATTTTTAAAATATCATACTTTAGAAAAATGTTAAAGAAAAATTTGGATTTTTTCAAAATTCTAACTGCTTCTAACTCCCCCTAATCACTGGTACAACACATACATATATACATAAGAATGTCCATATGTAACATATGGACAGCTGGGAAGTATTTTTCACTCGTTTATTCTTTCATAATTTCGATTTGTAATGGTTGATATTCAAATTTCCTACAAATTGTATAGGAATACTCATATTCTTTGATCGACAGCCCGAAACTTGCCACTCTTAAAATATAAGAGAAACAGTAAAAGATGTGACATCATATTTCAGTATCAAATAGTAGTTTTTATGAGTTTCATTTATAGTTTTGTTAACCGTTTCAGGAAAACTTTACGCCTCGCAGTTTTAAAGTTTCTTAATTTTTATCAATTTTTTACAATCACAAAAGAAATAAATTTTACCTTAAATTTGAACTATAGCGCCTTTAGACTAGTTTATTGTAATATATACATTCATTGGGATAATATGGAAATATTTATTGGAATCCTGCAAATATCCAAGGACTACGGACAATTCAAAACACATTACCAGAACTTTCCAGAATCTTCATCAATTTCCATTGTTGGGGAGATATCTACTCTACTACTACAAATAGAATATACATATACACACAACAACAAAACTGCTTTGCTCAATATTGCATTTGTAGTCATGATTATTTGTCTATATTTTTAAAAGATAATCATTTTTAAAACAAATATACAGACTGAATTGAGTAAGTCGGACTTCTGTGAAATTCATCTTGTAAATATTTAATGTGAAA
This sequence comes from Drosophila austrosaltans, assembly GCA_035045865.1. NCBI lineage: Eukaryota > Metazoa > Arthropoda > Insecta > Diptera > Drosophilidae > Drosophila > Drosophila austrosaltans. The sequence goes on from JAWNOQ010000083.1 coordinate 4,731,382, forward strand.
TTTCTAATATTTGCACAAGTTTAAAATAATAGCAAAACAAAAATAATCTATATTTACACATATTACTCTAAAATTTGCATCTATATGGCGAATTCAATCTTGTTTTGGGTTAACGTATGTAAGTGCAGTCAAACTTTCATATTATGAATTTGAGACCCTAAAAAATGCATAATACCGAAACTCTTTTATATAGGAATTTGATATTTAAAACTAATATATAAAACATTATACGAAGAACTTGCCTATATAGAAATCCACTATAGGTATTTCTATAAGAACTAATCACTTAAAATTTTGTAATTTACCTTTATGTGCGTAACCCAAAAAGTGTTTTTTTGCATCCTACATTAGCTTGTTAGTCAGGAACTTACAATTTAAATAATTATAATCAAGTTTAAAGTCAAAACAATTAAATTTAGCCACTTGGTTAAAAAAAAGAAGTGCTCCAAATTAAAATTAAAATTAAAAACACAAGCTATTTACATTTATGTTTATAATCGGACTATCTTTGCACTTGAAGAAGTTAAAAAAAAGAACTCGCAAGTTCTTAAAATACTAAAATTTGTGACAAGACAAGCTGGACAGAGAAGTGGTAATAATAACTAGGAAGATCCTGATTTAAAAAATAAATAAATCAAAAGTGATGGAAGCAATCCGATAACTATTTAAAATTTTATGCTCTTTTAATTCGGTGAAAAATGCTCATTTTTCTAACCTGATTACCGTTTATTTTAATGCAAAATAAATAAACGACATTTTTTTATTCTGTATAAATATAAAGATAATTTCTGAAAATGAGGCTCGGATCTAGAAAATATGAAAAGGACCAAAACAGGAAGAAGCCAAGTTTTGTACCCAAACTTTTTAAATTAAGATTTCATTTCCAAAACACTCTCCAAAGAGCTTTTATGCACTTACACTGTGAGCTTTTAGCAAGAATAACTTTCACTCAAAGAATAGCTTTAGAAACGCATCGGCAGCTTTAACAGAAACTTGAGTGAAAGCTGCTGTCGGTGATTAGTGTGACCGAAGTTGACCCAATGGCGCTACGATTTAAATATAAAAAGAAAAAGTTCAAACCTGCAAAATCGATAAATTAGAGCATTTGCATATTTAATTTCTAAACTGGAAATTATCCAAATCTATTTGATCTTGGCATAGAATATACTGTAACTAATATATACAAATATACTAGTTAGTAAACAAACATTAAAATGAGCGATATTGATGTTTAAAATCAATCAGAACAATTGAAAATGATTTTAAATGCAAAATAAAACCAGGTTTAAAACGAGAAAATAATGTTTAAGGTAGCTCCATTCACGTCTCGAATACAGATTATTAATGTTCTCATAAAGTTTGATTAAAATCGGTAGACCAGTTTTTGAGAAAATTTATTCCAAGTGGACCAACCTATGATTTCCCCTAAAACAAAAAAGGCAAAATAAATCAATGAAAATTCTCAAAGCCCTGTCACTGAAGGTGATTTTATAAATTCTCTACTCTGTTTGGCTTTTCCTATTGCTAATATGATTTCTTATGTATGAAAAAAACATGCTTACATACACAATTTGTATGTGTAAATACTGCTCCTTTATTTCTTTTCAAACTTTGACCGATCGGGACGGAATAACTGTTCATTGGATGAATCTGAAAATTTGAAGGGTTATTAAGAGTACATTAAGGTGAAAAAAAGCTGATGATTGTTGCTCCCGTGTTGAAACCGTGTCCTGGATATTTTTTTGCTCTACGAATTCGGAAAGTAGAGTCCTAGACCTTCAAAATGCTTTTTTTAAATCTTCGCAACGATGATTTTTCACAAAGATACGGTCCGTCAAAAAAACAGAAAATATTTGGATTTTTATCTTGCTCCCTTAATTTTTGTGTATTTCTCAAATTCTTTCCGTTTGTTTGCTTTTTGGCAATAATCAAAAGTACTTAATGAAATAAATAATTGTTGTTATTGGCAAAAGTTAGTACAATCATAATTTTGTATTTTTTTACAAATGCTCAATTACATTCAATGCTGACTTACTCCATATATTTTGGTCAATAGATGGTCGATTTTTGTCAAATTTGGTGGGGATATAACTCAATATGAGGAGCATAAACTGGCCGACAAACTCTGTGAAGGGAAATATGCTCCAAAATATAAAAAGTGAATTTTTTTAAATGCAAATTATTAATACCAGCAATGACCCAAATCGCCTACGCACAAATTAAAACAATAGATTATGCGGTTCTTAACAATTCTGCAGTTTGTTTTATTCAAAAAACAGTTTAATTGTCTATATAAATTAAAAAATAAAAAATGTTCCAAAATTCCACCGTTCCACAGTATAAGCAATGTATTCCCCACTATAATGAATAGGACATATAAGCAACGCATTGCTTATACGTCCCATATGAAAAATGTTGCAAAATTCCACCGTTCCACCGTATAAGCAATGGATTGCTTACTCTATTGAATAAGCAATGCATTGAATAGGACATATAAAATATTATAGGGAATGTTCCATAATTCCACCGTTCCACTACATAGGCAATGCATTGCTTATATGTCCTATTCAATATAGTAAGCAATGCATTGCTTATAGGAAATGTTCCATAATTCCACCATATAAGCAATGCATGCAATTTTGAGATTTAAAATTTGAGGCCGTCATTGTGATTCAAACAGACAGACGGACATGTCTCAATCGACTTGGCTTTTGATGCTAATCAATAATATATATACTTTATGGGGTCGGAAACGTATATTTCTATGCGTTACAAACATCTGACCAATTTTATAATACCCTCTGCAAAGGTATAAAAAGTCAATTTTTCAGTGGCAAATTATTAATATCTGAAATGACCCAAATCGCCTACATACAAATTAAAAAAAATAGATTATTACAAATTAAAACAAAAAAAAAAATAAAATATGTTCCACCGTTCCGACCTTCGCTAATTTTACGGACTTGCCCACTCGATTGGGATACCTTGCATATTATTAACAATTAACAAAAAGACAAAAAAATGGAAGCTAGAATATGCTAAAATTTCGAAAATATAAACCAAAAAGTAAGCTAAACATCACATAACAGTGAATTTAAATGGTTGTAACATAGAATATCATCGTCATTTGAATCTTCATCTTTTTCAGAGGATCTGATTAAATTTGGATACTTTGAGGATCTTTCATACTTGTGCCAACAATTGCCATGACAGCGCAATCCATTTGTGTAATAGTAAATATAAAATTGCAAAAACAAACTTTATACTTAATATTGAGTTTGATTAACTGTTGGTCGTTTTCGCCAACGCAACGCCAGCAATGCATTGCCTATGCGGTGGAACTATGGAACATTTCCTATAAGCAATGCATTGCTTACTATATTGAATAGGACATGCAAGCAATGCATTGCCTATGCAGTGGAATTATGGAACATTCCCTATAAGCAATGCTTTGCTTAATATATTGAATAGGACATATAAGCAATGCATTGCCTATGCAGTGGAACGGTGGAATTGTGGAACATTTCCTATAAGCAATGCATTGCTTACTATATTGAATAGGACATATAAGCAATGCATTGCCTATGCAGTGGAACGGTGGAACTATGGAACATTTCCTAAAAGCAATGCATTGCTTACTATATTGAATAGGACATGCAAGCAATGCATTGCCTATGCAGTGGAATTATGGAACATTCCCTATAAGCAATGCTTTGCTTAATATATTCAATAGGACATATAAGCAATGCAATGGAACGGTGGAATTACGGAACATTCCCCTAAGCCCTAATTGAAAATTGTTGGCATGGAGTGTAGGGGGCAAATATATTGCCCAACACCGATAGTATATTGCTCAACACCAATCGTCGCTAACTGCTTCCAGAGTTAGTGCATTAGATTAAGCACAAATTTCTACGTATTCTGTTAAGTTTTCATCAAAATCTACAGCAGATATTTTGAGAAACCCTAATTCAAAATTGTTGCCGCCATCGATTCAGTATGGTGGCATGGAGTGTAGGGGGCAAATATATTGCCCAACACCGATAGTATATTGCTCAACACCAATCGTCGCTAACTGCTTCCAGAGTTAGTGCATTAGATTAAGCACAAATTTCTACGTATTCTGTTAAGTTTTCATCAAAATCTACAGCAGAAATTTTGAGAAACCCTAATTGAAAATTGTTGCCGCCATCGATTCAATATGCTGGCATGGAGTGTAGGGGGCAAATAGATTGCCCAACACCGATAGTATATTGCTCAACACCAATCGTCGCTAACTGCTTCCAGAGTTAGTGCATTAGATTAAGCACAAATTTCTACGTATTCTGTTAAGTTTTCATCAAAATCTACAGCAGAAATTTTGAGAAACCCTAATTGAAAATTGTTGCCGCCATCGATTCAATATGGTGGCATGGAGTGTAGGGGGCAAATATATTGCCCAACACCGATAGTATATTGCTCAACACCAATCGTCGCTAACTGCTTCCAGAGTTAGTGCATTAGATTAAGCACAAATTTCTACGTATTCTGTTAAGTTTTCATCAAAATCTACAGCAGAAATTTTGAGAAACCCTAATTGAAAATTGTTGCCGCCATCGATTCAATATGGTGGCATGGAGTGTAGGGGGCAAATATATTGCCCAACACCGATAGTATATTGCTCAACACCAATCGTCGCTAACTGCTTCCAGAGTTAGTGCATTAGATTAAGCACAAATTTCTACGTATTCTGTTAAGTTTTCATCAAAATCTACAGCAGAAATTTTGAGAAACCCTAATTGAAAATTGTTGCCGCCATCGATTCAATATGGTGGCATGGAGTGTAGGGGGCAAATATATTGCCCAACACCGATAGTATATTGCTCAACACCAATCGTCGCTAACTGCTTCCAGAGTTAGTGCATTAGATTAAGCACAAATTTCTACGTATTCTGTTAAGTTTTCATCAAAATCTACAGCAGAAATTTTGAGAAACCCTAATTGAAAATTGTTGCCGCCATCGATTCAATATGGTGGCATGGAGTGTAGGGGGCAAATATATTGCCCAACACCGATAGTATATTGCTCAACACCAATCGTCGCTAACTGCTTCCAGAGTTAGTGCATTAGATTAAGCACAAATTTCTACGTATTCTGTTAAGTTTTCATCAAAATCTAAAGCAGAAATTTTGAGAAACCCTAATTCAAAATTGTTGCCGCCATCGATTCAATATGCTGGCATGGAGTGTAGGGGGCAAATAGATTGCCCAACACCGATAGTATATTGCTCAACACCAATCGTCGCTAACTGCTTCCAGAGTTAGTGCATTAGATTAAGCACAAATTTCTACGTATTCTGATAAGTTTTCATCAAAATCTACAGCAGATATTTTGAGAAACCCTAATTGAAAATTGTTGCCGCCATCGATTCAGTATGGTGGCATGGAGTGTAGGGGGCAAATATATTGCCCAACACCTATAGTATATTGCTCAACACCAATCGTCGCTAACTGCTTCCAGAGTTAGTGCATTAGATTAAGCACAAATTTCTACGTATTCTGTTTAGTTTTCATCAAAATCTACAGCAGAATTTTTGAGAAACCCTAATCGAAAATTGTTGCCGCCATCGATTCAGTATGGTGGCATGGAGTGTAGGAGGCAAATATATTGCCCAACACCGATAGTATATTGCTCAACACCAATCGTCGCTAACTGCTTCCAGAGTTAGTGCATTAGATTAAGCACAAATTTCTACGTATTCTGTTAAGTTTTCATCAAAATCTACAGCAGAAATTTTGAGAAACCCTAATTGAAAATTGTTGCCGCCATCGATTCAATATGCTGGCATGGAGTGTAGGGGGCAAGTATATTGCCCAACACCGATAGTATATTGCTCAACACCAATCGTCGCTAACTGCTTCCAGAGTTAGTGCATTAGATTAAGCACAAATTTCTACGTATTCTGTTAAGTTTTCATCAAAATCTAAAGCAGAAATTTTGAGAAACCCTAATTGAAAATTGTTGCCGCCATCGATTCAATATGCTGGCATGAAGTGTAGGGGGCAAATATATTGCCCAACACCGATAGTATATTGCTCAACACCAATCGTCGCTCACTGCTTCCAGAGGGGGCAAATATATTGCCCAACACCGATAGTATATTGCTCAACACCAATCGTCGCTAACTGCTTCCCTTAATTCTTGTGTATTTCTCAAATTCTTTCCGTTTGTTTGCTTTTTGGCAATAATCAAAAGTACTTAATGAAATAAATAATTGTTGTTATTGGCAAAAGTTAGTACAATCATAATTTTGTATTTTTTTACAAATGCTCAATTACATTCAATGCTGACTTACTCCATATATTTTGGTCAATAGATGGTCGATTTTTGTCAAATTTGGTGGGGATATAACTCAATATGAGGAGCATAAACTGGCCGACAAACTCTGTGAAGGGAAATATGCTCCAAAATATAAAAAGTGAATTTTTTTAAATGCAAATTATTAATACCAGCAATGACCCAAATCGCCTACGCACAAATTAAAACAATAGATTATGCGGTTCTTAACAATTCTGCAGTTTGTTTTATTCAAAAAACAGTTTAATTGTCTATATAAATTAAAAAATAAAAAATGTTCCAAAATTCCACCGTTCCACAGTATAAGCAATGTATTCCCCACTATAATGAATAGGACATATAAGCAACGCATTGCTTATACGTCCCATATGAAAAATGTTGCAAAATTCCACCGTTCCACCGTATAAGCAATGGATTGCTTACTCTATTGAATAAGCAATGCATTGAATAGGACATATAAAATATTATAGGGAATGTTCCATAATTCCACCGTTCCACTACATAGGCAATGCATTGCTTATATGTCCTATTCAATATAGTAAGCAATGCATTGCTTATAGGAAATGTTCCATAATTCCACCGTTCCACTGCATAGGCAATAAGCAATGCATTGCTTACTATATTGAATAGGACATATAAGCAATGCATGCAATTTTGAGATTTAAAATTTGAGGCCGTCATTGTGATTCAAACAGACAGACGGACATGTCTCAATCGACTTGGCTTTTGATGCTAATCAATAATATATATACTTTATGGGGTCGGAAACGTATATTTCTATGCGTTACAAACATCTGACCAATTTTATAATACCCTCTGCAAAGGTATAAAAAGTCAATTTTTCAGTGGCAAATTATTAATATCTGAAATGACCCAAATCGCCTACATACAAATTAAAAAAAATAGATTATTACAAATTAAAACAAAAAAAAAAATAAAATATGTTCCACCGTTCCGACCTTCGCTAATTTTACGGACTTGCCCACTCGATTGGGATACCTTGCATATTATTAACAATTAACAAAAAGACAAAAAAATGGAAGCTAGAATATGCTAAAATTTCGAAAATATAAACCAAAAAGTAAGCTAAACATCACATAACAGTGAATTTAAATGGTTGTAACATAGAATATCATCGTCATTTGAATCTTCATCTTTTTCAGAGGATCTGATTAAATTTGGATACTTTGAGGATCTTTCATACTTGTGCCAACAATTGCCATGACAGCGCAATCCATTTGTGTAATAGTAAATATAAAATTGCAAAAACAAACTTTATACTTAATATTGAGTTTGATTAACTGTTGGTCGTTTTCGCCAACGCAACGCCAGCAATGCATTGCCTATGCGGTGGAACTATGGAACATTTCCTATAAGCAATGCATTGCTTACTATATTGAATAGGACATGCAAGCAATGCATTGCCTATGCAGTGGAATTATGGAACATTCCCTATAAGCAATGCTTTGCTTAATATATTGAATAGGACATATAAGCAATGCATTGCCTATGCAGTGGAACGGTGGAATTGTAGAACATTTCCTATAAGCAATGCATTGCTTACTATATTGAATAGGACATATAAGCAATGCATTGCCTATGCAGTGGAACGGTGGAACTATGGAACATTTCCTAAAAGCAATACATTGCTTACTATATTGAATAGGACATGCAAGCAATGCATTGCCTATGCAGTGGAATTATGGAACATTCCCTATAAGCAATGCTTTGCTTAATATATTGAATAGGACATATAAGCAATGCAATGGAACGGTGGAATTACGGAACATTCCCCTAAACCCTAATTGAAAATCGATTCAATATGGTGGCATGGAGTGTAGGGGGCAAATATATTGCCCAACACCGATAGTATATTGCTCAACACCAATCGTCGCTAACTGCTTCCAGAGTTAGTGCATTAGATTAAGCACAAATTTCTACGTATTCTGTTAAGTTTTCATCAAAATCTACAGCAGATATTTTGAGAAACCCTAATTCAAAATTGTTGCCGCCATCGATTCAGTATGGTGGCATGGAGTGTAGGGGGCAAATATATTGCCCAACACCTATAGTATATTGCTCAACACCAATCGTCGCTAACTGCTTCCAGAGTTAGTGCATTAGATTAAGCATAAATTTCTACGTATTCTGTTAAGTTTTCATCAAAATCTAAAGCAGAAATTTTGAGAAACCCTAATTCAAAATTGTTGCCGCCATCGATTCAATATGCTGGCATGGAGTGTAGGGGGCAAATAGATTGCCCAACACCGATAGTATATTGCTCAACACCAATCGTCGCTAACTGCTTCCAGAGTTAGTGCATTAGATTAAGCACAAATTTCTACGTATTCTGTTTAGTTTTCATCAAAATCTACAGCAGAATTTTTGAGAAACCCTAATCGAAAATTGTTGCCGCCATCGATTCAGTATGGTGGCATGGAGTGTAGGAGGCAAATATATTGCCCAACACCGATAGTATATTGCTCAACACCAATCGTCGCTAACTGCTTCCAGAGTTAGTGCATTAGATTAAGCACAAATTTCTACGTATTCTGTTAAGTTTTCATCAAAATCTACAGCAGAAATTTTGAGAAACCCTAATTGAAAATTGTTGCCGCCATCGATTCAATATGCTGGCATGGAGTGTAGGGGGCAAGTATATTGCCCATGGCATGGAGTGTAGGGGGCAAATAGATTGCCCAACACCGATAGTATATTGCTCAACACCAATCGTCGCTAACTGCTTCCAGAGTTAGTGCATTAGATTAAGCACAAATTTCTACGTATTCTGTTTAGTTTTCATCAAAATCTACAGCAGAATTTTTGAGAAACCCCAATTCATTAGATTAAGCACAAATTTCTACGTATTCTGTTAAGTTTTCATCAAAATCTACAGCAGAATTTTTGAGAAACCCTAATCGAAAATTGTTGCCGCCATCGATTCAGTATGGTGGCATGGAGTGTAGGAGGCAAATATATTGCCCAACACCGATAGTATATTGCTCAACACCAATCGTCGCTAACTGCTTCCAGAGTTAGTGCATTAGATTAAGCACAAATTTCTACGTATTCTGTTAAGTTTTCATCGAAATCTACAGCAGAATTTTTGAGAAACCCCAATTCATTAGATTAAGCACAAATTTCTACGTATTCTGTTAAGTTTTCATCAAAATCTACAGCAGAAATTTTGAGAAACCCTAATTGAAAATTGTTGCCGCCATCGATTCAATATGCTGGCATGAAGTGTAGGGGGCAAATATATTGCCCAACACCGATAGTATATTGCTCAACACCAATCGTCGCTCACTGCTTCCAGAGGGGGCAAATATATTGCCCAACACCGATAGTATATTGCTCAACACCAATCGTCGCTAACTGCTTCCAGAGTTAGTGCATTAGATTAAGCACAAATTTCTACGTATTCTGTTAAGTTTTCATCAAAATCTACAGCAGAAATTTTGAGAAACCCTAATTGAAAATTGTTGCCGCCATCGATTCAATATGCTGGCATGAAGTGTAGGGGGCAAATATATTGCCCAACACCGATAGTATATTGCTCAACACCAATCGTCGCTAACTGCTTCCAGAGTTAGTGCAATAGATTAAGCACAAATTTCTACGTATTCTGTTAAGTTTAGGGGGCAAATATATTGCCCAACACCGATAGTATATTGCTCAACACCAATCGTCGCTAACTGCTTCCAGAGTTAGTGCATTAGATTAAGCACAAATTTCTACGTATTCTGTTAAGTTTTCATCAAAATCTACAGCAGAAATTTTGAGAAACCCTAATTGAAAATTGTTGCCGCCATCGATTCAATATGGTGGCATGGAGTGTAGGGGGCAAATATATTGCCCAACACCGACAGTATATTGCTCAACACCAATCGTCGCTAACTGCTTCCAGAGTTAGTGCATTAGATTAAGCACAAATTTCTACGTATTCTGTTAAGTTTTCATCAAAATCTACAGCAGAAATTTTGAGAAACCCTAATTCAAAATTGTTGCCGCCATCGATTCAATATGCTGGCATGGAGTGTAGGGGGCAAATATATTGCCCAACACCGATAGTATATTGCTCAACACCAATCGTCGCTAACTGCTTCCAGAGTTAGTGCATTAGATTAAGCACAAATTTCTACGTATTCTGTTAAGTTTTCATCAAAATCTACAGCAGAAATTTTGAGAAACCCTAATTGAAAATTGTTGCCGCCATCGATTCAATATGGTGGCATGGAGTGTAGGGGGCAAATATATTGCCCAACACCGATAGTATATTGCTCAACACCAATCGTCGCTAACTGCTTCCAGAGTTAGTGCATTAGATTAAGCACAAATTTCTACGTATTCTGTTAAGTTTTCATCGAAATCTACAGCAGAAATTTTGAGAAACCCTAATTGAAAATTGTTGCCGCCATCGATTCAATATGGTGGCATGGAGTGTAGGGGGCAAATATATTGCCCAACACCGATAGTATATTGCTCAACACCAATCGTCGCTAACTGCTTCCAGAGTTAGTGCATTAGATTAAGCACAAATTTCTACGTATTCTGTTAAGTTTTCATCAAAATCTACAGCAGAAATTTTGAGAAACCCTAATTGAAAATTGTTGCCGCCATCGATTCAATATGGTGGCATGGAGTGTAGGGGGCAAATATATTGCCCAACACCGATAGTATATTGCTCAACACCAATCGTCGCTAACTGCTTCCAGAGTTAGTGCATTAGATTAAGCACAAATTTCTACGTATTCTGTTAAGTTTTCATCAAAATCTACAGCAGAAATTTTGAGAAACCCTAATTGAAAATTGTTGCCGCCATCGATTCAATATGCTGGCATGGAGTGTAGGGGGCAAGTATATTGCCCAACACCGATAGTATATTGCTCAACACCAATCGTCGCTAACTGCTTCCAGAGTTAGTGCATTAGATTAAGCACAAATTTCTACGTATTCCGTTAAGTTTTCATCAAAATCTACAGCAGAATTTTTGAGAAACCCTAATTGAAAATTGTTGCCGCCATCGATTCAATATGCTGGCATGGAGTGTAGGGGGCAAATATATTGCCCAACACCGATAGTATTGCTTCCAGAGTTAGTGCATTAGATTAAGCACAAATTTCTACGTATTCTGTTAAGTTTTCATCGAAATCTACAGCAGAAATTTTGAGAAACCCTAATTGAAAATTGTTGCCGCCATCGATTTAATATGGTGGCATGGAGTGTAGGGGGCAAGTATATTGCCCAACACCGATAGTATATTGCTCAACACCAATCGTCGCTAACTGCTTCCAGAGTTAGTGCATTAGATTAAGCACAAATTTCTACGTATTCTGTTAAGTTTTCATCGAAATCTACAGCAGAAATTTTGAGAAACCCTAATTGAAAATTGTTGCCGCCATCGATTCAATATGGTGGCATGGAGTGTAGGGGGCAAATATATTGCCCAACACCGATAGTATATTGCTCAACACCAATCGTCGCTAACTGCTTCCATAGTTAAGGCATTAGATTAAGCACAAATTTCTACGTATTCTGTTAAGTTTTCATCAAAATCTACAGCAGATATTTTGAGAAACCCTAATTCAAAATTGTTGCCGCCATCGATTCAATATGCTGGCATGGAGTGTAGGGGGCAAATATATTGCCCAACACCGATAGTATTGCTTCCAGAGTTAGTGCATTAGATTAAGCACAAATTTCTACGTATTCTGTTAAGTTTTCATCAAAATCCAAAGCAGAAATTTTGAGAAACCCTAATTCAAAATTGTTGCCGCCATCGATTCAATATGCTGGCATGGAGTGTAGGGGGCAAATATATTGCCCAACACCGATAGTATATTGCTCAACACCAATCGTCGCTAACTGCTTCCAGAGTTAGTGCATTAGATTAAGCACAAATTTCTACGTATTCTGTTAAGTTTTCATCGAAATCTACAGCAGAATTTTTGAGAAACCCTAATTGAAAATTGTTGCCGCCATCGATTCAATATGCTGGCATGGAGTGTAGGGGGCAAATATATTGCCCAACACCGATAGTATTGCTTCCAGAGTTAGTGCATTAGATTAAGCACAAATTTCTACGTATTCTGTTAAGTTTTCATCGAAATCTACAGCAGAAATTTTGAGAAACCCTAATTCAAAATTGTTGCCGCCATCGATTCAATATGGTGGCATGGAGTGTAGGGGGCAAATATATTGCCCAACACCGATAGTATATTGCTCAACACCAATCGTCGCTAACTGCTTCCAGAGTTAGTGCATTAGATTAAGCACAAATTTCTACGTATTCTGTTAAGTTTTCATCGAAATCTACAGCAGAAATTTTGAGAAACCCTAATTGAAAATTGTTGCCGCCATCGATTCAATATGGTGGCATGGAGTGTAGGGGGCAAATATATTGCCCAACACCGATATATTGCTCAACACCAATCGTCGCTAACTGCTTCCATAGTTAGTGCATTAGATTAAGCACAAATTTCTACGTATTCTGTTAAGTTTTCATCAAAATCTACAGCAGATATTTTGAGAAACCCTAATTCAAAATTGTTGCCGCCATCGATTCAATATGCTGGCATGGAGTGTAGGGGGCAAATATATTGCCCAACACCGATAGTATTGCTTCCAGAGTTAGTGCATTAGATTAAGCACAAATTTCTACGTATTCTGTTAAGTTTTCATGAAAATCTACAGCAGAATTTTTGAGAAACCCTAATTGAAAATTGTTGCCGCCATCGATTCAATATGGTGGCATGGAGTGTAGGGGGCAAATATATTGCCCAACACCGATAGTATATTGCTCAACACCAATCGTCGCTAACTGCTTCCAGAGTTAGTGCATTAGATTAAGCACAAATTTCTACGTATTCTGTTAAGTTTTCATCAAAATCTACAGCAGATATTTTGAGAAACCCTAATTCAAAATTGTTGCCGCCATCGATTCAATATGCTGGCATGGAGTGTAGGGGACAAATATATTGCCCAACACCGATAGTATATTGCTCAACACCAATCGTCGCTAACTGCTTCCAGAGTTAGTGCATTAGATTAAGCACAAATTTCTACGTATTCTGTTAAGTTTTCATCAAAATCTACAGCAGATATTTTGAGAAACCCTAATTGAAAATTGTTGCCGCCATCGATTCAATATGCTGGCATGGAGTGTAGGGGGCAAATATATTGCCCAACACCGATAGTATATTGCTCAACACCAATCGTCGCTAACTGCTTCCAGAGTTAGTGCATTAGATTAAGCACAAATTTCTACGTATTCTGTTAAGTTTTCATCAAAATCTACAGGAGAATTTTTGAGAAACCCTAATTGAAAATTGTTGCCGCCATCGATTCAGTATGCTGGCATGGAGTGTAGGGGGCAAATATATTGCCCAACACCGATAGTATATTGCTCAACACCAATCGTCGCTAACTGCTTCCAGAGTTAGTGCATTAGATTAAGCACAAATTTCTACGTATTCTGTTAAGTTTTCATCAAAATCTACAGGAGAATTTTTGAGAAACCCTAATTGAAAATTGTTGCCGCCATCGATTCAATATGCTGGCATGGAGTGTAGGATGCAAATATATTGCCCAACACCGATAGTATATTGCTCAACACCAATCGTCGCTAACTGCTTCCAGAGTTAGTGCATTAGATTAAGCACAAATTTCTACGTATTCTGTTAAGTTTTCATCAAAATCTACAGCAGATATTTTGAGAAACCCTAATTCAAAATTGTTGCCGCCATCGATTCAATATGCTGGCATGGAGTGTAGGGGACAAATATATTGCCCAACACCGATAGTATATTGCTCAACACCAATCGTCGCTAACTGCTTCCAGAGTTAGTGCATTAGATTAAGCACAAATTTCTACGTATTCTGTTAAGTTTTCATCAAAATCTACAGCAGATATTTTGAGAAACCCTAATTGAAAATTGTTGCCGCCATCGATTCAATATGCTGGCATGGAGTGTAGGGGGCAAATATATTGCCCAACACCGATAGTATATTGCTCAACACCAATCGTCGCTAACTGCTTCCATAGTTAGTGCATTAGATTAAGCACAAATTTCTACGTATTCTGTTAAGTTTTCATCAAAATCTACAGCAGATATTTTGAGAAACCCTAATTCAAAATTGTTGCCGCCATCGATTCAATATGCTGGCATGGAGTGTAGGGGGCAAATATATTGCCCAACACCGATAGTATTGCTTCCAGAGTTAGTGCATTAGATTAAGCACAAATTTCTACGTATTCTGTTAAGTTTTCATCAAAATCCAAAGCAGAAATTTTGAGAAACCCTAATTCAAAATTGTTGCCGCCATCGATTCAATATGCTGGCATGGAGTGTAGGGGGCAAATATATTGCCCAACACCGATAGTATATTGCTCAACACCAATCGTCGCTAACTGCTTCCAGAGTTAGTGCATTAGATTAAGCACAAATTTCTACGTATTCTGTTAAGTTTTCATCGAAATCTACAGCAGAATTTTTGAGAAACCCTAATTGAAAATTGTTGCCGCCATCGATTCAATATGCTGGCATGGAGTGTAGGGGGCAAATATATTGCCCAACACCGATAGTATATTGCTCAACACCAATCGTCGCTAACTGCTTCCAGAGTTAGTGCATTAGATTAAGCACAAATTTCTACGTATTCTGTTAAGTTTTCATCGAAATCTACAGCAGAAATTTTGAGAAACCCTAATTGAAAATTGTTGCCGCCATCGATTCAATATGGTGGCATGGAGTGTAGGGGGCAAATATATTGCCCAACACCGATAGTATTGCTTCCAGAGTTAGTGCATTAGATTAAGCACAAATTTCTACGTATTCTGTTAAGTTTTCATCAAAATCTACAGCAGATATTTTGAGAAACCCTAATTCAAAATTGTTGCCGCCATCGATTCAATATGCTGGCATGGAGTGTAGGGGGCAAGTATATTGCCCAACACCGATAGTATATTGCTCAACACCAATCGTCGCTAACTGCTTCCAGAGTTAGTGCATTAGATTAAGCACAAATTTCTACGTATTCTGTTAAGTTTTCATCAAAATCTACAGGAGAATTTTTGAGAAACCCTAATTGAAAATTGTTGCCGCCATCGATTCAATATGCTGGCATGGAGTGTAGGATGCAAATATATTGCCCAACACCGATAGTATATTGCTCAACACCAATCGTCGCTAACTGCTTCCAGAGTTAGTGCATTAGATTAAGCACAAATTTCTACGTATTCTGTTAAGTTTTCATCAAAATCTACAGCAGATATTTTGAGAAACCCTAATTCAAAATTGTTGCCGCCATCGATTCAATATGCTGGCATGGAGTGTAGGGGACAAATATATTGCCCAACACCGATAGTATATTGCTCAACACCAATCGTCGCTAACTGCTTCCAGAGTTAGTGCATTAGATTAAGCACAATATTCTGTTAAGTTTAGATTAAGCACAAATTTCTACGTATTCTGTTAAGTTTTCATCGAAATCTACAGCAGAAATTTTGAGAAACCCTAATAGAAAATTGTTGCCGCCATCGATTCAATATGCTGGCATGGAGTGTAGGGGGCAAATATATTGCCCAACACCGATAGTATATTGCTCAACACCAATCGTCGCTAACTGCTTCCAGAGTTAGTGCATTAGATTAAGCACAAATTTCTACGTATTCTGTTAAGTTTTCATCAAAATCTACAGGAGAATTTTTGAGAAACCCTAATTGAAAATTGTTGCCGCCATCGATTCAATATGCTGGCATGGAGTGTAGGATGCAAATATATTGCCCAACACCGATAGTATATTGCTCAACACCAATCGTCGCTAACTGCTTCCAGAGTTAGTGCATTAGATTAAGCACAAATTTCTACGTATTCTGTTAAGTTTTCATCAAAATCTACAGCAGAAATTTTGAGAAACCCTAATTGAAAATTGTTGCCGCCATCGATTCAATATGCTGGCATGGAGTGTAGGGGGCAAATATATTGCCCAACACCGATAGTATATTGCTCAACACCAATCGTCGCTAACTGCTTCCAGAGTTAGTGCATTAGATTAAGCACAAATTTCTACGTATTCTGTTAAGTTTTCATCAAAATCTAAAGCAGAAATTTTGAGAAACCCTAATTCAAAATTGTTGCCGCCATCGATTCAATATGCTGGCATGGAGTGTAGGGGGCAAGTATATTGCCCAACACCGATAGTATATTGCTCAACACCAATCGTCGCTAACTGCTTCCAGAGTTAGTGCATTAGATTAAGCACAAATTTCTACGTATTCTGTTAAGTTTTCATCAAAATCTACAGGAGAATTTTTGAGAAACCCTAATTGAAAATTGTTGCCGCCATCGATTCAATATGCTGGCATGGAGTGTAGGATGCAAATATATTGCCCAACACCGATAGTATATTGCTCAACACCAATCGTCGCTAACTGCTTCCAGAGTTAGTGCATTAGATTAAGCACAAATTTCTACGTATTCTGTTAAGTTTTCATCAAAATCTACAGCAGAAATTTTGAGAAACCCTAATTGAAAATTGTTGCCGCCATCGATTCAATATGGTGGCATGGAGTGTAGGGGGCAAATATATTGCCCAACACCGATAGTATATTGCTCAACACCAATCGTCGCTAACTGCTTCCAGAGTTAGTGCATTAGATTAAGCACAAATTTCTACGTATTCTGTTAAGTTTTCATCAAAATCTAAAGCAGAAATTTTGAGAAACCCTAATTGAAAATTGTTGCCGCCATCGATTCAATATGCTGGCATGGAGTGTAGGGGGCAAGTATATTGCCCAACACCGATAGTATATTGCTCAACACCAATCGTCGCTAACTGCTTCCAGAGTTAGTGCATTAGATTAAGCACAAATTTCTACGTATTCTGTTAAGTTTTCATCAAAATCTAAAGCAGAAATTTTGAGAAACCCTAATTCAAAATTGTTGCCGCCATCGATTCAATATGCTGGCATGGAGTGTAGGGGGCAAATATATTGCCCAACACCGATAGTATATTGCTCAACACCAATCGTCGCTAACTGCTTCCAGAGTTAGTGCATTAGATTAAGCACAAATTTCTACGTATTCTGTTAAGTTTTCATCGAAATCTACAGCAGAAATTTTGAGAAACCCTAATTGAAAATTGTTGCCGCCATCGATTCAATATGGTGGCATGGAGTGTAGGGGGCAAATATATTGCCCAACACCGATAGTATATTGCTCAACACCAATCGTCGCTAACTGCTTCCATAGTTAGTGCATTAGATTAAGCACAAATTTCTACGTATTCTGTTAAGTTTTCATCAAAATCTACAGCAGATATTTTGAGAAACCCTAATTCAAAATTGTTGCCGCCATCGATTCAATATGCTGGCATGGAGTGTAGGGGGCAAATATATTGCCCAACACCGATAGTATATTGCTCAACACCAATCGTCGCTAACTGCTTCCAGAGTTAGTGCATTAGATTAAGCACAAATTTCTACGTATTCTGTTAAGTTTTCATCAAAATCTACAGCAGAAATTTTGAGAAACCCTAATTGAAAATTGTTGCCGCCATCGATTCAATATGGTGGCATGGAGTGTAGGGGGCAAATATATTGCCCAACACCGATAGTATATTGCTCAACACCAATCGTCGCTAACTGCTTCCAGAGTTAGTGCATTAGATTAAGCACAAATTTCTACGTATTCTGTTAAGTTTTCATCAAAATCCAAAGCAGAAATTTTGAGAAACCCTAATTCAAAATTGTTGCCGCCATCGATTCAATATGCTGGCATGGAGTGTAGGGGGCAAGTATATTGCCCAACACCGATAGTATATTGCTCAACACCAATCGTCGCTAACTGCTTCCATAGTTAGTGCATTAGATTAAGCACAAATTTCTACGTATTCTGTTAAGTTTTCATCAAAATCTACAGCAGATATTTTGAGAAACCCTAATTCAAAATTGTTGCCGCCATCGATTCAATATGCTGGCATGGAGTGTAGGGGGCAAATATATTGCTCAACACCGATAGTATATTGCTCAACACCAATCGTCGCTAACTGCTTCCAGAGTTAGTGCATTAGATTAAGCACAAATTTCTACGTATTCTGTTAAGTTTTCATCAAAATCTACAGCAGAAATTTTGAGAAACCCTAATTGAAAATTGTTGCCGCCATCGATTCAATATGGTGGCATGGAGTGTAGGGGGCAAATATATTGCCCAAAACCGATAGTATATTGCTCAACACCAATCGTCGCTAACTGCTTCCAGAGTTAGTGCATTAGATTAAGCACAAATTTCTACGTATTCTGTTAAGTTTTCATCAAAATCCAAAGCAGAAATTTTGAAAAACCCTAATTCAAAATTGTTGCCGCCATCGATTCAATATGCTGGCATGGAGTGTAGGGGGCAAGTATATTGCCCAACACCGATAGTATATTGCTCAACACCAATCGTCGCTAACTGCTTCCAGAGTTAGTGCATTAGATTAAGCACAAATTTCTACGTATTCTGTTAAGTTTTCATCAAAATCTACAGGAGAATTTTTGAGAAACCCTAATTGAAAATTGTTGCCGCCATCGATTCAGTATGCTGGCATGGAGTGTAGGGGGCAAATATATTGCCCAACACCGATAGTATATTGCTCAACACCAATCGTCGCTAACTGCTTCCAGAGTTAGTGCATTAGATTAAGCACAAATTTCTACGTATTCTGTTAAGTTTTCATCGAAACCTACAGCAGAAATTTTGAGAAACCCTAATTCAAAATTGTTGCCGCCATCGATTCAATATGCTGGCATGGAGTGTAGGGGGCAAGTATATTGCCCAACACCGATAGTATATTGCTCAACACCAATCGTCGCTAACTGCTTCCAGAGTTAGTGCATTAGATTAAGCACAAATTTCTATGTATTCTGTTAAGTTTTCATCAAAATCTACAGGAGAATTTTTGAGAAACCCTAATTGAAAATTGTTGCCGCCATCGATTCAATATGCTGGCATGGAGTGTAGGGGGCAAATATATTGCCCAACACCGATAGTATATTGCTCAACACCAATCGTCGCTAACTGCTTCCAGAGTTAGTGCATTAGATTAAGCACAAATTTCTACGTATTCTGTTAAGTTTTCATCAAAATCTACAGCAGAAATTTTGAGAAACCCTAATTGAAAATTGTTGCCGCCATCGATTCAATATGGTGGCATGGAGTGTAGGGGGCAAATATATTGCCCAACACCGATAGTATATTGCTCAACACCAATCGTCGCTAACTGCTTCCAGAGTTAGTGCATTAGATTAAGCACAAATTTCTACGTATTCTGTTAAGTTTTCATCAAAATCTACAGCAGAAATTTTGAGAAACCCTAATTCAAAATTGTTGCCGCCATCGATTCAATATGGTGGCATGGAGTGTAGGGGACAAATATATTGCCCAACACCGATAGTATATTGCTCAACACCAATCGTCGCTAACTGCTTCTAGAGTTAGTGCATTAGATTAAGCACAAATTTCTACGTATTATGTTAAGTTTTCATCAAAATCTAAAGCAGAAATTTTGAGAAACCCTAATTCAAAATTGTTGCCGCCATCGATTCAATATGCTGGCATGGAGTGTAGGGGGCAAGTATTGCCCAACACCGATAGTATATTGCTCAACACCAATCGTCGCTAACTGCTTCTAGAGTTAGTGCATTAGATTAAGCACAAATTTCTACGTATTCTGTTAAGTTTTCATCAAAATCTAAAGCAGATATTTTGAGAAACCCTAATTCAAAACTGTTGCCGCCATCGATTCAATATGGTGGCATGGAGTGTAGGGGGCAAATATATTGCCCAACACCGATAGTATATTGCTCAACACCAATCGTCGCTAACTGCTTCCAGAGTTAGTGCATTAGATTAAGCACAAATTTCTACGTATTCTGTTAAGTTTTCATCAAAATCTACAGCAGAAATTTTGAGAAACCCTAATTCAAAATTGTTGCCGCCATCGATTCAATATGGTGGCATGGAGTGTAGGGGGCAAATATATTGCCCAACACCGATAGTATATTGCTCAACACCAATCGTCGCTAACTGCTTCCAGAGTTAGTGCATTAGATTAAGCACAAATTTCTACGTATTCTGTTAAGTTTTCATCAAAATCTACAGCAGATATTTTGAGAAACCCTAATTGAAAATTGTTGCCGCCATCGATTCAATATGGTGGCATGGAGTGTAGGGGGCAAATATATTGCCCAACACCGATAGTATATTGCTCAACACCAATCGTCGCTAACTGCTTCCAGAGATAGTGCATTAGATTAAGCACAAATTTCTACGTATTCTGTTAAGTTTTCATCAAAATCTACAGCAGATATTTTGAGAAACCCTAATTCAAAATTGTTGCCGCCATCGATTCAATATGCTGGCATGGAGTGTAGGGGGCAAATATATTGCCCAACACCGATAGTATATTGCTCAACACCAATCGTCGCTAACTGCTTCCAGAGTTAGTGCATTAGATTAAGCACAAATTTCTACGTATTCTGTTAAGTTT
This sequence comes from Drosophila austrosaltans, assembly GCA_035045865.1. Classification (NCBI taxonomy): domain Eukaryota; kingdom Metazoa; phylum Arthropoda; class Insecta; order Diptera; family Drosophilidae; genus Drosophila; species Drosophila austrosaltans. Next base: position 4,752,247 of record JAWNOQ010000083.1, read on the forward strand.
TCATCAAAATCTACAGCAGAAATTTTGAGAAACCCTAATTCAAAATTGTTGCCGCCATCGATTCAATATGGTGGCATGGAGTGTAGGGGGCAAATATATTGCCCAACACCGATAGTATATTGCTCAACACCAATCGTCGCTAACTGCTTCCAGAGTTAGTGCATTAGATTAAGCACAAATTTCTACGTATTCTGTTAAGTTTTCATCAAAATCTACAGCAGATATTTTGAGAAACCCTAATTGAAAATTGTTGCCGCCATCGATTCAATATGGTGGCATGGAGTGTAGGGGGCAAATATATTGCCCAACACCGATAGTATATTGCTCAACACCAATCGTCGCTAACTGCTTCCAGAGTTAGTGCATTAGATTAAGCACAAATTTCTACGTATTCTGTTAAGTTTTCATCAAAATCTACAGCAGATATTTTGAGAAACCCTAATTCAAAATTGTTGCCGCCATCGATTCAATATGCTGGCATGGAGTGTAGGGGGCAAATATATTGCCCAACACCGATAGTATATTGCTCAACACCAATCGTCGCTAACTGCTTCCAGAGTTAGTGCATTAGATTAAGCACAAATTTCTACGTATTCTGTTAAGTTTTCATCGAAATCTACAGCAGAAATTTTGAGAAACCCTAATTGAAAATTGTTGCCGCCATCGATTCAATATGGTGGCATGGAGTGTAGGGGGCAAATATATTGCCCAACACCGATAGTATATTGCTCAACACCAATCGTCGCTAACTGCTTCCAGAGTTAGTGCATTAGATTAAGCACAAATTTCTACGTATTCTGTTAAGTTTTCATCAAAATCTACAGCAGAAATTTTGAGAAACCCTAATTGAAAATTGTTGCCGCCATCGATTCAATATGGTGTCATGGAGTGTAGGGGGCAAATATATTGCCCAACACCGATAGTATATTGCTCAACACCAATCGTCGCTAACTGCTTCCAGAGTTAGTGCATTAGATTAAGCACAAATTTCTACGTATTCTGTTAAGTTTTCATCAAAATCTAAAGCAGAAATTTTGAGAAACCCTAATTGAAAATTGTTGCCGCCATCGATTCAATATGCTGGCATGGAGTGTAGGGGGCAAGTATTGCCCAACACCGATAGTATATTGCTCAACACCAATCGTCGCTAACTGCTTCCAGAGTTAGTGCATTAGATTAAGCACAAATTATTACGTATTCTGTTAAGTTTTCATCGAAATCTACAGCAGAAATTTTGAGAAACCCTAATTGAAAATTGTTGCCGCCATCGATTCAATATGGTGGCATGGAGTGTAGGGGGCAAGTATATTGCCCAACACCGATAGTATATTGCTCAACACCAATCGTCGCTAACTGTTTCCAGAGTTAGTGCATTAGATTAAGCACAAATTTCTACGTATTCTGTTAAGTTTTCATCAAAATCTACAGCAGAAATTTTGAGAAACCCTAATTGAAAATTGTTGCCGCCATCGATTCAATATGGTGGCATGGAGTGTAGGGGGCAAATATATTGCCCAACACCGAAAGTATATTGCTCAACACCAATCGTCGCTAACTGCTTCCAGAGTTAGTGCATTAGATTAAGCACAAATTTCTACGTATTCTGTTAAGTTTTCATCAAAATCTACAGCAGAAATTTTGAGAAACCCTAATTCAAAATTGTTGCCGCCATCGATTCAATATGGTGGCATGGAGTGTAGGGGGCAAATATATTGCCCAACACCGAAAGTATATTGCTCAACACCAATCGTCGCTAACTGTTTCCAGAGTTAGTGCATTAGATTAAGCACAAATTTCTACGTATTCTGTTAAGTTTTCATCAAAATCTACAGCAGAAATTTTGAGAAACCCTAATTCAAAATTGTTGCCGCCATCGATTCAATATGGTGGCATGGAGTGTAGGGGGCAAATATATTGCCCAACACCGAAAGTATATTGCTCAACACCAATCGTCGCTAACTGTTTCCAGAGTTAGTGCATTAGATTAAGCACAAATTTCTACGTATTCTGTTAAGTTTTCATCAAAATCTACAGCAGAAATTTTGAGAAACCCTAATTGAAAATTGTTGCCGCCATCGATTCAATATGGTGGCATGGAGTGTAGGGGGCAAATATATTGCCCAACACCGATAGTATATTGCTCAACACCAATCGTCGCTAACTGCTTCCAGAGTTAGTGCATTAGATTAAGCACAAATTTCTACGTATTCTGTTAAGTTTTCATCAAAATCTACAGCAGAATTTTTGAGAAACCCTAATTGAAAATTGTTGCCGCCATCGATTCAATATGGTGGCATGGAGTGTAGGGGGCAAATATATTGCCCAACACCGATAGTATATTGCTCAACACCAATCGTCGCTAACTGCTTCCAGAGTTAGTGCATTAGATTAAGCACAAATTTCTACGTATTCTGTTAAGTTTTCATCAAAATCTACAGCAGAAATTTTGAGAAACCCTAATTCAAAATTGTTGCCGCCATCGATTCAATATGCTGGCATGGAGTGTAGGGGGCAAATATATTGCCCAACACCGATAGTATATTGCTCAACACCAATCGTCGCTAACTGCTTCCAGAGTTAGTGCATTAGATTAAGCACAAATTTCTATGTATTCTGTTAAGTTTTCATCAAAATCTACAGCAGATATTTTGAGAAACCCTAATTCAAAATTGTTGCCGCCATCGATTCAATATGCTGGCATGGAGTGTAGGGGGCAAATATATTGCCCAACACCGATAGTATATTGCTCAACACCAATCGTCGCTAACTGCTTCCAGAGTTAGTGCATTAGATTAAGCACAAATTTCTACGTATTCTGTTAAGTTTTCATCAAAATCTAAAGCAGATATTTTGAGAAACCCTAATTCAAAATTGTTGCCGCCATCGATTCAATATGGTGGCATGGAGTGTAGGGGGCAAATATATTGCCCAACACCGATAGTATATTGCTCAACACCAATCGTCGCTAACTGCTTCCAGAGTTAGTGCATTAGATTAAGCACAAATTTCTACGTATTCTGTTAAGTTTTCATCAAAATCTACAGCAGAAATTTTGAGAAACCCTAATTCAAAATTGTTGCCGCCATCGATTCAATATGGTGGCATGGAGTGTAGGGGGCAAATATATTGCCCAACACCGATAGTATATTGCTCAACACCAATCGTCGCTAACTGCTTCCAGAGTTAGTGCATTAGATTAAGCACAAATTTCTACGTATTCTGTTAAGTTTTCATCAAAATCTACAGCAGATATTTTGAGAAACCCTAATTGAAAATTGTTGCCGCCATCGATTCAATATGGTGGCATGGAGTGTAGGGGGCAAATATATTGCCCAACACCGATAGTATATTGCTCAACACCAATCGTCGCTAACTGCTTCCAGAGTTAGTGCATTAGATTAAGCACAAATTTCTACGTATTCTGTTAAGTTTTCATCAAAATCTACAGCAGATATTTTGAGAAACCCTAATTCAAAATTGTTGCCGCCATCGATTCAATATGCTGGCATGGAGTGTAGGGGGCAAATATATTGCCCAACACCGATAGTATATTGCTCAACACCAATCGTCGCTAACTGCTTCCAGAGTTAGTGCATTAGATTAAGCACAAATTTCTACGTATTCTGTTAAGTTTTCATCAAAATCTACAGCAGAAATTTTGAGAAACCCTAATTCAAAATTGTTGCCGCCATCGATTCAATATGGTGGCATGGAGTGTAGGGGGCAAATATATTGCCCAACACCGATAGTATATTGCTCAACACCAATCGTCGCTAACTGCTTCCAGAGTTAGTGCATTAGATTAAGCACAAATTTCTACGTATTCTGTTAAGTTTTCATCAAAATCTACAGCAGATATTTTGAGAAACCCTAATTGAAAATTGTTGCCGCCATCGATTCAATATGGTGGCATGGAGTGTAGGGGGCAAATATATTGCCCAACACCGATAGTATATTGCTCAACACCAATCGTCGCTAACTGCTTCCAGAGTTAGTGCATTAGATTAAGCACAAATTTCTACGTATTCTGTTAAGTTTTCATCAAAATCTACAGCAGATATTTTGAGAAACCCTAATTCAAAATTGTTGCCGCCATCGATTCAATATGCTGGCATGGAGTGTAGGGGGCAAATATATTGCCCAACACCGATAGTATATTGCTCAACACCAATCGTCGCTAACTGCTTCCAGAGTTAGTGCATTAGATTAAGCACAAATTTCTACGTATTCTGTTAAGTTTTCATCGAAATCTACAGCAGAAATTTTGAGAAACCCTAATTGAAAATTGTTGCCGCCATCGATTCAATATGGTGGCATGGAGTGTAGGGGGGCAAATATATTGCCCAACACCGATAGTATATTGCTCAACACCAATCGTCGCTAACTGCTTCCAGAGTTAGTGCATTAGATTAAGCACAAATTTCTACATATTCTGTTAAGTTTTCATCAAAATCTACAGCAGAAATTTTGAGAAACCCTAATTGAAAATTGTTGCCGCCATCGATTCAATATGGTGTCATGGAGTGTAGGGGGCAAATATATTGCCCAACACCGATAGTATATTGCTCAACACCAATCGTCGCTAACTGCTTCCAGAGTTAGTGCATTAGATTAAGCACAAATTTCTACGTATTCTGTTAAGTTTTCATCAAAATCTACAGCAGATATTTTGAGAAACCCTAATTGAAAATTGTTGCCGCCATCGATTCAATATGGTGGCATGGAGTGTAGGGGGCAAATATATTGCCCAACACCGATAGTATATTGCTCAACACCAATCGTCGCTAACTGCTTCCAGAGTTAGTGCATTAGATTAAGCACAAATTTCTACGTATTCTGTTAAGTTTTCATCAAAATCTACAGCAGATATTTTGAGAAACCCTAATTCAAAATTGTTGCCGCCATCGATTCAATATGCTGGCATGGAGTGTAGGGGGGCAAATATATTGCCCAACACCGATAGTATATTGCTCAACACCAATCGTCGCTAACTGCTTCCAGAGTTAGTGCATTAGATTAAGCACAAATTTCTACGTATTCTGTTAAGTTTTCATCGAAATCTACAGCAGAAATTTTGAGAAACCCTAATTGAAAATTGTTGCCGCCATCGATTCAATATGGTGGCATGGAGTGTAGGGGGCAAATATATTGCCCAACACCGATAGTATATTGCTCAACACCAATCGTCGCTAACTGCTTCCAGAGTTAGTGCATTAGATTAAGCACAAATTTCTACGTATTCTGTTAAGTTTTCATCAAAATCTACAGCAGAAATTTTGAGAAACCCTAATTGAAAATTGTTGCCGCCATCGATTCAATATGGTGTCATGGAGTGTAGGGGGCAAATATATTGCCCAACACCGATAGTATATTGCTCAACACCAATCGTCGCTAACTGCTTCCAGAGTTAGTGCATTAGATTAAGCACAAATTTCTACGTATTCTGTTAAGTTTTCATCAAAATCTAAAGCAGAAATTTTGAGAAACCCTAATTGAAAATTGTTGCCGCCATCGATTCAATATGCTGGCATGGAGTGTAGGGGGCAAGTATTGCCCAACACCGATAGTATATTGCTCAACACCAATCGTCGCTAACTGCTTCCAGAGTTAGTGCATTAGATTAAGCACAAATTATTACGTATTCTGTTAAGTTTTCATCGAAATCTACAGCAGAAATTTTGAGAAACCCTAATTGAAAATTGTTGCCGCCATCGATTCAATATGGTGGCATGGAGTGTAGGGGGCAAGTATATTGCCCAACACCGATAGTATATTGCTCAACACCAATCGTCGCTAACTGTTTCCAGAGTTAGTGCATTAGATTAAGCACAAATTTCTACGTATTCTGTTAAGTTTTCATCAAAATCTACAGCAGAAATTTTGAGAAACCCTAATTGAAAATTGTTGCCGCCATCGATTCAATATGGTGGCATGGAGTGTAGGGGGCAAATATATTGCCCAACACCGAAAGTATATTGCTCAACACCAATCGTCGCTAACTGCTTCCAGAGTTAGTGCATTAGATTAAGCACAAATTTCTACGTATTCTGTTAAGTTTTCATCAAAATCTACAGCAGAAATTTTGAGAAACCCTAATTCAAAATTGTTGCCGCCATCGATTCAATATGGTGGCATGGAGTGTAGGGGGCAAATATATTGCCCAACACCGAAAGTATATTGCTCAACACCAATCGTCGCTAACTGTTTCCAGAGTTAGTGCATTAGATTAAGCACAAATTTCTACGTATTCTGTTAAGTTTTCATCAAAATCTACAGCAGAAATTTTGAGAAACCCTAATTCAAAATTGTTGCCGCCATCGATTCAATATGGTGGCATGGAGTGTAGGGGGCAAATATATTGCCCAACACCGAAAGTATATTGCTCAACACCAATCGTCGCTAACTGTTTCCAGAGTTAGTGCATTAGATTAAGCACAAATTTCTACGTATTCTGTTAAGTTTTCATCAAAATCTACAGCAGAAATTTTGAGAAACCCTAATTGAAAATTGTTGCCGCCATCGATTCAATATGGTGGCATGGAGTGTAGGGTGCAAATATATTGCCCAACACCGATAGTATATTGCTCAACACCAATCGTCGCTAACTGCTTCCAGAGTTAGTGCATTAGATTAAGCACAAATTTCTACGTATTCTGTTAAGTTTTCATCAAAATCTACAGCAGAATTTTTGAGAAACCCTAATTGAAAATTGTTGCCGCCATCGATTCAATATGGTGGCATGGAGTGTAGGGGGCAAATATATTGCCCAACACCGATAGTATATTGCTCAACACCAATCGTCGCTAACTGCTTCCAGAGTTAGTGCATTAGATTAAGCACAAATTTCTACGTATTCTGTTAAGTTTTCATCAAAATCTACAGCAGAAATTTTGAGAAACCCTAATTCAAAATTGTTGCCGCCATCGATTCAATATGCTGGCATGGAGTGTAGGGGGCAAATATATTGCCCAACACCGATAGTATATTGCTCAACACCAATCGTCGCTAACTGCTTCCAGAGTTAGTGCATTAGATTAAGCACAAATTTCTATGTATTCTGTTAAGTTTTCATCAAAATCTACAGCAGATATTTTGAGAAACCCTAATTCAAAATTGTTGCCGCCATCGATTCAATATGCTGGCATGGAGTGTAGGGGGCAAATATATTGCCCAACACCGATAGTATATTGCTCAACACCAATCGTCGCTAACTGCTTCCAGAGTTAGTGCATTAGATTAAGCACAAATTTCTACGTATTCTGTTAAGTTTTCATCAAAATCTAAAGCAGATATTTTGAGAAACCCTAATTCAAAATTGTTGCCGCCATCGATTCAATATGGTGGCATGGAGTGTAGGGGGCAAATATATTGCCCAACACCGATAGTATATTGCTCAACACCAATCGTCGCTAACTGCTTCCAGAGTTAGTGCATTAGATTAAGCACAAATTTCTACGTATTCTGTTAAGTTTTCATCAAAATCTACAGCAGAAATTTTGAGAAACCCTAATTCAAAATTGTTGCCGCCATCGATTCAATATGGTGGCATGGAGTGTAGGGGGCAAATATATTGCCCAACACCGATAGTATATTGCTCAACACCAATCGTCGCTAACTGCTTCCAGAGTTAGTGCATTAGATTAAGCACAAATTTCTACGTATTCTGTTAAGTTTTCATCAAAATCTACAGCAGATATTTTGAGAAACCCTAATTGAAAATTGTTGCCGCCATCGATTCAATATGGTGGCATGGAGTGTAGGGGGCAAATATATTGCCCAACACCGATAGTATATTGCTCAACACCAATCGTCGCTAACTGCTTCCAGAGTTAGTGCATTAGATTAAGCACAAATTTCTACGTATTCTGTTAAGTTTTCATCAAAATCTACAGCAGATATTTTGAGAAACCCTAATTCAAAATTGTTGCCGCCATCGATTCAATATGCTGGCATGGAGTGTAGGGGGCAAATATATTGCCCAACACCGATAGTATATTGCTCAACACCAATCGTCGCTAACTGCTTCCAGAGTTAGTGCATTAGATTAAGCACAAATTTCTACGTATTCTGTTAAGTTTTCATCAAAATCTACAGCAGAAATTTTGAGAAACCCTAATTCAAAATTGTTGCCGCCATCGATTCAATATGGTGGCATGGAGTGTAGGGGGCAAATATATTGCCCAACACCGATAGTATATTGCTCAACACCAATCGTCGCTAACTGCTTCCAGAGTTAGTGCATTAGATTAAGCACAAATTTCTACGTATTCTGTTAAGTTTTCATCAAAATCTACAGCAGATATTTTGAGAAACCCTAATTGAAAATTGTTGCCGCCATCGATTCAATATGGTGGCATGGAGTGTAGGGGGCAAATATATTGCCCAACACCGATAGTATATTGCTCAACACCAATCGTCGCTAACTGCTTCCAGAGTTAGTGCATTAGATTAAGCACAAATTTCTACGTATTCTGTTAAGTTTTCATCAAAATCTACAGCAGATATTTTGAGAAACCCTAATTCAAAATTGTTGCCGCCATCGATTCAATATGCTGGCATGGAGTGTAGGGGGGCAAATATATTGCCCAACACCGATAGTATATTGCTCAACACCAATCGTCGCTAACTGCTTCCAGAGTTAGTGCATTAGATTAAGCACAAATTTCTACGTATTCTGTTAAGTTTTCATCGAAATCTACAGCAGAAATTTTGAGAAACCCTAATTGAAAATTGTTGCCGCCATCGATTCAATATGGTGGCATGGAGTGTAGGGGGCAAATATATTGCCCAACACCGATAGTATATTGCTCAACACCAATCGTCGCTAACTGCTTCCAGAGTTAGTGCATTAGATTAAGCACAAATTTCTACATATTCTGTTAAGTTTTCATCAAAATCTACAGCAGAAATTTTGAGAAACCCTAATTGAAAATTGTTGCCGCCATCGATTCAATATGGTGTCATGGAGTGTAGGGGGCAAATATATTGCCCAACACCGATAGTATATTGCTCAACACCAATCGTCGCTAACTGCTTCCAGAGTTAGTGCATTAGATTAAGCACAAATTTCTACGTATTCTGTTAAGTTTTCATCAAAATCTAAAGCAGAAATTTTGAGAAACCCTAATTCAAAATTGTTGCCGCCATCGATTCAATATGCTGGCATGGAGTGTAGGGGGCAAGTATTGCCCAACACCGATAGTATATTGCTCAACACCAATCGTCGCTAACTGCTTCCAGAGTTAGTGCATTAGATTAAGCACAAATTATTACGTATTCTGTTAAGTTTTCATCGAAATCTACAGCAGAAATTTTGAGAAACCCTAATTCAAAATTGTTGCCGCCATCGATTCAATATGCTGGCATGGAGTGTAGGGGGCAAATATATTGCCCAACACCGATAGTATATTGCTCAACACCAATCGTCGCTAACTGCTTCCAGAGTTAGTGCATTAGATTAAGCACAAATTTCTACGTATTCTGTTAAGTTTTCATCAAAATCTACAGCAGAAATTTTGAGAAACCCTAATTGAAAATTGTTGCCGCCATCGATTCAATATGGTGGCATGGAGTGTAGGGGGCAAATATATTGCCCAACACCGATAGTATATTGCTCAACACCAATCGTCGCTAACTGCTTCCAGAGTTAGTGCATTAGATTAAGCACAAATTTCTACGTATTCTGTTAAGTTTTCATCAAAATCTACAGCAGAAATTTTGAGAAACCCTAATTCAAAATTGTTGCCGCCATCGATTCAATATGCTGGCATGGAGTGTAGGGGGCAAATATATTGCCCAACACCGATAGTATATTGCTCAACACCAATCGTCGCTAACTGCTTCCAGAGTTAGTGCATTAGATTAAGCACAAATTTCTACGTATTCTGTTAAGTTTTCATCAAAATCTACAGCAGATATTTTGAGAAACCCTAATTCAAAATTGTTGCCGCCATCGATTCAATATGCTGGCATGGAGTGTAGGGGGCAAATATATTGCCCAACACCGATAGTATATTGCTCAACACCAATCGTCGCTAACTGCTTCCAGAGTTAGTGCATTAGATTAAGCACAAATTTCTACGTATTCTGTTAAGTTTTCATCAAAATCTACAGCAGAAATTTTGAGAAACCCTAATTGAAAATTGTTGCCGCCATCGATTCAATATGCTGGCATGGAGTGTAGGGGGCAAATATATTGCCCAACACCAATCGTCGCTAACTGCTTCCAGAGTTAGTGCATTAGATTAAGCACAAATTTCTATGTATTCTGTTAAGTTTTCATCAAAATCTACAGCAGAAATTTTGAGAAACCCTAATTGAAAATTGTTGCCGCCATCGATTCAATATGCTGGCATGGAGTGAAGGGGGCAAGTATATTGCCCTGCTTCCAGAGTTAGTGCATTAGATTAAGCACAAATTTCTACGTATTCTGTTAAGTTTTCATCAAAATCTACAGCAGAATTTTTGAGAAACCCTAATTGAAAATTGTTGCCGCCATCGATTCAATATGGTGGCATGGAGTGTAGGGGGCAAGTATAGTGCCCAACTCCGATAGTATATTGCTCAACACCAATCGTCGCTAACCGTTTCCAGAGTTAGTGCATTATATTAAGCACAAATTTCTACGTATTCTGTTAAGTTTTCATCAAAATCTACAGCAGAAATTTTGAGAAACCCTAATTGAAAATTGTTGCCGCCATCGATTCAATATGGTGGCATGGAGTGTAGGGGGCAAGTATATTGCCCAACACCGATAGTATATTGCTCAACACCAATCGTCGCTAACTGTTTCCAGAGTTAGTGCATTAGATTAAGCACAAATTTCTACGTATTCTGTTAAGTTTTCATCAAAATCTACAGCAGAAATTTTGAGAAACCCTAATTGAAAATTGTTGCCGCCATCGATTCAATATGGTGGCATGGAGTGTAGGGGGCAAATATATTGCCCAACACCGATAGTATATTGCTCAACACCAATCGTCGCTAACTGCTTCCAGAGTTAGTGCATTAGATTAAGCACAAATTTCTACGTATTCTGTTAAGTTTTCATCAAAATCTACAGCAGAAATTTTGAGAAACCCCTAATTGAAAATTGTTGCCGCCATCGATTCAATATGCTGGCATGGAGTGTAGGGGGCAAGTATATTGCCCAACACCGATAGTATATTGCTCAACACCAATCGTCGCTAACCGTTTCCAGAGTTAGTGCATTATATTAAGCACAAATTTCTACGTATTCTGTTAAGTTTTCATCAAAATCTACAGCAGAAATTTTGAGAAACCCTAATTGAAAATTGTTGCCGCCATCGATTCAATATGGTGGCATGGAGTGTAGGGGGCAAGTATATTGCCCAACACCGATAGTATATTGCTCAACACCAATCGTCGCTAACTGTTTCCAGAGTTAGTGCATTAGATTAAGCACAAATTTCTACGTATTCTGTTAAGTTTTCATCAAAATCTACAGCAGAAATTTTGAGAAACCCTAATTGAAAATTGTTGCCGCCATCGATTCAATATGGTGGCATGGAGTGTAGGGGGCAAATATATTGCCCAACACCGAAAGTATATTGCTCAACACCAATCGTCGCTAACTGCTTCCAGAGTTAGTGCATTAGATTAAGCACAAATTTCTACGTATTCTGTTAAGTTTTCATCAAAATCTACAGCAGAAATTTTGAGAAACCCTAATTCAAAATTGTTGCCGCCATCGATTCAATATGGTGGCATGGAGTGTAGGGGGCAAATATATTGCCCAACACCGAAAGTATATTGCTCAACACCAATCGTCGCTAACTGTTTCCAGAGTTAGTGCATTAGATTAAGCACAAATTTCTACGTATTCTGTTAAGTTTTCATCAAAATCTACAGCAGAAATTTTGAGAAACCCTAATTGAAAATTGTTGCCGCCATCGATTCAATATGGTGTCATGGAGTGTAGGGGGCAAATATATTGCCCAACACCGATAGTATATTGCTCAACACCAATCGTCGCTAACTGCTTCCAGAGTTAGTGCATTAGATTAAGCACAAATTTCTATGTATTCTGTTAAGTTTTCATCAAAATCTACAGCAGAAATTTTGAGAAACCCTAATTGAAAATTGTTGCCGCCATCGATTCAATATGCTGGCATGGAGTGTAGGGGCAAATATATTGCCCAACACCGATAGTATATTGCTCAACACCGATAGTATATTGCTCAACACTAATCGTCGCTAACTGCTTCCAGAGTTAGTGCATTAGATTAAGCACAAATTTCTACGTATTCTGTTAAGTTTTCATCGAAATCTACAGCTGAAATTTTGAGAAACACTAATTGAAAATTGTTGCCGCCATCGATTCAATATGCTGGCATGGAGTGTAGGGGCAAATATATTGCCCAACACCGATAGTATATTGCCCAACACCGATAGTATATTGCTCAACACCAATCGTCGCTAACTGTTTCCAGAGTTAGTGCATTAGATTAAGCACAAATTTCTACGTATTCTGTTAAGTTTTCATCAAAATCTACAGCAGAATTTTTGAGAAACCCTAATTGAAAATTGTTGCCGCCATCGATTCAATATACTGGCATGGAGTGTAGGGGGCAAATATATTGCCCAACACCGATAGTATATTGCTCAACACCAATCGTCGCTAACTGCTTCCAGAGTTAGTGCATTAGATTAAGCACAAATTTCTACGTATTCTGTTAAGTTTTCATCAAAATCTACAGCAGAAATTTTGAGAAATTCTAATTGAAAATTGTTGCCGCCATCGATTCAATATGCTGGCATGGAGTGTAGGGGGCAAATATATTGCCCAACACCGATAGTATATTGCTCAACACCAATCGTCGCTAATTGCTTCCAGAGTTAGTGCATTAGATTAAGCACAAATTTCTATGTATTCTGTTAAGTTTTCATCAAAATCTACAGCAGAAATTTTGAGAAACCCTAATTGAAAATTGTTGCCGCCATCGATTCAATATGCTGGCATGGAGTGTAGGGGCAAATATATTGCCCAACACCGATAGTATATTGCTCAACACCGATAGTATATTGCTCAACACCAATCGTCGCTAACTGCTTCCAGAGTTAGTGCATTAGATTAAGCACAAATTTCTACGTATTCTGTTAAGTTTTCATCGAAATCTACAGCAGAAATTTTGAGAAACCCTAATTGAAAATTGTTGCCGCCATCGATTCAATATGGTGTCATGGAGTGTAGGGGGCAAATATATTGCCCAACACCGATAGTATATTGCTCAACACCAATCGTCGCTAACTGCTTCCAGAGTTAGTGCATTAGATTAAGCACAAATTTCTACGTATTCTGTTAAGTTTTCATCAAAATCTACAGCAGAAATTTTGAGAAACCCTAATTGAAAATTGTTGCCGCCATCGATTCAATATGCTGGCATGGAGTGTAGGGGGCAAATATATTGCCCAACGCCGATAGTATATTGCTCAACACCAATCGTCGCTAACTGCTTCCAGAGTTAGTGCATTAGATTAGGCACAAATTTCTACGTATTCTGTTAAGTTTTCATCGAAATCTACAGCAGAAATTTTGAGAAACCCTAATTGAAAATTGTTGCCGCCATCGATTCAATATGGTGTCATGGAGTGTAGGGGGCAAATATATTGCCCAACACCGATAGTATATTGCTCAACACCAATCGTTGCTAACTGCTTCCAGAGTTAGTGCATTAGATTAAGCACAAATTTCTATGTATACTGTTAAGTTTTCATTAAAATCTACAGCAGAAATTTTGAGAAACCCTAATTGAAAATTGTTGCCGCCATCGATTCAATATGCTGGCATGGAGTGTAGGGGGGCAAATATATTGCCCAACGCCGATAGTATATTGCTCAACACCAATCGTCGCTAACTGCTTCCAGAGTTAGTGCATTAGATTAGGCACAAATTTCTACGTATTCTGTTAAGTTTTCATCGAAATCTACAGCAGAAATTTTGAGAAACCCTAATTGAAAATTGTTGCCGCCATCGATTCAATATGGTGTCATGGAGTGTAGGGGGCAAATATATTGCCCAACACCGATAGTATATTGCTCAACACCAATCGTCGCTAACTGCTTCCAGAGTTAGTGCATTAGATTAAGCACAAATTTCTACGTATTCTGTTAAGTTTTCATCGAAATCTACAGCAGAAATTTTGAGAAACCCTAATTCAAAATTGTTGCCGCCATCGATTCAATATGGTGTCATGGAGTGTAGGGGGCAAATATATTGCCCAACACCGATAGTATATTGCTCAACACCAATCGTTGCTAACTGCTTCCAGAGTTAGTGCATTAGATTAAGCACAAATTTCTATGTATACTGTTAAGTTTTCATTAAAATCTACAGCAGAAATTTTGAGAAACCCTAATTGAAAATTGTTGCCGCCATCGATTCAATATGCTGGCATGGAGTGTAGGGGGCAAATATATTGCCCAACGCCGATAGTATATTGCTCAACACCAATCGTCGCTAACTGCTTCCAGAGTTAGTGCATTAGATTAGGCACAAATTTCTACGTATTCTGTTAAGTTTTCATCGAAATCTACAGCAGAAATTTTGAGAAACCCTAATTGAAAATTGTTGCCGCCATCGATTCAATATGGTGTCATGGAGTGTAGGGGGCAAATATATTGCCCAACACCGATAGTATATTGCTCAACACCAATCGTCGCTAACTGCTTCCAGAGTTAGTGCATTAGATTAAGCACAAATTTCTACGTATTCTGTTAAGTTTTCATCGAAATCTACAGCAGAAATTTTGAGAAACCCTAATTGAAAATTGTTGCCGCCATCGATTCAATATGGTGTCATGGAGTGTAGGGGGCAAATATATTGCCCAACACCGATAGTATATTGCTCAACACCAATCGTCGCTAACTGCTTCCAGAGTTAGTGCATTAGATTAAGCACAAATTTCTACGTATTCTGTTAAGTTTTCATCGAAATCTACAGCAGAAATTTTGAGAAACCCTAATTCAAAATTGTTGCCGCCATCGATTCAATATGGTGGCATGGAGTGTAGGGGGCAAGTATATTGCCCAACACCGATAGTATATTGCTCAACACCAATCGTCGCTAACTGCTTCCAGAGTTAGTGCATTAGATTAAGCACAAATTTCTACGTATTCTGTTAAGTTTTCATCGAAATCTACAGCAGAAATTTTGAGAAACCCTAATTCAAAATTGTTGCCGCCATCGATTCAATATGCTGGCATGGAGTGTAGGGGGCAAATATATTGCCCAACACCGATAGTATATTGCTCAACACCAATCGTCGCTAACTGCTTCCAGAGTTAGTGCATTAGATTAAGCACAAATTTCTATGTATTCTGTTAAGTTTTCATCAAAATCTACAGCAGAAATTTTGAGAAACCCTAATTGAAAATTGTTGCCGCCATCGATTCAATATACTGGCATGGAGTGTAGGGGGCAAATATATTGCCCAACACCGATAGTATATTGCTCAACACCAATCGTCGCTAACTGCTTCCAGAGTTAGTGCATTAGATTAAGCACAAATTTCTACGTATTCTGTTAAGTTTTCATGAAAATCTACAGCAGAATTTTTGAGAAACCCTAATTCAAAATTGTTGCCGCCATCGATTCAATATACTGGCATGGAGTGTAGGGGGCAAATATATTGCCCAACACCGATAGTATATTGCTCAACACCAATCGTCGCTAACTGCTTCCAGAGTTAGTGCATTAGATTAAGCACAAATTTCTACGTATTCTGTTAAGTTTTCATCGAAATCTACAGCAGATATTTTGAGAAACCCTAATTCAAAATTGTTGCCGCCATCGATTCAATATACTGGCATGGAGTGTAGGGGGCAAATATATTGCCCAACACCGATAGTATATTGCTCAACACCAATCGTCGCTAACTGCTTCCAGAGTTAGTGCATTAGATTAAGCACAAATTTCTACGTATTCTGTTAAGTTTTCATCGAAATCTACAGCAGAAATTTTGAGAAACCCTAATTGAAAATTGTTGCCGCCATCGATTCAATATGCTGGCATGGAGTGTAGGGGGCAAATATATTGCCCAACACCGATAGTATATTGCTCAACACCAATCGTCGCTAACTGCTTCCAGAGTTAGTGCATTAGATTAAGCACAAATTTCTACGTATTCTGTTAAGTTTTCATCAAAATCTACAGCAGAAATTTTGAGAAACCCTAATTGAAAATTGTTGCCGCCATCGATTCAATATGGTGGCATGGAGTGTAGGGGGCAAGTATATTGCCCAACACCGATAGTATATTGCTCAACACCAATCGTCGCTAACTGCTTCCAGAGTTAGTGCATTAGATTAAGCACAAATTTCTACGTATTCTGTTAAGTTTTCATCGAAATCTACAGCAGAAATTTTGAGAAACCCTAATTCAAAATTGTTGCCGCCATCGATTCAATATGCTGGCATGGAGTGTAGGGGGCAAATATATTGCCCAACACCGATAGTATATTGCTCAACACCAATCGTCGCTAACTGCTGCATTAGATTAAGCACAAATTTTTTTGTAATTTTGTTAAGTTTTCATCGAAATCTACAGCAGAAATTTTGAGAAACCCTAATTGAAAATTGTTGCCGCCATCGATTCAATATGGTGGCATGGAGTGTAGGGGGCAAGTATATTGCCCAACACCGATAGTATATTGCTCAACACCAATCGTCGCTAACTGCTTCCAGAGTTAGTGCATTAGATTAAGCACAAATTTCTACGTATTCTGTTAAGTTTTCATCAAAATCTACAGCAGAAATTTTGAGAAATTCTAATTGAAAATTGTTGCCGCCATCGATTCAATATGCTGGCATGGAGTGTAGGGGGCAAATATATTGCCCAACACCGATAGTATATTGCTCAACACCAATCGTCGCTAATTGCTTCCAGAGTTAGTGCATTAGATTAAGCACAAATTTCTATGTATTCTGTTAAGTTTTCATCAAAATCTACAGCAGAAATTTTGAGAAACCCTAATTGAAAATTGTTGCCGCCATCGATTCAATATGCTGGCATGGAGTGTAGGGGCAAATATATTGCCCAACACCGATAGTATATTGCTCAACACCGATAGTATATTGCTCAACACCAATCGTCGCTAACTGCTTCCAGAGTTAGTGCATTAGATTAAGCACAAATTTCTACGTATTCTGTTAAGTTTTCATCGAAATCTACAGCAGAAATTTTGAGAAACCCTAATTCAAAATTGTTGCCGCCATCGATTCAATATGGTGGCATGGCGGGTAGGGGGCAAATATATTGCCCAACACGGATAGTATATTGTTCAACACCAATCGTCGCTAACTGCTTCCAGAGTTAGTGCATTAGATTAAGCACAAATTTCTATGTATTCTGTTAAGTTTTCATTAAAATCTACAGCAGAAATTTTGAGAAACCCTAATTGAAAATTGTTGCCGCCATCGATTCAATATGCTGGCATGGAGTGTAGGGGGCAAATATATTGCCCAACACCGATAGTATATTGCTCAACACCAATCGTCGCTAACTGCTTCCAGAGTTAGTGCATTAGATTAAGCACAAATTTCTACGTATTCTGTTAAGTTTTCATGAAAATCTACAGCAGAATTTTTGAGAAACCCTAATTCAAAATTGTTGCCGCCATCGATTCAATATACTGGCATGGAGTGTAGGGGGCAAATATATTGCCCAACACCGATAGTATATTGCTCAACACCAATCGTCGCTAACTGCTTCCAGAGTTAGTGCATTAGATTAAGCACAAATTTCTACGTATTCTGTTAAGTTTTCATCGAAATCTACAGCAGATATTTTGAGAAACCCTAATTCAAAATTGTTGCCGCCATCGATTCAATATACTGGCATGGAGTGTAGGGGGCAAATATATTGCCCAACACCGATAGTATATTGCTCAACACCAATCGTCGCTAACTGCTGCATTAGATTAAGCACAAATTTCTTTGTAATTTTGTTAAGTTTTCATCGAAATCTACAGCAGAAATTTTGAGAAACCCTAATTGAAAATTGTTGCCGCCATCGATTCAATATGCTGGCATGGAGTGTAGGGGGCAAATATATTGCCCAACACCGATAGTATATTGCTCAACACCAATCGTCGCTAACCGTTTCCAGAGTTAGTGCATTAGATTAAGCACAAATTTCTACGTATTCTGTTAAGTTTTCATCAAAATCTACAGCAGAACTTTTGAGAAACCCTAATTGAAAATTGTTGCCGCCATCGATTCAATATGGTGGCATGGAGTGTAGGGGGCAAGTATATTGCCCAACACCGATAGTATATTGCTCAACACCAATCGTCGCTAACTGCTTCCAGAGTTAGTGCATTAGATTAAGCACAAATTTCTACGTATTCTGTTAAGTTTTCATCGAAATCTACAGCAGAAATTTTGAGAAACCCTAATTCAAAATTGTTGCCGCCATCGATTCAATATGCTGGCATGGAGTGTAGGGGGCAAATATATTGCCCAACACCGATAGTATATTGCTCAACACCAATCGTCGCTAACTGCTGCATTAGATTAAGCACAAATTTTTTTGTAATTTTGTTAAGTTTTCATCGAAATCTACAGCAGAAATTTTGAGAAACCCTAATTCAAAATTGTTGCCGCCATCGATTCAATATACTGGCATGGAGTGTAGGGGGCAAATATATTGCCCAACACCGATAGTATATTGCTCAACACCAATCGTCGCTAACTGCTTCCAGAGTTAGTGCATTAGATTAAGCACAAATTTCTACGTATTCTGTTAAGTTTTCATCGAAATCTACAGCAGATATTTTGAGAAACCCTAATTCAAAATTGTTGCCGCCATCGATTCAATATACTGGCATGGAGTGTAGGGGGCAAATATATTGCCCAACACCGATAGTATATTGCTCAACACCAATCGTCGCTAACTGCTTCCAGAGTTAGTGCATTAGATTAAGCACAAATTTCTACGTATTCTGTTAAGTTTTCATGAAAATCTACAGCAGAATTTTTGAGAAACCCTAATTGAAAATTGTTGCCGCCATCGATTCAATATGGTGGCATGGAGTGTAGGGGGCAAGTATATTGCCCAACACCCATAGTATATTGCTCAACACCAATCGTCGCTAACTGCTTCCAGAGTTAGTGCATTAGATTAAGCACAAATTTCTACGTATTCTGTTAAGTTTTCATCGAAATCTATAGCAGAAATTTTGAGAAACCCTAATTGAAAATTGTTGCCGCCATCGATTCAATATGCTGGCATGGAGTGTAGGGGGCAAATATATTGCCCAACACCGATAGTATATTGCTCAACACCAATCGTCGCTAACTGCTTCCAGAGTTAGTGCATTAGATTAAGCACAAATTTCTACGTATTCTGTTAAGTTTTCATCGAAATCTACAGCAGAAATTTTGAGAAACCCTAATTGAAAATTGTTGCCGCCATCGATTCAATATGCTGGCATGGAGTGTAGGGGGCAAATATATTGCCCAACACCGATAGTATATTGCTCAACACCAATCGTCGCTAACCGTTTCCAGAGTTAGTGCATTAGATTAAGCACAAATTTCTACGTATTCTGTTAAGTTTTCATCAAAATCTACAGCAGAACTTTTGAGAAACCCTAATTGAAAATTGTTGCCGCCATCGATTCAATATGGTGGCATGGAGTGTAGGGGGCAAGTATATTGCCCAACACCGATAGTATATTGCTCAACACCAATCGTCGCTAACTGCTTCCAGAGTTAGTGCATTAGATTAAGCACAAATTTCTACGTATTCTGTTAAGTTTTCATCGAAATCTACAGCAGAAATTTTGAGAAACCCTAATTCAAAATTGTTGCCGCCATCGATTCAATATGCTGGCATGGAGTGTAGGGGGCAAATATATTGCCCAACACCGATAGTATATTGCTCAACACCAATCGTCGCTAACTGCTGCATTAGATTAAGCACAAATTTTTTTGTAATTTTGTTAAGTTTTCATCGAAATCTACAGCAGAAATTTTGAGAAACCCTAATTCAAAATTGTTGCCGCCATCGATTCAATATGGTGGCATGGAGTGTAGGGGGCACCGATAGTATATTGCTCAACACCAATCGTCGCTAACCGTTTCCAGAGTTAGTGCATTAGATTAAGCACAAATTTCTACGTATTCTGTTAAGTTTTCATCGAAATCTACAGCAGATATTTTGAGAAACCCTAATTCAAAATTGTTGCCGCCATCGATTCAATATACTGGCATGGAGTGTAGGGGGCAAATATATTGCCCAACACCGATAGTATATTGCTCAACACCAATCGTCGCTAACTGCTTCCAGAGTTAGTGCATTAGATTAAGCACAAATTTCTACGTATTCTGTTAAGTTTTCATCGAAATCTACAGCAGATATTTTGAGAAACCCTAATTGAAAATTGTTGCCGCCATCGATTCAATATACTGGCATGGAGTGTAGGGGGCAAATATATTGCCCAACACCGATAGTATATTGCTCAACACCAATCGTCGCTAACTGCTTCCAGAGTTAGTGCATTAGATTAAGCACAAATTTCTACGTATTCTGTTAAGTTTTCATGAAAATCTACAGCAGAATTTTTGAGAAACCCTAATTGAAAATTGTTGCCGCCATCGATTCAATATGGTGGCATGGAGTGTAGGGGGCAAGTATATTGCCCAACACCCATAGTATATTGCTCAACACCAATCGTCGCTAACTGCTTCCAGAGTTAGTGCATTAGATTAAGCACAAATTTCTACGTATTCTGTTAAGTTTTCATCGAAATCTATAGCAGAAATTTTGAGAAACCCTAATTGAAAATTGTTGCCGCCATCGATTCAATATGCTGGCATGGAGTGTAGGGGGCAAATATATTGCCCAACACCGATAGTATATTGCTCAACACCAATCGTCGCTAACTGCTGCATTAGATTAAGCACAAATTTCTTTGTAATTTTGTTAAGTTTTCATCGAAATCTACAGCAGAAATTTTGAGAAACCCTAATTCAAAATTGTTGCCGCCATCGATTCAATATGGTGGCATGGAGTGTAGGGGGCAAGTATATTGCCCAACACCGATAGTATATTGCTCAACACCAATCGTCGCTAACCGTTTCCAGAGTTAGTGCATTAGATTAAGCACAAATTTCTACGTATTCTGTTAAGTTTTCATCGAAATCTACAGCAGAATTTTTGAGAAACCCTAATTGAAAATTGTTGCCGCTATCGATTCAATATGGTGGCATGGAGTGTAGGGGGCAAGTATATTGCCCAACACCGATAGTATATTGCTCAACACCAATCGTCGCTAACTGCTTCCAGAGTTAGTGCATTAGATTAAGCACAAATTTCTACGTATTCTGTTAAGTTTTCATCGAAATCTACAGCAGAAATTTTGAGAAACCCTAATTGAAAATTGTTGCCGCCATCGATTCAATATGCTGGCATGGAGTGTAGGGGGCAAATATATTGCCCAACACCGATAGTATATTGCTCAACACCAATCGTCGCTAACTGCTGCATTAGATTAAGCACAAATTTCTATGTAATTTTGTTAAGTTTTGATCGAAATCTACAGCAGAAATTTTGAGAAACCCTAATTCAAAATTGTTGCCGCCATCGATTCAATATGGTGGCATGGAGTGTAGGGGGCAAATATATTGCCCAACACCGATAGTATATTGCTCAACACCAATCGTCGCTAACCGTTTCCAGAGTTAGTGCATTAGATTAAGCACAAATTTCTATGTATTCTGTTAAGTTTTCATCAAAATCTACAGCAGATATTTTGAGAAACCCCAATTCAAAATTGTTGCCGCCATCGATTCAATATACTGGCATGGAGTGTAGGGGGCAAATATATTGCCCAACACCGATAGTATATTGCTCAACACCAATCGTCGCTAACTGCTTCCAGAGTTAGTGCATTAGATTAAGCACAAATTTCTATGTATTCTGTTAAGTTTTCATGAAAATCTACAGCAGAATTTTTGAGAAACCCTAATTGAAAATTGTTGCCGCCATCGATTCAATATGGTGGCATGGAGTGTAGGGGGCAAATATATTGCCCAACACCGATAGTATATTGCTCAACACCAATCGTCGCTAACTGCTTCCAGAGTTAGTGCATTAGATTAAGCACAAATTTCTACGTATTCTGTTAAGTTTTCATCAAAATCTACAGCAGAAATTTTGAGAAACCCTAATTGAAAATTGTTGCCGCCATCGATTCAATATGGTGGCATGGAGTGTAGGGGGCAAATATATTGCCCAACACCGATAGTATATTGCTCAACACCAATCGTCGCTAACCGTTTCCAGAGTTAGTGCATTAGATTAAGCACAAATTTCTACGTATTCTGTTAAGTTTCCATCGAAATCTACAGCAGATATTTTGAGAAACCCCAATTCAAAATTGTTGCCGCCATCGATTCAATATGCTGGCATGGAGTGTAGGGGGCAAATATATTGCCCAACACCGATAGTATATTGCTCAACACCAATCGTCGCTAACTGCTTCCAGAGTTAGTGCATTAGATTAAGCACAAATTTCTACGTATTCTGTTAAGTTTTCATGAAAATCTACAGCAGAATTTTTGAGAAACCCTAATTGAAAATTGTTGCCGCCATCGATTCAATATGGTGGCATGGAGTGTAGGGGGCAAATATATTGCCCAACACCGATAGTATATTGCTCAACACCAATCGTCGCTAACCGTTTCCAGAGTTAGTGCATTAGATTAAGCACAAATTTCTACGTATTCTGTTAAGTTTTCATCAAAATCTACAGCAGAAATTTTGAGAAACCCTAATTCAAAATTGTTGCCGCTATCGATTCAATATGGTGGCATGGAGTGTAGGGGGCAAGTATATTGCCCAACACCGATAGTATATTGCTCAACACCAATCGTCGCTAACCGTTTCCAGAGTTAGTGCATTAGATTAAGCACAAATTTCTACGTATTCTGTTAAGTTTTCATCGAAATCTACAGCAGAATTTTTGAGAAACCCTAATTGAAAATTGTTGCCGCCATCGATTCAATATGGTGGCATGGAGTGTAGGGGGCAAGTATATTGCCCAACACCGATAGTATATTGCTCAACACCAATCGTCGCTAACTGCTTCCAGAGTTAGTGCATTAGATTAAGCACAAATTTCTACGTATTCTGTTAAGTTTTCATCGAAATCTACAGCAAATATTTTGAGAAACCCTAATTGAAAATTGTTGCCGCCATCGATTCAATATGCTGGCATGGAGTGTAGGGGGCAAATATATTGCCCAACACCGATAGTATATTGCTCAACACCAATCGTCGCTAACTGCTTCCAGAGTTAGTGCATTAGATTAAGCACAAATTTCTATGTATTCTGTTAAGTTTTCATCAAAATCTACAGCAGAAATTTTGAGAAACCCTAATTCAAAATTGTTGCCGCCATCGATTCAATATGGTGGCATGGAGTGTAGGGGGCAAATATATTGCCCAACACCAATCGTCGCTTACTGCTTCCAGAGTTAGTGCATTAGATTAAGCACAAATTTCTACGTATTCTTTTAAGTTTTCATCAAAATCTACAGCAGAAATTTTGAGAAACCCTAATTGAAAATTGTTGCCGCCATCGATTCAATATGGTGGCATGGAGTGTAGGGGGCAAATATATTGCCCAACACCGATAGTATATTGCTCAACACCAATCGTCGCTAACCGTTTCCAGAGATAGTGCATTATATTAAGCACAAATTTCTACGTATTCTGTTAAGTTTTCATCAAAATCTACAGCAGATATTTTGAAAAACCCTAATTCAAAATTGTTGCCGCCATCGATTCAATATGGTGGCATGGAGTGTAGGGGGCAAGTATATTGCCCAACACCGATAGTATATTGCTCAACACCAATCGTCGCTAACTGCTTCCAGAGTTAGTGCATTAGATTAAGCACAAATTTCTACGTATTCTGTTAAGTTTTTATCGAAATCTACAGCAGAATTTTTGAGAAACCCTAATTGAAAATTGTTGCCGCCATCGATTCAATATGGTGGCATGGAGTGTAGGGGGCAAGTATATTGCCCAACACCGATAGTATATTGCTCAACACCAATCGTCGCTAACTGCTTCCAGAGTTAGTGCATTAGATTAAGCACAAATTTCTACGTATTCTGTTAAGTTTTCATCAAAATCTACAGCAGAAATTTTGAGAAACCCTAATTGAAAATTGTTGCCGCCATCGATTCAATATGGTGGCATGGAGTGTAGGGGGCAAATATATTGCCCAACACCGATAGTATATTGCTCAACACCAATCGTCGCTAACCGTTTCCAGAGTTAGTGCATTAGATTAAGCACAAATTTCTACGTATTCTGTTAAGTTTTCATCGAAATCTACAGCAGAATTTTTGAGAAACCCTAATTGAAAATTGTTGCCGCCATCGATTCAATATGGTGGCATGGAGTGTAGGGGGCAAGTATATTGCCCAACACCGATAGTATATTGCTCAACACCAATCGTCGCTAACTGCTTCCAGAGTTAGTGCATTAGATTAAGCACAAATTTCTACGTATTCTGTTAAGTTTTCATCGAAATCTACAGCAAATATTTTGAGAAACCCTAATTGGAAAATTGTTGCCGCCATCGATTCAATATGCTGGCATGGAGTGTAGGGGCAAATATATTGCCCAACACCGATAGTATATTGCTCAACACCAATCGTCGCTAACTGCTTCCAGAGTTAGTGCATTAGATTAAGCACAAATTTCTACGTATTCTGTTAAGTTTTCATCAAAATCTACAGCAGAAATTTTGAGAAACCCTAATTCAAAATTGTTGCCGCCATCGATTCAATATGCTGGCATGGAGTGTAGGGGGCAAATATATTGCCCAACACCAATCGTCGCTTACTGCTTCCAGAGTTAGTGCATTAGATTAAGCACAAATTTCTACGTATTCTTTTAAGTTTTCATCAAAATCTACAGCAGAAATTTTGAGAAACCCTAATTGAAAATTGTTGCCGCCATCGATTCAATATGGTGGCATGGAGTGTAGGGGGCAAATATATTGCCCAACACCGATAGTATATTGCTCAACACCAATCGTCGCTAACCGTTTCCAGAGATAGTGCATTATATTAAGCACAAATTTCTATGTATTCTGTTAAGTTTTCATCAAAATCTACAGCAGAAATTTTGAGAAACCCTAATTCAAAATTGTTGCCGCCATCGATTCAATATGCTGGCATGGAGTGTAGGGGGCAAATATATTGCCCAACACCAATCGTCGCTTACTGCTTCCAGAGTTAGTGCATTAGATTAAGCACAAATTTCTACGTATTCTTTTAAGTTTTCATCAAAATCTACAGCAGATATTTTGAAAAACCCTAATTCAAAATTGTTGCCGCCATCGATTCAATATGGTGGCATGGAGTGTAGGGGGCAAGTATATTGCCCAACACCGATAGTATATTGCTCAACACCAATCGACGCTAACTGCTTCCAGAGTTAGTGCATTAGATTAAGCACAAATTTCTACGTATTCTGTTAAGTTTTTATCGAAATCTACAGCAGAATTTTTGAGAAACCCTAATTGAAAATTGTTGCCGCCATCGATTCAATATGGTGGCATGGAGTGTAGGGGGCAAATATATTGCCCAACACCGATAGTATATTGCTCAACACCAATCGTCGCTAACTGC
This sequence comes from Drosophila austrosaltans, assembly GCA_035045865.1. Taxonomy (NCBI): domain Eukaryota; kingdom Metazoa; phylum Arthropoda; class Insecta; order Diptera; family Drosophilidae; genus Drosophila; species Drosophila austrosaltans. The sequence continues at coordinate 4,777,921 of JAWNOQ010000083.1, forward strand.
TTCCAGAGTTAGTGCATTAGATTAAGCACAAATTTCTACGTATTCTGTTAAGTTTTCATCAAAATCTACAGCAGAAATTTTGAGAAACCCTAATTGAAAATTGTTGCCGCCATCGATTCAATATGGTGGCATGGAGTGTAGGGGGCAAATATATTGCCCAACACCGATAGTATATTGCTCAACACCAATCGTCGCTAACCGTTTCCAGAGTTAGTACATTAGATTAAGCACAAATTTCTATGTATTCTGTTAAGTTTTCATCAAAATCTACAGCAGAAATTTTGAGAAATCCTAATTCAAAATTGTTGCCGCCATGGATTCAATATGCTGGCATGGAGTGTAGGGGGCAAATATATTGCCCAACACCAATCGTCGCTAACTGCTTCCAGAGTTAGTGCATTAGATTAAGCACAAATTTCTACGTATTCTGTTAAGTTTTCATCAAAATCTACAGCAGAAATTTTGAGAAACCCTAATTGAAAATTGTTGCCGCCATCGATTCAATATGGTGGCATGGAGTGTAGGGGGCAAATATATTGCCCAACACCGATAGTATATTGCTCAACACCAATCGTCGCTAACTGCTTCCAGAGTTAGTGCATTAGATTAAGCACAAATTTCTACGTATTCTGTTAAGTTTTCATCGAAATCTACAGCAGAATTTTTGAGAAACCCTAATTGAAAATTGTTGCCGCCATCGATTCAATATGGTGGCATGGAGTGTAGGGGGCAAGTATATTGCCCAACACCGATAGTATATTGCTCAACACCAATCGTCGCTAACTGCTTCCAGAGTTAGTGCATTAGATTAAGCACAAATTTCTACGTATTCTGTTAAGTTTTCATCGAAATCTACAGCAAATATTTTGAGAAACCCTAATTGAAAATTGTTGCCGCCATCGATTCAATATGCTGGCATGGAGTGTAGGGGGCAAATATATTGCCCAACACCGATAGTATATTGCTCAACACCAATCGTCGCTAACTGCTTCCAGAGTTAGTGCATTAGATTAAGCACAAATTTCTATGTATTCTGTTAAGTTTTCATCAAAATCTACAGCAGAAATTTTGAGAAACCCTAATTCAAAATTGTTGCCGCCATCGATTCAATATGCTGGCATGGAGTGTAGGGGGCAAATATATTGCCCAACACCAATCGTCGCTTACTGCTTCCAGAGTTAGTGCATTAGATTAAGCACAAATTTCTACGTATTCTTTTAAGTTTTCATCAAAATCTACAGCAGAAATTTTGAGAAACCCTAATTGAAAATTGTTGCCGCCATCGATTCAATATGGTGGCATGGAGTGTAGGGGGCAAATATATTGCCCAACACCGATAGTATATTGCTCAACACCAATCGTCGCTAACTGCTTCCAGAGTTAGTGCATTAGATTAAGCACAAATTTCTACGTATTCTGTTAAGTTTTCATCAAAATCTACAGCAGAAATTTTGAGAAACCCTAATTGAAAATTGTTGCCGCCATCGATTCAATATGCTGGCATGGAGTGTAGGGGCAAATATATTGCCCAACACCGATAGTATATTGCTCAACACCAATCGTCGCTAACCGTTTCCAGAGATAGTGCATTATATTAAGCACAAATTTCTACGTATTCTGTTAAGTTTTCATCAAAATCTACAGCAGATATTTTGAGAAACCCTAATTCAAAATTGTTGCCGCCATCGATTCAATATGGTGGCATGGAGTGTAGGGGGCAAGTATATTGCCCAACACCGATAGTATATTGCTCAACACCAATCGTCGCTAACTGCTTCCAGAGTTAGTGCATTAGATTAAGCACAAATTTCTACGTATTCTGTTAAGTTTTTATCGAAATCTACAGCAGATTTTTTGAGAAACCCTAATTGAAAATTGTTGCCGCCATCGATTCAATATGGTGGCATGGAGTGTAGGGGGCAAGTATATTGCCCAACACCGATAGTATATTGCTCAACACCAATCGTCGCTAACTGCTTCCAGAGTTAGTGCATTAGATTAAGCACAAATTTCTACGTATTCTGTTAAGTTTTCATCAAAATCTACAGCAGAAATTTTAAGAAACCCTAATTGAAAATTGTTGCCGCCATCGATTCAATATGGTGGCATGGAGTGTAGGGGGCAAATATATTGCCCAACACCGATAGTATATTGCTCAACACCAATCGTCGCTAACCGTTTCCAGAGTTAGTACATTAGATTAAGCACAAATTTCTATGTATTCTGTTAAGTTTTCATCAAAATCTACAGCAGAAATTTTGAGAAACCCTAATTCAAAATTGTTGCCGCCATGGATTCAATATGCTGGCATGGAGTGTAGGGGGCAAATATATTGCCCAACACCAATCGTCGCTAACTGCTTCCAGAGTTAGTGCATTAGATTAAGCACAAATTTCTACGTATTCTGTTAAGTTTTCATCAAAATCTACAGCAGAAATTTTGAGAAACCCTAATTGAAAATTGTTGCCGCCATCGATTCAATATGGTGGCATGGAGTGTAGGGGGCAAATATATTGCCCAACACCGATAGTATATTGCTCAACACCAATCGTCGCTAACTGCTTCCAGAGTTAGTGCATTAGATTAAGCACAAATTTCTACGTATTCTGTTAAGTTTTCATCGAAATCTACAGCAGAATTTTTGAGAAACCCTAATTGAAAATTGTTGCCGCCATCGATTCAATATGGTGGCATGGAGTGTAGGGGGCAAGTATATTGCCCAACACCGATAGTATATTGCTCAACACCAATCGTCGCTAACTGCTTCCAGAGTTAGTGCATTAGATTAAGCACAAATTTCTACGTATTCTGTTAAGTTTTCATCAAAATCTACAGCAGAAATTTTGAGAAACCCTAATTCAAAATTGTTGCCGCCATCGATTCAATATGGTGGCATGGAGTGTAGGGGGCAAGTATATTGCCCAACACCGATAGTATATTGCTCAACACCAATCGTCGCTAACTGCTTCCAGAGTTAGTGCATTAGATTAAGCACAAATTTCTACGTATTCTGTTAAGTTTTCATCAAAATCTACAGCAGAAATTTTGAGAAACCCTAATTGAAAATTGTTGCCGCCATCGATTCAATATGGTGGCATGGAGTGTAGGGGGCAAATATATTGCCCAACACCGATAGTATATTGCTCAACACCAATCGTCGCTAACTGCTTCCAGAGTTAGTGCATTAGATTAAGCACAAATTTCTACGTATTCTGTTAAGTTTTCATCAAAATCTACAGCAGAAATTTTGAGAAACCCTAATTCAAAATTGTTGCCGCCATCGATTCAATATGGTGGCATGGAGTGTAGGGGGCAAGTATATTGCCCAACACCGATAGTATATTGCTCAACACCAATCGTCGCTAACTGCTTCCAGAGTTAGTGCATTAGATTAAGCACAAATTTCTACGTATTCTGTTAAGTTTTCATCAAAATCTACAGCAGAAATTTTGAGAAACCCTAATTGAAAATTGTTGCCGCCATCGATTCAATATGGTGGCATGGAGTGTAGGGGGCAAGTATATTGCCCAACACCGATAGTATATTGCTCAACACCAATCGTCGCTAACTGCTTCCAGAGTTAGTGCATTAGATTAAGCACAAATTTCTACGTATTCTGTTAAGTTTTCATCAAAATCTACAGCAGAAATTTTGAGAAACCCTAATTGAAAATTGTTGCCGCCATCGATTCAATATGGTGGCATGGAGTGTAGGGGGCAAATATATTGCCCAACACCGATAGTATATTGCTCAACACCAATCGTCGCTAACTGCTTCCAGAGTTAGTGCATTAGATTAAGCACAAATTTCTACGTATTCTGTTAAGTTTTCATCAAAATCTACAGCAGAAATTTTGAGAAACCCTAATTCAAAATTGTTGCCGCCATCGATTCAATATGGTGGCATGGAGTGTAGGGGGCAAGTATATTGCCCAACACCGATAGTATATTGCTCAACACCAATCGTCGCTAACTGCTTCCAGAGTTAGTGCATTAGATTAAGCACAAATTTCTACGTATTCTGTTAAGTTTTCATCGAAATCTACAGCAGAATTTTTGAGAAACCCTAATTGAATATTGTTGCCGCCATCGATTCAATATGCTGGCATGGAGTGTAGGGGGCAAATATATTGCCCAACACCGATAGTATATTGCTCAACACCAATCGTCGCTAACCGTTTCCAGAGATAGTGCATTATATTAAGCACAAATTTCTACGTATTCTGTTAAGTTTTCATCAAAATCTACAGCAGATATTTTGGGAAACCCTAATTGAAAATTGTTGCCGCCATCGATTCAATATGGTGGCATGGAGTGTACGGGGCAAATATATTGCCCAACACCGATAGTATATTGCTCAACACCAATCGTCGCTAACCGTTTCCAGAGATAGTGCATTATATTAAGCACAAATTTCTACGTATTCTGTTAAGTTTTCATCAAAATCTACAGCAGAAATTTTGAGAAACCCTAATTGAAAATTGTTGCCGCCATCGATTCAATATGGTGGCATGGAGTGTAGGGGGCAAGTATATTGCCCAACACCGATAGTATATTGCTCAACACCAATCGTCGCTAACTGCTTCCAGAGTTAGTGCATTAGATTAAGCACAAATTTCTACGTATTCTGTTAAGTTTTCATCGAAATCTACAGCAGAAATTTTGAGAAACCCTAATTGAAAATTGTTGCCGCCATCGATTCAATATGCTGGCATGGAGTGTAGGGGGCAAATATATTGCCCAACACCGATAGTATATTGCTCAACACCAATCGTCGCTAACTGCTGCATTAGATTAAGCACAAATTTCTATGTAATTTTGTTAAGTTTTGATCGAAATCTACAGCAGAAATTTTGAGAAACCCTAATTCAAAATTGTTGCCGCCATCGATTCAATATGGTGGCATGGAGTGTAGGGGGCAAGTATATTGCCCAACACCGATAGTATATTGCTCAACACCAATCGTCGCTAACTGCTTCCAGAGTTAGTGCATTAGATTAAGCACAAATTTCTACGTATTCTGTTAAGTTTTCATCAAAATCTACAGCAGAAATTTTGAGAAACCCTAATTGAAAATTGTTGCCGCCATCGATTCAATATGGTGGCATGGAGTGTAGGGGGCAAATATATTGCCCAACACCGATAGTATATTGCTCAACACCAATCGTCGCTAACCGTTTCCAGAGTTAGTGCATTAGATTAAGCACAAATTTCTATGTATTCTGTTAAGTTTTCATCAAAATCTACAGCAGATATTTTGAGAAACCCCAATTCAAAATTGTTGCCGCCATCGATTCAATATACTGGCATGGAGTGTAGGGGGCAAATATATTGCCCAACACCGATAGTATATTGCTCAACACCAATCGTCGCTAACTGCTTCCAGAGTTAGTGCATTAGATTAAGCACAAATTTCTACGTATTCTGTTAAGTTTTCATCGAAATCTACAGCAGAATTTTTGAGAAACCCTAATTGAAAATTGTTGCCGCCATCGATTCAATATGGTGGCATGGAGTGTAGGGGGCAAGTATATTGCCCAACACCGATAGTATATTGCTCAACACCAATCGTCGCTAACTGCTTCCAGAGTTAGTGCATTAGATTAAGCACAAATTTCTACGTATTCTGTTAAGTTTTCATCAAAATCTACAGCAGAAATTTTGAGAAACCCTAATTGAAAATTGTTGCCGCCATCGATTCAATATGGTGGCATGGAGTGTAGGGGCAAGTATATTGCCCAACACCGATAGTATATTGCTCAACACCAATCGTCGCTAACTGCTTCCAGAGTTAGTGCATTAGATTAAGCACAAATTTCTACGTATTCTGTTAAGTTTTCATCAAAATCTACAGCAGAAATTTTGAGAAACCCTAATTGAAAATTGTTGCCGCCATCGATTCAATATGGTGGCATGGAGTGTAGGGGGCAAATATATTGCCCAACACCGATAGTATATTGCTCAACACCAATCGTCGCTAACTGCTTCCAGAGTTAGTGCATTAGATTAAGCACAAATTTCTACGTATTCTGTTAAGTTTTCATCAAAATCTACAGCAGAAATTTTGAGAAACCCTAATTCAAAATTGTTGCCGCCATCGATTCAATATGGTGGCATGGAGTGTAGGGGGCAAGTATATTGCCCAACACCGATAGTATATTGCTCAACACCAATCGTCGCTAACTGCTTCCAGAGTTAGTGCATTAGATTAAGCACAAATTTCTACGTATTCTGTTAAGTTTTCATCAAAATCTACAGCAGAAATTTTGAGAAACCCTAATTGAAAATTGTTGCCGCCATCGATTCAATATGGTGGCATGGAGTGTAGGGGGCAAATATATTGCCCAACACCGATAGTATATTGCTCAACACCAATCGTCGCTAACTGCTTCCAGAGTTAGTGCATTAGATTAAGCACAAATTTCTACGTATTCTGTTAAGTTTTCATCAAAATCTACAGCAGAAATTTTGAGAAACCCTAATTCAAAATTGTTGCCGCCATCGATTCAATATGGTGGCATGGAGTGTAGGGGGGCAAGTATATTGCCCAACACCGATAGTATATTGCTCAACACCAATCGTCGCTAACTGCTTCCAGAGTTAGTGCATTAGATTAAGCACAAATTTCTACGTATTCTGTTAAGTTTTCATCAAAATCTACAGCAGAAATTTTGAGAAACCCTAATTGAAAATTGTTGCCGCCATCGATTCAATATGGTGGCATGGAGTGTAGGGGGCAAGTATATTGCCCAACACCGATAGTATATTGCTCAACACCAATCGTCGCTAACTGCTTCCAGAGTTAGTGCATTAGATTAAGCACAAATTTCTACGTATTCTGTTAAGTTTTCATCAAAATCTACAGCAGAAATTTTGAGAAACCCTAATTGAAAATTGTTGCCGCCATCGATTCAATATGGTGGCATGGAGTGTAGGGGGCAAATATATTGCCCAACACCGATAGTATATTGCTCAACACCAATCGTCGCTAACTGCTTCCAGAGTTAGTGCATTAGATTAAGCACAAATTTCTACGTATTCTGTTAAGTTTTCATCAAAATCTACAGCAGAAATTTTGAGAAACCCTAATTCAAAATTGTTGCCGCCATCGATTCAATATGGTGGCATGGAGTGTAGGGGGCAAGTATATTGCCCAACACCGATAGTATATTGCTCAACACCAATCGTCGCTAACTGCTTCCAGAGTTAGTGCATTAGATTAAGCACAAATTTCTACGTATTCTGTTAAGTTTTCATCGAAATCTACAGCAGAATTTTTGAGAAACCCTAATTGAATATTGTTGCCGCCATCGATTCAATATGCTGGCATGGAGTGTAGGGGGCAAATATATTGCCCAACACCGATAGTATATTGCTCAACACCAATCGTCGCTAACCGTTTCCAGAGATAGTGCATTATATTAAGCACAAATTTCTACGTATTCTGTTAAGTTTTCATCAAAATCTACAGCAGATATTTTGGGAAACCCTAATTCAAAATTGTTGCCGCCATCGATTCAATATGCTGGCATGGAGTGTAGGGGGCAAATATATTGCCCAACACCGATAGTATATTGCTCAACACCAATCGTCGCTAACCGTTTCCAGAGTTAGTGCATTAGATTAAGCACAAATTTCTATGTATTCTGTTAAGTTTTCATCAAAATCTACAGCAGAAATTTTGAGAAACCCTAATTCAAAATTGTTGCCGCCATCGATTCAATATGCTGGCATGGAGTGTAGGGGGCAAATATATTGCCCAACACCGATAGTATATTGCTCAACACCAATCGTCGCTAACTGCTTCCAGAGTTAGTGCATTAGATTAAGCACAAATTTCTATGTATTCTGTTAAGTTTTCATCAAAATCTACAGCAGAAATTTTGAGAAACCCTAATTGAAAATTGTTGCCGCCATCGATTCAATATGCTGGCATGGAGTGTAGGGGGCAAATATATTGCCCAACACCGATAGTATATTGCTCAACACCAATCGTCGCTAACTGCTTCCAGAGTTAGTGCATTAGATTAAGCACAAATTTCTATGTATTCTGTTAAGTTTTCATCAAAATCTACAGCAGAAATTTTGAGAAACCCTAATTCAAAATTGTTGCCGCCATCGATTCAATATGCTGGCATGGAGTGTAGGGGGCAAATATATTGCCCAACACCAATCGTCGCTTACTGCTTCCAGAGTTAGTGCATTAGATTAAGCACAAATTTCTACGTATTCTTTTAAGTTTTCATCAAAATCTACAGCAGAAATTTTGAGAAACCCTAATTGAAAATTGTTGCCGCCATCGATTCAATATGGTGGCATGGAGTGTAGGGGGCAAATATATTGCCCAACACCGATAGTATATTGCTCAACACCAATCGTCGCTAACCGTTTCCAGAGATAGTGCATTATATTAAGCACAAATTTCTACGTATTCTGTTAAGTTTTCATCAAAATCTACAGCAGATATTTTGAAAAACCCTAATTCAAAATTGTTGCCGCCATCGATTCAATATGGTGGCATGGAGTGTAGGGGGCAAGTATATTGCCCAACACCGATAGTATATTGCTCAACACCAATCGTCGCTAACTGCTTCCAGAGTTAGTGCATTAGATTAAGCACAAATTTCTACGTATTCTGTTAAGTTTTTATCGAAATCTACAGCAGAATTTTTGAGAAACCCTAATTGAAAATTGTTGCCGCCATCGATTCAATATGGTGGCATGGAGTGTAGGGGGCAAGTATATTGCCCAACACCGATAGTATATTGCTCAACACCAATCGTCGCTAACTGCTTCCAGAGTTAGTGCATTAGATTAAGCACAAATTTCTACGTATTCTGTTAAGTTTTCATCAAAATCTACAGCAGAAATTTTGAGAAACCCTAATTGAAAATTGTTGCCGCCATCGATTCAATATGGTGGCATGGAGTGTAGGGGGCAAATATATTGCCCAACACCGATAGTATATTGCTCAACACCAATCGTCGCTAACCGTTTCCAGAGTTAGTGCATTAGATTAAGCACAAATTTCTACGTATTCTGTTAAGTTTTCATCGAAATCTACAGCAGAAATTTTGAGAAACCCTAATTGAAAATTGTTGCCGCCATCGATTCAATATGCTGGCATGGAGTGTAGGGGGCAAATATATTGCCCAACACCAATCGTCGCTTACTGCTTCCAGAGTTAGTGCATTAGATTAAGCACAAATTTCTACGTATTCTGTTAAGTTTTCATCGAAATCTACAGCAGAATTTTTGAGAAACCCTAATTGAATATTGTTGCCGCCATCGATTCAATATGCTGGCATGGAGTGTAGGGGGCAAATATATTGCCCAACACCGATAGTATATTGCTCAACACCAATCGTCGCTAACCGTTTCCAGAGATAGTGCATTATATTAAGCACAAATTTCTACGTATTCTGTTAAGTTTTCATCAAAATCTACAGCAGATATTTTGGGAAACCCTAATTCAAAATTGTTGCCGCCATCGATTCAATATGCTGGCATGGAGTGTAGGGGGCAAATATATTGCCCAACACCGATAGTATATTGCTCAACACCAATCGTCGCTAACCGTTTCCAGAGTTAGTGCATTAGATTAAGCACAAATTTCTACCTATTCTGTTAAGTTTTCATCGAAATCTACAGCAGAAATTTTGAGAAACCCTAATTGAAAATTGTTGCCGCCATCGATTCAATATGGTGGCATGGAGTGTAGGGGGCAAGTATATTGCCCAACACCGATAGTATATTGCTCAACACCAATCGTCGCTAATCTGCTTCCAGAGTTAGTGCATTAGATTAAGCACAAATTTCTACGTATTCTGTTAAGTTTTCATCGAAATCTACAGCAAATATTTTGAGAAACCCTAATTGAAAATTGTTGCCGCCATCGATTCAATATGCTGGCATGGAGTGTAGGGGGCAAATATATTGCCCAACACCGATAGTATATTGCTCAACACCAATCGTCGCTAACTGCTTCCAGAGTTAGTGCATTAGATTAAGCACAAATTTCTATGTATTCTGTTAAGTTTTCATCAAAATCTACAGCAGAAATTTTGAGAAACCCTAATTCAAAATTGTTGCCGCCATCGATTCAATATGCTGGCATGGAGTGTAGGGGGCAAATATATTGCCCAACACCAATCGTCGCTTACTGCTTCCAGAGTTAGTGCATTAGATTAAGCACAAATTTCTACGTATTCTTTTAAGTTTTCATCAAAATCTACAGCAGAAATTTTGAGAAACCCTAATTGAAAATTGTTGCCGCCATCGATTCAATATGGTGGCATGGAGTGTAGGGGCAAATATATTGCCCAACACCGATAGTATATTGCTCAACACCAATCGTCGCTAACCGTTTCCAGAGATAGTGCATTATATTAAGCACAAATTTCTACGTATTCTGTTAAGTTTTCATCAAAATCTACAGCAGATATTTTGAAAAACCCTAATTCAAAATTGTTGCCGCCATCGATTCAATATGGTGGCATGGAGTGTAGGGGGCAAGTATATTGCCCAACACCGATAGTATATTGCTCAACACCAATCGTCGCTAACTGCTTCCAGAGTTAGTGCATTAGATTAAGCACAAATTTCTACGTATTCTGTTAAGTTTTTATCGAAATCTACAGCAGAATTTTTGAGAAACCCTAATTGAAAATTGTTGCCGCCATCGATTCAATATGGTGGCATGGAGTGTAGGGGGCAAGTATATTGCCCAACACCGATAGTATATTGCTCAACACCAATCGTCGCTAACTGCTTCCAGAGTTAGTGCATTAGATTAAGCACAAATTTCTACGTATTCTGTTAAGTTTTCATCAAAATCTACAGCAGAAATTTTGAGAAACCCTAATTGAAAATTGTTGCCGCCATCGATTCAATATGGTGGCATGGAGTGTAGGGGGCAAATATATTGCCCAACACCGATAGTATATTGCTCAACACCAATCGTCGCTAACCGTTTCCAGAGTTAGTGCATTAGATTAAGCACAAATTTCTACGTATTCTGTTAAGTTTTCATCGAAATCTACAGCAGAATTTTTGAGAAACCCTAATTGAAAATTGTTGCCGCCATCGATTCAATATGGTGGCATGGAGTGTAGGGGGCAAGTACATTGCCCAACACCGATAGTATATTGCTCAACACCAATCGTCGCTAACTGCTTCCAGAGTTAGTGCATTAGATTAAGCACAAATTTCTACGTATTCTGTTAAGTTTTCATCGAAATCTACAGCAAATATTTTGAGAAACCCTAATTGAAAATTGTTGCCGCCATCGATTCAATATGCTGGCATGGAGTGTAGGGGGCAAATATATTGCCCAACACCGATAGTATATTGCTCAACACCAATCGTCGCTAACTGCTTCCAGAGTTAGTGCATTAGATTAAGCACAAATTTCTATGTATTCTGTTAAGTTTTCATCAAAATCTACAGCAGAAATTTTGAGAAACCCTAATTCAAAATTGTTGCCGCCATCGATTCAATATGCTGGCATGGAGTGTAGGGGGCAAATATATTGCCCAACACCAATCGTCGCTTACTGCTTCCAGAGTTAGTGCATTAGATTAAGCACAAATTTCTACGTATTCTTTTAAGTTTTCATCAAAATCTACAGCAGAAATTTTGAGAAACCCTAATTGAAAATTGTTGCCGCCATCGATTCAATATGGTGGCATGGAGTGTAGGGGGCAAATATATTGCCCAACACCGATAGTATATTGCTCAACACCAATCGTCGCTAACCGTTTCCAGAGATAGTGCATTATATTAAGCACAAATTTCTACGTATTCTGTTAAGTTTTCATCAAAATCTACAGCAGATATTTTGAAAAACCCTAATTCAAAATTGTTGCCGCCATCGATTCAATATGGTGGCATGGAGTGTAGGGGGCAAGTATATTGCCCAACACCGATAGTATATTGCTCAACACCAATCGACGCTAACTGCTTCCAGAGTTAGTGCATTAGATTAAGCACAAATTTCTACGTATTCTGTTAAGTTTTTATCGAAATCTACAGCAGAATTTTTGAGAAACCCTAATTGAAAATTGTTGCCGCCATCGATTCAATATGGTGGCATGGAGTGTAGGGGGCAAGTATATTGCCCAACACCGATAGTATATTGCTCAACACCAATCGTCGCTAACTGCTTCCAGAGTTAGTGCATTAGATTAAGCACAAATTTCTACGTATTCTGTTAAGTTTTCATCAAAATCTACAGCAGAAATTTTGAGAAACCCTAATTGAAAATTGTTGCCGCCATCGATTCAATATGGTGGCATGGAGTGTAGGGGGCAAATATATTGCCCAACACCGATAGTATATTGCTCAACACCAATCGTCGCTAACCGTTTCCAGAGTTAGTACATTAGATTAAGCACAAATTTCTATGTATTCTGTTAAGTTTTCATCAAAATCTACAGCAGAAATTTTGAGAAATCCTAATTCAAAATTGTTGCCGCCATGGATTCAATATGCTGGCATGGAGTGTAGGGGGCAAATATATTGCCCAACACCAATCGTCGCTAACTGCTTCCAGAGTTAGTGCATTAGATTAAGCACAAATTTCTACGTATTCTGTTAAGTTTTCATCAAAATCTACAGCAGAAATTTTGAGAAACCCTAATTGAAAATTGTTGCCGCCATCGATTCAATATGGTGGCATGGAGTGTAGGGGGCAAATATATTGCCCAACACCGATAGTATATTGCTCAACACCAATCGTCGCTAACCGTTTCCAGAGTTAGTGCATTAGATTAAGCACAAATTTCTACGTATTCTGTTAAGTTTTCATCGAAATCTACAGCAGAATTTTTGAGAAATCTAATTGAAAATTGTTGCCGCCATCGATTCAATATGGTAGCATGGAGTGTAGGGGGCAAGTATATTGCCCAACACCGATAGTATATTGCTCAACACCAATCGTCGCTAACTGCTTCCAGAGTTAGTGCATTAGATTAAGCACAAATTTCTACGTATTCTGTTAAGTTTTCATCAAAATCTACAGCAGAAATTTTGAGAAACCCTAATTGAAAATTGTTGCCGCCATCGATTCAATATGGTGGCATGGAGTGTAGGGGGCAAGTATATTGCCCAACACCGATAGTATATTGCTCAACACCAATCGTCGCTAACTGCTTCCAGAGTTAGTGCATTAGATTAAGCACAAATTTCTACGTTTTCTGTTAAGTTTTCATCAAAATCTACAGCAGAAATTTTGAGAAACCCTAATTGAAAATTGTTGCCGCCATCGATTCAATATGCTGGCATGGAGTGTAGGGGGCAAATATATTGCCCAACACCGATAGTATATTGCTCAACACCAATCGTCGCTAACTGCTTCCAGAGTTAGTGCATTAGATTAAGCACAAATTTCTACGTATTCTGTTAAGTTTTCATCGAAATCTACAGCAGAATTTTTGAGAAACCCTAATTGAAAATTGTTGCCGCCATCGATTCAATATGGTGGCATGGAGTGTAGGGGGCAAGTATATTGCCCAACACCGATAGTATATTGCTCAACACCAATCGTCGCTAACTGCTTCCAGAGTTAGTGCATTAGATTAAGCACAAATTTCTACGTATTCTGTTAAGTTTTCATCAAAATCTACAGCAGAAATTTTGAGAAACCCTAATTGAAAATTGTTGCCGCCATCGATTCAATATGGTGGCATGGAGTGTAGGGGGCAAATATATTGCCCAACACCGATAGTATATTGCTCAACACCAATCGTCGCTAACCGTTTCCAGAGTTAGTACATTAGATTAAGCACAAATTTCTACCTATTCTGTTAAGTTTTCATCAAAATCTACAGCAGAAATTTTGAGAAACCCTAATTCAAAATTGTTGCCGCCATGGATTCAATATGCTGGCATGGAGTGTAGGGGGCAAATATATTGCCCAACACCAATCGTCGCTAACTGCTTCCAGAGTTAGTGCATTAGATTAAGCACAAATTTCTACGTATTCTGTTAAGTTTTCATCAAAATCTACAGCAGAAATTTTGAGAAACCCTAATTGAAAATTGTTGCCGCCATCGATTCAATATGCTGGCATGGAGTGTAGGGGGCAAATATATTGCCCAACACCAATCGTCGCTAACTGCTTCCAGAGTTAGTGCATTAGATTAAGCACAAATTTCTACGTATTCTGTTAAGTTTTCATCAAAATCTACAGCAGAAATTTTGAGAAACCCTAATTGAAAATTGTTGCCGCCATCGATTCAATATGCTGGATTGGAGTGTAGGGGGCAAATATATTGCCCAACACCGATAGTATATTGCTCAACACCAATCGTCGCTAACTGCTTCCAGAGTTAGTGCATTAGATTAAGCACAAATTTCTACGTATTCTGTTAAGTTTTCATCAAAATCTACAGCAGAAATTTTGAGAAACCCTAATTGAAAATTGTTGCCGCCATCGATTCAATATGGTGGCATGGAGTGTAGGGGGCAAGTATATTGCCCAACACCGATAGTATATTGCTCAACACCAATCGTCGCTAACTGCTTCCAGAGTTAGTGCATTAGATTAAGCACAAATTTCTACGTATTCTGTTAAGTTTTCATCAAAATCTACAGCAGAAATTTTGAGAAACCCTAATTGAAAATTGTTGCCGCCATCGATTCAATATGGTGGCATGGAGTGTAGGGGGCAAGTATATTGCCCAACACCGATAGTATATTGCTCAACACCAATCGTCGCTAACTGCTTCCAGAGTTAGTGCATTAGATTAAGCACAAATTTCTACGTATTCTGTTAAGTTTTCATCAAAATCTACAGCAGAAATTTTGAGAAACCCTAATTCAAAATTGTTGCCGCCATCGATTCAATATGGTGGCATGGAGTGTAGGGGGCAAGTATATTGCCCAACACCGATAGTATATTGCTCAACACCAATCGTCGCTAACTGCTTCCAGAGTTAGTGCATTAGATTAAGCACAAATTTCTACGTATTCTGTTAAGTTTTCATCAAAATCTACAGCAGAAATTTTGAGAAACCCTAATTGAAAATTGTTGCCGCCATCGATTCAATATGCTGGCATGGAGTGTAGGGGGCAAATATATTGCCCAACACCGATAGTATATTGCTCAACACCAATCGTCGCTAACCGTTTCCAGAGATAGTGCATTATATTAAGCACAAATTTCTACGTATTCTGTTAAGTTTTCATCAAAATCTACAGCAGATATTTTGGGAAACCCTAATTCAAAATTGTTGCCGCCATCGATTCAATATGCTGGCATGGAGTGTAGGGGGCAAATATATTGCCCAACACCGATAGTATATTGCTCAACACCAATCGTCGCTAACCGTTTCCAGAGTTAGTGCATTAGATTAAGCACAAATTTCTACCTATGCTGTTAAGTTTTCATCGAAATCTACAGCAGAAATTTTGAGAAACCCTAATTCAAAACCCTAATTGAAAATTGTTGCCGCCATCGATTCAATATGGTGGCATGGAGTGTACGGGGCAAATATATTGCCCAACACCGATAGTATATTGCTCAACACCAATCGTCGCTAACCGTTTCCAGAGATAGTGCATTATATTAAGCACAAATTTCTACGTATTCTGTTAAGTTTTCATCAAAATCTACAGCAGAAATTTTGAGAAACCCTAATTGAAAATTGTTGCCGCCATCGATTCAATATGGTGGCATGGAGTGTAGGGGGCAAGTATATTGCCCAACACCGATAGTATATTGCTCAACACCAATCGTCGCTAACTGCTTCCAGAGTTAGTGCATTAGATTAAGCACAAATTTCTACGTATTCTGTTAAGTTTTCATCAAAATCTACAGCAGAAATTTTGAGAAACCCTAATTGAAAATTGTTGCCGCCATCGATTCAATATGCTGGCATGGAGTGTAGGGGGCAAATATATTGCCCAACACCGATAGTATATTGCTCAACACCAATCGTCGCTAACTGCTTCCAGAGTTAGTGCATTAGATTAAGCACAAATTTCTACGTATTCTGTTAAGTTTTCATCAAAACCTACAGCAGAAATTTTGAGAAACCCTAATTGAAAATTGTTGCCGCCATCGATTCAATATGGTGGCATGGAGTGTAGGGGGCAAGTATATTGCCCAACACCGATAGTATATTGCTCAACACCAATCGTCGCTAACTGCTTCCAGAGTTAGTGCATTAGATTAAGCACAAATTTCTACGTATTCTGTTAAGTTTTCATCAAAATCTACAGCAGAAATTTTGAGAAACCCTAGTTGAAAATTGTTGCCGCCATCGATTCAATATGCTGGATTGGAGTGTAGGGGGCAAATATATTGCCCAACACCGATAGTATATTGCTCAACACCAATCGTCGCTAACTGCTTCCAGAGTTAGTGCATTAGATTAAGCACAAATTTCTACGTATTCTGTTAAGTTTTCATCAAAATCTACAGCAGAAATTTTGAGAAACCCTAATTGAAAATTGTTGCCGCCATCGATTCAATATGCTGGCATGGAGTGTAGGGGGCAAATATATTGCCCAACACCGATAGTATATTGCTCAACACCAATCGTCGCTAACCGTTTCCAGAGATAGTGCATTATATTAAGCACAAATTTCTACGTATTCTGTTAAGTTTTCATCAAAATCTACAGCAGAAATTTTGAGAAACCCTAATTGAAAATTGTTGCCGCCATCGATTCAATATGCTGGCATGGAGTGTAGGGGGCAAATATATTGCCCAACACCGATAGTATATTGCTCAACACCAATCGTCGCTAACCGTTTCCAGAGATAGTGCATTATATTAAGCACAAATTTCTACGTATTCTGTTAAGTTTTCATCAAAATCTACAGCAGAAATTTTGAGAAACCCTAATTGAAAATTGTTGCCGCCATCGATTCAATATGGTGGCATGGAGTGTAGGGGGCAAGTATATTGCCCAACACCGATAGTATATTGCTCAACACCAATCGTCGCTAACTGCTTCCAGAGTTAGTGCATTAGATTAAGCACAAATTTCTACGTATTCTGTTAAGTTTTCATCAAAATCTACAGCAGAAATTTTGAGAAACCCTAATTGAAAATTGTTGCCGCCATCGATTCAATATGCTGGCATGGAGTGTAGGGGGCAAGTATGTTGCCCAACACCGATAGTATATTGCTCAACACCAATCGTCGCTAACTGCTTCCAGAGTTAGTGCATTAGATTAAGCACAAATTTCTACGTATTCTGTTAAGTTTTCATCGAAATCTACAGCAGAATTTTTGAGAAACCCTAATTGAAAATTGTTGCCGCCATCGATTCAATATGGTGGCATGGAGTGTAGGGGGCAAGTATATTGCCCAACACCGATAGTATATTGCTCAACACCAATCGTCGCTAACTGCTTCCAGAGTTAGTGCATTAGATTAAGCACAAATTTCTACGTATTCTGTTAAGTTTTCATCAAAATCTACAGCAGAAATTTTGAGAAACCCTAATTGAAAATTGTTGCCGCCATCGATTCAATATGGTGGCATGGAGTGTAGGGGCCAAGTATATTGCCCAACACCGATAGTATATTGCTCAACACCAATCGTCGCTAACTGCTTCCAGAGTTAGTGCATTAGATTAAGCACAAATTTCTACGTATTCTGTTAAGTTTTCATCAAAATCTACAGCAGAAATTTTGAGAAACCCTAATTGAAAATTGTTGCCGCCATCGATTCAATATGCTGGCATGGAGTGTAGGGGGCAAATATATTGCCCAACACCGATAGTATATTGCTCAACACCAATCGTCGCTAACCGTTTCCAGAGTTAGTGCATTAGATTAAGCACAAATTTCTACGTATTCTGTTAAGTTTTCATCGAAATCTACAGCAGAAATTTTGAGAAACCCTAATTCAAAACCCTAATTGAAAATTGTTGCCGCCATCGATTCAATATGGTGGCATGGAGTGTAGGGGGCAAGTATATTGCCCAACACCGATAGTATATTGCTCAACACCAATCGTCGCTAACTGCTTCCAGAGTTAGTGCATTAGATTAAGCACAAATTTCTACGTATTCTGTTAAGTTTTCATCAAAATCTACAGCAGAAATTTTGAGAAACCCTAATTGAAAATTGTTGCCGCCATCGATTCAATATGGTGGCATGGAGTGTAGGGGCCAAGTATATTGCCCAACACCGATAGTATATTGCTCAACACCAATCGTCGCTAACTGCTTCCAGAGTTAGTGCATTAGATTAAGCACAAATTTCTACGTATTCTGTTAAGTTTTCATCAAAATCTACAGCAGAAATTTTGAGAAACCCTAATTGAAAATTGTTGCCGCCATCGATTCAATATGCTGGCATGGAGTGTAGGGGGCAAATATATTGCCCAACACCGATAGTATATTGCTCAACACCAATCGTCGCTAACCGTTTCCAGAGTTAGTGCATTAGATTAAGCACAAATTTCTACCTATTCTGTTAAGTTTTCATCGAAATCTACAGCAGAAATTTTGAGAAACCCTAATTCAAAACCCTAATTGAAAATTGTTGCCGCCATCGATTCAATATGGTGGCATGGAGTGTAGGGGGCAAATATATTGCCCAACACCGATAGTATATTGCTCAACACCAATCGTCGCTAACTGCTTCCAGAGTTAGTGCATTAGATTAAGCACAAATTTCTACGTATTCTGTTAAGTTTTCATCAAAATCTACAGCAGAAATTTTGAGAAACCCTAGTTGAAAATTGTTGCCGCCATCGATTCAATATGCTGGATTGGAGTGTAGGGGGCAAATATATTGCCCAACACCGATAGTATATTGCTCAACACCAATCGTCGCTAACTGCTTCCAGAGTTAGTGCATTAGATTAAGCACAAATTTCTACGTATTCTGTTAAGTTTTCATCAAAATCTACAGCAGAAATTTTGAGAAACCCTAATTGAAAATTGTTGCCGCCATCGATTCAATATGCTGGCATGGAGTGTAGGGGGCAAATATATTGCCCAACACCGATAGTATATTGCTCAACACCAATCGTCGCTAACCGTTTCCAGAGATAGTGCATTATATTAAGCACAAATTTCTACGTATTCTGTTAAGTTTTCATCAAAATCTACAGCAGAAATTTTGAGAAACCCTAATTGAAAATTGTTGCCGCCATCGATTCAGTATGCTGGCATGGAGTGTAGGGGGCAAATATATTGCCCAACACCGATAGTATATTGCTCAACACCAATCGTCGCTAACTGCTTCCAGAGTTAGTGCATTAGATTAAGCACAAATTTCTACGTATTCTGTTAAGTTTTCATCAAAATCTACAGCAGAAATTTTGAGAAACCCTAATTGAAAATTGTTGCCGCCATCGATTCAATATGCTGGCATGGAGTGTAGGGGGCAAATATATTGCCCAACACCGATAGTATATTGCTCATCACCAATCGTCGCTAACCGTTTCCAGAGATAGTGCATTATATTAAGCACAAATTTCTACGTATTCTGTTAAGTTTTCATCAAAATCTACAGCAGAAATTTTGAGAAACCCTAATTGAAAATTGTTGCCGCCATCGATTCAATATGGTGGCATGGAGTGTAGGGGGCAAGTATATTGCCCAACACCGATAGTATATTGCTCAACACCAATCGTCGCTAACTGCTTCCAGAGTTAGTGCATTAGATTAAGCACAAATTTCTACGTATTCTGTTAAGTTTTCATCAAAATCTACAGCAGAAATTTTGAGAAACCCTAATTGAAAATTGTTGCCGCCATCGATTCAATATGCTGGCATGGAGTGTAGGGGGCAAGTATATTGCCCAACACCGATAGTATATTGCTCAACACCAATCGTCGCTAACTGCTTCCAGAGTTAGTGCATTAGATTAAGCACAAATTTCTACGTATTCTGTTAAGTTTTCATCGAAATCTACAGCAGAATTTTTGAGAAACCCTAATTGAAAATTGTTGCCGCCATCGATTCAATATGGTGGCATGGAGTGTAGGGGGCAAGTATATTGCCCAACACCGATAGTATATTGCTCAACACCAATCGTCGCTAACTGCTTCCAGAGTTAGTGCATTAGATTAAGCACAAATTTCTACGTATTCTGTTAAGTTTTCATCAAAATCTACAGCAGAAATTTTGAGAAACCCTAATTGAAAATTGTTGCCGCCATCGATTCAATATGGTGGCATGGAGTGTAGGGGCCAAGTATATTGCCCAACACCGATAGTATATTGCTCAACACCAATCGTCGCTAACTGCTTCCAGAGTTAGTGCATTAGATTAAGCACAAATTTCTACGTATTCTGTTAAGTTTTCATCAAAATCTACAGCAGAAATTTTGAGAAACCCTAATTGAAAATTGTTGCCGCCATCGATTCAATATGCTGGATTGGAGTGTAGGGGGCAAATATATTGCCCAACACCGATAGTATATTGCTCAACACCAATCGTCGCTAACTGCTTCCAGAGTTAGTGCATTAGATTAAGCACAAATTTCTATGTATTCTGTTAAGTTTTCATCAAAATCTACAGCAGAAATTTTGAGAAACCCTAATTGAAAATTGTTGCCGCCATCGATTCAATATGCTGGCATGGAGTGTAGGGGGCAAATATATTGCCCAACACCGATAGTATATTGCTCAACACCAATCGTCGCTAACCGTTTCCAGAGATAGTGCATTATATTAAGCACAAATTTCTACGTATTCTGTTAAGTTTTCATCAAAATCTACAGCAGATATTTTGGGAAACCCTAATTCAAAATTGTTGCCGCCATCGATTCAATATGCTGGCATGGAGTGTAGGGGGCAAATATATTGCCCAACACCGATAGTATATTGCTCAACACCAATCGTCGCTAACCGTTTCCAGAGTTAGTGCATTAGATTAAGCACAAATTTCTACCTATTCTGTTAAGTTTTCATCGAAATCTACAGCAGAAATTTTGAGAAACCCTAATTGAAAATTGTTGCCGCCATCGATTCAATATGGTGGCATGGAGTGTACGGGGCAAGTATATTGCCCAACACCGATAGTATATTGCTCAACACCAATCGTCGCTAACTGCTTCCAGAGTTAGTGCATTAGATTAAGCACAAATTTCTACGTATTCTGTTAAGTTTTCATCAAAATCTACAGCAGAAATTTTGAGAAACCCTAATTGAAAATTGTTGCCGCCATCGATTCAATATGCTGGCATGGAGTGTAGGGGGCAAATATATTGCCCAACACCGATAGTATATTGCTCAACACCAATCGTCGCTAACCGTTTCCAGAGATAGTGCATTATATTAAGCACAAATTTCTACGTATTCTGTTAAGTTTTCATCAAAATCTACAGCAGAAATTTTGAGAAACCCTAATTGAAAATTGTTGCCGCCATCGATTCAGTATGCTGGCATGGAGTGTAGGGGGCAAATATATTGCCCAACACCGATAGTATATTGCTCAACACCAATCGTCGCTAACTGCTTCCAGAGTTAGTGCATTAGATTAAGCACAAATTTCTACGTATTCTGTTAAGTTTTCATCAAAATCTACAGCAGAAATTTTGAGAAACCCTAATTGAAAATTGTTGCCGCCATCGATTCAATATGCTGGCATGGAGTGTAGGGGGCAAATATATTGCCCAACACCGATAGTATATTGCTCAACACCAATCGTCGCTAACCGTTTCCAGAGATAGTGCATTATATTAAGCACAAATTTCTACGTATTCTGTTAAGTTTTCATCAAAATCTACAGCAGAAATTTTGAGAAACCCTAATTGAAAATTGTTGCCGCCATCGATTCAATATGGTGGCATGGAGTGTAGGGGGCAAGTATATTGCCCAACACCGATAGTATATTGCTCAACACCAATCGTCGCTAACTGCTTCCAGAGTTAGTGCATTAGATTAAGCACAAATTTCTACGTATTCTGTTAAGTTTTCATCAAAATCTACAGCAGAAATTTTGAGAAACCCTAATTGAAAATTGTTGCCGCCATCGATTCAATATGCTGGCATGGAGTGTAGGGGGCAAATATATTGCCCAACACCGATAGTATATTGCTCAACACCAATCGTCGCTAACTGCTTCCAGAGTTAGTGCATTAGATTAAGCACAAATTTCTACGTATTCTGTTAAGTTTTCATCGAAATCTACAGCAGAATTTTTGAGAAACCCTAATTGAAAATTGTTGCCGCCATCGATTCAATATGGTGGCATGGAGTGTAGGGGGCAAGTATATTGCCCAACACCGATAGTATATTGCTCAACACCAATCGTCGCTAACTGCTTCCAGAGTTAGTGCATTAGATTAAGCACAAATTTCTACGTATTCTGTTAAGTTTTCATCAAAATCTACAGCAGAAATTTTGAGAAACCCTAATTGAAAATTGTTGCCGCCATCGATTCAATATGGTGGCATGGAGTGTAGGGGCCAAGTATATTGCCCAACACCGATAGTATATTGCTCAACACCAATCGTCGCTAACTGCTTCCAGAGTTAGTGCATTAGATTAAGCACAAATTTCTACGTATTCTGTTAAGTTTTCATCAAAATCTACAGCAGAAATTTTGAGAAACCCTAATTGAAAATTGTTGCCGCCATCGATTCAATATGCTGGATTGGAGTGTAGGGGGCAAATATATTGCCCAACACCGATAGTATATTGCTCAACACCAATCGTCGCTAACCGTTTCCAGAGTTAGTGCATTAGATTAAGCACAAATTTCTACGTATTCTGTTAAGTTTTCATCAAAATCTACAGCAGAAATTTTGAGAAACCCTAATTGAAAATTGTTGCCGCCATCGATTCAATATGCTGGATTGGAGTGTAGGGGGCAAATATATTGCCCAACACCGATAGTATATTGCTCAACACCAATCGTCGCTAACCGTTTCCAGAGATAGTGCATTATATTAAGCACAAATTTCTACGTATTCTGTTAAGTTTTCATCAAAATCTACAGCAGATATTTTGGGAAACCCTAATTCAAAATTGTTGCCGCCATCGATTCAATATGCTGGCATGGAGTGTAGGGGGCAAATATATTGCCCAACACCGATAGTATATTGCTCAACACCAATCGTCGCTAACCGTTTCCAGAGTTAGTGCATTAGATTAAGCACAAATTTCTACCTATTCTGTTAAGTTTTCATCGAAATCTACAGCAGAAATTTTGAGAAACCCTAATTCAAAACCCTAATTGAAAATTGTTGCCGCCATCGATTCAATATGGTGGCATGGAGTGTACGGGGCAAGTATATTGCCCAACACCGATAGTATATTGCTCAACACCAATCGTCGCTAACCGTTTCCAGAGTTAGTGCATTAGATTAAGCACAAATTTCTACGTATTCTGTTAAGTTTTCATCAAAATCTACAGCAGAAATTTTGAGAAACCCTAATTAAAAATTGTTGCCGCCATCGATTCAATATGCTGGCATGGAGTGTAGGGGGCAAATATATTGCCCAACACCGATAGTATATTGCTCAACACCAATCGTCGCTAACTGCTTCCAGAGTTAGTGCATTAGATTAAGCACAAATTTCTACGTATTCTGTTAAGTTTTCATCAAAATCTACAGCAGAAATTTTGAGAAACCCTAATTGAAAATTGTTGCCGCCATCTATTCAATATGCTGGCATGGAGTGTAGGGGGCAAATATATTGCCCAACACCGATAGTATATTGCTCAACACCAATCGTCGCTAACCGTTTCCAGAGATAGTGCATTATATTAAGCACAAATTTCTACGTATTCTGTTAAGTTTTCATCAAAATCTACAGCAGAAATTTTGAGAAACCCTAATTGAAAATTGTTGCCGCCATCGATTCAGTATGCTGGCATGGAGTGTAGGGGGCAAATATATTGCCCAACACCGATAGTATATTGCTCAACACCAATCGTCGCTAACCGTTTCCAGAGATAGTGCATTAGATTAAGCACAAATTTCTATGTATTCTGTTAAGTTTTCATCAAAATCTACAGCAGAAATTTTGAGAAACCCTAATTGAAAATTGTTGCCGCCATCGATTCAATATGCTGGCATGGAGTGTAGGGGGCAAATATATTGCCCAACACCGATAGTCGCTAACTGTTTCCAGAGTTAGTGCATTAGATTAAGCACAAATTTCTACGTATTCTGTTAAGTTTTCATCAAAATCTACAGCAGAAATTTTGAGAAACCCTAATTGAAAATTGTTGCCGCCATCGATTCAATATGCTGGCATGGAGTGTAGGGGGCAAATATATTGCCCAACACCGATAGTATATTGCTCAACACCAATCGTCGCTAACCGTTTCCAGAGTTAGTGCATTAGATTAAGCACAAATTTCTACCTATTCTGTTAAGTTTTCATCAAAATCTACAGCAGAAATTTTGAGAAACCCTAATTGAAAATTGTTGCCGCCATCGATTCAATATGCTGGCATGGAGTGTAGGGGGCAAATATATTGCCCAACACCGATAGTATATTGCTCAACACCAATTTCCAGAGTTAGTGCATTAGATTAAGCACAAATTTCCACCTATTCTGTTAAGTTTTCATCGAAATCTACAGCAGAAATTTTGAGAAACCCTAATTGAAAATTGTTGCCGCCATCGATTCAATATGCTGGCATGGAGTGTAGGGGGCAAATATATTGCCCAACACCGATAGTATATTGCTCAACACCAATCGTCGCTAACCGTTTCCAGAGATAGTGCATTATATTAAGCACAAATTTCTACGTATTCTGTTAAGTTTTCATCAAAATCTACAGCAGAAATTTTGAGAAACCCTAATTGAAAATTGTTGCCGCCATCGATTCAGTATGCTGGCATGGAGTGTAGGGGGCAAATATATTGCCCAACACCGATAGTATATTGCTCAACACCAATCGTCGCTAACCGTTTCCAGAGATAGTGCATTAGATTAAGCACAAATTTCTATGTATTCTGTTAAGTTTTCATCAAAATCTACAGCAGAAATTTTGAGAAACCCTAATTGAAAATTGTTGCCGCCATCGATTCAATATGGTGGCATGGAGTGTAGGGGGCAAATATATTGCCCAACACCGATAGTATATTGCTCAACACCAATCGTCGCTAACCGTTTCCAGAGTTAGTGCATTAGATTAAGCACAAATTTCTACGTATTCTGTTAAGTTTTCATCAAAATCTACAGCAGAAATTTTGAGAAACCCTAATTGAAAATTGTTGCCGCCATCGATTCAATATGCTGGCATGGAGTGTAGGGGGCAAATATATTGCCCAACACCGATAGTCGCTAACTGTTTCCAGAGTTAGTGCATTAGATTAAGCACAAATTTCTACGTATTCTGTTAAGTTTTCATCAAAATCTACAGCAGAAATTTTGAGAAACCCTAATTGAAAATTGTTGCCGCCATCGATTCAATATGCTGGCATGGAGTGTAGGGGGCAAATATATTGCCCAACACCGATAGTATATTGCTCAACACCAATCGTCGCTAACCGTTTCCAGAGTTAGTGCATTAGATTAAGCACAAATTTCTACCTATTCTGTTAAGTTTTCATCAAAATCTACAGCAGAAATTTTGAGAAACCCTAATTGAAAATTGTTGCCGCCATCGATTCAATATGGTGGCATGGAGTGTAGGGGGCAAATATATTGCCCAACACCGATAGTATATTGCTCAACACCAATCGTCGCTAACCGTTTCCAGAGTTAGTGCATTAGATTAAGCACAAATTTCTACGTATTCTGTTAAGTTTTCATCAAAATCTACAGCAGAAATTTTGAGAAACCCTAATTGAAAATTGTTGCCGCCATCGATTCAATATGCTGGCATGGAGTGTAGGGGGCAAATATATTGCCCAACACCGATAGTATATTGCTCAACACCAATCGTCGCTAACCGTTTCCAGAGTTAGTGCATTAGATTAAGCACAAATTTCTACGTATTCTGTTAAGTTTTCATCAAAATCTACAGCAGAAATTTTGAGAAACCCTAATTGAAAATTGTTGCCGCCATCGATTCAATATGCTGGCATGGAGTGTAGGGGGCAAATATATTGCCCAACACCGATAGTATATTGCTCAACACCAATCGTCGCTAACCGTTTCCAGAGTTAGTGCATTAGATTAAGCACAAATTTCTACGTATTCTGTTAAGTTTTCATCAAAATCTACAGCAGAAATTTTGAGAAACCCTAATTGAAAATTGTTGCCGCCATCGATTCAATATGCTGGCATGGAGTGTAGGGGGCAAATATATTGCCCAACACCGATAGTATATTGCTCAACACCAATCGTCGCTAACCGTTTCCAGAGTTAGTGCATTAGATTAAGCACAAATTTCTACGTATTCTGTTAAGTTTTCATCAAAATCTACAGCAGAAATTTTGAGAAACCCTAATTGAAAATTGTTGCCGCCATCGATTCAATATGCTGGCATGGAGTGTAGGGGGCAAATATATTGCCCAAAACCGATAGTCGCTAACTGTTTCCAGAGTTAGTGCATTAGATTAAGCACAAATTTCTACGTATTCTGTTAAGTTTTCATCAAAATCCAAAGCAGAAATTTTGAGAAACCCTAATTGAAAATTGTTGCCGCCATCGATTCAATATGCTGGCATGGAGTGTAGGGGGCAAATATATTGCCCAACACCGATAGTATATTGCTCAACACCAATCGTCGCTAACCGTTTCCAGAGTTAGTGCATTAGATTAAGCACAAATTTCTACCTATTCTGTTAAGTTTTCATCGAAATCTACAGCAGAAATTTTGAGAAACCCTAATTGAAAATTGTTGCCGCCATCGATTCAATATGCTGGCATGGAGTGTAGGGGGCAAATATATTGCCCAAAACCGATAGTCGCTAACTGTTTCCAGAGTTAGTGCATTAGATTAAGCACAAATTTCTACGTATTCTGTTAAGTTTTCATCAAAATCTACAGCAGAAATTTTGAGAAACCCTAATTGAAAATTGTTGCCGCCATCGATTCAATATGCTGGCATGGAGTGTAGGGGGCAAATATATTGCCCAACACCGATAGTATATTGCTCAACACCAATCGTCGCTAACCGTTTCCAGAGTTAGTGCATTAGATTAAGCACAAATTTCTACCTATTCTGTTAAGTTTTCATCGAAATCTACAGCAGAAATTTTGAGAAACCCTAATTGAAAATTGTTGCCGCCATCGATTCAATATGCTGGCATGGAGTGTAGGGGGCAAATATATTGCCCAAAACCGATAGTCGCTAACTGTTTCCAGAGTTAGTGCATTAGATTAAGCACAAATTTCTATGTATTCTGTTAAGTTTTCATCAAAATCTACAGCAGAAATTTTGAGAAACCCTAATTGAAAATTGTTGCCGCCATCGATTCAATATGCTGGCATGGAGTGTAGGGGGCAAATATATTGCCCAACACCGATAGTATATTGCTCAACACCAATCGTCGCTAACCGTTTCCAGAGATAGTGCATTATATTAAGCACAAATTTCTACGTATTCTGTTAAGTTTTCATCAAAATCTACAGCAGAAATTTTGAGAAACCCTAATTGAAAATTGTTGCCGCCATCGATTCAATATGCTGGCATGGAGTGTAGGGGGCAAATATATTGCCCAAAACCGATAGTCGCTAACTGTTTCCAGAGTTAGTGCATTAGATTAAGCACAAATTTCTACGTATTCTGTTAAGTTTTCATCAAAATCTACAGCAGAAATTTTGAGAAACCCTAATTGAAAATTGTTGCCGCCATCGATTCAATATGCTGGCATGGAGTGTAGGGGGCAAATATATTGCCCAACACCGATAGTATATTGCTCAACACCAATCGTCGCTAACCGTTTCCAGAGTTAGTGCATTAGATTAAGCACAAATTTCTACCTATTCTGTTAAGTTTTCATCGAAATCTACAGCAGAAATTTTGAGAAACCCTAATTGAAAATTGTTGCCGCCATCGATTCAATATGCTGGCATGGAGTGTAGGGGGCAAATATATTGCCCAAAACCGATAGTCGCTAACTGTTTCCAGAGTTAGTGCATTAGATTAAGCACAAATTTCTATGTATTCTGTTAAGTTTTCATCAAAATCTACAGCAGAAATTTTGAGAAACCCTAATTGAAAATTGTTGCCGCCATCGATTCAATATGCTGGCATGGAGTGTAGGGGGCAAATATATTGCCCAACACCGATAGTATATTGCTCAACACCAATCGTCGCTAACCGTTTCCAGAGTTAGTGCATTAGATTAAGCACAAATTTCTACCTATTCTGTTAAGTTTTCATCGAAATCTACAGCAGAAATTTTGAGAAACCCTAATTGAAAATTGTTGCCGCCATCGATTCAATATGCTGGCATGGAGTGTAGGGGGCAAATATATTGCCCAACACCGATAGTATATTGCTCAACACCAATCGTCGCTAACCGTTTCCAGAGTTAGTGCATTAGATTAAGCACAAATTTCTACCTATTCTGTTAAGTTTTCATCGAAATCTACAGCAGAAATTTTGAGAAACCCTAATTCAAAACCCTAATTGAAAATTGTTGCCGCCATCGATTCAATATGGTGGCATGGAGTGTACGGGGCAAATATATTGCCCAACACCGATAGTATATTGCTCAACACCAATCGTCGCTAACCGTTTCCAGAGATAGTGCATTATATTAAGCACAAATTTCTACGTATTCTGTTAAGTTTTCATCAAAATCTACAGCAGAAATTTTG
Source organism: Drosophila austrosaltans (assembly GCA_035045865.1). NCBI lineage: Eukaryota > Metazoa > Arthropoda > Insecta > Diptera > Drosophilidae > Drosophila > Drosophila austrosaltans. The sequence goes on from JAWNOQ010000083.1 coordinate 4,806,571, forward strand.
AGAAACCCTAATTGAAAATTGTTGCCGCCATCGATTCAATATGCTGGCATGGAGTGTAGGGGGCAAATATATTGCCCAACACCGATAGTATATTGCTCAACACCAATAACATTCCCTATAAGCAATGCATTGCTTAATATATTGAATAGGACATATAAGCAATGCAATGGAACGGTGGAACTACGGAACATTCCCTATAAGCAATGCATTGCCTATACAGTGGAACGGTGGAATTCTTCTTTTTTTTTTTTTATTTTGAGAAACATTTATACCAATTATTTTTTATTTTGTTATGAATGAATAAGGTTAGCGACGAACGATCTCTGCCCACATTAAATCTTTGCCCCTATATTCGATGCCGGCATATTGAATCGATTTTCATTTAAGGTTTTCTCAAAATTTCTGCGGTTGATTTTGATGAAAATTTACCAGAATGTATAAAAAATCATGCTTAATATAATGCACTACTACAATTTCCTTGCAGCAAAATAATTGGTAGAAATGTTTATCAAAATCAAAAAAAAAAAAAAAAAAAAAAAAAAAGAAAAAACACATCTAAAAATTTTCACTGCTTCACCGAGCATTGAACGACCAAACAACGAACCCATCGTGCCATTGCACAACCCATTGCATTTCGCTCTTTCAATTTCGTTCTGTGTAAGAACACAACTAAAATATTTCTGTCTCTCTCACACACCGCGTGGTGAAGAATTTTTCCATATGTATGTGTGTGCGTGAGCATTAAAATAAATTTAATTTCATTCAAATTCGATTATTGATTTGTAACCTTAATAATTATCTTTTTTTTTCATACTTGATAGATTAAGGATCTTAACTTTTCATGTTTCAACCATGTAGCTTAAAATTTGAGGCCGTCATCGTGATTCAAACAGACAGACGGACATGTTTCAATCGACTCGGCTTTTGATGCTGATCAAGAATATATATACTTTATGGGGTCGGAAACGTATATTTCTATGCGTTACAAACATCTGACCAATTTTATAATACCCTCTGCAAGGGTATAAAAAGTCAATTTTTCATTGGCAAATTATTAATATCTGAAATGACCCAAATCGCCTACACACAAATTAAAACAATAGAAAAAATAAAAAATGTTCCACTGTTATGACGTTCGCTAATTTTACGGAATTGCCCACTCGATTGGGATACCTTGCACATCGAGCCGCGAGCTGTCGTAGTGATGTAAAAAAACATCGATGCATCGAACATCGATGATTTTTGGGCAATGTTTTCCGATGGTTTCCGAAGTTTTGTGACATACCGATGTTTATCGATGAATCGATGTTTGACAGAACATCGGATGTCAACTTTCACAACTTTGCAGAACACACGGCCACATGGACAAATTCGCGGATTTTTTTTTTACCCTGTGTGTTATTACCCTGTGTGTGTAATGCCAAAGTAAGTAAATTGTGGAAAATATATGTAAATATAGTTATTTGCAATTACAAATGTATTTATTCTAGAATAACAACAAGGACAAGCTTTTGCTGGAGGCATTTTACAAAAATTGATGGCAATAGTGCAAAATGCAACATTTGCGCTAAAGTTTTGAGGACTGCGGGTAACACAACTAACATGAAGGACCACCTGCGGTCCATTCATAAAATTGATCAAAATGTTGAAGTGCCCACAGTACCGAATACTAGCGGTGTGGCACAAATTTCTATAGCCGAAAGTTTTCAAAATATGGCGGAATATGGCACCGACGGCAATAAGACAAAAAGAATTAACGACGCCATTATTTATATGATATCAAAAGATGTGGAACCATTTTCGATAGTTGAAAACAAAGGCTTCATACACTTGATGAATACGGTTGCACCGCGTTACAAAATACCGTCGCGGTATTTAATTACAAAATGGGTGGATGAAAAGTTTTCGGAAATGAAGGAAATGTGGAAGAGATTTCTAAATGGGAAAACGCTAACACTAACAATGGATGTATGGAGCGAGCAGATGTCAATGCGGAGTTACTTGGGCATTACTGCTCATTTTCAGCTTGAGCTTGAAATGACTTCTTTGACTATCGGAGTTTTGGAGCTAAGCGAGCGTCACACATCAGTATACCTCACTGAAATGCTGGACAGTTGCTGCAAAGATTGGAACATTGAAAAGGAATTAGTGACAGCCGTCGTCACCGACAATGGGGCAAATGTCGTCAAAGCCGTTGACCTAGGTTTTGGGCGAAAAAAGCACATACCATGTTTTGCACATACCCTAAATCTAATTGCACGATCTGCTATGCAAAGAGATTCAATAAGTGCATGCATGGAAAAGGTAAAGGGAATTGTAACTTTTTTTTAAGCAGAGTTGCGTTGCCAGCGACAACTTAAGAAAAGTAACGGACAAGGTAATGATCCAAAATGTGGCTACTAGATGGAATAGCATATACTGTATGATTGAGCGTTACTTGGAGCTTAAAAATTTCATAAACGATATTGTGCTAAGTGTCCGCAATCATGTTGAGATGCTGAATGGAAATGAATTACAGTTGAAATACAGCTGCTGTCGCTTGTCGTTTCCTTTCCAACACTCTTAGCACACTTATTTGTACATGTCCGTCAAATTAGCGTCGATGAGCTAGCAACGATCGGAACGGTGGAATTTTGGAACACTTTAATAACTTTTACCGCCAAGGTATCCTTACATTTTTTGATATATCTGGAAAACTGGTTGAACGATTCTGATCAAATTTTGTGGAGATACTTATGAATATATGAAGAATAAACTGAACTGTCGTGCATTGCGAGCCGCGAGCTGTGAGTTTCGTCGCTAACTCGACATTAACAGACCACCGCAATTTTGACGGACGTCGTTTTAAAGCGTTAAGTTTAACACACATCATTAAAATCATGTGACCACTTCCTCTTAATCCGACATAGTATAAGCAATGCATTGCTTACTATATTGAATAGGACATATAAGCAATGCATTGCTTACTATATTGAATAGGACATATAGGCAATGCATTGCTTATATTTAATGGGATATATAAGCAATGCATTGCTTACTATATTGGAACGGTGGAATTTTGGAACATTTTTTTTAGTTGGGAGGTATAAGCAATGCATTGCTCCCTATAAAAAAATGTTCCAAAATTCCACCGTGCAATGCATTGCTGACTATATTGAATAGGACATATTGCTTCCGCGAGCTGTGAGAGAAAGTGTAACCCCAGCTTATCGTTCACTTCCCAACATTGTTAGCGCGCTTATTTCTTTATTTTTCGTCCAACAGTTAATCAAACTCAATATTAAGTATAAAGATCCTCTAAAAAGATGGAGATGGAGACAATAAAAAAAATTGAATCCATTTTGTTAAAATTGGAAAAGTGCAAATTTCTTGAAAACTGGTCTAACGAATTGAATGAAGTTTTCAGGAATCCTATAATAAATAATGCCCAATGGAATGGGAATACGCTAGCTGTGAGATATAGCGACGAAAAAGTGTGACCCCAGCTTGTCGTTTCCTTTTCAATACTGTGAGCGCACTTATTTGTACCCTAATAATAATCATTTTTACCGCCAAGGTATTGATAAGTCTGCATCATAATGATAAGACACTTCGTTTTTTACAAATATTTCTCACAGTACAGAATCCACCAGATTAAAAAACATATTAAAATATTTAATAACGAAACAGAAAAGCCTTTTAATACATTTTATTCAAATATTTTAACAACTAACATTTTTTTTTCAAAAAATTTGAAAATGTCATATTTTCAGTTGTATCAAAATTATAAGACACCTTCAGCTTTGGTACTTAAATTAAAAAAATAACTTATTTAAATATTTAAATTTGATAACCAAATATATGTATTTTAAAGATTTATTGTAGATCCTTGGCATCTACCAACTTCAAAAATTTGTTTTTTCATTGAGTATGCCAGTTTTCTTAATAATACTGGCTCTAACAATTTCCACTCCCTAAAAATGGATGTTTTGAGATACTTGATGTTGTCATAAGTCTTATTATTTTCGTAGACACGTCGTGCCATTATGCCCCTGACATTTTCAATAGGATTTAAGTCCGGAGAGCACGCCGGCCAGTCCAATAAATCCACTGAGCAATCTTCCAAAAAAGTTTTTGTCAGACGACTCACATGAATCCGAGCATTATCTTGCATGAAAACATATGGATTTTCTCTATTTTCATTCAAAAAAGGGAGCAAACTACTCTCTAAGACCCTTATGTAGTCACTGCTGTTCATTTTGGAGCTGGTGCACTGCAAGTCTAGCGTGCCAAACCTGTTAAATGCTCCCCACACCATTACTGAACCGCCACCAAAGTTTCTCTTTGAGAAATAAAGAGGCTTGTTTCTCAGATCGCGCCAGTAATGCCGGAAACCATCAGGACCATCGGGATTAAACTTTTTCTTAGCAGAAAATATTACCTTTTTTGAAATAAAAACGTTAGACGTATGCAAGAGTTCAATGCTGTATTTTTATACCGAGTCCCAGTTTGTATCCAAATTTCTTCGGGCAAAATCGATCCTTGCAGCTTTGTGACGGGGTGTTGAATTGAGAGTTTTTTTAAGAACACCTCGAACAATATGTTCGGACTTATTTAGAGTGCGCCAAACTGTCATGCGGGACACTTTTTTGGTGGCAAGTGCTGCAAGCCGTGAACAGGACGCAGAGGAATTGCTCGCTTTATTAATAATGCGCCGTTTATCGCGCAAACTTAAGGCTGGTTTTCGACCACTGCTTCCTTTTTGTGCCATAATTTTCAGAGTTTTTTTAAAAAATTTGCAATTACGGTGCGACTGCGGCTAATTTCTCTGGATATTTTAGCCACAGGCCAACCAGACTTTGAAAAAGCAAGTATGCTCCCTTTTTCATGCTCCAAAAGCAATGATGAGCGCCCCATTTTATTTATTTTTGACTTAAACAATTTTTGTAAAGCTAATCTCTGAAAAAAATTTTAGTCCGAATCGTTTAACTTCACTTTTGCTTATGTGTCTTAGATAAAATTCTTAAATTTCCACGAAAAATTAACGGTACTCTTCTACAAAATGTTAAAAATAGCAGCTATCGGTAACATTTTGCAGCCTATTCTTTGTTCTTTCGATCTCAAGTTTTGTTTTTGTAAAATTCTAAGCAACATGTATTTGGCGAGGAAATGAATTCTAATTTTTTAAGTGTCTTATCATTTTGATACGCACTGGTCTAACGGTTTTGATAAAATTTTGTGGAGATGCTTATAAATATATGGAGCATAAACTGAACTACCGTGCATTGCGAGCCGTGAGCTGAATCTCGTTATTTGGCCAGCAATATGAACTTGATTCATTTTGCCTTTTTTGTGTGGGGGGAATCATAGGTTGGTCCATTTGGAAGAAATTTTCTTAAAAACTGGTCTGACGATTTTGATCAAACTTTGTAGGGGTGTTAGTGAATATGTAAAAGATAATCTGAATTACAGTGCATCCCGAGCCGCGAGCTGTGAGTGGAGCTGTGATCCAAAATGTGGGGACCTAATTTTTTAATGGTCAAAATTTTAATATTTCCAATGCTTAAAACCGCCCAAAAATTAATAATATTTGTAATCTTTATTTTTTTCAAAAGAGTTAGTTATTAACCAAATAATTGAATTTTAAAAATTAAAAGAAGTTAACAGTGGTTTATATAAAGAGCAGGAATTACCATCGGGAGCTAGATGGTTCGAACGAGAGTGTGTGTGAGAGGTGTATATACCCAACTTTGCCAGAGCAACTCAAACGTCCGTTCGATTCAAATGTTAAAACAGAAGTGTCTTTTTATTAAGAATGTTTTGAGTGTCTACGTTTTGTATGTCTGTGTGTGTCTGTTACAATTGAATTAATGCATGTGTGTATGTATGTTTTATGTATCTTTATTATATGTGTGATGATTTCTGGGAACAGGAAAGAGTCGCTGCCACGTCTTCTTTCCTGGGTCTCGTCTTCAAATTTTTAGTGACCAGGGTGTTGGGTTGGTAACTCGGGCGGCAATATTTAGTCAGTGCGTCAAAAGAGACACAGACGGACAGGGCTACATTAACTCAGCTCATTGCGCTGATCAAGATTCTATATACCTTAAGTAGTGGAAGACGCTGCTTTCTTTGCGTTGCAGACTTCTGATCACAATAAATGTATTACTTTTGTAAGGGTATAGTGAAGGCAGGGATATTGCATTATCCGTAATCATTATGGAACTTTAAATAAAGTTAAACAACATCCGATCAACATTACAATAAATTTTGATAACATTTCATTTCAAAACATTACAAAATTAATTTATTTCTCTTGAAAATACAATTGATTATTTAACATTAAGTTTTTTAAGCAAAACGAATATGTAACATAGGATTCTAAATGATGACACAGTGAAAACTTCTAGAGATATTCATGAAAATTAATGCCGTTTGTCATTCGGTGGATTCGGTGTGGATTTGGTATCCATGTGGTGTTCAGTTATTTAAAATGTGGTGTCCAATTGAGATGTAAATTAGGGAGTCCTTGAGTTGCTGATAAATTGGTGTCACTTTTGGCTGTCATGGTCCCCTCTCTCGGATAAACTTCCAGTTTGCCAGTCAACTAATTAAAAGAAAAAACATTGTTAGTTAATTAGTATAATTAATTAAAGGATAAATTTGTTTCTTTACCTTTCAAGTACTCGCAGTTTTTGTCGACAAGATGAAATAGTGAAAAAATTATATATATATATTGTAAAAGTAATTGAAGATCGAGATCTACCAAGGTAGAAATTCATTCGTTATATTTTGGTAAGTAAAATGGGGACATTTTTTTGTGTTTTAGGCATGCAAGAAAATCTATTTTTGTTTTTAAGAGCAAGTGCAAAAAAGTAAAGGGAAAGAGATACTAGAAGTTGTTTAAATAATGTTCTAAAGTGAAATTTTGGTAATGAAATATATTTTAAATATATAATGGCAAGTTAAAGCATGCCCCAAACTTGAAAAATTGCAAAAAAATATTCTGGATTGTCAAAGAGTAAATAAAGTCTTACAGTAATATATATATGTATAGTAAATTTATCTTTTGATTTTATACATACATCAGTGATTCCTAAATCGCATGTTTTGCTTGGGCTAGCTATATATATTTAGTTTTATACATTATTTTGTTTGTTTTTTTTTATTTCATTTGTATTCAGTTTGGTAAAGAACCGAGTGTACTTTGCCTTCTTTTCTAGATTTAAGCCTGGGTTGACAAACTGCGCTGGGCATCAGAATTTTTCAAGTAAAATATTTGGAAAAAAAATCTTTGAATATTATCTTTAGATCATTTTACCACTTTGAATATAATCAGGCAGATTTTATACTTATATTTTATAACTAAGGTATACTAATTTTATACAATGAGTTACACATGATTGGAATGGTGTTAATGCAATGTTTTATGAAATCATATATAACAGATATATACAATATATAAATATATATTATTATACATTGTTAATTTCCTAAGAATCTAAAGTTTTACTTTAGCCTCACACAATTTACCATACCTTTTCCTTTAGTTGATTTAAATGGGGAATTGCCTCTGAAGTTACTTGAGTTCCATTTTTTATTTCCTGTTTATTATTGTGTTTGTTCTTCATATGTGAGTCCTTTCACTTTTTAAATTTTCAATATTTGGTTTAGTTAGAAAAGACTTCAAATTGAATTGATATATAGTTGAAGCAGTTTCCATTTCAAGTGGTTAAATGCCAAGTATATGTATGTTCCGGTAAAATTGTATTCTGTTATTCCATACATTCGTTACTACATTTGATCTGATGATCCCAGTTGAAAGTGTTTAATCAGGTAGATTGATTCTTAGATTAGTGGTTGAAAAGTGCAGTCCTTGATAATCCATTAACTTGTTTGGAAGATTTGTAACATGATCTAATTAAGTGCTTATAAGATATAAAATAAACTTTTGCATTATCTGTAGAGTTTCATATATTTTAAAATGTATGTTCATTTTGTAGTCAGATTTGCAAAATGCACTGCTTGCATGTACTGCTTAGTCCATTCAGTTGTAACTTGCAGGTTTTTATATAAATTAAGAAATATTAAAAATATAGACAAATTATATCCATATCCTATCCATATCTGAAGAGGTCAAAGAAATAAACCTTTTCAGCTAAAGTTTGGCAAGCAGTGCAGGAAGTGCTATTCTGTAGATCTGATTCTGCTTATTTGAATGAAAATTCTATATTTCATCTGTATTTCTGTTAAATCTTTTCTTTTTTTTTTTGTATTTATTATTGAATAATAATAATTAAAATTTTACAATCGGTTTTTCTGCTCGGGTCTTTTTTGCTTGTTTTTTTTTTGTTTTTTATTTATTTATTTCAATTCTATAATTTACTATTTAGGTCAAAATGACCAATTTTCAATTTCTTCTAAGGTTTTTTTTTTTCATATATTTGGTTTCTTGTCTTTTTTTTATTATTATTTAATTCTGTAAGTTTTTTTATATTCAATTATTTAAATTTAAATACTAATAACGACATAAAAAATCAGCGCATTTTCTTTTTTGTTGTTTTAAAATTAATTTAATTTAAATATTTACTAGTTTACGATTTTTTCTTGGTTTTTTGTGTTGATTTTCTCTTTTACTTTAAACTATTTTTTTAAATGTCTAGTTAAATGTTATTTTTAAAGTTTTTGCTTTTTTTTTTTTGTGTTAGTAGAGAAAGGATTTTTTTTTTGTTTTTTTTTTTCATTTAATAAATATATACTTTTTATGTATATTTTTAAAATTCATTTAAATGCAACTAGTTTTTAGGAAAAAGTTTCATCATTTTTTTTTTGTTTTTGTTCAATAATGTTTTTGTTTTGTTTGTTTATTATGTATTATATAGTATGCTATATATATATATGTTTTTTGTCAGTGTAAAAAAGAAATATATATGTATGTATACATTCCATATATTATGGTTTTTTATGTTGTATGTTTATATTTATTTAAGTATGTACGATGAAAGAAACGTTCTCCAAACAGTTGTTGTTTTTTTCTCCTCTTTTTCTTTAGTATTTTTATTTCTGCCACTTTGAGCACTTTTCCCTCTATTTTCATTAATCCTTTTACTTTGTTTTTTAACTATTTAATGTATTTGTTTTACTTTGCATTTTGGTGAGTTTTTCAATTTTTTTGTTTTTTTGGCTTAAAAATTGCTTCAATTTGCAAACAGTTTTTCAGTTTCATGCAGTTTTTTTTTTTTTTGTTTCTTATCTATTGCTATTGGAATTGTTTAGTGTTTTGTTTTTTTCTTATTGGGTTTATATCTTATTTTTTTGAGCACAAATTATTATGGAAAAATGTATAAAATATTTAAAATTATTTATTGTTTTTTCTATTATATATATTTGTATGTTTCTCGTATGCTGGCAGCTTGATTGCTATGAATTTATTTATTAAATATTTCACTTACAAATTTTAGGATTGAAATTTTTATTATTTATTTCCGTTTCATTCGATTGGAAAAGCATATAAAAAAAAAAAACACAAAAAAAAAATAAATGAAAAACTAATTATATCAAAAGTCGAGTTTGAAAATTGAGTAGAAAATCTAAATAAGAAAATTGTAATCGAAAATTTTTCACCTTTACAAAGTTTTGCCTTCTTCCTCTCTGACTCTCTCACGTATTATTCCCTATTAAAAGCTAACAAAAAAAATATTATCAAATCTCTTGTCAAAAATGAAAACAAAAACTTTAGCACTTTGACAAATCAAAACTATTGCTAGCTATATATATATATATAGTATATACACATACTATATCTATATATATATGTATGTAAGTATATATGTATTTCCATTCTGTGTATTGAGCTCTTATTTTGCATTTGTTTCTGGTTTGATGGTTTCTTAATTACATTTAAATTTGTTTGTTGCTTACTCTAAATTGTATGACATTTCATTCTAATTATATTTCCATTTTGTTATTTAATTAATTATGGTATTGTTTTTAGCTTGTTAGGCAATTTGTTATTGCATTACAATAATTTGCCTTATCGTGGTTGTATTCTGTTGTGGTTTTTTGTTTTTCTTTTTTTGCTATTAAATGTTATATTCAAAGAAAAATTCTGATTGTTTCAATTGCACAAGATTTACAATTAGAAGCAGAATAACTGTAACTTAAAAATTAAAATCAAAATATACCATTTCGAACGTTATTTTTTTTATATATAGTTTTTCTTTTCGGATTTGAAAAGAAAAAGTTTTTTGTGGCGTTTTCTTTGTTATGTTTTTTTCTTTTCTGTTTTGTGGCATGTGAAAATCTTTTTCATTCCCTTAGGGTAATGTAAGCGGAAAAAGTTAAAGGGAAATTCTATAAAGAAAAAACTGAATCAGATGTAATTCTATTGAATTTTTATCTCTTCTGAAAGTCTTTTTTACCTTTCCGAAAATTTTTAAAGTTTTAGAGAAGAATTCAAACTGGTTAAAACTTAAATTCTCACTGGAATTTCATTGTGATTTGTGTGGCTGAGAATAGTTTAAGACTTTATTTTACTTGAGCTAAAAGTACTCGTTGGTGAAAAGTTCTACATTACATGACAAAAGAGATCAGCCTTGAATAAACTTTATTGCAAAATTATTAAATATTTGGTTTCTATATTTAACAATATCGATTTATACATTTTAATCTATGAAGTGTAATAAAGAAAAGTTAAAGGCTGACATTCCTATTCTTCCTTCATTCGATTGTCAGTTAATTAGAATTAACAGAATCCTGCCTGCATTCGGATTCTGACATATATTGGACAACTGTTGAAACATAAAGCTCTAATTAGAACACTTTGTGTAGATTCAAATATATCCAAATTTTACTAATGCAATTTGTTTGGAAATACTTCATTTAATAAACATTGAGAAGAAAACTTTTTAAGAATATTTAAATTTTCATAAAAATTAACATAAAATGCTATAAATTCATCTAAGATGATATTCCTAAATTATTTGTTAGATTCCCTTAAACTTCTTCCTCTACATAAAACCCCAAACGGAATTCGTTTTCTTTGAATTTTCCATGCAAACGTTGTAATTTTTAAGATTTGATTGTGTTTCTTTTGTTTGTTTCATTGAAGAAATTTTGTGCTTGGCTAGTTTGTGGACAGTAACATACTGTAACTTTGACTCTGTCTAATAATTGAGATATATATTTTTGTGTTTTTTTTTTTTTTGTTGTTGTTGGGGAAGTTATAGAAAGTATTTGGATATCAGACTGTTTGATCGTGAGCAGCCAATTTCCATATATTTCGTATATGGGTGTATGTATTTAGGGTATAAAGCTCCTTGGTTTAGATTTGTGTAAATTTTGTGTTTTTCTTTTTTGTTGTTTTTTTTTATATTTGTTTATGTATGTTTATGTGCTCAATACTAAAGCAAAGCACATAATTTACCCATGCACCGGCATGTTAAATGTTCTATGGTCTTTTGATGTTCATTGTTATTGGTAAAAGATATATATATATATAGATGGATATCTTTTCTTCATATATATGTTTGCATATATATATATATGTTTTGTTTGTATGTGTGTGTGTGTGTATGTTTGTGTATGGTGAATCGCAAAATAAAAGATAATAAAGTCTTATCTTCGCTGTTCTCAATGCAATAAAAGATCGAACTCTTGTGTTGCAATATATATATAGATAGAGATATATATAAAAAGAACATATTAATTCGATCGATTATCGTTTGCAAATGTTTATCATGCAATTCATCAACACGCAGATATTATTGCTCGCAACCATTTTACTTTTGTTCATTCGATCGTTAATCTTTATCTATTTAGTTTATTCAATAAAAATTTGTCTCTTGTTTGTTATTATTAATTCTCGATTCGCTACGACAGTCAAAATGTAATGCAAAAAAAAACTTAATAAAAAATTAAACACAAAATTAAAATTGATTTGAAAATTTATGCATTTCATTTCCTGTACGTAATTTGGGTTCGGTTTCTTTATCCACTTTCTTTCCTTTTATTTTTGATATACTTCATCATATTCTAATTGTTCTTCTTTTTCTTTTTTTATTTGATTTATTGTAAAAATTTTGTAATTCCAATTCGCATTTTGGGTTATTCTATTGGTTTTGTTTGGTTTTTTAGAAAATGGGGATTTCGGGATGGTGGGAATTATTTATTTTAAGGACTTTAGTTTATTTTTTTTTAATTTAAATAAAGATTTAATAGGATTTAGGATATGTCACAAGGTCAAATTGGTCAAAATTCTGTGTGTGTGTGTATGTTGGGATTGAAGAGTTTGTTCATTGAACACCTCTTTATATATACATTTAGTATATAAGTGTGTGTGTGTGTTTGTGGTTGTATTTACTAATCTTTCTAATTATTCAAGTTGCTTGGAACTGATTTTTGTATTAATGGACTTGACTTTAATGAGATTCATATAGAACGTTGGGTTTTCTTCTTTAGATTGTAATACCCTGTAACTAAAGCGCTGTGAGAATGTAACTGATCCTTTAAACTATATACATATATAAAGATTCAATTATCGCCCTGGTTATTCTGTTACACACAAATTTAACTAGAGACATAGATAACTAAGTTATCCTTTTTGTAAAATCCTTTCTCACTTGGTTAAAATCGGAATTATTTAAGAAAATATTCATTTTCAAATTGTTTCTTTAATACTCTCGTACTCTCAATATTTTATAACTTCATTGATTACGTTATTTGATAATAACTTTGATTTACCTACTTTGTACAGGGTATTTGAAAGTCGGCTTTCCGACTTGCTTCTACAATTGGTTTGTCTCAGTAAAGCTCCCTTTTCTATTTCTCATAAAAGAAACGAACTCTTCTCCAAAAAGTTTACCCCAAATAAGTTCCGAAAAAATTTTTTGCTTCTGTTTTCTTGTTGCTGTCTCGTTTTCGTGTTTTTTTTTTTTTGCTACTTTTTTTTTTGTCTTTTGTTTCGTCTTATTTGTAAAATATAAAAATCTAAAAAAAGAAAAATATATACCCGTTTCAATTGTTCTTTATCTTTTTCATCGTCTTTGTTGTTGTCCCCTCTTTCAAATACCTTAAATTGGAAGTAATTTTTGGGTTTTGCTGACTGGGGAAAGCTTTTGGGAAAGTTTAATAATATTTTTTTTTTTGTTTTTTGGTTTTTTTGTATAGATTTAGGAAAATTGGAATTAAAAATTTGTAAACAATTTTAGTTGTTAATTTAAGTCTCACTTTGTTTTTTGTGTGTATGTGTATTTTTTTTTTAAATTATTGTATTTTTTTGTTTTTTTTTTTTTTTTTGGAGACAAGTTTTAGGTATTTTTTTTTTGTTTTTATATTATTTAGTCAATGGTTTTAAGTGTTTTTTCTCTTTTTTTAATTGTTTTTTGTTTAATTTTTATTTTTTTTTTTGGTTGTTTTTTTTTAATTTTTTTTTTTTTTTGGTTGTTTTTACTTAAAAAGTTTCGTTATTAATTTAATAATTAACAAATTGATTTTATAATAAAACCAATAACAATAACCACCTCGCCCATATGGCTACGAGACAATAATATGTGGTGCTGATAGTAGTACAGCTATTGTGGCTAATATTGTGAACATTGTGAATATGATAAGGCACAGTCTGTCAACGACCATAGCTGCAAATTTCCAATCATTGGCAATGTCATTGTCCTCGTCTTCTTTACGTAGCTGTTATCGATTAATTTGGTCGTTCATTATATATATAAAGTTATGATCAAATATATTTTTTATTATTATTTGCATTGTATGTGAGAAGAAGAGAGGGGAGAGAAAAGTATTTGAAAATTGAAATGAAAATTAATTGTAAAAATTAATTGCATAATTGTTTGTCAAACAGTTGACAATCTAAGTTAAGATTAGGGTTTAGGAAGCTGTATATATGGGTAGATTATGCATATAATGTAATGGATATAAATGCTTAGTGCAATTTAAACATGCAATATATGTAGGGAAGGTATTAAGTTACAATACTTAGTATCATGTAAGTAGATAATTAGGTATCAGTATAGTTTGTCATTATAAGATTTAAATTTTATTGGAATATTTCAAACGTTGAGAGACCTAACTACATACATACATATATTAAACTTTAAGATACAAAACCCTTTTCAAAGTACTTTCATAAAAAATAGCTCAAAATACATTTATAGTTTAGGATGAATGTGTTGAAAATTCCATTTGCATATACTAAAGTCTGAGACTCAAACGTCTCATTTATAAAAAGATGCTAAATGTTGGTTATATTTGTTGTTAGAGATACACTTGGTATTCAATATACTTTCATAAAGTTAAGAAACCAACTTTCACGACTATTTTCGCAAATGGATATTTATTGTAAGAAAACTATTCTTGTCTCCTGGAGCCCTTGGAAATGTTTAATACTGAAATCTCTGGGAAATTATTTGTAAAGAATACATTAGAAAAACTTTCTAAAATCGACCTATGCTTCAATTTTCTTTAACTTGCTTTATTTTTAAGTCTATCCCACAATTGAACAGGAAAAAAGATCTCTTCAAGGTAATATAAAATATTAAATAGTTGAAAATAATCTCTGATATATTCAAAAAATTCTACAATTAAATAAGTCACTAAGAAAGTCTCAGTTACTCATATACAAGAATTTCTCATTTAATACATATATAGAATTCATTAGAAAAACTTTTTAAATTTTAATCTATCCATAACTTAACGTAACATTTTCACAACTAAACAGAAAAAAAACTTTGGTTATCTGGAAAGTAATCTAATCTGGCAAATCTTTAAAAAAAAACTTTGGCATATCAAACATGTAGTAAAATTCAGTTTGACCCTAAAAAAAAGCTAACAATGATGCCAAAATTTAGATAGCCCCAAGCTAAAGCACAGAGATTGAAAATGTTTATGCTAATTAAATATTTATATTTTGATATAGACGAAAAAAATCTAGGTTAATTATTAAATTGAATCAGCTAATTCAATAAACCCAATTAATTTGATCAATATTAAATAAATTAATAAAAAATAAAAATACATTTTATATATTTTAGATAATGCTGAAAAACGAATAAATTTGTTTTTGTTTTGCCTGAGGCAACAAATTTGTATTTTGTTTTGATTGTAATGAAATCTGTCCAACATACCTGATCAGTAATAAAGCGAATTTCCTTTAAGATTAAACCTAATTCATATTCTGTTGATGATTTGATGCATGTGTGATGTGTGACCGCATCTGGCATACGTGTGCTACCAATTGGCCCAATGCTGCCATCATCGCCTTGTCTGCAAATGTATTGAAAGAGAGTAAATCTCATATTGTCCACCATTCAAATGAATATATCTGACACCCCAGAGGGCTAATGTGTGGCTTGTTTTGTTACCCATAAACTGTGCGATAGAAAGCCGGATTGTGTGGCAGTGTTCCGCCTGGTGTCATCGGTCGGCAATTGTGGCGAAAATCATCATCGATATCCAGAACATTGGCCAATAGAGATTTCGAAGAGCTGCATAAAATCATTGTGAATTTAGTACGAACAAGATGAGAATATTTAAGAGAAATGTATAGAAACAGATTGTAGTTTCTTGAAAAAAAAAACTTAAAAACTTGTTTTCTGTTACCGCTCTTTTAGCTCAACTTCGGATAGAATCTGATGCTTGCGCTCAGATGATGTGTCCGAACAGGGCGTTGTTGGGAATTCCAATATCAATGGACGTCCCGGTCGACTCATTCGTAATATCCATGGCAGCCAGCATAAAAATACGATGCGTATCTAACAGGCAGGTGGTTAAAATTTTTAGATATTTAGCAAAAACGAACAAAACCAAAGATAAAGAACAAAAAAATGAAAACGAAAGTTAAAAGAAAACTTCTTATATGTTTTCCTTCCTTTTCTCAAAGTCTTCAATAGTGTTTATTTCGATAATGTAAATGATGATATGCATGTGTGTGTGTGTGTATGCGTGGCGAAAAAAAATGTAGCATACTTAACCGGACTGGGGCAGACAGAACGATTTATGGGTCTTTTGCATGAACAGAGACTCGAGACTGTCAGTCGAACAGACCTCAAGTATGATTTATATTTGATTTTGATTACAACTAAGCAACATGTGGATTGGTACGAGGTGCTTTTTGTTATTACACTTAGCTATAATAATATTTATACTTTCTGTATATACAAATGTACAGTGTGTTTGTGTGTGTGTGTGTGCCATGGTTGGCATGTTTGGTTTATTTATAGCTAACTTGCATGCAAAATTTATGATTTACAACACAAACACCGTAACAGATACAGATACAGAAACAAATACAGATATAAAACACGAAGAGCAACAAATACACACACATACAGAGACACAGAGACAATTCTATGCAATAATAACAACAAACAAATATCGCTTAGGCAGTCCACTCCCCCAGAGCCCCACACTTCTTCTTTCATCTTTTCACCCACACAAACACACACACTCACACACACAGACATATAAATATAAATATGTATGAATATAGAGCTGCTAAGCTATAAATAATCCCCAGAAACATTCACACCAAATAGAGTTTCATTTGATTTACGCTGACTAGTTTTTCCTTGTTGCAACAGTGTGAAGAGAGGGTGAGGGGTGTGTAGTAATGTAGAGGGGACTTATGACTGGGGCAACAAGTGAAAGAATTTCTAAAATAAAGAAAAAAAAGTAAAGTCTAAAATAATAAATTTTAGAAGTTGTATGTATTTAATACCAAGAACAAAAGTTATGTTGGTTTTCATACAATAGTTTTGTTAAGTGGCTTATGAAACTATTTTGGTATTTTATGCATTTAAAACTGCTGCCACACTGTCTGATACAAGCTTCAAAACCAAAATCTAAAAGGCATTTGAATAGTTGATATGTATCTTTCAGCTTAGAAGTTAACCTTGAAGGTTTTTCCTATATTTATTTAATGCTGGTTTTTATACAACAGTTTTTTAAGTAGCTTTTGAAACAATTTTGGTATTTTATGCATTTACAACTGCAACCACACTATTTCATATGAACTCTGTGATAATATTCCAAGCATTAGAAATGACATTTAAACTGTACGAATGTATCTAAAGTAAACTTTAACTAATAATTTTCAGCTTAGCTTTTGTCATATTTTGTTATTTTTACTTGGCCACACTAATACAAATATTAATTGCAATCACAGTTTTTCCAGTGGTTGCATCTAAAGTGAATTCAAATGCCGCAACGAAAATCCCCATGTAGAAAACAAAACTGAGACAAAAAAAAGAAGCCAAATCGATTGTCATGGCATGTCACTCTATCTATTTCATTCCCTTACTTTTCATCTTTCTCTCTCTCTCTCTCTGGGTAACCCTCAATTTACAATTGACAACCTCGCTTGCACTTTGTCTTCTCCATTTTGCACTACCCCTTTTGCCCCTCCACACCCACTCACATTGGCGGTTTTTCATTCTTCCTCCTTCACTTTGCCATCTTTTTTTTTGTCTTTTTTTTGCTGCTAACAAGCAGGAGAGACGCTTACATGGAAATGCGCTTCGAGAACGTGGTTGGCAAACTAAATGCAAAGTTAACCATGGAGCTATGGAGCAACTGGCATTCGCCATATCCATATCAATATGACCTCTTCCTTCCTCTTTCCTTACTACCTAACCATTCTACCCATCTTTCCTCCCCCAACTCTTTCTTCCTTTCTCACTCTGGGTCTGTCGCTTGGTTTTTGTGCAAATTTTGTGCAAATTGATTTGTTGTTATCACACACACACACACACACACACACACATGCATACATATACCACAAACAAAAAAAAGAAGAAAAGTTAAACGGGTTGTGGGAAATTTCTACTTCTCTGGGGCCAATTCAAGTGGCAGGCGACAAGAAGACTTCTTCTTCTTCCTCTTATACATGCACATTTCTAATGCACCTGCCTTCCTTTTTTGCCAATTGGCTCAATTTTTGTGCCCATGTCAGAACAACTTGCAACTGGGCCAACTTGCAATGTATACACACTTCCTCCCATACTCCTTACCATTTCCCCCTACCTTCGCCTGTGTCAGTCAGTTACTTTGTGTGCTCGATTTCTCGATTTGCTCCAAATTCAATTGCATGTCAGTAATGGAAGATGATGGCGGAAAGCGAAAAAGGCCCGCCTGTCCACATTCTTACGCGAAAACCATAGAAATAGGAACTTTTCTTTCATGTGAGTGACTTCTTAAAAAGCAATCGACTTCTACTAGTGAAGGAGCTGTCTCCTCGGTTGCATTTTCTTCTCCTTTTTTTCTGATAGTTTTCCTTTGATAATTTTATTTTTGGCAACTAGCGAAACTTTTCATTACACTCCTTAAAATCGGGCCATTGAAATAAATTGAAGGAATTGCTTTCCGTTTTGGTGGTTTTTGTGTGACCAATAATCATCTTGAATGGTTTTCATGTTTTTCTATTGAATATCCATTTCACTTATGGATACCATCCATTTGAAAGATTGCTTGAAGTGATTTTAAATTGATTTTCGTATCATTTGTATTAATTTTAAACTGATTTTATATAAAGCCCAGAACAGTGATCACAGATTTCCTTTTTTACCTAATCCCAAGTGAAACTGGAATGAATCTTTCTACCTAATTAGGATCCACTAAGTATTTGTATTAAGTAAAATGATTCTAGTCTTTAGTAAATTACTTCTATATTGTAAATGTTAATATTTACTTATATTATTTAGGAAAAGGATTGTGTTCTTTTAGTTTAAAAGCAAGTCAGAAATCTCAATTAAGGACCATTTTCAAACGAAGTGCAACCGATAATTTTGTTAGCAAATCTGTCACATTTGGTAAAGGGTATAAAAATATAGATACTTTTATATATATGGGGCAAAATGAAGTAAACTATTTATAGACTAAATGCCAGGTTAGAACTAGCTTTCATTTACATAAAGTTTAAAAAATATTTTGCTGTCCATCTTTGTACACTTCGTATAGCAATTGTAAACCACTGTGCTAAACGCAATTCGCTTACTCGACACTATCCGCCAATGACCTAATTTCCAGGCTGACACCTGAGTATGCACACATCAGACCATCGACTCAAACTGCTTATGTTAGCTATAATCGGAATGCATAAAAAATAAAGGAGCAATCAATAAAGAAAATTTCACTTGTGTTTATTACGCAAAAAATTGGCATTTTATTCAGACAGATTACCCCCAAGGATTTATGTGCAAGAGATTAATTTATTGCTAGAGTGTCACATTTAGTCGATGAATTAAAATACTTCAGTTAATCATACGGCTATCATTATATATATATGTATATACCAATTTGTTAATTCCCATTTGCTACACCATTTTAGTCAGAATTTATGAATTTCATGAACTTGGCTTTTAATTGAAAATAAAACTCATTTCGCTATTTTTGCTTTCATTTTTAAATCCACTTAAATCAGTTAGATAAATTTAGCTATAATCTTTGTTTACTGATTTGTTAATTTTCTCAATTCTCAATTCTAAACTATTTTCATTCTCACCGATTCTACTTGGTCATACAATGTCTCTACTTTGATCAAAAAAAGTTTAGCATTTGGAAGGCAACTGCCATTTTTTACTATTTAAATTCTAACTAAACTTTATTATTAAGGTTTTTTGATCAAAAAATAGAATTTTTTATGTATTGTTTAATACATTGGTTTTTAAACAATTCAGTATTTCCTAAATAAATATTATAAATAGCAGTAATGTTAACTATTATATATATGCTGCCTTGTAAATTTGGGCTACATTAAGTTATATGTATTTTTGTTTATTTAATATAAATAATATTATAACTAAAATGGTTTGCAGCATTTTTTAAGTGTTCCTCTTTTGCATATCAATAATTTAAAAGATATTCATTCTTTAATCATTATTAAAATGTTCATAAATGTTATTCTATTTATAAAAAAAAAAAAAATAATAATAAAAGGTAATATAATTAATTGTTAGACTCATCACTACTTGGTTTCTTTTCGCAACTAACTAATGTCTGTTCAAGTCCAATATATACATATCATTCTGATTATAGTAGAACAACTTATATCTAGGAAACTCAACCATAAATTATAATCTCTCAAAATGTAGTAATATTAATGAAATCATCCAGAAAACTAGTAACTATATTTTAAATTCAGTTAATCTGTAGCTAGATCTTGTTAGATAATAAGCCATTTCTGATCATCGTTTTGTTTATTGTTTACTCAACAAATATCCACTTGCAAAATTTATAAATTCATCAACTATTCCTTCTTTAAACAAATGGTATCAGTTGTTTCACTTCTCTGCTTGTCATTTTGATTCTAATTACAACCATTCACACTCATTGTCATATTCACAATTCTCATTACGACATCAAATATTCATACTCATTCAGAGGTCTATGTACAGAAAATATATTTTAAGCGAGTATTTATGTAGTTTATGTTTATATATATGTATATGTATATGTGTGTGTGTTTGTGTAGATATATAAAAGATGAAGAAAAAGCAACGAGGAAGGAGAACAGAAGGAAGTAGAGTTACCATATACATTTTGCCAACATATTGCATAAACTGTACACATAATTTGACTGCAGTTGGCATTTCAGTTTTTCTTTTTTTTTTTTTTGTCATCATTTCAAGTTCCTTTCATAAAGTAGACACGAATATGAAATACGAATACGAGTAGACGATACAAATACTTAGTAGGAATAATAGGAGAAAGGAAAAAAAAAGAAGTGCAACTAGTGACAAAGTTAGGAGCAAAATGTAGGCAACTCAGCGTGGCTTTTGGGAGAGGTTTTGGGTTAGTTAGTGGGGTAATATTTGGGGTTTTGGTTTTGGTTGCTAGGATTTGTAATTGTTTTTGTAGTTGTTGTTGAGAAGTAAAATAGAAAATATTATGGGCCCAACGTCAACATTACGATATTTTTCATTACATAAATTATTTTATAGTAGACACGTATAGTAGCCAGACATGTTGTTGGTTGGTTACAACACATTCATTTCGTACTCTGTACATCCGTCCGTCATATATCCCTTTATTCATTTTTTTTTGTCTCTCTCTCTCTCTCTCTCTCGCTCTCCTTCTTTGATTTACGTTTTTGGGTCACACACACATTGAGACTCAAAAAGGAAAACCGAAATATGCATTTATATATTCTGAAACTTAACTGACATCTTTCATAGCCTAAATTAAAGTAGGTAAGGCACACGGGTGTTATATTATAACAAAAAGAAAGAAAAATAAGGATATATCTTGCATAAGCGCCTCTAAGTAGGCATCAATAACTAACACAAATAACGAAATCAAAAATAGTTAGTGTGTTTGTTTGTGTTTGTGAATGTTGTTACGACAAAACGACAACAACAATTTGTATACAACAATAATAACAATCATAATAATGTAAATATAACAAACAACAAACAACATATATTTTGTGCAAACTATTTGCATTTTTGCGTCTGTCTACTCAACTCAAACGAATCATCAGAATGAATTGTGTGGTGGATGACATAAGGAATCTGTATTGAAATAGTTCAAGTTGTGGTTGTTTTTATATATCAGATAAATTAAACTTTTGTTTCAAATTTAACACTAGCACAGTGGAATGGATAATCAATTTCAGTTAGGATTCTTTTTATTAGGTATTAAAGGTGCTTTTGTTATTGGTTTTTATTTGCTTAACATGTTTCATTTTCTTTCTATCAATGTACTAGTATTGGAGGTTGTTTTCGATAGTTTTATATGATTATCTATATGATTATCGAGATGTAAATCGTTTAAAAAGTATTGGGCTTAACAAACCTTATAAAAGTTCCACTAACGTCTGTTTCTGGTATGTGGAACAATGATATATGTAGGGATCATAAATTTATTGTTTTTCGTTGGGCCTAAATATTTAAAGGTAATTCTAAGTATTTGTTGCTATTGTGTTACGCCACACTTTAGCTTCTTATTCTTGCGACTCTCTCATACAATTCACTCTCGACTCTTCTAATGACCAACTCACACTTGACTTTGTGACCGACTAACTCTATCTCTCTCTAACTTTGACTGCTCACTCTTCTCCCTCAACCTGCCTTGCCATACATCTTTTCCTCTCCCATCTTGATACATTTCCAGAACAAAGACCAGACTCTAATTATTCAAGTTACCATATCCTACAAATATATTATTATTTTCACTAATAATAAGACTATATTTTAGTTCGATTACGTACAAACAGTTCTAATATATGAAATGTATTAACAATTCTTGGTCTAGCTCAAGGGTTGTCTTGAAGATTTCTTTTTACATGTTGAACTTGTTTATATGGACAATTTTTTATAGCAATCTATCTTAATAAATCTCAAAATTTGTGTAATTAATACTGAACTTTGAATTGACTAAATCATTATCAAGATAACTTTCCAAGTACATCACTTTACAGGTTTTAACAACCTTATATATACATATTCCTATGGCACAAAGTTCCGAAACTCTTCCTGATCCACTATTACTTTTATTATAAATTTCAATAATCACATCACATATTAAACTGAAAACATATTTAGATCGTTCATTTCTTTATAAATTTATGATATAAACTATTCTATTTATGGCAATAGTGAAATTGATTACTTGTTGCGCTGACTTTAAGCTAGAAAGACGAATTAGAAGGACCAATAATATGAAAGAATTAGATTGGATGCTTTTTATGTATAACAAAAACAAATTATCGAACCATTTAGGTTTAATATAATGAAAAAGTTGAAATTTTTGATTCATTTACTTGAAATTTTTTATAATAACATTTCAACTTTACTCTGCTTTCCTTTTGTCTGTGTAAAAAAAAAAATGGAAAACCATTTGCAGCTTTACAAATGTTTACCAATAATTTAGTTTGATCTTATTTAATTTATGAATTTATCTCATAAAATTTTATTCAAAAAATTTTCAATTAGATTCATTATTTTCCACCACTTTTCATTCATATTTGTTTCAACTTGATTGAGCGACTTTTTGTTTTAGTTGCTGGTGATTTTTTGATCATAATTTGTTGATTTGCCAATTGAAATGAGTGTGTGTGTGAGATTATAATATAAAACTAACATAAAATATTTACTAGATATAATATTTTGTTTTTCTTTTTTCTTTTTCAGAACACAAAGATACAACAATTAACTAAATAACATGAAAATAGGGTTAGGGGGTGAACACAAAAACATATCTCTAGCTAAACACATAAATGATTTGCTTTTGCTGTTAAGTATTTGAATATTTTATATGTCCACAGCTTTGCTTTCGAGATATCAAAACAAATGCTAATGCTAAACGACAGTGGACATAATACACACACAGTGGAAGAGGGAGGGGTGGGTGATACAGTGACCGGAATAGCCAAAGGGGCGGGAGAATGAAGCAACCAATGGGCTCCATTCAGGGATGGATGCCTGGCAGATGTGGGCAACCCTTTGGCTGTTGCGGTTATAACTGAGGCTGACTGAGGCTATATATAATATGTATATATATAATGCACACATATGTATATAGTTTACTATATATGTATACATATATATAATTTTATATATGATGAGTGATGGTCGCTTTTGCAATTGTTGGTTGATTGTGACCTATTTTGTTGCTGTTTTGTAGTTGTTTGTTGTTGGAGTTGTAGTTTTAATTTATTTTTTTATTTTTTATTTTTTTTTTATATAAAACTTACCCATTCGGACATTTCGTGCGTATCAGCATTTCGATGATGATAATTTAATATTAAAATCGTTGACACAACGGATGAAGCTACCATAAACATTATGCAATTGAAATATGTACCTGTTGGTTGGTTGGGCGTGTGTTGTCAATATATATGCATATATATTTCATTTTATATATATATATAGTTTTAGTATATATATATATTTATGTGAGTATGTGTGTGTGTATTAATGTATATATAATAATTTGTTTATAATTGTTGTTTTGGTGTAGTGCATATAATTTGTAAGTTGATTAGTTGGTGTATGTGTTTTTTTTTTTTTTTTTGTTAATTGTTAGTTATTGTTGTCGAGCAATTGTTCAAGGTAGCACATATTTCATATCCGATATATATCGGTTATTTCGGTTATATCGTTTTTTGTTTTGTTTTGTTTTTTCAAAGAGTTATACAGGAGGTTTGTTTGAAAGAAAGAAAAAAAAGAAGGCAAAGATATATATACATAAATATTTCAGTTAATTGAATTTGGCTTTCTTTTCTGGCATAACAAATATTTGAATATTTCAATATTAAGGAAGGAAAAGTTGGAATTTTTATTTGTATTAAACACACACATTTAGGTAATTTGTAAAACGATTTAATTATATATATTTTATATATGAAAGTTAGACACCGAACAAAAAAAAAAAATGGTTTACGCCAAGAACAAAAAAAAAACTTTATTAGATTTTAGTTTTTTTTTTTTTTTAATTTAACAATAGAGTCTCGAAATGCATTTAGAGATATAGAGTTTAAAATATATATTTTGAAATGTGAAGCGTTTTATTATAGAAATTTTTATTTTGAATTCAAAATTGAAAATCATTTTAAATCGAATTTTCTTATTAAAGTTTTTCAAGAAATTTGTTCAAATTGATCGATTGGTTGTAAATATCAAAGGGAAATTTTTCTATTAAATATTGAGTGACCGTTCGTTCTAATAAAAAACAGATTTTCTGTTAAAATTTTATATTGTCCTAAATGAAAAGATTATCAATTATTTCAAAAAAGAATTATTGCTGGATGGCTTAAACTTTCTCTAAGATTTTTAGAAATAAATTTATAGTTGATGAGATTTTGATTGATTTCATGATTTGATGTATTTTAGTTTGCTTGATAAGTCTAATAATTAATTTTAATGTAATTTCAGTAAGTTTTCTTTATTCCTTTAAACAAATTGATTTATCTTACTTTTGAAACAAACTTCTAATATTCTCCGAGCAAAAATGTTCTAAACAGGAGGACACTATAATTAGAAATATGAAACATTATTGAACTAGTAGAAATCATAATTCAGTTTCTAAGTCTGAAGATATTGCCATCTATTTACATAAATACTTATTTTTTTTTTTTTAAGTATAGTTGTTGCATCTCTTATATAGGTGTATAAGACTAACAACAATTTTCTAGTTTTATCTAAATCCAATATGTAACCTAACATCTGAAGGATGCAACATTGCATATGGCCTTGATTATTTGCTAAAGGGTTGATTATTTGCTAAAGGATAAACTATCCTTAGCTTGCTATATACTTGCTATAAATTCCATCAAATTTTCTCACATATTCATGAACAATCACTCAATATCACAAAAATTTAAATCTCATTTTGTTTTTCCTTGAATTTTCTTACAACCGAAATAGAGAAAGTAGTTTTAATAGCGTGCAAGCAACTCGTTTTCAAATGTGTGTGTGTGTGTGCATTTTGCAAACCAACTCATGTGTTCTGTGTGTAAGTACGATTATGTATATATATATATATATTTTGATATACATATATCGAAAAATTCTGGATTAATTATATTTATATTTGTGTACTTGTGTTTAATGGCAAAACATTTAGATTGACCTTCTATTTAGTACTTTATTGTTCGGCATCAGCGATATCTTTATAGACTTCAAAGTCAAACGACAATTTTCGCTCGGCTTTTAAGCCAAAGAAATCGATTTTAAAATAGACACAAAATTTGTGACTGATGCTTTCTGATTATCGTTTAATATGGTTTTTTTTTTATCTTAGTTAGTTTTTGTGTGTCAAAGTTTTAATATTATAAAATCATCGGATTTTATTTCAGTTTTAAAATCGTTTTAGAAATGCATGAATATATATTTTTGTATAATTTATGAGAAGTAAGTTTAGATCTATAAGAATACTATTATATAGTAAATATGAACGAGTTATGTAGTGATGTTTATGAAACAGAACAACATACAAAACTCAAAATTTTAGCACAGCGAATATAAATATAGTTACGTATGTATATAGTAGATATAAGTTAACGATATACGATATTACAATTACAGGCAACAGCAAATAATGAACGTTTTTATTATATTCTTGGGTTTTGGTAAACAAAATGATCTTACCTAGCAGAGGCACTGCATCTGAGGTCGCCGGCATAGTCTCGGCAACCATATTGAGAAACACGGTCAGCGAGAGTAAAATGGTAACACCTATGATATTGATTTGGAATACAAAAAGTATATATATTTGTTGGTTATAAAAGATATTTATTTGTTACAGAATTGACACAACATCGAGATGATTATGGAGCAAGCATTTATGTAATTTGTTGGCGCCCAACGTGAAATGTTCTACTATAGTATGTTTTATACCCAAACCAAAGAAAAAACTATATTTATCTTAAGCAAGAAATATATTTGATGTATATTGAGAGACTATATAATCAAGAGTAGAATATTTTCTTTAAGGCGTCAATTAAAGATACATATAAAATGCTTTGTGGCGCCCAACGTGAAATAATTTCAAGTTACTTTGGAGAGTAAACCCTCTTATATTATCTAATCTTTATGCATAAGTATTAAGTCACATGATTTAAATTTGAAGAATTTTTGAAAATATATTTAACATCATAAAAATGAGTTTTGGCGCCCAACGTGAGGCTTTAGAAACTGTTGAAAATAGTGATGCAAACCTGAAATCCTGGCTAAAAATTTCAAGAATAAAAACACTGCTTAGGTCAAGGGAATCCTAGTCATCCAGAAAAAACGAACATCAGTTCACTTTCTAAACTTTTTAAAGCATTTTCCCCACATTGATGTAATCTGAACTTTGTTTTCATGCTCGATTCACTGTTTATTCTCTTCAACTATTTTGACTGGCTGCAAAGTGTTAAGTGCTCGTCATTCAATAACCCTCTTACCATACCAACCATTCTATTTTCACATTGTGTACTTAACTATATATGCTTAAGTTAAAGTCTTCAACTTTTTCATCGCCTAGATTGCTACTATATATACATACATATATAAACTTAATATATACCGCCTCAAGTTATAACGCTGTACTGGCTGTTGAATACTTTTTACTACTCACTGATGGTAACATTAAAAGTTCAATAGTATTTTGTTTACCAACTTAGCGAGCGAGCAACGAGCAAGACTGTGGCGTCATCACCATGGGCAATAACGTCTAATGTGCGACATCGACGCCGATGGAGGCCTTTCGTGGCCTCCAAGCGCTCATCACAAAACATTTGCCGGCAGACATCTAATTTTAAATTCGCCTCTCGGCTTAACTAGGGCCTTCCATTCTCCTACATTCTCAGGGATGGTAGGGGAAAAATGAAGACTGTCATTATTTAAAAAGTACTTGGCAAATACTTTTCGAAGCGGCCTCTTAAGCTTGTTTGTTGGCATGTGGGTTTCCTTCTCCTCCTCCTCCTCCTCCTCCTTCTATGGCATAAGTATTTGTGTTGAGCAAAGTGGATTTAAATTAATGTAGCTTCTTACTCTTACAAAAAGCAACCTCAACTACATATATATATGTATATACATAGTCTCTCACTTATCTCTTGCTTAAAATCTGTGTGTGTGAGTGGGTTTTTCCTTTTTGCTTTGTTCGTACACTTACCTAGCGATAATTTTTCACCCGAATC
Source organism: Drosophila austrosaltans (assembly GCA_035045865.1). Classification (NCBI taxonomy): domain Eukaryota; kingdom Metazoa; phylum Arthropoda; class Insecta; order Diptera; family Drosophilidae; genus Drosophila; species Drosophila austrosaltans. The sequence goes on from JAWNOQ010000083.1 coordinate 4,834,175, forward strand.
CGGTGGTAGGGTAAATCCAAGCAGTGCCATTGATGCAATCAACACACATGGTATGATTAGATTAAAAAAATAGTACAAAGTTCGACGACGTATGATAATGGCGAATGTTATATCTATATATGGTTCCGGGCAGCAATTGTAATAGATTTCGTTGCGTTTACCAGGCACACCTATCATTAAACACGCACATTAGAACACAAAGATTAATAAATACCATTTTATATATGTAAATATATGTGTAATGTTATGTTTTTTCATCAACTCAATTCGTGTATAGTTCTCGTTTACATATTTATTGTCATTTAATTACTTCAGCCTTGGTTTAGAGCATAAATCTCGAGCATTATGGAAAAGCAATAGAAGAGTAAAAGCTTAGCATAGACTTGCTCAAAGTGTTTGCAATAGTTTTTCTATTATTTATATGATATGTATGTATATATATAAGAAAGTATGAAGGAAAAATTTCTGTGGTGTGCATGCTGTGTGTAAGAGTAAAGAGAGGACAAAAGAGGGGTATTTAGCCAAAAAAAAAAAAGAGTTGAAAGTAAATTTTAGTTTCCACCAGGGGAAGATAGAGTAGGAAGAGAGTTGTATTTATCTAGGCAAACTAATTGTAAGTACGTAAAAGCAAAGCATTTCAGTTAAGTTTTACAAGAGTGGATAAAGTTGATGTTATGCACTTTTTGCCTTAAGTGTAAATAGTACAAGGAAAAGTTATGAAAGGAGAGATAAGAAATTTTTAGTGGAAGGTTGTGTAAGTAATGTTTTATTTTGAGAAGAAAAGTAGGGTAGAGCAATAGTAGTAGTAAATAGACGCTAAGCATGTTACCTATAAGCAAATTCTTTCCATTACTTTATATGGTAGCTATATTTTTTTGTACTTATTCAAGCTTTTAATTGCCTAACCACAAAATAAAAGTTCTTCTTTCCATATGCCCCAAGACAAATTTTCTAGCTAAATTATCTGCTCAACTTAGTCCGAAAGATTACCAAAGGGATTACCATAGACAGCGACAGCGAACAAAATGTCTTTGGTTAAGTATATAAAAATGACCTAGCTACTTATGCGCCACGCCCTTTACAGCCCACCTACAACTACCCACAGAGGCACATGCCTTGGCTTCTATTCAAAATAATTTGCATAAACTGGCAAAACCAAAAAAGAAAGTCACAAATGCGCATTGAAGAACGAGTTGAGAATAAAATGAAAAACTTTAGAACACACACATACACACCAAAAATTACACAGAGAATAAAACAAAAACAAAAGCGAAAATAAAGCCAGAGCAAGTAAAATAAAAGAAAAAGAAAATGAAAAAAAAAAACAAGTGAAAACAAAATTTGTTGCACAAAACTTTTCTTCAGCACTTTTGTGGCTAGTGTAAAAGTGAGAACTTTTTCTCCGCCCATTTTTGGTGGCAGTGTTAATTTATAGGGTGGTGTCTGTGTGTGTGTGTGTGTTCATATATGTCTCTGTATGTGTAGTTGTGCGTATGTGGTAGTGTAAAAGTATTTGTCTTTTAATTTCTTAATTGGTTTGCTGCGTTGCCCCTTCTATCTATCTATCTAAGTGCTCACTGTGTCTTTTCTGTGTTCTGGGCTTAAAAACTTTTCTTTTTTTTTTTTTTTTGGTGTGGGCGTGGCATTTTTAGCTAACTTGGCATTTTATGCGGAAAAGTGCAATTTACGCTTTTGTCTGTTATCCCTTCCCCAAAAAAGAAAAGGATAAAGACTTTTCTTGATTTTAATTCCTCTCGTTACAGCTTTTCAATTGTTTCTTACAACATTTTTGCTCTCTTGTGTTTTCTATTAGTATTTTTTATTCATTACAAAGTTTTGTTCGTTGTGAAAGAAAAGAGTTATCCTTGTAAGGGGATTTGTGTCTTTGTTATGATATATTTTCAATCCCAAAAAGTCAGCTGCAAAGTATGCTACGTAAATTGAATTGTAATTTATAGGATGTAGAAAAATTATAATTGCATAAAAACTGTCTTTTGTTCTTTGTTAAATTTAGAATTTTCTGAAGTAATTGTTAAAGTTTTTTAGTTTTCAATTATTTGGAAAACATATCTCTGGCATTTAAAGAAATTACTAGGAGGAAGATAAGAGGTTTGTTGACTTTTGACTACTTTTGAAATATTATTAATATTTTTAATTTTGAACGGAAAAAATATCAATATCCTTGTTTAATTTGAAGCGTTTTTTTTTTATTTTTACAGATATCAAATTATAAATTTTCAAAAAGTAGCTCAAGATAGAAGTTTTTAAACATTAACAAATAAACACAATATGTAGAAAAAAACTCTGAATTTTTTAATTTTTGTTACTTTACTTTTGACTGTTTTTTAAAATTTATTTTTCACTGCTAATGCTTGGCAGATCAGATATACATATAATATCTGTGGAATAACTGATTTTGAATCGAACTGAATATTTTTTCCAGTTTATTGCAATTCAAATTTCTTTTCGTTAAATTCGAATTATTAAAAATATTTAATTAAATAAAATAAATCAATTAAAATTTGGAAAAAAATATTGTTCAATCGTTCAATTATTTGATTTAAAAATAAATAAAATTCACTTTAAGATTTCACTAAAGTAAATAAACATATTATTTTGGGTTTGCGTTATAAATAGAATAGGAATAAATATTTAAATTATTTTGACTTTTTTTTAATAGTTTATTAGATGTAATTATTACTTTCTTTTCTGCTTTAAACTTTAAATATTTGTAATTACCAAATTAAAGTTAAGAGTCAAAAAAATTCGAATTTTCCTTCTATTTATTACTTCAAGTGGCAAAAACAAGTTTTTCAAATGAGCCTAAGAAACTAAAACTAAAAGCTGGATCTAACTTTATTTTCATTAATCACCATTAATTTTTAATTTGTTTGTTTAAGCATTTGTTTTAAAAATATAGCTTAAGCTTTTAACCATTTTTAACTATATGGAGCAGATAATAAGTAGATTTCTTATATATATATTTTAGCTTTCACACGATTTCTAAACAAAATGCAAGATTAGATTCGTTTAACCTGTCTCTGAAAACGTTGACAGTTTCCTTTTTGGTTCTTCTATATATATTTACAAAATTTGAGAAAGAAAAATATATATGTAGCTATATCTCTTAGGATTATTCATTCACAATCTTATCGCCATGCGGTTAGATTTGAGTTAAAGAAATTGGAATATCTAAATGGATGTTGCATACGCAGGCAGAGCCTTACCTCTTAGTTTCTTTTTTTTTTTTCTTTCTTGCTTATAACTTAATAGGAACTTGCAGTTAGACCAGCATATTTAGACCAGTTTGAAAACAAGTCTAAAGTTATGCTAAACTAATGCCAGTTATACTTTGCATTTATCATGTATATATATATTTTTTTTTCTATAACATAAAACGAAACATTTACGCGGCTATTTCGGACTTGAAAAGTTAAAGCGCCCAAAGAAATAACTATTTATGTGACTGAAGTTGATTTTGGTTTTTGGTTTTTGATTGAGTTAAGTAAGTGAGTGGGAGAACTCTGGATAAGTGTGAGAGAATTGAGACAGACTGAGAGAGAGATAGAGCGAGACAGAGAGAGAGAGAATCATAGAGTAAAAAGGAGAGTAGGTGAAATGGTAAGTTAATAGAGTTAACTAATACAAGGATAACTTGATGAACAGCGTTTTATTTTTTTATTATTCTCTTTCATTTTAATGCCAAAATGATTGAAATCATCCGACAAGGAGATGTTGTGAAATTTCAATCAATTTGATAAAGCAAACGCAGTCGAAGTTTCGAACGGAACGAGTTTGGAACATATTTCATGTTTCTCGTTTTTTTTTTCTTTCTTTCTTAGTTTTTCCCTGGCTAACTTTTGAACCCTGTGATAGACAGAGAGACAAAGAGACAGAGATAGAGAAAATTGAGTGAGAGAGAAAGTGAAGAGATACATTTTGGAGAAATATAGAGAGAGTATGCGAGAATATATATAGAGAATGTATAGTGTGGGTGTAACTCTGTGATTGTGTGTGTGTGTGTGTCCGTGTGTGTATGTGTGCTTTGTTGGCTCTATAAATCAGCAACATCCTCTGAGAAAGATGAGAAATTTTCTTTGCACACGCACACAAATAAATGAACACCCACACTAACACACACACAAAAACACACGCACAACATCATTGGGGAAAAATGTTTGCCGTAATTTCTCATATGCCGAGAACGTGAGTTTTTCTTTCTATACAAAAAAAAAAAAAAAAATAGAGATTCCACAGAAGAAAATGAAAAAGAAAATCTCTCTGTGTTTTTGTTGCTTTTTCTTTATTTCTTCTTCTTCTTTTTTTTTTTTTTTGTATATCTGAGTCTGATTTGTGAATATTCTTCTGACATTTTGGCCTTTACTCACCCAGTAGTTCCCACTCGCCGTTGAGCACGTAACTGCTGATATCACCGCCAGTTTCATCTTGTAATTGTAAATCCAACTTTATGTTTTTTTTTTATGATAATTTTTTTGATATTGATTTTGATTTCGATTTCGCAGGGGTAAAGGGTAGAATAATATAAATATGTGATTCATTTTGAAAATCGAAATTTAGTAATAATAAACCAAATGGAAAATCATAATCTCAAATTATAATTTAATTGATTATCAAGCATAACAACTACGAGCATTTCATTTCAATGATACTCCCTTGGTTGCCTTGCTTTAACAACATTTTACAATTGTTGTTGCTGTTGTTGGGAGACTGAAATTCAAACCTGAAATCCATCATAGGTCCAACTGCCAAATTTCATTTCACAACGCTGATCATCGAAGGGAAACCATGTGATATCAATTTTACATGTCGATTTAAAGATGCCCGGTGGCACATATAGACATGAGCCATTATTTCTAACCACAACATTGGTCTGATAGGTGCCATCAAAGCCTTCATCAGCACTATTGTACATGAGGACATCCGGTTTCCATATACGATGCGGCGGTATACGTAAATCTTTCACACCACCATAATCGGATGTATTCCAACGCAAATTCATGTCATTCCATTCAAGTTTTAGCCACACATTCGTGACCAGCAATTGATTTTTCTCATCCTGAAATGAAAATGAAAATGAAATTTTCAATTAATTATCAGAGTTGATGGAGGGTAAAAAAAAAAAAAAAAAATAGAGTGAAATTGTTTCCGCTGCGAATGAAGAAGACTTTTGCGACTCATAGAATTTCATAATTAAATTGTTACAAAATGAATGGGATATGAAATATAATATAAGGAATTCATTTTATCCCATTGAGGTCACTGTAAACTATGTGTAAATTTTCAATATTATATGAAATCTGTGAATTTCGACCCAAAAACTTTAATCAAAGCAGTTGAATTTTTAAATACAAAATAAGCCAAAACAAAAAAGAGGGCCAAAAAGGGAAAATACTTTTGCCCAAAGGACGCGGCCCAATAACCAAAATCCGCGCATTACAATAAAAACCAGCTAAAACCCGACAGCAGCCGCAGCAACAACACCAACAGCAACAACTTCAGTTTGGGGAATTGTAAAAAATTCAACAACTGCACACAGGGCGTATGTGTAATTTACAATTAAATGCCTGAAATATTCATGGCGCAGTTGAATAAAACAAAAAACAAAACAAAAATGAAACAAACAAGAGAAAGAAACAAGAGCAAATCTCTGGCGCTTAACTAACCATATACATATGAAGTTTAAGCCCGGTCCATAGACATGCAGTAGTACAAATATTTTTAGCCAAACAATTGTCGGGCAGGGGGGGAGCGGGTCGATGTGACAACAAGCCCCAAAAAGCTCTCTAAAAAATGTAATAGAAATTGCGGCTTGTTTGCTGTCAATATGCTTTTCCAGTTTCACTAATAAAATCGATGGCCAGGCGGGAGTGTTGGACCTGGCTAATATTGCGGTCATAACGTGCCACACACACACACACATATATAGAAATGTTTGCCTAAATATAGCCATTACATTATTGCACTTGACTACAGCAGCAAAGTCCATTTAAACTCTCTCAGTCTGTGTCTCTTTTTTTTTAGTTTTTGCAGCAGCTGCGGTTCACTTTGCGTCGCATAACCGCAGAAAAACAGACTGGTCGCTAAAAAGTATGCTATAGCAATGCAATTTTTGGCTCTACGGATGTATATGTATCTATGGTTTACTTTGGTAGTACATGTATTGGTGTCTGAGTGTGTGTGCATCATGGTTGTGGTAGCAACCTAATAAAACAGATTTCTTTCATTTGCTTTTTCTGTGTGTGTGTGGTTTTATACCCTTGCAAAGGAAGTATAACAAAATTCGTGTGATATTTGTAAAGAATGATTGGGAAACATTTTACGAAAGCCTTTAAGAGTAAACATTCTTTATGAGAATGAATAATCGTGTTGATCTAGCCAGTCTAACTTTTATGTTATATAGGTATATGTTCTTGAATTAAATATTCTGCTGGTATATTTATAAAAAATAACCCATTAACAGTATGAAAAACCAATATAAAATGCGCAATAAACACTCAAAAATATGGCAGGGGGGGTATTTTCGGTCATCTCGCTGCACCTTCTATACCACATACAAAATACAAAGAGAATGGAAAGATCCCTCTGAAACAAAGTTTGCAATGAAACATATTTATTGTTACTTAGACTATCCTTCTAATCACCACTATGAAAACGAATAAGCATTGTATTAATCAGCTCCTCTTCTCCAAGATTCATTCAGATTAGACTTCTAAAGCATATAGTTCATATAAAAACTATTGTTTAAGTATTAGAATTTTCTAACTCCTGCTAATTATAGAGAATGTCATACACACAAAGCGAAAATGCACGAGTTTGGATAGAAAGTGGACGAGTAAGTATGAAATTTCCTTTAATATTTTATTTTTTTACTTTTTCAAATCGTAAAAACCGAAAAGGGTATACAAATTTCGGCCAAAGTTAAGTTACGAGGTATAATTTTTCTTTTGTTCTTGCTTTTACGTTGAGTGCGTTTTTCTATTAGGGGCGTGGCTGGTTGATTAACGCAATTTGGCTTCTCCCCCTGTGTGGTTGCCTTTGTATGTATATGTGTACGTGGGCATGTGGTAAACTAATTTCATAGTGCCAAAATAAAGGAAAAAGTGTGAGCTAGGCATTCCATGTGATTAGTCATTCAATGATAATTATGCAGCTGTAATCAGTCATAATCAGTTCTCAGGAAAAACACATCCCCATTTTCCGTGTACTAGTTGAACACGTTTTGAATACGAATCCAACGAAATTTTTAAACCAATTCAATCTTGTTTTTGCACATGAATGCAAACAGAAGAGACTTTTAGTTCAATTAACACAATTAAAAAATAAAAATATAAAACTGAAGCTCAGGCATGCAGTTCTCTCTCTCTCTCTCTCTTTGATCTTAATCATACAAAATTGTATGCAAATTAAATAAGGAATGCATTATTTCTGTATTCTGTAGTAGTGTTCTTTTCTTTTTTCTCTCTCTTTCAATTATGCTCTTCCTGTGCACACAAAGGCAAATGGAAAAAAAAAGTCCATACATATTATACTTTATGAAAAGTTTTACCACCATCGTATGGAGTTCACCGCCACTTGAAATGAAATATTATGCTCATCTTCTATGAAAAACCAAGCGCCGTACATTTCTCATATCGTTTCGCGCAATACCCACTTTGCTTTTTCCCTCCTTCTGCAACTCAACTTCATTCATTTCACATATATTCCATCATACAGAAATAAGAAGAACAACAAAAAAAAAAAAAAAAAGTAAAGACCAAGTGCCACCAATCAACTTATGACTTTTTCCTTTGCATTTTGTTAGCTCTTCTTCAGCATTTCCCCGCCTTTTAGTTTCCTCTCGGTTTCTCTGTTCTCCTTCTTATTTTACTTCCTCCTGACTTTTCCCAATTTGCATTTTCTATGCTTGGAACAATTTTTCTACACAATTATAAAGCTAAAAAACCGCTGCGAAAAAGAGAGAAAAAAGGAAATGGCTCCAAGTTTAATTAAAATAAAAAAAAATAAAAATGAAAATGATGTGAATGGTGATGACGCTGATGAAAGGGGAAGATTGGGGGGGGAGTGGTAGGGAGTTTCTCTCTCTCTCATTTGGACAAATGAAAATAGAAAATTTGTTGTCGCCTTTTGCGTGGCCTTAGAAATTTGTTGTAGTTATTATTGTTGTTGTTGCTGCTGCTGCTGTTGCATGCAGCAGTCCAAAATGTTGAAAGGAGGTTTGCTCCTTTTTCTATTTGTTGTTTTTCTACTCCACATTCATATACATTTTTTACTTTTTTTGTTAGTAGAGCAAACCGCACAAAACAGTGAGACAGACGTTATATAAACGAAGCTTATTCGCATTCAAATAGTGTGCGTGTATGGTTACACACTCCTCTAAAAGAGGGGGAGAGAGAGGGGTCTACCCTCCGACAAAAAAGGGAAAAGTTGTCGTCCTGAAAGGGGGTTACAAGTGCTCTTTTGGCATGTGCCCTGACAGAAGAAGTTTTAATTCTAATTATGAAAAACAAAACATTCTACAAACTTCATTTCATTATATTTGATTTGTTTAATTATGATCGCACTCGAAAAATAAAATTAGATAATTTATTTCTCACTTAAGTGTAATGCAAAGATAACTTATTGTAAAAATAACTTAAGTAATATTACAATCTAACTTAAAGAAAGTGGGACCACTTAAATTTTTATATTTAATTTAAGTCGACTTTCTTTAATGTAAAAGTATGGTAATCCTTTTATCTAATGCTTAACAAATTCTAGTTTTTCTATAACTTGCTTGGCTGTAAGTACATTTAGTATTATTCGCTCATATCGTATGTTTATTTATTCTCAAATATGTGAAGCGAAAAGTTTGCATATAAAATATATTTATATGATCCAGTTTAAGCGAAAAAAAAACTATATCATGTGAATGAATAGGACAGTTTAATACTGAGATCATATGAATAACATGACCACTTTTACTTGGTTTTCAACTATAGTTTATGCTAGCATTATATTAAAGATATAGTCCATAATACAAATATACAAAGCTCTGGGAAAGACAACAAAATAAACTAAAAGTAGGAAAAATAAAAATCTCACAGTGATTGAATGGAGCCTGCAATCGTATTAAGAACTAAAGTTCAATAAATAAATTGATTCATTTATATATTTATTATTAATCATAATTAAAAAGAAATAAGTCTTTCAATATAAGCAATTAAAAAACTTTGAATATTGAATTTCCTAACTTTCCAAATTTAAAATTTGTTCTGTTTTTTCGCGCCATAAAAACAAAAAAACAAATAAGAAAACAGGGCAAAATAAGGATAAATAACATACTAATTAACATTAAAATTTTCTTAAGTTTCTTAATATATTTAATCAATTAAATATCTTGCAAAATATATTCGTCTGACTTGTACATGTAACCCATTTTTACTTTTAATTCCTTATTAAATTTTTCGTAATATTGTTAGCATTTTGTCCTACCGTCTGCAACTGTCTGCAAGAAGAGTTAATGTCATAAATTTGCCATTTAAGACACATATTAAGTATGCTCTTTTCTAGGTGATTAAGTGGCCTGTCTTTTGTATTTATTTTTTTTTTCTTGTTTGTTCTCTTTTGAAAATAGTTTACGATCCCTTTAGTAAAAATTCCCTGTCTATGGACATGTGGTAGCAAAAAAAAAAAAGGAAGAAAAAATGGCATCAACGAGCAGCAGTTGTTGAATTTTAAATTAGCAGAAAAAAGCAAACGGCAAAATTATTACAGCCCAAGAGTTTCACTGACTGTTTTTTTTTTGTTTTTTTTGCTCCTTTTTGTTGCTTTTTGCTTTTTTACCAAGAGAGGCCAAAGACAAGTTTCGGCATGCGGAAATTTGCATATACACATACATGTCTGTCTGTCTGTGTATACATGTGTGTGTGTGTGTATTACACATTTACAATTGCAGGCGGAGTCGGTTCATTGACATGGTGGAATTTAAAAAGGGAGGGACGGGGGTTACTAGCACACACACACTCCCGCTGAGAAGCAATTCGAAATACAGAAAAAGAGTGAGATAAAAAAAACTGTAGCATAAAACGCGGCGCGCATTCCCAACGCAGACACAAGGCCTAGTTTTTTCCCACTCTCTCTCTCTCTCTCTCTCTCTCTTTCTCTCTCTCTGCTCTATCTCTGTCTCGCTTATTGTCTTATATGCATTAAAGGAAGGAAAAAAAGTGCTTACGCCCTGTTCAGCCACACCTCCATTTCCCTCTTATACTGCTCATCTCGACTTCATTACTCATTTTCCGCTGATATCCGTTTGGATATTCCCTCTTCATTCCCATTTTTTCTGTTTTCTTCTCTACTTAATCACTTTTCTTTTGGCCTTCTTATCGTAACTTCCATTTTGTTTGTCGTCTGTACACCTTCTTCGTCTTCGTCTTCTTATTTTATCTCCCGCCCCCCATCCTCCTACTCATTGACGCCAATTAATCTGCCACTCGCTTTGTCTGCGCCTTTTTAATTAATGCGCCTGGGAGTTTGTTTTTATTTCATTTTGTTTAATTTTTTGCTTTTTCTTTTTGGAATGCTGTTGTTGTTGTTATTGTCTGTGTTGTTGCCTATTTTCTAGATTTTCTTTGGCATAGTTTTTTTTTTTGTTGTTGTTTTTTTGTTTTTCTTCAGTTCATTTATCATGACAAATGAATGCTTAGTTATTTTGAAATTTTCCTTGTTATTTTTATTAAATTTTAGCAAAACAATTTGCCAGCGGGTTCAATTAGTTCATTTAAATTGACAACTAAACTGTTAAAAAAAAGTGCTAATCACTTTTACCATTTGCCTGGCATTAATTTTATGTCAATGTGATGAAAGTAGAGAGACTTTAAGGCAAATGTAATTTGTAAAATGATGCAATAAAAACTTTTGTGTTAAGAAAGGACAAAAGGATTGCAATCGTCTGTAATTAACTCTTATCCCTTTGTTTGTTATCGGCCATTGTAGTGCATGTGCATATATATAATAAGCATATTCTAGTGTAAATATTGGTATATATGTAAAATATTTACATCAGCTTTCAATCTCATAGTGAAGTTTCAACTGTTTGCCCATAAATACATATGCATATTTGCTTTTGATGGCTCTTTTGATTGAATATAATTAGCCAACCATGTGACCAACATAAGTGCATGTTGCACAAAGTAAACTTCAAACAACTAATTAATTAAAAAATACAAAAAAACCTTTTGCTCTGACATATTTTGACATACTTGATTTGGATTCTTCATTGATAGCCAATTGGAAACATCCTTTTTAGTCTTCATTTTTATCTTGACCCACTGAACGGTCATTAGCCCAAAAAAGCTTCAGGTTAAATTTAGTTATTTAGTTCGAGTTTGGTCTAGGCAACCAATTTGGGTTTTGTAGGTTATTGCAACATATTGCAGATACAAATATGCTACAGGCCTCAGTAACTAATTCAGCTGCTGCAGCCATTTGCTGGGTCAGTTCGGATAGTCCAAAGTCATGCCAAAGTAATGAAAATTACTACCAAAGACGGTACACACTACCAAAGGCTTAAGGGCAGTTAAACTTTTGATGGATGAGACTCCAGAGCTCAAATTTTTTAAGTTCTAACGAACAAGGATTATCGTATAAGCAAACATATATTCGAATAACAATCTTAATTCTTTTACCTTTGCTTAAGATTGGATTGATTGATGAACTACCCGAAAAAAAAGTATTTAAGTACATCTTCTCAAACTTAAATTCTCCAACTACTGCAACTGAAACTGAAAGAATGCCATGGCATTTTTATCCTTCTGCAGAAATATTAACCAGTCCGAATCAACAAAAATGTGTCATCACAAAACTTTAAAAAGTGTAGAACATTTCCCATAATTGAAACAAACTTTCATCTTTAATGTTCAGATTCATGTTCTCTTTCTCTGAACTATGTTCACATTCAATCAGACTTAAAGCCATTTAAAAAGAAAAGTCCTTTTCACCACACTAATCCTTCTCGGCCTAGACAGTACAGTTGTGTCAGATGTGGTCGAATCGTTGTCCCATTTTTTGGCCAAAAACACTTTCATCCACATGCTGACGATGACGTTGCGAAGCAAATGTATGGTGCAATGGACAAGGAGCACATGACAAACTTTTATCTAAGGCTGCATTTAATAGCACACACTCACACACCCACACACACAGAAGAAGGGAGAGGGGAAAGGAGAAACAGTCATATGGATAGCTGCAGTCATTCGCACATGCAACAACATCAATCAAAGTGAAAGTGAGTGAAGCCTTCTTTTCAAGCCAAAATAGATGCATTGAAAGCAGTTTGAGGAAAGTATGCCAAGCATGGTGTCCTGTTTATGCTGATGAAATGCATGCAAAGGACTCTACCACTAACTCCATCTCTATCTACCATTTTTCATCTATATTCTGGTAACAGGAATGGGCAGAAATCTGTTGAGAGATGTAAGCAAAATGGTGAAATCTGATTGCGTTCTAATATTCCTCACGTGCAAACAAAAGGTAAACCATGACTGGTATACTTTCCATTGTCCTGCCATATATTAATTCTGCAACAACAAGAAAAGAAAACATAAAACACACACCCACACACACAACACACTAGAACTTGAAGTCCTGTGTTGCATGAATGTATTTTTTACAGTTGACCCACCCTAGAGAGCAATTATGACATCAAGTTTCTCACATGAGAAAAGAGAAGGGTGTGAAGAAGGGAAAGCCAACACACACACACACGCAAATGCATTTTAGATGCCAAGTTGAGATTAAATTTCAGGCATTGTGGGAGGACATGATTTAAGGCTTAATCACTTGGCAAAGTGTCAGATAACACAGAAGAAGGACAACGACTACGACGACGACGACTTTTCAGCTGAAGTTGAAGTTGACTTGGCTGATAAGCAAAATTGATGAAAGACCAAAGGACTCTCTTTCGCTCTCTGCGTATGTCCCAGTTTTACTAGACATCTTCAAATTGAATTGCAACTGCTCTTTCCCTATGATTTTCTTTAGCTTTCACTCGTCCCACTTGACTATCTTCTTCGGTGTGGCCTTTGCCAGGTGCTAAATCTTCAAATTGCTTTGAGACCCCAGCCACGCCTTTTCTCCCGTTCGAACAAATTCAGAATAAAAGTAAAATATGCAAATGCCATAGCCAGAAACAGAAGCAGGAGCAGAGCAAACCCAAAGCCAGAGTCAGACTCGGAGCCAGTACTAGAGACCAGACCCAGTGACAGCTAGCTTGCTGCAACTGCAGTTAACAGTTAAAATATTGCCAGTGTCAAATGCTTCAATATCCCAAAGGACAACTAATGGCATTGGGCGACCTGGCAACAAACTACAAAAAAGGAAAAAAAAGAATATATAAAAAAGATGGAAAGAGAGAGAGAGAGGGAGAAAAATGAAGGGGGAATTGCTAGAAGCCAGCAACAACTGCTGCAAGTGTAACTTAAATAAATATTTTTGCCTGCCAAATAATCACACTTTGCTTTACTTTTTTTCTTTCTCTCACTCTTTTTCTCTCTCCAATTTCTATAAGTTATGTCTTTAGCAAATAAAAGAATTTCTCGGTTAGTTTAAACCTAAAGAATTCCATTATTTAGAAGGAAACAGACCTTAGCAGTTTGTTCAATGTGGAAAGTTAGCTTAAACCACTTTTGAAATGTAAGAAGCTAAGAAAAATATTTCAAAAAGTATCGGAAAAGTATTCATGTATGTAAAGCTTAATCAGAGTTCGTCTATGATTTGTACCATATTTCCTTTTCACTTGTCTATAACATATAAAAAATAAAGAATAGAATTTGTTTATAAAAATTGATTGTATTTTGACTACTCAATTAAAGTCTTCGTATTGTAAAAGGATGGTTTAAAAAATGGATAACTAATTTGAGTTTCTTCATTCTTAGTTTCGGCAATTTAAGATTTCATTCAAACTAAATTTTTTACCATTGACAGGGCAAGTTGATAATTCAGAAAAATTAAATTCATCGCAAAATTTTACTGTTTAATTTGGTAACTGAAACATCTTTAAAAAATCAGAATGCAAAATGATGTTTATTTCAAAAATGATGTAAATTTCATTCAAATGATGGCATTGCTTCAAATTTTTGATAAAGACAAAAAAATAAGAAAATTTCTCGTACCTTTTTTGAATACTTAAAAAAATGTCAATATCACAAGGATTGAAAATCTCTATTCCAATTTAAAAATCAATTGTTTAACTTTGAAAAATAAATTTATATTATTTTCGTACCAAACTCTTATGAAATTTATCAAACTTTTAGCTAATTGAAAACACTTTGTTTCAAAAATTTATTATTAAATAATGTTCAAGAGCAAATTATTGTAGTTTTCTTACTTTAAACAAAAAAAACATATTTAGGAAATGGCCTGCAATTAATTTTTAAGTCATTAAACTAAGTGAGAGTCGTAAATTTTAATTAAAACATAATATAAACACAACTATTTTATTATTTTATTTTGTTTAATGTTCAATTTCAAAAGATAACAAGCAATATTGTTAGCATAATTCATTGACATTGTTCAAAAAGATAAATTTGTTTTTTGACCTCAAATAAATGTTTTAATTTTATGTTAAAATATTTTTAATATATTTCGTGAATAGTTTTTAATTTATTTTCCATTTATATGAGTGAAAGGAAACAGTGTGCAATTTCGCATTCGATTTGATGGGATGCGGAAATGGAAGCAAGACTCTTTATTTGAAGTTTGTTTATTTTATTTAAGTTTATTTGCAATAAACAATTTATATGCGATTTGCCTGTTTGAAGGACCTCACTAGACTCAAGTACCTATACAAACCCATTCAATTGCTTTTTGCTATTTCAATTTTTTCTTTAGGTTCCGGTATAAACATTAAGTACAAACGAATATATATTTTCTATAATTTCAAAGTGCTGATTTCCATTATTGATTTTTTCTCTGTTTAGACATAAATCGCAGATTAGATAATTGTAATACGGATATGAAATTTGATGAACTCAACTTTTGAATTAAGCAAGTTGACTAATGTTAAGACTATGTATCATCATCATATCAAAGTTGATTCTCAAAGTATTTTTAAGGGAATCAACTCTTCGTGTTTAAATAGTTTAAATTTTGATAACTTTTATTGAGTACTAAGTACATTTTATTACTTTTGCTTCAATTGCATTAACTTATGCTTACAAATGTCATCAATTTTTCATCATGGTCAACTTTTGTGTTTCCATAAAAAAAGTTGCTCAATATTTCGTTTAAGCATTTTGTGGACAGAGTCTTGCATGACATTAACAACATTTGATTACTGTAATGAATTCCACAAATACCAGACTCGAAATGAATTTCACAATGAAATTCCCTAAACATCTACTAAATACGCGACATAATTTCATTCAATAAAAAGCTGAAGTATACCAACGAACCAACCAACCAACCAACCAAAATGTCTGCTCCTGACACTTTTGTTCGCGACAACCTCGACGAGGCATGCATAAACTCTACTCCACACATAGTTCCAGTTACTGAGGATACTGAATGACCTGATTTTGGTTTTTATTATACTGTTCCCAGCAGTAATTGCCGCGTCGGCTGCTGGTGTTGCTGCCGTTGCTGTTCAAGTGCTGCGTGCTGCAGTTTTTACTGCCAACAGCAGCAGCAGCACCACCAGCAATAGCAACAGCAACAGCAGCAACAAAGGGAACGCATTGTGCCCATTTGTACAATTCCAACTTCATTTGTGCAGCGGGAACGGCAACAACAACTCACACTTCATTGGTCTCGCTTTGCCTTTTACCAGAAGGTGTGAAGAAGTATATATATATAGTATACGTATATGTTTATACGTTTACCTGGGCAACATTTTATTTATTCATTTTATTTGCATGCCATATGAGTGTTTCTAGGTGTGTGTGTGTGCGTGTGTGAGTGAACGAGTGAGTGTTGCTGCTGCTTTTTTGCTTCTTGTTGTGACTTTTCACGCGTCACACAGACTGAATGCGCAGTTTTTCTAGCTGCTGAAATCCAGTTATATTCCCTTTTATGAGAAAAATTCAGGGATGCAAATCTCAATGAAGATTTCTTAAAGATAATTTTATTATCCCAAAGAAACTGAAGACTGCTTAGATAAGACCTGAGACCTGTGCATCTCGATTAGGAGAAGGTTTTTAGTAGAACTAATAGCGAATCGCTGAGCACTTAATGGCTTGCCTTGGATTAAGTTTTCTTTGGTATAAAAACTCTTAAACTACAATGCAGATTAAAACAAAGTACTAAATGCTAAATCAGAGGCTCATAGTGTAATATATTTAATTTGAAAAGGAAAGCTAACTGATATTTGGTAAGAATGAAATAATTTAAATTTTATTATGAATTAACTTGTAAATTTTAAAATTTTTCCCAATTTTTTATTTATGATTTTGTTGATTTCTCAAATATTTTTAAAAAGATTATGTTACTTTATCATAGGATATCTAATATGAGTGTTCGTTTTATATACATTGTATAATTTTCAGTTTATTTCTTATATAAAATAATCTCCAAAGGTTACTGTTATACTAGAAACACAATATACTTATATTTTTCAATATTGAATGCAATAAATTACACAATAAATTACACAAAAATACTATTCAATTATACTAAGTAAACATAAGCTGATCTCTTAAATGGATAGTCAAGGAACTAAATTAATGAAGTAGGACAAATAAATTATTAGTTTCGATAAAGTATTGCGATTTGTATGAATTAAACTACTTAACTTTTCATTTAGTTTTAAGATTTTTATTTTTGAGTGAAAAATATTTGTTGTTTTCCTTTTTTTAAGATTTTCAAGCCTCCTAAACTATTTTTAGTGTAAGAAAATACTGCAGTATTCATAAATGGTTTTAAATCTATACAAATTTTGATCATTTATATATATATTAATAAATAACGAAACTTAATTAATAGTTAATTTGAATTTCAAATAGTTTTAATAATTTTAAAGTTGAAATTGAACAATTTTCTTAAGTTGACCTTGCTTAAAACTGGATTTTCAGAATCGTTAAAATTTTTTATAAATTAAAATTTATAAATTAAATAAAATATTCAAGTAGAACTCTCTGGCAGAGTTTTGTTAAGTTTCATATATTTGCTACAATTAATATTAATTTTCAGCATTTAACATCTGAACGTTCGAAATCGTCTCAAAATAAATTTCCCAACTGAAAGCCATGGCATAAATTTCAACCGAATTGAAATGAAACACAAATGTTTTGCCAGCCCTGTATATTCCGCTTGATTTCGTCTTATGGCCAACATATCCCACTACTACCTCCTTCTCCTCCTCCTCTTAGCTCATGTTTTTTCAAAATCTACACCCTTTTGCTTGCCATCTGGTTTTTGCTATTTTTGCCTTTTCATGCAGCACCTAGATATCTGTGTGTAGTTGTGTATGTGTGTGTGTGTGCGTGAGTCTTTTGTTTGTGCGCTCCATTTTGCTGAATCCCCAACTTTTTGCACTCCGGACTCCTGGCATAGGCAAACAAACAACTCTCTCACACACACACACACACGAACATACATCACACATATATACCACACACACACACCCACACATATACAAAGGCAAATCTAATATGAATTGAGGTTGTCTCAACTAACAAAAGCAAACGCCACCCGCGTCAACTTTTCCCTTTTTTTCTCTCTCTCTCTCTCTTTTCTCCTTTTCTCCATGTATTTTTTTTTTTTTGTTTTTTTGTGATACAGTTGCCACCTATTGCTTCTTCTTCTAGTTCCCTTTCACTCTCTAGTTGCCCTCTACGCAACTGATGAATGCAATTTGCCTCCAAATCCTTCTGCTCCCCGCCTCTTTACCTTGCCGAAAAGGTGAAAATGAGTCAAAGACTGTATGTACATGCCACATGACGTTGCATGTAATTTGCTGGGAAGCATGTGAATGTGTTTGTCTGTGTGTGTGTGTGTGTGTCTGTATTCTGGATAGAAAGGGAGTGCAACATGCCATTCAAGGAACAGACAGGACACTTCACATGTGTAAGTGTAAGTCACTGTATATACGAGAGTGTATGTATTTGTGTGTGTGTGTGTGCGGCAAATAATTAAAATTTCACTTTCTTGGCAATTCACTTTTTCTCTTTTTTTTTTCTTTCCACAAACCGAGTCAGAAATTGTGTCATCAGGTAGTTGGTTCGTTGGTTTTTTTTTGCACGAAAGTGAAAAATTAATGTAATGAAAAGGTTTTCCTTCTCATTTTTTTTTTTCTTTAATTAGAGGAAAAATGTAAATACACATATTACAAGACTTATTATTAATGAACTCCAAAAGAGTAATTGCATTACTTTAACCAGAGGGACACCAATAATGGTACAGTAAATAGGCTCCAATCACAAAGACAACGGGCCAAAACAGGGACATAATGAATCGACCCACAGCAACAATTACATAAACCGTTATGAATAAGACTATTATATAGGCAATCATTGTCCCCATATCTGTTGGCATAGCCAGATTCTTTACGAAATACTCATAGATACCGCAAATGACTGATGATTCTCTCCAATCTGTGGACCTCTGGCAATATGCTTCCATAGTAGGAAAAGAAACCAATTTTGTTTGCTTATAAATGATTTTGATTTAGACAACAAGACAAAGGTTAAAACCTTTAAGAACTTTTTACGATTTTGATTTAAAATTCTAAAAATAGATTATGAATTAAACAAATGAAGTAATAAGCCGAATGTTTTTTCAATGCTTACTTTGAGTTGAAATCAAAATGTTGAAAGTGCAAGTATTTGACTATAGGGTTAATTTGCAAGGGTAAGTAACTAAAACCGTTTAAGAAGTGCCCACAACTATTTTTCACTTAGTTTCGAATTCAAATATTTATTTCTATTTAAATGGCCTAAGAGTCATTCAATTTTTATTTAACTTGTTAGAAAAAGAATTGCACTTTAGCGCTTATATCAAGATTACCAAAAGAAAACACCAATTCGAAATTGTTTTTTAAAGCCATAGTCATTTTATATTGTCGTCCAATCATCGCAGTATAGAAAACTTGATTCATTTCTTTCAAAAAGTTTCACAGAGTTTTTACAACTATTTTTGATTCTTTTTGTAACATTTTTCTTTAAAATGTAGAAAGGGGAAAAGTCTTGTTGGTCTAACAAAAGTCCAAAAAGCAATCTACCACCTTCTTTACCTCTTTATATGTTACCAATTTTTGTTTCTCCTTAAGAACTACAACAACTTTCCCTTTACTTTCCATAATGCAACAAAAGTCCAAAGTGTAATGTGTTTATCAGTAACTTTTATCTATTTCTCCAACCTTATTTTAATCTTCAAGCTTTACTAATTTTTGCTTCTCCTGAACTGAACTATAACAACTTTCAATTTTCTTAACTTGTTTTACTTTCTGCTACTGATTTCAATGTTTATAAACTCTTTAAGTAAGTGATATAACTAAAAGCGATAGTCATTCAACATAACTCCATTTCTTCTGATCTATTGTCTAGAATATATGTATGTATGTACCTGTTCTGATATTTGTACATACATATACATATAGTTCCCCTGATCTAACCTTTCTCTGCATATTAAGAATAGAAATTACTTCCCAGCTTAAATTCTATGAAGTTTCATTCTTGACCTGCATATCTAAGATCTTTCATAAGAAAATTTATTGACTACAAAACATTTCTTATAATTCTGTATAATTCTGGGCTTGCCTTTTTCCAGTCCAATAGTTCTATAACTTTACTTTCAAATAAACAACCTATTTCACGGTCTTTGAAAAATAAAAGTTAACCATTTAATTATTATTCCATTTTGATCTGTTGACCTAAAACTCTATTTATCACTTGTCACTTGGCGCCTTCTTTTAGCTTATTTACATACAATTTAGTTCAACAAGTTTAACTTCATTTTGCCAGAATTGATATGACATCTTGTAAATCAAATTCGAACTACTTAGAAACAAATTGAAAGCTATATCTATGGCAGATTCTGGAGTGTTGCCAGAAAAGTTCCCTCTTCCCCTCAGAAAAGTTCCCTCAGTTTCCCCTTGTTGAAATTGTGAGATTTAAGATAAACTAATTAAATTTAACAACTAGATGAATCTTCTAGATGCATAGATATAATTCAGTTCAAAATATTGCAATATTTGTACTTACCACATCGATAATTTGCATTAAAGTTAAACCAAAGCTTAATTGTAACGGGTCCGATTCATTGAGAACAGGACGTTCTAGTGTATTATAAGGATCCAATAGATCATGTAACAGTCTCTTTTCATGATATCCTGCTAGGCAAACTGCAAAATAGAGAAAACAAAAGAATTATTAAATGAATGAATGAAAGAAAAAGGCAAATTACTTATGTAGTTTCTCTGCCTCAAATCAACATCAATAATTCGAGCAAATGGAGGGAGAGAGGGAGAGAAGAACGAAAGGAACTGCAAATTTATTGATATGCAAAAGTTTACGAGTTTTTGGTTTTCAGCTTGACTTGGATTTGTCCTAGTCTTGGTTTTAGTCTTGCTGTTGGTCTTGGTACTTGTCCTGGTCTCGGTCCAACCGATATGCATGCATGCGGGCTCCTCTGACTTGGAAAGGCAACAACCATACACCCAAGGCTAAAAAAGATGGATGGAAAACTTTTACGTTTGCTCATTTCTTGTTCTTCTTCTGCTATACTTGGGTTTTCCTCTATTGTTAACCCAACAAAAGGAACAAAGTTTTATTGAGCTGCAGAAAAGTTTTCCTTTTTTTTTTCCACATACAAATTTTCTTGCTACGTTTTTCTTTTTCTATTTCTTTACTTTTTCTTGTCGTTTTTCTTGCCAAACAGCGATAATAGATTGGCTCACGCACATATTGCATAGAATGTTAGAGAGACCAAAAGACATATTCGAATCGTTATCAGAGAATTATTTATGCATGCATATGGGCAAAAAGAAATCCAAGAGAAAATATAGGAAAAAAAATATGTATAAATACATATAGGAAAAACTATTGAGCGGAAGGAAAAACTTTGTTCGCTCTTTGCCTCTCAAATTTGATAATTTCTTAAGAGACTTCTCTCTCACTCTCTCTCTATCTCCATCTTCTTCTATACTGAGAACAATGGATGGAGAACAAAAAATCCCGACACTAAGTAGCTGTAAGTGAAAGATTTATAGAGTTGAGCGATTGAAAATTCAATTGATGTAAACGAAAGTGCTTGTGTCTGTGTCTATTGAGAAGGACCAACGAGTGCCAGGATAAGAGAATGAGAAATGAATTCATATTTAATGATTGCCACTTGTGGATCAGGAAGCTAGTTTTTTTTCCCTTTACATTGTAAATTGTGAAGATGGCTTCTTAATTGCTTTTACTTAGTATTTTCCAAGTATTTGTCAGCTATTTATTTAGTTGAAGTTCAATTAAAACTGGTTATTCTTAAAATGAAAATACTTGACAAATACTATTCCTTCTCTTTTAAAGAGTATTCAGATTTATTTCTTCTACTAAGTTAAAGAGAAAATAAAGGTTAAAATATTTAATTTGATTTTAAAATCCGATATGTACTTCCTCCAAATCCAAGTAACCTTTAGCAAATTAGAGTTTCGGGCTTATTTAGGAACTAGAAATAATCGGCTTACATTTGCGAGCTTTAATTAATTTGACTCTTAAACACAGGTTTGTATATGGCATCGTGTTGCTTGTAGTGTGAGCTTTATTATTTTTCCCCTTTTCAAAACATAAGCCCAAAAGATTTGCATACAGAATGATCAAATCTAAATATTATGCACATGAATTTTTTAGTTTTAGTTTTTTGCTCTTTTTATTCTCTGTACGTCAGCAGTTGCTCCCATTTTTCTTCTACATTTTCTTTTAACTTTTGCATACCCTTTAGTTAAAGGGTTTCAAGGCATATTGTATATGGGCAAATGTGTGTAATAGATAAGAAAGAGGTAGTTGTAATCATATACGATAGCCAAATCAATTTCAACGAATAGATAAAATTTGAAATGTACATTTGGTGGGGATGTAAACGATTATACAACTAATAAATATAAATTTGTAGAGTGCTAATGCTATATATAAAATTTTCTTTCGAAATATAGAAGATTCAATTGATTTAGGATATGTGTACGTCAGTTTATTAAGTTTTTTAGTCTTGCTGTTTGAAGATAAGTTTCTCTCTAAGCTGTTTTCTAAAAGAAACTGATGAGAGAATGGACTTTCTATGAATCTTTGTAGTTAAAATTCTTTTACATTATATTTTTGATCTACTTTATACTTGGGTAAAAGTAGCTCATTGAGGTGAACTGGCTCATTCGTTCTTTTTTTCGAAGTGAGCCAACTCATTCATATGGCTCACTGGCTCACTTGTAGATAGCTTATATGTTCACTTTGTGATCGCCAGTTGAGCGAACGATAAGAACTAGTAAGAACTAGTTATTTTGGCTCATTCACTCATGAGCTACCCAAGTATAATCTACTTCCAACAGTGTGTTATCAACACAAATATTTATGGTCCTTTTGTACCCCTAAAAAATTGGAATTCATTTAGCTATACGAATTCTAATATAAGTACTTCTAAGTACTTCTAAGCACTTCTTCAACAATCTACTAATAAAAAACATAAACCTACTTCTTTTTTTATTATTATTATTATTAAAGTGTAGGGGATATACATAGTTATAAACTATCAACCTAACTGTATTTTACAAGCACTGGCAACTAAGGCCTTTGGCTTAGACGAAAAACTACATCCATACACTAGCCTGGGATTCGAACCCGGATCCTCGTTGTTCAGTTGACTAAATGACTGGGCCACTTAGACAACTCATCTACCGAGGACTGCTAAACCTACTTTTATTACTTGCTTTACCTACAAAAAACTCTGTAATAGAGAATATTTTGTTTACCTTTCTCTTTATTAATAAAAGTCGATTCGTTTGTTATCGATATGTCATCGTAATATAAATCTAGTATTCCATTTGAAAATTGCAGATTTCAGCGGGATCTAACTTGCAACTTTTAGTTACATTTAGTAACTTTTGTAATGTAATTATTGAATTATTATTTGGAATTATAAAAGAATGAATAAATTTACTTAGCAATTCTTTTCAACTGACTTTTCTTTCGTCAGTTAAAGTGTCTGCTTTGTCTTTGATCTATCTTTATAATAATATAATCTATTTTCCTTACTTGTTAAAGGGTATCTCAAAACCTACTCAAAATACGCCCACTTCTATTATTTAATATTTCTTTTTTCCTTTTTTTTTTTTTTTTGTTTATGCATATTTCATAAGCTTTTCACGCTTTCTTTTCCTTGTTCATTTAATACGAGAAAAAAGAAAGAGAGAGAGAGAGAAAAAAATACAAATTCTTAAACAAAATGACGTCAAGCCTAAAGGCAGAAGGCGCAAAGAAGAAAAAAAAAAAGGCTAAGAAGAGAATGCAACTAACGAGCACATGCTAACAATGGGCGGCAGGTTGGAGGGGTACCAAGCCAAAAGGGGCGTGTCAACTAACTAGGCCTTTAAGGCAAAGCATTGACACCAACGAAATGCCAGTACAAAGCAACAGGAGAGTAGCAAAAAGCAAACAGAGAAACAGAGCAAAAAAAATATTACAGAGACGGAGAGAGGAGAAAGCATAAAACAGGGCCAACGTCTGATGAAGTGTCAAAATGAATGTAATAATAAAACAAATATAAGAGAATGAGAATGAGAATGAGAAAGGGTTGTGAGTGGTGGGTAAGGGTTGTGGCAGGAGGATCGGTGCGACAAAAGTCATTGTAACTGGACACAAAGACGACTTTTGCCCGGTTGACAACAACGCAGATACGAGACTTTTGTTTTTCATTTCTTTTCTTTTTTCTCTGTTATTTTCCTTATGCTGTTTGTTGAATTCGTTTAAGCTTAAAGCAATTTACCACACACACACACACACACATGAGCGGACGTGCACACACTTTTTGGTTTTCCGTGGATGACTTCTTAATGATAGACATGAAGACTCATTCGTTGGACATGTCAAGAGCCATTAACTTTCCATTTTTGTGGGTTTAACTTTTGACTGGTTGGTGGACAGGCATTTTGCCTTTATTTTTCCCCTCATCCTCCTCTTTGCCTCCACAAACATATGCTGCGGCCATTTTGAAATGCCTTTTCAATGGCTGCACTTTTGTTTTTCGTTTTCGTTTTTCTTCTGTATTTTGGTGTTGTTATTTTTTTTTTTTCATTCTTTCTTACTTTTTGGTTGTTTGGCGGCAGGCCGCATAAAATTGCAATTTTATTGCACTGAAGCATGAAAAAGTAATTGCTATTTCACAAAGCAAGCGAACAGCAACGGCAAATGGGTGCAAAAACACCACCAAAGAAAAAAAAAACAAACAAAAATAGAAGCGGCAACAGCTGCAGGATAGGCAGGATAGAAAGGATGAACCACAAAAGCAGCAACAGCACGAGCACGAGCCAATTTAATGTGCAAAAAATAAAAAACAACATAAACGGACAACCAAAAGAAAAAATATTGGTTAGAAAATGCAAGAGCCTGAAGTAGACAGCAGCTACAACAGTACAACAGCACCAAAATTGGCTAATACTCCCACAGAGTAACCAAAAAAAAAAAAAGGAAAAAAAGGCAAAGAAATACTTGGAATACTTCTTTTCAGGAGTAATAGGCTAAAAATGCTAAAAACAAATCATACAAAGTAAAGCAAAAAAACTAAACTCTGAATGCTCTTCGATGGTTCAAAGTTCATGTTAGATGCCACTTAATGTTATTTGTCTGCGATGACCGATAAAACTAACTAAATGTTAGTATTACAGATAAATGGTTATTTCGGTAGTTCACGTAAACAATTTCGGTAGTCAAGGAAATAACAAAATAAGCAACGAAAATAAAACCAAAAATTCCAAAAAGAAGAATTCTTTGCTTTAGTGTGTAAGTTAGTTTTAGGTTATTGGCTGATTGACTTAATTGATAGCCCAATAAATTAAATACGAAATAACAACATTAAGTGAAAATATATAAAGTTGAATTATTACATTTTGTTTATAAGTTGTAGTTTTTTGAAATTGTTTAAAACAACATTTCTTTTTATTATTAAATGAAATGCTTAATACATATATATTTTCTTTAATAACTTCTTATAGATATAAGATTTCAGATTTAGTATCAGGATAAGCCAACAGCTGACTGCTAAGTTCAAATCACAAACTTCGGGAATTGCCACTAATTTAGGATAAAACTTAATGGCTTTGCAGATATTCTATCTATCGTTTACTTCGCGTTTCAAAATAATGAACTTTTGGTAGGACTTTACGATATTTTAAAGAACTTTTGATAGAGGTAAAACTGCTTAACTAGTTATGATTGGGTCTAAATGATTAAAAGTAGCAGCCAAGGTTTTGACTTCATCTTAAGTTAACAGACTTCATACATGTAAACGGACAAAATTTAAGGTAAACTCTTGATCAAGGTAAAAACCTAATAAAAGACAACAAAAATAGTTAGGTTCCAAAACCTGATATGGACTAACCGAATAATCGACTGCTGATTCCTTTTCTTATTCTATATTTTTAGATAATCTATTTTTAGAAAAAAACTTTTAACTTGACTTACGAAAATACTATCTATATATGTATATTAAATTCTCGTGTCACAGTTTTCGTTGCCATACTCCTTTCGCAATGGCTTGACCGATTTTGATGAAATTTTTTGTGCTTATCCGGTATCTATGAGAATCGGCCAACATCTATCTTTCATCCCCTTTCTTTCACACTCCCTACCACAGTATTACATAGATACAATATACACATTCTAACATACATACATACTTATAATAAGTAAACAATTTTTTGTCTACACTAAAAATTACTAGGAAATTATTTATATGGCAAAACAACGTTTGCCGTGTCAACTAGTTATTCTATATTATTCTACTATATTATATTACTTAACAAAAAACTTAGACTCTTTATTAGCCTGCCCCAAATGCCAAAGCTTATTTTTTTTTTAATGTGATTAAAACCAAGAAGATTAAATAAAACTCAATAAGGTTGAACAAAAATTTCAAGTAAATAAAGATTACCTTACACTTCGTCAGTGAAAACAAGCCGCTACACTTAAGACAAGGAGTACAAAAGATTCTCAAAATTTCACTAATACTTTTCACAAGCAATTAACAAATGGTTCAAGTTTAACTTGAACTTCATAAAAAAATGTTTTTTCATATATTTAAATATACATAAATAAAC
This sequence comes from Drosophila austrosaltans, assembly GCA_035045865.1. Taxonomy (NCBI): domain Eukaryota; kingdom Metazoa; phylum Arthropoda; class Insecta; order Diptera; family Drosophilidae; genus Drosophila; species Drosophila austrosaltans. The sequence goes on from JAWNOQ010000083.1 coordinate 4,860,450, forward strand.
AAAAAGTAAAATGTTTCATATTTAGATGGCTTTATCTTTTAGAGCTGCTGCCTCACAAAAACTTTAGCAAACTTCTATCCATAATCGTAATATCCATTTGTGGATACATTTTTTATTCTTTTCATACAAAAATAGCCACCATTTTGAACTGTGTTGCTGTCCGTCGATATTAAAAATTGAAGAAAAAAATGAAAACTGACGCGGCGCCGAACCACTTAAGCTACCAAAACCGATACAAAATGGAGGAAAAAATATCAAAGAAGCTAACTTCGGCTCTGCCGAAGTTTGTATACCCTTGCAGCAAAATAATTGGTATAAATGTTTAACAAAATCAAAAAAAAAAACAAAAAGGAAGAAAAAACACACCTAAAAATTTTCACTTCTTCACCGAGCATAGAACCATCAAACTCCGAGCCTATCGTGCCACCGATCTCTACACACTACGCCACCGTCATTACTTTGCTAGCGTAAGCTAAATCGACATATATGCAAACCCATTGCATCTCGCTCTTACAATTTCGTTCTGTGTAAGAACACACCGCGTGGTGGTTGAATTTTTGCATATGTATGTGTGTGCGTGAGCATTAAAATAAATTTAATTTCATTCAAATCTGATTATTGATTTGTAACCTTAATAATTATCCGATTTAGTTCAAACTTGGTGTATAGTGTTTGGATACAAATTAAATTTAAATGCAACAACAAAAAAACAATAATTTTATATATTTCTTATTTGGTGCCGCGCGGATTCGAACTCGGGTCTCTTGTGTTGGTACGGCAGATTTCTTTGAAATTTTTTGTTGCTGGAGTAAATAGCTTATATTGATGATTTGTTTTATTGATTTGTAGCCGTAATAATTATCCGATTTGAGTCAAACTTGGTGGGTAGTGTTTTTGTACAAATTAGATTTATATTCCAAAAGAAAAATAAAAAATTTTTATTTGGAACCCTATTATTCCGATATTGGATATATCATATAGTAATCCGATCCGACCGATTTTCATACTTTGTCTACCTACACCTTTAAGAAAGCTAGCTACCAAGTTTCAACTACGTAGCTTAAAATTTAAGTTCGAAAAGCGACGAACAAACAGACAGACGGACAGACGGACAGACGGACAGACGGACATGTCTCAATCGACTCGGCTGTTGATGCTGATCAAGAATATATATACTTTATGGGGTCGGAAACGTATATTTCTATGCGTTACAAACATCTGACCAATTTTATAATACCCTCTGCAAGGGTATAAAAACAGAAGCATAAAGGGGAAAATGGGGCAAGAAGAATGTCTACCTGCTCTTCCTATTCCTGTATATGCTTTCTCTCTCTCTCTCTCTCTCTCTCTCTCTCTCTGTATGTATGTATCTTCTCGACCTGCCTCTACCCGCATCTTTATGTGCTGCCACACCTGCTAATGGTAGCAAGGGTAACTGAAGGGATATGAAGGCAAAGGGAAGAGTTTTAATAGCGCCAAGGTGACGCTTAACCATTCAAAGCTTAATTTATGCAATAAAAATTCCAACAGCTAACCAAAAAAAAGTGGAGAAAAAATATCGAAGGGAAAGCGAAAAGAAGAAAGGGGTTGCCCTTAATTGGATGAGGCTTTTGGGTGGGTGCTAGGGCAAAGATTTAATTGCTTATGACTTTCTTCTTTTTGTATAAGTCCTCCTTCTATTTTGCTTCTTTTTCTTGTTCCAGTTATTTGCTGGAGTAACCTGAGATGAGTCGAGTAGGTGGGCAAGTGAAGAGACTTCAAAATGGTTACAAATCGATAGACAGATGGACGGCTTGGGTGTAGAATGAATGGGTGGATGGATGGATGGATGGTAGGTCGTCTGGTTGAAGCAACTCTGTTTAGCCCATCAATCAAATGCCTGTGTCCACTATTGAAAATTATGAATGCTATCATATTTGATGATTGATTTTAGTTCAGACAACATTTCATTGTTATGTTTGTGTGGGGGAAGATTGAGAGATTGAAGGTTTGAGAAGTATACAGAGGGAAAGAAGCAGGGAGAAAGGTATAAGGATTCTATATGTAGCTTGTTTGAACTGGCTGATGCCTGGTCCCATCGTCATAATCATCATCTGATGCAAATGGCAGGCATGACATTGTGTTTTTCTTTCTTGTGTAACCCTTTAGCTAATGATGGAAAAGGAACTTGTGACATTTATGATAGACGAATCGTATATGGAACTGATGATGGAGGCACAAAATATTGAAGAATCTTAAACATATGCGCATATGATAGAACCAAAATGTTAGTTGACATTCAAGAAAGTCACTAAACGCATGTGGGCTGATAATGGATGGCATAGACATACATTGAAACAATCGCATATAAAAGTTAACTCATTTTTTGGTTTAATTTGGAATATACTAAAGACTTTTAGAAATTTTCAATTGATGAATAACCAAATCTTTAGGTAAGCCAATTGAAATACTTGAAAACTGAAAGAAAACTTATCATAACTTAAGCAACATATTAGGAAGAAGGATTATAAACCCTTTACATCTTAAGGATCTATTTTATAATCGATGTATATATCCAAACTTTTTAAAGTTTAAATATAAAGAAAATATATATTACTTATTAATAATGATATCATCATAATGTATCAATACCACAAAGACTAATCCTAACGCAATAGCTATATATGTAGGTATGAAATATTTGATTACTGTAATAAAAGTTTTTCATTTTATATGAATCATATGGGCGATTTGTTTTCTCATTCACTAAAACAATCTTATTATTTTAGTAACAACCATTTCAATATTGTCGTAGGTCAATATTATCGTGACTTTCTCTATTTATCTAATCCTATCATTCATCTGCAATACCCAGTTTAAAGTTCTCTGCCATTTTCCATTCTGTGATATCTATTTAAAGCTGAAAGGGAAGTGCTATAAAGTTTAGATAACTGTAAGCGAAAAGCTATAACCGATCTTATTATGATTATAAATTGTTTTTCCTCTTTGCAATTTCATTATCTACTTATTTGGTGTAACACAAGATCAGAGTTAAATTGGAACTTTTCCTTTTGAAAATGATTCACCTGACTTATCATTAAACATACATATTTTAAAGATAATATACATATAGTCAGAATAAAGAAAATGGGTAGCGCTTGGCTTTATAATCAAAATGAAAATCAACTTTGTCGCATTATAATTTTTTTGTTTTTGTCTGTAATGGCATGGGTTGGCCTGTCAAAATGTTTAAAAAGTCTTGAAGCATGCCAAAAGCCTTTTCCGTAGCAATAAATGTCATAAATACAGAATACAGAGGAAAGAGAGAGAGCAAGAAAGAGAAAGGGTGACGGAAACAGAAGGGAGAAGAGCTAGAGTGTGCGAGTTTAAGAAGAGGAAAGTAGAAGGAACGGGCACTTAAATGGCCAACGGGGCGTATGAACGATGTCATAGGGCAAGAGTATACTCAACATACACTCACATATGCAGCTGGTGTAAGCGACGTTGACGTTGTGCAAAGTTTAAATCTGATTAGCGTGTTGTGCCAGAACAAGAATGGAGGAAGACAGAGAGCAATAGGGGGAAGGGAGCAGTAACTGCGTGTTGTTGCCATAGCGGAAACGGAAGTGCTGCCATAAAATCATAAACATGCACACGCATATGGACAACAGAAATTGTTCTTGTTATTGCTGCTGTTGCTGCTGTTGCTACTGTTGTTGGCATTGCATGAAACATGAACTCAAACTTGCCAAAGCGACAGACATCTCAAAGAAGAAAAATGTGTTACGATTGCAGAGACAAAGATAATGTTAACATGAACTGAAGCCACAAAAACATTTTTAAAAAATAAACTTTAAAAAAAGTTGGAAAAATTTACAAAAAATATAAACTCAAAATCAGAGATATGCAAATCCAGGTTTATATTCAATAATTATTCTCTATATTTTGCACCACTGTTGCTTGTCTAAGTTTTTAATGTTCCTTAGCTTGGCACGCTAACACGTCCACACCGCCCCAACGACTTATTTCGTTGCCAACGAACAGAAAATACACAGCAAAATAAAAAATAAAAGAGGAGGAATATGGTGGAAGGGGGAATTGGGAATGGCCAAAGAAGTTACATTGGCAACACTTTCTAACGCACGTTTTGCCATCTCAATTCTCCTACCATTACTCGCATTTTGCCACACATATGCATGTATGTGTGTATGTATGTATATAGGCAGCCATTAATAACCTCAATATGTGTAAGTGGCAGGACTTTATCCTCCCTTTCCTCCAGCAGGTGCGCTTTACCTCCTTCTCTTATTTTTATTTCATTTTTTTCTCTTGCACTAATGGCATGCGCCTGACAGAAACTTGAAACTGACTGAGACTGGGCTTAGGTTGTTCCCTCCCATCGAAATATTGTTGCCGTGACAAAGAATTTTTAAGCTGGTAAAAATGAAAAAAAATAACTGTAATAATAGGGGGAAAGCGTGGTAAAAGATTTTACAAACTACACACACTCACACACCCAACCACGTGATGTAGTAAATGGAGCCACATGGGAAAGATGGGCAAATATTTTGGTTAGACAATTGCCATGCAGGCAAAAATTGTTAACTAAAAATATTTTTGTTCGAAAAATTGTTGATAGAAGCCAACATTGCCAAAGTTGACTTTGAATATTTTTAGTGTATAAATTCTGCGAGAGACAAGCAATTAGGTCAATTTTTGTTTCAAATAGTTTGCATTTAATTTTGTTACAAGAAACATGAAAATCATCTGGCAACGATTTAAATAGCTTTTGAAATTGAAGTACTATGAAGTCTTGTGAATGTCTTTATATAGTTATATATATACCTATATATATGTATATAGTTTAATAAATTGAAAAATAACGTTTACTCTTTATTGTTTTCTTAAGAGTTTTAATCACAGCTGCCAGGCTCGATAATGCGTTGTTTTAGAAATTTATTATTGAAACAGTTTATAATTTATCAAATACAACTGATAACATTGCAAACAGAGCTTACTTCGAGTCGATTGTGTGAAAATATTGTATAGGCCAAGTCTGAAAGAATCACTAAAAATAGCTTCGTTTCTTCCATTTGTAATATCAATAAATATGACCGATAAAGAAGACAACAAATTAACAAATTTATAAAATAAAGAATATGATAAAAGAAATGGTTTTAATCTTGAAACCTTATTTCTTCGATCAACACCTTGGAAATCATTTGGGACGATTGTGAGAAATCGAGATTATTGATTTTTTTTTGGATTTGAGGAAAAGATACTTAAAGTTTCAGACTTGGTCTTACGAATTCGGCTATATCTTCGCAAATATTTAACGGATTCATTTACTTAAAATATTCTGCAAATTGCCACTTCGAATTTTTAAAAAACATTTTTTGAGATTTCAAACCCATTGAATTTGAATATGGCCAGCTTAAAACTCAAATCCACTTGAGTGAAAATTCTATGAAAAAAAAGTGCAAGCGAATTTTATGAGACATTAATCTGTATCTCTTTTTGAAAGTTCTTCAACAAATTTTTAAAACTATAAAATTTATAAAAAACTAATGTTTCTCGTTTGTTTAAGGGGGGAAATACATGTAAAATGTTGAAAGAAAAATTTTTTTTTCCATAATATATTAGTATAAACCTTTCAGAATATGCCACCAAATTTTTAAAACATAATTTTCAGTATTTCTCATATTACAGAGCGTAAACCGTTCGAGCGCTGGGAGTGGTTACTCAACTTTAAACGCCTTTTTCTCAAAACTACATTTTTGAAATCGGCGGGCACGATAACTCAAAAAGTTATTAACCGAAATTTCGCACACATCTCTCTAATGACATTACTTTCTATATGAACCTACAAGTTTCCAAAAAATTTTACAAAAAATTTGGCCAAAATTCATTTTTTTTTTTTGTGTTTCGTGATTTTTTATTCTTTTTTTTATTTTTTTAGGTTCATATAGAAATTATGACGTAAATAAATACAAAAGTGTTTGGTTTTTGGTTTTCAGATCAATTGAAAGAATGCCAGAATGCCCGCCGATTGACAAGCCTCGCTCCGACCTTCCTAGAAAAATTTTACGTATACCCGCCATTTTGAATTATTAAAATCTAAAAAAATTTTTTTTTTAGTTTAATATTCAAACTAACTACATGCCAATTTTCAAAAATAAATAATGACTCTTTAATAAATAAAAAAAATCACAAACATCAGGGAAAATTTAAGCATTTACATGTATCTGCCCCTTAATAATTAAGTAGAAGCATTCAAATTCATTTTTATCTCAAAAATTTCTTATTTCTTGATTGCTGAAGTATGGTTTCAAATAATTTAAAAATTTTTAAAAATTGTTGAAATTGACTTTTTTTTAGATATTCAAAAGATTTACTTTAAACAAATCATAAAAAAATACTAGAAAACAATATTAAAACTTAATACTCCCAGCCTTGTATTAATTTATTTTAAATTACTTTAAGCCTCAAAATACTTTTGCTCTACCAAATTTGTAAAATGAATAAAGCATAAAAAAAATAGAAAGGAAAGAAAAGTTTTCTATTTTTTTTTCACTTTATTTTGCATGTCAAAGGGTTTTTTCTTGTGCTTTGAAAAGTTTATTTTTTAAGCTGTCTAAAAGCAATTCATTGAGTTCTCAAAGGGGGCCTTAAAACCACGAGTAGTTGTTTGTTGTAGTTGTTGTTGTTGCTATGCTCTCTCTTTTTTGCCTCCCTTTGTGTGTGAGCATGTGGGTGTATGTTGGTGGTTACCCACACCAAAAACTAACTTGTACCCCAACAACAATAACTAGATCTAAAATGTACAAATACCAACAACAACGAAAAAAGGAGAAAAGAAATAAAAAAAAAAAACATTGCCTTAGGTGCAGACCGCTTTACAAGTGGCATAGACAGGAGGCCCTGAGATTGCTGGGCTGCTTCACTTGAAGCTGTCGTAAATGTCAGAGCGAACAAACAACAATGACAACGACAATAGCAACACCAACACCGACAACATAGGCCCACAAAATTTTTCCCCACTCATGAGTGGTTTTATGTGTCAAAGTGACAATATGTTGCTGGTGTTGCTGGTGCAGTGTGTGTGTGTGTGTGTGTTTGCATTTCTCCATTGTATAGATGAAACGTTGCAACAATGATAACTTAAGGGGCAACAATTGTTGCACTTTAACCTCTGAATGGCCCTTAGTAAGTTAAGTAATTGCACTTACCTTTAGCAGATAAATTCAAATATATCAATAAAAATATCCATGAGTGTTTATTAAGTCGATTGAATATGTGTGTGCTGCTGCTGCTGCTGTTGTTGTTGCTGTTGCTGATGCTGCTGCTGCTGATGCTGCTACTATGATGACTATTACAGTTGGTGTTGGTGGTTGTGCTGCTGTTGTTGTTTGTGCTGGTATTGGTATGACAGTTGCTGCTGATATCTCTACTCCACAATTCGGTCAGACAATGTGTATAGGAAATAATAGCCTTGAAGCCAAAAACAATTCGACGAAATAGAAATTTGACTCTATGTTGCCATTGTTTGAGTGACGGCAGCAACACTTGCAATAGACAATACAAGGTGGTTGGCCAAAGGTCATGCATTGTGTTACGTTTGCTTCTGTTGTTGCTGCTGCTGCTCTTAGTTTTGCCACATTGCATATAAGTTGTCAAAGAGCAGAGATTGTTCTTGTTGTTGCTTAAATTGCTATTGCTATATGTTGCTGATGTTGCTAATGTTGTGGCTGTTGTTGTTGTCGCTGCTACTGCTGCTGCTGCTGTTGTTGTTGTGGTGCCTGCTGTTGCTAATGTGAATTTTCTTTTTCGTCGTCGACGCAATCTTTGTCGCTTGCGTGTGCACAGTCTTATAGTTGTTTGTTGTTGTTGTGTTATACTGGTTGCTGTTGTTGATGAAATTTTTCTAATGTCTAAATGTTGCTGCTGTTGCTGTTGCTGTTGCTGCTGCTGCTGCTGTTGGTTTTCATTATTGCTGGCTACATTTTGTATCACTACCGACTGAATATTGTTGCTCCTGTTGTTGCTGTTGCTGTTGTTGTGATGTTTTTTTGTACTTAAGCTCTTTAGTTGCTGGTTACTGCTGCTGTTGCTGCTGGTGCTGCTACTAGTGCTACTGCTGCTGTTGGTGGTATTACTCTTGCTGTTGCTGTTGATGTGCTTTAATCTCACTGCCAGCCACAGCTCATCATCATCATCAACTTCACTCAGTTTCAGTTGTGCATTTTTCATAGTCTCTTTGCAAAGTATTTTTCCTCTTCTTGCCAGCGGATATGTTTTTCTGCTTTTATAATAATAATATAATTATATTTTCTCTTGCTGTTGCTGTTGTTGTTGTTGTTGGGGATTCTTTTCTCCTTGTTCCTGCAGCTTACATTGTTGTCCTTAATATTATGAGAAATTTTTCCTCTTTCTTGTTTATTCTTTATCAATTATGGCGAGTATATGTTTTTATTGTTTGCCTTTAAAGTTTCTTCCCTTTTTTTTCCTTTCTTCTTTTTTTTTTTTGTTTTGTTTTCTTTATCTATTTAATAATTCTTTTGCTGTTACAACCCGAAGAGCGTTATTTTTCTTTATATATTTTTTTTTGTATTTTGTATGTGAGCGTTTTGTATTTTTATTTTATTTTTTCCTTGTCTTTGCTTGTTTGGTTTCTTGCTTATAATAAAAAGTTTTAAGCCTTGGCTTCAGTTGTTATATATATATTTTTTTTCTGTTTTGGTAAATTATTATTTCATTGCAGGTTGTTGTTGCTGTTGCTGCTGCTGCTGTTGCTGTTGTTCCGGTGTTGCCTTTCTTCTTTCATCTGTTTTGTGATTTCTCTTGTAAAATTGTTGTAGTTCTTTTTTTTTTTGTTGTTACTTTATAAATTGTTGTAAATTTATTTGTATTTCACAATTAAATTATTAGATTTTGTTGCAGTATTTTCTTGGCAGTGCTTTGTAGCTTATTTTTGTTTTTTTGTTTTTGCTATTGTTGTCTGTCTGTAATGAGAGATAAAAGTAAAAGAGAATTAGAAATAAGTTTGATGTATATCAGTTAGGATATATTTTAATCTCTGATTTCTGACCATATCAGAAACTAAACCAAAAATCTTAACTCATCTTAGCCACAAAATGCAAAATGCAACTAAAATAACTATCAAGACTAATATGCAAATCCTGTTTGAAGTATCTGTGTGGGGGAGTGTAGTTGTATGTGTGCTTATGTGTCTGAACTTTCGAGTTTCGAATTACTCAAAATAATTAGTTTTACTAAAACAATAAGCCATTGGAAAATTGTTCATGCTAAACACTCGAAGGAATTTCAGCAGCTGCTGCTGCTACCATTCAAAGTGTCCTGCAGGCCTACTTAATGTTCGCCCCCGCCCCCGCTCCCACCCTGCCAGCCACCCATACTTGAAACAAAGCCTTCATAAATAATGCGTATGCAAAACGATAAATACACAAGTGTATCCTGGACTTTGGGGGAGGGACTGGCAAATGGCCGAGAAGGAGCTAAACAATAGCAATAACAGCTGCAGGATGCACAAAATGCAAATGGTCTAAGAGAACGAAGACAGGGAGCAAGAGAGCGAGAGAGAGAGAGAGAGAGAGAGAGATGGAGGGGAAGACCAAAAACAGGCATTTGCCCTGACATTGATGGACATGTGCGGTGACATTTATGGCATGTTCTGGTTTAGGGCAAGACAGGCTTATGCATATTTATGTCAAAACTTGTTACATTTTGCATTCAAAAGTTTGTCGTTTGCATAAGAAAAGGCAACAAAAATTAAAACTAAGCAATTACTTTGAAACAGACCTCATGCCAATGTCAATTGATGTTCCTTTTTTTTGGAAGGGAAACTTTGAAAAACTTTAGGAAAAAGAAGAAGTTTCAACTATTTTGAAGTTTTAGATTTAACCCTTGTGTTAAATATTTTTGTTCTTAAAAGAATTTAAAAGAGAAATATATCTTAGATATTGAATATTTCATTTGCTGATATAGATTGAAGACATTCTTAAACAAAGTCTTAGGGAGAATTTGGCGGCCAAATAATTGTATCTAATATCTACCCATTAAAACTTCTTTGTTCTCTTAGGCGATTATACCTTTATTCTGTAATCAGATCAGAGTTCTCTATTGCTATGCTAAATAATAAGCTAAGAATAAGAGTATTTAGCATAGCAATAGAGAACTTTGACCTCATTACAGAATAAAGGTATAATCTATGTATCTACATACATAGCTCGTATCTCGTAATTCATTTTTAATTAATATTATGTCCTGTTGTCGTATTCGTATATTGTTTGGTTTCTCTTGGGTTAAATTCAAATATATTCGATATTAAATGCAAGACCAAAATAGGAATGGTGGAAACATTTTCGATCAAAATGCATGTTTTCTAGTCCATTCACTTTCTTGCTAATGTTAAAATGCAATAAAGAAGAAAGCGACCACTGTGAAGTAGACTCTTGCTTTGATTACTATTGTAAGCGCATCTGGCAACGCACTATTCGTCAACAGCCCATCTGGCTACCCCGTCTCATAATTAATGTAGTAGAAGAAGAAGTAAGAAGCTGTTGTTCACCGAAGCTAGTCGCATTTGTTCTATCAACCAATTAAATATCCAATAAACAATGTAACTAATATAAGTCAATATATATATATATATATACTCTGCAAAATAAACGTTGAAATCATACAAATACATTGATACTCAAAAGTAAAATTTTGTGAAAAATTAAACCTATAACTGAATTTGTAGTTCCTAAACTATAGCTCAAGTAAGACTGTAAGAATAATGGTAACTCATTAAACTCTGATTTAAACTGGAAGATAATTTTTCTTCAGAATGTAATTAATTGGCTAAATAACAAGCTTTGTATATACTATCATATATGGATCAAATGCAGTTTTAGTATTCCAGTTTTATATTTAAGGCAACTGATCATCATAATGAACCAAAACCTATGACGATAGTGCCCTATTAAGGTTTCTAAATATATAAACAAACAAAATGTAAACAAGTCAAAATCTCGACTCGAATAACAGTTTGAATCCAATAATTGTTTAAGCATCTGAACCCGTCTTTAAAATAATTTTATGATATGCTGAAATTTCTCATAAATTTATTACAATTTTTCATCCAAAGAGCAGTGCATACAACACACTCCGTTCTATGATTGACAAAATAATCGTTCCGATTTGCCTATTTCATGTGCATTTAGTTTTATTTTTTATGTTGCCCTGTTTTCAATTGCCATTTATTTACCTAAAGCATTCATTTAGTGCAATTTATTTCGTGGTTTCCTGCTGCGCAGCATTCAGCGAAATATATTTGAGCTATGACTGAATTTTATAATTTTTCCCACCATTACTTTTTAATTATTTTATTTTCCCAGAGTTGACTTCCTGTGGATTTATTTTGCAATTGCAAAATTAAATAAATTGATAAAAGTTGGAATAGATAACAATTATAGAAAGGTTACTATCGAGAAAAGTTTTGGGAAACATTGCTCTTTGGAAGGAAATGCAAACGTGTTCAAATTTAGTTACTATTCATTAAATTACTGACTCAACTATCTGATAACCATTAACAACTATTATTCAGAAATAATATCTATGGAACAGAATACAAGAATCTCTATCTCTCTCCTCTTTCTAAAACAAATAAAGTATTGTATATATAATGAATATTTCCTATATAATAGAAACTTTAAAACAGTTTTTAATAAAATTTAAAACATTTTTATACCCTTGCAAGGGTATATTAATTTTGCTCAAAAGTTTGCAACGCATAGAAGAAAGCGTTTCCGACTATATAAAGTATAAATATTCTTGATCAGCACGACGAGCTAAGTTGATATAGCCATGTCCGTCTGTCCGTCTGTCCTTCTCTCCGTCTGTCCGTCTGTCTGGATCAACAGCTTCTCCTCCGAGACCTTTAAAGCTACAGAGCTGAAATTTTGCACCCAGGCTTCTTTTTGCTGCAGGCATTGTATATCTCGGAATCATCCCGATCGGATGACTATATCATATAGCTCCCATAGGAACGATCGGTCAAGAATAGAATTAAACTTCAATAACTTTGTTGTTTTTTAATCAATTGTTACGAAATTTGAGGTTTATAAGTTTAACACACCTTTAAACAAATCCACTAAGTTTTATCAGAATCGGTTGACTATATCATATAGCTCCCATAGGAACGATCGGTCAAGAATATTGTTTTAGAGCAATAATTTGGGTGTTTTGAAAGCGATTGTCACGAAACTTGGTTTTTGAAAGTTTAGTATATATAGAATAAGTATATATATAGATATATAGTATATATATCTATGCTAAGTTTCAGCAAAATCGGTCATCTATATGCTATAGCTCCCATAGGAACAATCGGGCCAAAAAATTTTTTTTTTCGAAATACTTTTTTTTCTCATGCTACAAACATTTAATGTAGGTTTGACTTCTTTTCTTTCTAATGATTTTGTCACATTATAAATGTGTTATTGTTAAATAACAGTTTGCGAGGGTATACAAACTTCGGCACGGCCGAAGATAGCCCATCCTTCTAGTTTTTTATTAAATTTCGTCAAAATATATTTTTCTATGAATATACAAAAATTTATAGAATATTTTTGTATTTTTCGTCTTGGTTTTACAACAATTTACAGAAATACTGTTATGCTGCCAATTATCTGCAGCAATTTACTCTTGTAACTTACACTTTTGGAAAAGATTCATGGCCCAGCTCCTTGAACATTTGTATTTCTTTGGTTTTTGTTTTTGTAGTCTTGGCCACTAAATTTTTGTCACATGCAAACGACACAACTTCGCAGGGCAGTTTGTCATCAAGTTTAAGCGGTTAGCAACAAGCAAGAAAGTGGAAAGAAAAACAACTGCAAAATCCACTTGTACAAATATTAATTTTCCGGCATTGCGAAAAACTGTCGCCAGTTACAGGACAATCCTCCCCACCCTACCCCCTTATCCACTTGAAAGAAGAAAAAAAATAACATGGCTAAGAACATTTTCAGCACATAATTCTTGTTTTTTGTTTTTGTTTTCTTTTTTTAGCTAGCCGCAAAAAAGTTGTTTTTTTTCCATAATTCATTGAGCCGGAGGTTGAGGCAAAAGCGGCGGCTTGGCTATCATTTACACCATGCAATGCTCCACCCCCCCGCAACTCTTTGCTAGCCAACCACTCCACCAGTCCACTTTGGTCTATCCCTTGGCATTTTTTGCTCTGTGCGCTGAAAATTAATTTGCTCACGCGCCAAGCGAAAAAGCGGCAAAAAAAAAGAAATATAAGAAAAGAAAAAAAGAACCAAACATCCCGGAAAAGTCTCTCGAGTTTTGCAAGGGGGTTTGCCATGAAGCGGGTACAAGGGGCGGTAAAAATGGTTTCATCTGCAATGCGACGAAAACAGTTTGTTCCCCCCTCCCCTTTCCATTGTATGCCCCTGCCTTCATAGCACAACTTGTGGTCCATTTTATGCTATGGCTATCGCATAAATTTCATGAAATTTCATACATCAATATCACCGGGAGAAGTGAAGGAGCGGAGGGAGAAGAAAAGTAAGGGGCAAGTGGTAGAACTTGTGGTTTGCTACTTCAGCTGATTAGCCAGTCGCCAAAATACAATACATATATATATATATATATATGTATATATGCATGTATTTGTATTCAACTACAATTGCAATAAAATGTTTTGCTTGGTTTTTGGGCAACGAGCCAAGAAGTATCAAAAAAGTGTTGCCTACTTTTTGGCCACCTGCCTGCACTAAAATTTCCCCTGTTCCTCTGTCTCCCTCTCTCTCTCTCTTTCTCACTCGCCGCACACAGAAAATTAAATATTTGAGTGGCATCATTGTTGTTGCAGTTGAAGCTGCCTCCGGTTGCTTGACTCGTGGCGTCAAGTGACCCATAAAACGTTGCCAGTCCAAAAATTGCCACCAACTGTTGCTGAAAGTCGAACAAACAAGCTTACTGCATAATACTTACATATACATACATATATATATGTATATATATGTACGTGTTTTTTTTTTTTTTTTTGACTCCCGGACAGGTTCAATTGCAGTTTAAATGCTGTCTCGTTATCCATTGTGTGGGCATTAAATTAGTCTCAAAGGCATTTTCTTTTAGTGTTGCAAGCATAATTTGAATATGACGTTCCTTTTTTTCCCAAATTCATAATTTTGTTAACTCTTCAATCGATTTGAAAGCTAAAATATATATGTGATGGTGTTGGTAATTTCATATGTAACTGTTTGTGAGACTTTGACCTGACTTGACTTGATCTATGCATCTAGCAATAAAATTCGATTGAATTTTACGACTCATGTAAAGTTTGTTATTTTGTTCGAAGTTTTCAATGCTCTAAAAATTTATATATTGATATTTCTGAGAAGATTTAATTTGATATAAGGAAAAAAGCATAACGTAAAGTTAAACATTGAAAGAAAATGACTTTCGATACTGAGAAAGTAAGGTAGTTTAGTTCAGATTCGTAAAGAGAATGAAAATTGGGATACTTCATTATTTTTATATAACATTTGCGTTATAAATAAACTAAACTAGGTAGAAACAAAGTCAACTATACTGAATTGAAACAAGAAAACATTGTTTTTTAAGCTTCACTTTTGCTTAACTTTTGCAACGTCTCAAAAACCAGGTTGATATTCATAAATAATGAGGAAATATCTACATTAGTAAGGTTTGAAATAAGAAAATATGGACGACTTAGTGATTGAATTTCTCCTGGTTTATTAAGATTTTATTTGTTTTAAATTAACTTTATTATATTTTCAACTTATGCGAGTGTAAGTTAAGTCATGTTGTTCTACTGCTAATTAGTTTGGTAATTAGTTTTTGCTTCTACTTTTTTTTTTTTTTGTGTTTTGTTTTTATGCTTTACTATACATAACTCTTATCCTTCTACGCCCCTCTAAGGTTTTCTCTCTTCTATTCCTTTACATGCACTGCTTTTAGAGCCACTTCCCATCTATTTTTGATTAGTGACATATTACTAGTTAGCCAATTACAAAAAATTTCCAATATAATTGTCGCAATTGAAGCAAAATAATTAATGATTGTTCACAGTAGTTCGCACTAATTAGTAGAGATATTAAACCATTTCAAAAATCTATATTGAATCCGATACTAAAATTTACTTTTTAAACAACATTTGGTATTTTTGATACTCTTTTTTTCCCCCATTTGCATTACCTGCAACTTGAAAATCTGTTGGACTGTACTTTATCTTATCTTTGGCATAAAAGTCTATTGAACTTTGACTCTTGGGAATGATGTTAACTTATTGGGCATACTCCATCTGTCTGGTAGAGTTGACTTGAACAACAAGTAACATCAACTAAAATACTGTTTCAGTTCACATTGCAAATGCAAATAAATTATTGTGTTTTTTATATATGTATATACGATGTTTAAGCTTTGCTTTTACAGATACGTAGATAGAACCTGACAATCTCATGAATATTTCCTTACAGTTTGTTCTTCTTGTTGTCATCATCATTCCCAACTGCTTTATCGTTTTCTCTTTGTTATGGCTGTTTGCATATTTAAAGTAAAAAGCAAAAAAAAAAAAGAAAAAGAAAATGGGGGGAAAACGGAAAAACACTTTTAACCCATGTGAAGTGAATATGCGTGTGTGAGTGTGAGTGTGTGTAAATATAACCAAACATAAATCATTTGAAACAGTCACATAAATTATTGAAATGCTTTCTGCATTATCATGATGATGTTGACTTTGCTTTAAATAAAAATCCCTCTTTTGGCCTTGGCCAACAATTATTGCCTTTTTTTTATAGCATCGACAAATTTTGCTCTTGAAATGACCATCAAATGGAATGCTAAATGGAAGTCACTTCAAAAATTTCTTGAAAAATCAAAAAAGAAAAAAAGTATGTAAAGGTACTTTAATATTTGTTTTACAGAAAAGTTTTCTTATATCTTTCATCAACTTATTACAGAGTACATCAGAGTCTATGCCATGCCTTAGCTTTTCCCTTTGGTCAGCAAAAGGATGCTAAGAACAATACACAGAAATAGTAATATTTTCTTTTTTTATGTCTTACAGTTTCCAACTGAGATGCGTTGGAGCGTTCAAAAGGGTTTTTTTTTTTTTTTTTTTTGTTTCTCTTGTGTTCTCTTTTTTCTCAAATTTTGTATGTTATGTCCGTGTATGGATTATGGCGTTCCACATGGCCCAGGAACCCATTAAATTGGCCATAATTTTGCTCATAAGCAGAGACGATGGATATATAGTGGTATATATTGTTGTTGTTTCGCCTTTTTTATTCTTTATATATGTATTTTGAAAACTTTGTTCAATGAATTGGAAGCATATTTTTTTTCTCTTTTGGCAGATGGCAGAATAGTTGAAACGAAAATTGGAATAGTGCGTAACATATGGATGGAATAGAGAAAGTTAAAGTGGGAGTGAATTCCATTGTATTTATTATAGAACCAACAAGGTTCTATAGAAAGCTTTTTCTTTTGGTCAGTCTAAGCAAAATACAACTGATTAACCAATAAAGTAACAAAAAAAGTATAAATAAAATGGAAGAAAAAAATTTGCAGAAGTTTTCCATAAACTAACTTTAAGGCTACAAGACTAAAAGATACATTTTCTTTGGTTGGAATAGAATCAGAAGATGAAAATAAAAACAGTTTTTCAATAATATCGAATATATATTGATTTAATTATCGTTATCTACGTTTATTTTAAGAGGTACACATAAATATTGAAGATGACCTTTGAAATATTTTTAAAGTCCTTTCCATAGATTGTTATTATGAAAGTTTAGGACAATTTTCTAAATATTTTTGAAGTCGTTTCTATGGGCTTTTACTTGAAAAACGTTTTATGAAATGGTGAATGTGTTTGTTTTAAAACTTTCAAAATTTTAAAGCTTTTTATACCCTTGCAAGGATATATTATTTTTGGTCAGAAGTTTGCAACGCACAAAAGGAAGCATCTTCGACAATATAAGATATATATATATATATAAACTTGATCAGCACGACGAGCTGTGTTGATTTGGCCTTGTGCGTCTGTCCGTCTGTCAGACTGTCCGTCTGTTCATTTATCCAACCGTCTGTCTGGTTCAAGTGTATCTCCTCCGAGACTTTCAAAGCTCAGAGCTAAAATTTTGCACCCAGGCTTCTTTTTGCTGCATTCAGTGTATATCTTGAAATTATCCCGAATGGATGTTTAAGAACGATCGACATCCCGATTGGATGACAATATCATATAGCTCTTTTAAGAGCGATCGGTCACGAATATGGTTTAAGGCAATGATTTTGTTTCATTACAAATTATTATCTGCACGTGTATACGAACTTCGGCATGGCTCATCCTTCTAGTTTTTTAATCAAGGAATTAATATACGAGGAATTTTCTTCAAACTTCATGAAAATAAGTAAATTATGTTTTAATCGTAATTTTTGTTATAATTTTTTTATTGTCTATTTATCTTTGAAAGTGGAACTTTCTAAATTCAATCAAGCACTTTGTTTCAACCTTTGAGTTTAGTTCAGTTGAAAGAAATTTCAATTCTGTTTTCCTAAATACTTTGAACTATTTTGAAATTCATATTTAATAAGATTTTTAACATATTGCTCCTTGTTTGGTTATTCGCAGAGCTTTAAGAAACAACAACGTTTCGGTTCTCGTCCTTTGAGCTCTTTTATATCAACACATTGCTTGACTTCTTCCCTGACTTTAGTCTAAGAAGACTTCTCTACATGCTAGTTTCTCTTTCAAATGCTGACATCATTTCATAAAGACAAACTTGAAAAATTATCATTTTAATTTGTGCAATTGCCACCAAAAGAAAAACAATATTATTTACTTAAATATATTCATTTATATACCAAATATCCAAATTACATTACTTAGATCTATGACCAAATAAAATAGAGTAGGACTAACGCCAAATTCTATGACATTTTGCAAATAAAAATAATCAATATCAATTGACCAGTTATATCAAATAACAAAAACCCAGAACTAAGCCAAAAAAGAAAGGAAATTATATATATAAATGTTATAGCGGCTTCAGTCATATTTAATAGTCATTGATACATTTCCCACGAGCTGTAACAATAAATAAGCTTCTAAGACTCAACAGAAACCAAGCCATATATTGTTGTATATATGTATATCTATATATGTATGTATGTTTATGTACATAAGGGCCAATGTGATTAACCCTTAATGCCTAACAGCAATTATAGCCATGTGGACGCAGGACGCATGAACGCTAACGTTGACTGCGACAGCGGCAGCGACTGCTACGTCGACTGCAGTTGGCAAACCAAACTTAATTTTTAGCACAGACGGCAACAACTTGACCCATATTTCCAATGGCTGACACCATGCCAACCCCCCGGTCCCCTCTCCTTCTCTCATTTACTGGTTCCACCGTTTCTAACACAATCTCAGTGCCACTTAAAGCTCACACACCAGCTGCCCACACAGCCTAGCTACCATCCCCCCAACCCCCCACACACACAGCCCACTATATACACACAGTCTCTAGTATTAGCAACCACCCGATCTCCCTTACTTTCAGAAATCTATGCCATTCTCGCAGCACATTAACGTACTGAAAACTGAAATTTTGTCGTCGAAGCGGCAAATGAGCTGGAAGAGCATTGATGTGAATGAGAGTGGTAAGGGGGAGCGGTGTGTGTGTGGGGGGGAGAGCAGTAACAAAATAAATATGTATGTAAACGAAAAACGAAGGCAAAACCGAAAAACTGAGCCAGGCAATAGAAATTTTGTTTTCCTTTTCTTTTTTTTTTTTTATTTTTTGTTGAAGCAATGAACTAGGCGAGTTTTATGGAGATGGCAGAGGGTGGTCGAGGAGAGAGAGAGACAGAGAGGTTAAAAAGGCGATGGTCTGTGGAAAATTTGCGATTTGCGCTGGCGCAAAAATAAATTAAGTAAAAATTAATGTCAAGCATACAACAACAACAAGACATTCACATTGAGTTGTCTTCCATATCGTTCTATTCTTTCTATACATATTACGTATACGCCATGTACTCTTAGTTGGTAAATGTATTTATTATAGATTTCTCTTCTTGAGATTTTTTTGTTCTTCATTCTAATGAATTTTATTAGTCGAGATGCATAAACAAACACTTAAAGAGCAAAAACAAAACAGGGTGCCTCATTTGCCAAATCGAATTAAGTGTCGGTTTTGCCTGTTTTTCTTTAACTTTTCCCCCCTCTCGGCTTTGTGCATTAAAAGAGACAGAGAGAGAGAGAGAGAGAGAGCGCTTTCTCTCGCTTGCTTTCTCTCTCACACACCCTCGAACATTTTTGCTTGTGCTCTATCTCTCTGTAAAAGCTCGTTTTGCTAAAATGTTATCCCTGGATGCTGGAAATTCCTTCTTTTTGTATCGTTGCTGCTGTCGCTGCTGCTGTCGCTGCTGCTGTTGTTGTTGTTGCCTACTTATAGGCGCACGCATCGAAATTTTAATGTTATCCTCGTGCCATAGCACAAAAAAAATACCCAACCAACCAAAAAAAAAAAATGAAATAACAAAAGAGAAAGAAAAACAACGTAAATTTCATTTTGATTTTCATTGCTTTTCTAAGCAGTGAGAGAAAATGCATACATAGTGTACATATACATATACATAGATGAAAATTTTTGGTTTGTGTTTTAAAATAAAAGTTTTTTTTTTCTTTTCTTTTTGCTGATTGCAATGAAAATGTTGTTGTAGCAACTTTAACTTTGTTATCACTTTGTAGGACACTTTTCTAAATTGGCTTTAGTGGCTTTTGCAAAGATTTAAACTGTAAGCAATTATCCAACATAAAATTGATTGAATAGAGTGGACATTCAAAGTCTATTCATGTGAATGTGTGTATGTGTGTGTGTGGAAAGGGACAATGCAAACTAAGATTTATATGAAGAGACATTTTTTTAATGTTATTTTACACATTTGTATAGTCATTCAAGTTGTAACATAGTTTTTGTACTAACAAATGAAGTCTGCAATTTACACGGAACTAACAATTTAGTCTTTATTTTGGATTTATTCTTAAATATATATTCTCAATATATCTTCTTGGCTTAAGTAATTATATCTCTTTTGATTCCTTATTATTAAATGAAATGGTTTGGGTGTACTTTAACAGTTTTAAGCTGATTAACCTTTTTCTAATTCTTAACTAATTGCTAGAGTTCTTGGGTTCCTTAGTTTAAAAATATGTCTATATGAAATATGACCTTTACCTCTTATGTGCCTGGTTAATTGGCTATAGAGTAGCAATAAATTAAAGTGAGGTGGAATCTTGTAAATACAAATATTGCTATAGATTGAATTAATATAAAATATATCTGACTTGAATCTTTATAAAAGTACTTACTGCTATATGCTCTTATTGGTCTACCATCTTAGCTAAGTCAACTTTTCTAAAGTAAACTTGTCAAACATAGTTTTAAAATGAATCAATAAAGAATATTGCGCAAGTTATGAATGATAGTTAGTTTTTCTTATTCTTAAGAATTTATGTGACTTCAACTGGATCACATTAAATGAATATAAACCAAGGCTATATAGGTTATCCAAAGTTATAATCGATAAAAAATGAATTGTTCATTTTTCCAGAAACTCTAATTTGTGCTCTTAAATCAAAATTTTTGGTTTACATGATCGTTAAATCTTTTATTCTAATTAGTCATAGGTACTTGTTAGTTCATAGAATAGGGCAATCTTTAGGTTTTGCTTAGACAATAAGCATAAATAAGAATTGTTTAATATAATTTAAAGATCAACTTATGTTCTGAAAAACAAAGAAGTTTCATTTAGTTTTATATAAACTGACAAATAAGTAGAATAAATTGTTTTTTAATGTGTAATTTTTAAAAGGAAACTTTTATTTACAAACCAAATAACCATTAATATTTATGTGTGTAATTTAAGTAAACTATATTATATTCTTATCAATAGATATATATAGCTAGACTTCACAGAAGTTCACCACATTCCTCTCCCTCAATTTGCCATATATGCGTATTTGTTTGAAACTTCCATAAAATTATTATTTTCACTTTGCATGTGTAGCCTTTCCCATAATGCATATCTTGTGTAGTTAAACAATGATTTTGTATATTTTAGGATTAATGATATTTGAACTTAATTGGAATTTATGTTTAGCATTTAGTTAGTGAGACTAAAAATCTGTGGCTTAAAACATTTTGTGCAACCAAAAATGTTATTGATGGTCACTTATTGGGCACTTAAAAATTGCTAAGCTGTTGCCCCCTGGCCACGCCTATTTTAATCCATTTTCCAATATCGCTGCAACCACTAAAAACTAAACTCAAACTCCATTAAAACTAATTAATGTTTTGAAATTACCAAAACAAAAAAGTGCAGCAAAGTTTGCTGCAACGAGAAGTAAATAATAATAATTATAATGATGATCATAAATTGAGCCAGAGCCAAAGCAGATTGCGTGGCAAGCCAACAATCCCAGCCGCCCTCCCTCATACTCTCTCTCTCTCTCTCTGTCTGTCTCTTTCTCTCATTCTCTATCCCTCTCTCTGTGTTCCCTCAAGGCAATTGACCAACATTTTCAATTAATTTTTGCTCCAATAATCAGGCAAACGTTACGTGGCGACGATGAAAAAGAACGAGATGTGTCCATGTCGTGCGCGACACCGACTCCCCGTGCCAACTCAACCCACCTACTTCCCCCCCCTTCTCTAACCATCAGCCGTTGAGCCCCTCCTTTAGCGCTTTGCACAAACATTTACACGGCCCTTGGCTGATGTTGCCCCATGCCAGCAAAAGAGAAAGAAAGCAAAAAAAAAAAAAACTTCTCTTTAACGCACAGTTGAGTTATTTGAAGCGCAGCTGTTGGCCAAAGCCAACACCGCCTTCCCAGCCGCCTACCCCCCTGCCGCCACAGATTGTTGGTATCAGGCTTGGGTTGGGTGGTGGGTTGTAGTGGCAAGGCAGGCCATGCCACAAAATATTGCAGTAAAAGTTTATATATGGGTGACTCGTTAACCTTTTTTGCCATAGCCCAGAACATTTATCTTATAATTATAATTGAAAGCAAAATGGTTAATGTCGAGGAAACAGGGGGGGAGTGGGTAAAATGGCGGGTAGAGGTGCGGAGTGTGTGGTTGATGGTATATGAATGTGCTGGCAAGTGTATGTGTGTCTGTATGTGCTACTCCCTGGAGTTTCTTTCAAGTTTTCAGTTTATTTTATGACAGGTGTGAAACTAGCCCATTAACTCTATTACACACAATGGTATACATTTAGGTACTCAAAATATTCAATTAAAAAAACTAAAGATAGCGAATCTTACGAAGAATGAGAAGTCACTTTACTAAAGTAACATTGAAGATGAGCAAGAAGCAGGAGAGAAAAAGTGGAAAAGATTAAAGCGAAACAAAAGTAAATGCAAGTAGTCACGACTCTTGTTGAACGAAAGAACTTGATGAGAAAATCATAATTGATAGATTTAATATAACTTAAACAATTATTATTTATGAAATCAAATACAAATATCCTTTTAATCGCCTACCCATTTAATATTTAATCATCCAAGTATGCACATGAAAACTTTATTTAAATTTTATTATTATTTTATTTATTAATTATTCATATTTGACAGTATGTAAAACAAATTAAAAGAGAGCTAAAAATGCGAATTTATTTTTTTTATGGTCAATTAAATACTCATATCAAAAAAATATAATCAGTTATGTATTTCAATTTGAAAATCTTTTAAATAAATTATCCATTTTACAAGCACATTTCCTATAACTAAAGGAAGATTTAGAAATTGGCTTGTTACAAAAGTTAAATTATATTACAAAAAGATAATAAATAAATAATAATTAAAACGCTTAATAAAAGAAAATATAACAATATAAAGGAATAAGTAATTTTTTCATGATTTTTGAAAAAATGTAAAAATAATGCCTAACATTCACGAAAATTAATTAATCAAGAGTTTTTTTCTCAACTTAACATCTTCAATCATCTTTAAATAAACAAATATCAGGTGAATAATCTTACTAAGAAACATCAATAATTTTTACTTCCTACAAAACTAAATATGTGCTATTTTTTGATCCTGGTTAAATTTAATGTTTGAAATCTCATAAAAAAGTTAAGTTCTGCATAGATTACCTCTAATATTTTATTTGTTGTATAGATTTCTTTGTGATGTGATACTCCTTCATCTATCTTTCTATCTATCTATCTATCTATCTATCTATCTATCTATCTATCTATCTATCTATCTACCTATCTATAAAGGATTTAAAAATATTCCTTTATAATAAGACTGTCCCTCATCTAACATTCAATTTATCAAAGCGCATCTATTTGAATGATTTAAAAATATAAGCTAATACAATAACAACAAATTTGTATTAACTTTTCCTCTAGAAGTCGATTTTTTCTTCTTTCCTTACCCTTTAATTTTATATAATTTTCTGAGAGAGAAATAATGAATTTTATTTAAAAGCTTATTTTTTTAAATATAAACAAAATATTGAAACGAATATAATTTTGTTTATATTTTAAAAAAAAAGTTCTTTCTCTCTTATTTCTACTAAACAAACTTTTAAAATTAAATTTTTTTGTTTCTAACTCAAATTTGTTTCGATTCCGTATTACCTAACTAACCTAATAAAATATGATTAATTTATTAGACTAAAAAATATGCGAGCAAACGAAAAGTTTTTTCTTTTTTGTAGCCTAACAGCAAATGCCCAAAAATTTTCATCCTGTCCAACAAGTTATACACACACATGTGGAAACATTCACATATATAGTATATATATATAGAGAAGTATGTACATATATATTCATATATACATATATGTATGTGTGCTTGAGATTCATGTGCATTAACTTAAATGCTTTGCGGTCTGGGCACTTTGGTTTATAAAAAGGAGGCACAAAAAAAACGAGGAAAAAACAAGTAAAGGAAAAGCTAAAGCCAGAGAGAAAAACCGCTTTTCAAACATTTAACGATATATGCATGTTGTTATTTTTTTTCTCTACTATGTATATGTGTGTGCGTGTATGTGTGTGTGTGTTTTTTTATTTTATTTTTTAGGTCAGACACGAGCAGAAAAATATTTTAGCATAAAAATACGAATATGCATATAAGATTTCAGTTTTCTGTTAGCGAAAGGAAAAGCGTAAAAAGAAAAACCAAAACTTCTCTTCACACACCAACACTCACACTCACACAATCGCACACTCACACATTTATGTATATCTACATATTTTTGTAAGGCAAAAACTTATTAACATACTTCAGGATGTGCATTAGGAGTATGTGTGTGTGTGTGTGTGTGTGTGTGTGTATGTGTTTAATTGCTGCTGCCATGAGGCGATATGGAAGGGGAAGTGGCCTTGCTCAGGTTTGACAATAAAAATGCAGAAATTATGAGCCACAAAAAAAAAAAAAAAGAAAACAGAAAGCAAAATGTGTGAGCCTTCTGGGGTAGGGGGGTGAGGGGGACAGGTTTTGTGATTATTGAAACACATTACCAACTATGCCAGCAACCTCAACACCCCCCACCTCACTTCCACCACACTCATATGATAACTCAGAGTTCCCTGCTCTCTTTCTCTCTCTCTTTTTCTCTTTCTCTCTGTCTCTCGTCTCTGGGCTGCTGTAAATAATTTTCAAAGATGAGGAAAAATAGGTCAACTGTTAAACTGGGCGTGACGGCAAAAGTGGCAAACCGAAGTTGCAACTGCCACGCCCCTAAAAAAACACACACACACACACACACACAAAACCACCTTACACACTAGATGTATATACCCAAAGCGGCCACAACCAGCATTCAAAAACTAAACAAAAAAAAACTAAAAAAAACCCAAAAAGATGAAAAAATCCCAACATATTTTCCAGCTTTTTAATTGGGCTATGCGTGGGCGTGGCAGCCAACAATGTGGAGGGGAGAGGGGGTGGGGTTTTAGAGCAACTAGTGGTTAATATTTGATGGCTGCAGGAGCAACTGCATCATCAGCAAAAGCAGCAACAGCAGCAGCAGAATTTAACTGCAGCGACCTACTTTTTGACAATGCATTTCTGCAGAAGCTGCAGTGCAATGAATAAAGTGGAACGATGGATGGGGGGTTTGCAAAAGGTGGGGAAGGATGGGGTGGACATAAAAGCTGCATCAACAAGTACAGATACTCAAACAGACACACACACGTGCAACCACTTTGTAGTTATTCCCTTTAAGTAGGAAACTGGGGAAATAAGTAAGAGCTGGAACCTTGTTGCTGAGTTTCACTTTATGTATTTCTTTTGTTGCATCAACCATTTGAAGTTCATCCCATGCCATAAATAAAGCAAACAATAAAAATGAAACCATTATAGAAAAGGTCAAGATGAAAATGTTAACAATGTGATATATAACGCGAATGTTACAACAAAAGGCACAAAGAAATGCTGAATAATTGGACACACGTTGCCAACAACTGGGATCAATTTAAAGTATCTCAAAGTACGTTAAGTATCTGAAGAAATTTAAATGTTAACTAGCTAAGATAAATGACAAAAAATTTCATATTTCCACCTGAATGAAATGATATTATTTATTTTTATGACTCTCATTGATAATAAATTGCAACTAAATGCCGCTAATAAGCATTAGAGCTCAACAAGGACTCTCTTTGTCCTTTCTCTAATCTAATTAATTTACGATTCTTCTCATCACATTAATCTAACTCAAATTGCAGGCTCTAGAAAGAAAAATGACTGCAATGCAACACTAGGACAAGCAACAAATAATAACAACAACAAAAAATACACACAGGATGTGTGTCTTCCTTTGAGAGTTACCTGTCGGACATAAGTTTAAAATTTGTTTTTTTGCTTTTATCTTTAACATTTTTAGTTCAGTAGAGAAGCAAGTTAAGTCCGTTTGAAGTATTAAATGTTTTGGAAAATTGAACCAAAAAAAGCAACAAGTGAAAGTAAAGTAAAAGGAAACATAAATGCTTTTATATTTTTTATTGAAAAGTGAAAGTAGAAGTAAGCCTTAAAGATTTCTCAAGGGGTTTTTAATCAGTTTTATTTAATATACAAATTTATGTGTATTTAAATCCTTCTGTCAATGAAGACCTCACACAATTTAGTTTGATTTTTATTCTGCACTAAAGTTTACTTTACTTTCAATGAAATTTTAGCTAAAGGTCCTAAGTTAAGTTAGCTCTCACAGCGATTGAAGTTGATTACAATATAGTTCTATATTCTATAAACAAACTTAACTCAAATTTTAAAATTTAATTTTAACTTAGATGCACTTTTTGTCTTTGGTTTTCAGAGACTCTTGAAACTGCAAAGCTGCGACAAATTTTCCTTGTCCACACTTATCCTCTCCCTATTTTTAGTTGTTTTATATTTTTTTTACCTCCCACTTGGTTTCATTTTGATTCGCATTTTCCATTTTTCATGCTAATTTCATTTAGTAAGTTAACGAAACGTAAAAATGAGATCCTCTTGTGGTGGCTATGTACACTATATACATACTACCTATATATAAGTATATAGTTTTTCCTTTCCCTCAAGTTGGCCAAGGTTTTTTGCACCATTTTTTTTTTTTTAATATAATTGAATTAAATGCAAGTTTCTCTAGGAGAACTTTTGCACGTTGGTCCAAAAATAAATTTTTGCAAAATAATATAAATAAATAACTAAGCAGCTAGCTAAAAAGAGAAAGAGAACGAGCAACCAAATGGCAAATGCAAAAAAAGGAAGCATAACCAAGAAGAAGAGTAGACAAAGACAAGAACAAGAGGGAAAAGGCAACAGCAGTAGGCAAAGCAAAAAGCAAAGGCAACCAACGAACCGACGAACCAAACAACCAACCAACCAACCAGTCGAGATGAGATGAGTTGAGTTGAGTTTGAGTCCATGTCCTTGGGCAACTTCCCACGCGAAAATGTGAACCAGCAAAGGTTACCAACACACAAACACACACACACACACTGGCACGCACAAAAGCAATCAAAGAGAATGGCTGAGGCACAGCCACACACACACATACATACATACATACAGAAAACACCGACAAAAGAGAAGAGAAAACAACATAAAAATTAAAGAAGCTTTAAGTATCCTTGCTACAGTGAGGAAGCTGGGGTTGCTATTCCTATCTCTGGGGCAGGGGCAAAAACCTATGGGTGGTGGCAGGACTATCTGAAATTGGTGCGTTGGCTGTTCCATGTGTTGTTGTTGCTGTTGTCCTTTTTTTTTGTATCGTTTGCTAAGATTTTCGTACGCTGTCAAAGTTTAGAAGCTTGCACGCACTTTTTGCTCTCTTGGAATATTATGCTCTCTCTCTCTCTCTCTCTTACATACATATTTTCCCTATCTATCTCTTTCTTTTGCTGTCGCCCAAAAATTACTTTCTCTCTATCTCTCTTAGAGTTAAAGCTTTTGTCAAGGTTCGCAAAGATAATGTATAGAAATATATATGCATCAATAGAGATCTTTTTTTTGTAATAGGAAAATATCCATTAGTTCAAAATATATATTATTATCTGTTTAAATAATTCATTTTTTAACTGAATATATTTTCTGAATAAATATATATACACATATAGATATAAATAAAATACATTTGTACAAATTTCTAAACGATACAATGCCAGCTTTTTTTTAACTTTATCAGTCAAGCTCTGTCCTTAATCTTTGTTTAGAGTTTTAAAATAAAAAAAAAAATATTAAAAAATATATAAAAACGTTATATGAAAATAGTTGGTCTGTAAATATATATATGTAGATATATATACATAGATCGTTACAGTAATATTTGACCAGATTTAAGAGAATAAAAGATTGATAATTTACTCCAGATTTGTGTGTGCTTTATATAAATTTTTTTGCTTAGATAAGTAATAAAGTATCTACAAAAAAATTTTTGATAAAATTCATTGAAATATTATTTAGATGAAAAATATTTTCCTTGGTTCAATTTCAATAGGTTATGTCCTTATTATTTGAGGCACTGTATCTCTTTTAGACAGAAATGCAAATAGCAAGTCCAACAAGATACTTTTCCATCTTTTAAATTGTCGTGTAAAGAACAAAAGAGTATTATATCGAATACCTAAGTTAATTATTTATTGAAATACACTTTGGAAAAGGTATAGATATGAAATGAAAACTCTTTACTTTTCTAGTTCAGGTTCATCTGCAATCAATTGCTTCTATATAAAAGGTAAATAAACTCGAAACTTGTTTAAAAAGATAACTTATATTTCTCGAACTGTCCTTAGAATCGGATTTTTAAACCGATTATTCTATGAGAGATAACTTTCCATAAAAAAAGAAGAGATTTCTTTATATTTCAGAAATTTAGATGTAAGCTTAGAAACCCTGTACTACTTTCATTATTAAGTAAATAAATACTTTAAATTATTAAATAGTTAATAAATAAAAAAATATTTAAAAGAAACATTAAAATAATACTAAGAAACATCAATAATTTATATTAGATTTATGTATTTAAATATTTTTGAATAATAATAAACTTTTTTTTTAAAATATAGATAAATTTTTCTCACTAACAGTCTATCTATATTTTGTCTATCTATATCTATTCATTTTCATCATTAGACAAATAAATACATTCATAAAGTTTATAAAAATTATTAATAATTTACTCGGATTAGTTGCTTTGTGCTCTGAGTTCTTACAGATTGTCTTGTTTACTATAACCATTGATAAATAATTTCTTGTCTGACCCTTATAAATATTTACAAATATGCTTCATATATTAAGATATGCCCTTTCCTCTCCAATTGTATTGTATTTCATACATTTCAAGTCTCTTTGTACCCTCAAAAAGATAAAAGATAATATGTTATCCATTGTCCATCTATTGTCTTCTACTGTGGCTAAGAATAAATCTTTCATTTAACTGCAGTTCTTATCAAACTTGTCCTTGACTCAATGGAAAAAAGTCAAAGTGCACGAAAAGATGTGAAAATTGTCAGAGAAGCAAGAGAAATTTGAAAATCCATTTAAACAGACAGAAAATAGAAGAAAGTTTGCAAAAGTAATTGCCTCTAAATTTAATCAATTTGCAAATGTCACAGTTTTTATATGCAAATATAGTTTTCTATCTACTCTAGTCACAAATTGATGCGATTAATACTTCAAACTACTAAAAAAAGAGGAATAAAGTTGATAATTCTTTAACAATTTGTTTAAGAAATTGGCTTAGGAATATCAAAGAGAAACTTTTCTAATACTTTTCTCTACTTAAGGTTTTTTTCCCTAAGTTAAAAAGTCGATAAGAAATGACTTTAAGCTGCTATAAATGGACCATTTCTACTAATTTTTCAATCAACATTAAGTGATTGCCCGCATTAAATGGAACATGAAGTGTATTCAAATCAGTCTACATACTTTATTTAATTTTAATATCAGAAAAACACATTTTTATCTTAAGATCTAACAATGAAAAAAGTTGAACTAACACAGCCCACGAAATTATGGTACCCATTCATCTACATCGTAACTTTTCTTTGAGTATTCACACACCGGTTCCTTGGGTAGAGCTTCATCTTCCGTCTCATCACTACGCTGACGACGATGATGCTTGCCACCAATGAAACCCACAATCATTAGGATAAACAATGCACCACTTGCCAAACCAATAATGGGTATAGTCCATGGATTCAATTCATCATCATCGTTGGCAGCCTGATCGAGATTAAGCAACTCCTCTAAGATGCCATGACGACAAGATAGAGTCGAATTGTTCTCGTCATTATCCTCCTGGACATAACCCTCAGCACATATGCAAGATCCAGCCTCATTGCATACCTGATGATGGCCCACACAGCCAACAGTGCGGCAATCTTTAATATCAGCCTCATTGCTATCAAATGTTTCGGGACGACATTCTCCGCCATAGAGGACAAAGCCATCAGAACAGTCTTCGGAAGTGAGGGGAATATCATAGGTGGTGGGCAATGGCTCCTCTGATATCGGTTCATAGTCCAACTCTTTGCATTTATTCTCACTCTCATTCCACTGAAAGTTCTCATTGCATTCACAGCGCTCCACATCGATACATTTGCCATTGGCACAGCCATCACCCAACTGGCAGGTGGGAACACAATCACCACTGACACCATCACCAGCAGGACTCAGTTGCTTATAGCCCTCACGACAAGTACACGTGTTGGGAGCAACACATTGGGAGCCCTTCGAGCAGCCACGTTCACATATCGGTTCACAATAATGGCTGCCATCACGATGATCCAATGCTGATATATATCCTGCAGTACACTGACATTTCTGGGGTGCCACACAGCTGGCATGGGCCGGACAGCCGCGTTCACATATCGGTTCGCATAGACCCGATTCCACTTGATGATAGCCCGGACAACAGTCTGATACTAATTTATGAGTAATTTGTTCTTCATGTGCTGTGTATTCTTCAGTTTTCTTTTCTGATTTCTTCCAGGGTGTCCATTTTGATGGTTTCTTTACAATGGTTCTGGTTTTAGTTACTGGGACAATAGTACGACTTGTCAAATTCCGCTCACAGTAGTTCTCTCTTATGGATGTTGCCACAATGGGACTCAATAGTAGAAATAAACCAAAAACGATCTTCATTGTACAAGTCTCTGGAGTGAACTAAATGCATACAGGCAATTTGAGTTGACTTGAGGCCTAGGCATATAACATCCGCAGCTAGATAATCCCCAGAAGGAATGAGATAAATAAAAAGAGAGAGAGCAAGAGAAAGAGAGAGGGGAGAGGGAGAGCTAAAGAGATTGAGAGGAGGGTTGCTTCTCATATCTCTCTCAAAAAAAAAAAAAGACAAACAACTACCAAAGGTCACCCTCGAACTCTCGGCTGGCTTTGGTTTTTATCATAATGTCCCCGCTTCATAAAGACGCCCGCATAAAACGAACTGATAAGCCATAAATATATACATATATATACATAGATACATTTGTTTTCCATTGAAATAAATGGGAATGAGTATCTATAGTCCCCCCCGCAGAATGAGTCAGAAAAACAAACGGAACTAATGTTCTAATTTAAAACATTGCATTTTCATTTTCAACTTGCGGAAATTATTGATAAATTCTTAAACGAGAAAAATTCTCAAAATTTTCAATCTTTGTCACTTGGAATTTGACTAGGCGAAACCAGTTTGTATCTACCTGTTTGAAGTGCTTAGTTTTACCTGTTTTTAGATTCAGGTAGAACTCACACATTGAGTTTTCTTCTTGAGCAATTTCATTTTCACTTCGAGTCTTAACCATAATTTCAAGAATTTTAGTACCCAATTGAGAATATGTTTTGGCCTAATCTATAATTAAAATTATTGTCATATCATTTGGGAGACTGAGCACATAGAAAAAGTTGTTCCAAATAAAGTTTTAGATTTTAGCCTTGGAATACCTTAACAGGCTGCATGTTAAACTGTCCGCAATACTCTTTCTCTCTCCCTCTCTCTCTCTCTCTCTCTTTCTCTTATGGTTAGTCCTCGACTACTTCACTTGGGCTACGACGTGCCTGTGCATTTGAGAGCCAGATGTCAGAAAAGTTTTTGTCGACCCAAGTTGGATAATTTAACTGTTCAAATGAGCCTCTGATACTGAGACTGAATTGCTATAAGAGTTGGTGTTGAAGTTGAAGTTGACACTAGTTGGCTAGTTGGGAGTTTCTCTCTACGTGTGATAATGCAAATTTATGGCTGACAATTAGCGGTCTGGATTTTGGTAATATTTCACAAAAAAAAGGAAACTTTGACTTAGTCTCAGTCTAATTGCAACGTGCAAAATCTGGGGCTAAACGAAATCCAGTTAAGGCGCGACAAAAGCCTTTCAAAAACCATTAATTATCGCAGGCATACACACAGAATGTGTGTGTGTGTGTGTAATATACTAATACAGATAGAAATACTAGAATGCAGATTGAGAGAGAAAGGAGAAAGCAGAGAGAGAGAGTGTGTAAGGCAAATGTGTCAGTGGCATATGCCTAGCTACACACACACACGAATACATGCATACATAGATGTAACTGCTGCCGTTTACTCACACAGAAAAAGAGTGAGTGAGAGAGAGAGAGATGAAGAAACAGAGAGTGAGGCATCAGTTGCAATCTGACTTCAATTCAATTATTTTAGATTAGAATGTGACTGTGTCACACACTTTTGTTTCTATGTCAGCTGTCATTCATCCGTTCATATACACACACACAGACACACACATACACACCATACATATGTGGCATGCCCCAGGATACGTGCCCTGCCTTGACTGTTCCTGCATTGACAGTTCTCTTTGTCTGCCTGTGAGTCTCTCACTTTGTATCTGTGTGTGTGCGTGTGTGTGTGTGTGTGTGTGTGTGTGTGTGTATGCCCAGGGAGATCTGACTTGAAATGAGCGTGACAAAAGTTACAAAATGTTACCATTGCCATATGACGTCAGCGACAAAGAACCCAAAGTGCGGAGGCTAATGGCAAAATATTCAAACAAACAAAACAACAAGAAGGAAAAAAAAAAGCAAAAATTGATTCATTCTAATATGAAAATGTGTGAATGTATGACCTTTAAACATGTTTGCGTGGGATTTTCATTTAATTAATTGAAATTACATGCACCAAGTTACATATTGAAACAAAACAAAAGAGAGATAGCATAAATATGAAACATTTTGCTTAGACTTAATTATGAAACATTTCAGCTGAAAGCCTTCTAAAAGACTATTTACAATTATTCAAAGTGTGGAAATGTTCTAATTATAAAGAATGGAAAACCCCAAATTTCGCTTTCAATCAAAGCATAATGAAAATCTGCCTCTCGAAAATAGAAAATGGCAAAGTGTTTTATATGATTCGCAACAAGTTTGTTGGAAAGTAGTTTCATTTACAATTTCTTCTTCTTAGATATAAAAGTTTCATTATGTACTTAAAGGTTCCCTCAAATGTTTCCATCCCTTAACCTATAAACCCATTTTTGAAAATAGTGTGACCATAACTCCTTGGACAGTGTGACAGTTTTAACATAGGTTTGCTTTGAAGTCGTTTTTGGAATTACTAAGATTTAAATGTCTTGTCTTTGCTTTCCTTTGAGATACTGATCCTAAAATTCAAATCTTGCCTCTTGTTCTAACTGCCTGAGCACACAATTTTAATTTCATCTATGTATAATAAAAAAATGTTTAAATATTTTGTACTACTTCTGCATTAAAGAATCTTGAATTCTGTTAGGAAATTTTGAAATGCCTCAAAGAAAAATTATGTAAAGTTGTGCTAATGAATAAAGTAAAAAAGATAATTTGACTTAGTTTTAGTTTTATATTGACTTGGTAAAATTTAAAGGAAAAGAACTGAGTTTTATATTGATTTAATAGAGTATTATATTAAAGAGTACTTAAGATCGTATATATATGAATTTTGAATTAATAAATTAAATATTGTAATAACCTTTAAACAAACCAATCGCAGCAAATCAAAACTCAATGTAAACTTTTATAAACTTTAGATTTCAAAGTTTTCTTATAAATGATTCTTGAAAATAGTCTGCGTCTTTTGATACTCGAAAATAGAATTTAAATCTTATAAGTTCAAGTTTTAGATAAAATATTGTAAAAGGTATTTCTGAGTTTTTTTGGTTCTCGAAAATTGAGTTTGAATTTTAAAAATTTATATATAAATTTATATATATTTTTTATAAAAACGAATCTTAAAAATAATAGAAATAGAATTTCGCAAATTTATACGAATAAAAAAAAACTGAAGAAAAATATTTCCTTCAATTGTTTTTTAATTAAAATTAAAGTTTCATGTGAAAGAATCCCGAAAATAGCTGAAATGGAATTTTAGAAATTGAAGTATAACTTAAAATGGAAACACAACAAAAACAATTCCTTCAATTGCTTTTTAGAAATTAAAGTTTTATGTATGTAAAGGAATCTTGAAAATGGTTGTTCCAGAGTCCTACAGTTTTGTTTTTGGGTTCCGTATTTCTGATTAAATATTAAGAACCTATAACTAAATCGAAATACAACAAAATGATATTGAAATTTCAATCATTCTTGAGTCGTAGAAACAAATTCATTTGTAACTAACCTACAACTATTTACCAATAAAGTGATTTTTGTGATTTCAAACTAACTTAAGCAAAAATTGTTTATCAATTTCAATCATGAAAAAAACCAAATAGAAAAGTTTTTAATTGTATATTTAAATTATTTATATTTACTCTCTTAACAAAAAAATTGTAAACTCTTTTTATGAAGCCCGCATGACATCATTTCGAGTGCCTCTGTTTGGCAGTTAAAATAATTATGAAAGAAAAATAATAATTACATATATTATAGAACACAAATTTCAGTCTGTAGTAGTTAGTTAAGTTAAGCTACTAAAAAATTTCACTTAATTTGCAAACTATGCTAACCTTTATCTAAATTTACAACCTTTACCCTGGCCTGGTTTTTGTGTCACTTTTCTCTAGTTTGAAATTAAGTATCCTAAACAATAAGCAAAAAAAAAAAAGATTACATATAGTTAAGCAAAATGTTAACCTTACATTATTTTTATTGTATTTTTAGTTTACTTGTTTTTTTTTGTTGTCATTTTCCTACGACGAAGGTTAATCAGTAGAAGAGAAACGCAACCAGCTATAAGTGAGCATTGTTAGAGCCTGGGACACACACACACACAAAGGCACACGTGAGAAACTTTGCAAATGGAAAATAACACAACAACAACAAAAAAAGAAAACTGAAAAGGAAAAAAAAAACAAAAACTTGCCTCACAGCAGCATCAGCATCAGCCGGCTGTGATTAAAAAGCATCGCGTACGCCATTTTCCGCAGCTTTTTCCCTATGTTTTCTGTGCGTGTGTTTTTTTTTTTTTTTTTTATGTGCTTTTCATCTTCTGCGGCCATTTTCATTTGTTGCAAAGTTTAAGGTCCTTCATACATAAATAAGCAGTAAGCACTAAGCAGGCGGCGACGGTGGCGGCTGCGGCATTCGTCGCCTCAAAAGTACATGCAGGCAACGGACATGACACCCACTACAAGAGCATACTTCAAAAAAAAAAAAAAAACACAGCAGCAACAGCAACAACAACAACAAACGCGGCGACTACGACACTCATCAACAACGGGTCCAAACAAGAGCGATAAAAACAAGCGCAACAAGGACTCTGAGAACTCGAGACTCGACGCGGCAAAGTCCAACATGACACATCGTCATCATTGTGGGGTACAAAATCTGGCAAAGATGTTGCTAAGGAGGGGGGAAAGAATACGACAACGACGACGAACACTCGCGAGTGCCGAGGCTGACAACGCCTATGTCAAAAGACTATGTATGTATATGTGTCTTCTCGTGTGTGTGTATGTGCGTGTCCTTTCAGCAGTCACTGTGGCAGTATGGCAGTCAGTCATGGCTGCTGGCACATAATTAAGGACATCGTCGACCAACACGAAACAAAAACAGTAGAAAAAAATATATATGTAACACAAACACACACAGAGAAAATGAGTAAAAGTGTAAACAAAATATACGAAGCAATGCAATACTCTATAATTTTAAAGAGACATGCACTTTACAATACTGACACCGAGATATTACAACCTTGAGATTAGTCTTCACAACACTTGGATTACCCATTTTTAATATTGAAATTTGGTATGAATCTATTTTTTAACCATCTCCCATATAAATATATTAATATATATACATATATTACTTTTTATTGATTCGTTTTACTGGTTGGTTGTTTTACATAAGTGTAGTCTAAGAATATCATAAACAAATCGATTGAATCAACACTTTAAACTGGACTAACTTCTTCAATAGATGCACTGTACTTATAGAGAATAAAGAATTATTTTCAAAATTGTTCACTTAGTTCAAGGATTACATCTACTTGATTGAAAACAAATGTACATGAGTAAAAAATAAGTACATATAGGAAATTCAATGCACTTTCAGAATCTATGAGGTTTTTCAAAACATATTGGAATCCGCAGCTCTTGCAGAACATCTCCTGAAGGTCCCCAAAAAAAAAAGTTATCTGGCAGTGGTCTCTGCTCTAAGTTATTGAAAATAAAAAACCCCAAAAATTTGTCTTAAGAATAACAAAAAAAAAGGTAATGAATAAACCATTAGTCAAAATAATGTTTTTTTTTTATAAAATTGTGGTTTGATTGAAGAAAATTTGTATTTTAAAATGACAACACAAAACAAACTTTCATGGGGAATATTTAAAATAACAAGAAGACAATTTCTAATTGGTTTTTTTTTTTTTTTTTTTTTTGAATATTTGAAATACCTAAAATAAAATAAAATCTTAAAAAAATATATAAAATATAGCAATTCTTTTTGAATCGTAAAATCTCTTACAAAATTATTATTTTGTTTATTAAGGTATTACAACCATTGACAAATTCGATAAGTGAATCGATATGCCCGTTTTACTTTATGAAACAAAAGTTGCACTTTTGTTTTGCTTTTTTGCTTTTTTGTTGTCTTCTGACTGCCTCACTGTTTGCATTTGGATCTGTTGATGAGTATGTGTGTGTGTGTGTGTGTGTGTGTGTGGATGTGTTTGTACTGACTGTATGATGAAAAGAAATGGCTAAAGACGTTGGGTAAGGAAGACAAAGCCTCAAATGAGCAAAATGAGCATAAGGAGCCAAAAGTGCTCTCAGGCGCAGGACAATGCAGGCCAAGAATTGTGTCATATTATTAATGAAAAAAAAAAAGAAAATGAAAAGAAGAAGCAAATGTTGAGACGAGTGCAAATGAAGATGAAAACAAAAACAGGAAGAGCACCCAAAAAAAGTACTTTTAATATGCAACAATCTTCTAGCAGTGTCTCTCGTGTGTATACATACATACAACTCATATATATAGGGAAGTGTGTGTGTGTGTGTGTGCCAAAATGAAAATGAAAATTAAGAAGAAAAAAGGCAACAACAAGAACAACAACAACATGGTACAAAAGCAAATAAACGCGCCAAGCGAAGTTATTTATTTGGCAATTGTGAGCTTGCTTTTTATTGTCCTCAGAGTGGCTGCTGTTTGCTTTTGGGCATGGCCAACCATCATCCATATACACATATATAGTAAACGCCCAATGCCACCCATTACCACCCACTTGCCAAATCCCCCAAGCTCTCGCTCTCTCTCTCTCTCTGTCTTTCTTCACCTCTCTTTTCTGTGTGTGCGTCAAAGGTCAATGGAACAATTTTAAAATGCTTGCCCGCAAAAAACCAAAAAAAAAAAGGAAAAGAAAACAAAAAAACACACACACAAAAATCTAAACCAAAATTAAGTCGAGCTGGGGACAACCGTTGCACCTCAGGGATATTAAAGAGGGTGGTGGTAAAGAGGGGGAGGGGATGGCAAGTAAGTAGTAGTAGTCTTAGTTGGTAGCAAGAACGCCAAAAATTATGCTCTGCCAAATATGCCTGTGGTTATGGTAAACTTCTCTTTTCATTATTATAAGTTTTTGTACAAGATATAGATACAAATTGAGAGGGAAAACCAAGAGGCAAAAGACCGTTAATTGTGAGTGAGGGAGTGAAAGATCTGGAATAGCCATCACAATATATATAGTACATATATATTTGGTCATAATTTTAGGGAGAAGACTTGTAACATTTTATTGATTCACTTTCAGGTTCTATATGCAAATTTGATAGTTAGTGTTAGGTGCTGCGACTAATATTGCAAACTTTATGGAAATAAATAAAAATTTAATAAAATAAAATAAATTAAGGGCAATAATTTTAGTTTAAGATCTCAAGTTTAAATAGTTTTATTGAATATTTGCTTTAAGCTATTCGAAATGTTCATTGTTTTCATATCTTAAAATTTGATCATATACAAGTTTTTTTTACTTAAAAATATTCAATAAAAAATAATAGTAAATATTTTGCACTTCAATAGAAATGAAATATCAAAAGCAGGAAAATTGGCACGATTTCGAGTTAATAAAAAAATTATGCAAAAATAATTGAAAATCCATAAAAAAAAAGCTGTAGATGTTTCATCCCCGGAAATTTTGTTTTTAAAATAATTTAGATAAAAAATTTCCACTATTTTATAAAATATATAAAATATTTATATTCATGAAAAACCAGAATAAAACATTTAATCTTCTATTCTTACATTTCTTTTTCAAGATAACTTATTTCAGATAATACTGAATATATCTTTTATAAGGAACTGCTTATCTATAAGTTTTCCTCCCCTATATCCGCTTACTGTTAGGAAATGAATTTCGTAATCTTTTCTTTGTCTTAATTATATATTTTATCTATTAGTTTCCCTATCTACTTATTATACTATAAATCTTTGTGTATCAATGTTAAAGTTCATTTTCTTTAATAATTATATACATATGTATATGAGATTGAATAATTATATATGTATATGAGGTAGATATATATTATACCTCATATGGATAACCAATTTTTAGAAATTTTGAATAGTAAAATTGCAGAAAAGAAGGTGAAGAATGTGTAAAGACTACAAAAATCTCTTCTAGAGTATCTAACCCGAACCCGATTTAGGGCTTACTTTTAGAGTAGTCCTATAAATTCAAAAGTTTCTTAAGAAAGAATAATTAAATAGAATATCTCAAAAGTGTTTGAAAAAAGATTTTATATAACATTTTGTTGTAGTTTAACTAATTGTTATATTTAAATTTTAATCAAATATTAAAAATATCTTACATACCTTTTCTTCTATTTGGTTTTGCAATCAATCATTTGTGTTCTGAGCGTTTTGTCCTTTCCAATTTGTTGTAAATTTATAAAGATTTATTTGACCTATCTGAATACTTGTTCGTTATATATATATATAGATATATATATATACTGAATATGTATGAGAAATATTCCATTTATTGTTATATTTCGTTAATAGGTTTTTTTTTCTCAATCTTTTTCAATACTATATATTATCAAATTTGTCATATGATTCGATTTTTGTATGGATGTTAATGGTATTAAATTGTAGTTCAATTGTGATTATCAATTATTATTATTATTATTTGTATTATTATTAGTATTATTTTTGAATATGCAATATGTATGTATTTTGGAAATTTGTAACATGATTTGACAATCTCTTCTTGTTCTCAAATGCAGCCAATTAATATTATATATATATCTATATATGAATTATATATATATAAATCGATACTTTTTCTATTAATGTCTTTTGTGCGTGTTTCAGTTGCTTTATTGAGAGTTATTGTTTTATTCTTTTCTTTTATTAATTATTAAACAACTAATTTTTTTGTTTAACTAGATGTGTATGGAATTTCTTTCTATATAATAGAAAAATTGATTTCTTTTTATTTTTTTTTTTTTGTTTACCGATTATTTCAATGAATAGTTGTATATATAATATATTTCATATTTTTTTTTTTTTTTTTGTTAAAAACTTTTTTTTTTTATTATTTTTCCAGCGAAAATTGCGGTCGTTTTGTAGGTAAATTTCTCTTATTAATTTATTTTCATTAAATATTTACAATAAATTTCAAAATTTTTCTTTTATAATAGTCATGATTTGTTTTATGTATATTAATATATTTTTTCTTTTATTTTTTTATGTGAGAGTTTCGGGTTTTAGCCTTTACGATTGCTTTAGTAAGAGATTTTTGTTAGTCAGCATTCGTTTGGATTGGGGTTTTCCTTTGACGTTGTATGTGCTTCTCTCACTCGATTAAGATAAATATTGCTTAGCTATTAGATTGGATTTTATTTTTTAGTTTATTTATTTTATTTTTATTTCATAATATAATAAATTTATTTAGTTCTTTCATCCATTGTTTATTTGTTTGGCTGCAAGAAAAGAAATGTACAATAAAAGTAATTACTTATATATTTAATGAAATGGAGATTAATTTCAATACTTATTTATAAGTTTTTAATCTACTTAAATTCTGTTAAAACTGAAAATATATATCTAAAGATGGTACATATTCAGTTTTTAACTCAAACTTGTTAATTAATATCCAATATAAGAAATGGAATAAGAATAGAGTACAACATTGTAAGTATTAGTAGGTGGTATTTCAAGAACAATCAAACACTTTTCTTTTTAACATTTGCCAAATCAATTCCAACTTTGCAATGTTTGTAAAAACCGTTTTCATATATATCTTTGCTAGTTTGTTGTACGATTTCTCTGATGATAATAGAGAATGAGTACATAAGAGACAAAACATCTCTAATAAAGCTTTAGTAAATCGCTTTTCTCTAAATTATTGAAGGAAATAAACTCGATCTTCTTTCTTTTCAAGTCTGCAAATTTATTTTGCTAAATTTAACTCAAATAATCTCAAAGATCTTATAACACAAAGGGACAAACATTTCTTAACCGGATCAGGTTTTAATGGTGAAGTTTGAAATTGGTTTGAAAACGTTAGAAATATTTGACGAATTTAATTTACCCTTTTACCTTAGGTAAACCATTTACTTCCCGATAAAAAATAAAACTGTCTAAGCTCTTTCTTTTTCCTTGTGTTTTAAATAATGTGAATGTTTTATTCCTATTAATATTGAAATTAGAAATAATTAATTTTTGAATCTAACATAAATGGTATTCCAAACATGGAGCATAGAAACAGATCCAAATGCCTAAAGTACTTCAGGTTGTTAAATATCTATCTAGAAGACTATGGAGCGAAATAGGTCTCTGTCATTATATTTGAGTGAGAAATGTAGAGATATTTAATATCATATGATTAGTTAATACTGAGTAATATGATTTGTCTGATATGCACACTCAGGTATAATATATAAACAATGATATCAATGGTATTTGATAAGAGAGAAGTCAAATACATAGTTGGCTTAAGCCAACTTTTAAATTTTAAAAGATGAAAAAAATTCAAAAATCATGTAAATTTTTAGATAATAGATCTATAGTTATGTAAGTAAAATGTTTATATTATATTTATGTTAGTAAAAACTTTCTTTTAATACTCCTACAGAATTTCTAATGATATTTACTTAACTCAAAAAATATTTCAAATAAATTCTAACTAAAAAAAAAAATATTTAAAAATTGAAAAAGAATATATTCTAAATACATATTAATATATTCTTTATTTTGGTCTAGCATAAGACTGATAACTGAATTCATTGACAAGTTGAACTTAATGATTCACTCAGACTATATCCAAAAACTGAAAAGCCATATATTATCTGATTAATGAGATTATTAAAGAAAGCTCTTTTTAAAAGTCATCAATTCTAATTCTTATAAAACATAAAGGACCTTTAAGGAAGCCTAACTGGAGTAGTCATAATAACTCATAAAAGTTAATTACAACTCGATTTGTATGTAAATACCAGAAAAGAAGTTCAAGAAAAAAAATATGCAATAGAAAATAATTTTATGTCTTAAAAATTAAACAGAAGGCATTCCTATTGGTTGTTTTTTTTTATCAAAATTTATTTCAATTGCCTTAGATACATGATATAATTATTGAAATTGTCCCAAATGTTTCTATATACTTTTTGTTTTCCCATATTTGGATGGGTAATAACAATTTCCAGTGATTTCTTTAACAGTTGCCACAAACTTTTGTATTTACTCTTGAATGGGGGGGGGAAGGGGGCTGAGCGAATACAATATTCAATGTGCAATAATCACGAATTTCTCACTTGTTGACAATACCCAAAAATATCTTTCAGTTTTATATGCTCTTTTCCTTTTCCTTTTACCCACTTTTCCCGCACACTCACACACACAGAGGCAAAACAAAATGTCACAATATGAGCATAAAAGTAACCATTGCCATTTATTTTTTTTTTTGGCACCTGTTATACACACAAGCACACACACACACACAGACTTACACGGACAGACAAACTTATATGTATGTATGTATTTGGAACCTTAAACTTGACATGTATCTGAAAGATACTTTCCCCAAATGGAGAACATTTAATGGTCTATTAGCACCAAAAAAAAGAATGAAAAAATTTACATTTCTTTTTGCCATAATCAAATAAAAATAGCAAAATAAAAAATAATTCTAAACTGGGCAAAAAAAAAGGATGAGAGAGGAAATATGTGTACAACATTGTATATATATTGCCCATGATGATGATGGAATTTTCACACACACACACACACAAAAACACATACATCGACACATTTTTTTTGCACAAGAAGAAATAAGAATATCAATTTCCTCCTCTTGGAAAGCAATTCCACGCACACTCACGCACTTCTTTATATATATATAGATGAGTATATAGATGTGTATATATATATTTCTAGGACTTTGTCTAGTTAAAGTTTTAGAATTTACCTGCTTGGCTGTATTTTTTTTTTAATTTTCCATTTTGCTCCCGTTGTTGTTGGATTTTTAAGCAGCTTTTCTAAAAATTATTGGTTTTTTTTTATGGTATTTAATTTAATTTTTTTTTTAATATTTTGTTGTTTGTATTAGTATCTATATAGTATTCACACTCACACATACACACGCGCGCGCATCGTTAGCGACAGACAAACACACACACACACAGAGGCATCATAGTAACACACACTCACTCACGCACACTCACACACACACACACACACACACACACATAGAGACGCACGCACGCACACAGAGACACAGACACCAAAGGCGCGCGACCACAACGCGAGTCTCCTTCAAAGAAGAAGACTTCGTCTTCTTCGACTTTTGCTTCTTCTTCGACTTCTTGTGCTTTAGCTTTTTATTTTATTTTTTATTTATTTTTTTTTTTTTTGGAATCTGTCTTACAGTTTTCTTGGCTATTTGTTTTTTTTTTTTTGTTTCTTATTTTTTTTTTGTTTTTTTTTAATATATTTTTTTGTTTTATGTTCTGTGTGTGGAAAAGAAGGCAACAAACAGCACAACCCGAAACCGGAACACCAACTGAATGCGATGCTCGTCCAACATAACCAACCAGGCAATGCTGGAAAGTTGACTGCAGAATTAACATTCAGTGAACGAAGCATAATACCGAAGCCCAATACGAAGCATCCATTCTGCGAAATATCCTTTCCTACCTATCCCTAGACCAGAGTCTCTGTATGTCTGTGTGTGTGTTTTGCAGAATACGAAGCAGATGCTCAAGGCTGGAAATCAGATGCTCCCGACTTTGATATGAGAATCCTCTGGAAGAATTTTAGTCATGCGTTGGATTGTTGGCTTAGGCGTAAAGCTTTCACATTCGCTCAATATGGGAAGCTGTGAAGAGAGCGAGTCCTTGGGCTGTAACAAAAGTTAAGAGAGAGAGAGTTATTGAGAGAAAGTGAGAGAGCGAGAGAGCTTTCTTGGTAGTTGCTATAAATACAGGGTGTGGGTTAAGTTTAAACTTGCAGACGTGCCTCACTTAATTTGTATTGAGTAAGTTAGTTGAATGTGGTCAGCTAACAGATGTCCACAATTTGTAACAATTTTTAAAAGGGATATAAGCAGGGACTATTAAAGATTCGATTTTTGAAACATATCTAAGTAGTTCAAATATAAAATAGCGCCTAAAGACTTAAGTATAACAAATAATCAAGAAATCAGATTCAATTTGAAAAACTAGATAATGTTAGATAATACAAAAAATCCTTCTTTATAGTCCTTAAGTTTTCGAGTATTTCAATTGCTTTGGGTTTAGGCATAATATTTATTCATTCAACATGAATACTTTGCACTTACACTGGCTAACTAACCACCCATCTCTCTCTGTCTCTCTGTCTATCTCTTTCTTTTACTCTCTTGGTCTCTGTCTCACAATACACAGCATTCACATGCGTGGGGTCCAGAGCCAAAAATGATTTATGATCCCACAAAAAAATTAATTTAAAGTAAATTCGCATGAATGAAAAATGGCTTTTACAAACGCAAAACTACAGGGCGTCCATTCAACATAAGTGAGAAAGAGATAGAGTGTAACTGAGCGTGAGAGATAGAGGCAAGAAAAGCTTTAGAGAATCAGGCTCAAACTAGGCCTAGACCAATTTTGTTACTTCTCTCTCTCACTCTCACTCACTCTCTTTCTCCAGACACTTGTAGGTAACTTCAACTAAAAGACAAAATTATTGTGCTCTTTTGTAGAGCTTTAAGCTCAATTGCCCCTCTTTTTATTTT
Source organism: Drosophila austrosaltans (assembly GCA_035045865.1). Classification (NCBI taxonomy): domain Eukaryota; kingdom Metazoa; phylum Arthropoda; class Insecta; order Diptera; family Drosophilidae; genus Drosophila; species Drosophila austrosaltans. The sequence goes on from JAWNOQ010000083.1 coordinate 4,904,603, forward strand.
GTTGGGCATTCTCTTAGCTTTGCTGGGCTTCCATTGCACTTATCCCTGTTTGTCCTTCCAATGGCTTTTAAAACGAAACTGAACGAAGGACAACAAGAGGAGCAAGTTATTCGGTCGGTCGGCTGGTCGGTTGGTCGGTTTGTATCCATGAATGAAGGCTGTGATAATGCCATTTGGTCTTGGCATGCAGCACTAAGCATACCATGGCAGGACATGCGGACAGGATCTGTGTTTCGTCTGGGCAGAGATTTTTGCAAAAGCAACAAAAAATCAAACGTTGTTTTTTTTTTTCATTTGCCTCTCTCTTTCCACTGTTTTGCTAAAATTAACATTTTTGATTATCTCAACGAAAGCCGATGCGAGCCAGTTGTGTCCTTGATTACAAATACATCTCACATACGCACACGCATACACACTCACACATACATGCAGCTAATTTGCTGCTATGTTTTTGTAGCATACATTTGCGGGCACTTTTGATATTCACTTATTTTATTTGTATTTCATCTTGGTTAATCACTCCAACAGATAATTCCATCTGACAATTCAATTTAGACAGACATCCTCTTTGAAAATATTATCATTTTATTGAATGTTTGCCCTTTTTCAACCACACAAAAGTTGCACTTGTAAGTAAAAAACAAAATACACAGAGAAACATGAAAAATCAAAACAAATATGCAAACAGTCAGACAAACAAAGTGCCCAAGTAAATTAAATAAAATATATATATATATGTATATATACAAATACACATGAAAAGTGTGGAAATAACAGAGAGAGAAAGTATGAAAAAGCTTTATACAAAATGAAATTGACTAAAGGTGGTTAAAAGATGCTTGACAGCAACAAGAACTAAAATTGAAAGGCAGACGCCCTAACCAAATGAATTCTTATGATTTTTAAAGAACTTTAATCCTTTAATATAGGTTTGTAATTTTTGAATTTTAATGCAAAATGTTAGAATGAGTTTTGGCAATTTATTTGGTCAATTTGTGTAGGCAGAAAACTATTAAAAGTGAGTTTGAATAGAAGATAAGTATCTCATCCTATATGCAAGAGTTCTATTGATGCGACTGCTGCTAATTTTATGGTAACTTTTTAAAAGAGATCAAAGACTTAGGCCAAAATCTTTTATATGTCCATAGTCCTGATCATTACCCACTCTCTATAGTGGGAAAAAGAAATCCTATTTAGCATTTTTGCTATTGCGTCTGATATTGATTCATTGATAATGTCCACAGTCATTAATTATTATTTAAGTAAGTATGAATATGTTTTTTATTCTTTTTTTTTTATTTTTAATTTCCATTCACTTGTTTATTTTTTATCCATTTCGGTATTCTTCTTTGCAGCTTCACGTTTGGCTGCGGCCTCTTGACGTTGCCGGCGAACTATAGCCAATCGTGCCAGATCGGCTTTAGCCTCAGTGGTCTTGCCAGCGGCATGAAGTTTTTCATAGCGATCCCTTGCCTTCTGATTCTCGATCTGTTCGCGTTGACGACGCGATAGTTCCGGTCTCGAGCTGCTTGACGATGGACCACTCGGCATAGAATCATCCAATTTAATGTGGGTCAATTTTTGAGTTACTTTCCGAGTCACACGATTTGGATTCTCAATGTCAATGAGAGCGGCTACACCTTTTTTGGCACTACGTTGCATTTCATCATTATCATCATCATCATCCGATTCGGATTCCTCGTATTTTAATTTGTCTTTTGGCTTGGAAGTGGAAGCTAATTCGCTGTCACTGCCGCTCCCAGACTGGTCGCTATCATCCTTCAATTCCTGCTGCAATTCCTCGGGTGAGGTGAAATGACGGCTGCGTCCTTTGTGGTTAACGAATTTTCCCCGTGGCATAATGATGGCTAACTGCAACGAAGTCTTTTCAAATTATTCTCTCAAAATATACATAACCGAAAAAGGTTAAATGAAAACTAAAGCCTACTAAAAGCCCTTATTGAATATTCATACCTGGAAATGCTCTTCTCACCAAGTTCCTTGCTAAAGTAATCTTTGCCCAAAGTTTTCAATTGCTAATAAAGGTTTCGTTCTCAATTTACATGGCCTACTATTGGTTGGTATTTTGACACAATGTGTCAATTTTTACTCAAATCATTTCGATAGTACAAGTTTAACTATCGATTGAATTTTTACTTTGTTACTTAAAACTATTGTTAAACTATCGTTTAACTTTACAAATGTTCATTCATTTGTAAGTGGTAAATCTATTACCTTAACTAAATTTTACTTGAAGAGAAACATTTCTTAATTCACCTCTTAATCATTTAATCTTCGATTTAAAAAAATATACTTTTTAGCGTTATCCTTCACTTTAAACCTAAGCAACTTTGTGTTTAGTTCTTCAAAAAAATGTTAAAGAGGGTATCAAAATATATAATATTTTAGTTATATTTTAGTAATAATATGCAATCTGGCATTAATCGATTGTAAGTTTAATTGGCTTTTTTTTTTTTTTTGAGACTTGTCGTTTATATAATTTTTTGTTTATTAAACTAATTGCCCAATTGGCTAATAATTTTATACATTTTTTAGTTTCCAAAAACTTATTTAAACAAGTTTTGTTTGGTTTTTAATTGCTCTAATTAGTTCATAAATTTAATTAATTAACTAATGCATTGCATACTTTTTTTATTGACGACCTTTAATTTAGCGCTTAGTCGCTTAATTGGTTAATTTATTCACAATTTTTGTATGTCATTCTATCTATTTTTAAAAACAAGTTTGCCAGGTTTATTCTGCAATTGACATTTGACATTTCAAAACACTGAAAAAAATTGGAAGTAAGAATAAAATGCCATTGATAAAAGAGAACCGATTCATACGAAAACGTTAACCAAACCACAATGTGAAATATAATAGAGAAGTATTGAACTAAACTGAATATTGTACTGGAAGTCAACATTGTAACTATTTCGGTTCTTATGAATATCTTTTTAAGTAATTTTCGGATAATCTTTTAATTTACTAAAAAAGCTAACAATGTTCTTATCATTAAATTTTTATTTACAACGAGGAGAGAAATTTCAATGAAAATAATGAAAAGGAAGCCAGATGTATTTTTATACCCTGTACCCATAGGGTAAAAGGGTATATTATATTCGCCAAATTGTATGTTACAGACAGAAATAAACATTTCCGACCCCATAAAGTATATATATTCTTGATCAGCATCACTAGCCGAGTCGTTTGAGATATGTCCGTCTGTCTGTCTGTCTGTCCGTATGAACATCGAGAGGAGACTACAAGAGCTAGAGGTACCAAATTTGGTTTCAAGATCCGTCTAGTGTGTACACAGATCAAGTATGTTTAAAATTTTAGCCACGCCCACTTCCGCCCCGCAATATGAAAAAAGCGAATTACTAGAGCTGCATTAAAGATATCGTATTCTTACTTGGCACACTTACTTATATGGCCAAATTGCAACACCTGACCAAATTTTGTAAAAATCAGAGATATGCCTATATGCGTTTTGTACTAAATTGCCTAGGAGGCATTGGCTGACAAGTGTGAGCGAGATAGCATGCGTCCGCCGCTGCGTGTTAAAGGGAACAATCATATAGAACGCAAATGTGCAGGATAAATTGTAGACTTTAGTTAGTTATGGAATAATACAAATAAAGTTCAATGCAAACTAATTTACTAAGGTGGCAGTGTTGCAAGATAGAGCGAATACTTAGAAGGATGCCAGACTGTTGCACTATTTTAACTGTTTAAATTACATTTAACAAATAGAAAAATATATTAAAAAACGTATAAGGTCTTTTCAGTATATTAAGAAAAATAGTTTTAGATTTTCTTTCATTTTATTCAATTTTTTCGTTGAGTGTAAAGTTTCTTTCAGTTAACTAAATGCTGAACTGATTGCCTAATTACTTCTGTTATACTAGTCTCTTATTTTATTATTAAAATGCTAAATAAGGGGTCTTAAAAAAGAGCAAAAGTAAAGAAACAAAATATTTTTACTAAAAATAAATAACCCTCCAAACTGGAGTAGCTACTTTTCCCCGAAAGTAGTTTAGTTCTCTATTTTGTAAGCTGTGTAAATTATGAAAAGAATCAAAGAAATGTAAAAAAATTTACAAAATAAAACTACCTTCTTTATTCAACTGTTTAGGCAGCAAACAGAAAAAAGAAACTGGCCAAATTAAAATCGTAATTTGTGTATGGCACTTTAATCCGCGATTTCTGTTGCATTGAAAATTGCTCGTTAAATTCTCATTTAACTGTATGAAACCGAAAGCAAAGTCCGCAAAAGCGTTGTATTGACCCATATAACCAATGTCCATTCAATGCACATACCACAAAACCCCCCCAAACCGCTTCCAATGTCCATTCACCACCATTGACCAGCTTTACATTGACCAACTCCTGGTGTCTGCTCCACTTGGCAGCTTCTCCTTGTGCCATCAACGGAAAAATAAAAAAAGAGAGAGAGCGCGCTGCTCAAATATTAATTCATATCAAGGTTTTGGCATTCATTTTCAATCTCCCCCCCTCCAAAAAAAAAAAAAAAATCCAAATACCCCAATCCAACACAGTCGCCCCCCTTCCACTCGACTCCATTCCAATCTACTTTGACCAGACCTCCATACGAAATCCATCCGAAACTTTGAAACCAGCTTGTCCTGTTTCGTACCGCCCTCCCCCCTTCTCTTCTGTGCTGTGCTGTGGGGATCGTGTAATGAAATTTAAGCAGAATTGTAAACAAAGTTGTGCAATAAAATCAACAAACCGCAAATAAAGTGCAATTTAGAGCAGAGCAGAGCAGAGATGAAAAGGAAGGAAGGCAAAAGAAAAAAAAAAGGCTTTTTATATATTTTTATACTCAACCGCTTTTCTTGCTTTCGCCTTTTGCCTTTTCTTCTTATCCTTGTGTTATTTTTGTCAATATACCGCACCCAGACAGACAGACAGACAGAAAGCAGTTGGCAGCAGTTGAAGGCGTGGCATTTTAGCCGATTTTTACGAGCCATTTGCAAGGAGTCCTTCAAGAGACAAAATGCAATCGGCTGACTGCAACTAAATGCAATCCCAAAAAAGACGAAAAAAAAATTTTATGGCAACTATTTGAGGTCCTGCCAATTGACAGTTTCTTTTTTCGGATTCTGTCTTTTATTTTAGTTAAATTTGCAAATTCTTCATTGTTTCAATTTGTTTCTGATTTCTAGATAATTTATGCAGTTTGATTTTCCGCTTTTCCTTTGCTCTAACCAATTGATTTCGTGACACAAAATCGAATCTCGGACTTCCAAAGTGTGTCGAGGACATTGACATTTCAAATTAGGTAGATAATGTTTACCAGGGGGTAAAATGAACAAAACTTAGAATCTAATTTTAGCTGATGGAAATTTGAGAAAATCTCATAAAATTCTTGTAGATTTATTGAAGATGGAAATGGGGTTTTAAGTTGCAAAGAATTAAGAAATTTTTGAATACTTTTTTAAGGCAGTTGAAGTTTTAGTTTTTCAGAAGAATTACCCCCACTTTTCATCATGAAAATGAATAAAAGAAAAGACGACTGCTCCATAGAAAACTGAATTATCTCCAATTCAAACTTTAATTCGATCTACTATCTCTTCAGCCATCTAATTTTGATTCATTATCTTTCAGCTTCAATGATTTATAATTAATTATTAACAAAATGTATTAATATTGTCAGTTTATTTTGATGCTAGGACACAACTCAGCCTAAAAAACAAGCTTTTACTATACAAAGCAATCCTGAAGCCAATTTGGACGTATGAAATTCACCTGAGGGGAGCAGCATCCACCTCCAACATCGAAATCTTTCAAAGATATCAAAACAAATTACTACGTAGGTTGGTGAATGCTCCGACCTGGAGATGCCCCCTATAAAATCCGATATTCAAAGACTGAGGGATCGCTAGAGTCAGACCATAGAATCATAAAAACTATCTGGCACTTAAACTTTTAGACAGTAGTCAACAAATCAAGCGACTAAAAAGAAACAATCCACTAGATCTCCCATTTAGAGTGCAAGTTGACTGGTATAAGGAACCAACTAAAACTGGCCTGGCACCAATATTATTCCCCGAATCTTTATAGAAATTTGTTCATTGTCTAACGACAGATTGAAAATATAAAATAAAGTTAAAATAAAAAAACTTTCATTTGAAGATTCAGCAAATAAAACAAACAAAAATGTTTCATTAACCATATCAGCTGGTTGCATTTTTTTACACAAACTCGAAGATCAAAAAAACCTAATTGAAAAAAAAGTTTTAATATTGTTCTCACTATCTCTGTGTTGACCAAGTTGCCTTGGCCTTGGCCTTGTCGATCATAAGTTCTTATTACCTAAAGTCTCTTGGTCAAAATACTAAAATGTAAGGAATGGTGAAAACCACAACCAAATAATGGTTCTTTATATTCATTTGGTCAATTTTGTATGGTGTAAATATATGTGAATATGTTCCCAACCTTACAAAAGTCAGAACATCTCTTGGAAAATATTCTTATTGAGTTGAAATTTCAGTACTCATGAAAATTGTATTTATTCTCTGTTTGCAATTGTTTTTAATTTTCATTGATGTTGACTTATTGCAAAGGAAAGAATTTCACATTATTGTATAAATTTTTTATGATTTCATACTCTCTCTCTCTCTCTTCATCACTGCAGTCATTACATATTGCCTGGCATAAGAATTTTAAGGCTGTCAATTAAAGGTTCCTGCATATATATCCTTAATTGCCTTGCCACTTGACGTTGGTGCATTTCACTCAATTCGCATTTTGTATAAAGCGAATTATAATGAAATATGATAAACGATGTGAAATGTGCTTTATTGGTCATTTCGATTTCCATGCACGTCTACGCTGTTAAGTAGGAGAGAAAGGGCTGCGTTTTCCTTTCGTTTTTTTTTCTTTTTTTTATTTTGCCAGCTGCACACGGACAAAGGACACATCACCATCGCACTTTTGTGTGAGTCCGTCCTAGGCGAAAGTTTTAATCCGACGGATGTTCGCTCAACTGCGTCTTGCTGTTGTCGAATGATGGGTGGGGTGAAGAGGGGGGTCTGTGTGACGGCTTGGGTGGGGGTGTTTGTGGCACCTGAGTACGAGTTTTTTCCATTACGCTCACTCGCTCGCTTTAATGCAATAATCCTTTGCATCCTTCCATGGGAACACACGGACGAGTTGATAACAATTTCAATTTTTATGACAAGTCAACTTGCCAGCACGGAACCAAAACAACCCAAACGAAACGAAACGAACTTGGTGGTGAACAACAGCAACTGCAACATGGCAAAATTGCAACAGCGACAACAACTTCAACAACGGCAACAACAACCATAATAATAACATGGCCGATTGCACCATTACCGTTACCCAACACTCCGCGCCACGAATCCATTTTCATTCTGCAGGCGGTTATGATTTATTGGCATGCAACACGAATTGCTCGTCTCTCTTTCTCTGTATCTGTGTGAGAGTGTACGTGTGTGTGTGTGTGTGCAGTCAACCATTTGTGAGAAAGGGGATAAGGGGGTTTGGTTGTTGCCCCAGCTAAGATATCAGTCACTATACTCTGCATTTCACGACCCTTCATCGCACTGTACAATTCCATTTTTTTTTTTTATACCGACCAAAATTCTCATTGCATACTTTTTGGCGCGTGTACAACAAATGTTTGGGTAATTGTGCCGCATTGGAAAGAGTATGGGCATCAAAGTATGTTTTATGCTGGGTTATGTCAACAATTGTGTTATTTTTCAGACAAATTGAATGATGATGAAAATGTTTCAAGCTTTCAATGGATAGAAAAATGACTTTTTGAGAAATAAATTTGTAGAGAAAGATTTGAAGTTTGTTGAATTATTCTTAGTGCAATTTAATGGTGCTTTAATAGTTTTTACTGAATATATACACTTAAAACTTTTGCCATCCAAAATAGTATTTCCAATTGTTTCATGACATGTTAATCAAATATTCCATCAAGAAAGTGTTCAAGATAAAAACTGGATTTTGTGATAACAATATAACAATATTTTCTCTATTTATATTATTAGTCATTAAAACAAATATTAAAGGACAAATTTTACATTAACCAAGCCACCTATAAGCTGTTTAGTTAAAGCTCTTAATAAGTGTCTCTTAAAAGTGATTAAATTCCTTTCAATGACTTGGCCCGATTACAGTTTAACATTCTGACAAATGAAAACTGATTCTCATGAGTTTTTTCCTTACCTCATTTTCTTGACTCTAGTGCCTCACCTTGCCAGTGCTAACACAATTCCTTCTTTCAGAATTCACTTCAATTGTTCAGCTCATTTCGCATTAATTTCCCTTGAAATCTGGCTCCATTTTTTTCTACACTCCACTGTTTGGCTATGAATTCTGGTAATAAGCGCATTGTCCCTTCTATTTTTTTATTCTCTCTTTCGACAGGTCCATTGTAATTGCAATTCTTCAGAGCGGTTGTTTTCGCGCCGTTGGCAAAGTTTGAGAATAAAAAAAAAGGGAAACTAATGGAAGAAGGGTAGCTTGACTCTTGTTGAATCAGCTTCGTGTTTCTTTGCCTTTTCAATTTTAATAGAATTTTCCATTTTCTTTTATTTTTTTTTTTTGTTGGATTTTTATTTACTGCAACAAGCGAGCACTCATCCACACACACACACACCCATCTAAAACGTCTTTTTCCCAAAAAAGTTTTCATTACAGGAAACACTGGACTGCATTTAGTTTGTGTTTCCTTTTTAGTTTTTCCATGTGTGCGGATATAACATTGGGGCATGTATGTCTATATGTGTGTGTGTGTGTGTGTGTGCAACAACAAAAATTTTCGGCATGCGAACAATGAACGGGAACGTGTACATGAATATGAAGAAGGCCCAGGCTAGGGAGAGAACGGATATAAAAGAACTTGGTCCTGAATTTGCTTATGGAATGACTTTTTGTTCTAGTAGTAGTCCGGGGGCCTCTGTTGACCGGCTGACGCTTTTCCGCCCGCATGCTTTTTGCATTTAATTTCATTTTTTCCTATCCGCCACTTGCAACAAATGTTTTTTCTATGTGTGTGTGTGTGTCTGTGTGTTTCTCTTTTCTCTTCTTTTTTTGGGGGCCTTGTTTTAATTGCTGCTGACAACGTAACTCAACAAATCACAGACAAGTTTTTCTCGTGTTTTTCCCCTTTCGTTTTTTTGTGGTCTCTTTTATCATTGCAAAAAGGGATTTGCAAAAATAAACAATAATAATAGTAATATTATTGCATAATCGGTATAATTTGCAAAAGGAATTAACCAAAGTTATGTGTGAATATAAATTTGTAACAATTTTATTGCTGGGATTAGTTCTGGGATCTTGGTGAATTAAATATGTAAATATTTAAATTTAAACTTTTTTTTAATGTTTTGTACAAGCTTTATGCAAATTGTTTATGCAAATACTTAGTTTTGCGATATTTTTACTAAAAAGTAAGTTATAAAAACATTATTTGAAAACGGTTGATTAATATGAAAGTTCACGTATTAGTTTATAATAAATTTAAAAATTAATAAATTCACATAGATTAAACTTTCTTTACCTCCAGCAAACTTTAAATTGTTATTAAATTTTTAATAAATCTGTTAAGCATAATCCCCAAATAACAGTTACTATCAATCATATCCTAAAATGATGACAGATTTTAGTTTTCTATTTGTAAGCCTATAATGAACTTAATTAAATGTTAATAAACTAGAAAGAATCTCTAAAAAAAATGTTAACGATTTTATAAATAAAGTTATGAAATAGTTTTATCCCGACAAGGGGGGGGATTACACCTAAGTCGGTCCAAAAAATATTCATCCTAATAAAAACTATATTAATAATTATATAACTATCCAAATTACTTGAAACTTATCTCAAAGGTGTATTAAAATTTGAAGCGAGTTTTTTGCTTGAAAAAAAAACTTCTTTAGAGTTTTTTTCTTTTCCAGCAAAATTTTAACATGGAAAATTTATTGAAGACTTCTGCATATTATTAAGTATTCTTTTATAAACTTTATGCATTTTATTAAAGTTTATAATTCAGTAAGATACAGCTAATTGACCAAACCAATTGATGTAACTTTCCCTGCAAATTTTTTAGCTTCCTGAGAGCACTCAAAAAGTGCACTAAACAGGAAATAAAATACACCTACAAAAAGAATTTACTATTGTCGTTAAATTTGACAGAATATTAGATTAATTTCAGTAATTATTTAATAACCTTTGTTAGTTTACTCCTTTGCATTCGCGTTTTGTCTCCTTTGTTCGTTTCTGTTTAGGTTATGCACATCCTGGAGAATAAATGTTATATGTATGTATAGAACCCTTAGTATAAAATGAAATATTCTGTATTCCATGATCTATCATCAAAATAATTGAATTTTAGGTATGAGATACATGAACGTGTTGATCATATTAATAGCCAACTTAAACTCCCATTCATTATCAGTTTAAATCAAGTCATTCGATATAAGTATTTTATAGTCAAATAAGTGAATATTATGACACTTTCTTGTTCATTACAAGCCAAAAAGGAAGTGACAAAAAAAACACACAAAAAACTTCAAAACAAACTGTTTTTAATGTACCGAATTGCATATACCCTTAAACGAACAATGAGAATATTATTAGTAAACAAATTTTAATAAATGTAAAGAAACTATTTAAACATTTATAAGTCAAAATTGATATATCCATCACTTCATACCCTTCGTTCTGTAAAATAAATCTCTTATCTAACAAGTTCTATTCTAATAACATAACAAAGTAAATGTATTGCTGATAAATCTCCTTACTATATTTTGTGGTAAATAGAATCATTATCAAACATCTGCTGTAAAGAATAATACCCATTGCAAGTGTATAAAAGCAAACGACACAAGCAAATTTATTTTGCGGAACTAAATTGAAATAATTTTGGCATTTGAAATATGTAGAAAAATATTTTAATACCAAAATAGGAAACGATGGTGGGGGGATAAAAGATGGGAGGACAGTTAGACAGCATAAACACAGTCCTAGAATCCTAGACTTTGGCTTTGGCACATAAAATGTGCAAATAAAAACTATTCTATAAGTGTGTGCAGAGAATTCTTCCCCTACCGAAACCCTTCCCAAGCCCATTTTGTTCACCAACTGCATTGCTTCTAGCAAATATGTTGGCTGTCCTTTTCCATTCTGGCATTTGGCCAAGTTTTCTTCGAAAAAAAAACCCACACAGAACAGATACCGGAAGTTAAGTGTAGCGTAACGAAAATTTAATACTCTTATAATTGGTTGACCAACTTGGAAATGTTCTGGAAATCTATTTTTATTTTCTGTTTATACATTTAAACTGATTTCCCTAAGGGAGCTGAATTAAAACAGGTTCAAGGAATAACTTAGACAACCTTCTGGTGGGTAATACTGATCTATAGAACATTTATCCCTATTTACTTAAGAATATAACTAAATTTTGAACATTGAAACCAAAAGCTTTTCTAGAATATTTTAATATTTGTAAGATATATTATGCTTGTTGATTTTGTTGGATAATTTTTGATTGATTTGTTGGAGAATATCTAAAAGTTGTTCTGAATTATATTATTTACCTGAATTTAAATTGTTTAATTATATTTGAAGCATACCAAAATTGCTACTTTTAATGAAACATTAATTAGTTCCTCCCACTGCTTATTTTTAATTGCTCTTTCGTCCACTTCCTATACAAAAAATCCTACATTTGTATCTCTCACAGTCAAATGTGTTGTATCTAAAGCATATGTCCAATTTAATATTACTTCCTGTAAGGGTATAAAAGAAATGCAAGCGTCGAGAAAACAAACAAACAATCAAACGACCCGATAGACACAGGGACAGACACCAAGGAACATATTAAATTTGTCATTTTAGCCAAAGTTCTTAGTGTTGGCAGTAGGCGGGAGTCAATTGCAATGCAATTTAAAAATGCATTCCGCATTTGTTGGCCATGAAAATTAAATTAGAAGTTTTTGTTTTTTAAAACCATTGAGCGTGATAAAGAAGTCATTTAATTGCTAAAATTCTAAAAATGGATAAAGATGTTCCATACAACAGAAAAGTTGCTTTATGAAAGTTTTCTTGTGAGGAGTTATTGAGGACTCAATTTCTTACCCAAAACTAAGCGAAAACTAAACCAAACTATCATCAAAATTTGATCTTAAGTAAGTAAAATGTTCAATAGTTTTCTTAACCAAATCATTTGGTTAAAACGTATTCAAATTTGAATCGCACAACCTGAGATTTCACTTTTGAACAGCTAGGGCAATGATCAGCCTAAAAGTAGGCAAGGGAATATAATTTGGCAATATAAAATTGATTATGAAATATTCACAGAATAAATTTGCATCATATAAATAATGCAAAATATTCAAATTAACATGCCAAATTGTTCTCAGCGTGTTAATATGCTGTGAGAATATATATATTTTTCCTACTTTTTTTCTTCATACACACTTCAATAAATTTCCATTAATTATTATGAAAAAAAGAGAAAAAACAACAAAAACGTATACCGAAAAACCTCACTCAATTTGCAGGTACATTTTATTGGAAAATGAAAATTGTATAGCTGCAATGAATATTTCAATTAAAATGTGCAATTTTCACAATTGAAATCTCTGTTCTGCTCAGTTCCCTTTCTCTCTCTCTCTCTCTCTCTCTGTCTGTGTCTATCTCTGTTGCTCTGCAGTGCCATTGCGGATTTATTTGTATGTTTGCTTTTCACCTGCATTTCAACTTTTACTTTATCCTATTTGCCTGTGGATTTTGACGGTATTACAGAAACGAGAGAGAGTCCGTATAAATGACAAAAAGAGATGGAATGAGAGATAGGTAAAGCAGGAGATAGAAGCAAAGGTAGCAAAGCCACAACAACCAATGCACTTAGTCCAAAAGGACAGACAATACACAGACCAATATCCATAGGGTCCAAACAGAGAGAGAGAGAGAGAGAGAGAAATGATTATGACTATACAAATTTGCCTGTTGCGGCATTTTGTAATGTTTATTAATTTCGATTTTTGAATTCGAGCCAAATAAAGTTCTTTGATATACACTTATATGGGCTAACGTTATGGCTAAATGCAAATTGAAATTGAGTTTAAAAGATACATACGTTCTTGACCAAAAAAAAACAATAGACAATTATGTATGTATCAACTTGGTTTTAGATTTGTGGTAGATCCTTTTGAAAAATGGAAAGCCAGTGAAGTGTATTTTGCAAATGATTAACAAGGAAGTGATTGAAAAGCCATAAAACCAAATTGTTGATAAATTGTATTTGTTTAAAATGGAATGATGAATGACAAAGTTGTTTAACCTTTAGTTACTCATTCCACAGAATGGTAAATGTATAGGTAAAAGCAGCAATCTAAAGTGGACATGTCAGTGTAATACAGATTTGTGGTTTATGAAGTTTATTTGAAGCATTTCAAAACTATTGACAAAACTTCAGTTACAGTATCTTTTAAGTTATTCGAATAACAGAAAGAAAACTTTTGTATTTACCAAGCCTCCAAAGTAATGAAAGCAAAGCACTTTAACTTAAAATTGTCTTTGATTGAATTGATATGAAATTCAATGACTGAAGTTCATCTGACACTTAAGCAGATCTATGAGATGGCTTATCATTTTAAAAAGAAGTTTAACAAATAATAAGAGCAGAAACTGCTAAAAGTCGGCTAACCAACTAATTGTCTAGTTACTTTACAATATTTCATTGATAACTTTATCTACTACTTCATCATCTAATCTACTAATTACCTAGTTACTTATCAATATTCTTTTCTATCTAATATTGTATTTTCTTTTTAAACAGTTTAAAAACCGAATTCCATTACCAACTCCAAGGACTAATCTAAAACCTATAAACTCAATATGATCAAAGTTTAGACTTTCTTTCTAATATTTTCTTTTCTAACGTTTCAGTGACTTACTCATTGTTTTACTTAATATAATTTGCTCTTCCTATATTCAAATTTCACTTCATTTTCTTCTTTTTTTTTAAATTTTGCATGCAAAATGAACAACACTGATTGCATTTAGCATTTGCTTTCAACGGTAGCTTTTACTATTCGTGTTGACTGAAGGGTATGTAAATATTATGGCTTAACAAATATTGGCCATTTATTCAGACTGATTAACTCGTATCTTGATGGCCTGTCACTCTACAACAGCCTCAGCTGCAATGAGATAAGCTACCTAATGGGCCTTCGCAAAGAGTTAGTATCCAAACGAAATGCGGCGCGATAACTACCAATATTTCTGGATCTTTGTGTTATTCGGATTTAACTTTATTTCAAGGGCAAATACCTTGAAGTTGAGTAATTGTAACAAGACTTTGGTGTCTTCAATAAGCAATGTGGAAGTTCTAACATCATTGAGTTTAAGTCATTGCAACATTTCGCGACTGGAAAATGCATTTTTTCTTAAATTTACACATCTCTTGCACTTGGAAATGGAATATAGTGGTTTGACGAAATTGGAGGATTACTCTCTTCAAGGATTGATTAGATTGCAATCTCTAACAATCTCCCACAATAATATAAGTGAAGTTCGATCTTGGTCCAGTGAGCCCTTGGCTGCTCTAATGTCTCTCGATCTTAGTCACAATATTATACAAAAACTTACGGCCAAGGCTTTTCAGCAGTATCCGCAATTGCAGTTACTAAATTTGGCAACAAATCAATTGGTTATCATTGAGCCAGATGCCTTTGAGGGACTTGGTCATTTGAAGCATTTACATTTGAATGGAAATCGCTTGCAATCGATTGCCAGCCCTCATTTCCAGGGCTTGCATCGTCTCTCGGGGTTAGCTCTTCAGCATAATCTAATTGAGAAAATCGCCATGGAGTCCTTTGAGAGCAATACACACTTACGAAGTCTTAGATTGGATGGCAATCGATTGAAGAGCTTGGAATTTCTTACTGAAAGAGGACTCGGGCGTTTGGTCCACTTGAATCTATCACATAATTTACTTACAAACTTGGAATCTTTGGCATTTGCCAAAAACTTTGAACTGCAACATTTGGATTTAAGTTACAATCAGTTGAAGGATTTAAAAAATGACTCTCTAACAGGCTTAGAATCTTTGGAGGTTAGTTGATGCAATTACAGAAAAGTCATTTTATTATTTCTTAATCTTATCTTTTATCATTTGCAGCGCCTCAATATCAGTCACAATCTCTTGACCCACTTAGTTGCTGATAGTCTAGTGCCCCTTAACCCCTTAACGCATTTAGACTTGAGCTTTAACCAATTCAACAATCTAAGTGAACAACTATTTCATGCCAACTCTCAGCTGGAGGATATAAATCTCTCCAATAATCAATTAAAAGAGATTCCTGTCCATTTCCTAAAGTATCAAACTCATTTGCATAGACTCAATATGGCTGGAAATATTCTTGAAGAAGTCAATTGGTTGCAACATTTACCATCTGCCTTAAATCGTTTAGCCCTACGACTCGATCTAAGTTCGAATCGGTTAAGATCCATTAATTTAAGTGACTTGAAACATTTTCAAAAGGTTAATTTAGCAAATAATCATTGGCATTGCGATTGGTTAATAAGAAATATGCTACGTAAGCTCCCATCCACTTTAAATTTTGCCCGTTCGTGGTCCATGTTAAGTGATTGGTCGGAGGATCTAATGAATGCCGAAGGACTCGACTGTTGGGAAGGCCAAAAGAACCGCTCAATTGTTTTGCTCAACGTTGGTGGAATACAACTAAATAGACAAGAAAAGTGCGAATGTGATGTGAGTTGTCATATGATCCAAGAAAATATATATTTTGCATTATATTATTTATAAATTTCCAGCAATCTTACGATGAATCGAATCCATCACCACCTCCCCTTACCTGGCCAAAAATTCCCACAGATCGTTTCGATTCACGATCTGTAATTATATGGATGCTGGTGGCTATAGCTATAGCATTTGCTGGTCTACGTTGGCTACGCCGATTTGTTGATATCAAGGAAAAGAACAAAAAACTTCAGGCCATCAATGGAATGGCAAGTTAAAGAAAAGTCACTTAAAAGATATATCCTTCTATAGCTTTCTCCTAATCTTAGTTTACTAGAAAAACGGTTGCCGAAGCACAACGTTTGGAAAATGAATATGAAAGATCATAAATTAATTTTCATTGATATTTTATTATTATTAATTTTACAAACTAAATGATTACATCTTTTCTTTCTTGTTATATAATACATAATTATTAAGAGAAAATTATATCCATAAAAACTTAATTCATTTATAGAGTCGCTCTATAACTTGATTATATTTGGCATGGACAATAGATCGTCGGATTTTCAATGTTGGTCCCAATTCGCCGGTGGCCAACGAAAATTCATGTGGTATTAGGGCAAATTTCTGAACTTTTTGTGCATTGGAAATGGCATTTTTATTGGCCCGCTTGATGCCGGCTTCGATGGCTTCCAAAAGTTTTGGTTCTGCCTTAATGGCCAAGGCGGCTGTTACAGCGGCTGCATCATTTGGTAATTGTAGATCCGCCGATATGCCCAAGAGCTCCGAGAGGCGTGTCTGATGAAGATCATGTTCTTTTAACCATTCAATTGTCTCCTCACGCAATGGATCTAGCGGTATGCCTGTCTTTGGTTCCGATTTGGTTTTTAGTGATATTAGGACTGTGAGATATTTACGATGATCTCCTATTAGCAGGACATTGCTGACACAGGGTAATTCCTTCTTGATCAGTTCTTCAATGTGTACGGGGGGTATATTCTCGCCACCCGCTGTTATGATCAGTTCCTTCAGTCTACCCGAGATAACAACATTGCCATGTTTGTCCAGATAGCCGAGATCACCGCTGTGCAGCCAACCGTCTTCTTTAATGGCCTCCTCAGTCTTCTCGGGTTGTCCCAGATAACCCATAAAGTTAGTACGACCGCGCATACAAATTTCCCCGTGACCGTTTACATCTGGATTTTTGATGACAACTTCCAAGCCACAAACTGGTGGTCCAGAACTGAAGAGATTTGTAATGTCAACATTTAAGGTGATGGCACCACCAGTTTCCGACATGCCATAGCATTCACCCAAAGGCATATCTAGGCCCAAGAAGAAGTTCTTCATTTCATCAGAAACTGGAGCACCGCCAGTGAGGAAAGTCTTACAATTGTCCAGACCCAACATTTGACGAATGGGTCGTATGACACGAAAAGCTATCCAGTACTTTGATGAGGAATATAGCGAATGCTTCTCACTAGAAAAAGAGCAATTAGTTTGATGCAAGGACAGAGTGAAGAGACGCACTTACCCCATTATGGCGGCCATTCGATAATGAGCAACTGCCTCACGAGCCTTTGCTAAAATCAATCGAGAATATGGCTTTGCTTTGGCCTCCGCAGCCACTAGCCGCTCTTGAAACTTTTCAAAAACTCTCGGCACTCCAAACATTCTTGTGGGTTTGGCCTTAAGGAATGTCCTCACCAGTGTTCCCTTCAAGGCATCTTTGTCCGCGAATGTAACACAGCCACCATGTTCCATGGCAAGGAAAACATCAAAGATTTGTGCTGCTATATGGCTCAATGGTAAATAACTGACCATTCTCTCTTTTCCTAGTTGTATGTCCCTCATGGATAGATCAATGGCTTTGGTGTCATAGATAATGCTATCATGGGATAACATTACTGCCTTGGGTAATCCCACAGTGCCCGAGGTAAATATGAGCATGGCACATTCATTTGGACAGATACGTTTTTCCCGGTTTAGTAACTCTTCTTTTAAATATTTCGGATAGGTTTTCTCGAACAATTTCTGCCAGCTGTAGTAGCCCTCATCCTGGTTCACATAGGACTCAAATGGACCATGGAGTTGTATGACAGTCTTCAGCAATGGTAAACTGTCCTTGATCTTTCGTAATTTAGCCATTTGCTGTGAATCATCGACCACACAAACAGTTGCTTCACTAGTAACCAATACGTGATGCACGGCCTCCGCCGAGTTACTGGGATAAATGCCTGCTACCACGCCGCCAGCTCTCAAAGCTCCAAATTCGGCAAAGAACCATTCCGGGCAATTGAAGGCCAAAATACCCACTGAGCTGCGCTCCTTTAAACCGGCATCGATCAACATCAAGGCAACTTGTTCCACACGTTTCTGATATTCCTGGTAGGTTAATGTGGTCCATCCATCGCCCGTTCCCGGAGTTTCCCAGATCAAGGCAGGATTATTTGGTAGTTTTTCGCAAACCTCTTGAAAGACCTGCGGCAATGTTTGCGGCTGTAAATTGGATAAGGCTCCCGCCTCACCCAACCTTAGCTTAACTGCCTCATGAAGTGAGGTGCTCGTATAACTTGTGGCAGGCTTCAGCTTGCTGTTGTCCAGATCAACGTCGTTCATGTTGAAGGCACGTCCAATGAATGAGTGTTCGAATGTTCGATCGACCCCTATTTATGGATGGATGATAAGAACGAGAATATACGAGAGAAGACTCACATCAGCGAGGCAAAGCAGACGCATGACGTTAAAGAATCCGCTGATCACAAATAGGTTACCAGCTCCATATGTATAATCTCTTGCTTATACACAGTCTGGTCTTTATGTTTTGGGGAATAGCGATTAGTCAAATGTTCGTAGCTGATTCTAGTTCTTTGACTGATTGACCTTTAGTCGCACGTGTTACACTTTTTTTTTGAACTTCTTATCGTTCAAAACAGAGGGACTTGGTTAGGCCTAGGGTTCGGGGACTTAATTATGAGATCAGGATCCGGCTCTCGATTAGTCTTAGGTTCAATGAGTTCAGCATTTTCCTCTACATATGTGCGTAGAGATAATAAACCAGACACTTTAATATAATGATTTCGATTACAAACGCACAAAATATGGACATTAGTTTCTTTATAAAGAGGCTGGCAACTTGATTTCGAATTGATTGAGTGACGAAATAGAACACTTTTTATTAGGATTCAGGAATCTGGAATTAATTGAGTGACGTAGTTGGTATTCCTCTCTTAGCATGGGTTAAATAAGGCATCAGTTTAGTTTTATAGTAGTTCCAGTTCAAAAGTACCTACCAAATATGGAAAAAACACATTTTTGAAATCCCAAAATATAACTGACCTGAGGCAAACATCTGTGTCCGATCTCCAGAGGGTTAGGTCAAGCATGAAAGTACAAACATGCATAAATACATATGTATGTACATACATACATACATATGTGGGAAAAACTGGGTTACGGTTATGTTTGCATGTATGTACATATGTATAAAAATATTTTAAACTGTGTTTGTGACTTCACCCAGGTAAAAAGCATTTCTATATGTGTTTGTATGTAAAAGTGCGTCTGATGGTTTATTTGTTGTACATAAAACATGATTTTATAGCGGGTAGTTCCCCCCACTAAACCCGCGCTCAAACACACATTGGTCACTCAGTCGCACAAACATATCCACATACAAACGTAAATACATATACTTAGGTACACACGCACTTGTACACATACATACATACATACACATATCAAAGCATTGGGAATAGAAGCAGCAGCAGTGGCGGCAGTAAAAAAAAAAATACTTTCACACAAACCAGCCCGAAGCTCAGACCCAAACGCCGTCGACGTCGCAGTCGCTGTCGCCGTCGTCATTGCTTGCCTTTGTCGCAGTCAAACGTTGCTGGTGTCTTCTGTGCGCCTGCTACTCCAACAGTCATTTTTTGTACAAATTTATAATTTATTGTTTAATTTATTTTATTGCAAAATGTCAAAAGTATCCATCTAACTGTATTGCGTGTGTATGAGTGCGGCGCCCATGCTCTTTATGTAGATGTATGAATGAATGTTTGTACATATGTTTGCACATACATAAATAGATACATATGTTTGTGTGTGTGTGTGTGTGTGTGTGTGTGTATTCATGTGCTTGCATATGTATGATGGGCTGGCAATGATATCATATTAAAATAAAATATTATTAACACAATTGTAATTGTTGTAATTTGTATGTCGTTTGCTTTTTTTCTCGCTCTTCCCCTTCTTTGGGGCTTATCTTTTTTGCCAACAACAACATTATTATTTACCAATGAACAGCAGCCCATGAATCCGTAACAAGTGTAGGCAATTCAGCGATGGTGCTTATGAAGACAGGGAGGGGAAATAGCGCGAGCGTGTACCCAGGGAGAAAGAGAGTGAGAGAGGAAGAGGAGGAGGGTTTATTGCATCAAAAACTATACAACACAAATAGTTGCAGTATTCAGTTGATGTTTTTATTTTTTATACATAGAAATCTGGGTATTATATATGAATGTACATACATATACATATGTATGTGTGCGTGTGTGATATGTGTAACGGTATATGGGAATTATATCAAATAAAGTGAAAGATAAAAATCGGAGAGCTTTACATAAACACCTTTACATATGCACATTCATAATAACATACATACATATGTATGTATGTACATTTATACCTGTCTGTTTGTATCTACATACATACATACATACATCTAAAGCGAGTACATAAATATGTGTGTAGAGAGGGGCGGATATACAATAGGCATGTACAACAAAAGAAAGCTCACCTTAAATGCCAACTAACAATAAATGGCAACAATAAATAAATTGAGTTTTAGACTGGTCTTTATAACTATGCACATATGTATGTGTGTACACCTACATACATACATACATACATATGTACATATGTATAAATCTATGATTTTTCATCGTAGAAGTACAGAATTGTTCCACAAACTCTCAGCATCGAAAAAAAATTAAAAATCTGTAATGACAAAATTTAAGCTGTCCCTCATCAAGTACTATTTGCACTTGTCCTTTCTTTAAATATTAGTTTTTGTACAAATTTATAAACTTTTTATATTTTCTTCCATGGTAAAGTCCATCCTAAAAGAAATGATCAGTATCTCTAACTAAAGAAAGAATAATAACATTGGGTTTTCCCGAAGACTTTACACCCTTACCAATAAACATGCGTCTTAAACTGTTATTTTTCTTAATAACTTAATAGAATTAAGAAAATTTAAAATTGCTTATACTAAAGAATATAGATGTACATACATATGCATCTAGGTTTATGTATCTAACTTTCCAAAAAGTTTTTTTTTCCTGCTTACTTTACATTATAACAAACATTTGCGTAAAATGTGTATACCCTTTATTCATAGGGTACACAACAACAGTTTGGAGTTGGAGTTGCTCACTGGTCAAAGAAACAAACTTTGTATGCACACACAAATACAGACTCATAATGAACCCATGAAAACTCATACATATGTACATACAAACATGTATAAAATTATTAGGCTATTATTGGATATTCGAGTTTCCCATTTGACCCTTTACCCTAAACAACCACCCACCGTTTAACATGTATGGATGCGTCTCAGGTCGATCAATGGCTCCAATTTTGTTTCACTTCCACCAATTGGCTGGCACAGTGTGTGTTCCATTCATATTTCTAGCGGTTAGCCATATCTTTCTATAGCTCTGCGACTGAATTGATATGCATACATACATACATATTATGTATATACACTACATACAATATGTATAATATTTGTGTGTGTATGTATGTGAATGAAAATGGGTAGTGTACTCTTCTTTAGCATGTGTAACACCGACGCAACATTGTGTTTTGTACATATTTACACGCACCAATGTGATATAGTATTATCTGGATAGGGGGATATGGGCGGGGTGGATTCAAACAATACAACACGAGCATGTGCATGTCTGTGACTTTTGTAGATTTGTTTGTGTACATATAGATATAGCGAAATAAACCGGCGCACAGCATTGATTAGCAAGAGGCCAGACCAGAGACCCCGAATACAAAAGCCAAAGCAAAAAAAAAAGTTCATACGAGCAGCAGCAAGTGAGCCAGACAAAGCTACAACAGCAGCAGCAGCAACAACAACAAGTACACACAACAATAAAGAAGCAACACATATTCATGCACATACTACACACAAACGATACACACACTAAACTACTGCTATGTGGAAGAGGGGTCGGGTAGAGGTCGGTGAGTAAGGCGGAGGGCAGATAAACAACATTTATATTCATGTACTGAGCAACAGAAGTGCGGCAAACACACACACACACACAAATACACACGAAAAGGCAGCCAGTCAGACGGTCGGACAGACAGACGGACACACATAAAAAGCGAAACGAAAATCAAATAACATGTGTATATATTGACAAACAAGCGTGTACATACATACATACATTTATTTGTACATATGTATGTATGTACATATGTATATTGCAACGCCTTCTTGTCCCCTTCTGGCATTCCCAATCTCCTCCCCCTGCAATACAACTAAGCTCTTTTCTTGCCAAGCATATCAGTCAGCAGAACGTCCACAATGGCAAAGATAACAACAACACTGTGAGACATACATATGTATGTACATACATATAAATATTAACCCGCTCTCACTTGTCACTCTCTCTCGGAGTTCTCTGCTTCTCTCTAACTGACCAGTCATTCGCATAAACAGCAATTACAATAACAACCGGTATTTAAAACTGTGCTTATTTCTATTAATACCATCATTAACACGAAAAGCAACACAAACGCTCAAACATAGCGAAAATATCAACAGGTGGCAAAATTGTCAAAATCGTTTTAATTCAGGGAAAGGTTTTCGGTCAAAAGTATATTGGCTGATGTAAGGGTTATGGGTAGTAGAACCATTTTGTGTTTTTAACTTCGTTTTTACCTCACGATGCTTAAAATTAAATTAGCTTGCCAATATGATACTATTATTGCATTTCAAACATTGCACATTTGTCGGGTGAGCAAACGCTTAGATTGTTAGGGAAAGCTCAAAATTATGAATGCATATGTATGTGTCTGTATGTATGTATGAACGTTCAAAAGTTAAAGTATAGGATATAGTTATAAACTATCAACCTTACTATATTTTACAAGCACTGGCAACTAAGGCCTTCGGCTTAGACGAAAAACTACATCCATACACTAGCCTGGGATTCGAACCCGGATCCTCGTTGTTCAGTTGACTAAATGACTGGGCCACTTAGACAACTCATCTACCGAGGACTGCTTGTATGAATAGTTTCATAAGCTTTAAGGATGGATGTCTGCATTGGTTTCTAATATGTAATTATCGAATGCGATTTTTGGAACCGATACTTTATTTCTTCTGTAACTCTCATATAAACCCGAGTTTAAGACCTTACCTTACGTTTGCTTAGAAGAAAAGTCAAAGAAAATCAACTAGTATACTATGTTATACTGCAATAATATCAGAAAAGTTGAATTTTATGTTTATAAGGATGCACAAAAGCAACTAAACTAAATGCATTATGCATGTATACATAGATTGCACTTACTTTTGTACGTCATAAGAACGACCCAAGATTAATGTACTTGGACTCTTGCCTGATTATCGCTTCACCAAAGACATATCGCTCGCAATGCCTTTCGAATCAATACCCCATCATCATTACTGTCACTGTCATCGAGCGTAGGGTTATGGTTCTTATCTGCTTTTGGCTACGCATCGATGATGCAGTCTGTGTTTTCGATGATGATGCACTTTGTATCACTTATAATGGAAAATTCTCTAGGCCTACTATTCAGATGGGAATGAAAATGGGGGTATATGAGGGCAATTATTTATGCGCTGTCATGATTATACGACCAATGAATGTTACATGCCTTGCAGATAACATGAAAACTGAATTGAAGCAGACTCAACTGAAGATAACCGAGTATGTAATGTCAACTATCAATTGTGTAATTCTTGATTGAAATTGTATTGGAAATTACATTGCCTTTTAAATGCACAAGTATCCAGAGACTTGGCTTTAAAGAGAGTTTTTCATTAAGCAATTTTTATTTAAAAATTTTAAGGATGCAAGGATTAGTTGATTTGATTTAAGAAAATTTTACCTTTTGCGTTCTTGAAAAGATTCAACTGGTTTAAGGTTGTACTAAAAATATTGGAAAAATATAAGAAAGAAATATTTCCAATTTGAATCAATTTAATATTAATTCTAACAAAAAATGCGAATTGATCGTTGTCACTTATCAAATTTTGGAAAAAACATTTAGAGGAGATTGCCCAGTGTTCTTCAAACAAAAAGTCCACTTATCCTTTTTCGATAAGTTGTCCAATGTTCGAAGTACTGCCATTATTATTTATCGTACCTTTCAAAATATTTGTGTTAGTGACTTGCCTCTAATTGGGTCACCAAATTTTGCTTATTTTAGAATTTGTATAACTAAATTATCCTGAAACATCCGAGAATTTCGGTCCATACAAATTAACGCATTTTGTACTGATAATTAGAATTTAATACTACATAAAAGCTTACTTAGTGTCACTTCACAAACAAATAGTAGACTTTCCATTTTTTATGGACCCGTCTGTTTAATGGGTTGTTGGCATGGTGACTTTTTTGGCGGCCAGTGTAAAACAAATCATTAAACGTTTAACTTGTATGAAGCACCCGCTGAATGCCGATAATCACAACAAATTAAGTTGTTGTAGTTGTTGGCGTAGCTACATATGTATGCACATATGTATACACATACATACATACATACAAACGTAGCAAGTGTTGTGCTTTTGCTACGTCATCATTACCGTCATCATGAGCAAGCGTTCGCTCTCACACAAACATTCATACAAACATACATATGTACATACACATGTGTAGGTATGAACAAGTCAGACAGCATACAACATACAGGTTACATATGTTTTCACAAAACTTTCATACAAACAACCTCACATACATATTTAAATTGCTCGACGTCACAGCAGTACACCCCCCCCCTTCGTTGCTCTTACCTATTATATTTCATTTTCATGCCCATTTCTGGTTTTGGCTTTCGCTCTGCTTCTGCTTGCTTTGCTTATATTTTTTTTCTGCTCATTACAACTGTATGTACAAACATAAGAATATATGTATAGATGTACGTATGTACATATTTATTTTATATATGTATGTATGTATATATATAAATATATATATTTTCATTTATATGTGCAGGCTAGTACGTGGGTATGTGGATACTTACATGCATATGTAAACACACACATTACGTACAAACTTATTTCTTTTTTTTTTTTTTTTGAAGAGAACGACGCCGACGTCGTCGCCTGTTACCGTTTTAGCTCTCATATGGGGTAACATTAAAGTCCGTCAGTACAACAACAACATTGCACACAACACACATATTTGCCTTTGGCTCGACGTCGACGACGACGACGACATTGCCTTTGCCTGCTAATCACTTCTGTTCGCCTGTTTTCTGCTCATGTTTATTTGTATATATCGAGCAATACAGACGCACAATATTCATATGCAAAACTTAGGCTAGAGTTGTCGTTGTATGTACACATAACCACTCTATGGATATGAACGGTTGGTTGGTTGCTTGCTTGATTGTGTGTTCCCCCTCCGTGTACAACCAACCGTCTTTACATATAAACATACATATTTATGCAGATAGCTATGAGATACCCGTACAACATGTTAGCTAGTAAGTAGGTACAAACACATAGAAATACCATATTTATCCAACTTGTGTTTTGGGAGACCAGACAACACAATATGGTAAGCTCTCTGGAATAGTAAGCGGCGATGACGATGACGACGAAGAAGGCGAAGGCGACGGCGGCGGTGATAGCGGCATTTATTCAGCTGCTCTTTTTCGCCAGATATTAGTGATGAATATTTGTAAGTATGTATTTATATACATATATGAATATACATATGTATATATTTAATATCTGTATATGTATGTCCACATGTACATATGTACAAACATACATACATACATATGTCTGCAAGTGTCTTTGGTGTTTTTGTCGGTGGGATTTGAAAGTGTTCTAAGGAGACCTTTCACAAGATTTGAGTACCTATGACCTGTGCGGGCAAACGAAGTTTTCTTAGACAAAGTGGGTTGTATGAGAGAAACTGTGTTACCTGAATACCTGGTTTGAGCTTTGAAAGTGAGATAATTGTTATATAGCTGGATTGGGTATGATATGATAAAGTTGTAAGAGATAATGTTAGTGTCCAGTAAAGATCCAAAAGGGGGGAGTAAAATCGCTAAAAAAAACAATAGTTATTAAATTCGTAAGTTTCTTTTACTAAGCCGATGATCCCGAGGACGCTATTCAATATCTTAACATATCTATTCCCGTGTTTTCCATCTTTTCCCGATTCGGCCGAAAAATATCCTTGTTGCAGAAGTACAAAACGGATATGGGTATATCTCCGATGTTTATTGTCCGATTTGGACTCATTTTGGTCACCAGGTGCAGTTTGGCAATATTATTAGATGTGCCAAATAATAATTCAATGCCTTCAACATGGCTCTAGTTATTCGTTTTTTCTTAATTAAGGCGGCAAAAGTGGGCGTGGCTAAAATTTGAAACAAGCTTGACCTGCATACACACCAGATGGATCTACAAACCTAATTTGGGAGCTCTAGCTTTTATAGTCTCCAAGATCTCGATGTTCATCCTAACAGACGGACGCACAGACGTGTCTCAAACTTAGACTTGGCTAGTGATGCTGATCAAGAATATATATACATACCTACATATATTACATACATATATTACATATGTACATTTTGGCGACTTTAATATACCCTTTTACCCTATGGGTACAGGGTATAAAAACAAAAAGTTTAAAGAGCATTTTAAAGCTGGACTTTAAAGCGTCGCTTAACAAAAATTCTGTGCTAAAAAGTATGCAAAATCTTTGACTGATTTATAACAGCAAAAGCCTAAAACTAGACATTAATTTAATGAGTTTATTTTTCAAAAATTTTAAACTCTTAAAATGAGACAGAATGATGAAAAGTTTACAGATATAGAATTTAGTCTGACACATACATACATACATATTTACCACGTAAAAACCAGTAGGGAAAATCTTAAGGATACAAGTGGAGTTCGGAATCACTGGGCACCATATTAAATTCAGAATAACAAGTCTAAAAGGCAGTGGTATTCATTGATTCGCAAATGAGATAAGAGGAATACTATATTGTGTACTTAAGGAAGGGAAAGGGGAAGAACCATTCTATTCCTTAGATTAATGTACCAATGATAGTCCACATACATCGAAAGGGTCATCAAAAGACCGCCACCTTTGTGTATATATTGGCCATACGACCAAATCTGAGCAGATATTTTCTCTTCCTACAATATCATTAATACATTGCGAAATAAAAAGGAAACATCATGACGTACTAATTAGATAGACGATCATAAACAAAGTAACAAATAGGTCTACTTATGACAAAAAAAACATAAAATTAAAGATAAATAGATTCTCCATATACAGAGTCTTTATTGTATATGATTTGATTGATCCTTCATTCAAGCTGGTAACCAGAAAAAATTATTACATTCATTTCATCATGATATTCAAATTTGGGTGAAGAATGCGATTTTCGTCCTGTGACAATAACTCATTTCAACATTGGCAATCGTCTGGCATACTAACAATCTGCCCAACAGGTAAGCCTGGTCTTCGCCTTCGTTCTCATTTATTAGTAAAAATAATATTTTCATATGACATTGGATCAAAATCCCCATTTGCGTTAGAATTGGTAACAATGCGGCACTTTACTAGACTCGCAAAATGACTATAAGGACAAGGAAATGTTGGGAGAGTTACATTTACTGAAATTGGGTGACTTGTAAAAGTAATTTGTTGGGCACTCGGAATTGCAGGTGGGTATACAGGTAAATATACCGTGAACATACTCGACGTAACCTTTATTACGTTACACAGTATAAGTGCGAAAGATAGGACAACTCTTTGAACTTTGAGTCACACATCTACCTATGGGTCTATCATGGCCCTTACAGCATTCCTATTCAAAGGAAGGATGGTCCAAAAAGTCTGTAATGAATTAAAAAATCATATTTAAAGGAACTTTTTTCAATAATAGGACAATATACTAACTTTATTGGAGTTTCTCTAAGGTCTTAGGTCAATTCATTTGCAGGTATTTCGAATGGAGCTATCGAAGTTGGAGAGTTTCAATAATGAACAGACATCCCAGGGAGTATATAAGAATGGACCATAACTTGGTAAGGTTTTTTATTTGGACCAGTATGAAAGTAATTCATTTTTGCTTTTCTATAATTCAGTGCACTATTCAATGAATATAGAGTAAAACTGTTTCTTTCGATCTATAGAAATGACAACTTCAGATGGGCAGAACTTCAAACATGTTCGGTCACAGCATTGATACAACTGCTAAGAAGTCGTCTCGGTACATTTCCAATGCTGCGACAGTTCCCCTGATAAGACGACCACATTTGCAAAACAAATGCTGTAAAGGCACTTACTTGCTCACTTATCATCATCTGGCAATGTCTGCGCCTCCAAGAGGATGGCCGAACAAAAGAATATATCGCCCCCGGCTTTCACTTTTTTATCAATTTAAGTGCGTTTAGTGCACTTGGAGTGGCCACAAAGTACGCACAATGCTGGCGGCAATGGCAGCGGCCCCACTATTCCTACTTAGTCTGGGACTAATGGAGTCAACCGGTCTGGGCTTTGCCATCACCAATGGTCATTGCCAAAAGAATATTAGTGTCAAGTATCAGGTGCCGGTTACCAAGACAATTGCCAATTCGGATGGAGAACAATATGTTATCTATGAGGAACGCATTCGCTGGGATACGGTTCAAGTGTGTTGTTCCGGTTATCGCACCATACTTTTCGGTTTCTGTGAACCCATTTGTCAGGAGGCGTGTCCCGCCCATAGTTATTGCATGGAACCAAACAAATGCCGCTGCATGCGGGGCTACGAACATTCGTATCATCATCATCAGAAAAACCATGAGTTCAACTGTCGTCCCATTTGTCATGGCGGTTGTCCAGAGCACAGTCAGTGCATTGCTCACAATGAATGTGAATGTCGTCCGGGCTATAAGGATGTAAGCAGTTGGTTTAGTTTGAATTTAAAATGTGAACGTATCAAATGTGGCCAAGATCAACGTTATGATGTGCATCGTCATGCTTGCATCAAGATTGAGATGAGTGTGGAAGAGCTGATGCAACGTGTGGCAGAACGTTTGGCCAAGGGTTTGGAAGAAAACAGTGAATCACCACCGGTGGATGATGGACAAGAACAACAAGTTGTCTAGAATGCAGTTTAAATTGTTGTTCCAGCGTAAAAACAGTGACCCAATACACAAGGAAGTTCCATTTCTTCATTATTATTGCCTTTGTAAATTGAAAAAGTCTTTCCAAACTTCTTTTAAAATATCTCTAAGCAAAAATATTTATTGTGTAAATTTCAGACAATAAACAAAAATTTATCTCTTGCGTTTCAGTAAATAAAAAGAAAACAAATTATATACAATTTTTTCTTGTAAATCTTAAAAACAACTTTGTATGTTTGTATGTATAATTGATCTCTATATGGATCTGAATAGTAGTAATCTAAGGACTATATATACGCACAAGCATACTTGCATAATTGTCCTAAATGTCGACTTCAATGTCAACTATATATATATATCTTCTTAATCGTTATTGAATATCCAACAGTTTTATCCTAAACTGGCACTCAATGAATGGCATAAAAAGTCCGAATAAATTCATAATTCTGTTATTTTTTTTGGGTTTATGTTTAAAGCTCAGGTTCCTAATGTTTTTTTTTTTGTTGTTTCTCTGGGTCTAGGCGTAGAGTTTCTCAATCTCATCGGCATATTGCTTAGACACCACATTACGTTTGACCTTCAGAGTGGGTCCCAGTTCACCGGTGGGTATGGAGAAATCATGTGGCAATATGGTAAACTTTTGCACCTTTTGGGCATTCGAGATGGAGTATTTGTTGGCGCGTTTAATGCCATCCTCAATTGATTTCCAAACCTTGGGACAGGGTCCAGCCTTAAGGATATCGGAGAGAGTTTTATGCTCGACACCCAATGATTTCATCCATACAGACGATTCGTGAGTAAGCTCATCCAAAGGTGCTCCAGTATCCTTATCCACTTCGGTCTGCAAAAGGAAGAGTTAACTGAGTTGATGGAAACTGATCTCTCGGATAAACTCACCTTAATGGTAAGCAAAACAGTCAAATATTTACGCTGTTCGCCCACCAGGAATGCATTCGATATGCCATCCAATTCCTTCTTGATCATATTCTCAATATGCACGGGTGGTATATTTTCGCCACCAGCTGTTATGATAATCTCCTTGGAACGTCCCGTCAAGCAAACATAACCCTTATCATCAATGTAACCCAAATCACCGGAATGCAACCAGGAATCATCATCCAGTGACTCTTCCGTCTTCTCCTTATTATCAATATAGCCCATGAAGACATGACGTCCACGTATGCACAACTCACCATGTCCATTCTCATCCTTATTAATGATCTTGGACTCACAACCGGGCATTGTTTTGCCAATGGAATTCAGCGATACAGAATCTGGTAGGCAAATTGTATGACATCCGCCTGTCTCGGACATGCCAAAGGCATCAAGGATTTTCAAATCCAAACTAAGGAAATATTTCTTAGTCTCTGGGGACATGGGAGCGGCAGCACTGACCAAAGTAATCACACGATCGAAACCCAAAGCATGCTTCACCTTGGACATGATGAGCGACTTGGCAATCTTATAACGTAAGCCACCAGAGGCTTTGCTGTAAGTGCAAAATGTGAAAAGTTTAATTACAATTTGTTAAATAATGAGTTAGAAATGAATTACTACTGCACAGTGTAGTAGTTGGAAGGGGTTTCCTACTCTATCAAGATGCCTAATTTTCTCTTAAAGAAAGCATTTTTCCAACTCTCTCTGCAGAGCTCTCTAATGCTCTTTTCCTAAGGCTCTAATCTAATCACTGGCAAAGTATATTCTTTGGAAAGCCTCACAAATGCTAGCCAAAAATATCTGCTAGACAAATCCCGATGTGTTTACTCCATGTCTGATGTCCGCTATGGCATGTTCTGGTTAAATGCCAACAGGAGCTGTAGCTGCTGTTCAACGTGACGTATGAGTAATGTTGTTGTCAGTGATTTTCGCTTAAAACCAAAGCACGCCGCTGCCAAGCGAAGCACTTGCATAATTTAACGGACCAAAACACGGCACAGGCTGGCCGGGATTGTGCAAGGAAGCAAGGCAAATAGGTAGCTAGGTAGTTGGGTACGTAGATGGGCAGAAATAGGTAGGGAGTTGGAGCCACTTTAACTGTGCATCCTTTTTGCATAATTTATGCGCACACAAAGTTGAAGTTGAAGCAGTTTTCTTTTTGTATGTATATATTCGTTTTTTTTTCTTTGGAATGGGGTGCCACTTACCCTTGACTCTCCATGTAATGCTTCAATGTGATGCCCTTGGCCCAGCCGGCGAGCATTTTCTTGAAACTGCCACTGGAACTGGCAACAGCCACCATGCGCTCTTGGAACTTCTCATAGACACGAGGCACACCCATAAATCGTGTGGGTTGCGCATCCTGCAATGACTTGACCAATGTTCCCTTTAGGGCATCCTTATCGGCAAACCAAATACAACAGGCAATAGCAGCGGCCGTGTAAATGTCAACTGTTTGGGCAGCCACATGGGATAATGGTAAATAGGAGACTATAGATTCAGATCCCACCACAATCCTTTCCAGCGATTTCACAATGCCGCGTGCATCAAAGGTAATATTATCATGTGACAACATTACACCCTTGGGCATACCAACTGTACCGGAGGTATAGACCAGACAACAGCATTCATTGATGGCAATATTCTCCAGACGCTGCTTGAACTGGTCCTCCACATCGCTAACATTCATCGACTCAATTTCCGACCACTAAAAACGAGTGGATGTCTTTAATGAAAGTTTAATGTAGATTAACCCTTTTTTGCCTTTCCCACTTACCCGATAGTAGCCATCATCTTTCTTCAAATATGGGCCATAGGGTTCCTGAATCTGGATGGCTGCCTTCAAATGGGGCAACTTATCACGTATCGAATGAATCTTATCCATTTGCTTGGAATCATCAACCACAACAATTTGGGCCTTGGAGTTCTCCAATACATGGAGTACAGCATCAGCTGAATTTGTTGTATAGATGCCAGCTATGATACCACGAGCATGTATGGCACCCATTGCCGAGTAGAACCATTCCGCGCAATTGAAGGCCAACACACCAACAGAATGGTGCTCCTCTAGGCCCAGTTTAATGAAAGCTTTGGCCACCTGATGGACTTTCTGTTCATATTGTCTGCAGGGCAAAGATGGATTGGTTGGTGTTGGTTACTTAGTTGCTTGGTCAAATTCAATCAACGTAAATGAATTTCGCAACGGAGCGTTAAAAATCGAATCGAGCGGCTAATTAGTTTAGGTGACTTACCTGTAGGTTACCGTGGTGTAGCCATTTTTACCATTCTTTGTACGCAACGCCGGATACTCGGGATAATTGTTGACAGTGCGCTTAAGCAGGCCGGGTATAGAGATGGGTTCCTCAGCACCGAGGCCTTCCTTATGCATACGGATTTTAACTGCCTCTGTGGGATTGGTTGTGCGATAGACTTCCGCTGGCCTCATGCGGTTTGGGCCAGGACGGTTAAAAAGCGCCTCGTTTGTGGACATTTCAATTGACTGAAAAACAAGAAATTGAGTTAATGTTAGTTAAGTTCCATTTGATTGCCAATCGCCCGATCTACGACTAAAGTACGTTGCTTTTTTTTCTATATAAAAATGTTCATCTGGACGATAAGAGCAAAAATTTGATATGCCTGTGTCAAGGCTTCCGTTTTATATGTTCGTATGTTCTTATCATTTTAAGATTATTATTTAACACCTGATTACAAGTCGGCCAACTTTGTACAGGGATCATATATATATATATTTGTATATAAATAGCAAAAGATGAAATGCCAAAAACTTCTTCACTTCCTATGCATATAATCCATATCAATAATAAAACACCTGACTCTATGACGACTATTCATATTAATATCTGAAAGTTACACAATAACTTATCTACCAATATCGTACACACGCTACCAGAAGTTTGTCCAACTAACTTAAACTTTATTTTTACCGTTACCAAAGTCCATTCTTCGTAATACTTTTTCTTTTGATATCTATATACAAATGTACCATGTGTTATTCCATAACATTTTATTAATCAATAAATTGTCGACAGTCGCCAAAAACGATAAGAACTACAAAAAAAAAAACCCAAAAAGAAGCAAAAACTAAATAAAAGTCAACCCGCTAGCAGAGAATTTAAATACGTTAACTAAACAAAAAACAAAAAATAAACTGGAACTTAAAACCCCATGACTTAGTGGTAGGGTCCAAAGGGTCAGGTGTAATGGCAGATAACGTGCACATATACAATGTTTATTAGTTTCCTATAGAGTTCTCCGATCTGTGATTATTCATGATTGATTGACACCTATCCAGTCATAAAAATAGACAAAAATTAAAAGTGAATAATTGGCTTTTAACTTGTTAGAAATTTGTGTTAGCAAAAAAACAAAACCTTGAGGTAAATCATTCGATAATTGAGATGTTATGGCGAGCACACATTCATTCATTCATTTCTTTTTTGGGGAATTCGATTATCATTTTCAGTGAGTTCAAATGAACATCATAAATCATATATAAAAAAAACAAGCGACCTCTTCGTGGTGACGATTAAAACACTACGCAAAAGGCACGCGACGAACTCGTGTTAATTATAAAATCAAAAATTATGAATAGAAATCAAGTTAAATAGCTGCGTAATACAAGTGCAAACGATGAAGAAATGGACTAAGGGATAACCTGTAAAGCCAATGTTTAGGAATATATTCTAATAAAAGTAGAAACAAAAAGAGGATGCTCTGTAATACGATATTATGAATCAAGTACTAAGAAAACGGTTTCATTTTTCTGTTACAAGATCATTTGTGGAACCTCTGGAATGGAAAACTAAAGATCCTCTGTTATAATACTAGGAAAACTGTTTTTCTTATCTGTTAGAAGATCATCTTTGGAACCCTTGGTAACCCCATTACACTTATGGAATACAATACAAGTAGAAATAAGAGAATCGAAACTAAAGATCCTTTGCAATACTCTATTCAAGATTGAATTCTAGGAGAACTATTTTACTTGTCTGTTTCAAGATCATCTGCAAAATCCCTGGAATTCGAAAATACTTATGGAATACTGTTTTGTGTACATGGTTTTACTAGTTGAACTGTAACCCTACTGCAAGTAGAATTGTCAATTCATTAGTACTGAACACTTAGAAAACTGTTAAACTTGGGATGTATAAACTTCTGATTATTTAACAACAGTTATCTCCTTTTGAAGCTTATAAATCTTAAACTTAATCGAAATTCGGATTAATTTATAGATTTATCAATAATTTATGGATTATTAACTTACAACAGTGAAACGAAGGTTGAGACCCTTCTAACTAACATTCGATTTACCCACCATAATCTACTATAACTTAGTACTGACTCGTATTTCATTGCAAGATGAATATACCCACTAATTTTACGACTTATAGGGTATAAAAACATACAATTTATGTTATATATTATGGAAATTATAGAATAGAAAACCGGCTTTCTGAGGCATTTTCCATTTATACAACAATTAATTCCAAGTTTCATTACAAACCATGGAACAATTGATTCTTTCCAATAAAACAAAAGTTGTTTTTTTTTTGGGGGGTCTTCAAAATAAAAAGCACACAGAAACAGCGTGTGAAAACAAAACTGATAATGGGGGCAGGCACCACAAACATCTAAAAATATTTGCCGATTTGCTTGAGAGAATCTCTCGCCAACGCACCGAATGACAAGACAAAAGGTAGATCATGTCACATAACTGAAGAATTTAAGTTTTTTTTTTTTCTCTTGGAATGTGGAATAGTTAGGCAAATAGAAACGACAATAAAAAGAGAGCGAGAGTGTGGGGGCAAGAAGAGATGTAAAAGAGGCTCGATCGAAAAGAAGAAGATGGTAAAATCTAGCGGTTTGGGTGGGTGACAATGAACTCAAACCGAAGAGTGCACTGACCCACTAAAATACTGTGAGCAAAGTGGACAAAACAATTAAAATAGATTTTTTTTTTGTTGTTTTTTGTATTTTTCGATGGCCATAGCAAATAGAGGCAAAAATGTTATTTATGTATTTTTTTTTATTGCACGTGTTTAGAGGAAGTCACGCACTTGACTTTTGAATACATTTCATAAATTTTGGCCAACTTACATTATTTACGTATTAATTTTTTTGAATTTTCTTTTTTAGAGTGCCGAAAAATTGATCGGTTTTTTGCTGTTTTGCTATTCCTTTTTTTTCTATTCTTGAGACACGACGACACACAAACGACCGCAAGCAGCGAGGGCAAAGCGTGAACTGATCGCGCTCTTCAGGATCGGATGCTTTAGAAAACGTTGCTGGTGTCGATCGACGACGCGTCGCAACGTCAATACCTGCCTATGGTTGCTGTTGCCATACATAGCTGTTGCTGCTGTCGCGGTCGGCGTCGCTGTCGTCGCTGGTGTTTCTTTTCTTATCAGTTATGGGGGAATATTTGTCTTCTCGCTCGCACTTGTGGAATTGCTAGTGACTTTGGGATTAGAAATATTAAATGATGTGTGTTACGCACACTTTGAAATAACATCTTTTGCTTTGACACTGAAAAAACTGCTGGTTCTTATCAGTGAATAGAAAGAAATTTCCAGTGGGGTATACTATGAGATTCTTTTTTTTTTTTTTGTTTTTTTTTGAAGACTTTTGCCCCGGATAAGAAAATATGTATATAAATGTAAGAATTTCTAGCATAAGAGGGCCATGCACTTAATAATATTTTAGAATGGGACTATTGTAAACATTTGTATACACTTTACCCCTATTTATCGATTAATCTTTAGCCCTATAGACGAGCTTTGTCAATATTAATATCATTCTATATGGGTCTAATCAGATTATTTATAGAAATGTCTGATACTTGAAATCTTTATGACTTGGAATCCGTAAGTATTACAAGCTACTTCAGTAGATATAAAAATGTACCAAATCATACTTATATCAAGTACCTTATTATACCTAATGTTTCCACTTTGAAATAAGTATGATTTGGTATTCAAATACTTAAGTTTTTAACATATTTTAAAATTTCTATATATTCAAATATTTTATTCGAAAGACTTCAAACATAATCCTAGTTACCTTAAGAACTTTTAAATTCTAATTTCATAGGTTTTTCGGAAAGCAAACTGTTGGCTTTCCTTAGAAAATTTCGATTTCACTTTGTTTCCTAAATAGATCATCAATAATTAATGTAAAAACAGAAACACAAATGGCAAATTATTTAGTGAATATTGATTCCAAATTTGATTCTCAAATGGATCGGAAGACTTTCCTTAGCTAATACAGCTACAGAAGAAAGTGAATTCATTAAGAAATTGGTTTTACTTATATGGAAAATTGTGGTCTCAACTAAATTCAAAGAGCATACAAATTTTACTAAATTTTCCATGACTTACAATAAACTGTAAATGCACAACCTTTAACATGATTAGAATTTTCTTATCAAGCGTCTGTGTAATTTGAGAGAATTTCCTACAACTATTTCTTATTGAAATGCAAACGACAAAGATTAGCAATTGTTTTTTGTTTTTTTTTTTGTTTTTTCAACTAATCAGTTAACAAAACTAATCTCTCTGTTTCAAGAGAAGTACTCTATAATAGTGTACATGAAATCTCTATGTCTATGCCTAAACAAAATAAAATTACGAATTAGTCGAATGTTAGCATAGACCTTGAGACAAAAGAAAACCTGAACTTGACATTGTCCAGACGATTTCTATCATTTTTCGGGTTTTTTCTTACCTTATTAAAATGAATGTATAAAACTATTAATACTGTATTGTTAGTACGTACTGACACTTGGCATACACGACAACCATATGGATTTATATATTAAAGAAATAAACCTTTTTATGCAATACTAGGAAAATGATAAGAAGTAGAAAGATTTTCGGATACCTGGAAAAATTACAAATCGAAATTAATTAAATTTATGATAAATAGCATAAAAATAGACAATTTATTGACGACATTTAATGAGTCATCAATATTGAAGAAAAGTATTTACGTGCTTATCTAAATACTGAGACAAAGTGTTTGTGAGTTTATCCGATATACAGACATACATATATAGCGGCTATATAAACAATTGTACAATTCGGACTGTTGCCAATTGTTCCTAACGGTTTCTTATCAACAAATTTACAATGCGAAACAATTTTTTATGATCTGATAATTATGAAATTTTAACGGTAGTATTCTGGTATATATATATATAGTCGGCAATTCCTTTTTAATAATTTATTATATGTCAAATCGTATGGTCTTTGTTCCGTTCCATTGGTCAGAGATACAAAAATTTCAAGTCCAAAATATTGCTTCTTCATCATTGGACATCTATTGCCATTGAGGAAAGGCAAAGAGATTAGATATTCAATCATTGTTCATATAAATCAAAATCCAATTCTTGCGATCTTTATGATTGTAGCTTATGTGATTATCTACCTACAAATCACTTTTAAGTTAACTAATCGGAGGTTAACTTGAAATGTGTCGCACTTACTTTACCCTTGTGAATGCAGGATTTAACCGATAAGTTAGATGTTAGCTTTAGCTTTATGGTTAGTAAATTTTGTTAATTATTCAATGAATAAACAAATAACACAACTTAATTACCATGACTTGCAAAATGTAAAATGTTCTAATGTGACACATAGCTAAAAGATTTGGAGTAAAGTTAGTAATAACAAGCGGATATCTAGAAATTTGGGCAGGTCATCTTTTATCTATCATTCATGACTAAGCACTTTGTTTGTGTTGTCTAAATGGAATAAAGGAGTATAGTTTTAAAACCCTAGAACTATTTTGGTATTAATTTTACTTAACTTGAATTTAATTCGTGATACATACATATATCCTGTTTAGTTGGATAGAACTTTGTAATTCAGTTCGGATTAACTCCTTTTGGCTAGTTATATATGGTTTTTAAACATTATAACTTTGAAAACATTTGGAGCAGATATAATTTAACTGAAACTTATCCTTTGAAACTAGATTTGCTTGATGTAGACCTAAGGACATGTTAGTATAATCTGGGGAAATGTGAGGGCAAGGATTTTCACTTTTACCGACTTTACTTGTAATAATAAATTGATTCAACTTTTGTCAACTTTTCATCAAAGTTAACATGATCCTTTGCTAGAGTATACAAAATCTTATATATTTCATATTTATAGACATCCCATAGATTATAGACGAACGCGTGCACAAAAATAACTAAAAAGAATGAACTTTTTCTTCGTGTTGTTGGGTGCATTATTATCTCTCAATGCTCTGACATAATGTGCCATAATTTGTCTGCGATAATGTTTTTATACTTTTTTTTTTTTAAAGAACACCAAAAAAATTGAATCATTTGGCAGCGCGCTTCTCTATACATATTTCTTATCAGTGCAGTGTGTCAATGGTTTTGTTTTAATATTTTTTTTTTTTGGATTTTCGGTACAAGCAGATTAGAACTGGATTATAATTTTGCCATTAATGATTACTATTCATATAAAAGACATTCAAACATGACAAAATGCGTGATCATTATGAAATTTGACCTACATACATAAATGAAAGTGATAACTATAATAATGTTTCTTAGTTGGTTTTAAAAAGGGGTTCTCCGTTTAAAATGATTTAACTAGGATTAATGTTTTTTATCTCATGTATAAGTAGTAAATGATTCTGTGAAAATTGCGTAACATTTTTTTATTTAATTTATTTTATACCGAGAGATATATCTATATATAAAAAACTTCTTCATAATTTTTGCAAAAATTTTGTAAAGCATTTTTATTAGACAAGTAACTTATTTAAAAAAATTATTATGTTTATTGAGTCATTTTAGTTGTCCGTACACATACTTATTTAATGGACTGTGAAGCTCTTTGAAAGCTTTTCGTTTTTATCCAAGTTTTAAACCACTTCGAAGCTTTTGAAAGCAAGCAGCAATCATTTGGCTCTGCTTATTTAAAGTTACGAAATCAAAGAAACGCATCTCCTGGAACTTCTTAAGAAATAAAATTGTATCCCTCATCCTTTATTCTTGACAAATGTGATAAATGCAATTTTGTTGTCTCATTTTTATTATCCGTCAGCAGACAAGAATTGCATTGATTATCCATATCGGAGAACATCCATCATTTAACATTTTAGCCATTTTATTTCATCTACCCAGTCATTGCAAACTGTTAGAACCCAGTAAACAGAAGTAAATCGGTATATTGGCCCGGACAACAAGTGGAAGAATTGGTTAACACTTGAAATAGTTTGATTGTGAAATGTATTTAGCTATTTATATATTTATTATTGATTTGAAAAGATTTTTTAAAGAAATTGTTTTATAAATAGTTTTTAGTTATTAACTTGGAATACAGATCAGGTAATCCTTGTCGAAGTGGAATATTCAAAGATTTTAGTTTACCTTTAAGTGAGACTTTTGTGTGGCTCTCTTATAGCAAAGTTCAGAAGGGGTACAAAGAGGTCAAAATACTCCTTTGAAAGAAGAGCAATTGTGACTACTAAAACTTATTCCGAATACCTAAAGTCCACAGCAGTGAAAATCTTTTATCTTCTCTGTTAGCCCATTGAAGAAAATAATATCTTTTATACTCTTTCAAGATTTCCAATATTGTTGGAAGAATGTTTACAATTCATAATTATTTATTATTATTTTATTAAGGAACTATCTCTCTCTTTAAAATAAAACTTCCTTTTAATTTGTTTTTAAACACTTTCCCAGTGAAGGGAAGAGCAAGACTTTCTATGATACATCTATCTTATATGGCATTAATACAATAAAGTTTGTTCTAATTTATACTCAAAGTGCCACAGAATATTAAAAATAAACAGGATTTCAATTATAATATATGGAAACAATGACATAATGATATACTCATGACAATCTTCTCCCATTTGTCTAAAAGAGTTCGAAATTCATAAAAATTGAAGTCCGCACTTGGATAAGAAAGCTTTTCGTTATAAAACTATTTACTATTGTTATAGTTTAGAATGAATAATAACGATATACAAACAATATAAAATAAATAATTAGAACTCTTTCCAAAACGAATATTTTTGTAGTTTTAATTCTTTCCCTTCTATTGAAAGATTTTCTTGGGTTTTAAAATAATGTTTTAATATTGTATCAATAAAATAGGAGAAAACAAAATTATTTTATTTTAGCAAATTGTTATACATTTCTTTCCGTGACCTCCCCACTTAATGCTGGGTATCTCTTAGTCGATACTCCAATTAAAATGTAAGCAAAACGCTTTTTTATATGACAACATATAAACACACACTGAGTGGGGTCTCCGATTTTGATGTCATGTTAATGAGATTGTCGTCAAAGTTGGCATCAAATTACATTCACTGCACCGAACTCTTCCACTTGCTGTCTTTTGTCCTTATTCTGAACGCATGCAAATGATGTGATAATAATGGCGTCTGTGGAATGAGTACAGGAAAGATGGCGATAAAAATAAATGCGTTAAGCACCCCCCCCCCCTATCACACACCTTTTAAATACAGGTGTATAAGGTAAATGTAAACGTGTCCTGGCATTTCAACAAGTTCATGGCAGTCTTTTCGAATGGCGGGGAATGGCTGTGAATAACAAGTGTTTGGCTAATTAGTGACTACAGTTAAAGAGACAAAGTCAAACACAATGAAAGTGAACTGCATATAATTGACTTGTACACGCCCACATAGAAAGTATATAAATACAAAGTTGTAAAAACAAAGAAAATAAGAGTAAGGAACAAAAATGGAAAAGGAGTGGACCGAAAAAAAAGAGAAGAGAAATGTGCGTTCTAATGTTTTTAATTGGTTGGAAAAAGTGCGGGAAAGAGTTTATGTCGCTGGAAATATCAAAACAATTTTATGGAATTTTTCTAAAATTTTCCACTTTTAAAAATACTCATCCAACTTAATTTTTTTTTAGTTATATTTAAACTCATTCTCTTAAATATTTTCTTTTCTCTTTTGCTTTCTCTTCTGCAGCCCTTCATTTCGATAAAGTTTTTTGTTTATCGTGCTGTCAACTGGTTCTATGGTGTAATGGTTAGCACTTTGGACTCTGAATCCAGCGATCCGAGTTCAAATCTCGGTAGAACCTAATGCGTGAAATTCTTTTTATTTTTTGTAAGCATGAAATAAATAATTTTTTAGAAAAATATGGTTGAACATATTTTGATAGATTTTTATTAGATAATAATTAAATTTTGAAGTATTTTTAAGAAAAATGTGAGCGTTGACTTTAAAACAAATTTAAGATATATTTATACTTGACTTAAACTTAATTTCATTTTGATGTTATAGTTGGAAACTACTAAAAATCTTCGCAACAAAATATCTGGGGAGTGAGATATAAATATATGTTTTACGTCTGCACTCAGCAGCTTCTCGAACAAGACTCCCTGATCTCTCCCCCGCATATTCTCCCAATGTCAACTCTCCACTGTCATTCTTGACAAATATACATATATATTAATTATTATTAATGTTTTATGAAAAAAGTGACTACTCACTTAACTCCATTTTAAAGTTCCATGAGAGGTTGCAAGTTTAGAAGATGTTGAAATTAAAGATGCTCTGCCATCTGTTGTTTAGAATATACATTTGCCTGGAACACAGAAAGTTCAGATAAATAGCATTTAATATTTAATACCAAATATTAATAATACAAATTTTTACAAAAATTTAGAAAACAAATATCAAAAAGTTTTGAAGACGCTTTTAATTGTCGGTCATTATTTGTAGTACGATTTTATATATAAATAAATCTAGTTTTAACATCCAAAATGTCTCTATGTTAAGTAAGTATAAATTGATCGAATTGTTTAATTATTTTAATAAACTAGAAGGATGGGCTAACTTCGTATACCCTTGCAAACTGTTATTTAACAATTACACATTTATAATGTGACAAAATCATTAGAAAGCATATAAAACAAGTCAAATCTACATTAAATGCTTGTTCCTATGGGAGCTATAGCATATAGATGACCGATTTTGCTGAAACTTAGCACAGACATTTCTATATATACCAAACTTCCAAAAACCAAGTTTCGTGACAATCACTTTCAAAACACCCAAGTTATTGCTCTGAGACTATATTCTTGACCGATCGTTCCTATGGGAGCTATATGATAGAGTCAACCGATTCTGATAAAACTTGGTGGATTTGTTTAAAGGTGTATTAAACTTATGAAATTCAAATTTCGTAACAATTGATTAAAAAACAACAACGTTATTAAAGTTTAATTCTATTGTTGACCGATCGTTCCTATGGGAGCTATATGATATAGTCATCCGATCGGGATGATTCCGAGATTTACAATGCCTGCAGCAAAAAGAAGCCTGGGTGCAAAATTTGAGCTCTGTAGCTTTAAGGGTGTCGGAGGAGAAGCTGTTGATCCAGACAGACGGACAGACGGACATGGCTATATCAACTCAACTAGTCGTGCTGATCAAGAATATATATACTTTATATGGTCGGAAACGCTTCCTTCTGTGCGTTGCAAACTTTTGACCAAAATTAATATACCCTTGCAAGGGTATAAAAATGTTCTTCAATATTGTTTACTTTGGCATGCTGCCAGATATTGAGTTGTTGTATGACAACAAATTTGTAGCTAAAAATAATTATGATTATTATCTTTAAAGTAAAAGTAACTGATAGAATTAGTATTTAAATTAATTATTAATATATAGCCAAAGGGCAAAAGGGTTATAGTTTGTAAATATTACTAACTAAAAAAGAAACAAAAAAAAACATAAAAAAAAAATAATCAAAACTAAATTTCGAAGTAGGTAACAAAAATATTGTTAACTTTGACATACCCTTACAAAAGGTTTTCTTTTTCTATAATATTTTATACATAAATTTCTAAGTAGGTAACATAAATATAGTTGACTTTGATATACCCTTTTTTTTTATACATCTTTATTTAAATTTATTTATAGTTTTGTATAAAATTTAACTCCAGCAACTAGTTGGTTTTTTTTTTCGTTGGAAAATTGTAAGTTCTTCTTCAATTAGAATTTTGCTATCTCTCTAGTGTGTGTGTGTGTTATCCTTTGCAATCAGTGAAATCCTTTTACTCTAGTTTGTTGCTGTTGTGTGTTTTGGCTCGTTGAATTTTCTATTTCTATTTTACAACATGAAACACACACACACACACACACACACACACAGGGAGAGAGACACACAACTATTGCATTTGCATATGTATGGGTAAGCATCTGTGCTTTCAGTTTTCAGTTTTCCTTTATTTTTCCCTTAACTTTAACAGCAGCAAATAGTTTTCGTGGCTATAATAAAATTGCATTGGCCATAAAAAGTGGCAACTCATTTCATGTTGAAATTTTGCCGTCTGTTGTGAAGCTGTTTCATTAGCCACTTTAAATGGCATTTACCACAACATTGTTTTGATTAATTAATTTGTCAGCTTTTTGGCTTTTTTTGTATATGCCAAAGATAGACAGAGAAAAAAACTATATATCTAAAGGAGATTCAAAAGTGTATGTATGCCATTCATATGAGGGTATACAATATTAAGCTGTCTGCTTTGTGGCTATCAATTAAGTTA
Source organism: Drosophila austrosaltans (assembly GCA_035045865.1). NCBI lineage: Eukaryota > Metazoa > Arthropoda > Insecta > Diptera > Drosophilidae > Drosophila > Drosophila austrosaltans. The sequence continues at coordinate 4,948,317 of JAWNOQ010000083.1, forward strand.
AATTTCAGGTTAAATGTGATTAGTAATCACCCTCAAGTTAGGTATAAAAAAAGGGAATCGAAATTTTCCACCAGCTACTAAACAAATACTATAATAAGCCTTACAATACAAGTGAAATCTTTAAACCTTCAAAACATAACTTAAATAACTTAACTTAACTTTTATCTTTACTTAGACGATGGTTAAATCTTTTTCTAAAAAAAAATAGAAAGTTTAATAATTGTTTTCATTTATTTTTAGCCAGTAGCTAATTTACTTTTATTTACCTTAAATGTTTAGTGTAATTTTCCAAAAAAATATCAAAGAAGCTATGATTATTGATTTGTAACCTTAATAATTATCCGATTTAGTTCAAACTTGGTGTATAGTGTATGGATACAAATTAAATTGAAATGCAACAACCAAAAAACAATATTTTTATATATTTCTGATTTGGTGCCGCGCGGATTCGAACCCGGGTCTCTTGTGTTGGTACGACAGATTTCTTTGAAATTATTTGTTGCTGGAGTAAATAGCTTATATGGATGATTTGTTTTATTGATTTGTAGCCGTAATAATTATCCGATTTGAGTCAAACTTGGTGGGTAGTGTTTTGGTACAAATTAGATTTATATTCCAAAAGAAAAATAAAAAATTTTTAATTGGAACCCTATTATTCCGATATTGGATATTTCATATAGTAATCCGATCCGACCGATTTTCATACTTTGTCTACCTACACCTTTAAGAAAGCTAACTATCAAGTTTCAACTACGTAGCTTAAAATTTAAGTTCGAAAAGCTGCGAATAAACAGACAGTCGGACAGACGGACATGTCTCAATCGACTGGGATGTTGATGCTGATCAAGAATATATATACTTTATGGGGTCGGAAACGTATATTTTTATGCGTTACAAACATCTGACCAATTTTATAATACCCTCTGCAAGGGTATAAAAATTAGTCACATATTTTAAACTTTACTCATCAATTTTTGTTTTTTCCCAAAGGATCCGGTAAGTTATTAGTAATTCATAATGACTTTTGATTCATTTTTTAAGAAACTGACAAAACTTAGTTTGAGGTAAAAATCTTAAAGAGAAGAGCTGAGCTAATACAAGAGGAAATTCAATTCGCTTGTTACTATTAGTTAAACAGAAAAAAAACTTTATAAAATTCATTAAAAATTTTAAAATGATGCAGATCAAAACATTTATGTAATTTCAATTAAAATTTTAAATGAATTATAACTAAAATAAACTTTGATTAAGTAAACTTCTTAAAACTTTATAATAATTAAAAATTTATGCAAATTGAGCTCTATAACCAAATAATTTTTATATAACCTTTACAACAAGAAATAAATGGTAATTCGAAGGCAATGTCTCCTTGTCTCATGCCAATAATTTTGGATAAATTTTTAAAAATAGCAAATTATTCCTCAGCTAACAGGTTAAATTTATGATAAAATATAAATAAAATGCTTAAATATTCAATTTACTTTTGCCTTATATATTTTCCTCACTTTCACTTTTGTCCATTTAATGGAACTTTGACCCCAAGTGAGATTCAATAAAAACAGAACCCCTACAAAGTATCAAAAAGCATCGACACCCAACACGTCGCCCCGCCCACTAACAAAAGTTAATAATAGAAACACATGCGACGCAATTTGTCCAATACAGAATACATAATAGATATATATATTTGTGGGGGGTGCAACCCATCATAATCAATAATCAATAATAAATTACAAGGAAAAAGAGAGATAAAATGAAGTAACAATTAGAAAATGCCATTTTGGCTTTAATTTCACAGCCTTCAGTTTTTGGTAAACAGAAAAGCTAATTAATTGCATTTAGTTCAACTTGAGTAGCTACTTGTATACTGGACACTCCACTCGAATGTCGATAATTTGCCAGACAAAAAGCTGTCAACAGATAAGACCAGACAGACAAAGAGGCAACCTCCGGGTCAGGGTAGGTTTGTCTATATGGGTGGATTTGCCTTTTGATTAAGGAGGTGGTGCCATTTGGGTGGCAAAAATTGTCAACGTAAAATTAAACGAGATTCGTCTCGTGGCGTTTATTTAATGCGCTTCGTTGAATTTAACTTTTTATACCCTAAAATGATGGGTATATTAGACTTAAGTTGTGCATTAAATAGAAAAGTTCCAAAGGTATAGAAAGAATCCTTCAAAAATGAGAAAATACTGAAATTAACAATCAATGTGCTTGCTAGATGATCGAAATTCACTATTTTCATAGTCCTTTTAAGTATTTGCATATATTGTATATAAGTATCTATAGGGTATAGAATTTTCAGTCTATTGCTTCAATTTTCTGTTTTTTTTTTTTTTTTTGAGGGGTTGTCCTTAATGTCTGCAATTTGCTCCTGGCCTGTACTTTTTTTTATATTTCATTATGCCATAAACAATTGCGGTAAGCGTTAAAGCTGGGGAATAGGTCAAACATCGAATGGATTATTAAATTTAACTGCAAAATGTTCCCCAGCTGACTGAGGTATATTATAGAATATTTCAATAAAATATTTCACTACGAAATTTAATAGAATTTTCTTAAAGCAATTTCTGCTATGAATTCGCAACAGTTTGACTTGAAAGTTGATCACGTTTTTTTCCATTTTGAACTTTCGTGACAATCAAAAAGAAAATATCCATAAAAAATTGCCACAAATATTTATTCATATGCATTCACTTACATGCACTCAATGCCATTCATTTTTTATGGCAGTAATATGGAAGTTTCTTTTTTTTTTGTGAGATTTTTTGTTTGCCCATTTCGCTACGCTTCATAAAGAAAATCGCAACGATTTATCAATTCACAAAAAAAAAAGAAAAAAGAAAAGAAACCAAACTGAAAAAAGATTTTCCCCGAATTGTTGACAGCAAAAAGACATTCCCCGGACAATTGGCCGCAGTTAAATGTTTTCTTTATGCAAAGTTTGTGCCTCAATCAGAGAACAATGCCAAATTATTTTGGTCAAAGTTTATCTGAAATCATTTTTAGTTATCTTTTTATACTGCTACTGACAGGATAGCAGAATTTGTTTTAAGGTATTTGTAATGCTCAGACATAAATAATAAATATATATATTCCTAATCAGCATCAGCAACAAGAAAGTCTTTGCTACATATTAAAATGAATTTACATCTAAAATTTTAAGTATAATTTGCACAGTTTAAGCCATTGGTAACTTTTACTGGAAATCTACTGTGACGATATTTAACTTATTCAGTTTTTGAAAACATTAATTAAATATTTTAGAAACTTTTTTAAATTTTTATAAATTTTATGAAGATTTAAAAACATTCTTGTAAAAATTTTATTACTAATGTTTTCTCATTAGAAAATTTATGGAAATAAAACATAAAAAACTTAACACAAATTCTTAAAATCTTTGAAATGTAAATAAATAAAGTATTAAATTTAAAACTTTTAAAGAAATAAAACTTAAAAAAAAATTTAAACTATTTATATTTTTGAAATTAAAAAAAAAAAAACCATTTATAAAAACTACATGTGAATTTAAAAAAAAAATTTTAAATGGTATAAAAAAGTTTTTATTTTTTTTGAGCTTCTTAAAGTTAAAATCAAAACATATTAAAAAACTTGTTAAAGAGTTGAAAAATTAAAAAAAAAAATGTTGTAAAATGTTTAAAAGCACCTTCAAAGAATATATGTATTTAAAAATTTTACAATTTAAAAAAATATAAAAATTTTAAATTTAAAAAAAAAGACTATAAATATATAAAGATGTTTTCGTTCTATGTAGCTTTCACAAAGTTTTTGTTTTTCAAAAGAAGTCTTAAAGAAATTTCTATTTTTCAATAGATTAATAGAAGTATTTGTTGAAAAGATGGAAAGTCTATAAACATATATAAAATATTGAATAATTTGTTTTAGTTTTGTGTTAAGTTTCTATTCTTAAAAAACCTGTGCTAAATGTTATCCAATTACCTCTTTTCTATATGTAGTTAAGCCAAATAAACTAAAGTAGGTCTTGACAAAAAATTATTTAATTGTCAAATTTGTATGTTTGTTTTACGTATTGAACTCAATTCTCAAAATCCTTTCAACAAACCGGACCTACAATTTTTTATATATATTTCTATATATAAATTATTGTTTGGTACTTTTTAATTTTTTTTATTCAAAATTAATCAAGTAATATAAAATAATATAAAATCCTTTTTTAAATTGATGCTTATATATTGGTTCTTTTTTTTCCAGAATATCGCTTTGACTTGAACAGAACTTAAGGATATGTCTTCCGATTCGTATACCGACACATCCTCCGAAATGAACTCCGAGTTGTTGTCAGATTCGTACACTGACACAAGTTCTTCGATCAGCAGCAATTTGAGAGATGAAGCGATGTCCTTTACTTTCAACTTGAGGTCTTTGGTCAAGCCTGAAGACTTAAGGAATCAAGCTGAACTTGCTTATTGGGCGAGACGTTTCCTTACAAGCAGTTTACAACATTTCCTAAGCGATCAAATAACAAATGCAATTTCCTTTAGTTGCAGATTTCTAAAGACAATCTCTTTATTGGATCTGCCGACTGTAACCGAAAATATGCATCCCGAGTTTAGTCTGCTAAAATTTTTACTTGGCCCAACTATTGATGAATTCGCTTGTGAGATCTTCGGCGCCATAGCACATGGTTATCGTAATTGGAAAAAACTACACACAAAACTGGCTAAAACTACTGAATCGCAAACGGATGTAATGGGAATCGAAGCTGCAGTTGAGCCATCATATTATCCATTACTATCATCGGCAGTCCTACTATTCGCTTCTGAGGGTCATAATGAATTTGAATGGATTGCAGATTTTAATGAATTCCCATGAATTTAGAGAGAAAAAATTTATAGATTCGCATTTCTATAAGAGCTGATTATAAACTTTGAAAAAGTACAAAAAAATTATATTAGATTGATATGAAATAAGCATGAAGCATCAATCAATAGCAGAGTCAGTCTAATCACTTCTATCTGTCTATTTCTTTGCATCTGTGAGCACCTTAGTCTTAAACTGTGTAGGTAAAACTTAGTATATAAGCTTTTCAGATGTGTACGTATAACAAGTTTGAGAATTGGTCAGATTGGACTACTATGAGATATAATCACCATAGCAATAATCGCTGTAAAATAAACTATTTTTGTTGATTTCCACTCATTATTAACACTCTCCACTGAAGTTATCAGATTGTTTGAATTCCACTTAAACAGCTTTCGTTTTAAAGTTTTCATTCAATTTAATGTGACAGAAAAAGTAATTTAAATAAATAGTAAAGACGGATAGACAAAACAATCTATATTCCGGCGGAATTAGCCTTTATGATATTTCAAAGTTTTACTTTTCAAAATGAAATTAGGTAAAGCTCTTTAAAACAGGGGACACACATTGACCTTAAGGATCAACCGTATTAACGGAATTTGAGCATATGGGGACACCTTAATGAAATCCTTGCTAGGTGCAAGAGTTAATAGATGAAAGATTCCGTTTGGAAATGGGAAACGACGGATGTGATTAGTTACTTAAGTGTAAAGTCGAAAGCAAGGGGGATTTCAACAAAGTTGAATGTTACGGCATCAGGAACCTCCGCGCTAGAGTTCGTTGAGCCATTTGACTTAAGTTACAATTGCTTTTGTCATTGGAAAACAAAAAGAAACTTTCACAATATCTTTGAATCAAATACTAAACATGCCAGCCTAAATTTATTCCACAAAGTGACGCCACTTGGCCGCTTATCGTCAAGTCTCGGATAGAATTAATTAACTCACTTAGATTATCAGTTTGACAAATTTAATGCCGAAACACAAAAGCAGAAAGTAAAAAGATAATTTTTGGAACACTTGACCATTTATCAACGAAATTGAAGTCTACTTCACCTTGTCTCCAAGAGAAACATGGATTACTTGGACATCATTTAAAGGACAAGTATTTCATAATCGTTGCGGAGGTCAATGGACGAAGTAAGCTGTGCTACCAAATCCGCGTAAAGCTCTGACCAAACAACAACCAGCGCCCAATAATAATCAATATTTGTTTCAGTTGAGTTGGGAAATTATATAGAAACAGCAAAAAGAACAAAAAAAGAAAAGAAAATGGAAGAAAAATGAACAAGAGAGATAGCTTCCTTCAGTTGCGTGTTTGTCATGTCATACGAAGCCAAAGCCGCCTGGACAAACCAAAGGCCATGAAACGGCTTCGTCAACAGGAAACACATTAAGCATTAGATTCCCACAGGGCTGGGATGAGGGGAATGACCAAGGGAAGGAATGACCATAGTGTGGCCAAAACGGAAAAAGTGTGGGCTAGGCGTGTGACTTTCGTTAGGGGACATTTGGGGACATTTAAATTGAAATGGCGTATGATTTGGCAGATTTTCTACGTTTGTTTGCTTGGCTGTGCCTTTAAGTTGCTTCTCAAGGACAAAGGCACGAATGTGCCAGGTCGAAAGGACATCAAATGTTGAAAAACGATTGAGTTTTATGTTGATGGCAAATAGTTTACCCACCAGATAAAAAGTTTTCCTCTTTTTCGACGCACTGCGATGAGATGAGTGGGCAAAATGCTATAATTTATTAAACATTAAAAATAACTCTTGTACTTATTTTCATAAAAAAAAAGAATGAAATAAACTCGTCTATCAAACGAAAACTTTGATGATAAAAATAAAACTGCAATTATGTGGCAAACTAAATGGAGAGAATGATTAAAGAATTATGAGAAAAATTTAAGTTTGAAAGTGTAAAATCTAAAACTATTGAAGAAAATATTTATTATTACTGTGACATATTTACACACAAAAGGGATTTTTTGTTTTAAAATGAAGCCGCAGGATTTCGGAGTGAGAATGTGAAAAATATTGTAACAATACTAGAAAAAAGTTATTTCTTAGATATGAAAATAGAAAATAGTTTTAAATAAGATTAAAACTATATTAAAATAACTAAGCAGGTCTAAATGAAAATGAAATTTAATCATAAACATATACTCTAGAAATTTGTTACAATCAATTTTAAAAAGTAAAATAAAAAATAAAAGTACTTTTCGGAATGCCAGAAATTTATTTAGGTTTTTGCCAAACATATTTTTTCTATAATCTTGAAATAATTTCATAAAAAAAGAAGAAAACGTTGTTTATTTTCAAGTTAAATATATTTTTTTTTCAAAGTGTTTTGTTGTCTCTATGTACAATTTTCTGTGAATACTAACTTCTACTCAACAAACAGTAATAAAGTGCATACTTCATCAATGTCCTGAACATACATATACTCTAAAGTGGACAGGTTCAACTAATTCAAAAACGTTGAAAAAACCAACATTGAAGGTTTAAAGATTTGGAAAAATGGTTTAGTGCCAAGCCGAATCGAAAGTTTTTATGCTATAAATTAATCCAATAATTAAATCTCTGAGATTTTTGTCATCAGGATATATATTTCTCTTGAAAGTTTCTGATAACAATTATTATTGAATCTATAAAAAATTCATAATAATGAGCTATTAAAACTAAACCTAATTGATAAAACAATGCACCTAATGGTTGCGTTCCATGTTCACCTACAAAACCACAACTATTTTATTATCAAAGCCAAGTTAAGTCCCTCGAGGGGAGACTTTAAATAGTAACACTGTAAAGAGATATGTCATTCCCTTCTACCTCACAGCTTGGATAAAAGGTGTCACCTTTTACCTTTATTTTCTACTATTATATGGGTCATTAGCATCCCTTTGATTAAACCAACTGCACAATGAGTTCAAAGCTCTACATGGAGCTAAGGACAATTCCATTATTTAAGGCATTCATTAGCCAGATGGTTAACTTTTAGTACCGGCTTAAAATATCGTGGTTAAATTTGCACAGTTTTACCTGAAAATATGTATATTGAGTTTTTGGGAAATAAATTGTTGTTTTTTTCATCTCTAATCAATATTTTTCATTCGACTAAAAGCAACCTTTCGCTTTGTCATAATTTTTTTTCTGTTAAATTTTCCTTTAAAGTATAAAATAAACAAAAATGCATTGTCAGCGACAATTAAAAACTGTAAACTGATACCAGAGTCTCCCTGTTAGAGGACAAATTTTTTGACATTTTAATTGCCCAAAAAAAAAAAAAACACAAAAAGTTCTCAATGGTCGTGCACAAAGGATGCAAGGACACACTTCATTCTGTCAGAGCATCAAATGACACTGTCCACATAATTTGCGGCTTCTCGGGTTGACTTTAATTGCATTTAGTGTAGAGTATCTGTTTGTTGTTTCATCTTTCAGTCCAAAGTTAATTTAAACAATTACTGGATGGGCATGTATGTATGTAGTATGTATGTGTGAAAGGTTGACGGGAGGGGGAGAGATTCAATGTTGGGTTGAGAACTGCATTCGCAGACACCATAAAATGCAAATTCCTGTTGATCCTGTTTGCCGATGCCAGTGCATGCCGTGCGGGTTTAGTTGACTGCTTGTCATGTCTGTTTTGTGCCAATTTCTTGTTAGAGCAACGAGCAATGTTCCGTGCTCGCTTTAGCACAAACCAATCTAAGGATATTGTCGCCTGGGCAATCCCCCAATAGCGGCCAGAGTGCGCAGCCCTTAGAGCCGTTCCACAAATATTTGATTTGAATTTTTTTTTTTTGTTTTCTTTTTTATCCAGTTAGCTCAACAGTTGATACACTGAAAGGAAAACTTAACGATTTTAATAATGTTATAAAAATAATGAAATTTATGGGTGCAATAACTTTTCAGCATTTGCTTTTCCTAGATTGATAATGACTTTGTCATCCGAATTTCTTAGTTTTCAGTTTACAAATCACGAATTTAACCCAGACTTCGTTATATTACGAATCGAATTGTTGAAGTTGAAATAAATTGGAGAGTTCATACAGCATAAAAAGCCATTCGAACAGTGACTTGCTTGAAGTTTTAAGATTTTTATATCATAAAAATAAAGAGTTCAGCTTTGATATTTCAATTTTTCTTAGGTTTCGGCAACAAAAGTTTTTTTAGAGGAATTTAATGACCAAGCAATAAACTAATCCGAATTCTGTCTTGTATTACCTTCTACTTTTGTTCAATAGATAAGAAAAACTTGAGTTAGATAAAATGTGGCACAGAAACAAAATGTTGCTGATTAGTTTATAAAAGAACTACTTTCGGAGTTTCAAAAAATGTATTTCAAAACTATTAGCAAGATTTTTGATAGAAGCCATCCAAAGAATTGCATTATACAAGGGTTTCTCTTTATCAATATTTCCACTGACAAGAGAATTCACATGTGACTACCATAATTTTGATTACTTCTGACCCCTTTTTTCCTCAAGGAAGAAGGCATATATGTATTTCGGAAACGGGGTAATATTGTTCCCATCGGTTTAAATATTGTCCGTCATCCTTGTATTTCAGTAGGTCTTGTTGGTCTTGTGCAGGTCTCTTTCCAAAGAGAGTTTCCTTCTCGTTGGCCATTTGCCTCGAGACCTTCTTCTTCACTTGTCTTGCTTGACACTCCTGTCACTTTCCTGCCTATCGCCAGTGCACCACACTAGTCCGATACAACCCTGTGGTTCTCGAACTTAGTTCCCAGTAAGATTGACATTGGCCTCTGTACTGTCCTGTCATGACTTTCATATTCTAACTTGTCCGACTTCTTTAACATGACGTTATACGTTAGTCTTTACATTTTATTTGAATATAGTTAGTTACATTATTTCTTGATTTCCGACATGTACATATGTAAAAATCAATCAAAAACAGTGACTCGCTTTGGTTATCGGCAACTTCTTTATCCCTTTGAAAGTGACTGGGTCGCAATTTCTTTTCAAAGTTAATAAGATTCAATGAAACTTATTCACATATGTACATTTATACTTATCCCTTAATAAAACATTTTCAAATTAAGTGAAATATCCTATATGAAAAGCCATTATAATGCTGAACTCAGTGTTTTCCATTTCACTACATACATATGTATATATAAACGGAATAATTTCTCTTACCTTAACGTTTGCTTTAATTTATATCTTCTTTAAAAAAGAAAACCAAATACTTTTGATGCCATTATCTGCAGTTAATAACTGAAAGATTTTTTAGGCAAAATATTTACAGATTTATGCCGTAATTTGTTGCGTGCTCAGCCTTAATTAAATGATAATTTTGCTACAAAGACCAAAATACAGTGGTCAGAAGCTACAAGGGAATAATGATATAATTAAAGGGCGCAGCCTATAACTTTATATCCATTTTTGTGGTCAAACTTAACCTACTTAGTGTACTTTTCCTCATGTGGCCTTAAACCAAATAGTTTATCCTCTAGCACTTGTCAATTTCGTTCAGTGTAGTAAGTAAAATGCATTCGCTTAATGCTGACAACTGCATTGAAACTGGCTCGACATAATCCTCCGAGTATTTTCACACTGGTATTGCACCTTTTAACCTCCCACCCCCCTCCTTTTCTTCTTTGCTCTATTGCCACGCCCTGGCAAACTTATCAAACTGCCATTACTTTGGCCCTTAGTAAGTAAATCCGACAAGGGGCTGAAAAGACTTTGAATGTTGTCATCAGTTGTTGTTGTTGCTGTTGCCATTGGCAAACCAGTTAACAGGATTAGATATAAATATGCAAATAAAGTGCAAAAGTTTAGTTAGAAGTTTAGTCAAGGTTAGTTAAGTTAAACTACACACTGTTAAATTACATTTAACGAGAAGTAAATTTTTTACAAATTGTATGTGAAATGAATTGATTTGTAGTGAAGATTACCAAAGAACATAAATCACTATCACGAGCTCATTAATGGGCATCCCTTCTCCCTCTCTCTCTCTCTCTCTCTCTCTGAAGTTCATTGACCGCAAAACTTTTCAACTTACCCTTTTGCTGGTTTTTCTTTTTGGTTATATAAAAAAAAAAACTAGGCAACACACATATAGACCCACAAATTTTTATCGGACCCACACACACTCACACACTCGCACACACATGTCAAGTTTTTTGGGCCCTGCCCCTTATATATGAATGAGTATCTTTCTATCTCTATCAGTTTTTGTTTTGTTCTGTTTTGTGGTTTATTTATTTTATTTAGTTTCCTTTTTTTTTAATTTAGGGTTTTTTTTTTGTGTTTGCGGGGTGGAGTCGCATAATTCAAAATGAAAATGAAAACATTCGAGGAAAATGTTTGTTTTGCAAAGGAAAAATCAGAGTTTTACATATAAATTGCTTGCATTGGCACAAAAATGTATAAATATTTCTTAGTGGATGAGGTAAAGTTGTTTATTTAATACTTTATTTTTGTATGATTAAACATTTTCTCTTTGACATATCCAGATTTTTATGAAGATATAGAGGAAATATGTTTTCTAGCCATAATTCATCTTGGCTACATAAATTTATTTTTGCTTTTTTATTAAAATAAAGAAGAAAAAGATGATAGTTTATCTAGAATTGGTTTTTGGGTTTGTCATTTTATGACGGAAGTTTAATTATTTTTGGAATAAGAAATTAGTTATAGATATAATAATTAGTTTGAAGTTCAAAGAGTCTTAGAATAGTAGATATACTTTTCATATACTATTTCTTTGTTTATTTTCCTGTTCTGGAAAAACTTCCTTTCATTTTACCAAGGAAAAGCATTTGTTATCCTTATACAAATTCAGGTTAGGTTTCTTTTTAAATTTTCGTATAAAATCCCATCAAATTTTCAATGCTATTTTAAAAAATTGATTAGTAATGCTGTAAGTTAGGAAATCAATCCAACAACATAAATGTGGGATATGGTAACAAAGAGAATTAGAGTCTGGTCTTTGTTCTAGAGATGTGGCCAGATCGGTGAGGAAAAGATGCATGGCGTCGCTGGTTGGAGGAGGAGAGTGAGTAGTCAGTGACAGTTTTGGTCGGTCAGAAAGTCAAGAGTGAGTTGGTCCGTCGGAGACTCGAGAGTTAATGAGTGAATCGTATGAGGGAGACGCGAAGCAGAGAAACGAAGGTTTGCTGTATGGAAATGGTAAGAAACACTTACAATTATATTTAAATATTAAGTCGGAAACGAAATATTGTCACTAAACAATAAATTTATGATTCCAACGTAAATCTTATTTGTAGATCAAGTTCCTTTTAGAATGTGTCGACCTTAGAAAAGCTAAAAGACCTACCTGAAGAGTCTTCATCCAAGGAGATACTACGGTAACCCAATGCATGAAACTGACTTTTGATGAAATTTATATAAGAATATAATTCAATGTAAACTTATATGAGTATAAATTTATATTGAAATTGAGATAATGGCAAGTTTGATACTAGTAGTATATAAAAACTTATCAAGCTCTTTACATTAGTAGAAGTAAAGGTTGTTTTTCGAAGTTTCGATGTTTTCAAATATTTTTCGTATAATTAGGTTATTTTGTTACATTTTGGATTAAGTCCATTTAGAAAGAGGAGCCTTAGTAAATTCCATCTTGCTATATATAGAAAACACGATCCCTGCAAATCTAATCTAAAATTGAATGAATAGTAAGTTCTTAAACTATATAATAAAGAAATTTCAGATATAATTTGGTTAAAATTTTGAATTAAACTTTAATTAACTTAGCCGCTTATTTAGTTATAACTAAATATAATTTTAATTAAACTAAATTTTGAAGTTTTTTTTACTGTTCTATTGAATGCAATTTTTATATAACTTCAGTTTCAGTCGAGATTCATTACTGAATTGTCAAGAGTTCTTTGTACTCTAATTTACAATATAATATAGAGATTGTTCTATAGAGACAAATAAAGAGTAAGGATAAAATGTTTATTAAACGTTAAATTTTTTCTAAGATTTAAATTTTTTTTTATTAAATGTTCCTAAACACTTTTGCATCGATTTTGTGTTCTCCAATTGTTTCATTTTTTCCAATTTCTGTTGTTGTTGTTGTTAAAATCATAAAGTATTTGACAAATAAAAACGAAATGCACTTGGATGAAGTTCAAAACTAACCCCCCCCCCCCCCCCCATCCTAACTTCATCCACTCCAACAGCCGTCACAGTATAGCATTCCACTAACAAGAACTTCGCTGCTTTGAACGATATCCACAAATTTGCTGTAATTCGAGTTTTATGCAGCCCTCGACATGCAATTTTCTATGTGGTGAACGTCTTTTGGTTACAGTTCCCGGTTTCGTTTCCGTTTACTGCCAGTGTTGCAACACCACCTCCCTTCCCTCCCCACAAAACGCCCTCATTCCGTCCAGTCAGGGCTGTCACATACACATAACGAATGAGAGAGAGCTAAATGCTGCTGTTTGTTCTCCATGTTTCCCTTGGATACGAATATTTTCTTTCTAGACATCAATATGCCAAATGTAGGTCGGCGGCAAAACGCAAAAAGAACACAGAATGATAAGAGAAAAGGAAAGGGAGAATAGGTTCTTCCTTCTATGTTTATTGTTTACACATTAATGTCCATATTCCCGAGGTTTTTCTCTCCGACTGACAATGAGGTAAATGTCTACTGACAGTAATGCTTCCCTCAAGTCGAGGTTGAAGGCCAAATGTTCCTTACTTTATTTTCTTGAAAAGCCTTGACTTTTAGGACTTAGTTTCTCTAGTTGGTGATTATTTGTTTAACATGCAACTTGGATGCCCTCTATATGAGATAGTTTAAGCAGGGAATGGGCTTGGATTCGCTTATGTAAGAAATTTGGAAATATTTGGAGCGGTGAAATTAACTAAATTGAGAGCACCTCAATAGAAAGACAGATATTCAAATGATTCCAAAGTTAACTGCAATGATCAACAAATAATTACATTGTTTAGTTAATGTTTTAGAATAAATAACTTAAAGATTGTGTCCAATTTCAAATTTTCAATTGGTCAACTTATTGAACTCACCTTTCGTTATCAATTATGAAACAGCTTTAAAATTGATGGGCTATGTCATCAATTTTATAAGAATTTTGGAAGGCAGCTAAAGTTAAATAGTTAAAGAATTTTGACAAAATGTGGCAAAGACATCAATAAGTAAAGGAAACTAAGACTTATTAGATAAAGCTTAAGATTTTCTTTTTTTATATCATCTATGTATATAATATAGTCAAGCTATTCTGATGAATCTTGTCAGTGGTATTTGTATGAGAACATTCTCAGGAAATGGACAGTCACATAACCGAATTAAGAAAACTTATCTTCAGATTTTTTCAAAATGCTGGAAGTGTCCCCGAAATAACAGCTTTTTCTGTAACTTCTTATGCTGTTTCCTCTAAAAGCAACTATTTTCGAATTAAGCTTGAAACTCTTCATCTTAGTTGACCTCATAATTGTATATTATACATATTTCACGATATATGAATACATAACAAGTTTGTTTTCTTTTCATCACCTTATACATTATATCATCCAACTCCTTTCATTCTATACTTATGTATATTTTATCTGTTATAACTATGCCATGGCAATTTTCTTTTCTATTTTTTTTCCTCAGATTTTTCTTTACTTTATTTCAACACCTTTTTTTGTTTTTTAGATTGCTGTCTTTGATAGAATTTATGAGTATATCCAAAGCAGACATCAAATTAATCATTCAATATGCCCAATGAAACTTTGATAAATTATGCGTAAAATATGCGTCTCTGCATTTGACACCATTTCCATGGCTAATGAATAGTTTATTATAGTTTATGAATGGAAAAATAAAAATAAAATGAAAAAAAAAGAACGACTTGCAATTGTGGCTATATATCAAGCCATGGGAGGTTAATAGTCACAGGTACTTTAAAATGGCTTAATGATTAAGGACACAGGATTTGGCTTGGAATAATGGGAAAGATTTAAAAGAAAAATTTAACTACATTTTGTTTTCTCCTACATTTAAGTTCATTTTGGTCAGTTGCTCTAGGCTAAGACATATAAACTTTAAAATAATTATAATCTTTTATCTTCATTGATGAACTGCTAAAATATGTTTATCAAAAAAAAAAGCACATTAAGATGTTTCTTTCATGGAACATAAATCATTTTTTCTCCCATTTCCTTAGCAAATCATTTAGAATTGTTTTTCCTGTCACGTTTTGTAATTGAAAGTTTACTTTTCAACACATACAGATACATAGATACTTATGTGTTCAACTAATTGCATAATTGAGAAGAGCTGGGACAAGTTAAATGAGTGTACTTGAGACTTGGGGCATGAGTCTGCACAAGGGACATGGTCATAATCCACACTCACACACACACACAGACAAAGTACTCCCCAACGGATTTAGTATGTGTAAATATTTTGTAGACGGAAGCAAAACGAGGGGTTCTTCCTGCTGCTGTTGTTGTTGTAATCCTAACTGGTGTGCATGGTCAGAACTCTTGTTACGAGGACATTGTCCACTAAAGAACGAACTTTGCCACCCATTCCCATACGCCATTGGCTGCAACTTCCGTTTCCGCATGAAATGCATAGAATGGCAGATTGAGAGAGAGAGAGAGAGAGAGAGACGGAGAGAGTTTTAGGGGGAGGCAAGGGAGACACTGGGGGTTAGAATTTTCTAGCCTCGTAACATGCTCTTGAAAATTTACGAGCCTTTCGCCTGGGTGTCCTTTGTTGCATTCCTCAAATTACCGACACGCATATTTTATATTGGGGCCTGCATTAAAGCTTCTCCATTCATTTACTTCTCTCTCTTTCACGCAATCTCTATCTCTTTCTCTCCCTTTTACTAGTTCTGCACTTTGTGAGGCTTTTAATTAACGGAAATTTATGCATAATGCTTTCTATCCACCCATCGCCACCCGGTTCTTTGGTTTCGTATGCAGTGAAAAAATTTGCGCAAAAGAAATTAAATGAAATTGTTTCTCCTACACTAATTTGAAATAGTTTTCCCCTCCATTTTATGGAATAACAAGATTTATGTTCGCTATAATTTCGATCCGCCTAATTATTCAAATTATTGGATAACCTCGCTAACTAATTGAAACGAATGTATAAACATTTTTAGATAATTAACATTAAATATAAAACAAACTAAAAAATATTTCATGTGACAACAACCACAAAACGGAATAGAATCCAGGCGATTTAAAAATTGTTAAGGTATAACGAAGTTTTTGTACCCTAACATATTTTTACAGTACTAATAAGAAATGTATGCATCGATCGTTTCGAAAGTTTAAATTTTATCATCATATTTATTAAATATAATAGTTTATTCATGCTTAGAAAATTTTATAAAAGACGAAAAAAATCATAATTCCGTTAAATTAAAAAGCTATTAAAGATCTTAAAAAAGTTACATTTCATGTGGTTTTTTAAGTAAACCTTATACAAGACTTTTGGTTAATAGTTAATTGGTAAATATTTGACCAATCCGGATGGATTGGATAGTTTAGCATGAAGGTTTTGTATATAACTTAAAGAATATTCAAAACTTAAATAATAAAAATATAAAATAATTTCGTCTTTTTTTTGTCATGAAGTTTCTGTATCTAAGTTAAAGAGTATTCAAATATGAATAATAAAAATATTAAACAATTTTCACTTTTCTTTAAGGTAGAATTAAAAACAAAATATATTTGCTCCGATGTTTTTTTTAAGTTTGAACAACCGAAAAATTAAAGTGGTTTGGAAAAACTATTTTGGTAAATAATTTTTCTTGTTCTTTGTATTTAAATCTTGTTTTGTTTAAGCTAAATTTGGAATAAGATATATCCCAATAAAGAAGTGTGTCAGCTTGATGAAACTGTTTGAATTATTATATATACTACATATATCTTTTGCATTGCTATTAAATAGCTAACTATAATAAACGTGTCAAAGAAATCATCAGAATACTTAACTTAGCCCACCTAAAAATACCTCTTCCTTTACTTTTGCAAACTGTTTACCAAATAGTATATACCCCGGCGAAAGAGCATACTATGCCAAAATAAACTTTCCTACTTTTCCATTGAATGCTTTTCAATTAACAGCTGTCACTTCGACATTTTCCTCATGTGGCTAAGGGGAAGGCCACTTTTTTTTTTGATCTCTCCCAAACTAATAAAAGTAAATGCCATGACAATGTTCAAAAATTATTTTTCCGCAGCTAACAAAAGCATCAAAAATAAATAAAAAACAAATCTGGTTTAAAAATAAAACAAACAATTTCTATTTTGTTCACATAAGCCGCTTTTAAGTAATGGAACAACAAAGTTTGTTTTATTTTTTCTTGTAGGCCTACGAAAAACTTTTTTTTTATGGCGAAATTTGGGTCAGGGAGCTGGAGACCTTTAGGACACAGCAACAGGTGCTTATGGGCACTCAATGGAATGCCGGCGTAAATCTTGCACTAAGCACAAAGCCCACCCATTCAAAAGGAGCTGCTCGAAGAGGAGTATTTTTGGCAGGCAACTTTAATGGCCACTCAAGGCGCAGTCTCAGCAACATGTGACCAAGAAAATGCAATAACTGTGAAGCAACTCCAATGATTGAGTTTTTCGAAACAAAATCTGGACAGACCATAAAGCCTTTTGAAGATAGCCCAATATATTGAAGTATGTAAAGTAAAACTTTTAGTACGAACAAGTCCATTATTACAGAACATTTTGTTACACAGATATCTTAACAATTACTTTATTGGAATGAAAAGCGTTATCTCCATAACAATACAGCCATGAAAAACCACTTAAGAAAATTATCGTATTGTTATTCGATTTTTTTCGATTCTTATTCGGTTCGATTCTTTTTGTAATATTCAAAGTTTTCTTTCGTTAGAAAAATTGCATACACCTCAAATTTTTATCCTTTAAAAATTTCTATGGAATGCTATAAAAATCCTAAATGCAATTATTAAAAATAAAATTCTTTAAAATATAGCTATATCTATTTTATATATTAAATTAATAAAATCGATTTCTGAATTTCATTTTATTAATAGAAATGTTGGTGACTTAAAGATAGTTTATGTTAGTTTAGTTTTTTAAATATATCAAATTGACTTCTTAAAATATTTCTACGAGGAACTATAAAAACAACGTTAAAATTTTCTAAATAAAATTCTTTAAAGTTCCATAATTTTGGACTTAAATAATAGGTAAATGAATAGTAATTCTACTAAATATAAATCTGTAGAACACGCAGACATATGCAACTTAAGAATGTATTTTGGCAAAGTTTAAAGAAAAAAACCTTAAAATAAAATATTTAATTTAAACAATATTTTTTATTTTTAATTTAATAATCAATAAATCTCTACTAACCAAATTTATTGAATAACTGATCAAAGATTTTATATACCTATAAATATTTACATGGCTATGTTCTAAATCATTAAATCTGAAGAAAAGAAAAGAAAAGTTTAAACTTTGGCAAGTTTTTTCTTCGACTTCTAGTTAAAAGTTTTACATGAGAGTTAGAAAAAGTTCAGAAAACTTAGAAAATGAAATATTTTTCAGCCCTCCAATAAAAGAGGAATGCATACATTTATTATATTATTATATTCATCATATTTATCTACATTTTGAAATTGATGTGAAATTTGTTATTATTATACTTATATCTATTGTATCAGATATGGTCTGAAATTTCTTCTAAAACTGAAACAAGCTTAAACAGATTTTACCTAGCAAGCCAATAGACTTTACCTATTAAAACATTCCACAATAATAACTTTAATATGTAATTTATTAACTTCTTTTAACTCTTTAAATAAAAATTTAACTAAATTTAACCAAAATCGTTCATTAAAAGTAGCCAAAGGAGATTCAACTTTAAGCGTGACAATTACTTGGCAACATTTGCTATGTTGCTGACAACATTTCGTTGGATGTTGCTAACAAGTGCCCCCCCCTCCCCACCATGTTGCTGTTGCCACCTTCAGTGTGTGGCTGTGCAATGTTGTCGTTGGCCGCCTCATTGGAGGCTCCTCAGAAAACACAGTTTTCGGTTCAGTACGCTTTGTGCGTTCGACGCGTGCGGTTCGTTTTGACGGATAATTGTAGAAATTAAACAAAACTGTATCAATTCAAAACGGATAATTTGACTCAGTTTTAAGACTTTGGAAGTCTTTTGAGGTGACTGCCAGAATTGTACCACACACATATATAAATCGTTTACGCACACCACCGCATCCATGGTATATGGTACAGACGCAAGTTTTGTAGGCGCGTGAACTCGTTACGCATAAATTACATTTCAGCAGCAGTGAGTTGACCGCGTTTTGAACGACTCCATAAACAAGAGCAACAACAACAACAAGCAGCAACAACAACAATAACAACAGAAGCAGCGTTAAAATTGTTGCAAGGAGTCGCCAATATTGTTGCAGCTTTCCTCTGCTTGAATTTTTGTTTGTTTGTTGTTTCATTGGCGTTAAAGGTCGTTTACTTTTTGGCGGCATCCAACAACTTTTGTTGTTGTTTTCATCTCCCAAGTGTGTGTGTGTGTCAGTGTTTGTGCTCTGTGTGTGTGTGCGTGTGTGTTTATAACACACTTTCAATTTTCAATAAAAGCAAAAATAAATAGAAATAAATAAATAAATAAAGTCACACACTGATCGATGACGTCGATTTGTTTTTATGCCCCTCTCGTGACGATTTCTATGCCTAGAATTCGTGATCGTGATAACGTATAGCAAAAAATCGTATACTATATAGTCTATACTATATATGCAATCGTATATGGCTTGAATTTGTCGAGCGGCAATTGTGAGCTTAAAGTGTTTGAAATTTGTAATTTATGGGAAACGCAACTAACAAACTGATAATGATTTTTGTGCAAAAAGTGTTTACAAATCAAAAAAAAAAAAAATATATATATATATATATTTGGAAATATAATTAAATATGAATTAAATATGGATCTATGCATCTAGTAAAATGATTAATCAGTTTTAAGTCGTTAAAAATAAAAAATTTAATACAACAAAATACTTAAAATGAGAAGTATTATAATATTAATGTCAATAAGAAAATTTAAAATCAGTTAAAAAGAAGTTGAAGCAAACATAAAAACCAATTTTTAAAGGCACTTTTCAAGTTATAAAAAGTGCAAAATAAATGTTTAATAATCAGATTAAAAATATATATACTTCTTTTGTGCATATGTATAGATATATATGTATATCTATTAAGTAACTAGATCTCTAATATATGTTTATATATATTTATCAAATGGACTTAATTTTAAACAAAGCTTGTAGTCATTTGAGCTAAAAGATTAAATTAAACAAATGAAAGTGATTTAAGAACGACCAATTGAATATTTAAAATTTTTTATTGAGAAACAGATAACGAAAAACTTACAATTGAGTCTTTTTTTTTTAAATATTAAGAAGATAAATATATTATTTAGTTACAGATTGTGATTATGGCTTCAATGGGATATTTTACACTGCATTTCCTATTGCCGTTCAGACTTAGAAAAATGTTTTCTTTAAACCTATTGCTGAAAATGTACTATTTGCTAAATGTTTTAAAGAGAAGAGTGATATAAAAATTGGGTACTTAATCAATTTTTACTGAAGAAAAACTTTATGAAATTTTGAATTATAGTAGAGTCCAGTTATAACGACGCTTAAGGGACCGACGTTTTACGTCCGGAAGACGTACTATCCGCAAGGAACAAAAATAAATATTTTTTTTGAGTTTTTATTAGCTTTCTAAAACATAAAAAGTCGTATACGTAATATGCATAATATTCATAAGCGTTATGTTACAAGATTAATTTGTGGTTGTCTTATTATTCCTGATTTTAATAATCTGTAATTTTTGATTACTATGATATATTTTTTTCTCGGATCGTCGTAATAGCCAGTTGAAGTGTGAAAAATATTTTCGCTATAAGCGGTTTGTCGTCGACGTACTAACCGCATACTCATTCATATAACTTTGTATGGGGACCAATCAAGACATGGAACTTTCGTCGCTTTAACCGGACGGACGCTATAAGCGGAGTCGTTATAACCGGATTCTACTATATATTAAATTGAACAAACATAGAAAATTTGAATTTTGCTAAATTCTAATATTAATGCTAAAATAAGTTAAAATAAATATGTAGTTCTTTTATTTATAAAGTTGGTAGAATTTGAGCAACATTAAACTATGGAAGTTTTAAACATTTCGAAACATCTGTGAAGCACCATTGAATATTAAAACGAACCCGACTTAGATAAGATATTTTGCATCATATATGAAGTACGAAAATACAATAAAGTTTTGCTAAAGATAATTTTTACTTGTAAAGAAAAACTTTAGTAATATGCAAAACAAACAACAAACTTTGCTTTAAGGAAAAAATATTTTCAATAATATTCTTTAGAAATGTTTTACAAATGTTTATAGTGGGCTTATGAAATTTTAAACATTTTTAATTCCATTTAAAATAATAAATATTTCTGTTAGGAATATTAACAGTGATGACTACCGTCGGAAATTCAAATTACCTTTTGGCATTGCTAAAAGAAAAACAAATTACTTTAATGCTAATCTAAGGACTTCTTATGTTAGTCCCTTTGAAAGCCAAATTTGTGTAAACTTTGACTTATTTTTCTCATAGATAAATGCTCAATAATTTATTAAAGCAAAACTCTTTAAGTTATTCCATTTTTATTGAAACCACAAAAGTTGTTTTTATGCCAATCAATATTACAACCAAATAAAACAAAGTTGAACGTCTCCAAAAGATGAAAAAGAAAAAAAAATGTATAACCATTTCCCAAGGCAAATATAATGCATGAAAGATAGGTACCCACTTATTTCATGACTTTTTATCTGTAGTCAGACTTCGTTTTGGCCAACAAAAATGAAGAGAAACAAAGTCAATGCACTCATCAGCACCGGGACCTTTAGAGCGCCCAACCAGAGTGCAATTTTTGGTAATTATGTATGCCAATCTGGTAGCTGGAAATGTTCATAACACTTCAGATAGAGAGACCCGGACGCAGACAGAGAGACTAAATGAAATCTCATGCATTTCATTAAGGTGTAAGGCAAGCCAAGCCAACCACAGCCACCCACCAGACCAGGCCACAAAAGTGTTAACTAAATGGTGCGTGTTTGGATTTCCATTTAGGCCCAAAACCCCAGAGACAAGAAAATAACAATCAAAAAGAGAGAGAAAAAAAAATTCCCCACAATTCCGTTTTCAACTTGGCTTGCATATTGAATCGAAGATTCGGACTTGAACTCTTTGACTGCATCAATTTCAACTTAATTTGTAATCCATCAGCAGTCAGAGGGATGAAACCTTTTTTTGGGTTTTAATTTACGACCTTCAAGTTTTTGTAGAAGAAGAAAAGTTTTTGTTTCTTTCTTTCTTTTCACATGGAGACTCATCAATTTTCGGCAAATATTCTCAAGACGAAAAAAAAAAAAAAATAAAACAAACAAAACAGAAATTGCAACTAATTGAAAATCTTAAATTGAAGCCTAAGTGCATTTCCAAGGCAAGCAAGACAGATCGACCGACAGACGGACCGATCGAGTAGCATTTTGTGAATTGTTAACGATTAGTTGCTTTGTAGGGGAATACCAAATGATAAAGGGGTGGGGAGGGCGATTTGCACCACAGAGGAGCGTCTAACGATGACGACAGTTTATAAAAATTACGCATGAACAAACTAATTTTCATTATTAAGAAAAAAAAATAACTATGCAAAAGCTGACGCGTCGACTACGTAATACCCTACGAAACAACTAGGAGAGGAACCAATTCTTATCGAAATTGTTGACAACTTTTATTTAAGCAAAAATGTTTAATCATTTAAACAACAATTTGATATAAGAATTTAGTTTTTGAAATGGTTTTATTCAATTAGAAAACCAAATGCTTATATGATAGAGAATATTAGATATAGTAGAGTTTATTACATCCAGTGGCGGATCCAAGGGGGGAGAACTGGGGGAGAGTCCCCCCCCAAAAGGTTTCTAACACGAAGAATACAATGTTTTTCAATGAAGCACTTTGACACTTTTGAATAGTGAGTTCACCCCCCCAAAATTTGCCTCTGAATCCGCCCCTGATTACATCGAAAGAGTTATTTGAAAGTAAGTTGATCTAAGTAAAGTATAATAGCATTTTAACCATAACTTAAATTATAATGATTTCAATTTTAGAAAACTTTAAGAGTTTACAGAATAGAATGGTATTATAACATATATTTATTTACATAGATTCACACAGTCTTTCAAAATGTAGTTCTAAAATTTTTAAAATCGATTTCACTCTTCATGCTTATCAAAAATTCTAATGAATTTTGAGCTTAAGTTAAGTTAATAAACTTATCACTTATATTAATCTCTTATTTGTAGACTTTTAGTTAGCATTGATATATCCTATTTATCATTATTCTACGGTAACAAAAGTCATACCAAAATTTTATGAAAACGGCAGAGAAGGCTGAAAATTTAGCTGCGTATAAATTGGTCGAGTTTGGTAATTTCTCTAATTTTTGAAAGAATTTAATCGCTTTACTGAAAATTTAATAAAAAACTTAAAATTTATTTTTTTTTTATAAAATGAAACTCTAAATTTTTACTATTTTAGCCTTTCACATATTGTTTTACAACTACAAGAAAATAGAATAGAAATTATATTTATCATGGGATTACATCTAAAGATCTTGATATGTCTTACACGTCTGTGATGCCTAACTCCTTTTTGATACATAGCTAAGCATAAAAATAAATATTATTTAATGAGAATTTATTATAAATAAAGAAAAGTAAACAAATTTTCTTTAAAGAAACCGATTTTCTTGGTAAGATCCACTAAAGGGAGATTTCTTCAAATTTTACCTACAAAATTCCAAATATTGGACTAATATAATTAGAGCAAAAAGTAAAAATTTAAAACGAAAATAAAATCATATTTTTGAAAAGTTTAACTCAAAAAGTTTTCTTTCGATTATTGTTCCATAAAATATTTTTCAACTTTAGCTTCATTAGTAACTGAGTTCTCATAAACAGAAAAATTTACCATGGTTTGTTGTTATTTATTTAAAAATTCTATTGTCCCGGAAAAGGACTTTTCATATCAATTTTCTACTAAAAATCGCATACTCAAGCAACTTTGTAGATCTGCTCTATGGCTAAGATTTATGTATATAAAATAATATCAAAGATAATTATAGTCTAGACTCCTTCTAGGTCAATCATTTTTCTACAACTTTGTAAGAATCTAACAATAATTAGATCCATTTCCAAAGCCTATGAAATTGTCTCATTCACTTAACATATATATAAGATTATCTGTCTAGACATTTTATACACTTCCACTTTTAATTATAGGCAAATAGTTATAACATTTTAAATATACTTTTGTTTTTATTTAGTTCTTTTAGGCGAAATTCGCATAGATTTCTTGATGACAATCTCACTGCCCATTTGCCATATTCTCGTGTTTGTGGCAAGGGTATTTTTTGTATAGAAGATAAACAAGTCTCGCGACTTTGTTCATTTGGGAAATTGGTAGCGTAAAAATAAACATTTTCATTAAAATTTTATATTTATTGAATGGCGACATCTTTTTTGATACGATATGGTATGTATATGATATGATATCTGGAGACGCGTGGGCGTTGCGGGCGCATTCTGAATGAATGTTCTACGGAAATTCGCAAACGCAATTGACATGATTTCGCAAAAGTGTGTTTGAGTGTGTATATAGTTGTATATATGTATATTTCATTATTTATATATACATATATGTCGCCTCGTGTTGCCTTGGCTTTAATCAAAAGCTATGTGCAAGTTTTTTAATGATGTTGCCACTTTGGTGTAATTAGGCAAATGGGACAGAAGAGCCAGAAGAAGGATGCTAAGAAAATCGTTCAAGTTGAAAGCAAAACTTTTGCCTTAATGCAATTTACGCTTTTGCCACAAATGGAAAATTTTCTGCTTGGCAGCAGCAGCAACGGCAGCAGCAGACTTGTTGCCCTTGCCACAGATGAAGGTGTGAGCAAGTAAATGTACTTTTCATTGACTCTCGAGATGTGAATGATTTGGAAAAGTGTTCAAGAAATTGATTAATTAATCTAACCCCCAAAAGCAGTTCAAAGGGTTAAGTATTGAATACTTTTCCGCTCTGGCACTCTCCCTAGATACTATATCTCCATATTTAATTCGAACAATAAATGTCAAATGTCTAACGATAGTGTTGGGATTTGGCTAACCCCAAAACAGTCATGGACAGACCACAAAAAGTCAGTCAACAGCAGCAATTACCCCAAACACAAAACTTTTCTACTCGGCAACTACTTTAATAAAATAGCAAATACTTACTAGTGGCCTGCTAGTGACATCTTCTTCACCCCCCTTTAACCATGCCAATTTCGGACTCGTAAAATTGTCTGCAACAAAAACACTTTTTTCTGTTTTCTTTTTTTGTTTTTGTTTAGTTTTTTTGCTTAGAAATAAGTTAGCTAAAGCAAAACGTTTTGCGGGTTGAAAGGTACAGTGAAAACTACTTTTCATTGACTTAAGTTAAATTAAGTATTAAAAGATAATTATTTGTTATATGTTGAAGATTTTTACTTTAAAACGAATTTTTGAACTGTTTGACGTAGGCGTTAATCTTTATTTGAATGAAATCAGTTGTCGAAGAGTTTGATGTCATTCAATTCAATTGAATTTAGTTCATTTTGATAAATCCAACAGCAAAAACTGAAACATTATGAAAATGCCAGAAAAACATAAATTGGTTACCATTTTAAAAATAAAGGAAATTTATCTTATTTATCTTTCTAATATAGAAAATATTCTCAACATTATAATTTTTTTAGCTCCAAATTGTGTTTTTCTATCTCAATTTGTAAAATTTATTTTACGTTTCCAAAATTTTATCTCTCGTTGGCACAAGTTGAAATTTTACTTCCACAAAGTGAAATATTTCCTTTTCTATGCAGTTATTTGTTCTTTATTTTGAGTAGTTAGATGGTTTATTTAAATGTTTTAAACTTACATTAGCTGAACAGCTTAAAAAACAAAGCTTAAAGTAAAAGATGTAAAAAATATATCATATATATCAAAAAGCTCCACTTCAAAGTTGTTTTCTAAAATATATAATAAACATGTCTGTGGCAAACATATTTTAGAACTAGATCCTTTTAGAAGAAGACCTAAATAAAAGGACTTGTGGCGAATAATGACGATCACAATTTGTCTATATTTAACTTGCATTTTATTTGCTAATTTTACGATTTTTCTTGGGTCTTTTTCCACTTAAGCTCTCGATTAATTTCCCCTTTATTACTGTACCTCAATCTAAAAATGAAAAGTTAGCTAAACGAAATAAAATTAAACCCTTTCATACAAATCTAATCACACTTTACATAAAGTTGTTGCCCTTCTCTTAATTGAGGTATTCACTGTCTTGTTGTTTGGAGTGCAACAATGGTCAAAGTTAAGCAAAGTGAGTTCAACGGTTCGTATGCGTAATCAATTGCTGCAGCTGTGACACGTTCTTCAGATAACCCAAAACTTATCCCTCTTACCCCCCCACTTATTGGCCATTAGTTTTGGCTTCATTCGCACTGAAAATGTTCGTTGTCTGTTTTTTTCGGTTACAATTTACTTAATCGAAGTTTTTCTCTTTTTTTTTTTTTTGGCTGTTTTGTTATAACATTTTCAGGTCAGTTGCCAGTTGGCAGCTCTCTTGGTTCTATAGATTGCCAAAAAAAATGAAGGAAAAAAAAAAAACATTTTTTTGTTTTTTTTTTATTTTTTGTGAACAAATAAACATTGTTCCATTTCCATTTCGATGCAGATATTTATGAGTGGAAAGTCATGAGTATAACATTTTCAAGTATTAATTACATTTAGTTTAAAAAGTTATTTATTTACGTTTCTTTTATGGTAAAAGGTTCTAAAAGCAACTTTAATTAGGGAAAGCTGCTGGATATACTTAATTTGTTATTCTATTTAACTGAATTTTGAATACTCTTAGAGGTAGAACTTTGTTTTTCTTTATTTTCTTATATTTTTTATTCTAATTCATTTGACTTTGGAATACTCCGAGAACTAGAGGTACTAGTTAGCTGATTAGAACTTTGACTACTTCTATTTTTCATTGGTAAAGAGAACTCTATGAACTTTTTTTAGATCATTTTTATTGAATTTAGTCAATATTTAGATAGAATATGAAATCAAAATCAAGGTAATAAGATTAAGGGAACAAAGATCTTTAAATTCAACTTGATAATAGAAATTTGTCGAAGTTTTATATAAATCGCAGTTTCGCAAAGGTAGTCAACGAGTTCTTTCTAGAATCTAACAAAAAGATGATTATATATACCTATTACACTTAAAAAAGGGTATCTAAACTCACTGTAGCCGTAACATAAGTTTGATTTTCATTAAAAAAGATAACAATGTATAAAATGAACAGATCAAAAACATTTCAGTCATCAGACAATTGACCCAAACTGCCAATAAAAATTGAGTAGCATGAAATGTAAATATATATTTTCGAGAAGAGATGAGGAAGCCTTCTTTTTGCCTCATCTCTATTGTTCTCTGTTCTGTTCTTGCTAATAGCCCGATTATTATGGGCGATGGCAAGCTATCCAATTGATGGGTCTGTGAATGTGAATGTGGATATGGATGATGACGTTGCCAATTTGATGTGTAGGGTCAGAACGCAGGCAGAAATGAGAAAGCCATAAAATAAACAGTTGAATAATCGCCAATAATGAGATGAGATGTGATGTGATGTGATGTGGCCCTCGGGCAATTTCTTGTACACGAATATCGAACAAGAGATCAAAGCGATTAAAAAAGTCAGCCCATCCGTTGAATATGTATGTAAATAGGTGGAAAGGTGTGAACTTTGATGTGGCATATTGCCCTGGCCATTGGCATAAATCAAATTGTATCAATAAGCCAAAATCAGTTGAAGCCACATTCGGTTATTTTTCTCTCTTCTCTCTGTTTTTGTTTATTTTGTTTTGTTACCCATTTAATTTATTTCTGTTCCCAAAAGTCAACGAGTATTTTGATATAAATTATGCAACAACTGTCATTAATAATGTACAGTGCAAAAATGCAACAACAACAACAACAGCAACTGAAATATCGGTGAAAAATCCCACAATGAATCAAGGTCAAAATAAAAAAAAAAGGCAACAGCATATATGCAACAGCAACAACAACAAATTAAGTTGCATTTTGTGTTGAAAATCCAGTTTTTTGTTTGTATTTGGTGAACTGCAACTTGAAAATACAAAAAATTATATTTTAGAGAGGAGGTCCATACTTAAAGTTTTTAAAAAGAAAAATTTGAATAATTAGTTTATAGATAACTTGCTTTTATTTAGTTTAAGAAGTTATGTTTACTTTTGTAAGTGAAAGGGAAAAAGGGGAAAATTGTCATAAGTTGTTGCACTTCAAAGTAGTCATCTCAAATGACTAGTATTCCACTTGCTTTGGGTACCAATTGAGATTGAAATTGGAATAACAATGAATAGATCTTTTGATATTTTTCAACCTATTAGGCAGATATAAAATCGATCGAGACACTAAATGTATACCACTTAAGGTATCAGCATTGGTCAAAATTCTAAATTCTTTATTTCTTAGTTATATTTTCGTTATATTTCCTAGTTATATTTAGTTAGACCAATGGTCCAAGCTTCAGGAACATTGCTTTATTTTCTATAAAGGGTATATTTTATTTATATTATAAAACAAATGCCATTTCTGTACTTAAACTTAGCAGTTCTAAAGACTTTTTCACCTTAAAAATTAACTTTATATACTCTTAGTCGAACTTCTACAGGATTATCTGCTGCTGAGAAGCTTTTACAGATTCAATTTCACAGTATTAAGATTAGCCCTAACAAAATTTAAAAACCTTAAGAAAGTTAAGATTATATTAGTAAGTAAACGACTAAATTTTAACCTATTAAAAACAAAGTTAAGCCACAGTAGCAAGTCGGAATCAAAGTGGCAATTAAAGGGACATATGGGAAGACCAAACACAAAAAAAAGGAAGCCTTAGATATATAAATAAACATAAGATATTCAAAATAATACTTCCAGCCATGGAATCATAGTTCCAGATGAGTATTATAAAAAAAATAGAAAAGTTTTAAATCAATTGAATGTTAATATTAACTATATATTTTTATATTGTTGATTATTTCAAGTTACTTAAAGTATTTACAAAAGACAATTCTACAAATGAAAGAATGCATGGACTTGTTTAATGATTATTTTAAATTTACAACCTAATAACATATACAGAAAAATGTATTTAATCGAAATTCAATTACTCAAAAATTCATATAAAGTATTCCATTTCAAAACTTATTATACACTTCGAACTTTTCAAAACTTGCAAAATGTAATATTGACGCTTCTCGTAACTTTCTCATTTACTCTATTTAACAGTCGAAAGCTCTGAAGTTTTGCAATAATTACCACTGTAATTTTCGTAGCAAACTTCTCAAGCAACCCTCGCTTGCATACAAATAGTAGTAGTAGTTATACAAACGAAAAATCATACGCATCGAAATAATTTGCTGTGATTTCTTTTTTTTTTTTTATTTTTACTTTGAGGCTCCCAAATAAAAATAAATTTACTTTATGTCAAAATCAATTTTCAAGTTTTTCATATTTTCCACACAATTCAAAAGTTATTTGATTTGCCATATTTTTTTTTTCTTTTATTTCTTTTGGGGCGTGTCAATGGTTACCTGTATGTGTGTGCGTGTGTGTGTAATTAATCGCCATGAATGCAAAAATTTATGAGATTTTCAAGAAATTTTGAAGCGTTCTCTTTGAGTTATGTGGGTTGGCATTGAGAGAAGTGCGTGGCTAAACTAAAAAATGAAACACGTGTGTTTACACACACACACATCTACACACACATTGAGTCATGTTGACTAGCCAAAAAGGTGACTATACACATATATCAATTAAAGTCACAGTCATAACAAATCGTGTGACAATTTTACATTCAAATTGGCAATCGTTCAACTGTGAAAATTTGCATGGAAAGGCTTTAGATAAAGAGCTTAGGCAATTATGTGATAAAAGCTTAAAATTGATCTGTCACAATAAACGAGTCAATGTCAACTAACCAATTAAGTTAATCAAGAGAAATGATTTGAAAAAAAACCCACAGAGAGAGAGAGAGAGAGAAAACAGAAATTGGTCTAAGTCGAAACGTTATCACTCTTAATTTTGGTTTTGGGCAAACATTTTTTTCAATTTTCTTTAAAACATAATTTTATGTTAGCTATATAAATAATTGAATTGATTTTGAACAGTTCTGCAAATTGGTAGCTTGTCTGGGATGATTTTGATTCCGGGATAATTTCATTCTACATACATAACTTAATTGTTAGTAATCTTGATTTGGTTTATACTAGCAAGTAGGTCAATTTTTGTCGTGTTAGTGGAAAAAGTTATATGTTTATCATCAAACATAGATGAGGTATTTAAGTAATTTCAAAATGAACCCCAAATAAATATTGAATTTATTTGAAGCTCAGCTTAAAACATAGTTAAAACTTCTTCAAACAAAAAAATATTTTTAAGAAGTAAAACCGATCGTAGGAAAGTTAATTTAAAGAACCAGGAAATATAAAAGGCTCTGCATGGCAATTAACGAGTTTCTATTGAAAGAATGCCATTATTGTACCTTATGTATCTTAGAATATTCAAAATATATGTATTTTATGACAATCAGAAAGTATCTTTGCATGCTGATAAGCTAAGAAATGTATAACATATATTTTCATTCATTGACTATCGTCTGTCCAATGTAATACTGTTAAGAAGTTCTTTGTTTCGAATATCTAGAATGAATGTTGAAAGATATTAGTCTTCTTTGGAAAGAAAGAAATATAACAAAGAACACAAGTAATGCATTATATTAGTAAACAAGATATTATAGTTCAATCACACATTTTTTCAGGAAAAACAGTTGAAGTATGAAAATAATGATTTACCCACTTTAATAGACTAACAAATCTGTCACTTTGATACTAATTACGAGAGTCTTCAGTATTCAGAAGTTTACTATTTAAAAGTTTGACTGTATTTCCCCCTATATTCCCCAATACCACATAATAACTCTATATGTACATATATCTGCTAAATATAGAGATTTTCTTCTCCTCCTTATAGCATACGTAACATATATATAACATTTGCTAAGGGTATGCTCAATCCTTGAACAATAAAATATGTAAAATCATGTTCAATTTTGATGCTTTCTTAAAAAATACATCTTTTATCCCATTTTGGACCCATTTCAAGTTTTTCTCCTCTTATCAGTCTACATTTATGCATATCAAAATGTGCACAAACAAAATCCTGTTATTGGCACTAGAGTAGATACAATACCAGAAACACTTTACAATCAGGCAATCGGAGTACGTGTGTGTGCATTTGGGTTGCCTTTTACTTTAGTTTACCTTTCTTTGCTTTCCTTTGTTTTGCAAAACCAGCTAAAGCAAAGTGAAACAAAGTCTATAAGCAAATATTTGTATTTTGCTTACAGATGGTTTTTGTGCGGTCCGCAAGGAGAGAGGGAGGAACAGGAAGTTCTGTATATCTTAAAGTTCATCGTTGCTAGGCAAATGTTTGGGCTAAATTTATAATTTTAAAAGATTGTTTTTACGATTCTATTAGAGCAAATACATAGGTGAATTCCCTAAATGTGTTTAGCATATTCTAGAATCTGAAGGTGTATTTTTGAACCCCCTTTAAAGGTGTTGTAAATTTTTAATATTTATCAGAATTCCTTTGCATATTTATAATATTTTTTATTGTTTTAATAATAATATTTTTTTCATATGTATGTACCCCTAATATTTCCTTGATCTACAAAAATTTGCCCCGAATTCTGTAAGTTTCTTCAAATATTTCTACTTTTATTTTCTTTCTTTGTTTTTTTAAAACCAAATTTTTTACATTAATTTCATTCTCAAAGTTAAAAGTCAACATAAAGAATAAAAATAACCTTTGGCAAATCAATTTTTTTATTTTTATAAATTAAAGCTTTACATTAAAATTTTATATTTGGCTTATGTTGCATTTTGTTTGCATTTTTAATAATTTTTTCCTTTTTAAATGGGCAAAGTTTGTAAAATTCGTAAAATTCTCTCGCCCAATTCCATTTGTGGATTTCAACACTCTATCATTAAGCTATTTAAACAATTTCAAATTCATGAATAAAAAGACTAAATATTTAATTGTTTATAATTGATATCCACAGGAAATAAACACGAAATATTCAAATTTCAATTTTTAGCTCTGTTTACAATTAAAGAAAAAAAAATTCCTGTTAGATTATTATTCATGAATGAAAATGGGCAAAAGCCATAAAACGCCTCACAGATTCGATTAAAGGCAATTGGGAATCATCGTCGTCATCGTTTTATTATACCCTGTAGATGAAATAAAAATAATGAAAGGGTATATGAGGATTGTGCAAACCATAGACTGATTGATACTGGTTATTCATAAATATATTTTGCTGATCAGTTTCACAATTCAAATTAAGACCCGATTAAGGTAACTTTATGCCAAAAACAAGCTTTTCTTTACTTAATAAAGGGTATCACAAGGTCGTTGTTATCACATGGTATTATTTTTTGGTTGCTTTCTTTTCTCTTTCTTTAATTTTTGCCCCTTGTTGTTGGTTGATATTGGCGAGGTCAGTGGAACATAAACATCCCATAAATCATTTGTGCGAATTGTGAGTGTGAGTGTCCGTGTGTGTGTGTTTTTTTTTTTTTGTTGTGTGTGGATGAGGTATAAGAAGGCTCGTGCTGTGGCTAATATGATGGGAAATGTCTTTTATAACTAGACATATTTTTAGCTCGACATTTTAAGCTTATTTTTAGTTAAGAACAAGAATTTCAAGTCCATTGTAAATGTAAAAACTGTCAACAGGCTCATTAATAATGACTGCAAGGATAGTGCTGAAAAATGGCACAAGTAGCATTCAGCTCATCAAATTTGTCATTCATCAGCTTGTTTTTGTTTGGTGTCCCTTTTGTTTTTGACAACTTACAAGTTCTGGTGAATGGAATTTCTAGTCTGCTGCGGTCATTGTCTAGTGGAAAGAGCATCGTATTTTGGGGACAAAAGACACAAGGATATGAAGTGTAAAGTGTCCGAGAGACTGATTTTGTATTTGAAGTTTTTAGAGTGAGCAGAAAGAAAGTGTTTGAGCCGTGTTAATTACGGTTTCACTGGCTTAAAAGATAATGTGTTGACACTCGTGAGTAAACTTGAAAGTAAATTAACTGGAACTTTTAGTTGATGATTTATTGTTATTTTTGTTATTACTTAAATACCTTTTAGAATTAGTTAATTTCTAGGTAAATAGTAGTAAAATGTAAAAAAGAGACTGCTTAGGTCATCTGGAAGTAAAACACAATGAGAAGTAAAAGTCATCCAGAGAGTTGAAGAAAATTTAGCTGAAGATAGAAAGAGAAGGTTAAGATTAACAAATTGAGTTTGCTATTAATATCTGGCAATCAAAATCTATGTAAAGTTAATTAGGAAGGTGCAAAAATATTTATTTATATATTAAATTTAATAGTCAATTGAAAAGTAGCTAAATACATTTCTACAAAGGTAGTTAAATGATACTAAACGTGTTTGAGTTGAAGATTCTCTATAAATAAAAATGGTTTTTACTCTTGTTAATGAGACTTTCTTTAGTTGAAACTATTTAACTTTACATAAAAATCAATCAAATAGAAATCCATTTTCGGCTTCGGTTAAAAGTGGCTTCATTTGCTCTAATCTTTAATTTATAAACTATAACAAAATATAAACTAAAAGTGACAACAATTCAAAATCTTGTTAATGACATTGACTAAACCTCATTGTTTAGATCTTGTTAGAATTGGCTTTCTAAATATTCAAAATGGTTAACTCCATATATAACAAATTATTTCTATAGATCAGCAATCCAATCACCATTAAAAGTAACAAGAAACGCTTCTTAACCACACCGAACAAACGTGTCAAAGTCAAATTTGATTTGATTTGCCGGCATCTTGGGGAAAAGCAAACAATGAAATGCATTTGAGGCAGAAAGTGAATGCTAAAATAAATACAGATACAAAATAAACTCGAATCAAATCCAAAACCAAATACGAAAAGTGAGTGAAGAAACAGACGAACAGAACGGCAGCAGCAACAGCAACAATAAAGCCAACGACAACGGCAACGGCGACGGCAGCAGCAGCAGCAAAAGTAGAAAATCATGAGCGAGAAACGAATTGCACACAAAACTGTCATCAAATGACAAATGCTTGACAGCATCAATCAACCACAGCAGCAACAACAACACCAGCAACATTAGCAGCAGCAGTAGCAACATTAGCAACAACAGCAACAACAATAACGACAAGAACAACTGGAATGATGGCAACAAGGCATTGCCGCCGTCAACAAAGCGAGCGGCAAAGTGATAGAAGAGGCATTGGTCTCTATCTACTAATCCTACTCCTATGCTGCTGCTGTTGCTCCACCTCACTGCTAATCCAAGCTGTCACGGCGACAACATCAGCTACCCTCCGGCTAAATGATGTCTCAACTGATGAAACCAAAGAGAAAACAAATCGAACTTACTTAGAACAGCAGCAGCAGCAGCAGCAGCAACAGCAACACAAGCAACATCAACTTAGTGAACAATTTAGCCAAATTACTGTAAGTAGAATGTTAACAACGCCCACTGCCACCACGCCCACACGCACAGTTACTGTCAGTACCACTGCCACCACACCTATTGGCATAAGAGAGAATGTCATGTTACCTTCAGCCGATCCAGAACGTGAGGCTCAAATTTTATATGAGAAATCTTTGATGGAATATCATGGGGCAGTGGCAGCATCTACCGCAACAGCCACAGATGCTGGTAGTGGCAGCAACAGCAACAACAACAACAGCAAGGACAACGATAACCAGCATCAGCAACGTACATTGCACTCAGTGTGTGAGAGATGGCAGCAAAAGCATTGCCACTGCACCGGAAGTTTGGAGAACTTAAAGTTGAGTTGTCGTAGCATTGGCATCCTGGCGGTTCCCGTGAATTTGCCCAACGAAGTGATTGCCCTGTGAGTATATGCAAAAACAATATTCGAAATTCTTTAAATATTTAATTTGAAGAGTTTGTAACTAAATAAAAGAAAATATTTACCTCTAGTGAACCCAAAAACGCCTCAAGAATGTATTCTGAAAGTTTAAAGAAAAATTATTTATAAAAGCTTATTCATGGAAATTTACATAGGCTAACTATGTGAATGCAATCATTCATTCATATAATATATATTCATGGTTGTAAATCATTCAATTTGTTTACGACAAAAATTCTTTCAGAACTTGAAATTATTTTAAGAAAATTTCTAAATCGAAAATTTTTTCAAATTCAAATCATTTTCTTAATCGTTCGCTGGATGATGCTCTAGCATCACTTTCTAAAGTGATGATGTTAAAATGAGTTTTCATAAAGGAGAAAAATTTACCCCTCTGAAACAAAGTTTTACAATAATTTCAGGGAAAAAATTATTTTAAAGAAATTATTCTTACTTATAAGTCGAATAAGAGGAAATCGTTAGACCTACTCCCATAAAGTGTACTGAAAATTTAAGAATATATTTTTTCAATTTAGAATATTCTTTTCATTGATTAGTGGAGTCAACATAGAACTTGCAATTCTAATATAAATGGCAAAAGAGACAAAACAGATTCAAGAGCTTGCAATAACAAACCTTAAAAAGTAAAAAGCTTACTCACTTTATTTTAACTAAATTAAAATAAAAAATTATTAAATAAAATTAAAGACAAAAATTAAATCAAAAAATTTACTAGCCTTAGCTCAAATGATTGACAACAGGAAATGTAGTGCTTGCTTTTCTCTCTTAGTCGGTTTGTTCTGGCTGCTGTAGAATAGAGACATTTTTTATATTTACATAGAAACAGGACAAAGCTGAACCACAAACATCTGACACTTGTATGTACAAGTAAGCAGAATTATCTCAAGGTTCAGTAAAGAGTTTAAAGTTAAGGACACATTCTTATATTTATAGTACAAGCAAATATCTTTAGTTTAATTTGTGAAATAAGTAAAGACTCTAAGTAAGATTTCTGTAGCTTTCCCATTATAAGTAGATATTCCCGTTCCATAAGTGTGGAGGTTTTTATTAAAATATTTGTCAATTTGAAGCAGGGCAAAGCAGCTCTCAATTTTGTTTACATAAGTAATTATAAGTAATATCAGTAATGAATACCCATCAAAGCATTGAGTAAAGAAATCAATGGCAAAGTTAACTTATGTATACAGTTTTTTGAAGCTTTCCAAATTGGAGTTCTTTTTCCTAACTCAGCAAAGCCATTTGCTTTGCCTTAAGCCTCAACTTAACTTAACTTGTTTTTCATGGGTAATTTTATGGGGATAATCTTGATTTATGAGATTTAACTTACAGGTTAAACATTTATATGGTTTCACTTTCTGCCTGTTAAGCAAATCTTACAACTTTTGTCATCTTATAGGTAATCTCATTTAATATTTAATAATTCGCATATTAACACACTTACCTACATACATTCATTGGATAGGTTTAGCATCTTTAATAGCAATTTGTTGTTATTAAGCGATTATTGGCGGCGTTTGTCTCGTTAGATGGATAATGTCGAAGCGTTTTGCCACAAGCATTCCTCATTTCATCGCCGTCTAATTACAAGTCAATTTCGTAGTCTGCGATTCAATTCAATGTGATTCAATTCGATTCGGTTTGAAATGGTTTTGGTTTGGTTTTGGTTTGGTTTGGCATGGGTCTATATATGTCTGTCTTTCTGTCTGTCTGCCTTTCTGTCTGCTTTGGCATGCGGTTTAATCTAATTACACATACGCCACGTTGTGCGGTATTTCGCAATAGTCTTTTCGGCTCACGTATGAGAGTCACGTTTTCTTGCCGCCGTCGCAAAAGATCTCTCAAAGGAGTTTCGCTTCTGGCTTCTGGCCCCAAAAATGAGTTGCCACTGATTAATGGCCAACTCAAACAGGCCATAAATAAATAATTTATTAATTAACGGTGAAGTCATAAGCCATTAAAATCACTTTGGAACTTTAATTAGAATGCTCAACGGACTGCATAGATATCATTCAAAAGTTTGCATCAGTTCATCTTCATTCTAATGCAATTTTCTAGCAAAAAAAGGCCTCGACCTCGGTATCAGGTTAGTTCAATATGTCTTCAATTCAATTTACCATTTTGATTGATGATGCTAGGGCAAAAAAAAAAAAAGAAATGGGCAAAACGGAAAATACATTTGGCATACTTTCTTTTTTTCTAGCTTTTAAGCCTTGTTTTCTATTCATGGCAACGCGAAGTGGCTTATTGAAATTGATGAATGGAATATCTCTGTATATCTATATCAATTTCTATAGTTGATGCTCCACAGTTATTAATTTGTTTATTCTTTTGTATCTTACCACAGAGATTTGGGCAACAATAATTTAACCAAATTGGAGGCCAACTCATTTTTCATGGCACCGCATCTAGAAGAATTGTAAGTATTGAAAACAAAACGAAAACAATTTAAAAAAATATGTAAATAAAAGTAAAAATTATATTTAAAGTCTAGATTTGCTAAGTCTTTCCTAACCAGAGATAAAAATACCATAAAAACCGCAATAAACCACAAATCCCCCGGTGGGGTTGCTTTGCCACCACACAGAAAAAATTAAAGGGCTATTAGAAATTTGCATACCCTAACGATGTCGTTGCCTTGTTTTACTAAATGTATTTTCATCAAATTTTAAACAAATAAGTTGAGCAATTGCAAGTGAAGAATTAAACGACTTCTCATTTTAACCTTTTTGTCAAAGTGTACAAACTCTCTGAGAAAGTGTATCCTTGTTTTAATCCGACCGAAACCCCAAAAACAACAGCAACAAATATGAAAACTTTCGTCATTTTAACTTCTGTATGTTAGAACTGGAGTCTGGTCGAGTTGGGCGTATATAACTCATTATTCAATTTCACAGCAAAACGAAACTAGGAAGAACAACAGCAAAAAAGGAAAAACAAAAATCACAGCGGTCAAGGGGTTTGACCTCTCACCCCTTGGACCAGCCCCAATCTCTGGGCAATATAAATTACTTGATTTCAGCAAGTTGAACACGATTAATTACTTCTTGTACGCTTGGCTTAGCCTTGCAATTTCCTGCACTTTCGCTTTTCTGTTGACCAAAAGGGAATATAATATAATTTTCTATTTCTATTTTTTCTTTTTGTTCTCTTTTGTTTGCAGAACTTTGTCGGACAATAGCATCATTAATATGGATCCCTATGCATTTTATGGTTTGAGTAAATTGAAACGTTTAAGTTTGCAAAATTGCGGCCTCAAGTCATTGGCCCCACAATCGTTTCAAGGACTTGGCCAACTGACCAGCCTGTAAGTATGCAACCATTTTTATAACTGCCAGAAGGAACTGCGCATACAAAACTTAAAAGGATCAATTAGCTTCCACACTGACACACGGCAATTATTCATTTTCTGTTGCTTTCCCTGTTTACACAAGTTTTAGTTGAAAAAAAAAATAAACTTTTATTTGAACATTTGTACATTTTCTTTGCTTTTCAAGTCAATTGAATGGCAACGCCTTGGTCAGCCTGGATGGTGACTGTTTGGGCCATTTGCAGAAACTTCGCACTTTACGTCTTGAGGGCAATCTATTCTATCGCATACCCACGAACGCTTTGGCCGGACTGAGAACCCTTGAAGCACTGTGAGATGTTTTCTCTTCTGTTCTTATCATTTGCCTCTATTAGCAAATTTTATTTTATATTTTTTTTATTTATTTACTTAATTATTTGTTTTGTTTAATTTGTTATCTTTTGCATGACCTCACATTAACTCTGCTTATGCATATTTATTGGCATTTGATTATTTTTAGCATGCATTTGTTTAATTAGCTAAATTGATGCGGTTTTATTGCAAATTGAAAAGTGCAATCGAAAAATTTTATAATGCTTTATAAATTATGGATAAATTTACAGAAAAAATTAACATAATGCATTTTGAGTTTTATACATTAGCAAAAGATGGGAGGAGAGGACAAACTTAGCTTATTGAAACTAATTTACACAATGGACACTGTTTTATCCCTTAATTTTATTTCGTAAATCAAATAAAATAATATTTTTTAGTTGAAATTTTGTAAAGGCTTGAAAAGATGAAATCTGTTACTAGAACGAATTATAAAAGGAATTTTAAAATTTCTTAATTTTCCAAGAATTTTCTAGTTCTTTTTAAATAGTTTCCTCTTCCTTATTCATTGGTTTTGATAGAGTTTAACCTACAAGTTCCATTTGCTTCTATTCTAGAAGCGTCCATTCTATAAACATTTTCAAATATATATAATATTGTCTTATTTTCTAGATCACAAAACAACTTTTTCATTAAAATAATAATTAAATTTTGTTATCTTATAATAAATTACTAATTCTAAAAAGATAATTCCAACTAAACTTTAACTTTATTGAATGCTTTAGTTAAATAATCTAACTGCATGATTTCTGATTCTCTTTTATTGTTATTGTATTTTGATAACTTTACGAAAAGTTATTTACCAACTACTCGACACTAAATCAGTTAATAAACTAACTGTAATTTTATGCGCATGTTTTCCTATTAACTTATCAAGTTAAAGTTTTTCTTATTCAACCATCTAAATGAATTTGAAATGATAATGAAATATCATAAAAATTGTGATTACTCATAATTTTTGTGTGTATTCTCTCCATTGCCAACAACTAAACGAATTATCAATAGCAATTTGGGCAGCAATTTGTTGACAATAATAAATGACGAGGATTTTCCACGAATGCCAAACTTGATTGTGCTGTAAGTAATAGATATATAAATATCCATATATAAATAATAATTTAATATTTTCAATTCATTCAATTGTTTGCAGTTTACTCAAGCGAAACCAAATAATGAAAATCTCTGCAGGAGTTCTAAGAAATTTAACGGCTTTAAAAGTTTTGTAAGTATACAAAAAGAAAGAGAAAAAAGAGTAGCAAAATACTTTAAGCACTTGCATGACAGGATAACCCACAGACAGACCCAAACTAGACCACCCCCCAAAAAGGCGACCTAGAAAAATGCAATTGATATCAAATGGGTAAAGAGAATATTGCATACATATAGTATATCGATGGGGTAGAGGTCATATACACTTTTTCTGAAAGGCTCTAATATGAAATGTCAGAATCTGTTTTTGAAACTGCATTTAAATATATTAAAATTTCAATACTAATCTCTTGTGGAATCCTTTAAAATCTCAAATGATTAGTTAATTAGAAAATATGTTTCCTTTAGAAGAGAATTGCCTCTTAAATTTGATATACCCTTTCTTTCCGTTAGGATAAAATGAGTTTCTCCTCATGCTAGAGTACAAGTGGCAAGTGGAAATGGTGTTTATCCGTTTCTTTTTCTTTTTTGCCATGGCTCGAATAAATTTCAATTTTACTTCCAAGAGAGTTTCGGTGAAAACTTTTTCTCTATTCTATCTCCCTTTTTTTTCGTTTACTACCGACGACAGCTTAAATTGTCCTTCTCATCGTCTTTGTCGTCATCGCTGTTTGCTGTTTACCACAAATTTTTGGCTTTTTTTCACCCACACTGCCCCGACTAACCGACCTACTCTCTCTTGTAGACAAATATGTAAATTTATGCTTGCAGGGGAGGGGGTGACATGGTGTGACATGGCGAATGCATCAAGTGAAAGTGAAAAACTTTCACCATGCAATACGTAAATCTAACGTGAAAAGTATGAAGAAAATGTTCCGTGTGCATTCACATTGCATTGGAGATTTATGACCAGGATGGTTCAGGCACTCTAAACTGGAAGTAATCGTGGAACCAGCAAAAAGAAAATGGTTACTGTGGAGGGGGAAAGAGAGGGGGAGGGTCAGTGTAGCACATGCAGCAGCTGCTGTTATTTGCAGTGTCTGCTCTGAAAATGCAGTAATAAGAGTTTCATTTCGTTTGGTTTCGTTTCGGTTACTGGGGTGACAAGAGAGTGTCAATAACAGCTGTTTCGGGCCCCACGTTGGGCGCCAAACAAATGAAACTAAACTCGGTAGTTATTGTTATTTTTATGGCACATAAAAATTTTTGCCAGATTTTGCCAAAAAAAAAAGAAAAAATAAAATAAAACGTTGATATTTATTACCTTTGATGATGAAACGGTTTTCAAGTGGCACTTTTAACGCCATTTTGAAGCAATCAAAATTTTATTTGTATTTAATTGAAACAGTTTTTGATAGCAATTTACATTCCTTTGTCCTTCTGCGAGTGGTCACGTAACAAAACCATGCAAATATGCACAAGAAAACGCAATTTTGATTATGTATAAAAATATTTTTTCTTATTCTCTTTTTAGAGAGCTGGATGATAATTTAATAAGCAGCTTACCCGAGGGTCTCAACAAATTGTCACAGCTGCAGGAGCTGTAAGTATTGCCAACATTATTTTCAATCTATATACGTTTGTATATATGTGGCTAGCAGGTGCCGCTTCTGAGATTAGCCAGCTTGAAAGAAAGTGGCATAAAGTTATGTAGGGGAAATTTACTTGTTTACTTGCCACACACAACATTGCCAACTTTGTCAGGCGGCAAACAAGCGGAAACCAAAAATCATAACGCATCATTACTTGGTGAATTTACGAGCCACATTCTAAGCAAGTGGGTTGGCATATCCTGCAAGTTGCACTCCCTTCCTGCCATTGCTATTGCCATTGAGTTTGCAATTCCTTGGACGACATATCAACTGTCACTGCATGTTGACATCGTTGCAACGATTCTCTTTCGTTTCTTTTTCTTTTTCCCATTCTAACTCGATGTCTTCCTCTCTTAGGGGGGAAATGGGTAGAAATTCAATTTCTGGTAAACAGGATAATTATGAGCATGTTAAATGTTGCGATAAAAGCCACGCTGTGCTGCATCCACATTCATGATTGGGGAATTAAACTGGCAAATAAATTTGTGGATAAGAGTTTGGTTGCGGTTGTGAAACACAGAAAATAAAGTAGGAGAAATGCAACGAAAACAAATTTAAAAGGATTAAAAATTTCAAGTAAAAGTCAGCCATTTGTTGACTCTCTTACCAGAAGGAAAGCAGAAGACAATACAAAAAATTAAGTCTGATAAAAATGGCGAAAAAAAACTTCTAAAAGAAGTAAAAATAAATATAAATGAAAGTTTATTTGTCTTCAACTAAATAACAAGTTCGTTTTTATTGCAAATTGATGGAAAAACAAGGTATCAAAAAGGATGTTTTTATTATGTCATTTAGATATAATTTAAAACTGCAAGGAAATATCGTTTCTCTACAGGAATTATATTATAAATTTACCTCATTGAAAAGCATTTTAACACATTTTTTCACAGTTCTTTCCAAATTATTAAGGTTTTCATATATCCCAGGCCACATTGTCGGGTTTCCACTGTATACGCCTACTTTTACCCTCCTCCACTTGAATGCCTGTTTCGATTATTCTTACTGACCCAAGATAAACATCATAAGGAACATTACAATATGTGCTCCTAAAAGTATGCACTATTTTATGCTCTTTAGTTTGCCTTCCTCCATGTTTTTTTCTTGGCAATCTTGACTTTTAAATGCAGCTGCTGCTGCTGCTGCTACTGGAGTGGCACTTGCCAACAAATGCAGTTACTTTTCTTGGCAAAAAATACTTTTTTGATTAAATTTTATTCACCTTCATTCCCTTTTTTCTGTCCTTTAGATCCATGACCAGCAATCGTTTACGTTGGATAAACGATACAGAGCTACCAAGAAGTCTGCAAATGTTGGATATGAGAGCGAATCCTTTATCAACCATAACACTGGGAGCCTTTCGTGGCATGACAAAGCTGAGAAAACTGTAAGATTTAAGATTAAAAGCACAACAAATACAAATTTCAAACATTTGCAGAACTCTATCAGATGTTAGAACTTTGCGAGCATTTCCAGAATTGGAGGCTTGTCATGCCTTGGAAGTACTTAAATTGGATCGTGCGGGCATACAGGAAGTGCCCTCGAATCTATGTCGTCAAACGCCAAGACTGAAGAGTTTGTTAGTAAACAATGAAATTATAGAAAAATCTGAAATAATATTAAATTTTCCTTGCTTTGTAGAGAACTTAAAACCAATTCCCTTAAACGCATCCCAAATTTAAGTAATTGCAGAGACTTAAGGCTGTTGTAAGTTGACTTAAATTTCAAACTATTTTATTGAAAACTATAAAATATTGTTTTTCTTATTATAAGAGATCTATCGAGCAATCAAATTGACAACATACAAGGCAAACCATTTCATGGCCTTAAGCAATTGCATGATCTGTTGCTCTCCTACAATCAAATCAAGGCCATACCCCAAGATGCCTTTCAGGGCATACCCAAACTGCAATTGCTGTAAGATAGTAATGACAAATTGAATTTCATTTATTCAGATTAACTTTTCACTTTTTAGGGATCTCGAGGGTAATGAAATTGCCTTTATACATAAAGAAGCCTTTGCAAGTTTCACAGCTCTGGAGGATCTCAATTTGGGTAACAATATATTTCCGGAATTACCAGAGGCAGGTCTTCGTGCTTTATTGCATTTGAAGACCTTTAACAATCCGAAACTTAGAGAATTTCCACCGCCGGATACCTTTCCACGTATTCAAACATTGATATTGTCCTATGCCTATCATTGTTGTGCTTTTCTACCACTGGTGGCCATGTCCTCACAGAGGAAAACATCTCAAGTTCAAGAGGCTGTTTTATTTCCATCGGATGCAGAGTTTGATATGACCTTGTGGAACAATAGTATGATGAACATTTGGCCACAAATGCGTAAGTACTAGGAATACTTTCTCCATTTAACCTTTAACCTAATCTCTTTGTTTTGTCCTTAGATAATCTGAGCCAGCAACTTGGCGCTGCCATGCATGATCTTTGGGAGAATGGTGCCAATTTCAATGAGGATCAGCAGCAATCCTCAATGAATGGTCAATCGCCTAGCAGCTTTATGGAGGAATACTTTGATGAGCATGATGTTAGTGGCCCTTCAACTGGTTATGGTTTTGGCACTGGCCTGTTTTCTGGCATCTCAGCC
Source organism: Drosophila austrosaltans (assembly GCA_035045865.1). Lineage (NCBI taxonomy): Eukaryota > Metazoa > Arthropoda > Insecta > Diptera > Drosophilidae > Drosophila > Drosophila austrosaltans. Next base: position 4,992,405 of record JAWNOQ010000083.1, read on the forward strand.
GATGATCTACAACCGGGATCAGTTCAATGTCTGCCAATGCCAGGACCATTCCTGCCCTGTGCCGACCTCTTCGATTGGTGGACTTTACGCTGTGGTGTATGGGTGGTCTTTCTGCTAGCTTTACTTGGCAACGGCACTGTGGTCTTTGTTCTAATCTGTTCGCGTTCCAAAATGGATGTGCCGCGTTTCTTAGTCTGCAATTTGGCTGCTGCTGACTTCTTTATGGGCATCTATTTGGGAATTCTGGCCATTGTGGATGCGGCTACCTTGGGTGAATTTCGCATGTTTGCCATACCCTGGCAGATGTCTCTCCTATGTCAATTATCTGGATTTTTGGCTGTTCTAAGTTCGGAATTATCTGTCTACACCTTGGCGGTAATAACTTTGGAAAGAAATTATGCTATCACCCATGCAATACATCTCAATAAGCGTTTGTCCCTGCGTCAGGCTGGTTATATAATGAGTGTGGGCTGGTTATTTGCCCTAATGATGGCTCTCCTACCTCTGCTAGGTGTATCCGATTATCGCAAGTTTGCCGTTTGCCTACCCTTTGAGACCACCACTGGAGTAGCTAGTCTAACATATGTGATTTCCCTCATGTTCATCAATGGTTGCGCCTTTCTAACTCTGATGGGCTGCTACCTGAAAATGTATTGGGCCATAAGGGGAAGTCAGGCATGGAATACCAATGATTCACGCATTGCCAAGAGAATGGCTCTATTGGTTTTCACAGACTTCCTTTGCTGGTCGCCCATTGCATTCTTTTCGATAACTGCCATCTTTGGTTTGCAATTGATATCCTTGGAGCAGGCAAAGATTTTTACAGTTTTTGTTTTACCCTTGAATAGTTGTTGCAATCCATTTCTCTATGCCATTATGACCAAACAGTTTAAAAAGGATTGTGTCACACTTTGTAAGCATTTCGAGGAGTCGCGTGTTGTGGGTGCTAATACGGCTGGAAGAACTGGAGTTGGACGTGCCAAGAGAGGTGAATTACCACCTCCATTGCTGCCAGCGGCTGTGTCTCATCCACCCGGATGTCGTTGTCTGCGCATGTTACCCAGTGAAATGCCCAATTGGCATAAGATGGAACAAACACCGAGTATATGGCAACGTTTACGTACTTTCTGTTGTGGTGATTCACGACGCAAACGCAAACCCCGGAGACAGGCCCAACAAAGACGACCCCGAGCCTATACGGCAGCTGCGGCCAATCCGTATCAGTATCAGTTCGCCGAACTGCGACAACAGCGTCAGAATCGTGCTAGTTCGATTTCCAGTGAGAATTTCTGTAGCTCTCGCTCATCCAGTTGGCGACATGGTCCGAATTCCTCGACACCGATGCCGCAGAGTAATTGCAGCATGCCCTTGAAAATGATGGAACCCCATGGACATTTACATACCCACGGACGGCGACGGCACTCGGCCTGGCTAATAACACGCAAAACCTCACAGGATTCAAATCTATCCAGTTCGAGAAATGATTCATCAGCATCGGCAACTACTGCCAGTACTTCAACATTTCGTCTATCAAGATCCAGTGCGGGAAGTAGTACACCTTTGCCACCGATTATAGGTATGTAGACGTATAGTAAACTCTTTTGAAAGCAAATTTAATGCCCTGTCATTTTTAGCCCATAATGGCAAGACCCAGTTGGATGCTAGTAAACCACGTCTAGTCCGGCAAGAGGCCGTCCAGGAGGAGGAGGACTCTTCACCACCCCGTTTGGGTGTACGTTTTCTGCCCACCATACCATCGGCAGCAGATAGCTCTGTCATCATGGAGGATGGTGATTCGAGTAATGCAAATACTGGAGCTGGAGGTGGTTCATTCCTTGGCATGCCACAACCGGGCACATCTAGTGGTTTCCTTGCCACAACTGTACAACAACCAGCCAAATCTCCACCAGATCCCAGTGATGCACCACCATGATGATGGTGGTCATTATGGCGTGGTAAATTTAATCAAGAAACCTTCTTGTAGACAGCCATAAAAAAAAATTGGGATCAGAAAGCTCACTGTGTTCATAGTTTGTATGTTGTGGGGAGGGGATGATGGGGGCAAGCTACCCCTAAGGGGAGAAGGAAAGAAAACCAATTTTAGTAATTAAAATTATTCGATTAATAGCATTAAGTAGACAATTTTTTACAAATATCCAACTCCCCGAAAAGAGAAGAAGAGAGACAAATATTAATGTGAAAATTTTAGTTTCAATGCTTTGCGACAAGAGTATTATATATATTATATAATTTATTTAATTTAACTGCCATAAACTGTAACTAGCAATAGTTTAGCTTATAGAAAATAATATAGATATATATATATTTATATATGTATGTGTATGTACTGTATAATGTTTCGATAATGCCAAGCAATTATCTGTAGAGTAGAGCAAAAACCAAGCCATAAAGATTAAAATTATAAAAATTATTTACAATAACACAACAAAAAGTCTTTTGCTATATATATATTTTGATGAAACGAAACTAAAACTATTGAACTTACATTTAATCAGATCTTAACTCTATTTATAAACTTGTTCTCTCTCTCTCTCTCTTCTAGTCACCTAAACCAATTTCCTGTTCACCGAGAGGTTCCTCACTTTCTGCTAGTATCACACCATAGGTGGGATTCTCTATAAGATGGACTTGCTGCTTATCCCTCTGACTTCGGCGACGTTGGAACTCTCTGAGCAGGAGTAATGGTAACATCACCAAAGACAGACAAAGAAAAAGAGCAAAAGTAAGCATTGACCAGCGGGGTAATCCAGTTTTGGATGCGGTAGCTGAAATTTCTTTAATTATGAATCCTGGATAACTGTTCTCACAAGTATCGGGTGCAATGCATAACTGATTTGTTTCACATGGTGGCGTACAAATGGGTTGACATTCCGAAGTACTCGATGATAGCATTTGATAGCCATCAAGGCAAACGCATTCATCTGGTCTCAGGCATTCGGCATTGATGCATTGTTTCTTACACAAAGGCTCACAGTGATGTGGTTGGCTGGCATTGGTGATTAGGTAACCAAAATTGCATTCACATTTTCCCGGAGATGAGCAGCGTCCATTCTCACAACGTGGCCGACAGCTGGGCGTACAGAGATGATGATGTTTGGTGTCCTCGAATCCTTGAAAGCATTCACACTGATTGGGCTCCACGCATGAGCCGTTTACACATGGCGGCGTACAGACAGGATCACATATGGAATTCGAACCAGGTCTCATGCGATAACCTTCATAGCAGCGGCATTGACCGGAACCCTCGCAATGGCTATTGATGCACTTTTGGGGACAATATGGTTCACAGGATCCAGTGGGCCAACGTTTGACATAACCTTCGTGACATTGACAAATCTCCGGGGCAATGCACTTGCCATGCTCACAATCTTGACTGCAGATTGGCTCACAAATGCTTGGATCTTCTGTAGTAGGACGATAGCCAGTAAAGCAGCGGCACTGATTGGGACCCACACAATTGCCATGCATACAGGATCGGGTACAAATGGGTATACAGTAGAAGGAGAGCAAGGCCTGATAGCCAGGCAAGCACACACAGACACCGGGATTACTGCAAAAGCCATTCTTGCATGTCCTCGGACAATGCGGTTCACATTCTGTTGTTGAACCATTGACAAAAACATAACCAGGATCACAGGTGCACGTATCTGGTGCAGTGCACCTTGAGTTCCCACCACACGGCACTTGACAAATGGGTGCACAACGATGTGCCGATATTTGGACATATCCTTCATGGCACTCACAACGTCCAGGTGAACTGCAGAATCCATGTTCACAGCCCGATCTACAACTTGGCACACAAACATTATGTGACATATTGGCATAGGCGTGTCCTTCATTGCAAACACAGTGACCCGGTGACACACAAGTGCCATTTACACAACCAGGCTGACACACTGGCTGACATCCCTCCGAGATGCGTTGCTCTACATGGGCATAACCCAAATTACAGGCACAATGTTCCGGCTCCAGACACAGGCCATTTGGGCAGCCACTCGAACAAACGGGATCACATTTCATTGGTCTTCCCAGACGAGCTTCGTAGCCATCATGGCATTTGTACTCATTGGGTCCCACACAGTCTCCATGCTCACAGATATCCTGGCAAATGGGTACACATTTCTGTAGCTTCTCATCCCGCTGATAACCTAGATTGCAAATACATTTCGATGGCTCCTCGCAATTTCCATTCTCGCAGTTAACTTTGCAAATCGGTTCACACTCGTTGACCGAATCACTGCGAAATTTATAACCCTCGAGGCACTGGCAGAGATCGGGAGCCGTACAATTGGCATTGATACAGGGCTCGCTGCATTCCGGTTCGCAAACACTGCGGTTCACTTGGTTCGTATAGCCAGTGCCACAAAGGCATACCTGAGGGGCAAGACATTTACCGGTTTCACCACAATCAGCACAACGTGGCAAACATTCGCCGCTAGATGGTTAAAATGAGAAATAGTTTAAGATAAGGATTATCTCCGTAAATTGAAGATTCACCTACCCTTCCTCACTGGGATCGTAGCCATCACAGCAAACCTCATCGACTGTCATATAGGTCTAGAAAACAAAACACAAAAGAAATGATATGAAGTCAATGGTCTCACATGGTGTTGCCTATAACAAAAGTCATTGAGGAAAATTTCTTATCTCGTTCGAGATTTGTCTGATTTTTTAATGGCCTAGCAACTGGATCCATGGATTGCAGTGGAGTAATAATCGATTACAGCAGCATCTAATTGAATCGGTTCAGTGTCGGATTAAATGCGATTTCTACGACATTTATAGACATAAAGTATACCCAGAAAAATCAATCACTTCTTTCTTAAATCTTGTTTATTTAAATCTGAATGAAAATGATAAATTTAAATAAATAAATGAACAAAAATTTCATAACCATTCATTTATGATGCTAAATTTGTTCCACTTTGGTCGGATATTTTGGAGAGCATGGCCGATTTTTTTCGAGGATTCAAAAATATATTTTGAATTGTGTAAGAAAATGATAAGGAGTCACTTTCTATGTAATCAAAGCTATTTGTTTAACTATTTTTTTATATGAGAAGTATATAATTATAAAGTTATAAATGAAAACTAAAGGGAATATCGTATTCTGAAAAGAAGAGTTCTTTGACCATGGCCAATTTGGCCTGGCGATCAGTTCATAAACTGTTTTTTGTTATTTGCCTTACAAAATCTTAACTCATGAAAATGACTTGATATTTTAAATATTTACTATGGATTTCATTAGATATATTTAAAAGATTTTAACTGAAGTTGATAATAGTCTTTAATAAGAATACAAAACAGACTAATATTTGAAAAATTTTAGAGTAAATTATTTCACCTAAAAATACTTTTAATCGTGAAGTGTTTTTTAAAGAAATCTAAAATTGGAATAGCACTTTGATGAAATTCAGGCGATCTATAAATAAACTTTCTTCTGCACAAATTTAGAAAATAAATATAAAATGACATTTGTTTTAACGATATTAAACAAAGAACTTAAATAAGAAAAATGGCTGAGAATACTTTTAAAAATTTCCTCCTATATATACGAAAAAGTATTGGAACATATATTTAAATTTTGTAATTAATTTAAAATTTCTTCAATAAGGTTTTTTATCTACAAACTTGTCGGCTCTTTCCTGCTGAATTCATATCTCCATTTCTAGCTTTCTTAAACTTTTCTTACTTTCTATAAATTTGATCAACTGCAAATGGATTTTGTGACTTTGTTCTTACCTCTTTTCTTGGTCTAACCACCAAGGGACCACAATCAGTGGTACAATTGCTTAATCCTTGATATTTTCGCATTGTCACCAGACTCACTCGCATTTTCATCACTCTACAAAGTAATCCAGAAGTTTCAATGATTCCATTTAAGCATTTTGTTCAATAAAGTACTCACGGCACACGATCAACACAGGCCTGAACATTGAATATCATATGAATGGACAAACAAATCACAAATATTCGCCACATGTTTATATTTATTCTTTAGAAAGATTCACCACTTTTGCTTTTGGGGTACAACTGGCCAGTTGAATGTGCAATTTATAAATGATGAACCGCAGTTGCATTCAGCAAATGAACAAATGTGCCAGACATTAAACACTCTTATCAACAGTTTGCTGCTCTTTCCTACTACTCGAAGATTCTCGTATATAATTGAGATATATGTATATATTGGATGGATCATATGTTTAATGAACCCAAAAGAAACCTAAGACTGATACGAACCCAAGTGCATGGCATACACATTGAGGTCCTTAACATTGAATATGACAATTGGATGAATTGTGTTTCGCCTATCGCTTATCGGTCAAATGTTTCTATAAATGTGCAACGAATATATAAGACAAATGTATATATATTATTTTAGATGAAGCCTTCTTACTTTGTTGGAGGCATTTAATCGGCATGGATTCGGGTCATTCGGTTTTCAGTTGGTTTATTTATAAGTAGTCATTTATATATATTTAACACAAAGACATTAAACTTTAGATTAACATATAAATAGGTTAAAGTGTTTAAATCAAGCAATTCAGCCTTGTTACACGTGTTAAAAATATAATATTAAAATATACAAATTTTGACTAACTAAAGTTCGATGTTTTGAAAAGTATATGTAACTTTTCGAAAGAAACCCATTTTTGACTTAAGTGAAGCCGTTTGAATTTTTGTAACATAATTCTGATTCATCATTGGAAGATTTTTTCCATTATTTCATCGAAATCCGAAATTTGTTAAAATAAAATAAATAAGTCAAGATAATTCTATAATAACTGCAGAGTTATTTATTTGTATAATCGTTTTCTTAAAATTAAACAATATGCTTTAGAACTTATAACAAGAGTATTTTGAATTAACATTATTCTTTAGTTATTTATCGTTATTTTGATCATTTTAATTTTTAATCAATTCGATTTTGAAATATGACAAATTTTTATCTAATAATATTTAGAAGCAATAGTTGGGGAATATTTTGCCAAAATAAAAAAAAACTTGTACACAATATATGTATATGTATTTTTAAGATTTTTGATCTCATAGAACATAGTTTTGTGATTTTATGATTGAACTGAAACTGGACACATTTTCATTCGTTTCAGTTTTTTTTTTTGACTTGATTAATTTAAGTCTCCAATCCAAAAAGGATTTTTATATCGAAAATGTTCTTATGAGAAAAGTTAAAGCTCTGCAAAGTCATGTTATTATTATAGAAAAATAGAACAGAACAGAAAGTAGAAAAGGAAAAAAATATGGTAATTTTCCATTATCTAGTAGCAATATTTGACCCAGAACTTTTATAAGTTTAATTCAATTTTAATGATTGCACAATAAGCTTTTAATTTATAAGTTATCACTACATTTACATTTATTATCAAAATTGTTTTGCAGCTGAAAGATTTACTAAACTAAACTTCTGATTGTGATTACAACCGGATGCGGCGATCAGTCAATAATATTGAAAATTGTAAGATTCTTATCTATCTAGAATGATGATGAAGAACTTGTATAAGTTCTATTTACACAATAATAATTATAAAACACTTTGGTAATTGAATAGAATTTTAACATTTTTTAAGGCAATGTATTTTTGAACAAATTTTTTATATTTTTGTTATAAATAGAAAGGTTAAGTTGTAGCCAAGCATACATTTTTTTTCAGAAATTAGAGAGGGCTTGTCTTAATTATAAAATGAAGAATATGATGAGGATATCGTAAAGGAATATTTAAAAATTTGTATCAATAAATATAGTTTTAGAAATTTTATATGCATCTAATACATATACAAATTTACCAAAACAAAATAGAGTTAAGCTTTAATTGCTATAAAGAAGAGATTCTGGAAATGCTTTAGTCCTGTAATTTAAGGATACACATAAAAGGATATTGCGCTTAATTGTTTAATAGACTTCGAGAAGAAACTTTGATTTTTATTAAGAATTTTAAATAAATTTCTAGTCTAGTCTTGTTAAGAAATTTAAAACGTTTAAAAATAATCTAGCAGAAGAGTGACTCTATTGTCACATATAAAAGATTATTAATTAAACAAATGTTTAAAAAAGTAATAAATATTATAGCAAGTACAAAAAGGAAAATGAGTGCTTTTGTCAAAAAATATTCAACAAGCACAGATTGAAGTAAAAAATTGTTAAAAAAGGAATGGAAATAAGAATAATATTCATTATAATGAATATTCTTACTCAAAGAAAATTCCACAAATATATTTCTCACTAATCTGTTGTAAAACAAGGAAGAAATGTTATGTCCTTGTATTACACAGTGTAATAAAAAAAGAAATATTCACATATTTGTTGGAATCGTTACGGAAAATAAAGATTAAACATATATAGAACATATGTACATATATTTTTAAATGGAAAGAAAGATACGAAATATAAGGGAACATGAAATTGTTTCCGGAATATACTTTTTTCCTCAATGAAATATTAGATTCTGGATGACTAATGAAAGCATTCGTAAACAACATTGCTATGATAATCGCTTTGTGTTTTAGCTCAAAAAGTAATGAAATATGAATAAAATTTAAGAGTCAGACAAAAAAAATTGGTAGTAATCATCTATTACCAATCAAAGAGGTCAATTGAAGAAACTTTTCTCTCTCATACTCTCTGATTTATATTTAAACTACACATCAATAATAGTAATTAGATTAAATCATAATTGCTTAATTTGAAATTGAAATTTAAATTTTGAATTAAAGACTACGACCTTTTTTATATCCTTCTCCGAATGGTGTTTAATCTTAAAATGCAAAGTAATGGTAGTGCCAAAATTTAGTGTTCATTACATTTTTACTTAATAATTTTAGTTCTAAGTTTATTTAGAACTAATAATTTGTCATTATAAATTTTTATTGTGATCCTTTTTTCTGCTGGCAACTGTATTACTTGGCTCTAGTTTAATTCGGATACTTTCCCTGGGCTCCATGGAGGATTAATCTTCAGCCTGATTCTCGGAATGTAGAATTATGCCGTCCGACAATCGATCAGATACGAAATTTTTTGGACTTCAGTTTTTTCATTCAAACTTGGCCGTTTATTGTTGACCTTTATAGTTCGTTTTGCATTACATTTTATAATCTTATTGACCCTTTGTTTCTGTCAAAGTGCAGTTTCATTTCAGAACAAATTCACTAGAGTTTCAATTTGTACACAATAAACACAATTTATTTCTATTCCGGTTGAGAACCCCCAAAACTAGGGGATCCCTCCGGGTGTCCACAATGATCTGAAGAACTTTGAAGACAACGTTATTTAAATAGCTTTAATATAACTTTATAATAATAACTTTATTTGTATATAGAAACCGTGCTTGCGTTGCTTATGAATCTTGGCCAACGACTGACTTCTCTCACTGACACACAGTGAGCATGAAAACTGATTACACTTACATAAATGAGCACACGGTTCGAGACCCTTTAGGATCAGAGATCGAACGTAATCTGTAGATCTAAAGCAGCTTAGAAATGATCCCAATTCTATTTGGAAAAAAACGAATGACCAATACTCCAGTACAAGTTAAAATATTAAGAAAAAATATTAAAAACTAATAAAAACATTAAGCTGATAGCAACTTAACTCTTCAGTTCAACGTATAACCAGGTCATTAACCTAATTTATTACAAATAATTTTTCAGAATTTTGTTATAATTTCTAAAATAAAATGTATTTTTCTATTATCTTACATGAATTCTAAGAGCTCAAGGTCACAGTAATATTTCCGCTATCACAAAACACAAAGAATGGAATAAAAAAAAAAAATTTCTCATATCAACAAACACAAAGTATTATGTAGTCATTAGATTTGACTTTGCTAAAATATAAAATAAATTTATTTCAGTTTATCGTTGAGAACGAATGTTACTTGAGACGAAAATTATTAATCGTAAGTTAGTTGTAATCGTTGCGCTCTAAAGAACTGAACAATAACGCCGCATTAAAAAAAATATATATATATATAATTGTATTTGAATCATAACTATGGCTATGACTTGGGCATATATAATCCTTGCAATTGGATCCTTGTCAGCCATATATGCCTATGATCATCATGTGTGTTCTCGACGTGTTACTGTTCCATATGACCATGCAGTTAGAAAAAGCAAATATGTTTCTTATAACCAACATCATTGGTGGTATGGTAACCAAATAAAATATCGTCCTGAATACTATTGGACAACAGAGGTAAGTTAAGAACATAAAATCATTCAATTTCTTTACAAAATTTGATATTAAATTTTAAAACAAATCCGTTTTCACTTTTCATTGAAATCAAAAGCGAAAAATAGGCATAGAAAAGTCAATTGGGTCCAAAAAAACTAAAAAAAAAATTTGATTGGCAATTTATATAGCTATTTGTGACAGATAAACAACAATAATTTTGTGACTTCTCAGAAAATTTGTTTCAATAAATTTCAAAAATTGTTATATTTATTTTTATCTAATTTACTCAGCATTAACTATAAGTTAAACTAGAATTAGTTTTTAGCTAAAGTGCCTAAAATTGCTTTTTTTACACAAAATTAAAATTTTCAGATAATCAGAAACTTCACATTTAGTTGTATATATTATTTTTAGATTGTGTTTCTCTTAAAGATTGATTTAAATTATTGGATAAACCAAAACTAATTATAGTATATTAATACAAAATTTTATAAAAATGGTTTCTCAAAATGAATTTTTGCAAAGTGTGGATAAAAACGGACATAAAATATGTTTTTATTGGTCCTATATCAGCGAGATTTTTACAGAGATAATATAATACTATATAAAAACCTCTTAATTCGAACTGAATTAAGGAAAAAGGGGGAAAAAATAACCTCAGTTTTAAATATTTTAAATTTAAAACAAAAACTATATGCAATGGTAAATATTTTTCTGAGAAAAGAGGAAAGAAAATTACCTTGAAGATATCTAGAGCATTCTAGCTTGACAATAATTATAGACAAACCAGAAAGCTAATATATAAAAAGTTTTTCTTTAAATTCTCGTTTTGTCTTCTTTTCGTTTTCAGACAAGATATGGAGACGAAATAAAATACTTTTGTTGTGATGGATATGAGGGTTCTATAGACAATTGTCGGCCAATTTGCTGGAATGGATGCACTGGAAATCGTTACTGCTCCGCTCCTGAAAAATGTGATTGTAAGCCTGGCTATGGAGGCGATGAATGTCAGCCGGTTTGTGATAATTGTGGCAAATTCGAGTACTGTCAAGAACCAAGCAAATGTGCCTGCAACGAGGGATATAAAAGGATCAATGATATTGGTGATTGTATACCCGAATGCTCAAATGGATGCAGCGAACACAGTTTCTGTTCCGAGCCAGAGATTTTGTAGCGCTGGCTGATGGTTATGAGAGTAGGTTGCCTACTTTTAGGCTGAAAGGTTATGGATGTTGCCGGCAAACAAAGGGTTAGCAACAGAAGCGAGCTGATCCGAGCCTAAAAAGAAATGTTGCCAATAGATCTCTCGGTTACCGAAAATGGAGGTTTTTCGCATAGCATTTCCAGGAAGGTCACCTGCTAAGTTAGAAGCAATCGGTCCCTGAGTAGAAGTCAGAAGCTTGTAAAGGCCAGTTGAATTAGTGGCTAGTGGAAAAATTTCCGCGAAAGAAAAACATATAAAATCAGTTGTGCTAAAAACCGGCCAATATTAAAGTGGTTCGAAAAAAAAGGAAAAAAAAGAGGAATAAAATCAAATATTTGAAACCTCAACTTTCCAGCGACCCTGTTTATTCTATTTTATTGGAAAAGTAAAGTCGGAAAGAATAAAATAAATCAAATCAAATATTCACTGGCAACGAGCGCTTATCTAGGGTAAGTGCTGAAAGGCGATATGATTTTTTTTTGGTATAAAAATGGCAAAGCTAGCCAACTTAGAGCGGCAGTTTAAACTTTGGCATTGATTTTCTCCTTTTCCTGTTTTTTTTGTACGCTCATCCATAGAGGCAGCCGCTGTGCTGAGTTTTATCGTACAGAGTTACGACGACCAGCGGCCCCAGAAGAGGGGAATATCAAAGTCGAAGCAAGCGAGAGGGGAAGAATTGAGTTGAAGCGCTACAGACTGCGACGATCGGCCTGGGCCCTCTCAGTGTAGCTTGCGTAGGCGGTCGGGAGTGAGCGGTCTCCGTCGGAAGAAAGAGGGAGAGGAAACACCGAAAAAGTGGAAAAAAATTAGCCGGCCTACGATGTGCCTAAAATTCTAGTTCGTAAAATAAGTTTTCGAAATCGGGTAAAGACTATGATGGTGGCAGATTTTTAATCAAAAGTAAATTTCAGTTTGCATTTCAAAAAAAATCAAGAAAAAAAAATGCCCCAGTAATCTAGTAAAAGAAAAAAAAAAGAAAAAAAAAACCTTTTCCCTCTCTCCGTTCTTTTGGCGCGATTTTTTTTGTGTCTCCTTCTTTTATGATATCTCTCCAGCATCTTTTCCAGTGAAAGAAAAAGAAAAGAAATATGTTAACACCGATCCAGAATGGAAGCGCTTTCATCGTTGGATTTGGAGAAAAAGGGGTGAGTCAACTTTTTTTATAATTTTTATCTGCCATGAAACATGACCCCCCTTGTTGCCCACAAAAAATATTAAAGAAGAAATAAAGCACAAAAAAAAAAAGAGTAAAAAAAAAAAAAAAGGGCGGGTTAAATGTGAGAGAGATCCCATATAAATGAGAGAGGATCAAAAAAAAAAAAAGTAAAGAAAGTCAAAGAAAGGAAACAGGAACAAAAGGAAATTTTATGGAAGAGAGTAATAGAGAGTTTGATTGGAAGTAAAGAGAAAAGCCGCCATCATCGAAAATACCCTAGTAAAGAATAGAAGAAAAAAAATGATTTAATTGTGGTAAAAGAGAATTTAGTACAAATTGCCATAGCTTCAAAGCTCGGAATTTAATAATATATATGAAGATCAATATTAAGTCACTCTATGCAATTTAAATCTCTCTAGTTTATATGATATTAATTAGGTAGTAACAAATTATTCAGTGTTATAGCAATTATTGATAATAGACAACTCAATCTAATGAAAATGTCCACTAGAGATAATTTATTTAATAATTAATTTTTTTGATTTATAATGTATAATTAAACGTTTTTATTTATGGGACTCCCGTGGGCCATGTAGCTGTTAGTTTAAGCTTTGTAAAGGGGCCATCTCATTTGTTTTAATTTTTTTGACGAATTGGTCCGAGATGGCCTAGGCAGGGAGGGCAAATCGATCCCCAACTACATCAGAGGATCGAGTCTAGTCGACTAGACGATGTCAAGGCAAGCTAATTTTAAAATTCATTTGGTTATGCATTTTCTCCTTCCGGTTTAACATTTTGTCTTGCACGCAGTAATATTTTTGAATAAGAGAGGTAAAGGAGGGGGGGGGGGGGAAAAGTAAAGTCGGAAAGAATAAAATAAATCAAATCAAATATTCATGGCAACGAGGTTATTGGGAAGCGAAGGGATATGATTTTTTGGTATAAATGGAAAGTAGCCAATTAGAGCGGCGTTTAAACTTTGGTTGATTTTTTTCCTGTTTTTTGTAGCATCCATAGAGGCAGCCCTGTGCTGAGTTTTATCGTACAGAGTTACGACGACCAGCGGCCCCAGAAGAGGGGAATATCAAAGTCGAAGCAAGCGAGAGGGGAAGAATTGAGTTGAAGCGCTACAGACTGCGACGATGTGGGCCCTCTCAGTGTAGCTTGCGTAGGCGGTCGGGAGGAGCGGTCTCCGTCGGAAGAAAGAGGGAGAGGAAACACGAAAAAGTGGAAAAATTAGCCGGCCTACGATGTGCTAAAATTCTAGTTCGTAAAATAAGTTTTCGAAATCGGGTAAAGACTATGATGGTGGCAGATTTTTAATCAAAAGTAAATTTCAGTTTGATTTCAAAAAATCAAGAAAAAAAAATGCCCAGTAATCTAGTAAAAGAAAAAAAAAAGAAAAAAAAAACCTTTTTCTCTCCGTTCTTTTGGCGCGATTTTTTTGTGTCTCCTTCTTTTATGATATTCTCCAGCATCTTTTCCAGTGAAAGAAAAGAAAAGAAATATGTTAACACCGATCCAGAATGGAAGCGCTTTCATCGTTGGATTTGGAGAAAAAGGGTGAGTCAACTTTTTTTATAATTTTTATCTGCCATGAAACATGACCCCCTTGTTGCCCACAAAAAATATTAAAGAAGAAATAAAGCACAAAAAAAAAAAAGAGTAAAAAAAAAAAAAAAGGGCGGGTTAAATGTGAGAGAGATCCCATATAAATGAGAGAGGATCAAAAAAAAAAAAGTAAAGAAAGTCAAAGAAAGGAAACAGGAACAAAAGGAAATTTTATGGAAGAGAGTAATAGAGAGTTTGATTGGAAGTAAAGAGAAAAGCCGCCATCATCGAAAATACCCTAGTAAAGAATAGAAGAAAAAAAAATGATTTAATTGTGGTAAAAGAGAATTTAGTACAAATTGCCATAGCTTCAAAGCTCGGAATTTAATAATATATATGAAGATCAATATTAAGTCACTCTATGCAATTTAAATCTCTCTAGTTTATATGATATTAATTAGGTAGTAACAAATTATTCAGTGTTATAGCAATTATTGATAATAGACAACTCAATCTAATGAAAATGTCCACTAGAGATAATTTATTTAATAATTAATTTTTTTTGATTTATAATGTATAATTAAACGTTTTTATTTATGGGACTCCCGTGGGCCATGTAGCTGTTAGTTTAAGCTTTGTAAAGGGGCCATCTCATTTGTTTTAATTTTTTTTTGACGAATTGGTCCGAGATGGCCTAGGCAGGGAGGGCAAATCGATCCCCAACTACATCAGAGGATCGAGTCTAGTCGACTAGACGATGTCAAGGCAAGCTAATTTTAAAATTCATTTGGTTATGCATTTTCTCCTTCCGGTTTAACATTTTGTCTTGCACGCTTATGTAATATATTTTTTTTTTGAATAAGAGAGGTAAAGGAGGCCCATCTGATCGAGGGCAAGGCCACCATGACCAACTAGCCGACGAGCAAGAGCCGGAAAAAAATAAAGCGTGCGCCCTCGATTGGTTTTATACACCCTGGCCAAAACTGAAAACATTACAATTTGCCAATGTGAAGTGGGTTATGCCAAGACTAATGACTCCGATGTATGTTTGCCTGTGTGTGAATCCGCTTGCGGAGAGTATAGTTTCTGTAAAGAACCTAATTTGTGTGCCTGCAACGAGGGCTATGAAGATATGGGTGATGGCAAATGTCAGCCCGTTTGCCAGCCTGGTTGTAGGGAACATAGCCAGTGTACAAGTCCTGGAAAATGCGAGTGCCTGGAAGGATATTCGATTCAGGAAAACACAAATGAAACTTCTTGTCAACCTGTTTGCACAAATGGATGCCCCACACATAGCTCCTGCAAGGAACCTAATTCATGTGAGTGCGATTCGGGATACATGAAAGTGGACGAAATTTGCCAACCTCATTGTCCCAATAAGTGCCCGGACTATGCCCAATGTACAGCACCCAATGTCTGTGAATGTTTTCCAGGATATGAGGAGTCAGAGGAGAATCACAAGTGTCAACCCAAGTGCGATCAGGGATGTCCTTTGCATGCCATGTGCACTAACCCTGATACATGTCGATGTAAAATTGGTTACCTGATGAGTCCCAATAACACCTGTGAACCCCAATGTTCCAGACACTGCTTGAACGGAATGTGCAGTGAACCAGAGATTTGTGTTTGCAATGATGGATATCAGTTCAAAGAAAACTCACCAAACATTTGCGATCCCATTTGCAAAGAAGATTGCATAAATGGAGATTGTGTGGGACCAGATTTTTGCGTCTGTCATGTTGGATATAAACCCAACAACTTTGGTGGCTGTATGCCGAGCTGTGAGCTGGAGTGTTTAAATGGCAATTGCACTGGACCGGATGAATGCACATGTTTAGATGGTTTTGAAAAAACGGAGATCTTAAATCAATGTAAGCCCAGATGTAGTAAGGGATGTGAGAACGGCGAATGCATAGCTCCGGAGGTCTGTCAATGTTCAATGGGCTATAAACAAATTCCCGAAGGCTGTGAACTCGATACTACAACTAGTGAACTAACTTCTACATCTACCGAAACAGTATTAGAAACTAGTTCAACCTTAGCCAACGATTACACTACCTTGGACGACAGTCCACTGAACTGCACCACTGAATGTCAGTGTTGGTCAAAGTTGAATGAACTGGGATCCTTAAGCACTGGCAAGTGTGAGAAAACTTGTCTAGATGATTATGACCAACCTTGCCTGGACTTGACACTGTGTCGCTGTAATCCATTGAATAATACAATAATTTGTAAGGAATCAAATGATGATAATATTGCAGAAACAGATGAAATGGAGTTTACTTGCACAATCAGAATACCACATGGTGAATCCTTAAAAATTGAGTCCAAGACACAATCAACTTCATCGTCGTATTGGTTGCCTATTTTGGGTATTCTATCTGGTATTGTCATTCTATCGGGTATCTTGGGCGCCATCACATATCGGATGCGTAAAATAACACCTATCACAGATCCCATCTACGACGATGTTCTATAAACTTTAAGTAAATAATAATTGTTGTTCCTAATGTATGTGACAATACTTTTATTTGTTAGTATCTTTTGGATTCAAAAGGTATTAATATTCTCTGCATAATAAAAAAGTGTTAAAAGATTAAATTTAAGCAATGAGTTGTGCCAAATGCCAAGTTTCAAGGTCCTCTTACATGCCCTCTTTCATGGTTTTTTACGATCCGGCGGGAAGTACATATGCTACTGTTTTCGCGTAGGGAATATTGGGAAATTTTTCTTAAGTCGAGCTGAATGCAAAAGTAGTAAAAGAAGAAGTCAATAAGATGAATATGTTAATAGAAATAAAACTTTAATTACAGAGTACAAATTGACAAAAAAAAAAAAATATGAAAAATCCCAAAGAGAACTGCCTTATCTCTTAAGTAAGAACTTTAATTGCATTGCAAACTTTTGTTAAAGCTTTAAAACAAAAAAAAACAACATTCAAATTATCTTTAAACAAAAAACTTGGACTAATAGCTTACAATTACGTCATTATTAAAAATAGATAAGAAAAATGCGCTGTGTTTAGCAACACTCATATTAAGTTCCCATGAATTCCAAACTCTATCGAATATAAAGCTTAAGAATTTTGTTAATCTTTTTATACCCTTGCAGAGGGTATTATAAAATTGGTCAGATGTTTGCAACGCATAGAAATATACGTTTCCGACCCCATAAAGTATATATATTCTTGATCAGCATCAACAGCCGAGTCGATTGAGACATGTCCGTCTGTCCGTCCGTCCGTCCGTCCGTCTGTCCGTCTGTCCGTCTGTCTGTTTAGCCATGCGTTTTCGAGCTTAAACTTTAAGCTACATGGTTGAAACATGAAAAGTTAAGTTCCTCAATCGATTGAGCAGGTAAAGTTTAAAAATTAGTCGGATCGGATAATTATCACCGGAGCTATTAACTAAAACGTGGAGGTACCTCGAGTAAAATAAGCAATTTTCTTTGGCAGCAAAGAAACAAAAACAAATTCCATGCAATCACGCACACACACACATATGCAAAAATTCGTCACCACGCGGTGTGTGAGAGAGACAGAAACATTTGCGTTGTGTTGTTGCACAGAACAAAATTGACAGAGCGAGATGCAATGGGTTTGCATATATATCGAATTAGGACGGTGGCGTAGTATGTGGAGATCGTTGGCACGATGGGCTTCGGTGTTTGATGGTTCAATGCTCGGTGAAGAAGTGAAAATTTTTATATGTGTTTTTTTCTTTTTTGTTTTTTTTTTGATTTTGTTAAACATTTATACCAACTTTCGGCAGAGCCGAAGTTAGCTTCTTTGATATTTTATAACTAATATGTATCAAAATTTTAGTGATCACTTAAGACAATGGTTCTTTCAGATGAAGAGAGAAGGATGAAAAAAGAAAGATACCTAAAACATCACACGTAGTTGTTGAAACGAGTATTTGCCCAATACCAAATAATTGCTTTGGAATTAGCAGAAAAATATATGTATATATTTTTACAATTCTTTCAACTTTTTTTCCTGCAGTATATTGACAATATTTTGTTTAATTTATACCCGTAAATATTATCCGAATTGCGTCAAACTTGGTGGATAGCGCTAATCTAGTTTGTATTTATATAGCAAAAGGAAAAAAAGAATTTTTGACGAAACCTATAATTCCGATAGTTGCTATATCTTATAGTAATTTGATCTGACCAATTCTTAAACTTAAAAAACTTACACATTAAAGAAGCTTAATTACCAAGTTTCAACAACATAGCTTGAAGCATAAACTCTAAAAGCTGCGAAGAAACAAACAGACAGACATGGCTTTAATGAGAAATATAGAAACTTAGTTTTTATACTTCTATGGAAATATAAATTTTATTAAAAAAGCAACTAAGCCTACAGAAAAAGGTTGTTCAAAAAATACATTTCACAATAGTATGCAATCTCCTTGCACTGTGAGTAATAAAACAACCATTTCTGAAAATTTTTTTAATAAAGCTTATAAAGATTATAATAATTTGCGATTAAAAAGGGTAAGAAAAACTGAAACTGAACTGTGTGACGCCAATTCAACTTAATCGTAAATTTAAATATATCTACTGCTTAATGTCTACTGCCGAATACAGGGTATTATTCAAGTCGACTTTCATACATCATTTTTGTCAGTGAAATCATAATTATTAAAGCTCCAAAATTCTCAATTCAGTTGAAGCTCAACCTCTGGCATGTATAGAACATAAGAATTTCTTTGATCTCTTGAATTACTAATATGTATCAGAGACATTATTTTTGTACGAATCTTTGCCTGGTTTTCATGGCTTTAGTGAGGGCCAAAATAAATGGCGATAACGTATGTATCAAAGAGGATAGGATTCCGAAAACTTACCTTAAGTTTGTGTCGACGAGTTTCTGCCCAACACCAAGTAATTGCTTTGGAAGTAATAGAAAAATTGAATATCACAGCAAAGTTCATGTAAGTAAATAAATATCATAAATAATTGGATTTTAATATCACTTAAATAAGTTGAGACGTCTACTGTAGTAAGCAAAAGAAGCTATGGCATCCACACCAAACAATTCATGTTAATATTATTTTTAATACTAATTTTTGAAATGTTTTCCAATGTGCTTGTCATAACCTTAAATCGGCAATAAATTTTAAAAATTTCATCAGCTCAATATTCAAAAATACATAATCCTTCATTTATTTGTAGACAACTTATGAAATTAAAACCCATAAAATTTGCTGTGAAGGCTTTGAGGGTCCAATAGAAAATTGCCGACCGAAGTGCTCAAACGGATGTCCTGGAAATCGTTACTGCTCGGCACCTGAAAAATGTGACTGTAAGCCTGGCTTTGGAGGCGATGATTGTCAGCCAATTTGTGATAATTGTGGCAAATTCAAGTACTGCCAAGAACCAGGAGGATGTGCCTGCAACAAGGGATATAAAAGGGTCAATGATATTGGTGATTGCATACTCGAATGCTCGAAGGGATGCGACGAACACAGTTTCTGTTCCGAGCCAGAGATTTGCCAATGTGAAGTGGGTTATGCCAAAAGTAATGCTTCCAATGTCTGTTCCCCTGTATGTGATGTAGACTGCGGGGCTAACAAGTTCTGCAAATACCCAAATGAATGTGTGTGTTTGGAAGGTTTTGAGATGTCAGGGGAATCTTGTAAGCCGAAGTGCAGTCAAGATTGTGTAGACGGTGAATGTATACCATCCAAGGGCTGTGAATTTGATAGTACTTCTGAATCGACTACTGAGGGTGAACATGCTACTACTACAGAAACAACTCCAATGTCTACTGAAACTCAAAGTATCCTAGCACTTACGACACCGAATTCCTCATCCAAACTTCTTTCGAAAGCACTTCAATTCCTTTTGCTGGTTACAATTCTAACACATTTTGTTCACGGGTTAAATTAATTGAGAGTTTGAATTGAAGTACATTTACTCTTTAAATTTTCATCAAATTGTTTTAGAAATTCAAAAATTAGTCGAATTAATTTATTGGTTGTAAAAAAATGATGAGG
This sequence comes from Drosophila austrosaltans, assembly GCA_035045865.1. Taxonomy (NCBI): domain Eukaryota; kingdom Metazoa; phylum Arthropoda; class Insecta; order Diptera; family Drosophilidae; genus Drosophila; species Drosophila austrosaltans. The sequence goes on from JAWNOQ010000083.1 coordinate 5,012,536, forward strand.
TATTTCTATTTAAGTTTATTCAGCGGGGACACACATGGTGGATTGTTCATGGTAGGCGAATCCAGGATCACAAATGCTACGAAAACTAGTGAACAAACTTCTACATCTTCCAAAACAGTATTAGAAACTAGTTCAATCTTAGCCAACGATTACACTACCTTGGACGACAGTCCACTGAACTGCACTACAGAATGGGTACCTTGAGCACTGGCAAGTGTGAGAAAACTTGCCTAGATGACCATGACCAACCCTGCCTGGACTTGACACTGTGTCAAGTCAAATCAAAAGATAATAATATATCAGAAACTGGTGAAATGGAGTTTACATCCACTATCAGAATACCACGTAGTGAATCCCTAAAAATTTACTTTAAGATACAATCAACTGCATCGTCGTATTGGTTGCCTATTTGGGGTATTCTATCGGGTATCTTGGGCACCATCACAGCACACTATGGGGAATTTGAAAAAATTCCCAAAATGAAAAAATTTTCAAAAAATTTTGATGCCTAATGATAGATAAAAGATCAAAGGTCAATGTTGCATACTTGTTATCTTGTCGTTGTTCAACACTGTTGAGCAAACAGCTGCTGAAAACATGTGTTTTGCAGAAAACGCGTTTGCTTGATACAGTGAAAATTTTATGCTCAACTTTCAGGGTGGATATTGGAAAAATTAAAAATGTTGTTGAAAAAATGAATGATGGAGTTCAATAAGTAGTCTTTCTTCTATGTATAAGTAAATTGCCTTTGTAAAAATTGACAGTGAGTGTTGAAATATTTGAAAAAAATTGGGGGTCACTTTAAGAAAAATTGTGTCAGGAAATGTTAACTTTGAGGAGAGTCATAAAAAAATGTCCACCAGTGTCCAGTCTAAAACTTCCAGAATTTGGTAGTATGTGCAATTCTTGTTCAAGTAAAGTTAGTCACAATAGCCACAAACAGCCACAAATTGTGCAATTTGGTAGACGAAAAACACTAAGACTATCGAAGTTATATTAAAATTGCTGCTAACGAATTAAGGCAGAAATGTCGAAAGCCTTGCTGTAAATTGTGTAAGAAATGGCGAGAACATAGGTCCAATTTAAACATGCTCAAAAGATACTGAGGTGGCTAGTATGATGAAAAAATGTCTTGGACGATCAAGCTTTAACAATTGTATTAGTCGGGTTGAAGGACCAACATTAACATTTTTGGACTCAGAAAAAGGTGGGCAGATGAAAAAATTCAGGTCAAATAGCATAAACTGTGTTAGCAGATTTGAAAATGGCATCTTGGCATAATGATAACTGATCCTGCAACAATTTGAAATACACATACTTGCAAGAAATCCTTAAAGGACTAAAATCTCCTGTAGTTCGCCTACTAGACCACTAATTATGAAAAATTCAATATTGTGCTATAAAAAACACACTCAAAATGAAAAACAATGTTTTTTTTTCAAACTTTAAAGACGTAGTTGAAAAAAGATACAATGTAAGCCTCTGGGATCGAATTATCAGAAAAAGGAACATAGGTCGGATTCCAAAAACCTCTTCAATCATATGGCAAAACGATTATATAGCATACTTGTGGGGAAAAACTGGTTTTATGGCCGGGGACGGTTATTGCCACGCCCATTTTTTACAAAAATTTAACCAAATTTTATTTATTACGTTAGTCAACAAATACATATTGAAAGCGATGCATAGAAACCAACTTTTGAATAAAGTGCGCAAAAAAACGGTCAAATTCCCCATAGTGCGGCATTGTGCCAAATGCCAAGCTGTTTAATTATTTTCCCTCTTACATGGTTTTATATGATCCGGCGGAAAGTATGCTACTATTTTCCCTTAGGGGAAATTTGGAAAGTTTTTTAAGTCGACCTAAAGGCTCGAAAGAAAGTAGTAAAAGAAGAAATCCAGAGAATACATACTATGTATAAATAGGTACTGTAGGAAGCATTTCCAAAATTCGAAATAAGTCCAATAGCAAGTGAAAAAAAAAACTTTAATTTGAGTGTCTGTTTACAGAGTACAAATTGGCCAAAAAAAAATATAAAAAATCTCTTATCTTTTAAGTAAGAACTTCAATTGCATTGCAAAACATTCAAAAACATTCAATTTATCTTTAAACAAAATACTTGGACTAATAGCATACAATTACGTCATTATTAAAAATAGATATGAAAAATGCGTTGTTTTTAGCTAATGCCATATTAAGTTCCCTTGAATTCCAAAGTCTTTCGAATATAAAGCTTAAGAACCCAACAACGCTCTTTCACTTTCGTTCACTGCAAATGTTTTTGTCTCTCTCACACTGTGCGTATTGAAGAATTTCTAATCTAAGTGAGCAATAAAATAAATGGATTTTATTTAAGATTTCTTTTAATAATCATAATTATTCGATCGGACGTTCGAACCCGAGTCATTTGTGTTTGTGAGCCAGATTTCTTTGAACTTTTTTTGCTTTAGTAATTTGATTATATTGACAATATTTTTGTTTTTTTTTATATCCGTAAAATTAATCCAATTTGAGTCAAACTTTGGGGATACTGTTTTGGTACAAATTGGATTTATATAGCAAAAGGAAAAAAGGAATTTTTGATTTTATACCTATAATTCCGATAGTGAATCTTATAGTAATCGAATCTGACCAATTCTTAAGGAAGCATAACTACCCAGTTTTAACAACATAGCTTAAAAAGTACAGTCTAAAAGCTGCGGAGAAACGAACAGACAGACATGGCTAGTTTATGGGGTTGTATATTTCCATGCTTTACAAATATCTGAGGAATTTTAATCTCCCCTTTCTAAGGGTACAAAAAGAACTAGAAATATAGAAATTTTTTATTTAAACTTCTATGGAAATATGAATTATATTCAGCAACTAAGCCTACAAAAAATTGCTCTAAAAAATACATTTCACAATAGTATGCAATCTTATTGCCCTATGAGTAATGAAACGAACATTTCTGAATTTTTTCTATATAACGCTTGCAAAGATAATAATAATTTATTTAAACTTGCAATTAAATATAAATGTCATGCTGCAACTGCATGGTAAATCTTCCTCCACTTGCACTTCAATAAAGGATAAAGAAAATGAGATATCAGCCAAACGTTTGACGCTAGCGGAAATACTTAATATACATATAATATATTAATTTAATGTAAATACGGTTGATTCTGAGCATTTGCTAATCAGGACCCATACAAACGTAAAGAAAATAAATTTGCCCATTGGGAAGTTTCGACACACTTAAACTTGATCGAGGTTTGGGTATTAGTTTTTGTTCATGAAGAATTGCAAAACTCATGCAACATATTTTGTTTGGTATTCTAAATAGTTGAAATCTTATAGTTTATCAAATAATGATTCAGAAAAACAGAAAAAACTAATTTGTTTGATGTCAATTCAACTTTTAATATTTACTGCCTAATATAGGGTATTATACAAGTCGACTTTCAAACATCGTTTTGTCAGTGAAATCATAATTATAAAAGCTCTAAAATTCTCAATTCAGTTGAAGCTCAACCTCTGGCATATATAGAACATACGAATTTCTTTGATCTCTTGAATTACTAATATGTATCAAAGACGTTATTTTTGTGTGAATCTTTGCCTGTTTGTGACGGTTTTAGTGATGGCCAAAATTAATGACGATAACGTATGTAGCAAAGAGGAGAAGATTCCGAAAACTTCTCAAAGGGTTGTTAAGACGAGTTTCTGCCCAACACCAAATAATTGCTTTGGAAGTAATAGAAAATATAAATATCACACCGAAGTTCATGTAAGTAAATAAATATCATAAATAATTGGAATATAATATCAGTTGAATAAGTTGAGACGACATTATCACAGTAAGCAACAGAAGCTGTGGCATCTACATCAATTACAACCGAATTCATACTGATATTATTTTATCCTTGCATAAAAATATGCGTAAAGTATATACCATAAAGTATTCTTGATCAGCAGCAACAGCCAAGTCCACCTGCCCGTCTGTCTGTTTGTTTACAGTTTTTCGATCTTAAATTTTATGCTACGTAGTTGAAACTTTATAGTTATGTTTCTTAAAGGTGTATGCAGGCCAAGTTTGAAAATCGGTTGGATCGGATTACTATTACTACCAAAACACTGTCCACCAAGTTTGACTGCTATAAATGAGGGAAACAAATCGTCAATGTAATTGAAATGTAATAATAACTTACTCCAGCAACAGAAAATTTACAAACACAAAGACCCTTAATCGAATCCGCGCAGGACCAAATAGGAGTTATATAAAAATATTGTTTTTTTTGCTGTTGTATCCAAATTTGAATTGTACCCCTACACCCTACACCAAGTTTGAACTAGATCGGATAACTATGAAGGTGCAAATAATTTAAATGAATATGTGCGAAAGAGTCAAAAATATGTGTGTTGTGTTCTCGCAGAAAACGAAATTGAAAGAGCGAGTTGCCCTTACAGCTTAACTGAATGAAGTTGGGACGGTAGTGTAGTAGGTAGAGATCGGTCCGCTTATTTCGATTCTCGGTACAAAATTAAAAATTCTTGGAAATGCTTATTTGCTCTTTTCTTTGTTTAGACTTTGTTAAACAATTGTTTTAAAATTTTTGTTTTTAAATAAAATACTTAAACAGTCTGAAGCTGCAAGGGTATACAAAGTCAGCTCATATCGGCAATAAATTTCAGAAATTTCATTGGCTCAATATTCAAAAATACATAATCCTTCATTTATTTGTAGACAACTTATGAAATTAAAACCCATAAAATTTGCTGCGAAGGCTTTGAGGGTCCAATAGAAAATTGCCGACCGAAATGCTCCAACGAATGTCCTGGAAATCGTTACTGCTCAGCACCTGAAAAATGTGACTGTAAGCCAGGCTTTAGAGGCGATGATTGTCAGCCATTTTGTGATAATTGTGGAAAATTCGAATACTGTCAAGAACCAGGAAGATGTGTCTGCCACGAGGGATATAAAAGGATCAACGATATTGGTGATTGCATACCCAAATGCTCGAAGGGATGCGACGAACACAGTTTCTGTTCCGGGCCAGAGATTTGCCAATGTGAAAAGGGTTATGCCAAAAGTAATGCTTCCAATGTCTGTTCCCCTGTATGTGATGTAGACTGCGGGGCTAACAAGTTCTGCAAATACCCAAATGAATGTGTGTGTTTGGAAGGTTTTGAGATGTCAGGGGAATCTTGTAAGCCGAAGTGCAGTCAAGATTGTGTAGACGGTGAATGTATACCATCCAAGGGCTGTGAATTTGATAGTACTTCTGAATCGACTACTGAGGGTGAACATGCTACTATTACAGAAACAACTCCAATGTCTACTGAAACTGAAAGTATCCTAACAACTCCAATGTCTACTGAAACTGAAAGTATCCTAGCACTTACGACACCCAATTCCTCATCCAAACTTCTTTCGAAAGCACTTCAATTCCTTTTGCTGGTTACAACTCTAACACATTTTGTTCACGGGTTAAATTAATTGAGTGTTTGAATTGAAGTAAATTTACTCTTTAAATTTGTATCAAATTCTTTTATAAATTCAAAAATTAGTCGAATAAAGTTATTTTTATAAGGAAATGATGTGGTTTTTCTATTTAAGTTTATTCAGCGGGGACACACATGGTGGATTGTTCATGGTAGGCGAATCCAGGATCACAAATGCAACGATTTCGACTCACACAAATGCCATTGGTGCATTTTCTGCAAAGGAAATGGTTCATGAAAATGTTTTTTTCAAAGCAAAAGTCTGGTTAACTCACTGATAACAATCTGTTTGACATACACCATCCTTTAGTTGATATCCTGGTCCACAATCGCATTCATTATTCTCCCTGCAGAGACCACCGATGCCACAATCTGGATCACAGACCGGCTGACAACCATCGTCGGTTAATTGGAAACCCTTTGCACAGCCACAAACCTCGGGCTCCGTGCAATTATGATTTGCATTATTACCACAACCCTTGCTACAAATGGGTCGACAGAAACGGCGTGTTTCATCCAGCTTATAGCCCGGATCGCATAGGCAACTGCCATCGAGAAAACATTTCCCGTTCTGGCAACCCAGGGGACAGGTAAAGACACAATCGCCATTGTCATTCTTAACGAATCCTTCGTAGCAATCGCAGTCTCCGGATACGCGGCACGATCCATTCGGACAACCGCATATGGGACGGCATATAGTGGCTCCATGAAGTCGTGTGGGATAATAGCCAGTGCAGCAGATCTCAATCGATGTCAGTTTATTGGCCACATCGGGCTGTATAATATTTGCCATGGCATATTTCGATACAGTTTCCGGACTTAAAATATTGAAATATATTTCTAATCAATCATCATTTAGGGAAGAATTACTCACGGTACCCAAATCCTACATTTGTGTTGTGCGGGATCAGCAAGAGTCTCATGGGATCGCATTAGATACTGCCGTCCTTTCGCTTGCTGTTGTTGTTGTTGTTGCTCGAATTCGGTTATACCTTGACCTCGATTATAAACCGATTGAATGGAATTATGTCGATTGGCAGAGTATCGACGTCCGCCATTCACCTGATTAGGATCCTGCGATTGAGTTCTTCGGGGATCATAACGTGCAGGAGCATCGTATTCGGAATAGTATGAATTTATGCTAGTCAAATAGACCAAAAAATGCAAAATGATTAGACGAAACCACATTTCAATTCGCTTTCTAAATGCCTACTAAAATCACTTGAGATTACCATAATAATATTTCTCTCCCCCCTTTTTTTTGCGAAACGTTCTACTGGCCTAGTACGCTTATCGGTAAATGAATCCTCTCCTGAAACATCTCTAAAAAAAACTCAAAAATTTCAAGATCTGTGTATATATAGAATCCGACAACAATTTACATTATGTTGCCTTTTAAAAACAAACGCCCAGTGAATTATTTCCTTCTCTCTCTCTCTCTCTCTCTTGACACAGATTAAACTCGAGAGCACTCAATTCTTTAAATTGAATTAAATGAAAACTTGAAACAAAAGCTCTGGCTTATCTCTTCAGCCTCCGGCCTCCAGATTGTGTGTGGCTTCATGTCTCTGCCGGAACAGTAAACAATCTCAATTTGCTGGAATATGTCGCAGTTATTACATTGTTTGGCCCGTCAAGCCATATTGCTGATCCTGTTCTTGTGCCTTCATCAGGCATTGGAATTACAAATCCACGAGCAACAACTGAAACATCAATTTGATGAAGAGCTACGTTTGCGACAGATACAGTTGCAGGCGCAACAGCAACGTGAGCAACAAATGTTGCAGCGTCGCTACTCATCAACAACATCCACACGAAAACCATATATCATACCTCAGGGATTATCACTGCCACGACGAGGTGAACATCCGGATAAATGTTATCGTGAAGTGCCGTAAGATTCGCTATAACTTTAGTTGGAAAATATTTGTAATCTTGCTCCGTTTAGTGCTGTGTTCTTTCAGTATGACAAGGAGGTCAAAATTGTGGGTAATAGCACAACAAATCGTTACTTTAATGTGATCGAGGTGTGCTGCAAAGGTTGGCGTCGCTACGAATACGATTGGAGTCGATGTGTCCCGGATTGCGGTGAAAGGTGTCAGGAGAATGGCTTCTGTCTGGCCGGTGGCATTTGTCAGTGTTTTGATGATTTTGTTCTTAATTATCGGAATAATTGTGTGGCCACCTGTCCATTGGGTTGCCTGCATGGCAGATGCTATCTGAATGGCACTTGTGTATGTGACCGGGGATACGAATTGGATGGTTCGAGACGCTTCTGTCAACCGATTTGCAATCAAACTTGTGGTCATAATGAAATCTGCCTGGAGCCAGGAAAATGTGTCTGCGCCGAGGGTTATGCCCGTGGTTTGCGTGAGTCCACGGCCTTGGGTTGTCAACCGATTTGCATTCCCGATTGCGGCTATGGACATTGTGTGGCACCGAATCAATGTGAATGCTTTCCAGGCTATCAGAAACGCATCAATGGAAGTTCCTGTGAAACCAATTGTTACATGTTAGTTGCATTAACTATTTACTTTAGTAAACCATTTGAATTAATTGTTTGTTTTGTAGGCGCTGTGAGAATGGTTTTTGTGCTAATCGAACAACTTGTGTGTGCCAGAATGGTTATCGCTATGATCAGAATACTACCAGCTGTCTACCCGATTGCGGGGATACTTGTGACAATGGTGTTTGCATATCACCGGGCAATTGTCGCTGCTTCAATGGCTATATACGAAATCGAGAAAAATGCCAGGCTGTGTGTGAACGCGGATGTGGTTTCTATGGCAAATGCATTGCACCGAATGTCTGTGGCTGTGCCATTGTACCTGGCCCCGAGAGAACTTATCAGCAATGTAAAATGGGTTTCTGCAATTCAAAGGGATTGTGCCGTTGCATGGAGGGCAAAACACGTTTCATTGATCAGTGCATGTCACCGGATACGGTGACCACATATGCCTCATTGAATCCAATGAGGGTGAATGCCTCTCTGATGCATGAGTTTGATCTGCTCTTGGGTAGACATTTCTTACTGGGCGGCGCTGACAGATTGCATGAGTCCATGTGGTGGCTTTGAGCTAAAGAAAGTGATAAGCTATTGAGAGACATAAAGAAATGTATTTGAATAAATATGAAATATTTCTCAATTGTTATGACTCGGGCTTATCACTGTGCGCGGGGTCTACTGGTCTGATGTTGATAGGCAAATTTTGTCAGTAGCTTAAAAACACTGGAAGCAAAAGCATGAACTTCATACATTCGTGTTTCCTTCTATTTATCACTATCTCGTGTTGCCTTACACTCTCAGTGTGGGCACAATTCTGGAAGAGTGCTCTCAGTGAACGACAACTATGGGAGCAGGAGATGTTGGCTCTACGTGATTCAGGCATTTGCTATCGTGTGGAAAGGTAAAAGACCTGTTCAACAATCAAACAATATTATTCAATTTATTGTTGCAGTGTCGAGACTTTCGATCCGGATCTTAGATATAGACAGATTTCCTATTGCTGCAATGGTTATGTGAATCTTGGCTCTAGCAAGAATCTTAAATGTGAACCAATTTGCAAAATGGACTGCACAAATGGTATTTGCATCAGTCCTGTCCACTGTGAATGTAGTCCAGGATATGTTTTTCAAAATAATCGCTGTAAATCGTACGAAGAGAATTAATTTGTTGAATTAATGTGGAAATAAATATAGTTGAAAATTATTTAGATTATATTCATTTTTTAAGGAATAAGTTGGTAATGAATTTTTTTAGCACTAAAACTAGAATTGAAAGTGAAAAAAGTCTAATCAATTAACTAATGGAATGAATCTTATTATTATATACATACATATGTATATATTGTATATACAACACATATCAGCAATAGTAGCCCCATGATTGAATCCATTATGACAAAGTTTTATACTCTTTTAAAAGCAGATTTCAATGTGTAGGCAATTTCTGATAGCTATATTCAATTGAGTCTTAAATATTTTATATTGCATAGGCTCAGGTATAAGTAAGGTAAGGAAAGAAAAGATGAAAGATTATATTTAATTAGGACATAAGCTCAGTTTTAATGACAAAAAATTAATTTTAAAGTGAAATTTTATTCCTATTTATAGTTGTATAAGGTCCATTATTAATTAGTTCTGAAATGTTGCATCAAAGGCAAAGAATACAGATAAAATATTTCCCTTTTTGTAAATTCTTTTATATGTGTTTCTGTTACACATTTTTTTTAAATAAACAATAATTATATAATGTTTATACCGTCGGAATGAAGAACCATTACCTTACAAACAAAAACAAAATTTCTAAAAAATTGTGTACAAATTTTGAAAGCTATCAGTAATTGTTGTTCTGAGCATATCCATTAAGGAAAGATTGTGTCATAGCTAATCCTATATGTATATTTGGAAAATATTTAAATTTTATTTGGAACTCTTTAAAGTATAAAAACAGACTCTCTGTTTAACTAAGTATATTGTTATTATAATAATAGTCAGCGAAAAATATTATTTTCCCAGGAAATACTGTATCAAAAATATCTTTGCTCTCTGCTATTGGGATATACATACATTATTTTGTTTTAATTCTACAATGAATAAGACAGTTCCAGATGCAGAAGGATAAAAATGTAAATTCAATTAAAATGCAAGAGAATAGCTTACCTATTGTTCCACATGAGCAGTGACATATTTAACAGTCTATATTAGAAATACATACACATGGAGAAATATATCAAACATTGCCGAAAGGTTTATCATAAACCACTGCTGCATCTTACATTCGAATGAAGATTGAAATGCCAATGGACTGTACCCATCTTGTATGCCAAAGTGCTTCGGGGTATGAAAATAAATTTGGTAAATTCAGAGTATAGAACCAATCAAACAAATGCTTAACATACATTCAAGTAAACAACTTAATGCTTATACAAGTTCATTCATACGATCTGTGATTTTTCCCAGAAATGGTCATTAATTATACAAATTCACAAATATAAAAATATAATTATTTATTTGCCATCTGGCTCCCTCGTCACTGGGAGAGTAAACAACCTTCACTCCATTGACTCTATTGATACGGCCAATGACAAAAGGCTGATTAGGAAGATTGACTGAGAGAGAGCCGATTGGCATTTAGAATTTAAATTTTTGCTTATTATTTATTAGTTGAAGTGCAACAGCCACCACAAGTGGACGTATGCGCAATTGAAATATTTGCAAAGTAACCAAAAGTGACATCATCATGAGCTCATCACCGGGGCAACGTTTACTAGTGCTGGTCGTTATATTATGCCTAGCACTGTGCTCTGTGCCCATGGTCCGGGGTCAGTTTAAAACGGCTGGCATTAAGACTCGCCAATATCCTCCATCGGGTAATCTTCAATTGGCCGGCAATGCCACCGTATATAATCAAACGACTCATAACTATGGCTGGAATAATTTTGTACCTGCCGAGACCTATCAAGGCTCAGCCATGCCTCCCCTTTATGGCCATTATGTGCAGGCGAATAATGTGGCTCCGGTGCCAGTGAATCGTGGTCCACAAGTTCTGGATGAAACTGCATTGTTCATTAACAAAACTCGCTCAGCAATGGCCAGTGGTGTGTGCTATAAAGAAGTTCCGTAAGTAAATATTCCCCCCCTTTAAACTTATATAAGACTTTAAAAAATTATCGCTTAATTATGAATATATAAGAAAATAAAATTAAGCAAACAATAACAAATAACAAATAAGTCAGCTACAAAAACTTTGTGAACTAATGACCTCGACATCCTCCGCTAGATTGATAATGAAATGCGACTTGAATTTATTCATCTTTAGAAGCTTAAAGTATTCGTTTTGTGATAAAAGAAAAATTATATAGAAAAATATGAAATGCAAACGAGAAAAAAATAAATTTGCAAATCATATATAGATGATATTATTTCAACTTTGCGGATTTAGATTGTGAGTTGCCTAACCTTACCATATGTGACATTGCTTATCTCTATAATGAAAACTAAACCTAGGTCAAGTTGATGATTTCTATAAATCTTTTCAATTATTCTTGAATCTCTCTAGAACCTCCTCGTTGCTTCAAAACCCGCATGACAAGTTCGTAGGCAATGGAACGACCCCGGATATGAGCCGTATTCAGGTCTGCTGTGAGGGTTATGAACGTAATCCTCATATTTATCGCCGCTGTGAACCAATCTGTGCCGATGATTGCCCCAATGGCATATGCACGGCACCCAATACCTGTGTCTGCATACCCGGTCATGTGCGCACCACCGAAGGTAAGTGCATCTCAACCTGCCCCTTGGGCTGTGGTAATGGTGTATGCGATGAGCATAACGAATGCCGTTGTCGCGATGGTTATAAACTGGATCCGGTTAGTCGGAAGTATTGCCAGCCAGAATGTAAACCAGGATGTGCCCAGGGGCATTGTGTGGCGCCCAATAAATGTGAGTGTCTGCAAGGATATCGCCAGTCGGCCGACGGTAGTTGTACCCCAGTGTGTGATCGGTGTGAGAATGGACAATGTACGGCTCCGGGACATTGCAGTTGCCTAAGTGGTTATCTTAAGGTGGCTGGAAACTGTGAACCCATTTGCCAACAGTAAGTTTAATATCTAAACTGAATTTAATGAAGACTTTCAATGGTTTTTTTTTACTTTGAATAGGCCCTGCAAGAATGGACGTTGCATTGCTCCAGATACCTGTGAATGTGCCAATGGCTTTGAATGGGATCGTAAGAGTGCTCAATGTGTGCCCCATTGTGATATACCCTGTCTGAATGGTATTTGTGCGGGTAACAATCAATGTGAATGCAAACCCGGCTATATTTTGGATGAACATCAACGGAACATCTGTCAGCCACATTGCCCGCAGGGTTGTCCCAATGGTTATTGTAGTGCCCCAAACTTTTGCATTTGCCGTCCTGGATTCATCAAGAGCGGCATTAAGGGAAGACAGAGCTGTCAGCCAGTTTAATATTACTTTTAGTATACATATTATATAAACTGACTTTAACTGAGATTAAACAGACGGCCCACAAGGCCATTAAATTCATTAGAAAGTTGGTAATTAAAATGTGTTCTTCTCTCGCTCGATGTCAATTGATCCAGAATGTGTTGAGATTCTAAACAACGATCGATGAAATGATTTTGACCATTTTTACAAATGCAATGGCCATTGACATCGCAAAGGCCATGCAAACAATGCTGTTGACCAGGTCCACAGCCGCAGATATTAGGTTCGAGACAATGACCATAAGAGCCGCAGGATCTAATGAGATGGAAAACATTCTTATTAATGTTCATACGATGAAATATAGCTAAACTTACCCCTCACACTTGGGCTCACAGCTGTTGCCTTTAAGTTCATAACCCTCAAAGCAGCGGCATACACCCGGAGCTATGCACACACCATTCCCATGACCACAATTGTCCATGCATTCGGGTAAACAGCTTGTCGTATTCAGATCAAAACGATAGCCTTCACGACACTGGCACTTGTATCTTGATTCGCAGAAGCCATTCTCGCAATTACTGGGAATTTGATTAACAAGTTGTGAATGAATTTTTTTAGGTTAATTTAAAGCTACTCACATATAACACTCTGCTTCGCATACATTTCTTTGAGGACGCTTCATGAAACCGCCAAAACACTCACACTGATTGGGACCCACACATTTGCCATGGCCACAATCTGGCGTGCAAACTGGTTGACAACCAAAATCTGCAGTACGATGATAACCCATCGCACAGTCACATTTACCCGGAGCAACACACTCTTCATGCGTGCCGCAGGCCTTCGTACAATGTGGCCTACAAAACAGTCGAGTTTCCTGATCCAACACATAGCCAACGTGACACGAACATGTGCCATTTAGATAACACCTTCCATGTTGGCATGCTATGGGGCATGTGTGTATACAAGCACCACGCTCATTACGCACAAACTCTTCAAAGCATTGACAACGTCCTGGCTCACGGCAAAAACCATTGCGACAATTATCAGGTGACGACTGCGAACAATCGGCTATACATTGGCCAGTGTAGGGATCTCTTCTGTAGCCCTTGCAGCAGATCTCAATGCGATTATAAAATATTGTTGAACCATTTCCACGTATCACTTGCTCCTTTTGTGTTTGAAAGAAAACAGCGCTAAATCATATATAGTTACTCTATGTATATATGTATATAGATCGGAACTGATTTGCTTTAGACTTACGGCACTTCACGCTGACAGATATGTTGCTGCCGTTCGCGTGTCAAACTAAGAGACTCAAATTCACCTGGACTATGTATATCACCATAGAGTTGAGGCACTTCAGCGCCTTCTGCAGTGAAAGTAATGACAGCTATTATGTGTGCTAGGTACAAGTACATGGCTTCGGCTTCCCTTGTTGATATGCAATGCTCCAGATTCGTTGAGAGAATGCGGGAGAACCAACATTGCCATAGAACTTATGGTCACTTATCAGCATTTCGTGGAGAACCAAATGAAAAAGTCTCAAGGGAGAGATTGTTTATATTGAGTTTTTATAAATTTTATTGAAATACTCTCCATATGGAATATTATTATTATCGAATGTATAATACATATAGAAATATTTATAGTAAAGTCTCTTACAAATGGGCTATTTTCTTGGCTGTCATTTGTGTTGGCACCTGCAAGAAATTGGCATTTTGTGGCGGTATAATCAAATGGCTAACATGATGGGATTGATGGGTTTGATGCGATTGATGATGATTTAGCTGATTGATGGCATGTCCATTGGTTTGAATTTGTGTTGTTTGCTGTGGCGGCAAATAGGCAGCTACTGTGGTTGAGTGCTGGTACCGATGTTGACGCTGTTGCTGTTGTTGCTGTTGTTGTTGCTGCTGCTGATGGTAACGAATCTCATCATACAAATGCGAATCCATACTACCCTTACGTGACTTGGGCGTGACAACTGAGTAGAGAGATTCCTTCCTTGCATAGGCATAAGGTGGTGTCTTTATCGATGAATTATTACTGGGTGTATCATACAATTCCACTGGAGTCATTAAGTTTAAAAAAAAGATAGATGAAAGAAAGATAGTAAATGAAATAGGTTTTGAATGCATTTTAAAAGAAAATCGAATAAATTTTAGTCGAGAAACGCACTAATTTATACTAAGTCAATGATAAATCTAAGAATCTAAATTATTCATTGAGCTTGTAACTAGTATAACTATTTTGAGTAAGAAGAAATTGAGATCAAAATGTGAATTGTATAGATTACTCTTTAGATCGATGATCGATGAAACCCAAAATAATTGTTCCATTTTTCAATATTTTTCCATTGATTCTTATGAATTTTTCCCAATTTTGCTTTTGTATGTTAAAATTTTACTGGCGTAAATCGGCGGGGCAATTATTTATCAAAAGTTAATATTAGAAATAATATTTTTTAGATTCAAATTATTTGCTCTTATCAGACATAATTATTATATTTGAATCTGTTAAAAGAACAGTTGAATATTTGTTTTTCAAAAGTATTTTATGTCTTATAGAATTTATATAAATTTAGAATAAATTGTGGTAAAAATTGCTCTAGTCAACTTCATATTTCATGACTATATTTTATGAACTTACAAAATTTTTGGATAATATTTTCCAAGCCAGTTTTCTTTGGAATATATAAAAGATAGCTAATAGAAGTATGTGAATATATTGGATCTTTGGATATTGGATCCTTGTTTTCCTTTGAACAAACTAGAAGGCGAAATGTGAACACTTCTGAAGCATTTTCTGGTCGTTAAGAGACTATTTAGTCCACTACGATGTTTAGAAATTTGCTTTTATGAATTTTACTATCCTCAGTCTTAAATTAAATATATCTGCTCTAAGTTCAATTAACATTTAGTTTTCCTAACAAAACACCGTTTCCTCTACATATAATTTAGAAAGGTTCCAGATTCTGTTTTTCAAAGTTCAGTCGACACTTACATACCCTCATTGGTTTGACTCATGGAAACGAATCCATCGGGCGGTTGTGGCAAAGGCTCTTGAAAATTTTTCCCTAATGCTGCTGCCTCGGTTAGGATAACCTCAGGATTTGATGGTTGTGTAGTGACTGTTCCATTGGCATTATATACGATAGCCTCCTTGTGATGATATCTTCGAAATACATAGAGAGAGCCCAATGTGAGAGCAGTCAGCAGTAGAAGGACCATTATAATCAACATGGTCAGTAGACTGGAATCATGATCATTGGAACTCTTGCCAGGACTCGTTTCGGCTGTCACAAAGCCAGCCAAATGCTCTTGAGGTGATGCAGCCGCATTGGTTATAACATGAATAACATCAGATGCTGGAACACCTTCTGCCGTTGCGGCATGAAGATTGTCCAGCGATTGATGGACAATAATTTTTGGTGTATGCTGTCCCGAATCCTGAGACGGCTGCTTAATTACAATAACCTCTGGCAGTGGACTCGGTGTAGCCGGTCTGGGTATGATGCCCATTTTCTCTAGCGTTGAGTTGACAGTCTCCACGATGACATGGCTAACATTTAAGGGCATGATATGCTCCTGTATATGACATGATCCTGATTGCGGGTGGCAGGTTTTTTCACCACAATTGCACACCTTGCGACACATAATGCCATAGGTGCCCGCAGGACAAGTTTGTTCACAACTATCAATCAAACATTATAATATTAGTTATCATTTTATAAGCCACAGAAGTTCACTTACAATTGTCCAGCCCAGCCGGCAGTGCAATGGCATAGTCCTGTCTTATTGTCACAGGCAGCTCCATTCTGACATTGACAAGGATTTCGACAGTCCAGGCCCCAACGATCGTGATCGCATCCTAAAAAATTGATTGCATTAGCTAATTATAGCAATTTCTTTAAAGGTTTTCATTTCATACTCACTCTGGGTACAATGTTTCCCCGTATAGCCCTCCTCGCAGCTGCATATGTCGGGCATTACACAACTGCCACGCCCACAACCGCCTCTACATATTGGCTTACATGTTGCCTGACTATCCGAAAGATTTCCTTCGTAGCCTTGACAACAAAAGCGAACAGTACGGGTTTTATTCAAACGCTGATTGGTGATTCCAGAAATGAGTTCAATATGCAAAGTAAAACAAAATTAAAGAGAAATTGAATTTTTATATATTTATGAAATAATTTATTCGTATCGCCTTGCCTCACAATCTTTATCCATAAGTGGTTATGTTTGTTTCGATAATATTTCAGTTCTTTTCTCAACTTTGAAGCACTCGTATCAAATTTCTTGCAATTTAAAGAAATATTTTAAAATGAATTTCATTCAACTATTTCTAGTGCTGAGTGGCATTTTTTTCATATTATTGGAAGCAACAACAAGTAAAGAGTTTCAAATTCAAAAATTGAATCTTTAAAGACGAAATCTTCCCTTATAGAAACACCAGAAATAGAATCTACAACAATGAAAGTGGCTACGGACACAACATCTATAGAATCTTCCACCGAAGAGTATACAACAACGGAACGAATAGATGATTCAACTGTAATGGAATATAATATTGAACGAAACAGAAATGTTCCGACTGAAGGGAAGGCCTCATTTCGAATGTCTGCCTGGGGCATCATTGGTATTGTAATTGTAATTCTTTCCATCATTTTCTTTGTTAAATACTTAATGCATAAATATAAAAATCGATCTTCATTCAACAGATGAACTTATTCTATGTGTGCATTTTATTTCTTATAAATAAATAAGAAAGTAAGTGAAACTTTTCATATGCCGATTAACTTTATTTTAAGGCTAAAGAGTAATAAGTTGTATATCTAAGTAATCTTATTTACCCATTATTAAACAGAACAAGCTTCAAATAATTTAATTTGCAATTTCCAAGATAGATGAATGATAATTGTATGGGTGATCCGATTTAAAATTAAAAGAATTGCTGAAAGTGTTTTGAACCTGCCCAATTTATCAAAAGGAAAACTACTTTAAGTGCGTCTGTCGACTTTTATTTCCTTCTCTAATTGACATCTGCATGAAAAACATTTCAATTGAATTCTTTGTGTATACTTTTTTTAATAATAATATAGAAGACGATAAGTATTGAGTGAAACAACGCTCTTATATTATTAAAGGTTTAATTCTAAAAAGACACACTGGGGATTTGCGATAAATACTTTTAGCTCTTAACCCTCTAATCGGCAAAATGTTTTTGTTCTATAAAAATATTTGAACTGATCAAATTTAATGCAAAAATGACAAATTTCAAATCAAGTTATGAAAAAACTTTTTATAGATTCCAGAGGCTCAACGATTGCATTATCGGTTATTTTTGCGCTTTTTTGTGTTTAATTTAAATGAGATTTTTTTAAAGAAATCCAACCTTAACCCCGCCTTTAGAAGGTTCTGCCTGTTAAAGAATTAAACCTCAATAGTTTTAGTTATACTTTACTTCAATATTAACTAAGCAAACTTGTTAATGTCAAACTATCCAAAATCTAAACCACATTATATTTATTTAAAATTTGTTTTTTCAACTTTAATTAAATTTTCCAATAAACTTCATCTGTCTATTTACATAATATTCATTGAAAGAGAATAGTTTTGTTTTTGCAACTGCTATTATCAATATGTTTACACTTGGCAATATAAAACCTTTACCAATAGACCAGACACCAGACACTATATGATCACCTGTCTCTTGGAAATCAGTAAAGCGAAATCTATTAAATTTCCATGTCAGACAGACTGATTTTCACTGTACACTGATACTTAGAGAAAGTTACTCCAGGAAAAGAAAGGAGAATGGATAAAGAACTATTCTTTTCCTAGGAAATAAACTTTCTTTTATCTTTCAAAAAATAAATATATAGCTTTCTAAATTTTAAAGGAACAATTATTTGAAAATAGTTAGTGATAAATTAAAGATTTTTTCTTTTTTGCCAAACTTTTAGTTTTGTCTTAACTCATTAGTTTGTATTGTCTTAATTTACTATATAAATTAAAGAAAAATTCAAAAATCTTAAACACTTTATATTACATGATTGGTTGGCTTTGTTTTCTTATATTGATCTTAAGGTAAAAGCTTTTTTTTTTAAGCCAAACCCTAAAATTAGGCTATAGATACATACCTTCAACATTCAAGCTTAAAAATATGTTATTTTATCTCAGATTTCTTTATGTAACAATGTAATTCATCCCTTTCGGGTTTTTTTACATTTCGAAATAACATTAAGTAGACGAATTGCACGATCTTCAATACATTATCTTCAATGTCATTTGCCTCAACGTTTTGGACTTTGGTCAGATGTAAATTAAAGCATGGATTACTTAATGTAAATCTCGATGGAGGGCACAAAGGGCAGTGTTAGTGCTCCACCCAACATCATCATCATCATCATCCCCTTGAGTTGTGTGTTGTCAATTTAATTGAATAACTGAAGCGCTTCTCACACTCATTTCCAGTTCAACCATGCCCAGTTTCCACTCCCACTCTCTCAATCTCAATCCCAATTCTATTTCCCTGCTTACGCATTGTTTGCCTCTGATGGTAACACATGTGTGTTCTTGTCTATGTGTGTGTGCCATAAATGAATATGGCGGAAATTTTAATATAAACAGTGAAATTCGATTCGAGTTTTGTCTTCTGATTCATTGTATTCATAATTATGGCTGCCTTTAAACGTTCCTCGTTCATAGTAGTGGTAATTGAATACATGTTGAGCAATTCTTCACTTGTCGCACACTTCCCCTCAGTTGCCATCAATCAGTTTTATATAATTCGTAAATCTTTCGGCACTTTGCGGCTTTAGTTAAACAAAATCTAGAAAACAAGTTTCCATTCGTGTCTCTTATATGGAAGATTTTTGCCATGACTCTCTTTGAAGTTTTTGGGTGCATGTTAATTAATTAGATGAAATTGGTGAATTAACTTTGTGGCATGCCACAAATAATTGCTTACTAGAGGTGGTCAAGTGAGGAGAGTTCCTGGATCGGGATTGGCTTTATTCATCTGCAATTTCATTGACTTTTCTTTCAACACAAAACATTTAACACTTAACACCCCATTCGAAATGGTTAAAATGTTTTTAAGAGCTCCAATTAAAATAATTATGAAATTAATTTTCTGGCACACACAATTTTCGAGTCGCACAAATCATTGGACACGAAACTGAAAACTAAACCAAAAAAAAAAAAAAAAATAGAGAAAAAACTGGCTGCATCTTGTCATGGCTATGGCGACGCTAGCAACTCTATGGCTATGTCCAACTATCCGAGTCTGTGATGCAATCAGAAAGTGTGTCAACAGCTTCGTTGTCAGCCTCCGTGGACACGCAAGTTTCCAGTTGGAGATCTTAATGCTATTCCATTGGATTTGAAATATCCAAGGCACAATTTCTGTATGTTGGTGTGCTGGATTTTCCGCTTTTCATTTACACTTTCCATCACTAACACCATGACATAATTATTGTATTTTTGTTTACCCCAAAAACCAGCTGAGCCTGATTAAGCCGCCGCCCGCCTTTGGTTAACAAAAAAAAAATATATATATGTATATAAATATATCAAATATCTTTAACCGGATTCTGATCATAATTGCTCGATTTTTTTTATGTATGAAGCATGAAGGGTATAAGGACTTTTGCATGAGACTTGCAAGAGTCTAGAAAAAGCTGCTTAGATATTGTTAATCATTTTAGAAGGGAGAGAAAATAACTCAAACTCACTTTTACTTAAGTTAAAACTTATCAGATGTAAGAAGTGAATAAAAATTGAGAAGCTAAAATTATTTTGTAAAACTTTATTTAAAATATAATATTTAAATTCTTAAATTAAATTTGTAGTAATTACTTTTTTAAAGTAAATACTTATTTTCTAAAATCAGAGCTAAACCTGGAAAAAAATGATAAAAAACTCTTTGCAAAAGTTTCTAATAGAAAGAACATTTTAAATAAGAAAATTATAAGTAAAATGTTAAAAATTAATTGTTATTTTAAAAACTTCTTATGTGTGTAAATAAGAAAAAAAAACTTCTATTAAAGAAAAAAATAGAAAAAGAAATAGAAGTTTCAAAAATATTTGGAAAAAGCGACAAATTATTTGTTTTATGGAATTAAACAATTAAAATAATTCAATCATTTTAAAATAGGACCTCATAAGTAGCTATCAATTAAAGCTATTATAGACAAGTCTAGAAAGTTCTACGATAGTCAAATATGCATATTTATAATTGCTTTAGTCTTATTACAAGAAAGATATATAATATTATTTATATTTTGAACAAAAACTTAAAGAATCTTAGGCACTCACTTTAGATTGATAAAGAAATAGTTATCTAATTTCCTAAATAAACATATTTTCAATCAAAATTGATAAAGAAATAGTTACCTAATTTCATAATTAAATATATTTTCTATAGTAAACATAATGTTTATAATAAATATAAGAATCATTAACATAGAGTAAAGAAAAACACTTGCATTTACCCAAATTGCATTAAACTATTTCTACTTCTTCTACGATTCATATTACGCATACGCCGCAGGTGCCAAAAAGTTCATAGAAGTTGAATAGCCAAGGACATTGCTCTTCGTTATACTTTGGTTTCTATAACCGGTTGGCTAGTATTTGCTATTTTCCATTTAATATTTCTCATTCAATCAACAATTTGAGTTTCCGTTCTTGCACAATAAATTCATTAATTATAGATATGTATGTGATAAAGTTTTTAGTTTTTTTTTTTTTTGATAAATTATGATCATAATTTTTTATAATCGAAATCTCAAATCAAATCGAGGACAATTTATGAGTGTATGTGGCTAAAGTAAACGACTTCCTGGTTTGTCTAATGAAATCAGGTTTATGGGCCAATTGGCCATATGGATGAAACTGGAAAGTGGCTACCGCTGCGAAGGTGGTAGCAGTTTATGATGTAAGCGATTGAAATTGCCCGCTTAGGCAGAGCCGGCAGTGAAACACCTGCACCAAATTCACTCACTCACCTGCACCTTCATCACTTCGCGCATTTCCGTCTTATATGTGGCACATCGTGGTGGAATCTCCAAACACCAACTGGAGGAACGTACACGAACTGGCTGCATTTCAGGCACTTGTATATGCTCTACATAGGGCTCCTCTTTTATGCATATATTACCAGGGCCAGGACCAATATTCTGTAGCTGACCCTGACCCTGATTCTGTATCGAGGGTAAGACTAAAGTTGTGGGATCAATTTCTTTAAGATTTGTATTAATGCGAAATGCATTGCTGTTGTTGTTGTTACTCTGACTTGAGCCATGAAATGGCAGCAGAAGAAAAAGGAACAGGAAACACTCGTAATTAAAACGATATTTTGCTGCAATCATTTTTAATTAGTTGATCTATTTTAAATGTCACACATAATTATTTTAAATTTATTTATGTAAATTATATTTCAACTCATTAAATACTTTCTTTTTGCCTTTAAAATTTTTCTCGATTTTATCCGCTCGATTTTTATTGCGTGTACGCTTGGAACGCGACTCTCATTGAAACTGTTTTTTCCCCCATTGGCAGTGATTCTGTTACACACTCTCAAGTGTTCCTTCTCCAAAAAAAAAAAAAAAATAAATAAATAAAATAACTGAATGAATAAACACATACACGTACAGTACATATACACACACACAGTTGGTTGTCATTGCAAATTGGCGACAACAACAACAACAGCAAAACAACGACAAGCTAATGAAGGCCTCACCAGGGGGAGCGGAAGTACGCACTGCACATCAAATTCTACAAATGAAAGTGTATAAAAGCGAAATGCAAGTCTCCAATGCAAGTGAATAATATGAATAATCATACAAACATATATATGTACATATATATACATATATATATCTGAAGTAAGAACTCCACAAAATGATCAATTCTACACTGAGAGAGCATTCTGATGATGATTGCATCTAATTGAAATGTTGATCATGTCCTTAACATTTTGTTGTTCACATTGTCACAAAAATCGCATAGAAAAATAAATAAATAAATAAATATATATGTATATAGACAGTTTGTTGAAGTCAACTTTGTAGCAGAATATTAGTTAGTAAAGACAACAAATTATTCAGTTAATCAATCAGTTTGCCAACTGTAAAGAGAGGTTTAAGTGAGCTATTTAAATTAAATAATTCTAGGCAACTATTCAAATCAAAAAGTGTTTTAATTACAAGGCAAATATTAGAAAAAGAGTTCAAATTTTATATGCAAATGTATTCAGTTTTAAAATGATTTTTAGATTTCATATTATCTCATTTATGAACTTCATAGAATGCCTTTCGTACTAAAAAGGAGTTCAATATATAATATTTTATATACAACTTAGACGAAAATGGCATAGAATTACTACTCTTATGTTTCTGATACTGTATCATCCTTAAACAATATTAGACTTTTCTTGTCATACCCTTACAGAGGGCATAATAAAATTGATCAGCCATTTGCTCGGCAAAGAAATTTACGCTTCCGTTACTGATCAGCATCAATAGTCGAGTAGATTTGAACGACTGTCTGCTCCTTGTAGCTTTAAGAAATTAAATGTCCTGCAAAAGCGAATTGTTCAGATCGGACTACTATAAGGTTAAGTCACTTTCAAAACAATCGACATCGCTGTTTGTACCTTTACACGATCTACCATGTTGGAATCGAATTGAATGATTATTCCAATTGACTGACTTTATCTCTATAACTGCGTTATACATAAGGAAACATTTAAATATATTTTAAAAATATGTTAGAAATTCTTAGAAATTATTTTTTGCTGGGTTTCAGAAACGTATTTAACCGAACTGAATATTTCAATTCTTGTTGTTGTTGTAAAGCATCAAAAAGTTTATTTTCCACACCATAATATTATACATATATATTTCATTCATATACATATACTCGGATATGCCTTATATATAGCTATAGTTACTATTGTATATATAGAAGCCACTCGGTAAAACTTCATTTAAACAATGAGCTGATTACAAAAAAAAAAACGAATATTTCTTTTACACAAGTTGAAAAATTTAACTCTCTTTATCTTCATTTCTCTTCTTTAACAGAAATCCGTCAGATTAATCAAGTAAAATAAACTGCAATTGAGATTCAAGTTGATAAGTTCTTAAGTAAAATGTACAAAAAAAAAAATAAAGGAATAAGACAAAAACGAAAAATAAAAAAAAATTAATACTCATCATACTTACTTAACTCCGACTTAGTCGCTTATTTGCGATTATCTTTAGCATCATCATCATTGTCGTTCCACCACACTTACTTCCCAACTGAAGTATCTTGTGGATAAATGTTTCTTAGATAAACTCTTAGAATACAAACATGACACAAATCCACCCACACTTTGGTGTTGATTGTCTTGTTTACACTCAAGTTGCAGTTGCAGTAGTTGTTGTTGTTGTTGCTTTTGCTTTGCAATTTATTAAATCAATTGCAAAAACAAAAGTAAGAGAAAAAACCCGTTGGGGCACTGACTGCAGTTTGTTTATTATTTTATTTGATTAAATTGTGAGCAAATGTGCGTGCGACGCTGGAAAACCAATGACCCGCATGAGTAACCCATTCCTTTGCCCCCCTAAACATTACCCACCCCCTCCCTTAGTGACCCAAACTGGTTTTTTTTTTAATGTTTTTCGTTTAGGGTGCCGCCGCCTGTCTGGCAATTTGTCAGTTTAGTTTTTTTTTTTTTATTATTAGAACTTTTTTAGTTGTGTTTTGCTTTTATTTTTGGCATTGATTCAAGTTCAACAAAATAGGAAGTAAAAAAAAAAAACATTTTTTTAACAACTTTATTAGCGTTTTGTGTTAACTATTTTAAAAATGAAAACTAATATACAAAATGGTTAGGATCAATGGCAATAGATATGAACTGACTGCTCTCTGTCCCTGAACGCCATTGTAGTAACCTCCATAGACCTGAAGTCCGGCAGTTTCTATGCTCCTCTTGCAGTAATCACCATCATAGTTCCATCCCACATATTCATTAGTACGCAAGGTTTCCAAACGTAACCATTCCTCGAGTGGAGCAAAATATTCCCGCAGTGCACTTCCATCGAGACGACCTTCACCCAAAGTCTCTTCGAGCACCTCTTGCCAGGGCTGGGAGGCACCTTTGGCCATTAGTTGTCTAAAAATTATGGTTGAGATAAGAAAATATAAATTAAATAAAATTTATTTATATAGGATGTGTTAATGCATTATTTGGACTGAACTTTTAAGCGGTCTACTACAAAGTGTCTGCGGAACTCATCAGCATTATCTTTTGATTTTTGTCTTCTAGAGATTTTTCTATCAATTATATAGAACTAATTTGTTAAACACATAACAGATCATCAAATTTTGCAAACTCTCATGCTAATCCCATTTCCTGTCCATTTGAAATTTGCAAAATGTTTTTAAATTATTATAAATTGTAGAAATCTTTTAACTTTTCTGTCTATCTATAGATATAGTATTAGTTTCCTGATTCAAAGATCATCTAATTCCATTTAAATGGAGCTATAATATACATATATAAAACTATTAAGAATGCTAATACTTTTCATCTTATAGCCATCTGAACTTGTTCTGAGCGTTCGTTTTTTTAGCCAAATTCAAAATAGTTTATAAAAATTTAAACATCAACATTCTGTCTTTTAGCTTACAGATTTTTAAAAAAAGTTAAAAAATAGGTGATTAAAATATGACAAAATATTAGTTTTAAAGTAAAAATATAAAATTGCTTTTGTTATTTAACAAAAATCTATTTCAGTTGTTTGGCTTATTTTATTTTTGAGATTTTACCCAAATTGATAGATTAACATCCATAATATGATAAAAAGAAATACATATAGTAAATAAATTATCTTCCTTTATACTCGGAATCTATTAATCAATCAATTTCTTAATATTTTTTAATAATTCGCTCCAAAAATGGTAATTTTCCTTATGTAATTTTAGGGTAAGTTCTAAACTGATAAAATCTATTTGATTTTTAGTCCCTATAGATAAATATGCTACTCCCTGCCTTCACAACTTATCAATCTATCATCAATTTCTAAATAATATGCTTCAAAATTGGTAATTTTGCTTATTTAATGTTTAGGCCAACTGAAATAGGGATGTAATCCCAATAGATAAATATTCTTAACTGATAAAACTGATAAAAATAATTTGATAGAATTTAATGAATATCAATTTAGAATATAAATCTGTTTTGTTTTTTCTAATTTTTGCAATTGAAAAATTTAAACTTGTTCTGAAGCTAATTAAAAAACTCTTTTGAAAATGTTGCCAATTGTTGACTGTCTGTTTAAGCTAATTAGATTTTAATTATGTTATGCCAACTTACTTTAATATATTGCCAGCTGCTGGCTGGCGATATATATCGCATTTGTGTAATGGTTTCCTTGGATCGCCTGGCACATATTGTCCCGCCGCTCTACACATTCCCCTATAAAGTTGAAACTGCAAGACCGTTGAGAAAAAGTATCTGTAAATATGATAGAAGAATGTAGGAATGATTAATAAATGGTTGTTTTTCTCTTATTTTAGAATGGCTACGGTCACGCTTATTGACCAGGTTAACAAATGCAAAAATCAAACAGATATATTGTCAATTGTTCTGAGGGTGAGAGTTGTGAGTCTCTATATATTCTAGTTCATGTTAACTAGTTCTTAACTTGTTGCTGCTGTTCACTGTTTGCTGTTACTTGTCATGAAGTCCACATTCTGGCTCAAGGTCGAGTTGCTCTAGTGGCAGCACTAGCAACTGACACAACCAAAAGCAAATTGCAGGCCAATTGGACAGCAAAATCGTTTCTCTGCATTTCGCAATTGTCGCTGTATGTGTCTGTATCAGTATCTATGTGTGTTTTGTTTTTATTTTTTTTTTTATTTTAGTTTTGCGGTCTTGTAATTTGCCATTTGCTTTTTATGCTCATTTAATTGCGTTTATGTTTATAGCATTTATGGTTATTTTGCCGAAGGGTAACACATATAGTCATTTATATATATGTACATCTGTCTGGGTCAACGGAAACAAGATCGTCAGTTTTTAGTGCTTAAATATTTTGCGGTGACTTCTTGCACAGATCGGAAAACAAGTGTGCAACAATCCATCAACAAATTTAGTACTCTAGTTTTTTTCTTATTTATTTTTACAGTTTACTTAGTTTAGTGAGATGATGTGCTTTGAAATGGTTTTTATAGTTAAATCAATTACTTTGCAGTTTTTGCAGTAAATTTTGGCATTTGTAAAATTAATGTCTTTTTAAACATTTTCAATTGAAATTATATTTTAAACACAATTCTAAAAGTTTAGCTTCAGTAAGAACTTTTTTAAGGTATTTAAAACATTTAAATGCATGTTTTTTATATAGTGAAAGATGTTATAAATATTTTGTAATATATTTTTCAACTTCCATACAAATTTCTTTTGTTAATAACCAATAAAGTTTCTGTTTTGAGTAAGTAAATAATACAACTGCTTATGTATTATATGGAACTTTGGTTTGAATTTTTAGATATTCATTACTTTTAGAATGGGCTATTTTATTTATTTATTTATTATTAATTGAATTAAATTGTACTTATTAAAGTAAATCAAGATTTGTTGTTCTGTAAAAATATGTCCCTTCTTTTTAAATAACTGAATACAAAC
The DNA here is from genome assembly GCA_035045865.1 of Drosophila austrosaltans. Lineage (NCBI taxonomy): Eukaryota > Metazoa > Arthropoda > Insecta > Diptera > Drosophilidae > Drosophila > Drosophila austrosaltans. The sequence continues at coordinate 5,039,663 of JAWNOQ010000083.1, forward strand.
TCAAGTAGACTTAATCTTCCTTCTTTAGTAAACCGTAGACGCGTCAGTGGTATTATATTTCTCCAAAAACTGTTATTAGGGGAAATAGACTCTCCCTTTTTGTTAGGGAAAATAAATTTTGCTGTTCCATGTCGTCCTACACGTATTTTGTTCCTCTTCATTTAAGTACATACGCCTCAAACTTTAGTCGTCAGTTTTGTGTAGTGACTATAATGAGTTTTCCCATATTATTTCTCCTCACTTTTCTCCTTCTTCTTTACGTATTGTACTCTTTGACTTACTTCGAACTGTTCTTCACTCCTAATTGTCATATCTTCATCTTTTTTCTTTTTCTTTTTTAATTATAATATATTGTAATTATAATATTTTAATTAGTTTAAGTCATTTGCATCAGTTAAGTTGACTTTAAATAAATAAATAAATAAAAAGACAAATATTAACTTTTTCTAGATAACTATCTAGATATATAAATATACAAGAATTGATCTTCTTTTTGAAATGAATTTTCGTATATTTTTTCAAATCTTTCCAATATCTTTTTAGTTTTATTAGTAAACAAACTTTCCAACTTTTTTAATTATTCTTCATAAAACAACATTGCACCAACATTAAAAGAACTTTAAGAATTCTCTCCTATTTTATTTTAGATATGTAGATTTCTATATCAGGAAGTATAAAACCCAAAAGATTGATTAATAAATAAATTAAAAAATATTTCTTGTACTCCTGTTGTTATCTTGCTATTCCAAATATCAGGAAATAATTTTAAATTAACCAACTAATCTATGAAAGTACATAAACTTTAGCAGCAAATAAATCTCATATTAGATTCTTTTTTTTTTTCTTGCCAACTCATGATGGTATAATTTTAAATAATTATGCAATATAATCTAAGAATATTCGGTGATTTTTTTTTTCTTTTCAAAATAGTTCCATTTGCTATGTGTTTAAGCGGTTCGTTTGCCTAAAAACAAGTTCAACAAAAGCTTTTATTTATTTGGTTATTGCCTCTTAATTTGAATCTTTGTTTTCCTAAGGGGATTTACCTTTTTTTTTTGTTTTTTTTGATGATGTAATTGGAAGATCTCTAGCTCTCTCTCCCTCTCTCTCTGTATAACTATTTCACATTTGCCATTTGAGAATTTGCAAGAAATAGAAAAAAATATAGCAACAATGTTCGATCATGACTCCCAGACGCCGCAAGCATCATTAAGTGCAACTCAGATTGGGTTTGATATGTGTGTGTGTTGCATGTGAGTGTGCCATGTACTTTTGTGTTTTTTTTTTTTTTGGCACTTGGCGGCAACAGTTTTGTTGCCACATTCACATTGTACCACAAAAAACGAAATTTTCCCAGAGACGCGACATGACCCAATAACAGGGATCAAGACTACAAAATAGCAGCTGCAACTGCAACTGCAACATCAAATGCAGCAGCAGTTGCCACTTTTGTTTTTTTTTTTTCTCATTCATTCAATCATTCAATCAAACTTTTGTTGCAGTGCCTCTTTCTTACTCTCCCTCAATTCCTCAATCTTTCCCTCTTTATCTTTCTTGGACTAGTCAATCAAAGTCCCCTCCTAACAAAACATTGTTGGCAATTAGTCCAATTTTTTTTTCAGCCTTTTTTTTTTGTGCTAAAATTAAATGTTGCGAAAATTCTTCTTGGACATGGAACATGTGTTCGTAGTTTGGTTTGTCAGCATGAAAAATATGTGAAAAATCTTACATTTTCCTAGCAGCAAAGTGAGTTCAATTATTCAACTGTTTGTTGCCTGCTACTGCTGCTGCCACAGCTACTGGGGCGTATGATCACTGCTAATGATCGGCTTTTGGTTTCTTCTGTTTTTTAGACTCGGTCTTTGACTTAGTCAGTCAGTTAGTCAGTCAGTTAGTCGGTCTTGGTCTCCAGTTTTATGTTTTTTTTTTTTTTTTATTTAGTTTTTGGCTTTGGTAAAAGCCATTCATTTGGCCACTTGGCAAATGGGTGAATTGTAGTTAAACTGTTGCAGTTTATTTGCACGTACGCAGCCAATTGAATGGAATTGACAATTTTTTTTTCTTTCTTGCTGCTAATCAAACGGTTTAAACTGTAAAATTCTTACACAATTTGCCATTTAGAAAAATTTTAAATTTAGCTATAATCATTTGAAGTGAGCAGTTACGTTTTATTATTGCTTCACAATTTTTTTAACATATTAAGTAATATTTAAAATTCGATTCTTCTTATTAAAAATAAAAGACGAGCCCCTGAAATTATCTGACAGATCATCTTACCCAATGACCTAATAACTGATTACAAAAGCTTTTCTAAGAAGAATATTTCTCAAAAACATAGAATGACCAAAAGTTTCACTAATTTATACAAAAATACAAAATATATATTCAATAAAAACTGTATACCAAAGCAAATCGGCTATACACTCATTTATTAGTAACTTTAAAAATCTTTTTTTGATTTTGGAAGTACGTATATATTTTTGTTTAAATACATATGTGTTTTTTTTTCAATTTTAAGACTAGTTGATTTGGAAATGTAAATTTTGTAAGGTTTTTTCAAAGATGGTTCACCGAACGTACAATTTTAGCTATCAAAAATATTTAACTGAATTTTTATAACTTTTTAGACTAATATTTTTTTAATAAATAATAATTTTTTCTTTAAACTGCTTTTGTATTTGGCCACCAAAACATTATTTTAAATACGAAAAATAGTTTTAAAATGTTCAGCAATAATAATAAAATGTTGCAAATTATTTATATAAATTTCTAGCAAATAAAAAGTAAAAGATTTTTTACTAATTTTTCATCTTTATCTAAAATAATTATTATAAATAAAGATTTTAGGACTTCTGAAAATTCATATCATCATTCTGATCAAATTTATAAGATAAGATGAAAAAGGATACAAAAAAACTTTTGTTTAAGTTATTAACTTTAATATGATCCTATTTGCTTTACAATAAAAGAAAAATTAAATCTTATAACTGTATTAAATTTTTTTGTAAAATATAATAAAAAAAAAACAATTAAAACATATTCTCATAAAAAAAAGAAAAAAATCTTGATGAATTCTAATGCTTTTTGACTTGTTTCAGTAGTTGAGCTCCATTTTACCATATTTGGCTTGTATATAGTATGACCAGTTTTAGTACATATATATATAATTTAATTCCAGTTCATATCTATCTACACATGAATATATATACTTTTCAGTTGATGTGAATGTCACATTAATGTGAACATGCTGAGGTCACATCTGGCACATCGCTCTCTCTCGCTCTGTCTCCAGTTATCTGTCTCTGTCTCTGGTCATGTCTCAGAAAGTGGTTCAATGTCCAATGCAATGACCGAACCGAATGACCAACTAACTGACTGACTGCCTGACCGACTGTAAACGTCTCGCGAGACGCGTCTGAGACAAGATTGAAATGCTCGTGAAATGCTGGGCCAATAATTTTTTTTTTTTTTTTCTTCTTTTTTTGGCCTGTAATTTGTTGTTAACGTCTTTTCCCATTGTTGTGCTCGACAAAGCGAAAATTTTTTCTTGTTGTTTTGTTTCTCTCTTTTTTTATGACTTACATATTATAAATATAGTTTTTTTTTACAAGTTGACCTTGACTTTCATATGCATGGTCATCAGATGGAAACGGGGCGTTTGGCTTTTGTAATAGAAAAAAAAATTAAATTGGCCCATTTTGAGGTCTAGAATCGATTGATATTGATAAAAAAAAAAACATAAAACTGGAAATCTATCTTTGATTATGAAAACAAATGATCGAAATTCAATCAAAATTTTGAAGACTTATTTAAATATTCCCACACCGTTAAAAAAAATATATGCACATATTAAATAAACTTTGATTTTTGTCTCTTTTTTTGTGGTTGTCTTTGCACAAGCAAAACTGGTCAGTTGTCGGAAATCGCTTAAGTTTTTCACTTGATATGTCAAAATGGCACAAAATGTTGCACAAAAACAAAACCAAAAAAAAAAAATATTGTTTGCCACAGCCGAGCCTAACTCAGTCAGTCATTGACGACGACGCCCTGTTGGCCATTTGCGGGGCTCGCCTCGCAAATCATTTAAGCGCCATTGGGCGTAAACCGTATAAGCCACGTTAAAAGGCAAATGTATGTATGTATGTAAGTAACAACGACAGCGAAATGGTCAACAGCTTCCTTCAAAGATCTTGCGTGGTGTTTGAATCTTTGCAGTTTAGAAATAATGAAAAACTAAAAACAACAACAAATATATTGCGGATGCTGTCCAACAAGAAGTCGGTCCGGTTTTTGATATTGTCTCGACCATAAAAGTAGAGTTAAACTTGTCGCTTTGTTGCACAATGCACTTTCAGTTTTTAGTTCGAGTTTAGTTTTTGTGAACCGAGAGTTGAATTGTCCGATTCGGGGTTGCAGCTGCCATCTAATAGCCATTCTTAATTATATCATTATTTATTATACTAGATCCGCTTTTCATTTTACATTAGCTTATGCTAATAATTTGAATTCACTTTTGTTTATGTCTCCAACAGATCCGTGCCAATAAATCAATTATCAATACAAAAACCCGAATCGAACTCATGCAATTAACTTGACCAACGAACTTGATCTGATTCTAAATACCGATACATATGCCTTTTTTTACAAAGTTTATTTTTAAACTTTTGTACAATTATTTTTTTTGTGTTTTAATTTGTTGTCTGCTATAATATATGTTAAATTTAATTAATGGCTAATAAAAAGTTGAAATTCGCTTTTGTATTTCAAGTGGGATTGTGTAGGTGGATGGACTGTGAATGTTAGCTAATTCGGAATGAAGAGCCGTTAAAATTATTGTTAAAAAATTATCTTTTAAAGTAGCTCATGGTTAAAATGAAATCTTATAACAGTTTATTATCAAAATTTATTTCAAAGGCAGTTGTTTTTTATTTATTGGCGTATTATTTTTAGACAAAATCCATTGAAAATTATAGACTATACATACATACATAAATAAGTAGCACAACAGACAAAAAATATAATATTAATAATGATAAAAGACCAGTTGACTTAAACCGATCAAGTTATTGTTTAGAAATAGTCTTCATGGTTATAGTCACAAAATAGCAACAATATTAATATGTAATTTCAGTCGTATTAATAAACCTAAAAAATTACTGTCGAAAAATGATAGAACTAATAGAAAAGTAGCTAGTACTTGAAATTAGCAAAAACAGTCGTTTAACGGTCGTATAATATTCGTATAACAGTTTTATAACAGGAGTATTAAAGTGTAAAAGTATTTTAAATGTCGTATAAGAGTTGTAAAGAAGTATTTTAAAAGTCGTATAATAGTCGTATAACAGTTGTACTATAGTCGTATTACAGTTTAACGTTCGTTTCTTATTCGTATTATAGTTTAACGGTCGTAAAATATTCAGTCGTATAAAAGTATTTTAAGTATCGTATAACAGTGGTTTAGAAGTATTTTAAAAGTCTTATAATAATGGTATAACATTCGTATTACAGTCGTATAAAAGTATTTTAAACAGCGTATAACAGTGGTATAGAGAAGTATTTTAAAAATCGTATAATAGTCGTATTACTGTCGAATAACAGTCATATTACAGCTGTATTACAGCATGAAGCATGAAGTAGTTACATAAGAGTCGTATAACAGTCGTATCATAGTTGTATAACAGGCATATAAGACTCTTATAACAATCATAAAGCAGTTGAATAAGAGTCATATAACAATCATATTTCAGTTGTATGTATAACAGTCACATATGAGCCATATAACAGTCGTATAGGAGCCGTATAGCAGTCATAAAACAGTTGTATAACGGTCGTATTAGAGTCGTACAATAATCCAATAAGGGTCAAATAACAGTTTTCAATTAGTAGTTTATGAGTCGTTTCACTCTTGTCCAATAGTCGTATATCATTCTTATATTTGCAGAGCAGCTAAGAAGGTAAGAACAGTAGGTACAATAAGCTACAAAAAGCTGGTATAACAACTTTTTAGTTACAATCTTACAGAATAGTTTAAAATTCGCAACGCATTTACTAACCATCAACTTAGAAGTAGGGCATAATGTAAATAGATATGAATAGAAAACTTAGAAAGTTACAACTATTTAAAAAAGTTTTAAACGATTGATCATGTTTACACATGATAGGGTAGAGGATGGAGGAGTACCCAAGAATGAAATATTACAAGTACTTCTGTATCTTGGTATAGAGATTTATATAGCTATTCAAAATATACAGTAAATCTTTTAAAGATTCCAAATCAACATTTACATTTTGTAACACACAGACAGAATTACATAGCCATTGGTATTATTCGTTTTTCAGTTTTATATTTCCCCCATAAAAAGAACAATTCATTACAGTATTTGCTGAATGACCGCCCCCCCTGTCTCAAGATCGAACATGGGTTTTCCCACCTCAATCTGCCGTGGACCAACTCAATTGGACAGCTCTTGGAGCACTCTGGCAACTTTTACTTTCGCAAAGGAAAAACAGAAAAAAAATTTGTGTCGTTTTCTATGTTCGGCCAGATGGAACCGAAGCTAAGTCAGGCCAAAGTGAAGTCAAGTCAGTGCAGCAGCTGCCTGCCCACAATGGCAACAAGAGCAACAACAGCTAGGTACATACGACAAACGTTACAATTCTGTCAGACGAACAAACGTATCTAACAGATACGAGATACAATTGAGACAGAGAAAGAGAGAGGACAGCGAGACGCAGGTGGAGATTGCCATGCGACGACTGCGACGACTGCGACGACTTAGACTTGTGGATGCTTTTGTTGCATGCGGTTGCAACATCAAAGCCAGGCCAGTCAGTGCTTGTTACTGCCTGCCACAGTCACTGGCGCTCTCCAGCCCACCAACCCGCTTAGCAGCCATCAGCCTCACCCTCTCAAACGGTTGTGTGCTGCAGTTGCATTTTGGCTTCGATTTCAGTTTTTGTTTTTGTTGGATTCTCATGTTCGAAGTCGCCATAAATTGTGGTCAACCGATGCGACGTAATTCATTGATTATAACGACAACAATAACTGCCCTCATCTCCCCCCGTCCCCCCTCCGAACACCAACAATTCGAACCTGCTGTGCATTTGTTGGCCCACTGATTTATGGTCAATTGTTTGGTTTATACTAATGCTTGAATATTGTATGTATGAGAACGCTCTTGTGGTCGGGTCTGCAGCTACTCCAGATTGCTCTTTGCCAAAATATGCAAAAGATGCAAATATTTGCTTATATAATTAAGACTTATTATGAATACATATATATGAAGTGGTACTACATACATACTACATACATGTTGTTGTATATCCACTTACAATCATGCCACAAATGTACAACAGATTGACTATGTTATGTGCGGCATGCGATAATTCACACAATTGTTGTAGGACACTGTGAGAGTTGAGGCAAAGAATTTGCAAACTTTTATGCAATTCGAAATGCAAATGGAAAATAGAAATGCATTTGTCATTAAAATAATTAAAATAATTACCTTAAAAGTATCTATCTGGCAAATGCCAAATCTCTTATACAAACTTGCTGAAGAAAATGTCTATGAAAGTGGTAAATAGATAGAAAAATCTTCAAATTTAATTGCAAAAAATGGGATAAATATTTGCAACATCATCAACATTTATATAAACAGAAGACTGATCCAGCTCTATAAAGTACTAATTTGAGATAGATAACAATAAAATGGTTATTAGATAGCTTTACTTTGTACTACATTCAAATGTAGAAGAACCTATGTTAAACCGAAAATAAAGTACAATTCAAGACAAAAGCTATTAAAGATAATAGCAACTACCGCAAACTAAATTTTGGAGATATGTTGAAACATGTTTGTTGGCTTTGAAATAAAAGATAGAATTCTTACCAGACAAAGAATTGTAGTTAAACAGCTTCGTGTAAAGGATTTAAAATATGGGCTTAAAAGTTCAAGAGGGAACATAATTTAATTTGATTCATAAGGTGCGAATAATTTTATTTGGTTCACCAATTCAGAAGAATTTATATTACCAATCAAAAGCATAAGCATAAGAAAATGCTTGTCCGTACTCAAAAAGTAAATAAACACAAAAGGTTATTTAAAAAAAATGTTTGATTGATGTTTGATGATATATTAAAAAAAAACTTTTTAAACAAAAACATTTTATGAAAATAAAAATTTTTTTTTACTGTTTTGAATGTCATTGCAGTATTTGAATATTAAGAATGTTTACTTGAAATAATTATTGTGAAATGATTTATTACGATTCTTGGAGTAGTCAATAAGGCAGAAGCATGGTCATTCGTTTACTTTACACTAATGTAGGATATGGTAACCTAGATAATAAGAGGCTGGTCTTTGTTCGGGAGATGTGGCAAGATCGGAGAGTCAGGGTGAGCAGTTAGAGTTGGTCGGTCATAGGTAGTAAAGAGTTAGCTTCAGTGGAGTAAAGATTGAAAGGAAAAGTGAGTTAAAGTGTCAGTCAGAAAAGAGGAGTTATAGCTAAAGTTAAAATTGCTGTAACATAATTATAATAACTTTTAAATATTAAGTCGTAAACGAAACATTATCGTTAAACAATAAACACATTGTCATCAAACAATAAATAGATGTATCCCTATACTAATAATTTAAGGACATGATACTAAGGTTACCATTTTAGATTATGGCTTTTCTAAAATTGAAGAAAAGGCTAGAAGGCTTAGGCGGAGAAAAAACGGCAGCCAGCTTGAAAATTTAAGCCGAAAAAGTAAGTCAGAAAAGTTAAGCAGTGGATCGGACTAAAAGAATAAAGAAAGAAGAAATAAAACATAACTACTGGCATACATATTTTTAGTCGCAAATATTGTTCCATTGTATTGTTCCTACATGATACAAATTCAAAATTTTGAGAACCGTGATTTTAATTGATTTTATTTTTAACATTTTTCACCCTCTTATGTCATCTGTTGCATATAGGCAACATTGTACATATGTCATAATTTTAAAATAATATTTTCAAATATTTATATTTATTTATAAATGTTGCCTACAGGCAACGTCCTGAAAGTAGAAACTAGGACATGAAGGAGTTTAAAAACCAGTTAAGTTTTTATTTGAATCAACAGTAACAAATAGTTGTAATCAGAAAAATTGTAGCATCACCCATTTTAAATGTGGCATGAAGAGGTTAAATTGTCTATAAAATCATATACACAAAGTCCGAAATCAGACATAACTCTTTCTCGTGACTTCTGTTTTTAATGTATTAGCCCTTATGGAGTATTCTAGAGACTATTTAAATATTTAAAGTGTGAATTTTTATCCAAAGGGCTTTGAACTCAAAACTATCAAACGGGATCCATCATCAAATTCAGCATAATCCAGCTGTTTCACCTCTAAATTAGGGCTTTAAAATAAAGGTAATACATAAAACATATACAAAAAAAAAAAATACAAAATTTCCGGCAGCCCGAAAATTATTTTAAATGTCATCACTGACATTAAAAAACTTTTTGTTTTTTAAATTGGAAAGTTGTCGGGGCGCCATAATTTGTATTGTTTTTGTGATATAGAGAAACATTTTATGTTTTTCAGTTTGATTTGCTTTTATAGAATATCTTCACGGAATACAATAGAAAATGCAAATATTGAAAATCAAAATAATACGATTACCAAATCACTCAATCCGCATATCATTTAAAAGTTTCATCTGATGTATTCAAAAGTCCAACTGGTTTCATTTTGCGTATTAACAAATAATTATGCTGGCATGGCAATTGCCAAATCGCAACACAGCATCTTTGATATATAATCTGATTTGGCTGCAACACATCGACCCATAAAGGCCTTTCACTTTTTGCGGCAAGATTGCGGGAGATCTCACGCATGTTGTTGTGCCACCAAAGAAACGGTCCATTTCCAAACCCAACTCCAAATGCTCACTCGATCCCAGCTCCAGCATCAGTTCCAGACCACAGACTCTGGCTGGCTGGTTGACGGGCTGCCTACCAGCCTGATTGTGTATAAAACTATGCAATAGTTGCAAGTTATTGAATTCAGATTAGAAATTTGATCAGTTGAGCCTAATGCATGAAGACTTCCTTAAACTACTGCGTGGGCGTAATATCAATTAGATCACAAGCCATAGCCGAACCGTCTCTCTCCCTGTCTCTCTGTTTATCTCTTTCCGCTTCCGCTTTCAATTTGTCAAACACTGAGAGGAAGGAAGTATGCAAATTGGTAATATGAGCTGCTTTAATGTAAAGGGAAAGTGGCCAATATTTGACATTGCTGCAATGCTGATTGAGTCATTATTGATGAGAGTAATTGATACTCATAACAAGTGTCATGGATCTGCATCAGATTGTTTGTGGTTTGTTATGAGCAAAATGAAGTAATCAAATAAATTACAATCAAAGAGATAAAAACAAATATTGAATGGGATTCATGAACAAAAAATTCAAATTTTTATGATATTTTTAAGTCAACTTCGAATTAATTTCAAATTAATACGCAAATAGTCACACAGAAGCCAAAAAAAGAAAAAAATTCACAAATTATTAAATTGAACCAAATATTTGTCAATATTGAATAAACCTTAAAAAACAATTCAAGAAATTATCTAGCTCTTAAAAAATCTATAATATGAAAGAAGTCGGAAACTTCCTGCCATTTTTCAAGGAAATTTTCAAAACCAAATTATAACTATACCATGAGTAGCTATTTACTTGAAACTTGTAAACAGTTTCAATACAGTTTTGTAAAAATATTTCACAATTCGTTTATCTCATTATTCAAATATAATGTTCTATAGTCGATTTCCAGCTTATACAACGGAATTACTTACTTAGATTGATTACTTTATTATTAACCATTTAAACCATTCACAAAATTATCGTATAACAGTAAATGGTTAGCCTTGACTTAAAAATAAATATATACAACCACTTAAACAAATAATCAATGATTGAAATTATTCTTTTAACTGGTTAATGGATTAACAAATCTTCCCCCAAAAAAAATTATTCAATTTAATTTTATGACTTTATCAACAATTTTATGGTTAATATATTATATAATATAATAAATTGCCATATACTGGAAGAAGTAGTCTCATATCTCAGTTCAATTTTTAAACACATAATTCTTGTTAAAAAATGTATATAAATATTTATTTTGTTATGGGTTTTTTCCTTAAATCAGAATCAGGTTCCCATCAAAAACTAGAAATAAAACAAAGAATACTAAAAATCAGAACCCCGCCCAAATAACTATGTGAAATTTTGAGAAACATATGACCTTTCATCGAATATTATTTATATACTCTATGCTAGAGGGGTATATAGACGTTGGACAAAGGTTTGACTATCTCAAGATATAAACATATGACAATGTGCATTAATGAAAGTAACTAAAATAAATTCTATATTTATACACACTTTCTTATAGATAAAGACCTGATCTAAATTTTCCCCTGCCGTAAACTTTAATTTTAAATTTAGTTGCTCGTTTTTATACCCTGTACCCATAGGGTAAAGGGTATATTAAAGTCGCTTAAATGTATGTAACAGACAGAAGGAAGCGTTTCCGACCCCATAAAGTATATATATTCTTGATCAGCATCAACAGCCGAGTCGATTGAGACATGTCCGTCTGTCCGTCTGTCCGTATGAACACCTAGATCTCGGAGACTATAAGAGCTAGAGCTACCAAATTTGGTGTGAACATCCGTCTTATGCCTAGGCAGTTCAAGTTTGTTTCAAATTTTATTCTGTTCCATAAAATATTACTTATCTGCCAATTTTTGAAATAGTATATGCTCCATATAGCTATCACTTTGTTTTAGGTATTTTGATTCTATATAAATAAACATTTTTGTCTTAGACTTTGTTTGTTGTTAACTTTTATTTTGTTTCACTTGATCAAACTTGTTCGTCTTTACTACCACGTAAATAAAAAGACGTCATCATGATCCTTTGCTTTTGCTCACAAATAACCAAATTGGCCATCAACAACAACAAACTAAAACTTTCAAAAATTCTACTGGAATTCCCAAAAAATAAAATTTAAATTCATTTTATATATCCAATTTAATTTATTCAATTGTTTTGATTTTCTTAATTTTTGTTTCTTGTTAAATTGATTTTTTTGTAAAACTTACCAATACCAAGAAAGCCAAGCTGTCAATATCTTGGTATTAGTGATCTACATTTGTAGTGGTAAGCGCTTCCGCTTGAAACTTTCCGAGCCCACCCATACACAGACAATCTCTAGAGTTGGAGGAGATATTGAAAAAGCTTTTGTGAGAGAGTTAATTACGCTCTCTCTCTCTCTCTCTCTCGCTCTCTCATAGCACTCTCTGTGTGTGATTCGGTAGCAAAAGCTTTTGTGTTTTTTTTTTTTATATTGCCATCGACAACTTTTTGGACTTGGCGGCGTTTTCAGTTTCGATTTGACACAAAAACTCTTTGGGGGTATAAAAGCGCGCCACTGACCACAGACAGCATCCAGTCAAAGGTTTGGAATCGCTAGTGATTCTACAAATCCTTACACAGTTGATTTCAAGTTGCTTTGTAAGTGATTCAAAAACATTTTTTGGGCTTTTTTCAGTGTTCAAAATAATTTTTACGAAAATCCAATACAAGGAAAAGTATATATCAAAAAAAAAAAAAAAAAAAACAAAATTATATATAACAAAAATACAGTTTTGTGACAAGTTTTGTGTTAAAAAAAAATTGAGAAAAACCGAAAGAAAGAAAATGTGATAATTTTTTATTGAAATATATAATATATTTTGATGAATTTTAATATTGTTTTGATTTATTTCAGCCTTGGCAAATTCTTCTAAACACTTCACAATGAAAGTATTCGTAAGTACCAAAGCAAATAATAAATATAATTATTATTTTTTTTTTTAAATTTATCATTCAGAATGATCTATGCAAATTAATAGTGAATGTGCCCACTGTGAGAAATTGAATTGAAATAATATAATTGTAATTAACAATTAATACGCAAACACTCCCACATAATATTACAATTACAGAATAGACATAATAACTTTAACTGGGAATAGTCAGAGATGGGTACTAAAAGCAGTTTAATTGCATAGTCAAATGGCAAACTTCAACTTGAACAACTTGTCTTAGCCATCATAATCACGTCTAAATCGTAGATCAATATAAGTAAATAACAAAAATTACGTATGAGGGACTACTTCTCTGGTGCACTCAATTGAAGCGTGGCATTTTGTCATGTCTTTCACTCAGCAAAATGGGGAGTGGAGGAAGTGGGCGTAGAATTGCATTTCGAATGCGTAACACGCACAAATTTCACTTGACCATTTGAATCCATAAACAAGAGACGAGTCGACGACATAGTCAAATGGGCGTCATAGTTATCTTTCAGACCCGCAATCACTTTCTAAACCGATTAGGTAATCAACGAACCATTTAAATAATAGTTATTGAGTGAGCCATTGACATGGCTTGAAAATTAATTTTTACAAGTACTTAGAAGATTTAAATAAATTAAAATATTTCCATTATCTTGTTCTATTGACAGATCTGCCTAGCTGCCCTGCTGGTGGCCTCTGCCTATGCCAGCAACTCGGCCACCGAAGAGAAGGTCCCATTGGAGAAGAAACTGGACAAGCGTGGTCTCCTCGATCTGGGCTATGGTTATGGCCATGCTGGTCTTGATGTTGGCTATTTGGGACATGGCTCTGTGGCTGGTCATGGTTATGGCCTGACAGGACACTCTGGTCCAGGTGCCATTGCTATTGGACACAGTGGTCCTGGTATTGCCATTGGACACTCCGCCCCAGCTGTGGCTGTCCATGCTCATGCTGCTCCCGCTCCCTACATCATCAGCAAGCAAGCTGATGTGCACAAGACCATTACCATTACCAAGGGTATTCCAGTTCCCGTTCATGTGGATCGCCCCTACCCCGTTGTGCATGAGAAGCGTGTTCCAGTTGAGGTTAAGGTACCAGTGCCACAGCCCTACGAAGTTATCCGCAAGGTTCCCGTTACAGTCAAGGAATACGTGAAGGTGCCCGTCCATGTGCCCCAGCCCTATGAGGTCATCCGCCACGAGAAGGTGCCAATCCATGTGCCCGTCGATCGTCCATACCCCGTTGAGGTGCCCAAGCCATACCCCGTTCCAGTTGAGAAGCCATACCCCGTCTATGTGGAGAAGGCCGTAAAGGTGCCAGTGCCCGTACAGGTTGATCGCCCATATCCCGTCTACGTCAAGGTTCCCGTTGTCTCCCACTCTGTGGTGAAGCATGCCCCAGCTGTGGCTGTCAGCAGCTACCCCGTGCACAGCCTTCCCATCAGCAGTTATGGACACGATGCCACCGTCTATGCCGATCATGGTGGTTACCACAAATAAATCAATTCATCAGCGGCGAAGGAGGAATCTATAATTCTTTAATTTGGAGCAAAGGAAATTTAGCAACATTTTTCCCCATCCAGTCTACCTTCCCCCCTTCTTTTATCTATATTTTTTTTGGCAAAGTCCAAGACTTACCAAAAACCCTGCCACTCTCTCTATAGCTCTTAAGAAAAGAAAACACCCAATCCAACCGAAGACGAGAAAACAAATGTCAAGCACAAGTCTTTTGTAAATTATTTCCAACAAAAAACCAAAATTAAAATGATGAAAGGAAAAGAAAAAAACCTCATCCAATGGAGCACATTGTGATGTGATGAAATTCAAGTTTAGGATAAATTCTCAGCTAAGTGTTTGTAAATTCAATTATTTATAAACATCCTTTAGCTGTTTGATAGTTTATCAGTGAAAGGTTTCAAAAGCACAATGAAAAACGCATAAGAATAAAACTAAAATAAAGAAATATAAAAAATAAAAATGTTTAAAAAAATATATATTTCATATTTAATTGTTTTTATCTATTCTTAGCGAAACTTCATAGTTTTGTGCATAATGGAAATGATTTATCATATAGTTCAAAAGTTGGAATTAAATATTTTGTATATATAAAAAATTTTGTAAATAAAAATATATAAAAAACAAAAACTAAATCCAATGTGGAATGAGTTAAGAGACTATTTAACCAATGAACTAGAAGTGATAGCCCTTTATCTAAAACTCAACTCTCGACTAGTAGAGAAGGGCTAAAAACCATGGCAAAATATGCCTTGTCACTTATCCAAGCAACTTTTATAGCATCCATGACAAGAAACTACACTAGACTGTGCTCTTGTCTCATCTTCAGTTTCCTTTCCCTGAGCCAGTCATCCAGTAATTTGCTATGTGGAATGTCTACTTAGCCCTGATTAGGCAGAAACTAAAGCCAAAGTATTTCGAGAATTGATGTGCCAAATGCTTTGCCTTGATATTCAAATGATGGAATATCAAAAAATTATGAAATATCTATCGAAAAATATTGGAAATGATTAAATAACAGAAATACAAACATGTTTACCCTCGTAAAGATATACTGCATTTAGTATATAAAACTATTTTTATGTTGTTCTTTTTTTCCTGGGATATATTTAATATGTAGTTATTCGATTCAGTTTTATAGTTAATGATAACTTTGATGCTTTAATAAATCATGTATTGTGGTTAAGAGAACTTTTTTATATTCACATATACAAATATCATAAATATTCAAAAAGCAAGTAACTATAAAGATGGTCTTTCCTTTCTCAGCACTACTCGTTGCTTCCTTTTTTTAAATTTAAAAAAATTGTGTAATTTTTTTATTCTTTCAATATAGCTTAGTATCGGTTAGATGATACTTAGAATTGATGTTGTTTTCAAATAACCAAATAAAATAAACAAAAAATGTTCTTTACTTGCCTATTTTTTTATTTTTTTGGAAATATTTTTAATGTCCTAATTGGAATCAATTAATTGTTTAACAAAATTTTATTAAAAAATTCAGTAAATACCATTTACCATTATCATTATCATCTTCAAGCAGTTCCATAATTTTTACAAAAATGAATACTGCCAATGAAATAATTTATATTAAGGGCTTCCTTCAGATTACCTTTACAACAAAGCTTTATTTAATTTTAATTACCATCTTATTTCCTTAATCCTGCAAGTCATTCAGGCTGACATATGCCAAAATGGGTTTATATAGAGACGGAAGGAAATGGATATCAGCTGACAGTGTGGTATTAAGTTTGCCCTGCTAACTGATCTGACACGTGCAAGGTCATTGGTTATCACAACAAATCCCTATTCCATTCCCCCAGATACATCAAAATCAACGTCATTTAAAAGACAATCGTAAATTTTAATAACATTTTAAAAGAAGCAAAAGTGAACGAACTGAAACCAGAGTCACAGGGTTTTTCCTGGTCAAAACACCTAAATTTCAACTTTCAAAAACAAAATACAAAAAAAAAATTAATTTAAAAATAAAAAAACAAAAAAACAAACATAAATAAATAAAAAGGTTTACAATAATTGCAGCTCATCTTTTAGTTCTAAGCTTACTAATTGGTTTGTAAAACGAGAGGCTTCGGCTTGTTTATTTTTATACGAAGTTGGTATACCCTATGAATGTGGATAAATTTGTAAACAACTTTGAATGATTAAGATATAGTTTTGAATAATAATTTTTGCTTGAGGTTGAACATTTTTTTTCTTTTATTTTTGTTTATGGTATCAATGCAAAGTACTTTTGTAAGTCTCTGAACTAGAACTCTTTCTTTAGTTGTTAACTATTTATATATATTTTTGTTCTCAAAATGAAATCAGTGCTATATTGTTTATTTATTTATGTATTTTGTATTCTTGTACCAAAATTATGGAAATTATTGAAATTATTCATATTAATCATTCATCATACATAATCATTTTGGAAATGGTAAAAGTTAAACATTTTACGCTGCTTAGTCTAAGCCTTAATGACTTCGATTACTTGCTGCAAAAAATTCTCATAAATTAATTGCTTAACGAATCTTTATCAAAGACCTAAAATATAGTTCTTAATATATTTGAAAGATAAAATAAAATATCGTTTAGTTGCACAAACTTCCTTGAGACCAGAAAAGTTAATCAATGCGATCAGATAGCATTTCCACTAACTGCTTCAAAAACAGAAAAAGGACTGAAGGATACTCTTAATATAGAATACAATAATATACCTACATCTATCTACACATATATCATAATTCATTTGTCTATCACATTATCAATTATTTTAAGCCATCTCTAGCACGACTAAACTTATATACCCCTTGAGAAAGAGTATGAAAAAATAAAGCGCCGTGCGAGTATTTGATGAATTGAATCAATTAAAAATTAAGGGCTATTTTAAATTTGTTTCCAACTTTGATTTGGAAGATCCTTAAACCGGTTTGAAAAACAATGCCAAATGACCATTTGAAGCAGAAGCAAACTAAAACATTTGCTATGGGTTCAGGGTTTATAGATTTAAAAAAGATTGTGTGGGATTCGCCCAAAGTCCAGATGATTATTTGTTGTTTTATTTATTTATTTATATTTCTTGTGAGGCCAAAGCCCTCAACTTGTCTTTGGTTTCAAGGACAGATCCAGCCAGTTGCTGCTGACGGAACTAAAACAAAAAACAACTTTCTAATACCGCAAGAAAAAAGTAAAGTTGATCTTTGATTTAATTTTCTTCTACTTAAGATTTAGATATACATATACCTC
Organism: Drosophila austrosaltans; assembly: GCA_035045865.1. Lineage (NCBI taxonomy): Eukaryota > Metazoa > Arthropoda > Insecta > Diptera > Drosophilidae > Drosophila > Drosophila austrosaltans. The sequence goes on from JAWNOQ010000083.1 coordinate 5,057,308, forward strand.
AAGATCTGATTCTATTGAGAACCAGTTTTTCAAATCAAAGCCAAAGAATTTATTTCGAGTTTGTATATTGAAGGTCGTCTGAAACTGCATTTGCTTAGTTTCTTATGGGGGCGTGGTCATGCAGTTGACTACTGCATACATCAAATATATGCACATTTATTTATAATCATAATTTTTTAACAAATTATAAGATGTCTGTGTGTGCATGTGTGTGTATGTTCTTGACGTTTCTGTTTGCTCTCCTTGTAGGTGTTGACTTGAATTGGACTTGGAAATGGATTGTGTCTTTAGTGTTATGCAATTTGCTTGGTTTTGAAATTATAAAGCGGATCTCTTGATCAAACTTAATTGTTTGTAAAGAACATGTTGTCTGTTATTAGGGTTCAATTAGTATACATTAATATACAAAGAGAAACAATCCAAGAATGTGGATCAAGATTGATTGGTCTAATCATATAGAAGCTTTAACTATAACGACAAGGTTCTTTAGACGCAGCCCTAAAAGGTTAATTATTTAATTAATTATTAATATACTTTAGTAACTCGAATGTTTACTACAAATTAAGAAAAAGGTTAGTTTAAATAAATTTTATACATTGGTTTCTATAAAAAGGATGGATAAACAACATGATAAACAAAATGAAAATTTCTTTTAGTGTTTGTTTTGTCAAGACAAATACATACAAATATATACTTATAGTATATCTACTCGTGTTCAAGTTTTGCCAACTGCTATTGGGACTATAGCTAAAGTTGAATTATATTAGTTACATATTTGAATATATTGATGTTTGAAACTATTTTAAAAGGATAAATTTGGCAACAAGAAGTTTTTGGAAAATTTGTTGGAATCTTAGACTTACTCTTCATCTAGAAAAGATTGTCTTGAGAAAGCTCAAACTTTGAAAAATTTGCTTAGAAAAAGTTTCAATTTGTCATATTTCAGTTTTTAAAGTTACAAATAAAAGGGACAAATTTTGCATTGAAAGAAAAACCTTCGTTTTGCTGCAGACATTGTATATCTCGGAATCATCCCAATCGGATGACTATATCATATAGCTGCCATACGAACGATCGGTTAAGAACATAGTTTTAGAGCAATAATTTGGGTGTTTTTAAAGCGATTGTCACGAAATGAGTTTTGCATGTTTAGTATATATAGGAATGTCTGTGTTGCGTTACAGAAAAATCGGTCAACTATATGCTATAGCTCCCATAGTAACAATAGTACCAAAATATTTTTTTTGTCAATTCACTTTTTTTTCTCAATCACGAACATTTAATGTAGGTTTAACTTGTCTTATATGCTTTCTAATGATTTTGTCACATTATAAATTTGTAATTTTAAAATAGCAGTTTGCAAGGGTATATGAACTTCGGCACGGTCGAAGTTAGCCCATCCTATTAGTTTTTATTTAATTTAATTATGTAAGTGAATTTAAAAATTTTTACAGTGCTATCTATTTAAACGGACCAATTAAAGAAATATTTTTTTAATTAAAAATTGTTGCAATTGCAAAATTTACATTGAATGCCTTAATATGTGTTTAAAAATGATGTGCAAAAATCAAATTAAATAACACAAATGTTGCCTTGAAATATATCGTACTTCTTATATAAAATCATAGATAAGAGATATCTTTTCTTACAACACTTTTAAAGTACAATTCCATATTATGATTTGACAAAAGTTCTTTATCATAGTCTTTGCTTTTTGTTAGATCTATCACAAAGCTAGTCAGACAATGGAGTCAACCAATGTAACATTTAATTTCAATTGCAACTTGTTCGATATGTAAGCATTATGCCATGTCAATGACTTCAATTGCAACAAACGATAAAGCCAAAGCAGAAGCTCTTTTCTGCTTTTGGCCAAATCAAGCAGAAACAAAGAGAACTTGCAGACACACATGAACACATTGAACTGTTTGATGGAAGGATGAGCAAGAGTATAAGGAGGGGGTGGATGTGGGAGACGAAGTTTGAGGGGGCGGTCTCACATTAGGGATTTCCACAGATTGCCACAGACATTCATTCGTTCGTTCGCTTCAGTTGACTTGCAGCAAATGTGTGTTTCGTTACTTCTTCTTTGGTTACATTTTTGGTTTCGAGTTGAAAACTAGTGCAAAAGTTTTTTTGTTGTTGAATTTTATTTTATTTTTTTTATTTTTGGCAGACATGCATTTTGCTTTAAACCGAATTCATTTCGCAATCAAACGGCAAGCAGCCAGCGACGACGATGCAGACGCATTTTAGTACAATTTTGGATGGACAAGTTGGCGCTGACCTCCAAAGCAATGAGTAAGTAAAAAAAATCCAAAAAAGTAAAAAAATAAAACAGAAAATAGCTTCATTAGAGCAAAAGTTTCGCTTTGTGGCTTTTTCTCAGCCAAAATAAAATGAACGAAAAGAATTGCGAAAATACGTTTTTCAGTTTTCCATTTGCTTTTGTCATTTGGTAGCAATTAATTAATTTCAACAAATATGCGTACGTCCTCCTCTCAGCGGCTGCCAAAACGTGAAAATATTGTTTTTAATTGGTTTGTTGTTTCTTCTTTCTCTCTCTCTCTCTCTCTCACTCACTCTCGCTCTGTCTGTCTCTATGCCGCATCGATTGGTTGATCATGTTGCAATCTTTATTTGTCGGTGCAGAGAGAAATCGCATCCGATAAGATCGAAAATGGGAAGCACGTACCTAATTTAAAATATATTATATTACCGATAATTGAATACCTCGTGCAAAAAGTAAGAAATAATAATTAATTAATAAAACTTAAATTTTTAAACTAGACATTGACAAATAAGACTCAATGACACTTCTTAACAGCCTTTTAAATCTAAGAACTTGTTAGTCAAGACCTTTTTCATGATCTAACAATTTGCTTATATATTTTTTATACATTTTGTGAAATTAGTAGTAACAACTTATGGCCGATTAGGCACTTTAATGATAAGAGACTTATAAAGTAGTAAATTCAGTATGATTTATTTCTGTTAGGATTTCTTATGGTATTTATGCTAAAATACACTACATGTTTGAAGATAAATTATAGAATAAAAACAAAAATTAGAACTTAATAAAAAGTCTTAAAAATATGTGAAATTAATTGTTGAGCAATGGTTAAAACAACAAAAATAAATAAATTCTTAGTACATATTTGCAAGGAAATACAATTTCTACTTTATCATCGCCTTTCAATTAATATTTATATTATATCTTATTTGTTATCAGCTTTGAATATCTTTACTTTTTCGATTTCTCTTTTATATTGAAAATTGGCTTCTATCTCTATACTTTCTTAGTTTTTAAAACATACCTATATATAATATTAAAAATTGTACGAATATTTTTAAGACAAATACTTAACAATACATATAATATAATAACAATATAAGTAATCTTTCGTATATCATCACCATTATGTTATATGATATCCGTATATCATTTCCGCAATAACTTTAGATGATTTTGTTATGGATGTTAAAAAGAAAAACAATCATAAATAAATGTATTTTTAATAAATATTATTAGTAAATGCTAATAATACAAAGCTTTTTTTTAAAGAGTTTGCAGAGAGAAATTGTTGCTGATAGCAGAAAAAAGATCACAAATGTCTACAACTTTTGAAAGAAATTAAAAAATATTTATAACTTTAATAATATTTTAAACAAATTCTGCATAATTTTGTTTATTTTCTATTAAAATAAATCTTAACAGTTTTATGCTGCGTATATTTTCGCATTACTTCAGAAAGTTTCACTAGTTGTATATACCCTCTTTTGTTGCAACATGTTTAGGGTATGAAAACGAGATACTCCTATATCGCTGTGTGTGGGATCATTTTTATTAATGTGATTTATTCCAGTTATTATTCAGTCTGCTCCAATTATTAATTTTTTTTTTTCTTTTTTTGGCAATGAATATTCATTGGAAATCGATTATAAAAACAACATGCAAAACTGCCCCAATCGATACATTTTATGAAATTAATAAATAATATATAAAAATTAATTTTAACATATGTAAAAATGACAGTTTTTAAAGTTTTTGCTTAAGCATATACATATTTGTTTGGCAATAAAATAAATAAATCATTTTTTTGCTTTAGCTATTGTTCAACTCGTCGGCAATTAGTGCAAAAAACATAACAATAAGATCAAAAAACAGAACTCAGCCTGGGAATCATGTCGTTTGCTCGACTTTTGTTTTATCTTTTTTTTTTTCTGTCTTTTCTTTTTGGCTTGTGCAAGTCCCTCAGCGTTAAAGTGTGAGAGTGTTAGGTTCATTTGAATTTATTTATATATTTTTTTAGACTCTGTGGCAATGCAAGAAAAAGTTCACATGAAACTCAACGGCAATTGTAATACGTTATAATCTTGAAAAATTATTTCATAACTAATAGGCAACTCTATAAATATATTTAATGGAATGTGTATTAAATGATTTGCGCCAACACGAGCCAGTTGTGCGGGCAAACTAAAGTTTCTAGTTTAATGATGTCTCATTAAGACTAAAATCAATTTGTTTTGAATATTGATTAGCTAACAAGTTGTTTATGATTTTAGAATGTAAAACGACAACTAAATCGAAGAATAGGTAAAATAACAATGCAAAAATCTGACATTTGCCCATGGATTTTGGCACGCCCAAAAGGAAAAAAAAAATTAACTGGAAATTATTTCAATTCATATCATGACTTGGTGGAAAATAAACCAAATTACAAATATCAAGCCAGAGTAATGGCAGCAACAACTACTTCAAAATGCCACTAGTGACACACTAACTGGGTGACTTCCAAACCAAAAGACAACAACATGCCCCAAAAACAAATCAACAACAACAAAATGCATCGAAGAAAACTTTGCAAACAAAATTATGCAACGTTTTCAATGGATTTGCAGCACCAGCAGCAGCAACAGCTGGCACTTGGTTCAACTGGACTCCAGCTTTAGTCTACCAGTTGGCCACATTTGGGACTCTATTGCCTGTTTGCCATAGCTGTTATTGTTGTTGCTACTGCCAGAGATGTTTTCCACTAGATTTTCCCAATTTCAATTGCAAGTGAAGTTTGGTCTTTTTTTTCATTCGTTTATTTTGTTTTACGGTCTTTTGCCCTAAAAAAGGCGTTGCCTTTACTTGGCCACAATTGACATAGCAAGCGGCCATTAACACAAGCACAGAGGGTATAGTAGTAGGCCATCTATGATGTCTTCTGATCATAGATAAAACAGAAGTTTAGTTTATTTTTATTTTTTTTGTTGGGGGTGCGCCTTCTGGCTGACAATTCCTCCGCCTTCTTTTATCTTTTCTTTACTTTCAATAAGGAAATCGAGTTTGTTGCTCAAGTCTTTTGTTTTATTATTTCACTTTTTCGTTTTGGAGCAGGTGAAAGGATTCCAAAATTTGTGGCCATAATTTAAAAAAAAAATTTGAATTCATATACAAAAAAAATTGCATAATCCAAATTGCATTTATGCCAATGACTTATTATTCAGTTAATTTATTTAATTGTTGTTGTATATATGCCAATGCATTATTTGGCTGACGTAGGTGATTGCTTTTATGACTCAGTTTTTTTGTCGGAACTGGCAGATAAAAGTTAAAGTAAATTTCCTTTATTTTAAATAAAAAAAAAAAAAAATTTTTCATTTAGATTTATGATATTAATGGAAATATATTAAAGTTTTCATTGGATTTTTTTTTTTTAATTTGTATTAAATAATTTAGTTATCCGATTTTTGTATATATGTGAATTGAAATACTCTTTTTCCAGATGATTTTAAATTTGATGTTTTTAAGTTTATTTATTTTTAATAATCGAGAGAGAACACAGATATTTAGCATTATTGAATCTTATCAACTTTACAGGATAATTGAATTTTATGTAGTAAAATTACAGTTATATATTTTGTTTTATATGTATGAGATAATGGGCGGATATCGTCCTGCAGTCTAAAAATTATAGATTTTATATTCCTATTAAGCAGATACATAAAGGATTCGTGTATTTTCATTTACTTAATAGACAACTAGAACGAATCAGACATCATTGACTTCCTAATTAGCAAATTGGTTAAAGTAAACGACTAAAATTTAATCAGACAGCTTAGTCCTTTACTTAAAGCTCTATCTTAATTAATACATATGAACTTCAAAATATAGAAAAGTGGTTAGTTTTGTACTCAATTTTAGCACAAACAGATAACTAGCTGAAAAATTTAATCCTTTGCCTAAGCATTTGCTTGTCTCTCTTCTCACCTTCTGTGTATCCATCTACACTTCAGAATTCATTAGTAGCAAATTGCAATTAACTTTTGATCTCAACCTATATTGCTACTTATTACAAAGCTATAAAGTTTTATGTTTTTTCTTCTTCTACGACAACGTACACAAATTGTATTCTGATATCCAATTGGAAAATATTAAAATCAATATTAAGACCTTTGCTTAAAGTCTTTATTTGTGAACCAAAAGCCATAAACTATAATCTGATTATAATTTGTGTAGGTGTTGGTAGTGGGCGTGCTTGTAGGCGTGTCTATTTATGTCTTACTGCACACTTAAGTTCTCTTTGAAGTTGTACATAAACTTCAAGGTTTAACTGGCAAAAAAAATGGAAGAAAAAAACAAACATTTTCTTTGATCAATTACATGGAAAATGTCAAATGGACAGACTAATTTTCAGTTTGCTCTATTGTTTTCAACTCTGAAAATATTACAACGAAAATTTATGTTATTTATGTTATTTCTGTTGAGGGTGTTGAGGTCATAAAAAAAACAGTAGCCCTTCCCCTTACTCCATCATTGCACACATCAGCAAAGAAATCAAAAAATTGTGACCTTTCTGCAGAGCAATTATCAAAATTTAACGACATACAAAAAAAAAAAAATGTTGAAAAATTGCTGGCCCAAAGTTAAAAACTTTTCTTTGCTAACCAAACGTGCAGAGACCAGACCAACAACAACAACAACAGCAACAGAAAACAACAAAAAAAAAAAATTAAATGTCGAAGGTTTTGCACGATTGTCTACCAGTTGTTGTTATTCTCCATCTACTACTACTACTTCTTCTTCTTCTTATTTTTCTGGCCATTTCAATTGACAAATGTTAGTTGTATTTACCTCCAACCTCGAGCACGAAATCGTTAGTACCCAACAACAACCAACAACAACAACAGCAGCAGCAACAAACCGTCCAAGAAGAAGAAGAAGTAAAAAAAGAAAATCTTTTGCCACTTCTCAACAACCTCAACAACAACAACAAAATGAACCAACCAATTTGGGTCAAATTGTGTCGCCTCGCGTTTCATGTTTTCTGTTAAATTTGATATATTTAAGAGATATTAACTAAATGACCAAATGACCTTGACTTATGATTAAAAAAGTAACAAGAAGTACTTGTACTTATTAAGGTACTAACTAAAAGTACTTCAATTAAAATGTCTATGGTCAGTTTTACCTTCACAGTTTCCGTTTTTAGTTTAATGCGATAATAACATTTGTTCAATTATTAAGAGTAACCTTTTTTGTTTATAATATTTTATTTTATTTTGAAGCTAGAAATTGAATATAAATGTATATTTCAAATATAATAAATAAGTAAACATAATATTTGATCATCTTTAAACATCATTTAAAGGCAAGTCAAACTGTGCATTTATCTTATATTATTCTTAGTAAACCTTAAATTAACCTAGATATATATGTAGGAAAAATAAGTTTATTGTTTAGCGACAATATTATTTTGGCGACATTTAAATGTTATTTTAATTGTTTATCACTCACTCTTCTCTTTCTGATTACTTCAACTCACTCTGACTGCCACCGCTTTGCTCTGAATCTGACTCTGAACCCAACTGACTCTGACTGACTCTTCTCCCTCAGACTGTGGTGGCATACAATCCTGTCCCCTCCGATCTTGCCACATCTCCAGAACAAAGACTAGACTGTCATTCTCAAAGTTACCTTATACTACATACATATATATAATCCATATTTTAATGAATATTAATGCAAATTTATGTACGATTCTATCCCTAAAAATGATCAGTCAAATTTTGTACAAAACTTAAATCGATTATCAGTTAAAAGTTTATTAATCAGTTAATTGAGTTCTTTTCCAAAATATGTCAAATCAATTGTTATCCAAAATTTTAAGTAAGGGACTCCGATGATTATCTAAAACTATTTTTTTTTTTGGTTCTATAAGATATACAGCGACAACGGCTATAACATTTTATCGCTCTTAGATAAGATAAATTCGATTCTTTTCATACAGACATGTATGGATTCCAGTGGAGGCAAAGTAAGCTTGATCTTGGGGGGTCATGGATTTAAAAAATGTTTTCTTCTGAAGTTCCACATTCAATTTTCCTATCTAAATTAAACTTTTGGGAAGGAAATTTCCCCTGTTTTACCCCCTTGATCCGTCCATGAAGGCTATATCGAATATCGGTTATAACTATATGCATATGTATATATTGCCAGTCCCTTGAGTCTCATTATAACTGACATCTGCTGCATAATATTTATTTATTCAAATTTAACAATATTTTTAGTCTATGCTTGATCCCGTTCCATCTCCTTTTTCCATGTACGTTAACAATTTATTAACCAATTATCGATTATCCCAGAAAGTACCAACAAACCATCAAGCTAATGCTCAGATAATTTCAATTCAAAAATCTTAAATCTTTAATCTTAAATACTTAATAGCTTCTGACTATTATCATACCTGGCTAACCAGGATGCAAGAGTATTATGAGTTCGGTTACCCCAAAATCATCTTCCTTTATTTTTGTTTGTATTCTTTGTCTTTTCAAAAATTTCTTTATCTCACTCATTATGTCAGTTATATAATATTACCTTTCAAATATTTCCATAAACATTTATAACAAATTTCTAAACATAGAGGAGATCGCCAGCCATTAAAACAAAAAACAAAAAAAAAAAACACTAAATCTTGTTTTATGTTTTTGCCTTTTTGTCAATTTCTGTATCTGTTTCTTTGTATGTCTTTAGAACTGGTTCACTTTAACGTCATTTAGAGCATTAATTAAATAAATTAACAAGACTTGGAGGCAGGCGGCGGTAAATCGACAAGCGAATCGAGCGCCAAATGTCAAAACTTCAGATTGGCTAATGGAGGGCGGGGCTGGTCGGGGGGTGTATAATATCTTATGCAAATTATCTATTTGCTTACTTTTTGTGAGGTTTTTGTGCAATAGTGTTTGCGCCATATATTGAGATAATTAATTTGTTAGCTTTAAACTTTTTTTTTTAATGTTTTCTTTAAATCAATCGATGACGCGCCCAGGTGTGTTTATTGATATACTAAATATTTAAACATTTTCAAACATTTTTGCATAAACGATTCTAACAAAGATGCATTAACTAGCTGCGAAACATAAAAACTAAAATAGGAAAAAAAAAACCCCAACATCACCAGTTATATTTCTGTTTTGGTTGTCTATTTAGCATATTGTTTACGAAATGAAAGTGATCTAGAAAAACCATAAAAATGCAAAAAAGGTTCAAAAAAAAAAAAAAAATAAAATAAATGTTTAGATAAAGTTAAATTGACACAACAAGAAAAAAGAGACTCGTCGACTCTAATAAACTTGAACTTGAGCTTGAATGCTTCCAAAACCTTTTGTTTTCCATCGCATTTAGTTTGCATATTTTATTGTTTAGGTATTATTAAGTAATCCGTTCTTCATTTAACCACAAAAGAAGTAGACATATGTAGTTCAACTTTGACTTGACTTCTAATCATGCTGATGAGGATGCTGCTAATGCTGTTCATTATTATAGATGATGACGATAATGATTGGCCTTCGCCTTCACTATGCACACATTACAATGCATAATGTCTGGGGCATTATATTGAACAATTTAATCAAATAATACTCATAAATCTAACGTTGTTTTTTTCTTCTCAGTTTTATTTTTTGTTAGATTTAATTTGGCTTTTGGTTTGTTTTGTTATTTATTTATTTTGTTTTGCTGTTGTTGTGCTTTGAGGGTTCTCTTCTGTTTGATTCGCTTGCGGTCTGCTCTTTGTTCACACGTTCCATTTACATGGCCATTGGCAAGTATTTCCTATGCAACATTAAAATGTCAAATTACACACACACACACACACACACATCTATTAATGTTGTATATATGTGTAGAGATACAATACATTCAATCATTGCACCTACTCCATCAAGGCTTCAGTTATATGTATTCACTGTTTGAGATCAAAAGTTCAGTCACGATTGCACACAGAATCGAATCATCGGCGAGTTGACTTCAGTTTTAAGAGGTAGACAATGCGGCAGCTAAGCCAACTAAACTAAAAAAAAAAAAAATTAACCAAAATTTTATAGCAACATTGCAACTGGGCCATGCAATGTATTCGCCTTTGGATTATATATGATTGAAGCTTTGCAGCAGTTGCAAAGTTGCTTATTACATTGGAATGCAGGAAATATTCAACAGCCTTTCAAGTAGAATAAGGAGACGACAAGAGGGGAAGGGGACACATACAAAAGACGAGCCATTACCAAAAAACATAATTGTTTAACTACTTTGATAGTTTAATGAAACTTGTTGGGTGTGGAGAAGTTTACGATATGGAAAACGGTTCTTAAAATGATTAAATGACTTAAAAAACTAAAAATATAATTTTTTGTCAACTTGAAGTACAAATTGGAGTCATTTTTATTGTATATATTATTTCTTATTTATTTGTTTATAATATTAAAATTTAGAAAGTAAAATATCATCACAAAATTGTGCCTAATCCCATTTGTACATTTGCACTTTCTGTTAAATTTTCGATTGAATTAAATTCTCGCACTGAATGTTTGATATTAAGCAAAATAAATATTCATGAGTTTTTTCTTATCAAATCAATTAAAAGTTGATGACAATTTGTTTGTAATTTTAATAACAATTTATTAGGAATTAAATGAGAGCAAAAACACAAAAAAATTAATAAAATTAAATATTCAGTTATATAAATTTTAAATATGACCTCATTTAAACTTTTAATTGTTTTTACATATTAAAATTAAACAGTCTAAAACTCAACCTAATAAGATGCTTTAAAGCCAGCAGATCTAAAGTCTATATGTCTGTTATATATTTGATATTTAATTTCCCTTTCCCAAAGTGTCCATTCTAAAACTACTTCAACTCAAGTCAATCAAAAACTTCAAATCAAAATGTCTTTTCAGCTGCAATTAGTTGCATACTCGAAAATAAAATTCGTTGAAAAAAATCAAAAAAAAAAAAAAAACGAATCGAAAATTAATCACCTTTTTAACATATTTGCACGACTCCTTAGACATCGAAACATGTTTGGTATTTGAAATCGATTGCAAAGTTCATCTATGTATTGACAAATGCGAAGCATCTTAAAAGCAAAAAAAAAAAAAACTGGAGCAAATGCATTGAGAGATTGCTCAGATACATTATACAATATATTAAAACGTTTCGTAGCAACGAAAAAAAAAAGCAAAATCGATTAAATGGCAAATGACAAATGTTTGGCATTGCCAATAAATCGAAGTTGTCCAAATAAAAAAAGGCATTCAATTTTTTTTCCACTTCGTAGTATGTTCTTTTTTGTCATTTTATGCAAAAATTTGAAACAAGTTGACTGCTTTTGCTTTTGTTAATTACTGGTTAACTAATAATGTTTTAATTCTTTTTTGTCAGAGATTAAAATAAAGCATCCCATTGTTTGAAAGAGACAATATAGCAAAGTAAATTCCCCTCGAGTCCCCCTCAGGGGTAAGAACACAGCAAACAAACAAAAAAAGAAGAACAAATTTTAAATGGCATTTTATTATAATTTATGATCCCCTAACACGAACGGTGTTTGACATTGTTCAGATTCAAATCATTTTTAATGCCCCAATCCTCTTGGTCTTGGAGGATGAGAAATGGAATTGAAAGTAGTTCTTGTTTGAGACAAAATTCTCTTCTTTTTTTTATTTCTATTTGTTTGATATGAATTTGTTATGGCTTTGGTCAAAATATTCTTCTAATGGCAAGCTGAATTTAAAATTCAATATCATTAAATTTGATGACGCGTTTGGAAGTTTTAGAATTGCAAAGTTTTTTTTAAAACTTTCCGATTTAATGTATATTTTAATCTTTGTCGCCTACTCAACGGTCACTTTTATGTGTATCAAATGATAAACACTTTTTTAGCAAAGTTCTTTTTATAATTTTGTATTCAAATATATTTGTTTATATTTTATTAAAATTTAATTTTCTCGTTTCTAGCAAGAGAGCTAATGTTGTTTGAAATATTCTAACAAAGAAGAGTTAATGAACTAATTTTTTTATGAATTAATTTGAAAAAGTTTTAGTCATTTATAATTTAACTATGAAATTGTATGATAAAAGATATTGTTCCACTATAGTTTAAAGTTTATTATAGTTTATTTTTAAGTGTTCCACTAAAGTTATAACTTTAAAATTATTATTTAAATTGTATTAAATTGGAAAATTACCAAATAATAACCTATTTAATTTAATGCGAATAATAAAAGTTTAAGTTAAAAAAAAAAAAACACTTTGCAAAGCAATGAAAAACTTATAAAAATGATATGGAAATAGTTGCTATTCAACTACAAAATTTGATCACACTCTAATTGGCTAATTATAAAAACTTTTTTAATAATTTATTTACTATACATGATCTATATTTTTAGTATTTTATAAACCAATGTAACAACTAAACTTTCATGTTTTTAAAAATTTTAATTTTAAAATGATTTATTTTAGTTTCCACCTTTTCTGCTTTGTTTGTTTATTGTTTAACAGTTCAATTCATCCAAAATTTATAAGAATTTCTCTATTTTTTAAACAATTTCTTTGAATATATATATAAAGTAATCCCTTTCAAATAATATTTTTGAAGCAAAATCCAGGGTTTAAACATAATTCTTCAATATAAACTTTAGTTCACTTTTCACATTTCTCAAGTTCCATTAAAATTGGTCAACATTTTTAAACAATTTAATTATAATTCATTTGCTTTTCACTTTACAAATATTCGTTTCGAAAATATTAAAAACTTTTAAAATACTTTTTTAACACTTCTGTAATAACAATTAATGACTTTATTTATATATTTTCCAAATAATTATTTTAGCAGTTCACATACAAAAATAATAATAAACAAACAAACATTTTTTTTTTTTAATTTTCTTTCATTTATTAAAATATTTAATTTAAATATTTATTTACTTTTTAACAATATTTTAGAAAATTAATTAAGAGTAGTGAAATTCAATGAAATTGTTAAATTAAATAAAGTAAGAATAGTGAAATTCAATGAAATTGTGGAAATTTAAATATTGCACTGATTGCGAGTCGTCTACAAAGTACTTGAAATCGTCGAACTACTATGGCTAAAGTATAGGTCTTTCGACTTGAATTCAATACCTCACATGGATACACAGATTTGCACGCATACATACATATAAGCACTTCACACGGATACACCAACACTATACGTGTGAGCTGTCCACTAAAAGGCAGAAAAAAAAGCTTTTACTTTTGAAACCGCATTTCCTTTTCATCATAGACGAGCGACAGAGAGAGAGAGAGACTAAGAGTTGTGAGAGATTTGCGAAATGAGAGAGCGAAAGCTTTTCGATTTTTTTTTTTTTGTTTTTGGGCTGCTGCGATCAGCAATGCAGAAAATCCCAATTCAAGCATCACATCGGGGGGCTGCGGCCATATAAAAGCTTGCAGCGTCTGTGCAAAATTATTCAGTTAACTGTTGCGGGTTGGTTGAGACACACACACACGAAACAGTAAAAGAAACCCTCTCACACACTCTGGTCTAAGCCAAAAAGTTAGAAGTGCAAAATGAAATCCATGGTATGTTCGGTTCGATATCAAAATCTAAGTGCTTAAAGTGATTCTTGCTATATCAACATATAAATTATATATTCATCTAAAGAATATTGTGCTGGCAGAATTTGAAATTCCAATAAGTGGCATAAAATCATTTAGTTTATATAAAAATTATTAAAAAAAAAAACTGGTTCTTAAACTTATTTTCTTTAACAAAGCTTCAAGTCTAGAAATATCCTTAGAATTTTAAGTTAAAGGTGAAAAGTTAAGTTTAATAAGTCATAGTTGAATGATATCCTTCAAGCATAAACTGTGTATGGCAAAAGAGTTTTATTACCAGTTTCACTTATTTTGTTTAATTAATATTTGTTCAATTTAGCAATTGTAGTAAATTTTAATCAAAAAAAAAATAGAAAAAGAATTTTTTAATAATATTGTCATTTAGTCAAATATTAAAAGACTTTTAGAAACTTTTAATTTTTGTTTAGTTTTCTAGTTCTTTCAATTTATTTTTGGGCCTCTATCAAGATATAAAAATACTGTATGCCTGTGTCCTGTAAGCAAGGACATCACATGAAAAAAGTAAATCCGACACAAATTATGCTCAATTTGTTTTGCAAAAATCAAGTATACGCCACATTGCAATTGTCATGTCACAATAAAATTGGTCAACGATTTACTTTTGCCCAACCGTTGAACTTGGCTCATTGCCCGCCCACTCTCAATCACAATTAACTTTCCATTAGCCATTGCATAATTGTCATATTTTCTATTTCTTTTTTTTTTTTTCTTTGTGTCTTGTAAATTATGGACTTGGCCACACATACGGAAGTCTCCGGTTGTGGTGGGAGGTTCGAGTTGGGCGTATTATATAATTTGTAGTAGCTACGCTTTAACCCACTTTTGGCGTGTGGTTCATATTTGTTTTTCATTTTTGGTTTTTTGGCTTTGTTAACTATTTGCAGCTCATTTTCGGTCTTATGGCCATGTGCGTGCTGGCGGCTAGTGCCAGTGAGGAGGCCGCACCCCAGAAGGCAGCCGAACCCGTTGTAGAGGCCAGTGCAACGGCGGAGAAGAAGCAAGAGAAACGCGGCATTGGTCATGGTCTGGGTTATGGCTATGGTCCATCGGCTGGTGGTGCCATTTTGGGATCAGGCATTGGTGTTGGCATTGGACCATCCGTTGTTGCTGCTGCTCCAATTGCTCCAGCTATTGCCCAGCTGCCCACTCAGGTGCACACAAATACAGTGGTTAGGACTGTTCAGGTGCCCTATCAGGTAGAACGTCATGTTCCCTATCCAGTTGAGAAGACCGTCACCTATCCAGTTAAGGTGCCCGTACCACAGCCCTACCCAGTTGAGAAGATCGTTCATGTGCCAGTGAAGGAGATCGTTAAAGTGCCCGTCGAAATTCCCCAGCCCTATCCAGTGGAAAAGATTGTGCGAGTGCCCGTCAAGATCCCAGTCGATCGTCCCTATCCCGTCCATGTTGTCAAGCCATACCCAGTGCCCGTTGAGAAGCCAGTGCCCTACACAGTAGAGAAGCGTGTGATTCAGAAGGTCCCCGTCCATGTGGAGCGTCCAGTGCCATACAAGGTTACCGTACCCGTCCCAGTCCATGTTGAGAGCCACGTGAAGCCAGCCGTGGCTGTTACCCATGCTGTTGCTGCCCCAGCTATCATTAGCCATGGCATCAGCGGACACGGCATCTCTGGACCAGGCATCTCCTCAATCGGTATCTCTGGACATGGCATCTCCGGCCATGGCATCTCTGGACACGGCATCTCCTATGGTCCTGCCATCTCTTCTTATGGTGTCTCCGGCCATGGTGGCTACCTCCACAAAAAGTAGATAAATTTTCTTTTGGTTTGGGAGAATTGAAATCGGGTGAAGACGAGCGAGCGCAAATTGAAATTATTCCATATAACCTCCCTCCATATTTCCCCCCAAATCTCTATCCTTCCCGCCAAAACAAAACTCATCAACGACTTACAACTTTAGTTTTTAGTTTGTGATACCAACCGCAAAATTTCTTGAATAGTTAATGCGATTCCCAAAGTCGGAATATTGCCCCGACCCAAAATTATCGCCGTACTATTTCATGTGTACAGTTCGTTCCAGACAGAAATTCAAAAACAAAAAAAACGAGTTTGCTCCTTCGACTTTTTCATGTCAAATTTCTTTTCTATGAAATGTTTTGTACATATTTAATGTAAATAAAAAAATACAAAAAATTAAAAAAAAAAAGTTTACTGATTTTGTTTTTATATAATTAATATTAAGGAAGATAAAGAAAAAAGATAAAAACGTTCTATTCTATCTAATTGATTTTGTTGCAATTTTAGATAGCTAAATTTCAATTTTGAAATACCTACAATGCTTTTGGGATCTTTAAGATGATTGAGTTAGAGAGGTAGTCTTGATCTCAAGTGACTGACATGGAGAATGAAAAAGGTAGCAAGAAGGTAGTAAGAAGAGACGATTTGCTTGTGGGGGTAACAGAGCAAAATGAAAATTTCACAAAAAGCTAAGATTAAGTTAAGGATTAATAGAAAAACTTTAAAAATAAATAGATATTTTTGTACCCTCTAGGCCCACTAGAAATTATTTTCCCTCGTCCCTTTTACACTGTACTACCAATAATCTCTTTCGGTTGCTGTCAGCTGATTATAATCGACTTTTTTGTGCGTTCAGCCCAGAGATCTCCTTACCACTATTGTCAATTGTTCCCCGCGACTAGTGGCCTGGAGGTTGTGAGACTACTCTTTTGCAATGCGCTTAACTGCAACATATTATTAGAAAAAAAGGTTTAAAAAATAATTTTTAAAAGTGAAATACTCAGCGTTTTTTCATGAGGGGATTGTTCAGTATTCAAAATTTCACAATTATAAATGTTTGAAAAAAAAACAAGTTTTGGTAAAATTTTAAAAGGTTTGAAATCCAACTGAACTTTCAAAAGAGACCTTAGCATATACCTTAGCAAACAAATTTAAGATTGGAAAAGTAACTAAAATATCCTGAAATTCTACAGAGATCATTTCTGCTTCAATATTCATCGTACTAAACACGATTATTGAATTCGTTTATTGACAAATGATTAAGAGTTTCAACTAAAGTCCACTAGAAGAATATGCAAATGGTGACCTATTCAAAAACACTTTTTCTAAGCGTTAAAGAGAACCAAAAGTTGTTAAAATTTTAATCAAAAATGATCGTAAAGTTTTGAACTTAAAAGCTTTTTCATTTCAATTTCAAACCTTGCAAAAAAGTAGGCAAATGTTAAACACAAACTAAATAAGCCTAAAAGTAGACATAAACAGATTCACAAAGTAAATTTGCATAAATCAGTTTGAAAAGGCAAAGGCTACAATCCGCATGGTTATATTTTTCTTATCAGCCAAAAAATATTATTTCTAAATCGAGGGCATGGATGTTGTATGAATATTTGAGAAATTTAGTCGATATTAAACCACCAAAGAGAAGTGTTTTGAAATCAAGCATAATGGTTAAATTAGTTCTACAGTTTTTGGTGACTTTGCTTATAGTTAAAGTAAATAATAACTTAGAATATCTTCAATTGAAAAAAGTTTTAATCCAGTTTGAATATTTCTAGCCAATTTATATTCAATCGTATAAATCACACGAAGGAACCATCAAGGCTTATTTTCAACCTTCAACCACAACAGAATTTGCCAGCAGTTCCTCGGACTTTGCCTCAACTGAAAGTTCGACTGCATTTGACAGTACTGAAAGTTCGAGTTCATTTGACAGTACTGAAAGTTCGACTGAATTTGATACCACTGAAAATTCGACAGAATTAGACAGTACTGAAAGTTCGACAGAATTAGACAGTACTAAATGTTCGACAAAATCTCAGAAAAATTTCTATGACTCCGGAATATCTGTTTATATCGTCATTGGCATTGGCGTTGCTTTCGTTATTGTTGCTTCAATAGTTTTAGCATATAGACATCGTAAACGGTTATATAATGTGACTCAAATTACTCATGTTTAAAATATTTAATAATAGTTTATTGGTAAAATTTAGTTACCAAATTTAATTTAATACTCCATTATCTCAGCAAGAAGAAAAATGATTGAATACAAGAACCCTATATTTAATTTATATTGTCATTTTGAAATTTAGATATTTATCTATTCATTTGTAAAAATATGGAATTAAAAGAATAATTGATAAAAATTAATAAACTATTTTTTAAATCAATATCAAAGTATTAAAATATAATTTGCCCTTCTTTAAAATTTATGCACGAGCCAAGTTTTGGCTATCTGTGAATCAGACTTCCCATATGAATCAAGCCAAACTTTCGACATTCCATTTCTAATCGTTTTTAATAAAACAAACTTAAAAAAAATATAAAGCTTATGAAAATTTGAGTTGACATTGAATAGGACGTATATATATAATGTAAATCCCAACCTTATCAAATAAATATATACATACACTTCCAATGAAATAATTTAGGCTGATAAAGTATAATTCATAAAAGAGTCATTTCCGATGTTAAAAATAAACTTTAAAAATTACAATTAGCTTACTCAGTCAAATTTCAAGCAATTTTGTAGAATTACGAAATAAAAAAATATAAAACTGAATCACAACTCCAAACAACACACATTTATAGAATTTTTGATGCAATTGCATAAACCAAAATTGAATATTTTGAAAATATGCAAATTGAAAGAATAAAAAACATTTGCATTCAGTGCTAGAATATATGTATGAAATAATTATAATATTTTAAATCCTTTTTAAAAGAAGATTAGTGGTGATGAACCGATAGCTTTGAGTAGTGGACTGTATTTTGAATGAAAACCGAAGAGAGTTGATGCGAGTTCTTGGTCAGTTGCTTGCCTTTGTGTTACTGATTTTATTTCACAATATTCTTGAAAATGAGCCGACGCAGCGGCAACTTAGATAATTTATGTTTGTATGTGTGTGTATGCAAAAAGTGTGTATGAAGTGTATAGATATATGTAGATATAGATTATAGATTAATATATAGATCAGTGATGGGAAGATGAGCTTGGGGATGACACTTATGCAATGTGCAGATGGTTCCTCAACATCCCGGCCCGCCCTGAAACATAGTTTCTGAACAAGGCAATACCGCAACCTTGGTGATTGGTCGGGTCATATCTCCTGATGAGGTCTTAAGTTTGACCGCTCGAACAAGCTTGTCCTTTCCTGGGTATGTTTCTAGAACTCGTGCTAGATGCCATGAAGCTGGTGGTGTGTTGGACTCCTTAATGAGGACAAGATCTCCAATTTCTATGTTACGCGTTGATGTGGTCCACTTTGGACGCTGTTGTAGTGTGGTTAGGTACTCCTGGTGCCATTTTTTCCAGAAGCCTTGGTACATGGACTGGATACCCTGCCAGTACCCCAAACGACCCACAGGAATGTGACTTAAATCAGCATCTGGAATGGTTGTGAAAGGTCGTCCAATTAGAAAGTGGGCTGGTGATAAGTAGTTCACTTCTGTATCCGAAGTATAGCACAATGGTCGTGAGTTGACAACTGCGCTAATTTGAGCAAGAAGGGTTCGCATTTGCTCAAAGGTGAGTGTGGAGTTTCCGATGACTCTTCGGAGGTGTAGCTTTACGCATCGAACCGCCGATTCCCATTTTCCTCCCCAGTGAGGAGCAAGCGGGGGAATTAATACCCATTGAATTCCATCATCTGCCAGGGTGTGTGTAACGGTGTCCTTATGTTGTTGTGATGCTAGTAGCCTTTGCATTTCATCGAGTGAGCGTTTTGCACCGATGAAGTTTGTGCCATTATCGCTGTAGAGTGTCTTACACTTGCCACGCAAGGATACGAAGCGACGTAGTGCTGCCAAAAATGTTTCAGTGGTGAGATCTGTAGCAAGTTCCAAATGTATTGCCGATGTGACAAGACAAACAAATAGGCATATGTAGCCTTTGCCAATGCGTGGTTTGCGACCCTTGCCATCCTTGAGGAGTATTGGACCAGCATAGTCGCATCCAGTATTGATAAATGGAAGTGCTTGGGTAATGCGAACGCTTGGCAAGTCAGCCATCCTTTGATGAGTTGTATGCTGCCGTTGTCGAAAGCAAGCCAGACAATCATGTGTGATTTTTCGAATTAAGTTACGTGCGCCAAATATCCAGAATCGCTGTCGAACAATGACGAAAAGCGATGAAACACCAGGGTGCAAGTTGACTCGGTGCTCATATTCCAAGATGAGTTTTGTAATTCGATGAGATTTTGGTAGCAAAACTGGGTGTTTTGCCTCTGCTGGTAATTGCGATTGCTGCAATCGACCACCAACTCTTAGTAGGCCATCATTGTCAATTATTGGTGAGAGTTTCGAAAGTTGAGATCGATTCTTTAGAGGTTGATTTGCGAGTACCAATTTGTAGTCGTCTTCGAAGCATGTTTGTGCGTGCCGCAAACACATAATGCGCGCCGCCTGGATCTCTTCAAAAGTAAGCGATTTTGAGGTTTTGTCCCGAAATGGACCCTTGATTCGAGTGATGAAACGTAGGACGTAAGCCATAGTGTGTACGAGTTTCTGCCATGATGAGACTCGTTCGATTATTTCATCCAGTGGGTGTACTGAAGTTGACTTTACCAATGTAGAGAGACAAGTTGTTTTAACTTCTTTCTGTATGCGACTTTCTGAAAGAGATAAGTAATTTTGTGAGTTGTTCAACTTTACCATAAGTTGATCCTTGTCTCGTAGCCATGACGGACCATTCCACCACAGCTCAAAATTTAAAAGATCTGCTGCCATCAGACCCCTGGTTGCGCAGTCAGCTGGGTTCGACTTGGAGTCCACGTGATGCCAAGCATTTCTCGGTATTGTATCTAATATCTCTGAAGTTCGGTTTCCAACAAAAGTCTTCAGTTGGGCAGGTGCGTATGATAACCAGGAGAGAACTATTGTTGAATCGCACCAAGCGAATACAGTAATAGAGTTGTGTCTCAATCCTGCCTTGATTGTTTTGATTAGTTGACTCAGTAGAAGTGCTCCGCAGAGTTCCAAACGTGGTAATGATTGCTGCTTCAGCGGTGCCACCCTTGACTTGGCAGCCACAATTGATGTAGAAATTGAGCCATCTTCTTTGATTACCTTGCTGTATACTACAGCAGCGTATGCCTTGATGGATGCATCAGAGAATCCGTGTAGTTCAATGCTGTCCGCATCGTTCACAACCAAACGTGATATTTGGAATTGTTGAAGATTTTCCAAATCTGCTCGCCATTTGAGCCAATTATCTGCCAGTTTATTTGGGAGTTGATCGTCCCAACCCAAGTTGAGCAGCCATAGTTGTTGGAATAATATTTTGAATTGGACCACGGTGGGTGCTAGAAGTCCAAGAGGATCGAAAATTCGTGATACGTCAGATAGGACTTGTCTCTTTGTACAGCACGGGTGTGGTGAGAGACCCACATTGTATGACAGTGTGTCGTTAGTAGGGTGCCAGTAAATCCCAAGAACCTTCACTGGTAGCGATGGTGTAGATGTGCCTTCAGTTGATATGCAATTAGAATTTGATACCCATTTTCCTAGCTCTAGATTAGCACAGGACATTAGTTGTATGAGCTCGTTTCGATTTCGTAGTAGTTTCTCTTCCGTATTTGATCCAGTAAGAACGTCGTCAACATAAAAATCTTCCAGCAAGATTTTTGCAGCGTGAGGAAACTCATGTTGATAATCTGTTGCCAATTGCTCGAGTACACGAACAGCCAGAAATGGTGCACTTGAAGTTCCGTAGGTGACGGTACACAGCTGATAGTGTTTGATTTGATCGGATGGATCCTCTCTCCAAACGATTCTCTGGAAATTACGATGTTTTTCGTTGACCCATATTTGGCGGAACATCTTGACTATGTCCGCTGAGAATACGTATTTGTACATCCTGAAGCGTAGACATACAGCAAATAGATCACGCTGGATGCTTGGTCCTGCAAATAGAGTGTCGTTAAGAGCCTTACCATTTGCGTCGCAATATGACCCATCGAAAACTACCCTAAGTTTCCGACCCAACACGGGGTGATGTGGCAAGTAGAAGCATTGCTCTGTATTGATTTCATGTGGCGACAATTCTCGCATGTGCCCCAAATCAGAGTATTCTCTCATAAAGTTGATGTATTGTTTCCGTAGTTGTTCATTTTGCTGTAGGCGTCGTTCCACTGAGTTGAAACGATTGAGAGCTCCTTGTAAAGTGTCTCCAAAATCCAAGTTTGTTGTGTTGAATGGAAGTTCTACGATGTACTTCCCGTTAACATCTCTAGTGTGTGTGGTGAGAAAATGTTTCTCTACCTGATCGTCCGTTTTGGTAACGCAATTGATATTCTCCAGTTCCCAAAATCTTTGGAGCGAAGCATTGATGTCGATTGTTGTGGTGAGTGCAATGGATTGTGTTGTATGGGGTGTCCTAATTGACGTTATTACCCATCCGAAGATTGAAGAAATGGCTATAAGATTGCCCTTATTGTCATACATCTTGCTGCCTGTAACTACAGACCAAACGTGTTCGCTTCCTAATAGAATGTCTATTGGTGAGTTTCCCTCGAAGTGCGAATCAGCCAATTGAAGACCAGCAAAGGTCTCTAATGCAGATGTGTCGATGTTTTTCTTTTCCAATGACGATGTGATTCTGCCAAGCACATGAGCATTGACAGTCAAATGATTCTCTGAGACGCGAGACCTTATGTGCAGCGTGCTGATTCCCCTTGTGGTATCAGCCTTGACCGATGATATTCCTGTAACCAGAATGCGTGCTGGTGTACGTGTCAATCCCAGAGTGCGAATGCAATTTTCCGATATGTATGTAAGTTCTGATCCAGTATCCAACAATAGACGGCATGTTATGTAGTCTCCTTTTGCGTTTTTAACGTAAACCATAGCAGTGGGTAATGTGCTTCTAATTGATCCTTTCGATAAAGAAGATTTCGCAGTGGATTGCGAACAAAACGTTGCTGATGGCATCTCCACCTCATCCATGTGATTTGGAGTTGGCATAGAAAAGGAAGCGTTTGGGTTACGCAGATCATCTCCCTCTGTTTGCATAAGATTTCCTGTAATCTGTGAATTACGTTGAACATGAATGAGTGTATGATGATGACCTTGACATTGTTTACACGTGTATTTGGATTTACACTTGCTGACTACATGACCTTGTTTTAAGCAGTTGAAACATAACGATTTCTCCTTGACAAAGGTACGCCTTTGCGCACACGACATATTCAAAAATTGTTGACAGCCATACAGAGTGTGTTCCGTAGAATGGCATTTGGTGCAATTGATCCCTTTAACTGCAACCATCGATTGTGTAGCCCTTTTGGCTTGGGTGAACTGCTGGGGTATTCTGCCTCCAGCCGCAATCTCTCGTTTGCTGAGTTCCAGTTCCTCGCAACGATCATCTAAAAATTTGAAAAATACCTCGAGTGTGGGCGTCTCGTTGCCCATACTGCGCTCTATCCATCTGCGCCGCGTGTCGGCGTCAAGTTTCTCCAGTGCCAAATATATTATCCAGCAGTCACGTCCAGTTTGATTGATCGCATCTAACCCGCGAACAATCTCGTTTGTCCCGTCTGACACCTTACGCAGAATTGCGACATCTATTTTACTTGTTGTTGGTAACTTCATGAATTGATCCAAAAATGAATTAACGATGTGTCGTGGTCGATTATATCTTTCCTTAAGACGTTCCCATGCAGTGTTGTAAGCCGATTCGGTGATCGCCAAATGTCGCACTAATTTTGCAGCTTCGTCAGTGAGCAGTGTTTTCAAGTGATGAAATTTTTGAGTGTTGGATAATTGCTGTTTGTTATGGATGGTGCTTTCATAAATATCCTGAAAAGCTGGCCACTCTGTGTAGTTGCCAGAAAACTTCTTTATTTGAATTTTTGGCAATTCGCTCTGAATTGGAATCGCCGAATTGGAATTTGTCGAATTGGAATTTGAATTTGCCACAAGTCCAGCGAGCATCGACATGTCTGGGGTGTGTTGTTGTTGAGGTTGTACAGCTAACCTCTCAAATAGTTGTTGTTGTTGTTGTAGCAATGAAATTATTGCGTCATTGTTTGAATGCTGCGCGTTGGCGCCATTCTCAATGCCTGATGAAGTAGATGGTTGAAGATACCCATTTTTCTCCAGAAGTAATGAGTATGCCTTTAGGTACTTCTCCTCATATGTGGCGTTGTCAGCCTCTGGATCCACATAGCCCTCCACGTTGTCGAGCATAGCCATAGAATCCCCTAGTTTGTTGAATTCCCTCCATACGGACTGGAGTAGTTCCATCCGTGAGGTGATCTCTGTTGTTGTAGTTGGGTCGAATTGTTCAGCCCAATCCAATATGCGCGTGATGTTGGCCTTTAGTCTGCCGCGACTCTTTACCAATGCCTTTAATTGTTCCATTGTTAACAATTATTACGAATAACACAGCACAAATTAACTTTCCAAAAGATCCGTCTCGAATGACCAAACAATATGGTGATGAACCGATAGCTTTGAGTAGTGGACTGTATTTTGAATGAAAACCGAAGAGAGTTGATGCGAGTTCTTGGTCAGTTGCTTGCCTTTGTGTTACTGATTTTATTTCACAATATTCTTGAAAATGAGCCGACGCAGCGGCAACTTAGATAATTTATGTTTGTATGTGTGTGTATGCAAAAAGTGTGTATGAAGTGTATAGATATATGTAGATATAGATTATAGATTAATATATAGATCAGTGATGGGAAGATGAGCTTGGGGATGACACTTATGCAATGTGCAGATGGTTCCTCAACAATTAGTATCAAGTAAAATCCAATTTATATTATTGAAGAAATCAAAGATTTAGTTTTAAGTAAATAAAAATTGACTTGAAAAAACTTGTCCTTAATAGGAAAGATCACTTTTAATTGTCTTGAATGTTTTTTAAGCACTTTGATGGATTAGATGAAAAATGAGCATACAATTTTTCAAATATTTAGTGACTTTCTGATCAACAAACAAAAGTTTATACAAATCCTTTTCCATAATAAATTCAAATTCTAAGTATATACAATAGATTTAAAAAATATTAATTCCAAGCTTTATAATCAAACTTGATATATGTATGTATTTTAATAAAATTAAAAAATTATTTGCCAAATAATCCTGTTGCCCAGATTCAATTAAAATTAACCAAAAATGAAGCAAGGAAGACGTCCCTGCCCACATTAAGTATGCCCTGCACGAATTAGTTACATTAAATAAAGTCGAATCGCCATCAATTTAATACAAAATTCATTTTAACGTTCCGCAACAGCCAATGTCGGCCTAAGCGTGTCAGTACAAAACGCATATGCATATTTCTCCGATAGTTATTTTCCGATTTCGACTAAATTTGAACTTCTCATAGATAGAGTAATTCGATTTTTCTAAATTGCGCAGGACAAAGTTTGCAAAAATTTGAAACAATCTTGATCTGCCTATGCAGTAGACTATTGTTCACAAAAAATTTGATAGCTTTATCTCTTATAGTCTCCGAGATCTAGATGTTCATACGGACAGCCAGACATATCTCCATCGACTCGGAAACGCTTCCCTTTGCCTGTTACATACATTTTAGCGACTTTAATATACCCTTTTACCTTATGGGTACAGGGTATAAACAATTTTCAATGAATAATTTCGGCTGTATAATATAATTTAAAAACTTTATATAAATTTGTAAAAACATTTATAGTCTTGAATGACGCAGAACGGCAGATATAGAATGCCTTAGAGTGAGTAATAATTCTGATATTAATTTCATTTTATTTGTTATCTCAGCTGAAGGGGACACAGAATTGCTTCTTACAGAGCAAAGCTTACAGAATATCAGTTTTAGTTCTGTTTCGAGTTCTCATCGGAAAAGTTGCGCATAAATTCAACGATCAAAATGTTGAAATCTATATTAATTACATTATTTCTGATGACTTTCATTTCTGATCTGGCAGTAGCTAATCCAGATCCAAATTTATGCACTGTTAGAGTGCCTGTAACTTATGTGGAAGCAAAAGAAAGATCAATGGAATCCTATGGTAGGATGGGTACATATTTTAAACAACTAAACATTAAAGGAGACATTGAAAATGTGGTAAGAAATTTAATTGTCTGCAAAAATGAAAAAAGGATACCCTATACCCTCTCTCTATATGTTTACATATCATAGCTTAAAACCAGATTTGAAGATCGCGAAATTTGTTGTTCTGGCTATAAGAAAGCTGATGATGGCATTTGTGAAATTGAGGATACCACAACTGATATTTCAACCTCAGAAAGTTCATCTACGGAAAGTTCCTCTACAGAGATTTCATTTACAGAGAGTGCAACTAACTCAGCTTTCGCTCCTGAGAAAATATACAAATCAGAGAAATCTTGCCATGAACCGAAATCTCATTATCAATTTCAATATTTGGCATACGGATTTCTAGGTGGCGTATTGCTGATGTTACCAATTATGATTCTAATTTGGCTTAAATATAAACGAATGCTAAAGGAAGACGAAAAATATTATATACATGAGCCGGGACTTCCCCTTATTTGTAATAATGTCAATCTATAGGAAATACAAATGATAGCAAAGACTACTTTTTGCCGAAACAAAGTTCACATTCCCTTCTTTTCTTATATTTTAACAAGCATCAACCGAAAACTAAACACATATTTGTTAAAAAAATGTTTTAATTTTCTGTTTGATTAGTTCGCTCTATGCATTGGAAAGATTTCTGTGTTTACTTATGCGCTTATTCATTACTTAAGAATTCTCTTGATAAGGCCAAAGAAATTAAATATAAACAAAATACATTGTAATTTCATTCAAGTCAAGCTGAAAAAGTGAACAATGAAACTAATTGTAAGTAAATATCGTCAATAAGATGCAAATATGAATACATTTTATAGGAAAAACAATAATTTTTAAGCAATTTCAATTTTGCTTACTCTTTTGCATTGGAACAAGCGCAAACCGAAATACTTTTAAATATATTTAAAGTATACAATATGCAAAAAGTATATAGATACAATATACATTTACATATAACTCAGTTTATAAATCTTCAAAATATTTGTTTTTTAATGGGGTGAAAGTGTTATCTTCATTTTGTGATACCCTAGAAAATGAGGGGAATGTATACTAATATTGGTCAGGAATTTGTATTGCATAGAATACAGCATTTCTGTCCACATTTGAAATTTGAAAGCAATATCTTTAATGTTTTTTACAAGTCTGAACTAAATTAAGTATTTACAAGTATGGTGAATATAGCAGAAACAAAAATGGTTGGTATTTTTGTGCTTTTTCTTTTAGTTTTCTACGAGTTTTAAATAATTTTTAATAATAATGTCAATTTCAAATAAAAATTCTGTACTAAACCTCAAAAGCGGACTTTTTATCAATAATGAAGCAAGCAAGTCGTCCCTGCCGACATTGAGTATACCCTGTACCTACTAGTTATTATATTAAATAAAGTCAAACACCCTCGAAATAGCGATTAATTTCATAAAAAAATTTCTTTAACATGCCGCAACAGCGAACGCATGCTATCTCGCTCACTCTTTCCAGCTAGTGTCGCCTTGGCAATTCAGTTCAAAATGTACATTCGTATTTCTCCGATATTCATTGTCCGATTTCGATTGAAATTGGTCAGATGATGCATATTAGCCACATTATTAGGTGTGCCAAATAAGAATGTGATTCCTCAAAAACTGCTCTAATAATTCGATTTTTCTGAATTGCGAGGGCGGAAGTGGGCGTGGCCAAAATTTTAAACTTTCTTGATCTGCGTAGTCACTAGACAAATGATCGAACAACCTCAAAATCGCAATCAATTCAAAACAAAGTTCTCTTTTACATGCAGCAGCAGCGAGCGCATGCTATCTCGCTCTTTCTTATCTGCCAATGCCGCCTTGGCATTTCAGTACAAAACGGATATAGGCATATCTCCGATGTTTATTGTCCGATTTCAACAAAATTTGCTCAGCTGGTCCAGTTTGGGTATATAATTAAGTGTATCAAGTAAGAATACGATATCTTGAAAGCAGCCCTAGTTATCGTTTTTTTTAAATTGCGGGGGCGGAAGTGGGCGTGGCTAAAATTAGAAACAAACTTGACCTGTGTAGACACTAGACGGATGTTCACACCAAATTTGGTAGCTCTAGCTCTTATAGTCTCTGAGATCGCGTGGCTCATACGGACAGACGGACAGACGGACGGACAGACGGACAGACGGACATGTCTCAATCGACTCGGCTGGTGATGCTGATCAAGAATATATATACTTTATGGGGTCGGAAACGCTTCCTTCTGCCTGTTACATACATTTTAGCGACTTTAATATACCCTTTTACCCTATGGGTACAGGGTATAAAAATTAAGACTCTCTCTCTCTCTTTATTGCCTTTAACTTTGATAACCGTTTAGCACAGAATCGACAAGCAAGCTAAACGCGAACTGCGATTGTAATAAGTCAGTCGAGACTTGGCACTGAATTAGAGTACAAGCAAGAGCCTAAATAAATAAATTATTTCTCTTCATATCTGAACTTTAAAGCAATGGAGATAAACATTGACTTACTCAGCAAAATAATCTTAGAAAAGTGGCTGAAATTATTAAAAAAGCCAAACAAAGGTTCAAAGGCTGAGCTGACGGCACGTTTAATGAGAATTCCTTCAAATCGTCGTGGAATCTGTTGCATAAAACTTGAACAAGAGGCTAACCAGGAAAGTCCAAAAAAGGCAAAGCAACAAAAAGCCACAGAAGAAACTACTATACTTATTCCAGAAGGTAACAACGAAAACAATTTATCGACTGCCCCACAGATTCAGTTCGTTAATAATGTCAATGCGGTAAACCAACCATCTGGGAGGGATGAAGCAGCTAACAAGCAAACCGGAAATCCTTCATCTGATACAATTTTCCAACTTGCAAGGGAAGCGTTATCCGAATTTGATGGAAGAACATGTGGAAGGAAGTGGGTAACACAAGCAAAGAATATCGGTAAACTATATGGGATCCAAGAAGACCACTTGCATATGCTTTTGGTGTCCAAACTGAGAGGAATAGCCCACGATTGGCTGCATGCCAATGCAATGGACTCAGTTGACTCCCTAAATGAGATTTGTGAAAAGCTGATCGAAAGGTTTGAGCTGACTAAATCTAAGGCCGACGCAGGATTACCAATCGAAATTCGTAAATGGCGTCCCAAACAAAAACTTGTCCTATATATAGATGACAAGATCATTTTGTCTGAAGGCTTATGTAGTGACGAGGAAGAACGGGTTGAGTGGATCCAACGTTTCAGTTGCATTGCAGATTTACGTCGGATCTTCTTAGACTTGGAGGAGCATAACAAAGAGGAAAAACTGTGTTCCAACTGTAAATCAAAGGTCGATAAACCGTCTTGCAACTAGTCAGGATTACGTTTTCGATGTGCTTCTGTTTATCACTGGTTAAATAAATTTTTAGGTAAAACGAAGAAAAAGATGTTCATTAAAGTAATCCCAAAGTTGAAAACTTACAAAATTCATGCGGACAAGAGATTAGAGTCTGTCTCACATTTAGTGTTGGTGCCAGAGAAAATTACTTATTTAAAGTCCATTTACTGCAGTACCAGATTAAACTTGGTTTTACTACCCCATATCTTTTAGAGACGGAGAACAAATCAAAGCTATCGTTTTTTAGAAACATAGCAAAAAGTATATTAAAGATTAATACAGACAAGCTTATACAGTATTTAAGGCCTTAAAAAGGTATCGATTAATATGAACATGAAGTGTTTTATCAACAGGCACTAAACTATTTATCGAGATATAGACAAAAAATTCATCAACACTGGATACATGACCTGAGGATTGTCTAATTGGTTTTTGCTTTGTAATTAAAAGATCTCACCAATTGTATAATAAGTTCTTCCAGTATTTTAACTCTCACTCACTCACTTAGATTTCATTTATAATGTGCTTGTGCTTATGTGCTTAACCCGCTTTATCTGGTTAGTTCCTTACATAAGAAGTGTTTTGATAAGCATAAAGAAATAAAGTATAAACAAAACTCTGTTTAAATTCATTCTGCTAAGTTTGAAATAAACAATGAGAGCTACTGTTTGTAAGTAAATAAAGCAATGTGAAATATTCGCGATAACATAAGTAAATAACATTTATAGCATTTAAACAAGTTTTATATAAAAATAATTAAATAATTTCAACTTTGTGATAAAGTCAAGGGAATAAAATTAAATAAAAATGTAAATTAAATGCCATTTAAATTCATTCTGTTAATTTGAAGAAGCAAACAATGGAAGCTACTTACTGTCTATATGTAAATAAGCAATTGAAAGCTGCAGCTTAAAGCTAAAAATCGCACAGATTTCCATGTGCAGGACATATGTATGTATGTACATATGTATGAAAGGGATCATAAATTTATTGTTTAGTGTTTATTAATTGTGATATAATACACTTTCGCTTCTACATTACAGACTGCCTCATGTAACCTAATCTGATCACTCACTCTAAACTCAGAAACTCTTTTCCCTGACCTTGCGTGCTCTGCGATTTTGCCACATCTCCTGAACAAAGACCAGACTCTAATCATCTAGGTTACCATATATCCTACATAAACGGGTAAAAATTTCCACAGGAGCAGAAAACAAAAATTTAATTTAGAAATTTTTTAAATTTTCATGCTTTAAAAGACAAAAGTTTGACAGTGGTTACATTATTAGAGATTGCAAAAATTGGATTGAAAACTAGATTTTCGGCAGAAAGATGACATTCAAAGAAGCAAATAACAATTTATTTGTTTTATAACTTAAGCTACAATGATATACGCAATAATAAAAACTACTTTTTATGTAATTTTGATAAATATTTTGCTAAAATTGAACCACTCTCATACATTTCCATTTATGGTCAATATTAATTATAACTTTCATCGCATTACTTAGCTATCTTTATTTGTGTTTTCATCCACTTCAATATGCCAAAAATTTTAGCCATTTTAATAAATTACAGAAAGTTATGCAATGAATTAATTGAAATTGTAAAATTATACATATATATCCATTAATTGCAATGACAATTGTTATCACGAGGAAAACTGAACTCATAAATAGCTGATGGGAGTTTCAAGTTCGTTGCTTAAGTCTTTCGTTT
This sequence comes from Drosophila austrosaltans, assembly GCA_035045865.1. Classification (NCBI taxonomy): domain Eukaryota; kingdom Metazoa; phylum Arthropoda; class Insecta; order Diptera; family Drosophilidae; genus Drosophila; species Drosophila austrosaltans. The sequence goes on from JAWNOQ010000083.1 coordinate 5,088,336, forward strand.
TTGGTTGCGTTTTATTTATTTTGTGTTTTCTGTTTACTGAGAACCTGTTGAACATTGGGCAACACACACTGACATAGCAGTCCACAACATTGATCTTGTCCTAATGTAGCCAACGGACAAGAGACTGAGGTGTAGTTTGTGTGTATATGCGTGTGCGTGTGTGTGTCTGTGTGTGTGGCATGTGGCAATGGAGAATGGAGCGACCCAAAAACAGAAAAAAAAGAAGGCAACCAGCAAAGTGAATGCAACTACAAACAACAAGAAAAGAGACAAGCAGAGGCAATCAATTAGCGATATGGCTATGATGACGTCGTCATCACCGTTACCGTTGCCGCTGCGGCGCCGCCGTCATGCCACATGTTGCCAACAATTGCGTCATGGCGCCGCCACCACCGTCTAAGCCGTAATTGACTTGCAATTTCTTTTGCAAACGAAAGAGAAATAAAAAAAAAAAAATAAAAGTTTTGCAACAGTTTGCCAAAACCAGCAAGAGGAAAAACAAACTCAAGCCCCGAATAGGAATTATCATAGAATCGAGTATGTGTCAGAGATTGAGAGGCTTTTCTTTGTTTACCAATTTACATATTTTTTGGCTAAGCAGTTTTCTCTTTTATTTGAATTAATTTACATTTTCATTAAAAGTGTATAACTTATTAAATTTTCCTTTTCATGCAGTTTAATTATGGATATCTTATGAAAATCTTTAAGTTTAGGCAGCTGTTGCTTAAAAATAGATGGAAAATCAAATACAATCTAGCTTAAATAAGCCAAAGTTCTTGGACAATTGAAAGAAATCCATATATAAATCCATAAGTAGTTTTCTGTCAATAAACTGTTGTTAAGTTTAATAAGTTTTTTGCAGCTTACAAAATCTGTTATTGCTCATAAAGCATAATTACTAGTCAACTCGATTGTTATTAAAAGTAATCATACTTATTTTTTCAACTTTATTGCTAATTTTATACAATTAAACAACAAATATTGCAAGTATCAACTCCATCTTAACAATATAAATTACATGATTTATAATACCTAAATTTAGAATTTGTCAAATCGGACCCTAATTTGAAATATTGTATGTACCTTTCATATAATTAAGCATTTTATATGTGAACTTTAGAGAGGACAAAAACTTTGGCATATTTTTAGGAAGTTTTTGAGTTTGTTGCCCGGCAGTTTTCCTTAATCCATCATTTTCTTTTTTGTTTTCTTTGATTTTTCATAATTTTTGCTTTTGCTTTTGGTGCATTTTTAATGCGTACACTAATTTTCTTTTAGTTTGTTTTCTATAAACAAAAACGAAAAAACACAAAAAACACCGAAAAGGAAGTCTTTTTTGCTCCATCAGGTTTTTGTTTTTTGCATGGTTTGTATATAGGAAACCTGTAAACACATTGATTGACGTTCATTTTCGTATGGCATAATAATTTATGGTTTATTTATCTAATAACATATTCATTCTAAAATGCATATTTGTTAATTAAGATTAATTTTAGTTTTAATTTGTATCCACGAATTGTTTTTTCTGTATTCAAATGTAGCATTTAGTTGTTAAGTAATATGAAGTTGATTTTGTTTTTTATTGCTTACTTTTGTTAATTTACTAACATTTAAATGCTGCCTAATTACGCTTCGCTCTATATTTTTTGTACAAAGCGAAGGTTGTATAAGAAGTTTGCCTAAAACTAGTCCCAAGCAGTTTTTCTTAGAAGTTGAAAATGTTATTACGCTCAAGAAAATAAAATATATTACAAAGTTTGACTTAAAAGGATTAAAATAAACATAGATTTAACTTTAAAATTTAGATTGGAAATATTAAATTTTTGATCAAAGATACTTAGATTGAGTAGGCAGAAGTTTCAACAATAAATTGTCTTCTTATCAAAGTAAAATTTCTGCATAACGTTTCAAAAAAGATTATGAAAAAGTATTTTAATAATAACTAAAAGCACCAAAGAGTAAATTTAATGGCAGCTTATGATTATATTTTAAATAAAAATTACTAAAAAACTTTTCAAGATTCTTTTCTTTCAACTTCTTTAGCACACCTCGCTCTTTTAGCTGGCCAGCCAACATAACTTAATCTACGCCTCAGTGCGGTTGAAATGAAACTCAGCAAAGCAACCAAAAATAGATCTACAACATGTGAGTATAAAGAAAGAAAACCTACTACGAAGTAGCAGCATAATGTTTATTCAATTTACGCAATTTGCAGCAATATTAAAACAACAACAACAATAACACTGAGCACTTGGTATTTGATTGCCAACTTTGTTTCTCTTTTTCGGTTTTTTTTTTTTTGTGGTTCAGATTTGTTGTTGTTGTTGTTGTTTCTTTTATTTCTTGTAATTATAGACACGAAAATAAAGACAAAAAGCGAAATACAAATCAGAGTACTAAGTCTACATTTAAAATAATTTATTGCACTTAATTTATATCATTTGTCTAACAATGAGGTTGGGCAACAACAAGAAAATGTGAATAGGCAGAAACTGAATATTTATATATATGTAGAAGCATAAAATCAGATATGTATATATATAATGATAGTTAAAGCATTAAATTTAAATTAGATATTTGTAAAAGAAAAACACCAAATAAAATTTCTTTGCACCGTTTCAAATTGATAATATTCATGAGTTCCATTGTAATATTAAAGTGTGAAATCTTAACAATACAAAAAAAGCCCATTAAATCCTTTTAAATGTTTCATTTCAATAGCTGTCAATAAGACTTAATTGCTTTTTTGGATACACAAATTTTTGCAAATCGGCTCGACTACCTTTCTTCTTATGCAAATTGAACAAAAGATTACGACAAGCAATGAGTGAGTCAATGGGTCAAACTACAAATCTGGGCAGATCACGCCCCAAACAGCTGGCTTGGTGTTTGTAGTAGATATTTTGGTATAATCGTGTTGCAGCTGCCTATCTGGCCTATCTGTTGAAGTCCCCTAAAGCGGAATTATTATGATAATAAATAGTTTTATGACTGGTTTTTCTGGCTCTGGAGGGGGAGTTGTGAAAAATCTGCATAATTTGTACAGGTGGGTCGCACAGTCTCCTTTTAACTTCCTTGTTAATCAGTTTTGGCTACAGGAAAATCCATTGCACGATGATAGCAACCAAAATCAAATCCAAACGAAAAACTTGATTAAGTGGACTTCATGGTTATTCAATTGAGCATAGCCCAAGTCCAACGGCGCGTGACAATGTGACCAACTTGAGACTTGAATTGGCCTTTTTTTTTGTGTGTGTGTTTTGGATAATGATCCACTCCGAAAGCAAAATAGAAATAAAATCTATAAATAGGCACACACACACCACAAAAGTTCAAAGAGCTTTTGCCATTGACCTCTTTTATCTCTGCGGTGGTTTTTATGGATGCTTTTGCGGCGTGTTGATGCTTACAGTTCACTATCGTTCACTATCTAATTGAAATTGATTGAATGGGCAGTGATTGCAGTTGCTTACAATTTTTTTGTTACAAGTTCAAAGTTGGAATGGTTAATCGAGCAATTAATCGGGCTATTAACCGCACATGTACCATAGAGATTCAGCAGAAAAACCCACTGAAAGTCAACACAAACAAACAAAATAAACAAGCTAACTGAAATTGTTTTTAACGTGAAGATATTATATGATGGCTTAGTTTGATATTGACATTGAAGCACACGGTAAAAGGGTTAGCCTTGAAACGGAAAATGGAAAGTTCAAGATAATTGGACATTAGAATGGTATCAGTATTGCAAATCGGTTTATCTTTCAAAAGTCCTTTTAAGATCTTGAAAAAACTCTATTAGGCTTTTTAAGATATAAGTAAAAAGAAACATTAATCAAATATTCTGAAAATGTTAATGTTCTATTAATAAATGCCAATAAATATAATAAATATATAATATATTAATGCCGTTTAATGAAACTTTCATTAGTAGTTGAGAACCCAAAACTATTTCTTGTCTTGTTTGATAAATAAACTTTGGCATAAGGTAATATGGTATGAACAAAAAAGGCTTAAGAGAATTATAATATATAATATATTATAAATATATATTTATAAAGAAAAAATGGAAATTTTTGATAAGATTTATATCAGGGGATGGCCAAACGGTCGATCGCGACTATTAGTCAAGAAGTATGTAATTGGTAGATCCCACAGGGTGTCGTCAGTGAACAGTAGATCTTGGGTCTAATCAAGTTGGCCATCCCTGATTTATATGTATTATTGAACTGAACTATTAGTACATATATTTATAATTTGTATGCATATAATTTGACCTTACGTGTTATATATTAAATAAATTTTAAGACTATGGCATTCTGATGGATAGACTTATGTACATATAATCGGATTAAATATTTTGCAGCTAAGAATTTTTAAAAATAACAAAATTTAATAATACAAAATATATAAAATCACTTTAAATATCAATATAGGTGCATTCTTTCTTCTTCTTTCTATATGGTAAAATATCTGATAGGTCTACCAAAAACTACGAAACTTTTCACAACTATACATATATGTACATTAATAAGTTTAAGGATAAAATATATAAGTAGAACTTAAGTTATTATACTAAGACAGCTTACTATCACAGTCCTAAGGTACCAATACATCGTCCCCTAAGCTTCTGATAAATCAAGCTAAACTTAAAATGGATATACAAAAAGGTAAGTCGAATCCATCGATCCGGGTAAGGAGAGATGAGAAAGACTTATGTAACTCGAGTGTTAGAAGCATTATTGTTTAATCTAATAAATTAACTATAACAGAAAGTAATTTAACTTCTTTACAATATAAATAAACTTTACTCTAGCTTCACACTATTAACACACTATACCTATACCACACTATTACGTATAAGAACTTAAAAGAGCTTTAAAATTTCGTCACACGTTAAATCCAAATTTCAATTTCTAGATTTTTTCGAATTTATTTTTAAACGTTTCTTGGTAAATAAAAATTTACCAATAATAACCCAAAAACAAAAATACAGAAACCTCAATTATCTACAGCACTTACAACGTGAAATTAACACAAGTTACTTGAAACACTTTTCCAGTCATTTAGGCATAATAACCAGGCCCAAAGCATAACGACCTTGACCAGAAATGCAATGAACCCTGGCTGAAAGTGCTCATAAAACAAAAAAAAAAAAAAAGGCAAAAACCAAAAAACGGTGAAATAACCCAAAAACCAAAACTGAAAATGAAAATGTAAAACAGTTATAAAGCCATGATAAATGGCGACAACAACGGTAGTAGTAGGAAAAAAACTGAAGAAGAAAAAGCGGCAACAGCTTAAAAGCGGCAACGTTTTGTAAATGGCACATAAAATGTCATAACTGTCATTTTCGCCTACATTCGTAATGGGGCTTCATGAGATATATATATACATATGTATATATAAAAACTGATTGTTGGATACCATCCAAATGGGAACAAAATGGCAATGGAACTGACACTCACACAAAGTCCACAAATATGAAACAATTGTTACACAAATCAAACAAGATAAATGCAAATCAAACGACTTATTCTTCATCAGCCAATAATGATTAATCGACACATTTTGTTCACAATTTGACACTTTTGTTTAACATCAAAGGGTATTCGAAAAATTTTTATATGTAAAGCTTTAGTTTAATAACAACAAATGACACAAGGTCAGACCCCAAAAAAGAAAAAAAAAACGACATAAACAAATGAATGAACTCAATAGAAACAGCACAACCCAAACATAAAAATAAAATTATTATGAAGAAGATGATTTTTGTATGTGAAATGAAAACAAAAGTATGTGTGAGAGCGAGAGAGATGGAGAAAGAGATGAAATTATCTGGTAATTAAGTTAAGGAAGTAATTGCACTTCAGAAACAATGATCAAACTGAAGACAATGTATATATAAATAGTTATTTATTTATGTATGGTTAAAATTGTGTCTCTCTCTCTCTCTCGCTCTCTCAGTACATATTCACACATACATACTTATGACATAATCACTGTTGATCAGCTGTATGTATGTGGCTTTTATATCTAACGGCATCTCTCTTTAACTCTTTCGCTATTTTCTCTCGTGCTCCTTCTCTGTCTCAAACAATGTGGTCAAGACATGCAACAAACGTGAATTGAAACAGAAATCGAAAGTTGCATGCACATGCAACCAAATATTTTTTTCTGTTTGCCATCGTAACAAGTCTATGGCTTTTTCGTATATGTGCCAAAAGCCGACAAACTGAATGAGACCCATTGACATAATAACGAGGAAGGTAACCAGAGTCGACTCCAACTCAGACTCAGACTCTAACTCTAACTTAGACTCAGACTTTGGCTAAAGACCCACAACCAACCATTTGGTTTGGCTATCAATTACATAGCTAAGGCAAATGAAATGAAATTGTATCATTAACCCCCCGCAATGTCTTGATTTGGTCTTCTTCTCATCCATATGTTTGGGTTATGGTTGATGACCGCTCCACATTTGTATGTGGAGCAATGACACAATCGTCTGACCCAACCCAAATGACCAAGTGACATACTTCCTTTTCCATGCTTCCTTAACTTAACCAGTCACAAACTGGTTGTGGCTGAAGAGTGAATGTTGATGTTCCAACACATTTTATCAAGCATTGCAGGTGGCATTTAAGGTGAAAAGTAAAAGGATTTGCAATGGGTGGGCATGTGACAGCTTAATGTCAATTAAGAAAGGACCATAAAATATGATTACTTGCGAAAATTAAAAGAATGGATACGTTTTTACTACTTGCGAAAATTAAGTGAATGGATTTCGTTTACCTCTTAATAATGGATTTTTTTACATAAAAATTCATTTTCTTTATGGCGCTAATAAGTTAAATCTTATTGCGATTTTAGTTAAGAGAATTATAACTTGCTTTATGGATTTTATATTTACATTTATGTAATGTTTGTTTCATCTTACAAGATCTGAAATTTATTCTAAGTAAACCTTTGCCTTTGAAGCATTTCATATTATTCAAAATTTTCAATTCAATCTTCCAGACTATTAAAAATTTATTAACTTTTAAAAAGCAAAATTCACAAAAAAGATATTTGGCAATGAAGACAAATTGGTCAAATGGTTTGACAACGTTTTCAATTTCATTACCACAAAAGAACTAAAAGTGTTTTATTTAAACTAAACAAGGAAGAGGAAATAGTTAAAGTGAACATATACAAATGTAGGCAGATCGACTTATACCAAAACAAAATGAAACAAAATATAAAAAGAAAAAGTCCAACATAATAAATAGAAAAAAAATATAATATATAAACTATACTATGATATAATTGTGAATAAAATTAGCAATGGGCATTAAAAGAAAAACATTTGCATAGTAATATTTGATAATTATCTAATTATCTGATAATTATCTAATTGTAAACAAAATCAGCAATAAGATTAAAGTCAAGAAAACCAAAAATATATTTTTAATATGTTAAGTTATAAAACCTCTTGGATAATTAAGTTTTAAAATTAAATTAAACTGCATCAAAAAAATCAAAGCTAACAGTTCCAAAGGATCATATATATTCGTTTCAAGCTAAGCCAAATCATTTTGTTGCAAAAAAGTCAAGAGCCCCACCTTGATGAAGGGTATACAAGAAAAAGCAGAATGCAAACCTTTTCCCCATCATATGAAACATCATGAAATATCCTCAAAGAGCTTCAAAGATTAGCATGGAGGAAAAAAAGTAACCATTGACATGAGACACCAAACAACTCATCAACATTACTTGAAGAGATCTTATGCTGATGAATGACGCCTCATCCATTTGGTTTTATTATTCAATTATCCACAAGAAAATATTGTGGTTTTGTAGTTGTTGTTAGTGATGGTTTGTTGTTGTTGTTGTTGCTGGTTGGTGGTTTCTCAAGCCCCTTTTTTGTGCATTGACTTGTTTTTGCAAACGGCAGCTGACGGTAGTCGAATTAAACAGCAAAATGGCACGCATCCATACGTGATCCATACACACACACACACACAGACACCGACACTCCTCCTTACATCCTCACCCGAGCTCCTCCAATTGACGTCTCATCTTGATATTGCAATCATTTTTTTTTTTTTCTTGGTTTCTCGTTAAAGTTGGCGCTGCATTTGACGCTTGGCTGGGTAGCGCCTTCGCGCCTCCAAAATTCAACGAAGCAAACTAACCAACGACGAACCATTCACCATTTATTTTTTTTTTTTGTATATGTTTTCTTTTTTTAAGACTATTGCGATTATTATGATTGTTGTTTGTGTTTGTCTTCGGCTTCTTCTTCGTCGCGCATTCGGGTTTGGTTTGGCCAGATACCATTTGGCTTTAACTATAAAAGTGCGCCCAGTTAGTGCAGTTGGTATCATTAAACCGTTAACCGTTGAGTTGTATTGAGTGGTACGGAACGTGTGAAGCAAAAAATATATAAACCCAAAAATAAAAAACCGATATCCACCCTCTCGATATATAGACGGGTCTAGTTCTCTACGGATTTCGCGTGCCAGATTATCCAACGAAGGATAACTTTATCGTAGCAACATGAAGTTGATGGTATGTATAGCATAGGAATGCAAGTAGTGAAAGTGCCCAAGTGCTAAGAAAGGACTCGCATATGAAAAGTGGAAAAAAAGTGCAAGAATCAATCAAAGATCAAGGATCTTAAAAAGAGCACAAAAATTTAAACATATTTAATACGAACTTTGTCAAAGATTGCAAACGTTAATCAATGTTAATCAAGTGAATATCAAACATAAAGTAAAATGTTTATCATTCAGTTTTCGTATTCTATAGCTTAAATTTGTCTCCTATTGAAGAGAACTCTTGCATGAATCGATATATAATATATCAATTTTTGATCAGTAAAATCATCAGTTTTTCAACTATGAAAAGAGAAAGATGTCCATTCAATGAAAATTAAACATATTGCCCTCTTTCAATTCTTTTAGCGCACAGCGACATCGCTGGCTCTGGTCCTGCTCCTGGCCACCAGCTATGCCCAAGCTGAGGGCGAAAAGAGTGCGGCAGTTGAAAAGAAGGCCGAACCCGAGGCAAAGGCTGAGGAAACTGCTGCCGCCAGTAGTGATGATACAGCAAAACCAAAACGTGGTCTGCATCACTATGAGGACTATCATCATCATCATGTGCCACATTTTCCAGTGCATGAGGAAAAGACACTGACTGTAATTAAGAAAGTGCCTGTCCCAGTGCCCATTGAGAAAATTGTACATGTTCCTGTTGAGAAGCATGTCCATGTGCCCGTCAAAGTTAAGGTGCCAAAACCCTATCCAGTTATTAAACATATCCCATATGAGGTGAAGGAGATTGTTAAGGTTCCAGTTGAAATACCAGCTCCATATCCAGTTGAGAAAAAGGTGCATTATCATGTCCATGTGCCCTATGATCGTCCTGTTCCCGTAAAGGTATAGCAAAAAAAAACCAATCACTAGGCCAAGGAATGAAGATTAACTCGCTTTGATATGTCTTAAAATTTTAGGTACATGTGCCAGCTCCTTATCCAGTGGAGAAGAAGGTTCATGTTCCAGTTAAGGTACATGTGCCAGCACCTTATCCTGTTGAAAAGGTTGTCCACTACAAGGTGGAGAAACATGTGCATGTCGACAAGCCCTATACGGTTGAGAAGGTTGTCCATTATCCCGTCAAGGTGCCAGTTGAGAAACCTGTGCCCCATTATGTCGACAAGCCAGTGCCTCATTATGTGGACAAACCAGTGCCAGTGCCAGTGATCAAGAAGGTACCAGTGCCCGTACATGTACCCTATGATCGTCCTGTGCCCGTGCATGTCGAGAAACCAGTGCCCTATGAGGTTAAGGTTCATGTGCCAGCCCCCTATCCAGTGATCAAGGAAATTCCAGTGAAAGTTGAGAAACACGTTCCGTACCCAGTGAAGATTCCAGTGGAGAAGCCCGTCCATGTTCATATTGAGAAGCATGTGCCTGAGATTCATGAGAAGCATATCCCATACAAGCAACCGGAATTCATTCATAAACATATCGAGGAGGAGCATCATCATGAACCCATCCATCATCATCATCATTCGCATCAGATTGAGGAGCATGAACATGAGGTGGAGCATGATTATAACCATCATGATCTTCATTCATATTACGGTTACTAAACTGGTGAATTCGAATTTCTTTCTCTCTTTCTCTTTGACTTTCTTTACAGCATTGAATTGGGTTAATCTCAAAGAATATAAACACTGAAAAAAAACACGTGATAAACGATAGATAGACAGAGATTCAGAGAAACGACAAAGAAATAACTGACGAACTTTTAACCATTTAGTTTTCTAACTGACCGTAAACCTTCTATTTTTTTTAGACCTTAAGCCATAACGAAAAAAAAAACCCCTAAAAAAAAAAACAAAAAGAAACTGAAAAATCCGAAAATTGTTGACGAAAAGCGACCCGTGAATATGAAAAAAGAAAAAATGAAAGGAAAAAGTATAGAAAAGTTAGACTTATAAGTAGAACACATTTGGGACCATTTACCACACTCATGATTACACACTCATTACACAATCTTCATACCCCCCCAAAAAGGAGAATGGAACTTGTGGAAGTGTTTGTGGATTCTGGGCCTGGATCATTTTGGTTGGTTTGTGATGTGTGGTGGTTTGGCTGCTGCTGTTTTTGTCCTCCAGCTGTGGCTTCTCCTACGCCTTCTGCTCTGGTTATCGCCTCACAGCCGATTCGTGCATCCCCCCGGTTCGATATAGTATCGAAAAATTAACAGTTCGCTCATACTTATCAGCGTGTGATATAAGACTTCTGTTAGCATCTAAGTTATGTTCTAGTTCTTTATAGTTTATATATATATGTATATGATCAATCTGTGTGTAGTATGTATTTGTTGTAAGGGCCGATTGTGTGCAGTAGTGTTGTGCGCCTATTTAAGTCAGTTTGTAAACGAACGTATTTGTATTATTTTTGTAATATTTTTTGCAATCAATTTTAGTTTATAATTAACTACATACATATATATATATATATACATATATACATATATAACATTTGCTTGTTGTTAAAAGCAATAATGAAACGGATTTATAAAAAGTACTTAATTTACCAAATATTTTACTGTCTCTGTATAAAAAAAAAAAACACAACAACAAACCAACAACAATATAAAATTTTTCATTAAGAAATGAAGCTGATAAAATGTTGAAAAATCAAATAAAACCCAAAAAACAAAATAAAAATGTAAACCAAGTGATCGAAAAACGAAAAACCAAATAACTTATTATTTCACTTTATTTGTTTAGAGTGTCCTGGAACTGTAAGGATCAAGACTGAGCATTATTATATTTAGTTTTTAATTCAAATCAATCCAATTTCAAATTACTCAAAGATTAGGCAAGCTATGATAACAAAAACGGGAGCTTTAAGATGTGGAAAGTTCTGATATTTATCAATCGTTTTCTCTGCGAATCAGGTATCGTTTCATGCAATTGTATTAAAAATGTATAATATTACAGTTTGCATTTTAAAAAAATTAATAAAATCAAAAATATCGAAGAAAAACAAAACCTTAAAGAAGATTTAGTAAAACTCAATCAGTTCAAATATAAATAAGCTCAACAAATCGAGATAGAAAATCAATTAATATACTACTTTTCAATTACTTAGATTCTTCATTCATACTTAAAAGAAACTTAGTGAAAAGTTCATTATAGGTTCAAAAATTATAAAAGTACATATATTAAATGAACACGTTTTAAAAACTTCGATGAACCAAATATAAACAAAGAATTATCACCTTCAATTGATAAATTGAAAGAAAGTATTTTGTTTAGATTGGAAAGTAATGCTAAGGATTATCATAGCTGTCACTATCCTATATGCACTTTACATTGCGTTTTTTTTTACTTAAAAAATTTTCTAAAAGCCCATTCAAATTTTATTTTGGAATTCTCATCTTTTCTTCTCGAGTTACAAATAATTTATATTAAAGGAATGTAGAAGCTTTAGTAACGTATCCAGAGGGGGATCCCGGGAGTATGGAATTTTACCAAAATGTGAAAAATTCCTTATAAAAACACATAGAAAAAAAGTTGTAGAGTATGTGAAAAGCTCATCTAATACCTTTTATTTAATCATTTTTATTAAATTTGCTTTATGCAATGCAAAAAGTTCGTTAGTAAGAAGATAATAAACGATTTGTGATCGAAAATTTAAAATATATTTTATACATTTTTTTACTATTATGAAAGTGTAAAAGATAACTACTATAATGGTTACCTGATTAGATCCATTTTTGCATATCATTTCAGATTGTGGTCAAAACCATTTCTAAGAAAATGTAAGCCCCGCTTTGCATTAACTAATACACAAGATATTTTTTTTAAATTTTTAATTAAAATCCTACTTTACAATATCTTTGGATAAGTAGTTCGACAGTCTATCGACGAAATGTATTTCATAATTTTTTGCCATAAATGTCTTATCTAATTTTTATACCCTGTACCCATAGGGTAAAAGGGTATATTAAAGTCGCTAAAATGTATGTAACAGGCAGAAATAAACGTTTCCGACCCCATAAAGTATATATATTCTTGATCAGCATCACTAGCCGAGTCGATTGAGCCATGTCCGTCTGTCCGTCCGTCTGTCCGTCTGTCCGTCTGTCCGTCCGTATGAACACCTAGATCTCGGAGACTATAAGAGGTAGAGCCACCAAATTTGGTGTGAACATGCATCTAATGCATACACAGGTCAAGTTTGTTTCAAATTTTTGCCACGCCCACTTCCGCCCCCGCAAATCGGGAAAACGTATTACTAGAACTGTATTAAAGATATCGCATTCTAACTTGGCCCACCTAATTATATACCCAAACTGGACCAGCTGACTAAATTTTGTTGAAATCGGACAATAAATATCGGAGATATACCTATATGAGTTTTGCACTGCATTGCCAAGACGACATTGGCTGGCAAGAGTGAGCGAGACAGCATGCGTTCGCTGTTGCTGCATGTTAAAGAGAATTTTGCATAAAATTAATGGCGATTTCGAGGATATTCTATTTCATTTAATATAACTAGTTGGTACAGGGTATACTCAACGTCGACAGGGACGACTTGCTTGCTTCATTTGAATGAGATAAACGTCACCTTGCATATTCATAATTGCATATTCAAACGACTTGGGTTAAAGGCAAGGCAACGACGGGGTAGGAGGACAGTTAAACATGTTTATTACATTTTCCACACACTTTTTTAGCAAGGCGCTTTTCCAACAGAGCAAGAGAGAGGGAGATAGGGAGGGGCTAGTGGGGAGGAGGCTCGTGTCTATTTCCCAGCGTTTAGTTTGCGGCAGGGGGGCATTACTTTTTATTAGCACCACCAACGTAGGTTTTACTTGTACTTTAGGTTGGTTTTCCTTTTTTTGTGGCTATGGCTGCGGTTTTTTTTCTGTTTTTTGCTGGCCGACCACAAAAGATTTGGTTTCAATTTGCATTTTCGGCTTCATTGAAGCCGTCAGCAATTTGCACAGAGTGGGTTAAATAAAGTGGGACATGGATTTATCACGTTTTTCATTTTTCCTTCAGTCGGTTTGTAGGACATGTGCTGCTAACCGATATTTTTTGTCTTTTTATTTTGGTTTTACCAGCTGCCAGCAACTTGGCTTTAATGTCTACCCAAATCTCAGTTAGCTTAGCTTAGGAGAGCTCTGTTTTATTACCATATCGAGGCTAACTCGAACTCTCTTGGTGGCTTTTTGGTGTTTTTTCTTCTCTTTTTTTTTTTGTTGTTGTTTATGTAACTGTAACGTTTGCAGTTTATTGATTATGCAATAAATAATCGCCAACACAATGAAAATGAAAATGGTGTTGTAACCCCCTGCACTCCCTTCTACTTCCCACCATTGCATAGCCAAAGCATTGAGTTGCCAGTGAGTTTGGGCTAATGCTAAAAAGAATGGCTGCAATAAAAATCTGGCTAATGGGTTCGAAGTGCGGTCTGAAGTGAAGCATGCAATTAATTAAGCCTGCCCCCCCGCCCACCACATGAAATGTGAACGAGCGGAGAACATGACGGTAGATAAACATAAAGATACAAATGTATCTTGAAACCCTTAGATGTTATTTCCTTAAAGTTCCGGCTAAATTACTTTCAAATTCGCTTTTGGCTCATGACGCAGCTGATTTAGAAAACTTTTGCACATTAAATGTTTGCACAGAAATATGTGTATATGAAAATTTTTAGATATATTTTATATATTTCTAACTTGTATTTAGATAATTAAAAATTGTTTAAAATATCTTTAAAAAGGCTATTTTAGCTTATTTTGAATTATTATATCATAAAGGCCATATAAGATAAATTTATTTATGTAAGTAGAATGGTAACACTACACAAACCGATAAGTTAACTCTAGACAACGAGAAGTATACAAGATGTCAGACGACAGAGATGCCACCTGACAAGGATGCCAGATGAAGAAAAGACGAGCTGAAGTTAACTATATCGCAGAAGTTGTTAGCAAGTGGAGTAAAATAAACGTGAAGACGAAAAAACGGAAAAGACATGCCAAACTAGGCAATTAAGACGTGTCAATATCTTTTATAATTCAAATTGCTTTTGTTTAAGCATTTAAATAAAACAATAACTACAAACATTCAATAAAAACCCCCACATATGTACATATATACATACATACATACATATGCATGGGTTTACTTCTACAATAAATGTTTTAAAACATTATCCCCTTTAATTTTTTTTTTTATAACCAAATAAGCATATAGGATATAAGAAATCTAGGATCTTTGATGTTTTCTAAAATCAAACAGTTTTTCGAATTCCTAGCAGAAGAAGTCTTTCAACCAAAATTTCAATAGTTTAAAGTTTAAACCACAACATTAGCCCCACTTTTTGCCAAACAAACCAAAAATATTATTGACTACGAACAAATTCAATTTAAATATAATATAAAGTACATTTATCGCGATATTAAAATTTCTTTCCTAATAAATTTATCTACATATATTGTTTCAATTTCGATTTTCTTAACAATATTCTACCTTTCCTATATCTGGATATGTAGAATTAGCATCAAGTTGCTTGCTAAAGAGATGCGACTTAAATCAGGTAAAAAGTCAAATCAAACTTAAACTCAAATAATGCCATACGATTCATATGCGATTCATCATATTCTTAATTTAAATTCAAAATAGAAAACTCTTCATTTCGAGTTAGTTGTTTGTACTCCAATTAAGACAAACTTATATACGACTCAGACAAAAAAAAAAAGTAGAATAAAATACCTTCCAAATAAAAGAATATATTTAAATTATTATTTAAAAATTCATATGCAACTCATATGTATTTCAATGGGTATATAATACTTTTTATGTTTCCTATATGAAAACTGCATTTTGTAAATTGATTACAAATTATAATTTTTAAAACGATTTCATAAGATTGCACTCTACCTTGAAAGAACTCAAAACCAAACCGCAGACCATTATATGGTTAAGTCTTATGCAATCTGACATAAGATACGAAACCAAATGAAACCAAAAACTAAAGCTAAACCAAAGACCAAATAAAGAAAAGATCCATGGAATAATGGAGAGTGGAGCAAAGAGTGTTGGTCAGTGCATTGACACCATCATTTTGCTCTATGGATTTTCTATTGTCCATTGATACAAGAAATCTCGAAATGGAAAATGTTTATAGTTTAATGGGTCAGAGTAGCCTGTATATAGACAATACATATATGTACATACATATATATAAGCTATATACATATGTATGTCTGTTTGTCGATGGTTTTTCGTAACTGCTTTTCAGGCTTATTTAAATGATGGCCAACTGGCAGCCATGTGGAAAGTGAATGCGGGAAATATACTCACACAAGAGATAAGTGAGTTTTGGTTGAATTTTTCTTTGTATGTAGTCGTTGCTTTTTGGTTAGCTAAAGTTGCAGTTGGAGTTATATTGGTCATTATGCGAAGTTTGATGTTAGTGGGCCAATGCGCGTAATCGTTGGCAATTTGATAGAAAATGTTCGGAATCGTGTGTAAATTGTAATCGAAAAAAAAAAAAAATGGCAAAAAAAAAAACACAAAAAATTAATTACATGATTTAGTGGAGGTTGTTGGTATTTTTTCTCTTTCTGTCTCTCCCTCTCTCTCTTTTTTTAATTGCAAATGTTACATACTTGCATGTGTGGCTTAAATTAGATAAGAGAAATGGCCAATGGACAGAAATGCAATTAAAATTGAAACACTTACTTGATATAGGGTATATTTGCGGGTATATGATATTTAGCGCCCAAATCGAAATCCATTTCGGAACGCAAAACAGGCGGTTTAATGCCTGAATACTTTTCACTGAAGCAAAAACAATGAGTTTAAAGTCAATTGAAAGTCATTGGGAAAATTAAATAAAAACTCACCGCAAATTCCAATAATGGCAATTCATTGTTCGTTTATTGGCATTTCCACTAAAGACATCATAGCGCCAATTATCCAAGGCCAAGGCAAAGGGCAAAAAGGCAACCTAATTGGCAGTTAATTAAGTTTTAGTTTAGTCTCTTAGGATTAATCTTTTCGTTTGCTCACCTTATCTATGGCCATGGTAAAGAGATAGTTAATATCATAGCTCGATTCATCCAATGATCTTTGCAATAGGCCCAAAGTTTGCAAATGTTTTGGCGTCGATACGGATAAACCTATGGCATCGCCCACTGCCTGATGGAAGGCTGGATTTGCACCATTTCGAAATACTTTTGGTAAATGACGATATTGTAAAAAGTATTGTATGTGAGCCATCTCATGATGGACACTAATCAAACTTCTTTGGTTGATATCGGTGCAGATTTTAACACGAAAATCATGACGATTACAAAAGTCCCAGGCAGATGGCTCACATAGAACTCTCCTGTCCAATGGTTGTTCAAAAACCGAATTCCTATAGAATTCTGGACCAACTGCCGACATATTGATGGAGGTAAAGAACTCTTCGGCCAATTGAAACATTAACAATGGTGTATAGCCTTGTTCCACCATGCGTGGTGTGACATCGATTAGTTTACGTCCCGGATAGGGTATAAGTATATCCAATATATTTGACCAAGATTGTCCATACATATTGCCCATAATGTGAGAGGGTATGGGTGCAATTCGATTAATACGATCCGGTCCATAGTAATCACGCAATTTTCTACGCACATATGAGTGCAGACTCTCATAGAGAGGTCGTATTTGCTCCCAAACAATTTCAATATCTTGACGAAAATTACCCGATTCATAGGCCAGATACCAATACTCGCCACCATTTGTTACATCTAGGTAATGGAGGAAGAGTAATATTATTGATTTGGTTTACAACTGAGTGTTTGAGTGCTTTCTCTACTCACTGTTGACATAGGCCACCTCCTGCATTACATCAATCAATTGCTCATAACTATCTCGCATACCTCGTCCCGCCTTTCTATGATATTCCACCCATGTATGCTGCAATTCATCCCAATCTCTACTTTTGGCCATAATATCCTTTAAATGAGGTATATAGTGTAAATCGCATTGAAAGGGCTGCTGATAGGCACATATACTGGCACTATTATACAGAAAGAGCATCTCATTCAACAGACGATTATACTAAAAATAAAAATAATTAAAGAAAAATTCATATAAATTGCTGTTTAGTCTTTAAAAAAAGGAAAGCCTTACTCTATCTAATACATCCAAGGGCAGAGCATTGGGTCCAACTTCCGATTGCAGCATCAATTGTCGATAAAGACGTCGATCAAATATAAGATCCTTATTAATGCGTTTCGATTCACCAGCTGTAATACGTTGAAATTCCACATAACGTTGTTGGGCATTTAACTATATGGAAAAGATGGAAAAAATTGTAACTATGCAGAAATATTGACAATTGAAAAATCTTTAAAAATTTGTTTTTGTTTTAGGTATGAAATGAAAGAAAACGTTCGCCCTTTTGATCTATTTAAAAATTTTAAACGAACCTGTAAAGGATACTTCCATGGGGATGTATTAGGATGTCTATGTTTAGACATTAATATTGATTCGTTTTGATTTTTGCCATATTAGATCAGCTAATTTCATTTATCGGAACCCTAAAGACTGACTAGAAATTGGTTAGATCCGTATATAAGGTATTGTTTATGCTTTGTATACAATAACTAAAGGCCTCGTTTAGATGGTGTATTACTTATAATAGATCCTTTATAAAATATAATCTTCTAATATATATTTATATGTCGGGATGGGGTAAGTCTTCTTCCCAGCAGCATTTATGTGGTCAGTCAATTTTATATTTCATTCTTTTATCTTTCCTTGGCAGGAGGTGAGTGAGTCGCCACTGGTCTTGAGCGTGTCGCAATCAGTCGTTGGCAATTTGCCTCTTGCCCTTCTTTTTCACTTGTCTTACTTGACCCTCCTGTCATGGTTCTGCCCACCACCTGAGCGCCACACTAAGCCAAATACAACCTTATGGGTCTCGAACCTAGTTTCCAGTAAGTTTGACATTGGTCACCGTTATGTCCATTCCTGACTTTCATATTCATACATGTCTGATTTCTTTAACATGGTCTCCGAAATATATTTACAAATTTCTTAGATTTTGTAGGCCATGACAAAACAATTTGACAGTTGTTTATACTAATACAAAAAATGCTCCAAGCAAATGTTCACTTTTAAATAAGCAGCCGATAGAGTAATATATCAATCCAAATATTTTAAAATAGAATAAAAGTATACATTTGCACAATGTACAATTTTATAATTGACTACTTTCGAAAAGTCCAACCACAGCAAAAACCAAATTTTTATCAATTTATATTTCAATATTTTATGAAATGGGTTCGTTATGGTTCCAGCTATAATGCACTTCTTGTACTATTATGTGCCTATATCATATATCTTTTGCCACGACTATGGGTGAGTATCTGATGAATAAACTGTGATCTGCTATACAAAATTTAACTTATAACGTTAACAGGTCAGCCCTAGGGTTAAACACCTCGTTGGAAGGAGCGGACGAAGAAGTGTTGGCGTACAAACTAAATCTTCTTTAAAGCGACGACGTATTGACAATATTCAGCAAACGGATAACCAGAAGGAAACTAAACAAGTTATTTGGCGCGATAATGGTAATGATGTTCCAAACTTCGCCAACACCGATAATATGATAATTGATGATACTGAAGTTGATGATGACATTGTGGAAAATATCGGATCCGAAACAAGTGAGGAACCACCAAAGACGTCCGGCGTCTCTCTAATACCGGTAATAAAGCATAATGAAATTCGAAAAACTCCATCTGGGGATTTTAAAAATAACTCTACATATATATTAAATGAAGTTACCAAAACGGGCAACAACGGGACCAGGGCTACTGGATCCACCGGCCTGTTAAGTAAACCTAATTTATCCCGTATTCCTGTTCTCAATCAAAATGCAATACATCATCCACATAAAACTGAAAATGAGATTGAGAAAACTAATTCGGAAAACAAGGACCCTATAACTTATACCAATATATCTGAAGTATCACAAATTCCAGTTGGAAATAGACGTAGATGTAGCAGTCTCTCTGGAATACCACCGCCGCGACCCTTACGAGATCGAGAATGAATGTCAATCACCAAGCAGCCAAATTCATTGTGATTCTAAATTTGTACTCTTTTACACTAAACACCCAAATTGGAGTAAATACTTTATACATTATATGATATGTTATGTGGTTAAAAAGTGCTTAAGTTTTGTTTGAAATCAAGTTTGTTAATCCACCTAAAAACTAGGTTATAATAAAAAACAAACTAAAGTAAAATCCGACAAAGTCTAACAGTCATTTTGTCCTCTAATGTCGCCTCAAATTTTGTTAACACATAAATATATGTTTCTAACAGCGTAAAGTACAAATACTCTTGATCAGTACTCAGTAGGCGATTCGATATAGCCATGACCGTTTGTTCATCTGTGTGTTTCTTCGCACTTTTCAGACCTTAAATTTTTTGCTAGAAGGTTTAAACTTTATAGTTATGCTTTTAAGTAGTATTAGTTTGACGTGGTCAAGAATCAGTCAGATCGGATTACTATAAGGTATAATATTTAACGGAATAATCGGTATAACTACAGGATTTTGTTCATTAAATGTTATTTGTGAATAAATAATCAAAGCAGATAATTATATAACGGCTGTAAATCAATCAAATGTATCTTCAATATATAGTAAAGTTCAATCTTGCTGATTTGCATCTTAATTAAAAGTAGTATTATTTCAATTTACAAACTAATAACATAAGAGCTGAATATTGAAAACTTATTATGAATATCAATTTCGCTTCGACATTATTTTTGTTTTTGAGTTTATATTAAAATGGTAGACTAATTGCTGTTTGGAAATCTTTAAGATCCAAATATATAAAATAATATTTTAATGGTTATTTCCTAAAGTTTTAAAAAACGATTTTTTTCATTTAAATGGGTATATCTTCAATACATCTTTAAAATACCTAAAGCACCTTCAATGCACAAGATTTACAACTTAATAAAAAAAAAACGAATCAAAATATGTTTCACATAACAAATTATTTTTAACAAAAAGTTTTGCCATCTATCAGGGCTTTTCAAATCAAAAGTATTTGTTTGTAATAAATCAATAAAGAAAAAACTTTTAATTAACTATATTAACATGAGAAGCGGATTTAGAATGCTAGAGTAATCGAAAGATATTATCTGGCTATGGTCATGGGAAAATTGAAAATGAATGCAATAAAAGGTAACTCCCTTTACTTGTTGGTTTTGTAATAACAATTAAATAGATTATAATTTCAATTTGAAATTACTATGAATCTGAGCAAAGAGTTGTCATTGCCGGCCTTGTATGCGAAACTTTAGCAAGATGAACATTAAAGTAAAACTTTGTTTTTAAACGCATGTTAAAGCCATATACTATATACAAGTAGTAACTTCACATGTAACAACTCAATTTTTGACATTGGCATATCTGCCTGGGAATCTCTTACATATAAGACGATACGACCTTCAGATTGCCACTTTTCCGACTCATGAGAAAAACTGCACCACTACCACCAAAACTACCAACTACTTACTAGTACATATACAAGTATATATGTATAGTATATATATATATTTGTTTATATACATCGCGTGCTGTTTGCAACCACAATTACTTGTGCCACTCAACTCACCGCTTCCGTCTGGGTAAAATCGTTGACGTTTGTCTCAAAATTCCACTGAGCTGCCACATTGGCGGTACACTCTTGCGATCCCTTCTGATCGCTCTCGACCAGAAGATTGCGCAATTTCTCCAATTCCTGTTGATAACGACGATCCTGCTGATAACGTTGACGATCTTGATAACCCTGATTCAGATTGAAACGATCCTGATTTGGTAGAAATGGATTCGTAAAACGATTATTGCCCACAAATTCAACATTTGGATTATTATTGTAGTTATACTGATTATATCGGCCATCGTCATTATATCGGTTGTCATAGTTGTTATTGCGTTCAGTTGACGTTGAGCCATAATTGTGATTGGCATAACGATTCTCGACTTGCCCTTGCCCAAGACCTTGTGGTTGCCTATCCCGATCACCACCACTGAAGGGTGAATCACTGAAATTGAATTGTGGTGTGGGATAGGCATAGCCCAATCTCATGCGTTCATCGTTTGTCTGGCCATACTGGAAAAAGGTTGCACTTTAAATAGATCGATACATTTTTGAAGACTAAATAACACATTAACACACCCGAAAATCATCTAAACCATCATCATTGTTCCCCCCGCCACCCACATCGGCATAGGGTGGACCATATCGTTGATCTCGATCATGATCGGCACGCAATTGTGCTGGTGTCGTAGCCACATTTGGTGTATAACCATTATAGTAAATCTCTGGCTGTGGTGTTGGTATATTCAATTGAGGTTGGCCAAAACAAAAACTTTGATAGATAGCACATATTAAACACACAAGAGGTAGCATTTTCTTGATTTGACCTTGACTTCTATATACTCTCTTGACTACTATATTCTCTCTCAAAATTTCACTTTTAATCAAGCAACACAAACACTTTTCACTTTTTTCCGGTAGTTGCCGCCGCCCACGTAACGTCATGTAACGCGTCTAAAACTCTACTAACTAGATGTTAAGAATAATTGTGCTATTCGAAATTACTTTTTCCAACTCGAAAATGAATTCAAATTTCAATGCAGTCGTCGTTAACAGCGCCGTTGGCGTTTCTATATAGTTGAGTGTGTATTTTTATTTTCCAAGGGGTACGAAGTATGAGATAATCGCAATTAGCACTGAGGACTGAGGAGACTCAACTGAGAATCGCTGCTGTCTCTGCTGTCGAATCACTGCTGCTGCTGCTTTTGCTGCTGACAACAATGAGGGGTTCATGTATGTACATATATCTGGGTACATGTATGTGTCAAATTTTGTGTGTAAATGTTTTGTGTTTTCGCCATGCATGCAATTATAAGGGTACAATACATATGCATATATCTTCCAGTACATTTGTATACATACACTAATCAGTTAAAGGTAGAAAAAAAAAAAAAAAACATTTTAACCACATAATAATAGTAGTGACTGTGAGAAAGTCACAAAATGAGTGAGTTGTACATTTTTGAGTTAACTTGTCTTCTAGCCAAAAGAATGAGTTTAAATATAAAATAACTAATGGAATGTTTGAAATATATTCTGTAACTAAAAATAGGTAAAGGAACGCATTTCATATTATCAGTTTATAGTGAAATTATTCTAGCTTATAGATAAACCTTTTGATTAAAATTTAAAATTCTTCCCAAGTATTTATATTCAAGAGCTTTAGCTGTGTGTTAATATCCTTTCTATGATATTGGTAGTTTGTTTTTTTTAAGGGTACAGCAAGGAATAAAAAGCTTGATGAAAAAAACACAAAAATGTTTACAAAAATGTTTTGTGAAATTTTAATGTTAGTTGAAACAGTACTTCAAAAAGGGTATATGAGCATTTTTTAAAAGATTTTGTATTTACTTTATTATCTCAAAAGCTTCAACATATCACTACACCGAGAGAAATTTTGGTCGTTCTCTGCTCTGCTGTTTATTTGCTACTATTTCAATAATCCATTTTTATACCCTTGCAAGGGTATATTAATTTTGGTCAAAAGTTTGCAACTCACAGAAGGAAGCGTTTCCGACTATAAAAGTATATATAAAGTATATATATTCTTGATCAGCACGACGAGCTGAGTTGATATAGCCATGTCCGTCTGTCCGCCTGTCTGTCTGGATCAACAGCTTCTCGTCTGAAACCCTTAAATCTACAGAGCTGAAATTTTGCACCCAGGCTTCTTTTTGCTGCAGGCATTGTATATCTCGGAATCATCCCGATCGGATGACTAAATCATATAGCTCCCATAGGAACGATCGGTCAAGAATAGAATTAAACTTCAATAATTTGGGGTTTATAAGTTTAATACCTTTAAACAAATCCACCAAGTTTGATCAGAATCGGTTGACTATATCATATAGCTCCCATAGGAACGATCAGTCAAGAATATTGTTTTAGAGCAATAGCTTGGGTGTTTTGAAAGCGATTGTCACGAAACTTGGTTTTTGGACGTTTAGTATATATAGAAATGTCTGTTTCAGACAAATCGGTCATCTATATGCTATAGCTCCCATAGGAACAATCGGGCAAAAATTTTTCGATATACTTTTTTTTCATATGCTACAAACATTTAATGTAGGTTTGACTTGTTTTATATGCTTTCTAATGATTTTGTCACATTATAAATGTGTATATATTTAAAATGTTAAATAACAGTTTGCAAGGGTATACGAACTTCGGCATGGCCGAAGTTAGCCCATCCTTCTAGTTTTGAATATTTTTTACCTTTCATTTATATTTTTATAAAAAGTTGTCAATAAATGTGAAAAATATTTTTTATTTACATAGTCGAATGTTACAACTAATCTAAACATTTTGTAAAAAGTATATAAAATAATAAAAATGTTTAGACATTCATAAACGATCCAGATATACTATAAATTTTGAATATAAAATACATATTAAGGTTTTATACTATTTTATTTGATTGTATAAAAAACGAACAATAACTAAAGCTTTCATCTTTAACACGATTAAGACTTTTAGAATCACATACAGTTTTACTTACCTATAATGAATTCGAAAGACACCAGAAAAAGATTTAGTTAAATAAAAAGTAAGTATGCATCATACTTAATTTACTTGATACTTAACAAAATAAAATAGCTGTGTCTTTCAAATTAATTCATTATTCGGATAACTTAATTTTAGAGAAGTTCGTTATAGAAATTTTCTATTACAAGAATACGTAAATATAATTCTTTTCTTTAAAAATTAAACTTTAAAAATTAAAAATTAAAATTTATTGCAAACATTTTCTTTATACAGACCGAAGGTTTTCATTTTCACACTAGGTACGAAAAGAAAACCTACCAAATTAGGTGTTCACTCGGTTTAGCTGCTAATTATTTTACATCGAAAAATTAGATTGCTGAGCAAAAGTTTTTTAAAATAAATTTTTATGTGAAATCTCTAAAATAAATGTAGTTTTAAATTTCCTAAACATTTCTCTCGAATAACTTTTAAATTTGTTTAAGTTTTAAGTGTTTTAAGAACTAAAACTTGTTTATGGGATATACATATTTAATAAATCTAAAATATCAATAAGAGATGGGAGATCATTACTAACATTTTTATCTAAAACAAAAGTTTAAGTTTATATTAATTATTGATACCTGATTTAAAGAATATATAAAAATATCTATAGCAAAAAAAAAAAAATAAATATCACTAATCTTTTAGTGTATCCAAGAGCAATAAAAAACAAATTTGTCTACAATTATTCAAGCACATTTCACAGAAGCTTCAAGAAACTTGTTCGGTAAAGTAATAAAGTTCATTTAGCATACTTATTAAATGCTCTATAAACATAGCTCCAAGTTTAGTAGAAGTGTAACTTTAGCTTATTTATCGCTGGATTTGGACTGAGGCATTGTTCCCGAATGCAAATATATATACAAACATACATATAGAGGTAGTTGGGTAATCACGGACCCGCAGTTTTCCATGCAGAAAACCAAGTCGATAAGCTACTACAAAACTAAAACTTTGCATTGCCATTATATAAGTAGATATATGTATATACAAGTACCTTACATATCAAGTTTTCTGGTAGTGTCCAATAGTTCCTTCCCCGCACTTATGCACGCTGGTCATGTCAGTTGTGTGGAATGCCACCGATAGTCACTCTTGACCTAGCGGCATGTGAAAAATGTTTTGACTCATACCCATTGGGGGTGGGGGAAAATTAATGAATGCAGGTAAGTCTGATGGAGATGAGATATAAATTTGTATAGTAATCCAAAAATGTAGGGGATGGGGAGAGTAAGAGTAAGTGTTAAGGTGATTTGTCAGACTGATTGATGCCTTGATTGCATACAGAATAAATATATATATGTGTATATATAAATATATGTGTGTATATGTACATAAACTAAAGAAATGTGATTCATTTAGTAATTAGATAGCGATCTGTCTCGGAAATATGAGCTCATAAATACATTTGTTTTAATTTTAACTAAAAATTTTATGATGTGGTTGGTTGATTTACGTTTTTCGGGTATATCAGCTAATTAAGCTTCAAGGTCAAGTTCTAACACACAATTCTTATTTATTCTTACCTCTAACCGTGGGAAAATTATAATACTATCAATACAAATTGATTGCTTTTAATTAATTTACTTATTTTACATGAATGAATAAATTGTTGTAAACAAATACAAACACCCCTTCAGAAGTAGGAAAACCGCTTAACAGAGACTCACCTGATGCACACGTACTGTAAGTTAATTTCCAGTGTTTTCTTTACTATTAAATAAACTTTTTTTTTTTAGTTATTTAGATTCGTTCTAATGACTGGCTGTCAGAGTGAAGAACCTCCAACCGACTCATCATCATAATCAAGTGCATCGTAATTATAAGTGTTTTTGGTTTTGCATTTACTACAAATTCTTTCCGGTTTATTTTGTTTTAGTATAAATATTTACATTAGAAATGTATGCACTCTGAGTGTGAGATTAAGTAATTGATTTTTGATATTTCAATTATAAATTCAATTATAACAATCAATTATTATTGCAACAATTTGTCATTTCACATTATTATTCCCTTGTTAGACTCCCAACAGGCAACAGCTTTTGACTTATTTCTGTCAACAGTTTAGTTTGATATTAGATTATGGTCGATACCCTGTAATTACTTAAACATACTACCTTATACTTAACTGTTAAAGCACTCATTGTATTCATCACATATCACTTGAACTATAATTAACCTTTGAGTTTTTATATTTTTATGTTCCTTTTATATTAAGTATATATCTGTAATTCATATTTAGTTATACAACTCTTCAAGGATCTGTTGAATCCTATATAAACACGAAGCTAATTTTAGACTTCAGGCATATACAATGACCTCACATCCATCAGCAAATGAACTATTTGGACCTCTCGAATGGAAATTGCAATAAAACGATTCTAGGTACTGTAGTATAGATTGAGTGCGAAAACCTGGTTTGACTTTCCTGTCATCCAATGCACGTCAGACCAAAACATTATAGAAATCTTTGAGGATAACTAATAGAAAACATCTCAAACAAAGGTACATATATGCTATTTAGTAAAAAAAAAACAGAAAGTTTACATTACTCGTGCCTGATATAGCATTTCGTTATAACATATCCAGTCGCAATGGCAAAGTGGGCAAGCCATTCCATATCTAATCGTAGAGAGAATCTTTTAAAAGATTCTAATCTGCAGTTCGCGAGAAATGTTAAAGACAAATTTTAAGAAATTCTATTACCAATCACCAATAAATGAAATTGAAAAATGGTTGTTTTCATTTATGTCAAATTGCATAATTAATTAACCAAAAAAAATAGGTTAAGAGGTCGATTGCTTGGCTAGTGTTTAAACCCTTACAAAATACTTCTGTTAATTAAACTTCCTTTAGGCCAAATATATTATCTTCAAGATAAGGAATTTCTAAATGAAGTGTTTCTAATTAAAACAAGTTTTTAATCAACAATTTTTATATATTAAGCAAAAGTAATACTTTTATAAGAATTTGTTACTTATTTTGGTTGCAGGGCAATTTGCCATAAAAATAAAGTCTATATTTGTCATTAGGATCAGCTTAGAGTATATTACCAATAGCATTTGTCTGAACCACCGTCAAATAATCCCTAAGGGCGATCTCTTAAGTATATATCTGCACACTGTCTGAATTGGCCAAGTGATCGAGCGATCGAGCTATCGATTGAGAATAAAGTTTTTGATCCTCTAAACAATTGTCCTGTGAATATAGAATAGATGTTTTATATGAAATCTTTGAAAATTTTCATTATGCATTTACATAATAATTTTAAATGAAACAATTTTATATTTTTTATAATTTGTTTCATAGTAATTTGGTTTCTGTTTTGTTCTAATTCAGGCAAAGGTTAATAAATTTATTATAGCATACTTTTAGTTCGTATCATTTAATAACAAAACAAAATCTTAGTAAACTTTTAGGCTGATATATTCAAACAAAAGTTTCCTATCAATTCCAACCCACATCCAAGTTGTTTAATTGATTTTGCTCCACAAGCCAACTATGTAAAGGCTGAAAATAGCTCAATAGGCCATCAATATTCAATTCCGCTTCACCAAGAAGTTCTTTCAAAACATTTCTATAATGCTGCGAGGAGCCCAAGGACATGGCATTATATAAGCTCTCACCAATTGCACTCTGATCCGACAGATCGCAGAGATCCAAGGGTTGATTTGGCTGGACATTTGAACAGTAATGTTTCAATAATTGAAACTGCAAAACCGTACTAAATATTTGACTAAAAGGAAAGAAAAGTTGTTAGGCAATAACAGTTTCAACGGAAATGGAGTAAAAGTTACCTGGCATATTGATCATATACCTCCATTATAAGCTTAGCTGGTACATCAAAGTCAGCATTAGATCTTCTTTTTGGAGCCATTGCTCCTGTATAGTATTCGGTTAGACGCCAGTAGGCCTCATTATCATCTGCTTTTATATGGCCACTGAGAACCTCCACTCTATAACGATCGAGCACATAGAAAACTGGCAACAAGAATATCACTCTAAGACCTTGAATATATAACCGATTTAAACGTGCTGGCAATTCAAACCACTTTTGTTCCTTTAGAAGGCCCAACTTTTGTAGATAATATGGCGAAGAGGCTGCCAAGGAGAAACATTTGCCAATGCCATCACTAAAATGGGGAAAAGGTTCCTCACGCAAGAGCGTAGGTTGTCTTGAGATGGCACGAAAATAATGAACATCACTTTGGGCTTCAAACATATTGAAAAAACGTTCCTCATCATTGAGAGGGCAATAGGTAAAATTACTTTGAGGTAGAGCATAGAAACGCCAGGCTTTGTGCCAACAATGATCCGAATCCTGATATTTCATGGGTTTGGCAAAGGTCCAAAGGGAACTGAAAATATGAACAAACAAAAGTTTAGTAGATATTTTATACTCTTTCTACCGATTATACCTCTCCAATTGTGGTAGGCCAATGCCTCGGTAATACTCTGCCACATTCCAAAAGACTCTTTCGGTGGTAATCAAACCACGACGCTCTAAGGCTTTGGTTATATTGATTAAACCCACATTTGGATCTGGTAAATCCACAAACCATTCTGCACGAGCTCTCAGAAAGGCATTGCCTATGAAAAGCTCTGACAAATGTTGAGGATAGGGTTTACCTCTTGGTATTAAATGTTCCCCATACATTTTCCTCAACGATCCCCGAACATGAGAGTGAAATTGTAAAAAAAGCGGTCTTAATGCAGTCAGAAAACGATCAAGGATCATAAGAGTCTCTTGGCCACTCAATTCTAGGCCACGATACCAATAGTCTTCTGCTCGGGAATAGCCATTTAGATAAGCTGCCTTCTTGTAGAGATCCATGAAGTCCACAAACTGTGAACGTGCAGTCAAACCAGTCATGCGACGCCATTCGAACCAATAATACTCAATCTCATCCACATTTTTACTCTCCTGTACTATCGTTTGGACATCGGGTATAAGTCGTAGTGAACAGTTTGCCCGATTCTGATAAGCACATAGTTTAACATTACGATAATTCTCACTCATATTGGCAATCAAAGTGTAGATGCGATTCAGTTCCAAATCCGGCAAAGCCTCATAACCCAACTCGGGCAACTTTGACAGAAGTCTTTGTTGTTGCAAATTGCCAACTTTTGTTCTTTTGAATTTCTTTCCTTGATTGTTCAGATGTTTTATATATTCCATTTGCCTTTCATTGGCATTGTCTATCTGTAGTATAGCAGCTTCATCATTGGGTCCCTGAATATCCATCTGTAATTGTCCTAAGACCTCTTGATCGTACGCCAAAGCTAGTTTATGATTGGCATCACTTAGAAACTTGGCCAACAAGGAGTCCTCATATAATTGCCCCAAGACCAGGCCTAGACAGAGCTAAAGATTAAGAGTAGAAAGATGATTTATATTTTCTTTAAATTTCTAACAAACTCACCGAAATCAGTAGGTAAAATCCAAACATTTTGTTTGCCTTGACACGCAGCCGGTCTAAGCTTGACCACTCAACTGTGAAAACTGAATGGTTGGCGCTTAGTAGCAAAAAAAATTTGTAATTATAATGTGCCCTACTGTGCTATATCCCCTACAGAAGGGTTATATTATTTTGGTCAAAAGTTTGTGATACATAAAACGAATATTTATATACATAAAAAGACCTGCGAAGTGAGTTGATATAGGCGAATCTGATTGTAATTCGGGCTATCTGTCTGGATCTATACAGTTAAAATTTTGCATTTAGGCGTTTCTTTACTTTATTTGTCCTATATCTCAGAATCATCTTGATCATAATTCTATATCATATAGATCCCAACGAAAGTGTTTGGCTTTAATGATTTTTTTGTTTTTCAATTGAGTTTCTCGATATTTTCCTATTAGGTTCATCAAAATTGGTCAACTATATCACATAGTTCATATAGAAAAAAGAAGGGTTCAAAAGATTTTCAACCAGAAAAACCTTCTTGTTTCTCAAGCTATTTTTATAAAACTTTGTCTTCATAAGTATTATACATTTCTGCACAATTCTATCAAATTTCATAAAAATCGGTCTACTATATCATTATAGTATATAGCGTAGTATTCGTATCGCAGCGCTTGGATTCAAATTGTTAAACTTTGAACATTTACTTAAAAGATTCCATATGAAGAATTACAAAAAAGATATTAGGTAAGGGCATACAAACTTCGGCCCTGTCAATTTGGCAAGCAGCCTTCTAGTTTTACACACAAATTAAGAGAGAAAAGCAAGTTTCTTGAACTGGTAAGTCGTAAAAATTTATTGAGCAAAAAATAACTTCAAATTAATGCCAAAAGAAAAATACAAAAGCTTAAGAGGCCACACATTCTGAAATGAAACAGAAAAGAGAGTTTAAAATATATCTCTTTCAAGCAATTTCAAAACCCGATACTTACTATCTGAAGTCGTCCAACCAATATGCACATTATTCTTGATATTTTCGGCTTCCAACCAGACACGCAAAGGTTCAAAATATTCGGCTATGGCCTTGCCGGTCATAATACGTTCACCATTGAATGCCTCTAATGCATCTGGCCATGGTTTGGATGCACCCAATGAAAGCATGTTGCTAGAGTTGAGTAGAATTTAAAATATTTCAAAAGTTTTCAAAGTGATTTCAAGACTTACTGGAAGGCTTCTCCCGCCGCGGCACTGCCATAAATATCACAATTATCCAAAGGCAAATCAGGATTGGAGGCATCATATTGACCAGCCTTGATACAGGCAGATTTGTAAAACTGGAATTGTATGATAAAGGAGACCAAATATCTGCAAAAGAGAACACAAACCATTAGCAACATAATCTCTTACTGCAGACTCTCATCCAATTACCTCAAATACTCTACATCGGCGGATATATGATATTTTGCAGGTGCATCAAAGTCCTTCTCAGTACGCACTACTGGTGGTTCAATACCAGAATATTCTTCCCTTAATTTCCAGAAGGCACAATTCCATTTATCTTTCTCTACCTCACCACGGAACAAGGACCAACGATACTTGTCCATGGTAAAGGCAAATGGTAAAAATACTATCTTATCCAATGCTGTCAAAAAGAGTTGATTAATCCGAGACTCCTCGTCGCGGACATAGTTGGACAACAGGCCAACCTTTTCCAAATGTTTTGGTGTGGACACAGATAGGGATAGGACATCACCGACAGCCTCATGGAAGCCAGGATTGGCACCAGTACGGAAAACAAATGGCAAATGTTGATACTGCAAGAAATACTGTATATGTCCGAGTTCATGATGCACTGTGAAGAGTTGACTCTGTGTTATGGTGGTGCATTGCTTGATGCGGACATCATCCTGGAGATAAAAGTCCCAGGCACTGGCATGGCAAATCAAATCACGTCCATCGGTGGGCTTCTCAATAATGGACTTGTCCCAAAAGTCTCTGCAATAATAGAACAAATATATTATACAAGATCATTTAAACGCTTATTTTGCATATCTTACTGTGGCAATTTGGTTAGATTCATCGAGGTAAAGAAATCATCGCCCATTTGGAACATTTTAAGTGGTGTATAACCC
This sequence comes from Drosophila austrosaltans, assembly GCA_035045865.1. Taxonomy (NCBI): domain Eukaryota; kingdom Metazoa; phylum Arthropoda; class Insecta; order Diptera; family Drosophilidae; genus Drosophila; species Drosophila austrosaltans. The sequence continues at coordinate 5,120,093 of JAWNOQ010000083.1, forward strand.
TGTTTGACCATCTCATTGGTGACATCGACCAATGGTTTATCGGGAAAGGGTGAAACAAGATCAGCTATTTCCGACCATTGCTGTGCCCACATATTACCCAACAGATGCATGGGCAAGGGTCCCTTCTCTGGTACAACCGAATCACCATAATGCTTTCTTAGACGATAACGAACATAGCCATGGATTTGTTCATAGAGTGGACGAATCTCAGCAAAGATATCCTCAAGTTGTTGCTCAAAGGTGGCGTCCTCGTATTCATCCAGCCACAACTCAGCACCCGATGTGAAGTCTAAGGATAAGAATATATAGAATATAGTAAACTATTTCAAAAGTTTATTCCTCTACTTACTATTCAATTTGGCTGCCTTGGTATTAAGTTCCACATATTTCTCAAATTGAGAACGAACTGGTGTACCGGCTTTATCATAGAATTCCTGCCAATAATACTTTAATTCTTCATGATCACGACTCTTTGTGATCACCTCCTCAATTTCTGGCTCTAGGGCCAAATCACATTTCGTTTTATCCTTATAGTCGCAAACCTTAACCTTTGCGAAATTTGATTCCATGGCCGAAACTGTCTCGAGGAATTCAGCATAATCTGCCTCGGGCAAAGCGGCATAACCCAATTTTGCCAGAGATTTAAATTGACGCTTCAGATCCTCCGATTGATATGAACGCCATTGGAACTTTTGTATATCAGCTGATACCTCCTTCATGAATTTGGCCACCTCGGCAGATATTTCATTTTTCTTCTTCTCATTCTCATCAGTGATATTAGAGGAATAGTCCCAGGCGGCTTCCGTTTCCACATTGGTACGCTTGGCCATCTCTTTATTTAGATTTACCAAATACTCCCTGGCCTGGATTTCCTCTTTCACCAAGCCTTGACTTAGCTATCATTAGAAGAATTCAATTAATTTGTGCCAAGAATTTGATTTCTTTTGGAAAACTTACCGCCATGGTGGCCCCAAGAGCCAGCAACAGGAACAGCTTCATTTCTACTAAAGCTCACTGTCAACTGGAATGAGAAAACATTTTTTGCTTTTCATATTTGGAATTTAGATTAGATTCGGAAAGATGACGTCGAAATGTCAACGTAATTAATTTAAAACTTTTACATTTTGCCTGATCCCGAGGGTCAAAAATAAATATAATAAACAACAATAAATGTTATTTAATTTGCCTTCGCACACGTTCTTCTCCCCCTTTCCAATCATGCCATTAGTTTTTGTCTTCTTTTTTTTTGTCAGAACCATTTCATATTATCATTATGTCTGATAAGATCGCTTTCATTGATAACTCAATTGCACAACTCATTTCAAAACTATGGCAAATTGAGCGTTCAAATTATCACAAGTCACTTTCAGACACAAAATGATTTACAATCCAAATAATAATACTTAAAGTATGTACAATGTATATACCTTTCCCACTACAAATATTGTAATTAGAAATTGCATCATATATTCGAAATGAAACAATAGTAGGTACTACTTATAGTTATAGTTTTGTGGTTTATGATGTTGGCAATTTCAAAAACCTTTTTTATTTGTAATAAAGAGAAACTAGTTTGCCAAAAGTCACCAAACTACTAACGGATCATATATTCAGTTAATGACTAGAAATTTTTTATATCTTTTCAGTTTTCAAAGATGCTTTACTCCCCCTAACATTCAGTTTTGCAACTAAATGAACTATTACTATATTTTAATGATAAATTTTAGATAAGACACAACTTGATAAACCCATAAAAGTATATTTATTATCTGTATTGTTCTTATAGAAACGCGATTGGCTCAATAACAAATTTAAAAGTAGAAAAACTTTCTTTATTCATAATCTAAATGAAATGTTTTTTATCTAGTTATGAATTTATAATATATAAAACTAAATTTAATATAGTTTACTTTTATAAAAATTCTTCTTCATTTATCTTCTTTAACTCTTCTGTTACTAAGTTTATTTCATCTTATTTATATTAGAGAAAATTTTTAATAGAAAACAGAGAGTTAACTTGTTGAATATTAAGTTTTAGTTACTTTGTATTTTTTTAATCAATATCAAATACCTAATGCTTCATAGAAATATTTAACAAATTGTTTTTTTGGAGTTCAGGAACAACTTTATTTACAATAAACCAAATTAATTGATTTTAGTTGATTCTTAAAAGCTTTATTCGGTTAGTAATATATAATATTTTGTGAATTTGAAACTGGTTTATATAAATGCATTTTTTTTAAATGAAATATATAATTAGGCAACTTTTTTTATGAATATTTTATGAAATTTGCATTTGAAAATATAATGAAATGAGCCTGTGAAACAACTTTTAACAGGCGTCACGGAAAGAAAGTGTTTTGCGGCAAACATCAAAACACTTTCACTGGATGGTTGAAATTTGAAAAGAATAGAAATATATTCTATTAGTTTTGAATTTTTTCTTTAAGACGCTCCTGCGTTAAGTTACTTGAGAAGAGAAAACTTATACATTTTTTTTGAGGAACAGAATGAACTATATATTTATCACAAAAATTTCTTTAAGCAGAATAATAGTCGCCAGCGTTACCTGTTATATGAAGAAAAAGACTACAAAATTTGAAAAATTAATTAATTCAGCAGATATTGAAAGATTCTTAGTAAGGAAGATTTTGAAAGACTTTTAGAAGGGAAGTTTGAAAATCTCGAAAATCGCACCAGGGAAACGCAACAATTTCACATAACGTTTAAAAATCTTATAAAGTTTCATTTTAAAAATTTAGAAAAATAATAAAAAAAAAAAATGAAATCCCTTGACCCCTTTCTTAAGCTAATCATGTGAGTATCCGGCAAAATAATCTTTCGGCAAAAAAGTAGTTTAAAAATAACAAAAGGGGATGTACCAACTCGCCCAGCACTAATTTTAATATATCTTTAAGAATAATTTAGGCTTAGGTGTAGATAGCTATGAATCAGGTTCCGACGTTCATTTATAACACCGGGGTTAGCTCAACAACAAATGCCATAAACTTTTATTAACATCCAAAATTAGTAACAGCCAACTATTTAGATCGATAAAGATCATAAATAACACAGACCGATAAGCAATATAGTTAATTTGAACTACCGTTAAAGAGTGTGTAAGATAACTTGTTAACAATTTATGACAATGTCCAAAATAATGACGATGACTATAGCTAATCCATCCATTGCAATGCACATTTAACCAAAAGATAAGATTATCGAGTAACAAAACACTTTGATCATAATTATTATTATTTTATCATCTTGCACAATAAATTACACTTTGCAATTAGTGCCAAACACAATTCATTTGTTAATTAAAAAATTCAATTCTAATCAAGAGAAACTTACATTTCAATTCGACTGTATATATACTGTATATGAACCAGTATATATATATGTATATATTTTCTTACGTATATGGGAAAAAAAACGAACGAACTTGACCGCCTCGCCAGCAAATTGAGACTGAAAATGTTTGAATGGCATTGTGCGAGTTTTATAGCCAACAACCCGAGAGACGGGACCAAAACGACAATTATTAATCGGCGATCGAGCCATCGCGACGTGACCGCAACAACAGTAACTAATACTGATTGTCTTCGGGTTGACAGAGAGAATTGACAAATATATACAAATTTACTTATACTTCAGGTAGAGAGGGTGAACCAGAGGGACAGGGAGATAGAGACAGAGACACAGAGAGACACTCATTAAATATGCCTAACACATTTCTCCGATGGAGGCTCAAAAAAAAAAAATAAGAAGGTAAGATGCTAAATTCGAATGATAAAAAATTGATTCAAATAATTAAAGTCACCGACTTTAAAGTACCCTATACCATAGGAGAGTGCAACTTAAATGCATTTTTGTAAAAGTCACTTGAAATATAAATATATTTAAGTTGAAATTTTTAAGAACATCCACTTTAAAATTATTTTCCACTTACATTGTAACGTTTGGCTTAAGACGTTCTTTATATGTATATGTACTTATAGTAGTGGATCCGACAGACGTTATTCCGTCTTAACTACGAATATTCAATTCAAAGTGGCCTAATTAACAAATTTATTGGCGTCATCATTTGAAAATTGGTAGTACCAACACAGAAACCTTCATGGGCTTATGCACATCAACTTCCCTGAAGAGTACCGCAAGAGGTCATACTAATTTTTATGACAATTTGGGGATCGGGGCAGAAGTTGCTACTCTGCAGCGCCACCTGGTGGCGAGTCAATGAATATTTCATACAAATCTTCTCTCTTTTATACCAATATTCATAATAATCGGTCCAGTAGTTTTTGAGTTAATTGATGACATACAGACAAACATTCATTTATATATATATATAGATATACAAATTCATATATATAATACTAGTATTATACATATATACATATATACAAATTTCTTTTCAAATTTAACTTAATTTTAAGAGATAAATGTAGTTTTCCAAGTCAGAAAACCATTGGCTAAAGATATTTTTTAAAAGTATTGATTCAACAAGTGAAACAACCCAAAGAATAAAGACTCCAAATACTTTCTACGGGAATGATATAGAATCTCATAAATTTACCTTAATATACCTTCAATATAGAGTTCCTAATATACCCCTAAAACCACATGGATACAGGGTAATTGAATGTGATAATAAAAAACGATAGTGATAGGCCATAATTTACTTAGGTGCGGCCGTTGTTTTTTTTTTTTATATTTACTTAAGAACTTGCGCTGCATATCCTGTTTATATTTCGATATAAACAATAAAGAATAGATGATCATCGAAAGATCTTTACTGTTATCAATTTGTTTATCAATATGGGAATTGTTGATACATATTATTATCTTGTCCACAGACATGTGATGAAAAGATTAAAGATGACCATAATGACCACTGCTTCGGAGCAAAGAAAATGTAGGATTACTTACGTTAACGGAAAATTTTTATCTTTTACAAGTTACAGATATTGATACCGTATTTGCGCAACACTACAAAAGTGAATGATATGAGTGTAATTTCCCAGAATTAAAAGGCAAACCTAATACATAGTATGTATTATGAAAGTAGTTCACTAGTGAAATGCTGTTTATTATAAAATTAACACTCAATAGACAATTCTGATAATAATACTAGAACCGGTTTTGAAGATCTTGTAAGTTAATAGTTTTTAAATATCGTGACCCAGTTCAGCTTAGACAAAGTCAATCAAAGCAATTATTGGCATTTAATATAAATCTAGTTTTAATGGTAGGTACTGGATAATAAAAAAAAGGTCTTAATAATGGAATGAAAGCAGTTCTATATAGCACTGCTTGATTGCATTTACGTTCAAATTTTATTTGGTCGATTGCTGCAGATTTAGCTTAAGTTTGCAGATTTAAGAACTTATTTAAATGTTTTTAATTTAAACCTTAACAAAGTCAGAGAAATTTATCTATACAGAAAAATACGAAAAAAAACTCTAACGACAATTTTACTAACCTTGGAACTTTAAAGCAGTTCAGCATTGTGAAATTAGTTTTAATCAACATTCAACAAAGTAATTATGGTAGGTTGTCTAAAAATATAACCAAATTCAATTCGGTACCACATATGTATGAATTTAAAAAATCCAAAGAAAAACCACAAATTAAAAAAAAGCGATAAAAATAAGCAGCACTATCCCCAATAGAAGTATAATTTGCTGTATTTGCAGAAGAACAATGGTGCGGAACAAATTGTAAAAACAGTAAAATCAAATAAAAGTATCTATGTTTTCTTTACATTTTCAATATTGTTTTTTCAGTTTAAATAAACGTTAACGTTCGAAAAATCTAAGCGATACTATCGATAGCATTGCGTTTATGTTCTCTAAGCTATCGAATTGCGCCACTGCCGATTGCGTACCATCTCTAACTAACAATCGATAGTATTGATGTTACAATCGACCTATCACCCAGCTCTATTAGTCAACATAACACAACAAAGAAGAATTGCAAAAACGTGAAATTGCTCAAGAGAAAACATTTAAAGAAGAAAATAAGAAAACAATTATAAATACTGATAAAAGGTAAGTCCACTGATAGTGAGGATAGGAATGCAAGTCACTTATAGTCTAAGACTTAGTGGAGGATAAACCAGAATTCCATTTGGCAAGACCTAAAAGTGTGAGAGGGAGAGGAGAGAGGTTGATAGTAGATACTGGGCCATCGAGCTAAAGCAACAGAGTTTAATTGATTATTCAATAAACTGCGCCATATACAACATTAACAACACACATGTTTTTGCTTTTGCATTAGTGTGCGTCATCAAATAACAAAAAACAACATAATAAAATTATAAGCAAGCTGCGAATTTCATGTTTAAATAACAATTCGTCAGCAAAAGAAATAAGTATATACATATATATGTATTTGTATTCGTGTATGTATAAAAGAGAAAAAAAAAAAACATTCCAGAAACAGCTGGAAGATAACAGAGAAGATTTGATCATAATTCTGTTTTTTTTTATGCATTTTTTTTAGAGATCGTGCATGATGGAGTCGACTCTTAGCTCGGAAGGCTCAAATGCCTCCAGCGAATATGCCATGGATGGCGGCAGCGGAGGCGGATGCAACAATCGCACCCGTTGCCTGGAGATGAATCTTTTAAATAATGGACAATGCGGCGGCAATAGCAATGGTAATGAAAGTTCCCTGCTGACTCAGGAGGTTAAAGATCTATATAGGTAAAGTATCTAAATGATGAAATTCAAGCATGACGAATAACTAGTTAATTGGGGTTTCCCCCACTATTCTTTTGTTTAGAACACTGTACACTGCCTCGAAACAACTCGATGATGCAAAACGGAATGTGCAATCGATACAGCAACTTTTCCAGCACGATATCGAAGAGAAACGCTCAACGCTTGTTCAATTATGCAAGCAAATCATTTTCAAAGACTATCAATCTGTGGGCAAGAAGGTCCGTGAGGTAATGTGGCGTCGTGGTTATTACGAGTTCATTGCCTATGTGAAGAAGAACTGGCATAAACAGAGCCTGCAGGATGGCGGCGTCACTGCTCAAGAGAATATTTTGAAATTGGAAAAATTTCTATGCGCTGGCATATTCAATTACAAACGCTTGTCGTCGAAAATGGAAGAGATATACGATTTGGATCTAAAGTATCTCATTGATTTTTCCATTATAAGCGAGGGATATATATCCGATCTGATAACTGAAGGCTCTGAGGTGAACACCCAGGCTGTGGATAAGAGCTTGGAGGCTGTATCATTTGCCCTGGACACCATACACTCATCTTTATTGAGTTTGGGCGATTTACATCGCTATTTTCTAGATTTTCGCATCGACAGCAAATTGAGCATCAACAAAGATCAAGTGGCCAAATATTATTTGGAAGCTTTTAAGCTAAATCCAGCCATTGGCATGGCACAGAATCAATTGGGCACACTGTTCTATGGACAAAATTATGATTTGGATTCCACCTACCACTATCTATATTCGCTAGTATGCATCATTCCCTTTGAACTGAGTGAGAATAATTTAAATAAATTATTTGCCAAGCATACGGAATATTTGGAACAACTCGATCCAACCAAATTGGAATTCAATATTGAGGATTTCTTTGCTCGCTTTTATCTAATCGTTGATATCTTCTTTTTTGACAAAGAAGTGCCCGACTTCAATGCGCTGTGTCATTGTGTTCTAATCGATTTGCGCAAAATCTTGTGCTCTCAGCAATTTCGTTTGCCCGAACCGAGCATTTTCAAGATCATTTCCATTCTCTTTTTCTGCTTATCGAAATTGAAAATGATTAACTCACCGAAAGTGTATTCATTGCATGCCTTTCTAGTGGCTGCCTGTTCGGATTTGATGGATTCGTGCATTGTCAGCATTGAGCAAATTATTCTGGCCCGCGCCGCCGACAATGAAAAGTTCCAGGCGGAGTATGAGCAACGTTTCCAGGAGTTTGATACTTTGGTGCGTAAGTCACGCAATGAATATAAAAACTGGTTAGCTGCTGTCGGCGAATGTGAGCGTAAGGATAAGAAACTTTTGGCCCGTCCACATTCGCTCAAGGATTGCAGTTCAGATTCACGGGACAGTCAACATTCGGTGGATGATGCAAAAACCCAGGAGGTTCAAGATCCAGATAAACTGGGTGAACCCATCTCGACACGCTCGAGTGATGAAGCCAAGGAGAGCGATTTGAAGACACCACTGTCCTGTAAGAGTAAGAGGCGTGGCATGCGTTTGCGTCGTCGTCGTCGCAAGATTGCCCAATCGGATGATAGCTCCTGCTATGATAGCGAAAGTGACATGGATACAGATTTCTATAGCGACGAAGAGGATTACACCGATTTGAGTTCCAATTTCGATACAGACTTTAGCGATATTGATGCAGGTGCTGGAGAACAAGGTGGCGAAGAACCCTATGAATCAGGTAAATATTTAATATATTCTTTTTTTTACTATTTTTATTCATTTTATTCTGCTTTTTAGCTGCCTACAACAAGAAAGAACGTAAAAGTGGTGGTGTCAAAGTCTATTCGGATAGCGAGGATGTGGTTATTGAAGAGGAGAAAATTGTCTATCCTGAAGAAATGGAACGCCGTCCGAATTCACAAGAGATTGATTCTGAAGAGCTATTGCGCAGCTTCGAAGTGCTTCAACTTAATTTCAAGAGTGCCGACGAGCAGCAACCTAAATCAATGGCAGATGCTACTGCCGCTGCTTCTGCTGCTGCTGCTGCTGATGTTGTTTCACCACCTGTGGCACCCATTAAGATTACAGAGCCACCCAAGAAACTCATTTATCGCAACAAGTATACAAAAATCAATCCGAATATAATAATCGATTGTCTGCATAATGAACCAACTATCAGAGCTTTGAAAATGCTTTTTGATTGGTTGCGCATCAATCCAGAGATACTGATCGGATGCTATCACTCCAATCCGGAATTTGTACACAAGATAATGAAGCTATTGAACTATTGCAACATTGATGTCTTCACCCGTAAAGTTTACTTTGAACGGGAACTATTGAGCACCAGCAATGTGCGGGAGGCACTTGTCGAGCTGTTTGATGTGCGTGCCAATGTTCCATTGAGTGAGGATTTCGCTTTCAAGAATTTTGACATTTTCCAAAGCACTCAAATCACCTTGGACTGGGAGACCATAATTAGGGAGCGTGTTACTCCACAGGAGGAATCCATTTTACGCATCTTTAAAATGGTGGACTTTGGCTTCTTCATATGCAAACAAAAGAAATTTAACTATCGCTTCTGTGTAAAGACACGACGTTTCACGGAGAATCAAAAGAAGAAACAACGCGAGGAGAAAAAAGGTGGCGGTTCCAGGCGACGTGAGAGGCGCACGGCTCCAAAGACCACTCGCAAACGGAACGAGGGACGTACCCGACGCTATTCGGATCGCAAGAATGGTATAGTTCGCAAGAGTTATACCAGCAACGAGGAAAAGGATACGGTAGAGGAATGCCGCAAATTACCGCGCAAGGGTTATCTACGCAATCGGAATGCCGAAAAGGCAGCTGCTGTTATTGCTAGTGCTACGGGCACTTCCGTTGGTGGCGGCACTTCGGCTTCCACCACAACGAATAGTGTGATTGAGAAACCCAATGTTGCCTCCAGTTCGGGTGCAGATGAGGAACGCTCGGAGGCCATGTCTAAAAAATGTGAACTAATGGGCAAACTTTGGCTACAAAATGAAGTTGAAACCCTAGAGGAGAAGTTACGCGATAGTCCAGCTCATGTGGTTATGTCACCATTCGTTGTGGTTGATTCCAAAGCATTGACGGAATACAATGGCATTGTCAAGTCTTTGGTTAGGACCAAAAAGTGCATTGTCTTGATACCCAATGCAGGTGAGTCTATTAATAACATATTTTGTTCTTATTAAATATTAACTATGTGTTAGTCTTGATTAATGCACATTTGAAATTTAAACCCTTCTGAGTACTGTGTTCTCCATTCATTTTCTAATGCGGTTGATTGAGTATTCAATGCTTTATAATCGCAAATATTACAATAATTTGGGATACAAATATTAGTAATCCTCATTGGAATACCTAAAGTACACACCTTACACTTATATTATATTGGTCAATATTTATTTCTATTTATATATTTATAGTTCTCAACGAATTGGATGAGCTAAAGAAGCGCAGCGAGAATGTGCGTCATGTTATACGTTGGTTGGAACAGGAATTTAAACATGGTAATCGTCATTTGAGAGCCCAGAGGGAAAATGAAAGTCAACCTTTGACTTTACTAAAGATTTCTAGAAAGATGGGTGAGTCTTTACATAAAGATAAAGAATTTAAATAAATTAACCATTTTCTTTTTAATTATAGATCGGGATGCTTCAGTATTTCTGCAAATTGCTCAATTCTGTAATCATTTGGTGGTTAATCATGCCGATCCACATGTCAGTGAGCTGCAAAAAAATGTGGTTACATATCTATCTGGTGACAATCTACACGAAAAGAATCGACAACAGCAGAATTTTAGTTATACCGGCATACTGGACTCAATACCTGCACGCTATGCCCAGATTCAAAGTTTCTATGCCAAATTCAAGGCAAATAAAAAATGAATGATTCCTTGGGGCGGCGGCAGCGGCGATACCACAAACATGTTTCCACATAAACGGCAACTGCAGCAGAACCAAAATGATGCTAAATTGCAAGCAAGTAGCGAATGGATTCAAAAGCAAACAAACCAACGACGCGACATGCAGTTACCAACAACAAGTTAACGAAAGTTTCTCTCTCAGGCGGCGGGCAAAACTAAATTCAAACAGAACAACAACTTCAATACCAGCGAATATGCTGCTACAGTTTCACGTGTAGTACTTTCACAGTTTCGGTGTGTGGGTTCGAAAATATTACAAAAATTCAAAAAAGAAAAAAAGTTAATTCAATTTCATGCGGGAGAGCCAAAAGTACCCCGATCGCGAATACCCGTTCCCCACCCCCGAACACGTTCTACGTTCTCGCAGCGGTAGCAGCGCATTGCTTGGAATTTTGCTTGTTATATGTTTGTTCCCAGATAAAAAAAAAAACATTTTTTGGGACAACAACAAAATCACAACAACAACAACAAAAAAACAAAAGAAAATCAAAAAAAATATGAATTCGTTTACTTTCAAACTCAATGGCAACGATGACGACCCCAGAATATCCCCCCCAATACAAACAAAACGCTAACGTATCAATGGACAAATGGTTAAATCACATCAACGGATAAACAAAAAACAAAGCAATGGATAAAAAAAATATGCAAAAAAAATGAAAAGACAAGAGCAAGGGAATACCCAACAACAACAAATTCTTACAATATTTTTACCCTCAGAAGCAGAATACAGGAAAAGAGGGGATAGAAGAAGGTTATGGATTGGATCCACTTCCTGATCATTTGTCTTGCCTCGAACAATTTTGAGGAGCAAATTTTTAACCTTCTCCCGTGCACTGTTTCTCTTCAATTTTCAATTTATGCAGTCGGCGCTTAAATTTATTTACATCTTCTCTATATTAAACGAAAGTTATATAAACAATTATACAAAAAACATAAAAAAAATATATATATATGTATATATGTTGGACGAGTATATGTAATATCCTAAAAAAATCTAAAAAAAAAAAATGTATCAAATGTTACCTTTACATATACAGCTATGTAAGCCGAAGTCTACATAATTTTGAAATGTGCTTTAACTAATTGCAATTGTTTCACTTATATATTTTGTTTCAATAAAGTGGCCGACAGTTAAAAAAACAAATGAACACTTTTATTCCACAATATTTAAACTGCTATTGAAGCAACTCCAATAGAAAAGCGCAATAAAAGTAACAGCTGTTAAAATGCAGAATACTTTTTAATAAAAGTAAGGTTTTGCCCTGTTAATAGAAACGATTTCGCCAGCAAAACCTACTTATTTCTTGAGACTATATAAAAATATTTCCGACCTAACGAGGTTATCTTAAACAGAGCAGGTTAAAATCTTTACAGAACTTATACAGAATAATGAACAACAGTTCTGCAATATTAAAGATTAAGGTAATAAAAACATATTATTTGAGTTATTTTCACATGAACTTACCATTCTTTTTTATTTTATGACTTGGCACTTATTAATCCATTTATTAGATAAATGGCAAATTACAACACATCTGGATAATAAAGTAAAAAAAAGTAATTTTAAATTTTTTTAAAAACGATGCTGTTAACTTAACAGCTCCTGGAACTTAACAGTGACTTCAACTTAACAGTAGCTGGGACTTAACAGTAACTTGAAATTATCAAAATTGTGAGCCTCATTCAGCGCCTATAAAAAGCGCGCGTTGCGGGGGCGGCAAATCAGTTTCATTTTTGGTGGCAAAGTGAAGTGATCAAAACAGTGCTAGGTAGTGTTTTTTCTTAATACATTTTTTTATTACATTTTTTTTATTTATTATCCAGATGTGCTGCAACATACCATTTTCTTCTGTCATTTGGGGCAAAAATAGGTGGATCATAAGGTGCCAAGACAAAAAGTAAAAAAAATGGGTAAGCTGTTGGAATAATAACATTTTGTTATTAACTAACTATGACTATTCATCATAAATGATAAATTAGAGATATAACGGCCAGGAAAACAATTGAAGAGAAGAAGAATCTGTATATAATTATATTAATTGTTTTTAAAGTTCATAATATTGTCGCAGCGGTGTATCTAGAGGTCAATTATACATATTTCGTGGGGGATAAATCGGAATTGGTATCCAGAATTTATATTTACGCGGCATATGTATATGAAAATCTATGTTGTCTTACATTTTGAAAACCTGCCATGAGCCGCAATTGTTGCTTACATAGATTTATTTTTCCAATCTTTTTTAGTTTGTTGTGTTTCCTTAGCCCAATCTAGTAGACCTAGATATAATTCTTTCAAAACGAATTTGTTAAAAAATATTTACGAAACTTACTTTTCGTCCAATTCTCACAGAAGATAGAGCTGAACCTATTGTTAAAAAATAAAAATTATTTTTCAAAATTAAAAATGGATTCTCAAGTTAAAAGAATTCAAGATATTCTCCACTCAATCCTTGAAGACAATTCAAGTCTCTTAAAGCTACACAACAAAAATAGACCCACAAACAGTCCACCGGAATGCGTGCCGTTTACGATTATCAAGTTTAGAAATGTAATACTATTGCTGAACGAGTATAGTGTTGGGTTTGCCAAGCTGCCGGAAACAATGGAGACATTCGTAAATTATTTATCCCTTCTGGCGCCTTCAATTGATGGTCTCACCAAATGTAAAAGGGAGAAATTAATGGAATCACTTGCAAACTTAAAAATCTGTATAAAGAGTTTAAAGTTACATTTCAATCAGCATGCTGTCCAGAAGAAGAGGAAGAAGAGGATCGCTACCCGCTTTATTCGCCGAATTTAGGTAGCGATATCAGAGACAGATGTCCAACGTTATAGTGAAGTTTTAAAATTGTATGCAACTTGTATGTTTCTATCTGGATGGGAGCGCTTTTTGGGGACGTTTTCACTATTCTTGTCATAAAATCCTTCATTTTTATACTTCATAATTATATGCTGTATCTTTCTAAATTCCAATTAATCGTTTAAGATCTTTTTTTGGTATCGGAAGGATGTGAGAACAGAACAAGAGCAAGAATGAATAATGCTACAAACATTTTCCAGTTCTTTATATAGAGAATCGAAAAGCCATCTAAAAACTTAGTATTATTTCTGAAGTTCTTGTTAAATATGTTTCCAAATTGCCCAATAGAGAAACATAGAAAATCTATATTCAGCTATGTCATTTCAAAAATGAACTTAATAGGAAAATTTTAGGTCGGTTTTAGAAAACAGAACCTTGGTAATATGTCACTTGATGAGTTGTCTAAGTGGCCCAGTCATTTAGTCAACTGAACAACGAGGATCCGGGTTCGAATCCCAGGCTAGTGTATGGATGTAGTTTTTCGTCTAAGCCGAAGGCCTTAGTTGCCAGTGCTTGTAAAATATAGTTAGGTTGATAGTTTATAACTATATCCTACACTTTAATAATACCTAATAATAATAATAATAATAATGTCACTTGACACTACTTTATCATTTGTAATCATTTATCTATAAATTAAAAACAATTATTAAAATGTTAGTATGTTTTTATTTAAATGATTTTTGTTTTTCAGTTTTTTTTTTTGTGGTTTTTATCCAATTAGATTGAGTTTCTTGTTTTGAAAGCGCACAAATAGCGTACACAATATAGAGTTTGGGTTGGTGTATACATAGAATATTTTGGTTTTTTATATATAGATATATATATATATTGTATATAGATTGATTTTTGTCTGTTTAGTTTTTACAAATATATTGTATAATGGGTTTTGCTAACTGATACACATATGTGTAATTGTTTAACGTGCTTTTAATTTTATTTTTATGTAGTTTTGTTTCATTCTTTTCATTTTGTTTTTGTTTTGCAAGTTGAGGCGTGTGTTTTTGTTTGTCTGTTTTTCTAATCGATTATCAAGCAATTTCAACTAATTTTTGTATATAACTTTTATGTTTTGTGTATGTATATATTGATTACTGTTGTATATATATTGTATATAGTATAAGTTTGTTGTTGTTGTTGTTGTATTGATTTTTTCTTCTCTTGTTTTTTTTTTTTTTGGCTTTAATCTTAGATTCACTTTGTTTTAAATATATATTTATATATATATATATTTATTTATAATGTGTACGTATATTTTCCCTTTTTGCTTGTTTTGTATCAGCTTAAGCCCTCTTGTTAAATTTATAAAATAGAATTAATTAATTAGTTGTTTTGCAAACGACAATTAAAAAATAATAATAATAATATTGATAAACCTGCACACAATAAAAACAAATATTTCATAATAATAAATTATAAACTTGAGATTACAACAAGATTCTGTACAGGAACTAACTGAACTAAAGACAAAAAAAAAGTATATATATATATCCAACGAACTAAAAGAAAACATGTGAAAGTTGCACAACAATCCTAAGTAATTAATATAAAGATAATATAATAATAATAGCTAAATCTAGCCAAACGTATTTGTTTGTTTTTTTTTTCAGTTTTAACTAATTTTAATTTACACACACATATTTCACACAACAAAAAAAGTCAAAATGAATTATTCATTCGTTTGCTTAGTCTCTAAGAGGGAAAATTTAACTAATTAAAATTATAATTATATATTGGTTTAATTGTTTAGATCACTCCCGAAACAGATTTCTCATATGGGGTACCCAATGTATCCCGTCGTCTTGGCAAGGTGCCACTTGCTGTCATAGGCGCCGATTCGGGACAGCCAAGACCCACGAGTAGATCAACCAAAGCAGTTGTATCCTCCACATTATATTGGGGTGCAGGTATGCCGCCATTTGATGTAGCCGTTGGAGTTGGTGCTGGTGGTGTGGCAGCCGGCACATTGCCAGCAGCTGCCGCAGCAGCAGCCTTCATGGATTTCGCTGTGGCCAGAGATTGAGCGGCCCGAGCATAGGCCAGACAAGTGCGTCCCTCATGATCCGTATGCTTGATATTGGCTCCATTCTAGAAAAACCAAATGAAAGCAAATTAGTTTCGTTTTACAGATTTAATAAGACCTAGGACTTACCCATATCAAAAGTTGGGCTATGGCCAAATTGCCTATGGCACAGGCTAGTAGCAAAGGAGTACGCACATCTCTGGCACTGACATTGGCATTAGCCACCTCGGATGAACAATTGGCCAGAATGGCAACAATTGACTTGATATCCGCTCGTATTACAGCCTCAATTAATTGCTGTCCCGGACTGGGGCTGGAATGGCCAGTGTTAATTGTTGAGAGGAATTCCTTTGCCTCATATTTGGTCCGTATCCAGCGTTCCTTCTCCTCACGACTGGCCTGTGCTGTGGGTTTGACCCTTTGCCGAACATTTGATTCCCACACAGAATTGGCCAGACTATTGCCAATGGCTAGCATTACACTGAGATGGGCAGCTCTGAAAGGATTCAAATAAATATATTTTGTATATAAGTATTTGTGGTTTACTTACGGCCAGTCATCGAGTCCCAGAGAACGCACTTTGGAGATATGAGAGCCGAGATTACGATGTATACCCGAGCACTCTATGCACATGAGTACACCCAGATTTAAGCTAGCCCATTCGGGATCTGTAACAAAACAGGATAAAAGGAATCTTGAGCAAGTTGTTTAAATGAAATGTAATCCTCTAGAAACTTACTTGCTGCACCACAGTCCACACAGTGACCATTGCCTGGCACCCGTTGTCGTATTGCCAGCATGGCTGCCACCTCAGTGCTTGTTGCCTGCTTGGTCTTGCCACTCTCTATCGTCTGTAAGCTCTTGAAGATTTCCTGTTCGACCGCAGCCACCCATTCATCGCGCTCTTCCGAATTGGCTGCCTCGAAATGCCATTGCTTTGAGTCCAGGGATACAATGTAGAACTCATAGCCATCATTGTCATCCGCCTCATTGGCTTTGACACTGCTGCTCTTCATGCGACGATGTCGTTTCTTAACATTTGGAGTTTGGGCCTCCAGTTTGTTGGCCTGCGACATTTCAGTGCCGGCAATAAAAGTCTGTGAATTTGAATTGGACATGGCGATGCCCTCGTCTCCGCTCGTTTGTTGCGAACTATTCGATTTGAGGGGCTCCACTCCGGCAATGCCAGAAGCCGCACCAGCATTAGTTCCGGTTGCAGATCCACTATTTGTATTCGCACCCAGCAAGGATAGTTTCTCACTTAGCTTACGCTGATTATCCTTGGCCAAAGTGAGGCAACCAATGCCATCGCTAAGAGCGCTCTGCGCCCGCTGACCATTGGCCAGAAGAGAGCTGGTCAGGGCACTGTTGGTTATAATAGATTTGGAGCCCCTTGGCTTCTGTCCCGGCACCTTGACAGTGACATATTGCAACGGTATTTCCTTGCCGTGCACATCGTCCATATAGTCGTGCAACGAGGGATGATAGGTCAATCTGCCATCATCACATAAAGTCACATATTTCTTTTTCCACTCCTTGTTCAGGGATTTGCTGGAACGCTTGTAGAGATAGCCCTGTTTAATGGGTATGGAACGCCCACTGCCCAGTTCACTGCTCTTTGAGTCTTTGTCTTTGTCAGCCTTCTTCGAGGATGAGGGTATAAAGAGATTCGAACGTCGACGACTCTTACGACTTGTGGTTGGAGTCGAAGTGGGTGTGGGTAATTCCTTACCCGGCGGTGGAGCTAAATCACGAGGATCTCTAAGCTGCACCTGAGAACAATCCCCCAGCAAATTCGATGATGAATTTGTGTTGGAATTGGTGTTTGCTGTTACTGCTCCTGGATTGTATTTGGTTATATTGTTATTCTCCACAGTAGAACCCGATGTTCCTGCCGCCTGTAGGGACCATAATTTCTGCTCAGCCTGGGCAAAATCCGCACTCATGCGAAGTGGCAACTGTTGCTGTTGCTGTCCCCGTTGACCATTTAGATTTGGTGGCTGATAAGGAGCCAAGCCCAGTCGTGTGCCTTGCGGTGTCGTGGGCCGTGGAGGTTGCACTGAAGCGGGTAAAGGCAGGCGCTGGGACAGGACCTTCTGACAGGCTAAAACCAAATGGAATACAAATTGTTAGTGGAATTACGTTTGATTGCAGATTAGAAGCGTTTAGTCATACCATCTTGGAATACCCGTTCAACATTCAGGCCATAGGTAGCGCAGGTCTCGTAGTAGGAGCAACGCTTCAAATCACTTGCCAATTTTCTGGCTCGTGTATCATCAATAACCCGTGGATTACGTTCACTAATGGCATCTGCAAAAAGGGATTAGAATAATCGATTTGGAGTTTAGAGAAGTCGTTTAAGAAAAGTCCTTGTGCTTAGCGTGTGAAACAGATGGAAGGATAATGTGTTTTGCATAGACACAAATGCAAATTTAGTTAGTCATTAAAGTTGACTATGAATAGCAGAGCACTTCTGGTTAGAGTCTCAGATATGTTTATGATATGGATATAGCATAATAGCAAAGGACATCAGAGAGAAAAGAAAATCAGTTTGAACTTCTCTTAAGAGAAAAGTTATATAAGATTCTTTACTTAAATTGTATCTTACCTTGCGTTCCTACCAATATCATTGGTATATCCTGTCCATTACGAAAATGCGCCATTTTTGTATAATAATTATAAACGGTATTGAAACTGCCCTCGTTCTCCAGACTGAATACAAAGATTACCGCATCCACCCAGCCAGCGAACTGTGAAGAGAAAGACAGAGAGAGAGAGAGAGAAAAAGTGAGAATACGAAATGAGTAAAAGGTAAAGGCAAAGGAACTCGAAAGACTGACTGAAAACAAAGCGAGCTAAAAACAAACGTCGAGTCCTTGACTTTGTAAGCCTCTCCAAAAAAAAAAGAGAGGAGTGAGAGAAATATCCTGAAACGGGGTAACCAGAGGGAAGGACGAATGGTGAAGTCAATAACAAAAACTGCAGCGTCTGGCGGAAACGCGCAAAACAATGGACACATCACAACACAACTCAAGGCAAGCCAAGGGAACACACACTGCTGCTTAGGAGGAGGCTGTGCCCAGGACTTGGCTGCACACACACACACACACTTGAAAAAGTCGCTAATGAAGCACTTGAATCCTGGCTCTAGGAGTAAAGAGAGTGTCCGTGTGCCACGTTAAACAACATTTTAATGATTCTCCTTCTTTATATATTTTTTTTTTTTGTTTGCCGCTTAAACACACGCACACACACAGTTATAAACTCCAAAGGATAATGAACTTCTGCGCAGAATTGACAGGAAGTTAAAGTTTCTTTCACTTATCCTCCTCCTCCTACTCCCTCTTACCCCCAAAAGTGTCTTCGATTTGACCTCATCAATTAATTATTTATTTATTTGATTGTTTTTCGTTTATCGCTTCTACCTGTCCAATCGAAGCCAATGAAATATTTATGTAACTCGTCTCGCAGTGAACTGAAGTTTTGCCGGAGTTGGTTCAAATATAACCGCCCGCACGCCAAGCCAGTCGACAAACAACTGGCGCGACAACGAGAATGAATATCCTGGCAACACACGGCGCGTCCTTTTGCCAGTGGCTGTGTCCGGGTGGGTGGCCTTCTGGGTTGCTTTTTCTGCTCTGCATTGTGTCTGCCTGCCTGCCTGCCCCCGACCGACGCCATTATTGCCACTTTTTATGATTTGTTGTGAAAATGTATGCAGAGGAAACAGGAAAGCAGAGAGAGCAAAAAAAAAAGAATTATAGAAGAAAAAACCCCCCGCAAGAGAGGTAAAACGGAAAACGACGCCAGAACGGAGACACAAAAAAACAAATATAAATGTTGCACATGGAAAGGACTCGATACATATGTGCTATGCTCTGCTCTGCATGTTTGGGGGGGGGGGGATACAGTTGCAAAAGTACTCTGACAGCATAATACAATGCGGGCCATTAAAATAGGTTGCATAACTTTACGAAAAGTTCTTTCACGATAATGTCTAGTAAATTTAAGTTTGGACACTCTTCTTAAAAAACTTTCTTCTGATGGCATTGTTAATTCTAAATAATTTATGAAAAGAAAAACAACTACAACTTTAATTTAGTGTAATGAAAAAGTTTTTTTTTTAAGATATTTAGAAAATGGTATTTAAAATTTATAAATTGAAAAGTCGTTTTAAAAACTTTAAAAATATAAGTGCTTCATTATAAAAGAAAAAATCTCTAAAGAAAAACAAAACAAAAGCATTTTAATCTTTTAGAAAAAATTAAAAATTTTCTTTTTCTGTATTTACTTAGTTTGTAATTTCAAAAAAAAAAAAACAAAAAAGGTTAAAATAAATGTTTACTTTGGAAACAGTTTAAAAATCTTTAAAAATACATTTCTAATGCTTAAACAAATTAATATTTTTACTTTCTGAATATTTAATGAATATATTATCAATAATTGAGTATTGAGAACCAATTGAAAGAGATAATTTTAAATATTATTCAGAGCCTATTTAAGTAAATTTTAAAAATCTTATTAGATTATATTGAATCTAAAAATCGAAATCAGCAAAAAGATTTTAAAAAAGTAAGAAAATATATATAAAAAAATTTTAATTTAATTTAAAATGCAGGAACTTCTTCTTTTTACTATTTAAACTATTTTTTTATATGGTATAAAAACAAAATAAACAAAAATCAATAAAAATAACAATTATTAATTCAGTTTACTATACCCAACAATTAAATGATATTGATTTATAATATTTATTTTTATACAGTTCTCAAGACTATTGCCCTAGCAAATGGTTTCTAATAACTTAAACATGATTGTGCCACACCCACCCACAAACAATAAGAAAACGCCAATTCGTTGCATGCAATATTGTCAGCGTTGACGTCCTTCTCGTCCTTGTTGTCCCTTATATGGTAATGATATCCTACTCCGACAAGAAAAAAAAAAAACAATAACAAATATGTACTTATGTACAATAAAAACGCGACCGAGTGGCGACGCGTCGCCATTGAGAATGAGTGAGTGAGTGATTTCATCCAAAGTTTTCCGTATACTACTATATACGTATATATGTATGTATATGTATATATGTGTGTTATTTGTATGTGTGTATATATTTATGTCTACTGTCTACTGAATAAAAAGGGGGTGTTCTTTTTGGGTGGCATTTTGGGTGGCAAGGCAGCAATTTGCCCCGCTTTTGAGGGAGGAAACATTTATGTTTAGTCAGACAAAAATCGAGGGTTATTCAACATAGTTTATGAAATATGGGTTTATTATATTCCAAAAATATGACATCAAGTCATAAGCCATAAGAATCAAGAAAGTGACATTAAATTAGTGGTAAATGAGTGAAATTTTGTCAAATGGAAAGAAAAAAAAAAGAAAATGTAGCAAAATGTAACAAAAATTGAATAGTGAAGGGCACACGATCAGAGGGGAGGGGGTGAAATGGGGAAGAGAGGTCAGTCAAGTGAGAGACTGAGTGAGGGAGGGTTGATTGACAGTTTGACATGCAGTGTAGCAATTGATTATGCAAGTTTTGCTCTATCATAATAAACAAAATGTGCAATCAAGTGTAAAAAATGGTTTAGAAAAATTATTCAAATCAATGTTACTCTAAAACTGTAAATGTCAAACTGTGACAGCGAATGTAAAACTGTAACAGTTCATTTGAAACTTTAAAATATGCGTTGAAAACTGTATTAGCTGTTATTTCTTATAGAAACTGTAGCGACTCTCAAACTGTTGCTGTGATGTGACTGCCATAATGTGCATTTAAAACTTTCTTGGCTGTTCAACTGCAGTGGGAACCGATTCTATGAGTAGTTAAAGGGTATTTTAAAGGTTATGTTGGACTTGCACGGATTTAGTAAGATTAAATCATGTAAAAACTGTTCCTATTAGATATCTTTAGATGATTGAAAATTAATTTAGAACCTATTGAATTACATATTTGACTAATGGATGCAGGGTATTGTCAAGTCGTTCTTCTTACTTAAGCATTGCATGGATTTAGTTTTACTCAAGAAATTAATTTTTCTTTGTAAAATGTAATAAAAAGCTTACAAAGGATTAAACGAATGCCAAGTATATATTACAATTACTCTCAAACTGTTAGCCCTCTTCAAGTCCCTCTAAAATTTAGGTCAATCACATGCTTGACTTGCAAAAAAAAAAAAATGAAAGCAAATGCAAACAACGAATTTAACGTTTCAAATTTTGAAAAAAAAAACTCAACTGCAATTTAAATAAATATAGAAGGATACAAAATCGCTAACAACAGGAGGCTGAGTCAGTCCAGGGATTAGAAGGATATTATAAGGATTTCGAGGGTCGCAGCAGTTCGCGTGTCTGGCACATTTTTTTTTTTATTATCTACCCACCTCTTATGTTCCCTCCCCTGACTAACTGCCTATGGCCTCTGCTCCTGCCCCTGCCCCTGCCACTGCCTCCTAGTGTGTAAATAGAACCGCAAATAAAAAATAGAAAGAAAAGCGAAAGCAGCTTAAAAATTATAATCCACACTTTCACCCTTCACATTTTTTTTGCCATTGCCATTGCTTAGCTCTGAAGGATATTTCGCAATTGCAAAAAGGATCCCTGCATGTACATATATCCCAGTTGCGAATCAAAGGAAGAAGCCGAACAAAACTAAAGCTCAATGAGTCAAACGAACACACACAGAAAAATAAAAAAGAGCGAACTAAAAATGGAAATGTGTAAATAGCCCGCAGTTAAGTTCACTTTAATTATGGTTCCTGCCATATCCCAGATCAGATCCATATATACATATATATTGTGTGTGTTTATATCCCTTTTGTGGCAGCACCACCATCGCCGAGATTTCCAATTGCATTTTGCTTTTTCGCAAGAATGAAAAGTTTTGCTCTTACAATGCGAGCACATTGTAGTGCAACGGGGTGGGGTGGAGGGGGGGGAGCAGTGCAAGGCAAAAGGTAAAGGTAAACCCCTTGAGGGTTGCTCTCTAGGGTAATTGTATTGCCCAGTTATTGGCTTTCGGCCAAAGAAAGAAAACATAACAAAAGCAAAGCAAAAAAGAATGAACAAAAATTTCACAATAAACTTCTACGGACTGCATCACGTTTCATCGTCATAACCTTTTGGCCGGGATAACAAGACACAGAAACAAAAAAAAAAGTATTTATCTACATTGCGACAAAGTTTTTTTTTTTACATTTCGCTTGCCAAAGGTCACAAGTCGATTGAGTGAGTCATGCTTGAGAGGATACTGCTCCACCATCACCCCAAATGTCCAGTCTTCGTCTCAAGGCAAACTTTGCTGCAAGCTTGGCAAACATTAAGAGACCGAGCATAAAAAGTACCCAATTAGGGTAGAAAGTTGGATAATTGATTGAGAATGAAGGAAATGGCAAGGGCCGACTATGCCTTGGCACTTCAATTGTAGTGTTAATACCCTTACAAAAAAAAAGGATTTTAGTTTTCAAAGTTTTGACTAATTGTTTCTCTATAATGCAGTTGATCAAATGTTCCATTATCCCTTTAAAAAAACATTAAAATAATTTCTTTAAAATTGTTTTATATCTTAGTTTTCTTAGGAAGAGTATCTAAGCTTCTTCACTGTACAAAATGTGCAGTATTGAAATGTTCTTCTTACTACTTTTTACTTTTGAAATTAGACGAATTATATTAAGTAAGTGCCTTAATATCAGTTAGATAATGCAGATCGTAATTAGCAATTGTTCATTCCTTACTATGTCTAAGTAAATACTATCTGTGGTAATAAAAATAGCATTATTGATCAAGAATATATATACTAAAGATGAATTTTGGCATGCATTGCATAGAACTAGAACTAATGTGAGTTTTCAAAGGTTATACTAACTTTTTATAGAAGAACAAAAACTATTTTTGATTGGTTACAAATTTACAGAAGAACAAAAACTGTGTAAATCTGTTTACAAATTGGGAAATCTTTAGTCATGGAAGATAAATGTACCTTTGATTTCAAAGAAAGTTAACCAATCTATTTAGTATAACTAACAGTAATTATGTTTGAGACATTTCGAAAAAACAAATACATTTTCTTTTAATTGATAGAATTGTGATACATTTAAATTGGCAAAATGAAGTCCAAGTATCTGCTAGTTAGTCCATGTTTTTCTTCTTTTTTTTTTCCTAATTTTTAGTATTAT
Source organism: Drosophila austrosaltans (assembly GCA_035045865.1). NCBI lineage: Eukaryota > Metazoa > Arthropoda > Insecta > Diptera > Drosophilidae > Drosophila > Drosophila austrosaltans. The sequence continues at coordinate 5,143,790 of JAWNOQ010000083.1, forward strand.
AAATAAATGTTAACTTTGATATTATAAAAAATAAATTAACAAAAACCTGTTGCTAAAAAATGTTAATTATTGTTATTGGAGTTATAAGAATGGCAAACAATAATATTTGGCAAAATTATATGTATATATATAATATTCTATATATTTTATATTAGTAAAAGTTTCAAAAATATCTCTATGATAACTAATTTTTCATAGCAATTCGATCTGTATTAAAGCTTGGCAATGGAAAGTGAAATACTAGTTAGTTAAATACCAATTTAAGTATTTATGCCTATAGTGGAACTGCTTAAAGTACAATTTTCTTCCTATTCAGTAGTATATAGTTAATTCTCTAAATTGTCAGCTTCTTTGAAAAACTTATACAGCCAAGGGCAAAAACAATCAATTTTTAGATAAGAAACACAAACAAACTTTCCCTAAAAAGTGACTTTAGCCGTCTTTAAAGATATTTTATTCGATTAGTTTTGTGTGGATTATTCAGTGGTAAAGATTCAACTACACTTGAAGGCTCAATCAGACAAATTATATTTATGACCATAAACAAAAAGCACGATAAACAAATTCAATTCTCTTAGGCTTACATGGCAACTAACCTGCTAAGACACTTTGCTTTGAACCTCATGGCAACCCCAATAAAAATAAAAGTTTTTCCAACTTTCCCCCTTCTTAATGCTCCCACACTTTTTCATACCCCATGTCAGTTAGTTGATCCCTTGCTGACCTCAATCCAAATATTTACGAATTGATAAGGGCAACAAGAAAATTTGTAACTTTTCTCTTACTTTCTATATTTGTGGGCTGGCAAAAAAGGAACACATGTTCCCGGCTCATACATCATTTTTCCATTTCCCCACGAACCATTTTCTTGTTTTTTTTTTTCTTTATTCTATGAATATTTTATGGTGACTCTTACCTGCATTTCGGGTGCTCCACCCTCATCGCGTATTAAAAGCAAATAGCTTTGACCATCGATAAAGACTTCCTTCTTAAAGCGTCCCCCCTCAGGCGATTCCTCTTGCATATAGGAACCCGTGAGATAACGATGTACCAGAGCCGATTTGCCCGAGTTCAAAGAACCCACAATGCCCAAACGTAGATCGGGCACCGAACGTGAAATAGTCCATTCCTGACTATTTACAAATGAATCTGGAAACAAAAAAAAAAGATCGAAAATCAAATCATCATTAGCAAAGGATCTTACAAAGGAAAGAAAAAAAGTAAAACCTAGGGTAAAACAAGTTCACCACGTAATTAGCTCAAGAAGAACTGGAACCAGTTTTAGATGATCCAGAAAAAAAACCCATCGCAAGCATCCATCATTAAATATAAATGGTCCTTATGCAAATGTATGTATACAAAATCCTTCATCCTTTGATTGACAGCTTAGAAGAAAAAAAAAAGGAAGCGTGAAGCTTCTTTGCCATTTTTTCGGCTCTGGGCCATAGGGAAATGGTTGAAACTTTTGAAATTGTCAGTTTGCTTAACCATTATTGTTCGCATTCTGATTTTGAATTAGCTCAATCAGACCTTAAGATCTCTTTCTTACTTTATTTTGCCTTATTGGCGATTGCACAGCTGCTGTGCTTCTTTTGATATTAAATGTTTTTTTGTTTTTTTTTTTTTTATTATTGTTATTTGGGTTGCTTTCAAGGTTAAACGATTTCGCAACAGTTGGGAAAATGACATGTGGGGAGCATAATTGGAACAAGTTGAACTTGATTTCAAATCGGTTAAACAGCTGTTTAATTGCTGTACATTTCGATTCCGGATTCACAATTCATTTCACAGTCATGCGATATCGATTAAAATTTTACAGTTGATAACAGTTAAAAGCTTTTGAGTAATTATATTCATTAAGGGTTTATAACCAAAACTCAAACCAGTGCATTGACAAGACCAATATGTCATCAGGATAAAAGGTTTACTGTATGTGAATTGAAGTCAGTGGAACAATCAATGATTTTGTTCAACTAGTTTTATAATAAATTATTTAGAACAGTCATCGGATTTAGCGGTATTTTGAGACCAACTTATTTTATCTACACTATATAGCCCTACGATTTTCATGTCAGATTTATAAAATATTCATAATGACTTTTAAATTCATGCACTTTGTTAAAAAATAAATGGGTCTTGACCACTTTGATTAGGTTTTTAAAAGGTTGGAAAACCTTTATCAAGTGAAAGAACATTCAAGATCAACTCTTTATTATATTTTTAAACAAACTAAATAGAATCTTATAATAAAGAAACCGAATCCTAATCCTTAAAACTATAAAAATATTTAATAGATCCACTTTCATTAAGACTAAGTAACACCAAATATTGAGATGACTCTTAAGCTAAATTTGGTTTCTATTATAATATGATATAGTTCTATACCTTTAAAAGGTATGGAAGAACATCAATTTAGCACTTAAATACACACCCAATCAGTCACTTGAATCTGACATCCACCATATCGACATTTTCAATATATTTAAATATTTTCGAAATTACTAAATCGAATCAATTTTAGTTTAAAGCTGTAATAATTCGCTTTAAATACTGTATACTAACTGTAAACAGAAATTAGTTATAAACAGTTGAAATATTTGCAATCGTTTTCATTTTGTCAGAGGTTTTTAGAAAACTTTGTGAAAACTTAAAAATTCACTAAATATCCTAATACACAAATATAAAAATATATATGGCTGATAGGCTAACAGTATCTTACCTTCCCTGAATACCAAACTATTCTCTAATATACAAAACAATCATAACAAATTAATTGCCCAAGTATAAGCAAACTTTTAAGAAGCTTGCCGCATAGGTGTGAAAAGTTAACTCCTTATTAAGTATATATAATTTTGCCAAAGCTCTAATTCTCATTCGTAACAATTTATGATCCACTTCACGCCCAAAATCTAACTAGGTGTTAAACCGTTAAAGGGAATACCAACACAAACCATATAAAAACACTATAAAAATGACAAAATAAATCTTCCCAAGCTGAAAAAAAAAAAAACTTTAGCCACCACACCACACACAGGAGCAAGGAAACCCAAGTGCCATGATCAATTTCAAAGATATAATAACAAGAACGAGGGGTGGTAGGGGAGAAGGGCAAGGGCAAGGAGTGACAATGGTAACAGGGGACAATCCCTGTTTTAGACACCGCTTGACCAGTTGTGATGATTTACTAGAACTTTCATGGCAAGGACACGTGAAAATTGCTCTATTATGAGTTGTTAAGAGTTGCTTGAGTAAACACTGAAGAAGACAAGGACTTTTGGACAGGGACATGGATATGAACACAGATATGGATATGTTTGTACTCTGTCTCAAGGGTGGACCACCGACCTCCTGCTTTTTATTTATATATATATATTTTTTTGGAAACTTGTTTCTTGGCTTCTTCTACTTTTGTTGTTAATCGACTGAGAAGGAGAGAGAGACAGGAGAGAACTGAACAAGTTCAACTGGTTTCACTGACCAGAGCGCAAAATTACAAATTAAAACGAAATAAATATGCCTTTTGTTAGATCATTTTATATAGAAAATAATACAAAAAAAAAACACAGATATATATATATATAATTGAAAAAAAAGGGAGAGAATGAAAATGATATATGAACGGGGGCAAAAATTAGCGCGGTTTTGCAATTTGCCATGGCTAGCAAATCAAATATGGCGCATACGAGAATTACAGAAACTGAATACAAAATTTGTAACAAAAATCTCTTCCTTTGCACAATATTAATGACCATCATTAGAAAATAAGGCTTAAATTTACAAGCCCAGTAACAAATGCATCTTTAAGATTGACTAATGATGTATGCAACATCGAATAGGGAGAAAGAAAGAACAGGAGAAAAATGATTTTACTCCTAACTAGGGTAAAGTCTTATGTGTGAAGTTCAAACCGCCAGCCAGCCAGCCAGTCAGTTCTTGAACCCTTTAAAAAATTCGAAAATAAGTATATCTACGCTACGGGATCGTAACTCAAACTCATGTCAAATGTCGCCATAGTTGTCACTGAATGGAGAAAATCTAAGAAAATTCCCAAACTAATTATATATGCAAACGAGAAACGGGGAGAAAGTGTAAAAGGGGTTTGTTTGTTTATTTCTATTTTGTGTGTGTCTCTCTGTGTACTCGATAAGAAAGGTTTCTGGGATTTCCCTTAAGTCTTTTGATGTGGGTTAAGCATTTTAATTAGTGTACAATATGAAAATTGTATTTTTTATTTTTTTTTTTTGTATATAGAGAACAAGAACCAGGTGACCTTTTGAACCCCCCACCAAAGCAACCATCATCTCGTAAAGAAAAGTATAGATACACACTTAGAGATAGGCTTAGGTTTTGTGCATTGAGCAGCAGCAGCAGCTGTAACCAGGTCATATAGTTTATAACACCACCTTGAAGCGTGCCAGCCAGCCAGATAAAAAGAAGATACATTTATTAGTCATGGACTTAAGGATGTCATAGATGTGATAAGCAATTTTATTACCGCACACAGTAGCCACAAGTACCACAAAGGTCAACAAAACTACAGCTGAAACGTTTATCCATCAACTAACTCAAACCAACCTAAAGTCATAAAAAAAACTGTTGGATAATTGTTAAATACATAAAAAAAAAGGAGGCGTAAAAGGATTTTTTATGGTAAAATGTAATCAATGAAGAAATATGACTCAAGGAGGTTTAATTGGTTATCCAATTGAAGATACTTTAGCCAGATAAAATAGAAAGAAACTGACATAAGCCAAGTTTTACGCTAGTTAAATCCAAGTAAAATATTTAAAATTAAAACCGTAAATGAATTAAATCGATTGTTTTGCCGTATTACATGGTAGACTAACTTTTGCATTACACTGCACTTTCTTAAAGGTTAAATTTAAAGGCTTTAGAAATAAATGAAAATAAACCTTAAAATTGGCAAAGAAGGAAATTAAGCAACAGTTTTTTAAATTATAATAAACTAACATTTGGTTACACTCTTCCCCCCTTTTAAAATAGAAACTAATAAAAAGGAAACCTCAATTAATAATAAAGAACGACTTGCAATCGAAATAGGTAAAGACAAGACAGGCAAATAAACTTCTTTAACACAATTTCATTTTTAATGCTGTTGTAAAATATAAAATATAATAATTCATGGGAATCTCTTACAAGGATATTTAAAAGTAAACAAAGTGCTAATTTAAACCATAATTGATGAGGCCACACATTTTGTTTAACCATAAGAAAAATTCCTTGAATTATTTTGATAGTTTTCTGGGGGTAAACAACAAATGTTGTTTTAATAAGCCATAACCAAAATAATTGCATTATGAATACCAAAATATTAACTCATATAAATCATATGTCCGTTTGCATTTCTCTCATTATTTTGCATGAGCCCACGTCTTGATATTGGTATGAAAATATTTAGGTAGGCTGACCGTGTCGACAATGTCCAAAAGATAACAATAATAAATCAGTGAGCAGAGGAGGAAGCCCATCCTCTCAGGTCGCATGGTGTTGGCGTCGTCATCATGATGATCATCATCATCATCATCATCATGATCGGGATGCACATCTGCTCCCAAATCTGATTTACTTTCTTTTGTCTTCTTTTTTGTCCAAGATCAGCCAGAAACGGTAGTTCGAACACAGAAAGTGAGACAGAAAGAGAGAGGCGAGAGAAAGGAGAGTAGAGAGAAGAAGGTTTTTCCATCCAAAATAACAAAAGGCAAAGAAAAATTAGCAAAGCCCACAACGATTTGAGCAAAAAGGGCGATCGCACAAACAAGATTAGCCAGCAAAAAAGAGGAGAAAGAAGAAACAGGAAAGAGCAGAAGGTCCAACTATATCTATATATACATATTTCTACCTTTATATATACATATATATTTATATATAAGAAGAGCAAACACCAGTTGGCTTTAACAGAATTCTGAATTCAACGTTAAGAGAAAAATGTTAAGGTAAAAGAAGGAAGGCAAAAAGTGAATTTATATTAACGGAAGGAAGTTTCTATGTTTTCGGTTAATATGAAATCGAAATGATTTGTATTGAATACTAAATCAAAAAACTATATAACTCTAGAATACATTAAAATGTTTCTGTATTTGTGGAAAATAATTAAAATTTTATACATTGAAATGATCCAAATGATTGAATTGGGAATTGACTCGCCTAGATGATTATGACATTTGGTATAGTTAAAATATTTTAAAAGAGAAAACTGATTAAAGCTATTATTATAAAATAAAATATGACTTAAGTTAAAAAACTAAGACACATCTTAAGACAAGGAAATTCTATTTAACTATGTCAACTTATCACAGAAAAAAACTAAGAATCACAAAGAAAATAAGTTATTCCTAGATCTTTCCTCCTAAGGAAGTTAACTTCAATAAAATCAAAAAATTAAATATATTCAAAATAATCTTAAAAAAAACTAAAAGAAAAACTTTTCTTATACAATTTTACGAATCAATCTGTTTTATAAATATTTTTCAAATTTAAATTGATTTTGAAAATTCGAAAGCTGACAATTGATTACAACCAAATCCTAATAAAAGCAAGTTTTTTGTGATATATGGAATACTTTCTATTTCTAGGTAAATATAGAGTAAAAAATAATACAAAATCTTAGAAGAGTAAAAATTGTCGTATACTTTCAAGTATATTATTGTTTTCCTATTAACCTTTTGTATAATTTTAGTACAAAGTATAAAAACTAAATGTTTATATTCAGTAATAATTACAAAACAAAATAGCCAACAATAGCAAACAATATAAACACGTACACAATATGTATGCATATATGATGATATATGATATATCATCATTTAAGAGAACCTCTACTCTAGTTATAAAGCATTTTAGCTCCCCGAGGGTCTCTGTCAGCTCATCCAACTGTTGTTCCATGTGCGGATATGCACATACGTTGAATATGAGGCAAGTTCTGCTCGAATGATTTTCAGCGACACTTCAAGGTATCGTCACGCAATTGCGAGACACTGAGAGAGAGAACGAGGGGTAGGGGGGCAAGTGGGTGGGGTGCGTATTGGACATATCGGGGCAAATAGATATGTGTAAGTATGTTTATGTCACGTGTAGGAATTTTATTATAAACTAATGCTGGCCGGTCATTTGGTATACTCAATATGACTTCACCAAGCGAAGGAAACAAAGAAAAAAATATGAATTTAAGGAGTGTCACTTTCGTGATACCCTGTAATAAATAAAGGTGACATTGGTAGAGAAATTTTGCTACAGTTTGTATTAACCTTTATATAAGAGAGAAGGGAGAAGAGAGAGATGAACATAGAACGTATAGAAAAGGTAATCGCTTGCCTTTTATATACATATTAGTAGGCCTTATCTACCCAAATTGTAAAGGGGTATCAAAATTCACGCATCATTAGAATATAAACATATATAACAAAATATATATATATATAATAACATATAACAAAAAGAGAAATGCGTTGGATTTCAAATGAAAGTGAAAATAAATATGAGAACATGTGTTGGATTTTGATAAATTGAATGGAATGCCGACGACTCCCGACTGTTGGCTGCTGTCAATTGGTATTAATTTGCTGTCCAAACACACACACATACACACACAACATACTCACACACACTCACACATGTGGTAATAGAAAGAGATGGCAAGATGGCAAGGTAAAATTTGTTTGAAAATAGAGTGTCTGCAGAGAGCAAAAGACCACGCCTCTAACAATTAAAGGGTTAATTCTTGCCCTCTTAAGGATGCTGCGGCTGCTCGTTTCTTCCTTTGCATCCTTCCACATATCCTTGCCAGCCTTGCCTGTCATTGGCTACAGAGATTTATGTGGGCTTCAGGTAATAAAACATCTTTTGGTTGGCTCGAAAAAAAAAACTTATGCTAAACATCTACAAATCTTGAAGGTCGGAACTCCATTTTTGGCAAACCTGTTTAAACATTTCTTTGTTTCAGTTTTGTATTTTGTTTTTGTTTTTAAGTATTTCTTTTGTTTTTTTTTTATACTTGCTTGAGTCATTTATCATGCATGAAACAAAAGTAAATTGCAGCACAAGCGGCAGTAAAAACCGAAATAAAACCAAATGAGGAGGGAAAAAACATAAAGAAAACCATGATACATATATAAGCTCTCTTATCGCCCACTTAAGACCGATTTCAAGCATAATGGGAAAGGTAAAAAGGCTTCTCAGCTTATTGAGAATGTAAAACCAATTGTCATTATTTTTTGCTTTACTAATATTTTGTTGGTTTTATTTTTTTGTATTATCTTTTCTTTGTAATTAGAAACAAAATTTGTGATAAGAGTAATTGGAAATTTCAAATTTGCTTAAGTTTAAATGATATTCTTGAACTTTTTCAATGAAAAATTAGTTAATATGGTGAAATTTTTAAAAAGTACTTGAGATAAGCTATTCCTAAGAAAATTATTTTAATAAATTTACTTAAACTTAAAATTGATAAAGAGAACTAGAAATGTCTCTTAGAAACAGGAAATATAGTAAAATTATCTTTTTGAAATTATCATTAGTGAGATTTAGTATATAGTAAAGCTAAAAGAAGAATAATCAAAAGTTATTTCGTAGATGATTTGATATCAAATACCAAAGACCTGATAGTAATATAAACTTGGTATAGTAAAAATAGAAAAGAATCCAAAAATTGTCATTCAGTTGATAAACGATAGCCACTAAGTAAATTCAAACAACAAACCTCTTTCACCTCTTTCACTATCTTTTATTTTTCTATTACTTTTAAAAGATAATAGTAAAGTGACGCAACAATCTTAAAATTTCTCAATTGCATTAGCTAACTTCGAAATAACGCAATGTTTTAGTAGGTCGGAACTGCACTATCTAATTGGATGACTTAGTCTCTCATTCCCACTTTCAATCTTATCGAAAGAAACGTTCAATCTAATCAAGTCAATAAACTTTTCATACGAATTGCAGATTCACTTCTATGACATTTGTTCGTATAATTGATGAGGCGTACACCTAAAAATACTTGGGTATACAATTTCTTGCTCAAAATGTAAATTTTCATCTAGTGAAAAAAGTAAAAAACGATTAAATGTCAAATTTATGACAACGATCATCTTACAATGATGAAAAAAAAAAAAATACATATAGTTTTTCCCAGATTTCCCCTCTAAACGAGGCAAAAAAAAAATGATATTTTTTTACAAAAAATTGCAAAATGAAGAAAAAAAGACACCCGGTCCCAGAGAGAGAGAGTCAATCAAAAGCAACAAAAAAAGTACAAAATTTGACAATAAAAAGAAAGTAAGGTGAGAGAGAGTCAGTCAGTCAGTCAGCCCGTCAGAGAAGGAAGAACCATCAAGGATAAGTCAAAGCAGGCGGTGGTGCGGTGGTTGGTCTTCGCCTTCGTCTCAGAAGCCTGCACTCTATTAAATATGACATATTTATGAAGTGTCAGAGCCTGTGAGAGGCACAATTGTGAAAAGAAAATTTCTACATTTTTTCTTTCTTTCATATTTTCTTTTTTGTTTTGTTATTGTTGTTTTTGGGAGAAAAAAAAAAAAAGACAGCGCAAAATTTTTGAGTTTGTGTGTGATTCTTGGGATTTTTCATTGCAGACGCACGCGTGTCCTTAGAACAATTTTCAGCTGCTGTATTCGAAATGGAGGGGAATAATGAAAAGAAAATTGCATTCGTATTTATGTTTAATATTTATGCGGTAAGATTTTGATTGTATATGACAGGGAGTGTGAGAGAGTGTGTGTGTGTGTGTGTTTGTATGTGGTTTATGGGAAATTCTTAAGCAGTTTGTGATATCTACCATAAAGGTGTATATATCATATATCTTATAGCCTTATACTAAGGTAATAAGTATAAGGGAGCATTTGCAATTGATAAAGCCATAGGAACTAACCTTCTAGTTGATCTGGGTATCGATATACACACTTATATATATATATATATATCTATCTATCACTTATTTATTACCTTTACAAATTACATGCTAAAGCAAGTACTAAAACTTGCTAATATGTTAATAAATTCTAAAAGACTTTTATTATAATGAGAAAAAGATCTTCCTTCCTTCCTTCCTAACTAATTTTCATCTTATTTTCTAACAATTTATTGACCATTTTCCATTTGCATTTTGAAAACCCTGGGAAAATTCTTCAAGCAGAACCAAAATAACGTAGGAGAAACAAATTTCTAGATGCCTACACAAATATATACAGATATAGACTAGAATTTTTTTTGTTTTTCTCATTTTCCATCAAAATGAAAACCAAGTTTGAAAACAATTTGACGTATTTTCAATTAAATCCATACATAAGACGACAGTTAACCTGTCAAATGAGAGGGGGAAAAGAAATTTTAAATGCATTTTTTTTATTGTAAATGAAAAATAGCTTGAAAAATATGCAAATTAGTTTTGAATGAATGAGACACCCAAGCGACACGTTTCAAATGCCGCTTCCGCTTTCGACTTGTGGAGTTGTGGTGTGACTCTGTGTGTGGATGGATGGATGGACACTTGTTGGAGGAAAAATAACCACCACCACCACCATCGTCATCATGAAGCAAACGCAGTGGGCACATCAACAATCATTGAGGGGATTTTCTCCCCAAATAAAGCCAAACCAGGCGGCAATTTTATTGGACATACACTTTATTGTACACACATATACATATATATATACCTTTAGTTCCTATATTTTATGAGATTATATACAGAATACAAAGTGTATCTAAACAAAACGATCGAAAAATTGAATATTGTATGGACAGTTGAGTGACCACTAACACCATAGATGGCCGGTCATGGGTTGGGCCCACAACAAAATTTCGAAAATCAACGGAAAACAAACAAAAATTAAAGCCCTTGGTTTGCCCTTTGCTGCCCAAATGCTTTTTCATCCCTCCCTCCTACTCTCCCTCTCTCTCTGTCTGTCTGTATATGGGCAGTAAAAAGCGGAAGTTGTTATTTAGGTTCCCATTGAAATTCTAATGTGCAACATTGAATCGGTTACTGACGCCAAATTCCAAACATAATTTTGCCACAAATGGCAATTCCAAGGTTTGTTTTTGTTTTTTTTTTGATTGTGTCTATCAACATTAAGTTTTAGTATCGCATATCCCTTCAGTGTTTTTTTTTTTTTTATTATTATTAAATCTCTGATTTCCTTTGTGCCACCACTCAACAAAGTTCAGTCACACTCAAGTGATTCTCTTTTCTGGAACTTACATGAGTCTTACAACATAACCGGTTCAAGTTTTGGTTTTCTTCATATTTTTTGTTTTTCTTGTTGTGTCTTTTTCTCATCTCGGATTCGCATTTTCGGTTACTTGGCGGGTAAAGGGAGGTATGATTGCGAGTATGTGTGTGTGCGTGTGTGTATCTATGAAATTAACACTATGCTGCGGGTTCATCATAAACTCAGATATTTAATAAGATATCCCAAAGTAGTTAAAGTTATATTTTGATATGATAAAGATGATAATTTAGAGATCATTAGAAAGGAATTGTTAAAAAAGGTTTCTTAAGGAATCAAATTTATTTGCCTGGTATTTGAGTTCTAAAGTCATAAAAAATTCTTTTACTTGTTTAAGATTTAATAAAAAGTTTTAATTCGCACATAATCTCACTAAAAGAGAATGAAATTTTTATTGTCTAAGCAAGTTTTTTCTAAATTAAAAGATCTATATCGATTATATAATACGATTTGTTACTTTTTTTATAAGCAGTTAAACGTTTAAACTTGATTTGAAAGTGACTTAACATTTGAATTGAACGTGTTTACTTTTATTTTCTATTTTCAAAGTATCAATTAAAAATTGCTCTTAAATTCAAAATATTTATAGCCTTTAAGTTTTCTCTCTACAAACATTTTAAAGTCCAATTTATCTACTTTAGAGCCTTAAACTGTCAACACCAATTTGGTTTACTTTGACTATTATTTCCATTGAAAACTTGTACTATTATTTTTGGCAACAAAACTAGACCAAATGTAGAGCAGCTAAGCAAAACTAATGTGAGAACCATTACAATTGTTTGTAATGTTTCTTTTTATTTTATGGCCATTGTAGTGGAGTGTAATTCAATAGCCTCAGCATTCAGTCAGTTGGCGTATATGACTGATAGCAGTAACATCAAAGCAGGTAAGTGCCCCTGTAAGCTGTTGCAAAATGAGAGAGAAAAAAGAAAACACAACAACAGCAGCGGCAGCAGCAACTAATGGCCACTAAGTCATTGAACCGCAACAAGCTGGCCAAAACAGACAGAAATCAAAGACAGAGATAGAGAGAGACAAATCTTTCAATATCTTTCTCTCGCTCTTTCTTGGCCAAGACATAAGTCGACAGCTTTGAGTTAATTTAATTCAATCTTGAAAAATCTGGCAAAAAAAAAAAAAAGAAAAAATAAGAAGAAATTATTTGCTGGGCCCTGGTCGAACGCACACGTTGCTTGTTTACGATGACAGTTTGGTCCAGCCTAACAAACTCCCCATAAATAAGATTGTAATGGATCGCTGTCCGATACCATGTGAACGGACAATATGTGGACCGGCAGAAAACCAAATACAATAAAAGAGAATTAGCAAAGATTTCTAGGTAAAAGGTCAGCAGCAGGAGCAGCAGCAGCAGCAGCAGCAGCAGACAGCATCAACGGCTCGTTCCAAGGCGTTTGAATTGTTATAATTTAAAATACTACTAAAGATCAGAGAAAGAAATAAAGGAGAGAGAGAGAGAGAGAGAAAGAAAGCGAGACAGACTCATTGAAAGAAAAGTAAAAGTAAGCAATTAGACAATTTGTTGCGCCTGACCAATTCGACTAAGAAAGCGGAAAAAGTCAGCTGTTCCGGCGTTGCATAACCAAATATCCTTGAGGGGAATAAAAAAAAAAAAACCAAGTTAGGCGCCTCTGACCAAAGAAAATCGATTAATTGTTTTAAAATTTATGAGCCAATAGTTAAGAAAAGGAAATGATTGCAATTTATGGATAAAAATGCAAAAGTTTTACATAAAATAAATATATATATACATAAGTAAACTAATTTTATATAACATGACTTTCATTTCCAGCCTAAAGAAATAAAGATATCATCAAGAGTAAGAGAAAAAATTATCATATTTTTAATAAGTAAGTGGATACTACTTCATTAATTACACGTTACGCTTATAAAACAGATCATGGAAATAAGAAAATATGTTTTCTTTCATTATATAGAGATATAATTACAGGGCAGAGGAGAATAAAAAAAGGTGCATTTTATAACCATTTAAAGTACTTTGAACGAAGGCGCGTGCGTTTTTATATTCTAGACAATATTTAACACTATTTGTAGAGTCGGAGAATCGAACCATATAAAGAAGCGTCTCCAAAAATGATTAATGATCAACGATTGGTCGGTCGGTCGGTCGATTGTTAAGCGTGCCCGTTTCTCAGTCAACTGACACCATAAAAAACATAATAGAAGTCTTCGAATGCTAACAATATAATTCGCAGTGTGCCATGACTCAAGAAGTCTGCCCAAAATAAGAGATGTATAAGGAAAACCTCTGTGTCTTATATGGTTATACAGAAATCTATGCTTTTGACTTATTTCATGGTTAGTGGGCGGGCGTTTGGTAAAATAAATTAATGTGGGCAGTTAAAATTAATTTAGTATTGCAGAGACAGAAAGAGAATTGATCATAAAACTCTGACAAAAACTTTGTCTTAAGAATTTTGATAGACATTAATTAAGGGCACACGCTTGAGGAAGTTGTTGAATATCTTAGAGGTCAGAGCGTGGGAGGAAGATTATTAACTTTGTCAATGAAATATATGCATAAGCAAATTATGATTCATTGTCTAGTTTACTGACCTAACTAACAAGTCATGGCATATACATATATATACTATATGTATATGTATTAGCTAGACTAGCTTATGCAAAGTTCATGCCCCACCTAAACATGATTATATTAAGAGAATTTCGCCATGATCTCATGTGCCGCACCATGTGCTCATCAAATAAACGACTCATCAGCATCATCATCATCATCGTCATCAGCTTCGTCGTTGTCTTGCATTTGCCCACTTAGATACAAAATAGAAATTACTTAAAATTAGAGATGATAGCGTGTTGAATTAAACCTATTTTAGTTTAGTATTTTCCTAAAAATTCCATCATTTATTTAACAAATATTTTAATACAAAAAGAGAATCATAAGTTTTTCAATTAGTTTTTGAAATACTACAATTTGAGAGTGTAATAGATTTTATACCTAAACAGATTTATTTTAATTTTGAGAATTATTGAAACTGTATACTAAAATTGTAGACTTAATACAACTTTTTACAGTTTAAGCAAGTCTCCAAAGATGATTCTAGCTTTCAAAAACTGCAGATTGAGGTTTTAACTAAACTAAACTACACAGTTTCTGTTTAAGATCAACTATTAAAAAGTCTCCACAATTTATAAAAGTCTCCAAAGTTCATGGTAGCATTGTAGAAACTGATAATTAAGCGTTAACTAAAGCTCTATAAAGTACGTGTTTAAAATCGACCCCTAAAAAAGTCTCCAAAAAATTTAAGCAAGTCTCCAAAATTGATTCTAGCAATAAGACAGTGATTATTATGCTTTAAAGAAAGCTTTAGAAAGTTGGTGTTAATAATCAACTATATAAAAAAGTCTCCAAAATCAATACAAGTCTCCAAAGTTTAAATGTTTAATGAAAATTTTCAAACTAAAAAATTTCTGATCCTCATCGCAATTAATAAATTTGTCAACAAAGTCTTCACTTAAACCAATTATAAAACTTTATTTCTTTTTTTTTTTTCTTTTATAGTTTTAGTTAAGCATCAACAAATTAGCTCAAAGCTGAAATAAATTCAACTATAAACATTTGAAATCACGTGACATATAAATTTTATTTTATTGCCTTTTATCATCTCTGACATTTCTGTACCGAGCGAATAACCCGTTCATGTGCCAAACAACAAATACAATTGCGTTTTAATTTTAATTATTTATACATCTCTTCCCTTCACTCTTTTTTTGTGTTTCTTTACGTTCTATATTTTGCTTCTTTGTATTTCGCACACAAAATGTGTTAAATGTTTTTTGTTGTTGTTGTTGCACATAGAAAAAAAAACCTAAGGGTAGATAAAACACAAAAACTTAAGCATAAAGAAACAGACAAAAAAAATAAACAAACACTTTTGGCCGAAAACGATAAAACCAAAGAAGTGTCTATGGAAATTGTCTTAAAACGCTCGTGGGGCTAAAGCTATATCAAATCAAGAGATCTTCCGACACCGAGTGACGTACGGGACATAGAACGCAACGGAACGAACGACAGCAAAAGCTGTCAAGGTCTTTGAAAAGTCACAGACAACTCTTGGGGCAGGAAATTGGAGCATACATCAAACCATTTGCTTTATTCAAAGTTTTCCTAGTTTTGCTATATATGAATGTATATCTAGCGAGTATATTATGAGATGTAGATACTCTCCTTATCTAAGACACTTTTATTTAATTAGAGAACAATAATTAAGATACCCTTGGGTGCAAATAACTGTTGATATGAGGTCCATTACTATATAGGATGATGAATCTTGCATAAGAAAGGAAAATATTCTTATGAAACTCAATCTGCATTAGCTTTAAGTTAAGGAGAATTAGTTTCTTAAGTTTCGAAACGATTGCATACCAAATTCTTATTTAGTTCTTAATTGAACTCAAGTTAAAAGGGTATAAAAAACTTCGGTTAAAATAAAACCTTATTGTCTGGTCTTTCAGTGAATGAACGGAAATAAATGGAAATTATTTATAAACCATATTTGCACTGACTCTTATCTTATCACTGTGAAGACCTAAAGGCCCCACAATTGTCGACAGCTAGCAAAACATAGACCCAACAACAACACGTATGTACACTTAGGTGCTCAGCTTTAAATCAATAATAAGTGAGAAGAAAATGGAATGTGCAATCTTTATGAGTGAAAATTAATGAACCAATTCAAGGCCCTCAAAAAAATAAATAAATAAATACGCATTTTTGCATTGAAGCGCAAAGTCGATTAAAAAATAATTCACAAATATTTTATAAATAGAAACTACACAATGTAAAAACTTTTGGCAGCATATCTAATCTCATTCAAATCATAATCTTTCAAATATACTACGATAAACAGGCAAAACAAACTTTTACAATCATTCAATGTTGTTTAATTTATAATCATATTATGCAATTTTTAATTACATTGACCAAAAGTAACAAAAGTGATAAACAAAAGGCCTTGCAAAGGTCTTTTTTTTATTATTAACATTTAATTGTTATATTAAATAAGGGAAAAACAATAGCAAAATATATAAACATATACAACATACATATAAAAAATTTAACTTAAATGAAAAAGCAAAAGCAAAATGGCACATCGCGTGTCATGTGTCAAAAGGTGTTAGGCAAACTTTGACAGCAACTTGTGTAATATCTAATAATGCAATTTGACATAGTTTCACTTCTGTGTTATATCTTGGCCCGATACTTGGCCAGTGCCGACAAGATTATGACAACATTATGTCTAATTTGCAAAATAAAGCTCTTCTTTTTTTGCCCAATGCTTTTGTCTCGTTTTCTATGCAAAAAAAAAAAAAAAGATAAAAAGAGTGAAAGGTCGATTAAAAGACCAAGAGGAAGAGAAAACGAAAGTTAAGGGTTCGAGGTTTGTTCGTAACACTGACTCACATTCAAATTCAGATTCACATGCATTTACACGCAGTTTTTGCCCTGACAACAGAAGGCAAGAAAGTTTGTTTTTTATTTTAGTTGTCAATTATCGATTCTCTCTAACGATGCGGGTCGAGGTATTCAGTCAACATTGACATAATGCCAAATTCAATGGCATCTCATTTGATGACAGTGAAGGGGGTATGGGCGGGCAAAACGAGAGGTGTGAAAGTGTGAAAGAAGGTGCCAAAATATTTGCATAGATATCTATAGACATATATATATATAAACAACTTTTCACATGATAATAATTAGTTAGTTTAGAAAGGCAATGCAAGTTAATGCTAATAAATATTTTAACCGGTATAAAGTGACTAAATCTATTAGCACCTATATAAAAATTCTAAAATATTTTGGTTATAACTGTTAAAATCAGTTTACAAGTTTACTATAGTTAGCTAATATTAACGTTAAATGAACTTTAGACCATGACTTTACAAGATCTCCACTGCATAGAACCAGAATTTTGTTATTTATCATCATCAGAAATAAGCTTTCTTCTTAACGGTTTCTTTCCCCCCCCCCATTTCGGTGAGGATTTACTTGACTTAGTTTTTTTTTTTTTTGTAGGTCGCTTCTTACATCGACACTGTACCTCACCTGATTTACGTTTTTCCGTTCGATCGGGTACAACCAAGCTTTTAGCTCGCTTCACTCTCAACGAACGTCTCCGTATGGAACGTAGGAATGCCTCGGGCATCCGTGAAAATCTTTGCGGTGTTTCCGGAGCTTTGGTACGCTCTGGTAGAAAAAAGTTCTTAACGGCCAGCATTGTATTGTGTTTGATAACGTTAATTAACAAGAAGGATATAGAGGATATAATCTTGTTGCAATTTGTTGATCCACAAGATTGCTTTTTGCTGGCGCGTGTTGGCAATGAATAGATTTTTTTTATAAGCTTTTTTTTTCTATTATACTTCTATTTATACTCTTGGTTTTTTTCGCTTTGTTTTGTATAATCCTTTTGGTTGTCCGGTGTTGTATTTTCTGTAGAAATTTCTACATGCTTGTGTTATTATTTTTTATATATTTGTTTTTGCACTTTTTGGCTTCCTTAAGCCACATTGTTGGGACACTTGTTTGGTTTGTATTTGCATTTGCATATTTTTAAATTATTTTGCAATGACTAATGTTTTTTGCACAATTCTTTGTTTTCTTAATATCAATGAACAACACAAAAACTTATGACGGCATTGCCAAAAATCGAAAAACAAATGACGAAAATTTCTACGCGAAGGCCCTAACCAATCGAACAAAAATTCATCCGCCTCACACGTCCATGTAGTGCGCTGGTCGTAACACAACTGAAAATGAGAGAGAAAAATTTCAAAAGAGAGAGACAGAGGCCGGAGCCGGCCAGAGCGCCGTCAGTGGCACATTCAGTTGAAGAGGGTGGGTGCAGGAGGTGAGCAGTGTTGTTCGACTGTTAGACAGCTGCTGCACAACGCAAAAGGCAGGTAAAATTTCTACACTCTTTTGCACTGGACTGATTTTGTTCTGATAGATTGCAT
The DNA here is from genome assembly GCA_035045865.1 of Drosophila austrosaltans. NCBI lineage: Eukaryota > Metazoa > Arthropoda > Insecta > Diptera > Drosophilidae > Drosophila > Drosophila austrosaltans. The sequence goes on from JAWNOQ010000083.1 coordinate 5,162,062, forward strand.
ATAACTTTAGTTAATATTAGTGGTTTTGAAAGCTACATAGTTGATATTACAGTCTATATAAAAACTAGAAGGATGGGCTAACTTCGGCAGTGCCTATGCATAATTTCAGCTCTGTAACTTTAAGGGTCTCAGAGGAGAAGCTGATGATCCAGACAGACAGACATACGGACATATGTAGCTATATCAACTCAGTTCTTCAAGAATGTGTATATACGTTCCTGAACAAGAATAAATATACTTTATATAGTCGTTGCAAACTTGCAAATAACAGAATACTTGTTATGACATATATTCCTATTTATTATATTATTCCTGGTTAAATCTGAATGTAAATTCTACTTCATAGTAAATATTTGAACATAAGAAGATCTATAACAAGAAGATCTATTGGTTTTAGTAGTGGCACATGTAGATTAAAAGCCAAACAATTTCAGAATATATAATTTTACGAACTATTGGTTCCTATTAATATATAGAGGAATGTAAAGTTTCGAAACAGAGAAAAGTTTGGGACCCAAAGAGAACACTTTACAGAACTATTTCGGTTATATAGAAAAAGGTTTTAAAACAAATTTACTAAGATTTCTATTCAGTTAAGTGAGCAAACAAATTAAGATATCTATATCTATTTAATTATAAATTAGTTTTAATTTGTTTTCAACTTTCGAAACATTGCACTTTTTAAGAGTATCACAAAAGTGGCATAACCTTTAACTAATAAAAATACATCTGCTAAATTTGCTACGTAATTCTGATTAACACACAATCTGGCAAAGCTTTTAATATTTTAGAATATATATAATACCACTCCAAACCAGACTAAATGATTTTAATAATTGCAATACCTATAACAAGTCTTATATTGATAAGCTTGAATTTAACAGAGCTATGTTAAAATAACTAAAGAGCATAACAGAGTCAAACCAAAGAGCATAGAGCAAAGTGCAAAGAGTAAAGAGCAAAAGAGAGCAAGAGAATTGGTGTGCGTGTGTGTGAGCTACAACAAAACACATCATACGGAAATCAAAATGCAATAATAAACATTTTCCAACGCTGTTGCTGAGAGCTGATGATAAAAACGATGATGATGATGCGATGATGATGATAATGATGCTTGGCTGTAGGGGACACCCGTGTTATATGCGGTGATTGTGGTTATTGTTTTTAGTTTGGGGTTTCGGTTAGTGGGCCTCGTCTATTGGGGGTCCGAAGCGAAATGCAATGGTAAATTCACTTTCCGGGAATTGAACATGTGCCATAACCACATAAATATATATACTTTTATTATGTATGTCTAGCTATGTAGTTATATTTATATATTATGCATTATAATTTGTCGATTGTTTGCCATTATTCACTTGAGGATTTATGCAATGATTTGGTTTGGTTTCGGAATGTGGAAGCACAATTTATAATACGATTAGGATCTAATTGCAATCAGGTGGAAATCCATATACTGATTAATGGGTGGCGCTTTACTGATTATTCCCCAAACCCTGTTGAAACTATTTTTAAGCACCCTGTAGGATACGGTCATAGACCATACGGTTAAGACCTTAATCGAATAATATATATTTTTATTACATTTATATTTTCATTAATTTTATTGTTTTTTCCAGAACTGGTCATTAATTTTAAATTAATTGGAATTTAAATTGCTTTTAGTGAAATGTTTTTAGTGATCAAGTCTCTGATTCATGCAAAAAGAAAAACAAAGTGTTGAGTGGATTATGGTAAAAACAAGTGTTAAATTTAGTGACCAGACCAGGGATTTAATTGTAGGTTTCTAAATCGATTACCAATTAATTTTTTTTGTAGTTCGATTCAAAAAAACTAAAGATAATCGATCTAAAGAACAAGTTAGATAGCTGAGAATTACATTAGAGGAATTAAGGAACTGTGAATGAAAATTTATTTGTTAAGATTAAGACAAAAGTTGTCACAACAGCACCCTGTATATGTAGATTTTGTGATAAATATAAAAATTATATTGCTTTTTTATACACTTTTCATCAGAAACGGCTTCAGAAAGTGTTGATTCATAAAATTAAAACATATCTAATTCATGTTTTAAGTCTTCGATAATGTAAGTCTGACAAAACAACACCCTGTATAAGTAGATTCTCTTAAGAAAAATAAAATAAAATAGCTAATATTAACTTTTTTATACATTTTTTTGTAAAGAATTCCATAAAAAAGCATTGATTCATAAACCATTAAAACACAACTAGTTTATATGTTAACACAAAACAAATAGCTAAAGCAATAACCTGCGAAACTGAATTTTTATAAGCAAATAAAATTGAAATTGCTAAAATTTACTTCTTTATACATTTGGCCAAAAGAATTCCATAAAAAAGCATTGATTCATAAACCATTAAAAGACCAATGGCCACTTCTGAACCTCAACAAAAAGCTCTGCCCCAAAAGAAAAAAACAGAAATGGAATGCAACAATTGAAGAACTGCATCAGAGAAACAAATAGTCAAGATGCAGTCATCCGGAGATGACTCTCATGGTATGTGAAAGGTACAATACAATGTACAAGGATGCAAATTGTGAATAGCTCATTCACCTTTAACAATATTACAATGGCAACATCAAATTAGTAAACTTGTGTTTAGAACAATAAATTTTATTGTTTATTTTTAATAATGCCAAAATCTTAAAATGTTAGAATTCATTTAAATCGATGCCAAAATTTTTGTACATTGTGTATAGAATATATCAATTAAAAAAACAATAATATTATTGTGTATATTATTCATATTGTAGAAGTATATACAGCATATAGTATATTCCATGGCGCACAGATTATAAATAACAGATATAATCATTTAAGCAAATTTTGGAAGAGATCATATGAGTCATGGCAAACATTAAAAAAGACATCTGTGACCCAGTAAAACACTACGCAAAATGTTATAAAACAATAACAAAAAGAAGAACAAAAAAAACGCAATTCTATTTTTTCTAATATAATTTTAGACTGTGTTTGCAATTTTCACGCAAATTGACGTAAATTGTGTGGCCACACACAAAGTTTAAACAATATAATCAAATAAGCAGCAAATACATATACTCAACTGAATGAAATGAATGAGTTGTCATAATTTTATGTTCCCTTTTCTTTTTTTATTCCTTTTGCCGAAACATGACAAATCACAGGGGAACAAGAAGCCCAGGACTCATATAGAGTCGGAGTTCGAGTGTGAAAGTCACCATGATGAACTTGATAAGCCTTGCAAATATTTACGTAACAAGGGGAGTAACCCAAGAGTGGGAGTTTGTACAAAAAGTATCGAATGACTTTTAGTAGGGTGCAAAATTTGGTGGTTAGCCACTGACCAAGAGCAAATGAACAAACTGAAGGGAAAACCTAATTTGTTTACACATACATACATACACACATACACTGCCGATCAACCGAATAGACTCACTTTTTTTTCGAGAATTAATTGAAGTTTTTGAACCAAATGCTTTCAAAAACGGAATGAAATATTTTTTTTATTGTTCAGTGTTTAATTATGAATTAAACAAAAGAAAAGAAAATCGCCTTAGCAGCACCGTTATTTTTTAATAATTTTTTTTGTTACATAACCTCAAAAAAATGGCATTTTTCATCGGTCAATGGAATAGACTCACTAACTTAAAACAATTAATAATGACAAAATATCTCAAAAACCTTTGCGTAAACAATGTTGTTTAATATTGTTAGCTTAATTAATAATGAGAACAGTCCCTTTTATTGACAATTACCTCATAGATTTCATCTGGAATGGAATCATAAGGGGTCTTTTAAAGCTTTAAGGATATTTGGCTCCAGGCATCCTTTCTGGCTATTTTCAATGACAATATCGTCTTCAAACTGTTTTCCAGATTCATAGACTTTATGCGAAATCCATCCCCACACGTTTTTTTTAAGTGTATGTTCGTAGTGTAAGGTGGCCACTCCATCTGGACCACACCGTGCTCCCTTATCCTGCCTCTTAAAGCTCGTGCGGTATGAATCGGAGCATTTTAATGATGAGATCTCCAACTCAGAACTCCAATAATGTTAGAAAAATATTTGAACACCTTTTTCAGAAGTTGTTTGTGGATTCTCGCATTCCTTCCCGGAGAAATGAATTTCAGGTCAAATGTGCCATTATAGGAGACAGCTCCACAAACTATTATAACACCCTCGCGGCCGAAAAACATTTCAATTTGGATGATATAATTATTATTTTAATGATAATCAAAAAAAGGAACACTATTTGACCCGTTACCATGGCCGTGAAGGAAGTATAATGGTTTGCGGAGCCATCTCCTACTAAGGCACAATTCAGCCGAAATTAAGTTTCTCGAGAATGAATGCGAGAATCCACAAACAACTTCTGAAAAAGGTGTTCAAATATTTTTCTAACATTATTGGAGTTCTGAGTTGGAGATCTCATCATTAAAATGCTCCGATTCATACCGCACGAGCTTTAAGAGGCAGGATAAGGGAGCACGGTGTGGTCCAGATGGAGTGGCCACCTTACACTACGAACATACACTTAAAAAAAACGTGTGGGGATGGATTTCGCATAAAGTCTATGAATCTGGAAAACAGTTTGAAGACGATATTGTCATTGAAAATAGCCAGAAAGGATGCCTGGAGCCAAATATCCTTAAAGCTTTAAAAGACCCCTTATGATTCCATTCCAGATGAAATCTATGAGGTAATTGTCAATAAAAGGGACTGTTCTCATTATTAATTAAGCTAACAATATTAAACAACATTGTTTACGCAAAGGTTTTTGAGATATTTTGTCATTATTAATTGTTTTAAGTTAGTGAGTCTATTCCATTGACCGATGAAAAATGCCATTTTTTTGAGGTTATGTAACAAAAAAAATTATTAAAAAATAACGGTGCTGCTAAGGCGATTTTCTTTTCTTTTGTTTAATTCATAATTAAACACTGAACAATAAAAAAAATATTTCATTCCGTTTTTGAAAGCATTCGGTTCAAAAACTTCAATTAATTCTCGAAAAAAAAGTGAGTCTATTCGGTTGATCGGCAGTGTATGTACATAGAATCAACCAGGGGATAGAGTAACATTTTGCCAGCAATTAAAATTGCTAACAAATTGTGCATTAGGGGAAAGACGACAGCCGATCCACCCACACAAGCAATGGGAGTGGAGTGGGGGAGGGAGGGCGAACGCACCCTCTAAAGTCAACGTAAAATTGTTGCGTTTATAATTAGCTATGAGCGAAAGCAACTTTTTTTTTTTTTTTTAACCCTTATTGCCATTTAAGTTACATTTGGGTATTTTTATCTCGATGATTTCAACAGAAAACTAGGGCAATTGAAAGAATAAAAAAAAAAAAACAAAGAAACAAAAAAGGGAAAGTGTCACCACCACCACCCACAAATGCAACCCCCTAAGAAATCTGGGCTAGTCTGGTTCTAGTTGTGGAATCCTTCAGTTTTTGGGGTGCGGCTGACCGGCCACCAGACTAGACGAGACGAGACGTCTGGCAACGTCTCTGTCTCTATCGCAGGTTGATTAGAAATTCCATTAAAATTCCATAAAAAATACAGTAGCAATACGCCGCACCCTGTCTCCAGCTAATACTACACGCATCGCATAGTGGTTCTTAGGGTGGTTACCAAAAAATATCCACCCACCCACCAAAGTGTCCACCATGTGCCTTCATTGCAATCGCGTGCGATATCTTGCTGGTTTACTCTCACGTTCTCTCTCTATTTCTTTCTTTCTTTTACTTCTTTGTTTGTCTCTCTTGTCCCCTTTTCTTTTCTTTTTTCAATGTCGCCCTGATGTGTGTGTGTTGTGTCGTCTAATTAAGTCGCAAAGTGTGTCCCTGCTTGGGTTGTTATGGATTGCCTCAGTTTTTGGTGGAAAAGTGCGGCATGTGGCCATGGGATAAGTGTCGTGAGCGTGTCAAATTATCGAACATATAATGCAGTTCACGTGTCGCACTTTTCTCGATTTACAATCATTTTTACGCCAGTTGAAAGTAAATGCAGATTTCTTGTCTTGATTATACACATTTTACGCGTTCACAAAGTAATCTTGAATGAACCAAATGATAAGATTGGACACCAATATAATCAGTTTAAATTTTATCTTATAAATCATATTTTTCCATAAATATATATACATATATTTACTTTTTCTATAGATTTTATGAGTCATTTAGATATTTATAAACCGTTGCAGCGACCCCCAAAATTATTATCACAGTACCAAGTAAATTTACCATCGAAGTTAGGCAAATTATTAAGTTGTTTCACTGATTTTAAAACAAACTCTTAAGCGAAAACTATTTCAAAATAAGTTTGGTTTTCAACTATAGATAAACTCTGGTGCAAGACTATAGCCGCACCCTGTAATTTAGTGTAAGTCAAGAACGAATCGACATAGAGAGAAGCCAAAACCACCGTTGGAAAGAGCATCAAAAATAATTAGAAGTTGATAAAAAGAAACAACAAAATTCTTAAAAAATGTACCGTTATTTTTCACATTTCGTTTTCTTCGAAGTGCATAACTATAGCCGCACTTGGTTTATTAACAAAACAAAAAAAAGAAATCAATTGAATTAAATCTATTTGCTTATATTAATAATGTGTATACCCACCTTTAGCGGTTATAAGCTCAAAAACTCTATTTGGCATCGAATTAATTAAATTATTTAATTCTAATTGGGAAATATTGTCCCATTCCCTAATAATGGCCAATTTAAGGCTGTTTACATCATCAAATTTAGTGTTGCTTGCATAAATTTTACGGACTAATAAAGCCCACAAGTTCTCCATTGGATTCATGTCTGGAGAACATGCCGGCCACTTCAAGGATGTGATGTTGTTCTCATCAAGCCATGATCGGGTTTCCCGACTGACATGCATTGATGCGTTGTCCTGTTGAAAAATGAACTTACTTCGTCTTCGTGCTCGAAGAAAAGGCTGTAAGTTCATTTTTAGAATGTCTATATACTCTTTGGAGTTCATATGAGTGCTTGGAAATGCCAGCTCCAAGCATCCTGACTCACAAAAAGCACCCCAAACCATGAGAGAACCTCCACCGAAATTTCTCTTCGAGAAATAAAGGGGTTCTTTTCGCAAATCTCTCCAATAATAAGAAAATCCGTCCGGACCATCCAAATTAAATTTTTTTTCATCGGAAAAAATTATCTAAATACATTTTTACATTTTTAAAATTAGTATTTTTAAGAGTGGAAAAAATGGTTTACCTTCTTCCAATCAGTTGCCATGTTGTCTTTAGCAAACTTTATTCGCGCTTCCTTATGTCGGTACAATAAATTGGAAGCCACCTTTAATTTTTGTCTCACTATATTTTGAGACTTTTTTAATGCTCTAGCAACCGTCCAGCGGGACACATTTAAGCCACATTCAGCTGCTAACTCATTAGCCGTAAGCAAAGAGTTGCTTGCAGTACGCTCCAAATGACGTTGAGCACGTGAATCTATTTTGGATTTTGCTCCAGTTCTGTTTTGTCCGTACTCGGTTTGGTTTTTATAAAAATTCCGCACAACCTTGTCCGATCGACCAATTTTTCTTCCAATTTCACGAAAGGAACAATTCTCACCTTTAAGCGCAAGAATTTGTCCTTTTTCAACATCCGAGAGAACTGATCCTTTTGGCATATTTATGAAAATTTATGCAGTAATTATTTAATAACTTTATCGCTAATGATGATGTCCCAAACTGATTTAAAAACACAAAAATCATAAGTGCGGCTATAGTTATGCACTTCGAAGAAAACGAAATGTGAAAAATAACGGTACATTTTTTAAGAATTTTGTTGTTTCTTTTTATCAACTTCTAATTATTTTTGATGCTCCTTCCAACGGTGGTTTTGGCTTCTCTCTATGTCGATTCGTTCTTGACTTACACTAAATTACAGGGTGCGGCTATAGTCTTGCACCAGAGTTTATTATATAACTAAGTTATACTAGTGGCGTAATAAAGTGCTAGTTACTTATTCAAAGAATTTGATTTCTATAGGAAATCAAAGAATCAGTCTAAGACATCATTTGCAGTAAATTTGCTTACTTTTTATACCCTGTATCCATAGGGTAAAAGGGTTTATTAAAGTCGCTAAAATGTATGTAACAGGCAGAAATATTCATTTCTGACCCCATAAAGTATATATATTCTTGATCAGCATCACTAGCCGAGTCGATTGAGCCATGTCCGTCTGTCCGTCCGTCTGTCCGTCCGTATGAACACCTAGATCTCGGAGACTAAAGAGCTAGAGCCACCAAATTTGGTGTGAACATGCGTCTAATGCATACACAGATCAAGTTTGTTTCAAATTTTTGCCACGCCCACTTCCGCACCCGCAAATCGGGAAAACGAATAACTAGAGCTGTATTAAAGATATCGTATTCTTACTTGGACCACCTAATTATATACCAAAACTGGACCAGCTTTAGTCAAAATCGGACAATAAATATCGGAGATATACCTATATGACTTTTGCACTGAATTGCCAAGGCGACATTGGCTGGCAAGAGTGAGCGAGACAGCATGCGTTCGCTGTTGCTACGTGTTATAGAGAATTTTGCATGAAATTTATGGCGATTTCGAGGATATTCTATTTCATTTAATATTACTAGTTGGTACAGGGTATACTCAATGTCGGCAGGGACGACTTGCTTGCTTCATTATTATTTGATTTGTTTATTTGATCATTTTTAGGTTCTCACTCGACAATATACTTTTCTTATTCGAAGAGGCATTTTTTAGATGTGATTAAATGATAAGTATAATATACTAATATAATACTCTGAATAAAAAAGGATTCAGTGATTATAAAAGGTTTCATTCCTCATTCTAATTAATATTTTTTTTTACCAAAAGAATAACAAATATAAATTTATTTTGCTCAAGTAAAATTAACGATAACTTATGCATTAAAAATTCTAAAATATCCAAAAGATATTAAGTAAAAATTTAGAGGTATCTTATGTGTATAGAGTATATTTTGTAAATTGCGTGGATTTATATTAAATATGTTCAAACATCCATAAAATATAGGATTTAAAACTCTACTTGCAATTTTAAATACTAAGTAGATCATCTGATCTTTAGCCTCTTTTCCAAAAAGAATTGTTAATTGGGCACTGCTCTATATGGATATATTATTCTATTTAATATTCCAATTATAATTGCCTCATATATTTTTTTATATTTAGACTGCTAAATATTCATATTCATATCATCAACCAATTGGCTAAACTCAATTATCACTGAAAATTTCAATTGAAAACTGGAGCCTGAGAATCAGCATATCATATATCGTACATTCTATATGATATATTGCCTATACACACATATATATATATACAGATATTGCATATTTCACAATTTACTTGTTATTTTTCCCCATACTAAATCCATCAGCAAGTTTAATTTTGTTTTCTTTTTTGTATGTAACAAAATTTACAAACAACGTACAAGGGCCATTTCAGTACCCGATCCCTTAAAGCACCGCCCCTCGCTCATATCACCCACTGACCCTGAGAGAGTTTGAAGAAGGCGCTATTGAACATTTATCGCCGTTTCCAACTTGCGTCACTTGTGCTCTTGCTCTCGTGCTTATATATCTATCATATACAAATATATATGTATATATATATTAAAATAGGTGGATATATATATACGATTTATTTAGGTACATTTACGTATGTAAATAATTGAAACGTAAATATAATTTAATTGTTTCTGGAAAAAAAAATTAAGGAATAATAATTATTAAAATCAAAGAAAAGCATGAGCTGTTTTTTTCTTTATTCTTTTGCTAAATTGCCGCTGGGTGAAAATGGGAAAATGTAATAAAAACAAAAACAAAACGAAGAGAAAACTTTTTCATTATTGTCACAGTTGATTGTACCTATGACAATATTATAGCGTAGTATATGATTTTTTGTACACCTTTAAAAATGATATTTAGTAGAGGAAGTAAAAATTATAATGAATTGAACATAACAGTTCAGAACAAAGTTTAGTTAAACTAGCATTTGGTTCTCTTCTACTAATCAAGAATATAAAGCGATTTTAATAAATAAATTTAAATTCAATAAAAACTTGAAGATTTAGAAATTAAGAATTAAAAAAGGCTAAGTTTTTGAGAAAATTATACTTGGATAGCTTATGAGTGAGAGAGCCAAAATGAAAGGCTCACTGAACTGAGCAACTGAGCTTGTTCATTCAATATAGCTCAATTTGGCACACTAGCTCAGTTTGGCTTACTAGTTCAGTTTGGCTCACTAGCTCAGTTTGGCTCACTAGTTCAGTTTGGCACACTAGCTCATTTTGGCACACTAGTTCTTATAATTCGCTGAACTGGCGATCGCAAAGTGAACTTATAAGCTATCTACAAGTGAGCCAGTGAGCCATATGAGTAAGTTGGCTCACTTCGAAAAAAGGAACGAATGAGCCAGTTCACCTCAATGAGCTGCTTTTACCCAAGTGTAGAGAAAATGAATTTAAATTCAATAATAAATTTAAACTGAAACGGAATTAACTAAGTTATAGTCCGACTATAAGTGCTAACAAGTGTTTTATAACGTTTCCTTTAGATAATTATTTCGAGTTGTTATTTTTTACAAATTATTATATTAGTGTTATCAAAACTCGCAAAATAAGCTAACTCATTCTATATGAATCTATTGAAACTTGCTGCTTCTTATACCTAACTAACATCTATTTGTATTGTAGAACTATGAGAACTGCAATCGAAATATGTATATATAGACAGACAGTTATTCTTTTCCTTTCAAATGTTAATGCAAATACCCCTAATGAAGTAGTACAAAGTCTTCTAACTGGAACAGTTTTATAGCTCAACAAAACATTTTCCAAATAATTTTTAAAACAGATACATATAAAAAAGTTTTAGTTCAGAAAGTTTTTCAAAAAATAGCAGAGAGAAATAGAGTGTTATTTCCTCTGTTAGTTATACTAAACTGAATAAATAGTTGCAAATTGAAACTCTCACAGTTTCAACCTGAATTGGTTCGTTTCAACTTCTCTAGAGATTCCTTGGCCATAAATAAATTTGAATATCTAAGGATATTCTGTATGGTGTTTTGCTTACTGTTTAAATTTTTCTTTACAATCCTAAAAATCTCTTCATCTTTTCCTTCTATTTTTTTTCTTTTTAACTGAAATTGAATTTGACTGCCTTGTTGCCTAAGGCTCCCCAAACGAAGTTGGAGTCTTTCTTCATTTTTATTTTGTACATTTTGATAAGGGGCAGCAGCAGCAATTGGGGGCTGCCATACACACACACACTTTACTTCATGCCCCAAAACCAACTTGCTCATCGTTGTCGGTACTTAACATATTTGCATTAACAAGCAGAGACACATATACACAGAACTGTATATATGTACAAATATATATATGTGTGTATGTGTTTATATACATAGGTAGTCGGTATTCATATGCCTGCAAAATTTGAGAGGGGCTCCTACACTCCATTACTTCATTTGCCTCACTGACTCTCTGGAGGGCAGGGGCCCATTAAAATTATTGATTTTCTGCCGTCTGCAATTTTGCCCTTTGGCCACAGCAAACTCCAAAACCAGGTCCCCTCCTTCTCTTTCGCATCTCCTCATCGTTGCCACATTTAAATTAATCAACTCAATTTACTTAAAAAGTGCAATGCAATAATGGGTAGAAGCAGGGAAGGCAAAAAATGTTGATTATATAAACGGACAGTGAAGCGAATGTCATCATCCACCATTTTGTAGTTAGCTGATGGGCAAAGAGGTGTGAGAAGGGGTTATTTCTAGGGAACTTCTTTTGCTGCTCTTCGCCCTTTTGGATGATAATAATAATTATGTCATGTCTCATTGCAAATTATAGCATAGCAATTTTCTTCTCCTTCTCCATCTTCGTCATCATCTTGGCGATTTTTTGCGCTCAATTTCATGGATTTCTACAGACGTTTTACGCTTCATTAAAACAAATTGCCAAAATAGAAATTTTGGCAAAAACCTCTGAGTAATATTTTATAAATTTCACCAAGGTCCATTGAAAATTATGAATTATTAATTATGTCAGAGGGGAAGGTAAGCCTATTTGGGCGTGAGAACTAATGCGCTTGTAATTGTACAATCCGAAAAATAAAATAAAAGAAGGGTTAAAATGTTGCTGGGTAATGCAAATTATTAAAATATGAATATGTAATTAGTTTATTAGGTGAGGCAATAAGAAACAAATTTCCATAGATGGTTATGGTATCCTTTTTTGCGGATAGGTTAAAATTTATGAGGTGATTGGCAAAAAAAAAAACAAAAATTTGCAAGCCATTTACAATTTATTTTTATTAGATGCTGAAGGTAAGAAAATATTGTTGAATTTTGTGTAATCCTGAGATTACTATTTCAAAAGTCACTTGTAGGAATTGTTAAGCAAAAGCGATATATTAGATCTTAATTTGTATTCAAAGGATGTTAAAGGACAGCTAAAGTTTACCCCCTTATTATTATAGGACTATTATAGGACTCTTTAAGATATTGGCTGAACATTCTGAAAAGCAAACTTAAATTGAATGAATGCGAACAATAACTCAGACATTAAGTGAGGTTTTACTATAATGACATACGGGAACAGAGGAAAAAGCTTCTATATATGAAATGTATTAGATAATATGAAATATAAAATAATAAAATAAAATTATGAAAATTATGATATATGTATACACTAATAATATAATGCCAAATAAGTTAATTATCAGTATAATTTCATTATATAAAAGATGTCTATATAAACCTTCGACTCTACATTAATAGAAGTGATTGAAAACTCTTATCACTCAAACTCTTAGCCACCCACTTTGCTAACTTTTCTTAAAGATGTCTCTTAACTTTTCCAATTTCAGAAGACAAATCAGTTTTGGAAGAAGGCGAATATCTATGTATGTTTGTATGTATGTATATATGTATATTTCCCTATACTTCATCTACTCATTTAGCCATATTCTAAACATTATTCTATTGTCTCTTAAATGAACAATTCTGTTTATACCTCACATATTCACCTGTGCTTGCCCCACCCACAAGCGCTCAACACTTGTGACCTAGTTTTTTGATAAAAAAATTTCAATAAAGCTATTAAAAAAGTTTCCTTTATATATCCGATTGTTATATTTATGAACATTTTCACATGAAAAGAAAGACTTCTGTTGACGTAAATGCCACACAAAGCTTTGTTATAGGGTAACTAATAAACATCTCGATCAACGATCTCAGAATATTATAAAATTAAAATATTGGCAATATTTAAAAAAAAAAAGTTTTATTTACTTAATGGAATCCCAATGAATAATACTCAAGATAAGAAGAATAAACGTTTCAAAAAGCAAAAGAAATAATAAGAAGAGTTAAATTTCTGATGGACATTGATCTATCTTATGTATATTTGCACAGTTTTTGGAGAAACTAAAATTTTGTTATCAAAAATCACAATTAAGACTCAAATCTTTGCAAGTAAAATTATTGCCTTCAATGGACTGTATTGATTGATCGATGTCTACACCAACAAATTTGCCTTTTTTTTTTGCAACAAATTTTGCTGTCCTCCCTTTATCATTTGCTACATTTATATTTTGGGTCACTCACAACTTAACTTTTGTCTTACACGAATCTGTATAAAAAAAAAAAAGTATCCTATATCAAAAGGTAGAGGAGAACTTCTTTATGTTTCACTTACAAATTTTCTTCGATCAGTTTAATTAAAATTTCACATTTTTCCTCCTCATTTTCTAGGGGTGTTTTTTTTCCTTAAATAAAGTGGGCAGAGCCACACGCTCGAATAATTTTTTTACCTTTACAAGGTCAAAGTGCGCATCGAAAGAAAGGTAAAAAAAGAAGAAAAAATGTTACAACTTTTTTTTGCCAACATAAATTCAATTTTTAAGACCAAAATTTCTAAGGGGTGTAACTGCAAATCCTTTTTCGCCAAACGGGATCCTTTTTTTTTCTAAATGGCGTGCAAAATTTAATATTGAAAAAATGATTTTGACATTTATTTTTCTTCTTTTTGGTGTAACGAACATTTTTCAAGACTTTTTATGTGGTGTTGTGAGATCGTATGACGGTTTTATGATCGCATTAATAAAAAGTATCAATGTTCTCAGGGTTTTTCTTTTTTTTTTTCTGTTGAACTAGAAATTTATGTATTTGACATAATGTGCCTTGGAAAATTGCATGAAATGGCAAATATCTAGTGGATGTTAGGAGAAGAAGGGGTTTCGAATACTTTCACTTATTTTGCTGATTTCATCAACAACTTTTGAGTCAGCATTTTATAATGATATCAGTGTGTAATAACTATATATGCAATATGTTAAATACTTAGTCATGATGAGGATGACTAGAAGACCTTTATTTGTGTCTCTCTGAGTAACGAAACCAACCGCCAACAAATGAGGCAATCGAAGCTTACCTGTAATGAAAAAAAAAACATATAAAGTAATTAATTATTAATTTGCATACAGTCTTACAATCAAGTTTTTTCTAGAAGAAGTCGACTGAATAATTATAAAAATACTATTTATTATAGCAAATTTAAATTTTGAAATTAAAAACTAAATTTTAATAATCAAATATCATTCTTAAGATTTTATTCACAAATTCCTTTTTGTAAGAAACAACTCCCCATAGTCACAGTTAGTCCCAAATTTTTGTTATGATTATAAAATTTATTTCTATAATTTTTTTTCACATATTTCAAAATGATTTTTCTTTAATTTCAAAATATTTCAAAATGAATTTTCTTTAATTTGTTCAAGGCAATTTAGGTCTAAGATCAATATACTTTCAAAAATATAGAAATATATTTTGTTTGATTAAAAAAAACATTTCGTAATATAATTTTAGACCATCTAACAACAAATTAGTACACTTAGTACATTTACTAATAAACTTTATAAGCTTATAATAAAGGGCTAAGAGCCCTTTAAAACATTTTTGTACTTTATTACAAAACATTGTTAAAACACATTTAGAATAATGGGTAATAATTCTATTACATTAAACCTATTTCAAGATATTTTAGTACAGTACTAAAATAATTTAGATCAACTACAAAATTAACAGTTCACCAAGTATTTCGCCAAAATTCTATTTACATAGCATGACGTCTGCATACGAATTGATTTCAATTCGTTTTCCATAGAAACTGAAGATTTTTAAGACCATCATTATGGGAATCTGAATAATCTTTTGTTGGGTTTTTTTTAGTGCATTCGATTCACCATAAATTCCCATAATTTCGCTAATAATAAATTACTAGAAATTATTCAAGAAAACGGAAATAAATATCTTCCCCTGAAGAAATACATCACAATGCCCCCCCTAAGACACTCTGTCTATCCTCTCTCTCCCTCTCTCACTTGGCCTTTCATCGAAGAATAAACAAATTTAGTAGACTATGTGTAACCAACCCCGCACACACAGGCACAACCAAACATACACACAGACTTATAGAATTGCAAACAAATTGGCCTAAAAATGAAAGAAAATTAAAACCATTTCTCATTGCACAAACCGAAGAAAATGAGAGAAAATTTAAAATGATTCTTTTTCTTTTTGCAAATTTTCTATTTGCACAAATCAATCAATGGGGAGAAGAAATGGAAATGGTATAATAAGGGAAAGGGATCCTTTATCGGTATTTTTCAATGTCAAGGTATAAACATATTTGACATTAATCTTGCGGCTAGCCAAAGTTAAGGATTTTACGCAAGGCTAACAAAGAAGATTGGATCAAAGATATATAGAAAAAGATATTCGAAATTAAAGAAAAAAAAAAAGGAGAAGAAAAAAATGTGTGTACAGTACGTACGCATATACAGGACTCATGACGCGTGTCCTTAATTGTAGGTTCCACTGACAAATCGTTGGAAATTAGTTAATTATACAAAAAAAAAAAAACGAAATACAATTCCACCCGAAACATAATTAAAATAATTGAAATTGGGTAGCCTTTACCTGCAAATGAAAACAACAACAACAAAAAAAAGGCAATTAAACAATAAAAATTTACACGGCATTAAAAATGCAGCCACAGAACAAAAAACCAACTAACTCAGCCTAAAAACGCCAACATCGTTTAACCGAGGCGAGGATAACAAGACAAAAGGACAAACTGGTTCTCTATATGTATATAGAAGGAGCAGATGAAACTTTAGCTCGGCTTTTGATTTAACTTGATGGACATGCGTCGCTTTTGTCACCAACCAACACAATGCATGTCCTGCAAAAGGATACCCGTTTCTGGTCTGCTCTTCATTACCGCACTAAACAAATAATAAATGCAACTGACTGAATGCTTCTGGAATGAAAATTCGCTCAAGTGTGCTCATTAGTCACAAAAAAAAAAAAAAAGAGAGAAAAGGATAGATGAAAGGGGGGTGGACGATAGGAAAAAAAGGGTTGACGACTTGATCCAAATATTAGATGTATGTAGTTATATGCCGAGCACGTTTTTGCCTCGGACGTACGGCTTATCAAACAGACACGTTCCAATTCTCTGGCATCAACCCCGTGTTGGATGCCCTAAAGCGATCTCTGATAATACAAAGCTCATATCTTGATATTATGAAATTTCATGTCGTCCACCGCACAACAAATATGGAAAATCATCATCATCATCATCCTCCTCATCAAAGGCATTGTCATCATTGGACCAGCATCCATACGTTTCCATTTCCAATTCACTTTCATGTTTGCATTACATGGCACCTACTTCAAAGTGTTTTTTTTCTCGGTTTTTTTTGGGTGGTTTTGGGCAGCTGTGCAGGATTTGCTCTCGTTTTGGGAAAGTGGGAAAAAAAATGAAAAATAGAAAAGAGATGGGTCATGGATAGTCCGCTTATGGGCGTGCTACGGTTATTACAGCTGCCACTGACCAGAGATGAAAGTCCTTTTACAGTCAAATGGAAAGTAAAACATTCCGTTATGTAAACTAATTGGTTTTGCAAGGGTGGAGGGAAAAACTGTGTCATAGTTGGTGATGATATCATCCAAATGATGCCAGCCAAATGGGAATGGGTTCAATATAGACTAAAGGACTGGTCAAACGAAGGTTCTAGCAAAGAGTTAACGTAGCAGTTGGCAATATAACAAATAGTGGCTTAGTGTAAGTTAATAAGAAAAGTTCTTAAGGTGCTAATTGCTGATTAAGATGAGTGATAAGATAATTCGAAAGTAGTTTTAGGACTTAAAGGGAATATTCTAATCTAAAAAGGTTTTTATAAAATCGATATTTTGTTCTTCATTTAAAATTTACTCTTCTAATTGCTATACTTTCAAGTTTATTTTTTTGAAAATCAGACTGCAAATATTCATTAATTCAAAGTTATGGTAAAATTTATAATTCCCCAGCAAGGCAAATGAAATTGCTGGATTCTTTATTCCTGTCACAATTTAGCTTTAATGAATCGATTTTCTATAAATTTTGAGCATGTTCTTGCCTTACTAAATCGAACTAACTGAAAATTAAACCAGTAGTTCAATAGAATCCCCTTTTATATAATTCGGAAAAGTAAAAAAAGAAAAGATATATAATATCTCCAAGCAGACGCAATTTACCGAAAAGACTGGTATATACTTTTTCTTAGTCCAGTACGATAGGAACATTTCCATAGAATTTATATTGATAGTTCTCCTAATTTTGTCATTTTAAATTACAATAAGGAATAATAATGAAATCTTTGCTCATTTTCAAGTTTTTTTTAAGCATATATGCTACAAGATAAGGTCCGAAGAAAATATCAAATGTTTGAAATTTAGTTTAGTTAGATAGTTAGCCATAAAAACCACCGATCTTAGTATGTAACTTAACTTAATAACTTAACCTAACCTAACCTAACCTAACCTAACCTAACCTAACCTAACCTGACCTAACCTAACCTAAACTAACCTAACCTAACCTAACCTAACCTAACCTAACCTAACCTAACCTAACCTAACCTAACCTAACCTAACCTAACCTAGCCTAGCCTAGCTTAGCCTAGCCTAACCTAACCTAACCTAGCCTAATCTAACCTAACGTAACGTAACCTAACCTAACCTAACCTAACCTAACCTAACCTAATCTAACTTAACCTAACCAATAACTTAACTTAATTACCTAACTTAATTATAATAATAAGGAAGTAAGTCTTTTAAGCATTTAAGACTACTTCCAAAATATTCAGCATTATTTTAATTATAATCTAAAATCATATTCTCTTCGATTACTTTCGACTAATTATGCTATTCCCAAATATCTTAATATAGTCTAAGGTAATTTCATTCATTGTACAGCTGCCATATATTCTAACGTCTAGAATATTTCTTTTCTGTTTCCGTAGACAACATCTAAATCTTTACAATTGACACAAATGTGCAGCAATTGTAAAACACTGTTATAGTTATAGAGAGGGAGGTAGGGGACAACTTCCTTACATATTTTCCACTTTGATTTGATGTAATTTGCCGTTTACAATCTGGGTTAATTGATGTAAAGGAGGCCTATATATGGCAATTTGTGCTGCAATAATTTTGCTCAAAAAAGAAAAACAGGACAATGACCGTTTGCTTGCTAAACTGACCAGGACCCACATATCCTGTGTCCAAGGGAATGTAAGCCCAAACTTTACTTTAGGCATAGCACCGACCAAACCAGTGAATGGGTGTGAGTAGTTTGCGTGTCGAATGAAAGGCAACTGACATGGTATGCCGTTACAGCTACCCGTGGTGCAATTGTCCTGCGCATACGAGACACGCGTCATATTTTAATTATGACAGCCGGCCGGTCGGCTTTTTGTTATGTCGGGGCGTACGGTCAGTAAGTCAGTCAGTCAGTCAGTCAGTCCAAAATATGGACACGCAATGCTACTGGAAAAAAAAAAACGGTATACAAAACAAAAGCGGAAGAGGACCACCAACCCCTTTGTCCGGCTGCTGCCTCTGTTACAGAAGGAAATGCCAGGACAAACGAGGATGAACGTTTGTTGACAGATTAGTGGCCTCGGATTCATAGACTACTGGTCCACACACACAAACACAGAGAGGAGGACTCCATAAACTTGACATATTTATTTGACACTTTGATTGTTCTAAGCTTGTCATAATTTGGATTTCTTTCTATATATTTTTTTGTGGTATTACCAAAGCCCACATACTCATAGATCGAGCACGTTCTTTTGCATATATGGCAAAGCGGTCTTTGTTCCAGCTAAACAAACTAGAACTAATGAGTGCACTTCGCCTAGTAACAGTTTACAAGTTGCGCAAAAAAAATTCCAATTATGCGGGTCATGCAAAAAAAAAAAACAGAATAAAGTCAAGGTGCAAAAAAAAAAAACAAAAAAAAAATGGAAAAATTAGCGCGCCACTTGACAATGGCATAGAGAGGGTGACTTAGGGAACTTTGCTGCACATGCCCAAGCAGCGGGCAGTCTGTTGTACTGTCCGACCACCCCCCCTATGCAACCAGTTCCCTTTCCCCTTAAGTTCGCTTTAATTTTATTATAGGGAATTTTTCTCTCATTACAACAGTTTTATGTATGTATATTTTAATGAACTTGCTTGTGTCGCGTGTCCTGTAGGCAGGATTTTGTTTTTTCTTTTCATATGTTCGTCTGGTCGAAGCGCAGGCGCAGACAGTTTAAGTGCCGGTCACTAAGTGCACATTTTTTTTTTTTAGGGTTGGACATTGGTCAGAATACGACAGAGAGAACGGGGGAATGTGCGCGAGTTTGATTGATTACTCAACTGACCGTTAAGTGTACTTGCAATGGTTGCACTTAATGGTTATCAAGCCTAATGTCATTTGTCATTGCACTCATTTGCATTCATGTTAGATTTACTTGACAAGCAAATTGACATGATTGGATGATCAAGCTATAATATAGCTGCCATAAAGACATATCAAAAGCGAAACGAAAAGGGATAGAAATAAATATGCAAACATGTTGAAATTGGTCAAACATATACATATGTATATATGTAGTTTTATATGTATGTATAAGTAGTTGACTTATGGGTTAACTGTACTTCAGTTGACATAATTCTAATCAAACAATTGCAAAAACATTACAACAAAATGTTGGGTAATAGTTATGGGGGTTCGGTAAAATGTTATTGAGTATTTTTTTGGTCACTTGAAAGATCAAATTTGATTTGGACTACTAGGTTAAGAACAAAAGGGGGCAATATATATAAATAGATTTTTCAACTAAAGTTAATGCATTTAAAAGGATCACTCAAAATTTTCAGCTAAAGTTCGGCACAACGGTTTTTCAGAGTAGAAGTACAGTTTACAATAAAAGTTCATAGAAGCAATAAGATATCTCTTAGTTTAAATCAGTCTAAAAAGTATTTTGGTATAAAAATAGAGAATTTGTACATCAAATGAATTTGTCCTAAAATCATTAATGACTGTATATTGTCATACGAGAAGCATTGCTATATCGAATTAGCATGATTTCAAATAAAATTCTGATCAATCTCTTAAAGAAAACTCTCTCTTAAAACATGAATTTCAACGGGCCAAGAACAAAACTGAATAAACTGTTATTAGAAATTACAAAAATGAAGGATTGCGAGCTTTGAAAATGTATAAATTATTCCTATTTTCAATATAACTACAGATAAGTCTGATAAATGACAACAAACACTGATTGGTATGGGAAATTAAAAATTGCTAAGTATATATAATGAAATTTGCATCATATATTAAACGAAAGTTCAATTTTCACAACAAAAAGTTAACTTAAAACTATTGAAGACTATTTCTTAAGGTGCCCTTTAATTAAGGGATTGCAAATTGTTTCCAAATAATAAACTGAGTTCATCATAAGATCGTAAAAATTTCAAATCCAAAGAAAAGGAACCAATAAACAGCAAAAATTTCTTAATGCATAAAAAAATAAATAATAGTACAAATATCAATAAAAGAGATACATTCAAACACATATTTAGAGCTATCAATTTCATAATTTTAAACTAGTAACTCTAATTTTTCAGCTTCCACATAATTATAGTTGTAAATAGAGTTCTTTCTTTAAATTTGTACAATTTATTCAATTTCCCAAAAATATTAGTCTAAGGAATCAAAATCAATTGTCGTCGTCACAGCTGAGGGCGATTTTTCAAAAAATCGATCGTTCACAGATCATCAAAATTGATCCAAACCAAATTATATACTTTAGAGATACAGCTAAGACAGCTGGTCAGAACTATTTCATATAGAATTTGGCAACTAATCACATTCTTGGCATTACCTCGTAAATCAGAAATTGGAATAATGTAAAGAAGGTGTGAGAGGGGGCTCCACCACTTACAATTTAAGCTAATTTGTCAAGATGTGTGACAGACAGTCGGGCTGAAAAGATTGAAGAAGTCTTCTTTACAAGTACGTTTACGTGTAAATGTGTGGGCATACATACATACATATGTATATGGGACACGGTTTTGTAAATATGTATATGTGTTTGAATGGGCGACAACTTTTTTGCTCAAAACAAACCGCCGACCGACTTTTCATGCACAATACAAAGGGGAGAAGGATAAACAGGACAACATGCTGGAGTAACTGCATCGTAAAGGAAAACTCATTTAATAGCTGCTGTTGTAGCTGTAGCTGATGTTCTTGATGTTGACTGACTGTCGCTGTTATATCCCTTTTATGTAGGGCCTACTTTTTGCCGTCCTGAACTAAGATAATGGAATATATGTAAGAGAAAACAAGCCACCACACATAGCAGCAGCAGCAGCAGCACATGGCAATTTCTCATTTGGAACGACAGCAATGAACATTTCATCAAAGTAGGTTGTTGAACGCCTTTCCAAGTAGAGAATCTACTTTATTATTATTTTTTTTCTTTCTTTTTTTTTGCATTGTCCTGAATGGTCTGATAGATTGCGTTTGCTATTGCCGCTGCTGCCGTTGTATATGCGCAGGTGCTGGTTAGAAAATCCGTTTAGCTAGCCAAAATGCTGACAGGCGACTAATTACTTGGCAAAAAGCAATGCTAAAGGGATTTTCGGTCCTGCAAAAATGGCCCATACCACGTGCGTGTGCAAAAACGACCAAATGACAGACAGACAGACAGACAACCGAAAACAGGAATGAAACAAAACAAAAACTCCCGAGGAAAAAAAAAAATTGGAATTTCCTGCAATTGAACAAGTCTATGAATGGCAGAAGAGTTTCGGTTGCAGGTAGATATAAAAGGTTGATAGGCTTGCGATAAATCCTAGACTGACATTCTGTCAATGTCACTGTGTATCAAGGCGGGTTACAGTTACTTCAAAACATCCGCACACACCAACAGAAAACGCCCTTAAATGCGAAATGCGCTTAAAAAAGTGCAATGTGAACATATGAAAAGAGTTTGGACCAGTTGAATGAACTTAAATCATTCACATATGCATATGCAAGATTTTTGAACTAAACAAGATGAGAAATTGAAGAAGTTCAAATGGTAATATGTTATTGGTTAAAACTAAAGAAATTTAAAAGGGTTAGACATAGATAGACAGAATATAGAGACAGAGTATAATGTTGGGATATTCATAAGAACTATTTACAGCACTATAATTTAGGACCTTTACTGGATTATAGAATAAAGAGATGACATTATTGATAATATAAATAATTCTCATTCATTTTTAATATTTTTTCATTGATTTATAAATTTGAAGACTAAAATTTGTTTAAATATATTTTATGTAAATAAAAAAACAAAAATTTCATTTCTACTAACTCAATTCCTATTCTAATATAAAACATAAGAAAATATCTAATTAGAATAAAATAAAGAAACCTGTAAGCTTATCTTTTGTACTGACTGTTTGTTAAAGATGTATTATCACTCTATATAAATAGATTACTAGATGAATTATCAGCTATATTATTTAAAAGATCATCACCTGTATTTTTAAATACATTCTTAACACATCGCCTAAAATGAACTTTTGAATGTTTTTTACTTTAAAATTTATTCACTTTTAAACTTATTTAATTTCAAATTTATTTCTATATTTCTTCCCCAAATTTCTTTGCCTTGTTCACAACTTGAATGTAAATGTTAAACTTTTGTTAAGTAACCAACTGTGAATGATCGAGCGAGGAGAGCCACGTAAAAATGGTGCAAAAATGTTGTGAACGAAAAAAAAAAACAGTATTCGAACAACTTCCTTGACACGGAACGTAAATAGTTAATCCTTTTTTCTTGGGCCTTGCCGAAAATTGCAAGCAAAAGGATGCCGCTATGCAATGAAAAGGATGCTGGGTAGGAACACACACACACACACATATTATACAAGCCTGCGAATTTGTCAAAGAGTTGTGCAAACACGGTAAAACGAAGAACCAGCAAAATGGAAAACGAAGAAAACAAAATACGAAAACAAATCGAATGCAATCAAAATTAAAGCGCTTAGAGCTGTGACAACAATTGCAGAGCAAAAAGTAAACGGAGCAAAGCGGCAAGGAAATAAGGAACCAAGGATGACAGGACGGGGGCAATCCTTTCGAGGGATTTCGCACAAAGAAAAAGGAATTTTCCCCTTCACTTTTTTTTTGTGATCGGTGTCCTGCCGACAATTTAAGCGAATTAAAGCTGAGTTTCGGTATTGATTTAGGTTTATATATTATTTTGTTTTTTTCTTCCTTTTTTTTTCGTACGTTGGGTTTTTTGGGCCCAGCCCAAAAGACATGTCCTGCTGTGCATATAAGAAGAAAAGATGTGGAGAATATAACGTGGTACTACTACTTCGTGCAAACAAAAACAAAAATACAACACTCGAAGCGTTTAACTTTGGCTTAAGTGTTTGCCAGGACGTGCCGGGAGGCAACCCTTTACCAACTGCCTTTACCTTTACCTGACAACGTGCGACGTTGCATATCCTTCCGGTTATGGCGGGCTGCGGTGAGGTAACCCGAAAAAATAAAGTAAAAATCCCTCCAAGTGTCATCGACACTTGTGCGGCTGCCCTCTTAAGGGTTGTGGGTCCCCCCCTCCCCCTTTCCCACCGCCCCTGAAATGCTAAGAAATGTCTCTTCGGTCTGGGGTCTGTGGAATAGGGCCTGAATGTGTCGCCTAAGTGCTAATAATTGTGCCCTCGCACAGTTGGCGGTCGTAGAAATTGAGATCGAGTTCGTTCGTTCGTTACCAGGACCTGAAAGGACATACCTTCATCTTTAACACAACGGGGTAGAAGTGAGGGCAGAGAGCAAGCAACAAGGTTTTGCATACCACGGACACCGATGGCAATAAATTCTATTGAAAAACTCCACCCAGTCTATTTATTTAAATCAAGTTTGTTTAAGATCTCACAACGATCTCTCAGAGATGCCAGAGGCGTTATGTTTACCTATAATAGTAAACACTGTAGGCTCAAGATATGCAAAGATCTGTGGGTTTTAATCAATTATGATAATTAAAGGATGTAACCAATGAAACAAACAAAAAAATGGAAGAAAAAAAACAAACTAGTACCTATCGAAGAAGAAGAGTTACCTATCGGTTATTCGTGGCTTTGATACTTACCGTAATCTTAGCAAACATTTCTGTTACTTTTGTGGTTGCGGTTTAACCTTCTTTTCCGATCAGATAACTGTTGTGTGTTACAATTTAACTTTACTTTTGTCACAAAAGTAAAAAAAAGTTTCCATTACGCCAAAAAAAAATACGCTTGAATGGATTTGGAAATGTTTTTTGTATTATTCTTGAATAAACCATATCTGATCCGATTACGCTTCAATCGAGAGACAGTAAATGATCTTCATTAACAAAAGACTCTAAAGAAATAAATCATAGACAAAGGGGGGAAATGAAAGAAAAGAAAAAAGAAAGATCGATCTCTCCCTCCCTCCCTCCTCCTCCTACTTCTTTCTCTCTGTCACAAAAGACAGCACAAATTATGTGAAAGTAATTTTTTAGATGAGAGCACATTGATAAAGAATCTATATAAAAAGAACACGAAAAGTACACTAAAATCTCTTGCCGTTCATATGATGTGTCATCAAAATTCAATCAATTTGCGGTTTTGATTTATTCGTAACGGTTCAGTGGCCCTGTTGCACTTGAGTTTTACACGCAGGCGCCCAACAGAGAGAGAAAGAGAGAGAGAGAGAAAAAAGTAGCAAGATCATTAATCATCCTGGCCAGAGTGCAGAGTTCGTAGCTAATGATGGAGTTTTTGCAAGTAACTAATGAATGGAGTGGCAGGATAACCGCAAAACCGAAAAATATTCAACAACTGCTCGACTTCTTTGATGTGAAAACATCCTTGCCATTAAATGTTATTCTGGTCAATGGTATTGAGCTCATTTAGTCAATAGAACAAAGTTCCATTAATCATTCAATAGCGAAAGTTAAATGTGGCAGAGTCAAAAAAAAATTATGCCAAAACTTGTGAAGGATACGAAGTATGCAAAATATAAAAAAGGGGGAAAAAACTCCCTTATAGGAAGGAAAATTTTAAATTTATTCAAATTTTAACATAATTTTGAAGTTTTACTATTCTAACTCTATGACTAAAGTGTCACCTATATTAAACGTTAGATAGTATAACGATTCAGATTCGAAACGAGTCTGAACTAGCTATGCATTCACAGTTTATATCAAGCCGTTTAATTAGATAATATAATTTACAAAAGGCATCATTGTTGAATGTCCAAAATAATCATTTCTTAAAGCTTATCGTACTGATTTATTACTAAACATTAAACAAATGCCAAATGCAATTAATTAGATATAAGATCTGAGAGTACATGAATTGGGGTTGAATATAAAAGGGGATAAGAATAAAGTTACCCAAGGACAAGAGGAAGCGCACTTACTTCTGTTCAAATTTACTCTTTGAGCATTAAGTTTATTTTAATTGAATTTATTGTCGTCAAAATAATGTCAAATTTAATTACTTTAAATAAGCTTTACTCATAACATTAGAAGCATATTTAAGAAGAATAAAAAAAACTTTGGGTTCAAAGAATAGTTCTTTGTGTTCCTTAAAGATTGTTTTTTAATCTCATTCAATATATATAGATACGTAGAGTATTATGGCAATTTATTCAAAGAACATACAAAAATAAAGTGTTTAAAATGGTCCTTTTTAGAATTTACCAATTAAACAGAGTTTTAGGTATAGCAATTTGATTTTAGTTTTATAAATTTTTTCCACAATTTAATTTCTTTCAAATTCAGCTTTTAACTTACTTTAAAATAAACATAACAAATTGTGGAGGTATATAAACAAAACCTAGTTTGATCAAAGGGTAGAATTAAATTCCCTGGCGCTTAAAGTTTTATAAAAAAAAGTTGTTTTAATTTAAGAAGAGTTTTTTATGACAAATTTATATTTATTTAATTATTATAAATCTAAATGGATGCTATAAATTTAATGCTAATTATAATAGATCACTATTTTCTTTCCATTGTCTAACAAAAAATGATTGAATTCATTCAATTTAAGATATTATTCTTATTCTGTAAAGCAGATTTAAAATACACCTGGTCCTCGTTTAACACTATTTCATTTAATACTAACTCGGTCTTACACGATTGCAAATTTGCTACTGTCCCTCTGTTAACACGCTACAAACCTCGATCTAACGCGATGTGAAAAAAAACTTTAAAAAGGAAAAACTTAGACTTTATATCACTTTTGTTGTTGGACAACTGATAATTTGATAATTTGTCTTTGGAAAAACTTAAAGAAATCATTGAATTGGCAAGCAACCTGAAATCTTCAGTTGTAAATTTTAATCCGAATATCGAAAGACCATCAAATTTTGCAAGACAGTTGGAAAAAAACAATTTTGCTACAAAAAAGCATTAAAAGCCACAAAGCAATCGAAAATTACAGATTTCTTTAATAAGCAGGAAGAACCGCCACAAAAAAGAAAATGGTAAAACTTCTTTGATTTTTATTACAACGAATCGAATTTCATACTTTTTAGTTTGATTTTAGTTTAATTTTTTTACTTAGATTAATTTTGTTATCGAAACTGTTGAACAAAATAGTGCAAATTTGAAAGAAAAAATATATTGATTATTATTGATTATTGATTATTTTGTATGAAACACACTACTCGCTTAACACGATTTCGCTTAACACGGTGTTTTCTGGAAACGTAACCCCCGTGTTAAGCGAGGGCCAGGTGTAATTAAGTAGTTTAGCTAAATTTTCGTTACCAATTCATATCACTTTAATAAGCCTTCCTCCATCTACATATCTGCCAAAAATGAAAGATCAGTTTTAGATTTTACACTAAAGATCATACAGACTTTTCGTTGATAGATTACCTGTAGGATACTTTCAGCCCTTTGGACTATGTAAGTCTATCATTCCCATACAAAATATCTCATATCTTCAGCATCCTATCGATGCATTGGAACTGTCAACACACATTAGATATCAGACGGGAAAAAAGTATAGAGGAAAAAAAAAATCAGCTTGACTCCTAAAACTCGACAACAACATGAAAAGCTAAACATGAAATAATTTTGTTCCTGGGGAAGGAACTTTAATTACGGGCAATTATTCAAGCGTAACTGACAGACAGGGCGGGCACGACAGACAGACAGACAGATAGACGGGGTGTCTTAAGACAGTCAGAGTATCGTTCTGTCGTGTCACAAATCCAGGATTAGAACATATGTAGATCAACGGACTCCATAGAGTGAGTCAGTCACTCACTCTCTCAAACTCAGGGGGCTGATTTTTTTTCTTTTTCTATCTTGACGAAAAAGAAAAAAAAACCTTGGCATAGGTATGTGCATCCTGCAGGACAATGCTTGGTTGCATACAACAGCATCCTTATGAGATTAAAAATGCAAATCAGCTAAGAAGGCAGCCGCAAAGAAAATATGACGAGAGCCAGAATGACGTGGCAGAAGAAAAATTTTTGTGTAATTGTTGTCTGTCAGGAAAATGAAAAAGAGAAAAAAAAGAAAAAGATACTGCAACTGCGGTCGGTCGACTGACTATAGATACTTATGTTTGCCCAAAAACATGACAGCTTCATGTCTATCTCCCTTTCCCTCTTCCCGACGACGACGACGACGACTTTGTCTTGGCAGCTGCACATGCGCCCCTTCTTGGCGGTTTTATGATTATTATTATGAAACTGTGTAGACTTTTTGGCATTGATTTTCATTAGCATTTACAGTTTTGATTTTTTCCTAAATTTTTTTTTTTTTCAACAGGCGCTTGCATGATTTGACATAATTTTGATGAATGTTTCGAGAATGGATTAGGGTATGAGTACTTTGGTCCTTAGTGGGGGGTTCTGTTGCTACAGTTGCTGACAAGCGGCTATAACTTCATTTCGTTGTGGTTTTTGGTTTACTTTTGGGTGGAATAGGAGAAATTATGGAAATTTGTTATGGGTTAAGAAACAAAATTGTTACTTTATATTTTAAAAGTATTTATATCGATTTAGTACCTGAATACACAAATTTAAATTCTCAAAAGTATCAACAACAAGAAAAAAGTAAAAGCATCTACAAGAAACTATTATCAAAATTTAGGTTCTATTCTTGGATGGAATCAGTTACTTGATAAAAGGAAAGGTGCATTCTTAGATTTGTTATAGGAGGCAAGGTTTAATTTGTCTTTGGAATGTTTCAGTTTTTGATATAAATTTCAAATCAGTTCTAATGCAAAAACTTACACCATCTTTTGATTTTCTAATACAGCTTACTACTGTCTTTATTTGTTATACATATTCTAACTTTGCTTTAATTTCTTTCAAATGGAGTCTACATGGCATATTTATTTGTTATTTTCAAAACATTTTTGTAGAGTAAAAATAGCTATTCCTGAGCCAATGCAGAAAGGGAAATCATTTACAATCCAAAATCCTTTTTAAAGACAACATGATGTCCAGAATTCATGAAAGGATCTTCTTTAATCCATGGTATTAATAGGACTTCTAATGCTCATCCTTACACTCTTGGCTAAGCCCATAAAATCCAAACAAATGGCACTAATTAAATATAAAATTAACAAAAACATTCACAAACAATTCAGAGTAGATTGCATTTTATGCATCCATATAGACACACACACACACATATACACACGGACAAGGCCAAAAGGGGTCGTAACCCCTACGGCAAGGGGTTAAAGGTGTAAACATTTGACAAAAGTGTCACATCAAATCGTATAAGATTTTCTTTATTTCTTCTCCTTAGACATCTGTCCCGTTTTTAGAAAAAACTTCAAACGGTTTTTGTCATGCTAATGGGAGCAAAGAGAAATTACATTTGTTTATATACATCTGATACATCTGATATATCTGAATTCCTTATCAATTGGTAGACCAACTGCAAGTGGTTTGACAGCTGTCAAAAGGCTAATAAGTCATATTCAATTCTATATTGCAAAAAGGATTAAATGATTGATTGATTGATGGATCGAAGAGAAGCTAGAGCCACATGTGGGCCGTTAGTTTAGCCTTAAAGTATTGGATATACCAGCAGATTCTCAAAAGTATTATCCTTTGATTAGCGGTAAATGTGGGCAGCTAATTAAGAAAATGGAGAAGAAAAATGAATAGCAGTAATATTGTGTTTTAAGCGTATGAAAGATCGCTGATATATATCTATCGTCAGCTTATTATCGAATTAATTAAGATTAAAAGTTTTTAATTACAATAAATTAAAATTAAATGAGTATTAGGAAACTTATTTGAGTTCTTTCATATCAATCAAACATGGGAAAAACATTGCTGATAACAATCGATAATCGAACAAGAGCTTAACAGTTGAAGGTTAGAGTTTTAGATTTATTAAAAGTTAAGAAACCTTCTACTAATTGGGTTTATGTCATTATTAAAAATATCAAAGAAGCTATATATAGTTCAAACTTGGTGTATAGTGTATGGATACAAATTAAATTTAAATGCAACAACCAAAAAACAATATTTTTATATATTTCTTATTTGGTACGGCAGATTTCTTTGAAATTTTTTATTGCTGGAGTAAATTGCTTATATTGATGATTTGTTTTATTGATTTGTAGCCGTAATAATTATCCGATTTGAGTCATACTTGGTGGATAGTGTTTTGGTACAAATTGGATTTATATTCAAAAAGAAAAAAAAAATTTCTATTATTATTCCGATATTGGATATATCATATAGTAATCCGATCCGACCGATTTTCATACTTTGTCTACCTACACCTTTAAGAAAGCTAACTACCAAGTTTCAACTGCGTAGCTTAAAATTTAAGTTCGAAAAGCGACGAACAAACAGACAGACGGACAGACGGACATGTCTCAATCGACTCGGCTGTTGATGCTAATCAAGAATATATATACTTTATAGGGTCGGAAACGCATATTTCTATGCGTTACAAACATCTGACCAAGGGTATAATTAGTCTTAAAAGGCACA
Organism: Drosophila austrosaltans; assembly: GCA_035045865.1. Taxonomy (NCBI): domain Eukaryota; kingdom Metazoa; phylum Arthropoda; class Insecta; order Diptera; family Drosophilidae; genus Drosophila; species Drosophila austrosaltans. The sequence continues at coordinate 5,192,491 of JAWNOQ010000083.1, forward strand.
AACAATGATTAAGGGTTTATTTCAAGCAAAACTGATATTGGTAATAAACATGATTAAGAAATTTGGATTCAAATTCGATTGTAGCATTTTGGCCTTAGGTACTTTTGCCTTTGTAATTCACTTATGCTGTCTATTAGTTTACTATAAATTTTCACCCAAGTCACTATTGATTTCTAATCTCATACCATTTGCTCTTCAAAATCGAGCTAATTTCTCATTTTCCAAAGTAGCTTTCGAGTGCCTTTTAGCCCACACCACACACACTTTGTAGTAGTGTTGGAATTTTACAATTAGAGTAACCAACAGAGCACTAAATTGATTGATTTGCAGCAACGAATTGAAAATTGTCAGGTCGTCGAGCCTTGTGGCTTGGTATAGACACTCTCCGACTTGAGATAAGCCAAGTTGCAGACGATGCAGGAAGGAGATACCACCATACATCTATCGGTATGCAGGATGGGAGATTGTAATCCTGTTACACTAAACTTTCCAGTGTGGCCCAACCCTAAGCGTTGTGTCTCAGCTTCCAGCAAATGCGCAATTTTCAGCTTGACTTGTCGCATAAAACAAATTTCATGATGAGCACAAGAGCGAAGGGAGATGGAGGAGCAGGAGCAGGAGAAGAAGTAGCAACATGTCAACCTTAATTGAAAAAAACAAAAAGGAGAAAACTGAGGCAGCAGCCTCCTTTTGCATCCTTTCGTTTTATTCTATTTTGCTTTCGTTTTTATACACATTTATATGTATGTGTATACGTAGATTTTTGGTGGCGGCTGTTCATTTACAGGACAACGCACCTTTTCTTCGCGTGCGATTTTTTTCCAAAATGAAATTGCGCTGCTCAATTACAGCAGATCCTTTTGCTTACCTCCCATTTGAATCTTTCACCGTTGACTTGGCCGGGACAATTGCTAGGCGAAATGTAAAAAAAAGGGGGCCAACAACCATCGTGCGATACTACGTTTCAAATTAAAACTCATTTAATGCGCAACAAGGAAAGAAAAAAACAAGAAGAACGAGAGCAATTTTACCTTTGTATCAACAACAAAATATACCATATACTCGATTTACTTCTTTCTTTTTTAAATATATTTTCACTTTTACAAGTCCTAATGAATCCTAATTCAACTATTAAATAATTCAGCGCATAAATATTAAATTAACCTCCTTTGGAGTGCCTTAAAGTATGCAGCACTTAGCCAGCAAGCAAACATTTACATGTTAGGTAGTTGGGTGGGAGAGAGGAGTTTCCGGTGCAAAGTAAAGGCTTATAACGTTGGTTTTCAATTAGCCTTGCTATGCATAGCAAAGGATGGTCGTAAGGAAAGGAGTAAAAAGCATTGACAGGCTTTAAAGCAAACCACAAGGCAATTAAGTTTTCCCTTTTTCCTGGCGAAACAGCGCGAAAAAAGAGAGTTGGAAAACTTTCATAGAAATGAAAATGAAATGAACAACGCTTTCAAGCAACCAACCCTAAAAATGTTTGGAAACTATGCAATTATTTATACACTTGAGAAACAAGTAAAGATTGTTCGCTTAATTATAATTAGAAACCTCTTTAATTTTATCTACCATTGAAATTTTATACATTTTTTATTAGAATTATAATGAAGAACTTTCTGAATAACGTTGTTCTATTGTATAACAAGAAAAAGTAGAGTTCTCAATTTTCTTTTTTTCTTCAAAACAATTTTCAAAACTAATTATGATAATAAGAACGTAAGACGCAAATGTATAAACTCCTATAAGAAATAGTTATTTGATTATTCAAGGACAAGATGCAGATCTATTTTTTGTATGATACAACTTTTTAATAAGAAAGAAACCTGCGCAAATTTTATAAACTGTTATTAAATTCATTCAAAGCATGGGAATAATGGGATATAGAATAAATATAAGCAGAATACATTTTGAGACTCGCAGGTATTAAAATATAGATGATAAAACTTCAATTTTAATAAAGCTAAAGCCTTAAGTTTTTTTAAAATAATCGGTCTTATAAAAAGATTATCTGAAAACTAGTCTAGGGGAAGTTCTGAATTTCCAATTAATAAAAGAAGAAAAGTGCTTAAATTACTTATTTGTAATTTACTCGAATGTGAGACATTCTTAAGCAGAAATAATCTTAAATGTAATACAAATTTTATTGTATATAAAAATGTTATGTAAAATTAAGTCGAATTACTAAAGGGATCTTCTTTTTTTTCAAAAAGGTTTTAAATAATAGACATTTGTCGAAGGACCGCGACCAATTGATAGAAAGAAACTAGTTCATATAAATGTTAATTTTCTTAATATAAACACATTTTAATGAATTATATATTATGTAGTTAGTTCTTATTACAACTATATAACAAAAATTAAAAATTTAATGATTATAATAATCCTTTTGAATAGATTTACACTTTTCCCCCTTTTATTAAGCTGATATTTGGTTGCATTTTTGGTGCTTTGCTTTAATATACCCCAAAGTCAACTTCTGGCAATATTTTTTCTACTTATTTATAAAGGAATATATACAAATAGGAAAATAAACCGATACTAAAAGACAATCTGAATAACCAAAATTAAACACAAATACCTTTGTATTTTTACCCACTTTAGTTTCTAATGTTTCTATAATATATTGGAAAAATACTATAAGTTTTTATTACAACATTTCGTAAAATTTATTTTACGACTTTTCTTATCCCTATTGATTGTTCCCTTACATATAACTAGTAAAGAAATCGTTGTCACGTTTTGTATGTACTTCTATACATATATTCAGGTTAGCTGTAAGTACTTTTCATTATTTTCAGCAAGACAAAGCGATCTTTTGTCCACTGTCGTCTACCACCAACGGGGCAACGGCTCGAGCCCAACTCGACATATGCAAAATGAGTTTCTACATTTAAGCAACTTTGTGGTCATACATAAAATCCAGGTTAATCAAACTAGGCCAAACAAACGAAGGCCCCAGGCCAGGATGAGAATGGGGGGAAGAAAAACCCGAAAAAAACCAAAAACAAAAAGGAAAAGGAAAAAAACGAAAGTCTAGCAAAGATTTAATGACTTTTTTTCTGCATCGTAAATGTCAACAAATGGATACTGGAAATACCAAAAGGAAGTGTTGCAAAGCAAGCCACAAGGACGCTAGAAAAACGGGGACAAATGTAGGACACACAATACAACACACAGGCTAGGCTGTCCGGTAGGTCATAAAACTTGAAACGGCAAAAACAATGGATACACCACACAACAACATCACAGAGAGCATAGCACAGCAGGAATGGTATGAGAAGAAGCACGTACTCGAACGATCGAACGACCTATCGAACCGGCTGTCTTTCATTTTTGCATTATGACAATTTCAAAAGGCGACTGCGATTGCGGCTGCTGCTGCAAGGTGAAAGAAGAGAGAAAGGGCAGCCAAAAAGATGTCTAATAAATTGCAAATGAAATGAGCCAAAACGAATTTTAAATCTCTTTGAAGGAGAAGAAGAAAGAGAAAGATCTTTAACCAAAAAGGTTGATGAGTGTGTAGCGAGAGCGAGAGTTTTGCACTAATTAACAACAAATGATGACATTAGAAGAGATTTACTAAAATCCAAAAAAAAAAAAAAAAAGAAAAGAAATAAAAACCGACAGATGAAACATCTGCTAGTTCTTTATACAAAAAAAAAAGAATGAAAACCACTCGCAAATCTGAGGCTAGAAAGTGTTAGACCAAGAACACAAGGACCACCCGTTGACCACATGCTGGGACAGGGCTCGTGCTTAGGTTCTGAATTGAGATGTCCTGCTGGCATTCTCTCTTCTCCTCTCTCCCTCTCTCGCAGTCTCTCTCTTCCACTGTGGCTGTGGCATTTGCTGCAAATCCGATTATGGGTCTCAGCTTCCTTTCCACAATGCAATTATTATGACCATAATTTATGGTTAAAACGATTAGAAATTTCTTCACTAGAATATGCAATAAATTGAAACCTTGATGACATATAAATAGTGAAAATCTAATCAAAAATTTATATATGTAATTTGATTATTAAGAGAGAAAAGAAACTCCATTTCATATTCTTATCGAATTCTTATTAGTTTATTCACATTTTTAACACCTGGTTCAACAAATGGGTTCTACAGGTAATAGGCCATCGGCCAGGCCCATAATGATAGCTGTAATCTCATACCAGCTGATATATTGAAGTACTTCATTTGCAGAGGGCACAATCAATTCTTCCATGAATTGTGATATCTCATTGGGATTATCGTTAATTAATAATTCCAAATAATCCTTAACAAAATCATTGACAAATTTCGTATACAAACGGCTATCCATAATGCCAGTAGTTTGAGATTTAACCTCATCCACTGACCAAACAACATTCCAGCTTTTAATATAAACACCACTGGTGGCCGTAAGGGGTCGAACCACAAAACTTCCCTTGCCTCGCAAATTGGCAAGACTCAGGGCAAAGGCGCCACTGCCCCAGAGGGAAACATCTGCCCCAAAGAGACGAGCAAATAGATCGAGTTTATACTTCTCACTGTTCAGTTCAAGTTTAGCAAAATTAATATCAAATTTGATGGTATGAAAAATATTACTCCATTCCAATTGAGCAAAATCATAACTATCAAGTCCTTCCACTACTAAATTGGTAAAGTTTCCTTGACAACTGCAAATGAGTTGAAAATTAAAAGAAATCAATAAAGGAATTGTAATCTTATTACCCAAAATTTTCCGTCTTTGAATTGATTTCCTTATATGTTACTTGAGCGGGAGCTAGAATTGGTATACCTTTGTCCGGATAACCGCAACGCATTTGTAAACGTATAAATTCAGTTAGTTCCCTTAACTCATCATCAAAGAGCTTGGCCGAGCTCCAAGAACAGGAGCAAAGTAATACCAAAACGAATACAGGGAAAGAAGAACGCATGGTGACGAGGAAACGTTTCAACTTAAACTAATGTGGTATGTGAATTAACCTTTTACACGTCTAAATGATTAAACCACTTAAGCTAATGGCTAAAGATAAGATTGGCTTAGCTTTTAATAAGGCCATTTTTGAATCGTTTAGCTTTTTTTTTTCAAGCTCCTATAAGTATACTATGAAAAGACTTTATTTAGCCATTAATTCTGTTTCAAGCTTTTATTAACTTTAATATTTAAGCCCAGGGATCTGCTGGTGGCACACAATCAACAACAATTGGATCATCTTCACTCTCACCATCACCGCTGGCCAGAATCAAATCAACCAGAGTCCAGAAGTCCTTGCCTTTGAGCATTTTGTTAACACGTGGCACAATAGTATCCTCAATGGCATCGGAAATGCTTTGCTGATTCTCATTGATACCCTTAACAAGCAAATTCTCCAATTGACGATTGATGGCACGATTGATCTTGCCATTACCCATGAAACCGGTAATATCAGATTCAACTGATTCCAATGAGATGGTTGTCTTCAATGAGGTTATCTTGGCTGAACCCCACAACATGGGCAATTTGTACTTGAGAGTACCAGCGATACGCAAATTAATCAAATCGAAAAGAACTTCACCAGCTCCCTCATATTCAACGGACAAACCCAATTGACGTAGTGCATCGATCAGGGTATCAGTATCATATTTCTGGGCAGTTGTATCAATATTATTGAACAGGAAATCAAAGGTGATCTTCGATGTGATAATGTTCAATTTGAATTTCTTAATTTTGAAATCATCTAAGCCGGCAACCTTCAAACGGAAGACATGATTCAAGGTCTCGAAAATGCCACGCTTGAAGTCCAAAGTGGCCTCATTCACACGCAGGGGAGCCAACACTGGGATGCCATATTGTGGCCAACCACATTCCATTTGCTTTTGAAGTTTACGAATGAAACGACGTGCCTGCCAGGATACAATAAACTGGGGGGCAACTAATTAGAAGAATGAACAAATATTGTCAATATTATTCTCAAAGTAATATTATCTATATTCCATTACCATCGACCACACCCTCTTCGGGTTCGGCAAAAAGCTCAATGTCACCATTTTTGTCCGCAAATTGACGCAGACGCTGCTCAATGTTCTGGACATTGGGAACGGCGACACAGGCCGCCACTAGGCAGGCTAAGACTATCAGAAAACGCATGTTGAGTGAACTGTACAATTTTGCTACTGAATTGGCATTATGTATGGCTAGCTCTTTTTATAGCCGCAAAAGAGTATTGTTCACTTTTTTCCTGGCGATAAGACAAGTGGCTAATACCTGAGATAGATAGTAGCCAATTGGTAATTAAAACGTAGATCGTTGAATAGATTTATGTTTTGTTTTTGTTTTTGCTTTATTGACAAATGACTTTGACTTTGGTTTTAATGCTTTGCTGGCTCAATGGCTAGCCAAGGAGCTGGTGTTGGATTACAAGTTCTGGTCGAGCCGGCCAAAAGGCTAAACAAATACCAAATCTTATGACCCTTTAGTTTAGTATTTACCAATGGGACAAAGATCTCCTCGATTTTGGCACTAATTGTCTTTTGATTTCCATTAATAAAAGCGGGCACTTCATAGTCAACGATATCATTGATATACTCATTGATACGACCATTGCCCATAACACCACCGATATTGGATGTAACACCACCCAGACCAACAGTACATTCAAATTTATAAATCTTAATCGAACCAAAGATGAAAGGCATCTTGTATTTGAATGAGCCTTGAATCGAGAGATTCTCCAGCTTGAAGGAGAGTGGTCCAGAGCTCTCATAACGCACCGATAGACCCAATTGCTTCAGAAGATCAACAAGAGTATCAGTGTTTAGGTAATGCGATGTGGCTTTCAATTCCTTGAAATTGAAATGGAATTGCACTTTCTTGCTAAATGTGTAGCTGACTTTCAATTTCTTGATCTCCATTTCATCCAAGCCATCGAAACGGAAACGCAAAAACTGCAGCAATGAACTAGAGAAATTTCGGGCATTATTAAAAGATAGAAGAAATTAAAAATTATTTCTCTCATACTCGACGACAGATTCAGCCAAATGGATCTGAAGATCAGCATTCGTATAGGGGGCTAGGGGTGGGATACCATATTCGGGCCAACCGCAGGGCATTTGAGTCATCAGATTTTTAATTGCCTTTTTGGCTTGAGAGTTTAGAATTAGGCCATGAGTATCGGGCTTAGCAGCTGTGAAATATACGTAGAGGCAACAACAAATTTAATACCCTTTCTCTTACTCTCTCTCTCTCTCTCTTTCTCTGTCACTTACGATTCTCTTGGACCAGGCGATTCCATTGCTCCTCGCTCAAGAATTCCACATCGTAGGCAGCCACACAGGCAAAAAGGGTCACAAAAACATAAACGTAAGCTCTCATTGTTGTACTTTGATAGCTATTGGGAATTGACTTAAGTCAGCGCCTTTTATAGCCAAATACAGACGTAGATTTACTAACCACTCAAGCTATTTAAGTGGTAATCTAATACCATTCTGATTAGCACCAAATATTATTATTTATGATCGCTTGGCTAAATTCTTTATTTAGATTTGGAGGATCAAAAAAAAGAAAAACACAAAAAGATCAATGATAAGTTAAATTCGTTGCGGGGTATTTATTTCCCTTACCAGGAGAGTGCAAAACACTTGGTTTAACCAAGTGGCTATTGTTCTTTAAACTGATGTTATCTATAGCCAATTGCCCATAGAATTGGTTTAATGATTTAAAATAATATACAACTTATCATTGTGACATAGAAATGGAAGACATACGCAAATCAAACAGAAGGTAAAACCAAAAACAAATCATGCGCAGGTGTTCCGGCCAATCGAGAATCACTTGGCTAACAACAGGTGTGAAAAGTTATAAAGCCATTAAATTGAGGGCTGGCTATTGACGTAATTTAAAGGGTGTTTGTCTAAAACCAAATCTATTGGCAATAATTTTGGCACACACACTTCAAGTATAATTATGTTGGCCTAGGTTAAATTCAATTAAAACAATTTAAGGGGTTTTCTTCATATGACTAATTTCATTTCAAGATCTTTTGAAATGACTTTAAATTCAATTGTCAATTATTTCATCTTAGGAAGAGCATTTCATATTCCACTGTAGGAAAGTTCCACTTAAATCCTTTTTAATAAATCAATCAAATTTAACAGGTGTTAATCACATAACTAAATTGGTAAGGGAGGGGCAGCGGCTTCTTTTTACCAGGAAATCGGGTTATAAATCAAAATTAAATAGCCTTAAGATAAAGTTAACTACGTTTGATGAAACACTTTTGTTTTGTATTAAAGCTATAAACCCAATTTTGATCTAATCTTAATGGGTTAAGGGCAAGGACTCGAACTCAAGAATAATATTTTCCTCGAGCCAAAAAAAAAAAACTTCTATTGGACTCAGTTCCAGAGTTGAAACAGACAAACTAAACTTTAAAATACTTCAATTGCCCCGTCTTTTGCCCACTTCCTGGGGGAGGTTCTATAGATCGAGATCATTTAAATTAAAAAAAAAAAAAACGACTGATAAGACAGTCATAAAAGTTGTTCAAAATACCTCAAAAGCTAATCAAACAAAACAAAACGAAAATCAAACTTTTTTTTTTTACTTTTTGGTTTATTTTTGTGTCTTATCGGGTCTATAAAAGGCACCTGTCGAGTAAGAGGGTTGAGTAGTATAAATACTGTTGGTACTGCGTTCAGTTATAGGACTCTCAAGTCAGAAAGCAATAATGAAAATCTTCTTCGTGGCTATTTTGGCCTTTGTGGCCTTCAGCAATGCTGCATCGGTCGGCGAGCCCATCGGTTAGAGAGAAAAAAAGTTAAAGTTAATTTCTAATCTAAATTTGCATAATTTTTCTTAATTAATTTTGTTTCAGACTCCATGTCCATCTCCAGCACCATTGTGGATCTGATTGAGGACATTAAAGTGCAGATGCCATGCGGTTTTGCCAGTTTGGGTATTCCACCAATGGCCCCATTGAGAATTGATCATAAAGATCTTGATATCGATACATCTGCATTGAAAGTCAAGGGTACCATCGATCATTTCCGTCTAAATGGCTTAAACGATTTCGATATCGATGAGATGAAGGTTAATGCTATCACCAGCAAGGTCACCTACAAATTCACCTTCCGTGATGTGAATGTTGATACCCAATACGATTTGGAAATTCTCCTTAAGAAATACGGTTTTACTGTCAATTTGATTGGTGCTGGTCATGCCAAATTTTCAATCAAAGATATGATTATCTGGGGTACTCTTAAATACAATTTGGGTGTACTATCTGGTAAACTTTCTCTTAAATCTCTTGAGGTTCGCACTCATTTGGGTGAGGTCGACTCAGAGATTGAAGGTATTCTGGGTGATGGTAATATCAATGAGAAAATGAATGTATATCTGGCCGAGGCTGTTGAATTGGCCATCAATGAGAATGAAGATTTGATAACAGAGACCATTGAAGCTGTTGCTTTGCCCGCCGTTAACAGTGTTTTGGATGATGTGAGCATTGCTGATGTCATCAGCGGATCCGGCGGTGAGGGTGGTGAGAAGGAAGTCTGCATTCCACCAGAGTTTGAGTGGTAAAGAAATTTTCATTGATTAAAAAATGTTTTAACTAGAAATTTATACTGAAATGTCTTGTTTTCTTAAAGTTGGGGGCGGGTTTCAAGCTCTTTCAGTTTGATTTCTTTAAAAATTTTCCTACTACTTAAAAAACATTGAATCACCTTTAGGGTTTTCCCTTACATTATTATCTTAATACAGGCAATTAAGTTTCAGTAATTATCTTTAGGACCCACTCTTTATTCAAAGATTTTTCTTACTAATAATCTGAATTATCTACATATTGCTTATTGAATGGAAAATCAAAAATTACAAGATTCAACTTGAGAATTTACAACTTAATGTCCATTGATCGGCAAATACCAAAATATCTACTATAAATATATATATATATGATGGGCACTTCAGTTTGCTGGCTAATCTAGCTAACATTATCAGACATAAAACATTCAACAAATTATATGCCGATTAAAGCTACCGAACTTTTAAAGGCATATTCATGTATACTTATATATATGTACATATATATATTATATTAGAGATACTTTATCTCGCCTATATAAGAGACCACAACTTTGCGGGTGAATTTAGTAGTTTCTTTTGGTTCGTGAAGAAATTCAGGTGTTAAAATGAAATTCCTTGCACTATTTTTCATTGCTCTAGTGGCCGGTTGTCATGGCGCTGAATTGGCCGAATCCTTGGCTGGTAAGTCCTTAAAATATTCCAATCCGCAATTGTTTTTAATTTGTTTTTGTAATTCTTTCATTTGCTAGGCAAGGACCGTTCGGTTTCTAGCAATATTGTGAAGGGTTTTGAAGCACTAAAAATTGTCTTGGAAAACGGTTCAGAGAAATATAACATTCCAGTTGTATCACCACTTTATCTTGAACACAGAGAGTTTTCCTTTAGCACTGGCGAATTCAGTGCCAATGGCGAAGTACACGAATTCACGCTGGAAGGACTCAGTGGCTATGATATTGTTTACTTAAAAACCAGCTTAATTCTTAGCCGCATGGATTTCGAGTTCAATTTCAGCAGTTTGAATTTGACTACCCAATACAAGGCTGATGTTGGCAGTGGATATCGTATGGAGCGTGAAGGTGGTGCTTTTATGGCTCTGGAGGATTTGAACATTTCAGGAAGAATCAGTTATTCGTTGGGTGCTCTTAGCGGAGCCCTTCGAGTCAAGAGTATTAACGTTAATGTCAAAGTGGGCAATGTTGTCTCTGAAATTGAAAATCTATCCAAATATCGCATTTTCAATCGTAAATTGAACGAAATCATCGAAGAGTTTATCACATTGACAATTAACGATAATACCGATTGGCTAGCCAATTGGATAGATGAACTTGCAACACCCATCTGCAATGATCTAATTGGAGATCGTTCCCTACAAGATCTATTGGGATTGTTAACGAATCTATAAAGCTCCATAAATGAACTGTGAAATTCCAAAAGTTAAATATATACTCTAATCAATTATAAGCTTATAAAATATAAAACGTTTTAACCATAAATCGCCACCAACGATCCATGTGCAAAATACAAAACAATCATAAATGAAGACTTTAATCTAATCACACAGATTAGTATTTCGATGGGACTTAACAAACACATTTCCCGTTACCAAATGGTTAGTTTATAAAATGTGAAGTTGCTTTTTATTGTTGAATAATCCCAATCCCAAACAGGCGTCTATTATGTTAGTGTTTCTCCAGTTTCACTACATAATTTGAGGGATGTCATACAAAACAAAGTGTTAAAAAATATGTAGCATACTTTTAGGCAAAAGCAAGAAACTTATCCGGTTTCTTTACCATTTCAACAATGTAAATTGTTTATGGTTCTATTTTTATGGTACTGACATAAAAGTTTTTTTTAATAAGTTTTTAGTAATTTAAACCCCCAGCTAGATGCCAGAGTGACCTTGAAATCGATTGCCTAATTTCACTCTCACTGTTTGAAAACGTGCCAAGTGCCAAGAAGAAATTTGCAGTCATCGTACGACGCAATTTTTCATCTTGGACAATCATCAAAAAAAAAAAAATAAAATAAAAGTCGTCTCGCCTCACAAGTTGTGTGAGATTTCTTAAAACATGAAAACCTTCATTCACATTGGCTTATCAGTACCTAGAGAATAGAATATAGAATATCATCATCGGCATTGAAATCAAATTTTTGAAATGATCAGTACAAATAAAACATTTATAGAAGTAAGATCGCGATTGCAGCCATCCTATAAAAGAAATAATGTTGAAATATTTCATTTTGCTTAGTGTTTTAGTACAGGTACGTAATATTTACATTTAGTAATCAGGGTAAACACCTGTTCTATTATCGATGCAATGAGCCACTTTTACATGTCACCGCTAAAGGAAAACTCGTTTAATTACGTTAATTTTCATATTGTTACAAAACAGATGTATCGGCCCTTTTCTTGATTTCTACTATACAATTAAAATTACCATAATAAATGCTATAAATAGTTTATTGTATGCATTAAATTAAAATTATATATATATTTTTAGTGTCTTTTAGCTGCTCCCACATCAAATGATGTACCAACAAATGATGAATTACAAAAGCAATTGGAGGAAGAGGCCCGTAAGGAGACAGTCAACTTACTGAATGCTCTCTTTCGGGCACAAATTGCCTATTTTAGTGGAGTTAGAGCCAAATTGAATCCCGAAACGAAAAGAGCACAGGATATTGAATTATATGTAACGCGACTAAATGAGGCAATTGGTGTAAATGAATTAGAGAAAAAGGATGAAATGTGGCTAAATATATTTGAGGAGGTAAGTCCACTTAAAGAAACGAAACTTATATTCGTTAAAGAATGGTTTTGGTTAGAGTTTTGAATGGTTTTTGATACAGGAACTCAACATTTCAGAACTTAAACTCTTAACTATTTACAATTTTTAACTTATGTATAATAATAATCCATTTTGAATTAATTTTCAGTTTAGTAAATCACCATTATTGGTGAACCGTGAATCCGAGACGGGTCTAAGCAATGCTGAATATCAGGCTTTATTAACCGATGATAAACTACAAGAGATTACCAAAAGTTTTCTCACCGATGTGGCTAGTTATTTTTGGAAAATGGCCAAGGTTAGTGGGAAAGTTGTGGGAAAAGCACTTGATGATTATATTGAAAGAGAAAAGCAAGAAAATGCATTGTCTAACAACTAATTAATAGATAATTTTACACTAACCCAAAATATGATAAAAACAATAAAACCATTTAAAATTTGATTATTATAAGATCTTTACATTCGAGAGCGTTAAAATATTATATTTAAAATCATCATCAGTTACAGTTAATCCACCATATATGTACATACATACTTGTATATACATATGTGGGTGGGTGGAAAAAGTCAAGCAATATGATAAATTTCTTATATAGCTGTCATGACTGATGATTCACTCGTAAATGAACTCCAAATTTGGTTGGGCATGATGACTTAATTTGCTTAAGCGCTAAAAATTCTTTATCGAATTTTTTTTTTTCATTTCTTTTTGTTTAAAGTTTTCTTTTTAAAATACTTTTTCAGTTTGGTTTGGCGTATACAATTTGTTGTATTGTTGTTATTCTTGTTTTTAGCAAATGCAAGCAAAGTGCAAAAGTTATTTTTAATGCAATTTGTGTTAAAAATAAACAAAGGTGCTACGGTTAGGAGGGTATGGTGGGGCTAAAGGGTAGCAACGGAAGGAGACGGAACGGGTGGTAGACGATGGACACGCATGCCTTCAGCTCCGATGGTGTTTGGTGTTGTTGCACATGTGTCGTTGTCGCTTGATATTTGCAATTGCCAATCCTCTCATCTCCCCATCTATATCTCTCTCTCTCTCTCTCTCTCTCTCTCTCCATCTATCTGTCTGTACCCCTTGTCTTCCCTTGTCACCATATACCACTTTCATATTCTTTCTGTTTGTGAGTTTTATTTGTTGATTTTTCCATGTTACCCGCACTCTCAAGCGTATCGAGCTATTCCATGGGCGTAAAAAGGGAAATAATTTCAATAATAATAGGCAATTTTAAACAGAAAACAATTATTCAATTTTAGTTTGCTTAAAAGTGTATAAATCAAATGGAATACATAAGTTACAATCAATAATTTAATAAACTGGAAAACATTTCTTAATTTATGCATATCAGCCGCTTATCAATTTGTTTAAATATATGTACAAAAGCAGAGTCTTTAACTTAATTTAACTGTATTGCAGTTCCAGTCATTTTTTTTTAAATTTTCCACACCGGAAACTTGCATTTTGAACTGCCAGCAGAATTTTATTATAATATTTTATTTCAATTTCTTAAAAGAAGTTTTTGCCCTATACGTAAAATCAATATTTGCTGCTAAAGCAGAGAACATTTTTATAAGTTTTTCAAAAAGTTTGACCCCTCCAAACAGAGCTGTATGCTGCCCACTTCCATGACTTAATGACAATTGTTTTCACTTCCGAATGCCATACATATGTTTGTGAATGGTAGTCAAAACAAATATAATATGTTTAAAATCCGTTTGTCAATATTATTGTACAATTTTTAATATTAAATAAATAAATATAAGCTTGCCCCCAAAGCATGCCGGCAACAATATAGACAACAGACACATTAAGCACGCGAAAGATAAGCGAAAAAAAAAAAAAAACAAATGTCTAAAGACCCATAGAGATTATCAAACTGAATAGAATGGGAGATGCAGAGATAGGGAATACAATGCTATATACTAACAAGGAAATACTCTTTAAAAATGATGAGTCTTTAATAAAATTAAAAATTCATTCATTCATTGTACAGATTTTCTTGTCGCAAGGTAGATAAATTTTAAGGAACACTGTTGTATTTGTTGGGAACAATTTAACCATAAAAACTGATGAACAGAAACAACAAAAGTTCAATAAGAATACAGTTGGACCTCGATTATCCGGCCCCCGATTAACCGGGCACCCCGATTATCCGGGATGAATTTGAATTTGTTTCATTACCCCTGTTAACCGTGATTACCCCTATTATCCGTGATTTCAAACGAAATTTTCTTTTTAAAATAATAAAAAGAGTTCGGGGCTTCCCCGTTTTAGTTAGCAATCAATGAGAAACACGCCTGTATGTCCATATTACATATTTTTATGATCCGTGTGCGTTTGAAGGTTGATCACCTAGCAGATTTAAAGATATGTATTTAATTACTTATAAAATGTCAAGTACAAAATACGTGGAAATTTTGCTCTCGATTTACCGGGTTTTTCGGTTTTCCGTGATGGCTCTGGTCCCGACCGTCCCGGATAATCGAGATCCAACTGTACTTATGTATAAAAGTTTTTTTCCCCAAAATGAGTACGATTTGGAGTTCATCATTTACATAAGTTGATTACAAAACGGTCATACCCATCGCTTGTAAAGGGTAATGCAAAATAAAGTCGATGAGGCTAATTGCAAACGTTTTAATGGGGGGGGCAGTCGCTGCTACAGATAACAGAGAGAAAATTTGTTTTTGGGAATTCGTTTTTGCCGCTGGCATCGTTTTTATTGTTGCTATACGGTGCCATCAATGCCCCGGCTATTACTATGGCTATAAAGATACATATACATATGCATGAATTTACGTATAATATTGGCTTCTGAGGTGAATTTATTTTGAATAGCGGTTATTATTGGTAGCTTAACCAACCATTAATTTTTCAATTTGTTATAAACGAAACTACATATGTTCAGTTTCTATAAATGGTTTGGAATCTCAAATATAGAATCAAATGAACAGCAGGGAAGATTCTCAGATGCATTGAGATCTTAAGATGTTATAT
The DNA here is from genome assembly GCA_035045865.1 of Drosophila austrosaltans. Taxonomy (NCBI): domain Eukaryota; kingdom Metazoa; phylum Arthropoda; class Insecta; order Diptera; family Drosophilidae; genus Drosophila; species Drosophila austrosaltans. Next base: position 5,207,822 of record JAWNOQ010000083.1, read on the forward strand.
TAAGTTCTTCCAAGCAGCATACAAAAGTTAAGTTAGTATTTTTAATATATTGCAAAATGGTTTCCATTTTTTAACCAAAACTAAAATGATCTAAATAAAACTAAGAATACGACATATTCTTTCTTTACAGCATAGAATTAAAATTGCAGTAATATACAATATTTCACCCAGATTGGCATTGAGTTCTACCTATTAGTTCATAACAAAAAAAAAACACTCTTTTAGAAATAATCCAACGACTATTAAATGAAATAGCTGTTTCATTTGAACAATATGAGGAAAAGGGGAAAAAATATAGTTGAAATTGTGCGATTACTTCTAGAAAAAAGTAGATTCACTGAGCTCAGGTATAAGTTTTTCTCACAAAGTAAGTATGTAAGTACATAAACAACGTACGTACAGTGAGCTCAAAAACTAAAGGCACAAAAGCCCTTTGTTTGTTCCTATAGAAAGGATACGAATTGGAAAAATATATTCTGCCATCATGGGTAGAAGCATGAGGTGTTTAAGAATTAAAGCTAAAATTAGAATTAAAATACATATGTACATACATGCCAATACTTTTGGGACTACTTTTTTGTAAAAAAAAAAAGTTATAATTACTTAGAAGATTAATGTGAATATTTTAATCTAGTTTTTTTAATAAATAGCTACTAGACCTTAAATGTCTATAATAACATTTCCACAACAAAAGTAATCGTTTTTTGATATGTACACATTTACTTGGAAATTGCTGATGCAATAAAACTTTTAGGGCTCACTGTACATTTATAAACAAAGATTGGATTAAACTACAAGCAAATGATAAACATATACAAATATAAGTATATAAACAACTTCCAGAGTAGTGCTTACATATATATGTACATATGTACATATTTGCACAAAACAAAAGCTGATTTATAATAGCTTAGTTGTGTTTAAGTGATGCATCTGGTAAATGTCTATAGAATTCCCTTTAATTGAAATCAGATAGTAGGTGACAGAAAACTACAAAATTATCTATAGACAGACACCTCAAATGTGCCAGCAGTTAATTAATGTTAATCAATAATTTAATTATAACATCTGCAATGTTTTAAAACTAATCGAATCTAAGGTGTTCTATTAATACACATTATTTCATTAACCAGTTTATACTGTCTTAAAAGATATGCTAATTTTATACAATACACGTGAAACGCCGATTGGAACAATAAAAAGACCTTATAACATATTTACTAGAAGAACTTGTAAACATATTTAGACAAAGCCAAAAAAAAAAAGAAGAAATTCCCATTACTTTTTATGAAAAGAAGATTCGAATAAAAGAATATTTTTGTTCGTCTATGAATTTATAAATATTCTTTGTTCATTTGAAATGGGAAGACACCTTGACCTCTCTTCCATTGATTCATATAATTATTACTGTGCTCCGTTATTTGAACTTCCAATAGACATCATCCATCCATCTTCATCTCTCTGCCCACTCACCGCACCGCTGACACTCTTCCATATCGTGTTCAGGTCAATGCCAATAAGAAAGTCGCGTGCAAAAAAAAAAAAAAAAAAAGAAGGAAAATAAAACGGTTTATGAGCTCTCCCAATGTATTCGTGAATTTCGTATTCTGGTTTGAACGATAAGGTGAACACAGAACAGAACGGAACAGAATGGAACGGACAGAATGAACAGAACCAACAGATCCAGCAACAATTTTGTTTACATTTTCATGATGTTGTTGTTGTTGCTGTTGTTGTTTTTGTTGTTGTAGTTGTTCTTGTTGTCGACAGATTTTCTAATAAAGCATTTTATAACCGGTTTTTGGGTTTATATATTTTGTGAACGGTTTCAGTTTATATACCCTGCATCTACATATAAACAAAATGGGTATATCACTGCATTTATAGGGATAACGGTGAGAAGACTATTAGAACAAGTGTGACCGAAGTTTAAGACAGCTTTGATAAGCTTAATTACAATTATAACTGCGCTTACTTAAATACATTAAGGTGACCTAAGTAATTCTGATTCCGTGCTAAAAAATACAGGTCAGGATAATTTGAAAATTTGTTTTGTATATGAATGTACAGCTTTTTTTACTTTTGTATGTTATACATAACCATGTATTTTCAACGCCAGGAGATGCCGTGTAACAAAGTCCAATCAAATTTTCTACACTTTTGGTTTAACAAATTTATAGTAAACGCTTTTCTAGTACAGGGTATGTTGAAGTTGTCACCCTAACTGAATTTTTCTTTTTTTGGTTGCAAAGAGAGGAGGATGATGATGACAACGAAGAAGAAGGCGAGCATCAAATTTCATGCCTGGCACACACACACACACAGTTAGGTACATACATATATATGCACAATGTAGATTTTTGTATGTATGAGCATGAAAAGCTTGTTTTAAACAAAAACGAAGCTCTTTCTTTTTAACATCAACCGACACTTTCAATAGCCCCGGCTCGCTTCAATGGGCATTTTGGCAACAAAACACAATTGCCGCATTAAAACGGGGTGGTGAGAGGGGTTGGTCATTGTTGTGTTCCTGGTTGCCTCATAGATTTTTTGGCCAAAGATTAGCATAAAGTACACACACATACATACACACATCACTTCAAACAAAAGGAAACCACAGAGTTTCAAGCAAATAACAATAGTTGGACAAGCAGTATAAAAAGGAGGTGTGAAGGAAGGGTCGAACGATCCTTGCATTGTTGTTGTTATTGTATTATATGATTGAGATCGGCTTTCTTTTAGCTTTTATTTTATTCTTCATAGTAAACTGTAGTGGGATCCGGTTTACATCCTCATGTTTAATATTCATAGTATGTATATCGTACACTCTGAGTGATAAATAAGCATTAACGAATTGATTGGACTTGTACATAAGCATTTCGTATTCTTATCAAAAGCAACACAGAAACACTCCTCTTCCGGAAAAATGATTATTATTAATAAAAATGTCAATGTCAGATGCAGATTCCAATAAATGCAATAAAGTATCCTTCATTCTATAAATGGTATAGAAACTTTTTATAAACAATATCTAAGTTTTGCCGAAAACCCTGTGGAAACTAACTTTAATTGTCTTCAGTTAGAATTCCCATTAAATCGAAAACATTATAAAGTTATCTAAATGGCAAACATCCAAATGGAATAATTAATATTTGATACAATTGAGACACTAAATTGTTGGTGTAAAGTGAAAAAGTTGTTAAAGAAACCTGACACACTTTGGGTTTTTCTCTACAATTCAGGAATTTTCCCGTTGACTGACAGTAAAGGGAAATGTTTACAGTGAAAGGTAAAGTAAGGTGAGGTGTTAGTGAAAGTGTACACTTAGGGAATGCAAACGAAACTAATATGTTCCGTCAAATAGATAAAACTTAAACGGAAGGTCATTTTATTCTTTGCATTTCTTATCGTTCTCTGCAAATATCGAAGAAACAGTTACAACAGACAGTATATCAAAGATACTGCTGAGCTCCTACATATCTTTAACACATTTTATTCCAAGTGAAATATGAAATATTGCTTGGACTTTATAGATATTAAATTAATTAGGTTATCAAGTTTTTGTCATGACTTACCTTCAATACAGACAACATGATCTCTTATGGATTGGGCAATCTGTGCATCCGGCAATGGTAGTAAGTCAATTAAATCATATATAGCATAAATCGAAGGATGAACGCTTTCAAAACGTTGAATCTCCTGGCGTATGGCCAGAGAGTTACTAATCAAAGGCTGCGGCGGTGCTGGTGGAGCCACCAAATGTGGATTAGATGTGGGCGTTGAAAGATTATGGAGTCGTTGCTGCTGCTGTTGTTGTTGTTGCTGTTGTTGATGATGATGATGCTGCTGCGCGGAGGATGATGTTGTCAAATGGTGATTCTGTAGCTGGAGATGATGTTGCTGCTGCTGATGATGATGTTGCGGATGCGACAACGAGTGCGGATGATAGTTACTCATTGCGGAGGTGGCGAAATTTCAACGTATTTTTGTGTTTCGTTTCGGTTTTTTTTTTATCTTTTTTTTTTTGTTTTGTTAATTAACTTAAATTGCTGTCGATTGCAATTGAAGAAGAGGCCGCTGCGGCAGCTAAATGTAAACTAAACACACACATACACAATACACACGCGCACGAAATTCTTCCACAACAACATTTTTGCTTGCTCTCTTTCAACATTAAAACCAACAGCAACAACAAATATCAACAACACAAACAAAAAGACAGCACACGAAATTGCTGAAAATATGTATGTATTATGTTTAAATGCAATTGTGCAATTTGTCACAGAGTTTTTTATTGATTTTAGTGAATTTATTTTTTTATTTTTGGAATTAGATCGATTTTTACACCTGCACGAGCAACAATCAAAACACATAGAAATTACGATATTTAAAAGCGCAGCAGCATTTTCTGCTGGAATCTGAGCAGCAGTGTGACCGAATCTCTTTAATTGTTTTATCTTGACTGCAATATGACCCAATTGGAATACCAAAATACATTTTTCAAAAAATTAAACAAATTCCAAAAATTTACACTGACCGAGAACTGATAATTGACCATAATATTTTATGCGTTTACTTGATTATAAGATGTTGTAATTAGAATAAGTTTGTTATGTTAATGTTGGCTATAAAAAGCTAAACGGACAGAGGCTCTGTGCTAGTAAAGAGTGACCATATTAAGCAATGCCAAAAATACTTATATTTATGTCGTAATCGGCAAAAGTGGTTAATTATTTTCTTAAAAGTTCAATTAAAACAAACACGACATGGCCCAAAGTAGACTGGAGAAGATAGGAACCATCTTCACAAGGTGAACCTTAGGAGCAACACATATATATCCCTAACTTATAATCGCATATCTTTCATACAGAGTTCAGGGGCTTTTACGGGCGGGAGCCATGAGGACAGAAGATAAGCCCATCTGGTATGATGTCTATGCAGCCTTTCCGCCCAAAGCAGAGCCGTGTTTTGATAGACCGGCTCTAGATGTGAAAGTACGCAATATTTTTTACAAGGAAGATGTCATACGAGCGTGAGTTGCTTCCCAAAGTCTGACAAAAATAACGAGTGCTTATTGAATGTCTTCTTTTCCGTTTTTTTTTTTTAGGAAGCTCCATAAGCAAAATAGACCCAATGAGACAATTGCTTTGTTTGATAATAAGAGGCAAACCCAATCACAGCAATTTCTACAAATCTATGATGAACTAGAAAGGCAAGGAGCTTTAGATGATCAGAAGATATATGAAACGGCTTTGGATTTGTGGGCAGAGCAAAGACAACAAAGTAAAGCCCAGGCGGCGACTTTTGATGATACCATTAATGAGCCTCTGGTGGAGAATAAGAGTCAATTATTAAGCGACTTCCAAGAAGCCGAAAGTAAATCACCTACAGAAAAGCCGAAAAAGAATTTGGACAAGGGTGTCGGCGTTAACATAGACAGTTTGTTTAAGGATTAGTCTTTTTATTTCTGATATAATTGTTGATGGATTGAAAAACTATAATATATCTACAAATAATAGGCTGGATTTCTTGGCATTCCATTTCTTTCGCTTCGGATCAAAATTCCTTTTCTCTGGAAAAAGAACACCTGTCTTGGCAGACATTTTGTTAAGGTCTAAAAACCAGTAAAGTGAACACGTTCAAACAGCCAATGCATCATTTTGGGACTCGTGGCTGAGCTGAGTTTGCAAGTTGGAGAGTTTGTTTTTAAGCACCTGAACACCCATAACAACAATATTTTCAGGCTTAAGAGCTCCAGATGACTCTACATTAAAGAAGAACTTATTTGGTTTGGCCTCCCAATTGTATGGGGCTTCGAATTGATCATCGTCCAGTTCGGAATGTTCACTTTTTGGCCATTCATCGGGCTTGGGATAAAGCGTGTGTCTCATCGAATTATCCGGATCGTATTCAAAGCAAACACCTGCTGTGGGATTCCATTTGGCGTGCTCTTTGCCGAATCCTTTTTTTGCGTACGCTCTCAGTTTTAGTTCTTGTCCCTTACGGAGCTTAATAATCAAAATCTCATCGTTACTCTCGCCATATTCATTATCTTCTTCACTTTGATTTCGTGAAGTTACCGGCAACACCTTGGCATTGCTGGACTTTAAGTCAGCTGTGGTCACATGGCGGGTCTGCTCCTCGTTGCACTTTACATCCAAGGTGAATTCCACGCTGCATTCGGGGCAGAAATCCAAACAGATGCAATCACGTGTATATTGCAAACGCTCGACCACGTCGTCAGAGATTAGTGGTATCAAGCCAATGCGATGTGCCAAAAATTCATCTGACAGCACTGTAGAGTTGGCCTCCAGTTGAACCCAATCTATGGCCAAAGTTGGCGTCTCTGCAATGAAGACGCGACGTAAACTATTCGCCACGCTCAGCTCTGTATCTTCCAAAATAAATTTCACATTGTCATCGGTGAGTTCGGTGATTTGCACTGACGGCTGATTTGCATACGGCATTTTGCGTAAGCTTTTTTCTTAAAATTTGTGGAAAAACTCGGAAAAATTAAATGAAGTTGACCTAAACACCGGCAATGTTTCGATATCAACAATTGCCAGCTCGATAACGATAGCGATAATTGTAGGAAACAACGGCACAGTGGCACACAAAAAAATCTAGTTCGTTCATGGAAACGCCTCTTAATCATCCAAAACCAAGCTGTATTTTTTAAATTCTTCAGTTTGAATTATTATTATTTAAATTTGAAACACAGTTCATAAACGGATTACGAAAGATAAGAACTAAACTAACTAACAATAAATAAGTGAACCGGTTCAATTTTCAAAGAGAACTTGTTTTCTTGTGTAAGTTTTACCCAACACTGCTGCACCTTTCCACACTAAACATTTGGCGCGGCTTTCTTACAAGAATGGAGCAAATTTGCTCTGCTTTGGAGCCCCTATTTCCTTGTCGCGAGTCTGCCATTAACACACTAGCGGAGCTGATTGGGGACAGTCGGGAAGCATATCCATCGGCCATCCATCTATTTGGACACAGCGGTACAGGCAAAACCGCGTTGACCAGGGCATTTCTAAAACAATGCCAGCGACAGCAGCATGTGAGGATTGCCCAATTGAATGCCATTGAGTGCTATACGACAAAGATACTGTTGGAATATGTTTTGGATGCTTTGGCTTTACAAGCAGAAGGGGAGGAAACTCGCGCTGACAATATGCTGGAATTCGTTGAAAAACTACGTCAGTGGCATGACCAAAGTGGAACCAAAGGAAACAGTGATGGCAACTCTCAGGCATTTCTTATAGCTGTGGATAATGCCGAAAGATTGCGTGACATGGATGCCAATGTCTTGCCTGTTCTTTTGCGCCTTCAGCAGCTGACCAGCCTCAATCTATGCGTGATTCTCTTATCCCAATTGCCCTTTGAGAAATTTTACAATAAGACAGGATTAAGTGAAGTCTTGAGTTTGCATTTGCCCCAGTATAATAAGGCGGAAACACAGCGTATTCTTAGTACAGATTTTACACAAACACGAAATCAATATATATCACAATTCTCCGCCCAGGATCGACGTCTAGAAATTTGTAAGGATGCTCTTACCGAGGAGTTCTATGGTAACTATTTGAATCTTTTTCTGAGCGTTTTCTATAAGGCATGTCGAGATGTGCCCGAACTCCGATTGACGGCACGAAAATGTTTTACCATCTATATGGAACCGGTCCTAGATGGCAGTGTTGAGGCCACAGATGTCTCACGCCTGTGGCGTCATATTGCTGGTCCTTTGAGATCAGCCCTAACGCAGATCTATATGCGCATTGACAAACCCATAGATGAGGTTGGAGTCGGTGGAGGAGGAACTGTAAGCGGTGCATTAGAGGATCAAAGTGTACGCAAATTGGCGCAGTCTTTGGAGTTACCGTACTATGGAAAATATTTACTAATTGCCGCCTTCTTGGCCAGTTACAATTCTGCCAAACAGGATAAACGGCTTTTTGTGAAACACCATGGCAAGCAAAGGAAACGCATGCAGACGGTTAATGCCAAGGCAAAGGTGTGTATTAAGGATTTCCGCTCATCATAGGAATATTACTGACCGTATATTAATATATTTCAGACCTCGGATAAGATGTCCACCGCCCTGGGTCCCAAATCATTTAGTATTGATCGCTTGCTAGCCATTTTTTATGCCATACTCGAAGAGAAGGTTGGACTAACTTGTAACCTTCTATCACAAATCTCCACATTGGTGCATCTCAAGCTGCTCAGTTTTGTGTCTGGCGAACAGAATATAATGGATGGTTCGGCACGATTGCAATGTACAGTAGGGTTAGAGTTTGTTCTCTATATTGGCAAAGTTGTGGGATTCAATGTGCGGCAGTATCTTTGCGACTTTATGTAGAAGTAAGCTAATCCCTTAAATAATTTTTCCGTCATAATTTAATTTTTAAATATATTTAATAAATAGTCTGGTACATCACTTATATGAATGGTCTCTTCGAGCTTAGTGTCGCGACTTCGCAACTGCAGCAAGCCATTTTCAAGGGTTTCCTCATTTATTACCAACGTATAAGGTACACCAAGTATATCAGCCGTTTGATGATGAGAGGCGAGTTGATCTCGATTCTTGGCCAAGCTAAAATAATCGCCCTCACAAAGACGAAGGCCAGAATTTTGTAATATGTGACTAAAATGCTGACAAAGATCGGTCAGGTCCGATTTCTGGCAAGGATTGCCTTGAAGGCCAGTAATTGCACATTGATATGGAGCTAAGCGCCGATTTAAAAGCAGTGATTGGGTCTCTCGATTATGATCACAGCCATCTAAGAGTAAAGCTAAAAGAGATTGAGAAATGATTGTTAATGGTTTTACGATCCTAAAATCTAGTACTCACTGCTGGTAGCTATTTCTAATGGTATTGAAGATCTAATGACTGTAGGTAGCACAGGTTCTCCTGTTTTTGCATGTGGCAATTGGAAGTCCTTCTCATTTGGTACTATCAAAGTCAATTGCTCGATTGTCATCTCATGATCGGCATCAAAATATGCTCTTATATCTATGGCTTGGCCATTGTGATCATCACCTTCCAGGAGTTCATATGGAACAATGCGATAACGGCTGGGATTTGATGAATATCGCATCCACCAGATCTTACTCTCTCGTTGTATATTATAGAAATGCTCCAAACCACGTTGTGGCTGTACCAAAAAATCAGTTATTAGATACGTATTACAGGATTTATAAGTAAAGACAGAATCTGTGGATGTTGAAGAGGCTGAAGATTCGTGCTTTAACACTGCTGGACATTTAGCCTTGCGTCTGTGGTTTTTGCATAATTTTTCAAAATGATCCGAAAATTGTTCTGATTGAATAAAGGAGAATCGTTTATTGGAAGTGGTTGTAGTGGACGAACATCCCATATAAACACCTAATGGCCTTAAGTCTAACCATTGTTTCTTTAACATATTAGCATAGGCTTGACCATGCTTAAGTAGTTGCAATTTGTTCCCATTCTGCGATGATAGAAATCCCGAAGATTCCAAAGATTTAAGGCAACGATTTATTCTACTGTTCATTGTGTTGTTCTAGAGGTATGTTTCCTGGCGGCGATACAAAATAGTCCTCATCTATGATCTTGGCATTCTTTAAGATCTCCTGCCGGCAATTTCCCTCTGTGACTTTGTCGTTGCGTAATTGAAGTTGTTGCTTCTCCAGTACTGTGTAAAGAGCTGGCACACCCTCTGTTTGAATGCCAATTATCCTGTTGGCAAACTGAATGCTACTCTTTAGAGTGGCCAATGCCTCGTCACTGTCCAAATCCACTAGGGAAAGCCGTTCCAGCAATTGAATTGTCTTGAAATCTATTTCGTATTCAGCGCCGCCGGGTGTCGTTTCAACTTCTGGAAATGCATTGGGCTCGGGTTTCTGAGGCACTTTAGTGGGGTACCTTAACTGTGTGAAATCTATTTTTTGTTTCACATCAGTTTTGGTGGCTATATTACAATAAAAACGAAACTTGGTAAGAATTCGCAACATTCTGAATACGACCAGTGTTGAGAAGGAGAACAAAGTCGAACTATATTTTCTAGATATGAGGGCTGGTTTTTTTTTTTTTTTTTTTTTTTTTTTTTTTTTTTTAAGATTATTAAGATTTATAATTTGCTGGTTTGGTTATGGTTATGTTTTTCTAATGCAATGATTTATGTATATGTATCTATCTTAAATTTGTTTAAATTTATGTGCCGATAGTTTTGACTTTTTTGCTCATCACCGGTCTCCTCCAGTGCTGAAAAGCATTATCATCAGTGTTAGCTAACTCATTTTCGGGTGATTAATTTCTTTTCTTGGAGTTTTTTCGAATTCAGTTTTAATTGTTAACCTTAACTCTTTTCAAGCAGGAAACGCGCAGTTTTCTTCACAAGCTTTACTTGAGCCTAGACTTAATCGTGTAGACGGCCCAGAGTCCGCGATTAAAACTAGAGGAATACCAACAATCTTACAGGGAGAAACAACGCCCTCGACCTCAAAACCGAATTCCGGAAAACTAAAAAGGAAACAAAAACTACGTGTGTGGTAGCCAGCTGAATATATATAATTACAATATCATAATTAAATAAAATGGCAGAGACCTATACGTTTGGCAACTCGCTGGCTTCCATAACCTGCCATGCGTGGAATAAGGATCGCACGCGTGAGTAATCATATTATTTTATGTTGTGTTTTCTTATTCATATATGTATATGACTCATTCTTCTCCAGAAATTGCTTTATCGCCCAACAACCATGAGATTCATATCTATAAAAAAGACGGTAGCAGTGACTGGAAATTGTTGGATATACTGAATCAACATGATTTACGTGTTATGGGCATTGATTGGGCCAAGAATACGAATCGAATTGTTAGCTGTGCAGCCGATCGAAATGCTTATGTGTGGACTCAAGGAGAGGATGGCAAGTGGAAGCCGACGTTGGTACTGCTACGCATTAATCGCGCTGCCACTTGCGTAAAGTGGTCACCGGAGGAGAATAAATTCGCCGTTGGATCTGGTGCCCGTCTCATTTCCGTGTGCTACTTCGAGTCTGAGAATGATTGGTGGGTCTCGAAGCATATTAAGAAGCCCATACGTAGTACGGTCACCTCGTTGGATTGGCATCCCAATAATGTGCTTCTTGTGGCTGGTTCCACAGACTATAAGGTGCGTGTATTCTCCGCCTTTATTAAGGACATTGAGGAACCGCCTTCCCAAACGCCTTGGGGCGTGCGTAAACCACTCGGCCAGCTTATGGTGGAGTTCCGGAATTCTGCGTCCAGCGGTGGTGGTTGGATTAATAGTGTTAGCTTTTCAAGCGATGGCAACAAAGTTTGCTGGGTAGGTCATGATAGTTGCATAAGCATTGCCGATGCCACCAATGGCAATACCGTAATCCGGTGTCGTACTGGATACTTACCATTCCTTTCCTGCGAGTGGGTCTCACCCACTTCGGTAGTTGTGGCCGGCTATAGTTGTGTACCTCTTGTTTATAGTCTAACTGGAGATGGGAAATTACTGCTAAGCGGCAAATTGGACAAGTCACAAAAGCGCGAAGCAAGTGGCATTACGGCGATGCGCATTTTCCAATCCATGGATCGTAATATGCGGACTGAAAACACCGATACAGTAGTGGATTCGATTCATCAGAATGCTATTACCAGTGTTCGTCTTTATACTGGCGATAAGTCCAACGCCACAAAAGTCTCCACCTCTGGCGTGGATGGTCAATTGGTTATTTGGACTGTAGAGCAGGGTGCCGGCATCAATGGCGGAATGCGTAATCTGCAGATCTAGAATGACATTTATGGGCGTGGCGGTGTGTATCGTGTGCTTGTGAAAAGTATTCAATGTGTATGTTAGACGTGCACAGTATTTGCCAAAATGTTTTCCAAAATCACTTTTTTTCCTCAAAAAGTTTCGTGTGAAAAATGCTCTTTTTTTATCTTTATATATATATTAACTGAAGAGATTATGATTTTCTCTTCGCACACTTCCACAATAGTTTCAAGAAAAACAAAGTCTGTGTATGTATTTTAAAGTGTTTCTTCTTAATCGAAAATTTGAATAAAAAATGTTTATTTAAAAGATTGCGCGCTTTTTTCAAAAACTAGCTAAGGTCATCGATAAAATTCCCTATTTTCCCATCTCTTAAGAGTCATAATGACAAGAGATAGCGCATCAACTGCGTCATTACAAATTCAATTGGATTTTATTGACATTCTAACACATGTTTTTTTTATTTTATACAAATTAAAAATAAAAAGATATAATATAATTTAAATGTAACGAAATTCTAATGGAATTTTGTTGCTCAAATGTTTTACAATGAGTGAGTATTGACGTCACAGATAAACGAGATACGAAAATCAGCAATGTGCTTATCTTGTTTTTTAATACCATGGAACCAAGTATAGAAGTTATAGCTAAACTTTGTTTTGAAAAATTTAAGTCTCTGCCGAAGACGGGAAAACCAACTAATGGCCAATGGACAGTGCTTGCTGGAATTGTAGAGTACAATCGCCAATCAGCGACGTGCAGAGTGGTTTCATTAGGTTGTGGAACCAAGTGCATAGGCCAAGGCAAACAATGCCCCAATGGCTACATACTTAACGACTCCCATGCCGAAATCTTGGCTCGACGAGGCTTCTTAAGTTACCTGTACCATGAATTGGGCAAAGACTCGGATAGTATATTTGAATGGGATCCCAGTCTGTTTTGCTACAGGCTAAAAGATCAATATGACTATCACTTTCTCAGCACGCAGACTCCTTGTGGTGATGCCTGCATTAACATGGAACTTGAAGCGGATGATGAACAGATAAAGGCAAAGCGACAACGCATGAGCGATATTCAGGATGTGATTTTCACTGGTGGAAAACTTATTACCAAATCGGAGCCTTTGGTCGACGACATGGAACAGACGCCAGGGGCTTTGCGTACCAAACCAGGTCGCGGGGAACGGACCTTATCCATGTCGTGCAGTGATAAATTAGCTCGTTGGAATGTTTTGGGCATACAGGGTGCTCTTGTTGACTCTTTGATCCACAGGCCTATCTACCTTACCAGCCTTAACTTTTGCTGTCCTGACGCACGTCTCGAAAGTATCGAGAGAGCCATCTACAAACGCTTCCAACACAAAGAATTCAAAATACATCGTTATAAACAACAAACGCCTCTAATACGCATTGATCCAAATCTCGAATTTGAATATGCCCAACGGCCACAAGTCCAACAACCATCGCCAAATGGGTTGATTTGGTCTCATTTGCCCGAATCAGTCAGGTGAGTGATCTATAATCTTTATGAAATACATCCCTTAATGGCAGCAATTCTTTCTTCTCTTGGCAGACCCTATGAGATTTCAGTGAATGGTAAACGTCAGGGAGTAACCAAGAAAAATTTGGATACCCCATCTGCTGCCTTGACTATCAGTAAATATAAATTGTTTTTGCATTATTTGAAGTTGCTTAGATGCCACGCAACGCTAAGGGAAAAATTTAAGCTTCAAATCGAAGACCTGCATGATATATCCTACGGAACCTGCAAACAGTTGTCTACAGAATATCAATCGGCTTGGCAACAATTGAAACGTGAATACTTTCAGCAATGGACGAGAAAGCCGGATAAATATTTAGATTTCACAAGTTGTGAGGAAAGAAACTTAAACCGAAGTATCTGAAAATTTTGAATATATCATAAACATGTAAAGTTAAAGTTATTATTTATAAGAAAGCATATCAAGAGAAATGTGGATGATTTGGATTTCTTTGCATCTATAGTGCTGCAAAATACCACATCAGTTTTTCCTTGATTAGTTTTTAATGTACACATTTGGAAAAGAGCCTCGGCTATTTTTGTTGTCTTTTAGATGCTTGTTTTAGCTTTTAAGTATCCAAGATAAACAAACGATTCTTTTATTATTTATCTTTCTTTAACGTCTTACTTAATAGAGTCTCATATGTTTAATCAGTTGGTCCTGTAGTTTGTAGAACACAAAATTCGTTATAGTTGAATCCACTCAATTTTCCATTTTTACATGATATGCCGTATCAAATCTGCGTTAATTGCAATGGTATACTTCATATTGAAAAATGTCAGTTTTTTAATAAATGACAGCGAAAATGTATCGTTCGTGCAATAGCTCGTTCTTTATATGGATCATTTTAAGTATAATGTGTATCGTAAAGGGTCAAGAAACTGATGATGAATTTACTACAGGACCGAAGCCACGTATTTTTAGCGATTACAGTGCTGCTTATATGCTGTCCAGGGTTTCTGGAAATTATTTTTTCGGTGATATGATGTGCAAGAGACACGGCCTTATATTAGCCTCTCCAAATACTGAACCCTTGTACAATAATTTGTTGAGTTTTCTTCAATCCACAAGTATTGGTAAGAGAGGTGCATATGGTGGTGTACAGCAACACTCAACCTCGGACGAATTTCATTGGTTTGCCGATGCCGAACCTGTAGAGAATTTAAAGTTCATTGGTGAAGAAAAAGAGAAAAATACGCTACTTTGTTTACTGATAAATTACGATGGTTCTTCTAAAGTAACTCATAATTCTTGCTTCTATGATTATTTATTTTTGTGTATGCATCCGTCTCTGTATAGTGCGTATAAGAAAAATGTAATAAAACCTGAAATATTTGTTTAAGTATGCGAATAAGACTTAAGCTATTGGTTCCTTATTGATCTTTGCTCTTGTAAGCAAAAACTGTTCCATTTAAATAAAGTTTTTTTTTTGCTTTCTGGTCAAAATTCGTGTATCGAACATAGTATAATTATATTAGCTTCGCACTTAGGATTTGCTGAGTTTACTCTAATCTTTAATTCGATTTGCCTTATTATTCTACTAGTTTTCTGTATTAAAGTCAATAGCTAATGCTCCTGTATTGGATCCATCTGATGATTTTTCTATGCACTGTTCCGCCCATTTTAATTTCGCGTCCTGCTGCTGTATTTTATCCAACGGAGTCCAAGTCTGATCGTATTCAAGTCTATAACTGCCTTTATAGGTGTGATCAATTGAGTTATTCCATTCCTGAGGTGACAGCATACTAAAATAACTTTGACCTGTTGGTCTCGCGTACAAATGATAAATCTGACCAGGCTTCTTTGTAAAATTACACGCAGCCATGTGCAATTCACGGTTTATATTGGACTCCCTCAGAATCTCTATGGCCTGAGCTTGAAGCATTTTGATCTAAAAGTACTTACATAAGGTGAGTAACGATTTTAAAAATATAAATTAAATTATATCTAATATTATTACCTGATCCATTATGACACCGAGTTTTTGGCATGTAGTATTTTTCAATTGCTTATCAGCGTTTTGGATTTCTTGAGCCAATGCTATAATATCTGCCTCATCGTGCATGGAGACACGTAAAGGATCTATCTGGAAGGAAGGATTTCTCTCCACCAACTGTGCTGTAATGTTAAAACACGGGCGAATCATTTTTTTTTTATTTTACCAATAAGAATTAAATTACCCTTTTTAATGGCTGACTGATAGTCTAGCTTATCCATTGGGTCAGATCTTTTCATGTGATCTTCTTGACAATAAATTTTTTAGTTCATTTAGTTAGTTGTTTATAAAATTAAAAATTGACACAATCCGATAGTTGAACACATGTTCTTGTTTTGCAAGTCAAGTTAGCGTCGTACTATGTACATATGTATGTTCTTTACCTAAAGCTATCTTTTAAGATATTGTACCTGTATTCGTTTAGCATGAGCAGTAAAACAGTAATAATAACTTTTTTTTTGCTTTAATATTTCAAAACTCTTCGGCATAATTTTCCATATATTCATATAACGGATGCATGCACACAAATTTAATTTTATAAGTAAAACAACTTTCAGTTTCCCACAAAAAAGGTTTGTTGGGATTTATGTACATGCAACTAGATTTGTTATTTGAGGAGGGGTATCCAGGAGCCCAATTGGAATATGTTAATTCTTCACCGTTAAAAGTCCAGTAATGGAAACGTGGATTAAACTTTTTTGAGCCTAAATTCGAACCGCCTATCCAGAAACTAGAACTAGAATCTGTAAGCACAGTTAATTAAAACATGATCCGTTTGGTCGTTAAGGTAAAATTTGATCAAGCCGATGGACTTACTTGACGCTTCTAATAGTTTCGTTAGAATCAAATTTTGGGATTCAAACTGAACAGCTGCCTGCACAAGACCAACCCTTTTACATTCATAGTCATAAGTGTAAAAGTCTCCGTTTACTTCGGAAAGTATATAAGGACTTCCGTAGTTTGTGAATCTTCGAGGTACCGATCTAGTAATTAGTTCTTCTTGAGCATAAATAATGCACAACATTTTTAAAATTCCAAAAAGAAGCAGATATTTGGCGGAAGACATGTTAATAAATATCTAAATTTCAACAGAATCTTTTAAATACAATTCAATAATTGATAATCATACATGTAATACGATAATTTCATGGTATTATTGGTTCGGCACGGTAGAACTTAACTTCTAAGACCAACATTCTTTTGACATGTTTTAGATATGGGGATAGAAATAACTACTGGGACTTTCATATGATTCATATGATTTATCGTGATATATCCTTTTTGAAATGTAAAGAAAGACTTTTAAGAAAAAGACTAAAACAAACCAATTTGTGTCACTGTATTTTGTAGTCTTACGTGTATGAAAGTCACGCTTTCATCTCTATTGGCAATCGAGAATCGATTAGTTAAAATAAGTCATCGGTCTCGTCATTTGTGTGGGTGTTTTTGTTTTCACTAAAACAGCTGAGCTAGAAATCTACATCATTTTTGTTGTATACTTTTTGTTTTTAATTTTGTGTTTAGTGAATATATTATGTCGGAAGCAAAAAACGAAATGTATTACAGTTTATTGGAATGGTTCAAAACCCTGAATCTTAGCGCAGCCCACAACAATGCCGAGGAGCTGGCTGACGGTGTGGCCCTGGCTCAGGCGTTAAATCAGTTCGCTGCAGATTTTTTCACCGATTCTTGGCTATCCAAGATTAAGGCGAGCGCCGTAGGCAGCAACTGGCGTTTGCGTATGAGCAATCTTAAAAAGGTCACACAATCTTTGTATGACTACTACAGTGATGTTATGAACTACACTCTTAGCGAGTTCGTAAGACCCGATCTTCAACTCATAGCCGAAAGCTGCGATCAGGTGGAATTGGAGCGTTTGTTACAGTTAGTGCTGGGCTGTGCGGTGAACTGTGCCAAGAAGCAGTCTTACATTACTGAAATAATGGGTTTAGAGGAGGAGCTTCAAGCAAATATAATGCGAGCTCTTCAAGAGTTGGAATCCACAGCCTTGGTGGCCAGCGATAGAAGTCCAAGTGGTAGTGCCGGTGGTGGGACAGGTGTCAATTCGTTATCGCGCAATTCTCTTAGTGGCAAGGCTTTGCAGGAGGAGCGAGATGCTATGGCTCAGAAATGTTTTGAAACCGAAAAGAAGATGCTTCTGCTAATTGATGAGAAATCAAATCTACAGCAAGAGCTGCAGAAAATTCAGCAGGAATTTGCGCGGTTGGAACTTAATACGACGGCCATTGGCGATGATGGTGTTAGTTTAGGACCTGTTCAGGCCGGATCTGTGCGTTTTAACGAACTGCGCCGTCAATTAGATATTCTAAAAGAGGAGCTGTTGCAGTCGGAGGGAGCTCGCGAAGATCTGAAACTAAAGGCCCAACAACAAGAATCCGATCTATTGCATATGCAGCAGCGCGTTGATGAACTATTGGTATGTAACTTTGTCGCTATTCATACTCTAATTTTCAAACGATTTCATTTGTGTCCTGCAGAAAAGCTCTGCCGAGGTTACCACCCTGAAAGACGAAGTGGATGTTTTGCGTGAATCAAATGATAAACTTAAAATTTGTGAGGCTCAATTGGATACATATAAAAAGAAATTGGAGGACTACAATGATCTAAAGAAGCAAGTGAAAATCCTTGAAGATCGCAGCGCCGACTATGTCCAACAGAATGCCCAATTTGAGGAGGATGCCAAACGATATGCCAATACCAAAGGACAGATCGAGCTTTTCAAAAAGGAAATCCAAGATTTGCATTTAAAATTGGATGTTGAGAGTGGTAAAAATGTTAAGTTGGAATTCGACAACAAGAATTTGGAGAGTAAGAATCTTGCCCTCCAGCGAGCCAAGGATAGCTTGCTTAAGGAACGCGATAATTTACGTGAAACTGTCGATGAGCTGAAATGTGGCCAATTGACTAACAATTCTGGAGAAGGCACCACCATGTCACGAGAATTGCAACCAACAGCTATGATGGAAAAAATCCAACGTTTGGAGGCAGAGAATAAAGCTTTGCGGGAGGGTCAGGGTGGTCAAACAGCTTTAGCAGTAAGTTCCTTCGATACTTTTCATACCATTCAAATTATATTGACTTGTGTATATTATAGCAACTTCTGGATGATGCCAACAAACGTTGTGAGCATTTACGCGAGCAATTAAAGTCAGCCAATGAGCGTATATTATCCCTATCCCATGCCTCACAAAGCGATGATCCCATTTTAAAAGAGTAATTTTTTTTTAACTATTAATAGTTTATTCCTGTTCCGATTGCTTATATGAAACTATTTTATTTCAGAAACGAATTTGGCAAACAAATCAAACAGCTGATGGAACTGAATGAACAAAAGAGTAAGTCCCAAAGTACTTGGGGGTGCTTTAGCTGGATGGGTCAATTGATTTCATTGCTACTATCAAGAGTTCATCAATTAAATTGAATCATTGTCAAACAATCAAAAACTTCAGACACTATCGACTATATATAGAAGCTTTTTAAATCGAAGGTCAACTTGTTCCAGCTAAGAATGCACTTCCGCAAATGATGATAACAAGTAGAAAAGTTTTAAGTAACAGTTCTTAAAGTTTGAAAGAAAAAGATTTAACCGAAAGTGTAAAATGTCTCTTGATTTTTTTTTTTTTTTATCATAGGGAGTAGAATCAATCAATTTGAGACTTAAAAATGAAATTGTTCATTTACTTTTAGTTACTGTAATTTGATTCTAAAATTATGTTTGTTTTTCACTTTTTTGCCTTCAACAACACCTGGTTACTTCGCTGTTGGACAGTTTTTTTTAACAAGAAAATTAATTTAAAACACATGTTGGAAAAAAAAAAACACTTTAAAAAGTTCTTTACTTACTCAAATTTGTCATTTATAGCACTCCAACTAGAAGATTCGGTTACACAAAATGCATCACTACAGTGCAAAGTAACTCAATTGGAAACTAGTTTATCGGCACGTGAGCAGGAAATTCTAGCTTGCGATACCAAATATCGCAAATGTGTGCAAAAAGCCAAGGAGATAATTAAAAATATAGACCCGACTATAGCAAATGGTAAGTATTGCATTAAAGTAAATATTTCTATATAATAATGTTCATTTCATCTTAATTGTTTAGCCATTGATGCCAGCACTTTGGAAAAGAATGTGGTCGATATTGTCGAAGAGGAGTCGAAACCTAAAATGAGCGTAATGGAAGAGCAATTAATGACCACAGCATTCTATAGATTGGGTGTAAATGCTCATCGTGATGCTATTGATTCCAAATTGGCTATATTGATGGGTTCCGGACAAACGTTTCTGGCACGCCAAAGACAATCGGCACCGCGCAAATCCCTAAGTGCAATGAAATCAAAATAAGTTGAAATGGAATAGATAGAGATTTAAAGCAATCGATATTTTATCAATCTATATATATAATTTAATATATATATAACACAAATTATTTATTCCATACAAACGGAATTCAAAATATAGTATTTATAGGACAACGTTCTCCACTAATAATGGGTGTAAAATAAAACCAATTATACATTTACTTTACATGGCTCGTATTTGACTTTTTTAAAGGAAAAATAAATTAAACTCGTTATTATATTGAAAAGCAATGACCTGAGGATCAATTCTTCTACCTAGATTGTATGTTTTTTAAATATTGATTTGCTGACACCTTGGAATTTCCTACCATAGGTATGCCTTCCTTTATCTGCTACAGTCTCTTAGATTTAAATACAAATCAGACACAAAGATAAGTACTTTTTAGTTTAGAATTTAATACACATTTAACGCAGAGTTTGTTCTTGGTGGCGATTAGTATAAGGGGGTATGGCAAAACAAATTTACAGTCTTAAACAATAAATTAAATATAATACTCGCTTAAAATTTGTTTGCTTATAAATTCTACCAAAGCTGCAAATTTCACCGCTTGCTTAGTTCGTATTTAATTCCGTTTATATGTTTTTCAAATAGTTTTTGTATAACACACACTGAACATATAGAAACAGAACCAAGCAATAAGTGCATTTTGTCAGCCAGGAATTCTACCATATATATATATATATAATATAAGTACATATCTATTGATAGAGTCTCTTTGGCATTGGCACAAATGGAAAATGCTTTACGGAATATTATTTAATTTTGGTTGGATTTTTCTCAAAGTCCAATAACAAATTCAGAGATAAATCTTTTTTTTTTTTTGTTTTGAGATTGAGAAAAGCTCCATTAATTTGGTTTGTGTTTTGTTTCTTAGTAGACGAGCAGTTATAACAATTAAATATAGTAATATACACACAGTTCTCCTTGGTGGCCATTAGGGGAAAGGAGTGCTGGATTGATACAGTAAGCAACAATTATGTGTGCAGTCCTAAAGGCTAACCAATGCACCTATATCTACATATGCTTAAGTAGCTTATCATGGATTTACCATGGCCGCCACATGCTCTCGTCCTGGCCGACTCCGGCTGCTTGGGCCTGAGCCAGATACTGATACTCTTCCTCCTGGCGTTGGCGCAACGCCTGGCGTGCTGCACTGCTAGTCTGGGGGCGTGGCGAGGCCTCTGTAATCTCGTTCTCATTGGAGCCAATGCCGCTCTCGGAGCGTGGCGATGACTGTTGGGTGGCCATGGCCGCCGTTACTGATTTAAGGTCAGAAACGGAGACACCCGAACTGGCCACCGATGCTGGACGTTCTGCCTGCGTAACTGTGGCTACAGCTGCCCCAGCCGAGGCAACTACTGCCATACTGTTGGCATAGGCAGCTGCTGCAGCGGCTGCCACATGTGCCGCCTCTAAGCCGCCAGGGAAATTGGGACTCAGTTTTCCAGCCAAATGTGGTTGGACTCGTTGCAATTCTATCAAACGCTCAAAATCTGTACGCGTGGCAATTGGATCTACCAGGGGCTGTGCGCTGAGGCCAAGAGCTGCTGCCAACTGGACATAATGGGGAGGCAACACGAGGACACCATTGGATCCATCCGTTTGGCTTTGGACCTTCAGTTGCTGTTTGTATTGTTCTAGCACATTGGCACACAATTTGCTACGATCATCATCATAGCCAAGTTCGGCAACAACAGCAGGGATAGCCACAGGTGGTGATTGCGGTGGATTGTGTGCCGCTTGTATGGTCTGAGAATGTGGCTGCTGGCCACGATTATTGTTCTCATCCTGCGGCGCTGGTGTGGAAGGAAGCACACGTTGATCTGCACTGCCACCACTTGCTGCACCTGCACCAATAATTTTAAGGCCTTTGCTATAATCTAAGGGATTGGAGTCCTGACTGCTGTAGTCCAGTGAATGCTCATCCGGCTGCGTTGGCTTCTTCGGTGGCAACTGGACTTGGACTTGGGCTTGGGCAGAGGTGGAGTTGTTCAGGTCATAGCAACTGCTGCTGCTGGGACTATCAGCGAAATTTGCTGTATTCGTATGGGGGCAAATCTCCACATCGATTTCGGCTATACACTGGTCAAGATGTCGCAACAGACGCGCCTTAGAGCCTGGCTCAGACAACGTCGGCATATTACCCAAAGGTGGAGGCTCCGGAGTAGCCAAATAACGAGCCACCTCTCGCGCACAATCCGTATAACCGGCTCGATATTTGTTCACGCCTGCAATAATAAAAAGGAAACCGATAATAAATTTGGAATCCACAGGTGCATCTTCGGCAAACTTACTCGGATCATCTAGATTGCGATGCCGCTGAAAATGACGTACAGTCAACTCTAAAATGTCGGCCTTTTCCAATTTTGTATGCTTTGCCTGACCGTCGCCATTTTTGGCATTCTGATTCTTGGTGGATTCTAAAATAAGAGCCTTCAATATGGCCAAACTTTGGTTGATGCGTGCACGTCTGCGCTTCTCCATGAGTGGTTTGTTTGTACGTTTGCTGATGTCCTGCGATGATGAAGTTACATTTTGTGTGGAGCTCACCAGCCCAATTGATTTTATGCCATTGCCGCTGCCATTTGTGGAGCTGGAGGCAGTAAATCCGATGCCTAAAAGTAAATAAGTTTTGAAAAATAATTTCAATAACAAGAATCCCTTAATTATAGAACATCTTTTTGTTAGATATTCGCAATATCATTAGCTTAATTTAAATATTTGGCAATATATGGTGTTATATTTTAATGGTAAATTCTCAAACATGAAGGATTAATATAATAGGTTTTTTTTTAAACTAGAAAAATGGTTTTCAAAACAGATGACACACATCAGAAATTCCTGATTCAAACATAATTCATCAGTTAAATGTAATGGTTTAAGAACAGTAAACAAAAATTATGAAAAATCTAGTTTTAATATTACAAATTTATCATCTATAATGTGATTAAGAAAAATTTAAAGAATTTTAATGAGCTGGTCGTTCCAATCGTTGCAGTCATTATGTCTTTTGCATAAAAAAACTATGCTTCAAATTCTTATGAAAGAATGCTAATTCATTGAAATTAAAAATAAAAAATTAAAACTTTTCGAAACACTTTCGAAAATAAAGCACTTTTACTCGAAACCTAAATTAAATCAATTTCAATTCACGAGCTCATAAAAGTATGCTATAGATTTTTTCTTTGGTTCATTTTCTTCACAAATAACAAAACGAATTCATTAGCCTAATAGCTGACTAATTAAGCGGTATATAGTTAACTTTTTGTCAATTTTGTTAAATATTTTCAATTTTGAACTATTTTGTTTACCCGTTGTTGCTTTATTTTTTGTGTAATCCTTATCACGTTTTGCTGTCATTTTCTCATTTTAACGGAATTCACAAGAATTCGTTGCACATGGAGAAAACTTAATGGTGTGATAATTTTTGATTTGTTTCGACTCGAATAATTTACGTCTTTTTTTTACGTCTAAATTTGATAATTCATCGAATGAAATTTCTGCGTGAATAAGTAACGGTACCGGGAATGGAACGTCCGTACGGTTCGAGGATGCACAGCTTACTGAAGTAAGCTAACGGTAAACGTAAATGTTAAAGCAAGTGAGATTTTTCGGTTTAGTTGTCGTATAACAGCGCTGTCGCGTGCGAATGCCTTGTGCAAATTTTTCCGACTGAATCGTTTGGCTTGGTTGGTTGGTTGTTTGGTTGTTGCTACTGCTGCTGTTGCTGCCACTGGCACTGGCGTTGGCACGAGCCACAGCCACGAGGCAAAGGCAAAGTTAGCGTTCGCCTTCGCCTTTACCCGTCATCGTCATCGCTGTATGGCGCAGCAGCAACCAAAGCAGATTGGAGTCAACCGACAATAAAAACAACAACAACAAAAACAACAACAACAAGAACAACAACAACTGTGGCAACAGCAACGCCTGGCTGCCTGCCTGGCACGTTAATGGTGGTTGTGGTAATGGTTGCCACACAGACATCGACACACAAACACACACACTTGTATAGATGTATTATATATATATATAATATACATATATGTACGAACACACGCTAAAGCTTAACGACGACTACGAACAACACAGAACGGAGGCATGTTGCCAGTGGGTGGGTAGGCGTTGGCTGCGGCAAATGTCAGCCAGCCCAAGCGACAAGCCGACATGCCGCCAGTGGGACGGACAGAGAGACGGCGTGACCATGTCTGGCTTTAGCGCGCACACAAAGTTCACACGTACGCGCGCCCCACACACAAACACACACACACAGACACAAGCACAAGGATAGTCAACAGACCCCTGTACACATACTGGCATACAAATCAATTCGTTTAGGCGCGAATGGCATATACCAGCAAACATTTTGTAGATAGAAATGCTAGAAACTAATCCCAATTAGAAATATCTCTTCAAATAAAGACAAAATCAAAGGCAATTATTAAAAAGGATGTCTCGCATGATTTAATTGAATTACCATCCATTCTCATACTTAAATCTTTGTTTATTCTAATACTTGAGTTGGTATTATGTATTGTGGTAGCGATTTTATTTATATTCCGATTTATATTCCCTTTTCCCCCGATTAACTTTATATAATACCAGTTAAAGGTAATTTCAAATTCTTACTCTTTGTTTCAGTTAAACATTCTAAATCAAAAGTAAACGATACTTAATTAAGTGATTTATATTGTTTACTGGGTTAGCTGCGTCAACGCCATCAGCAGGCGAGTTAGCAATGGTTGTTGTTGTTGCTGCTGCTGAGGGTGGTGGTGGCGACGCAGAGGCTATAACTTGGAGTTGGTGTTGTGTGTGGGTGGCATAGGAAGGGGAACAGAGGTGGTCGTCGTCAGTGACTTTGCCATTCGGCTGCCCGCATCGAAATCATAACACCAACGAGGCAAAACTTCTGCGCCACAGCAGCCAGCAAATGGCAAGAGCAGGACATGGTGGAGGACATGAAGAAACAGCAGTCATGGCAAATAATAAGCCAGGCGACAGGCACGAGGGCAGACAGCGGAGGAGGACCATCAGACAACAGACGAAGGAAGACAACTGTGACAGCAGCAGCAAGGACTATTAGATAAATACGTTGTGGTGGTTGGAGGTGAATGTAATAGTGGTGGCAACGGGATCAAGTGCGGAGAGAAATGGCATAGGTTGGCAGCAGCTATCATGGCAACAAAGTTGATGCTAGCAAATTGCGGTGGTTGGGCAATGGCAACCCGACAGACAAAAGGTTAACCAAGTGTAGAACGTCGCATTATCGATATACTTAGCACCCAAAAGGGGGAATTCTTTGGTATACCTAACAATTGAATATCAACCAGATTTAGATTTAGTATGACAACATTTTATTGAACACTTTATGCTTGGCCAACATTATGAAATTTCAATGCCAGCAATGAGAATTCGTATCAACGACTGTCTGTCTCACTCTCTCTCTTTCTCTTCCCTTGTTCAGGTGCAATCAAAATCAAGCACGTGTCTCACTCATTCCATATCTAACCATTATGTACAGGGCGACGACATGCGCCCCACCACCCACATTAGATGTAGCTTCCCCTTTCCCTTTCCCCAGCTCGTTTGGCTGCTGCGTGTTTTTGCCCAGCTGCCGTCGCGCTGTCAGCCAAATTACTGAGCTGAACGAATGACTTGAATACTGCCATCTGGAGTGGTCGGAGATGGGGATGAGATGGGTTGGGTTTGGGGTATTGGTTGGGTGAAGTGGCACTGGCACTGGCGCACACATAAATCGTTTATAGCCACACCGAGACCAGGGTAGGGCAGCCAGTAGCAGCCTCGTCATCATCGTCATGACCATCGTTGTCGACGGTAAAAAGCACCAGGCATCAGTTTTACTAAGCTCCAACAAAAACAACAACATCAACATCAACAGCAAAAGCAACTACAATGCTACTACTGCCAATGTTTCTGGTCGACTTGATGCCACCCACTTAAGCAACCCAACCCCCCGTCCCGTTCAACACAACCCAATAATATCCATCCGCATCTCCATGTCTCATTCAGCTGTACATTGCATGCAACCGTGTGGATACAACTCGGACATTTCATTTCAGTCCAGATGACTACGAAGCATACTCTATGCAGGGAAATACTAAAATAGTTTTTAAAGAAAAGGATCGGCGAAACTTTGTATAGATCATCATATGGGAAATCATATTTCCACATGAAAAAAAAAAAAATGTCATATGAAAAGATGAAAAGCAATATGAAAAGATTTTCTTATTGTTTTATTACTAACTCAGTAGTTTTTTTCAACTCGATATATAGAAGTTTAGAAAATATAATTCTGTACTTTAAAGATCTCATGTTTAAGGCGTATTATGACATGTTTTTAAAAATGTTTTCCAACTATCTCATATATAATGGCATAGTTAATTCTAACTTTGAATCCAAATTGCAGGCAAATACACAACCATCATCAAGTGACTGCGGACCCAATCCGGGAACTTGGGATCAGGGACAGTCTCGGACAGCTGTGCGAGAGGTCTCTGCTAAATAAAGCTTTGGTATCTGACCCAACAAAAACAACAACATCAGCAAAAAAAAAAAAAAGGTATTGGTGGCGAAACAGAAATGAAAATCAAACTGCAAAACAAAACAAAAAACAACGCAAAAAAAAAAAAAGAAAACAGAAATGAAACAAAAAAAAACAACAACAACACAGACCTTATACCGAGAAAACCCCACAGGAAAAGCTTCGGAAGTGCGCTCACTGCCGCAATGGCAACGGAAGCGGGGAAGCGAAAGGAGGATAACGGGGTGGCCGACATAGGCAAAAAAGGCAGGAGAAATAGAATGGCAGTTTGTGTGTTCTGTGTTTGCCAACGAGCGACGTGCGGTCGAGGGAGTGGCCTGACACGACCTGCTCCATTGCCAGCTTCAGCTCTAGCACCAACTCTAACTCCGGCTACGGCTCCGGCTTCTGCCGGTTGTCGGCTAAAGAGAGAAAAATGACTAAATCAAAGGAAGTGCGCCACACTGTGCGGTGTAAAAGCACGTACAATACACATACCATCGTCTGCCTCCAACTGCCATTGCCACTGACAGTACGAGGAGTGTGTTTTTTGTGTTTGTATGTGTGTGTGCGTGTCTGTGTGTATGAATGTGTGGGTCGTTCCGTTGCATGCAGCTCTGTGTGTCCTGGCGCGTGCTACGTAGACCGACAACATGGTGGCATGTTCACCTCACAAAGTCTTAAGTCCCAAAAACAAAAGAAAAAACAAGTTAGGAAAAAATCTACTCCAAAAGCAACATCCCCAAAAAAAAAGGACAATAACTTAATGCTTACTAAAAGATGAATCCCCAAAGATATATTTATATGGAAAATTTGCAAAAATTTAAAAGAGTTTTAACAGGTTTCTACATTTTCTTAAAGTGGTGACTAATATACATTTATTATTAAAGATATCCCTAGAATATTCTTTTTTTCTATTAATATAAACAAAAAGAGCTACAACACTTTGGAAGAAATACTCTTGAAATCTTTAAAGATTCATATTACTTTTCACCTTTTCCTTTTTTTTTTTTTGGTTTTTGGTTATTTTACAAAAGCATTTATAATTTTTTGTCGGGTGGAGCATGGACCGTTGCCGAGACTGAGACCCGCAATGTGGCAGAGGGCAAACAGAAGCAGTGGTGTGAAAAAAATTGAAATTTGCGTGAGTGCTCCAACTGCGGCATGGCATGGCAAGGCAAGCCTGGTAGCGCTTGGCTGCCTTCCAATCCTTCCTACCTAACCGCTCCCAATGCCCCTCATCTCCAGCTGTCTGTATGCTTGTTTCTCTGTGTGTGTGTGGGCGTCGTTTGCACTTCAATGCTAATGTTGGCTTGGCAGCGACGTCTGTCGTCGACATTTTGTGTTCAGAGGCAGGACCAGGGCGCGTGTCGCTTGTTCGTTTTGGGGCATTTTTGGGTAAGTGGGGTATGGCGGGTAGCTGGCGTGGGTAAGCCTCGTTTCGGTGGGTGTGGTGGGCTGTCGGTTGAGTTGCTTGTTGTTGGGTGCTTGTCAACAATGGGCCCTTTCTACTGCTACTACAACTGCTGCCGCTGCTGCTGCACAGTTGGCAAGTAACTTGAGTGCCCTGGCCCGCAAAAGTAGGCAACCTTTTTTTTAACGTTTTTTGTTTTGCAATTCCTGAAATTACTGCAACTTGGGGGAATAGTTCAGAGTTTTTGGCATGACTATATTTAGTTGCAAATTGCAATGATTAAAGCACTCAGGTTTTATCTAACAGCTTTTTCTTTATAAAATATATTTTTATTACAAAAACCACCAATGAATTGCGGCTTTAAACAAAAAAAAATATGGTTGGATAACCAATTCATTTTTTTTTATCTCAAAACGGGTAAAATATGTAATGACGACAAGTGGGAAAAGTTTTTTACGTCCCCCAGTCTCTGTGTCTCTTTTTTTTCCACTCTGTTTTTTTTTTTCTCATTTTGTCAGTGTGTGTGTGCGTGTGAACCATGTTTTTAAATGCTGACTGCGTTGCCATTTGATGCCTCCTGTGTCCTCGTCAACGTTTCGCCCTTTTGCGCGTCAATGACTTGTGCCGCCTGCGGCTTTCTCTCTCACATGTCAAGAGCGCCCACCTCTACCTACAAGATGACCCACCAGCAACATTTCTCATATACGGCACACCAGCAACAGCAACAACTACAACAACAACAAGAACAACTTTTGCCGCATTAAATTTAACGCAGAAAGCACGCGCCGGTGCTGGCGGCATCGAGGCAAAGCCAAAGCCGAAGCCAAAAGCGAAAGCCATGCCCAAAGTCTACTGGGGCCGCGCACTTTTGGGTTTTTGGGACCAAAGTGCGGACTAAAGTCGTTGTCTGACACCCGGACCCGGTAAATCCGATTCCTCATACCTCGTCCCGTAAGTTGTCTACTCTGAAATAAGCGTGACCTGACGCTTGAAATGCTTTTCCGTTGCTGCCTACGCATTGGGATTGGGTGCCGGGGCGCATGAAGAGCTCTCTCATGACATGGAGTTGGTGTTGGAGTTAGAGTTGATGGGCGCCAGTGGCTCGTCAGTCATCAAGGCTGTTTTGTGGTCGTTGTTTTGTTGGATATGGAAGGGGATGAATGTGGGGTCTACTTGCTGTCTGCTGCCTGTGGTAAATACATACAAATGTATATACATACATATATATATATATATATATATACGTGCGTGTGTGTTTGTGTCTGGATTAAATGCGCATGTATTTGTATTCGGCATAGCAACCTAAAAAGGTATAACTGACGAGCCAAAGAAATATTTTATGGTTTCACTCTTCGCACCTCGCCAACCCGCTTTTTACCCACACATACTTACACGCACTCACATACCCGCACATCCACATATACATTCGCATTTACTCTTGTGTGTGTGTGTTTTTTTGTTTTTATTTTTCGTTTCTCTCGCTTATCCATATTGATTCCCACTTTGTCGAACTTGTGCAACCTTGTCTTGGGATCGGCAAATGGATGGCGCGACTTAAGTGCAAATTTCAGACATCAAGTATAAACAATTGTACAACATTCTTTTACACTAAGAGCTTCTAACTATTTGAAGTTTATCATTATAAAATAATTGCTAACAGCTTTAAATTGTTTTGTTAATTCTTGTTTTGTGACGTTTGCAATTATTGCTCAGTCATTGTTGGGAAATATTTTGTGAGAGCATAAAGCAACAAGTATTTTTTGATAGTATTTTATTACAAGTTACTATTTATTTATTGTTAATTTATTTGTTATAATTTCAAGTGCAGCTGCTTTGTTTTGGTTTTTTGGGTTCCTCATAAGTCACAAGTTTTAAGTTTTTGGTTTTTTCTTCAAAAGTCATAAGTTTTAAATAACACTTTCTTGAATTTCATTTACACACATGCTAACTCGCTCACTCTTATTATAGAATCAATACATTAGCGCTCCAGACGGGCAACAGAAACATGAGCGTTCTTTACTAATCAGGAATTGTATGATATTTCGCTCTCTCTCTCTCTTAGCAGCTAATCATCAAATTTTAGTACAAAACATTATATACCTTTGTATATATACAGGCGCGTATACAGGGGGGGGTTTCGGGGGTTCAAACATTTCTAGAAGAATATTTTGAAAAAAAAAAAACTGTTTGTATATAGTTTTTCTTCCATTTTAATAATTAAACTATTGCACCTACTATTTGTACAAGATTGGAAAAGAAATTCGTTAAGCTTTAACTATTTTGATCGGTATTGCTTTACTGGTAACTAACTCCCTACTGGAGGTGCCTTAGTTTCAATTCACATTGAAAAACTAAGATAAAAAAAAAACAAACGATTAATCATCTCAATTGAATAACCAATGGCAAAGAAATTTGTTGCTTTTACTTATTTGGGAAACGAGAAGATAAGAAACAAAATCAGAACTTTAAGCCTTAATTTCGACCATTACCGAATAAGGTATACAAACACATAATATCAATAGAACAAGTGAGTTAAAAATCGAAGGCCTCCATTTAACATACAATGCCATAGTAAGTTGTGGCCTTCAAAATTTAATCTTATATATCTTTACTACCTTTAAAAAACATTTAGTCTTAGTAATAGTAAGCAAAGTTAACTTTTTAAAGATCCGTTACAAAACTAAACATCTAAAGCTTCAAAATGAGTTAAAATCAGCCTAAGTTCAGTCAATAAAAATATAGAACTAAACAAATTCTATACAAATCTAACCATTAACTATTTTGATATAGCTGTTTCTATATATACATATATATAGTATGTATATATTTTACAATTAGAAGCAATAACATGTAGTAGATAGAACTGATAGATGCTTGCCTTGTGAATTGACTATATTAGATACTTTTGGTTTCACAGGCTATAAAACACATTTGTTACAGCTTAAGCTGTATATGGACTGGTCTACAACTTAAAGTTCGTCTTCAAGTTAAACACAAATCTGCAAACAGTCGCACATCCTGTGGTTAGGGCGGTGACGAAGACGACGCTTCGTTTCGTCCTTCTTCTTTTGCCATTAATTGGTGGCGTGTTAGGAAGTTAAGCTCTTGCTGCTTTCTGCTCCTGTTGGCATTACGCCTGAAGCAAAATGTGAATGGAGATGGAGATGGCAAGCATAGCGAGTGTAATACGTTGGCAAATATACAAACACAGACACACACACACAAACACACACTCACACATAGAGAGTCAAACTCACGCACAAACAACTGGCAAACAGCACGCTAAATGTACATTCAGCTGTCTGCCGCTGACGCCACTTAAATACATGCGCATACAAAGCATAACAACAACAACAACAACATTACTCGATACAGTGGCATAAAATCCTTCAAATTTTGCGCAGAATTCTATACAACAATTTTTGATATGTAAAGGACTTATTTAAGATGGCATCAATGAAAGTTCTTCTGGAGTTTTGCCAGTTTTTTAAAGATTTTAAGTCTTTAGATTGCCAAAGTTTAAAAATACTAAATTGTTATTGTTTATTATTGATGTTTATAGATAATATTTAACATATTTCAATCAAAATAAATTTAACTTTTTGATATTAACAATCATTCATTTATTTAAAGATTTTTTTTACTCATCTGAAATATGATTTATAAGTACATTATTGTTTAAGGTAAATTTTAGTATAGTTTTAAAAAAAATTATGGGATTTAGGTCCGATGAATTGACTTAGCCTTCTCATTTATAAAAGCTATGAATTTCGATTCAATTAGGCAAATATAACTGCATTTTTATAATGTTACAAAATCTAACAAATTCAGGTAACAAATTCTATAATATTTATATTCAAGTATATTCCTGCAGGAATCTCTAGTTGTAATTAAGTTTTGAAATGTCATATTTCATTTTGATATAGTGAAGAAGAGCTAAATTGGAGTAAGTTAAATGCGTTTTACATTATATATAGCCATTTCCCTTGGTGCATATAATAATTCAGATATAGCTTCGTTTGGTCTTTAACTAATTTTTACCTACACCACACAGCCCACTCCAACACATCGCAGCCATAAGCCATCATGCCCTGGGGCTAGAGTCTGGCCTCATCTGAAATTCTGCTTAATGAAGCAACGACTGCGTTTCCTGCTTCAGCCAATTTAGTGTGAGTATGTAATTCTTTAGCTATTACGGATACGACCCAGAGCTCGTTCCAGGAACAGCAGAAGCACCTGTGACAAGAAGTAGAAGCAGTACAGGCAGTCAGGCAGGCAGGCAGGCAGTTAGGCAGTTGGGTTGTGAATGTGAAGGATGGGCACGTGGATAAAATGTTACGCACACTCTGCAAAAGGAAGAAGTAAAAAAATAAAGCAGAAAAAGAGAAAAGAAGAATAATAATGCCCAAAGAGATGCCCAATCACAAGCACAACAACTCCCTAACACATAAGCCACCTGCCTGCTTTCAGCTTTCAACGTTTATCTGCGCTGGTATCGCCCCCACCCCGAAAACCTCTTTATCCGCATCTGCCACCATTCCCCAATCCAACCATCATTTCCGTCGACGCTCCAGCACTTTGGCAACAAAATGTCCCGCAATTACCACTGAGGCCACCACCACATCCACATCTAACGAAGCCGATGATGATTCCTATGACAATTTTCTATAGCTGCCAAGTGGCAACCAGAACCAGAGCAGAGAGCCACACACCATCTCCACCATCTAAATCCAACTAACAATCAGACATTGCCACTGCCACTCGTTGAGGGGCAGTCGGTCGGTTGGGGACTGGGAACTGGGCGTTTGTCATGTCCGTCCCTAGATGTCCGTTGTCCGACTGTTTTACTCCGCACCAGGCCGTTATCATGTCTCCAGTTTCAAAGTTTTCTCATGTAACCAGTCAAGCGGGGAGGTGGAAGTTGTGAGCAGATGAAAAGAGGGAAGAGAACAGACGGTCGTACGTAACGGATGAATGAGCGGACGTGGCAACCCATCGCCGTGCCGCGCCATTGCGGCTAAAAAGCCATACTATGCCAGGCCACATGCCATGCCAAAGGCAACCAGAACCAGCCACAGCTACAGCAACGGAATGCCTAGTACAATAGCAACAATTTTGTAAGTCTCTAAGGGTCACCGACTTTAAATATACCTTTTGCCAAATGGGTATACTGTATAAGAGTATATACAGAGCAAAAGAAACAATATTTGATATGAAATCAAATCAATCCTATTTGTGATAGTACACACAAGTTTGTATAAGTAAGAAGAAGTTTCAGAAGTTCACCACATTTTTAAATTAAATTATAAGCAATTAAAAGTCCTTCGTTTAACTATCTTAAACAGTTTGACTATTTAAATACGCCCTATTTCTTTCTAGATGCAGGGTACAACAAGAAGCAACATCAGCAATGGCAACCAGACGACACTCGCCAAACACCATGGATGATATGGAGAGCACAAATCCCATACTTGCCCACTTCCACCTCCCATTCCCACACCCATACTAACGCCCACACCACAAACAATAAAGAGTAAGCTCAGTCAACCCTCCTTCTGCTCCTTCTACTCCTCGACACTGTTCATGCTGGCTCTGACTCCGACGCCACCGACACGACCTTTGTGTGCGAAATCAGCCAACTCAAACGCAAGCTGCCGCCGCCTGTTCGTCTGGCTTCCGTTGGTTTGGGTATGGGACTATGGGTTATTTGGGGTTGGAGTTGGCTGCAATTATTCCGTTAGTGTTGGGGTCGCCCATCCTTCCAACAAATACTCATACCCATTCCAATTTTCCATATACAAACCCAATCCACAACCTTTGTCTGTCCAAACTCAGCAAAGGCGCGTTCGCCGCATCGCTCGTTACTCACACCAACAAGTGCAGCTGCTGTTTTCCTTTGGGGTCCTGCCTGACTGCCTGCCTGCCTGTCGTCCTGTTGCCATTGCTGTTTTTGTCGACACTTTTTCACGGTTTGCTCGCTTGGTTGCTCTTTCGTGCGTTGCTGTTGCCGTTGCTGGTGCTGGTGCTGTTGCCTGTGCTGTAGCTATAGCTTCTGCCTCCCTACATTCCACAACCAAAGTTCCACTTGCTTGTTTTTCCTTCAGGGTGCGGGCTCGTTCGTTCGTTGAGCTTTGGCTTCGTCCTTTTTCCTTTTTCCTTTTTTTATTTTTTTGTTTTTTCTTTCTTTTTGCCAGAAAATCAAAACACACGTCTCGGCGTGCGGCGCACATCTGCATGGAATTTCTAAAGTACGTGCCATGGACGGTTACGGCTACGGCAACGACTACGGCTACATTGCCAGTTGCCATCCTCATCCTTCTCTGTTGCCGTTTCTACAACCGGCAACTTTACTGTCCGGGGCACACATATTCATGGATTACATAGCTACCATTGGTGCTACCAGCAACCAATCCCCTCCCGCCCCACCTCAGACGTCGTCGCTTGTCTGTTTGTATGTTTGGCGTGGCGGCATGACGGCGAGAACGTGAACCGTGAACAAGCAGAAGGTTTAGTGAAAAGGAACACTGCAAGAAATAGAATACGACTATAAACCGAATCTTGATACATACTAGAAGACCAACGGGTAAAGGGTTATTGAAGTAAATGAAATCTATATATTCAAAATAAGTTTTTATAAAGACTATAGATCCTTCAGTTTTTATTTACTTTGATTGTTTCAATAGCAAATTTGTTAAAATGAAATTAAGTACTTGCCAAATCGATTATGGAATAACCTTTTTAATAGAAATTTCAAAACTTTACATATTTTAAAGAAATTGTTTTCAAAATGGTTCTATATTGTACCAAATGGATCTATATAAACGCCTTTACATAATGTCACATATTTTCAATTGAAACTCTAATATTGTTTGTTTTACTCTGAAAAAAACTTCTAAAATTAAAGTTCTTTGTAAATAGATCTATCTGTAAGATTCTTTGGTGATATGTATGTAATTTTATATATGTAAATCCTAAAAAAGCTAGCCATCTATCTACATCTATGTACATATTGATAAAATAACCATCTAATAAGTTTGAACAATATCCACATTAAAGAAAGAATTTGAAAATCTTTTCTGATACTCATTCAGAAAGAGTTTTAGTCATGGTATATTAAACTCTATCAGAAAAGATTTTCAAATTTTTTCTTTAATGTGAATAATATATGTACTTTTGTATGTACATACATATATACTTATTTGTATCTGCACTTTATGGTATTATTTCTAGTTCAGATATTTCCATTCTTTCTTTTGTCTTTTGTTTTGCTGTGTATTTCAGATTCAGACGTTCACTGGCAGTGTGCGGTGCTCAAGCTTGGCATTATAATTTCTTGCTTCCCACAGCAAGTTACACATACACTCGCACACACACACACACACACTGACGTGTAGATTCAGGGCGTACATTTTAACACTCTCAACAATAAACAGCATGTCACTTAGCTCAAACTTCAAAAAGTGCGGCACAGTCTGTGCCAGTGAACGAGGCTTGTGCTGTAGCTGGATTTAAGTATAGGGTGTGGGTGGTGTGCGGTGGTGTTATATGGGAAAGGAAAGGAAAAAGGAGCTGGAGAGCAGTCACCGACATCGTTATGTGAATGCCGCCAGCATGCTTCCGTGCGCTGTGCCAAAGTTTTTTATTTGTCGTTGTCGCCGAAGTCGTTGTCCATGGCAGTGGCGGTGGCGGAATTTCGCCTGACAACGAGACGGCGGCAACGACAAACTTCTCTGCGGTGGCAAGGAGCGGGTGTTGGGCCAAAGCGAGTCGAGGTCGTTGATGGGTGCTCGGCGATAATAAACAGACTCAGACCAATACTCACACCCTCAACCTCAACGACGCCCGCATCACTCCATTCTCCTTCCCCACACTAAGCAAAGACGCAGCGAAACGGCATGAAAAAGGAGCAGCTTGAAGTGAAGTGTGTGTCTGATAGGCGGCGTCAGGCACAGACATCTGCAGGACTCGCTATGCTTGTTGATATTGTCACACCGTGGAATTACTGTAAAAGGATCGTATATAGTCGAAGACCTTATAGGTAACGACCATGAAATCGACCAATGACAGCAGAAAAGTTCAAACGGGTTTATCTTTTAGGAATCAAATGATGAATCAAAAAACCTATTCTTATCAAAAGAAAAAGAGACAAACTCTGTAAAAGGTTTCATTGAGGATTATTCTATTCGAAAGGGTTCATTTCTGAAGCACTCAAACAGATTAATTTAATAATTGACGACAGATGAAAAACACAGAGTGGCTGATTTGACGACCGATATATAGCTTATAACTCAAACAAAATGAATAAGACAATCTAACTCGAGATCAAAGGAAAATCTAAAACTTTTCCATTCCATTAGCTCTAAAAATTATGCTATAGAAACTAAAACAAACATTGAGCAAAATCTATTGAAATGGCTCCACTGTACCTGTAAGCGTTTTGATTGTCATGGCAATTCGAAAGCATTTGTCGGTCGCTCGCCCCGCACTCTGGCAAGTCAACCCAGACAGGGAACTCCATCTCCACCTCTCTTTTTACAGGGGCAGCAGCCACTTGCCACATTTGGCTTTCTGCCAGGACCAGATCCAGAACTCTCATACAGCTGCTGGCGTAAGCGGGTGACGGTTGCAAGGGCGGTTTTACTGGTTGAGGGTTGTGGCTATGGGTGTGGGTGTGGCAACTGACGGCAACTAAAAATGCGACGTGCGAGATTATCGTGTCGCTTGCCGCCGTTCCAATACATACATACATACATACATACATACATACAGACAAACATACACACACATACATACGTACATATACTTCATATCGATGTTGTTGGTGTTTTTTTGTGGCTGCGCACGTCCTCGCTCCCAATCCCCTCGTTACCGACACCGTCGTCACCATCAGGCCGCACAACTTACTGGCACTGCCACTGAAGGCAACTGCTGACTGCTACTTATGGCCGTTGATGATGGCACAACCACAACAAAAACAACAGTTATATCAGAAAGATGAGATCGACCAGCTCATATCCCTCAATGCAAAAATTATGAAATTTGTTAGGGAAATGCATATCTTTAAATTAGTTTGAATTTTAACGGATACTATTGAAGAAGGTAAAAACAATGTCATATTGTCATAGAAGATTCTGTTAAGTTCGCCATTTTCAAATAATGCCAATGTTAACTTACAGAGAAAACTTGAGCTTTACTCAACTTATGTTAAAACTCTGTTATCTTTAAAGGTTAATTTTGAATTTAGAAAAAATCATATAAAATATTTTTAAAATTTTTAATAAAATTTCATAAAATAGTTTTGCTATTAAAGTACACCACATTGTTTACTTTGGTATTTCTACAAGAACAATAATAACAGACTACTTTTTAGGGTACAAAATAAATCTAAAAAAGGTTTATTTTGAAATTTTATTTTCAGTCAGCAAATTTATTTTAAATTTATTTGACATACATACATGCTTCATTCCATTAAATTGCTGCTTACTATTCCTCTTGTCTAATATACCCCATTAAGATGTCATTCTTGGCCCCGCATGCCCTCAAAAGTATGCAGCGTGCGCACGCGAGGATAACGACACGACTAGAGCAAGGATGAGAAGGTGGACGAGTATGATGGCGACGACGACAACAAGCATGAATGTGTGCGTATGTGTGTGTGTGTGTTGTGGATGCGTAGGCGAGGGATGTGGGTGGAAAACTCGAGAGTTGGAGTGGATGTGGATATGGCATGAGTTGGAGCTTGCTGTGTATGTGTGCGACTAATTGGGTGAGAGAATGTGGGCGCTTAAATTGGTTTCGTGCTTTCGTGTGACGCGTGCGGAGGCGTGTAATGCTCAATGTGTATGTGTGCGTGTGTGTGTGTGCGTGAGTGTGTGTGTGTGCATGAGTCTCTGTGTGCAGGCGACAGGCGGCTCTCGTGGTCGTTGTTGTTGTTGTTGGCATGAATGCTTGATGGCGTGACGGCAGCCGGTTGTTGCCAGCAATTGGAACGAACTCAAAAAGAACGTAACGCAGGACCATGCCAATGGCACTACAACTACGCCAAACACACAAAAAAAAAAAACCGAAAAAAATACATAATATGCGTCGCCTGGTCGGGAATTTTATTTTGTCGTTTTTCTTAACATTTTTGTTTTTTTTTTTGCGTTTGTTGTATTGCTTCTGCTGCTGCTGCTGTTTCTGTGTTTGCGATTTGAGCGGGAGCCTGTGCAAGGACTTTTACCTCATGTCCCCGCCACCATCATCTAGACCACCTTCAGTCCAATTGCGCCAGCTTGTTTATGTCATTCGGTTTATGTTGCCCGCATGATGTGCACTGCGCACTTTTTAAGCGCCCCGTTTTAGTTTGTGTGTACCCCGTTTCAGTTATCCTTATGGTATGAGGATGTACTTCTCTATATGACTGTAAATGCATTCCATAGAACTGATTCTGCTTCTCTTCTAACGGTTCCCGCGACACCTATAAACGCACTCTTTAGATTATATGTTTTCTTTGGATAGAATCTAACCCATAGCGTATCAAATTACCTGGAATTAGTCATTAATTTGGTAGAACGAGGAGACATGCGTCTGGCTTCATCTAAAACGGCATTACTTTGGACTAGTATAATCATATGATCATTCTCAGCTGCCACCATAAGCTCATTCCTGCGAGTACGTAGTCTTAAGTAACTAAGATCATCGCCTGGATTCACATCGCGTATCATACTCCGTGCCATTTTTATTAACGGAGCCATCTTTCCAGCATACTTATTACTAGCAGTGACTTCCATTGAGGTACGGATTGGGATGCCATCGCTATTGACGAGTATGGCACCCTGAACTCCTGGTAATCTGAGCAGACGATCAAACAATCCTTCAACATCGGACGCCATAGTCAGTACAAGATGATTAAATAAATTTAGAATTTAAAACATAAGAATTAATGAGACGGTTTAGTGTGAACAGTTTTGCTTAGTTTGCCATAAAAAAAAAGGAATAACGGAAATACACATAAATTTTAGACGGCAGCAATATTAATGAAAACTAAATCAAATTGAAAAGTCACAAACAATATTTCAAAGGAACTTGGCAACTATGAAGAAGACCAACTAAAGTTTATTTATATAAAATGAAACATGTGACTATAAAGTTTAGAGAAATCGACTAAAATTAGTTTACTTAACAACTTTGATTTAACACAATTTTTAGTTCTAACTTAGAATATGAAGTAAATCAAAAAAATTTATACGGAGATTGTAAATTTTGTGGTTTCTATTCTAGAAGTATAAATTGGACTCCAGGGATTCATCTCCCCATGGAAATTAAGTTTATGTGGAAGTGGAAATCTTTGACTCCAATTTTCGAACAAACAATGTATACGCTGGAATTTCTTAGTTCATATACTATTTTGAAATTTCATAAAAATAGTTGTTTCGATAAAACTATTTCATAAGCTTACAGTTAAAGAGAGTTCGGCATAAAGGCATTGCTACTGAAGACTTCACCGGTCTACATCGTTAGTTCACCCTAACTGCAGCTGCGGGCGGATATATACTGAACATACACATTCATCGCATGCATGCATGTACAAGGATTTTCGCACTCCTTGTTGGACGTTATCCTTGTTGCCGTCACACGCTTGACTACTACATAGTATGGCCTTCCACCCCAACGCGCCACCCATACCCAGGCGACATGCCTACACGGCGAGAATACACAACCCTCACTCCCGCGTCTTGTGTGGCCCAGGGCAATCATTTCTGGCAGCATGCTGCGGTGTCGGCGCCGGCCCAACAGACATGACTTGGTGGGGGTCACGTAAATAGCGTTGAATTACAGCCTGACAAACGGAGCGTTGAAGTCTCGAACTTAAAAGTTACGTCTGCACAGCCATCGGTCTCAGCATGAGTTATCAACTCACGCACACACACACCACACCCACACACACACTTACAGTCACACTCACGCCCTAACACCCGCACACCCAGAACTCCCCCAAAAAAAAAAAGGAGCACGGCCAGGCTGTTGTGCATCATTTATAAGCCGGTCTAGGCCACAGATTGTCTCGGTAGCTCGAATCGAATCGAGCGTGCACGCAACGATGCTGATGATGAGCACACCATCATCAGCAAAAACTTTATGACTGTTCATGGTTTGGGTGTCACGTGCTCAGCGATGCTGCTAGCACTAGCACTGGCGATTGTACTTTTTCCTTGTACCACCCAGACTGATTTGCTTCGTTGTCCGTATTGTATAATTCATGTACCACCGCTGTTCGAGTGCAGAACAATTTATTCAATAATTCGTCATAAAAGCTTATCATACGAGATGGATAGACCACCGCATTCAAATATGACAAATCTTCATTCGATGAATTGGAAAGAGATCAATAGTTAAGTCGATTAACTCTTAGGTGGTGACTTTACTGAACACATCTATTGATTCCGTTCAAAATAAATAAATATAATTTAAGAACCAAGCGATTTGAATAGTAAAAATCTTGCAAATATAAGTAATCAAGTAATCAATCATCAAGGTAAAGATTCCCATTTTTTTATTAAAATGTATGTACAATAAAAAACGTTTAATTTACACTTTCTTGGCTGTTCCCGGGAGATCCAATGCAAGAATTACCTCTGAAACTTTTCATTAATGAGAATTTGCATGTTTATAACTACTTTACAAAAATATTTATTTAGCACATTTTACATTAGAGATTAAATCTCTTCGCGTAACCACAAGTGTACCTCTGGGAGCAATGTATACAATTTGATTCAATGATATAGTGGTTATTTTGTCTATGATACATAATAAGTAGCTCTTCTTCCAATTGCATTCCCCTATCACTCTTCCCCTTTTGTTTTGTTACTTTTGTTTTGTTAATATGACCAATAGTTTATTTGTACAAAGTTTCAATTACTTTGCCTTAAAGAGTTTATCAGTCTTATGTGTTAAAAATGTAATGATCAGCATCAATGCTGGAGTAGATATGACCAGCGGATATCATAGAGTCCAAAACGTTACTAAAACACATACATATGTAAAGAAAAAAGTGAGTTTGATTCAAAATAAAGTCTGAAATAAAACTAACTTCAATTCCGACTCGCTGATGTGGGAAAACTTAGTTTTCAGCTCTTTACGACCAATACCCTCATCGGAGACATTACTTTTGATAGCCAGCAAGACGGCCTGTTGCATGGCATCCAAGCCATTCAACTGGCTGGCCGTAAACTCCAACGATATCTCAACAGGCGACTCTTTATTATTATAATACTCGGCCTTGTAACGGGCATTCAACACCTCCAGCAAATGTGTGCAAACTTCATTGGGATCCGGGACAGGCAACAGTTTGAATACCGACAAAGTTTTTTGACCTGCCTGTGTGCGTGTTGTGCCATAGACCCTTACGTAGTGATTAAGCTTCACATCGGGTGCCTTATTTTCGTACGCCTTCTCCAGCCAACAGTAAGCATCAATTCGTCCACTGTGATCTTCCAAGGTATAGATAATATTAGTGGAGTATGTCTCAATCTTGCGAACAAGAGCAACTACACAGACCATTGAGTAAACCATACCGAAAAGTTCGATGTTACCCTCTGGAGCTTCAATTATCTGTCTCACCAACAAAGGAGCAATACCCTAGAATTAAATATAGCAGCTTTGGATTACTATAACGCCATAAGAACATAAAAAAAGATATATTTTGCAATACAAAAAAAAAAGAGCAAATTCATTTTGATTGGACTATTACCATCTGGTTTTAATATATTTTAAAAACTATGTATGTAGGTTTAACTTTTCGAGTCTAGAACGGAAAAATTTATGTTTTTCATGTCAACTGAACTTTTATATAGTGCATAAAAATGGGATATTTATTTAGGCCGAAAAATGATTAATAAATATTGAAACGGAATAAATAGATACGAATGTATGTATATATTTACACTTACCTTACATTTTTCCTTTGCACCACCTTGAACGTCTTTGATTTCTGAAACTAGAAGATGATTAACTAAAATTGTGCAGCTGCGATAATTTCAATATAATTAATTTACGTGAGTTGTCCATTTCAAGATTAGTTTAATTTTTTTACATTAAACTTGTCAAATATACAAAGTAACGTTTATTTTAAAAACTTGGAACGCCAACTTGACTTTAGAAATCAGCTGTTGACTTTGTACTTAGTGATGCGTCACGAGTTATCGATTATTAAAGTTCTTTGAGTCCGCAATAATCGAAAGCAACTTACAGTCTTGGCGCTTGTGTTTAACTCTTTTTATTAATTATTTGTTTCACTTAACAAGAAATAAGTGTCAAAGTAAAGTACATTGTATAAATATAAAAGTAATATTTATTTTCAATTCACTTAATTTACTAACTTTACATGAAGTTCAGTGAATCTTGAGATTTTATTGTATGTATGTATATTTTCAGTGTATTATTTTTTCCTTGTTATTTTACATAAAAATTCCCAATTATAAAACTATCTGTATTTGTATAATATTTGTATAATTGCAACTGGTTTTAGTACCAATCATCCGATTAAGTACTTAGCACGTATGTATGTATATTGTAAGTAGTTTTATCCACTTCCAGTGGTTAGTTTTTGAGCCTGA
This sequence comes from Drosophila austrosaltans, assembly GCA_035045865.1. NCBI lineage: Eukaryota > Metazoa > Arthropoda > Insecta > Diptera > Drosophilidae > Drosophila > Drosophila austrosaltans. The sequence goes on from JAWNOQ010000083.1 coordinate 5,250,061, forward strand.
AAATATAAAAAGACAATTAGTTACATATGTACATGATAAATTGTAATATATTTCCATATACTTACTTCTTTGGCAACTTGAAGTAAATGATCGAAGCTTGATTTTCCCGTCTGTAGAACCATACCATGGAACACTTTGGTCTTGGACTCGACTAATAATTCATACGGTGATCCAAATTCAACAATTTCTCCAGCATCCAGCACCATTACTTTGTCAGAGTCCATAATTGTATTCAGGCGATGTGCTATGGTGAGTACAGTACAATCCTTAAATTTGTTTCGAATCAATTTCAAAATAAGTGCGTCAGTCTGAGGATCTACATTTGCTGTGGCCTCATCCATCACCAGTATGCGATTCTCACGAAGAATGGCTCGAGCAAGACACACCAATTGTCGTTGACCAACGCTAAAATTGGTGCCACCTTCGGTAATGTTAGTTTGCAATCCTGTTGGCAATTCGGATAATTCCTGTTTAAGGTGTACTTCTTCCAAAGCCTCCCAAAGCTTTGCATCTGGATACTGTTCAAATGGATCTAGGTTATACCTCATGGTGCCGGAGAATAACACTGGCTCCTGAGGTATAATTGAAATTTTACTCCGAAGATCGTGCAATCCCATTTGTTGAGTATCTCGCTTATCAATCACCATAGAACCATCCGTATAAGACAAACGGAATAGGGCATTAATTAGAGAGGATTTTCCAGCACCAGTACGGCCAACGATTCCAACTTTTTCTCGAGGGTTGATCACAAAGTTCAATGATTTAAGCACCATATCAGCTTTAGGATCAGGGGCATAACGCAAGCTTAAGTCTTCGGCTGTAATTTGCCCTTCTTCAGGCCAACTAATTGGTGGCTGCTTTCCTGATGTTGATTCAAATGCTCCTTCTGCTTTCAAGTCCTTGTATTCTAGGACGCGCTCCACAGAAGTCATTGTGTTCTCCAATTCGGCAGATTGACGCATTCCAAATTGAACCATACCGGTCATTCCCATGGCCTAAAAAAGAATACAAATGGTCAATTACTAGTTAACAAGATGATTTTACTATACACTTACCTGTGTAATAACCAAACCAATCATTCCGGGATTATTTAGCGGAGGATTAAAGAAGCAATTTAAAATCACCGATATGACATAGGCCACACAAAACAAATCCAAATAGTAGCCAAAGGCACGACTTGTCGAAATAAATGTGTAATAACCGGAGCTATGCAAATCCTGATAATTATCATATTCGTTAATCAGCATTCTCTGGCCACCCATAGCTCGTATAGTCGGCAAACCATTTAAAGTCGAACTAAAGTGCGAGTACATGGGTGAACGGGCTCCAGCCTCGAGGCGTTTCACCACCCGTGATGTACTTAGATAGAAATTCCGGAGATAATAGAACCCGAACAACATGGCAATTGTATTGATCAGGTACCAAGGATTTGTGATGCACAGCACACATAAAATGCCCATTAAGGTAAGAAAAATCTGAATGCAATCGAGCATAACGGGAGGCAGTACTTCATCCACTGAACCCAGATCCATGGCGAAACGGTTGAGGATGCGACCCGATGGATTAGTGTGGAAAAAATATAGAGCAGTTCTTGAAACACTATGGAACATGCTGTTATGCAGTTCCGTGGACGAGTGCATGGCCACACTAAAGTGGAAGATGGTCCGCAAAACGGCAAATAGCACTAAGGCTAAATTAATGGCAGTGAAATAGTATATATCCAGAGAATTGGAACTCGATGAGTTTTTCACCCTAAAAAAATGGAACAAGAAATTATAAGGAATTCAAATATTAATAGTTCTGAATGACTTACCAATAGGATAGGAAGTAATCGCCGCCTGAGGCTAACAATTGTGTGCCCAAGCAGAGGAACATGACGAAGGCAAACATCAACCAACTGCAACCAGCGGAAAAATACTTTTTATACATGCTTAGACCGATTTTTCCAGCTGTTTGAGTATTTTCCTTTTGACTTGGCGGAGGCGTTTTCTCTTCCTGCTCTTGGGCAGATATTAACGAGTCTGTGCCTAAGGAATCTAAAGAAGAGATGCTGCTCTGACTTTGCGTACTATTTTGACGAGAAATTGAATTGCTTTTCGGTGCAGGAGATGCATCCTCTCCAGCAGATTTATCCGGGCTGGCTACCTTCGTTTCGGTGTGACTTTGCGTTTGCTCTGCCAGTAGTTGAGCAAAATCTTGGCCACTCTTTAACATGTCCGCATATGTGCCAGTTGCCATGACTTTACCCTTATCCATTATAACAATTAGATCGGCTTGCTCTAAAAATTGCAGTTGATGGGTCACAAGTACAACAAGCTTCTGGCGTAAAAATCCTCGCATGCATTCATCGAAGAGATGGCGACCCACATGAGTGTCCACAGCGCTTAGTGGATCGTCCAAAAGGTAAATATCGGCCTTGCGGTATACAGCACGAGCCAAGCTAATGCGAGCCTTTTGGCCACCCGAGAGACCAGCACCTCGTTCGCCCACAATGGTGCTATCTCCGCCAAGAAGTTGAAAATCTCTTTCTAGCGCACACTTCTTCACGACTAAGCGATATCTCTGCTTATCCATGGGAAGGCCAAACAATATATTATCTCTTACTGAACCATTGAACAGCCACGGTTCCTGTGATGCATACGAGTATCTTCCATTTAGTTTAACTGTACCAAATTCAGGGGGCAACTCGCCCAGTATGGCTTGAATTAGACTGGACTTACCAGAGCCAACTGGTCCAATAACAGCCACCAATTGTTTGGACTTTAAACTGATGTTGATGTTATCCAACACAGGTTCTGGGTTATCTGGACTCCATCTAGCTCGTAATTGTGTAATATCTACACGGTTATTGTCATTTGATTCCGTTTCCAATTGTTGGCCGTTCGCTAAGAGTTTTTTGTGTGCCTCTTGCTCCAGTGGATACGACGTGGATTCATCTTTCTCTTGTAAAACGCTTTCTGGCACATCCGCCTCATCGCGCATCATAAACGCATCGATGCGACGCAATGAAACTAATAACTCGGCCACCTGAGACATGCCGGAAGGGAAGAATTTGCTTACTGTGCGCCGTAAAATGTTATAGAACGCTGTTACAGAAAACGCCCGCTCTGCCGTCAGTTGGCCGCCCATCAGGACAAATCCTAAAAGACTCACAAATATGGCAATCCTTCCAAGGGTAATCTCAAAAGATAGCAAACAGCCGCGTATATAGTTGACTTTGCGTATAGTGCTCATTTCGCGTTGCCGCAACTCCTGTATAAGCGTACTGAAGGGCTTCTCCCAGGTGTACATCTTGATCACCTGTATGCCACTTATAATTTCGTTCATGATACGCACCCGTTGATCTGTTCGCATGGCTGTCTTTAGACGTAATCTCGATGTCAGTTTGCTCATATAAGTTTGCAATGGCAGATAGAGGAGTAGTATAGCAATTCCATAAAAGGAGGCAGGACCAATTTGCTGATACAGAAAACATGCAGCAATTAGAAGCTCCAAAGGAGCAAGCCATAGAAAATGGCAATGGATCATGGCACGATCGAAGCGACCCAAATCATTGGACACCAAATTAACTACTTGTCCAGTGGTGGTATCACCCAAAGCAGTACGACTTAACCGAATGGCCTTTCGGTAGATCGTACAACTTGTGGCCACTCGCATCTTCATGGCCAAGTGCTGAAAAGAAATAGGAGACTTATGAGAACTTTTGCTTTCATATAGACATATAGATCCTCATACATACCATCATACCCATCATATACGGATGAGTTAATAAAACGCTCGCCAAGCAACAAGAAACGAGTGCCACTGCATAAAACTGCGCCTCCCAGGTTACTCCGCTGCCATGTTTGGTGAACTCCGATATAAGGCCAGCCAATATTAGAGGAATTGTTGCCCGGGTGCCCAGTTCAAGAAGGGCAATGTTTATGCCCGAAATTAGTAATTCCCAGCGAAACACGCGCAGTATGGCGCGCAATATGCTGGGTTTTCTCTTTCCACCACTTCGACGACTTGCCTCCACATCGGCTTGCCATGTTTCAAACAGTTCGTCGCCCAAATTCTCGGCAGTATGTTCATCGAGTGTTTTGTATAGATCAGTCGATTTCAAAGTCTGTTTTCGACCTTTGAATAGTATGGGTAAGGCATACCTGAAAAACAAAAATAAAATTGATATTGTTTAAAAATTTTTGAATTCAAATTATAATCTAATCAATTTCGAAAGGGTTTCAAATTATCTATAGTATTTACAAAAGTTCAGTGAATGGAACTGAGTTATAAATGGAACAGTTCCCTATTAGAGAAAACTTCAACTGGAACAATATTATTGTAAATTAATTGTAAATTTGAGGTCAACGGGTATAGTACACATATTGTGAACTTTTTACATGTTTTTTAAGTTGCTACTTGAATTATGCTTAAAGGATAATTACACAAAGGATTGCTATTCTAATAGCCGACAGCAAAGAAATCTTGTAAATTTATCTACTTAAAATCGTTGTAAGGGGCGTTTCCTATAACCCCTTACTGCAGGCACGCCACTGTACATGTTTGGACTTCTGGGAAGCCTTCACATTTCAGCTACTGTTGTAATTATGAGCTTGTTATGTGATAACCTTCTACACAAGTTCCCTAATTATAAACGTATCCATACGTTTATGGCATATCTTAATATTCTGTCACAGATACAGATACAAACATTTCCAGATAAAGTACAAATACATACCAAAACATGAGCGAGGACAGAATACCTGCCGACTCGCGGGGATTTGTTGGCAAGCTCTTGGCCTGCATTATTTTGTATTGAAGGTGGTTAATACGTAACCTATGGAAATATCAATCAATTGATAAGCATGTGCACTATACAATATCGTAGGGTTTTGCGTATTCAATTCAATTGTATCTCAATTGATGGGCTTTTTTTCGAGATGTTATCACAAACGTTTTAAAACGTTACGCTACTTGTCACAAAGATTATGATGAAATGAATTGACTTGTGCTCGTTTATTATGTACAAATATGTACTTCTTAAAAGGATTCCAAATGTTAAGGATTTGTTACATCAAGGACTTGTCAAAAACACGCAATAATAACAAGCAATTTATTTATATAAGCGTTTTATATATGTAAAAATTTTCCATTCAACAAACCAAAATACAAAATTGACGTCCGCAGTGCCTCGCTGTTTAATACGCACTGACACTGATGATTTGTTTGAAGGCACCTTAGCAGCCCTCCAGTCGGGCAAAAATCAGCTGCTTGATATAACAACACGTCGCTGTGTAAATATATATGTAGACACAATGTTCTAAATATATGTATGTATAATTTGTGCTAAATTGATGTTTCTACATTAGGCTGGTCCTTTTTCAAATGAAGATTATTGTTTTTAAAAAGATCTCTGTATCGACTTTATAAATTTCTTTAGATCTTTAAAACGTAATAAAAATATTAAAATTCAAATATGCTAAAAAAAATTTTAATATTATTTTAACGAATTTTATGGAATTACCATCAACCTATATATGCATATAATCGAAAGTCTAGGTCATCAGAATGGACATAAAAAATGTTTCCATTTGAGAAATAAAACATGAAAAATTATTAAATGATTACTTACTTCCCAAAAAACTAGCCAAGTCAGATTTCCAAACGAAGAACTCGCTTTTGTGACAGAACCATTTTTAAAAAGTTAAAAAAAAAACAGAATAATTGGACATAGGATTAATTAAAATCCGGATAATTTAACTTGCAACTTGCTTAGTTAATCAAAAAAATCAAATCAATTTCCAATCTTGAAAAACTTAATTTCAAAACGTAATCTTTTTTGACTCTAAAACATGTGAAACATTTACTTTTTATAGATCATTGGCCACCAATTTAAAATGTGTAAAGCTTTGATCATGTAATAGATTACAGATTTTTAAATTCTAATTATCAGATCCCACGAAATTTGTAATGGAAAAATAGGACAATTTTATTTGGAGTTTAAATCCTTAACAAGCTTGGCAAATAGTACAGTAGAGTATAAAGGTACACATATATCAATATATAATTATAAATTCTATAAATTGAAAAACATGTTTATTTTTTTCAGAAAGGCACATTTTTCTTAAATTAAGTAAATCATACAGTAAATACGTATGTATAGCGAACCAAGTTGCATAACCTGAGGTTCCCGTGACACCAGTAGGATGTATGTAATCTTCTGCATCAATTGACTAACGACCCATGTGAACTACATGCAGAGACATAAATAATAATAATTTGAACTAGATGAGATGCGATCCACTGTGGACAAGAGAGCTGTTCCCATCTATCTTTATGTCCTTAACTTTGTGGACTTTGGTTAGTATTTCAGGACGATAAACGTCTTTGTTGTTGGCGTTCTTCAAAAGCCTAAAATTAAGAATAAAAGTTGATTAAAAGCAGTTTAACTTTGTGGCTTGTTGTCCGTTTGTTACGATTACCTTCTGGGAAACCTTTAATAAATTATCATAAGTAGCTTGACCAGTCTGCTTGACCATCCCATGGAAAACCTTGGTCTCTGCGATTGTTAGTAGCTTATATGGTGCACCAAACTCGACCACACGTCCCGCATCCATGACCAGAACTTTATCGGAATCCATAATTGTGTGCAATCGATGGGCAATGGTTAAGACCGTGCATTCCTTAAACTTATTCCTTATGGTGGTCTGAATTAAAGCATCAGTTTGAGGGTCTACATTTGCTGTGGCCTCATCCATGACCAGTATGCGATTCTCCCGTAGAATTGCCCGTGCAAGACAGACCAATTGTCGTTGACCAACGCTGAAATTGGTGCCACCTTCGGTTATTCGACTTTGCAGTGCACTGGGTAGCTCGCTAACACTCTCCTTTAGTTTTACTTCATCCAAAGCCTGCCACAGTTTTTCATCACTATACTCATCGAATGGATCCAGATTGTATCGCATGGTACCCGAGAATAGAACGGGTTCCTGGGGTATTATAGAAATTTTACTCCGGAGATCATGTAAGCCCATATTTTGTGTATCTAGTTTATCGATCAGTATGGAACCATCCGTATAGGATAAACGGAAGAGGGCATTGATTAGAGATGATTTTCCGGCTCCAGTACGGCCGACAATTCCCACCTTTTCACGTGGATTAATTACAAAATTTAATGACTTAAGCACATATTCCGATTTTGGATCTGGGAAATAACGCAGGCTTAGCTCATCGAAAATAATTTTGCCATATTCAGGCCAAGATTTGGACGGTTTTTTATCAGCTGGCGCCTCCAATTCTCCCTCGGGTTCAATATCCTCATACTCAACCACACGCTCCACAGCGGTCATTGTGTTCTCCAATTCAGCAGATTGACGCATACCCCACTGAACCATTCCAGTCATGCCCATTGCCTGAATCAAAATAAAAAGGTTAACAATCGTTCTATATTCAAAATTTAGTTTGACTTGTACCTGAGTAATAGCCAAGCCAACATCTCCCCCGTTCGCTGGGGGAAAAATGAAGAAACTTAGCGTTATAATTGCTATATACAGGACACAGAAACAATCAAGCCAATAGCCAAACGCTCTCGATGTGCTGATAAACATATAAAAGGCCGAACTATGCAGATCCTGATGATTATCGAACTCGGTAATGAGGACACGTTGAGCTCCAAATGCTCGTATGGTGGATAGGCCAGTCAATGAGGCAGCAAGATGCGAATAGATGGGCGATCGGGCTGAAAATTAAGAGATAAAAGATTTAAACATCTGGGGATTCCCCTATCATAAACAATTTGCACTCACTAATGGCCTCCAAGCGTTTCACATCACGCGAAGTTTTTAAATAAAAGGTTCTCAGCTGATAGAAAATAATGCCCAGTATAATTGTGGGTATGAGAAACAATGGATTCACTACGGCAATGACAATGACAATGCCAGCCAGAGATAGAAAAATTTGTATGACATCCATCATGACTGCTGGTAAGATCTCATCTACTTGTCCCATATCTTTGGAGAATCGATTCAATATCCGACCAGAAGGGTTTGTATTAAAAAAGTACATAGCTGCCCGCGTGATTCCACGGAACATGGAATTGTGCAGTTGAATGGACGCCTTCATGGCCAAATTAAAGAAGAGGAATGATCGTGCAACAGTCACAACAATTGTGGCAATGGTGATGATGGTAAAGATGTAAGTGTCTAACATTTCAGCGTCTACATTCCATCCAGTGGACTCGTGCAACCATTTGGCTAATCGGGGTGCTTCCTTGACAAAATCGGGAGTGATAGTCGTGGCGTTTCCGATTGTTATATTCGGGGTCTTTATCTCACGAACTACGGCATCATCACCTTTCTTGGCCACCCTGTTAATTAACGGGTGAATAAAGAATTAATTGTGATAATTTTACTTGTCCTTCTCATAATTACTTACCAATAAGATAGAAAGTAATCACCAAGAGAAGCCAATGCCTGAGATAGCACACAAAATGTCATCATCACAAAAAAGGCAAAGAATCCACCTCCGGCTTTAAAATACTTGTTATATAGACCCAAACCAATGCGACCCGCTTCTTGTCTCTCTTGCGGATTCATTTGATCTGCAGCTCCATCGTCGTGACACGAATCTGCTATGGAAAGTAACGATTGCTCACTATTGCGCCGATGATCACTTCGACTGCTTGATCTGGAACGCGAGCCATGTTCATCCTGCTCATCACGTGATGGATCGGCCAGCATGCTGGCAAAATCTAATCCAGACTCTCGAAGCGATTCGTAAGTGCCCACAGCGCTCACTTTACCCTTGTCCATAATGACAATTTGATCGGCATGCTGAAGGAATTGCAACTGATGTGTGGCCAGAATGACAATGCGTTCTCTTAGATATCCACGCATGCATTGTTCGAATAGGTGACGAGCCACATGGGTGTCAACGGCACTAAGAGGATCATCCAAAAGATAGATATCGGTCTCTCGATAAACCGCACGAGCGAGACTAATTCTTGCCTTTTGACCGCCGGACAAAGAAGCACCACGTTCACCAACAATTGTCTTGTCCTTATAGGGCAGCAGCTCAAAATCCCTCTCCAGAGCGCATTTTTTCACCACCTGGGCATATCGTCGCTTATCCATGGGCTGGCCAAAAAGTATATTCTGTCGCACAGTACCGGAGAAAAGCCATGGTTCTTGGGAGGCATAGGTGAAACTACCATTAACACGGATCTCACCCGTCTCGGCACGAAGTTCTCCCAGTATGGCCTGAATAAGACTTGACTTCCCAGAGCCGGTGCGTCCCACAATGCCCAGCAAGGTGCCGGGTTGAACTCGTAAATTAACACCATTCAGTGTATAATCCGCTGAGTTGGGATCCCATTTCGCTTTCAGATCGGTAATAGATATACCAGCTTCCGATAGGACGGCATTCTCACTGATATGTGACATTGGATTCAACAGCTTCTCTTTTACATCTTTGTCATTGTCCTGATCCCGTTCAGCTGAAGCATGTAAAGTAGACTGATTGCTACCGGGCACAGGCATTTCCACACTTTTGTCGGTGACATCCGTCTCCTCCGATTGCATATACTTTTCTACACGTTTAATGGATACGTAAGCCTCAGCCATCTGAGAGATACCTTGGGGAAAGAATACTGTCATGGTTGTCCGCAATATATTGTAATAGGCGGTGATCAGAAATGCTATCTCCGGGGTTAGAAATGTACCAAGTAGTACATAGCCCACAAGACTAAGAAATATGGATACTCTTGTAAGGAATATGATAAACGAGAGCAGAATACCCCGTATATAGGATACATGACGTATGGCATTGATTTCCTTTTTACGCGCAAACGCAACCATTAGCTCAAAAGGTACTTCCCATGCATACATCTTGATCACTTGTATGCCCGAAATAATCTCGTTCATCATCCGAACACGTTCATCTGTCCGTAATGCAGTGCGCAATCTTAGCACGGAAGTTTTCTTTCCCAAGTACGCTTGCAAAGGTATAAAACACAACATGAAGGCCACGCCAAAAACTGCAGATACACCAATCTGAAAGTATGTCCCAATTATAGAAAGGTATTGAGTCTTTCCCCTCTCAAGTCACTCACCTCCTGGTACATGAGATATGTTATGAAAATGGTTTCCAGAGGTCCAACCCAAAGATAGTGGACAAATATGGTAACCAAATCCATACGACCCATATCATTCGACATCAAATTGACTACATGTCCAGCCGTGGTATCTCCCAGAGCAAGTTTACTCAATCTCAGAGCCTTGCGGTAGATCATACTGCACAGGCCCACACGCAGCTTTAAGCCTATTACAAAATAAATAATAACTTTTATAATATTTTAATATGGCAAACAAGATAACTTACCAACATGCATAGTCCCCAGCATATATGGATGCATAATAAACACATTGAGGGCACTACTCAAGATCACTCCACCAGCATAATAATATGCCGCCTCGATGCTTTCCGATTCATTGTGAGTGAAGTAGGCTATCAACTTGAGCAGGAAAAGAGGTTGCAACGTCCTTAATCCCAGCTCCAAAAGTACCAATACCACACCCAACAGAGCAAAGTACCAACCGAAAACTTTTAATACAACCTTCAACAAACTAGGATCTTTTTTGCGATCCTTCTTCTTCTGTATTTCCTGATCCCAGGCATCACATATTTTGTTGCCCAGTGTTTCTGCAATATAAAATATTTACAGATTGCATGAAATTATGAAATTAAATAGCAAAAATTAATGAAGACCAAGCAGAGCAGAATTATCAGTTGAAAATATGTAAAATCATCCCATCTACCAATTGCACTCGTGACACAAAAAACATTTTTGTGGATTAAAAACAATGGACGAGTTCAATGAACAATCAATCAAGTAAATGAATTGTACTGTCTACCAATATATTTATGAATTTTCCTACAAAACTATCAATTGATTCGCTATGGACATATTTTAAATTGCTTCGTATTTTCATTTTGATTGTAGAATTTCTTACAGTTACGGAGAGTGAGCATTACTAGCAGCAAACAGAAACCGAATTGAAAACCTTCATTCATTAGTTTAAAAAAAGAATAGAAAAATCTTATCTTAAAAATGTAATTAAGACAAGAAATTATAGTTTCCACACCAGATGGGTTGAGAAAGTCAATAACCTTTAGTCATTATACAAATACCATAAAGTAATAATTGAACAATCTTTCAAATTACTATGATTGAATTGAATACCTTTGTTTCTATTCATAAGTTGTATAATCAAAGGTGAGTAGTAGTAGTAATTATATAATAAAATCTCATGCTGATACCACAAATTGCCAACAGCATAGTTAGTAATTAGACATATGTACGTATACATATATGCAAAAAGATAAGATAATGCTGAGTAACTGACGTAGTTTTCAAAGGCTTTCCCAAATGAATTCACATTACGTGAATTAATTATTGATAACATATCTGATCACACCCACACACACACCTGATTTGTGCTCCTTCAAAGCTTTATAGAGATCTTTGGTATCCAATGTTCTTTTGCGGCCCTTGAGAAATGTGGGTAAAGTATACCTAGTATATAATAAAAAGATTATCAGTAATATTTATATAAATACTCTTATGTATTGTTTATTTTCCATACATACCAGAAACAAGCAGCTGATATACAATTTGAACGCTCCCGCGGATTCTCTGGCAAATCTTCCGTCTTTACCGATTGCATTGTGAAATTATAAAGAATCGGAATCTACACTAACGGTTGTTTTCCCCTTTAAAACTCTGTTATTGGAGAAGATAAAGTAACAAAGTTATAAACAACATTAAGCACATTTGTTAATATTTTATTTATAAACCGCAAGAAAAATTATGTTGGCTTGGTAACCCAGCAAATTCGCCGAGTTCCTTGTTTGTGTATATGGGAACATTCCACGGCAAAAAAAAAAAAACGAACATATGTACATAAAAAGAAACGAAACACGCGGGTGGCTGACTCTACTTTGACTCATGGGAGAATATGGATTAGTCGGCATTTACAGTTATTGTTAGTCCATGTTGTATCAAAGTTCTGTATAATCAGAAATGTATGTACAAAAGATTACTAAAACTGTACAACTGAATTCAAAAGAATTCAAATAACAGTTCATTCATCGAACATTTCATTATGATTTCGCATTTCACAAAATTATCTAATCACATGGATGGGGCTTTTTTTTTTTTTTGTTGATTTTACATGCGCACAAATTACTAAACAATCGAAAAATCCGTTTCAATCAAATAGAATTGGCTGGTAATTTACATACTTTTGCACATGTATGAGTAATACGTACATTTGCTGTAACTTTTGTTTACATATAACAACAAACGAACAAAAACTTGCAAATTACTTTTCACTCTTTGCCGCAGCGGACCGGCCGCTTGTCGCCGTGGAGAGGCGTTGCCAACGAAAGACAAACAAAATGCTTAAATTAACAAACATATATAAACGTAACCGCTCAAACAAAAATAATCAACCACGCTTCTCGAAGGGCAGTTCTCCACTGAGCAATTATCAGCTGTTGTTCAGCTGTGTATGGATTCCAATAGGATCAACAAGTCTATAATTGGCATACATTATTTCTACACAATGTACATAAGTATGTTAGCAAATACTGTTGGGCCATATGTTTAAAAAGATAATTTCCATTGCATACTTTTGGGACTATTTTGATTAGCATTTGACATATTTGCTTACGTTTTACCTGTGTGGAACTCCAAATATTTACAAGATCAATTTTACCTTTAGAGATGTTTAAAGAAATGAAACAAAGTAAACCTACATATATAGAACTTAGTTTTATACTATATTTGAATGTACAAAACATAAGCCTTATGAAAAGTAAATAAAAACTAAAATTTCAATTTTTAATCTTGCTTTTATTTAACCTTGTAAGGAATATTAAGCAGCTCAGATACGTAATCTTTGTATCATAAATATACAATTTATCAACTGTATTTTATAATACGGTTTCAATACAATTATCAAATAAAATCTATATATTAATCTTTAAAAATCCTTAATCTAAAATTCTCTTTTAATAAAAATTTAATTTTCTTTTTCCTTAATGTTTGGGTTTTATCAGTACTATTTACAGCATTTTTTAATCTCTTGAATTCCCAGAAAAAAAAACAATAGCCAGTTAAATGCGATAAAGTCAATGCCACAAATATATCAACATTGTATTATTTCATGCGTATTTACCAAGATAAGACTATGAAACAATTAATTATAAACATACAAAATTTCTACAAAAATTTGTTCTAAAAATATACAATTTTGAAAAAATTTACAATTTAAAAAGATTGTTTTAAGACGAAATGCAAATATGTTTCAATTTCGCACAAGTATTGCTTTTTTCTTCGGTGTACCAAGTGGTACAACCTCTATAAATGGAATGGCTTGCTCTTCTGCAAAGGCCAGAAAATCAGTACCATAGTGTTGAATGAGTTTGGTCAACATGGATACATCAGCTTCCGCACGATGCGCACTGTCTGCCGGTTGATTAAAGGTGCGTTGAAACAGACCAGCCAAATTGTATTTGCCTCGGGGTGGAATGCGTTTACGTCTTGCACAATTCAAATTTTTAAAGAGGCGACGGCGGGACCTATACTCCCGTTTAACTGGAGGTTCATCATCCGAATCTTCATCACAATCCTTTGCCATTTGTCTTCGCTTGGACGCTGCTTCTGTAGGAGTCAGTATGGGTCGCTTGGGTGTAGATTCGTTCACTTGCTGCCAGTTGATTTCCTTAACTGGTTTACACGATGGTTCAACTTGAGTATCCTTTACATCCTCTTGCTTGACTGGAGACATGCTGGTAAGAGGGACTTGCATTAGGTTATCCTCAACATAGCGTTTATCATCAATCTCGAGAAAAGCACGCAACGAGTCAACACACAGCATATTAATTGGAAATTCAAGGTTCAGTTTTTCGAAGGCCTGTCGAACAATGGGAAAGTCAAAGTACCAGCCATTGTGTGCCACCAAACAAACTCGTCCCGGCAAATGACGGACAAAGTTAAGGATCATTTGAGCAGCATTTTCATTCAAACGGGATTCCCTTTCCAGTATATAATTGTTCAAACCTTTTAAGTAATAGATATAAAAAAGGGGAGGGATTACTTTCCAAATATCCCTTTATGCTAACGATGCTAACCTGTCAGTCTTTCTGCTTCCGGATGTACCATCATGGCGGGCTGAAACAGTAAATTTAACTTATGAATCACTCTCGGTGGTTCAGGAATTTTCGTTGCTTCCCCATCAGTCTCTGTTTTCACATTGGTGTGCTTATCCTTCATATTAGTGGCATCAAAGGCGTAAATACAAAGTTCGGTAATGCTCGTCCTGTTGTAGTTAAAGGCTGGTAAATTGGTCGTCTCCAAATCTATCACGGCAAATGTATCAATCTTATTTGTAGTCTCATCCTCGTCAAAACTACGTCCATCGTTTGGAGCCATTTCATTGTTACTAATCAGGTTGTATGCAAGCGTATTATTATTTAGAATTTATTTGGCACTTTAAACGTTATCAACACTACAATGTGTAAGACGTGCACAGTGCTGACGCTTTAGCCGAATAACGGCCAAAGGTATATAAACAAAGACCTGCAAACATCTGTGCATTTATTCAAATTTACTAATTACATAATTTCGTAATTTTACTCTTATAAAAAATTTCTTTTTATACTTTGTAAATCCTTACCAAACAAATTTTTGGTTTTCTGTTAATGGAAATCAAAATGAGATCTTGCCTCTAAAAACTTGGCCATTTTCTGCTACGGCTTCCATCATATCTCTAAGGCGGAGTGTTGGCAAAATAAAGACGTTATAAATTTAAACACAGAATAGTTAAAACGAGATTACTTTATTAGCATAATAAACATGCATATAGAATCGTAACGCTTCAGATTTATATTAACAGAATAACTGTAAATACTGCAAGTATTATAACTTTATGTGCGCGTTTCTTGTTTTAAATTCTTGAAGGATTTGCAATCCCTGTGCGTCTTATTAGTGAAAATTAGTTAATTACATGTATAAGATGTTTAAACATATACATTAACACATATATATGTACAAATTCGAGCAATGGCACACGATTATATGGCGAAAATCAAAATTTTAAGTCAATCTTAAACGGAGCTTGCGCCAATAGATTTCGAGTCCTCGGATTTTGTATCTGAGATAGGTGAGCGCTTTTTTGCCGAGAATTGAAGGTAACCCATGCCTGTGGCAGCTTCATACTCCTGCACTAGGCAATCGACAGTCTCGCGCGACTCATCCAGTTCAGAGAGATCATCCTTGAATATATCCTCGCGCCGAAACTGATCGAGAAATGCACCACGTTTCCGTAGCTTGTCATATTGAGCAAGAGCACGCTCAAACAAGGAGCAGATGCTGGTGTGATTTGCCAACATAAGGCCAGAGACACGGTGATTGTTCTGGACATAGGGTGAAGTGCGGGACAGGGCCACTTGAATAGAAGTGGGACCCCATGGTATAAACTGGGCCATCTTTCTCTCGCGAATACGTTGCAGGGACTTGTGCACCTGAGTGGGATCTACTTCGCCCTGAATGATATTCAGAATAGAAATATAACAATGGTGATTCGTTTTATCAGGTCCAGTGGAGACCATCATATTTTTGGGCTGCAACAAACGGCGCATCACATCCAACACTGTTGTTTTGCGCACATTCACTGCCGGTTGATTGACGTTCGTTTGGTTGGTCAACGGTGTATAACCCGTCATCAGGAAGTGCAACTGCGGTGTAGGCACCAAAGGAGCAGTTATCCCAATAAGATTATTGTTCATGTAAGAAGGATACCGCAATGTTGTCGTGCTCACACTCATAATGGTTGAGACGAGATTGTTGATCTGGGAAAAACTGGGATTTTGAATATGCAGGCGATCGCTTGCAATTCTGTTAAGAGCTGTGTTGTCCAACACCACAACACTGTCCGCTGCCTGGCATAAACGTCGTAGGGTTAACATCGAGTTGTAGGGTTGAACTACAACATCGCTTATCTCATCCTGGTTGGGGAAAACACTATATGTCTGAATAAGCTTTTTGGGATAACGATCCGAAAGCCGTTCCATGATGTATGATCCCATTCCAGAGCCGGTACCTCCAGCAATAGAGTGGCATAACACAAATCCCTCTAAGGAATCGCTTCCATCAGCTTCACGATCTATAATATCAAACACTTCCTCCTGCAGTTTTTCACCCTGGCTATAGCCGGAAGCCCAATTGTTACCAGCACCGCCGCCATGCTTAGATAGGTAAACATTCTCAGGATTGTAGAGCTGCAGTGAAAAAGACAACAGGAAATCTTCATTAGTCTACAAGTCAATCAAAATAGTTTTTCCTTATTCACCTTAGCGTAGGCTGATCCCATAATAGTATGAATTACCCTGGGCTCCAAGTCCAAAAGCACAGCTCGTGGTATATAATGATCGTCGTCCGCCTGATAGAAAAACACATCCTTGCGGTCTAAGCTGTCAGTGGCAAAGTCTTCTAGTACGCCGCTTGGTGAGATACCGTGTTCCAAGCACAAACGTTTCCAAAACTCAAAGCCAACTAAATAAATAAGTATGTATTACATCCAAAATTACATGTATTCATTGCTTGTTCACCTACTTTGATTGCCACATTGGCCCAGCTGAAGTGTAATTATTTCGCTTGGCATTTTTAGGCCTTAATTTCCTCTCCGCACGAATCCGTGTCGAGTATCTAAAATATTCGTTCGAATTGCTATTTCCTTAGTCTTTTTCGTTATGAGCTTCGACTTTATAAGTTGAATTTACTTGTTTTTAAACGTAATTAAACAAAAATAAACACAAAACTATTATAGTTAACAAGTAAAAATTTAAACAAAGCCACAGCGGGGAAGATATTAGAAGCTGATGATAGCCAATGTTGGTAAACACCCCAAGGGTCTAGGGCTGCCGTTCATATATAAAATAAAACCGCTAAATTATAAGGCTAAACTAAAATAATTAAAAAGACCGCCAATGCAAACGGAATTTGATTTGAAAATTAGTTTTAAAATAATAATAAAAAAAAATCTAAAGTATTTGAAAAAACAATTAAGATGCACTGGCTGTGCATCAAATCGCAATCAAAGATTTTGAACTTCAGGAACCATCCACCGAAACATAATTCAATTCAATTAACACAGTTTTAAAAATAAAAGAAAGTTAAGTATTTTGTTTTTTTTTTTTTACATATTAATTTTTTTGTTCAACAACAATAAATTCTTTATTATATCTCTTCTGTTGTATAACGTTTTGTACTACATATGTATTTATGTACCGGCAATTCTGGAAACATATCTCTCAAAATTTTTTAAACACAAATTTCTAAAATTAAATCATGCCAAAAAATGGAAAGAAATTTAAAGCGCTCTACAATTCTAGATACTAGAACTTGGATTGTAAAATCAAAAAGGGTAATCGATAATATATAGAATGAGTATGTATAGTATGGGTGTATTGCTATTACCCAGTATTACGAACTAGGTTTAAAAAAATTATATGTAATAATAAAAATAATAATAATAATATAAATATCTTTAAAAATATACGATGCCCAAGATAGACACCGTTCAATTACCACTTCCCTAGACGGACTTTATCAGACGATCATGACGCTCCAAAAGTTTTGTCTTATTCGCCAAAGAATCGGCGGCGGCTGTGGCGATCCTATCATTTGCTTTGGCCTTTGCGGCATCAACGGCTGCTGCCAACTTGTCCTGCATCAGGGTATTCAGGCATTCGCGGAAAGTCAGGAGGAATTCATCGGCATTCTCGCGATTAAAGCACATTGGGGGCTTTAGCTTGATCACATTATCATTGGGTCCATCGGATGAAACGAGAACCTTGTGCATTTGCTTCATCCGATTGACGACCCAGCGGGCAGCTTTGGTATCTGGTATACGAGCATCGCGATCTTGAACCAATTCAATGCCAATGAAGAAGCCCACGCCACGTACATCGCCAATGCATTCAAATTCCTGCTTCAATTTACTGCACTCACGCAAAAGATAGTCACCCAGTTTCTGGGCATTCTGTTGCAGACCCTCCTGATCGATGACACGCATCACAGCATTGGCAATGGCACAGGACACCGGATTGCCGCCATACGTATTGAAATATGGCACTCCGGTGGCTTGCAGAGCCTCAGCTATGGCCGGGGTAGTCACAACAGCACCAACTGGATGACCATTACCCATCGGCTTGGCCACTGTTACAATATCGGGAACCACATCCTGTGTCTCAAATGCCCAATAGTGACTGCCCACGCGACCGAAGCCAACTTGAACCTCATCGGCAATGCAAAGACCTCCTGAGGCACGGACTGCCTCATAGACTGCCTGGAAGTAGCCAGGTGGTGGCAAAATCTGTCCACCACAGCTCTGCAAACTCTCTGCAATAAAGGCAGCCACTCCCTGACCATTGTCCGATTGGCGCTTGCAAATGTCCTCAATAGGTTGAGCATAAAGTTTGGCCAAATCCGCACCGGGATACATTTTATCTGTAATGTGGCCGCCATAGATGTCCGGGCAAGGTGCTACATGGACATAATCCTTTTTCTTCTCACCGCCGGGCATATTGAATTTGTAAGGTGACACCTCCATCACAGACTGCAAATGGCCATGGTAAGCACTATAAGGATAAGACGGGAGATATGAGATAAGCAAATGTCTTGATTTGAATCTACACCTAATTTCTCTACTTACTGGTCCAGGGTAATAACATCCTGTCGCTTGGTATAGTTACGAGCCAAACGCAAAGCCATATCATTTGCCTCCGAACCGGAATTAACAAAGAAGCAAACGGATAATGAGGGTGGCATTTTGCTGGTCAAAGTCTTGGCGCATTGCACTAATTCATCATGAAGGAAACGATTGTTGGTAGATATGGTTGCCATTTGCAAGGCACCAGCCATTACTACCTCCGGATGACAGTGACCCACTACAAGTACAATAAATAGAATGACAAATAGATTAGATATGAAAGCCAGACGGAGGTACAAAGTCTGAATTATAAATATGATTTAATATTTAAAAATAGTTCCGAAATGGAAAACTACCTTTCAAAACTAATCATGTATAAATTGAAAATAATTATGATAAGTTAAAGGAAAACAGGATTGGCCTAATTTATTGTTTAAGGGTCTTATCGCAGATTCATCATTCAATCTGACGAGCCCCAAAAGTTCCCCCTACTGTACATTAGTTTACCTCAATCTATATTTTTCTAAACCCAAATTATATAGAATGCTTCATGGCCATTTGATGGTTATCTGGCATGTGTATGTCTGGTCTACCTAGACGCATACCAAACACTATTCTCTATGTATAGCAAGTCGAAATTAAAAAAAAAGTAAAGCATCAAAAATATAGAAGAAACCAAAAATAACAAGCGTTGTCTAATCGGCAATTGGAAACGTGCACCCAGTCAGTCGGATTGCTCATCGCGTGCGTTTCACGTGATAGCCAGAGAGCGACGACTACCACAACGGTCTTATCGTAACAAAAAATAATAAAGTGAGGGTGCTCCATTCCAATGCTCCGGCTCCGGCTCCACTAGCTGAAACTGAATGAATGTGTTGACCCCCAAAACAACGTAATCAGCCTTATCGTATCGGGGCCTGAGGCTGATGCTCTGCTTAATTTGGACCCGGGCCTGTGTTTATACTTAAACAATCGGGCGGACATTCTCTTTGGACACTATTGGTGTCACATTTTGCTAGTCGGAGGCGACGATGCGCAAACGACGACGTCTTTTTTTTTTTTCTGATAAGATCGCTGCCTCCTCCTCCATTCGCAGCTCTATATGGGAATCACGTGTATTTGCGTGGATGTTATTTTTAGATGTATTTTATAATAGTGAGTTGTTGGCCAATTTATGAGCACGAATTGAAAATTAATCGATTTTTTGTTTAACTGCTTTTGCAGACTTTATATTGATTAGCGAAAGCTTATTTATATGACAAGAAGTTAATAATAAATTACTCAGTAAAATGTGTTATTTACCTACTTGTGAAATGATAACACCTGGGAAGTATTTTCACAAAGGAAAGCAATTGGTTTTTGGGGGGTAGCAACCATCTAAGGAGCAAGGTCCAAAATTTACATAGAGAAGCTAACTCTTGACCCTAGAAAGATATATGTATACATATGTATGCATATGCATATGCACCTCTATGTATAGGTGGGTTACCTGTAATAACTAATTTTTCAAATATTTCTAATCTTTTAGTTCTAAGCTCTATTGTGTACGATTTGCTATTATTTGCAACATTCTATATATATATTTTTTTTTTTGTTATTTTTATATGCATTATATATGGCCGCCTTTACTCATATTTTATCGTTTAGGAAAACAACAGAAGAGGAAAAAAAGCAGGGCGTGTGTTTATTATGTATATTCTTGAAGAATTTATCTCTTCCGAACAGAATTTTCCATGAATGTCCAGCTGATTTGATTGCCTAGCCTCCTCTTTGCTCTGACATACATACATATGTATGTACATACATACATATTGAATGAATCTAGAGTAGGGGCATATGTGTGCATAAAGTGATCGTACTATGGACCAGCATATTGAATTTCCATGGGCTGAAGTGCCTAGTGCCTTGTTATAATCTCAAGTACATTTCCACTCGGCACGAGACGTTCACATGTATCACGCTGACTGACTGATAAGGAGGCCCCTCGAGAACTAACAAACACTAGAATAGAAAAAAAAAAAAAGTGGCACGAGATCACAAATAACGTGTACGACGATCGGAAAGAGTGCGTTTGTTTTTCACCATAAAGGTTTCATAAGAACACGTGCGTTCATATAGCTTATCACGTTTTCAATATCATTTTGGGCTAATGAATTGACAGCCACTAATACCATGCTTTACTATATGTTGACTAACAAAGTTACATAAAATGGCCCTGAGGTGCCTTAAAGCATTTGATTTGATAGTTAAGATTATTTGTTCAAGGAAAGAAAGCAAAAGAATTGCAAAATATTTGTATGGCATGATGAGTGGGATCCTTCGTCATCATGCATGTATGTATATATGTACATATGCAGCTGTTTTGTTGTTGATTATAGATTGATTACAAAATAATCAGTTTTGATTTGTTATTTGAAAATAAATTCAATATGGCAAATCAATAACATCAGCGTTTTTATTCCCCCTTTTCGCGTCTCTGTAGTCACTATAAATAGTTTTCGGTCTATCGGAAAGTTTGTGTATGCGAAACGTTCATAGAGGCAATGCCCCAAAGTGGCTAATTTCCGGCCCTTATCAGGCCAACATAAATTTAATAGGTACGACATGAATACACCGAGCAAAACTATTGATAGGGAAAGTTGAGACGGCATAAATGTCCATTTGATATATACACTAGAAAATGTTTAGTCTATTCTATAACTATTATTATTGATTTATTCTAAGTTCACTTTAGTTAAGTTTTCCATTTTCTCAGTGTAGAAAAACTGTCTTTTTTTTTGGCAAAAGAAAAACGCAAAAATTTTCCACACCGAATACAAATTATAGAATAGATAGAAATTGAATGGAAAATTTATGTTTTTTTTTTTGTGAAAATGATAGTCAAATTTTTCAATTTGTCTTTAGTCAGCAAATTGTCAAATTGGTTGTATACGTCAATCTTCGTTGTTGCTGTACGGAACCGGGCCGTACCCCCCATGGGCCTATGGGTGTATGCACTTGATTATGTTGTTGTTGTTTTTTTTTTTTATTGCGGTTTATTTTGCTGTGTGTTTTTTTTTTTTTAATCATCAGATTTTGCGGCCCAGTATCGGGGCCCGAAATTCAGCATCAATCGGGGCCTGAACATGCCCCTGATGTCTGGCGAATTGGCAAAGTGAGCAGCAGCGCACTGGCGGGCAGTGGCGCAACCTTGAACTTGTTGCCAAATGTTCTAGAGTAAAGCTAAAGTCTTTCGCCACTTGAGATCTATCATTGTGGTATATGGTAGGCACTTTCTTTTATTAGACCAAATATGGAGTATAAGGTGTGTGTGTGTGTGTGTGTGTGTGTGTGTGTGTGTGTGTCTTTGGACCCAGAACTTTTAGCCGTGTCGTGTGCCACGGCATTAAGCGTTTCACGTAAACAATATCAGCATATACACAAATTATGATTTACGAGTCTTGGACAAAAAAAATATCCCATTCCCATGCCCATTCATCAGGCCCCGGCTCCGTATGAAACGTAGCCAGCCAGACGAGTCACTACAATATACTTATGATATGTACAAAAACAAATACATATCTCATATTGTTGTTAAGCTTGTATAAAAAAGAAAATTACAGGAAAAGTTGATTGTTATAGAACAATTTATACCACACTTTGCACGTGGCATTTGAAACTAGCAAATTAGTTTTAAAAAACACTAAATTTATGCAAAATAATAATAAATCTTTACTTACCATGGGCGACATTGTTAATACAATCCAGATAACGTGTTCCCTCTTCATCAAACATATATTGGCCCTGTCCACGTACAATTTTTAAAGGATCGGAGCGATAAAAGAGTTGACAGGCTTGTCTAATTTTAAATGCAATGGAAAAGAGAATCGAACGATAATGTTATTAATGCATTTTTATTGGTGTGTGGGGGGGGGCACTACAAAAACATTTCTGGAAATGACGTACTAAGTTAAAATACGTAGTTATACTAAAACGGGGCCTAGTCATTATGACATTAGTTGAACTATTACAATTTTAAGCACATTTAGTTATATACAATGTGGGTGATCTTAATACTGATTACGACTAGCCCATGATAAATATTTGTTGAAACTCTGATATCTACACCTGTGTGTCTGTGTGTATTTAAACAAATTAGAACGGGTGTCAACATCTTATCATTTTGAAGGTGTGTGTATATTCCCCAATAAATTTAGAAGTCAAATTTTAATTTCTACCATTTGAAATGATTATCAGAATTTACGAAATTGGTTTTTGTATATAAAGTATATAAAAATTTCATTAGTATTTAGTGAAAGTGCATTTTGGCAACAACAAACTCTTCTTTTTGTTCTCAAGTGGCTCAATCAATATTAGGCCAAAAATAAATTTTCGCGTTAGCTAGATGGCAACAGAAGTACTACAAACGAACAAACGAGCCGTCGCATCCCACAGTAGAGTGAGAATACTAATTTGAAGGAGACTGAGAGAGCGTGGGATGCATGGGGGGGGGGGGCACCTTTCGGATGACTGTTACATATTTGGGGGATGCCGATGCCAAACGCCAACACACAAACAACGATGCGGATACTTGACCTTGACAGAGAAATTCATATTCAAGGCAAGGCCCTTCGTTGGATGTTGGTCTTTGGCTTTAAATCTCAAAGTAGGCTACTTAGGTTTATTTTGATTTGTTACTAAATTCAAATGTACAAGTTAAGAATAAAATTAATTTGAAATAAATACTAACCCGATATGCTTGTTGCGCAGCTTGATGGTTTCCGACTTGGACAGCTGCTCGCTGGCCACGGATTTTAGTTGTTCATTAGCAAAAGGCATTTTTATTTTTTTTTTTTTTAAGTATTAAATTTTTTTTAATTTAATTCGACTTGAAGCGCGCACTTTTAAAGTGTTACTTTTTTAGGATGCCCTTTCAGGGATAATGAGACCAGCACGGAATGTTGGCGGTTAGTGGGCGGACTTGGAAGCCACTTGGAAGCCGAATGACAAATTCTCTGTAGTGTTCGAATTTTATATAAAAAATTCGTTGGAATCTCCCGAGTTGCGGCCGCCTTGAATTCGCCTCAGTCTAGTGCATCGATAACTTGTATGTTATCGATAACGTTTCGTTAGAGGCAAAATTTGAAAAATTAACGCATTTCCTCTAAGTCGACCGGGGCCTTGTGTTAGAAATTTGAATTTGCATTATCTACGTGGACGAGCTGTGTAGAAAGCTGTGCAACAAATGCATTCAACGGAGTTTTCAGAAAGCAGTATAATGGGGAAAACTTGAGTCGATTCGGCAGGAGTTCCAAACAACTAAACAATGTCCATAATTTTTTCAAATGACGACTTTTTCTATTAGTTCTACTTGTTTACAATCAATTTTGGAATTAATGAAAGAATAATGGTAAAACTGTGGACAATCGTGGCAAATCTGCCTAAAAAAAACCTGAAGGTCATCTAAGAGCAGGTTCTAAGTTGAATTTTTTTTCATTAGTTCTAAAATATGCATTAAAAACTAATAGGGTAAAATTGTGTGGAAAAATAGTTTACCACATTTTAATACCAACTAGAAATTCTGATTCTAAGAAAGAAAAAAGACATAGTCTTTCAAAATTGGGTCAAAAAATAGTTTTTCAGATTTGAAAATTTCCAATTTTAATTCAATTTTTGACCAACGTTAACAGATTTGTGAAGAACAGTGTCTTTTTAAATTAATGATTGAGATATGCATTTTTTTTATTAAATAATTGTATATTTGGTTTTTTTTTCTATATTTTTTTTGCTTATACTTTTAAAAAGTACATTTCTATTTTGATCGAAAATATTTGTAAGCACTGACGACATTCAATTATGACGAAACACATAAAAAAAAAAATGATCTGTGTTTACAACTAGTACGTATTAAATCGAGGTTACTTTTTACATTTGAATTTGTTGTGTGTTAACGAAAATTTTGGAAATTGTGGAGTATTGATTTAACTTAATATAGGTATATGTGTATATGATTACAGCTTTACAGGTCTTTTATCGTTACATAAATTTCATAATACATGTATAAATGTATGTTTATATCATTTCATTCCATTGTATAGAGTTTTGTTACGTTTCCAATAAAATTAATAACAATTCCGATGCACATTGCATTAAGTGCATAACAAATTTAAAATACTGCTATCTGATTTTCATTCCTCATCTTCTATAATAACAATGTAAGATATCTATATAAGTAGTCAATTAGTATTATTGTGTTATTGGTTTAGTAAGGTCAACATTTGCGATATATGTAAATAGTTAAGGTTTGTTAGTCGATTATTGTGTAATACAATATTTGCGGTACATAAAGTGTGGATTGTTTCAGTTGCGGGCGCGTCGTGGGTGCGTACAACATTGATTTAGATATAGATTTGAATTTGATTTGATGATTCACAGCGACAACTAACGATCAAACGAACATAAACAAGTTCGCATTTACGACGATTATATATATGTATCTATATATAAATAACATTCATAACGAGTAAGTTGAGTTGGTGCATTTTTCGATGTTGTCATTATCTTTTTTTTTTTTCTGTTAGTTGAAAAATTAAGGCATGCCTGGTAAACCACCAATGAGACGCTGCTGTTGTTGTTGCTGCTGCTGCTGTTGGTGTATTAGATTGACCCTGGCTCGTTGCTGTTCCAGTCGTTGCACAGTGGCAGTTAAATGGGAATTCTCCACATAAAGATCCTTGACAAGAATGTCGGCATTTTGCAAACGTTGCGTTTGATCGGCAAGCATAACTCCTTGTGCCTCGATACGGCCATGCAAATCGTTGAGCTCCACTTGATGCTGACGCCAGGATTCTGAAATCAATTTTTATTATTCAACCAATTGAATTAATGGAGTTGCTTGAATATTGGACTCACGCTGCATCAGGGACTCTGTATACTGTTGTTGCTGTTTTACCACATTCTGCAGATGACGATTGCGTAGCTCCAATTGATTCAGTCGCTGCTGAAGCGTAGGATGCGTGGTTCTCTGTCAATGAGGCAAACACATTTGTAATTAATAATATCGGACAAATAGTTTTAGCCGACTCACAGCATAGGCCTTTTCAAGGACGGGACGCGCCTCCTGCAACTGTTGCAGTTCCATGACCAAACCGTCACGTTGCAGGCTCAAATCTTTGATTTGTTCCTTTAGGGACAATTCAAAGAATTTAAGGCGTTTCAGTTCCTCCTTAAGTACACTCGGACTGCTGCATTTGTCATCACGACTAAGGCAAGAGATTTTACCATTGGACACCACACTGTTTGTATCGAAGCTCTTATTGGATGCTGTCGATGATGTCTCGCAGTCGGCAATCTCACCCTCCGACTGTTGTTGCGGACTCTGGGCACGTTTGGGCTTGCTAATGGGAGCAGGAGCAGACATTGCTGTCGCTTGCTTTGCGGGCAGGGAAGCGGATCCATTCGTTGTTACACTACTAGTGGGCGACGGACCTGATGGTGTGCTATCAAACGGTGTGGTACTGAAGATCGATGTCTCCGAGGTTGTTAGATTATTGCTGAAGCAAATTAATTAGAAAATAAATGATAAAGTTTTTAAACTCAGTGATTACTTTCTATTTCTTCTTCTGTGACATATACAACGAAATATTCTTGAAAAAACTGCTTAGTAGCTCGATTTAGTCTGCCTATTTTTGAAACTCATCTGTTAGCCTCATATATAAGGTATAGAAGAGGATTGGATTTTGAATTGAAACCAACAATATAATAGTGCATAACAAAACAATTAATTTTGAATACGGTTTACGTCTTTTTTTTAAATTTTATTTAGGATAATTAAAAATTCATAGAAAGTTTTTGATTTCGATACATTACAGGCGTGCAGCGCACTGGACTTTTTCTTAGCTAGCTGGACTGAAATATTCTTTCTTATGAGACATTCTGAAATCTTTCAATTCGAAAAGAAAGATTTGGGAAAATCCTTTTAGTTATGTGGATCAAATGCCGAAATTAATGGCCAGTTGACGATTCTGGAGGACATATACTTTATGTATGTATAAACTGAAATGTATTTTGAAATTTGGTTGGTTGCATATTTTTATGCATTGCGAATGTGCAAAATATTTATTTAATGTGGTATAATCAATTTTTATTATTTGTAGTGCCAATTTGTTATTGATTTTTCGAATGGGATTGTGAATATATTTTATTAGTTCTGAACTTAAATTACATTTATTTGGACAAAGACGTAAACTAAACATATATATATTTACAGGACACAACAGGATACACAGAGATGGAGAGGAGACTCTGGCCCCTATGTAACTACTCACCGGCTTGCCGCTTTGTGCGTGGGTGAGCCACCCAATAGGGCAACAGCTGTGCCAGCGGGATTTGATTCATCGCCACTGAATGCCTTGAGTGGCTCTTGAATTGTGCTTTGCAGCCACAAGTAGCTAATAGGAGAACTGGCTGGACTTTTGCCCGTTTCGGCAGAACTTAATTGTTGATTCAGTTCACTGGCTCCGGTTAAAATCTCTACGCTCTCGCCGAGACGCAAACGCAAATCCTCAATTTCCGATTGCAGCAAACTAATCTCTTGCGATTTCTCCTCCAATATGCGCATAGAGTTCGAGCGTAATTGACTCGCCTCCATCTCCAGTTCAATATACTGCTGCTCCAGCATATCCCTTTCATCTATGGGCGAGAGACGACCATCCTTGCTAAACTGTTCCTCATATTCGCGCACCTTTTCCATCAGTTCGGTGAATTTCTTATCATTCTCCTGTTGCTCATCCTCATAGATCTGGCGCTCCTTATCAAACATTTGCCGTTCATCGCTTAGCTTGGATTGCCAGTAATCCTCGCATTCTTCATAGGCACGCTGCATTTGCTCTAAGCTGGCCTCCAATTCAGTGCAACGATTCTCGGGTGTGGAAGATTTTCCAACTGTTGCGGCTGCCTTTAGCTCCTGCTCCAATTGGGCAATTCGTTGCTTTAGACCAGACAACTCTTCCTCGTCCTTATGTTTTAATTCCGAATTAAGAGCCAACCAATCGCCGCTACTGTCACTGAGATCAGCTGTTTCAGTACCATCACCGGTGCACTTGCGCTGCTTACCCAGACGTGGACTTTCCTCGGTTAGATGATGAGTTTTGCTTGGGGAATCTCCACGACGTTTAGTGGCTGCCGCTGCGCTTCCCGAAACACTTTCAGGATCTTCTACTGCATGTTTCTTCCTGCGTTTCAGTTCTATTTGCAGCCCTTCAATCTCCATTGTTAGCTCATCAGTCTTATCGCGCAATTGGGAGTTCTCCATTTGTAGAGCAGCCAATTTATCCATTAATTGAAGCATCTCGTCCTCAACATCGTGGATTTTATCTGTGCTACTATCGCGACAAGTGGTTTTGGTACCATGATCTGGTGAGACATCACAACTGGCTAATTCCTGATTAAGTTTAATATTCTGTTCAAGCAATTCAGTTATCTGCAGCTGGGACTTTTGGTGCTCCGCCTCCAATTCGATATTTTCATTGCGTACCAGTTCCAATTCGGTTTTCAACTTAATCTCTTCCTGCTCTAGAGTTTTGAGTTGTTTTTCCAGACGACTGGTCATAGTTGCCCAATGATCCCGGTCAGTGCTCATCCGTTGGGTCAGCTCTCGCACCATGCTAGCGTGACGCTGTTCCAATTGCTGCAATTGTTGCTGTGACTTCTCCTCCATGGTGGCATGTCGTTCATCCACCTCCACAGCCAATAGAGCCACTCTCTGATTTGCCGCCTTGTTGTCAGATCGCAATTTCAGATTCTCGTCATGTTGTTGACGATAAGCCACACGATAGTTGGTCAATTCGGATGACTGAAGGGTAACAAGTGCTCGCAACATATTGGTATGGGATTCGCGCTCTAATCCTCGTAGCTCCTCCTCGATCACTTTGGTCAATTGAATTAAATTAACCTGGTCATCGTCAAAACCTAATATATGCAGAAGTCCTCGGCTATTGGGTATGTTGGCCTGCTCCCAAAGTTCAATAATGCTGTCCGCACTGATCAACTCTAGCTGTTTGGGCGTCACGATGTCTGCAAGGCATGATTATGAATGGTATGATAGGGTTTGGATGTTACGTACAAAAACAGCGATTATTAGCAGTAATAGCTTGGATAAAGCTTTGTGATTTGATAGAGACGAACATAGATAATACAAATTTATGTATATATATAGCCCAAGATACCAGGTAGGAGAAAAGGAAAAAGGGAGGGTAGGTGTATGCAAAAACGCTGAAAGGTTTTGTTTTTCGCGCATATCGAATTTGTCTGGCAAGCAATCGATCTAACAAAATTTCAACAAGTTCTAACTCTTAATTTAACATTCTTGTTTAATATTAGAACAGTTTTCTTTTTTCTATAATTCTTGAGAGTTTGTCTGGTTTGTTTTTCATAATTTTCCCTTCTTACTGACATTTCTACATTTTTTACCTAAAATTCACAAAGTTTTGCTATGACTAAAATCCTTCTAACATTTGCCGAAAAGCTCTAGAAACCTGAAATCACAAAAAAAAATTCAAAACTAAAAGATTTCTACCCGAATAAGTCGGCTCAGTGGTAAAAGTGAGAAATCGATTGCGATTCACAGATAACTTTTAATTCGCTTTCACTTAAGGTTCTTAATTTCTCTATATTTAGGGAAATGGATTTTACTTTTAATTATTGTTCTATCTTTGATATCCTTTTATATATCGTTAACATAATATAGGAGATATAGGAGACGACTAAAGTGGTTAACCAAAAACAATACAATTTAACATCGAAAAGTAAAACTTTGAATTTACATCGAAAATAAAAGGAGTAGTTCTAAAAACGATTCGAAATGTAGTTCTTCCTTAGTTTGCATATTTGGTACTGGACTATTGCAATTTGTGCTAAAATTTAGTAAATACTTTTTAATTTAAAAGCGAACCTGTGATTAACTTGCCGGACATATCGATTTAATAATATGTGTTAACATATATACAATAGAATCGTGCGATTAAATAGAGTGGAGTGGATTGTATGGATGATGGGCAAAGCACAAACCTTTGCAGCACAAACAGTGGCCGCTGTGGTAACTGTAGCATCTCCCTTGATCTGGCCGTGCGGGCAGGTGGTGGCCTGCATCGTATAAACCAATAATAACAAACAACAACAACGGCGACAAATTGTCAATTATAATTGTGGTCATTTATCCTGGCCTTACGGACAAAAAAAAAAAAAAACAAAGGAAGGGAACCCCCCATGGAAATTGACTTTGCACTTGACACTTACCCAAGGACTCTACACTGCTACTCGTCTCCAGCTGCTTTAGCTTATTGCTAGCTAGGGCGGCGGCTGTTGGAGATGTCGGCGATGTGCTCGATTGCAACTTGGACTGCAGATTCTTACTGCGTGCGGGTAAAGAGGCGCAGCGTTTCAGTTTACTGCCACTTGAATGGACGGAACGGAGACGCCGACTGCCAGGAAGATCCGTTTGGGATGACGAACGATGGACCTAAAAGTAATTTAAATTAAATATCGATTATGAACATCAATCATCAGCTTAAGAATTGGATTTAAATATCAATAATAATTGCGGATCGACTTACTTGGACATTTAACTCGTCGCATCCGTTAAGACTTCGCTGCATTTGTTGCTGCCGCTGCTGTTCCCGATCCTCGTCTGTGTTATCCGAATCTGTTACGGACAATTCACTGATGCCGCCGCCGCTCCCGCTTTCTTTGCCCTGATGTGGCCGCGATCGTCGTCCGTATTTTTTTGATCCCACTATGAGCTTGGGCGAAACTTCGCGATCCGATGATTCCGAAGGACTTTCAATGTATGCGTTGGTCAGCGGTTCATCGGTGATGACCAAAGTTCGCTCTAAAAAATTGCAGAGAAAAATATGATTAAGAATATTGAAATATATTTTTTTCTATAATTTTTCTTAAATGGCTTAAAAGTTTACCAAGGCGAGCGGCCAACTTTTCAATAATGTTATCTGTTTCCTGGCCATTTTTGGCCTTTCTATAGTATAAACGTGTTCCCATTATTAGACTCTTTAAGACTAAACTCATCAACTGAATAATTGTGCTATATATACTTACGAAGGGGATTGAAGTACTTGGTACCTGGTTGTAAAGCCAGGATCAGGTAGCGCTAATTGACCCATTATAAAAAAATGTCATTTTCGTTTATGGTTTTATGGCCAAGACCAGGTGCAGTTGTTACTTAATCCGTTTGCTTACCTCTTAGTCCTGTTGCTGTGGTGTTGCCTTCAAATTCAGTGCCCAGAAAATTGAGAAGGGCTTCTTTGAATTGGTCAAAGGAAACACCAAGTTTCTGACTGCCATCTGTTGCCAAACTGGCAATCAATGCTGCTCCCTGGTCACGTAGCTCTAGCAGCGAGCACAGTTTTAGCAATGAATTCTCATCGAGGAGGCCACAATGCTGCGTCTCGCAGCTCTGAAACATTTGATATAATTTCTGCTCATAGGGATCGGACGATACTTCCATTATCATAGGAGCTGCAGTTTGTAGCCGCTGCCGTTACGTTGCGATTGATTTTGGTACGGGGTTTTCTGGGTTTGGGTTCAGGTGAAATCGATAAAATGCGCCTCTGCTAGCTGACTTTGTGGGGGAGCGGAGCGTTAGTGTGGGTGCGGGAGGGTGGTGGGGAGGGCATGCAGGCTGGGGGTCGTTTTATATTATTTATTTTCTTAATTATTTTCTTGCTAAACTATTGATATGCACTCAGTGGATAAAAACAAAATACACTTTTTGCAAATTGCACTTAAATTAAAGTTGTAGCATTTAATAAATTAACAATAACACAAATAGTCGCAACTGAGTTTTTTCTTTTTTTTATTACAGTCTTGCATTCTGCAACACTGGCGAATTGCGTTTGTTTTGATCCCACTTTTTAACTAATGAAAAAGCGAATTAAGAGGAGCGAATTCAACCAAAACTATTTGGTAGTGTGACCAAATCCATGATGCTTCAAGTAAAAAAAAAGTGTTCTTAACACTATTTTACGCCAGTATATGCCAGTTGTTCTCAACACTATTTTCCCCAGTATTTGCCTAAGAGTAAAAATAAAGTAAAAAATTATAAAGCAAGCGAGTGTAAAAGTGATCCGAAGACGAAAATGGATTCAGCAGATTAACAAAAGGTTTCAAAAAACTTATGAGTCTTTATTTTGCGCTTGGCGATTTAGAAAAACTAGCCAAACGGAGACAAAGTCAAAGACTTTAGGGTTTTGAAATCCGACGACGTTCTTCTTGTTGTTGTTGTTGCTATTCTCAGTTGGTTTTAAATTTGATAATAAAACACATTTCAACCAAATAACTTGAGCACTCGGCCAGATTTTGGCTAGTGGACGAGCAGCATGGCCATGCATTCGTCGTATATGCGTGCTGGCCAAGGCCAAGCTGGTAATGGAGCACCAAGTGGCCTCGTCCCTGTCAGTCCAGATGAGATGCACGGCTTTCTAAAGGATAAACAAGCTTGGGAGCATGCCATATCGCTATATCAGGGCCCAGATCCCCTGGACCATTGGTACAATTACATTTGCTGGTATGAGAATCATGCCAACAGTGATCCGGAGGGGAAGTACCGTGAGACATTGGAACGATGTCTGACTGTGTACGAGCACAATGATTACTATCGCCAGGATGCACGTTTGGTGCGTCTATGGCTAAAGTACATAGCTATGCAAACGGATCAGTTGCATTTCTATCAGGTACTATTCCAGCGCGGTACCGGACGCCAAGTGGCCGCCTTTTATATAGGCTGGGCCGCCTATTATGAGTCGCGGGAGGAATTCAAAGATGCCGAAGCAGTGTTTAACTTGGCCTTCCAGGAGAAGGCCCAAACGCAGGCCGAGCTACAGCATGCCCACTCCAAATTCAATTATGCACGTTCCATGTTTTATCAGCGACAGCAACAACAGCAGCAGCAGATTCATCATCAACCAGATGCCTTGCAACAATTGGCAAATTATACACAACAATTGCCACAGAACTATAATCAGCAGCGCCCAACTACACACCCGCAGCCATATCAACAGCAGCAACAGCTGCACCAACAGCAACAGCAACTCCAGCAGCAACAACAACAACAGCAGCAGCAGCAGCATCAACAACAGCAGCAGCAGCAACAACAACAGCAAGAGCAACTACCTGCTCAACATCCCCAGCATATCTATCAGCAATATCATAATCAACAGCATCACCAACAACCTGTGGCCTATCAACACTATCCAGAGCCAACGGCAGCTCCACCACAGCCTCAAAACCATTATGCAAATCAGCCAGCGTATGCTCCACCTATGCCTGTTGCCAGTCAGGTAAGTTCAGCTCTAAATGATTTTAAATTGAATTCATTAGAATTAACTTGAGTTAATATTTCAGCAGCCGCATTATGAGCAACCACCTCAACATGCGCAGCAGCCACAGCAGGAGCAGCCACAAATGACGCCCACGTCTACAGCGACGACAACGGTTCCAGTGGTAGCTGCAACGGCTCCGGCAACGGCTGCAACTCCTTCACCTCCGAATTCCACTCATAATGGTAATGGCCATGTGAAGGCTCCTGCGCCTGCATCAGCTCCTCCCCTGTCAAATGTAGCAGGGTTACGTTTGCCACGTAACTTTTATGCCTATGGACGGAACAATCATGAAACGTGGAAGCCAGCATTGACGCTAGAAGAACCTGATGATCCCTCAAGAATTTGTCATTATGCCAAACAATTAGTCTATCCGCCGGGATTGGGCATAGAATATAGTCCAGAAGAGCTGTTGGCCCGCAAATACAAAGAAAAGATGGAGGAGAAGACGAAACAGCAGCAGCAACAGTCTGAACAGGAGCAGACGCTCTACAATTCCTATAACTCATCCGAGACCTCCTACTATATGACTGCAGTAGATGGAGCACTTTATGGACAACAAAATGCTAGCAGTGAAATAGAAAATAAGCTAGAGCAAAATGAGGAAGATGATGATGAGGAAGACGACGGTGATGAGGAGTCGGAAGAGGATGAAGGAGAGGAGGAGAATGAGGGTGAGGGATCTGAGGAGGCCTCAGAGGAAGATGAAGAGGAGGATACCACAAATGGTGTGCAATTTAGTGCTCAAACCACATTTGAGCAGGAAAATCGCTCCATTAAAATCAAATTTAAAAAGGAACGCACGCTGGAAAGCAGCAGCACCTACAGTGCCTATACCATTGAGAATGTCTATCAGCAAAGGGAGCAATTGGAGCAATCTATGGCCCCAGCCGCCCCTACACCTACGACTGTGCCTACAGCTCCAGCACCTCAGCCGAATGTCTCTCCAATACCCATGGCTAATCACCAAAGGCAGCGAAATGGTGGAGGTAGCGCTGCTCCGCATCATCATTTTCATCCCTATTTCCTGGGACAGACATCCACACCCAAGAGTGAGACAAATGGCTATAGACGCATAAGGACCAAGGTTAAACGTAACAAATTTCAAGCCGATCTCTGCAGTAATAGCAATTCCTCTTCCTCGGCCACTGCAGCTACTGAAATGGCCGGTCCTGGTTTAAGTGGTGTAGCAATGACACATGCCGCATCCTTTAACGACAATGCAAATTTCTCTTTCTCCAGTGCCACCGCCTTGGAGAATTCCAATAGTTCTTTAACTTTGGCTGTAGATCGACTGAATTTCCGTGACTCTTCCCAGATAGTCAGTAACCAAAGTCATGCCATTCCCCAAGCTACAGTCACACCTACTCCAAATAAGACTCTGCAGTCGATAAACAACAACAATAACAATGGCGCCGACTTTTCCACCTTCCAAGAGAATTCCTATTTTGCCACCCAGCATGATTCGGAGGCTCAAGAGAGACGTCTTTCGAAGGCCTTGGAAACTATCGAACGTCATTTGGCCAAAGAGGCAATTGATCCATTTAATAGTGAACTATGTCGTGCCTTTTTGGCCAAACTTAATTTTCCTGGCACAGATGAGGATGACGATCAGTCTACCTATAAAATTGTCCAAACTCCACTGCCAAAAATATCCAATACACGTACACTTAACGTCCTTGACGGCAGTGTCCAGTTCAATATTGACAAGGAGGTGGGTCGTGGATCTTACGGATCAGTGTATAAAGCCACCGACACGAGGACGGGCAATGTGGTGGCCCTTAAATATCAAAAGCCACCAAATACCTGGGAAATCTATATATGCGATCAGGTAAACAAATCATTTTTATATAAATGAAGGCTGTAAACCTAAACTTTTCATTTGTATATTTCAGGTATTAAAACGTATCACAGATCCTGAAATTCTGCCCGGTCTAATGGACATTTCGACGGCTATTATTGCACCAAATGCCAGTCTAATAGCCACAGAATTTTCTCCATTTGGATCGTTGCTGGATATCAATAATAAAATACGTCAGGCCACCACCAAGGTGATGCACGAGTCTCTTGTAATGCA
This sequence comes from Drosophila austrosaltans, assembly GCA_035045865.1. Lineage (NCBI taxonomy): Eukaryota > Metazoa > Arthropoda > Insecta > Diptera > Drosophilidae > Drosophila > Drosophila austrosaltans. Next base: position 5,285,262 of record JAWNOQ010000083.1, read on the forward strand.
CTTCTCTGGCCAGATTTGCCACATTGTTGATTACTTGCATCGCCAGCATATCATCCATGCGGACATAAAGCCTGACAACTTCCTGCTGATGCGTGTACCAAACGTAGATAGTCCGTTGCCGTCCTTGCGTCTTATTGATTTTGGCTGCGCCATCGATATGTCGCTCTTTCCGGATGCAGAACATACGAAATTTCGTAAGGTCATTCATACGGATGGATTCACCTGCATTGAGATGCAAGAGCGTCGCCCTTGGTCCTACGAAACGGATCTCTTTTGCATTGCCGGGACGGTGCATGTAATGCTATTTGGCGAATACATGCAACCCCAAAAGCGCGGGCCCACTTGGGATATACGGCAAAAGTTGCCGCGTTATCTCAAAAAACATGTGTGGTCGAAATTTTTTGGTGATCTTCTCAATATGCAGGCGGATAAGCTACCACAGCTACATCAGATGCGTCTTGTATTCGAAGAGGAATGCCTTGGCATGGATTCCGAACTTCAAAAGCAGATACGGACTCTCTCCAACATATTGCATCGGCGATAACCTAACTGTTTTCTTATCCACATTTATTTTTGTTTAACCCAAGAGCAATTTAACCTCAGCATCCCGACCAAAATAATTGAAAATATTATCTATGTATGTATTGTATGTATTTTTGCTTCATAAGCGAATGCTTAAAATTTCAAACACAACAAAAACTATAATTGTAACACACTGTTGCCTGTGTGTGTATGTGGGTGTATAACTGAAACTGTACAAAACTATTTGGTATAAACTAACAAATTTAACAATTGCAAAAAAAAAAAAAAATCTTTCAAATATGGTACAAAATGTTGTTTGGCTTAGTTTTTTTCTTCGTTTTCGTTGAAATTAATCGTATTACCGACACTTGTTTTATTTTTCTAACAGAATTCAAAATTTCGGTTATTACAAATTTTACAAAAACACATTGATTATTTACATCTAATACATAAAACAATAGGAAAAATATTCAATGATATTAATATTATATTCTTTGGCAGTAATTGCAAAACTTTATGTAATTCAACTAATGCTTAAAAAAATATTGTTTATTCATCAAACACACTTTAAAAGTTGATTCTTACACATATATATATAGAGGTATATAATATTATTTTCCTTTTTTATTATAATTATTGTAAACTAACCACAAAATTAATTATTTTTTTGTTTATCTATAATTTTCTATATTTATTCTTTTGATACCAAAAAAAAAAAGGAAAAACGCTAGTTAAAACAAAAAAGAGATTTTTTTTTATGAATTTTTTTGTGCGTTATAAAATTATTGTAAATAATATATAGATGATGCAAAGAAGAAAATTCGAGAAAAATGTAAGAAAACGACAAAAATAAATACTTTACTTATAAGATTGGAAAGCTCCGATTAATGTACTATTGAGTAATATATAAATCTATATATATATATATATATATAAATATAAAAAAACTTTAAAGAATAGTAAATAAATTGAACAAAACTGTTAAAAGAAACAACAGCAATCAAAAAAAAAAAAAGGAAAGCCACTTTTAACCCAGTTACAAAAATCAAATGCCACAAAAATCTGTTTGTTTGCAAGCATACAAATATATATGGATAGATAGGTATAATATACGCCTGGGCAATTGTCAATTAAGTGGTGGAGGTGGCATGCAACAAGTAAGTGCAACTGCAACAACAATGGCAATAGCAAAACACAATACTGCGCTTGACCCACTTTTCCTTTTTCCACTAGCAAACAATTTCCACCAAAAGCGACTGGAAAAAGTTGCAACTTTTCATGCAACAGACCAACTGATACAGTGCCAAAGTGGGCAAGAGAGAATAATGGAGAAAGAGAGATGAAGCGAGACATAAAGCAACAGGCAACACACCAAAGTCAAAGTCGACGCCTGCGCCTGCTGCTTGTTGTTAGTTGCTTGTTGCATTTGCGGCTTTGTGCAAATGCCAAGTGAAAGTAAAGTGGGACAAATGCAATTATTATTGCATCTAACTAGTAACCGAGTTAGAAGCCGCTGCTGCAGTTGGAAAGTTGCTTGCCAGCAGCAACACTAACACTACCAACAACAACAACAGCAACAACAATAACAACATCTATAGCTTTTACACAATATTTTATTTAATCAAATTGCAAAGAGAAAATTGCAGCAGTTGGCCAAAGCTATGCAATTGGAAAAACTTTCTATTTTTTTCTTGTATGTGGGGAAATGCAGTCAGAGACACACACACACACACAAATATATATACACATAGATACATATATACACTGAGAGATGTTTTCGATATTTGCAAATTGTTTTGCATGCATAAATTAATGAATGTGTCCCAGTTAACTAGTTGGCCATTCAGTTTGAGTGACAAATGAAGTTGTCTCTATCTATAGAGAAAGATATATACATATGTATATATAGAGGACAGGCACGAATGAATGACAATGCCCCGTTTATTAGATCACTGGGGCACGATCACTGCGACTGGAACAAGATCAAGCACACAAAAAAAAAAACACAAAAAAAGTTAATAGATCGAAATCGGTTAGGCATTTTGGGCCAAGCTAACTGGTTTCTCATTTGGTTGAAAGTATCTGACAGTTTGATAAAAAAAAAACCTTAATTACACATTTTGTATAACTACTTCTTAATTAAAAAAGTTCTTGTTTAATTGGATGATTTTTCTAGCTCTTGCGCATTGAGAAATTTTAAAGAAATGAATAAGATTTAAGAACAATAGTAAAAACCAAAGAAAAATTAAGTACAACTAGAGTTCTTTTAATTAATTTTGAAATGGGAAGTATGAAAAACCGTTACAAACGAAATTTATACAGCTTATTAATAAGATTAAAATAAAATTTGGATTCCTTTAGAACTTAATGCAAGCAACTTTATCTCCCTTTATCGATTTCATTGCAAAAGTTGAAAATTTTTCAATTGTTAGCTAAGTTTCAAACCACACAAAGAAACTGGAAAATAAGCCGATAATCCAAATCTAATTTACATTTCTCTTTTGAGAGTAAAAAACCATAAGTAAGGTTTTTGTTTTATTCTGAATAAAAACCACTCAAATATTATGATATGGAACCATTCAAATATTATGATATGGAATCATTTTTGAAACATCAAGTGGCAAAGGTTGTTTATGCAATTAACTTGATTGGCAGTCACTGGCACAGAATGTTACATTCACCCAAAAACATCATACATACACATTTGTAATAAAACAATGAGAATATAATTTTCTGATTGTCTTTCCAATCCTAGCCATATATTCAAAATTACAGCTAAAAGGCTTGGAAAGTTTTTAAAAAATAAAATTTTACGAAGGATAAATTTTATCATCCTAGCAGAATAGATCTATATATTATATTCCTAATGCATATCATGCAACTTTCGAAGCTGACCGCATGGTAGATCTGTAAACCAGATTAAAACATAAATTTATTAAATTTTAGTAATTATTGCATGACTGATTGACCCCACAAGTCTAATGAATGTTATAAATTTTAGGAAGGATGTATATATATGTATGTACGTACAATGTACATAGTTTAACGAAAACTAAGTCCACCCTCTGAGTGGATATTGAATATCCAAGTTTGGGAATGAAATATATACAGTGAAAGCTCCCTTGGCCGGGCATCGACGGTACCAGTATTTTTGTCCGCCCAAGGAAGATGTCCGCCCAAGGGAACGGATTTTGTATGAAAATCATGCTAAAAAACTTGTAAAATTTGTCCGGCTAAGGAAGCTGTCCGTCTGAAGGAGCTGTCCGCTAGTAGAGCTTTCACTGTATATGTATATGTATAGACAAAAAGAGAGAATTAATAAAACATGCATAAAAGTGTAAAGGAAATTCATTCTAATTAAAGTTAACCCTTAGCTATCAATACTATGAACAGATTATTGAGATGTAAAGTAACTTTACACTAGTTACAACGTGTAAACCTGTTTCTCTATAAAAACGAATACAAAATTTTAACTACAAAATCTATAAAAAAAAACACATATGAATTTATCGTATATATATATATGTATGTATGTATATGCAATATTTTATTGATGATCGTTGCTAAATTAAAAACGTAAACAAATTGATGCTTTATATTATATTTAAATGACACTGCAATGTTGCTGCATCGCCACTTGGCCTATGAGTCACTGGAAATTTGAGTACAGTTAGTCATCTTCGTGACTAAGTCTGGTTTTGTTCTCCTTCTTATGCATTTTTCCCTTTTGGCCAACTTGTTTGCCGACATTTCATTTCAGTTGAAATCTACATACATAGATACACACATACATATGTATGCACCTACAGAAGTTTCATATATATATGTATATAGGGGTGGAGGCCCTTCATGTCACCCCTCTAACCATGGATGGATGGGCACATACACGCACACTCTTTCATAGGAGATAGTCAACCTATCTACCAAATCCCTCCCGTGCCTATGCCTCGTCGGCTGCCGTTGCGTTGCCATTTGATTGTCATGACCAACTTTTCACTGCCGCTAATATGCAACAACATGCAACAACTGCACAAATTACACGACGACAAAGCGAAACTGGGAAAATAGTTAAGTAATTTGCAGTGAAAAGCAGCGGAGAAATTCGTTTTTTTCTCTCTATTGCCCAAGCTGTTGCAGTTGCTGCACCATGTTGTTGGTGTTGTTGCATTTTCTTCTTGTTGTTGCATTTTGGCACACATAATGCGCCACGTTCGCGATCCACATCCACATCCGTTTGGCCTGGCCTGGCTTGTTGCTGTCGCTGCCGCTGCCTCTGCTGCTGCTGCTGCTGCAGTTGCAGCATTAGAAAGTTGCAATTGCAACTGTCATGGGCTGTTGCTGCTGTTGCTTTTCTTTTTTTTTTCACCACTTGGCCCCAAATTGGGGTCTGATGTGTACAGTATTTTTCTTTTCTGTTAGAGCTTACAATGATGGAGCACTGATAGATAGTGCATACGATATAAATAGTTATTTTACACACATTCTCTATAAATATCGGTCAGAACTTGATGCATATAATTGGCTATGCCGATAGCACAACAAGGGAAAATGGCATAGCTAAAGTAGAATATGAATTTTATGAAAATTTAAAGGAACATAAAATGATTCGAATGAAAGAGTTACAACAATAGATTTTTGTGGCATGCTGATCAATTTTACAACTAACTGCACAAAGCACAGCCATTGTGTATATTATAAATAATTAGATTATGTTTAATTAGCTTCTAAAATATTACAATGTACTAACAATCTTTTCTTTGAAAACTATCAAAATGATATACAGTAGAATCTGGTTATAACGACTCCGCTTATAGTGTCCGTCCGGTTATAGCGACGAAAATTCGATATACATACAAACATACAAACTTATATGATGAAAATGCCTCCGGATAGTACGTCTTCCGGATATAGCAACGTAAAATCCTCGGACCCTTAAGCGTCGTTGTAACCGGATTCTACTGTATGTACATATGTACAGTTAAACTTCCCTTTTTCTTACAAAGACTCCGAGTAAGAGAAGAGAAATTCTTTGCAGACTTCGCTCTACTGCCGTTCATTTTTGTTCGAGTTAGTGAGAATTTACGGAAGTACGAGTTACGGAAGTTCGACTGTACTTTATAACTTGAAATGTTAAAAAAAATATTTAATTTTAAAAACAATTTAAAAGGTTATTTTATTATTTAAAACTATTATTTTCTACCTATGTATGTATTTATGTACATAAACTTGTACATACACACGTAGAATGTAAAAAACGACTGCCTAAAATTTGACGAAGGAAACTTCTAAAAATTTGCCTGATCAATTTTTACTCATTAAGACTTAATGCCATTTAATAAACGAGGTCGAATCTAGTTCGATGGCTCCATGGTTAGCGATCTTGACTTCGTTAAAGGATAAGTGTGTTCGATTCTGCTCCGAGACAAATGCGAGATTCTGCATGTTGTTGTTTATTATTTTATTATTATTTGTTTTAAGTATCATTTTTTTCAATTTTATTTTTAATTTAGCAGAAGTTTAGTACTTCGACTATGAAGTTCCCAATATAAGGACAAATTTTGAAAAACAAAAAAGAAAAATTTAGCTTACAAATTAATTTGAGCCATTTAAAAAACATAAATTAAAAAACATAAGTTTTTGTACAAAAAAACATACATTAAAAAACATAAGTTTTTGTACAAAAATTAAATCTTTTCGTAATTGTAGAAATATAAATTTATACAATTGTATAATTGACATTTTTTATAAATGTTTGCAAACCTCAAAAAATGCTTACAAAAAAAAAAAACTTCTTCATAACCTCACTTTTGCCTATCAGTTGCGGTTTAAACCAAATTTATTAAAGCATATTAAATATAATGCAAAAGAAATTTGAGCTCTTTGAGCTCTTTGAATACTTTTTATAATCATAATTTACTTATTAACTAATCTTATATATTGCAAAAACATTAATATTATAAGCTGCCATTTAATACCAAGGTGCAATATTAATTTTTCTCCCATTAAAACGTGTACAGATATTGCAATTAAGCTGTCACCAGATCAAGCAGCGTGGTGGTGTAGTGTTTAGAGTTGTGGCACCAGAGTCGACAGTCCAAAGGGGGAGAGACTCTCTAACGAGAGGTTCTACTCGTGACGGCGCGGCACTGCCCAGAGTATGTTGTTGTTGAGAATCCTCTTCTTTAAAAATGAAAGTGTGTCTCTACTGCAAAATCGGCATTTGAAAAAGTGCTTTGATTTGCATTTGACCTGCATGGAAAAAGAAAAGAGAGACCACTCCACTTCATATAGAGGGAAGCGCCAATCAATCTCTTTATACACGTGCTTGGCCGGCACAAGTTAAACACCACCAGCTGTGAAAATTGCTACAACCCTACTCTCTCAAGTACAAGAGAGTGTAAGGTGTTTACATGTGTAATATATAAATATAGCAATAAAACCACCATAAAGTAAGAAAACTTACGTATGCGTGTAAAATATAATATACACATCCACCGCATAAACATTGCAATTTTGGTGGCCGAATTTGTTGTGTGCAAAATTTTTTTTGCATTTGTTATTTGGGCCCTGAATATAAATTTTTTTATATTATGTTATTTTTCACATTGCAAAAGACATAATCATATTCTTTAGATATTTTTGACACTATAAAATATATGTTTTTAGTCAGTCTCAGTAGAGTTGCCGGTTTCTATAGGTTTTTAAACATTTTCGTATAAAACATTTATAAGCTCTTTATAATGAAGTGAATTAAAAAACTAAAACTTTTATAATAGACCTGCATATTAAAAATTGATTTTAGTTTTCGTACAACATTTAACTAGACCAAGTTAACTATAAGCTATATTAAGGAAAATATCACTTATTCAATACTTTTTTAATTAAATTTTAATTAAATTTAAATCAATAATATGATTGGCAATACAGTTAATTATTATTTTCAATTATAGTCAAAATATCCCAAATAAACACACACAGGTCCATAAAAAACTTCATTCTATATCCTCATATTGTAGATATTATACTATAAATGACTTTTGAAATTATATCATTATACGGATTACTTTATTATAAAGAAGTTCAATATAGGGAAGTTCGACGATATTTGATTATGCATATCTAAATTTCTCTGACATTTTTTATAATATTCATGGTGTATCAGTATAGCCAAAAATTTAGCATCAATTTCCAGGGGACGTTAATGTATCGTACGTACTGTCTATAAGTACTCCAAAATTGAATTACTATTATTAGGTATGTGTGAAATATGGAAACGGAAAAGCTTTCTTATTTGTATTACAAATATCCGTCACGTTTTATTTTACTATATGCAAGGGGTTCTCTAATAACAAATATGGGCATTGAACTTGAACCCATAATATTTTGACCTTGAACTTAAAACATTAAAAGAACATTTTGCTTAGGCACTTTCATTTCGTTATCGTCTATTCATCATCCTTATCCTTGGCGGAGATGTGACATGGCTTTGGTCTCAAATGCCCTGCGACTGTGACCCCGCTGCGTGTGGCTGCCTCGTGCATTCAACTGCCATGAATATTACCGAGTCAATACCCAAATGCCTCTGTCAATGGCCGAATTATCCTGTAAAGCTCAGCCTCTGCCTGGGCCTCAGTGTATGGGCCGAGTTCGTCGGCTCTAGGGGGACGAGCCTTTCGTAATGCGGCCGCGTTTGACCCGACGACCGACGTCAACCGCAGCCATTGCACTGTCCCATGCCCCAACAGCTGTTACTGCCGCCTCGGCCGTCAAAAGAACCGCCCATCTCCGTATCCCCGGTCAACCTAAACCAAAAGGGACAAGCTTCCGTCGACAAAAATATGTAAAAGAATAAAAAAAACACATACAACCGAAAGGTTATTATAACAATAAGAAGAGGCAATGGTAGCAGCAGAAGCCTCGGTCTGGATCCCCACCCCTACTTGGACAGAGTCTAATAACCTTTCCCTTTCACTGAGCAGGGGCAGACGACGCTGTACATATGTACATATATAACAACAAAAGCAAAACTCAACGAGGCTCTGGCATCTTCCTGCCTGCTTGCTCCTTTTTAGCCTTATGTAAGTTTGCTCGGAGCTAATGAAATTTGCTGTCTGAGTCTGTCTGGATGATTCGACAAAACCGACAGCTCAGATCACGTATACGCCGGGCTGTCCTGTGGCTCAACAATGTGCCAAACTACCGACATAACTGTAGCGCCTGGGAACCAGAACGTGAACAATAAAAAAACGGAAAAGCAGACAGGCAAAGAGAGAGACAGAAAGAAAGAGAGCCAGAGAGGAACAGGCACAGTGTCCTTATAGCATTTATTGTTGAGTTAATGAGTCAACACAGATTATGGATTTTACGAGTTAATTTAAGAGTGATCACAGTTGGTTTTTGGATGTTGTTTAGTAATCTTATTTACTTTTCCATTCACATGTTCGATTAAATCAGAATATGTACATATGTATTCATAGAACTATATTTCTTTAAGTGTCTAATTAAATAGTTGGAATATCTAGAATAGAAACTAGAATTTTCTTTAATATCTCTATTGGTTTTGTGTAGGCAAATAATCACAGATTTAATGATGGGACTTAAGCTTGAAAAATTGAAATTGAAAAAAGTATTATGGAAGATTGTTTGAATCACTGTGCAACTGCTTGAATATTTCAAAGACTATTAACGCAGAGGCTGAAGGAAGGAAGAAAAAGTTCCTGGAGAGTGAACGAACTTGTGTATTGGCTGAAGCCCAAATGTCATTGCACGCAGACGACGCGAAGACTTAACCTTGAAAAGTTTTTGCCTCCAGACTGGGTAAACAAACAAAAAAGAAACCAAAACAAAAACAAAAGCAAAAGCAAAAAGGACGACTAAGCCAAGGAGACGATGTATTTCAACAAGGGAGGGACAAACAAAGGAGAGAAAGAGAGCGAGAGTTATTCCACCCATACATACAAACATTTATTGACTCATAGACTCATAGCCAAGGACTTGGCATTCGTATTCGTTTTGACAAGCTTAGAGTTGGGCAAAGAAATGGCAAAGATCCGATCATAAAAAGACACAGCATGGAAAGGGGTAGTGGGGAAGTATGGAAAGATTTAACTAAACGTCAAAACATAGCGCAGCATATCAATTGACTTGGCCAAAATATAAAAAGAGAAAGCGAGGCCCCCGTTAAAGAACACACAAAACGGTAAGAAGAGGTTGGCGGCGGCAAACCGACAAACAACCAAGCAACAACAAAAAAAGGCAAAAAAAAAAAACCAACGGCAACAAAGAATAAAACTGGGTCGTTGCCGCTGACGCTGACGTTAATGTTGGCAGTGTGCCGCACGGCAGCAACTTGAACTTGTTCGGGGATACAACAGCAACAGCGTCGACTGAGGCGTTGTGGGCGTCAAATGGTTTAGGCGAGATGCGCTGCTAGCTTGCTCTTATTCTCTCATTGTCGCGCTCTCTCTCTCTCTCTCTCTCTCTCTCTCTCTCTCTCTGGTTCTTTTCTACTCCCTCTCACAATTTTATTCGCTCTTTGCTCTCTCTCAGAACTTATTAGTTGGCGCTGCCGTTGTTGTTGTCGACGTCGACGTCAGCGTCGGCGTTGTTGCGACTCGGCCAATTTCAGTTTCGATTGGTTTAGCGTTGAGGCAACAGCAACAACAACTATAACAACACTATCATCAGCAACAACAATATAAAATCAAAAAAAAGATCAACAAACAAACGAAAAGCTACTCGAAAATTCTTTTGAAAAAGTGAAAAGTGAAATTTACTACGTGTAACAATAACAACAACAACAACAACAATAGGAACCAAAGACCAGCACCAACATTAGCAGCAACGACAGCAACAGCCGCTAAGAATTTCATAATTGCGACTGCGACGCTCCTTTTTCGTCAATTTCTTTTGTAATTTGTGGCGCAATTAATGAAATTGAAATAAACATTTAAATAAATATACAAATGATAGATATACCTAAATACATATATACATATGTATGTACATACATACATACATACATATGCATGAATGTATGGGCGAATGTAAATTAAAAGAGACGCAAATAAACTGCACCATAACCCAATAAACAACAAAAAGCCGCCACAACGAAATAATTTAAAGAAAAACAAAATATCAAAAAAAAAGCCAAAAACAAAAACATAATAATAAAAAAGACGCGAGCAAAACAAAAAACACAAAAATTAAAACGTGCAACAAAAACAAGGAGACCAAAAAACTCAAAAGCGACCCATTAATACCCTTTATAATATACAGGTGAATATTAAACATGCAGAAATATATGTTTTATGTAAACTTGGTATACATAATTTGCTATAAAATTAACTATATAAATTCATTCGAGATATAGGATAAAGAAAATATGATCTATATTAGTTAGTTGAACATAGTAATTAGTTAGTTCCCTAGAAAAGATACAAGTTTAACTACTTTAACATACCTCTAATCCATACTTAGTTAATTTAACTTATAGTTCATTACCTCCAAGTAGACTAACCTCTATAGAATTTATCCATTAGTAGATGCTAAGTCCAAAGCGAAGTGTAAATTGCACTGCTTAGCAGGATAAGGTTAAATTATTTTTGGTTCTATGTAAACATATGCACAAGCACACACACCAAAAGATCTATCAAAATCGGAAAATAATAAACAAGTGTTGCCAATTAGCAATTAAAGGCCAATAGCTTTTGAGAATCGCAATTGCTCACTCTATAAACATGTGTTAATTTCTTATATGATGCACAGCTTTTGAATATTGAATCGCATATACCCCGCTGTAAAGCAAAGGGTATTGAAAAGCTTCGCACACCGGCGCCGCACACACTCTCTCACACAACCGTTTAACCGGGCTCTCTTTTTCTCTCACGATCTTGACACTGACTCATGATATATACAATATATATATATATATTTTTTTTTTCATTTCGCGTCTCTGGCTTATTGCCCTTTTTGCAGTTTGGCGCTGGCATTTGATAGACATTAGGTTAGTGTGCGTGTTGGATGAGTGTGTTTTGATAATATTGCGTTTTTTGTTCAGTTTTCTCTGTTAGTTTCATTCATAATTTTTAAAGTTTGCGTGCTTCAGATAAAAGCGAAGCTCATACCATATACCGTATATATAGAGATATGTACATATATGTACATACATACATATACATACATATATGCACACACACTTGAGGCAAGTGCAAGGCAAGATTACGCGCAAAATTTACACCACACGGAAGTCATCGCACTTGGACTTGACAACAACTATGACATTGCGTTGGCGGCCATTATTGCTCAAGCGAATTGCAACGGCAAAAGTTGTTCCTTTGTTTCACATAAATACACAAACACATAAGAAATATGTATGGATATATTCCGAGTATTGAACATATACAAACTTGCAATGGATAATTTACATGCACTCACGCACATTTCCACAGAGATCGAGTTTTTTTTTTCTTAATGGTTCTGTTTCTTCTCAATACATATGAATGCCTGATTATATTCTCATACGATTTACATATTGAATATAAATACATACTTAAAACGATATTCCTAAGACGTAAATTGGCTTAATATCTAATTAATTCTTGATTGGATATACATACATACATATGTATAACTGTCTAAGTGTATGATAAATTTTCCTAATCCTAGAAAAATATGTGCTCTCATCTCATTTAAAGATGACTAACTAATAGATTTTAAATGATGTACATAAATATATGTATGTATATTGTACATGCATGTAGGAAGTCAAATAGATAAATAGTTATTCATCTTGCCAATATTAGTTTGTTTTAGAATAGGGTTTTCTAATTTCTAAGAATTTCTTGAATATAGGGTAAAAGTTAAGTCGGCTTTAACATTCGCTAATCGATCAAAAATCGATTGAAAAAATTCTTTTACAATTCTAACTACAATATAATATTGATGTTACGTCATTACAAAATGTTGATATTCAATTATGACATGTTTTTTTTTATCTGTCTACAATTTCATTAGGTGATTTTTTTTTTTTGTGGGACAATGTTATTATCTCATTAATAACTGGTTTTTTTTTTATGTCGGATTCCTTTACAAAGTAACTTGCAAAATACATTTGTTTACAAACTTTCATTAATTAAATAATTAGTTTCAAAATATTCTATTGCATTTAAACAGCATCAATCAGTGGTTCAAAAATAGTTTCTAGAATCATATTCAAATTTATTATCCTTTTGTTGATTATTTAATTGTGTAATAAAATTTTATAGGGGATTTTACAATTACTTTTTTGGGGTATTCCGAATGTAAATTCTTATGAAGGAAAACAAAGCACAAAAAAAGATCGAAGACTGAGACTGTAATGTAGATCGAGAAAGTGCATAAATATTTTAAGAATTAGGCAGAGAAACATACATACATACATACATATTATCGAGTTAAACCGCAAAACGAAATTCTATTAGTTAATCTTGAAGGTTACAGTATTTCGTAATAATTTTCATGTATAAGTCATCTATGTGAATTTGACATTTGGCGTTTTATTAATATAACTAAACGTCACCCCGTTTCCATTTCATTCCTTTAGCTGAATATGAATATAAAGTGACTCACCGAGATTACTCAATTAACGTCAATTAGACGTGTATAACAATACAATATCATACAACGATATACGTACATACATATATTCATGATCTAATATATATCCTAGGCAACGTAATTTCCGTTTATCCTTGATTTAGAAAGACCTTTGTTTTTATCTTTTCGTATGTTGTTCCTACTCACTCAACTAATTATGAGCTTAGAGACGTATCGGTCGACTGCACTGCCCGCATTTTACATACATACATACATACATATGTACATGCAAACAAAAATTGTACAAATAGAAATTATCCGATAAAAAATTGAAACAAAGGTTCAACAACAGCTGACGGACTGCAAAATTGGTATTACTGTTGATGGTGATGGAAACGAACAAAAGTGTGTGTGTGTGTTGGGGGGTACGCCACTTATCGACCCGACAACAGTGAGTGATAAGCCAAAATGCATTTGTAATCACCAGAGATAGAGAGAGAAAGGTAGACAGAAAGGGAAAGAGAGAGAGAAAGGGATTTGGTTTGACAATGGGGAGTGAGACGTCCGATAAGCTCAACGCTTACATCAAAAATTAAACATTATCTGTGGTGTAAGAGGTGGTTGACGGGGAAGTGAGGCCATTTGGTAATGAAGCTGGTGGCGCAGGAGTCAGTAACAACAACGGCAACGACGAACAATCTCAAGGTCTTGCGACAGACTCAGACTCAACCATGTTGTGTGGGGTCAGGCAAATATATGTATATATAGACATACATATGCACACCAATGCCAATATGAATGGCAAAAAACCAACAACCAGGCCCAGTTGCAGTCGTCACAAAGAACGTTGGTTTTTTGCTCGATACCCTTTAATCAAAAGTTGGAAGAGTATATTTTTATTAACAATTATTAGCAGAATTACTCATTTTCTTTCTTTTGTTTAACAATTGCTTAACCCTTGGCAAAAAGAGGGAACAAATTTAATCTAACAGGTTCGCTGATACTTTTAAATATCTCATGCAGCATCTAGTTCTTCTTACAGGGTATTTTAAAGTTCTAACCATTGAAATTTTATCGATTGTTGTTATAACTCCCCACTCAATGTACGTGTGTGTGTTTATATATGTATGTTTATGTGTGTGGGTATCTGTTTTGCAAATACTTTGAAAGCCCCTAGCCCGAGCCCGTTCTGATCGACAGTAGGTAGGTTCAAGGCCAATTGAAAGGTTCAAAATACCCGCAGGAAACAGGCGACAGCCCAGAGAGAGAGAGAGAGAGAGAGAAAAAGAAGAGGGAGAGAAAGACTGACATAAAACAGACAAAGGGAGCGTCTGCAGCTTTAGGAGTGTGTGTGTGTGCCACGCCCCTGCCAGCCTGCTGTTTGTTGACCGCTTATGTAATACAATCCTATATGGGGGGTAAGAGATATCAAGAGAGAGAGAGCAAAAGACACAAATACTAAGAATAAGAGGGAGAGTTGATAAAGAGGAGAATTTGCTAAGGCATTGTAAATAAGCCACTGTATGTATGTATGTATATGTGTGTGCACATGCATGTGAATGTGTGTTTGCAAACCAAGACAACATTCTAGATTACATAAAGGCCTACAACAAGATCAGACTCATACCAGACTGCAATCCGCACACACACACACACACAGATACATATACAGATGTTGCGTGGCCATTTTTGCGAGCGGGCATAAAAAAAGTTCTGCTCTGCTACGACAAGAGCAGCTCAGTAGCAGCGCTGCTACTACCCTGTTGCTGCTGCGTATGTGTCTATGTCTGTATGTATGTGTGCGGCCACAAAGTTAATGCACTCCAACAGAAGTTCAAGGCCTTACAAATCAGTCGTTCATTCGCTTGGTTCGTTTTCATGGCATATTGCAGGCAGAGGAGATCCCTCTCTTTCCCCTTGTTTATTTCTCTATATCTCTCTTTCTCTTCCTCTCCCTCTGAGGGAGCGGGCGTGTGTGCATATATGTATGTATATGCATGTGAGTATTCCAATAAGATCATTTTGGCTGCGGCGTAAAAATAAAAACAAAAAAAAAATAATATTTCACATTGTTGTTGTATAAATTAGCACAACGCGTCGAATTAAGAATGCGCAGCTGGGCCGCCGCCGCCTTATGGTTGTGGTTGTGGGGTAGTCGATGCGTTCCGATGCGTTTCGCGACTTCTTCTCGTTCTATGTAAGAAGAAGTATACAAGATGTAATATGTGTTTGTATGTACATACATATGTATGTTTGTATATAATCTGTTATTTATGTGCCAGCTCTATAATTAAGCATGGCTATGCATCTGTGTGTGTGTGTATACGTTTGTGTGGGGCTGCGTGGGGCGATGTTTAAAGGCACAGGAATCAGGCTTATAAAAATTTGCTCTGTAAACAGTTGAAGTATTTATACTTAACTCACGATTATATTAATATATATACAAATATATAAATATACTCATGTTTATATATGCATATGTACATATAATATTTGCCTGTTTTTGCTCTAAGCAAGCTTTAGCTTTAAACGTCAACATATGCAATTGTTTTAGACTGGTCCGAAATAAATTCAACAAAAAAACAAACCAGTTATGGAATGAATTCCCACACATGTTTCGGTGTAAATAAAAATATATTTGAGTTTAGGTTCATAAGGACTGTAAGTACAGGTGAATATTAATTTATAACTCCTTATTATGGTTGGAATTATGATAAAAAATTTCAAAGCCCAGCTTGCTATCCTAAAAGTATGCAGCACAAATATATAAATTTTTTCTTTGTATGATTTCTATTTTCAATAGCCAGTCTAAGAAACATTCAAGTTGTCTGTCTATTCAAGATTAATTATTATGTTATTAACAAATTACATGTCTCATAACTTAATTAAATTATTATTAACAAACAAAAACAAACTTTTGCCTTCCTATGTATGTATATATGTATACATACATACTTATGTCTATCTTAATCACAAAATGTTTTAGAATATGTATTTGATTTGTAAAAACTTTTATAAAATATAATTGGGCATATATCAAAACATGTATATACGAATGCACATCAAATTGAATTACATAAATGCAATAAGTATTACATATATATGCATGTATGCATATTACATACGTATGTATATATTCGAGATATTTTTCCGTTCCTCGTTTTTGTATATTGTATGTATTCTCATATACAATAAGTAATGTCCACCACAATGGAATGACATCACTTGCATTTTCCATTAGTCAGCAAGAAAAGCAGAAAACAATAAAAACAAAACAAAAATTGGTTAATTTAGTTTTATCAGTGTAAAATTCTAGGAAATAAATTACGGAAGCTTCAAATTCACTTTGCTTTGTTTTGTGTCTGTTTTAGTGTATGGGATAGAAGAAGCGGGTGTTCGGTTTAAGGTGAAATGAACGAAAAGTTCATATGAAATTTGCTGGCAAAGTTCATGTTAAGAGTTTTAATGGTTAATTTTCTTGCTGTTGTCAGGCTGCAACTGCGCAAATTGCTTAACAGAAAGACCGGCAGAGAGCAGACTGCAAGAGATCACAAGAACAAGACAGAGAGTGAGAGAGTGAGAGAGAGAGAGAGATGACCAATCAACCTACTTGATGGTAGGGCTGGTGTATTGGGGCCTGTCGGCCTCTTGGCGCTCTAAATTTAGCATTTTCTTAAGAATTTCTGTGGCCATCGTTTGGCATTTTCTGCTATAAAAGGGATAATACGTTCTTCTGCCTACTTGCACACACACACACACATACACACAGACATTCTCTCCCTCTTTGTCTCTCTTTTGATATTTGTATGTGTGAGTGTGGTTCACTCTTTGTATGCATTTCGTTTTCATTCTTATTCTTCGTTTATTTCGTAATAATCGCAACATCCGCTGTGACTGCTATGATCGTGGGGGGACCTCAGCTTCTTCTTTACCTTTCCCAACCTCCGCTTTGTGTCTCCGTCCCTGTCCATGTTGTCTTTGTTGGCACAAAACGTTCTTCTCTGGCACAAAGGCATATTCTTTTTCTGTGTCTGTTTGTGTGTGTGTGTGTGTGACTGTGCAATACATTGTCTTCTCATTCTGTTATCACTTATTTGCTTTAACGGGCATTATATAATTGTAATTTACAGCAACAAATTTTGTTTATATAACAAACAAGGCGTATACTTAATATGTATGTATTTGCATGCATTGAGTATACGTATCATGTGATTTAGTTGTTTTCATTAGATGTTTAGTAGGTTTTGAATAAGATGATTGGGTAACCGAAAAGCCGCAAAGAATTTAAAGTGTGACTAATTGGAAAAATTTAAGAATCCCAAATTATTCATTCATTCAGATAAATTATATTTAATGATGAAATTCACATATGTAAATGATCATAATTTTATGGTTTTATTTAGAGGACAATTGATAAATTGATTTAAAAATTTGAAATAACATTGTCTACCATCATGACCATCAATACCAATTTTTTTTCTACAATTTTTTAACGGTTTCATTTAAAATTTATGCATTTTAAATGCTTAGCTTTAGTTTGTTCTCAATTAGTTTTTCGTTCTCAAATTCTATTTTCATGTCCATAATGGCAACAGGTTTTCAAACATTTGTATTTTTTTTTTTCTTGTAATCTTAATTGAAGATCGCGCGAAAGTCTAAGTGCAAATAGTTAGAGTTTTCTATTTGGCAGTTGTTTGGTAGCCGTCATAGGAGGCGATAGACGACGAAAGCAATTTGGAAAGTTGTAACTTGCTCGAATGCATAATTCATTTGGGTTCGACACTCTGAGTACAGTTGACACATTAGAAAGAGCAAGAGGAAGACAGACAGACTGAGAGAGAGAGAAAGAGAGAGAGCGACACAATTGCAAATGGCTAAAAAGAATGAACGAAAAATGCGAAAGCCAAGTCAGAAGAAGTTGTCCAAAACAAAAAAAGTGAACAACAAATGAAACGCATTGTGCAAAAACAACCAAAAAGTTACAAAAACAACAAACTTTTACTCTGACTCTGAGTCTGACTTTGGCTATATATGTATGTATGTAGCTTTGGCTCTCTGCTGATGATGGTCATTGACACTGCTCGTCGTGTGCTCTCTTTTGGCATATGTGCTGGACATGTGGACATGTGGAGTAGTCTTCTACTCGGAGGAAAAAAAATTAATTAAACAATCAATTGGCGTAACACTTTCTCTTCTTGAACAATCCAAAAAAAAAAAAGAAGAAATAACAACAAACAGAAGAAACATAAAATTGTTAAACAAATCTGTTTTGGCTTCAATGCGACTCTACTCTACCATCCGCTGCTTTGGCATTCTAAAACCTGCTATCGCCTGGCTTGCAGCACATTTTCACCCAGCTTCATGAATGTAGAACAAAATGTAAAAAAAAGACCCCATCACAAATACATCGCGACAGTGCCGGGGCACTAGGTGAGCTGTGTTAAGTTGAGTTGAGCTGAGCTTCTTTCAGTGGTAAACCGGTTTCCTTCTTCTCTGTGTTGATCTGAATTTGAAATTCGGTTTGTGTGTTGCGATGTCGACGACGACGACGACGACCTGGAGTTGGAGCCGACTTTGGAACCTTCGATGACGCAGCTTGTTACGTTACGTTGTCGTTCTTGCGCTGATCTTGCCGCAAACGGCAAATGCAGGGAGAGGGGTGTGATGAAAAAGAGAGAGAGAGAAAGAGAGAACGAACAAGCGCACACAAATCCGTTATTTGACCCAATTCTAAACTGGAAACGAACGAAAACTTCAAGCCTCCTCCCCATCAAAAAACGCCAAAAGAAGTTGCAGCAGCAGCAGCGACGCCAACCGAGAACAACGTTAAGAAAGCCGTTCGTTCGTGCGATCGAGCGTGTGTGTGTGTGGGTCTTGCGTGAAAGTTTCATAATTACATGTCGACAACGACGATGACGACGGCAACGGCAACGGCGACTGAGACGGAGATTGGGCAGCTGCTGGAGTTGGCGTTGGTTAATCGACTGCCGGCCTACTTTGGGCTGCTTGGAGAAAGTAAGAACTCGAACTCGAACCCAAAACAAAAAAAAAAAAAATAAAATGCTGGCAGAGGGCCATACAATGATGGCTTTCTTTATTATCATTCTTGTTGTAATTGATTACATAAGCTCAAAAAACTTTTCATGCTGGAAGCTTTTACGGTTCTCTTTGCCCAATGGGGCTAACGGTACTATGGCCTAATATTGTAAGAGACTCGAAACTCGAACCTTAAATGTCTAAACAGAAATGTATCTTTAAT
Source organism: Drosophila austrosaltans (assembly GCA_035045865.1). Taxonomy (NCBI): domain Eukaryota; kingdom Metazoa; phylum Arthropoda; class Insecta; order Diptera; family Drosophilidae; genus Drosophila; species Drosophila austrosaltans. Next base: position 5,304,619 of record JAWNOQ010000083.1, read on the forward strand.
AATAATAATAATAATGCCGTTTACCTAATTCTGAAAACTTGTTTGCTTAACATTTATCTTCTTTGCCGTGCTTTGGCGTTAGTATGTATGTATGTGTATGTATGTATATGTATGTCTATGTGTATCTGTGGCTATGTTTGTACCATATTTTCACCGTTCCGACTGAAAATTGGGTGACTTTGCCATTACATAATTATGCGTTGTTTTGTTTTATTTTTTGAGCTTTGTAGGGGGAAGAGTTTCTTGATTTAGGTTAGGTGATTAAGAATAGAGGATGAGTGGGTTAATATTTGATTTTAGATTATTTAAATTTGATATTTACTGTGCCTTAACTGTGGCTTCTACCATATATGGTTATACATACATTGAGAACTACCAACTAATAATTTGTTGAAGTTTAACAATAAATAGGAGAAAAATACTATCCAAGTTTCTAAACCTATGATCGAAAGATAAAGTTATATAGTGCAAAGCTGGTATCATTTATGAATATAAATTTATTGCTTAATGGCAAATATCTTAACGAAAAAGGAGCCTTAATTTCCCATTTGTAGTTTTTAAACTCTTTTATGTATATCCTTACAACTCAAATCGTGGGGAAGGAAGCGGTTTTGACCTTTATTATAGGTCCCTTAAGAATGGTAGGTCCAAAACTTATAAATAAGAAAAAAAAAAATTAAATCTTACGTATGTAGATATGCCTATTCGTAAGAAAGGAAACTAATGTGCGGAAGTTACGTTATTCTTACAGTAAAAAATGTTTTACTGCATTCGCTTTGTTTATATCTTAAACCTTTAATGATAATAATATCCAACGGATATCTTTATAGTATGAATAATAGTTATAAATAAAGTTTAGTATTCTAAATAATTGAAAAATAGAATTTCCACGAAGAAAGATTTCTCAATTCATTCAAGAACAAATCATTATAATTACATTCGTGCCACCAATCATAGTTTCTCTTATCTCTCTTCAATATACTAAAGGAGATGGTTAAGACCAAAAGTAGAGATTGCGTTCAGTTTCCATTTATCGTGATGCATGCCGAATGCTTTATTAAAAGATCTGCCTTCTTGGCTATAGATACAATTCGTTAGAGTTGCTTTGAGCCGTGTAATGCAGTCTAATTGGTTAAAATAACGGTTAAATTTCTATGCCAGTTTTGACAACACTCTAAGCCAAGTTGAAAAGCGACAACAATTAAGCTCAAACTTAACCATATATACCAACAATTTTCCAATTAGAAATGAGTGAGTGAGAGAGATGTTTGTATGCATATGTGTATATGGAAAGGCCGTGGAGAAGGAAAGAGCAACAACTTGGACAACAAATAGCTTAACATTATGTGAAATTCTAATAATAATTTCATTACGAAAAAAAAAGAAAGCAACACAATTGCTAAGCTTTGGCTTTGCCAACGGCATCGGCGCCGGCATCGCCATCGACGTCAACGTTGACTTCGATGTTGCTGCGTGCATTGACTTTCCATTCTTGTTGGGGCCGAAAAAAAGCTTTATCTGTGTGTGTGTGTGCATGTTTTTTGTGTTTGCTTTCATTATTCTAATTTCGTTAACCAAAAAGAAGAAATAATAAAAATAATACAACAAAAAAAAAGGAAAAAAATTATCAACTCGCTGCGTAAATAATGAAAACAAACTCATAAATGAAATCAAGTTGAATGCACAGCACTTGAAGCACACAGATACACACATACTAACAATAAAATATTATAAAATTATTATATGATGAATTTCTTTCATACAGCAGCAACAGCAACGCAAAAGTTGCACGATAAAAAGAAAGCAGAAAGCTACATACGTACAACAACAACAAGAGCAACAATAACGAAGACGTAGACATTTCAACATATGACGCGTGAGTTCTTCTGCACAACGCAACAAACACAACGCAAGAGAGCAGCAGCGGCGCCCCACTCTCACACACAAATAAGCTTTTTAATACCCTGTACTCACGGAGTTAATTAGTGGAATATATGAAAATTGTCAGCATTTGTGAAATAATCCACATTTACAGAAGGAAAGAAATGAAGAGTCGATAAAAATAATGCAACCAATCGGTGGAAAATATTTTGAATGATTTTAGAATGAATCAGATTGAATCATACATCTTGATTTACTGATATACATATGTACAAATTTATTGATCTTTAACGCAATATTTAGAGAGCTAACCCATACTTTATTTATATATAATAAATAGTTTTTATTAGTTACTGTTGGTAAATGTTATTTTTAACAATTTTAAGTTTTTAAACGGTATCTGAAAGTCGGCCATCCTAACTTAATACGGGGATCTTAATTTTTGTTTTTTTTTTTTTTTTGGCTCTTGCAATCGATCATTGAACTTTGGTTGTGAAAACTAGAGCAAGACCCAAATTTCTTCCACAACTTTGTTGTTGCTGCCGTCCAAAGTGAGCGTACATACATACATACATACATGTGCGCTTATGTATGTATTTGTGTATATGCTTGTGTTTGTGTTATCAGCTTCTTTTGCTCTCTTGCTACTACCTCCCACTTCCAACTCTTTTTGATGGCTTTCTTTCTTCTGCTAGCTGATTGTTATTGCCTTCATGCCCCTGGCCTATGCTAAGTGATTTCTCAAGTATTGTTTATTGCCTTTGTCTTGCACATGTATGTATATGTAGAGATATGTGATGGCAGGGGAAGTGTAGAGAGTACATACATATGTATAAATAGAAAAACGAGGAGAGCAACAAAAAAGCAAAACCAAATGGATTTTGTGACCGTCTCTGATAAGAGAAGTCATAAATACATACATACATATATACATACATACATATGTGTGTCATAATTTTAAAGACAAGACGCAATAGTCTTTATCATTGGATATATTCGATATGTCAATTATACAAATAAAATAAATAAACCATGATCCAAACTTAAGTTAACGAATAACCATACATACAATAGCTCAATACAGAAAAAAATATTAACATGAGTTGTAATTGGAAATCGGAGGAGTGTATTTTAAAGCTACATATATTGTGTCATTCATAAAAAAATGTACATATTACAGAACTGAAGTTTAAACTCAAACGTTAAGCTGATATCTTAAAACAAGACTCTTAACAGTTTAATACTCGTAATCAATAAAACAAAACGTATATTTTTTTTAATTTAAATAATTGGAAAACTATATACGTTATTCCCCCTTATCATCTTTCGCATATTCTATACATTAAAGTTAATACGTTTCAAATGACTACCGTTTGGGTGCGTAAAAGTGAATGCAATCTTAGTTTTTTACCTTATAAGACCACCAAATTAAAAAAAGGTACATCAAAATATTTAGATTTACCATAAAATTCCACTAATATAACCTCAAATCCGTTAACCATTTTTTCATTTACTGTCTTAATTTGTCATATTTGAATCACTGTCGATAAAAAGTTTCAATTTCATTTCGGTCTTAGAACACTATGATTAACGAGGGAGTGACTGTCTTTCACATGTATGTATGTATATGAATGCATGAATATGTGTGTGTATTAGTTATGTGTCTGTGTGAATGTGCGAGACGTTTCGAGTTCGGTGTGAAAGTTATAAGCCATGGCAAACAAGAGCCAACAAAGTTTTATTTTTTTTTTTTTTTTTGAGATTTTTGGTTCGGTTTTGGGTATAGAGGGGGGGGGGAGGAAAGTGTGTGACCGGGTGAGTAAGCGTTGGCGCTGCGTGTGCGTCTGCGGCAAGTTCATTCACATTTGCACTCATTACGCGGGCGGGCAGACGGAGGTTAGCGGCCAAAAATTGATGCGGTCAGAAAATGCAAAGGCCCGCCATTCCATGTCCGCAGTACATTGGCTCTTTCTCTCTCTTTGCCAGCATTCGTGCCTATCAAACTGACTGATTTCTGGGCACGCTTCTCATCACGTTGCCGCTTACAGGTGTCCGACTGATTGCCATGGCTAAGTCCAAACAATTGTTGCTTGTCGTTTGCCGTTTGTATGTCATGTAATAGGCACAACAAATAATGTGACTTTCGAGTGCCCGTGCCCAAAAACCCTCTCATTCCCCCTTTTTGTTCCCTCTTTTCCAAATGCCACCCGTAACCCAGTCCCAGTCTCATTCCGATTCCCATTCCGCTCACCCTCTGTTCCACGTCATACAAGCAACGTGCCTGTGCCATACAATGTTTATCGGCCGAGTGGTGTAAGCGAGCAGCCCTCCCACCACCAGCCACCCGCTGATCCCCCCCTAAGCCATCACCTGCTCAGTAGGCCAGGCAGAAATCACTTCGAACTTGCCGTCACGTTTTTCACTCACGTTTTTCCAGCTGCGCAGCCAACGTTGGGGCTTCGAACAGGTTGGACGTTGCATGGTGAGGCCGATGTGAGAAGGGTTTGTGGGTAATAGATGGATGGAGGGTGGAGATGGAGCACTGTTTAGTGACGTTCGACTAGGCAGCTGTGGTAATAATATAACATGTTTTCTCACGTTGCACAGCCTTAAGATTCAGCCAGGCGGATGGAAAAGTGTCCAGAAAATTTCAATGTGATTTCCAGGTCAAGTTGCTTGAGAGCAGATTAGGAAAGTTTTCGTGGTCATGGCTAAAAACAAAAAAAAAATGGGTAAAAGAAACACAAATTGCATACTAAACAATGTGCAAAAAGGAGGTCAGTTTGAGATCCCATTCCTAGGGGGTTAAAGTGGTAGAAGGAAATCGACATAGATCATGGACAACAAGTGTGGGAATTGTATAGAAATACATGTGCCAAAAACCAACTTGAGATCATTTTTACGATAGATCAGTTAATATTCAGAAAAATTAGGATTTTTTATTTTTCAAGAACATTGAAATATGAAAAATGTTGGAGCCAACTTTATACAAAGTAATTGATAGGAAAGTCTTCCTTTACCTAAATAATTTTGAACTGTTACAAAAAAGAGAACACTTAAGATTATAAAAATATATAATCTGTTAAGAAAGAAATATGAATAATAATTATTTTTAAAAAGTTATCTACCAAAAATAATCGTTCAATTCGATCAACTAAAACCTCAATGAAACTCATGGGGAGACAATTTCTAAATCTCGTTTGGCAAATTGTTTAAACAATATTCCACCATTAATCTTTATCCCCCCCTCTCAACCGAAATGAGCTCACAATTCTTGGTGTGCCTTTCAAATAAATATTGTACAAATTGTTAATGCACTTTACTTTTTTTCTTGACAAATACTATTATGTATAATATGTAAGTATTTTTTATACTTTATGTGCGGCTATATAATTAAACACAATAAACGAAATCACATTGCTGGATTACATAATCCACATGGTTCGAGTTTGAGCTCAAGTCATGACGAAGTCGCGTCACATCGAGCCGAGTCGATCGCGAGAACAAAGACCGCTGTTGTGTTAAGAACGTTCCAAAGTAAGTCAGTTTCGAAGTCAATAAATAAATAAATAATCATAAAATGCAATGGCATTAAAAAATAATAATTATGCATATTTCATCACATTCTATACCCTAGAGTTTCCAATATTTGAGGAGAGTATTTAATGAGCGTTGACCAAATCAATAGTATAATTTTAAGGGGTACAACTGGGATCGGGCTGACGTTTGTTTTATATTTAAAAATATATATATATATATGTATATATATATTACAGCAAAAGCTACCAAGCACGTTGTCGGGCAATAACAACAAAAACCATAGATAGATTGAAATCAATGCATATTGCCTAACCCGCCTCCGCAAACCCCTAAATTGTAACGACTTGCGTATTTATACCCTATATTCAAATGCTTCAAGAGGTATACTTGGCGATTTAAGTTATGCATTTCGAACAATGAATTATTTTAGCTTTATTGTTGGAAAGTTCTATTTAGTAAGTTCTTTTTAATATTTATATAATTTATCTTTTTTAATGGGTATCTTAAAGCTGGCGTTCGGATTTATTTTCTGTGTTGTCACAGACTAGAATTGAACAGATATTTTCTAAATAGCATTGTGGAAAATACGTTAATTTCCATTTGGGAACGCAACTTGAATCGCGAACATGTGAGCCGCTCGCGTCGGGAGCGTTGCACTGCCGGCCTGCACATTCCCCTACACGTGACCATAGCCCGCCGAGTCAGCTCTCTCTGTATATAAATAGTCGAGGCGTTTCTTTAAACCAAAGGCCAAGAGCAATGGGGGGAGGGAGTAGACGCGCAGACAAGGCAAGGGCTTGGGGGGGGGGGGGGTTTCAAGCTGAGCGATAGCTTCTATTACGTTGTTGTTGCTAAAAAGGTTTCGTAACAATTTGGCGTTATTCTTGTTGAGCAGAAGCGTCGTCGTCGTCGTCGTCGTCACCGTCGACAGAGGCATCGACATCGACACCCTTTTGCCTCGTCTTTTTCTCACCCACTTGGGCAGGGGCTCTGTGACCAATCAGTGAGTGCATAGCTGATTACCGTAGACGTTTTGCTATCAGCATATGTACATACATATGTAACCGCTTTGTAACAATTGCATTTTTCCCCTTTTGCAAAATGGTTTGCACTACAAATCTACAAATGTACATAAACACATGTACATATGTGTGTCTGTATGAATAAACTTTCGGCATTAGATATTAATATGATGTTATATATATGTATATGTGTATATACATATGTACATATGTAAATACTTAAGTCAGCCTGAAGATGATAGCTTACGAAGCTGAGCGGAAGTGCAGCTACTATAAACGATAGGTTGGACCACGTGAATTGGCTGGCTCACGTTGACTTGTTTGTCAGCGATTGTAATGATGTTGTAATTGATGGCTTTGCTATTAGGTTTGAAGGGTGCGATGATCATTAGCTGAAAGAAGGGGAAATAGGAATTAAATGGAATTATCATTACTTATTATTTGTATGCACCATATAATTTTATACATTGAATCGAATTAGTTTATCTTATATTGGTTAGGCAATTTGAAGTAGTTTTCAATATTAAATACAATATAAAAGATCAATATAGTTTGCAAATTGTTTATTATAACACGTTAATGGCTCTAACTTATTTAAACCTTAACAAATTACCTTAGTCAATGTTGGACAAGTCTATGAATATTCCAAATACTTTTAAATTATTGTAAATAATTTGATTCCGAAATGCTTACAATGAAATCAAAATGTTTTCATTCTTTCCAATTCTTTTAAATAACAAATTAAGTTTTTCCTCGTATGAATAATTTACACATTCTTGTATGACTTTTAAGGTCTGTAATAAAAATTTTCCTGATAATACAAAAGAATACTTTTATTTTTAAATCGACAAACATTTTACGTGGTCTGTAAGGCGTTTTGTAATCATCACACACACAAATTAGAACTCACTTATTGTTGATATGACTTTAAATAGCAATTCAATAGAATTTTATTGTTAAGGAATTAGTTTTGCTAATCAAATAGTTGTTCATTCAGTCACTCAGTCAATTGGCTAAACTTACATAATTTTCTCCTGACCTTACTTTTTCTTTGCATTTTGAATTTGTCATATGAAGTGCCTCTGTATGTGCTTTTGCACTTTGTTTTTTTTTTTATTATTATTATTGTAGACTGCAACTTAGTTGTTAACTAGTTGGGGCTATAAACTGCCGCCATCTCAATTGATAAGAATAGTTCGCAAAGTGATGGGGTAGGGGGATTTCCAGTTTTGTTTTGCTTTTTTTCTTTTTTTATATAAACTCATTGTAATGTGCAAAGGAATTAGCCTTGATGGAAAATTGATTGTTTTGGTGGGACCTTCATTTAATAAAATTGTCAATATTGATTGTATAAATGTATGTTTATTGTACATACATTTATAAAATATATATCCTGTATTTAACTTGATCTCTAACTCAATGACTTTTTTTGAACAGCCAAACAATCTCAACTTATTAGAATCAACAATGGAGCAGCTAAACATTAAGCAAAAACTCTATTTCTACACTTCAACATTTATAGTATTTTGAATATAAAATTCATAGTCATACTTATAGGAAATCCCTTGAAAGTTAATTATAATAAAAAAAAAAAACTTGGATGTTTATTACATGTTTGAGTAAATATAAGAAAATTTGAAATAATTTGTCCCTGTTTAAATATATATAGTCTATTTTTGGCTATATATCATAAAATATTCAAATTAACCTTAGGGCACTATTAACCCTTGGCATTGTGTTGCCAAATGTAATGTTGATTTCACTATGAACTCCCAATCAATTCAGACTCTTTTCTTATTTTTATACGACACAAATTTCGAGCAGCTGTGTTCTATTACATAATACTTAAATATAAGTATCAATGTTCCGGTTTCAATTTTCTTACAAATTACAATTTGTTTCAAAAAATTACAACTTACATTTAACGCCAATTTAAGTTAAAGTTTTTGTTTTGTAATTTGTGAAAAAAAAAAAAAAACAATAACGACTACTAATTAAAGCTAATACACTACCTAAACAGTTTTCCTTGTAAAAAACCTAAAAAGTAAATGTTGAAAAAGATTTTGTCGACTAATCGAATCCTAGAAAAATTCTCTTAAACATCTCCTATGTATCCCATCTCTTAAACATCTCCTATGTATTGGTGTTGCTTGTCATGGAGAATGGATCTACATACCTCTTGCCTCTTTCCCTTTTAAACTTGATGTTTATAATGTGTTTATTCTCTGAATATTTTGTGTAAGACGCTTGCGTCACCACAAGACAACTGGCACACACACATATGTACATACATACAGAATAAGATACATTCTCACATACTCGCACATACATATACATACATACGTATATGAAAACTCTACGGCTCACGCGGCCAGCGCATTGCAGCAGCAGCGCAATACTCCCTACCCATTGGCAACCCCTTCCCACCCGCACCTTATATGACATCTAAAAGTTCTCTTACTCTCTGCATATCTCTCTTTGTTGCTCCCTCACCCTCTCAGTCTAACTCTGGCAATCACGTTCTAGTTTTGAATGTGCAGCTTAAACAAAAATCTAAAAAGCAATTTCCAAGTGGCTAGAACTCAATTTCAATCTGATCGGTTGCAAGACAATGCGCAACAGGCAGCCAATCGAACCATACTGAACCGAAAATTTCACTTTTAGCCAGAGCGAACATGTATTAACCATCTTGAGAAACCAGCTATTGCCAACTCTCTGCTCGGTGCTCTGCTGAGAGAACAAGTCGCGTGTACCGAATGCGTGCTAGCAGCAGCAGCAGCAACGTGACCACGACAACAACCCAACTTTGGACGCTGCCGACTGAGGAGAAATGCTTTTACAAATTCAATTGCGATTCAGCGTTCGTTCGAAACGGTCGCGAGTCGGCGGAACACTAAAAAATCTGAGCAAACACAGATAAAAAAAATATAAGTTGTAGAAACAAATCAGTAGCAGTAAAGCAGTGAAAACGCTTGCGAGAACCGTTAATAGCAATTTTTGGTCAACACCAAATCAAGTGAATAGAAAGTTCTTTCGAAGTGGGGCAATAGTTAACGTTAAAAGTTAACCAAATTTACAAACCATAAATGCGCCTTTCATTGTGATTGTTGTGTGAACAAATTAATTAATGATCGTAATGCAGAAAAAGTGTTAAATATTTATAAAACATTATGTCGATTGTTTGCACACTGGAACAGAAAGTGAACTTTTTCAAAGCGGCAGCAACAACTAAAAATCTGTTGATACTTAAAAGCAACAACAATACGGATAATATTTACCATAATATAAATTATAATCAGGATACATCGTCATCAGCCAACAGTAGCAGCATTAACAACAAACAATGTAATTAATAAATATTATTATCAAATATTATACAACGTAACGTGGCTTTTCCTAGAATCGTTTCGTCATTTTTATTAGAAATTAATTCGTTTATATTTCGTTATTTATTCTTACCAAATAAACAAAAACATTATTTCGTTTTGTTAAATAATTGATTCTGAAACTCGACTCCAAATATTTAGTAAATTCTAAAAATCTTTTAGACTTAACTGATTGATTTGAAATTTCGGAAAGTTGATAGAGGTGAAGGATTTGCGAATTAACTAAAAAAAACCCAATAATCTAATAAATTTGTTTATTAGAAACGCAAAAACAACAAGCTCATACTAAAAAAAAAAAAACAAAAAACAACCAAAATATTTCATGTGAATTTCGCGAGTGAGAAAGAAAGGGAAGAAAGAGAGCGAAGTTCGCTTAGTCATGTTGTTATTGTGAATTTCGTCAGGCAGCGCAGCAAGCTTATACTGCAGTTGGGGGTGTCGTCGGCGTTGTAGGGGTTGCCGGCGGCAGCGACGTTGACAGAGTCTGGACGCTGACGTGACTGCTTGGTATATGTTTGCGCGTGTATGTGTGTGTGAGCACATTGAACTGTAAATGCCAATTCGATGGTCACGGTGAGGGTGAGGGTAAGGGTGATTGTGAGTGTGAGACCAACAAGCAAATAAGCAAAACGAGCGCCCCACAAATCTCCTACTTCTCTCCTTCAACTCTCCTCGACGACGGCAACGACGGACGTCGACGACGTGCAATTTCTTGTTTATGTTCTTCGAGTGTCTGTGTCAATGTCTGTGTCTCTGTCTGCGTCTGCGACGCTGTCCTCTGTGTATTGGTGTTGCTATTTGGCATTGCCTTTGTTCTCTTTCCCTCTCTATCTAATTCTCACCGATTCTTGCATCATTCTGCTGCCCCAATCGTAATCATTTTGCAAATGAAAGCAAACGTAAAACAAATTTCAAGTGAATTTCTGCTTTGGCAAGGGCAAGGACCATCAGTGCCCGCAAAACAAAGAAACTTATTAAAGTATGAATGTGTCTGTGTATTGTGTAGAATGTGTGGGTAACCAGACGCAGACAAGATCGCATTAGACACTTTGGCACTTTTCTGGTGGGGGTCCGGAGGGTTGCGATTACTATACCATTGAGTGGCTCTTAGTACAATTATCAACAAGATAAGACTTCTAAGTAATAATATGTTTATTCCAGAAAATAATATTTCTGTTGATATAGGACACAAGAATGCCATCAAATATATTTTTGATTAGATAATTCTTTTAAGACGTGAAAGAAAATTTCTTATATTATAAATAAGCATTTTCTGTAGTGCGCTTTTAGGCGCAAAGAAACTAGATTCGTTTTACCTCTAGTAGAGTAGCAAAATCAACTTTAGCGATTTAGTCAAAGAATTTAAATCATTTTTTTAAATTTAAGAAAAAGAATCTTAACAAATAGAAATTTTTATACACAATTTTTTATTTAACAAAAATTTCCTTTGATTTCATCATTGCAGTTTTGCGTGGACAAAGTCAACATTTGCAACAGAAGTTCGAACAATTGCAGTTCATTGACCCTTGTGGTGTACAACCCATAGCGGGCCAGCTAAAAAACATTAGAAAGGAAGAGCTGTTGCTCTTCCCAGCAACAACACAAATGCCCGAAGTACTTAGCGGTACACCAACAAATAGCCACAACAAAGCCATCTCTTCCAGTTCGATCTCCATGATGAATAACGTACGCCTGACCACCATATCACCCACATTGTCCATGAATGGCAGCTCCAACGAGGCCACAAATTGTAAGTCCCAGATAATTAATAAGTTTTTAAGATAAATGTGTTAATAATGATTCTCTATATCTCTCTCTCCCTCTGTGTTGCAGTGCATCCTCTGTCAATGTACGGTGGATCGATTAGTCCTCAGTCAAATGATAGTGGCATGTCTGATAGTCTGGCGAAATTTGCTCCTGGCGGCGGTGGAACAGGCGGCTATGGCAGCGATAGTATGATGTCCAAACAATCCTCCCAGAATGGTCCACAATCCGCCTTGACAGCCGCCCAAAAGGAGCTATTCTCACAGCGCAAGCAACGGGAATTTACACCGGATAACAAGAAAGACGAAAGCTATTGGGATCGTCGGCGACGAAACAATGAAGCAGCCAAACGAAGCCGAGAGAAGCGACGCTATAACGATATGGTCCTGGAGCAAAGAGTCATTGAGCTGACCAAAGAGAACCATGTGCTTAAAGCCCAGTTGGATGCAATCAGGGATAAGTTTAATATTTCCGGCGAGAATTTGGTTAGTGTCGAGAAAATTTTGGCATCGCTGCCCACCAGTGAGCAAGTGTTGAGTAATACCAAAAGGGCAAAGATGAGCAGTGGTGGTAATAGCAATGGCTCAAACTCTTCCTCTTCGTCAATGGGATCTCCTGGAGATGCACACAATGGTTATCAGAGTGCAGGTGCAAATGCCCCTCTGTCACCTTTGATCTATGGACCCAATGTTAATGCCCGACCCTCAGTAGTTGAAAATACCACGGTAAAGAGTGTCCATCATGTGGTTCAGCATGGTCATGGTCCACAAAACCCGCTACCGCCAACACACAATACCTTGCAGCCACCTGCACATCCCTACCAGCCGTTGACCGGCCAAGCCCTTGAACCGGTTTCAGCATCAGCATCTCCGCCCTCCAATCCCATTGCCAATCTTCATGTACTGCAACAAGCACTTAATCGTAATGTAAGACCTGAGGATTTGGACAGTCTGCGCAAAGCAGTGGCCGCTGGAGCCCTATACAATGCCGCTGCTGTTGGAGTTGGAGCGAATCCAGCACCGCCACCACCAGTTACCGCAAGTCTATATAATACAGCACCTAGCGGTGCCGGGGCTGGGGCCAATTACAAAGAGCATCTAGAGGCAAGCGCTTACCTGCAACAACAACAACAGCAACAACAACAACACAGCCAGCAACTTAGTGTGGAGACAGCTGTCAGCAGCAGCGCTGTGGATGCAGTCACCAGTTCCTCTGTGGTATCCTCAGCAGCCAGTGTACTGAATCTCTCGCGACGCGCCTGCTCACCCAACTATGAACACATGCTGTCGTCAACCACATCACCCTCATCATCCGCCTCCTCATCGTCAGTCTCATCAGGTGCCGTTTCTGGAGATGATGAGCAGGAGCATGAAGCGCTACCCCGTACACATGCCAGTCCCCATCTTACCTTGGCCCCACTACAGTTGCAGCGCAGCAGTCCCAGTGCCAGTGATGCCAACAATTGTCTGCCCCTTAAGCTGCGTCACAAATCCCATCTAGGCGACAAAGATGCTGCTGCCAATGCCCTGCTCTCACTTCAGCATATTAAGCAGGAGCCAAATTGCAGCAATCGTTCATCGCCGCCAGCTTGGAACGACAATGGTGACAATTCCAGCGATGAACGAGATTCGGGCATCTCTATAGCCAGTGCCGAGTGGACGGCCCAATTTCAACGCAAACTAATGGCTGGTCCCAAGGAGAGCGCAAATGTCAGTGGTAGCAGCGTTGCTGTCTCCGTTACCGTATCCAGTGCCGAACGCGATCAAATGCTTAAAAGCCAATTGGAACGCCTCGAATCGGAGGTGGCCAGCATTAAATCTATGATGATATTGGCAGAATGAGTTGTCATGGACCCAGAGGAGAGAGAGTGAAGAGACAGACAATTTCGTTAGACGGCTATCAGTGCTAGAGAAGGAGTATGCGAGAGTTCCATGGCATCAGTTATACCTCCAGTTAAACACACACATACACAGAGACATTATTACACACATATAACTATCGGGTTTAACCTCAATTCCGATTCATAATTCCGTTATATTTGGTAGAAAACTTTTTCAAGCTTTCGCCTGAAAGTACATTTTTCCGATTTTCTATTATTTCCATGATGTATCAAAGTATTGACGGAATGACGAATCGAAATTCTGAAAATTCCCGTATATGTAACTTCTTGATAGATATTTTTTTTATATCTTATCCGTATCCCTATTATAATCAATTAATATTCATATTTAATGCGATAAAAAAAAAAACTATATAGATCTCGTCTTAATCGGAGCTAAAAACAAAATCCTTAAGATCATCAAATCCATCCAAAATATAAGAATTTTGATGATCAACTCAAAATTTTGTAATTTTCTTTTCGTTTTTGGATTTCTGTTCTATCCTAAAATCAAGTTTCCTTATTCATCAAGAAAACAAAATAGATTTAGTTCTGCTAAGTATTCTTACTATTGTATATAGATCAAGCTACATATTATTCCTATTCTACTATATACATGCATATAGATATATATTTGTTGTACATAAATATTTAAATATATAATAATTTTTGCAAGCTAAGCTTATTAAATCTTATTATTGTAAATTTAATTCTATAAGAAACGCGTGAAGCACATTCAAAATGCAAGATTATTAAGCAAATGTTAAGCAAATATTTTGCAATAAATTAATTTCCGAAAACAAAAATTTTATAGAAATTATCTTAATAGATTTGTCGTTCCCAAAACTCTCTCTATAGCTGCTTTGGTTGCACGCGCTTTAATCACAACAACTATATTTAAACGTTAACCGAGTTTCAGAAACTTAACAAATAAAAGAGTATCTAGCCTAAGTTAAATTCAACTCGTATTAGTCTTAACTAAGTAGTAACTATAATATATATATATAACTTATATAATAATTGTGCCCAGGGCAAACAGCGTTTATCTTTGAAAAGTTGTATTAAATTATCTAAATACTATATATGCTATATACCTATTATATTGACTATAAATAAATAAGAAGAAAAACACATTTTAAAAACAATGATAAAAAATACACACAAGAGAAATACATATGATTATTATTACTATTATTATTATTATCTACAATTACCACAACACTTTGCATATATGTATTAAAACAACTATATGAATCTATATACATATATATATATAAATATATACCAACTATCTACACATATAAAACTATATAAATATATATAATTCGTTTGTGTTGATCAATGAAAATAAAAATTATTTATAATGTTTCAAACAATTAACTTGAAATTAATCTTTTTTTTTTTAAAAGGGGAAATGAAATTATAGTAAATACATTTAATTACTTACCTATACTATCTTTTCCGAAATCAGCTAACTAAAAGCTAAGTCAGACAGGCTTCTTTTTATTAGGAAAACTTGTTCTTATTGGAATTCAAAATTTGATTACAAAAGTCAGTTGTATATCTATTAAAATGTCGTGATATTTATGCAATGTTTAGACTAGTGCAGTTATTTTTTGAAAAGCTTTTTAAATTATGGCAGATTTTCGAAGATCACAGTACATCTGGCTATATGTTAGTGTGATCTGTCTTCGAAGAGAGATGAATTTGGATCCAAACTTCAGTTAACAATCTCAGTACTTTGAGAAGTAACCGGAACAACATGTTTTTAGACCGACTTTTGAATAAATAATAAATTTGATTACTAATTCATTTCGTTTTTTAATTGAGCAATGGGTTTAACTACATTTAACATAAAATTCAATTTTTGGTTTAGAAATATTGTATCCTCTGTTTCAGCTAAAATTAACTGCTAGATTTCAATAATCACCAACTTAAAATAAAATAATTAAAAAGGAATAAAAGACTTTGCATATAAAAAATGAAGCAAGCAAGTCGTCCCTGCCGACATTGAGTATACCCTGTACCAACTAATTATATTAAATAAAATAGAATATCCTCGAAATCGCCAACAATTTCATGCAAAATTCCCTTTAACATGCAGCAACAGCGAACGCATGCTGTCTCGCTCACTCTTGCCAGCCAATGTCGCCTTGGCAATTCAGTGCAAAACTCATATAGCTATATCTCCGATATTTATAGTCCAATTTGGACAAAATTTGGTCAGGTGGGGCAGTTTGGGTTTTAGGTGTGCCAAGCAAGAATACGATATCTTTAATACAGCTCTAGTAATACGTTTTCTCGATATGCGGGGGCGGAAGTGGGCGTGGCAAAAATTTGAAACAAACTTGATCTGCCTATGCATTACACGCAGGTTCTTATAGTCTCTTATAGTCTCCGAGATCTAGGTGTTCATACAGACGGACGGACAGACGGACGGACAGACGGACGAACAGACGGACAGACGGACGGACAGACGGACGGACAGACGGACGGACAGACGGACGGACAGACGGACGGACAGACGGACGGACAGACGGACGGACAGACGGACGGACAGACGGACGGACAGACGGACAGACGGACGGACGGACGGACGGACAGACGGACAGATGGACAGACGGACGAACGGACAGATGGACGAACGGACAGATGGACAGACGGACATATCTCAATCGATTCGACTGTTGATGCTGATCAAGAATATATATACTTTATCGGGCCGGAAGTGCTTCCTTCTGCCTGTTACATACATTTTAGCGACTTTAATATACCCTCCTTTTACCCTATGGGAACAGGGTATAATAACATAAAGATAGTTTGTTAAAAGATTGTTTTTGCCCGCTAATATTAGATTTATCCCGTACTAATCACACACTGATCGTAACAATTAGCTTTTGTCAGCTAGCGGCAAACCAACGGCCTAAAAATTTCAAACAAACTAGTTGAAGTCCTTAAAAGAATACAAAACGAAGAATTTATAGCAAACTGTAAAAAGTAAATTGATGTAATTAAATTTAAACATTCCAATTGTTGTTTATACATATAAATCACACATCATAAAACCCAAAGAAAATAGAAATATTTGTTTTTTTTTTTTAATTTGTAGAGTTTGGTATAGAGATTATTTATTCTTAAAAAGAAACTTTTACAACGAAAAAAGTTGAAAATTTTTATAATTATTTAGAATAATAATGTGTGTGGGTGTGTGTGTTGGTGTTTGTTGTGTGTGTATTTTATTAGTATCTCAATAAATGTTCATCTCTTTGGTTTGTTCTTTATACGTTATTTGTAATACAATATATATAAGTATAATAATTAAATGTCTCTGTTAATAATAAATCTTAAACATCACATGAAAAGTTTGTTGTTTCTTTTGGTTTTCAAATACTTTTTTTGTTATCGTTTAATTTTCTTTTTTTTATATATATATATATATATTTTTCAAATTTTCGTCGTTTTAGCCTAGGAAAAAATTTGCATCTAGTCCACAAAAAGTTATAGACATAGATCATAGACCTGTTTGGTTTTTTTTTTTTATATATATAAATTTCATACATGTGTATACATATATGATTAATAACTTATTATGTTAGATATATACTTTAAGGGTAGGGAGGGGTTTCTTTCTTTAGTTTTGTTGTTTTCTTTTTTGGTTTGTAAATAAATATGTGTATGTATATGTAAATACATTTAATTAATAATACGATTTTCTTAAATGTTCATATCCATTTCCGTTTCCGTCCTGCTTCACTGTATAACTTCCCAGCCTTGCTTTGAAGAATAGCAAAGTAGCAGCTGCGATATATATATATAATACATATATATTTGGTATAGAGAGGTCTGTATATATATATATAAGATTCTTGTATTAAGTGTAACTGTAAATTGTAGGTACTTAGAACTAGCTACAAGACGATCACCTAAAAAGATGTCGAATTTATTTGGTTTTTTCTTTTTGTTTCGTGAGGGATGTAAATTTTTGGTTTTTATTTTTTTTGTAGGTTTGGTTTAAATTTTGGCTGAAAAATCGTTCAAAATGCAATTTTCTAACTAACTTTTTTTTTTTTTTTGTTTTAAGAGAGGTCGAGAGTTTTGTGTGCAATATTTGTAAGTTTTGTTTTTTTTTATTTTTGGTTTTGCGTTTTTGGAAAACGTTGATTTTGGCCTTAAAATTTTTGGTAGTTTCGGTTGGGTTTCTTTTTTTGTTTTTTGTTTTTTAGTGTAAAAGGTACATGATAAGATTGTTTAACGACTTATCGCAATCTTCATTTTGGTTGAGGGATAGGTGGTGGCCGTTTTGGTCTACTTGGTGCTTAGAGTGGAGTCCGAGACCACCATTCCTTGTGCGGATGAGTGAGTGGTGGATGGTCCGCCACTTGCACTTGCTGTACTTTGCTGCTCCATGCTCCATGGATGCACCATGTCATAGTACTTACGATAATCATAGTCAAAGAGCTCGAAATCGAAGCGATATATCTTGAGCAATTGGTCCAACGTTGAGCGTTCGATATCGGCAAAATAGCGTTCCACAAGAGCCTCCGATTTGACACCGCTGCGCGCCTGATTGCCAATTTTCCGTAACTTTCGCTGAGGCAGTTTACCCAGCAGCAATGATTCTAATCCAGCCTGGCGTATTATAAACTCCGAGTCCCGTTGAAATGTCTCCGTTTTGCCAATGATGGTAAAATTCACACTACATGGTGTGCAGAAACTATAGATTGGTGCCCAGTGCTCATCGAATCGTTTACCCGCCTCATTTTCGGCTATCAGGAAGCGAACAAATTCCTCAAATGTTGGACCACAACGTGGCCAAGGACCGCCCAAATGGCGTTGACGAAACCGATGAACAATCCGTGTGCCCAATGCCTTGTAGAAACTATTGCGATTTCCCTCCAATTTGTTGCGATAGGCACTCAAAATGCGTTCAAATGGATCCCGTACAAAAAGAAACGATAGAGCACTGGGTAAAAGGTCCAATAGTTCGGCCAACTCGGGACGAGGAAATCGGTTTCGCGCCAATTCCAGAGGCTGTGTTTCGGTTCTCTGCAAATACTTGACATCATAACCAGCTGGGAACGAAGAATAGATTAATATAGCAAGGATTAAGATTGTTTTCATGTTTTCTCTTACTTACCCAATATATTGAAGTAGTACATCCAAGTGCTACTGGCTGCCTTAAAAACATTGCACCTGTAAGTACAATTAGGTTAACTTTTGGATTCCATATCCTTGTATTGATGACTTACCAGACGAGATTATTGTGGCCAGGTGAAACAAAGAATTCCCAGGGATTCGGTGGGTATTTTTCTTGCAATTTATATCGCTCACAAACGGCGGCCAAATGATCACGTCGCAGTTGCAATTCCCGTTCCGTGCAACTGTGCAGCTCCTCGGAGTACTCATAAACTGGATTTAGTGTGCTAGGTGGTGGGGGCGGTGGTTGTGTCATTTGTACTGGCATGACGCTGCCATTCTTGGCCTGCTGTTGGGCCAACAAGCGTTGCCGTTGCATTTGCTGACGCTTCAATTTCAATTGCTGTTGTTGCTTAGAAGGTTCTCCTAAATCATTGTCCATTTGATCGCCGGCAGCGGAGGAACGCTCTCGATGCTCATAGGCATTGAGAGATTCACGAAAAAGAAAGGCAAAATAACAGACACCCACAAGGATGCAGGCAGCTATCTTAAGATAGGTTTGCCAGCGTCTTCCATAACGTAGGCGTATGAGCATTTTGCGGGTGTGTGAACTGGTGTGAGTGTGAGTGTGTGTATATATGTATATCAGGTTCCTCTACTACATGTTCCAATAAAACAAGTTGATGATGTTAGCTAAAACGAGAGTAAAGCAAATGTAAAAAAAAACTTCAGCTATTTTTGAACATTCAAAATAAACAACTTAATGTCCTAGTTTTGTCCTTGTTTTTTTTTTTTTTTCTTTCTCCCCCATATTTGGCGCTACACCCAGACAACACACTTGTTGGTGTGTACACACACTTACACACATACACTCTTATACATATATTTACAGTAGGCATACATACATAATGGCAAACTACGTCATACCCCTCACACAGATACAAAATCGCAAAAGTAGGACGTCATCCTTAAACATCAACATTTGCTCCTTGTATTCGTTGTTAGCCCTGGGAATTTGTTGGGCTTACCGATGGGGTCTTCAAAATGTCCCCGGGGACAACTTGACAACTTGAACAGAGTTTTTATAGTCTTCGCCAGATCCCCATGGACATCAGACATCTGTTCGATTTCCCTTCTTTTTCTATAGCATAAAATTATATATATTTTTTATATATTTACCGCAGTAGAGACGCAACGGCGGTATCGGCGGGCGTTTACTTAAAGGCTCCGTGTGTATCCAGCAGGAATTTATGCCTACATATGTATATGCCCACCCCGCCTTCCCACTCACTGCTCTCCTGGTCTCACTGTGTTACGTGTTGCGTTTTTTTTTCCCTTGTATTATCCTTTGTCCTTCCTGTTTTTCTTTGGCTTCTTTGCTCCGCTTTGCCGTGCTGGTCGCAACGGCCACTCGCTCTCAACTAACACGCGCCTGGCCACGATTTCTGCTGCTCGAGGGTCCAGCAAAGCCGGAGCAGAGCAATGCGCAAACGCCGCACAGAGAGGCTTACAAAATGGGCGGGAAATTTAAAAAAAAAAAAAAAAGAAAAAAAGAATAAATAAATAAATAGACGAAAATTTTAAATAATTAAGTGTGAGTAAAAAAAAAATGTTGACCAAATAATTTGAACGAAACAATTTATTGTTTGTATACATTATTAATTGACATATAAACAATGTTTTCATATTTTTTTTGTGAAAACAATATATTTTGTTGATTTCGAGGTATTTAAAAAAAAATGAAGCAAGCAAGTCGACCCTGCCGACATTGAGTATACCCTGTACCAACTAGTTATATTAAATAAAGTCGAACACCCTCGAGATCTCCTTTGATTTAATTCAAAATTTTCATCGAATGCATGCTATCTCGCTCACACCTGGCACAGCTAATCTCGTACTTGTTGGTTCAGTACAAAACGCACATTCGTATATCTCCTATATTTATTGTCCGATTTCGACTAAATTTAGTCAGATGTTGCATTTTGGCCACATTATTAGATGTGCCAAGTAAGAATGTGATTTCTTTAAAACTTCTCTAGTAATTCATTTTTTCTAAATTGCGGGGACGGAAGTGGGCGTGGCAAAAATTTTAAACTATCTTAATTTGCGTAGGCACTAAACAAACGTTCGAACACCCTCGAAATCGCGATCAATTCAAAACAAAATTCCCCTTTACATGCAGCAGCAGCGAACGCATGCTATCTCGCTCTTTCTTATCTGCCAATGCCGCCTTGGCAATTTAGTACAAAATTCAAATGGCTATATCTCCGATGTTTATTGCTCGATTTGAACGAAATTTGGTCAGTTTGTGCAGTTTGACTATATAATTATGTCTACCAAATAAGAATTCGTTATCTTTCATACAGCTCTAGTAAATTGATTTTAAAATTTTCTTTTTTCATTTGCGGGGGCGGAAGTGGGCGTGGCAAAAATTTGAAACAAACTTGATCTGTCTGCACACTAGACGGATCTACAAACCAAATTTGGTAGCTCTAGCTCTTATAGTCTCCGAGATCTAGGTGTTCATACAGACGGACGGACAGACGGACGGACGGACAGACGGACAGACGGACATGTCTCAATCGACTCGGCTAGTGATGCTGATCAAGAATATATATACTTTATGGGGTCAGAAATGTATATTTCTGCCTGTTACATACATTTTAGCGACTTTAATATACCCTTTTACCCTATGGGTACAGGGTATAAAAATAGCTCACCTGCTGCCAGGATTCCAACAGCTCTGTTAATCCGAATTGCAAAAACTGCAAAGCCCATACAATGAAGAAATTCAAAATTCCAAAAAAAAATTCATTTTTTACAGACTTTCGAAAAAAAATCACCTTTTCGACCCATTTAGGGAGACTTTTTAGCTAAAAAATATCAAAGAAGCTAACTTCGGCCTTGCCGAAGTTTGTATACCCTTGCAGCTTCACTGTTTTATTATTTAATTAAAAAACAAAAATTTTAAAATAATTGGCATAAATGTTTAACAAAAAAAAAAAACAAAAAAGAAGAAAATACACATATCTTCATCTCACCGTCTTCACCGAGAATTGAACCAACACCAAATATCCAGAAATCGCGCAGAAGAACTCTACATACTACGCCACCGTGCTTATTTAACTTACTTAAGCCAGTTCGACATATATAGCAAAAGCATGGCATCTCGCTCTTTCAATTTCGTTCTGTGCAAGAACACAACTCAAATATTTCTGTCTCTCTCACACACCGCGTGGTGAAGAATTTTTGCATACGTACATATGTATGTGTGTGCGTGAGCATTAAAATAAAATTAATTTCTTTCATATTTGATTATTGATTTGTAACCTTAATAATTATCCGATCTTGTTCAAACTTGGTATAGGGTGAATGGGTAAAAATTGAGTTTAAATGCAACAACAAAAAAACAATAATTTTATATAATTCTTATTTAACCCCGCGCGGATTCGAACTCGCGTCTTTTGTGTTTGTACGGCAGATTTCTTAGAATTTTTTTTTGTTTGTCTGCTGCCAAAGAAAATTGCTTATTTTACTCGAGGTACCTCCACGTTTTAGTTAATAGCTCTGGTTATAATTATCCGATCCGACTAATTTTTAAACTTAACCTACATCATCGATTAAGGAACTTAACTTTTCATGTTTCAATCATGTAGCTTAAAATTTAAGTTCGAAAACGCACGAACAAACAGACAGACGGACAGACGGACAGACGGACATGTCTCAATCGACTCGGCTGTTGATGCTGATCAAGAATATATATACTTTATGGGGTCGCAAACGTATATTTCTATGCGTTACAAACATCTGACCAATTTTATAATACCCTCTGCAAGGGTATAAAAAAAAGAAACTAACAACGCCTTAGCAATTATTTTTGTAAATTAGATGATTTTATATATAATAAAGATATTTTAAAAATTTGATGTCTTGGCTGCAGTTTTAAGTTCTAGTATAACTCGTTTAAAAGTTGTTGCCTGCTACTGCGCTCTATGTAAACCTACTCAGGTTTACGGTTATAACTTCTAAACGGCTTCAGATTTTATATTGAAAATTTCTTTTGCTCTTGTATACACGTTCTAGACACTAGACGACCCCAATAAATCGAATATTATACCAAAATCTTAATGAAAACCAAAGGAAATTCAAAGTTCTTGGAAAACTATTTAGCCCAAGATTATACTAAAATTAATTTGCATAAAAACTAATATTATTTTTGTATAGAAGAAGACTCAGTCTCATGGCGAAGTAGCTCCAAAGCAGACATAGCCCAAGTCCACATAGCAATTCATCTCTCTTTAAGTCAATTCTATATATCTTAGAGCCAAAGGCCTCGACGATAGCGCTCCCCCCTCCTAACAATTAGTTATATTATTGTTAATTTTAATGTATTTATTATAGCTAATTTTATACTATAAAATAAAAATCTTTCTTTAATGTTGTGTTGTATTGAGTTTTTGAGATTTTTATAAGATAAGATATAAGTTAACTTTGTATTAGCTGTCAGGTCTTGTGCCCGCGGCCACGATACACAAATCTTACCCACTAACACTTTCATACTCCCTGATTGTACTCCGACCTTTTCGCCGTCTCTAACTCTTCTGCCCAGATCAGTTGCTCGCGCCTCGTCCAACGCTGATGCTGCTGTTGCTGCCGCAACTGTCGCATTTGTCGGGGCTGCCGCTGCTCCTCAATATATTTGCCACTGGACATAATTGAGGGGAACGCCAAGCGGTGTTAACTTATATGTACTTTGCATTTCTATATCATATAGTTCTTATTGCATTAATCGTTTCCTGTCAACAACTAATGTTGCTGAAAATTTGCTCATTATTCAACAAAAGATTGTAGATACAGAAACTGCTACGTAAAAGGTATGCAAAGATAATCAAATCGAATAATAATAGTTTAAAACAATGTTTTTTTTTGTTTTTATATTTTGTGTATATTAAATCTTTGTATTTTTTTTCTTTTTCTATAAATATTTTTTACTTTAAAGTACAAACAAATTATTAATAATAAACTTCTAATACTACGGTTTTTAAGACACTTTCGTTTTTTTGTTGTTGTTGTTCATCTTGTGTTTGCTTTGAAATATATATATATATATTTATTATTATTTGCTTATATATGTGTGTGTGTGTTGTATTTGTGTTATTGTTTATTGTATTGATTTAAATATATATTTATTACATTTATGATTTATACAACTTTTACATTAACATTTTGCAGTATTTGCGGCTTATTGCAGTTTCAGTGTGTGTGTGTGTGTGAGAAGTCATTAAATAGGGGGATTCTTTACTAATTCTGATTCAGTTGAAATCTTTTTGCATAAGGGACATTATACGTGTTCAAATATATATATATATATATATGTATGTGTATGCCAAGTTATACTAAGGGATGGGGTAGGGGATTTTAAGTTTATGTTTAAAGTAAACATGTACAAAGTATCAAAAAATTTATTCAATTAATTTTTTTTTTTTAATTTAATATATAGCAATCATACAATATATATATAAGATAATAATAATATTGAACAATATATATACATATAAATGTGTGTGGATGTGTGGATTTATGTGTGTGTGTGTGTGGGTTGTGGTAAAGTTATATATATATTTATGTATATATATATATATATTGTTTAGCGCATTTTGCCTTTGCTTTTTTTGTTTTCCATCTTGTTTTCCTCTTATTTGTTCAAATAACATTTAGCAAAAATAGAGCCTGCCTTTATATACAACGATACAACTTTTTATTTCATTAATGTGTGTGTGTGTGTTTTTTTTATCGCAAAATATATATATATATATATATGTATATATGCATATATAACATTATATACGCTTTCTTTGTTTACTTTATATTGTATATATTCTATATATACATATATATATAATGCTTTTCCTTTTCTTTCGTAATTCAGTTTGAAAAACAACTATATATATATACATATATAGGCGACTATTTGTTTAGCTTTTAATAAGCTAGGCCATTTGCTGCTTATGTATTGTTGTTGTCGTCGTGTTTCCTTTTTTCAGTTTTACATTCTTGTCTAACTTACTGCTTAGTTGTTTTGTTTGCTTGTTATGTGCATTTATGGTTTATTTCGGGGATTGGTAAGAATTTTCGTTTCTTTTTTTTTTTTTATAGGTTTGTCTTAAAATTTAAAGCATTTAAAACTAAAAAACAAATTTTTTTCTTTTTCATTTTTTTTTTTTTTAAACAACGCAAGCTTAAATGATTAAATGAAACTAAGTAGACTATATCTGTGTGTTTATATATGCATATTGTAATTGGTATTATATATCAAAAAGTTGTTGCTTTCAAAATATATATAGGTATGTATATATATTTTCTTTTGTTAAAATAAAATATGCAATACGTGAAGCTATAAACTAGAAATGTGTTCATGTTGCATCCTATTCAAAGAAATATTTTATCAAAATATTATAGTAATGTATATATACATATATATATATGCATATATACATATATATATATGCATATATACATATATATATACATATATGTAAATATACAGAAGAATATCGATCAAAATGAAATTATGAAAAAATCCAAATTAATAAACTGGCAATGATTGAGAGTTGTGCATGTGCTTTAATGGATTGGGGAGTGGGTGTGAATGTATATATATTCTTTTTCCTTTTAATTTGTTCAAAATTATATAATAAATTGCCTGTTTTTCACTTGACTAGCAAATACAATTATTCATTCCAAGTAGTGTGAGAAGTAAAGGGACTCTTGTATGTAAAAAATAGGGAAAACAAAATTTAAAGACAGTAGGCATATTAAAATGTATATATATATATATATAAAGATATATATATTTATATTTATGTGTGTGTGTGTGTGTATTGTGTGTTTTTGTGATGTTGCTCGCTTAGAGATGCAACATTATTGCAACATTGTGGCTACCACTAACTATACAAAAGAATTAGAAATTTTTATTTTTTTTTTTTTTGGGTTGGGGGGGAAGGGAATAAAAATATACGAATATTTTTAACATTAAGCAACACGTTTTTCTTTTCCAAATGGTTGCTTTAGCCCAATGATAGAACGATACACAAGTTGGAAAAAAACTTGAATTTAAAACTAATAAATTAGATTTCCATATATTAGATTGGATTCTTGATAAACGAGAGATACTATTCTGATATTTCCGACTTCATTAAGTGACTTTTAACTAAGTAGTGGCTAAACTAAATAAACAACAAAAGTGTTATATACAGTCCTTTGAACTAGAAGAATGATAATCTTGAAGTTAACTTCAAAATACCTTATTGTACCATGCGATAGTTGCATTTAATAAAAAAAATGTAAAGATAGAATAGTTTCGGAAGTATGCTTCACATTATTGAATCGTTGGGCTCAATGCTCATTGGGCATTGATTACAACTAAATTGTAAATAAACAATTACAATAAACCAAAATATTTAGTAGTATTAAATAAAAAAAAGTTTCAACAAACATGGGTTCAAATCAATATCTATATCGACTGTATCATTCGGCTTTGGTGGCATTCGGAAAAGAATTGGTGACTGAAAATCAAATGGGTAAATGTAACAAACGAAAGAAACAATTCCATTATTTTCATTTTGCACTCTGCGTACAAATCTATGCCAGTTGTGGCGAACTGTTGCTTACGGAGCGCTGCTCATCGGCTGCTGATGTCGTCTCATTGGCAAACTCTTGAAAACTCAGGCCCAATTCATTATTAAGCTGCATTATATTGAGCATATCCCCAGCATCCCGCCAATGTGACTGATGAAGGGACTTGCCATTACTGCTGCTACCGCTTTTTTGATTGCCATTGTGCTCCTCCTCCTCCTCCTCGCTGAGTATATTGTTGAGACACAAATTGAATTCATCGTAGTCAACAAAATTGTCACAGTCCAGAGCTGTGGCATTAGCCAATTCTGGCATAAGCAAACCATCGACTTCAATATCAGCTGCTGTGGCATTACTGCTGCTGCTTCTGCTCCTGCCCCAATGATGATTATGATGAAGATGATGAATATGATTAGTCACATCGGTTAAATCCTCCATATCGTCCTCCTCTTCCACTTCCTCCAAAACAATATCATCATTTACTTCACCATTATCACCATTAACATCGTTTTGCGCCTGGGCCAAAGGGAAACTGCTGCTGCTGTTGCTAGTGGGACTGATGACAAGCAGTTGCTGCTGTTGTTCATCCAGTTCCATCAGCTCCATTAGATCTTCATCAATTGCTTGTTCGCTTTCGTTAGTTAAACCTTTAGCCAAGGCGCAAAACTCGGGTCACTTGTAGTCACGCGAAGTTCTTCTTCGTCGTCCCTCAGTCAACATGGACTCGCCAATGACTGGAAAAAAGAAAGAGGATCGTATAAGAATCGAAATCAAAGGATAACCATAATCAAGAATACCACTGCGACTTATTAAACTAAATACACACCTGCACTGCGGGTCTTACGCCTAGCTTCTGCAACGCTTTCCAAGTTTCCAGCACTACTACCATTGTTTGGGACAGAAGCAACTGCACCCACAGCTCCTCCAATCCCTGCCTTGTTTGGCGTATTTTTGGTTTCGGCTGCAGCAGCGGCTGCATTACTGCGACTATTGATGAACTTATTGGCGGCAGCGCTGGCTCTAACACTTCGTCTTGTGCCAATCTTTTCATCGGTGGGTGAACTGGCAGAAGCGGCTGGGGCGGCACCACTACCGGGTGCACTGCTGTTTGTCGTGGCCGCTGCAGCAGTAGCTCCTCGTGTGGCATGTACAACATTACTGCTATTATTATTTGGAGCCACAGTGGTAACACCAACAGTAGAAACTGTAGACCCAGTCGATGGTGATGAAGCTGTTGTTATTGGGTTTGTTGGTGTTGCGGTCGTTGGAGATGTAACAGTTAGAAGAATGCTGTTACTGCTGCAGTTGCTATTAGTGGTGGTGGTTGCAGCAATGTGATTGCTGGTCGCCATAAGTCCTGGCTGACCTTTGCCTGTTTTTTGTCCAGTTGTGGTAGTGGTTATCGTTGGATTTAAGGTATTGCTGGCATTAACAGTTTCTGTAAGAGCATAGTTAATGTTAATCCATTTTCATATCTATTTTTTGGACAAGCCTAAACTTACTCAGTTGCTGTTGTTGTTGCTGCACATTGCGACGTGTAACATGCTTTTCCACCGCTGCTGCTGCGTCTGCTGCTGCCTCCTGAGCCTTTGAGTTCCGCACCTTGCCTGCTACTTCAATAAGCGGTTCATCCGAGTCGGAAGATTCAATTTCCAGCTTCTTGGGATCCGTTGTTGTATTCATTACAATTGCATCATTAGCAATTCCACTGCCACTACTTATGCGTGCTCGTTTACTTTGATTCTCTGTTAAATCCGCTGCATCATTGCTGCTGCCACATTCCGATTCATGACGCCGCCGCTTGCTATTGTTGTTGTTATTGTGAAGAGGTGTAGGAGTGCCCAAACGAGGACTTGGATTAGAAGACGCACGGGATAAACTTTTTGTTGTGGTATTACTTGTTGCAGTCTGGATATCTGGACTATTTTTATTAACGGAGGCAGCGGCAACACTATCTAAAGGACTCTCCAAACGGCTACTGGCCCTGGTGCGTATCCTGGGTGTTTCTGCATCTGTAGTGGCTGGAATCTCTATAGAAATAGGTTGCAGATTGCTTGGATTTTCTTCAGCCTCTGCAGCTTTTTCCTCTTTGACAGCCTCAACTTTGGTTTCAACTTTTATGTGTCCAGGTGGTTTGTTGCTGCTGTTTGTTGCTGGTAGGGCGTCCTTTTTCAGGCTTAAAAGTGTCGGCATTTCCTCTCCTATTTTAATTTTTTCCATTTTTATTTTCGCTTCAGATTTGATTGGCACCGTTGCCTTACTGTTGTCTGAAAGTTTCTTCATGAGATCGATTTCATTTTCGAGTATATTATGTTCGCCATTCATTTTTTCAGTACTCATTACTGTTGTTGCTGTAGCCGCTGCTGCTGCAGCTGCAGCTGCTGCTGCTGCCGCTGCTGTTGCTGATGCTGCGGAAGCCTCTTTTAATACACTAGCCACAATGTCTTCCAAGTCAGCAGGAAAATCATTGTCCATTTTGGTAATGGCCTTTTTAATATCATCATCGGTTGACTGATGTTGTAAAGTGCTGATGCTTGTTGTTGTAGTAATTGATGCCATTGAGACATTACTTGTTGCTGGTGCTGCTGCAGATGTCACTGAAGGTATAATGGTAGCTGTTGTTGTTGCTATTGCTGTATTAGCCCGGCTTACTTGAATGGGTGAACTGGATGCCAATTGATGAGGACTCTTTTCGGATAGAGCATCCATGGATTCTATGCCACTATCTTCTCCTGCACCGTTCTGACCATTGCTGGCTGGTGAATTACGTAGTGTAGCCGCCGCCATTGCTGCTGGCGACGAGGTGCCCCCTATTGATGTTGTCGGTGTTGCTGTTGTTGCTGCTGGCAATTTTCTATCACATATTAGCTGAGTTGTTGCTGCTGTTACCGAAGGTGTTGTTGTGGGTACAATTGCTTCTGCAACTGCAGCTGTTGTTGCTGGCTTGGTAATCTCTACACGTTTCAATGTCGTTGCACTTGGCAACATAGTAACGGCCGCCGCCAGTTGTCGCTGCTGCTGCTGTTGTTGATGGTGCTGTTGTTGCTGCTGCTGTTGTTGTTGCTGCTTTTGCAATTGCAATTGTTGCACTGCTGTGATATATGGCGGCGGCTTATGGTTTTTTGTCATCGGCTTGCCACCCACAATGGGCGTTATTGTTGCCGCAGTCTTAATTGGTTGATTTTTCATTGTTATTAAGCGATTGTTGTTGTTGTTATTATTGTTGCTGGCATTGGCAATATTGTTATTGTTGTTAGTATTGTTATTGTTATTGGTTGTGTTGCTATTAGAGCTGCTAATGGCACTTAAAGTAATGCTACTAGGCAAACTTGTTGCTATTTTGCTTAATTGCTGTTGCTGCAATGTTGTTGGTGTTGTTGGCGTTATACCCGTATTGGTTGAACCCACAATTAATTGGCCATCAGGAGGATGTACTTGACTTTGCGCCTGTGCCTGGACCTTATGCGTCGCTTCCACGATGGCACTGATTGTTAAACCATTTTTTCCAGCCACTATGGTTGTTGTTTTTGTCGTATTGTTGCTATTAACTGTTGCACTAACTGAGGATTGCAAACCAGGATTTGCAGTCGTCTTCTGTATGAGTATAGGCAGGCCGTTGAATTGAGCTGTTGTTGTTGTTGTCGGAACTGCTGCTGTTGATGTTAGCTTAACTTGCTTTTGATCTCCCACATCGTTGCTAATGCCCAGATTTTGCTGGTCGCTATACACACGCTTCAATGTTTTTGTCTCTTCTGATGCCTCCAAGGGATTTGTTGTTGGAGCTGTTGTCGGCGTTGTCGTCTGCAACTTTTTACGCTCTTTTCGCGTATTCTTAACAACCACAGAATTTTTGCCTCTTAAACGTATTTGCAATGGCGGAACACGAGGCTCATTAAGGCCCACCGATTGCTGTTGTTGTTGTTGATGTTGTTCCTGCTGTAGATGATTCTGATGCTGTTGTTGTTGCTGTTGTTGTTGCTGCTGTTGTTGTATCTGTGTCTGAAAACTGCTATAAACAGTTTGAGGTTGCTGTTGTTGCTGATTGTTGTGTAATGTCATCATTTGTGTCTGTTGCTGTTGGTTCATGAGATGATGATTATTAAATTGTCCGCTTGGTGTTGTGCCTCCAGTTCCCATCCCAATCAGATTTGTGTCTAACTTGAGACGCAACTTTATTTTCTCTTCTGCCGCAGCTGCCTTTGCTTTGGCATTGCCCTTGGCGCGTTCTCTCTTGGGCTTGGGCCCTCCTTGTTGCAGTTTTTCTCTTAATAGATTTGGTTTGGCCTTTTTGTTCATTGACGACGGCGTTCCTGCATTTCCAACAATCGATTGTGGTGAACTATTGCTGGAGCGCGGTGAGTTTTCACCCTGATTCACCACCATTTGAACTGGCAATGGCAGAGGAATGGTTGTTGGTGTTTTTCTGGATCTCGCTGTGGCGGATTTATTTGAGGCTAAAGAGTCCCTTGAACGCTCTTGGTCGCTGCTGCCAGCCAGCGGCAATTGTTGCGCCGAATTGGAATCCTCTTCGGAGAATAAATTTGTGGGTAATATGGGCATTTCGTTGGCGGGATTGAAGTTAAAGTTGCTGTTGTTACCGCTGCTGTTTGTCGAACGGAATTGTTGCTGTTGCAATTGTAATTGGGCCGTTTCCTGCTCGGCCTCGGTATCACTGTCATCGCTAGCCATGGGTTCCATATCACCAGTGTGGGGATTAATAATAAATTGCTTCTGTGTGGTATGTTGCTGTTGCCGAGATATTTGCTGCTGCTGTACTGTTAATTGTTGGTGCTGCACAGTCAATTGTTGCTGTTGCAAAGGCAAATGTTGCTGCTGTTGCACTGGCAATTGTTGCTGTTGACGCATTTGGAATTGTTGCTGTTGTTGTATTTGCATTTGTCGTTGCATTTGCTGTTGTTGGCGCTGCAATTGCTGATGTTGCCTTTGCTGTTGTTGTTGCTGGATCATTAGCTGTTGCTGTTGCTGCTGCTGTTGCAGTTGCTGTTGATGCTGCTGCTGTTGGTATGTGATCAATTGTTGTTGTGGTTGTTGCGGCTGATCCTCTTGTAACGTACTTAAGGCATCACCCACATCCATGCCCACTGCTGATAGATTGTCCTCAATTAAATCCAAATCCAAATCCTTGGCATCCTGCAGTAATGATTCGAGTTCATTTTTATCATCAAGACTAAGCGTCGATTCCAGATCACAGTTCAGAGTTGGCAGTAGTGCGTCCAAATCGTTGGTGGTTAAGGCATCTAAATCAGAGAGCGACATTAGAGGATCAACAACCTGAGACGTTGCCGTCGCCACCTGTTGTGGTGGCTGCAACTGTTGCTGCTGCTGCAGTTGTTGCTGTTGCTGGTGAGGTGTCGGAGGCAGCGTTGGCAATTGCTGCTGCTCTTGCTGGAGATTATATTGCATTTGATATCGTGCAAACTCTTGGAAACTGCTCTTTGTCGCTGAATCCATAGGCTTATTAAGAGCAGGCCAGCGTGAATTGGCCGCTGCCTGATTATAGTCAGGTGGCGGCGCTGCAGGTACATGATGTTCCGCCGTAGGAGGATGCTGCGGCTGCTGTTGATGATTGGCCATTAATGGACTCAGCATTGCAGACGAATGGTGGCTAGAAGCAGGTGAATGGGCGGCAAGTGGTGATGCACCGCCCATAAATTGCTGCTGTTGGGCCTGAGGCGAGGCCTGTGGCACGGGTAAGCTCATAATTCGCTGCTGTGGCTGTTGTTGCTGCGGATGCGGCGGCGGTGGAGCAAGCCCACGCATTTGTTGTTGTTGTTGCTGTTGTCTCAGTTGTTGTTGTTGCAGGATATTTAAACCCATGTTGTTGTTGTTGAAACAATCTGTAAAAAATCGCGGCAGTACAAAAATAGTTAGCAAGTCAGAAGGAACAAAGTACTTCTTAGTCGAACCCTTACTGATAAATCAGTTCTTCAGATAGGATAAAATTTTAACTAATGGTGATTTTAACCAATTATCTGATCTTTTTACAGGGAAAGAGTGAAAGAAATTTCTTAAACATACCAGGTGCAGGTTGAAATTGCTGTTGCGGTTGAGGCTGCGGTTGCAATTGATTCGTTGGTTGCATAAATCGCGGCTGCATCCCTTGTAGTTGCTGACGTTGCAACTGTTGCTGACGAAGGACCACCTGTTGTTGCTGCTGCTGTTGTTGAAATCGATGTTGTGGAGGCATTGGACCAGGCACAGAAGCTGGAATTGCCTGTTGCTGTTGACCAAACATCGGATGCCCGTTGCCGCTGGGGCTGAGCATGGCCTGCTGTTGCTGTTGAATGCTTCGCATCACCCCTGGCTGCGGAGTGGTGGGCGAGGCAGGCACCACTGGACTTAACACATCTCCTGACAAGGCCATAAAATCATTCGGTGTTGTGGGACCAGATGATCTCATTGGTGAATTCATTATTTGCGGTCCACTGGGGCTCATCATTTGAATGAGGGGCGATGATTGTGGTTGCTGTTGCTGGGGGGATTTCATTTGATTGGTCATGGCATGGCCATCATTCTGTAGAAGATTAACCAGCAGTGGTGACGATATGGCTATATTATTGCTGCCCGTTGAAGTGGCCGTGGGTGTGGGAGGTGGAGGAGGATGCGAATGTGGATGTGGTGGGAGCTGTTTAGGGGAGCTCATGGCAGTTGGCGTTGTTGGTGTGGACGACCCTACAGCGGCTCCTGCTCCCAGGCCGGGATATGGCGGCGGCGGTGGTTGTATAAATTGAGATTTTTGCCCCAATCCTGCTGTACCCGGACCCGAATTTAAACCCAGTTGTGGTGGTGTTGTGGGCGGGGAATTTTTTAACACCTTCAGAGTAACATTTGGCGGGTGTGGAGGCGGAGCCAGTGGCGGTCCCAGGCCTGAGCTAGCATTACCAGATGAAGGTGTTGCTGATGTTGACGAAGATGATGCTTCTCTGCCCTGGAGGACACGAGCCTGTCGCATGCTCTCGAAGGGGAAATCCTTTGGCACTTGTGGAGTACCTGGGAGCAGGGGCACCTTGCCCTCCATTGGACACACAGTATTTGGTGACTTGAAAACAGGTGGCGTAGGCGGAGGTGGTCGCCGCTGCAACTGCTGCTGTTGCTGGTGTTGAATTGAGATTGCTTCATTTGGCGGCAGTTGCACAATCCTTTGCTGCTGTTGCAAAAATACGGAGGCCGCCTTGCTAGTGCTAGGGCCATCAAAGTTTGGAACCGCCTTCGGAACAGACGTGCCAGCCGCCTCAATTGCTCCATTGCCACCACTACCACCACCACTGACGACGACACCTACATCATTTATTTTATCTAGATATGGAAAAGATGAATTTAGACAATTAGTATGGGTTCCGTTGAAGTTTCTAATAATGTTCGGAATTGTTTGCTTACCCTTAGTTAGTTGTATATCTTGTCCAGCAACTTTTAAAGTTATCACAGAATCGCCTTCAGGTTGCACAGACAAAATGCCAAGGGCACGCAGGGCAGGATTACCATCGGCAGCCAATTGGCGTAACCGTTGGGCAGCATCCCATGGCAGGGATACTGATATCCGCACAGATGACGGTTCAAGCTGCTGTGAAGGTGAAGAAGAAGAACACATTTTATTTTTATTAAAACCAATTAAAATAAAATAGAAAAAACAAGAGCAACTGAAAACCGTATGAGAATATGTATATCGAAATTTATCGATGATTGTGTAGCCCTGGCAAAAAATAACTCACGTACACAAACACACACAGATAAAGATTAACAAACTTTTTAAGTTAACTAAATAGAAGCCTCTTAATTTATAGATAATTGATTGACTCCTTACCTAAAAAAACAAACAAGCTTACAAGCCACTAGAGGGGAATGGAAGTGAATAATAATTCTTTAAATGTTTCTAGTTTGTTAAGCATGTATGTGTGTTTGTTGCTTGCCAGAGTGAGACAGATATATGGGACTCTGTTGCTGCTGCTCACTGGAAGTTCCACTAACAATTTTGAATTTAACTTAATTTATTATATTTAAAATTATGCATTTGAAAAACTATTTGAAAGATGGAAAAGCTCCAATTGTGCATTTTGCATTGTAGATTTTTATTTCCTTCATTAAAGTTAAGTAAAAACATTTTAGGAGCGCGTTATCGATACCCAGTCGCCATTTTCTTCTCTGGCTAATGGGCGCGGGGAAAAGGGGAACGAGCGCATGTGTGTGTGTGTGTAAGGGAGGGGTTGGGGGAAAGGTAACCAAAATACTTGTCCGAGGGGAAGAAGGTGGTATCGTATAAAAAAATTAAATCAAATCATAATGGTAAAATAATAATAAAAAAATTGCGTAAATGACGCAAGCCAATTAATCTACCTCTCCTCTCTCTCTCTTTCACATTTATTCAACCACAAAAAAAGACTGATCAGCTGTTCGGCAAATTGAAAACTAAAGAATTATTAAAAAACTGATAGATTTTAGTTTAAGTTTTACACTCACCTGTTTAAGTGGCATATCATCACACGACAAACGCACGCGTCGTAGATTTAATTTGCAAAATAATGCACAATTTTTGCATTTAGCACACACACACACTAACTCGCGCTCAGAATAATAATAATTTGAATTTAACAATTTAATCAGAATTTATATATACACTGAATAAGGATTTCCCCCCGCCCACAAATGCTGTTGATAATTTTCATATTTCAATAATTGCATGTTTGCTTAGCAGTTTTTCTTTTAATATATATACGTATATATATACAAATATATTGCTGATTTCTGGTGTTTTTATTTAAATTGTAAAACTTTTTTATTTTATTTTGGCTTAAAATATGACACTGATCGTGCTCTCTCACTCTAGTCCTAGGATTAAATTGTTTTTGAAAATTGGTTGGCTCCAAGCAGTGTTTAACCGTTGCGCGGGCTCTGCTTCTGCTCCAACTCTCACGTAATGCACACACACGCACACACAGATGATGTCGTTGTTGCTATTGATGTTGTTGTATTTATCTCGACTTAAATTTTAGTTACTTTAGTCGTTGTTGTTGTTGTCGACGCGTTTTTTTGGGCATTTTGCTGCTGCACACACATTGGCAGGCACACACGCACGCACATGCACACTCATACACATAGACAACGTGCGGGGCGGTCAGGGCCTGGGCTTCTTGAGTTTTTTCGTTGACTTTAGGTTGTCCCTTTGCCTTTACACAACTTCATTCGCATTTAGATTAATTTAAATTTAAAAAATATTGCTTTTCACTTGGTGGGGGGCGCCTTGATTATTTTTCCTTTTCTCTGGCTCTCTCTCTTTTTCTCTTGTAACCGAGTAGCACACACAATTTTTTTTTTTGTTTTTAGCGTAATTTTACACGATGCTTGGTGCTGGCAAAGTAATTATAAATCACACACGACATTTATTGAATAACTAATAATGCTTTTCAGCTTATTGTGTTCGCTGTAGCGTTGGTTTTCTGTTGTTTATTTTGTAAAAAAATCTTCGTAATTATAGAAATTCCGAAAAAAACAAAATGGTAGCCATTTTTATTTTCCATTTCCAGAGGCTCTGCCAACTTGCGTATTATCAAAACACACTAAATTTAACCAAAAATTTAGAGGTATTAGTGTGGCCAGATGATAGCAAAACAATATTGTAAAATAGGGGGATTTTTAAATATTTTCTATAGAACATAAAGATAATTGTATCATATTTGCGTCTTCACTAATTAGGTTTGTGTCTTTGCTAACAGTTTAAAATCTAAACGTAGAACACAAGCCTGAAGGATCAGAATATATTTGTGTATATGAGATATGAAAAAGTAAGACTACAAAAACTGTTAAATTGATTCGAATAAATTTGAATCTATATATATATATATAGATACATTTTTCATGGGGCCATTATAGCTTCGGTTTGTTTTAGAGCTGAGATAGA
The DNA here is from genome assembly GCA_035045865.1 of Drosophila austrosaltans. Lineage (NCBI taxonomy): Eukaryota > Metazoa > Arthropoda > Insecta > Diptera > Drosophilidae > Drosophila > Drosophila austrosaltans. Next base: position 5,340,775 of record JAWNOQ010000083.1, read on the forward strand.
CAGAACCACAATAGACAATTTGTCCTTATTTAGACTTCAGCTTGAAAGAGCATAAACACCAAAGGTGTGTTTCATATTAAATCGTTCGTCGGCATAGGCGTTTTCATCATTTCACATCGTTCAACTGAAAGATTGGCAATTGTGTAATTAATTGATTAAATGACAACTTGTTCCCAGTGAAATAGACAAAAAAGTTTTAGTTGATTTATATATATATAAGTGTGTATATGTATATATATATATATATATTAGTGTTAAGATATAACCACAGTTATCGCTCAGTAATTATCAGTTAAATAATGGCATTTAGAATGCTAAAATTAAACTACAAATCATTTAAAATTTTTCTCGCATTTATGCAAATATCGATTCATTTAGATCGATCTTTAATCCTAGGACTTACAAGCTAAATACTAGATTTTCTAAAACTAATTATACTAGAGCCTTTTGCCTAAATATCCCTCCCGTGTTGTAATTTCATGAATCTTCTCATTTCCTTTCTCGATTTCGCTAAATTCACAATCTAAACTTAAAATACTATTTACACTTGGTTGTCTGGTCCAGCAGCTTCTTCCAAAGATCAAACTGTTCATTTGACTTGATCATGTGGACACTGATCGCATTCCGTATGTTGCATGGATTCAATGGGATGCGACGATTGACAAACTCGTTGACATGGACGCGCTTAATACCCAGACTTTGGGCCACAATGCCCGTGGTAAAGACATCTTCGAGCTTGAGATAGACAGTCTTTAGCGAGCGTACATATAGATCGTGCACAATATCGCCGGTAAGGACATAAGCTGGTCCGGTCGTGAAGGATGGGAACACGGATGAAGAAAACTGATCGGTGGATACATAGTATTTCGATTTTTTGTTTCGTATGGGTTTCCATTTCTTTGCCAGACGGCCATATATGACACGCTTGTCCTTGTGCTGATCTAAGAACTTTAACAGCTTCGGCACATTAATGAACATATCGTCATCGGTTTTCAATATATACTTTGCTCGGGAACAATGCTTATCTGCCCATTCCAATGAAGAAAGTGTCTTTAGCGTAAGATTATTATAGGAATCGATAAAGCTGCCGCGTATAAGATCTCCATAGATAAAATTCTCCTGTGTCAAAGCTTTGTTTAAAGTCTCGTTGGTGCCACGGCCCAAAATGAAGGCCATGCTAATATCCCGTCTGGTGCCATAATGGCCCCAAGTCTGGCGAATGGACATTCTCGCATCCGCATGCGATTGGGCCGACGTTATCAATACTAATAGCTTGGTTAATTGCCCCTCATGCGGACATATATGCTCTACATCAATCTCGTCATCCAGATGACCAGATTCGTAAATCTTCTCTGTGGCGATGCCTTTGGAAGGATCCATTGGAATAGAGGGTCCTTTGACTGGACTCTTGGCCTTTGTGGTGCGTGGAGAAATTGGTACTGGAGCAGCAGCAACAACTTTGGCAACTTCTTCTTTAATCTCATGCTTCACCTGCATTACGGCATCAGATGATTGAGGTTGAAGTACTTGGCTTTCACCATCTAGCAAATTGATTTCAATCTCCTCAACTGGACTGTTCTTGTCTGCAAAGAGGAGTGGTAGAGGAAAAGGAAACAAAATGATTAAATGTCAACTGTTTGTTCTTTTTTGTTAATTGTTATATAGACAAACAAACTGGTGTTGGCATAACTTCCGCATTGAAAGATGATACCTGACGAGTATCTGCAAGAGAGGCGTGAAATAACAATAAGCGATAGACAGACAGCCAGACTAACTGCGTCACTGGCTATGACCTGGCTGGCTTTGATCAAATTTTATTTGTTTAGCCGTTGTTTGAACTTGATGCCGCACATTAAACGCTCCCGCCCATAAACAATTTGATGATGTAATAATTAATTATACTCTTCAAATAGAAAGGTTATGTTGTTGACACGAGTTGAAGGTTGTTAAACATACAAAGAAAACAATTTTCAACTATAAAAATGTGTGTCTGGTTCAATCGCTTTCGATTCAACATACATTGTTCTAGTAATACTTTCTAAATAATTGCACTTTTTCAACGAGTATTAGGGTATATTTATATACACTTGAAAAGGATGTAATAAATTTGGTATGCGAAGGAAGACGACTCGATCTAGCCATCTCTGTCGGACAGTCTGTCTTTATTTTTGCAAAACTTGTTTGATAACCTTTATTATTAGTGCATCAAGTTAATGAATTGATTGAATCAAACCACTATATCATATGATCACTATAGGAATGATCTAGTTAATATTAAAGCTTCTGTTCTGGAAACTCTTTGGTTTTGCAATTGTCCAAAACTAAAGTGTTCGGAGTGGAAGCCGGGGTCTAACTCTAACTTTCCGGGTACGAGATAAGAAATATATTTTGTTAAATAAAAAAGAACTGTAAGGGTATACAAACTTCAACGTATTCCACGTTTGTTTCTTTGATATTTATCTAAAGACTTCAAAAACCAACTATAAATCAATAAAAAAAAAAAAAAAAATCCAACTACCTTTGTTGCCTCAACTTAATGAATGTTAAACCCAGTCAAAAAACTTATTCCAATATAATCCCATAAACAAAAAGTTCCTATATCCCCTCAAAGTTTAGTTTCTTGTCCGATTGTGGGTATCTAACTAGACAAATATGTAATTTCATTGCTTTCACGTTGGTTAAACCGAAGTGGTTTTTGCTTGAAGTGGAAAAACGGCTATTAAAAGAGTTACTAAACCAGAAGGGCATGAAATAATTTTTTTAGCTCATCAAGAAAACCATAATTTAATAGCTAAAAACAAAAACCTGATATTAACAATATCCATTATGAAGTTACTCAAGTAAGTTAGGCCAACTAATTTTGTGTAATTTACTTGTTGTTTCATCTTACCCGTGTGCTGTTCATTTCCGGTTGATGGGGCAGCAGCAGGGACACCAGCTACAACTACTGGACTACTGATATTTGCTAAAGTAATGTTCTTTAATATCTTATCAGCATTCTCGATGAACTTTTGTAAATTGGATGTGGGTATGAGAACCTCACCATCGGTTTGTGGTTGTTGTTGTTGTTGTATTTGCTGCTGTTGTGATACTTCTGCTGCTGCTGCTCCAGAGGGGGGCGCCAATTGCTTGGGTGCTAAACCTTCGCTGGTGATACTGTTGTTGTTGTTATTGTTGCTGTTGTTGTTGCTACTGCTGCTATTGATATTGCCTGTTATTGGTAATTGAAATGAAGCGATTATATCACTGGCCATTATCACGCACGCTTCCATTAGTATAATTAGCAACATGTTGTTACTTCTTACCTGTAATACTATCAATATTTTGACCATATTGAAGATCATCGAGAAAGTTTTGCGTCTGCTCTGCATTCGCTGCAGACTGTGGACTAGCCCCAGCCGAACCACCATCTAATAAGGCATCCTCATCAATGGTGGGAAGACGATGTTGACTCTTCTTATGAATCTCTGCCGATGGCTTGTTATTATTGACTAATTTGGGTAACTCATCACCCATGGAGAGACCATATTCTCCCGTGTGATTCAACGATTGCTGCTGTTGCTCCGCAAGTGGACGATTCCCACTTAAAGGCTGTGGTGCTGCTGCATGGATATGTGTCGCCTGCAACGTTGTTGAGGTAGAATATGAGGCATAGATAAATATTGTGAGTATGACCACAATTAAAACTAAAAGAAAACGCAAAATGCGTGTATTGTGAAAGGCCACCATTGTGGACAAGTGAGTATGCAGGCAGGCAGGCAGGCAGGCCAGTCAGGCGGGCAGCAGTCTTCCTCTCCCAAATATGCGATAACGCCGGACGTGGAATGTGACGTTCAGAACGAACGTGGAGCAACTGCAATGAGAAAAGTGTTTTATAAAGTATTTTAACTAAAACGTACAGAGGCAAAATTAATGTAAACATTTGCGTAGTAAAAATGCAGAATAGAAATAGAGAGACAAACACACACACACGCACACACACTAAGAGAAATAGATAGAGAGAACTAGAGATAGAGAGGAAAGGCAGAGATGAATGTGAGAAAAGTTGCTCAAAGATATGGCAACGTAATTATACACTTGAAGTCAAGAGCAGATATAGAAACAGATTCAAAATTTGATTACTATCTTATTTTATTACTTTTAAACAAAATTGTAAAAACATTTAAACCATCGATTAAGTATATGTACTAGTTACAGGTGCTAATAGACGAATAAGTGGCTTGAATCGTAAAGAACAATTTCCGAAAACTTTTGAGTTCCATAATCATCTTATTATCAATGGGCACGTGTTTTTTTACACACGTAAGTTTTAGCCCTACACGCGTATGTAAGTTGGTTGAGGAGTGAACAGAACTAGAATATAACTAGGCCAAATAAGGTGGAGGGTTGAACTAACGTCGTATCTATGTAGCTGGACTCATTAAGTTATTTCCCATGGAAATGGGACATTGATCGATTCCAATCACGCAAAAAAATGGAGCGTAAATTTTTCATATTTGTTATACACTTCTCTCTCAGTGCAAACATTAACATAGTCAAATTTCATGGTATCGGGTAAAATGCTCTCAATGTATACAAGGCACGTACATGAAGAAATTGGCTAAAATTCCCGACTTCATGCTAATGAATTTAAGTGTAAATACCCTCAGCATCCTCAATATATGTATGTATGTATATAGCTGTCGGGTATATAAAATAACTTTGCAAATAGAAACCCAGACACAAAGACATTCTTGACCCGTTTTTTATTCTTTCTCCATTGTGGCAATCTGGAGGACCACTTGATTGGAGCGCCCACTTAAATTTACCTTGAAATGAAATTGCGATTTCAATGATTAGATTCCTTATCTTGTTTTTATGTGTGTTTCATACATATGTGGACATAATCTACAACTATAGTTACTTGTGGCCAAGTTGTCTCAGCCCACTTATGTACTTGTAATTGGGTGGCAATAAAAATAGCTTAACCAACTCATTAAAGAAAAATCAATAGACAAAACAAACAAGATAGTACAAAACGGAACAGAACAGAACAAAAAAAAAACCCTTTTATAAAACTGATTGACTTCAATCGACGGCCAAGACACGTTGACCACGAAGAGTATGTACTTATATGCCAGGTAAAACCTGATGCGTCATGGGTTTATACATATTTATGTAGATTGCAATGGCGGTATAAAAAAAAGCTATAAAAAAATGTAGAAAATCGGCATTCAGGTAGCTAGCAGACAAACTCAATAATCTTATCTAATTATAAGATTCCTTCTTTTTTTCTTTTTTTTTTTGGGGAGGTGGTAAACACAAAAAAATACATTGATAACAAGTGTCAATGGATTGATAACATAATGTTAAGCAATATATTTACACGATCGATCTGGTTAATAGATACAAAAGAGAGAAAGTGAAAATATTGCCAATTTTCTGATGACTGAAATTTAATAATCATTTATTGCATGTCTGGCTTAAATTGTTTAACAAATAATTCTGTCATAATATATTCATATAGATTTTATGCATTTATCACTATGAGAGAGGCTTCTTATTTATTTAGGTTTATGACTACACCAGTGAATATTTAATTAACGAAAGAGAAGAATTTGGGGGGAACAGGAAATGAGAACCTAAATAAAACAGTAAACAAAATTTGTATATAGATTTCGAAAATGTTGGAAAAAGTAGAGTTGTAACAAATAAAGGGTAAATAATAACAAGAAAATCAATCAATGAATAAAATGGAATGCAGAAACTAGAAAAAAGGAAAAGTGATAAATTCGCGACAAAAATGTTTTCAAAGGCATTTAAATATACAGTAGAATCCGGTTATAACGACTCCGCTTATAGCGTCCGTCCGGTTAAAGCGACGAAAGTTCGATGTCTTGGTTGGTCCCCATACAAACCTATATGAAAGAACCTCCGTTTAGTACGTCGACGACGAACCGCTTATAACGACGAACCGCGACGATATTTTTTTCACAGGTCAACCGGTTATTACGACGATCCGAGAGAAAAATATGTCGTAAATTAAAAAAATTTAATTCAATTTAAATTGTTTTGATTAAAAATGTAATTAGTGTTATTTGGAAATCTATTACGAACATTGCAACCATAAAAAAACAAAAAAAAAAAATGTTTTTTGCTCCTTCCGGATACTACGTCTTCCGGATATGACGACGTAAAACGTCGGTCCCTTGAGCGTCGTTATAACCGGACTCTACTGTATAAATAAAAAGTGAAAAAACGGAATAAGCTACATCTAAGTAGAGAAATCGACTTCTCTTCGAAAGTAATCATTTGTTTAAACATTTGGCACCCTTTGCGGGTAACTTTACTAGCTAACTTAGCAATTAAAGTTAGTCGTACTCTTTACTGTGATAAAATATTAAACGTTCATTTATAGATTGCTCGAATAAACAAAGACTTAACTCGCAGAGAATAGCTTAAATATTATTACTAAATGAAATACCATATTAATAATTAATAATGTTTGGTTTTATTTTACTTTAAACAATAATGGAGAAATGATTTGTCTTCTTGTTTTGCTCTAAATTTTCCTTTCAGTGCTTGATCTTCATTAGTGAAATTAGTTTCATACTTCAATATCATTTAGTTCCCCTAGGGTAAACGTTCTAAAGAAGAATTTTAAAATATGCAATTATTATCAAAAAAGATAAAACTTTTTCAATAAACTAAATCTGGATCGCTTGAGAATATCATATAGGAACAAAAGGAAAACATTTCTTTTATATATTATGTTTTAACTGAAGAAGCAACTTTGTTCTCTGAGCTAGCGTAATTAAACAGATTAGTTAAAACCAGTTAAAAGCGTGTGGGGCTTATCCTGTTATGATCGGACTGCTTTATCATACTTTTCCTCCATACCAGTTCTACATACATACATAAAAAAAAAAACAGTTTTTAAATAACTGATTAAATTTGAAAAGTTAAATACAAAAGAGATCGTAATCCTGATTTAATACCTTTGCCAAAAAGTTCCGTTAGAATTTTATTAACTTCCAAGAATTCAAATAGATTGTTTTATCAGGAATTAAGTATATACATATATACACTCTATGTTTCACACCCGCAAATAATGGTAATGGAATTTTTTTCGTTTTTGCGGTTAAAGATTGTTCAAGTAGCTCTCTTTCTCTCTTTCTCTTTCTATCGTGATTATTATTATTATTATTGTTGTTGTTCTCCTTCATAAATTTTTTTGTCGCAGAATGTGTATGTGTGCCCCCGAAGTTTGTGTAGGCTTGGAACCGGATGCTTATCTACCCAGTCAGCCGTCGGTTTAAAACTAATAAACTTTATATTGATAACTTCTGCACCAAGTATACAAAAAATGATGACGCGAATTGGATAAGAAGAGTGTTCCTAAATATAATATAATTCTATTGTTGATTTGCATGTCCAGCAGAAATGATCAAACAAAAGAAATGATCTTTAAAATGAATCATCCATTAAATTCCCCAACTCAAAGTCTGAGACAAACAGCTGCTATATACATATGTTCATACATATGTACATATAAAATTCAAATAACTTTAAGCAACGAAAACTCAAATTTTAATGGAGCAAACGGCAATTGGTTCTCGTAGTTTCGCGCTCCATCAGTTGATTTCGGCTTATAGAGGGACAGCTACGGTCTGACATGCGGCTTCTAATAAGTACAATGAACCGCGGCAGATAATCACCGGTTAGTCCAAGAAACGGGTTTTCTATACACCACGCACATACACACACTCACATAAAATGCGGAAAATGTACATTTCTTGCAGATGTTTGCAACTTTTTTATGAAAAAGTCCCCAAACATAGAAAATATTTGTAAACAAATATGACAGCCCAATTAAAGCGCCCTAATATTGTCAAGTTTGATCCAATAAATGACTATTATTTTCCAGATATGTATGTACTAACATTGTTTTCTCATTTTATTGTTAATAGGTTATAAAAAATGTAGAAACGTAGTTATAGAAATCTAGTCGGATTCGATTTATATAAAACCTAGATAAGACAATTGAAATGAAACACACATGAGAATTGACACGTTCGAGCACTTTATATTGATAATGTCCGATTTAATTAAAATCGAATAAATATAAAAACAGGGTATAAAAAACTGTATTGTTATATTTTTGATTTAGAACTGCAGAGACTATTAATTAACTATTTTTTGTAGTTCTCAAGGCACTTCAGCACGCTTTTGGATAGGTAACGTGTTTCTCTGGATTTGCTATTAAAGGTATCTATATCAGGGTATAGATACTTCGCTGTTGGTAGATGCTATTACCAAAAGCAGCAACAGCATCAAAAGATCCAAAAGAAAAATCATCTAACCACCAACTGTTAAAAGTGAAGAGTACCGTTGGTTTTTGTTTTTTGTTTGTTGTTTGGAATTTGGTAACACTTATATGCTTACTCAATCATCAAACACAAAGCAAAATGAATGAAATTAGTGTTATGTACACATATAGAGACAGACACACAGACATTTATAAATGTTAATAAACAAATCAAAAAAAAAAAAATTTAAACAATATGAACAACTAAGCAACAATATATTAAAGGCAAAGTCATCGCAACGCTTAAGCTTACCTGCACCAGAGTCTCTCTTTCTTTCTCTCTCTCTCACACACTCTAATTGTCCGTCTAGCTGTCACTCTCTCCTAAGTCAAGGAGAGGGCTTGGGTGGTTCGTTCTCTCTCTTTCTCTCTCTTTTTTTTTATCACTCACTCGCTCTCTATCTTAGAGATGGAGATGGGTTTATGGCTATTGTTGGACCAGGGTCAAGCATATTTACTTGGTGGTGCTTGTGTCTTGTGGGTTTTATTTTTAGTATTTGTTTAATGTTAATACATTTGCCTTTTGCCGTTGACAATTAGCGGTGATGAGTTGTTTTTGTTGTTGCTGCTGCTGTTGTTTGTTGCTGTTGGGGCGCCACTATTAAAGCCTTTTATCCGCAGGTGTCGCGTCCTTGGGGTATTTTTTGTTTGTTTCAAGTGTGTTGAGTATTTTAATTTCAGTTTAACTTATAATTTCGTTTTGTTTCATTAGTCATGCTTAGCATGTTTTAAAATTAATCTGTATGATTAAATTAGCATTTCTGGGCTGCTTTTCCTCATCCGCTCAACTCGTATTTTATGTGAATTTGTTGTTTGGTTGCTTCGCTTTTCTTATGTCTACAACATTTGTTAAATTTTATGACACTTTTGAGGCTTTGGTAGTTTCACTTCTAGATTTTTTTTTGTAATTTATGGGATATTTTTTTCTCTTATTTTTTTTTTCTTTTTTTGCGTGGGCCTGCTTGCACCTTGAAAACCAAAACAACACTGAGAGAAAAAAGCGAGTTAAGAAAAGTAAAAAAACCCAACATTTGCAAATTATTTTATTTCCCTACTTTCCGACATTCCACTATTTCAACATATTTCGTTCCCAACTTCCCAATATTATTTCAGAGACTTATTAAAATAAAGTTTATAAGCATTTACACTGCGTGTAATTTGTTGCATGTTGCTGGGTGTTCAGATATAAAAATAAAAGACCCTCGTTGCAAATAATAGTTCAGTAAATTGTTTTGGCGGTAAATTTAAATTTTCCCGTTATTGAATACCGGCTACCTTTAAAAAAGTCACCACTATTTATTTCATTGATAGTATCGATAGTATCGATAAAGGCTCGATGTTTTTTAACCACTACTTTTAAATCTCTGGTCACTGTGCGTACGTCAGCTGTCAAAACGAATCACAAATTTTCACGGCTTGTCTTTAGTTTTTCTTATTGGAGGATTTTCAAATTTTAATTGCCTTCAAGCTGAAAGTTAATTAACTAACATACGTTTGTATTTTATCAATGATTTGAGAATATAAATGTTGTCTGTGCGCAACAAGCGAGAGCACAAACAAACAATAGTCGTCAAAAATTGAAGCGATTCACTACAAACAACAATAATCATGTCATTTGTGGGCGGGGGCGGTGGACAAGATGTGCACAAATTTGTAGAAGCTCTGCAGGCGGATTTCAAGACTCTTTCGCTGGAAACGAAAAAGAAATACCCACAAATAAAGGAGGTAAGTGCCAGGCCAGGTGACGTGTTAAGGGCTGCTGACTCAGGGTCAGTTGCGTGGCTTAGCAGGAGGCGAGGTGGAAGGCAACGTTCGGTGCACTCGTGGGGGGGTGGGGACACGGTTTTCTTGTCTACCTGTTTGTGCTACGCAATTATGAAATTGATATGAAAAAAATATAAAAACAAAAGAAAACGAGAAAATGGGAAAATTGATTTTATGACAAATTAAGTTAATTGATTTTCTTTATGGTTTTTAATTTTCACAATTCCCCCCCTCAATACTAGGCGTGCGAAGAGGCAATTTCCAAGCTATGCACGGCCGGCAGCAGTCAACAGAATTCGGTATATTACACCGTCAATCAGATACTCTATCCCCTCGTCCAGGGTTGCGAGACCAAGGACTTAAAGATCATTAAGGTAAGAGGGGATCCACTGCAAAGTAGCATCTTTTTTGATTTTCGGTCATTTTCATTTTACAGTTCTGTTTGGGTATGATGCAACGTTTGATAACCCAACAGGTGGTGGATCAAAAAGGTGCTCTATATATAACCAATGCTCTCTGGACATTAATGGAACACAATATCGAAGAGGTCAAAGTATTGCAAACAGTTACTCTTCTACTGACCACAAATACAGTGGTTCATGGGGATACCTTAGCCAAGGCTTTGGTTCTTTGCTTTCGTCTGCATTATACCAAAAATCCCACAATTGTGAACACGGCAGGTGCTACTATACGGCAATTAGTATCATTGGTATTTGAGCGTGTCTATTTGGAGAAGGATTCAATACAGCCAAGCCTGCAGCAACAACAGCAGCAGCAGCAATCGAATAATGGCGGTGGCACCAACTCTGAAACGGATACGCCTTCGGATGGTCAGACTTTTGCTTCAGATGCATTTTTACTATTCCAGGATTTGGTTCAACTGGTTAATGCTGAGCAGCCATACTGGCTGGTGGGCATGACCGAAATGACTCGCACCTTTGGCCTGGAACTGTTGGAGGCTGTTCTAACCAATTTTAGTGCTGTGTTCCATGAGAGCAATGAGTTTCGTTTGTTGCTTAAGGAACGGGTCTGCGCATTGGTCATCAAACTCTTTTCACCAAATGTTAAACATCGCCAGCTACCGTCTAACAATCAAGGAGGAGCTAGTGGCGGATCTGCATCAGTGCCATTGGAGAAACCATATTTTCCAATAAGCATGCGTCTTTTGAGACTGGTGGCTATTCTCATACAGAAATATCACACCATATTGGTATGGAATATATGGAAAGAACAGTGTTTAAATGTAATTTGAATTTTTTCCCTTGCCGACAGGTCACCGAATGTGAAATTTTTCTTTCTTTGATCATTAAATTTCTGGATCCCGATAAACCAAATTGGCAACGGGCTCTGGCCTTGGAGGTCATCCACAAATTGGTCACACGATCCTCATTGATTGCCTTTTTCTGCCAGTCCTATGATTTAAAAAATCATGCCACCAATATTGTCCATGACATGATAGCAGCCATGGGTAGTTATGTGCGCTATAGCTTGTTTAATGCCTCGGCCATGATGAATGGGGGACAGCAAAATGGTGGAAATGTTGGCAGCGGCAGTGGAGGAGGCAGTGGTGCCAGCTCCTTAAGCCAATCCAGCGGCTTATCTTCGTTGACGAGCAACAATCAATGTGGCTTTATGTTCCGTGGAGCCTACTTGCCACTGGTGGCAACCTTTGCTCCAGGACTATCCAAGGCGGTCTAGTAAGTCTATGCAAAATAGAGAAACTAAAAAGAATAATAATATACTTTCTTTTTGTAGCCTGGAAATGCTAGATAAGTCGGATGCACCTCACATACCCGATAGCTATGGCATTTCCGTTGGTTATGCTATACTCCTGGATATTACCCGCTCCATTGGTGGGGTAATACAGCGGACACCCGAGTTGCATCCTACTCACAACATGGCCATCATAAGCGAGGAAGATCACAAACCTTTGTGCTTGCAATTGATAAACTCTAGCTGGTCAGGGCTGTTGAGTGCTTTTATCCCGCTGGTGGAGACATCAATTGATGATAGCACCACCGATAGCATTTTAAAAGCTATGCAGAACTATGCTGCATTGTGTGGCATGTTGGAACAGTTACAGCCTAGAGATGCTTTCATAAAGGCCATGTGCCGTTCATCGTTTCCTCCTCACTATGCCATGTCCATATTTGCCAATATCACCCAAACAGATGGGGATGTCAGATGTAAGCTCCTATACATTAACCAGGTAGAGCGAATCGTGGGCCTAATCACTTCTTTATTTTGGAATTCCAGGTCACCAACGGAATGGCAGTCAGGATTTGAGCAGTCAGTTTATTAATAGTTGCAATGCCGCTGATATTGGAGATTTTCGACCACAAATTGTGGCTGTTGGGACACCTTTGCCGTCTGCTTCCTTGCCGCACAGTGTTATGCAAGCTCCGGTCATGTTGACCAACAAAAATCTCCAATGCATGCGTGCTATACTTCTTTTGGCCGGTAATAATGGTGGCATTTTGGGTTCCTCGTGGCACATCGTCCTGCAAACGCTTCAGCATTTGGTTTGGATTTTGGGCCTGAAACCATCAACTGGTGGCAGTCTGCAGGCCATACCCAAGCCGGCGGTGGAGGCAAATGTGGGCATACAAACGGCTGTTATGGCCGACCTTCCTGTCTTGTCGCAAATGTTGAGTCAACTTTTCGAATCCAGTCAGTATTTGGATGATGTGGCCCTGCATCATCTTATTGATGCCTTGTGCAAGCTTTCCCACGAGGCAATGGAGCTGGCCTATGCCAATCGCGAGCCATCCCTATTTGCTGTGGCTAAATTATTGGAGACGGGACTCGTGAATATGTCACGCATTGAAGTGCTATGGCGTCCCCTAACCAATCATTTACTGGAAGTTTGCCAGCATCGTCATATTCGCATGAGGGAATGGGGAGTGGAGGCTATAACCTACTTGGTTAAATCTGCATTGCAGTTCAAGCACAAACAGCCATTGAAAGAGAATATGGAACTACAAACCATGCTCCTGAGTCCACTCTCGGAACTCTCCACTGTTATGCACGCTGATGTGAGACAGAGGCAATTGGATTGTGTCCTCCAGATTCTTAATACAGCTGGAGAAATTTTATCGTTTGGCTGGCCAGCTATAATAGAGATCATTGGTGCTGTCAATGAGCATCATGGCGAACCTTTGATACGCACTGCATTCCAATGCCTCCAATTGGTCATTACCGATTTCCTTACTGTTATGCCCTGGCGATGTCTACCACTCTGTATCAACACAGCTGCCAAATTCGGATCGCAGACACAAGAGCTAAACATTTCACTAACTGCTATTGGACTTATGGTAAGTATGCAATCTAGTTTCATAAATCGAAATCTCTAACACTTTTTATTTTATAGTGGAATATTTCGGATTTCTTCAATCAAAATCAGGACAAACTGATGTCCTCTCAGTTGCAAGATGTTTCTATTTTGCCAGACTTCCCTGGCACTGTCAAAATGCCGCAATTTGATAAACTTTGGATGTGTCTCTATGCTAAATTGGGTGAACTTTGCGTTGATCTACGTCCTGCAGTCCGTAAATCTGCCGGTCAAACTTTGTTCTCCACTATTTTGGCTCATGGCAGTTTACTGAATCCACCCACCTGGCAGGCCTTGGTCTGGCAAGTCCTTTTCCCACTGCTTGACAATGTTCGAGCCTTGAGCAGTTCGGCTAGCAATGAAAAAGTTGATGCTAGTGGCAATATTCTCATACATCATTCAAGAAATACAGCGCAAAAGCAATGGGCCGAAACCCAAGTGCTAACCCTTTCTGGAGTTTGTCGAGTATTTAATACAAAAAGAGAACTACTCGAGATGTTGGGTGACTTTGAGCGCGCCTGGTCGCTCATATTGGAATTTATACAAAATGCTGCTTTAAGCAAGAATGGAGAAGTTTCTTTGGCCGCTTTGAAATCGCTTCAGGAGATCATGTATCACAATTCGACAGAGCGGGCCCTCAAAGATCCTCAAACAGCCCAAGAGCAGGATAATGAAATCTGGACTGTAAGTTCAAAAATCTTTATATCTTTGGAGTATTAATCTAACGTTTTCCTTTCTGATTTACCTGTTGTGCAGATTGCTTGGAACATTTGGATTAACATTGGAATGGAGAGCACGAAAATGTCAGCAACGGCCACAACGACAAAGCAACAAACCGGCAATGGCAGCGGTGATAGCCAAGAAGATTTCTACATTCCCAGTCAAGCGTTTCTTACGGCTCTAATACAAATCTTTCCCGCCATTTTTCAACATATACAAGTCAGGTAAGATTTAAAATCATCTATTGGAGAGGGTATTAAAAAGAAGTCAAATTCTTAAAGTTAAAGACTGTAGAAAGACGATCTGTCTGAGATCTTTAAACTAAAAGTTTTCCTTTTTAATTATTGCAGATTCAGTTCATCAGACTTTGACAAATTCTGCACTGTGTTAACCAATGCGGTTTGTATACCCGTACAGAGTGATGCAGTTCCCTATATAATGTCCACTGTGTCGGATACTCCATTGATCCCTCTGCATGATGGTATACTCGATTGCATGGAACTGATACAGAAGGAGGCTACTAAACAGAATTCCGAAATAAGCCAACTTATACCCGCCATTTTTCGGCAACTGTTGATATTCAGCAAGTTTGCCTGTGCTCCGCCCACATTTCAACAGAATGTGGAACATAAGTATGCCAAACCCCAAGGACATTATGCCAATAATGCCTCTGTAGAGGTGGTCAGCATGAATTATATACCATTTGGTGAGAAGGCCATAACAATTTTTGTTAAACTTTATCAAAGCACAGCCACAGAGGACTCAGTGGTCCAGGAACAGATACTTCATGACATCGTAAAGGCATTGCGCACTCCATTGGCTATGAAATACAAGTGTTTGTCATCAAGCACTTGGAAATTATCCATTTCCAGTTTGATCAGTGTTCTCCACACTGGCTTGAAGGTGGCTCGAGCCAAACCGCAACATTTTACTAGCCTTTGGGATGATCTGGCCGATACATTAGATAAATTTCTCTTTCCGGCCAGTGTCTGCACTGTTGAAGATCGTGGTCTTGAAGAAATCGTTTTGGATGAGACTATTGATTGTCAGGTGATTGAACTATTGCGTGATGAGGTCTTGCCACATGCCCACGAGATGCCGCATCAGTTTATAATGCAAATCGTGGTATTGCTTAATAAGGGATCCATACACTCGGCTTCCGATACAAATATATGCTATGAATCTGATTGGAAGTTGAGGGAAATATTTGCCAAAACATGTTTTGAGACTTTGCTACAATTCTCGCTGCTCGAGGATCACACAAATACGACGAACAACAATCGCCTTAATGCCAATCTATTGCCAGCGGGAACGGCGGGAGCCGGTGGCAAAGATTTTGCTGGACGTTTGGCTGTGACTGCTTTATTGCATCGCTTTCAGGAAGTTCTCAAGAGGTTTAATGATGATGAGCGTCAAAGTGGCAAGTGTCCCCTGCCAAGGTGAGTTTATAAAAGAAAAAGCAACCAAACCAGATGAGTAACATTTTTATTGTAGGTTCCGCCTATCTGAGATATCGTTTGTGCTGAAAGCCATTGCCACATTGGTGGTGTCCATGAAAAAGGCGCCAGCTTCTAAAGGTAAGTCTGAAATAAAATTACATTTGATATTGATTCTATTTTATAATGTCCATCTCTAATCTGTGTTTAGTTAATAAGCCAGCTTGGGATCAATTGATTGGATTGTATCCCTATTTGGTGGACTGTACCACAACCACATCGCCTGAGGTATCTCGATCGTTGCGCGAAGCTCTCCTTCAATATACCGATCTGCTGCAAGCGCCACGCCTTAATGGAGCTCAATCATCAAACACCAATGATAATACAATACAATCGAATGGACAAGAGTGAAAGATTGAATATGCCTTGGAAATGGCTTGTTTACTTGTGTTTTCTGTCCCTGTTTGTTTTAGTTTATTAAGCAAAATGCTGTTTGAATATACTTATTATATACAATATTTATTTTGTGCATAATTTTTAAATGTTATATAATAACCAAACCTATATCTATATATATATGAATATCTATATTTGTAAAACTATTTGTAGTAATTGAACTAAAAATGCGAAAACCTTTTGATTGGTTTTATGCGGCATGATATGATAATAGAGTATTTCCAAGCTTAAATATTAAAAAATATGTCTAGCTAGCTTGGACAAATTCCTTTAGTACCTTTTTGAGATGCAAAGACAAAGATATTTACTATATACATATATATAGATATATAAAGATATCCCAATAACATGTACACTATTTCTATTTGTGTAGAGCATTTTAATGAACCCGAAAAACCGAATTCTTATTGTAGACCTGCGTGTTATCTGAAATCAAATATAAATTAACCATGATGCAACCAAACTTTGTAGTGACGTTTTTAAATAAAGCAACAATTATTATATTACTAACCGATAATGTGAGTGAATATTTTTTTATGACGTCAGTCAGAATGACCTAAGCAAACAATATGTGGCATTGTCATCTTATCGCAGCCGCAATATACTGACACTATCTTACTATTTTTTCTTCTACACAATATATTTGCTTAAACTAATTACCTAATACCTCTAGTTACCATATCTAGTCTAAATATATATACACATCATTATGTACTTAGGGATGTATGTATGTTTGCTATTAGACAAAAGAACCAATATTTAAACAATTTGCTTACCAGTTATATCACGTTTTCATTATTCCAAGTTAAGAGCAAATAGAGTGAATGTACTAAAAGCAAAAGTGGAAATCAAGGGTTGACTTACTTATTAAACAGAGCTTTTCAAAATCTTGTAGATCATACAGAATTGGTCCAAAATGTACTTAGTTTAATGGTATTTATGTAAATAGTCAGTCTACATCAAAGGATGAAGAGGAAACAATTTTTATTGATCGGCAACTATTGCCGATTACTTACCACATATGGGACTAAGTCAGTATAGTAAAATTTAAATTCTTATTTGCTCTTCTATAAATTATCCAATAATGTACACATTGTACAATGTGCAAATAGTCGCTATCATCCGATTTATGAAGTAATATCTTTACCATTCCATTTTCCGTTTTTAAGACCCTGGCCAAAAGTGGCCTTAGAATAGACGGGCTATTCCCTCTTGTCTATCTTATCGAAATTTAAACAGTTTAATCTAAATAAAATTTTTATTTTAATTTGTATTTTGTTGTTTTTTTTTTCCTTTTTTTTGTTTTTTGTTTTGTTTTCATTTTAATCGGTATAATAAGTATAATAACATTTTTTTGTTGTTGTTGTTCTTGTTTTCATTATTATAATTATTATTACTGTTAATGTTTAGTATTTCTTTTTTTTTCTGTTTTTTTCCTTTTTTAGTTTTTTTCTTTTAATATTAGAATTAGGCAATCGAGTTTAATACTACCTTCGTTTTAAATATTATGCAACGAATTTTGTTTTATGAATTTTTTAAATGTATATATTTAATAAACTCATTTCCGTTCTGGCTAGGCAACATTTTTTTTTTTTTTTGGTTTATTTATTTGTTTTTTTTTTTTTTGTTTGTTTCGGGATGCCAATACATTTCCCTTTTATAATTTAGATAATAATTTCTTTTTTTTTCTTGCTTTTGTTTTGCTGTGCCTTTTCAACTTTTTTGGGTTTTGTTTTCTTTTTTTTTGTTTATGCCGTGGGCGCTTAATGTACAGTTGCCTTGTAAAAATGTACAATTCAAGCGCTTGCTTTTTAAAATATTTTATTTTTTATTTAATCTATATATTAGCTGAAAAGTGAATTTTCAACTGGCCTATAAATCACCATTTTTTTTTTCTTTTTGGTTTTTCCTTTTTGTTTCTTTGCTAGCAATTTAATTAACTTTGTGTTCTTATTATGTTTAACCTTTCTTTTTTCTTGTTTTCTGCTTTGGGCTTAAATATAATACAATTTCTTTTTATTATTATATATTATTTTGTTTTTTTTTTTATGTTTTAGGTATGTATGTGTATGTATTGTATGTATATACTGCACAAACGATCGTGTGTGTGTACGTGTTGTCTTGTAGGGGAATTTTACTTTCATTTGATTCCGTTTTTTAGGTAAGTTTTCATTTTTTGGTTTGGTTTTTCGTTTAACAATAGTTAGTTTTAGTTACTAGTGTGTAGGCATCTCATGAGATGATAATAAATGATGACAATTTGATCTAAAAAAACTCTAGTTGTATGTTTTTTATGCATTGGTTGAAATAGTTTCTTGTTTTTTTGCTTTTCATTTCGAAAGATAATGCAAAGAGTTTTGTTTGTTTTTGTCATCGTTTTAAATTTATTTTTCTCCCCTAATCATTTTCTTCATCGATTTAGTGCTAAAAACAAGTGTATGCTTTAGTTCTTTATTTATAAGTATCATTATGTATGTATATCATGTTGATTTATGTATGCATATAAGAAAAGTTTCTGATTTTCTTTATGGGTTTTTTTATCGTAAAGAGCGCAGAATTGGTTGGTTTTTATTTGGTTTTATGTCTGTTTTCTTATGTAGTTTTGAGGAGAAAATTCGTAAAGTTCTTTTCGAAATTGTTTGGTGAAATTTTCATTCATTTTCATACATATTTAATTCAACTCTTTACATGTTTCATTACATAGCTAAATTGTTTCTGTTATTTTGTTTTGTTTCTTTTTTTTTTGCCATAGCCATACAAAATGTTGTGTTATATATATATATATATGTATATATATTATGCGTACACATATATACATATATATATATATATACATATATAGTATATATGTAATCGATTTTTGTTAGTTTAATGAACACTTTGTTGGGTTCAATTCAATATTAGTTTGGTTTTTATTTTAAAAAGTTCATATAGTTTTAGTTTTTGTTGTATTAAGTTTAGCGTTGGTTTTATTCATTTTAAAAAAGTTTAGAAACGTTGAATTCATAGTTAAGAAGAAGAAGAAGCGCTGTGCCCTGTTGACTTGTGATTTGGTTTCATATTTATTTTTGTTTTTTTTTGTTCCTTTTTGTTTTTTGTTTGCTTGTTAATAAATTTGCTAGAAAAATCATAATCGTATTTGAAGACGCCTGGATTTCATGCTTTTCATTTCTTTTCGTTTTGTATATCAATTAGTATTTCTATGTGAACAGTCAGAAATAAAAGGAAATTGTTATTCGGCGGCCATTTTCTCAATGGCCCGCTAAAGTAGGCAATGAAATTTTGCTTCTTCCTTGCTTATCGCGTTAACCAAGACTGGTTGGTAGAACGCACAGTCGTATTTTTCACAATGTTCTTATTAATTTTGAATACTAATTTAGAATGACACTTGATTGGTTTCCTTAAAAATGTGGTTACATAATAGCTCTTTGAAATTAGCGCCCGGTCAAAATATTTACAGGGCTTAAGTGGCTAGACTTCGTTGGATTATGTACTTCTAATTCAACATACATAAAACAAAAAACAAAATTTCATTACATTGAGAAAATGGTCCTAGAGGTTTTCCTATTTTCATTATTATTTATTATTAAATGGCAATATGTATATTGTATGTATATACTTAGTGTGGGCACTTAATTGATTAACTTTTCGAATTCGAATCATTTCATTCATCTTTTCTCGTTCTCTCTCACGTTCTATAATTGTAGGCATCTTCTTTGGTTAGTTCCTTCTTCTTTTGCTCATTATTCAATTTATTTCTGGCTGTTCGTGTGGGGTTTTTATTAATTGTTGTTTCTTTTTTTAGTTTTACCCGTAGTTATAACTGGTTTAATAGAGTATTTTTTTTATATTTGTATATGTAAATACGTTTTTATTTATGTAGATGTTGTAGTTGTTTAGTAAGCAAGTCACACGTTTTGGTCTAAGATATAATTAAGTGAGTTTTTGTTTCTGTTATTTCTACTGAAACCCTAAGGCATTTATTTTTTTTTTTGATGTTATCTGTTTTTTAGTCTTTACACTACATGGATATGGGTTCGGACTGATAGATAAAAAACTCAACATTACGCAGTTTACTTTGGAGTGGTTTTAAGTAAACCAAACGTGCAACTTGCTCATTTCTGTATGATTTAACGTCTTGAAAATAATTTGAAAAAATCTTAACAGAAGAGTGTTGCAAAGCGGTAAGAAAAACTCTGCAAGTCTTGCATAAATTTCAAACCGATTATAAATGAAAAAAAAAAATGGCCTTTTTACCGCTTTGCTTCTCTATTAAAATAATTTAAAGAAAACGCAAGATTCCAACTAAAGGAATTTTCGTGTTTTTTTTTTTTGTTAGTTTGCTTTTAACTATTTGAATGTTGGTGAAACATTTCTTTCTTCGCATTGGGTTTTCTGCCGAATTTTTCAACAATTGGCTTACAGTCTAATTAAAAATTAATTGTAATTATTAATATTATTTATAGTGTATATTGTATATGTATAATATATAAGTTTTCATTTTATATCCTAATTATATAATGTTTTTACGTTTTTTTCTTTTTTACTTTTGATGAAGCGCTTAACGCGGGAGAGTAAAAGTGTGTGCCAAGTTTTTTCTTTCTAGTTATCGTTTTTGCTTTTGGTTTAGTTTAGAATAGAAAAAATTGTTAAAATCAATGAAAAGAATGCAAATATTAAATAAAATGTTGACATATAGTGAGTGAGGATGTTTTTTTTTTAATAGGATACACGATTTGTTAGTTCTTTGTCAGGCTTTGCGGTTGTTCTTGTTCTTGTCCGTACGTTAAATTCGAATTTGTACGAATTTTCAACACTTGTTACTCAGAGCCTATGTTAACTAACAGAGATCTAGCTTTAACTCTATTAGTTATGATATCTATATTTCATTTACAACTGAAATGTTTACTAAATCTTATCCAATTACAATGAAAATATAAAGATTTATTACGAATTGGATAAATGTTTATGTATATATATACATCTGTGTGCGAAATAAGATGTCCATTTATTCATATATGTATGTATGTATGTATGTAGGCAATACTAAATATGTATTAACTATACAGTTACATATAAGTTTGTATTTAAACGGACAAACAGTAACATAATTATGCTAATCAAGCATATGTGTACTACATATATCTTACATAGGACCCGATTTCTTGAGTAACAAGCAAAGAGAAAAAAACCAAAACGAACGCAAAATTAGAGAAACATACAATACTGCGTATGTACTTAGCTCTTGTGTATATATATATATATATTTATGTTAGTGTATATATGTATGTATATTATTAGTTTTAGTTTCAAATATAATAGTTAATGTATGTTTAATAGTTTTTGTTCGTGTTGTTCTTTTTGTTGTTACTGTATTTGTTGTAGTGGGTAACATTACGTCATATAATTATATCAGTAAATGTTAGTTTGTATGTTTTTATGTATTTATGTATGTAGGTATCGTAGTTGTTGATGGTGTTGTATGTGTTAAACAACGTGGGATTTTGAATTTATCAGTTCAAAGAGGTTTTCATGTTTATGTTAATTGTTTTACTTGTAAATAAAAATTATATATGTATATGTTTTTTTAGGACCAGAAAAGTCGGCTAAAAACGCTTAAAATTTCCATCACTGCTAGACTTATTTCACTTCCAAATGATCGCAAAGTTCTTTCACCAAAAACAACCGTTAGTTTTGCATCCCTGGTTAAAAGAAGAATTTGAATTTATCATCGCATATGCAGCAGATTGGCAGGATTGGTTGGATTTTTTTTAACAGTTAAATTTATGAAAACCTTTTATTGAAACGTTGAAGTAAACTTTTTTTGTATGACCGAAATTAAATACAGAATTGATCATAAAATAAGAATCGAATTACCATATCATACAGCAGCCGTTACAGCCAAAATTTGTTAGCTAAATACTTCGAACAGATCTATGAAGAAATAGAACTGTATAACAGATTTCGTATTTCTCTATAAATTTCAAAATTTGATTTCTTTACCCTTAGGTTATTAATGTTTATAGGTTATTCCTGACTCTACCTATCTAGGAATGAATTTTGAGATGCCAAATTCAGAGATTATCCGATATTTTTTTTAAATCCTTTGAAGTGATTTGATCCTTTTTATACCTATATATGTGTGTATTTGTGTGTGTGTGTGTGTGTGTGTTGAACGTATGAAAAAGTTATCAAAAGTTTATTGTAAATGTAAGAGAAGAAGATCAAAGAGAAATAATAATCAGGTAGTGCAATTTAGTTCTGCAATTATAGTATATATAATATTCCTATAGTACATGTTACATACATACATAATATAAGTATGTAATTTTTTTTTTCATAGTCGTTATACACATACATAAATAAGCCACAAACTGTACAAACAATTTGTACAATAATTAATTATTAGAATTATTATTCAGTTAAAAAAATAAACCAAAAAACTTATACACATAAATTACGACGGTTTCAAATGTATTTGTTATTTATTTCTGTTTTTTTTTTGTTTTTAAATCGTTTTTAGGCTATTTATTAAAGTTTGCTTTTCTCTTTTTCTTTGTTTTGTATATTGTTTAATTTTAAATTTAATTAATTATATATAAGAACATACACACACACATGATTTTGTATATTTATATAGGCATTATAATATATATATATATAACAAGAACGATTTCTTTGTCCATCATTATCCTTTTGCATTTTTGTTGGATTTGCTTTGGTTTTTAGTATTTTATTTATATTAATATTATTAGTTTACTATACAAATCGTTTTTTCATTAACCATTATGAATTTGTCAATTTATATATTTTCATTTTAAATTTTATTCATTTTTACTGAGAACACAGTTTACTATGTAAATATTTAAAGCTTTGGTGGCGGAAAAATTAAATTTAAACAATTTTCTTAAACAAAAAACAAAAACTAAAAAAGTGAAAATTTTAAGAATTTTGAAGACCGCTTTAGAGTGTGTGTGTTGTGATGTGTATGTGTGTGTGTGTGTTTTTTTTTAGTATATTTTACATTATTTATGAAC
Organism: Drosophila austrosaltans; assembly: GCA_035045865.1. NCBI lineage: Eukaryota > Metazoa > Arthropoda > Insecta > Diptera > Drosophilidae > Drosophila > Drosophila austrosaltans. The sequence goes on from JAWNOQ010000083.1 coordinate 5,363,866, forward strand.
AACCTAGGTTAAAAAAAAAATTATTAACAGAAATTAATTAACAGATTTATCTTTATCTTTTAAAGCAAAACTAAAAAAAAAAAATAGTACTGAACTTTACAAGTTTTGGCAGTACGCAATTTTCTTCTTTTTTAGTATTTGTTTTTAGAATTTAAAATTATGCAATATACAAATTTATGTCTGTTATACATATACATATATACATATGTATATATAATATTTGTTCTTGTTATTTTAAAATATACCCATAACGCGCTACTTAATTGTTTAAAAAAGTTCATCATAATTCTTGCATTTTTCTTGTTGTATTAATAACTAATATTAATAAACAAATTTTTCTTTTTATAACATTTGTTTTTTCTTTTCTTTTTTTTTGTTTAAGTTTCAACAGTTTTCATTTAGTTTTAAGTTTGTTTCTGCCCATTAAAAACTATCTAATGAATGAAATACGAAAATTATAAATGTTAAATCATAAATCATAATTAACTTGAAAGAGGAATCGATTTTTTTAATTTTCTTTTTGTTTGAATCATAAACTATTTGGGTTATGTACAATATTTTTTTTTTTTTTTGGGGGGGGGGGGGGGAAGTTTACTTGTAACTTTAAAATGTTACAATTAGTTTTGTGTGTGTGTGTGGGAGTTGAGAGGGGAGGAGAGAAAGGGAGCGAGAGATAGCAAGCTGGTTGGGAGTGGTAAAGAGATTTGTGACATGTGCGACATTTCATAGAATTCTTATATCCTTGCAAAAAAAGTTTTATTCATTTTTTCCAGAATTTTCTGTTAAAAAAGCACATCTACATACATATGTAAGTGTATATCTTAATATATTTATATATGTATCATCATGATGTGCTTATTTAAATAAACGTGTCGCTTCTCTGTTTATTTGGTAGCTAAAAAAAAAGGGTTTAAACAAAAAAAAACGCACTTTTATAGCATAATCGGAGAAAAACAACGATTTGTCGATGTTATTTCATTTGAATATAAATAAACTTTTTAGGTTTCTGGGTCTTAGCCAAAAATGTTTTTTGTTTCTATGAATTTGGTTTGCAAGGGTATAGAAACTTCGGCTTAGCCAAAGTTAGTCCAACCCTTTGAATGGTTGGGCAGTACCATTTGGGGGGTTTGGGCAGGAGGCAGGACACTGCGTTTTTATCTATTATGGTTATTTCTTCTTGGGGTTTTTTAAATTACTAAAGTTTGGTTTTTTCTTGTGTTCGTTTAACTGCTATCACTTTCCATTTTAATATTAATTTCATGTTTTTCATTTTTTTTTTGTAATTTTGTTTTTTTTGTTTCTTTTAATAATAAAATACAATTTCACTAAACAGAGTTCTAATGAAATTCAAATTTCTCAGGAAGGGAGGGGAGGGGCCTAGTTAGGATGGGGGGTGGTGGAGTGTAGAGAGAGAGAGACAGGGGCGAATTTACATAACTGTTTCTTCTTCTTCTTTTTCATCATCTCTTGTGACACAATTTGTTGCTGTAAGTTGTTCTTGTTCATTTTGCTAGTTTATGTTAATTTATATAATGTTAATGCTTTTTTCTTTTATTTTATTATTATTAATGTTTATATTTCAATTTTTTCAGTATTATATTTTAATGTTGTTGTTTTGTTTTTGTATTTATTTGCTTAGGAAATTTTAATCATAATTTCTCCTTTTCTTTTTCCTGCAAGAGAGACAAATGACAAAATGAGTTAAGAGAGAGTAAGAGAGCAGAAAAAGAGAGGAATTTATAGTTTAAAAAAAATTAAGTAAAAACTACAAGGATAAACAAATATAGTTAGAAGATAGCTAGAGAGACAGATAGATAGATAGATAGTAAGGGCAATCCAAATAAAATATATAAATTTTTAATAAATTTAACAAAATTTTAAATTACTTCTGGTATTTTTTTTTTGTTTTTTAAGTACAAACATTAGGCTACTTTTGTTGCTTTTTATTTTGTTGTTGGTTGGTTGTGATGGGTTGCTTGGCTGAAACGCTGGTTAATTAGCTAGTTGGTTGGTTTTTAGTTAGTTAGGGGTTAGTCAATTAATCAATCAATCAATCAAGTAGTTGCAGGCTGTGGCATTTTTTTTTTTTTGTTGTTTTCTTTTTTCCTATTTAAATATGTGTTTTTTCTTTTATCGTTTTAGCGAATTTTATCAACTACTCATACATTTGATGTTTTTTTTTTTTTTTTGTTAATTTGTTTAGTTTTATATGGAAATAAGAAAAGAATGAAATACAATTGATTAGCTTTTCATAATTAATTAGCTGCATATGACAAATTAATACAATTTATCATCAATTGGTCAATTGTGTATATAGAAAAGCAAATCAAAAGTAAGCGTTTGTGTGCCAATCATAAATAGATCGGATCGATGCATTATCTAGACAGCAAATGATATATATATATATATAAATAATATATCTCTGTATATATATATTTAATTGATTTAAGCAAGCGAAGCATTACGACACTTTTTGGAATACCATTGCATCTCTGATCCCATTAACTACAATTCATATCTATTTTTGATTTGAGCTGAAGTTAACAACTTGTAGTTGTGTCTTACTTAATCGTTTGGGCCAACTTTAAAGTTAAATGAACAAAGCGATTTCATCAGTTTACGAAACAAAGCTCATATGTTCATAACAATGAGTTTTTTGGAAATATAAACCTTTTGCTTTATCAATGTAATTAAACTTATCTGGCTGATTTACTTATGTTTGTCTGACCATTCAGATATTCTGCTTGGATGCTGCTTCTCTTCTACTTGATCTTGGTTTTGAACCAATCTCAGGGAATTTTAATAGATTTACAGCTCAATAAACCACTCACATTTAAGCGAAATCGATCGTAATCGTTCACATAATCGTTTTAATCTGTTAGTTTAAAGCATTTATAAATGTAAATTAACAGAGAAAATGTAAATGTTAGAATAGCTAGAGCACTGTTAGGGCTTAATGTTAATTATGAATTATTTAATGCATAAGACATGCCCCAATACATATGTATATACTTCCTGTGGCCAACTTCTATTCGCTTAAGTGTCTATATCAAAACGATGAACAATCAGCTTCTAGATATGCTAGTAAATGGGAGAAGCTAAGCTTCATAGAGAATTAACATTCGACCTATTGCAAGGGTATACGAACTTCGAATTGCCGAAGTTGTGCGTTCCATTGATTGAAGATCTGCGATATATTCTTTTAAGCAACAGCGTTTTAAATCTAAATAACTAAAACACAATATGACAGACACACTAAACAAGAAAAGGCAAAAATAAAAATGCATACATAATTTGTTGTTTCGTGGTTTTTTAATTTACAATTTGTTGTTTTTATTTCATTAGAAATCAATCTCAAAACGCACAAAAATCATAATCATAAATTGTTTAAACAATAGCACAAAAGTTGATTGGTTGTTTCTTCCCTTATTTTTGTTTAATAGATGGAATAAAACAAAAGATACAAGAAATATATTTAAATTATACACAAAAGTGGAAAAGTTTAACAAAGTTGCAACAAGAGCGAGAGATAGAAAGAAACAAAAAATAAAAATTGTAAATTGGAACTTAAGTGCGCAAAAAGAAGAAAAGAAATACTTTGTGTATAAAGATATATATATATATATATATTATAGTATTACTAATTATTTATATGTGTAGGTATAATAAATTTTTATGTTTTTTTTTTTCGTTTTGTTTTTATATTTCTTCGCTTCACTCAAGTACAAAAAAAAAAGAAAATAAGGAAAATTATCTGCAAGGCAAAAAGTGTGACAAAAAGCTAAAGTTTTCTACTTGGTATATGTGAAATTGTTTATTGCCAAAATTTATTTAAGCTTATTTAGTCATTTATAATATACAATAATAAGTAACGATAAACGTTTTGTGTGTTTTTTGTTTGTTTGTTTCTTGTTGCTAGCGCCTTTAAATTATGCATAATAATTAAACAATAAGTACTTAAAACAAATTTCATAACATTTTTTCTTTTGTTTCTTTCATTTCTTTTAATCATAGTTATTATTTATATTGGACTGGAGAAGACTTGGACAAAAAACGAAAATATATATATACACATACATATATATATATATATATGTATATATACATATTTTCGTGTAAGCAACAAAAACAAGCACAGCAATACAAAATAATAATAATAATAGAGAAATATAAGGCAATAATTTGTTGTTGTTGTTTTTATGATTACAAAATTATATGTAAGGTATATAATGTAATAGCTATAAAACTATATAGTGTGTAGAAGGTTTGTTTTAGTGTATATATGTATGTTTGTGTGTGTGTAAGTGTTTTGTGTGTGTGCGTGTGTGTTTCGGTCAATTAATATACTTATATAGTATATGCAAGGGGGGATTTTTGCGTATAGCACAAATTGCGAAAAAAATAATAATAATATTTCAAGAAGGGAAACAGAAAATTCAAGAACCGAATTGTTGCTGTACATTAAAATGCATTCTCATATAAATAGTATTTATTTTTTTTAGTCACACTTGATCAATAATTGACAGCAGCTGTCAAAAATTAACGTAACTGATCATTGCATTGTGACATTAAGCAAACTGGCTCTTACGGAATTAAGCGTTAATTTAATAGAAGACAAAAATAAAAGTAAAAAGTGTATTATAGTATGTGCCTTTTTTGTTTGTGTGTTTTTATTATTTTTTTTTATAAATTGTTAACTAAGAAAAATTTCACTAATTGTTGTGGCTCTGATGTTGTCTCTGTGTTGTCTGTCTATCTGTCCATGTCTGTCTGTGTGTTTTTGTTATAAGTACGTGTGTGTTTGTGTGTATGTGTGTTTGTTACCGCATTCGCCATGCAGTTTCAAACGTCTTTAATTTGCAGTGTAAAACTAAAATTTGCAATTTTTTATTTCTTCTGCTGCGTTTTCTTTCTTTTTTTTTTTTTGTATTTTTGGTGTTTTGTTTTTTGTTGCTGTTCTAGTTGTTGCTAGTGACTGCTTTTCATGTTGTTGTTGTTGCTGTTGTTGTTGGATGTTGATTTTTATTCATATTTTTGTTGTGTGATTGTTGTTTTGGAGTTGGTGTTGGTTGGTTGAAGGGGGGAGAGTTTTGTGGTCGTGTTGGTGGAGGAGTTGACAAAACTTACTGTTCTTGAGGATCAGTATCACTTTCCTCCAGTTCACTCTTATTGCGTCGCTTCTCGTATATGAGAATAATAACGCAGAGAATCAGCACCTCAGCGCAGATGCCCAGGAAAGGCCACAAGGCGGCAAATTTGCCTATAAAATTGATCAAAGATTATTAATAATTATATTATTATTATTGATAACACAATGCAACAGAGTTTCTACATTGATATAGTAAACAAAATTACTTGAGAACTGTACTTTTCTTGCATTAATTATAATATTTAGAAAGTAATACTTCAACGATTTAAGTAGTTGTTTGAGAAAATTGTCAAGTGTTTGAATATAGTTTTATGGGAAATCAATGCTGCATAGTGTTTTATATAGTGTTAATATGAGCAAACTTACCTTTAACACGCACGGTTGTAAAATCGCTAGCAACAGTGCTGTTGACACCATAATCACTGGCTGCATTGCGTCCAATGCATTTGTACTCGCCTCTATCATCCAATGTCACATTATCCAACGTCAATATCGCGTTCTCAATGTTATCATTTGGTTTCAGTACGAAACGATCTGTACTGTTTGTTAGCGTCGTATTGCCTTAATATAATAATGGTAAATTAGAATATGTTTATACATATATTTAAATCATTTTTCTTTTTTTTTTTTTTTTGTAGAACACTTACCAAAGGACCATGACAATTGTGGCGCTGTGCCCACAACAGTGCAAACGACCATCATTTTCTCACCCTCCACAACAGCTGTATTTGAAGACACTCGAACAACAACACGAGCTGAATAAAAAAAACAAAATGTAATAGAAATAGTTATTTCATACAACATTGGGAAATATGTTGGATTATTTCTACTTACCAATCACATTGATTGGCTTTACCACACCATTGAATTCACAACTATAGAGGCCATCGTCATATGTATCCGTCTTATCAATAATAAATTTTCGCTCGGCTTCGATTAATCTAAAGCGACCGCGCAGTGATGGAACATCCATAACATTGGTATTATTTTTTTTCCTGAAATTATAAATTTTGCATTGGTGTTTAGTGTAGAACTTGATTCTTAATATGATAGGATCGCAGGGTCAATTATTGAAGTTGTGATCGATTCTTTAAAGATTGTACAGGTTCAATTCTTAACTTTACAATATCCCTTTATAACATTTTGGCAATATTTCTCTTTCTTTTAAAGTTTTACTTTGATATTATCCTACGGATTTTAACTGGTGAAAATAAAAAAACGCCAAGCAAATGTTACTATTATCGAGCTAGTTAGTGGCTTAAAACTAAAGGCTTAGGTGAAACCCCAAAGCAAGAGCCTTCATCTACATTCAGAGGAGAACTTGTGTTGTGTTTTTGCCAATTATTCAAAGACTAATTCCAAAAGTGTGGCACGCAAAGTGAGCTAGCTTGGCCCTGGCTGTGGCACCGGAATGAACAAAGTGTCATTACCATTACACACACACACACAGAGAGAGAGAGAGAGACACAGACACACTTACAAACATTGAAAGAAATAAAGAGAGCGAGAGAGAGAGAGAGGTCCCCCTTTTAACCAGTCGCTAGCAGGAAGGCAGTTTTCAACAGCATACACAGTATACAACACCTACTCCTCTCACCCTTCTCGTCATCATCATCGTTCTCATCGTAGTTGTCCCGTTCACCATATTTCGTTCCGTTTCGCACAAACCACACTAACGTTTGGTCGGTCGCTCCCTTCTACTACCCATCCGGACCAGGTTACGTCAGTCAAGTCAGTCAGGCCAACATAATTAAGCAAAAGTGCTTAGCTGTGCCGTATTAAAATGATTGCTCTTATAACTACTATATGTGGGACACAGACACATCCTCAACCTCAACCCCATCTTCGTTTTCATTCTCCTATCAACATCATCCTTATGTTTCTAACCAAAAAATGTATCACTGGAACTTACCATATAAGTGGGTCCGATGATTCCACGTCTTTCACATTGCAGCTGAGCACAAGCGGATTTCTAATATCATAAAACTTCATTTGATGAGCCACATTGTCATAATTTGGCACCAAAGAATCTGGCCCTGAAGACACAAAGAGAAAGAGAAAAAGGGAAGAGAGAGAGAGAGATGAGCTTTATTAGTACAAATCAATGCAAAATAGTTTACTAGTTTACATAGCTATTTTGTATACAAGAAACGTTTTACATAAGGAAAAAAGAACCCAAAAATAATAAGAATCGAGTAGGAAATGTATAAACTAATTTTTTTTTTTTTGTTTTCAATTCTAATAATATTAATAATAATAACAATGATATCGAAAAAATGTTTTATAGTTATTATATAATATGGGATAAGATAATATTTGTTGGTTATAAAATAGAGAACGAGCTTAAAAGTATGAGAGACCCAGGGTATGAGAGGGTGGGGGGGAGGGGCTGTTAGTGGTGGTGTTTTGGGTGGGTGAAAGAGCTTTTATCATTAAATGTACTGAGAGTTTTTTTTTTATTTTCAATTTTTGTTTTTTAAAATTAATTTGGGATAAACTTACAAAAAAATATATAGAGATATAGCACACAGATTAACTAAAACTTAAAATTAAATTAAAATTAAAATTAAGAAAAAAATAAAAGTATAAAAGTAACAGCATACAGATTTTTTTTTTTTGTAAAATTCGAATATATAGTAATAAATAGTTCAACCTATTTTGGTTTTTCAATTGACTTTTTATTAATGTGATTTTTTATCTAAAAAATATTGTATATATATATTGTTTTCAAACTTGGACTGAAATCAAATAAAATTTGATTGATTTTTACGCGGTTGATTTATATAATTAATTAATTATTACATTTATATATGTATATGTATGTATATATATACATTTATGTATTATATAAAGATTTATTTTATATGATGGATAAAACGTTTTTAGCTGTAATTAAAATAGAGCGTAAAGAATATGGATCGAGATGGTTTTTTTATATAGCTTAAATCGATATAATTGCAATTATCGATATCATGTACTATACATAGAAACTTTGAGAACTAAAAAATTACAAAATGAAAAGAAACAAAAGAAAAAAAAAACAAAACAAAAACTAAAGAAAAACCAAGCCAAAAAGCAAAGCAAAATTGACACACTGCTTGATTGATTGATCAGCTGAAAAAAGTAGAAGTGGTTGACGAGGTAAAACAAAGTGGGGAAGAGGCGGTAGAACAGGTCGGACACATAGCCAATTGTGTAAAAAAAAAATGCGTCATTGAAAATAACAACAAAAATGTCTGCCAATCATCGAGTTACATATGTATGTATATATGTATGTGTGTGTGTGTCTATCTATCTCTGTATGTATATATTACTAGTTGCGTTTTGTAAAAATAAACAAGTAAATCTATTAATGGTTTACATGGAATTTCCTAAACATTTGTGAGTGAATAAACCATATTTTAAACAATAAAAGCTTTAGGAATCGATATCTTTTATATTTCTGTTGATTCTATGGATTCGCAATGTTTTTGGATCTCATCTTTTTAAAGCTTTACAAAGGTCTTTAAAGTGTTTAGATACTTTTTGGAGTCACTGCACATTTTTTAAAAAGCGCCTTTCGTATTAGATTGACTTTTGAACTAAATTGATTGTATTTTTTTAAATTGGAAATAAAATGTCCCAAATATAGTATATTCAAAATAAAAAATTTATTGTTTTTATGCTTAAAAGCAAAAATTCACGACTGATAGTCAAGAAGATGTCCATGTAACCGCTTAAGAAAATAGACAACGAAAGAGATAGATAGAGTTTTGTGTAGGGCGACAACAACAAATAAAATCAAAAGTATAAGAAGAAGACAAAATCGAAATCGCTTAGCGAAAAACCAAAAACAAAATTGATGATGACTAAAACAAACACGAAAGTTTAAGCAAACAACTAAAGCCCAACTTAAAGGTGTAACCGTATGTGAGTGGTGTGTGTGTGTGGGTGTGTAGATGTGTGGGGAGAACGACAGAGCGAACTTGTCAAATTGAGCGAGCGAACGAACGAACGAACGAGCTAACGAACTAGGCGAGCGATTAACGTTATAATAAAACCAACGAAAAGAAAATGAAACCAGCAACAACATCAAATGTGTGGAAATGGGCATAAAGGAGGAAAGGGGCAGATGATGTGAGCGAAATAGAGGTAAAGAGAGAGACAGTGAGAGAGCGAGATAGCGAGCACAAGAGCTAGGACATTTTGCAGCGATGACAAATTTCGATAACATTAAAAGCAACAACACAAAGTGTGTACTGTAAATGTAAGTAACAGTGTGTGTGTATGTGTGTGTGTGTGTGTGGTGTGTCTTGTGTCTGTGTAGTGTAATGTAGTGTAGTGTCGTGTGTGTAGCTCACCCTTCTTATTAGGCAAGAGCGTCTTGGGCTGTTGCTTCATCATACCCATGTAGCCCGACGGCGTGCTCATCGATTGTGTTACTGATGATGTTGTTGCTGTTGTTGTTGTGGTTGTTCTGCCAACCACTGGCGGTACAAATTGTGGTGCATAAGTTTGATATTTCTCATTTTGAGCTGGATGATGATGCCCGGAATGTGGCGGCGGCACTTGCAATTGGAATGTATTCAATGTGTGCTGAACAGCACCCTGTTGTTGCTGATGTCCCCCCACACCTCCAGTACCGCCGTGATGATGGCTACTTGTTGTGGTCAGGTATGGAGGTAGTTGAGCTGCAGCAGGCGAGTTATCCCTATCTGTGGCAGTAGTGGTGTCCATTGATCCTGGACGCATTAATAAAGGATGATGATGCAGCAGCGTCTGATTATATAAAATGGTTGGTGGTTCTGGTGGGGCCATTGTATGATCTATCAAATTTAGTCTTGGCGGTGGAATATCTGGTGGTGTAGCCGAATAGACTCGATGAATGCCACCAGCTCCAATATCTGCTCCACCAGCATGATGCCAGGGCTGCGTTGTCAAATCATTATATCTGCTTGTTGGCCCAGGGGCATAACCATAGGGGGAACTACTAATATTCCCAAAGCCACCTAAAAGATGCTTGTGTGGTTTGTGCTGCTGCTGCTGCTGTTGCTGATGATGAGTTATTGTCGGCTGTTGTTGCTCCAGCCATGTTCTTGTGAATATATCATCGGCCCCCGAATTGGACGTAAGTTCATCAATTGTCTGATATCCCGATTCGGTAGCAGAACCGACAATTGATCCTGTACTGCGCACATGTAGCATATGATAGCTACCATGACGATGATTGCATTGATAACGTCCCTCGTGCACTTTCAGGGCATGTCTCACACTTAAATGGGCCTCGATCTTGTGCTTTTCACCTTCAAATTGTGTTTGGGGTAGGGGTTTTCTCATCAGCATCATCATCTTCTTTAGCGTTATCGTTCATACTCACCCTCAATGGCACTCTCGGCCAAGGTGTAGGCATGGTCGTCGCGCCCATGACGTAAATTATGTCGCGTTATTGGCTCACCATCCTTCAGCCAATGTATCTTCTCCGTTATGGGTATTATGCAGGTTATTGAGAATGGTTGACCTAGATTCACATTCGAATCGCCATAGTATATGGCTGGCGTTACCTCGTACTCTGTGGATTCGTTATCCAAAGATCCAGCAACTCCGCTTCCTCCTCCACCGCCGCTATTGTTGTTGCTGATGTTGTCGATGATTTCGATATCATTGGCTAATCCAATGGGCAGCAGTCAGACAGACAGACAGATCAAGATCAGTCAAAATGTTGATTGAGTTACAAGATATACATACATAAAAAACATTTACGAAATTATGATGGGGAAAAACGAAAAACCAAAATGCGGTCATCTAATCGTTATTTTTTTTTTCAATAGATTCATCTATTATGCTTGATTTTTGCTTTTGTTTTCCTTTCTTTTCTTACTTTTTTTTAGGTTCATTTTATTTGCTTTCATTTTCGTTTGTATTCCAAAAAAAAAAAACCAATTTGATTATTTGATTTCAGCGCCAAGTTGCAAAAACATATATGTATGTAGCATGGTTCTTTCAATTTATTTATTCGAAATGCTTATGCTGCTGTGGTGATAATCATAAAATAAAATACCAAACTTACATATACAACACAAATCCGAAACGAAAATAAACCGAAAAATATACTAAAAATGTTCACGTTTATGTACAAAACGCAGTGTAAATTAAAAACAATATTTATGCAGATATACATATGTACAATATAATGATCGAATATACATAATGATCTTTTATTATATAAGAGAATCAAAGGATTTTTCTTATTTGGTGACGGGGTAACGGAACGGGTGGATAAGGTAAAGGTAATTGCAATCGCAAATATCGCAGTAGATTGATTAAATATCGATAATATTTGTATAATCATCGATCGATAATATGTTATATGGACAAGATATTAAGAGGTAAAGTTTCTTTAAGGGTTATGTAATCTTTTTTATGAAACTTCTCACTTGAAGTATTAATAAAACACGTCTCATGATCAATATAAGCGATTTTTTCTTTTCCAACTGACAAATAAAGTGTTGATTTCATAATATCTCGAGTGTAAGTGCTATTCTCAAGACGTCATTCAATCAAAATCAATGAAGAATATTATTATTATTATTCTGAAAACAAATAATACTTTGTACTCAAAATTTCACAAGTAATTGGGTAACAACAATGACGTCAATGTCACATAGAATTTGTCCAGTTTAAACTGCTGTAAACGAGACTAATGCCAAGACATGACCAATAGGCTGAGCCAGATACTCAAACAGTCTATCCCATAGAGCAGTTGGTAACCAATATTCTTATCAGTAGTAAAGACAAAAAAAAAAAAAAAATACTCATATGTGCAAAAACAACAAAGTGGCCAATAAATTTGAGTTGTAATTGCGTATAAATGCGCGTATGTGTGTACGAGAACACACAATCTTATCGGACCTGATGGACGGACGGAAAACCGACTTCTTTATCCTTATCACAAAGGCAGGGCCATGTCAACACACGTTCGTTTGCTTCGCTATAAATGTAGTTGGTTGAATGTCTCATTTTTTATTTTTTGCCATCTTGTTGACAGTTTACCCAAAAAAATGAAATTAAGCGCACAGAAATCTATGTACATATGTGTGTATCTAGATTCTAGAATATTTTTTTGCACACACACACTGTCGCGACAGCTACAACAACAAATATTTCTTTTACGAAACATGTTACATGCACGAGTCGCTGATGCCGCTCCCCTTTTGCACACTCCACAAGCCTCCACTCCAACCAAAAATGTTCAACGCAAATGCTTTTGTCACAAAAGAAGGAGCGCGGAGCAGTTGGAGAAGAGTGTCAGAGGTAGAAGACAAGCAGCTAACATATTGCATCTGAAGAATATTATAAATTTTAACAACACAGTCACCAAATATGTAAACACTTGTCCCTGTGTGTGTGCGGGTGTTAGTTCTGTCTGTATGTCCCAGAAGAGCGAAGAAACTGGGAAAATTTCGTTGAAATGCATACATAAAACGAAAGTACCAAAAAAAAAAAAATAGCTTTAACTGACAAAAGACCACCTTCTCAGAGACTATATATACATACATACATACATAAACTATCCACAATGTTGGAAAAAGCAACATCTTTTGACTCCGAACCTCAAAAGAAAGGAAATGTGGTAACCTAATAAATTCCTACTTGCAGTTTGAATAGAAATGAAATCAGCAATATTCAAATTGGAAAATTTCATAAAACCTTTGTGATGTATAATACCGTTTGCGGATTACTAGTAAGTTGGAAAATTTTCTTATTAAGAATGCTTTGACAACTCTGGTCGTATGTACAATGCATAATAGCTTGCGCATTTTACTTTCTATCTCTCTTGCTCTATCTCATGCTCATTTTCCCCTTGCACCTGACAAGCCCTAACCGTTTAGCCGCTACTTGCTCTTGTTGTTGCCGTTTGACAAGAAATTTATGGTTTATTGCTTGTTCATCTAGCATAGTAGTTTTTGTCGCATTCCTTGTGCCAAATAGAACAAAAACAAATGAAGGCAAAGAGAATGAAAAAGAGATAAAGACACTGTGAGAAGGTAGGTGGATAAGGAGAAGGGACGGGAGGAGATATAGCTAGGCAAAGGCAGCCAAAAGCACACAACTAAAACTTTATTTAATCAAATTTATAGCTGCCACTGTAGACGTGAATAACACGATGTCTCCCCCCCCCCCCTCCTTTTCTTTTTTTCTCTCTTTTGCTCGTCTATGACAGCCAAATCCCACCATTACCCCCTCTTCAATACCATATCCCACTACTCATCATTTCGCACTTGTGACATATTGTTAAAGATATTTTGTCTGCATTTATATACACAAATATATATCTGTTTGCATTTGCGTATATATGTATGAATGTGTGTTTGTCTAGGTGTTAATGTGGTTGTGTGTGTTTCATTTGAACAAATTTTAGTTGGTTTTCGTGGATTCTTATACCCTATACAACACACGGTTAAGGGTATATGTACTATACCTTCCCATAAAGATTTTGATTTCCAGTGGGATTATATAAGCGACAGTTTACCGGTCTCCGATAAAAGGAGGTACAGAGTATAAAACTTTAAATGGGGTATAGAAAAGTCGACGCTATTACTTATTTCGAGATGTAATTTTTATTATTTTTCAATGAGCTTTTTTTTTTTTTGGGAATGGCAACCCATTCCCCAACCCCAACCCCAACGCCAGCCAATTTGCAAAAGAGCAGCAACAACGACTAGCCTCATCGGCCATGTCATTGTTGTTGTTGCTGCTCTTGTTGAAAATGTTATAGCCAAAAGCAATTAAAATATTTACACAGAAAATTTGCAAACAGAAAAAAAAGTGCACGAATTATACTCTCTGTATAGAGACACAGAAAGCGAGGGGGTAAGAGATATGAACAAAAGCCAATGAAACAAAAAATATACATACATATGTATATATGTACATATATACTATACAATATAAGGAAAATTAATTAACATGAGGCAAAAATATAGTAGTACCTGTACATGTATGGATGCTTGTGTGTGTGTGCGTGCGTATTTTTAGCAGGCGCTGCGCACGTGAAAGCATAGTTTGAGAGTCTCTGGTTTCTGCTCTATTCGAATAACCCCCCCCCGCTACCACATACATTCCGGCCGTAAGAGCACTACACTACTACTACACTACATCAAAAATAGTTAAAAAAGTTTTTCGAAATCAGATTATAAAACTTTTGTGATTTTGCAAAAGTTTGGCACACACTCGAGCATTTAAACCCCCGTTCCTCCTGTTTGCGTATATCTAAATTTTTGACAATTAGAAATCAAAATGTGAACTTAATTAAAATGTGAACAATTTTTTGGCCCCCTAAAGTAGACAATACTATAATGATAACAAATAGCGGGAGTTTCACATATCAAATACAATTTAGAAATGAAACTAAATACATGTACTTCCATATATATTTTGCTATAACTAAACCACAACGCTTCAGACATAAATATCGACACTTTTAGCTACTTAAAATATTGTTTTCAACGCACCTTTTAAGTACCATTACTTTTTCGAACTAAAAAATCAAAATGTTTTAAATTTTTGGCTCATTTGGCTAATAGACATGAAATATCTAAAATAAATTGCTAAAAAAAAACTATAAGAAGCAATTCTGCTTTCAACTTGTTAATAAATTTAATAAAAGTGTATTTCTATCAACTATCACCCTACTCCCTCCTATCTTCTTTCCATTGAATTACACCAAAGTTTTTTTTTTGTTTGTTTTTTAACACATTAAAGTGGCTAACTGATTGATTCAAGTGTATTGATCGTTTCGCTGGTTGGTGTCTGTTTGTCTGTCTGTCTGTATGTACGTACAGACATACATACATACATGTATCTTTGTTCGATCGGTCGGTCAGTGAACGACCTAAGTGAATTGCACGAAAAATGTCAATTAAATGGCAAAGCAGAATACAACAAGAAAAACTCGACAATCAACATGACGACGAAACAACAAAACAAAATAATTTATACTTATATGGTAAGGAGGAGAACAAATCGAATTGCTAATGACTGGTAGAGGAATTGAAAAATAACAACACAAAAAACCAAAAAAAGAAACCAGGGCAACTTTGACTTTTATAGTATTGCAATATTTCAGTGATTATTTGCACTAGGAATATAGTAAAAAGTCATATGATTCCGCTGGAATTTGAATAGAAACAGTCAGTAGTTACAGTCGAGCTTTTCGAATTTGCAATGGCATTATTCCACAGAGTTCCGGAGACTCTACGCAGATTTCGATTGAGATTCATTTAAGATCGAGTTAGAGAGAATTCAAATTGGTGGTATTCGAGTTAGGGAAACTAGACTGATATTATTTTAACCAAAGGTTTATTTAGTATCTGTGGACTAATATTTACTACTAATCCATATTGTATTTAGTTAATGCGCTTTTTCGAAAAGTGTATGGTAAAAACTGCCGACTAACTATTATGAATATTCTTATCAAGCTGGCGGCTTATCATAATCAGACTATGATTTATAAATAAATATTTAAATACGCAGCCGAGTTACACGACAAACAAATAGCAACGACAGAGCCAAATACAGAGTTCTCTAAAAGAGAAAACTAGAGAGGGAGAAGGAGAGAAAGAACGAAACTGGTATGTACATACATACATACATACATATGTATGTGAGATTGTGTTTTGCTGCTGCTGCCGCTGCTGTAAATTGAAATAAAAATTTGTTTGTCTATTTTAAAATTAGCAAAAGCAAGCAAAAACGAAAATGACTTGGCGTCTGAGGGGCGTCGTCACACACACATTTAAATCGTGTGATATTTTCTATTGCCCAGTATCTCCCCCCACTATTACCACTACAAACAACAACACTACTCTGCTGAACTTCTCTGCTTCCTGAACGTTAAAAAATGTGTATGTGTGTGTGTAAAAAACTTTTTACAGTTTAACCTCAAACAATCGTGGTAACAGGAGAAGAGATGAAGAAAGAATAGAATTCCCTCAAACAAATACAACGTGCCTAACTTTTAAAGTATATATAAATCCTTCTAGTACAGCTTACGCTGAAACTCTTAATTTACGTTGAAATATTCTCAATAATTATGAGCAATTTATTTATATAATACCACAAAGTCATTTTCTATCAGATTTTATAAATACTTTATAAGTAGAATTATTCAAAAACAATATACAGTGGCTCACAGCTTATTTCGTGCAGCGGTACAGTGAAACTTTAAGGGTGTGTACCTGCTAAACTTTTAAAGATATCCAAAAAATTTAAATGCAGTTATTTTCAGCAATCATTCAATATTTAGTAAAGCTTTTTAGATTTTTACTTTTGTAGCAAATAATAGATAAAAACAACGGAAAACCAAAATTAGTGCCTTTTTCTATGTCACAGCTTATTTCGTGCAGTACACTTAATCCTAAAAACTGTCACGAAAAACTAAAAATTTGTATCTAGTGAGAACTCCTTTTAGTTTTAACACCTTTTTTAAGTGAGATTCCATTGAGGTAGCCAACTTTCGGGTGACTTCGCTATAGATTTTCGGCCATTCTTCAAATAGGGCCGTTTTAAGCTCATTTTTATAAGATATTGACCATTTCCGAAAGGCTATGTCCCATAATGACCACAATTTTTGAATCACGTTAAGGTCAGGCGACTGGGCTAGTGGAATGATGACATGTGGACAGCTTCAGTTTAAACAGGATTGGACAATGCTCTATTAAAATTTTGGGTCATTGTCCTGGTAAAGTCGGAATCAGCTTTCTAAAGCAAGTTTCTCTGCACTTTGGAGGTAACTGTCCTCTAAAAGTGATAGGTATATGTATACCAAATACCGATCTGTCCATAAAAACCAGGTTTCCAACAGCGGGATCCACCATGCAGGCCCAAACCATGGCGCTGCCACTGCCATGCATCATGGTAGGACTTAGGTGTTTATACTGGAGCTCTGTACTTGGTTCGCGTCAAGTATAATGTATTCCATTGGACCCAAAGATGTCATATTTGCACTTATAAGCATATATGTCATCATTCCTGAACAAAATCGGGCGACCAACGTGGTCCTTGACAAATTTTAGCTTACACTGCTGGTTTTACGCATTTATCAACAGCTTCTTACGAGTTTCATGGCCATTAAAGTCATGATCTCATAGTACAGACCGATTTGTTTCTACGAAACATTGTTTCCCCATTATTTCCCAACCTACCGATACCAATTTTGGTGCCGACAACTTTGAGTTGGCCTTTATTTTTCGAATAATAAGTCCCTCCTCGGACAAAATGAAAATTTTGTTGGGTGCACTTTGACCCTTATCTGCCACTTAACTTTAGTGAACAAAGCGCTGGATAATTTTTTTTGTATTACTGGGTCCTAGTTGAACGGTTTCAGCAATTTTACGCTGGGATTTCCCATTTTTGAAATGGAAAAGGACTAATTTCCGCAGTTCGATTGTGGTACATGGACATATTTTTGTGACTCCCAAAAAAACAATAATATTGTGATACGATCGGACCCATTGTATAAAAATAATATTAGTTGGAATATGTTTTAAAATATAAAACAGGATACCGCGATAAAAATACCAAAGTTTTTTGACAAAATCATTTAAACTGTACTGCACGAAATAAGCTGTGACATAGAAAAAGGCACTAATTTTGGTTTTCCGTTGTTTTTATCTATTATTTGCTACAAAAGTAAAAATCTAAAAAGCTTTACTAAATATTGAATGACTGCTGAAAATAACTGCATTTAAATTTTTTGGATATCTTTAATAGTTTAGCAGGAACACAACCTTAAATTTTCACTGTACCGCTGCACGAAATAAGCTGTGAGCCACTGTAAGCAAATGCACTTATTAAGTATTAATCAATTTCAAACAAACTACAATTTATTTTCTTAATTCTTTGATAGCGTTTACTTTAGATCCGACTATGTGGTATGCTAGCTTAAAACATATTACTTTGCTTTCTATGGAAAATAAATCCATTTACACTTCTAATGCAATGTGAATTAATCAATGTATTTATTTTTATAAATATTACAATTCTAGAACAATATAGAAATATTTACTACTTCACAGGTGTTCCATACTAAAACGTTCTATACTATAATTAAATTTTAAAGACTTTTCCGTTTAAGTTCAAGGAGAACTTCTGCTATAATTGAAAACATATATAAAACTATATTGAACATAACTTTTCTAGATTTCCAAATAAACATCAGTTTGTGTTTGACAGATTTTCAAGATTTTGCACAAAATGTTCGTGGCGATATCTATCGTTAATAGTTTTTTTTCTGCAACAATCAGAACAGAACAAACAAACAAATAAAACAACTACCACTAGTCAGGAGGATAAAAAATATATGTATACTTTAAAAACTTTTTATGATTAGTTTAAGAATTTTTAAGAGTGGGTAGTAACAAATAAAAGCAAATATTTTGTGGATGCTTTTTTTTTTTTTGGTTTTGTGAATCGTCGTCTTCTTATATAGCGTATGTTGAATTTTCATTTCCTTTGCGTTTTCTTTTTTCTTCTATTCTGGCAGAAAGCTCATTAAAAACGACTTTAAGCAAACAAACATTAACAAAACACTTGTTTAATGTTTTTCAAGTATGTAGAAATAACAGATGAAGAATACTATATTTCATGTATTTTGGTATATTTATTTGGTGTGTGCCTCTCTCCCCCTCCACTTCATCTTACCCTTCTTGCCAGTGCCGTACTGCCCGCCCTATCTTGCCTTGATTTCAATTGGCTGCTGTTGTATGTTTGCCTGCCTGTGTGCTTGTGTACATAAATATTCTAATTTGCTTGCAGTTGTTGTTGTTGATGTTGTTGTTGGTGTCTAATTAAAAGATATAAACATAAGCTAAATTTAATTTTGCTTAAAGACTCTCGAGTGTTGGCCCTGGAATTAACAAACTAACTAAAGCAAAAACCGGAACCGAACAGTATCGAGCAAAGGAGAAACATACGTACATATGTATGTAGGTACATAAAAGCGATTACCAAGTCTGAATTGATCAATAAAATAGTTTTGAATTGAAAATTTCCCATTTCCAATTGCTTTGCTTACCCCCCACCCACCTACAGCTCTAGTCGAATGTTTTGCCTCCCCCCACCCATTCTCCTTCTCACGATGTCTGCTTATATTTATGTCAATTATTATTGACTCTGCCACAATTGAAAACGAAACACAAATTGATGCGAAGAAAACCAAATCGACTGAAATACGTTCATAATTACACTTGGAAAAACAAACAGAAATAATAAATAATCGTTTTTTGAACGATATTTGTAAATATAAAGTTATATGTACATTGGATGTTATTAGAATAATTTAAATAATGGACTTGAATTTTGCTTATAATTATATTTAAATGCAAAGCAAAGATTATGATCAATTTTTTTAAGTTTAATAAGAATTTTTCTTCGAGTGTAATGTTGTTATGGGGTAGAAATGTAACAACAACCACAATGATTGTCGGATCATTTGTTTATGCATTGTACATAGTGATCATCAGATGTAAAAAATTTTAATCTATAAAATTCCAATATATCACATTGAATAATTTACAAGGTATTATATTTCTGTTTATTTGAAGGTTATTCAAGTTGTTTAGAACCTTTTCTCTTGGATTATAATACATGCAAAAGAAATTATGTGCGTCCCCCTAAAGTATACTATACATACATACATATATGTATTCTTGATCCACAGCCAACTCGATCTTGTTTTGATTTGTTAATGCCGTTGTTGCTGAGCGTCATGTCATATAAATAAATAATTGTTTAATTAATCTATCCGCTCTATTCAATTGGCACTATATATGAATACGACAACGATTACAAAATACGGCGGAGAGATTGTGTAGTACATCGAAACATATTCATATATGTACATATGTACGTACTGTATACATACATATGTTTGTATACATATATTCAATATAAATACTTTGAACTTTGAAACAAAGCAATTTACAATTGTTTTGTTATTGCGAAGCGATAAAGTTTTTGTTGAAACAGAAAAAAACAAGGCCACAATGGCGATAACAGGGGACAGATATTGGAGAAATATGTAAGTGGATATATATGTATATATATGTATGTACTTATATTCTGTGTACATATATGTACATGCATAGGTTTATATGTGTTGTATACATTGGTACATAGCTTTGCCTTTTGCTCAGTAGTGGAAAATTTTTTTTTGCAAATAACAATTCCCAGACATTCCCTAACCGAGTGAAAAAGCTAAAATATTTGAACCGAAAACCGAGTACAGAACGACATAACGACAAAAAAAAAAATAAAGAAAAGAAACGAAAAAGAAGAGACAGTGTCAAGACAAGCAGCGAGAATGAGAAAGAAATACCATTGATTGATTGAAAAGGGGGAAGAAAGAGAGGGAGGGGACGTCAGGATGGGTTTTTTCTTGGTGACGTTGGCGACTTTTTGGTTTGCTGATGAAAAGCCAAAAACAACAACTATGCGGTGCTGGTGCTGCCTGGCAGACAGTCAGACATTTCACACACCCATACACACACCTGACATTGCTTACTGCCTGCACAGTGGGTCTCAACATATTGTCTTCGATTGAAAAACAAAACAACAAAATTGCGACATTTCGGATTTTCTTTAAGCAGACAGGAGAAATAATTTACGCAGAGAGAGAGATAGAGAGAGAGAATTTTTTTAAATACATACATATACATGCGGACAATCTACATACGTATAAGAAAATATACATGTATCTATTCATATACATACATATACATACATATATAGATGAATATTTTTATTGTTCTTATATTTATTTTTAAAATATAACAAAGAAATATATATATATGTACATGTGACTGTATATGCACAAAAATATATATGTGTATATATATGCAAAAATGTCTGTCTATATAAACTTCCACTTGGCGGGATGTGTGAACTTTCCGTTACTTTTGTCAGGTGCTTGCTAATGGAGGGGCATTGATAACAGCAACAAAATGTTATATGTATGTATATATAACATTTGTTTTGTATGCGATGGTTTTCATATTTGTATGAAATACCTTCACCTTCGTTTTGTTGTATAAATTAGCATGAAATGCAGCAGTTAAAGGCTGCAAAATGTGTATATATAGATACTTTAACTATATAGTATAAAAAATATATGTATGTATGTATGTATTTACATTTTTTCCTATAGTTATGAGAGGGCCACACATTATCTGGCACAAGCGGAAACAGTGGCAACCTCTAGGGCTGTATTTCTCTTAGCACAGCGAGTTGTAACAGCTCTTCAGCCTGCCCCAAACAATGTTAGAGCAACCTGCCACTCTTCTCCCGCCCCCGCATAACCATTACACCACTATTTCTTTCTAGATAACGGAACAAAGCTAGCGGCTGCTGGCTGTGCCTGTTTGTTGCCTTTCTTTCTTTCTTTCTCCTATTCCGCCATCCATCTGCTTCCTTCATGAGTCTTCTCTTCTCTCTCACTTCTTTATGACGACGTCGACGACGACATTGAGAGGGAAATTACATTTCATGTTTATTGTCTTTATAAAAATAATGTTTTCGCAGCAACACAAATCATTTCAGTCCGATTCAATAGAGAGAAATGCAGATACAAGATTTATACATACTTACATATAGATGTATATCTACGTCTATACGATATGTGTATGTAGTTGCAGTTGTAAACTCTTGAAAACAAAAGTAAAAATGAGGAGAAATAAATCACAGAAGAAACCAAAGCAATCCAGATATTGCGGCAAATAGAGAAAAGGTAGCAAACGGTAAACAAAATGACAACAACATAACAATATGACACAATATCAGGGAAATAAAAAAATTATGGTAACTAATTAAAATATGCCTGAACTAGTTTATTTTTTGGCTTGGTTAAATCGAATATAGAAATAATAACAAACTTTAATGAAGTTGATGAACATTTAATCTATGATATACCTTGATCTGGTTGTATTATTTATAATGCCGATTTTTGTTGAAATTTTTTTTAGACAAGTAACGTTTGCCCATTTTTACGTACCCATTAAAATAACTTAACTTATTTACAAAGATAGGGCGAACTAGTTCCCTCTACATACCACAAGTAAGGTTATAAACTATGCGATAAAGAACTTTACACTTTAGATTTAATATTTGCCCATTAAATAAAACCACTGTGCCGTAGCTTTTTTCAATTTAGTCCGTCTCGATTCGCTTTTTGTTATTGTGTATATTTTTTTCGGTTGGTTTATTGTCCACCCCGCTTCGTCCTGTCCTATCCCGCCCTGCGCCTTAGGCAAGTCGAAAAATTTAAATATTTGACATTTATTAACGTAATGAAATTGCCATTAAATAAACATGACAAAAACCAAACTGGTTACTGGTTCACTTTTAGCAGGACAATCCCCTGACCACATGGCAATATTGTCCCGCTTCGCTTCGTTCCATTCCCGTCTCTTCTGTTCCATTGTTGAGTTCAAAAAACTGTCATTACGAAGATAGGTGAAGAAGAGGATGAGCGGTTCGGTGGTATTGGCAAATTTACGCGGCTAACCGCAAGAACATTTGTTAAACTCTTCATGTAAAAACACACCTGGACAACACGTGGTTTTCCACTAGCCCATTTGTGCTTTGAAGTAGAAAGAGTGCGAGTAAGGGGGAGGGAGAAGGTGGGAGTAGGAGTGATGACGGTGGTAGTGGTGGTTGATATTGGCTGAAACCGATCGAAATGATTCATTTAGTGCCAACATATTGTTTATACAAAAAAAAAAAAAAAGAAGAAAAATGAATGAGAAAAAACACCAGAAATGTTTCCAATAAATGTTTATATGGCAGGTTCTTTTATTTTAAACCATATGCATGGTATATTTACGTAAACAATTTGAACACAAAAAAAAAAAAAACATCATTGAAAATATTGTACATTGAGAATAAAAGTCATAAATATAACACTAATGAGCAGATGAAATAACACGTACACTAAAATACGAACATTAAATACTCTTCTGTGGGTGAATAGAAACAGAACCCTTTATTGTATGGAATGTTAAAGGAAGTTTAGTATTAATTGTTTATTAAAATTTAGTGTTTGAAACATAAAAAGTTCATAAATATGTAGAATATTTAAGCCCAGCTCTGTTGTAGTTTAACATATTCCAAATGTAGTTTAGAATGTAGATAAGATTAAGGCATATATATCTTTATAATCTTTGCTGATAGTGAAAGTATATTTTTTCCAATTTTGAATTATCAGTGAAAAAAAAGTTATTTAAAACAAATACCTATATATCAAATATAACAATTAAAATTTTTGTGTCTTTAAAAAAATTTTTAGTATGGCACTTCTAGAATGTTTAAACGAGACAGTTTTAGTTAGTTAACAATAATATTTATATCAACAGCAATTTGCGAAATTCTATTTATAATTAAGAGTACATTAATTCTACATATATCGACCCAGCTATAATGAACAGCCTTTATAATTTTAACGCTTGACAAAGACAAACGAATACGATAAATTTCCTATATAATAGGAATAACAATAATAGTTTTAAATTCTATAAATACTGATACAATTTCCAATAGCTCTCACTAATGAAATAAAAAAAACTATATTTTGTTAATTTTATTTTCATAGAAACAAACACTCTGTTCCATATATGAATATTCACTCATTCATTCAATTATCTCAAACCCTAAAGTCTATAAATGGATTATAGGACAACTGTTTTGATAGCCATAATCGAACTACCTTAAAGCCAAAAAAAAAAAAATCAAGATAGTGAACAAAAAAAAAAACTCAATTAATATACACCTTGAATGTGAAAATAGCCTCGGTGGGTTGTTGGTGGTGCTGGCATGGGGTAGAAATCAAAATTCATGAGCATACGTATGTGTATGTATGTATGTGTGTTTATATATGTACATATATAAATTTATATATGTATGTATATCGGTTTGGTACAGAGCCAGACCAGACAGACAAACCGACAGACCAGACACGGATAGACAGAATGAAATGGAATAGAAAAAAAATACGTAGGTGAAACGCGAAAAAAGAGAGACGACTAGGTAAATGGATAGGATACTATGCATAGAATAATAAATATTTGGACAATAGAAACAAAAGAGAGACGAGAGAAATAGAGAGAGAGAGTAATCATGCGGAGGAGGAAAGGGTAGTTGTAGTGCGAGGTGCAGGTTGACTTTAGCCCATTGTAAACAATGCAAGTTGACTGACTGACTGCCGGTTCGAATCGGGTATACGTAACGAGCAAACGGTTTGATTTTGTTCCCTAGGAATCAATGAAGCTAATATAAACATACCTGCAAACTACATACATACAGTGGTTCACAGCTTATTTCAACCACCCAATGAAACAAAATTGAATCAAGAATATCTTTTAAACGGAGAAAGGTAACAACAAAATTGAAACGCAGAATTTTCAGTTAATATGTGAACTAAAGTATACGTAATTCATTTATTTTAATTTATTCAATTTTTTATATGAAAAAGAGCAAAAACTAGAAAAAGTCGACATTTCAATGTCACAGCTTATTTCAACCAGCCTCCTTAAAAGTTTTTTTTCTTGATGTAAACCAAATCTGTTTGTAATTTGATGTTCGGCGTGTCTTTCATTTATATCTAAGATAGCTTTTAAGCTATTTGGCACCGATATAACCACCATTTTAGTGGTTTCCGGGCGGATTTTGGACCATTCCTCGAGATGGGCTGTTTTTAACCCATTTTTTGATGGATTTTGGCCGATTTTGGATGTTATTGTCCAATATCACCCACAAATTTTCAAGCACAATAAGATCTAGTGTTGATCTCGGAAGTTTAACCACATCGGGGCAGTTCCAAATAATCCAGGTGTGCACTTTTCCGCTGCGAGTGCCTTGGGTCATTATCCTGATGGATCAGAAAATGATCACTTTTTCCGAGATCCTGATGATTTTCCACAAATTTTTTTTTGTATACCTCTAGATATGTGTTTTATGTCATTATAGTTCCAACAAACTCCAGCGCCAGGACACCAGCTGCAGACATACAGTCCCAAACCCCGACGCTCTCACCGCCATGCTTGACACTTGGCCTAGGCGGTGTTCTTAAAGCTCTGTATTTGGACCGCGGTAGACGTTGGGATGCCCATCCGAACCAAATATGTTACATTTCGACATATCTGCATATATAAACCACTACCAGAAGCCTAAGCTCATGTTTTGGTGAACCCCGACCACCGCCTAGGCCAAGTGTCAAGCATGGCGGTGAGAGCGTCGGGGTTTGGGACTGTATGTCTGCAGCTGGTGTCCTGGCGCTGGAGTTTGTTGGAACTATAATGACATAAAACACATATCTAGAGGTATACAAAAAAAAATTTGTGGAAAATCATCAGGATCTCGGAAAAAGTGATCATTTTCTGATCCATCAGGATAATGACCCAAGGCACTCGCAGCGGAAAAGTGCACACCTGGATTATTTGGAACTGCCCCGATGTGGTTAAACTTCCGAGATCAACACTAGATCTTATTGTGCTTGAAAATTTGTGGGTGATATTGGACAATAACATCCAAAATCGGCCAAAATCCATCAAAAAATGGGTTAAAAACAGCCCATCTCGAGGAATGGTCCAAAATCCGCCCGGAAACCACTAAAATGGTGGTTATATCGGTGCCAAATAGCATAAAAGCTATCTTAGATATAAATGAAAGACACGCCGAACATCAAATTACAAACAGATTTGGTTTACATCAAGAAAAAAAACTTTTAAGGAGGCTGGTTGAAATAAGCTGTGACATTGAAATGTCGACTTTTTCTAGTTTTTGCTCTTTTTCATATAAAAAATTGAATAAATTAAAATAAATGAATTACGTATACTTTAGTTCACATATTAACTGAAAATTCTGCGTTTCAATTTTGTTGCTACCTTTCTCCGTTTAAAAGATATTCTTGATTCAATTTTGTTTCATTGGGTGGTTGAAATAAGCTGTGAACCACTGTATATGAATATGGAGAGAAATAGAGAGAGAGGTATGGGGAAATATGTAGACATATCTTTGGTTTTAGTTAAATGAACTTGATTTTCGCTTAGCTATATATCGTTTCTTTTTTCTTTCTTTCTTTTCTTTCTTTCTAGCTTTTCTCTCTGTGCTTTTCTTTTCTTGCAATTGTGTGGAAAATTGAAAATCAAATGAGCGGCAAAAGGAGATGGTAGCTGTTGGGGTAGGGGCAAACACCAACAACATTGTCGATGGACAGTGCAGTCCAAGTCTAAACAACCAACAGACGAACGAACGATGGTCGGTGGGACAGACGGACGGACGAACAGATGGATAGACGGACCCAACCAAGCCAACAATATAAACTATAAAAAGCAACACGAAAATATTGAAACACAAGTACACTTAAGCAAAGGCCACAAGAGAGAAGAAGAGCTGAGTGAAAGAAAGAAGCAGCAACAGAGGAGGAGGTGGCAAAAGGGGCAGAGAAATAGATGAACAGAGAGTATAGAGAGATGGGTGGGTGGTTACATTGTAAAAAAAGATAGATAACATAACAACAAAATCAAGTAGAAGGAAAAATATGTTTATATTCTCTTATAATTAAGAGCGTTCGATAATCCCATTTAGAGGTGAGCACTTGGATTTGAAATTTGCGGAAAGGCAAAACTTGTCCATAAACTAAATCAAATCGAATACTTGTGCGTTAACTTGGCTATAATTTATCAGATTTAGAGTATCGCCAGATTAGGTCAAATTAAGCTTCTCTTTTGCTTACTAAGACTTTTAAAAGTTTACTATATGTAAAAATTTCTTGTTTTACTACTACTCTACTCTGTTAGGTTTACCCCGCGCCCCACAATTTGTTCACAATAAGTTTATAAATCAGTATCGGAATTATCAAATTTATGTTGACAACTTTTTAAAAGTTTATTTTTTTTTTATTCATCCCACGTATGTAGCTATATTCCGATGATTATTATTCTCTACGTGCAAAATGAGTCAAAAAGAAATCTTGTCATACGACTTTTGACTCATTGAGAATTGATTCATAGTCGAACAAAAATAAATCTCATTTGTCTAGAAAACCTAACAGAAATTGTCACAATTTAACACAATGAGCTAGCTGTTAACTGAAAAATTAAAGCATATGTTTTTATATATCCAACTATTATCGTTTTTGAACTAATTTAATATGAATACATAAAGTTACGAAAAATATTCTATCAAACCATTTTTTATAATCAGAGTTTAAAATATAAAATACACGAATTTCAATTAAATATTTTATACATATTAAATCTTTTTCTGTATGATTATTACTTTTCACATTGGCTTATAGTAACATATTGTGATTCTTATATACTCATATAGAAAAATTTACTATAGAAGATTTCAAAGAAGTATTATATATAAAAAAACAACAAAAAAACAATATAATTAAATCTATTCATTCTGTCTAACAAGAACATAGTTTCGTGTTGATTGTTAATTATTAAGTAAGCTATCAATGTCAATGGTTGGTATATATATATAAACCGGCAAATCAGTATATAACTACATATATACCCATATTCTATACATATATTATATATAGTTTCATACTCGTGTCACGTGTTATATCTGGTACACCCTGCACCACCCCCCGACCAGCCGACCGACCTTTAGCTAGCTCAATTCTTTGTGCTTTGACTCTTCTGTTGTTTATGATTATTATTGTGTGTGTGTGTGCTGTGTTGTGTTCGAATAACAGGCAATAGCAACAAAGAAAAAAGGTTAAAAGCAATGGAGAAGTGGAGAAACCTTCCATCATTCATATATGTACATATAATACATATATTGTACATACATACATATATGTATCCCCGTTGCTGGTTGGCCAATTAGGGGCGCGGTATGGGGACAGTGGGTGGGTGATTGGACATAGGTGCATATAAGGGATATAGAATGGGTAGTTCTAAAATGCAATTCATTCGGTTTTTCATATTTGTTAAAACAAAGAAATTGCTTTATATTACAAAAATAAAGCGATCTAAAAAGAGGACATTTCGAACGAATAAGTTTTGAACAAGATTCTTTGTGGTTTTCTATATTTTCTTTCGTTAAGAATTGATTGTGATTGAGTCAACTCAAGCCACCTGTGTATCAGGTAAGCAAACCTTGATTACTTATAATCCACATTTAGATTCCAAGTCTTAGGAAAGAAAACTAAACATTTTAACGAACTGCAAATTAAAATTGAGAACATCCCCGATATATATATATGTTTATTTAGATGTATGTATGTATGTACATACATATGTACGTTTGTTTGTATGAATGGAATTGTTATTAGGTAAAATCATTTTTTTTTGTATTTTTTTTTTTTTAGTTTTTCTTGCAGTTTCTCTCCTACTATATAGTGAGACTTGGGTTAGTTGTATGTAATAGGGGGCAAGGTTAAAAAAGAGAGACATAGAGAGAGAACCTATATGAAATTTAGTTCAACTGAGGGAAAGTGATTAAGGGGGGGGGCGTGGGAACACAAAGGGTTTGGATTTTCATTTTTTGTTTTGTTTTATGTTTTGTTGTACTTACCAAATGATTGAGCATAAATCGCTAAAAGTATCGAGAGGAATGAAAGAGCGCCAACCAAGAAATTTGCCTCCATCTTTGGTATTGATCCGTGGTGTTTGTTGCTTTTGCTATTGTTGCTGTTGTTGTTGCAGTTTCTTAATTATGTTTTCTAAATTGTTGTTGGTTGGTTGTTCTTGATGTTGCTGCTGTTATTGTAGATTGTTGTTGCTGCTATTGTTGATGTTGTTGCTGTAATTGGTGTTGTGTTTTGTTTTTCTTTTTTAATATTTTTTTTTTAGTTGTAGTTGTGTGACTTTTACTACTAGTTGTTGTTGTTTCAATTACTTTTTAAAAACTTTCTTGTTGCAATTAATATAAATTTTATATATTTAATGATTGATTAATTTATGGTGTTTTTTCTTTTGTTTTGTACTTTATCTTTAACTTACTAAATCATTTTCGTTTTTTTTAAATATTATTTGTTTTTCTTCTTTCTTATTTATTAATTTGATATTAGTTGTTGTTGTTGTTGGTTGTTTGATGTTGGTTTACTTCTTTGTGGATTTTCGTTTTATTTTTGTGTTTCTTTTAATTTATTAATAATTATTTTTTGTGATTTTCCATTTAATATTAAACCAGCTCCAACTTTTCTACTTTTGTTCTTAATTCTTGGTAGCTAATTTTTTTTCGCCGAGATATCAAAGAAACAAAGAAAGAAATTTTTCGTTTGGGAAAAAGAGAAAAAGTCAAAAAACATTTTTTTGATTTTATAAATACATAAATTTTCCGAAAAGAACTATATAGATATAGACATATGTATGGATATATGAATATAAAAATAAAGAAAGTTGAAGGAGAAAGAAAGCATAAATGGCACTGAAGGATATGAGAAAATTCTTAAAGAGAGAGATGTAGACAGAGAGAGAGAAAGAGAGACTAGAAGACAACTGAACTTTTATTTTTTTGGTGCCTTAAGAAATTGTTTTTGAACCCAAAACTTTGTAGACAAAGTCAATACAAAAAGTTTTAAAGATGCTTTTATAAATTATCAATTGCTATATATATTAATATATATATTCCACGATCTTTATCGGGTTTTTTTGTGAATATCATTAAATTGTTTTTAAATAAATACAAAGAATTTCAATGAAGTTTATGTGTATATAGTCCTGCTCTGAATTTCCTAATTGCATATAATTTAACATTCTTTTGGACTTTGGTCATAGTCTAAACGGTAATATGGAATTACAAGGGTATATAAACTTGGGTGTGCCAAAGTTAGTTTTCGTTGATGTCTGTCGGTGCCGTGTCTTTCATTCAAATGTCAGGTGTAACACGTGCTACCCCGACCAGTTGGAAAGGTGGGGTGAAGACGACGAAGAAGGGTGAATGGGTGGTTTGCTCCACAGCTTGTTAATTCGTTGTACAACTTTTTAGCTTGAAATTTATTTCCACGCGTAGCTAAAAGCTCTCTCGACACACACGCAAGCAAATCTGTCCCAACCCAATATTATTTATTTTTATTTTTTTTTTTTTTCGAAAAATTCTTTTTTTTTTTTTTTGGCTTGCTAACCGAAAAAAAAGAAAATTATGGCGACGAATGAGATATGTATGAGCGAAACGAAAAACGCACTCTAAGAATATGTTAAAATTTTCATCTTTCTTTTATTTTTACAAAAAAGGAACTCACACTGTACGTACTTAGTGGAAAAATTAGAAGGCGACAACCGACCGACAGACCAACAACAAAAATATTGGTCAAAACGGACACACACACACACACTGACGACTGAGAAAAGCAGAGCAGCAGCGGAAACGAACGGAACGCAACGAATTCAGCGAACAGACTGAAATCCACAGCACATGACCGACCGACCAAACAGGCGCACGAGAGTGAGAAAATTGCCTCCGCTGTCGCCGTAGCCGCTGCTGTCCCGCTCGGCCATTGTCAGTGGTGGTAGAGGAGGAGGTGTAGGAGGTGGACGCCGGTCGTATGATGACGACGTCAAGGCACAGTGCTTAAAAATTGATATACCACTCGGCCATTTCACTAATCTTATCACAATTGATACCTGCTGCATGCGTTCGTTCTTCTTATCTTTTTTTTTAGGTATGTGGATTGCCATGTTTTTTGTAAAATCATTTTAGAAATAAATTTTTGTAGATTGAATAATTAAGTGTTGGCAGAAGGTGACGAAGAGGACAAGTATTCTATACGGAAACTGTTAGAAAGTAAAATTTGAAATATTTTTGTTATTTCATTGACATTTTAAAAAATATTATCTTTATACTGGGTTTTTCGCTTACTATACCAATCATTTCCGTTCTAATAAAACTCTTTTGAGATTTACATAGAGAATAACTTGATGATTTTTAAAAAATGCGGATAAAGTAGACATTCAGAATTTGATAAGAATCTTGGAGATTTACCATGATATTTATGTATGTATATTGAAAGAGCTAACGATAACGGTATAACAAGTGGTGATAACGGTATAGGGCACTGCAGCACAAAGTAAGCGGACACCATGAGATTATTCGCAGTAGTGTAGGTGTTATCAGAAGACATATACATACATACGCAAAAGTACGAGGACAACGATGACGTTGATATGGCAGTCAGTCATTCGCTGCAGACTTAGACCAAGACCAAAAGAAAATGAGATAAAACAGAGAGAGAGAGAGAGAGGGAGAGAGCTGAGAACGCGTTTGTTTACCCAGTCACGACGTGCTGGCATGAAGACGGGCGGCAATGATGTTTCCGTGAAGCGTCATATGTACATACATACTTACATATGTATGTATGAATATCGCATTAAGATAATGCTTCAATGCAGTATTTTATACAAATACTAGGCCCGACGGCAGCTATAACGTCGACAGCGGCGGCGACTGCGACAACAAGAAAAGGAGCCAGCAAAGCAGACCCATTTGCCCGTTGGCCATTGGCCGGCTAGCTAGCTGGTTGCTGATTTCAGTTTGAAGCGGTTATTGGCGGTATTTCGGTTCAGGGAGCCCCTAGAGCTAAACTAATTTGGGCGCAACAACACAAAAGGCCTGAGGCGGCAAAAATGTTATTTTTGTTAGCATAAATTTTGAAGAGAATTGTCTTTTTTTCTTGCAATTTCTTTATTCCCTTATTGTCTGTCAGCTGTTTTGCTCCTTCTGGTTTTATCGATTTATTTTATCGATTTGGCTGACGTTTCGAGGTCAATCGAAGAACAAAAGCAGAACTTTTTCATTTGTTGGCAAATGAAATGGAGAGAAAAAAAAAACAATAAGAAGAAACGAAACTTGGATCATAAACGCTTTAATGGAGACAAAAATTGCCTTTTTAGCCGCAGCCGCAACCGCAGCATAACGTCATCGCCATGTCCATGACTCACATCGAGAGAGTGAGTGAACCAGCAAACGAGAGAGAGAAAATAAGAAGGGGGAAATGGGGTAGGGAGAGGCCTGATGATGATGCTGTTTTAAATTTCCTATTAATAAGCGAGAATTTAAACGCTTATGTACAATGTACGTAAGTGTGAACTCATGCTAATTTAATTGCTTTAATTAAAAGATTGAGGCAAGAAAGACAGCAAAGAAAGAGCAAAAAAATAACATAGCGAAAAGCAGAAACAAACAATCCAATTCACGACTAAGGTCAGCCCACTCCCACTCACCCACACGCTCTGCTTGGGTCTTCATTTCTTGGCTGTGACCAATAAAGTTCATATAAATGACTTTATAGTGGTTATACATACGCTTGTGTGCGTAACCATTGAGTGAGTTACAGTCAGAACTCTCTAAAGAGAATCAGCGAATTTACATTTTAATTAGTTTCCACTGTTTTTATGTAAATTAAGAGAGGTAGGGAGGTACAGCGTAACAAGAAAAAAATATTACAAAAAGGCATCCGTTTAGCAGCTATATATTTAATGTGTATATGGGTCAAATAAGTTTCAATATTTAAAATTGTGTATTATTGTCAAATCTTTTCTCAGATGGGCAGATTATTACTATTCACATTATCTTTTTTCTTTCTGCTTTCAGTGCCTGTCTCGAGGTTTCGGTAAATACTAATGTACATACATATATTTATAGCGAGACGAAAATCAAACTAACTTAAGCGTTTTTTAACGGAAAGTAATGTTTATTTCGGTATGGATAGATTCCTTTCTTTTTTGTGAGCCTAAAAGTAGGCAATGCAAATTTCTTGGCAAATTTGCAGGTCAAGCTGTCAATCTTTACTGTATTTGGGTATAAGTGTGTGTATGTGTTTGGTTGGATGACGTGATTGTGATTGTTGGTTGGTCTCTCTTTGCCCGCATATGATTAAAATGGCAAAACAAGATAAAAACTCGTTGGGAGCCGAAAGGAGGAGCAGCAGGCACTCTGCGTATGTGTGTGTTCTCTTTCGCTTCTTCCCGTTGTTGTTGTTATTATTGGTGGCAATGGGCAGAACTAAACCTCAACTCAAACGAAAAAGAGGAGGCCAGGAAGGAGCAAAGGGACGAAAAGGAGGTGGAGGAGGAGAAAATATACGCATGACACTCCTTGCCTCCGCACACACATACACTTACACGAACGAGCACGCGACACATGTACACGAGGTCACTCACACAGGCGCACCACCCGCAATAGTCCTTTTCCCAGCAAGTTCCCTACACCCCCATCCCATCACCACCTAACTCGCCTTCATTCATTATAGGGGGCATGCCAATTATTATTACTTCATTTTCAATATCAATAATACTTCAATAAATTCCAAGTCACGAGATCGGTAGAATCTAACTTTTATACATATATGTATAAGTATATATATAATATACATATGTATATTATGTATGTGTTTTTCGGCTGCCTGCTTGGCTAGCGGTTATTTTGCTGGGGGCTGCTGCTCCTCTTTTTTTTCCCCGTTATTCGTTATTTTATTTTTTGCCTTTTTTTAGCAGCAGCGATGACGACAGCGTGCTGCGCGGCGGCTGCGGCGGCGTCGGCGATGATTTTTTCTCTCTCTTCTTTCTTTTTTCAATAACATTTACACTTTGCACTATTTATGTAATAGTTTTTCAATTTCTTTCTTCGCTTTGTATTCTATTATTCATTTCGTTGTCGTTGATGTAACTGAACATATTTTCTTTTTAAAGAAATACTTTTCACATTTTTCTTATTGAATTTTTTCTTTTGTGTTTTTACTACCAGAAGAAGAGAACTACCAAACACACACAGTCACACACGCAGGCACGCACAAAACATACTCATACACCTATACACATACACACTCGTGTCTCAATGACGAAATTCTTTGCTTAACGTTGACAACTCTAGGTTCTCTAGCTCACAGAGCTCGACCAAGCTTTTTTTTGGTCATAATTTTTTGCTCTCTCTCTCTCTTTCTCTCTCTCACACATACATTCTGTACGTGTGTGTGAAGGAATTTTGTTAGCAATATTTCACATGTTCACCGTTAGGTTGTTGGGTTAAGTTGATGATTGCAGCTTGGACATTTGATTGATTTGTATGATTTTACACACTTTGGGGAAATTACCTAGCACACAAAACACAAAAATTCGTTTTTTTCGACGCGAATGACCTTACATCACACGAACTGGCGGAACAACAATCGATAGGACTATCGGTTGATGGCGAATAGGGTTGCTGTACATAAATGACAATGGGCAGCACTTTTTTTTTGTAAATAAGTTAAAAATAATTTTTTGGTATTTTTTTAGCTAAGGTTTTTAAACACAAATTTTTGCTTGCATTTGCATTTGACAGTGTTTTCAATCTTGGTCTATATTCTTCTTTGCATTTTTTTAAAAGTTTAATGGGACATTCTTTCACACCCGGTTTAAAAATTCAACAACATTCTGCTAACTAACAGTCGATTATATTAATCGATAATAATAAAAACATCGATACCATCGATAGAAGCAACGACAGTTTAGCATCTCTAATTGCGGGTGTGGATCGCTCTCTGTTTGTGTTAATTTCTAATTTGTTTTAAACGTCCATTTAAGATTTGAACTTAGTTTGTTTTCATTTCGTTTTGCTTTTGTTTATTACTTAACATGTGCCAATTGGCTCACTTGCAACATTTGTGTTAAAGAAAAACCAAGGTAAGTGAAACATTCCTAAAAGCGACCCGCCCAAAAATATTTGTATTTGGTTGTCGTTGAAAATGCCTAAGCTAAGCTCTTGCGTTGTTTTTGTTGGATGACACATGGGCGTTGACCGAAAAATTTGTACAAAAGGCTTAGAATTCTTTAAAACTATTTCATAGATTGTTCATGAAAAGGAATAGTTCAATCGAAATATTTAAGAAGAAATATTAAATTTCGTGCAGGAAGGGGAAGGCGTCAAAGACACCTGCTGCCTAATTGTATTTTTTTGTTTTGGAGTTGTGGCAGACGGCAACTCCGCATCTCAAATTTCAATGAAAAGGACAATATGTCCTGCATAATACAATTTCAATTGCACTTTTGCTCTCGCAGTTTTCGTTGATGAGTGAATGGGTTTTCACACAGTTAATTAATGCCAATTTACATGTGGCTGTGTGCGTGCATGTGTGTTTTTGTCTGTACTGAAAGGGTGGATTACAAGTTGCCGTTAAAATTATTACAAGTTTGGTTTTCACGTTTAGTATTTGTTTTCACTCTCTTTCTCTCACCCGCTCTCTTTTGCTACCCGTAGCCCTAGGCCAGTAACTTCTGCTGCTTCACTGCGCTTACTAACACACACAAACATGTCTGTACGGACAGGTAGATGCAAACGCCACTTTTATTCTTTTTGTACAGTGACTCCAAAAAGTATTGTCCCACTGGCAATAATTCAATTTAAGCATTTGCAACTTGTATCCTTAGACAGTTCCCATAGAATAACGACACAAAATTCACGTCTTGTCTTGCAGGTGTGTTGGTTATATAGCATTGTCAACAACAGAACTGGTTTAAAAAATATAAATACATATGTATTAAATTTTGTTTATTAAAGCTGCCTAACAGTTCTTACTTCATAATGGCACTTATATTTGTCATGCCAATATTTCTTCATGTCACTGTATCTCTTGCGTGTTTTTTTTTTACCGGCAACTGCATTTCAAATGCTGCTCCCTACTAGAATTTCTTTTAGCCTAAGGGTCAAGTGTGCCGCTCCGACGGTGCCTTATTATTCAATGTTTTTGTCTCTTTTCCTCATTTTAGTTGAGTTTTTTTGATCCTTTTGTATCCTTTTTGTTTTTTGTAAGCAGCATAGCAGTAGTCCGTATCCCTGTATCCCTCAAAAGGGGTCAAAATAGGTGATAAAATTCTGAACCAGATTTTGTAAAGCGCTTTGCGATGCTCAACTAGACGTGTTTTGTTCTTTTTAAATAGGTAGATATTATCGGCCACTGCAAATAAAAAGAAGCTGTTATTACCGTCGATATGGGTTTTTACTGTTAAAATAGAACACAAATCTTCAACGTGCTTGTAAAAGCATTTGTTTCATAAATTATGAAGGTATTACAAAAAATAAAACACTAAGCATTATAAATGTGTGTCTAAATCTCTCTTCTTTCACATCAAAAAGAGACTAATTGCGCTCTACCGCCCACTTTTTTGAATGACATTTTACTTAAAGATTTGACATGGTTTGAATGTGTTCCCCCTATATAGATTACTATACTATATATATATATACATATATATTTACGGCACGTTCATTGCTCCTACTAGTCGGTGGTCTGCAGTGAAGAAGGTCTATTAATATAACCAAAAACTGTCGGCGCCCTCATTAATGATTTTCTGCTTGTGTTTGTTATTGTTCACTGCACGCGGAAAATCAACCAATCCAACCAAGAAGCTAGAGAGTCGATCAAACTTCACCCATGCCGAAGTTTATATACTCTTTTGCGTTAAAAGGCAAGTCTGTTCCACATCTGGGCTAAGATCTAAGAAATCGAATTTGGACACAATTTTGTTTAGTTTTTGTATGACAACGGTATAGTCAATCGATTTTAATTATATTTATTCCAACAAATTGTTGCTTTGACATCTGTGTGATATATGTTTCATTGAGTCTGACCAAATCCAAGTAATATTTTAGCTCCATAGAACTTAAGGTCTTGGAGAAGATTGCATTAATCCACACAGACATGATTTTATCAACTCGGCCCATATAGCTCTCTGATCAATAATATATATACAAACATACTTTATATAGCTGGAGACTCTCCCCCTATCCGAAAAATCTATGAAACTAAATTCTTTTCTATTTAATTTTAATTATTCTCACATAATTAGTTTAAAGAAATAACAATTATTGATAAAGATCAATTAAAATATTGAAGAATTTTTATGATTGTTTCACATTAATTTATATAAATGTCTTTAATGAAAATTTGATAAAATATAATACCCTACATATTAGAACTAAACACTTTTTTATTTATAACTGCAAGAAGTTTAGCGGGAAGAGGTCGGAGAGAGAAGAACATGTGAGAAAATAGCTCTCAGTGATTCGTTAATCTTTGTTCATTCATTGACTTTTCTTCTTTCATGTTCTGCGGTGCAGCCAAGCAGGCAGGAAAAAACTATAAACTCTCAATAATGATGAGGATGATGTTGTGGCAAGGTTTCCTAGTGCTTGCCACATTACTAGGAAGATGTCTGGTATCTGGACAAGGCGATAACTATTACAATCAACGAAATTATAATCAGCAACAGCAACAGTCTACTGCGCTGCCATTCCCAAATCAGCAACAGCCTCAACAATTTGATTATAATAATCCACAACAATATGGGGGTGATCCATTAAACCCTCAATCGTATCCCAATGCTAATCCGAATCAGGCAGGTAGCACCTACAATGATTTGTCGCAGCAGGATGATTATAACAAACGCTTAAATCAAGGCGGTGGATCAACGTTAAGTGGAAATGACGATGAAGTGAATTTTTCGTTCGGCAAATCCTCGTATAATGTGAAAGCCACTTTCTTGGAGTCCCTACATTCCAGAGAGCCCACGTACTTCATAGTGGCCTCTCGCATGGTGCGTCCTGGTCTCATTTATCAGGTTTCTGTATCCATATTGCAGGCGCAATATCCCATAACGGTTCATGCTAGTATCTCCTGTGATGGTGTCCAGATTAGCGGTGATTCTAAAGATGTTAAAGAAGGTGTACCCGAAACACTGCTTATGCGTATTCCACCTACCAGTGTTATAGGGCAATATAAGCTTCGCGTCGAGGGCTTCTATCAGAATGTCTTTGGTGGTGTTGCCTTCCTAAATGAGACAAGACTGGATTTCTCTCAGAGATCGATGACGATATTCGTACAAACCGACAAACCACTGTATATGCAAGGTGAAACAGTGCGTTTTCGTACAATACCAATAACGACGGAATTGAAGGGTTTCGACAATGCTATCGATGTTTATATGCTAGATCCAAATAGGCATATTCTAAAGCGTTGGTTATCCCGGTGAGTTGTAAAATTTAACAAAAAACTTAAATAAAATTTTCTAATCTATTCTCCATTAAAATTTAGTCAATCAAATTTGGGTTCCGTATCATTGGAATATAAATTGTCCGATCAGCCTTTATTTGGTGAATGGACCATACGAGTGATTGCCCAAGGACAGCAAGAGGAAAGTCATTTCACTGTCGAGGAATACTATCAGACACGTTTTGAGGTTAATGTCACAATGCCAGCGTATTTCTTTACCACCGATCCTTATATAGAGGGACGTGTAATGGCTAATTTTACCAGCGGATTGCCGGTGCGTGGAAATCTTACTCTAAAAGCCACCATAAGACCCATTGGTTACTTTAGTAATCAAGTGTTAAATGAGAAATTCCGTTTGGGCCGCTCACCCTTGGAGCAGGCGAATCGTTATAATGAGCGCTGGCGTTATAATAATCCCAATTTAAATCCACAAGTCCAATACAATGTGCCACAACTGGCCCAAGATGGGGCAGATATATCCCAGGACATTTTATATCGCAATCAGTATGTTGTGGAGCGACATTATCAATTCGAAGAAGAGTGGCCGTTTTGGGTGCGTAAACCTGAATTTCAAGATACCTACGATAGTTGGTCTGGTGGATATCGCAAGACATTACCCTTTCTGAAATATTTTAATGGCACCTTCGATTTCAAATGGCCATTAAGAGAGTTGGAATTGTTAGTACCAAATTTAGCCAATATGGAGATATTGATAACAGCCACAGTGGGTGAGAAATTCTATGATGAGATCATTAGTGGATATTCGGTGGCCCGAGTCTATAATTCCAGTTTACGTGTGTCCTTCCTGGGAGAGTCACCGCAAGTGTTTAAACCGGCGATGCCCTTTACTACATATTTAGTTGTTGAATATCATGACGGATCACCCATTAATACGAATTTATTAAGACGGGGCCTAATGGAGGTCAGCGGCTATGTAGAGAGTCGCAATGGAGGTAGACGCGATTGGCCAACTCAACGTTTGCAGATGTCGCAACAAAGCGAAGGCATTTGGGAACTAAAAATTGATATACGCAATGATATTGGTTTAACGGATTCTAGACAGAGCACAGACTTCCTCAATGGTGTGCAGAATATGCGCCTGCAAGCCGTATTCATAGATCCACGAGGAGAACGAGTACAAACCGAATTACTTTTAGTCTCGCACTACTCGCCCAGGAATCAGCATATAAAGATTACCACCAGTACCGAACAGCCAGTTGTTGGAGAATATATAATTTTTCATATTCAAACCAATTTTTATCTGGAAGAGTTCAATTATCTAATAATGTCCAAGGGTGTCATATTGGTTAATGATCGTGAAACAATAACTGAAGGTATAAGAACCATTGCTGTTGTATTGAGTGCCGAAATGGCTCCTGTGGCCACCATGGTGGTATGGAAAATTACCCCACAGGGTCAAGTGGTAGCAGATTCTTTGACTTTCCCAGTAAATGGTATATCGCGTAACAATTTCACCGTTTACATTAACAATCGCAAGGCCAGAACTGGTGAGAAGGTCGAAGTGGCCATTTTTGGTGAGCCTGGATCCTATGTGGGTCTATCTGGCATCGATAGCGCCTTCTATACCATGCAGGCGGGCAATGAATTGACCTATGCCAAGATTATAACAAAAATGTCAAATTTCGATGAGCAAACTAATGGCACATATAAGCACATTTGGTATTCCCATGAAGGAAATCCCGATGAATTGGTATATTTCCCTGCCTCCTCATTTGGTGTGGATGCCAATCGTACATTTGAGTACAGCGGATTAATTGTTTTCACTGATGGCTATGTGCCGCGACGTCAGGACACATGTAATCGCACCCTCGGCTACGGCGAATGTCTGAGTGGTCGTTGCTATAGGTTGGAGAAGCAATGTGATGGGCTCTTTGATTGTGACGATGGCACCGATGAGATCGGTTGTCATGTACGCAATGACACCGAGTTACTTAACTATCGGAAATATCGCTTCAATCGCGTTCTACGGCACTATGAGAATGTTTGGCTGTGGAAAGATGTGAATATTGGACCACACGGACGTTACATTTTTAATGTTGAAGTACCAGATCGTCCAGCCTATTGGATGGTCAGTGCCTTTAGTGTCAGTCCTTCCAAAGGTTTTGGCATGTTGAACCGAGCCCTGGAATACGTAGGTGTACAGCCATTCTTTATCAATGTGGAGATGCCGATGGCTTGCCGTCAGGGTGAACAAGTTGGCATTAGGGTGACCGTTTTCAATTACATGACCACAGCAATTGAAGCAATTGTTGTTCTGCATGGGAGCCACGACTATAAATTTGTTCATGTTGAAGAGGATGGCATTGTTCGCTCATATAATCCTCGGACTACTTTCGGAGATCAGCAATTCTTTATTTATCTGGAAGCACAAGGTACTACCACAGTATATGTACCGGTTGTTCCACAGCGCTTGGGTGATATTGAAATAACTTTGCATGTGGCTACTCTCCTGGGAACGGATACTATAACCAGAACACTAAACGTTGAGTCCGATGGTTTACCACAATATCGTCATCAATCCGTCCTGCTGGATCTCTCGAATCGAGCCTATGTCTTGGAGTATATGCATGTGAATGTCACTCAAACACCAGAAATCCCTTACCAAGTGGACCGCTACTTTGTCTATGGTTCGAACAAGGCTCGTATATCGGTTGTGGGTGATGTGGTTGGTCCCATCTTCCCCACCATGCCAGTAAATGCCAGTTCTTTGCTATATTTGCCTATGGAATCGGCTGAACAGAATGCCTTTAGCTTTGCTGCCAATCTCTATACCATTATGTATATGCGTCTCATTAATCAGCGAAATAAAACGCTGGAGAAAAATGCCTTCTATCATATGAACATTGGTTATCAGAGGCAATTGAGTTTTATGCGTCAAGATGGCAGCTTCTCACTGTTCCGTGCCGATTGGAATAATTCGGATTCATCGGTATGGTTGACCAGCTATTGTTTGCGCATTTTCCAAGAAGCCAGCTTCTATGAATGGGAGAACTTTATTTGGATTGATTCTACAATAATTGAAAAGAATATGCGTTGGCTTCTCCAGCATCAAACGCCAGAGGGTGCCTTCTATGAGGTCACCTGGTTGCCGGATCGTAAAATGAATCGCACCAATTTCGCCAATTATACGAATTTGAGGAATCGTAATATCACTCTAACTTCCCACGTTCTTATTACTCTGGCCACTGTTAAGGATTTGTCTGGGACATTGGGTTCTCGAGTGGCTTTAGCTACTCAACGTGCCATTGCTTGGATTGAGAGGAATATGCAGTTTCTGCAGGACACACCTGAACCCTACGATGTGGCAATTACTGCCTATGCTCTACAATTATGTAATTCTCCCATTGCCGAGCATGTATTTGGCATATTGCGTAGACATGCCCGTACAATCGGTGATTTTATGTATTGGGGTAATCAAGAATTGCCGCAGCCTCCGCGTAAATTGGAAAATCAGAAATGGTTCTCCTTACCACGGCTGCCCTACGAGTATGATTCGTTGAATATAGAAACTACCGCATATGCTCTCTTGGTCTATGTAGCGCGTCGTGAATTCTTTGTGGACCCCATTGTACGTTGGTTAAATGCCCAGCGTTTACAGGATGGTGGATGGGCCTCCACCCAGGACACCAGTGCTGCTCTTAGGGCCTTAGTGGAATATACGGTGAGATCAAGGATACGTGAAGTGTCCTCATTAAGTGTGGAAATTGAGGCTTCATCTCAGGGAGGCAAAACGCAAGCATTACATATTGATGATACAAATTTAGCGCGTCTGCAGAGCATTGAGGTGAGATGAGAATACATAAATTATATACCCAAAACCAAGCTAATAATTAATCTTTATATTTAATTAGATACCCGATGCCTGGGGCA
Source organism: Drosophila austrosaltans (assembly GCA_035045865.1). NCBI lineage: Eukaryota > Metazoa > Arthropoda > Insecta > Diptera > Drosophilidae > Drosophila > Drosophila austrosaltans. The sequence continues at coordinate 5,405,919 of JAWNOQ010000083.1, forward strand.
CCATTAAAGTCCAAGCCAAAGGAGCTGGTTATGCCATTTTGCAAATGCATGTTCAATATAATGTTGATATAGCAAAATTCCAAACTAAACCCCCAGTCCCAGCATTCGGTTTGAATACTCGTGCCATATTCCATGGCAGAAATCAGTCACACATTTCCTATGTGGCCTGTCAGAAGTGAGTAACTTGGATTTCCATTTCATCCTAAAGAATAGTTATTAATTTATTTTAATCCGCTTTTACTAGATGGGTACATACTGAAGAGTCTGAGCGTTCCGGCATGGCTGTTTTAGATGTTGCCATACCCACAGGCTATTGGATTCAGCAGCAGAAATTGGATACTTATGTTCTTAGCAATCGTGTGAGAAATTTAAGGCGAGCTCGCTACTTGGAACGCAAAATTGTCTTCTATTTTGACTATGTAAGATATAAAATTAAAATTAGTTGAACACAATCTGAGATCATAAAATCTCTCACTGGACAAAGAACTCTGTCTCTAATATATGTCAAAAATATTTATCTTTATAGCTGGATCAAGAAGATATATGTGTGAACTTTACCATAGAGCGTTGGTATCCAGTGGCGAATATGTCGCGCTATTTACCCGTACGCGTCTATGACTATTATGCGCCTGGTAAGTGAAAGAAGTTAATATATTTATTAAGTTTACTAATTTAATTTAATGTTACAGAGCGTTTCAATGAGTCCATATTCGATGCTTTACCCACTTATTTGCTCAACATTTGTGAGGTGTGTGGCAGTTCACAATGTCCATATTGTTCCATCTATAATATGGGTTGGCGTGCCTCCATGTCGGTATCCCTGCTGTTCTTTAGTGTGTTCATCTATTTACTACGCAGTCGCACGCATTTGGTCTTAAATATGATGCAGTTACTCACCTAAAAGGAAGGAAAAAACGAATTAAGGAGAATTGCCACAAAATACGAAAAGTCATCAATTGATTTTTAAGAATCTCTCTTATTTTTTTTTTTAGTTTTGAAACATAATTTTGAAATCGCATTCCGTCCCAAAAATACTGGTTAACATATTTGTTTATGATTTATTTTTCCTATATGTTTTCCTTTGTAAACTACTCGAAAATGTACAAAACGAAAACGAACGAGCAGAGTTAAACATTAATTAATTTTTATTTTGCTTAAACAAAAAAAGAAAACCCAAAACACACATATACACATTAAAATATAACTACATATCTATCTAACTATATCTAATTTAGATTATAAGAGAACCTTAACCGTAAAGGCCTTATTATCATCATTGCAATCGAACACTTTAAGTGTCCGAAACTTGAAAAATATCTACACAGAGAAAGTTACTGATTTTGATAACCAATTTTTATATATCAAGAATACGTACTGAAATATATTTTTTCAAAGTTTTCTCTGTGTAATATTTAAAAAAAAGGAAAGAAAAAAGAACCAGAATTAAGTGTCTTCTCACAATTTGCCTTTATTAGATTTTAGAAATCGTTAGCAAGTTAATATATTGCATGAATCGTTTGAATTGAAATCTCAAGTTCTCTTTTTTTTCAACCGTCCAATTATATTTAATTTTTCATCTGTAATGAAATGCAACAACTCCAATTATATTTAATTTTTCATCTGTAATGAAATGCAACAACTAATGAATCTGCTTAGTGTATAAGTTTGATACTGAATACGTCCCACAAACGAATCAAAGAAAATAGTTTTATATATATATATAGCCATTTGTACAATGTGTGTGTAAAGCCTGACGAATCGTATATATTTATATATAGTAAATATCCGTCCCTCCATTTTAATCTAAGAAAATCTGAAAACAAAAATTTGAAGAGTGTTTTTATTTTGTTGTTCTCAACAAACAAAGAAAAAAGAAATTTTGCTAAATAAATGAAATGGAAAATTATTTTGAACTGCATGGTGGTAAACTGTTTTGTGTTAAGGATGAGTATAAGACCAGAAGATTATAAACTGGTCTTTCCAAGAGCATTAGTGGACAAACAAAAAAATATTCGAATACTTGTTATGTCATTTCATACAACATTCAATTCAAAAATGCCTTGCAATTAATGACTAAATGTAGGCAATTTTTAGGCAAATAAATATCCTTGCAAATTGTTAGTTATCCTTTATTCCCCTTCAAGATATAAGTTCCATTCAGCTTGTTCCTTTTATTATTACGATCCACGGATCCAAGAAACATTAAAAGCAATTGGTTCCCGTCTTATTTCTGCTTAGCCTTGGAAACAAAATAAAAATATATTTTTACAAAAAACCGTAGACATTTTTATTATGTGTTGTTTATTAATTGTTAATATTTATAAGTTAATTATTTTATTTCGTTGCATATCTTTTAGTTGTTCGATAAATGCCATCTTAAAAAACGTCTTAAAATATCTGTAATCTAAATTTGTGAACAAACATAAAAAAGGAACTCCCAGTCTACGTTTTACGGAAACTTAGCAGTATTGGTGATATAGCCTCTAGGCAATCAATGATATCCTTTCTGGACTTGGCCCCCGTAAATACTACCTTGCCATTCACAAAAATTAGCAAGACAATTCGCGGTTTAACCATGCGATAAATGAGACCCGGAAACATCTCTGGCTCATACGAACTGAATTGTCCGTGCACTTGGTTTAGATTCTCCAAACGTATGGGAAAACGTAAGTCTACAGTGGCGACAATGTTCTGCAATTTGTAGTCCGTGAATTTAACAGGAAAGCCGAGCTTCTGCAAAATGCGAGCAAATTTTCGAGATCCAATGTCTGCCTCTATTTCGTTGCGGGCTCCTGTACAGATTATTTTGCCGGTACGAAAGATGAGGGCAGTGCAACGAGGGGAATGCATGCGCATGATAACACCACGAAAACGCTTGGGCGAATATTCAGAGTTGCGAGTCCGAGAATTGATGCTCTTTAGGTCTAGTTCACATGCCACCGAAAACGTGGCCACAATGTTTCTGAAAGTGTGTAAACGATTGTGATGAATAAAGGTCATGGTTAATATGCTTCTAGTTGTAAAGGCACAGCGATTGAATATTCAAAAGTGGAGTTTGGGTCGAAAAAAATGGAAAACCTGCTGCCGACTTACTGTAGCTTTATTTCGTGCTGGGCATCTTTGGGTTCCACCAAGGCAGGCACGGGCTGCTGGGGTTGGAGAGCGCTGTGTGGATTAACGACATTGCTGGACGCTGCAACATTGTCTTTATCCTTTTCCGCATCTGCAATTTTGAAATGAAACTGCATTGCGAAAAAAATGTATAAACATATGACAACACCAGAACAAATTACTTAGTGTGACCAAAGAAAAAATAAATACTGAAACTAAAAACAGCTGATACTGTGATACTGATACCTACACTGTGACTTACTCAAAAACCGGCATAGTCAACCGTGAAATGTGATTTTAAAAATAATAAAAAATATTACCCAATCTCTACAGAAAAAAAAAAACAATATTAGCTCGGTCTCAATTTTTGATAATGGCACCTTTCCAAAGGCGAGAAAATACTTTATTTTGTTACAATAATCAACAGCCTCAAATTTGATTAAAATTTTTTTATTTATTCGCTTATTTCGCTACTTTTGTCATTTAAACTGAATAAATCGCGTTTGCTGCCAGACAATTAATTTACTATTATTTAAAGAAACTGTGTATATTTTCGATGTACATCTCCAGTTCTTCTTATTTCGAAAAAATAGCATATTTTTATTCACCGCTTCTGGTCACTCTGCACAGTAGGCCGATTATTTTCGAGCAAGTTAGACGAATTTTTTTATTTTTATTACAACAAATAAAATGTCGGCCCACAGCGGAGGAACGGATTGGAATTCCGTGGTAAAAGCTTTATTATTAAATCGCACGGGCGCTTTAAATAAAAATGAAATAGTCAATTTGCTAAAAGCAATAACAAAATGGTAAGCACAATTGCAAAATTTATCCAACATTTTTTTTATCAAGAATGGCGCAGTTGAAAATTGAAGAGTGGGGCTCCTCTCAATATTTGTTGGGCTGACACACAGACTGCAAGTGCAAAAAAAAGTGACTTGCAAAATTAAATATGGCCGCCGTCGTCAATGTGATGAAATTAAAAAACTTTTTGGTTTCAACTTGACTGAATATGAATTTTTCTTTGTTTTCCCACACAGTGAACACGATTTTTTTGATGAGGAAAGCAATTATATACAGTTTTATACGGCTTTTGCAGCCCTAGCGGCGGACAAACTGATGCAAATCAAGTCGAGTAAGTAACGATTTTTCATACATAAATATATGCAAGCAAAAAAAGAAAAAAAATGAAACGCAAAACATTTAGAAAAAGTTACATGGCACGCCAAAATTTATGTACCCTTTCCAATTGGTTCACCTAAAACCACGTAACCGATATGATTCAATAAGAATTTTTGAGCCCAATCAGTCATATTTACGTACATACATATGTGCAATTAGTAATGGGTAGAATAAAGATTATTTATTGTTTAGCTCATGCCTATTGCAATGCCTTTGGTAAGAGTATATTAAAGGAAAACAAAAATTAAGAATAAGAATTGAAGGCAAAACTCAATGAACCATTATTTGTGATTCACCCACACAGCTTGCAAATATATATATATATATATATTACTATTTAGGTGTTTGTATACTTAATGTTTGTCCTATCTCTATATATACATATGTATGTTTCTTTTGTCTATAGTTTGCCAGACGCAGATATCTCAGCTGCATTATGCCTCCGCCGTGTTAATAAGTTTCATATTGCACCGTTTGCCCAAGGTAACGGCATATGAGGTGAAATGGTTGCTGGTGGCCCTGAAGACATTATGTGAGGGCAGGGATGGCCTGCAATTTGATTATAATGCAGTGGCCAGTGTGCTAAAGACATCGAAACATCCGGAATCCGGTAATAAGAGCAGCAGCAGCAGTAGCAGCAGCAGTTCAGCTGCAGCAGCCGCAGCTGGTAATCAGGACAAAGACTCGCCAAAATCAGAGATTAAACGTTCGCGCTCTGATTTATCTTCAATAATATTACAACAACTATTAAACCCACTCGAACCAGGCAAAATGACCTGGGTGCCACTTAGCGAAGAGTTAACCGATTGCACTGTAAGTAACCACCAATTAATACGATTTTGAAGATTTTTTCATTTACATTATTTTTAGAATCAACTTCTGGCGGCCAATGTGGAGTATTTTCAATCACAAAATGGTGTCGATACCATACTGGATGTATGTGTGGCTTTACCCGTATTGAACCGCCATCGGGGCAAGTACCTTGAAACCATAAACGGTGGCAAACCACTCTATTTGCCACTTACCCAAATGGACGCCATTGTGGTAAAGAATTCCGTCGTTCACGTGTTAGCAGATCTCTCAATTTTAAGTCAATCTCATCCACTGATTCAACTTCAACCCTTGACGCCTCAACGTATTGAGAAATTATCCATAAGCGCAATTTCGGCTCTTTATAATGCTGTACTGACCTCCATTGCCGCCAGTGTTCTGGGCATGGGTCAGGCTGGCAGCAGCAGCAGTGGTGGCAGTGGCGGCGGTCAATCAAGCAAACCACAAGCAAGTACAGCATCTACAAGTCAGGGAGCTGGTGGTGGGTCCGGAAGTGGTGGCGGCACCTCTAAAGATCATGATGAATATGAGGAACAGGCTTCCGCTGTAGTGAACAAAGCACTGGAGATTTATTCCAATGTGGGTGAAATGTTGAAATCTTCGGCTCGGCTGCACATCTATCAGAATCATCTGTGCTATGGCAGTTGGCTGCTCATTAGCGGCATTCAAGGAGCTATGGGCGCATCCGGTAGCGGCAGTTCATCCAGTAGTAAAACCACCTCCAATGATCCCCCTACAACCCCTATTGCTCGAGTAAATCTCTTTAAAGTGCAACAAGGGTTTGGTGAACTAAATGCCGCCATTGCCAATCATTCAATTAAATTGTTAACTGAACTCGTTGAAGATTTAAAAATTGAAGCCACAACTTGTGGTCAAATTTCTGGCTCTGGTTCATCGGAATCGGTGGATCAACTGCCTGAACCGGCCCAATTTGATATTTTACAAAACTACTCAACACTACAACGTATTATTCGAGTTCTCAATACAGCTACCTTGCATCAACTGTTCACGTTCCTTGCCACAGTAGCCTATCGCAAGGCCTGTTCCTTGAAACGTGCCTCGACCAAAGATCGCACTGAATGTGAACCCATTAGCTACTCAGATTCAACAACCTATTTCAACGATTCCTTGTCTTGTTCGGATAATTCAGAAGATGATAGTGAAAGCTATTTGGGACATTGGTTCAAGGAAACCCTATCTCCAGAGACACATGATGATAATGCCAATAGTTGTCCGCAAGAGCGCAGTGGCGAACAGAAATCATCTGCATTGGTTCCCAAATTGGATGAACCGCATGAGTATTTGGATTTGGCAGCAGACATTTTCTGTTTCCTAGATCAATTTCTGGCCAATCGTCATTACTATATGAAACGTTATGTCCGGGCAGGAGTTAGTGATCAGCAAATGTTACTAATGGCCAATATTATCAAGGATTTCGATCGCGATGTAATGAGAAGTGAACAAGGAAGTGGAGTTGAATTGCCTGCCAAATGGCAATCGTCAATGATTCGCTTCTCTGGAGCAGCTGGACGCTATATACATAATTTAATATCGACTTCATTATTGTCCGAGCAATTGCAATCAAATCTATTGCAACATTTGTCCATTTCACCATGGTCAACGGAAACTAATACGTGGCCATTGCAGGTTTATCCTAGCACATTGTCAGTTCTAGTGCAAATCCTATTGCTAAAACCTAATCAAGAAAAGGAAGCTGCCTGCTTATCCGTTTGGCATCGTTTGATCAACACCTTGGTAGATGGTGTATGCTCCACCACGGATTGCTCAAACAGTAATGACTACGAGGATCTCAATATTGAGCATGCCCAGCTATTACTATTCCTTTTCCATTCACTCAATTTGATGCAAAAGAAATCCATACTCTTGCTGACTGCAGGCGGTGTTATACGCTGTGCGGAGATATGTCGTGGTATTACATCCGATCGCCCAGTAAGGCAGTGTCAAATGATGTGGCTATCGCGCTTACTCCTCTTCCTAGAGTATCTAATGAAGCACTTGTATAACGCTCCACCAGAACTTTTGGATCAAGTGCGTTGGAATTTGTTCAGTGTGAGCAGCATGACAGAGAATCAGAAGGTATCCGATCTTCTGAATAGTCGCACCAAACTAACATCGTATTGTCGTCAAGATATTGAAGAGAAATTCCGCAAGTCCCATGGCAATGAAGGGGGATCAAGTAAGAATAACATAATCTTATATTAAGCGATTATATAATAGCAATTCCATTACAGATATACGCCCTACATTTTACTCGTTGGTCACTGGTGATCCGGAGAAGCCATATTGGGCTCAAGAATTTAAGTTGGATGGGTTAGCCTGGAATTTTATATTGTGTACTCCGGATAAATTAAAATATCCATTACTGGTTGATGCATTAACAGATATATTGGGTATTGCCGATATGTCAGCCTTTGCCCAAGGAAAGGATTTATGTGCTATGCAATATTGCTTCAGCATTGCCTGGAAATTGCTTCTAGGCTTGCCGCCATCTACGTCACATGTGGAGGCAATCAAGAGTGAAAAACATTTACCCAATTTACATTCTTTGATATGGAGCATTCGTTACCCTTTGGCCCAATCGCATTATTTGGTTGTAAATAGCCTTATTAAGCAGGGCATGTATACACAGTATGCAGAATCTCTATGGAGTCATGTAGGCGATAGAGCAGCAGATATGAGATATAGCCTAAGGCAGACAATACTAGGAGTCGAGGCTTTCAATAAACAAATGAACCAGAATGGTGAGTAAATGAATATAGGCAAACTATTTTCCATAGTGAAACTAATTATTATCTACTTCATTTTTAGTTCAACCGCGCCTCACAGATCTTGTACTCTTTGATGCTTTGGTGGCACACATGCAGGCTGTGGCCTGGGCAGATAAACAAGGATACAAATTGCAACGCAAGGAACAGGATGATTCCATTAGTGGTGGCGTAGGAGAGCAAAGTTCTACCACAACTATCAGATCTTCAAATCCAGATAATGAAGTTTATTCCTCGAATGAATCAATTGATCAGCAAAAATCAAAATCATCATCATCTCAACGTACATGTGATGATGATGAAGGCGATGATGATAGCGATGGAATGACGTCCAGCGAAGCTCAGGAACGTACACAAATAGTCAATGAATTGATGATAAAACTAATGGATTCATATCGTTTAATTTCGGAAATTGTTCGATCTCAGATGTTGAAGCAACTATCCAGTTCCACACCAGAATCAGCACTTAATCTAATTGTGCCAATTGTTAGCGATAAACCGGCCATAATGTTGGAATTACATGCCGCCTTTCTTAAGCTCTTGCCCAATGAGGATAAACAATTAATTGCAAATGAGTGGCCCAAATGTTTGATGGTAAATGATACGGCCTTTGATGGGAAACAGCATCCCGTGGAGCCATATACTCTTAATGTAATTGATGCCCACATCACTGAACTGACACGTGGAACAAATTACTCCACTCTACATACATTAAAGCATTGCCTTAAGTCTATATTGCATCTACAGGAATTGCTACTCCCATATTGCTCCACCAATTCCGAAGTGAAAAATCAATTGAAACCTCTACTGATCGCTTCGATGCTGGACATGCGGACCGACTATCTGCAGGGACAGAGCGAACAATGTCTTAGGGATATTCTAAGTGGTTTAACATTGGAGGCACAAAAATTGCTACTCTATGAGCATATGATTGGGTATTGTTATCGCATGTTAATTGAATTCTCTACTGAATTGAGACAGCCCGTGGGTGGTGCTGGAGCAACTGCAACTGCTGGCACAGAGACAAATCAAGAGCGCGCTGTATTCAACGAATCCATGTTATTTGCTGTCCTCAAAACTCTGATTAAGATGCTTGAAAAACCTACAGCTGTTCAGGCCATGAGACAATTCTTTAAAGATCAGCGGTTGGGTAGTTTAACCACATTGTTACTGTCCTTCACTGGCACATCGCTGCCTCTAAGCTATGCCCGCAAAATGCTGCAATTTGTTGATCGTCTGTTTCAGCAATCTATGCAAGCGGATTCACAATTTGTCCATGAGGATCTCGTGGAATGTTTCAGTGAATTGGCTCAGGTGGAGGTGGCTCGTCTTAAACTTTGGCTGGCCCACATCATTTATGGTCCAAACGTTAGTGGGGATGTTCAAAGCACTTCGGAGGCAGTTGACACAACCTGCAAACAGTTGCTCACTAGCAGCTCCAGCAGCAATGCCCAGACACCAACAAATATGGCCACTGTTTCGGCAATGCCAAGCATTTCCGATCAATTAGATGCCATGGATATTGATTATGATTGTGGCACTGGTCCAGGAGGTGCTGGTGGAGGGGCAGGAGGAGCATTAGCACCAAATGCATCACAAATGTTGAGTCTCTGGCAAGCCGCTCAGCCTAATCCCTCTGAGGAATCTTCTCAGGCTTGTGATCCAAACAGTACTGGCAATAGCAACACTGGCGGCAATGGAATTCTCTTGCTGGGCTTTATCAAAGCCCTTGTTCGGGATCAGACAAAGGCTGGCCTTATTGCTCCACCCCTGTTCCAGGCGTTATTACAATTGGGACAAAATTTAATTACACCGCCACAAGATGGATGTGACTTTGCTGATGTTTTACAGATTATGATCACACTGGCGGATGCTTCACCGGCACGTGGACATTTGGCCTTGTTTAATACGACACTAACTTGGCTGGAATTGGCCAGATTGCAATTGCCCGATAAGCATCAACTGCGCCATGCGGAAAATGTGAGCGCCCTACTACGCTACCTGAGTGATTTGCTACAGAGTATAGGATATCGTGGCAGTCGGCAGCATATGCCACCCTGGGATGATGAGCTACAAACGGATATGGACGATCTTTATGATGAACTGGTCGAGGAGGAGCAAGATTCATTGCTAGATGACTCCGATGAGGACACTCTGAACAACAAATTGTGCACCTTCTCGCAGACTCAAAAAGAGTTTATGAATCAACATTGGTATCATTGCCACACATGCAACATGATCAATACTGTGGGAGTGTGCTCGGTATGTGCCCGAGTCTGTCACAAGGGTCACGATGTGAGTTATGCTAAATATGGGAATTTCTTTTGCGATTGCGGAGCCAAGGAAGATGGCTCTTGCCAGGCATTGAGTCGTCGTCTGGCCAACACAGCACTGGAGGCTACTAGGGATGCAGTATCCGCTGCCGCTTATGGAGCATTGCCATCCCATATAGGACTTTTAGCTGGAGGTAAGAAGAGATCTCTACCACCAACAAGTACTACTGCTCCCAGCCAGCAACAGCTACCCATACGCAAGGATTCCCTCAGTAGTGAGAGAATTACGCTGCTAAGTAAACTACTGGAACCTCATCGTGATGCACTGCAGCAACAGGATCAATGGCATTTGGTTGTACGCTGCATATTGGAATACTTTGATGCTTTACTACCATCTATTCGGGAGAACTGCACCCTGTATTCAATAGTGGGATGCCATAAAAGAGCTACCGCCGCCTTAGAACGTTTGCATCAGTTGGAGCAGAGCTTCCAGGTAACAGATCAATTAATGTTTGCCACTTTGGGTTCCCAGGAGGGTGCCTTTGAGAATGTTCGCATGAATTATTCAGGAGATCAGGGCCAGACTATAAAGCATTTAATATCATCTGGTGTAGTGCGTCGTGTGGCCTTCTGTTGCCTCTCATCGCCCCATGGACGACGTCAACAATTGGCCGTGTCGCATGAGAAGGGGAAGGTAACTATTTTACAATTATCAGCGCTTCTTAAGCAGGCAGATGCCTCCAAAAGAAAATTAACATTGACCCAATTGAGTTCGGCTCCCATTGCCTGCACTGTGCTATCTCTTTCGGCCAATCCTTGCAATGAGGATTGCCTGGCAGTGTGTGGTCTAAAGGAATGCCACATCCTAACCTTCTCCAGCAGTGGTAGCACCAATGAGCACATTGTCGTTAGTCCCCAATTGGAAAATGGCAATTATATCAAGAAGGCCATTTGGTTACCAGGATCTCAGACTCTTTTAGCTCTGGTCACCTCGGATTATATTAAGATCTATGATCTGGCTGTCGATTCGTATAGTCCGAAATACTATTACTTGGTGGCAGTTGGTAATATACGTGATTGCACATTCATGTACCAGGATGGATCCTATTATATGCTGAGCTTTGCCAGCTCTGGCTATATCTATACCCAGCAATTGGATCAACAGAGTCTGGCCATTCATGGTGACTTTTACGTAACAAACACTTTGGAATTGAGTCATCAGCATATCAAAGATGTCAATGGGCAAGTCAGTGGTGGTGGTGTATCCATCTACTATTCCCATACCCTGCAATTACTCTTCTATAGCTATTCGTCTGGAAGAAGTTTCGTATCGCCCCTAACCAATGTGAATGAGGGAGTTAAGGGTATCTATCATTTGGATACCAATTCGGCCAGCAAATCGGCATCGAAGGGTCCATTGCAACCATTGGTACAATGGACAGAAGTTGCCGGGCATCCTGGTCTTATCTATGCCAGCATGCAGACATCGAATAATCCCATAATTCTAATGCTTACACCGGATCGGATCTACATGCAAGAGATTAAGGCACAATCGGCGAAATCAAGAATTATGGATGTGGTGGGCATACGCCACTCCGTAGCTGGCACCGAAAAAACAACTCTTCTCCTCCTATGCGAAGATGGTAGTCTAAGAATATTCTCCGCTCAGCCCGAGCATACCAGTTTTTGGCTATCACCTCAGGTTCAACCGTTTGGTAATCAATTGTACTCCGCTACACTTCTAGCCAAGAATGGTGGATTAAGTGCAACATCATCTGCCAGTAAAAATAAATCAAGTCTTACCACTGGATCCAATGGCAAACTATTGCATCGCAGTAAATCGAATCAACAGCAGAAACAACTTACAGCTGGTGGTCAGCCTGTTTTCCCAATTGATTTCTTTGAGCATTGTAATATGCTGGCCGATGTTGAATTTGGTGGCAACGACCTGCTCCAAATCTACAGCAAACAAAAACTTAAGACACGTCTCTTCTCCAACGGAATGTTTGTTGCAAGCACTAAGGTAAATGGCTTTACCCTGGAGGTGATTAACAATGATACCAATGTTGTTATTGTGGGCATACGTGTTCTACTGGGTACCCAAGATGTCCAGCGAGCTCCGCAGTCGGTGACCATATTGGGACGAACTATTCCAACGCCAGTGAGGCGGGCACGTTGGTTTGATATACCGCTAACACGTGACGAGATGCTACAATCGGATAAACTACTAAAGGTAGTCTTTGCCAAGTCCCAGGATCCGGAACATGTCACTCTACTCGATTGTATTGAGGTCTACGGAAAATCTAAGGAACTGGTGGGTTGGCCAGATGATAGTGAAGATAATGTCGTTGCTGGTGCCAATGTGCCACCAGTTGCCGCCTCGGCTCAGGCCACAGTGGCAAATTTCGGTGAGGGATTCAATTGTATAACCCAACTAGATCGCATGGTTACCCATTTGCTGGAGGTTCTGGATTGTGCCTTATGTCTGCTGGGTGGAGGAGCGATAGCGTCGCCTCTTCGTCAGAAAGCCGTAAAAACAGCCGGTTCCTTGCTTTTGTTACCAACACCAAATTCTGTCCAGACTCAGGCACGTTATGTATTGGCCACCTTGTATGGCAGTCGTCCTGCATATCATAGCTACAAGGATGGTGTCCTTCTTCATTTTGTTCATGGCGAATTGCAGGCCATGCAACCGAAACTTGGCCAACTGGACTCGCTGCAGGAGATTGATCCGGAAGCATTCTATCGTTTGATACTTTTGGTACGTGGCATTGCCAATTCCAGGCCACAATCGCTTGCCAAAATCTGCCAGGAAAACAACTATGACATTGTTCCTGCTCTAATGAATATTGTTCTGGAGCTGCACAAAATCACGCCGGGCTTGGATGAACCCAGCAACATTGTCAGACGTGGCCTCTGTCAGCCGGAAACCATTGTCCATTGCCTGGTGGAAATTATGTATGGCTTTGCCTTGGCCGATATTAGCCAAGTGGGCAGAATGACCAAATATTTCATAGATTTGCTCAAGCATGATGCCTGTGTCATTAGTCACAGTGCCAAGGAGGCTTTGATTTTGCTCTTAAGTCCGCGTCTCAAACGTCGCAAGGTAGCCATTGTCACACCACCAGCCTGTTCTACGCCCACACCCTCCTCTTCGGCCATTCAGGCTCTTCAAGCGGTCGCTGTATCAACGGCCAGTGAAATAATCGAGGAAGCGGCTGCAGCTGCTGTGGATGCAGCTGTGCCACCCATTGATCATCCCAATGTCGGTGATGCAGAGGGCATTGTCGGTGGGGTTGTAAATCCCCAGCAGTTGCTCAATTTGGAGGCATTCATGGGCGGTGGTTTTCCACGACTTTTGGGTTTGCCCGAGGATGCCGATGATGAGGCCATTATGGATATAGCCATTACGTTGAGTCTGCATCAACACGGCGTCGATGCTAATGCATTGCAATCCCTTCAGCAGACATTGGCCAATTTTGAGGGTATACGACAGGCTGCAGCAGTGGCTGCTGTTGTTAATGCAGCGGTGAGTAACTCTGCCGGCGGATCTGATGACGATGAAGGCTCCAATGTGGCCACCGATGGTTCCACTTTACGCACATCCCCAGCCGAACCCGCTGGTAGTGGTGGCTCCGAAAGTGGTGGCAGTGGCGTCGAAAGTATTGGTGGCACATCCGCACGTAGCAGTAATTTTGGTGACCATGTCAATACATCGCCACCACGTCAAAGTTCCAACAAGGAGGAGCAAGAATCAGATCAACCCAGCACTTCAGCAGGCATAGGCAGATCCGATGGAGGCGTGGCCGGCTTAAGTGCCATGAGCAGCAGTGAGGATAATGAGATTAATGAGGATGAGAAACTAACAAAGCTACATGAACTCAGGTATTGTTAACCAGGAGAGTATTAGGACAGTGTATTTAAATGAATTTTTTTTCCTCTCCTTAGAATTGCTGTCCTGGAGAGCATAATCCAACACCTGAACACATTTGATGTTTGCAATGGCTTACAGGCCATTCCTCTAATACAGGTTATACTGATGCTAACTACAGATCTAAATGGCAACAACGAAAGGGATCAGGAAGTGTTGCAAGATTTACTCAATGCATTGGTGAACTATGTGGAAATTGGCAAGCGTGGAGCAGCTGCCAAGGTATGGGAATCCCTCGGCAACCGTAAAATTAGGTTAACTCTATTAACTCTATTTTCTGCAGATGGAAACCAAATGTCCAGCAAATGAAGTACGCCTGGCTTTGCTCTCTTTGTTTGGCGTTATGATGGGCAAGACGAAATCCAAGCAAACTGGCACCACATCGCCTCCCCACCAATTTAAGGATAATAGCTCTTTTGTTGCCAGTACCACGGCAAATGTTTTAAGCAAAAGTGGAGCCTTTGTCTATGCTTTGGAGGCCCTCAACACTTTATTAGTTCACTGGAAGAATGTGTTGGGTGATCCCTATGCAGCAGGTGGTGGCAGCACGAGCGGTGGCGTAGTGGGAGCAGGCCCTCAGCTAAATCCAGCCTCTTCAAGCGGTGGATCGGGCAATGGAACCCAATTGCTAAAGCCTATTAAGCATGGTCCCAAACCAGATATATCTATACTTATACCACACAATTATCTAAAAAATTATCCGGATATATTTGAATCCTATGATGCATTACTTACCGAGATTATTGTACGTTTGCCGTATCAAATATTACGCTTGTGTAGTGCCCATCCGGATAACTATGATAGTGGCTTTTGTGAAACCATGACTTTTACACTCTGTGAGTATATGATGCTTAATTTGAACACATTGCTCCGACGCCAGGTGAGGAAACTGCTGATGTACATTTGTGGCAGCAAGGAGAAGTTCCGCATGTATCGGGATGGTCACTCACTCGACGCACATTTCCGTGTTGTTAAGCGAGTGTGCAACATTGTTAGCTCAAAGGTAAGTGGCAAATGGTTTCTCTTTAATGATAGCTTAGCTCATTTAATGTGTTTCCATTGTTCATTAGACGGGTGCTCCATATAATGTGAATCCGCCGCTGCTCACCTACGATTCGTTGGTGGAATTAACTGAGCATTTGCGCACTTGTCAGGAGATAAGTCAAATGCGTACAGGAAATTGGCAAAAATTCTGTGTGGTTCATGAGGATGCTTTGGCCATGCTAATGGAGATTGCTTGCTATCAACTGGACGATGGCGTTTCACCTATTATTTTGCAACTTTTACAGGCTGCAGTCTGTAATATGCCATCAGCAATTGGAGCCAAGCAACAGCCACCACCTCCACCGCCTACTGCTGCAGTTGGAGCTGGTGCAGCATCGTCTTCCGCCGTAGCCAACAGCAAATTGCGTAGTGAGCGAGAAAAGAGCGAAGATACCGATGCCTATTATTCGAAATTTGATCCAGCACAATGTGGTACATTTGTCCATCAGATCTTTAGATATGCCTGCGATGCGCTGATCATACGTTTCGTGCGCATATTCTTGCTGGAGAATAACATCAGTCAGTTGCGTTGGCAGGCACATTCTTTCATGACCGGTCTATTTGAGCATGCCAATGAGAGGCAACGGGAGAAGCTATTAAATATCTTTTGGAATCTATGGCCATTGGTGCCCACCTATGGACGTCGTACGGCACAATTTGTGGATTTGTTGGGTTATCTAACATTGAGTACACGCAGTATTACCGAAAGACTGCCAGAGTTTGTAACACGTGCCGTGGATGTGCTCCGCCAACAGAATGAACTCCTCTACAAGCACCCCAACGCACCTATATATACGACTCTTGAGTCTATATTGCAGGTGAATGGATATTATCTGGAATCTGAACCCTGTTTGGTATGCAATAATCCAGAAGTTCCAATGGCCAACATTAAGTTGCCATCAGTGAAATCTGATTCAAAGTATACCACAACGACCATGATATATAAGTTAGTCCACTGTCATACCATATCCAAAATGATTGTACGCATAGCTGATTTAAAGCGTACTAAAATGGTTAGAACTATCAATGTCTACTACAATAATCGTAGTGTTCAAGCCGTAGTGGAGCTTAAGAATCGCCCAGCTTTGTGGCATAAGGCACGATCTGTTACTCTGCAATCAGCGCAAACGGAATTGAAAATCGACTTTCCTCTACCAATTACCGCTTGTAATTTGATGATTGAATTTGCCGATTTCTTTGAGACTGTCAGCGGTTCTAGTGAGAATTTGCAGTGCCCACGTTGCAGTGCCGCGGTTCCGGCATATCCGGGGGTTTGTGGCAATTGCGGGGAAAATGTGTTCCAATGCCACAAGTGTCGGGCCATCAATTACGATGAGAAGGATCCGTTCTTGTGCCATTCGTGCGGCTTCTGTAAATATGCCAAATTTGATTTTAGCATGTATGCACGTGTTTGCTGTGCTGTGGATCCTATTGAATCGGCCGAAGATCGGGCCAAGACAGTACAAATAATACACAGCTCCCTGGAGAGGGCCGATCGTATCTATCGCCAATTGTTTGCCAATAAGCAAACGCTCGAGCTGCTCATACCAAAGGTGGCTGAGCATCGTAGCAGTGATCGCCTAGTTGAGGACAATATGGGAAGTGTTCATAGTACATCACAGGTTAATAAGATAATCCAATTATTGGCCCAGGAATATTGTGTGGAATCGAGGACACGATTTGAAGAGTTGAGCAAAATTGTCCAGAAGGTAAAGGCGTGTCGCAGGTGAGTTTAGGGAACGTAAGAAAATAAGTTCAATAGTCTAATCAAGTTCCTTTCTCTTTTAACCCAGCGAATTGGTTGCCTATGATCGGCAACAGCAGGATCAGCCACCCACAAATCCCTCTTCATCAATATGTAATGAGAGTCCCTCAACAAATCGGTGCTATGGCTGCGCCTTGGCCTCTACTGAGCAATGCTTGACCCTTTTACGGGCCATGGCTTATAACTATGATTGTCGTGTTGGGCTTTACAGTCAGGGACTGGTCACTGAGTTGGCCGAGCATAATTTAAGACGAGGTACTCCTCAAATTCAAGAGGAAGTGCGCAACTTGTTGGTAGTTCTGACTAAGGATAATTCGGAAGCTTGCATGCATCTGCTGCAGATTGTAACAACTCGTGTGAAAAATGCCCTAATGGGTTCCATACCCCTGATTAGTCTGGAGGCTGCGGTGCATCAGGAGATGACATTGCTTGAAGTCTTACTTAGCCAAGATGATGTATGCTGGGAGTATAAATTGAAGGTTATCTTTGAACTGTTCATAAGTAATTGCCGCCTGCCGCGTGGTCCAGTCACTTCAGTATTGCATCCTTGCTTACGCATTATGCAAAATATCATTTGTCCGGTTCTACCTATCAGCAGCGGTGGCAGCAGCAATAATAACAACAGCAAGACAAACAACCAGCAGCAGCCACAGTCCATCGCGGCCAGTGATTTGAGTAGCATCAATCTGGTTGAGGGCAACACCATCGATTATCGCGCCTGGCTGAGTTCAGATCGCAATCACGAATATGCTGCCTGGAGTAGCCGCATGCCTACCAAAAGCCAAGTGAAACAAGGCACTAGTTCTACCAAGGCTCCGGCAACGGATCAACAGGCAGCACCACCCAAAACCAGAAAGGAAGTGAGAGCCTTCTTCCTGATGGAAAAATATGGCCGACGTTGGCGTCATCGTGTACTGGATAAACAGCGGATTACTAAACCTCTAATTTTCAATGCCAAGTGGATACAACCATTGCTCTTTAATCCCAATTCTCGTTTGGGTCGTACATTGGCCTGCTCCCTGCTGAGCGGACTGAGTCGCACCAACGAGCGAAAGCAACAGCTGTTGAATATGTTAACATCTTTTCTACGTTATGTGGGTGAAGCTGGTGAGGCAAGCGATGAATACTTGAATCTATATAGAAACATGGCCACCGAGACACCATGGCTGCAGTATCTGGTACTGAAAGGTGTCCTCACCGATATCTCTCAATTGTTGGCTGTTGAGATCAGTAAAGTTCATCGGATGGAAGAGCATTCTTTATCCTCGGATCTATCGCTGGGCTATGCCTTACGTCAATATGTTAAATTGTTGTGGCTCTTCCTTGAATGTCCCAACATTCGTAGGACCTACAAGACTCGCCTTCTGGGCCCTGTTCTAGAGAGTTATCTAGCCTTAAGGAGTCTGGTTGTACAGCGTACACGTCTCATTGATGATGCCCAAGAGAAATTGCTGGAAATGCTCGAGGAAATGACCAGCGGCACGGAGGAAGAGACGCGTGCCTTTATGGAGATCCTTATCGATACGGTGGAAAAGACACGCATGAATGATATAAAGACGCCAGTGTTTATATTTGAGCGTCTTTATTCCATTATACATCCGGAGGAGCATGATGAGAGCGAATTCTACATGACACTAGAGAAGGATCCGCAGCAGGAGGACTTTTTGCAAGGTCGCATGCTGGGCAATCCCTATCCGTCTAGCGAAATGGGACTCGGTCCCCTGATGCGGGATGTGAAGAATAAAATCTGCACTGACTGTGAATTGATTGCCCTGCTTGAGGATGACAATGGCATGGAACTGTTGGTCAATAATAAGATCATTAGCTTGGATCTCCCAGTAAAAGATGTTTATAAGAAAGTTTGGCTAGCTGAAGGCGGTGATCGGGATGCCATGAGAATTGTTTACCGCATGCGTGGGCTCTTGGGCGACGCCACAGAGGAATTTGTGGAAACTCTCAATAACAAAAGCCAAGAGCAAGTGGACACCGAGCAATTGTATCGCATGGCCAATGTTCTGGCTGATTGTAATGGACTGCGAGTAATGTTAGAAAGGATTGGCAGTCTGCAACGTATTTCCCGCCAGCGTGAATTAATACAAGTCTTGCTCAAATTGTTCCTTATCTGCGTGAAAGTTCGTCGTTGCCAGGAAGTTCTCTGTCAGCCTGAAATCGGAGCCATTAACACCCTCCTGAAGGTATTACAGATGTGTCTGCAATCAGAAAACGATTCTATACAATCCGCAGTCACGGAACAATTGCTCGAGATTATGGAAACGATTCTATCGAAAGCAGCTAGTGATACTTTGGATTCCTTCCTGCAGTTCTCTTTAACATTTGGCGGTCCGGAATATGTAAGTGCTTTGATATCCTGCACTGATTGTGCCAATGTGAGGAATAATCCTTCGGTGCTCCGTCATCTCATACGAGTTCTGGCAGCTCTGGTTTATGGCAATGAGGTTAAGATGGCTTTGCTCTGTGAGCACTTTAAGGTAAGGAATCTAGCACACGAGTCTATGTTGATATGGTGTAACAAATTTTTCCTCTTTGCATCATAGAACACTCTGGACTTTAATCGTTTTGATGCGGAGCGCACTCTCGAAGGCGAATTCAAATTGGAGCTCTTCTGTGTGTTGACCAATCAAATTGAACATAATTGCATTGGTGGAACTCTTAAGGATTATATTGTCTCTTTGGGCATTGTGGAGCGAGCTTTGGCATATATTACCGAGCATGCACCGTGCGTTAAGCCTACTCTTTTGCGCACCGACTCCGACGAACTGAAGGAATTCATTTCACTGCCCAGTCTAAAGTATATTCTACGTTTCCTCACGGGTCTGGCCAATCATCATGAGGCCACCCAGTTGGCAATCAGCAAGGATATAATACCCATAATACATCGGCTCGAGCAGGTGTCCAGTGATGAGCATGTTGGTAGTTTGGCCGAGAATCTGCTCGAAGCTCTATCCACAGATGCAGCTACGGCGGCTAGAGTTCAAGAAGTGCGAGATTTCACCAGGGCCGAGAAGAAACGGTTGGCTATGGCCACACGTGAGAAGCAGCTGGATGCTCTGGGTATGCGTACAAATGAGAAGGGTCAAGTCACCGCCAAGGGCTCGATATTGCAGAAAATTGAGAAATTAAGAGATGAGACAGGTTTGACCTGTTTTATTTGCCGCGAAGGCTACGCCTGCCAACCGGAGAAAGTTCTTGGCATTTATACGTTCACCAAGCGCTGTAATGTCGAAGAATTTGAACTAAAGTCGAGGAAGACCATCGGCTACACTACAGTGACCCATTTCAATGTTGTCCATGTGGATTGTCATACATCGGCCATACGTTTAACTCGCGGTCGTGATGAATGGGAAAGGGCCAGTCTACAGAATGCCAACACTAGATGCAACGGTTTACTGCCTCTCTGGGGTCCGGGTGTTAGTGAAACTGCCTTCTCTGGCTGTATGACCCGTCATAGTAGCTACATGCAGGAAAGCACCCAGAGATGTGATATCTCCTATACCAGTAGTGTGCACGATTTGAAGCTTTTGCTTGTTCGTTTTGCCTGGGAACGTAGTTTCCATGATGATGCCGGTGGTGGTGGTCCACAATCAAATATGCACTTTGTTCCCTACCTCCTCTTCTATGCTGTCTATTTGCTCCTCTCCTCACGATCAGCTGCCCGTGACAGCAAAACATTGCTAACCTATCTAACAGCCGCTCCAAATGAGAAATGGCTAGAGTGTGGCTATGAGGTAGATGGACCACTATATATGCTAACAATCTCATTGTCCCTGCATAGTCGTGATCTATGGAACAAGCACAAAGTGGCACATCTCAAGCGCTTGCTTGCTGTGGCACAGGCCCGTCATGTTTCACCATCAGTTTTATGTAAGGCATTACTCTCACCTGCGGATCGTCAAAGCAAGGACTATGCAGTCTATAAACCCTTCCTAATGATGTGGGGTCTGGTGGATTTGCTATATAATAATCTATTCAAAACTGTTACCACACCCAAAGAAGAAGACTGGCCAATTTCACTGTTTGACTATATACGTAAAAATGATGAGGGCATGTTAAAAGCCACTGATAGCGTTCTACAAATGTTGACGGATGAGTATTTGCCTTGCACCTCCTTTGTCGAATTCTGCGATGTCGCAGGTGAGTAAATATTAAGAAATACAAAGATATATTCATATTAAACGGGTATCTTTTTTTTTTTTGGTCTCACAGGTCTTTTATATCTTATTGAGCAGCCGGACAGCTTCATCGATGACATCCTTACAAGTCTGCCTTCTTCTAACACCACCTCAACCACTAGCACCACCAACACCACGAGCTCTAGTTAAAATTTGATCCTAATAATGGGAGGAATCGGCAGATGCTGCCGCATAATTATTATACTTATATTAAATATATGAATATTTATCACATAACACAATACTTATTTAATCAATAAAAATTATTCGTTTGCACAATGATGAATTTAAAATATCAAACTTGTCATTTTATTTATTTCATATCATATCCATCATAATTATAAAAAACACAATCAAAAAAATAATAAAAAAATATATCCACAAAATCATTATTCGTATATATATATAAACATAAATACATTTTCTAAATAATAATATACGTATATATGTATTGCAAAATTGGGACGTTTGTTTTACGTTTTTGTTATGTATAATTTCAAAAATGTACAATCAGTTCTAAAAAATTTCACTAAATTTTGTAAACACAAAAATACCACATAAAATACGAGGGAGAGAGATATAGATAGGCAATTCCTTAACTAAATCAATGCAGTGAGAATTCAATTTAATACAACCATATGGTTACAGAGAGACAAAGAGTGTGAGATTAGTAGTTTCTTTTAGAATAGGGCTGCAAAAAACACTGATGGATGAGGTTCTAATGACGAATTTGGCCTTAAATTTCACTTAACACAAAATATGACTTAAACAGTATTTAATCTTTTAAGCCAATCTTAAAGATTGGTAGAAATAGAGTCTCAGCCATATTTGCATATACATATTTTTTAAACCAAAGTCTTATAACAGCTTATGCTTTTGCAACCACTATATCTAGTTGAAGATCGAATTTATAGTTTTGTTCGCTTTTCTTCCTATAGTTCATATCACTCGGCTAGTTTTTAGTTAGTTTTCTTATAGGTGTCTTTTTTCCTGTACGTGTGTGTCTGTGTGTGTGTATGTGTAAGTGTTGTGTGTAAACATAACAAGTGTTGAAGAAAACTGGATAGTGTTAGTTACACAATATAAAATATATATAGATAGATATTTATATATAAATGTAGTTTCGTCTTGTTCTTAAATTAATAGGTACATAGGTGCAAAAAGAAGGTGCAAACTAATTGAGCAATTACTAACCACCAGAAAATATATATATATATATATGTGTATACATAAGTATTAAAGGAATATCATTCATCATCACGATCTTCATCAGGATCATTTGTTATCAAATATTTTGACTTATTATAATACGTTTTACACTCTTAAATCAAACACAGAAAAAAAATACAAAATTAAAAATATTGTTGAACGAAATAAATATGGATAAAAATGATTAGTTTAAAGACAACCCATTTAAGATTTGTATGTTCGATCAACATCTAATGCTATGACACATTCAATTATAAGTACTACAATTAATACGTATTTTGTTGTTGCTGTTGTTTTTGTTAGTTTTGTTGCTTTGTTTGTTATGGCTTTGCTTACTGTGTGTGTGTGTGTGCGCGCGTGTCGGCTATATCCCTTACAAAATGCACACAAAAGTTGTTTTATAAAATTGACTTGCTTATATCTTATAGTTCTTACACATATATATGTATGATGACGCTGTATATATGCATATATATTAAATTCCTATTGTGTTTGTGATGTTATAGATTCCGTTTTAGTTTTCTTGTTTCATTTTTTGCCATTTGCTTTTCACTTGGTTACGCACTGGGCTAGACATAAATACTTTAGTATATAGTATAGTATCATTTAAATATTTTGTTTGTTTTCAAATTCGAGACACACACAAATGTGGGTATATTTATATTCAGCTAGATCTCTTGGAACTGACATATTGTTCCTACTGCATTCTGTCAGTTTTAAAATATTTGTCAACTAAAAATTCGGCTTAATTTATGTAACTAACATTTATCTGGTTACCTGTATCTTTAGTTATACATATGTATATATACGTTAATATATACGGGGTTAGATATTATTCCATTATAATTCTAATTACATCAAGTGTCAAGTTGAAGCATTATGAAAAGTCAAACCGATCATAAGCTTCTGTTTGAAAGAAAATGTTACCGAACACGATATGATAAATTATTATAATTGGTTATTGAGAATAACCCCAGTATATAAATATATATATACATATTTGTGTGTAATATATATTGGAAGTAATGTAAGTGGGAAAAATTTAGTTGTAGAACCAAATTTTTACCACTTTTTGACATTTATATAGTACCATCAATTTGCATTTGTCATGATTTTCGTTATCTAAAGAGTATGTACAAAAATTTACTAATCTATACATATATGTATATTGCACATATAAATATATACTTTATATGTATGCATATATATATTTAATTTACTATTTTGGCCAGTGTATTAATGTGTTCTTTAGGCTTGATGATGACCCACATGTCCTCGCTGGGCACGCATAAAGTGTCGCGGATTGAGTGGATATTGCCGCGGATAGGCAATCAATGTTGAGCCCAGAGCAATGCTCAATGGAGCTCGCGAACGTCCTGGTAGACTGACAAAAACTGTTCCAACTGCAGCCAAATTATCATAAGTTGGCTCGATGGCCACCAGCATAATGTCAGTCGCTAAGCGTCGATGGCTGTGGTGTGAATGATGATGGTGGTGATGATGATGATGATGATGCGGTTGATGCTGGTGAAGCTGATGCAGTTCCGGACCTTGATCTTGCTGCATTAACAAGGCCTGGCGTGCCCTTTGACGCATGGCACGTGTTGTTGAACTACTACTGCTGCTGCTACTGGTTGCCGGCTGTGGACTATCAATATCCAGACTGCTACCCGATGCAAGGAATATCTGGGCAAACGGCCGTTTTGCCAAATGAAGCATCTCGACCACATGTTGGCGTCTGGCCCGCCTCAAGTCGGCTGTCTGTTTCACTTTCCACACAATAACACAAACTGCTAAGAATAGGAAAAAGCATGAAAAGAACACGGAGAAAAAGACAAACAAGTCAATGTGTAATTGATCCTGGCGGAAGACCACCGAACCATAGCTTGGCTCGGGTCCAGAACTCGCACGCAAAGCAATAAAAAACCGAGTGGCACTTAAATTGTGGGCATGCTGGGGTAATGTTAATACCAAACGATTCTTTAAACCAAACAGACGTAAAAGAGTATTGCACTGATTTAAAGTGACATGGGTACTCAAATCCTTGGCATGCTGATCCTTTACAATGAAACTATGACCACCATGACTTTTGCAATCTTGCAATTGGGGTATATAATAAGAGTTTCCATTTCTGTCACCACGATCAATGCGATCGCCGCCACCACTACCCACTCCACTTATCCGACGTTCCGGTGTGAATAGTTTTTGAATAGTGACGTTATCATGCCGTGGCAGGGCAATATTAAGTGGATGATCTCGTTTCATCTTGGGACCCCAGTTGTACCGATTATCCAGAAATATATCATGATAGCCACTTGTATCATTTGTCTCCACTATAAAGGAATCATCTTGTGGCGACATAAACACATCTAATTCACCCTGTGTTACATCAATTATAATCCGTATATCCACATTCATGAATCGTGGTTGAATGACAAAGAAGACTGTCTGTCCGGGCTTAAGAGCAGCTGGCTTCGATTTGCATTCTTCTGCAGAATGACGAAAAAGATATAGAAATATTTATTTGAAATATTGTTTATGAAAAATTAGTCATCCAACTTACCTATGGGCTTGGCATCGAAGCACATGCGCGACTCCACGGTTATTTGTTTATAACATTGATGTCCATCGGTGGGATTGCCAGCATAGGAATCCCGACATTTGGAGCATTGGACACTCCAGCAGAGTTGGGCTGAATTTTTTCCACCACCAGCTGTGCAGGTAGCATCGCTTTCCGTATTATTGGCACAATTGCATTTCTCTCCCGTCACCGGATCACACACATTGCCATGTCCGTGACATTGACAGGGCCGGCACTCCTTTTGCAGATCCTCACTGCCACGAAAATAACCCAGAAGGCAGCTATCACAACGATCTCCAGCTGTGTGATTGCTGCAACGCAAACAAGTGGCATTATGAGCAGGTCCTTCGGGTAATATACGCTCCAGTTCGGATCGTGTCATATTAAAGACAGCAGGATCGGCATTATAAGATACACAAACATCCGAATGACCATTGCAATAATCCAAACACGGTTGACATCCATGACCATCGCGAGGATCACCCACAAACAGAGGCTGACACTTTTCACATTGCTCGCCCATTGTGTGATTATGACAACTCAGACAAATGTCCAAAAGGCTGCTCGATTCGCAATCAGAATGGCCATTGCACAAGCACTGGAT
The DNA here is from genome assembly GCA_035045865.1 of Drosophila austrosaltans. Classification (NCBI taxonomy): domain Eukaryota; kingdom Metazoa; phylum Arthropoda; class Insecta; order Diptera; family Drosophilidae; genus Drosophila; species Drosophila austrosaltans. The sequence goes on from JAWNOQ010000083.1 coordinate 5,431,426, forward strand.
GCTGCAATTCGATCCAACATAACCAAAATCGCATTGGCAGAGATCAGGACTGACACAGTTGCCGCGTACACAACCCTGATGACAAACCGGCAGGCAAGTGCCCTGATCATCGCGATAGCCTTTAGCACAAGTGCACTTATAACCTTCAGCAGAATCTAAATCGATGCACTGTTCGGAAATGGCATCACAATTATGATGACCATTGATGCATTCATTTTCCGCAGGACAATGGACGTAATGCCAAGATACAACATCAGCATGACTCAAAGGTTCGGAATCATTCCGCCACGATGCATAGATAAGGTCACATGTCGATCCAGATGGATACTCCTGCTTGTGCTCCAATGCCCCCTCAGTACAAATGCCATCGCCGTTGTAACCTTCACGAGCACACCATCCACAATGGGCATGCTGTAAGCAATCTGAACATTTGCCATAAACATGACACGGTTCCGGACAACGTTCCAATTCATTAGCTTCCAAAACTAAACCACAGACGCCACCGGCACACAGCAGAGGTTGAGAACTTGGCGCAATGCAGGAATTTAACATTGTCGACCATTTGCAATCCTTTTGATCTTGTCCAAGGGCCAGGCAAGATGTGCAATTGGTATGTGTGTGACAAGGCGGGGGACATTGCTCCACTAAAGCATATTGATTCTTTTCCACCAACTCCTTTGATATGCACTCCACTAGGCCCAACTCGTTACGTGCCCAATTGCATTGGGGCTGCAGCATACAAGATTCGCATCCCAGTTGATAGCATTGGGGCAGAGGGCATAATCCCAAGACACCAACACTTAGTTGATTGTGACACCAGTCACTGCTGCGTCCGCAATCCACACCTGCTGGCACACATCTTCCACGAATGCCGCAATCATCGCACCATTGGCAAACAGGGGTCAATTCCTGATGTGTGGGCCACGAGGCCAAACAAGCACTGCAACTGGTGAAACTCGAGCAATTCCTACTGGCCATCCAGGCATCTGAGCAAGCAGCTCCATTATTCACCACTAAAGTACCATTATGATTGGCACATGGCACCCGTCCCTGCGTAAAGCAATGCGAACTACTACTGTAAGTATTCTGAATGGTGCAGAAGCTACAGCCCATGTAATGCCGGCATAAATATTTCCCGCTGCTCCACAACTGGCAAATGTCCTCCGGTAGTGTGATTCTGGTTACAAAATTGTGTGTTGAACTGCCATCCCAGCCGCCAATAACAAATATGGCACCCGTATCTGGATCAATGGCCATATCCTCAGCATAACTAGCTGGAGGAAGGTGTCCAATTAAATTTACATCCTCGGTAAGCCGAACCCACTGATTACAGGCATACACATAGGCAATTAAAACATCACTGGCATTATAAGGTTTTGTCCGTCCGCCATAGACAATCATGTAGTGATCCGTACTAACGGCTGAATGGAAATATCGTGCTCGTGGCAAAAGTGTTGACGGAGCATTTAGTTCTCGAAAACTTGGCAATTCCGACCAACTCAATTTATTTAAGTCCAAGGCATATAGCAGATTCTGTGGCTCAGTTGAATAGCCACCAAAGACATAGACACTATGGGTTTCCGCATGATAAACAGAACTGTGACCATATATAACGGGCATACGAGCTCCTAAAGCCGCCAATTCTTGCCAATGTCCCGAGTCTAAGTTATATTCCCAAAGTTCCAGGGGTCGTGATTTATTGAGAGTTAAACCGCCCAAAAGAAGTAAACTTTCATGATCCTGATATCTTAAATGGGTTAAAGTATGACCAGCTAATGATGGCGGTGATTCCTCTTCTGACGATGTTTCGATTTCCGCTTTGATTTGACTCCATCGTTGATTTTGTATAGAGAACATCCAGAAATCCTTAAGCAGTCGTGAATCCTGACCAATTCCACCATATATATAAATAATTTGCTTCTTAACAAAGATCTCTGCAGCATGAAAATAACGTCCCAACGGCATACGATCCTCGGGTGTGGATGATTCCACTGTTACTTGCAGCCAAGTGCCATTTTTCGTATCAAACTGCCGAAAATCATTGAGTGGACCATGATTGGGTGAATAACCACCAAACATCCAAAGTGATCCTCTACGATCAGCATTCACCGAGTGTCCAAATCGTGGTATTGTTTTTCTCAGATGCTCAAATGCCTCGGATAAAAGTTGTGTATTAAAGAGTTCCGTAATAACCAAATGATTCCTCTGTACCAAAGTGCCACAATCCGATCCAGCATAACTGGCATTACTGCATATACATCGTCCGTATTCCATATCGCAATAACCTTGCATACGTTTGGCATTGCAATTACTTGGACAGATTTCGACCTCACAGCGTGCGCCCACATAACCCGCCGGACACACACATCTCTGCTGGGAGTCACAAAAGTGTGGCGGCAAGCAACTTCCAGCCGCACAATTCTTAATCGAATACAGAGCATTGAAACCAAAATGACGACGTTCACTGCCTTGTTTATAGTAGACGGTGACATGACTGGAACGTGCTTCAATGACACGAGCTGAGCTATATGGAGCACAGATTACAGCTAGCAATTGATTCTGTTGGGCAGCTCCAGTAAGATCCGGCAAACTATCATAGATATACACAGCATTCTCATCACAATCCATGGTTAAGTTTTGCCATTGGAATTCCAATTGTATTAATGATTTCTCCGCTTGCAATATTTTGGGTTGAAGTATCCAAAGGCATTCGCGAACCTCAATGCTGGCGCCCCAAGGCGAACGATACGATTGATAGGATCCAATGGCACTACGTCCGATGCCAGTTAAAATTCCACGCGATTCACATTGGTAATAACATTGGCCACCATCTCGTGGATCTCCATAGTAGCCGGGAGCACATTTGTCGCACTTGAGTCCTTGCGTATTATCCTTGCAAAAGCATTCACCATTACTGACATTACAAATGCCCAAATCTTGATTTCCATGACCATTACACTCGCATGGATGACACCCCTGTGGAGATGTGGCATTACCAAAGCTACCCTGGCGACATCTCTCACAGCGTTCACCCTCTGTCCAGGCCTGACACTGGTCACATTTGCCGAGTCTCTCAGCGCATGTTGAATGATTGTGGCAGCCACAATTCAAGCTGCAATCACTGCCCGTCCAACCCAAGTTGCATTTACAGGAGTAGTCCGGTGGCCCGGAACATTGTCCATTCTGGCAGAATTCATAGCAAGTTCTCTGACAGCTGAAGCGACCATCTCCAATAAAGCCACGACGACAATGGCAATTATAGCTACCCTGTGTGTTGGTACATTTTGCTTCCTTATGACAATCATGCAACCCCAGACCACATTCATCTACATCTGGGCACTGGGCATAGGCCCATTCGGCGTCATGTTGACTGGAGCTATTCAGGGCTAATGAGCAATTACCGGAACTATAACTGAAGTCACCCTGCATGCAGAGACCTTCGATGGGATTGTCTCGATCAAAACACCAGCCACAACTCAAGGTACGAAGACAGGAGGAGCAATTGCGATGCTGTTCACATGATTTACATTGCTGTTGGGGCAAATAATCGGCTGATGCAGCAATCACTTGTTGTTGTTGTTGCTGACGTGGCACCACCTGATCCATCCATTCCCGACACATGCCAAATTGATATTCACTTGTGTAGACAGAGAAACTGAAACATTGTCTACTAGCCTCACACCAAACACAACGTCCACGCTCGCCCAAACATTCTTGGCATCCCTGTCGCTCACGGCATGATCTCGGACACTCGGCTATGGCGCGTACACTGCCATTCGATTTACCCAGACGTCCGCAACGAGCATCCTCGGTCCACCATTCGCATTGTCCACTGCCGGCGCAGGCTTCACAGCTTACATAGTTTGTACAATTGGCACATTGACTAGGCTGGCTGATGAGATAGGCCCAATGGGTTTGTTCCTCCGTTTTGGCGACACATACCTTACTCTCATTCACCGACTTAAGATGACATTTGGCAGTCAGGGGGCACCAGGAGCATGAGGCATCCGTTAGGCAATGCAAACAGTTAGTATATTGGGTACAGTCCCCCGAATAATATGGTTCCAAATACTCAAAAGTAAATGCATTCAATTGGCCAGCATGTAGATGTTGCAATTCCATTTTGGCCCGGTAATTATTGTAAATTTGATTAAGTCCAATGCGTCGACGTGCCTGAGAGGAAGAGTTTATATAATGAGATGTCATGGTTCAATTATATTATGCTTACTCACCTGAAAATCTATTAGAAACGGCTGATCAATACTCGGCATGGGTACATTGCTGCAATAAGATTGATTTGAATTCTGTACGGTAAGATTTGACAGTCCATCAAGACTTAGTCCCAAGCCAGCTTTTAGTATGGCCGCGGAGTAGCTGGAGCAGACTCGTATAGCTGAATTATTCCATTGTGATTGGGGGCGAACGAATCCCAAGAGGCGTGCCAGCATTTCTCCTTCCAATTTCTGCTCAAAATGTGTGGTTGGTGGTGGAGCTGCAAAATCCACCATTGTTGCATTGACAATTGCCACATAGTCGGGCATGGTTAAATTGATGGGATAATGATATTTAATGTATGTCAAACCAGGGCGACGATCGTGACTAGTGCAGAGAGAGGGTTGACGTATCTCGGTGCCTTGTGAGCCCCACCAACCGGAGCTATCTCCACAGATGCCATAATTATCATCCCGATGATGACAGCGGGCATTCTGTACACACCATGTGCACTCATTCAGGCCCAATTTGGTGGCCACCGAGAAGGCAGCGGAGAATGAGTCAATGCCACGTCCACCCCATCGACTGCCATGCACCAGGCAGGAATGGCAATCCCCAAGAGAGGGACATATGCCAGGGCAACGAGTTGTCTGCAAATTAGTTGTACAATTGGCTCCAATGGTACGACCATAGCAACTGCTGTCGGCGGAACACCATCCACATTCAGGATTCGAGAGGCAGGCCGTGTGTGAGGCATGCAGACGACAGGACATTTCCGGATTATATAACTTGTTCTCCACACGCAACACTTGGGGCAGCTCATAACCAAAGAGATCGGCATTTACATTGCCATGGTAACCACCAACAATAAGGAGCGTATGATTCCGACGCAATGCAGCTGCCTGAGCAAAGACACCCTGTTTCTTGGGATACAAATTATCGTCCGCAGAGATCACCTGATTGATCCAAATGTGACAGCTTAGATGATACCAATACATTTGATTGTCATAACAGATTTCATCCTTATTATGGCGATGGGTATAGCCGCCAAATACAATCATATAGTTGCCCGATATGGTGGCCGTGTGAAATGCCCTCTCCCTGGGTATATTGGTGTCCCTCAACGCCGTACGAGGATAGAAAATCTCTGTCCAATGCAATTGATCAAGCTGAAATGCGAATATCCTGTCTGATAATTTGGAGAATCGTGCCAAACTGGTCATAATTCCGCCAAACACAATCAATGAATTTGTAGCTTTATAATACACTGTGGAATGAGCTGCCAAACGTACATCCAATGTCTTGCCACCCCTCGGTTGGACCAGTTCCCATTGTGAATCCTCTGTCAGGGGTAATTCGATACGATAGATATTGGAGGAGAATTCACCAGTCTCCAAACTGCCTCCAAACAGATACAAGTGATTATCGTCCGCTAAATTTAATGTATGTCTTGCCAGTGCCGGTGGCTTTAATTCCGAATTAATTGCCATTTTTTTCCATTTGGCGCCTTCTTCAGTATTATTGTATAGCCAGAGATCATTATAGAAACTGCCATTGGCATGTTTCCCGCCAAAAATAACAAATCCTCCAGGCACCCGATCAGCAGCATGGCCATATCGACCCGGTGGACCAGTCACCACATCATCCAATATATCCTCAAGGTATTCATTTAATTCTTCATCCGTTGAATTGGCATTAACTATGGTCAATGGTAAAGATGATCGAGTGCGTCGCTGATGCAAATTTGATTCCGCCAACGTGTACAAAATGTTGCGAAAGAAGCTAACATCGCTATTCAAACCCCACAGCTTCGCCTCATCTTCGTTTTTGTGCTGAAGTACTGCCTTTAGTAAGGTATGATCAATTTTATGGGGATGATAAAAATGTCTGCGGCTCTGGAGAGGAATACCCCACTCATCTTCCCACTGACTAGTGCTAAATCGATAGATCTAAAAAATAAAGGTTAATATATAAATTTCTTTTTAATATACATAATTGAAAACAAGTTGGTAAGCCAACTTGGAGAAACTACTCCCAGAAGGAGCATCAAAACATTATTCTTGGAGGAATGAAATGAATCCCTACCCAAAGTAACTAAACTGGAATATTTTTTAATACTTTTTGAAAATTGAAAATCATGGAATCATCCCGATTGAATGACTACATCATAAATAAATAGTTTTTTAATTACATATCAAAAAATTAGGTTTTTAGTTACCATTAAACATTTAGCTGCCACGATCAGAACGATAAGTACAAATAAATTGTTGTATAAAGATCTTTTGATATTTCTAAATTATATATGTATAATATGTTAAAAAGACAGTTTCCGAAGATATACAAATTTCGGCAACGCTGAGTTTAGAATTGCGTTGGCAAATACTAATTCTCAAATAGAGTTAGATATGAATTTAAGCACCACAAAACGACTAGACAAGTTAATAATTATGTAGATTATGGTTGGTAATTAGTTTAGCTAATTTACACAAACACAATGTAGGTAGCTTAAGTTGTCATTTGAAAACTAACGAAAATGCAATTTTAAATTCCCTTTCAAGTTGATGCACTTTTTGCATAGCAAATCATATGCCAACAGCATTATCTATGGTTGTTAACCAGGAAAAAAGAAAAAACTATTATTTTTCTATACAGTATTTTGTAACAAATGTGTGCACAAAGCAACTTAAACGTAAAAATACTTGAGCTCTGATTAATTTAAATAGAGAACAGTCAATAATGATCATATGATATCGACTTTATTAAGTATTTAATTAAGTCTTACCTGCAATGTGGTAATCACATGATTCAGATCGTAGCCGCCAAAAACATAAAGCGCATCTTCATCTTCCATATAGATGGCTGTGTGGGCGGCTCTGGGTGTCATGCCTTCGGCATCTGTGGCCAACCAACGCCAACTGCCGCCTGCTGGTGAATCGCTCAAGTCGCAGAGTCTACCGCTCCAGCCATATGAACAATGACAAATGCTTTTCTGGCATTTACCGCGGCCTTCATTTTCACCGCATTTCTGGGGACAGGCCTCATCCTCACAGTCCTGGCCCACCCATTCACCATGACACACACACTGGTGGCCCACACATTTGCCATGATTGTGGCAGTTGTTTAGGCAGTTTGATATGTAATAAGAGGCTCGAAAGCCATCCAAAACATAGTTCGTATCGCTATACATGAGAATGAGCATCTAAAACGATAAAATATTTAAAAAATTAAAAATTTAATCAAATATGGAGTCAACATTGCCACTTACACTTCCACTCCTTGCCACCAAACGTTGTGGTTGAGTGCGTCCACTGAAGCTTCCCAGCAGCGTCGAATTGAACGAATCTCCATCATATACATAGATATAATCATATGAGCACTCTGTGCCCATGCTATGGAATGTCAGTGTAATAAATTGGCTATCATTGCGCGCTTTTATTAGCCACTCGCAATGTGAATCCTGTGTATAGTTCCGACTGGGCGGGCCATCGCTAATTTCTCCATAGGGATCGGTGAAAACTTTGCGACTTCTATCGCAGGGTGCTGATGAAGACAATGACGATGACGACGCAGCGGGCAGCGATGATGCTAACGGCAATCGCTGGGTTTGGGTGATGGTGATAATCCAGAAAGTCAAGGTTGCCAGCCGAAGCGTGGCGAACATTCTTTGCATTTTAATTGCTTTTTTATTTTTTATGCAAATTCAAATTGACATTCGCACACACAAACACACATACACAAGCGCACTCACACTCGCGAACGCACACAGACTAAGCCATTTGATTTGCATCGGGATCTGCATCCGCGTCCGTTTTACATCCGCTTTTATAGACCCTGGTCACAGACGTGACCATAGGTTAAACGAAAATTGTTTTGGTCACTTTTTTCTCAAAACAATTTTCACCCGAACAAGAAAATTCCAATTTATTTACGGTGCAGCGGTCTAGTGTTGGCAAGGCGTTGTGTGGAAACTAGCAATCAGTGCTGTAAAACGACGAAGTGAACAATAAATGCTATCTGGTACCTAATTCTATTAGTTAAAAAACTATTGTCTTAGCTTGATATGTGATTCTTAACGGCCTATTTTAAAAATACCTTTGCCAATTTATAAAGTACTTGTTGAAAAACAAAAGTTCTTCAAATGTTTTACATTGCTGGATTAAATTATTAAATTACTTTTCAAATTTAAAATTTTGCTTCACAACTTTTATTAATATCTGAGTTCTTAAATATAAAATTAGCCAAATAGTTTAAAATTTTTTATATTTGCGCCGAGCTAGTGTCCTCCATCCCTGTAACTGCGAATCTGTCACCAATAACAGTCGCAACTCTTTTTTTTTGGTGCATTTATGTATATCGATAGCTGATTTTTTGCAACCCTAGTGGTAATCGAGAAAATTGAGTTCTTTTTTGTGTGGTACGTTGTCCGACACGTTGTTTGACAAAGTGCTGCTAGAATTTTTTGCATTCAAATTATAGTGCAAATCGATTAAAATGGTAGGTGCACAACAAACGAATGACTGTATCCGGTGGAATTCTTGAGCGCGGACTGTTCCACTGTTTAACAAGAGTTCAGTGAAAACAAATGGATTTTGTTTCAAGTCTAACCTCAAAATTGGCTGAGCTCAAACGGCATGCGGGGAAATCAACATTTATCATCTAAAACTTTTATAAATTTGTTTTCCAGGTGAATGTGCCCAAACAACGTCGCACTTTCTGCAAAAAGTGCAAGGTTCACAAACTGCACAAGGTTACGCAGTACAAGAAATCCAAGGAGCGCAAGGGTGCTCAGGGTCGTAGACGTTACGACAGGAAACAGCAGGGTTTCGGTGGTCAGACTAAGCCCATCTTCAGGAAGAAGGTGAGTTATTCGAATGTCTTTGTAAAAATAAAAGGCCCTTAGTAGAACTAAATTGCTGTGGTTAACCCCTTGGAGGGATAAAATTCGGCTTTTTGGTGGGAACAAACTGTGGCAAAAGTAAAACCGATTGTTGCTTAAGCGGTTGTTCATCATTTGGGATCTAACTCTCTGGACTCGGATGAATTGCTCCGCTGGCTTCAAACAAACTATTTCATTATTTGCAAATCAATTCCCGAGACGTTTGCTAATTCTGTTTTCTTTACATTTTAGGCCAAGACCACTAAGAAAATCGTGCTCCGTATGGAATGCACTGAGTGCAAATATCGCAAGCAGACTCCACTGAAGCGTTGCAAGCACTTCGAGTTGGGCGGTGACAAGAAGCGCAAGGGACAGATGATCCAGTTCTAAGCCAACTCTAGCTCCAGCCTCTCCCATAAACGAAGTGTTTTTTAAGTTGTTTTATTAATAAAACAAATTAAATTTTGTAGACGTAAAAAGTGTTTTGCCCAAAAAATCAACAAAAAAAAAAATATCACAATTTATCAACTGTCCTATAATGTCCAGTGTTAGGATTCCGGTTCCTAGTCACGTATGCCATCAGCTAGTAAAAGATTGGGTTGACTGGAAAAGAAAGTAAGACTTAAATGACAAAGATCCAACTGGGAAAAAGAAAAGAAAAAACTCACTCGAGGATCTGAGGTTCCAAGCCCTCGGTTTGCATTTTTTGTTTGACAGCTGGGGCTGGCACACCAACTTGCAGCATTTTAAAGAATTTTCTATAGCGTATGTCTTCACAGGCTCGTACGCCTACTTGCGATTCCTCCTCTTCCTGCACAGATATCTCATCCTCGTTATTTATTTCAACTGTTGCTTCATTTAATGGCTTGGTTTCCTCTACCGTTGGTGCTGGTGTTGTACTTGTTGTTTCATTGTTGTTGTCGTTGGGTACGGATGCAAGTTTAGCTTCTAATATAATTAATGAAGCTTCGATCTTTTGTAAATGTCTTTCCATTTGCACAAATTTCGTTTCGCATCCCATAGAGAATTCGTTGAGAAAATTACAGGTGCTAATCAAAAAGTGATTCACGAATGCCAATATACGCTTTTGATTTAATGGTGGTATTTGCGTTTTATCCACATCGCCGGTAATTGCAGCACTTGCCTCCATTTATATTTACTTTTGTTTATTACCGACTATGTCCTAGAACAAAATTTAATTAAATATATATTATGTACATATGCAGTGTGACCGAGAATCAAAAAGCTCAGTGGCGCTTTAACTTATAGAGATGGGAGCGTGAGTGTAAATATAGAGAACATTTAAACTTCTGGGAAATACATCAAGAACCTGAAAGAACGGATTTCTTTTTGAATCTACGCTAAAAGATTGAATTCCTTTTTCCATTTGTTCGTCAAAAAATACTTAAGCTTTATTTAATATCATTCTTGGACCACTTCCAGTTATATTACACATGTAAATAAAACAAATTGAAATCACTCAATAATAACGTAACAGATTGAATACTTTTCCATTTCGAGCATAATGTAAGTTGCCTTTTTTGTAATAAGAATCAAATCCCCTTGATGATTTTTGGTTACCTCTCGCGAAAAAAGGGAAAGCATTTCTGCAGCTCCGCCTTGGATTTACAACCTTCTACCTGGGGCAGAGTCTCCACAAGATTAAGCAAATAGATTTGCAATTGCTGGCGTCGTTCCTCGACGAATACCAAGTTCATATTACCAAAATGTTTCTTAGGCGGAAACTCCACAGCATGCACACTAGGATGAGTTCGCAGCAGTGATTTATGCAGCTTATTGAACTCACTATATCGACGAAAAAGTGTCCAATGCTCCAAACGTTGACGCATTGTGATGTGAATTTCGTAAGCGTAATGAGTCTTAGTCAATTTCACCTGTGGAATGGTTATGAGGAAATTTGAACAGAACGAAGAGTTGGGATCAATACCCGACTCTTCAAACTGCTTGGTGAGGCGTCGGATTAGCTGCCGATTTTGAAGATTTAACTCGGCCACACGAGTTTCGAGAAGGGCGCAGCGTTCGGTTAGACGATGAAGTTGATCTTCTAAAGGCGATTGCTGATTAGGAAGAACATTTGCCGAAGAGGATGACTTGCTCCATTGCGAGGATGTATCACTGCGATCTTCGTACACATCGGCTTCGGCGTAAGCATCAGGTAAGGGTGTCTTTAGAAATTCTAGTTCGGGTTCTATGGGATCACAGGGTAGACAGTCGACACCCGCTTTGACAGAATTTGCCAGTTCTTGCTCCACAACTTCATTTGAAATAATTTGTTGCACTTCGAGCGACTCTTTGGGGCTTAGGGCTCCAAGAAGGTCCTCTGTAGAACTGGCTCCTTCAATGGGTCGTTCAACAGGACGCTCTTGACGTCGCTTCACAGCCACTGGTACTGGCTGTGGAGCATATATGACGGGCTCCTCACGCATTGGAGGCAATCCTGTAGTGCGCCTGGGTGCATTCAGCTCTGTTGTATCAACCTGCAAGGCGAATACAACATTCTGAAGGCTATCCAATATTTCTGGCAATTTCTTAGCAGCCTCTTCGTTTAGAAGTAGGGACCACGGCGTGTAATATTTATTTAGAAGCTCCTCTTCACTTAACCAGGTGAGAACATGACTCTGAAGACGTTTCTCATTTAGCGTGGAACGTAGAAAAGCGCGTCCCCTGCCTGTTTTAGTCCAAATCTGTTTCAACTCCATGTAGCGTTGTTTTTCATGGGGCGTCAAATGTTGCTGGCAAAAATCCCAAAATGTTGTCTCCCCAGATCCGCCCCCACTGACAATTCCTCCTGTTACAATTTCTTGCATATTCTGAAAAATGTTAGCTGCCGTCATTGCCACATTTATCGTTTGGCGCAGGCCATAGCCCAACATGTCTTCCAAAGCCTCACAAAAATCTTGCACTGTCTCATCTCGCTCGGTAGCTAATTCCTTCCCTGAGCCCGCGTAATTCTTTGAAATATTATGCGCACTTTGTTGAAGTCGTCTAAAAATATCTTCGCGACGCTGGCCAAATGTGCTTCCACTCAATGCAGCGCGCGTTGCGTCTGGTAAAGCATTTTCTGGCATGTTTTGTTTGTTTTATTTTTATTTGTTTTCTATTTTCTTGTCATTGTTTGTTGCTTTTGTTGTTAGTCATATAATTGCCTTGCCAACTTGCTTTATTAACTATTTTATAACTGTAGCCCTGGTTTAGTCAATGCCTAAAAGGGAATATGCAATCAGAGATGTGCGATAAAAGTGTGAAATATCACTACAATCATTTCAATGTTCCTTGCTAAACTAACTTGAGTTTAATATTTAATTCAACATTAAATTCTTTATTATTACCATAATAAAAGAAGTTATTTCCTCACTATACACAAATAATTTAATAAAAATCTGCGTTTGAAGAATTATTAAATACATGCATCAAATTATGCTTACTACTGATTATTCCTAACACAAATGAGCAACAAAATGTCCCTAATTTATATTTAAAGTTATAAAGAAATCAAAATTTAAAAATTATCGGTAATGCGGAACAGTAGCAGTTACTCAGAATAATGATCATCCCTAAAACGCCTCATTGTTGCCGTAAGCAACCCTGGCCCGGGTAATTGCCAGCCCTGAACTGGCGCAAATGCAGAAATTTAACACACATACATGCAAAAACAAGCAAAAAAAAAACAACTAATTTTCAAGAAAAACGTTAAAAAATGCTTTAAATCATTTTAACAGAAAAACAAAAAACAATCACGTATCGAAATCAACTTTAATATTGTGTGAATACTGTAAGTTAAAACGCTTTTCGGACATTTTTCTTTGTGCTCTCTTCTGTGTGCTTGTCGTCTGTCTGTAATGTGTGCGCTTCGTTGACTTCTTCGCTTTATGACGAAAATCAGAATTAGCTAAAGGCAAAATTTATTAAATTGCGAAGATAAACTTATGTCAGGATCATTTCCTATCAACAATTAATATGATTCTAGCCAAGTATGTCTTAAAATGCCGATATAAGGCTGTTGAGTGAGGTGAAGCCAACGGAAGTCATTAATCACGCTGCCGTCAGAACGGCGGCACCCTCCTTGCCGTATCCACTAGGCATCCAATGCACCGTAGATGCAAATGTTAAAAAACAAAAATCTTATTTATTATATGAAGTGAGAAACAAACCGTTAAAAGGACGAATAATAGTCAGTTGTCAGCCATATGGACAATATTTTGTGTCAATTTCTACGTGCATATGTATGTATAAAGCCTGTACGTATATACACATATACATATGTTTTGTACAAGTGTATAGTGCGTGTGACCAGGGACGGACTAAAGTCGCAGGCTCTATATAAATTTTAATTATAGACTTTTGGAATGCTTCCTGAAATAAACAAGTTTGAAGCTTACCCTCCTATATCTTAACACAATAAGACAAGATCGAAAATAATAACATGACTTTTGGATTCCCCTCCATTGGTCAGGACATCATATTTTCCTTAGGATATAAAGCTGATATGTGCACCGTGGGTCTAATTGTGTTTTAGTATCTGTTAAAAATTTATTGTAACTACAAATTATTTACTGTTTATTTTTTTACTTCTAGACCTCCCAAATGAAGACGCGATTGTAAATTAATTTTTAAATAAGCTAAATCTTAAAAAAAAAAAAATAATCAAAAAGTTGTATAAATGTGATTACCCTTTATTTGATAAATTTTCTTGCTTTATCGGCTTTTGATTCAACATACAACATGAATCCAGCCGATGGATTACGTATGATGTGGATGAGTAGCCAGTATAATTCTGAACGCATTTCATTGGAGGATGCGGCTACGTTATTGGGACATCCCACAGTTGGACTTTCTGTCATGGAGGATATCCAACATCAACCCACTTTGGTGAGTACAAAATCTATAAGTGAATAAAATAAAACAAAAGGAAGGAGCCAATCTCTTTTAAAATCAAATAAAAAGAAAACAAATAAATATAAAAGATGAGCCAGCTATACTACAATATATATATATATAAATTTTGTGTTTTAATAGAGGCTCTTCTATTGTATTTTGATAACCAAACAAACCCAAATTCCTTTAGGCTAAACCATTTACCTGGGGATTGGCCAATCTCTCTTAACAAATTGGAATTTGTTTACTTATTTCTTCTACTTTCTTTTCTATGATTTATGTATATTGGTTACAAATTAAAACAAACGAAAAAAATACCAAATAAAAACATAATATAAACCAAATATAAACTCACACACCACGACATCCCCACAAATAATATATATATATATATATCACAAAAAAACACAACTGTAACAAAAAAGGATATGAATCCCATGATGAGCCTTGTTGGGGGGGATTTCACTGGTCAGGCTGCTGCAGCGGCTGCGGCGCTGGGCGTTCAACCAGCCACACTGATAGCCACCAATACCAATAATCTTTATGGCTTTGCCCACATGGGTGGATTGCAACAGCAACTACTACAGCAGACAGCAGCCGCTGCTGTATTCCAGAATTATGCCGAAGTGACGGCCAGTGTGGAGGGTATGGGTGTCGGACAACACCACCTTGTACAAGATCCAAATGGTCTACTTAGTACGGATCAAGTTCTTCAGGATGATGATGATGCACAGCAACAGCAGCAAATCTATGGTCAAATTGATGATGCCTATGATGACGGCTCGTCGGTTTTGCAACCCAAACAGGAAATTATTAATATAGATGATTTTGTGATGATGAATGAGGAAAATAATTCATATGATGGTACCGAATTTATGACATCCTCGGATAAGGATATCTCACAATCCTCTTCCTCGTGTATGGCACAAATGCCTGTTGGTGGTCTAACTCCTGCTGGTTTAGCTGTCAGCGGTGTAGAGCATGATTTGCTAGTACCGCTCGGCGATGGTTTATTGCATCATAAACTTCTTGGCACAACTCTGGCCTCCACAATGCAACCAAATGCCTTATCCATCAGTAATGGAGCAGCCAATCCTTTTGGCAATATTGTGGTTAATAATGGAGAGACACCTACTGTGGCTAAACAAATACGATCGACGCAATCCTACAGCATAGCTAAAAGTGGTGGCAGTGGTGGTGGTGGTAATGTGATCGCCTCAACCACCTCATCGTCGTCTGGTTCATCTACGGCTATGCAGCGAGCCCCGCGAAAGACACGCAAAATCGAGCCAGTTAACAGGCCAGGACTTGTGTTAAAGACACCGATTGCTTACAAGGGCAACATAGATCCATCGGTGATACCAATACAAAAAGATGGCATGGGTAAGGTTATTGTGTCCATCAAACACACCACTAGAATTGTTGATACGAATACTACAAATTCAAAAGCAAGAGGTCTCTGAGAGAAACAGAAATACAAAAGATAAACTAATGTGTAGATACAAAAAGATACAAACCTGTATATAACTGACAAACTCTCATAAATATTCAGCATCAAAATTGCAATTTTATTCTCTTGGTCACTTTGCAAAACTGGCACCGAATCTTCATAGTGGAAGTAACTAACAGTGGGAAATCTTAAACTTTTATTAAAATATCTTTTTTTTTTATTCAAGTAAAATGTATCCCAATCACGGTTGGTTGTTCTCAATTCCTATATTTGTTATTTTCATAAAAGTTTAAATTTGAATATGCTATTCTTTTTAAATATTTGAAGGACTGACAACTATAAACTTAATATCGATTATTTCTCCATTTATCGAATTTGTTAGAAAAGGACAGGGTTTGTCTTTGCCTTTCGCTGGCTTTATATGTATATTGTAAAGGAATTTGATATTTTATCGTTAGTTAAAGAAATTGCTGTTTAATTTGAAATTTAAAAAAGCCAAATTGTGTTTATTTAAAAAAAAAATTGTGATTTTTTTTTTTTTGAGATCGCGAGCTTTGAAATTTGATTCCAGGAGTTCGAAACAACCTTGAAATTTTTATATTATGAGTGGAAAAAAAACAATTTTCCACGTTTTTTTAAATATAAATATGTATAAAATTTACTCAGTTTCATAATCAAAGACCTTTTGTTTTCAACAATTTGTGTTATTAAACAAAACTCGATTTTAACTATCAACAATTCTAGTTTTTTCCTTTTTTCTTGTACTTAGTTAATTTTGAAAACATTTTAATTTGCTTTTGTTTTATTTAAACGTTTTTATGTATGTCTTTAATATTTAATTTTTCTTTAGCAAGAATTTGGGTTTGTATGGGGGCAGGTAGACAACTAACAATAGCATTAATTATTTTAATTTATACTATAAATCGATTATAAACTGTTTTAATCCTTCAACTATTGTTCTTTTATAGCTGTCTGTGAGCGTTGTGGAGCCATTGGTGTAAAGCACACTTTCTATACAAAATCTCGACGTTTCTGCAGTATGGCCTGTGCCCGTGGTGAGCTCTATTCGTTGGTATTAAATAGTAAAATGGATGCCAGTACATCACAAGTCACTAGTAATTCACCGGGAACAGCGGGCAGTGTAGCTGCTGCCGCTGGACTGGAAATGACAGACGATTGTCTAAGCGATCCTACAGAGGAGCCACAACAACAGGAACAGCTGCAACAGCAATCTGATATTGAATTGGCCTTGCAAGCGGCTCACATAAAAAATGCCAATTATCGTTTTCGTATCACGGATCAATCAAAGATAACCCAATTGAATGGTTTTGGCCAGCCAATGTCTTTGGGCGGCGATGCTGCTGCCAATACTATACAAATGGCCACTGATGAGACCATAGCTGCATTAAACGGTGGCGATGTAGGCGATGCAGTGGCCCCAGGAGCTGAGGCGAATGGAACGACGGGGCCGTATATAAGTGCTGCGCCGACGCCGAAAGCCCTACGCCTCTTTAAAGATGTCTTTCCGCAGGATGATCTGCCTCAAATACCAAAATACGAACGTCTTCCGGTTCCATGTCCGCAAATGGAGAAAATTAATAGCATACGAAGGCGTATGCATGATCCCACACATTCATATGATTGGCAATCACGTCTCCGGAGAGAGGGTTTTAATGCTGCCCCTGTGACCTGCTTTCCACATGCCCCGGGCTGTGAGGTCTGGGACACCCTGGGTGTGGGAATGAAAGTTGAAGTGGAGAACACAGATTGCGATAATATTGAGGTGATTCAACCGGGACAAACACCTACCTCATTTTGGGTGGCTACTATCCTAGAAATTAAGGGCTATAAAGCTCTAATGAGCTATGAGGGCTTTGACACAGATTCCCATGATTTTTGGGTAAATCTCTGTAACGCTGAAGTCCATTCGGTTGGCTGGTGTGCCACAAGGGGGAAACCTCTCATACCACCACGAACTATCGAACATAAATACAAAGATTGGAAGGATTTTCTGGTCGGTCGCCTATCAGGTGCGCGGACATTGCCCTCGAATTTCTACAACAAAATCAACGACAGTCTCCAATCGCGTTTTCGCCTTGGCCTGAATCTCGAGTGTGTGGACAAGGATCGCATCTCTCAGGTGCGTTTGGCCACAGTGACTAAAATTGTGGGCAAACGTCTGTTTTTGCGTTACTTTGACTCAGATGATGGGTTCTGGTGTCACGAGGATTCACCTATTATACATCCTGTGGGCTGGGCGACAACAGTGGGACATAATTTGGCTGCCCCACAGGACTATCTTGAAAGAATGTTGGGTAAGTTAACCAAAGGAAAACTATCCAATACTGATAAATAAATATAAATATGTAAATCCTTATTAGCTGGTCGAGAGGCCATGATTGAAGTCCACGAGGATGATGCAACCATTGAGCTGTTCAAAATGAATTTTACGTTTGACGAATACTTTTTGGATGGCAAAACGAATGGATTTGTTGCAGGCATGAAAGTGGAAGCAGTTGATCCATTAAATCTCTCCTCTATTTGTCCTGCCACTGTAATGGCTGTACTGAAATTTGGCTACATGATGATACGGATCGATTCGTATCAACCAGATGAATCCGGGTCGGATTGGTGAGATAATAATATTCTATCTGGATACCGATAATAATTGTATTTTATTGCTTGGTTTCTTACAGGTTTTGTTATCATGAGAAGTCACCATGCATCTTTCCTGCAGGCTTTTGTGCGAGCAATAACATCACAGTGACTCCGCCCAATGGTTATGAAGCGGGCACATTTACCTGGGATCATTATTTGCGGGATACCGGCACTGTGGCCGCCAGCCAGCATTTATTCCATCGAGTTGTTCCAAATCATGGCTTCGAGCCGGGCATGAGTCTGGAATGTGCCGATCTAATGGATCCACGGCTGGTTTGTGTGGCAACAGTAGCTCGAGTGGTGGGTCGCTTGTTGAAAGTACACTTCGACGGCTGGACAGATGAGTATGACCAATGGTTGGATTGTGAATCGGCGGATATCTACCCAGTGGGCTGGTGTGTACTGGTGGGCCACAAGCTAGAGGGACCACCACGAGTTACACATCAGCCAGTAGTAAAGCCAGCACCAAAACCAAAGGTGCAAAGAAAACGTAAACCCAAAAAGGGTTCAATTTCAACGGGAGTTAAGCAGCATGACAACCAAACGCCGGCTGGTAAATAAAGTAGCTGAAGCGGTAGTCATCCTCAACTAACAATCTGTCTCTTTGTCATACTTAGTTAAACCGCGCACTATTGCCTTAAAGACCACACCACACTTGCCCAAGCTGAGCATTAAGCTGGAACTGAAGCCAGAGCATCACAATGCTGCCTTCTATGAGAATAATCAGCCAGAAGAGGAGGATGAAGAGGATGGCGATGCCGATGGCGACTGCGATGCTGATGGTGATGGTGATGGCAGTACCAGTCACATGTCTGAGCAATCAACAACACAATCTTCCAGTGATCAGATGGTCCTGCCGGGTGCTTCATCCACTCCCGTTACAGCTTTCACCACGACAACCGCCTCAACGGTAACTCCTGCTTCTGCCGCTGCTTTTGCAGGCAATAACAAAATGGTAAAGAAATCTTCCACTACTAAATCACCTGCGCCACCAATTGTGGGACGCAAAGCCACTAGCTACATTGCGGTGAGTACTTAGTGAGATAATAGTGCGTATAGTGCAAATATACATGTATGATCATGATCATAATCATCATCATCCTACCAAGCCGCCTGCTGCCTGCCTGCCTGCCTATTGTCCAGCTCTTATAAATTGCGGTCGTTTACAACCGGACACAGTGAAAAAGTTATAGAAGCAAACTCTAAAAAAGAACAAATAATTATTTCTTAAAACAAGAATTTAATATAGTCTTTACATATTGTAACTTTTTCCAAACTTAATTCTGAAAATGAATAGTCAAAGATTCAGCACACCCACGATATTTCATTTGTGGGATAGCTTGATATTTCATTTAATATAAAATCAAAGAAAAAGTTCAAGAAAAAGTTCAATTAAAATGCTTATTGGTAGGTCCTTTAGTATATTAAGTTAAATGAAAGAAGTTTACTTTAACTTTAAATTATCAATCAAGTTTTTAAATTCGGGACTTTTTGACTAGTGATAAATTAAAATTAAAGATCAGAAATTGTACGGTTTTTCGAACAGTGACATAACATTCTTCATAACAATTATACAATTAAAAGATTGTTCTATAATTAAAGTCCAATATTTTTAAAACAGTAGGAAACCTTTAAAGTTAGATGAATTTATATTTTCGTATGAATATTAAAATACTGTGATTATTAAAAACGAGATATTTTTGCAACAACTTGAACCGCTGTGTCTTGGTATGTTTTTGTAATTATACTCCAATATTTTTTGTATGATTAACTAGAATCGTCATCAGAATAAGCCAAAAGTTTTTGTATATAATTTAATTTTACGCACTGTTATTTTTGGTACATACTAGCAAAGAAAAACTACCCAACCAACCCAACATTACCTGATTAACCCAACTAACCAAGCCCAACACATCCACCGCATCTTTCCTTATCCCTTAAAAAATCATCCAGTAACTCCTGCAAAATATTTGTTTTAAAAATACTTTTTTTTCACCTTTTTATAGAACTCTTCTGCGACCAATAGCAAGTACATTCCTCGATTGGCCGATATCGATTCAAATGAAGCACATTTGGATCTGATGCCGGACACCTGGAATGTTTATGATGTATCACAATTTCTGCGCGTCAACGATTGTACACCGCATTGTGACACATTTAGCCGAAATAAGATCGACGGTAAACGCTTACTGCAGCTAACCAAGGATGACATAATGCCGCTGCTTGGAATGAAAGTGGGACCAGCGTTAAAAATCTCCGACCTCATTGCCCAGTTAAAGTGCAAAATAAATCCGGGCAAGGCCAGAATACACAAGACCAATAAATCATCATTTTTATAGTGCGGGATTTGTAGTTTATATTTAGTTTTATGATTTTGTAATATTTGGATTTGATTTGTCAAAACGAGAGTTATCACCGATAGACGCACGTTTGTAAACGTGTATTTTTGGGGAGGATATACTGTTTATATATCTAAAAATATATATGTATATCCTAAAGTATTTTTGTTAGCACTTGAAATCGAAACACATACGTTGCCTAGAATGGATCTTAACCAATCCATAATACAATTTGTATAACTAACTCAAGTCTCACAGCGCGTTATTTTATATTAAACATATATTTACTTATATCATTTATAGATATATTATAGCCTGTAGAAGTAGGTATGCTCATGTTATATCAGTCAGAGTTTCTATATAAAAAAAAAATCTTTTTTTTTTTGAGGGTAAACACTGCGACATACATTTTTATCACAAACACGCATATTTTTGTAATCTAATAAAAGGAATTCATAAAGCGTAGGTCAGTTTATTGTAAATAAGTAATTAATAATACGCAGAGCTAACTTGAGCAAATACCAAAATCCCTTCACACTATCATATAAATAGAAGCAAATCAATTCAGAAATCAGGCAGCATATATAGCATAGTTATCATATTTAAGAAAAAATGCATCCTACCATCGCATCCACCAATCATGTCCAGACATAGACACTCGTTTCAATTTCTGTTTCTTGAAATATTATTTACTTATTAGCGGTTGCATAAATTGTACAACAGATAAAAAATATATTGTATGTAAAACCCATTTTTCAAAACTGAAAAAAGCAAATCCTTAAAAATATATTAGCCTACGTACATATAGTATAAACTTAAGATACAAGCTAATGTCAAAACACAAAGCATAATACTTAATAAAAACGAATTCAAAATTGCAAGTATTGAACAAAAGAGGTTGGTTCCACTTGTTTTATTATTTTAAAAATTACGAAATAAGTAAGATTACTTACAATCAAGAATGTCTAAATTATATTTATATTATAGTTTAAAATTTTAATTTTGCATTCGGTCTTATTGTAAAATGTGGACTCGCCAGTTCTCACTAAGAGTTGTGTTGTGTATCTGCGTTAGTATATATCCGATATTTATTGTCCGATGCCTATAACAAAGCTTTAGTTACTTAATTTTTTAATTACGGGGGCATAAGTAGACATAAACAAAATTATTAAACAAATTTGACCCGCCATCAAGAAGCAAGCGAGTGCAGAACATTCAAAACGTTAAAAATCTTTAGGCAAGTTTTTTTGAAAGAAGCTGCAAAATTGTAGTCAAAAAGCAATGATCCAATTGGCTCAAAATTAGAATATATTTGTAACGAGATTTTTTAAATATTATTTTGTGACTAAATTGTGAAATTATGTTTAAATGTTTTTATTTCCTTTTTTAATATCTTATGTAATATATTCCTTTAAAAGAATCTTTATTAATGGCACAAAATCCTACTGTACCCAATTGTAAGACATCTAGAAAATAGTGAAAGATCAGAAGCTTGTTTAGATTCTTCAAAGAATAATTTTTCCCGATGTCCAAAATGAAACACATGGGATTTTTGTTTAAGTTTGTATATATGTATGCATATATATATATATATTTTGAATAGTAATACAGTTCTTTTCAGACATTATATACATCTAGACGTTTGGTGGCTAAACATTTATACTAAATTGTGTGCTTTGATATTTGTTTTTGTTTTTTTATTTTTTCGATTAACATTCACATCAAATGACAAACTTTTGAGTTCATATTCTACTGAAAAAATTTACGTTATATATTGTGGAAGTGGTGTGTGTGTGTGTATTAAAATGTGTAGGCGTAAATAAAAGATAACTGCCAAAACCGTAGAATATAGGATAGATAAAAGTAATAGAAGATGAAGATTTAAAATGAAGGACATAGTTAAAACAAGGATTTAATATACATTAACTCAACTTAATATACAAAAGATCTGTGTATTATATACAGGGGTTGTTGGTGTTGTGTATTTAATATGATTTTGTCTAGGTTTCTTATACGGTAAGTGTATTATTAAATAATGTATAATGTAATATATTTGTATAATTTTATGCTTAAACCTACAAATTTTGTTTTCAGTTGAGGCGTAAGATGAAATCTTTATAGAAATTACCCAAAAAATTCTGCGCTTTTGCTTTTTAAAAAGGCCTCAATAACAACTTAATATGATAAAATACTAACATTTACAGCATTCCGTTAAATATATATATATATATACGTTTATAAATAAACTAAAGTAAAAAGGAAACAAATATCAATAAAGAAAAGGAAATGGGCAGAGAAGGTTGGAAACAAGGAGTGGAAATCATTATCATTTACTACATCATCCAAGCCTCCTGTGAGTAAAATTTTTTCGGCGAGCTTCTCTGGACAAAAAGAATAATAATAAATACGAATCGAATCTAACCTAAACAAATTTATATAGCTAAAGATGGAGGAGCAAGTGGTGGACTCTCCTCTAGTTCATGCTCGGCCTCTTGGCTGGGTCGTCGCCTCTTTGAGGGCGTAACCTCATCCTCCTCGATGTTATTGCTAGCCACAGCCAATCTTTTTTGACTGGGACTTGAACAGTTGCTGTCAGTGGGGGGGATAAGAGGGCAAACATCTAGAGTACTTCCATTTAACACTTCTCCACAGGCTATCTCGGTAACAATATGAGCCTCTAGAGAAGGTGGCATTAGGGGAGACAGGGGTGTGGCATTTAAATCGCAAGCATCTTCCCCCACATCATCATTATTGATACCATGTGGGAATATATCATGGCCATCTCCATCATCGTCATCATCATCGCTGTAATCATCCCAAAAGACTTGGGCGCCGGGAAAAACATAGGAATAATTATTGCTATGACAATAGAAAGTGCCCGGCTGCAATCTCTCGGCTGCGGTTTGCCGTTTAGTGCGCTGCGGCTGTGTGGGAGCTAGAATTGGTGCTACTGTCTTAGTTTCTTGGACAAGATTTCCGTTAACCAAGTTAGCATCTTGTTCACATTGCTCGATGCCACTGTCCTTGGAGGAGTCAATTGATAAGTGTCGATAGCCAGGCCCAGCACCAAGCCCTGTCGGAGCTGCCTCATTTAGTTCGACCAGTATATCTGTTTTGATACGTTCAATGGCTGCTCGATCGGCCGAAGAAGATTCAAACCCACTATCAGAGCATGTGCCTGCTGCTGAGCCGTTCGATTTTAGTGATTGTGTATCTGCAGTGTCTAACAATTGTTGGACATATTGACGATGATGAAGACGATTGTGCTGCTGGTGCTCTTCCGGTATTAATTCTTTTGATTCCTGGAGGATCATTTCATTGCAGCACAGCTGCTGCCAGGTTTCATCTCCGCCAGAGCTCGATAAGCGATGACATATTTGATTAATAATAACATCTGAATCGCCCAACAGCTCCACATCGAATTTCAAATGATGCAATTGCTCGCGATTAATCAAAATTTGAGGCACCGAGCCCGGAATGCTGCTCGGTATATGTGCCACTGGTCGAACCTTAAGTGATGAACCAATAACAATTAGCAAATCGCACAAATCTTTATCGGTGGCCATCACTGTATGATACTCATCTGGCAAACCTACATAGAAAAGATAAAATGCATCGATTTAATATTTTGCCGCAACTTGATCTTTATGATGGTTGATGATCGTATAAAGGATATATTGTCATATGAGTGTCTTTGCTTACCTTCGCCAAAAAATACAATATCTGGCTTCATGATGCCATTCTCCACCAACTGTTTTAGCTCGTCTTCGGTAACAGCCACTGAAGCATCCACACTCTGCTCCTTGTGTGGCTGACATTGTGGACAGACTGGAATGCGTTGAGCAAAGATATCATTTCGCAAAGCATCTGCATTACACTTGTATTTGCATTTGGTGCAAGAGGCTGTTGAGAACGATCCATGACATTCGATGACCCTTTGTATGCCAGCCACCCGTTCCAAGGTATCAATATTTTGGGTATAATTGCGCAATAGTTTGCCCTTGGACTCCAACATTTTAATAAAACGATGACATGGTGATGGCCTAAATTCACCAGGATAAATTTCTCGGGCGAATTTATAAAAAGGACGTGGATCACGCTTAAAATAATTGATATCAAACATGGCTTGGGGATCGGGCAAGTCAGGAAAATCGTGAGCCAAGCGAGCATAGATTCCATTGGTGGAACGAAAATCAGGAATGCCACATGAAACGGAAACCCCGGCTCCAGTCAAAACAATGATACGCTGTGATTTCTGTAGAAGATCAATCACATCGTCAAATGTATTGACATACGGAAGTTTCGATCGTCGCCTGGGCTCATTCAACAGATGAGCCAAATAATCCCAGATTATTGAATCGTCAAGTAAATCTGAGCTGTTTGTAGCAAAGTGTGGCATTATGCTGGCAATTACCTGTCGTGGCACACGACCTGTATAAAATTCACGTTGAAGCCAACGAAGTTTAAAATCGGTTGAACCACCCTCAGCCTCGCCAATAGCACCACCCACCGATGACGAGCACTCTGAACTAGAATCATCCTCTTCCTCCTCGTCATCATCATCGTCACATTCGGAGGATACAGAGGCATCCTCATCTTCTTCGTCTTCCTCTTCGGTATTTGCCACTGCTGTTTGAATTTTCGGTTTGGCGCACATTTCTAGCTCTTCCTCTTTTTCTACTGTTTTTGTTTTGATTGCTGTTGCCTCTGTTTCTGATTTGCTTGTTTTGAGAATTTCGGCGCCAAAATTAAAATTTGATAATTTATTATTTTCGCCGCTCACTTCATTCATTAAATCTTTGGCATTGACTGTAATATTTGAAGTCAATCGTATGTCCTCATAACTTTCCATCATACTCTCTATTTAACACAATTTTGCTTCCTTTGCTCTGCTATTGCCACCATTCAATTTTTGTTGCTGCTCTTACTTCTGCTTCTTCTTCTTCTTCGTCGTCTTGTTGCTACTGCGCTGTTGCTGCTTTCTCACGTTCCGTTTTCACCGCTCTTTCGTTGGTACACACACAATTTTTTCTTCCCCTGCTTCGTACTTATATTCAGCTTGATTTTCTTTTTCTTTTTTTAAGGGCCAAAAAATTTTCCAAATTTACTCAAAAATTTTTCTAAATACTAAAATTTTTTTTTAAAACTTTTAAAAAATTTTAAATAATTTATTTAATTAATTTTTCGTAATTTTTTTAAACGTAATTTCTGGAAAATTTTCCGATGAAAAAATCAAGATGGCACACACGTAGATGTGTGAGTGCTTATGAGTGTTACCGTGGGGCGTTGGCACGTATTGGCCTAACGCAACGTTTAAAATGGAATAGCGCGTAGCTGAAAACACCAAAAACCAGCCACTTTTTCAATTTTGCACAGTGGTAAGCATTGCAAGAATCTATAACACAATGTAAAATACAAAAAAAAATTTCTTTAAAGCCCTATTGCAGTCATTCAGAGAATGAAATAAAAATAATAATATGTGTTTGCGAAGAAAAAAGTGTTCATAATCTTTTAAGGTATATATATATATATGATCAGCATTTATAGACGAGTCACTTTGTTAAGATATGTTAATTGCATTTCTAAAAAATTCAGTTTTTGATTCAAACCTTGTTTTTTCAAGATATTCCAACCAAAATGCCAAGAAATTTTATTCAAGCCTTCACATACTTCATCCAATAGGATCCAATAGGAATCGATCTGTATAATTATTTTTCGTTTTGATTTGGGAGTACCTATTAAATAGATTAACAGAGTTAATTACAGATTCGGAATGTTATTGCCTCTTTAAATCTCGAATAAAAAAATGAAATTAAAAAAAATAATAACAACCACCGTTCCTGCTTTGGTGTATTTTTATTTTGTCACTTTTGGCCACACTATTCACTAGAAATGGAAGTCCGACGTGTTATTTCTCGTGACACGAATCATTTTTCAACAAATTAAATTCCTTTGAATTTTTGTGAATCTTAAAAATACGCAAAATAACAAATACAATAAAAATCGAGTAGTTCTAAAATGAGCATATATATATGATTTATATATATAGCTGTTATACCTATCCTGTGCGACGGTTCAACATGCAAGTTAAACAGTTATTGAAATGTTATGCTTTAATAACCAAAATTTATTAGTTTAGCAGATTTCTCTAAAATAGTATTTCAGGAAGTACAAATACATATTGAGAAATATTATCTCAATAGGATTTAGTGATTTTTATTTAGAACTTATTACTGTTTATTAGCAACAACTTGTAAATATGTATTTTTTTAATAAGAAAAATAAATGTTGTATTTAAATGTGTTGGCTTTTATGCCATCTCCTCAAAAAGTATTACGGCGTCGTGTTTTCTAAAATTCAAGTGAAGTCCATCTCTAATATGAACGGAAAATAGTGTCACACAATAACAAAATTTGTTTTAGTACAAAAACAATGATAATTTGATTTAGTTTGTAAGGGGCGTAGGTTCGAAGAAAGATATTAGAAATATAGTTGGGTAATGGACAAGCTAAATTTATATGAAGTATTAGGCGTGGCACCAGATGCATCAGACGAAGAGATTAAAAAGGTATGACTTCAATTTCCGTTACATATCAGGCATTCAGACTTACGCATTGGAACTTTTTGACCAGAACTATCGCAAGTTGGCGAAAGAATTCCATCCAGACAAGAATCCTGATGCTGGGGACAAATTCAAGGAGATATCATTTGCTTATGAAGTGCTGTCGGATCCGGAGAAGCGACGTATCTATGACCGTTATGGATTGAAGGGTTTGCAAGAAGGCACGGAAAGTTCCGCAGACGCGGCTGACTTCTTCGCTCAATGGTTTCCATTTGGTGGTAGCAGTAGTCGCAGCGGCAGACGTGAGGGCAAAATTGTGATAAAATTGGAACTGACACTGGAAGAGATTTACCAGGGAGGCATGAACAAGACAGTGGAATATAAACGCCAGAAGCTATGTGAGAAATGTAACGGGGATGGTGGTCCCAAAGAAGGTCGTGAGGCATGTGAGACTTGTGAAGGGACAGGACGAGCGGCGGCCTTCACTTTTATGGGTCTTAATGCCATTGACACAGTGAGTAAAGTGGACACGAAGAAGGTAAAGGGAGACTTGTCTTAAAAATTTACGTTTTTCTTTGCATCTATATTAGAGTTGTCCCGCTTGCGACGGCCGTGGATTTACCATTAAGGATAATATGCTTTGTTTGCCATGTCGTGGCCAGGGATTCGTGGAAGAAAAAGTAGAGCGGAAAGTCAAAGTGGAGCAGGGAATGCCACATATGTTAAAGTTACCCTTTCCTAATGAGGGGCATCAAATGCGAAACGGAGACTGGGGTGATCTCATTGTGGTAATTGCCCAGCTTGAGCATGCCGTATTTATTCGTCGGAACGCCAATCTGTACATGAAAGATCTAAATATCAATATAACTGAAGCTCTATGTGGATACACTCACTGTTTCAACCATCTGGATGGAAAAACTGTTTGCATGCGGACTCAACCTGGCGAAGTCCTTAAACATAATCACATAAAAATGATTCGAGGTGGTGGTATGCCCATCTTTAACAGCCCCTCGGAGCACGGAGAACTTTTCATTAAGTTTGTAGTCAATTTTCCGGAAGACAATTTTGCGGATGCAACACAATTGGCTACACTCGAAGATCTTTTGCCGAGGCGTGAAGAAATTGTTATACCGCCCGATGCTGAGGAAGTGCAAATGTCTGATTATAAGCCGCAGCGACATGCCCAACAAGATGATGAGGAGGATTATGCATCTGGTCAGTCGCCACATTTTGAAAGTGTTCAGTGTCAGACCGCTTAGTTGTTGTGGCTATGGCTGCTGCAGGCTCGCTATTTTAGCCTTGATCTTTGGCAGCTTCTGACCACGCTTAGCGTCGATGAAGTTTGCTTTTTGGTGCCGCTAGTCGTCTTAATATTTATAGTATTATTTTTCATACAAGAATGTTTGCTGTGACGAAACTTGATTATGCGTGATTCGAAATTTGTAATAGTCCTTTAGTTTAGCTCTGATCTTTATATTTAGAACAAACCAAATGTGAACACATTTTATATAAGCCCTGCTAAATTTATGCATATTAACCATAATTCTAAATTATTATTTCGTTTTCCCTCCCCTTTCATTTCGATAACGAGTAACTACGAAATATATATACACTAATCTCATTGTAGAAAATTATCTACATACACGAACAGATATTAAAAACAATTAAAACTGAAACATAGTTTGAATTTGAAATTCTATGGTAGGCATTCAATCGAAAAGAGCAAAACATCAAATTGTTCGCCAATTCACAATGATATTTTATTAAGTTCTCTTTAAAAATTCTAATTAGATTTAAATTAGAAACTGAAGTAACAATTAGGTAAAAGACTTTGTTAAATCCAATGGAGTTTCCCCGTCATTGGATTCGTCATATTTCTTTCGTTTAGTATTTATAGCAGATAGAGAGGGATCATAAGCATTATTAAGTGACGGCTCAACTATTATGTCATTAATGACTGGCTCCTTGGGTTTACTCAAGTCCAGCGGTGGTGTATTTTCCCCTACAATTTCAGTACTGTCACCATGCTCCATGGGTTCAAAAAGTGGTTCTGATTTATCAGCGATGCGACTCAAAGCCTTGACTGAGTCCTGATTGGTAGCCACCTGATCCGGATTGACTTTCATCAAAGTTAAATATTGATTATATTTGGCATAATTACGCCTGCCTGTTTCATCGTTCATCAACACTTGAGCCTCATTGTGGGATTTATCCCGCATAGCCTTTAAGCGAATGTGTTTGGTGATATCCCAGCGCCAATTGGAGCGATAGGAACATAGAGAGCATTCAAATGGCTTACGATTCAGATGTCCCACAATGTGGACATGGAAGCGGGAAGCTGTGGCTGCCCAGAATGTACAATGTGGACACTTAAATACCTTTTTCCAGGGAGTAAAATCTTCTACATCCTCTAATGACAGTTGATCTGTGATCTAAAAATGCCACAAATGAAAAAAATGATTAATGTAATATGTTTCGTTTGGTTATTTCACCCACCTCTCCATATCCTGGAGCCGTTTCAATACCACAATAGCTTAAATCGTTTACTGCCTGGGGCAATTCCTCTTCAATTGGATCGGACTCGTTCATGAGAGATGCCTGCACATTTTGGTTAGTGCTTCGCAAGGCTGGTGTACATATTTCCAAATGTTTAGCTAATTCCACGGCGTTTTGAACTCTCTGTTGGCAGTGGGAACATGTTATACTATTATTTTGATTCGAATCTCCCTCAAAATCCAATTTTCTTGAACTGCTGGGTTGAGGATCCGTTGCATTATCTTCATTGTCGTCGACCATACGACGACGGGTAACCTTCTGTTGACCCACAGTGGGGACATGATGGTTCTGTTCATGTATGGTAAGGGATTGCTTGATATCCGAGCTAAAATCACAGACAGTACATTTGAAAATACCCTGGGCTCCATGATTTTTGGTATGTCTGTCCAAATTCCATTTGTAGGGTGTATGAAAGTCACATGAATTGCATTTGATCAATGGCATCGAATGATATTTGACATGTTTTTTGAATCTGGCTCGGATTGGTGTGTTATAGGAGCACTTGTGACATTGAAATTGCACAACATTACTATTGCCACCTTCTGGCGTTGGACTATTCGAATTGGCTTCTTCCGAATCATCAGAGCTGCTGTTTTCGGGTTCCAGCTTTAATGATACCTGCGGTGCCGCTGGTTGTGGTTGCACTGGCATCATTCTGGTCTGAAACTCAAAGGCCATGGAAAATATGTTATTATTATTGGCCACTATATCCTGAAGCTGATATAGCTCTTGTTGACGATTAAATGCCTCTACATCGCACCTAAGTTGCTGCTCCTGTTGCTGAAGTTCACATTTTAATTGCTCCAGGGAGGGACCATTTTGTAGCATACGCAATAAACCAGGATTTATGGAGGCGTTGACGGGAGGAGGCACCTCAATGCTCTCTTCTAGTCGACGTTTACGCAACTCACGACTTATATTACGTTTTCCTCTCGTCGGTGCCCCGGCAACGCCTCCATTACCGCCACCACCACTACCACCACTATCCGAACAGCCATGAACCATCTTCATGTGTCTAACCAGTTTCTGGAAATGCCGTGAAGCATATAGGCATAATTTACATTCATTGATCACTATACGTTCACCGTGCACATCCCGCAGATGGGATAAATGACTTCTAGGATTTTGGGTAAAGAAAGCGCACTGATTGCAACTATAATTCCGACGTATTTTACACTGAGGTAAAACCTCTCCATTGACAGCCGAGGATTCAACTGTATTTGAAGGTGGTTCTATTACATTTTCTTTGTTCACTGGCAGTGACAATCCTTCCAACATGCGACTGGTTATGTGAAAATGGTCAAGTTGACGCTCTAGTAATTCGACACCCATCAATGGATTTGGCCGGCGACTGGCATTAGCTTCTGATGCATCCACTGGAGTTTGATAAACAGCAGCACCGCTAACCAAACTACGTACCACCAATTGTCCTCCAGTACGTTCTACCATAGATGGAACATCCATAATTCACAGGCACTTTTTAGTTTCCTTTACCTTTCGGTTTTTATCGTTTTCTTTTTTTCCCGGAGTTTGTTTTTATTTTTTTCTTTCTCTTGTGCTACGATGTGAAGCCCACGAGAACTGGCTTATGACTGAATCACTGGAAAGCTGTCAACTTAACTCCTTTTAACGTCAAGCCTACTGTGAATGGTTCTTTTAGTAAAATCTGTTAAATCAAAATTAAGATACCAAGAGTTATAAAAACTATTTTTAAAAAATTTAAAAAGCGTTTTTTCAACCTTTGATATTATAAAGTAAACCGATCTATCATTTAAATTTAGTTATGTATTAAAAGTTCCAAAAAAAGTTTAGATAACATTAAGCAAATTTTTGGATTACAAATACATGTAATGTAGATGAAATAGTTACACCCGAAAATTAAAAAAGTTTTTGCTACCACAGTTCTATTATAATTGATGATATAGTAGTCCGATCTGAAAGCATTTTAGTGTAAAGGAGAAGAGTTTCATTAAATTTTTTGGTGTTTTGATTTGGTTGGTTAGTAGTTTGCAATAACAAGGTGAAAATTCAATATTCAAGAGCTTTTGTTTCGCAACGCTATAAAGTTCTTCCGTTTACAAAAGTTTTTTTTATACCCTATATAAAAGGGTATAGAAATTGAAACAAGTTTATTTACAATATCACATAATAAATGCTATATAGGGACTAGACCAAGAATCTGAATTTAAATTCAGTTTGTAAATATTTGGTACAAAGTAAATACATTTAATGCAAATAAAACAAAAAAACAAAATCTCTTAATTGTAAATGTTAAGTGACTTAGAAACGTGCATCAACCACTTCACCTTCTTCACAAATGTAGATTGGAAGCAGCTGAACCGCTAAGCTCGGATCTGAGCCCAGTTCTTCTTTGGTAAAATTAAATAATGGTGGCAAACGTTCACCATTGGGCATATTTGTTTGTAGGGTTTCCATTAAGCGTAGTTCGTTGTAACTTTCATGTGCACAGGCATGAAGGGGTAATATACGAGCTTCTGGTTCATACACCAGACAGCAATTCAAGAGTTTGGACAAATCTTCAGGTACGTGTGTATTAAGCTTTAAGCGCCAGTTAGGACGTGATGATTGAATTCGAGTCTTTGTACTGTCGCACATCAATTTAATCCGTGGTACGCGTTCTAGGCCATCCGTGCCCAATATTTGGATAATATAATGCAATTGTTCTTTGCCATGTTTATTACTGGCAAATAGAGGTGCGCCGCTTAACAATTCAGCAAGAACACAGCCTGCACTCCACATATCGACAGATAGGCCATAGAGAACGGAATTGGCCAAGAGTTCGGGAGCCCTGTACGCGCGGGAGCAGATATAGCTCATGCTTGCCTCATTGGGAACCAAAACTTTGGCACTGCCAAAATCACCCAACTTCAGCAACATTTTCTTTTCATTTAAAAGCAAATTCTCCGGTTTGATATCACGATGACATATATTCTTTCCATGCAAATAGGCCAACCCACGAAAGAGTTGATACGACAATATGCGAACATAGACTAACGGAACTCGACGCATGTTTTGACGTTGCTGGAAAAGATAGTCCAGCAGACTCATGGGCATATATTCTAGGGCCATTATTATGTAATTGCTTGGCGGTGTACCCATTTGCATGTGAAAATAGAAAATC
Source organism: Drosophila austrosaltans (assembly GCA_035045865.1). Classification (NCBI taxonomy): domain Eukaryota; kingdom Metazoa; phylum Arthropoda; class Insecta; order Diptera; family Drosophilidae; genus Drosophila; species Drosophila austrosaltans. The sequence goes on from JAWNOQ010000083.1 coordinate 5,464,117, forward strand.
ATTTTTAATATATTACAATGCTCGGTTAACTGATCCATAATCTCCACTTCCCGTCGTTGATAGCTGCCAAAATTAAAGATTTGCTTAAGGGCCACCATTTTAGTATTGTGATCATGGCAATTGCTGGCCAGCTCAGCTTGGTAAACGCGGCCAAAGGTTCCACCACCTATCAGTTTCCTTACTGTAATGGGTGTGGGTACTGCTCTACAACCCAAACGGCAATATGCCAACGCATGAAACATTTGATTCTCGGGTATGACGAAGTGCACGGGAGCAGGCGGATGGATTACATTTTTCTTTTCTGGTATGAATGGAATGGAGGATGATAAAGATGAGTGCTCTTATAATAGAAAAATAAAAAATTACTTTAAATAAAATTTATAACTTACCCATATTTTTGTCAGTCATTTCTGTAGCACCTTTTGGGAAATTGAGATGACAAAATTATGGAATACGGTGCTCTTTTAGAGTTGCCACTTGGTTGAATAACAAAAATGCGTGGCTTACTTAATGCGGCCAGACTTTTATATATGTACATACAAATACATATGTATATGTACATACAAGAAACAATATGAGGATGAGTTTTCCAAAATTCCAGAAGTTTTTCTCAATAAATTGTAAACTTATACCGTTGACACATAAAATTCTGGTCAATTTTGGAACCTCCATCATGATTATAATAAGTAAGTAAAACATTATTTAATTTTTATGATTTTATAATAAATATTAAAATTTAAGTTTCACAATAAAACTACTGGGAAAGTAATTCTTGCCTACGGTTAGCAAAACAAATACATGGAAATATTTGATTTCATGACAGTTGTATTTATCGTATAAATCCAGAAATGTTTTAAAATTCGTAAATGAAGAAACTTTTTTAGTTCTTTTTTTGAAGTACAAAATCTTAATTAAAACTTAAAGTTTTTCAAGACCATTCGATTTCAACGGTTCATTAAATAATAGCTTAACAGAAGAATTTTTGGAAAAGTGATAAATTCAATATGGTTTTCGATTTCAAACAAAGACAAGAACAGAATAATGGCAAGTTGAACCATCAGGATATAGTCTTCTTAGCCAATGCTGTTTCAATGCAAATTATCTCTGTTTCAGCAATATCTATCCATACACTTTATCTTCTGTAAAAATCATGTTTTGAAATCCTCTTTTTGTTTAATTAATGAATACATAAATTTCCCCCATTAAATAATTTTGCTGAAAGCTCTCATATAATGCTAAAACAACTGGCAAATATCTGGTTTGCGGTTTCCTGTGCCTTTATTTTTATTATTTTTATTTTTTTTTTTTTCTTTTTCAAGACCTTTTAAAATTAACTGCCTCGGCTTAGACCGCCAGCTGTTGCGGTTGTACGCGGCTGTCTGCATCATCCTTTAATGTAGCATACTTTGAGGCGTGTAAGCAATAGCAACACGTTGTTGGTGTTGGAAAGTGTTGCCTTTTATTTGCTCCTGTGGCCGCTTTGAAGGGGTTTCCCTTTTTTATTTGATTTTTTTTTTTTTTTGGTTTTTATTATGTTCGTTTTTTTTTTATGGTTGGTTTTCCCCATTAAGCAATTAGAAATTGTGTAAGCATACCAAAGGTGATTTAATATACATATTTAATTATAGAGTTTTTCTTCATTTATTATGTGTATGTACTTATGTATACATATGTATATGGGCATTTCCATAACTGGCGTGACGTTACGTTCGCACGACTAAATTAAAAAAAAAAGATGAAAACGACGGATTTGAAAAAAAGTTTTTTCGTATATTCATAGTACTTATGTAGAACTATGTTCAGAAAAAATTTGATAAAAATCGAATGTAAGGATTCGATTTTATAGCCAAAATATGATCTGGCGTGACGTTACGCGCACGAAGTGGGGTTTCTGACTTTCACTGACAAAAGTTCAAAACTCTGCGAATTGGCTAAGATTTTTTGAGTAAATGTTTTTTTGTAATGTTTCTAAATAACACAAGTTTATTTTTCAATTTAGCAAATCAAAAACAAGTTCATAGTTTTTTTTTTATTCAAATTCTAAATCTGGCGTGACGTTACTAGCGTGACGTTACGAAAATTTCCAAGGGAAATTTTTTTTTTAAATTAATCCAAAAACATTTTTAAACAAAACTAGAACATTGTTTTAAACACAAAACAAAACAAAAAATTAAAAAAAATTGAAATACTTAAAGAAATAAATTTTTTATCCATAATATTGTTAGGCACCATATTGGTGGGAATGGGAATATTATACGTAGTAATATAGATATATGGAATTATACAAAAATATTCTATATTAAGTATCAGTTTTTGAAAAAAATGCAGTTTTAGCTGCTTTTAGCTGTTTTTCTTCTCCACATGAAAGAAAATGCATCCGATGGATGTCAAGAAATTTTCGTATTCTCGCAATCTGGCGTGACGTTACGCATGTTCGAACTCAAAAAAAAACCAAACGGTTTGTTTAAACTCGGATTTTTTTTTTGATTTGTATAAGATAACTAAAACTTGCTTTAAAGTTAAAGTTTCCCTTAATTTGTATCGTCAGTTTCGAAGTAACAAACAAAAGTGTGTTTTTTTCTGGCGTGACGTTACATTAGAAAATTGATAAAAGGCAAATGAAAATTTTCCCGTTCATTGTTATATTTTTGCTGTTCTGGATTTTTTTTTAACAAACTGTAGTAATAAAGAAAGTTTTCGAATATGAGTATAATTGTACAACTACACTTAACTCAAAAAAAAATTATTTATAAGATGCTCTTAAAAATAATCATAATAGACAATATACTTGAACTTGATCTTTAAAGCTCGATATCTTGCCATCGCAACTTCGCAAAGCTTTAAACTTTTTAATTTAATAAAATTTGATTATTTCTTTTTCATTATCAATGAAAAAAATATATATGAGTGAACTTTTAATTTTTTGTGTTGAGGTTGACCTTTTTATGGAAATGCCCATATGTATGTATGTAGCTTTTGTTTTTCCAGTTTTACAGATCAAGTCCAAGCGAGCTGCCTCGTGCTTGTCACCGTTTTTCTTGCACATGCAAAAAAAAAGTGACTTAGAGAGAGAGAAAGAGAGGGAGAGTGAGAGATTAAGTTGGAGGTAACCGGTTTTAGGAAGAGCTACATATCTAATACCAAGTTCAAGGTCAAAACTGGAGAGGTAGTGGTTAGTGAGTGCATCACACCATCATCATAGCCGTCAGCATCTCGGCATCTCGGCATCGGCATCGGCATCTCGGGGATCACAAAGGTGTGACTATCCAACCGCAAGTAAAAGCGACAAACAGCAATGGCAGTGGCAAATGTCTGGGCGGGGGTGGTACATTCAAAATGTTGTTTAATTACACAGTGGGTAAGTCTAAACAGCTTTTTGTTTCATTTCAGAGAATATGCACAAGTTGAAAGATTTTTCCCACGAATTGCGAATTTCCATTAACCATTGACTTTGAAACGTCAAGTGCTTGGCCACGAGAACGATACAAAACGAAACGAAACGAATGCGGCACGTTGAATCAATTGAAAAGCAACGGCTAAGAAGGCTCTTTAGTTTGAAGGGTACTCACAATATGAATATAGAAGATATTTTACATAAAGCACCTACGTATGAATTATTTCTTGCATTCATTTTAGTTAATAGAAACAAAATTAAGAAGATGAAAACTTAAAAGTTAATAAATCAAAATGAATAAGACATTTAGTAGGTATGTAGATATATTAAGTAAAACTTTATATGTACATATTTATAGATAGTTTATTTTTTTAAATTATTTAATTAAATGTGATAAAGTGGAAATCTATCTTATGAATTCGTCTTGTAATGGTTTCATTAGCAGTTTTCCCAAAATTTCCATTTGTTGTATATATACCAAAGATAATTCAGACTTCTTTTGTGTAGTCTACTGCATCATAATAATATATCATAGTTTTACAGTAGAGAGAGGGAGGGAGAGAGACAGTTCTCTATATATATATGTGATAAATGGACCCTATTGCCATTGAAAATAAACTTATTCTATTTGATTTATGTATGCCATGCCAGTTGAAGTTCATTAAGTATCCCCCACTCAATCCCTCCCAGCCTTTTTTGACAAATGCTATAAATGTCTAATTTGCATTACACGATGAAATATGCTAAGAGGATATTTTCCAGCACACACAAATACCAAACATTCATTCCATCATCCATTTACCCACTGTCAACTGCCAATTTCAAATGTCTGACCCAGGAGCAGCCACTTTGTAATTATAATACCCCGAGAGAAGACACAGATCCATCGCAACAAGACCAGGAGAAAAAAAGAGCACCCAAACAAAAAAAAAAAAAAACCGTAAAAGCAAATATTGTATAAACGGATATCCTTAATGTCTGTCCGGGATGCTATGCTACTTTTGGCCTGACAGTCATTTCCGTATTTTGGAACTTTTTTCGTTTTTTTACTCATTTTTTTTTTCATTGCTTTCCGCTGTGAGTCTGTGGCAATGTGGATGAGGATACGGATGCGATTGCGATTGTGAATGCGGATGATGGAAAACCTGTTGCTTAGTGAGAGATTTATGCCATCGTAAAATATGCTATTTGAATTTGGGGAATTAAAATTTTTAAGGTCTTCCCTAACAAGGCATGACAATGAAGAGGATTTGATTTAACTTCAACTTAAGCCACACAAATCAATAAAAGTAAAAATGAAAAGTAAACATAAAATTGTGTATGCTCTTAAATAGGTGAAAAAGAAAATTAAAAAAAAAAATGTAAAACAGTTTTAAAAAATACCAGGAAATGGATTTTGTTAAGTTTTTGATGTAAACTAAGAATTGAGAAGATTATACTACTATGGGATTTAGAAGGATAGTAAAAAGGAAATAGGAAGTAAAATAAAATTTCCGAAATCAATAGATTTTTACAATTTTTCTAGCCATTCTTGGACTTGATTTAGTTTGAAAAGCTTGGTAAATTTATGTCTTAATACTTTTTTTATACCTTAAATATATATTACATATATCGAACATAATCTAGAACGCAAAAAGGTAAAAAATATCATTATACTTCTCTTACTTTCAAAAGAATATCTTTCAATCAGTGGAGGACTTTATAGTGTGCGTTATGTAGAAGTTTCCTTTTGAGGAAAATCAAATTTGGAATTGTTATTGCCATCATGTATGGTGGATTTTCATTTCCTTTCCGGCCATGACACGCATTTACCACACACAACTTCTGAATTCGTGCAATCTCCCTTCTCTATTTACAATTCATGCGACATTGCCACATTCACACACGCGTCGGCCATTAGGCAAAAGTAAGCTAGGAGCTGTTGCTGCCATTTTCTCTCTCATCTAAAACGGAAGTTGTCTGTGTTAATGGAATTACATGAATTTCAACTCTGAACCGCAGAGTATAAAAGGGCGAGGACACAAAACAGGGGCTAAAGCAGCCAACATTTCCTGCAAATGCATGGCCCATAAACTTTCGGTTACGAAAGTTTTTGCTTCACTCCCGGAAATGATAATGGGCCCGACCGACTTATCGCATTAAAGCCATTTGCCTTAGCACCACCACCACTACCACTACCATAAACAGAATTCCACTTTAGATTTCCGCATCGAGCAAAAAAAAAAAAAATAATAAAATACAACAACCTGAAGAAGAAATGTCAAATTTTTCAGTTTCAGTTTTCAATTTACCATTTGATTTTATTTTTAATGCAGTTTGAACGAGTTCTAGTTAAGTTGATGGGTTCAGTGGGTGCAGATTTTGGATTCGAATGGCATTTGCAACATCCTCCACCATGTGTCAAGCAGCTGTTAGCCCACTTTCCCGCACTTCTTGCCACTTTCATTTGCCATTCTCAACAAAAATGTTTTGCTTGGCTCATTGCCAAACATTTTAGATATATTTTTTTTCTCTCTCTCTCTCTCGTTTTACATGAGGTTTGTTTTTATGTTGTCTACTGTTTGTCTGAATTTTTTTTTTGTTTTTCGGTTGTTTGTTTCTTGCTTTGTTTTATTTTGTAACCATTTAAGTAAAATGCAAAAAAAAAAAAAATTGGTTGAAATTTAAGTGCAATTTTTGGTTGTAGGCATTAATGAATAAAAGGGAGAAAGTTCTTTAAATGGCCTAGAATTCAACTAGGGAGAGAAAACCGTTAAAAGCAGTAACATTTTACATTTAAAGGATATTTAATGTACTTTATTCCTAGACATCAGGAAAAAGTTTAAACCAAAAATTACAATTATAGAAGAAACAGATTTAATTATTCGTTGCTATAAGTCGTCTGCCAATTGATGTATCTTAACTAGCCTGTTTATACATTTATTTAAATGCAAATGTGTACTTAACAGAGGTGAGATATGTGCAAACAAAATACTAGTTTACAACAATAAAATATACATTTATTTTCTCTTTATATACAGATATACATATGTACATATAGTTCTTCTGTATTAATTGTAACTTAACTGACTTATGAAATCGAATTAAATTCTGCAACTTGTGTATTGAACTTTGACACCATTTAAATTCTCTCAACTATTTATCATTTAAAAGCAATTCTTTTCAAGCTCTTTGCTTAATTTATAATATACTTGGGTAGCTCATGAGTGAGTGAGCCAAAATAAATGGCTCACTGAACTGAGCCACTGAACTTGTTCATTCAATATGGCTCATTTTGGCTCACTAGCTCATTTTGGCTCACTAGCTCAGTTTGACTCACTAGCTCATTTTGGCACACTAGCTCATTTTGCAAGTGAGCCAGTGAGCCATATGAGTGAGTTGGCTCACTTCGAAAAAAAGAACGAGTGAGCCGGTTCACCTCAATGAGCTGCTTTTACCCAAGTATAATTTATAACGACTTTATGGCCTTTTTGAGGACTTTAATTCTAAGGACTAGAAAATTTTTTAATGTTTTCTGTTTTGTCATGGCTTGTAGATCGCGATGATTCAATAGAATAAGTTAAAATTTTGAAAAATTCAAAAGCTTTCTTAGATTGATAGTTCGAATTTTTGTTATAAGTTTATCATTTAGTTGTTTAATTAACTTATATAAACAAATTAGCTTAAATTGGATTAACTTTATCTGTTATAACAAGATAAGAGCATTTTTTTATCAGTCATTCTTAATTTTCTTTAACTGTTTAGTAGTTAATCATATTATTCAATTATGACTTCTATAATTAGTAAATAAATTTCTGCATAAACCTTTTTTAATGTTTCCTTCAAATTGTTATGCAAATAAATATTGAAAGTAATAATGTTCCATTTAAAATTCTGTAGAAACAAATATTGAAAGTACTATACACATAAAAATACTAAAAGCTTAGGAAAGTAGAACTTTAAAAAGATTTCCTATAGAGCAATAAAAAGTTCAAAAAGTTTAGAAAGTTTAATATGATTTAAAAATTTGGCATGCGATATACCCTTGATCTATTCTGAAAACTTAAAAATAAATATAAATCCAAAGCAAGAAAAAAGTTAGTATCGGGAATCTTAAACTTTTTAGTTTTTTTCTTAATTTTAGAGTTGTCTTTTGTTATAAAAGTATTCATTGGTAGTTTTTAAAGACATTAAAGTATATCTTCTCTGCAATTGCTTTTTTTTTTAATTATTTCATAGTTTTATATGAATGTTGTTAATTTATTGAGAAATGTAGAAATTAAGATCTGACATACACTGTAATTTGTATTCAAATATCAAAAGTTTTGGTAGTGAAAACTCTTTTGACCTCTTAAGAGAAATCACGTCATAGGAATTTGATTTATCTAAATATATAATGTCTACGATTAAATTGACACTTTTCTTTATGGAATCTTAAATAAATCCTCAAGCAACTCAACAAGTCAGTTAATATGACATTGTTTATAACTTTGTTTATTTATGAAGGACTTGACCACATTCTTCTTATTGAAGCTGTTTGGTTTCATTTATTTATTAATTTTTTGTTTTATGTAGCCACGCCCATTGCGTTGGTAGTCTTATGGCCACTCAACTAGTTGACCGCCAAAAAAAAAGAAAAAAGTGTTGAACGTGCAAATCCACGCCCACAAAATGTTGCGTGTGCGTACCCCCCGGCCAAAGTAAACGTTGATGATGGGCCAAGACAACATTTAATTGAGCAACAGGGCGAATGAAACAGGTTTCGGTCTTAGCCATACCACGGGAACAGCTGCAACATATGAAATTGTCCACCTCTCCTCCCCTCTCTTGTAAAGCTTCTTCAGCCATTATGTTGCATGTTGTCTGGCCAAAGACCAAGATGTTGTTATGGCCATTAAATGCAAGAACCAGGTCAAGGTTATAAAGATCATAATGATCATGATATTGAATTGTTGCCTTCAAACATGTTGCATGTTGCTACACACCGCTGACAACTGTTCTCAGACCTGTGACACTCGCAACTGTTCCCACTTGAAAAGGAATGAGTAATAATACAAAAATTATGGTAAAAGGCTCTCCTTTTTTATCGTACAAATCATTCGGTTCATATGAGTTTGTGTTGCTTTTTAAAGCCTTGCTAATTATTTGACTTCCATTTGGAAATGTTTATGAGGGAAATTTTTTAAAATTCTTAATTGCCCCAAAACAAAAAAACCAACACAATGAGTTAAGCCCTATAATTAGATCTGTTACCTGTTAAGGTATCAAAATTTTGTTCATATATATGTACATATGTATATATAATATATAATTTCTGGCAATTTATATGCAATGCTTGGCTGCATTTGCAACAACGATCCTCCAATTTGCCATGCCTGGTTAAGTCCGCAAGTTCAATAAACACACTTTTTGGGCAAGAGGTGAGGAAAGTCAACAAGAACAAAGCCAAAAGCTTAAGTCAACTGTGAGAGATCAGAGTTCATTATTGTGGCTTAACTTCCTGCATATTTTTGTTGTTTTTTTTTTTTGCAATTAGTTTAATGGGATTTTAACATGCATTTTAAATTAAGTGCGTTCAACACTTAAACGTTGCTTTTTGTTTTTAAGTAAGACAAAAAGTGCATTAATCATACAAATTTATTTTATACAAAATTTTGACAATCAGTAGCAAAAAAAAAAAAAAATTAAAAGAAGTATGCAAAACATTGTATTATTTGTTGCTATTATTTTGTTGGGAAATAATTTACATACAAATACATTTTAAAGAATTTCCGTACGATCAATGTTAAAGTTTAATAATCACCATTTGTGTAATTTTTCATTTTTGAAAATAAATAAAAAAGATGAAGCAAGCAAGTCGTCCATGTCGACGTTGATTATACCCTGTACCTAGAAGAGATATTTAATGTAGGCAAACACTCTCAAAATCGCCAGCAATCTAATATAAAGTTCGCCTAGCTTGCAATAGCAGCGAGCGCATGCTGTCTCGCTCACTCCTGCCTGCCAATGTCGCCCTTGGCGTTTCAATACAAAACGTATATTCGTTTATCTTCGATGATCATAGTCTGATTTCAACTAAATTTGGCCACCAGATGTATTTTGGACACATTATTAAATGTGCCAAATATGAATGCGATACTTTTAATATGGCTCTAATTACACGTTTTTCCCTAATTGCGGAGGCGGAAGTGGGCGTGGCAAAACTTTGAAACAAACTTGATCTGTATACACACTAGACGGATCTACAAATTAAATTTGGTAACTCTAGCTCTTAAAGTCTGCAAGATCTCGATGTTCATACGGACAGACGGACGGACAGACATGTCTCAAACGACTCGGCTAGTTATGCTGATCAAGAATATATATACTTTATGGGGTCAGATATGTATATTTCAGCCTGTTATATGCATTTTGGCGACCTTTTACCCTATGGGTACAGGGTATAACAAAAAATTTTCAACTTTATATGCATTACAACTTTCAACTTTACAAGTATTACTTAATAATTCTTAAGAATGAATTAAAGTACAAATTACTGAATTTAACTTTGAAGAAAAGAAAGCAAAGAACACTTTTATATATAAATATCAAAGAAGCTAACTTCGGCTCTGCCGAAGTTTGTATACCCTTGCAGCAAAATAATTGGTATAAATGTTTAACAAAATCAAAAAAAAAAACAAAAAAGAAAAAAACACATATAAAAATTTTCACTTCTTCACCGAGCATTGAACCATCAAACACCGAAGCCCATCGTGCCAACGATCTCCACATACTACGCCACCGTCCTAATTCGATATATATGCAAACCCATTGCATCTCGCTCTGTCAATTTTGTTCTGTGCAACAACACAACGCGAATGTTTCTGTCTCTCTCACACACCGCGTGGTGACGAATTTTTGTATATGTGTGTGAAAATTGCTTATTTTACTCGAGGTACCTCCACGTTTTAGTTAATAACTCCGGTGATAATTATCCGATCCGACAAATTTTTAAACTTAACCTACATCATCGATTGAGGAACTTAACTTTTCATGTTTCAAACATGTACCTTAAAATTTAAGCTCGAAAACGTCTGGCTAAACAGACAGACGGACGGACAGACGGACGGACGGACAGACGGACGGACGGACAGACGGACATGTCTCAATCGACTCGGCTGTTGATGCTGATCAAGAATATATATACTTTATGGGGTCGGAAACGTATACATATTTTTATGCGTTACAAACATCTGACCAATTTTATAATACCCTCTGCAAGGGTATAAAAATCTCATTAAAAGAATGTATAACATTTGAGTGATCACTTTAGAGTAACCAAATAAAAACCTACAAAATTATAATTATAAAAATATTAGTAGAGTTAAGGTATTAGGTTTGGTATTTCTTCAAGAAACCTTATTTCGGTATACATTATGAAAAATGTTAGTTGGTCTTCACATTCATTACACTTCTTTTATATAAAAACTATAACGCTTTTTTCAAATATTTTATGCATAATAATTTCATTTAAAAAGTTGAAGGAAATTACCTTTATACTCCTATACCTCCTTTGATTGTCATCATTTACACATTTTTTATGAGTTTAAAGTATTTTAAAACGTAACTGATAACATTTTTATGAAATTTTTTGTATAATTTATATACAATATATATGTAACTGTTTCTTCCTTTCTGCTATAAACTTTTCAATTAAGCATTTAAATTACCTTTTCGGTTGATAAAATTTACATTTGAAATATATAAATTGTGTGATATATTTCACTTTGTTGTAGACATTAACATTTTCAATCAGAGTCAAGTGCCCGCCCATTTGGTACAACCCAGAAAAAAGATAAATAATGATGAGGAGAGACTTAAACAGAGACAATCTGTCGTATACGCAATATTTGTCTTATGGGACTGTTGCTGCTTTTGTTGTTCCACTTGTGACCAGCTGTGTGTCTTCCAGTCAATGTCTATTAGTTGGCTTTAAGCTGTCTGGCTAAGACTAATTTGATTGCTTAAATGCTTTTGCCAAAAGGAATTAACTGTACGACGACAAGAACAACAATCTGCTAGATGTTTGTCATTAGTAAAAGTCCCACGCTCCACAAACGCCATCCCCCTTCACCTCTATACACCATTTTGTGTAACCCCCCACCCACCGGGTACAACTGATAGTTGTCTGAGTCCTGGCATTTTGGCATATTAGAAAGAGCTTAGGTAAGGATGTGACACGCAAAGTGAAGAGCAGGTAAAAGTTTTTGAACACCTTTCCGAACAAAAAGTACTTTAATGTTTTCCATTCCCCCTTCTTACGCCTCTATCCCCTTATATCAATCCCCTTAAGTTCTATTGGAGCTCAGTGAACTTTTGCCTTAATAAGCGCAATTGACATTTCAAGTTAAGGTGGTAGATACTACGTAGTATGTAAGTATCTATGAGGGCGGCACTTACACACAAAGACATACAATTTTTGTCAAACAAAGTTGCCATCACAAATATATGTATGTATGTATATACTACCTTTATATGTGGGCGATGGATGCACATGACACATATCCTGGCAGGGATTGGCCACCATCAGCATCAGCATCAGAAGCAGCAGGCACTCTACTCAGCCATAAACTGAGACAAACATCCCATGGGGCCTTGGGTTCTGGGACAAGGAACATTCAATGGAGCATTAAACTGTCCAAATCGAAACAGAAACCTGAACGTAACGCAACGCAATACAAAAAAGTAAAAAAAAAAAAAAATTAAAATAAAAATCAATAAATTGTGTAGCAGCAATTTTAAAGCTGTGGATTTTTGTTGGCCTTTGGCTTTATTACAATTTCATAAGGTGTTTACGACTTTAAAAACTGCCATAAACTTTGCCGTTTGATGTTCCCCCAACAAAATCTTTCTTGTGGCTAAGATGAAAGTTAAACACTTGACAGCAGTAGACCAGAAGTTGAGGGCTACATAGTTTCCCATCCCCATCTCCATCCACATCCCATTCCAGACTTTAAGTAGTTCAAAGTTGTGGAATGCCAAACTGAAAGTAATGTTAACAGAGTAGAGGAGAACGAAAGGAATCATGAAATTCTCAAGCATATTAGCCAAGCCACATTGTGCCTACTAATGAGAGCTCGTTTATGGTAGACATCCGCATCCGGTTTCCGGGGCGTTAGCCTGTAGGCTCCTTCTCAAAGAGGAACACCTGAATATGCCCACAAACTCTCTTACTGCCGTTGGCCATTTTATTTGCCTTTGCCTTGGTTTTCTCTTTTTCAATTGCTTCGTTTTTTTTTTATGGCCTTGTGGCTGAAGGATATTATGGGTTTGTCATGGAGCTTAGTCTGTGCGGATTTTGTGTCTGACTTTTTGTTTATAAAAAAAAATTTATTTTTGGGAATTTTTAAGCTACAATTTGGGAAAGGTTCTTTCTATTTTGAATTAGTTGTAATAGCAATTTTGGAATGGGACAAGTTTTATATTCTTAATACATTTCTTCTTCCAAGGAATAATCTTAGAGCAACTAAATACATATACTGCAATTAGTTAATAATTAATGCTTAATGCAGTTGCTAGATGTATGTATGTTAAAATTATTATAATTTAAATTACAAATACAAGAGAAAGAAATTTTCATTTCACAATTTATACATCAAAAATTATTACTAAATGTTTGGAAATTTGTCCTTTTTGATTAAATTCGGAAATTTTTTGTTTAGTAAAGCATGAAGAAGTACTGAAACAGAATTCTATTGTTCCGTAAACATGGCAGAAATACCAATTTGTAGAAAAATATTAGCAATTTTTTATCAGGGTGCCCAAATTCTTTAAGGTATATGTCAACGAAATGCAAGAAATTTTTAGCTGCAATAAATATCAAGAAATAATCAAACTTTTTTACAAATTATCAAAGTTTTTTACAAGATGAACAGTTCTCCCTTCTCTATTAATGATGTTTATGAATGCATAATTAAAATTACATGACACAATATATACTTAATTAAAGAAAGAAATAAATATATAAAAGTGAAAATTTTAGAAATTTAAATTGAAAATATAGAAAAAATACATACATGTACATATATACATATGTGGAATTTCAATAAGTACGCTACAGAGAATGTTTATTATTATAAGTTTACTGAAATATTTGTGACTAAGTGTACTTAGACTAACAATCTTTTAGTTAATACTATGATATTTTTTAAAATCTAGCAGTACTAGTAGTACATATGTATGTATTTCTCATCGTTACTTGAAATCTCAGCTAAACTCATCTAAACTCATCTCGTCTTACTCGTCATTTCCACACCTCCTTATATTGTTTATTGCCCATTCCCTTCATATTCTTCGTTGCCAGTATTCTATTTCTATGGTAAAGGTTTCCAGATCCCATATTAGATATTATATATATAAACCATTTTCATCGTCTTACAAATGAAAACATGTTCTTTCACAAATAATGGGTTGGGATAAAATACTATAAATTCTGTAAAACTTGGAAGGATTGAAAGTTTAAGGGGAGGTTTCTGGTTTGTGGACCTCAAGAACCTTTTTTTAATTTTTTTTGGGAAACTATTTAGATATTGGGTTGAAACTCTTTGTATCTTGTTAGTAATACCTTATTCTTGATTTAAATATTTTTTTTTTTAAATTTTAAAACCAAAAAGGGTCGGAGGGGGGCGTTCCAAAATGGCGGCTCGTCGGTCATAACATGGCTCGCTGGTGGAAGTCCTCTCGTCCTGTAGGATAATATAAAACAGACAAATTATACATTTTATTAATCTGTACACTTACGTGCGTGGGATAGACCTCAACTTTCAAAAAAAAAAATTGAAAAATGCAAAAGTTATTAACAATTGAACATTAAAGTCCGATTTTTGCGGTTTTTCGACTTAGTTTTTTTTTTGTTTTTATTGACAACAATTTTTAATATTTTTTCATGATCGAGTATATCTATCGATTGTTCGTTTTTTGTGCTAGTTATCACTTCCATCAGGTCGAAAAATACTGTTTCGAGAAAAACGCGTTTAAAGTTCCAGAGGAACCTTGCGCATAGTGGACATGGTGCTTACAAAAGCAGGTGTATCTCAGAAAAGATTTGTCGGATCGATCTTAAATTTTTAGACAATATTTTTAAAATATTATACTTTAAGAAAATTAAAAAAAAAAAAAAAATGATTTTTTGGATACAACAAAGCAGAAACCTTTCTTAATAAGCTCATTCAACATTTAAGAATGACTTTTAATGACTTTTTTTGTGCTTAATTGAAAAGAAGATGTGAAGTCGGGAAATTACATGTCAAAAACAATATTTTTGTTGGGCATTAAAAGCATTTAAAATATTATTTATGTTACATTTTTAGTTATTTTGCCTAACTTAATCCAAACTCAAAATTAAACGAGTTTTAATAGTTTAGAAACTGCAAGAGTATACAAAATTTTGTGCTTTGAACTTTCTTTAAGTCTAGCACATGACTTAAATTTTCACTCTGTTACACACACATGAAATTACACGCATTTACATACATATGTTGATTTTCCCAAGCATTTTCCTTTTTTAGCATACCTTGACATTTGCACCATAAAATGTACAAATTATGTGTAATCGCAATAGATAAGAGAGAGAGAGGAAAAAAAGGGTTCTTCATGTGCACGCAATATTGTTATGGAGCAGAAAAGGAATTAAATGGAGAGAGAACTAAAGTATGTTTTGAAAATGCCTTTTCAAAGGTCTCTTTCAATGTCTATTTATATACAAGCAGATATATACACACACAGTCTAATGTCTCATAGATGTTACAAAATTTTGCAATTAAATGCGCCAAAGACATGTCAAAAATTTTTTGAAATCCATTAAAAATTTTGCTGTATGCCTATGTATATAGATGAACCCTTGCTTTTTGGAGACCATGCCCCAAAACATAGTTCAAGATTTCACATTAAGATAAATTCCAAGGAAACACAAAAAAAAAAAAAATAAATAAAAAAATAAATAAATAAAAAGAGTCACCAATTGACAGTTTCGTTTCGTTTTACTCGAAAAATAAACAAAAAATATGGATAGACAAGCAATAAATTGTTAATATAGAATAGGGTATACCCTTGTTTCTAGTTTTCTAGGGTTCTATTTATTTTGAATGACATTAAAATTAAAAGATAAAACGATTAACTTTTCAATTGTAACTAAGTGATTGAACTATCCTTCATTTGGTATGTGAAGTAATTTCAACTTCTGTAGCAAGGGAAAGGAAATATAAAAGTGTGACATGTTTTTAAACTATATAAAATTAATATCTTTAATATAAAATTAATTAATATAAATTAATTGGTGTTTTTTCTTTAAATTTAAATAAATTCATATAGTTACTTCTACTACTTCTTACTTACTTACTACTTCTTCTTTTTTAAGAATCCTTCTTGATTTATAATCTCGACTTCTTCATTTATAATCTCGACCTTGGTCAAATGTATTATTTTTAACTCTAAAAAAAAACACATATATTGTATTTTATTCAAATTAAAAACAATGATATGTGGCATACCTAATATTAGTTGTACTTTTCATTAACCAACCATAATTGGTAAAAATAATTCGACAGATATTTAAGAGTTTCTACTTTAGCCTGTTCAAAATCATTTTTCTACATTGCAAACATCAGCAAAAAGTCCATATATCCCTTTTCAACAAGGGTATAAAGATAAGAAACACATTTGTTGGGGGATTTTATTTTGGCATTAGGCCGCATTGAAGGTCTGCAAAAACCAAATTTCAGGTAGAAATTTTATCTTTCAAGTGACCATTCTTCAGGTTTACCACACCCCAAAAAAAATAAAATATTTTCTTCATCATCTTTTTTTTTTTTTTTTATTATTATTTTTTTTATGTTAAAGGTATATATGTTTTTTATTTTTTTAAGGCTGGGCAGATCACGTTTCTTAGTGAAAATGTCTCATTAACTAAATGCAGCAGACAAAATTTGTATATCGAAAACCAAAAATCTTTAACTGCAAAAACGTTTTTGAGGTCACTAATTGTTATTACAGATGAGCGAATTGGCTGACTGCTTGGGGTGCTCATACATACATATAATGAAATTCTTTTGGCTTATATTGTTTTACCGTAAGCCACTTTTACTTTTTTTGTTAACGTATATTTTTGTTTTTGTTTTTACCGCTAACTGCAGACGTTTTTATAGGCTTAAAGTGGAGGCTGATTGCAGCCTCTGATTGACAGCTGCTACGGCTACTTGAAGCTCAGTCGGTAAATCATTTGGCCAGTTACCATCGTTTCGCTCCACCGCTCCGCCTGGCCCATCCCTCCTTGAACAGTACTTACTGTTGGACTTCTGCAGCTCATAAATATTTGGAGAACGCGTGCTTGCCCGGCGGCAATCTTGTCGTCTGAATCTGCCTTCCACCTCGCACCACCACCACCACCACCTTCCTTCTACTGTTTCTCTTCCTTCAGCTCAGATGTTCATGATAAACATGCCGCAATGTAGGTAGTCATATGTATATGAGTATATTTGTATATATATTTAGCTTTTTGATGCCAGTCAGTCAAGTCGGCCTGAAAACCCAAAATATTGTTACAACAGCCAACAATATGTTGCTGTTGCTGCAGATATCTTAGATATGGTTAGTTTTGGGCCAAAGCTATGATTTTTGGCATTGGATTTGTGTTTTTGTGTCTGATGTGTACATAAAATCGATAATATCATGAAATATTGACAATAGAAAAGTGATTCAGGCTTCTTTGAAATTGCTCTATAATTTGATTGCTTGTACATATCAAGTAGGTAGCCAAATATTGTGTGCTTATGTATATATACTACATATATATGTATATGTATATAGGGGTGCCGTAAAGGGGATAAACTGAATATTGTACAGAATATGAAATTGATTTTTGTGCTGATACAATTTAAGCATCTAACAGTACAAGAAAATTGAGATAAAAAGTTGAAATTGCACATAAGAGTTATTATTAAGCCTTTTTATTGTAAATTTACTGTTTGTTTGAAGTAGATTTGATTTTTATATAAAAGTTTTAAAAATATCTAAAGAAAGTTTGGTTGATTTTTTTATAAGAGAAAACCCCATTCATTGGTTTTAAGTATGTATTTTAAAATAATTTGACAAATGTATGAACATGAACCTATGTATCTTTAAATCTTAGAATTTGATCTATATAGTTTGTTTAAAACTAAAAAAAATCGATAAGTTTTGCTTAAAACAAAAACAGCAGCCGAGTATTTCATTTTTAAGGCTTAGTTTTAATTTCATTTATTTCTTTATTTTAAGTTAACCAAACATTGCAATTGACTGCCATAGGAGAAATGTTAAGAAAAAATTAATTAAAAATTTCTCAAATTTACAAGCAATGTAAAATATAAGCAGCTGGGAAAAAGTGCAGAGAATGAAGAGAGATTAAGTTAGTTGAAAGTAGTTTGTAGGAAGTACAGCATTACCAAACTGAAAAAGAAAAGCCAATGGTGAGTTAAAATTAAAGTTGAGAGATTAGTTGTAGTTACTACATAGAACGCGAAAGGTGTCATGTAGATTATAATGTGAAAAACATCCACTTATTTGCAGTGGGACAAAATTTCTGGTAGGATGTAAGGAAACGCCCATATTCATTACAAGTACTAAATACAAATACAAAATTTCTGGTAGGATGTAAGGAATGATCCATATTTATTATAAGTAACAAAAAAGGACACCAATTAAAACTTATAAGGAAATAGAATACCACAGGCAAGACTTCAATTTCTTAAGTAGGAAAGATTAATAAGATAAAGTCTACGAAAACAAGACAGTTGGAACACTAAAGGAAAACAATATAAACTGTTTTTAGGCACACTTTCTGAGAGATTTTTTTTTTTATAAAAAAACCCAATGTTTACAATAAATACTCTCACTTGACAGTCTTTTGAAATTCCACAAAATAGAGGCAATCTGAAAAATCAGTTTTGGTATCAGACTATGTAAAGAAGTGCCCCTTAACAAAAACGTTATGGTCAAAACACTTGAATTTGTTTACTCTAAAGCTGAGTCAGAATTTAAAAAACGTTTTAAAAAATCGAGTTCTCAAACATCAATAACTTTTACAAAAGAAGTCAAGTTGAACATACTGACCTATGATTGGGTTACAGCGTGAGTCATACGCTTGGTCATAAATTAGTCTAGTTGCTCGGTCTAGGTTTTTATGTGGCTGTATTTACTAAAAGGATTAAAAGGATTCAAATTTTCTAGTTTAAGTTCTTGTTGAATTTTAATAAATTTTTTTTTGCTGAAAATATCTTTATGTTCCTTAAAAGAGTAAAAATTTCTCTTCCTATGATTGTAGGTTCTATAAATTAGTTAAGTATTTTATGTCGTCTTTCGCTTTATTACTAAAAGAATTTCAATCAAACAATTTCTTAGTTTGTCAGCTTTATGCTCTAACAGTTTTGAGTATACATATATCCAAATAAATTTCATTTGACATTTTGGCAAATAGGACA
Organism: Drosophila austrosaltans; assembly: GCA_035045865.1. Lineage (NCBI taxonomy): Eukaryota > Metazoa > Arthropoda > Insecta > Diptera > Drosophilidae > Drosophila > Drosophila austrosaltans. The sequence continues at coordinate 5,482,981 of JAWNOQ010000083.1, forward strand.
TGCCCTTTTCCATTAGCATCAACTTGGCCATAAACGCTATGTATAAAATATTCATTTCCTACAAGTTTTGTTCATATTGGTGACAACATTTCAAGCTTGTTTTTTTTTTTTTGAAACGAAGTTTCTTATCGCGCGGTAGGGGCTAAACCGAAAAAATTAAGACTAAAAAGTGTAACGACACTTTTACCGTTACCAACTGTTTTGTCTTTTTCTTTCGCATTGAACAGTGTACGAGTATGTAGACAGAGAGGGACGCACAAGCAGTGATCGCGAGCTCGAGTTTGTGGGCAGAGGGACGCACAAGCAAATGCGGGAGGGGAAAAAGGTAGGGAGCTCGAGTTTGTGGGTAGAGGGAAGCACAAGCAAACGCTGGAGGGAGAAGAGGTAGCGAGCTCGAGTTTGTGGGCAGAGAGACGCACAAGTAAATGCTTAAGGGGAAAGTAAATACGAGACGCACAAGCAAAGATTCTGTGATTGAGAAAGGGTCATAAATGTGCGAGGCAGGGGTAAGAAGAAAAAAGGTCGCGATCGCGAGCTCAAAAATGTGTGTCCGTCAGTTAAAAGTGCAACCCGCATTTACTTGTGCGTCTCGCTGCCCACCAACTCGCACATATGTATGTACATATGTATATGTATTTCCTCTGCTCGGATTCGCGATCCCGACCCTTCTTCCCTGCCCGGATGCTTGTAGAAGTAATAGCCGTAAACCTGAGTAGGTGTATATAGAGCCCGATTGCGGGCAACAACAATCAAACGGGTTTTACTAGACTCGGTTCCTTAAAACTGCTGCCAAGATATGTCAAAAATTCCTTAACCGATTTTGATCAAATTTTTTAAAATATGTATCTTTATTATATAAAAACCTATCTGAACTAAAATAATTGTAATCGCTTTGTTGTTGTTTTTTTAGCTAAATAGTCTCTCAAAAAGTGACTTTTTTCAAGTTTGTAAAAAATTAATTTTTTGGAATTTTAAATTTTTTATAGTTCATTGTATGGGCTGAAGTCTTACAATTCAAATAAGGTTTGGTTTTTACAATTCGGATCAACGTGGCATTTTGGTAGCATTTGAGCTACTTTTTTAAATGGTTTCCTGTTGGCCGGAGTATTTCGAAACATGTACATATGTATATTGTTTTTAAAAAAATATAAAAAAAAATTGTTTAAGTATTAATTAAAATATATTTTCTTTCAAAATTGCAGGAAAAAAGCAGTTCTCACCCCCTGAATCGAAAGAAACTTCGTTTCATCTGGGTGTCCCATGACACCTCTTTTCTTTTTTTTTTAGAATTTCTTTGTCTTCTGTCCTAACGATTGTGCCATAAATTTAACATATAAAAAAAAAGGGAAGGAAGAGAATCTCTGGCAAGTAAATACAACTCCTCTACACTGTATATGTGTGTATATAAATGAATATACATATATATGGACTGGTAACATATCGCGATCCAGTGTCCAGATATGTCGGCGAAATGTCAACAGTGTCGCTGTTAAGCGCCAGTCAAGGGAGCCATTGGCTCGCTCTATATATGTATATACAAGTATGTATTTTTGTATATGTATGAAGGTAGTATCACCCCAAAACGCCGACACGTTTGTCATGAAACGACACAAGCTTCCGCTCTGAAAAATAAAGAAACATTTTTCAATGCGTCAGACACAAAAAATACAAAGATACAAATAAACAAAAAGATACATATAAATTGTAAAACAAAAAAAAAAAAAAAAACAACACAACGTTAGACGCTTCATTGCACAACTATTTGGCAAAGGTAAATTACTGAATGGAACACAAACGTTTAAATTAGCCATATCAATATATGTATATATACATATATATTTATTGAAACAGTGGCTTAAAATGTAATTGGTCAAATAACCATAGGAAAGTGGGAGTTTACCTAAAGTTAAAGAAATTCGGATAACCAAAACGAAATGTATATCTTTATCTAACAACTGTAAATGGTAAATCAGTTAAATTGTCAAAACAATATTAAATAAATAAAGGAAATATATGTAGCTTTATAATTACATTAAATATATATATAAAATAATTGCTGTAAAATTGTTTAAGTTGTAATTAGACTTTGTAACGTTTTAGTAGCTAAATATTATTTTAAAGCTTCTGTCTTACCTGGTAATTAGTCTTATAAATATTTACTCCTAAATTAAAATTTTATGGGGCAGGTAAAAAGACAAATTATTGCAGGAACTACAATTTTTGAAGAACTTAAAAAACTTTTAGGAAACTTCAAAAAATTTGTTACTAAAACATTATTTTCTACAATATCTTATCTTAGTCAGAAGATAATGAAACGAAATAGAAAAATTATAACTGGATCTAACTAAAGACATATATGTTTATATACTTACAAAAAGGCTGTATTAAATATGGTCTGAACAAATAGAATGAACCATTTCCGACTATGACTATGATTATAAGATTTAGCTCATATAGGAGCGATCGGTTGGGAATAGAGTTTAACATCAATTACATTGTTGCATTTCAATCAAATTTCTTTATAATTTCCTTCTTAACATATTCACCAAGTTTTATCAGAATTGGTTAACTCTATCGTAAAGCTCCCAAAGAAACAATCGGTAAGGAATATAGATTAAGAGCAATATCCTCCCTAATTGCAATTTGGCTTTGACCAGTTTTATATGCTTCCATTTAGAGTTCTGTCAATTGACAAATAATTATTAAAAGGCAGTTTGCAAAGCTATACGAACTTTGACATCGCCAAAGTTAACCCATCTTTCTAGTTTTTATTCTATCTGATTGATGTGACCAGGAAAGAACGAAATGAAATAGACAATTGGATTTGAAACTATTATTCTATGTAATTACTATACTTGGGTAGCTCATGAGTGAGTGAGCGAAAATGAATGGCTCACTGAACTGAGCCACTGAGCTTGTTCATTCAATATGGCTCAGTTTGGCTCACTAACTCATTTTGGCTCACTAGCTCAGTTTGGCTCACTAGCTCAGTTTGGCTCACTAGCTCAGTTTGGCTCACTAGTTCAGTTAGGCACACTAGCTCAGTTTTTCTCACTAGCTCAGTTTGGCTCACTAGTTCTTATAGTTCGCTCAACTGGCGTTCGCAAAGTGAACTTATAAGCTATCTACAAGTGAGCCAGTGAGCCATATGAGTGAGTTGGCTCACTTCGAAAAAAAGAATGAATGAGCCAGTTCACCTGAATGAGCTGTATAGTAAGTACATACATGGATCTGAGTAATGTACGAAAAGTTCACCACATTAGTTTAATTTTATTTTTTAACAGAAAAAGAAAGATCTTTAGCAAAATAGATTAATTTATGTAACTAGAGATTTACTTTATTTTATTAACGAATATATTAAAAAGGTATTTTATGAATGTTGTATAAATTTAGATGCTTTCTACAATTATAAAATAAACAGTAATTTATAAATTTTTGCTTTTTGTTTTGAGCTGTAGTAATGAAATATTTTTAGTACTTAAAATAGATAAAAATATACATAAATATTAAATAATTTTTTTCAGAAATAATTTACATTTTTTTTTATTTTGTTATTTATTATCAATAATAAAGATCTTTGCTTTAAATGGACTTGTTCAACACTAAACTAAAAATAGAACGATGAAGAAGAAAACCAAATAAAGGAAACTACTAATTTGTAATTGAAATTAATTTTAATAATGTCAATCTTGCTTTAAATGGACTTGTTCAACACTAAACCAAAAATAGAACGAAGAAGAAGAAAACCAACGAAAGGGAACTACTAATTTGTAATTGAAATTAATTTTAATAGTGTCAATCTTGTTAGCCTATCAATCATCTCAAATAAATTCAACTACAAGTGTAACTTAAATTATGTTCATTGTGGATCAATGATAGTGACTAAGCTGCAACTTAACCCATTTAGATTGGACAATAGTAGAGTAAAATCTCTCTCCTTCGACAATATTGGAAACCACAAAAAAAAGTACAATTGACTCACCGAAATGATCAAATTTTTTTTTGATTTGTAATCACGAACCGAATGCATTGTCCAAATATGCAAATGTTTGTCTCTCATATTGAATTATTCTTTTTTTGTAACTTTATTTTAGTTTTAATTGCGCGCACGCAATAATTTTCCTTGATGGCGCATCAACGTCAAGGCGAATCACTCACCAACGCTCCATCCATCATAACAACAACAAAAAATATGGCAAAGCCAGACCAAAAAAAAAAAAACAAAAAAAAAAAGCAAAATGCCAGAGGCCCAACTCGGGGGACTCTTTGATTATGAACGCGTGCGCACAATCATCACCCAGTTGGCTCTGTCTGTCTGTCTGTCCATTCGTCGGCCTGTCTGTCTGTCCATCCGTCTTGATTATCATGCAAAGAGGCGCAGTGGCCATAAAAACGATTCTGCGTCTGTATTTTTTGTTACTGGTTGGCCAAATGGGCGTCTTGCGCCTTGTTTTGCATGCTGCGCTCGTTAAGAACAGAGCAGAAGGAGCAGTAGCCGTAACAGAGAAGGAGGAGGAGGAGGAGAACAATGCACATCAGCAGAACCAACAGCAACAGCAACAGCAGCAGCAGCAGCAGTTAGCAGTTACCCAACCATGTGGTGTCCAGTAATGGGCTTAGCCCAAGTATCCATTCCATATCCAAAGTCTCGATATCGATGCGACTTGCATATTGATTCGAATTGGATTGAGTTCCCTGCCTTACTCTCGGGCCACAGAGCCATTCATTCGGCCAATGCAGTATAAGCCCAAAGAATGTCTCTTTTCATATAACAATGCAACAGTCCAACAGTTAAACAGTTTACTTGACATCTCTTATATACACACATAGGAGATATATATGTATATAGAATATAAATATTTATTAAAAACATAGTCTATGACTGCGTATCGCATACCAGACGAGCACAACAACAGGTGCTGCCACTTGTTTAAGAACCCTGGCCAAGTATACAATTATTAAGCATTCAATTAAGTAGGTTGAATATCAAACATTCCATATCCAGTTGTTTTAGGAAAATTCGAGATCCGCAAACACGGCAAATTATCAAAAGCATTCTCATTTATCCATCTCAATGAACTTTGATGCATTTTCAGAATCTATTACGAAAACACTTTCCTTTTCTATTACCGAATATATTTAGAATATGTTTGGGATTGTTGGTAAATCAAGAAAAGAATAAATATTGGATACATACAATATAATATATGTCAATATAGCATAAGATAAAACAAAGATTATAGAAAACTAAACATTATGCAAGAACAATAACTAATTTAAGATCTTAGTCCTTATTGCTAGTATGTATGTTGATTAAAGGTAATTTATAATTATATGTTGATCATAGTATAATTAAGTAAAATATTATTCAATATCAGTCAAATTGTGTCCAAAAAATTGAGAAATTTTGTTTATAAATGTTCAAGTTTAGCATATTCTGACCTAAAATTCTAGTTTGATTATTTGTCGGGAAGCATCTTTATTCAATAGAAAAAACGATCCTTGATATTGAATATCTTGCGAATTCCTAAACATTCTGAAGTTGAAACACTATTTTAAAGAAAATCTTGTTTAACTTTTACTATTACAGTGGACCCTCGGTTAACGAACACCTCGGATAGCGAACACATTTTTTTTGGGAAAAAAAGTTTTGGTTACAAACAAAGTTTCGCATAACGACCAATAAAAATGGTGGAAACCCTAATTGCATGTAAAATTTCCCGAATTTTCTTTATATACGTTTCTTTTTTCTTTCTTTCAATAAAAGCTGAACTAAATATAAATTGGTGAATTTTTTCAGTTATTTTAAAGTTTTGATGAAATTTATGTTGTTTCCATTTAGTAAAAGTTCAAATTGAACCGCATTAGAGTGTATTTTTTTCCAACCTGGAATGCATTATTTTATTTTACATTAATTTATGTGGGAAAAGTGGTTTCGCTTAACGAACGTTTCGCACAACGAACAAGATGTTGGAACCAATTGTATTCGTTAACCGAGGGTCCACTGTATTTCCAAATAAGAATTTTTCTGAATATTCTAATATGATATGATATTACATATATGAAAATGAAAAATAAATTCATCTTCCTCAGATCTTTTATAGAAGTTCAGTATAAAGAATTTCTACTGTAATTAAAACGAATTAATCTAATACAATCCAAAATTTGAGTTACTATATCAATTAACATTTTTAAATTTAGTTTTTAAATCTTTATACCCCATACCCATAGGGAAAAGGGTATATTAAAGTCTACAAAGTGTATGTAACAGGCAATAATAAACATTTTCGACCCTATAAAGTATATATGTATATTCTTGATCAGCATCACCAGCGTAGACGATTGAGACATGTCTGTCTGTCCGAATGGACATTGAGATCTTGGAGACTATAAGAGCTAGAGCTACCAAATTCGGTTTGTAGGTCCATCTAGTGTCTAGGCAGAACAAGTTTGTTTCAAATTTTAGCCACGCCTATTTCAAATCGGTGGCGATTTTGAGAGTGTTAGCCTACATTAAATATCTTTACTTGGTTCAGGGTATAATCAACGTCGGAAAGGACGACTTGCTTGCTTCATTAACAAAACTTCGATCAATACATAAATAACCATTGTTTACCCAAATATCGTTAACAATGTTGAACTTCTTCGTAAGAAAAGGGAAATACCACATACTCGTATTTTTTAGCCAGAATTTAAAACAAATATTGGATGAAATTGGCAAAACCCAAACATATAGAACAAATCAATAACTGTCACCTCTTCAAAACCAGAAATGTCAGACAAAAAATTGGGAAAATTTCTTATTAACATTGTGGAATTATCATGAATAAAATTATAGTATAACTTTATACATTTCTTTTTAATTCGCCCAACTTTTAGTTTAAGATTTAATCGTTTAAGCCATGTTCGCAAAGAACCTTTTGGACAACTGTTATAAAAACTTGAGGCTTTATCTCATGTTGGCCGACAAACATGGTATGACAGTCAGTAGTTAAATTAACATTTCAGTCACACAATGACCTTCACCTAGAAGCCATCAAAGCGTAGACCCAAAAAAAAAGAAGCAAAATAACAACAACAAAAACACAAACAGAAACAGATACAGATACGAGAGCCCAGGCCCGTATGGTGTCTGCCCTCTTTGTGGAGGAAACCAGCAAAAACCAACAACCACCAACTTTGCCAAAGCCAATCCAAATCCAACATAAAAAGACACAAAAAAAGAGCCAAAAAAAACTGCTTTTGCTGCTCAGTCTTTCGCGTAATTTTGTTTTTTTTTTCTCTCTCTCTCTCTCTCTGTGTGTGTTTGTGTTTTGGGCCTAGTTGATTAGCACGCTTTGAGCCATGTTTAAACGTGGGCTGTTTAACCAAACGACTGCCCGTCAGCCAGACCGAGCCAAATAAAGAGAACTTCAACTAAAGACCACCACTAAAAGACTTTGACGCAAAACAAAACGAAACCAAAAAGAAGCAAAAAAAAAAAAAAAAAAAAAAAAAAAAACAAATTAAAAAAAATAAAACGTGCGAGTACGTGCCGCTGATTAGTAAAACAAACAAATTAAATTGGATTTGTTTTTTCGTTGTTGCTTGTCTCTAAGAGCGTCTACTTAACTAAAGAGACAAGATGAAACATTAGGAAAAGAGCCAAAGAGATTTGCTAAAAATAAAGAGAGAAACTGTTTAGTTTTTTATAACACTGAGCTCTATGCGAAACGAATCTTTCAGATGGAGTGAAGTTTCAAAGATGTTTAATCAATCAAAAAAAAAAAAAAAATAACGGATATTCTCAAATAAAAGTTTTAAGCAAACACTGAGTATATGTATTTAGATTACAAAGTACATATAAAGAGATCTTTTTTGAATTTAGTCGCTATTTAGGTGGCTAAAGAGCATTGTGGGTTATTTCCAGCTCCAGTTAAAAGCTTAATCAATTGTTAGGACTCTATTTCCGTGATTACTATGACACTTGAAGTAAACATGTCAAAAGCAGCTTCGAATTCGAGCACTCCTTTATATTTATTATCAATGCAATCCTATTCAGAATGATGTTCTGAAATGGCTATAAGCTTAAAAAAGAAAATCGAGAGTTTTCAATGTGTCTGTGTTATAGAATTAACATTGATTTCTATAGACGAAATGGAGATGATGCAAATGCAAAAAGAAGTCATTTTCGCCCTCGTTTTTTTTCCCCCCCTTTTGGGGACACTTGGTTGAAAGTGGGTGTAGATGTATGTACATAATGAGCTATGTAGCTGCAGTTTGCTTTCTTGTTCAATGGCGAATGGGTGGTTAGATGCAGTTTGGCGAGACGATTCTGCTGATGCGGCACACTCTAAAGCCATAAAAGGGCATTAGCCTCGTGATGGAGAACGAAATACAGGCAAGCAGGCAGGCAGGCAGGCGCCCAGGCAGGTTCCCTGGATGTGCGCGCGCTTTGGTAAATTGAATAAAGTGCCAGAGTGCTGGAGCGACGAAGCGGACCAAGTGGAGGAGACTGGTCGATGATGTTGTGTAGTCAAGTCATTTAGGGGTTGCCAGCAACACCATCAGCATTGGCATCAGCATCAGGACCATCAACAGGACTAGCATCGGCGGCTTGTGCACAGTTTTATTTTTATGGCCTGGCAATGAGGCTACACGTATTTGGAATACAGTTTGTCTATTAAATATCTAGACAATGGAAAATTAAATGGCTACATAAATATAAGTCCATTTTAGTAAATTGTCTAGAAATAAATGATTTTAGCACGTTGTTACAATTTTACGTTTCTTAAGCATTATTGATAAAATAAGCATAGAAATTATGTTATTAAGAAGACTTTGAAGACTTGTAGAACAATTAGTTAAAGTTTCAATGTGGTTTTACTACTGGCAATCACTATGTCTAAACACTGGCGACAATGGGTCGTATGCGTTATATACATATGTACATATATGTACATAAATTGTATGTATGCACACATGTACATACAAGTCTAGCAATTCCCTTCGCTGATTTAGCTTTGTTATGCAATTAAAAAATACTGGCCTAACCCCTTTAACTGGTAATACCCAATGTGTAAGATATATGTAATAAGAAAACCCATGCATTTGAAAACTGCGTACTATAAAAGCCGAGATTTAAATAGATCTAGCTACAGTATAATTGAGTAATAGCAAGAAAGAAACATGTCTCTAAAAATTAGTTTTTTACTATTTGTTCTCTTTGGTGCTTGCTGCATTGCGATGGCAATACCGATTGAGCATCTTGAGGATATAGATAACAATGTTATAGAAGATGTCTCCACGGATAGAACGGAACTTGCAGACAGTTTTATTGGCCACGATGAAGACCAAAATAGTGCTGAGAAGTTTATGAATGCATTGGAATATCTACTTCAATACTGGAGAGATGAAGGCAAAATGGATTTGTATACAAATGATATAAAAATTGGAAATGAACATTGAGATGGAATGAATATGATAGTACATATTTGCTAAATGCAATGGCAATATAAAGTATTTAGTAATATCCATAATATATATGATTAAAATTGTTAACAATAATGTATATTATTTAAAGCTTTTAAAACTTAAGATCCTATTTTACATGATATGCAATAATCTTAAGGGAACTTGTTCAGCATATTTTTTGGAAGTCTTAAATAATATTAATATAAATGTTCCCAAGTTAAAAGATATTTGTAATTGAAAAGTTAAATGAATTAAAAATTATTTATTTATAAAGACATATTAAAATTAATTTTACTAAATTAAAAAGAAATAGAAATACTTTTACACTATAAAAGAATGGTCTTTCTCTTTTATTTTTTACTTTGTTTGTGATCGTTTAAAGTTATATAGCAAGCTAACATTTATAATTAAAAGTATATGAAAAATATCATTGAGATAGTAGAAAAATAAAAGCTGGCTTCCAGCAAAAAGTTCAGTTCTAAGCGATACCAAAACGGTCGATCGGGACTATTAGTCCAGTCGATGTAATTGGTAGATCCCACAGGGTCGTCAGTGAACAGTAGATCTTGGGTCTGATCAAATTGGCCATCCCTTCTCTAAAAGATAAATTCAAGCAATTGAAAGGGAGAAAAGAGTTACAAGGTAACAACACAACAAATCTAAGAAAGTAATTTTAATCCATCACTATTCTTCTGCACATATACAAAATTATGTAATATATAATTTACAAATGAATGTTCACTTCTCTCTTTTTTTTATACCCTTGCAAAAAGGGTATATTAATTTTGGTCAGAAGTTTGCAACGCATAGAAGGAAGCATCTCCGACTATATAAAGTGTATATATTATTGATCAGCACGACGAGCTGAGTTGATATAGCCATGTCCGTCTGTCTGTCTGTCCTTCTGTCTGGCCGTCTGTCTGTCTGTCTGGATCAACAGCTTCTCCTCCGAAACCCTTAAGCCTACAGACCTGAAATTTTGCACCTAGGCTTCTTTTTGCTGCAGGCATTGTATATCTCGGAATCATCCCGATCGAAAGACTATATCATATAGCTCCCATAGGAACGATCGGTCGAGAATAGAGTTAAACCTCCATAACATTGTTGTTTTTCAATCAAATATTACAAAATTTGTTGTTTATGAGTTTGGTATACTTTCTAGCATATCCACCAAGTTTCATTAGAATCGGTTGACTATATCTTATAGCTCCCATAGGAACGATCGGTCAAGATTATTGTTTTAGAGCAATAACTTTTGTGTTTTTAAAACAATTGTTACGAAATTTGGTATTTGAAAGTTAAGAATGTATAGAAATGGCTGTGTTAAGTTTTAGCCAAATCGGTTGATTATATGCTATAGCTCCCATAGGAACAATCAGATCAAAACATTTTTTTTGTCGAATTACATTTTTTCTTAAGACACAAACATTTAATGAAGATTTGACTTCTTTTATATGCTTTCATGTAATTGTAAATATGTAATTGTTAAATAACTGTTTGCAAGGGTATACGAACTTCGGCACGGCCGAAGTTAGTCCATCCTTCTAGTTATTTTGATATTTTAAAACATCTTTTGTATATTTGTTGATTTCAGGACTTCAAGAAGCTATTGATTTAAAACTTTATATTCTTCTGATTATTCCTGTAAAACATTAAAAGAAAGGCATCTAGTAGTAGTCACAATAGCTTTAAAATTTAATTAAAATTGATTCAGATTTTATATACATACTTACTTACATAGTACGAGATGCAACGACGTAGCAAAATGATAACCAAAATATATACTTTGTATTTTCAATAGAAATGAAGCAAGCAAGTCGTTCCTGCCGACATTGAGTATACCCTGTACCTTATATTCAATAAATACCGAACACCCCCAAGCTCGCAATCAATTTCATACAAAATTCTCTTTAACATGCAGCAACAGCGAACGCATGCTTTCTCTCTTACTCTTGCCAGCCAATGTCGCCTTGGCAATTCAGTGCAAAACTCATATAGGTATATTTCCGATATTTATTGTCCGATTTGGACAAGAAATGGTCTGGTGGAGCAGTTTGGGTATATAGTTAGGTGTGCTAAATAAGAATACGATATCTATAATACAGCTCTAGTAATTTATTTTCGCGATTTGCGGGGGCGGAAGTGGGCGTGGCAAAAATTTGAAACAAACTTGATCTGTCTATGAATTAGACGCATGTTCACACCTAATTTGGTAGCTCTAGCTCTTATAGTCTCCGAGATCTAGGTATTCATACAGACGGACGGTCAGACGAACGGACAGACGGACATGGCTCAATCGACTCGGCTAGTGATGCTGATCAAGAATATATATACTTTATGGGGTCAGAAATGTATATTTCTGCCTGTTACATACATTTTAGCGACTTTAATATACCCTTTTACCCTATGGGTACAGGGTATAATAAAATAACAAACAATGCAAAATTATTCTTAATAAATTCAATGTTTAATAGTAAAAATTTTAATTGATAACCGAGGAAATTGAGTAACTTTAAAGACCACAGTTGCACAGTAAAATTGCTTGACTGTTTAAGAATCTATATTATGTACATACATTATATACACATTAAATGTAATCAAAGTGCAAAAGCAAGTTCAATTTGTTGCTCAAAGCTGGTAAATTCCCGCTATATTAATTTATAAATCTCGCACAAATATAAAACGTATCATATATGAACAGTCGCAATTGCTGATAACCCAGGTTAGGACTATAAAAGCTGGGTTTTGCAACTCACCCAGATTCAGTTATATTGATACCTGCCACACAAACAGCATGCAAAATTTATTCCCAATTCTTTTGCTGGTTGGAGCTTTCTGCTCTGTGATCGGTACACCAACGCAAATCCATCAGTACATTCAAACTAACGACGATGATAGTTTTAGTAACAGTTTTGGTAACAATTTTGGCAGCAGTTTTGATAGCAACAATTTTGGTAACGTAGGAGCCAGTGGATCGGATTTTGAGAAACTCGCCGATAGCAACAATTGGTCTCGAGATGAAATCCTAAGAAATTTGGCCAAACTTGATAATTTTGGTAATGATAAACATATCAGTGCTAGTGGCTCTGATTCAACAAATGATAGAGATGACTCAAAAGAGGATGGACATGTGCAGCTGATACAGTTCTAAATTGTGTAACAGTTTTGTAACTTATTGTTTATCAAATCAGTTTATGGCAAATAAAACAAGAATCATAATGCGGAAATCAATTTCATTTCCTTAGCTGAGCATAAGCATATACATACATAAATTCTTTTTATGTATTTGTATCTATGGGTAGGTATCTGTATCTATGTATCTATGTTGTCTTGACTTTAAAAACTGGTCATATCTTTTAAAGTTTAGGCAATTAACACAAAATTCTGGTATCGATATGGGTTTGACCATGCGCTGGCGACATAAATCGCATAAATATGCTAATTTATGTTTGTTTTTTTTTTCACTCTTCGTTTTTACTTCTTCTTTGATCATTTTTATTTTTTTTTTCTTCTTCATCAAAGCGTCGTTCTAAGCTAAATGTTTCGTTTCGTTTCACTTCGTTTTACTCATTTCACAGTCAACTTAATTAGCATAAGTTGTCGGATTATAACATTTAGCTATTAGTTAATAGTAAATTTTCAAATGTGTTTAATGGAAAGTGAAAGCAAATTTGATGACATAATGTATATATAAATAGTTTTTAACGTTGGAGAAATGGGTCAAGGTTGGGCTATTTTGTTGAATTAGTAATGAACTCATTTAGAAACCTAATTTAATCACATAAAAAAGGATGCTATAAAACCTATGTCGAACAAATGGAGCAACAAATCAGAAGCAGCAGAAAAGACATACTCAGAAGTGATAATAAAGAAGTCTTACTAGATGTATATGTATTTAAGTTAATCAAAGATTCATAATACATATCATTAAAAAACTATAAACTTATCTTACATACGTATAAGTATGGACTTAAATATAACTTAAATAAGACAAACTCATGAAAATGGTTTGTATAAATGTGTATTTTACCTATACAATGAAGGAATTCGAAAATATCGATCCGATAAGTGCATATATATCTGGTAAACGGTAGAGCAAGTAAGGGAATTTGGTTTATACTCTCTCATAACTTTGCGAACGTTTGCCTTCATTTCAATTGACTTTTAGGTATATTTTCACTATATATTGATGATATAGTGATCCGATCTAACAAATTCAAGAAATTTAGCTATATACATTTATAAAAAGCTTATATACCGAGTTTCATCCACATGGCATTAAAACTAAGATCTAAAAGACGCATAGAAAAATACAGATGATGGACATTGCTAGATAATCTCTGCTAATATAATTTGTATAACACGTCAATACACTTATATACATATTCACATATATTTCTTGTTTGTTTAACAAATGCCTAAACAATCTTATTATACCCTCTGCAAGGGTATTAGTAGTATCTATCTAAGCATCTTTAGGGCTACAATATAAGTTTTAACTAAACCTCTTTAACTCAAAGCTGAAATGAGCATACTCTCTCTGAAGAAATATATAAAAGAGACATTGAATTACTCCAAGAAAATGATATAATTTAAATTAAAAGTTCCCACCTGCTGAAGTATGAGTAATCTCAGTTCAAGCAATCAATGACACACCAAAAAATAAGACAGATTGGCCCGGCCAATTACTATGCAAATTAACTTGCACCACACACACACAGCCAAGTATACATAATTATATACAATTTTCAGAAATAGTGATTTAAATTCTGTTTCAAGAATTGCAAACGAAATTGTTCTCTGTTAATTATTTCGCCAGCAAATACAATTTGAAATTGTAAATAATTGACAATCGCACAATTGCCACAATAAATAATTATAACAATAGCAATACGAGCAACAACAATAACTGGGTGAGTTTTACACGTCTGGTTTTTATTTACAAAAAAAAAAAACCCAAAAAGGATTAAAACATTGCCCCACATATTGCATTATCATGATTTTAATTAAGGATTTCAAACCACAAACCAACAAACAAACAGAAAAAATATACCAAATCATCCCAAGGCATTAAAATGGTAATCAAACAAAATAAAACCATTAAATGAAATGTGTAAATAATTGAAAAAGTGTGTTACCTAAAAAGGAAGTGAGAGGGTGCTAAAGTGAGACAGCAATAGACAGAGAGAGAGAGAGAGAGAGAAGGTAAATGAGAGGATGCAGAGTCAGCCACAATTGCCCTAAGATTACGCATACGCACTGTATGTTATGTTGCTTGGCCCGATAACGCGGAAATAGAAGGTCGTAAAAAGGGCAAAATTGAAAGAAATGACTGAAGCTTAAACCACGCAGACAATACACCACACAACAAACACTCTCACACAAGCACACACACACATTAAATATGAACTGATGACAACAAACAAAGGCAGCAACAGCCACCAAAACAGTCAACAAAATCTTTAAGATAAGACCGTACCAGACCATAGCAGATCTCTCTTGAGAGCCCAAGTGAATGAATGAAAAACTTAAAGCTAAATTTGAGGCACAAACAGCTACTGATTAAATTTATTATATCACTGACTGTCTGACTGACTAAATGACTAACTGACTGAGTGACTGACTGACTGACTGACTATTTAGCTGCTTGGTTGTTGGTATGATGAGCATTTATTTGCTCTCTCTTTTGTCTCAATTCTTATTTCTGGCCATCCACCATTCGGGAGGGATAGTAAATTGAATTTGTTCGGCTGCTTATCAGCTTTGCTTAAGAGGTCTCTCCCCAGCTTAGCCTTTTCATTTCACTCTATTTGTTTTTTTTTTGTTTTGCAATTGAACTCTTGAAAGAATTTCTCTTCTTTAAATCTTTGCAAATTGTTATAAGATAAAGCTCACGATTCTTGTGCCAAATATTTTATAGGTAACGGAAGCTAAATGATAAATAAAAGAGACAGCCAAAACATATAAAGTACAATGGGAATCGAATGTCGTTAATTAAAATTAAAGCAATGTGAGGTAAGATATTTAGTATTTGTTTAGAGAGGTATCAATGCAGACTAAATAAAGCTTATATTTTGCTTTAATAATTATTATTAGAAAATATTTATAATATATTTTTACATGAAAATAATTTTCGTATTTGATATTTACTTAAATTTCATCATATTTGTTAAACAATTTAAGTGAAATTGGTGATGTCCAAGCATGATTTTTTTATCGAAACTATTTGAAATTGCTAAATTCTGGAAAAAATGTTGAATGTCTTTGAAAAGCTGTTTTACTTCAACTTAATAACACTCTAACAATAATTTAAAGAATAATGTTCTATTCTATGGAGTGCATGAGAATTTAAGAAGAACTTATTAAAATTTTTGATTATCTTAAATAAAGTATCCTAGAGGAGAGTTTTCAGTGCAGTTCTGTTACCTATAGCTTTTGATTTACTTTATTCATTTTGGTTAACTTATAGAAATGTTTCTCCAAAAGACCAGTTTCAACTATTGAAAGTGAAGTTTTAGGTCAAGTTCAATAGAAGAGACTTCCTATCTTTTAATTTACCATAATTTACTAAATCAACTCATTGAAAAATGTCAAAATTATGCGCTTTTTAGTCTTTAGGTCATTAGATTACTTCATTTAGATGGTTACATTGTAAAGTTGACAATGAAACATTAAACTTTTTATACTATTTTACAAATAATTTTACATAATTTTCAAGTAGTATTGTAACCACTGTAATGCCCTCATACCAACTGAAGTACGTGCTTCAGACGAAATGTGCCAAGCACTTTCCTTCTTTTTCTGAGAGACAAAAAAAAAAAAATAAACTGCACCAATTCAGGTCTCGTCTGGTTTACGTGTGTACATATGTGTGGCTGTAAAAGTGTTCCAAAAAAAAAATTCATATAAACCAAAAAAGCTGCAAATAATTTAAAATTTATATACAAAAAAAAAAAAAAAAGAATCATGCAATTGTTGTTAATTCTCACTTAGAACTTTGGAGTTGTTTGGCAAATTCTTTAAGTCACGTGCCTGCCATGGCATTAACCCTTTTTTTCGTGGATTTTTCGGCCAGCGATTAATTAAACAATTTGTGCGATATTTTTTTTTTTGTTATTGTGTATTTGTTGTTTTTGGATTTCTGCATTTACCTGTTTTTCTTCTTTTGCATTCACCCAGACAATTAACAAGCTGTTGTTGTTGTTTTTGTTGTTGGCGTTTAACAAATGCAAAAATAATTATAATTAATGCAGAGTTTTTAGCCTTGAACTTGCATAACCTGCCACAGCTCCGACTACCAACGACTCTGCAAGCCCCTCTCCCCCGCCCTCTTGCCGGAATCCACGTAATTACTTTGTTGTCGTTTTAAGTATACAATTTTATTGTTGTATTTGTTGGTTATTCGATTTGGCCAACAGCAGAATCGTCATCATCATCTCCCTCATTATGGTGGGTGAGCTCCATAGTACAAAAAAAACATACACACACACACACACAATCGCAAACCATTCATATTCACATTCATATTTATTTAGCCAAAACCAGCAACAACGAGAGAAATATTTTAGTATTTAAATATTTTCAGCTTCGTTGAGCCAAGGGAGATGGCGGTAGAGCTAATGCAATTGCAAAAACATACAAAAAAAAAAAAAAAATATTAAAAAATACAGAGAAAAAAAATAGCAACTTGGCATGATGGAAAATTCAACAAATTATAATTATTATTATTTCTCTGTGTATCTCTGTGCCAAGTTCAAGGTGATCAAAGTTGGCTGACGATTTGTGTGTAGATGTTTTTTTTTTATTACTCACCTTTAGCCATAGCTGACAGGTAGATCTCAGTGCTAATTAATAACTCAGACAGAATATAGAAATATTAAGCTTCAGTTAGTTGAAAAATAGTTTATGGGCCTCTAAATTTTTTTCTTTGGCATTTCCCATGACCCACATTTGCTCATCTTTAAGGGAAGCCATTTTTTCTGAATAAACAGGAGTGTAGTATTGGACTTTTGGGAATCTGTTTTTGGGGCGACTTTAGTGTATCAATGGCCAAGACAAACAAATTAAATCAAAGTAACACGAGGAGGGATGAAAAATAGTTAAATTTCAGTAGAAAATACGAACTGGCAAAGAGATTTAGAATATCTATTAGAAGAAGGTATTATTATTATAGGTTAAACTAAAGCTATAGGGAAACAGAAATTTTAAAGTTATATTTTTAAGTCAACTAACTAGTCATGAAAATTCTTTTACATTTCAAAGACTCACTATAAAATATTGATCTTACTCTCTTAACACTCTCTTAACACTATGAGCTAATGTTTCAAATCTATTAGTTAGTGTAGGAATAAGAGCAAGAATTGGAATTTTTTTTATATATGTTAATGTAAAGACATGCATTTTGTTGTAGGACAGGTTAAAGATTTAAAGTAGAAAAAAAAGACAACGATACAGGTTAATAAAATAAACATAAGTTTACTATATCACACACGACAGCGATTAAGCTTAAGATTGTGTCAATAAATAAATAAGAAACTTTATATGTAATCTTTTACATATCTCGTTAAGATAACATAGAATAAAAAAAAAAAAGAAATCTAATAATTTTTATTAAAGTATTCAGTTAAACTTTTGTACATTAGTAAGGTTTATGTATTTCCCCATTCAATATTTTCGCAATATGTTAAATCAATTTTCTTCTTATTTAACTTTGCCTTTGCTTTATGTTGTTATTTTAGTTTAATTTCTTTCATTTAAATATGAAATAAAGGACGTAACTATAGGTATAAAGTTGTCTCATTCAGATTGGTAATACTTATAAACTCTTAAAATTGCTCTATATTTTTATACATTCTTCAGCAAAAGCTACATTCAATGTAGTAAGAATTAAAGAAGCCATTCAGCAAAGGTTCAAAATTTTTTTTTTTTATAATAAAATCAAACGCATGTAAAAGTAATTATAAACTTAAAGTACATAATTTTAATAATAATTAATATATTTAAAAGTTATTAATAAATACTTTTTTATGCATCAATTGTGAATATTTCAATATTAGGTAACTCAATGTTGATCTTAATTTTATGTCAAATTTTTTTTCAACTTATTTCAAATTGAATTTATTATTTTAAATTTATTTTAGTTTTGTTTTTATTTTACATGGAATGAAATAATTTATATATGTAATATAGTTCTAAGCTATTGTTAGCCAATATAAATTACATGCAAGTTAGTTAACTTTGTAGTTACTTGTTAACTTGTTAGTTTGTAGTTACAAACATTTTAAACATTGTTTTTTATAATGTGCCCTTTTTCTCTCTCTTAATGTTACTACGCCCATGTAAGAAAAAATGTTTTTCTTTGCCATTCCTAGGCATTTCTTATGCAACATTTGCAGATACATTTTCCGCGTTCCGTTTCGTTCGCCATTCATCTATCTTTCTCCCTCTCTGTTTAGTTCTCTTGTGTTCTCTTTGCTGTTTGCAATTTTATTGCTAAATTAAGTAATTGGTACAAGAAGCCACTGCCCCCTATGCCTTTGCCCCTTTTCGTCTTTGTGCCTTTTTCTTCAACCGTTTTGGATTCTTGTAATTTACTTGTACATACATCTGTACATATGTATGTATGAATGTATGCATGTATGTATGTACATGTGTTTGCATTTGTATCTATTGGAACGTTTGTATGTGTATGTACGTAAGTATCTGCATCTGTGCATTGCGAGGCGTCGGCACACAATGCAAAAAGTCTTTTGTATTCTGGGCTTTCCATTTCGTATGCATTCTGCATTGCTGGTGAGACTGGAGATAAATGTGTTTGCGCAATTTGGCCTAAATTCGTGCATAAAAATTCTTTCAACAGAGAATAAAATAAAATAAAAGTTAAAGTCCATAGATGGGCCCCCCTTCTTCCCAATGTAGCAGAAGACTCCAATTTAGAGAACAAACAGGCAATTCATTTTTGAAACTGAAATGAAATGAAATTGAAATGGCCAGCCATAAAATCGCATTACGAATTAATAAATAAAGAATCTACCGAAAATAAGAAAGAAATGTTGTTGAAAAAAAGAGATTGTGAGAGAGAGAGAGAGAGCGAGGGGCGGATGATATGAGTTCAAGCGAAGGCGATAAAATGAAGCACTCAAAGCACACACACACACACAGAAAAGTTGAAATTAAATTTCAAGGTCGCCAAGCACAAGAACTGAATTTTGCTTCATTTTTTTTTTAGCATGTGCATGAAGATTTTTTTATTTTGTCGCGGTTTCTTTTCGATTTTGATACCCTGTAGCTATACTCTATGGGTATATTTGGGTAAAAGTGCAATTTTAAATTTTAGTGTTTCACTGGCATTTTGAAATATATGCTTTAATTCTTTGACTTGGTTACAAAGTTTAAGCTCTAAAATTTAGCATATAAATTATATTGTTAAACCTATTAAGTATGCAAATTATCTACGTCAATTATTTATCACTTTAGGCTACATTTTATTAAAAGCGGTTTAAAAATAGTAAAATATGAGTTTGTGGTTGTTGAATACAAGTACTGACATTATTTTAAAGAATATATTATATATATGTACATATATATATATATATATATGTATGTATGTTGGTGTATATATTATAATGTGATTTTTCACATGAAACTTGGAAAGTTTAGTTCTTAGACTAGTTAATTTTTTAAATTTGGGATATCTTTTCCAAATACAATTTTCGAATTTAATTTTTTTACGATTTGAACAGGAAAAACTCTTGCTTACATTAGAATCATGGTTAATAAAGATTTCCTTTATATGGCAACTTAAAGATCTGGCAACCTTTGTAGCAGATTTTAAAGTTGCCATCAGTTTAAGCGAAACAAGTTTTTTAAGTCTTTCTGTAAGAAAAGATCTGTAATGTAAGTAATGAAAATAGCTCAAATGGTCGCTGATACAAAAAAAGAATGATTCTAATGAAGTTTTAAAAAACCAAGGATTTGAAAAACATTTAAGTTAAAGAAGTTTTCTTTATGTTTGTCTTAAAAATATATATGGCTCTTTTAAGTAAACAAACAAGTTTTAGATATAATATAAATATACGTGCTTTTTTCTTGTGGTGATTTTTGAGATTTCAGCAAATTCAATCTTTCTTACTTACTTATGACTGGTAATGTTTTAACATTTACATTGGAATGTTAAACATTACATCAAAGAAAATGTATTAAATAAGTGTAATTTATTAAAGATGATAATCAATAAACCAATGATTCCTGTGAATATTGATCGTATTTTATCTTCAAGACAGATATGAAACATTTAAACTTAAATCCAGCCTTTGCAAGTTAAACTCTCGATTCAAATCGATTATGTAAAAACAGTTATATTCTCATTCGCAAAGGGATAACTTAAAGTCGACGCCTTGATATTAAAATTGTGAAATATTTTGGGTTCCTCAATTTGTTTAAAGAAGAATTAGCCGGTTGATCAACAGAAGCCAAAAGACAGAATCAGTGAATTCTTGTTGTATGTAAGTCTGGGAGGGGAGAGAGAAAGAGGATTTTTCTCTTCTTACTCTTTTTTTTAAGTCGCAGGTAAAGCGACAAAGATGTTTTTTAATTTCAGTGCTAATTAAAGATTTTGCCCAGAATCCGTCTGGGGGTTTTATATAAATTTATGTGTGCATGGCTTTCTTTGAATTGCGCAGCAGCCTGTTTTGCTCTTTTATTTTTATATATTTTTATTTTTTTGGCGACGAGTTGTTTATGAGACATTGGGGATATCGGGATTTTGGGGTATTGGGCTTGGCTTTGTCTTGGGTGCTGCCATTGACCTTGACCCCAATGATATCAGAAAGCCATAAACCAGCTCCTTGCCAAGTATTTGAATTCTACAAAAAAGAAAAAGAATAGAACGACACACAAACACTCACAGAGATAAATATACAAACGAAACATCAGTTAAGACTAATTGAGTTTGGCTAAACTTGGTCAAAATGCGCAGCAGCAACGACAAGACAAGAGCATCCACTCCAAACCGCGAGACGAGAAGCAAATCCATCAACGACATCAGCTTAACCAAAATGACATCATCATCATCATCATCAGCACCATCAGCACTAGCAGCCGCCGGAGCAACACGACAATTACTTGAAATACAAAAAAAGAATTGTGACCTGAACCTGGTCACAGATCTCCCCCTTCTCAATTGCAGCATGATCATGACTAGGCAACAACCAAATGGCACCGAGCCAACATGCTCAAGTCGATTCGATTGCTGCAAAAGCACCTTAAATGGTTAGAGCACACAATATAATTCCCAACATACATACATATGTACATATAGTGTGTGCCATGTGGTTGAATCAAGTAGATTCTACCTGCAGTCGATTTTGACAATAATGAGAAGATCACAAAAAATACAAAAAATAAAACAGACAAATAAACAGATAAATAAAAATGAAAAAAATAAACCAAAGATGGTTATGAAGATTTAAGCCAAAGAAAAAAAAAAAGTGTTATTATATTGTGAATCAGTTAATCGATTTCTATAATGACAATTTTAATGATATTCTTTATAAATATTTCAATGGAAGTTAATTAAATTCTAATTTGTTGTTTCTCATGAAATTATTGATTAAACTATACTTATCCAAGAGTTTTCAAAAACTTAACAAGTTAAAATACAATATCGTTTTCCAATTCGAATAATTTTGTTTAGGTATTTAAAAAGGATTGAAAAGTAAAATATGTAATTTTATATTTTACTTTTGAGATAGAGTAAAATAAATTGATAATTTATACTATATTAAATAAGTTCAAAATATAGTCAAACCTTCAATCTGAAAGTTCCTTTTAGAGAAATAAATTTGGAAACCTATTAAGCTCCCTATAGATAAATACATACATATATACAGACTCTTCAAATTACTAAAACATGGATTAAAATATGATCTAGATTTAGTTAAAATGATCAAAAACATTTAGAGTCAACCAATACATTATATCAAACTATTGCAAATCGAAACATAGAAAGTATGTATATGGAGAGGCTACAATATACACGGCATAATTGAGTCTCTTTCATTTTTGTTAAAAACTACTGATTTCAATATTTTTTTTTGGATTTCTATAATCCTATTGTAAGACCCTTATCTGATTAGAGTTCACCAATATTAAAAAAAGAATAAATGAAAGGACAAAATTACCAATGTTAAAACAGAGTAAATAAGAGGACAAAACTAAAAACAAAGACTACCAAATATGGTTAAAAAAAAAAACCAATCTCTACTTTATTATACTATATTTTTGGAAATAATACAAAGTTAAAAGAATTTTTAATAGGTCAAAGGAAAGGATGGTTGACCTTTTAACGATTGACCACAGACCTAGACGGATACAGAACAAAACATATTTAAAATATTTTCCTCACAGATTCTAGTAAGAATAGTTAAACTTTTTCTGAAACATTTTTCTTCAGATGTTTTACATTTTGTATTAAAGAGAAAATTGTTAAAATTCTGATTGCTAATTTGAACAAATTAATGATAAGCAAAACTTATTATATACAATTTTATATTTAATCAACACAATTGACTCAAGAAGCCGCCAATTAGTTGGTGTTAGTTAGTTAGTGAGAAATTCTATGCTAGACTCTTTAATAACTAAACTAATTAAAAGTAACATTAATGATTAATATTAGGATTGGCAAAGTTGTCGAACTTAAACAAATATGTATGAGAAATTTAATTGAGTTTCTAGAACCCTTCCTAATAGCTATTTATTGCACTTGAATGATTAATGAGTAATTTTCTGTTGACCACTCTATACTTGGCCATCTAATGGGTTAATTAATGTATATAAATTTGTGTAAATATTATTAAGTCATTTAAATTGTATTTCTGTGTGCCACAAACCAATTTTCATATGACACATTATGGGTCCCGGCAACCCGCTAACCCTTCAACTGCTTGAAGAAACGTATGTATGTTCCATATGAAACAACCCGTAATTAGGCTTTTTTGGAAGTTTTTTGTTATGTCTTTTGTTTGACTTTTTTTCAGTTGTTGCTTTTGTTTTATTTTTGTTTGTTGTTTGAAATAAATTTTTTTTTTTCTTTTTTTTTTTTTTGACAGCTTTTCCGTCTCTTTGCCGATGCCGCCCGCCCGCACAACACTTATTGTTTGTCTCAGTCAAGTGGCAATTAGTGTTGACATTCATTAGCTACGATTAAAATGAGATCAGATTATGAGTAAGACGTGAGAGGAAGGCGTTGAGATACATACAATGCATACTATACTATATAAATAACCGAATTTTGGTGTGATTCACATTGAAGGGATTAGTATGATACGTGCTAATTAGAAGGAGGAATTCAGGGAGAGAATGGAGGGAGGAGAATGTTGAAAACATCAAGATTGAATCAAATATAAGTCGCAATTTCCTCTTAGAATTTGCAAATCTAGAACACATTGGCACATTCATCTCTGGCCTCTTTGACTTTATTTTCGTTTTTACTCTGCAAAATGCATTTGAAATGGAAAACAGAACTAGAACCAGAGATAGAACCATAGCAAAAGACTACAAAGAGAACATTTCTCATTGTGGCGAATGCACCAGATGCAGATACATACGTTCTAATAGATACGAATACAAATGCAAGCACATGTACAAGTTAAATTGCAAGAATCCAAGACGAGTAATAGATGAAAGATAGATAGATAGAGAGAGAGAGAGAGAGAGATGGTGCTGTCCAGACAAAAGGGGAAATTCAGTTGCTTCTTGTACCAATTACTTAATTTAGCAATAAAATAGCAAAGAATAGAGCAGAATGAAGAAAGAGTGAGAACGGCAACGTATGAAGAATGAAATGAGATGCGCAAAATGCATCTGCAAATGTTGCATAAGAGAAGAAGAATGCTTCGCATTGATGACCAAATGTGGGTCAGTGTGCATAGGCAACGGATGAACTAAATAGCCAACAAGAAAGATTTTATAATTTTTGCTTTAGGTTATTTGAACTCAAAATTATCTCTGAGTTATTAATTAACTTCTTTTCTCTCCCTTCCCCTCAATCCCTCTTGCCATGCTCATTAGTGGGCGTTGTATGCCATTTCCAGCGGTTGATGAGCTGGCTTGCACTTGACTGACTCAGTTTTAAAATTTTTACCAAAGTCTCCCTCTCTCTCTCTCTTTCTCTGTCTCTCTTTTCATTTCAAGTGGCTTTTATTATGATCGTCGTTGGTTCTGTTTGGTGTTTACCTGCCCCTGTGTGTCTGTCTTTGTCAAAGGTGAGCGCGTTTTATGCATGAGTAATGGTTGACTGTATTTGTCAGCCTTTTAAGCAAAATGCTAACCTTGAACTTGGTAAATGTATTTCGTGTAGAATGTACATACGTATATATATAAAGTGTTTAAGATGTGGCAAAAGGTGATCGCAATTGACACTTTTTGTTTTATTCTTGTCTTTAATGAAATCCTAAGTGACTTGGTTACTCCAACATCAAGTCAACAAGAAATCTTGCCAATGTCTCAAAAATGATTTCTATATATATTTTGAAGGTCAATTAGCAAGTCAATTTATGCACTTTACTTGAAAACAAACTAAATGCATTAGTGGCTTGTGTATATTGCATATGATTTATTATTTAAATATTGTCTACATACTTTGAATATATGTGTACGAAGTTCTGATTGGGTTCTTAAATAGCTAAAAGTTTTTAAAAGTTTTTTTTGTTCAAATTGAATTTTGAAAGAATAGCAGGATATGGTATGATAGATATAGTATACCGATTTTGTTTTAATTGCACATATAATTAGATGCTACATAAAACTCTAAATCCAACTAAATCCATTTATTCAAAATTTATATGGAAAATAGAAACCAACTAAAGCTACACTTAACCAAAGATAGCTCTTCAAATTTGCATTTTCCAGGCAGCTGCGAATATCTGATTTAGGCAAACAACATTTTTCCCCTTTTAATATTAAATTTCACTTACACATAAATCCAAAATTGACAAAACCCTGAAAAAAAATATGACAAACAGAAAAAACAGCATATTTTTTCAACACATTGTTAAAAAAATGGGCTTCATTCTTTATTATCATATTTTACATTCTTGCAAAGGTCAATAAGCTGAATATGCAAAATGTCCAAGTGGACAATTGAAAAATTTTAAAGTTATTCTGTTCAATGTGGAAAAAAGTGCATATCGAAAAAACATCACACTTAACTTTTATTTTTTGATATGTATCTGTTAAATTCATATTTGCGCAACAATTTAGTTAACCCAAACTGAACTTTAAATCCCTTGAAAAAATCCTTAAAAATATGAAAGAATTTAGAAAGTAAAAACGATTATTTATACTAAAAAAACAATATTTAAATAATGTTTTATATTCAGTTTATTTTTTATCCAAGAATAAAACTTTCAGATTTTGATCTGAAGAAAAAATATGTTTAATTTCTAAAAATCAATTATATGTACATAGTTTTGTTACAAATTCAATAAATAATAACTAATTTGATTAATTTGATTCATGAATTATGGAATATATTCCTTAATGATATAGATAGTCAATTCATTTTAAAGAAATCTGATTGATTAGATATATCAAATTTAAAAGAAATCCCTTGTTGTATTTTTCAAGAATATAGATATTGATTTACCAGTTTGATTATTAGTTACAAGAGTCGAAATCTTGCCAAAAATATTCAAATTTTTAAACAACATAAACTTTTTTCAACATTTGGATTACCTTTTATTTATTTGCCTGTCAAATAAACATTTTCAAAATTAAATATATATATTTTTTTTCTTTTAAGAAACATTTTTTAAAACCAATCCTCTTTGGTCGTTAGTCAAAATTAAACCATGAACTAATTATCATGCGTGCTTTATTAAATGGCGAACGTTTCCTCAGCTTTGCAGCATTTCCAACAAAAACATCATTCACCCAAACATCGAGTAACTATGTTAAGGCCCCACAGCCGTGGTATCAAACACGTGTCTACAGTAAAGGTAAAACTCCAAGTTATCCAGAAGACGATGTGAACGATGCAATCAAGAAATGGCAGCATCTAAAGAATGAATCTTTTATTAAATCGGAAATGCCTGGAAATCCATTTGGACATCAAACGGTTGCATATTCTAAGCAATTGGGGTCAATACCGCCAGACAATAAAGCCGATCCGCCAGGATTTTGTGATCCACCCAAAAAAGGTGCGCCATGTGTGTTGCAGTCGAAAGGTGGAGAATCAACAACCAAGCCCGTTGAAGCTAATCAAAAGTCTAAGAAAGAACGAAAACGATTGATAGATGCTAAACCCATACCTATTATACCAGGTTTTCCTCGTGGCAAGTTTCCTTGCCTTGAAAATTCCAAAAAGGCTAAGAAGGGTAGTGAGTCCAAGACCGACAAGAAAGACAAAAAGGATGCCGACAAAAAGGCAAAGTCCTCGAAGAAAGATAAGGAAAAGTCTTCCAAGAAAGATGAGGCAAAGTCTTCGAAGAAAGATGAGGCAAAGTCCTCAAAAAAAGATAAAACGCAGTCTGATAAAATGGATACAGATGATCTCGATGCAATGTGTTCCGATTTGTCTAAAAAATCAAAAAAATCTGATCCAAAGTCTTCCAAGAATGATAAGGATTCTAATTCTAAGGCAAAGTCCTCAAAGAAAGATAAAAAGCAGGTTGATAAGATGGATAAAGATCTCAATGTAAAGTTTTTAGCTATTTGTAAAAGATCAAAAAAATGTAAGTCACGATCCGGGCAAAGAACAAACAAATTCGAACACATTGTCCATAATCATTATCGAAAAGTAAAGAAACTTGCAAAGATATATGAAGAAGAAATGAAAAAGAATAAAAATGAATCCTTTGCTCATTGTGTCCGGAAACTGAAAAAAGCATTGGAAGAAAAGACACCTTCCGATAAATCAATAACCGATTCTAATCAAGATCAGAATAGTAATGGTAAAAGAAAGCGTTTAAAGGAAGGGAAATCTAGAACAAGAAAAAATAAAGATGAAGTGGTGGATGAAAATAAGGAGTCAAGTATTAGACGTTTGAAGAAGAAAAAAGAAGCTGACTGTATTCGAAAACTTGAAGAATATCAGAATAAAAGTGATTCCAGAAAGAACAAGTCGCTAGAAAAGAAATCTAAAGTAATGGATAAGTCAAAAGAAAAGAAACGTTCAAAATCGCCGTCACAGGAAAGTAGGCCAACAAAAGGATGTAAGTTATCAACTAAAAAAGTTCATCGAAAATCTAAAACAAAGAAAATTGATTCCAGAAAATCAAGAAAAGAACGGGAACCAAAGGAACCAGAATCTAAAGGTGAAGATTCCAAGTCAATTTCGGCATCATCTTATAAGTCTTCCAAGTCTAAAGATTCTAAATCTAAAGCAGACAGTGATACGCCCAAGAAGAAAGATCAAAATGCTGAAGAAAAGCCAAAACAGAAGCTTTTAACTTATCCAGTTGTTCCTTTGGATGAAACACTTCAGCGATATCTTTGCAGTGTGCAGCCCCTAATCGATAGCAATCAATTTGAGTTGGAGCAGAAGATAATAAAGCAATTTCAAGTGAAAGAAGGAGCACAACTCCAAACGTTGCTTGAGCGGGCGGCAAAATCTAAAAGTAATTGGTTAACTAAACGTTGGACAAACGCTGCTTACTTGAAAGTTCGTTCGCCTGTCACCGTTCATACAAGTCCTTGCATGGCCTTCCCCTTACAAAAGTTCCTCCATCCCATTGATTATTTCGCATATGTGGCCAAGTGCATCTATGGCATGTTGGAGTTTAAGGAATTGGTGGACAATAATGAAATACCCGTGGTCAAGATGTGTCAATATGAACTTGATAATAGTCAATTTGGTAAGATCTTTGGTGGTGTACGTAGACCAAAGCCAAATATCGATGTTATAGAACAATATAACGATTCCGATTATATAGTCATCATTAATAAGAATAATGTAAGTTTTTAGTAATATATTGATTAGATAACTAATTGTTAATATTTGTATAAAAAAGTTTTACAAGCTGCCTGTTTATAAGCCTGATGGAGAAATTATACATGCCCATGCTATGCGGGATCAGCTGGATAATATCTTCAATAGTCAAAGTAAATCAGGTGCTACTATAGGATTGCTTACACACGATCACCGTGACAACTGGGCAGAAGCATACGAAGCTCTGATAAGTGAAAAACATAATTCCTATGTCGTGAGTGTCATTGAGGAAGCTCTCTTTACAGTTTCCCTCGACGAATGTGTGGGGGTGCCTCCTGAAGGTGAAGAGAGAGCTCTTCAGGCAGCACTCCTGCTGCATGGTGGCGGACGCAAGTTAAATAGCGCAAATCGTTGGATGGATAAAACATTGCAATTGATTGTTAATCCAAATGGATTATCTGGCATCTGCTTTGAGCACTCACCAGCCGATTGTCAGCCTTTGGCCATGCTCATGGACTTTGTCCACCATAAAATGTAAGTAGATAGATATAAAGTAAGCAAAGTAGAGTAGAGTCAAATAGACTCGATCAGTTACCGAGTGGATGTAGCCAAGACCTGTCTGTTTCTTCGCAGCTTTTAGAACTTAAATTTTAAGTTAGGTAAATAAAACTAGGTATATAAGCTTTTTAGGTGTGTACGTTTTACTAGTTTCAGAATTGGTTCTATCCGACCAAGAAATAAAATTTAGCATAGTGCATACTCTTACAAATAATGTATCCCATGCATCCATTTACAGCTGTCAACCGGGTTATGGCTGTGAGACTTGCAATGATGAAAAGATTGAACCATTCACACCACTAACCTTTGAACCTCTAAACAAATGCGTCGAACTATGGATCTCAGTGGCGGAGCGTAATATAGATAAGCTTTGTAGGCATTTGCAATTGCACATCTTCAAATTTGATTGCCATGGTAAAAATTTCACAATGGCTCAGGGTCTTAATACGGATAGTTATATACAAGTTGCTCTTCAATTGGCTTTCTTTATGCTATACAACGAACTGCCAGCTCAATATGAATCGGCTCACTTGCGTATCTTTAAGGATGGTCGAACTGAAACCATACGGTCAGCAACAAATGAGTCACTTGCTTTTGTCAAATCCATGAACTCGCTTAAGGCAACGAAAAAGGATCGTATGGAAGGATTACGTAATGCTGTGGACGCTCATCAGGAGCTTACAAAATTGGCTCTCCAGGGACGCGGTGTAGATCGTCATCTGTTTGGTCTGCAACAAATGGCCATTGAGAATGGTCTACCAATGCCACAATTTTTCAAGTCGCCGGGCTATTCCAAGTCAATAAATTATCGGATATTCAGCTCACAAGTAGCCACCATGCATGATGCATTTCTAGCCTATGCACCACTCACACCTTGTGGCTATGGCTGTTGTTACAATCCACGAGAAAATGATATTATATTTTCTATATCAGCGTGGAAAACGAATAGTATTACCTGTGCCAAACGTTATGGCGATGCCATAAATAAAGCCCTAAATCAGATCAGAAAATTGGTTCTAGATACTGGAGGCGATCGTGTGTCCATCGATTTATGCAAATGCGACGGTGGTAAACGTAACAAAAATTAAAAATGTACTGTTCAAAAACTTTTCAATAAACAAATAAGATAACAATCACAGTAGGTTTTGTTAAGATATTAATAA
Organism: Drosophila austrosaltans; assembly: GCA_035045865.1. Taxonomy (NCBI): domain Eukaryota; kingdom Metazoa; phylum Arthropoda; class Insecta; order Diptera; family Drosophilidae; genus Drosophila; species Drosophila austrosaltans. The sequence goes on from JAWNOQ010000083.1 coordinate 5,513,083, forward strand.
AGACGAGCTGACGACAGATAGACTTGTATACGAAATATTTATTTTGCTGCGTTTCAAGAAAATCGGAAGTCAAATTGCTCTTTCTATTATGTCAATTTTATGCTGAAAAGCATATAATTTTTAGATTAACTTTGAAAAACTTCATGGTATTTGAGAAATTCCAATAGAATTGTTTGCGAATTCAATGTTGGTCCCCTGAAAAATGGTACGAAATTTGCGTTTTTTGAAAAATATTCTTGATATATTCGCACATTTTAACTATGAGTTGTCGCAATTCCTTCCTTTCCAAATTCCCACTTAAGTTCTTGATTGAGAATCTACTGAATTTCCCAAGGAATCCTAAAGAAGCTGTTTATTAAAATTTTCCAGAATTAATAAAATTCTTTGGGAACTTAATGAAAAATGTTTAAAAACTTTGAGGAATCTTGAGAAAATATATATTTTATTTTCGCCCAATGGTTGCAGAACTTATTTAGTTTAGTTTGGTTAAATGTTCAAAGTTAAAAGATTTAATTAAAGTCAATCTTTTTCAGACTTAAGATTTACATTCTAAAATAGTTTAATTATCATTAGATTGTGAGAGCCTTAACATTGATAATCGGTGTAAAATTGATAAATGGTAGTGAAGCAAAAATTTATAAAGGAAACATGAATTCAAAACAATGTGGAATTATAAAATAAGTTTTTCATGAAGAGTTTTTGGTACAAGAACTGGCAAATTTAATAGGTTTATTATTATAGGTAAGAACAAGCTTATAGGTATGTACATATATAAAAGTGTATATATATGTACAATACAATATATAAAGGTGTTCTCAAAATTTGTATATTGTAGTTTGTTCCAAACTGGAGCGTAACGATTAATTGTATGTCTGCGTTGTTTACAGATTTCTCCTTGCTTATTGAAGAGGTATATTCATTTTAAGACAAAACCATTTATGATTTTACTTAGTATATGTATATTTTTTTATATGTTTTTTGATGTTGTGTACCTCCAAATTACATCTGACTGCATTTAGAAGGATAGAGTTCTTTCTGTTGATTAGATTCTATTGGTTTCAAAATACTCCTAACAAATTTTATATTGCCCAATTTACCCATTGCTACCCCATTGCTGGAGTAAAACTAAAGTTAGTTTTATCGCTTTTGTGCTTGCCTCATTACTTCGTACTTAGAACTTTGGTGGTATGGCAAAACGGCAATACTGTAACGCCAACACCGTATGGATCCATTAGTGTCGTCTGCCCAGTTCCGTGAATTGTTGTGGCCATTGTGTAAATATTAACAATATCAACAGCTTGAGGCCAGGCAGCACCACCACCACTATAACCAGCTGAATGATTACTTTGCCAACTGAAGTAGCTGTGTTGTATATATGACGCAAACGATGCTGAGCCCAAAGTGCAAAAAAAGAAAAAGGAGAAAAAAAAAATAAAGTAAAATAAAATGCAATAATTGCATATTGACCCATTTCCAACAATGCATTACGAAGGGCATTGTGGCGGTGTGAAGGGGGGGTGGGTAAAGGCGGGGCTGCCTTAGCTGGCTGCTGCTGCTGCTGTTGCTGCTGTTTGCCGTTTGGGTTACGCATGCGTGAGCGTTGCCTTCATTTAATTAGGTGGCGACACCTGTGCGGAGACAGAGACGCATTCAGAGTCGTCGAGTCGGAGTTGCAGTCACAGACGGACGACATGGTAGTCGCCCATCAATCAGCGAATGAGGCAAACAAGGTGGCAAGTGAGGCGTGAAAACGGCAAAGCGAAAATGAAAACGAATTGAGAGGATTGCCGCTGGTTATTGAGATGGCGGAGGAGAAAAAAAATAAAGCACTATGATGAGAGGAAGAGAGTTGAATGGTTTGGAGCGTGTTTAAGCTCATTTGACAATGAAGTGCTTTAGCTGCGTTTTTCTTTTTTTGGGCGCGTTTATTATTTGCCTGCCCCACTTTGCGTACAGCGGCGATAATTGACGACGCCACGGTGGCTGCAACGACGACAATGACGGCAAAGCTCGACTCCAATGGCCCACAATTTGGACTGCACTTTATTAAAGTACCACCCTATTCGATGAATTCAAGACAAAAACACATTCACACCAAAAATTTGTGAGTGTTATTCACTTTAGGGCATTGCCTCCGTTTGCATTGAGTGGATTATGCAATTGAAATTGCCTCTGGAATGTCTGAAGAATATAGAAAGCTATGAAATATTCAGAAAAACTAAAATATTCTCCCAATATTAACTACGAATAACGGGGCTGAGATTTTGAAATATTTTACAGAATTATAATAAATTTATAATAATATAATGAAATGTTAAACACACACACATAATCGGTTGATGAGATATAAAAGTGAAACATTTCACATGTTTTTTTTTTCCCTCTAAACAAATCCAATTTTCTTATATGGCCGCAAAATATTTTTTTTTCATTTGAGTAAATTAATAAGCCATTAAACTAAAGACCTTCAGCATTATAAGTTTTATTAGCATGTTTGGATCAGCACTAAACCAAAATATAAATTAGAACTAAAACCGGAAAAAAATGTGTAAATTGTAAACATTTGATTAGATAGCAGATAGTGATATCATATTCAAATGACATTAACCAAGTAACTTAGATAGAATCACAGTTAAATGCTATATAAAAATGTTTATTTGATTTTAGTTTGAGTTTTTATGTAATCTATATCCATATCTCCAAATGAGGAAGTGACCCAAAGGGAGAAGTAAAATCCATATTGGTTTTGATTTAAACAAGTTTTTACCGCTGCAAGTTGAAATTGGAATGACGAATTTTGTTTTCTGATGATATCACAAACAAGTATGTAATACATATTGTAAAAATTGATTTTTTTTATTTTAGTAAAGTATATTTTAGATATTAAATATGAGATTTTTTATAGCTAAACATCAAAAGTTCCTAATTTGGTATGACGAAGCTGTGTATTAATTTTAAATTTCTTAAAACTGTGTAGGAAAGGGATTTTTAAATGTGTTTTAATATATTGATTGACTTAAGACAATTTGTAAAGTTTGGTAATTTTATTTAAGTTCTGAGTTTTTAGAAAATTTAATATTATTTTTGGTTTTTTTTTTCACTTTTACAATTAAGAATATTATTTTATAAGGAATATTAATATTATTATATAAAATGAAGCAAGCAAGTCGTCCCTGCCGACATTGAGTATACCCTGTACCAACTAGTTATATTAAATAAAATAGAATATCCTCGAAATCGCCATCAATTTCATGCAAAATTCTCTTTAACATGCAGCAACAGCGAACGCATGCTGTCTCGCTCACTCTTGCTAGCCAATGTCGCCAGCCATATAGGTATATCTCCGATATTTTTTTGTCCGATTTCGACAAAATTTAGTGGCAAATCTAGGTGTTCATACAGACGGACAGACGGGCGGACAGACGGACATGTCTCAATCGACTCGGCTCAAAATTTAATAATTTTACTCTAATTTGATTATTATTATAGATCGTCGAATGAAATAAGTACAAACTGATATTTAGTTAAAGATAAAGACACATCTTGTTCTGTTTCTGAAACTCTCCTGTTTAGAATAGATTTAAAAACTTTAATCCGAATGCTAGAAAACTAAAAATTTTGCTTTATATAAGACTTTGTGAAAATTATTTTAAAATATTATTCATCAAAGCCATTTTGAATTTCAAATTATTTTATCTTGTGCATTGTAAATGAATACTAAAAACAAAAAAAAAAAACACAGTTGGGAAAAAATGGCAAGTAGAAACAAAAAAAAAAAAAACTAAAAAATGATTTGCTGGCATAAAGTAAATGCGAATTTCCTCTGCATTGTTTAAATACCCCGTGAACACCCTTCTGCCACCCCCTTTTAGTCTGTACAAGTTTTTCCAACTTGCAATTAGAACAAAAGTTGTAATCATTTTTGTTTTCATTCCTTTGTATTTTTTTGTGTTTTATTTTCCAAATCTCTGCCCAGCGATGCTGAAAAATTATTCTAAAACTTTGCTGTATTTTCTTCTTTCCAGCACTCTCTCTCTCTCTTTCTCTGCATGTTTCTCACATTTTCTCTCTTGATTGAAAATTGAAACAATGTTATTTTATGTGGTCGGTCTTTGGGTCAATTCAATGGATGATTAATACCGACCTATGCAGCATTGAGTCATGTCTGAAGAGCGTGAAACCATGCCAAAGCATTGAACTGTGAACAAATAATTGCGACGAGCTTGTACTCAGGTTTCTTTGATAAGCCAAACCAATTGTTGTTGTTGTTGTTATTGTTGGTAGAATCGGTTGATGGCATGGTTTAAGAGGGGGGAGTTCTAGTAATTAAAGTAGAACAAATAATCAAAAGAAACAGAACAACAAAATATATATATGTGTGTGTGTCTGTGTAATATTGAAATGGTCAACTGAAATGGACACACGTGTCAATATGGGACACGAACGGTTTTATTTTTTGGATGATTTACGTTTTAAAGCTAAGTAACGGGAAAGAGAGAGAGAGAGAGAGATGAGACGGGAATGCTTAAGGCACGTAGTTACTTAACTTGGCCTCCTTCCTTTAGCCAACGACTGTTTCATTGCTTATCTCTGTACAAGAAATATTTGGCACACCAACTGGTAGTGATATCTTTTAACAATTTCCTGTGATTTCTCCTTGGTTAGGGGAGTGCAGGAGCAAGCAGGGGTATAGCTAACATAATATCTTGAACAACAAACACTGGGTGCTTAAGCTGATAAGCAACAGACCAAATTGAATTTACCAAGAACTACGAATAAAAATGGGGGGAGAGAGAGAGAGAGAGAGTGTGAGCCAAAGTCAGAGTCAGGCCATCATCATCATCATCCATTTCATTCATTCATTTGAGACAGTGACATAATAAATAAAATTTAATCAGTTTCCTTTTTACATCTAATTCAGCTTTAACTTTTGCTCCTCGTTTTCTTCTTTTCATCTTTTTTTTTTTGGCTATCTTATCTTTGGCTTGGTCTTCCCGTGTACCCTATTGGAAATAAAAGCATATTAAGGTTGTAAAGTTTTATGTAACACTTATTTAATGTATTTTGTCTCAGTATAGGCGATTAGATTGGATGACTGTTATTCGATATAAAGACCTAGATCCACCAATAGTTAAGCATTTAGATTATACAGCTGCACAAATATTTATTTATCAAATATCCATAAATTAACCTTAGTTGAAAATATGCAAAAAGAGTTTATTGGTATTATTTGCAATCCAAACATTAACTTTTTTCTCATTTCTTCTTTGTTTGTGACCTTGTTCTATTAGAGATTTTGGGACAAGACAAGTTTAACTTTAAAGAGAGAAGTATTGTTATTAGGTAAATAACATAAATAAGTATAGATTAAAATATTTAAACTATAGTATATACATAGTAGATCTGTTAAAGAAACGACGATTCCAAAATTCTTCAATGATATAAAAGCTGGGGAAATGGTTAATTATAGAAAAGACACCGCCAATGTATAAAGGTAACTAAAAATTTTAACATGCTGAAAATTTTCTCTATTTTTACACTCTTGCAAAAAGGGTATATTATTTTGGTCAGAAGTTTGCAACGCATAGAAGGAAGCATCTCCGACTATATAAAGTATATATATTATTGATCAGCACGACGAGCTGAGTTGATACAGCCATGTCCGTCTGTCCGTCTGTCTGGATCAACAGCTTCTCCTCCGAAACCCTTAGAGCTACCGAGCTGAAATTTTGCACCTATGCTTCTTTTTGCTGCAGGCATTGTATATCTCGGAATCATCCCGATCGGATGACTATATAATATAGCTCCTATAGGAATAGTGTTAAACCTCCATAGCTTTGTTGTTTTTCAATCAAATATCAAAATTTGTTGTTTATGAGTTTGGTATACTTTCTAGCATATCCACCAAGTTTCATTAAAATCGGTTGACTATATCTTATAGCTCCCATAGGAACGATCGGTCAAGAATATTGTTTTAGAGCAATAACTTGGGTGTTTTTACAACGATTGTTATGAAATTTGGTATTTGGAAGTTAAGTATGTATAGAAATGGCTGTGCTAAGTTTTAGCCAAATCGGTTGGCTATATGCTATAACTCCCATAAGAGCAATCAGATCAAAAAATTTTTTTGTCGAATTACATTTTTTTCTTAAGCCACGAACATTTAATGAAGATTTGACTTCTTTTATATGCTTTCTAAAGTAATTGTAAATATGCAATTATTAAATAACAGTTTGCAAGGGTATAGGAACTTCAGCACGGCCGAAGTTAGCCCATCCTTCTAGTTTTTTTTTATATTTTACCTGAATAAATACAATACATTGAAGATTTATTGATACTTTAAAGTATTAAATATTTTCTTTTACTAACAATTTCTTAAAACTTTTAGAAATGGAAGCAGTAAAAACCATTGAGTGTGTCCATATATGTATACATATGTATGTATACATATATAGCAAGAATATTTCCAATTAACACATATTTAGATGATGTTTTCTTTCTTATTTTTTAATATACTAGGTAAAATATAGTGAAGTACAGAAACATTAGAAAAATATGTTTTTTTACAATTTTTAAAAAATTTGAATGTAGAAATTTGTTTGGTGTAGGGTCGGGAAAGTATTATAACATATTTTTGCAGTTTTCTTTATATTTATAATAGCAGATTAGATTGCCATATATTTTAATTTATAACTTTCACTTTTTAAAAGAAAACATTTAAAAAAAGTTTAATAAAAGCATTAAATACAAATACAAAAGTAGGAATATGTAAGTTTTTATAAAGATTTTAAAAACTTTAATAATTTGGCAGCAAAAATGCCAAAACGATAAGCAAATTGGAAAAAGTTTAAATTAAGTTTAGTTAGCTAAACAACCACAAACGAAAGGGTATTTTACGGACGGTGTTTAGAACTTGCTTGCAATTTTTTGAGGTTTCTTTCTTTCATTTTCATTTTTTGTTTAAGCCAATATTTTCTTTCCACTTCTTGCTTATCTCTTTCTGTCTCTATCTGTTCCTCTTTTTCACTTTTCATTGATATGCTTAATGTAATGTTTCATTCAATAATTCGCAATGACCCAATTATTGTTAGACTTGGTTCATTTCCCTCCATTTTTAACTTTTACTTTTCTTCCTTTGTTGTTGTTGCTATTTGGGGTTAGTGTTGCTGTTGTTGCTGTCGCTGCTGCTGTTTCTGTTTGATTTGTTTGTTAAAACAAGTTTATGCAAATTTTGTTGAAATTAATTCCAAATTAATTCAAACGTTTACGGTTTTGCGGCACTTGACTAATTAGCATATTTATGCGATTTATGCGAAGCGCCTCCATCAAATTCCATAAAGTTTCTCAGTTAGATTCTTTGCAATGTAATGTGCTAATTTCTACTCACCTGTCTGTCTTCAAGGACTGTTTGTAAATGAAATTTGTAGAATTCTTAGTTCTTCATCCATTCTGTATTCGCTTCCGTATGGAAAAACCTGTTGGCCAGTTTTCTTGGTATTCGTATGTATATATAACTTACATTTTACATTCTGCCGATTATGATGATGTGCTTTGGTTGACTGACTGACTGCCGGCTTTCCTGCTTCTGGAAATGAAAAGAGTGAGAAAGAGAGAGAAAAAAAATCTTGCTTACTAAATCATACATTATTGAAAAATTAATGTCTATAATGTTCATATTTCCAAGGCCAATTCACTTAGCCAAGGCATAAAAATTTCATTTAAAAAACACTTTTGTTTGCCATCGCATGGGGAAATTCCTTTGGGTTTCGGTGGGTTGTTACTGGCACGAAATAAATTTCATTATTGTGGCAAAGATTGTGGGATGAGTATAAAAGCTCAAGCTGGTGTTATTACCATCAGCAGCAGCAGCAGCATCATTATTATTATCATCATCATCATCATCATCCTTATTAACATCAACAGCATTGCCACAAAGAAAGTCAAAGTCTGGTTCCATGCTGTCAGACAAGTATTTACTGGCAGCATATTTTCATATTTTTCTTTTTTTCTACCCTTACAAAAGGGCACATTGATTTTGTATACAACTAAGTCACGCAAAGGGGAGGTAAGTTTCATGCAGGTGGACAAACTTAGAAATATTATAAAGATCTGCTGATACTTTTCTGACGTTTTAATGGAAATTGGTTTCAAACATTTTCAGAATTCATTAAAATCGTAGTTAAATATTAATAGTGTATAGAAAATTCATCATGACACTTTTCTTATTGGTTTTTACATGTCGTAGGAAAGGACTTGATGTCCTTGCCTGTTTGTATTGCAAATTACATGGCAGACTTCACTGCAGTGCCGCAGAACGTTGGCGAAAGCTTCATTCTGTATGGCAAATTATTGACATATTGAAGAACGAAAGAAGGCATATTTTTTTTCTTATTTTTCAGCTTCATTGGCAAAAAGAAAATTAAAAAAAAAAAAAGAAAAAGGATTGTGAAATGCGCTCAATTTATATCGTTTTGCCTTTAAGTAGAAGAAACAAAATGCAGAACGTAAAGTTTCGCATATTTGGACAAAATCCGGATAAGCTTCCATTCGCAGTTGGAGATTTGTTAATGGGAATTAAACTTCAAAAGTCACAAAATTGATTGCTTTTATAATTAAAAGGATTTAAAGCTTGTTTTCAAGTTTATTTTTTATATAAGCTTTTAAAATGAAAAACAAAAAGAAAATGAAAAGATCAAGAAAGATCATAAAAATCATAAAAAATCAAATTTTGAGAAAATTATAAGTGAAAACATAATCAAAACTAAATCACTTTATAAAAGTTGCCAATTAGTTTCCAATCAAGTAAATTCTATAGTCTATGCTAAAAACATTAAAAGCATTTAAAATATATATTTCCATATTTTTTCGCTTACTTAAAGTTGCCTAAAGTTTCCAAAATAACTTAAATTCTAAGCTGATTAAAAAATTTAATTGAAGAGAAAATGAACAATTGGGGAATAAAGAGAGACCGTATACAAAGAAAGAAAACGGAAGAAAATTGTTATTTCTTTTGTGAATGAAAAAAAGAAAAACTAAATATAAATATATTTTTTTATATATAAACTGGATAAAAGAAAAGGAAATGTAAAAAAAAAATTAACAGATCTGTTATATATTAATTTTCAGATTGCTTTTCTCGGACTTTATCATTACCCTCTCTTCGCCTCGAACTCAATCAGGCAACCTTCCGTTCAGTGTTCACACTGCAACCACCTCAACGTTTGCCATCTGTGTGAACAAGTGGTATATAGTATGACTGTGTGTGAGGCGGGAAAAGCTATGTGGAAAATTCACAGAATTAAATGCGAGAGAAAATACAACTTAAAGAACAATGCGAAAATTAATCACCACCCACATTAATTCTGTCACTGGCCTGCCCCATCCGTTATCCATTTTTCACATTACCTCCACCTTTTTTTTTTTTATTTTTCTCCGCTCTGCCACAAAAATGCGACAGTTGTAGGCACATGCATTAAGGATTATTAAATTTATTGCGTATACGCAACGTTGCAGTAGAAATAACAGCTGCAGCAATGTCAGGCACAACGCTGCAAATGATTTTGAATATTTATTATATTTGATGACGTTGTCATCTGGCCACTTTCTAGGTTCTTCTTTTGCCGGCTGTCGCCGTTTCCGTCGCTTTTGCCGTATCCGTCGCTTTTGCTGGCATAATGACAAATTGCAAGTTGAAAGTTGAGTGAACTTTTGCCACTTGATTTTCATTTTTTGGCACTGTTTGCCTTTTGCCTAGTCTGTGTTCTGTCTTGAGTGTCAGTTTTGTGTGAGTTGTCCAATCTTTGAATGGTCGCCGTATTGTTTGAAATTGATGAGGCCTTTTGTTGTTGCCTTGGCAAATGAGCCACACAGATAAGCGTCAACTTTGACGCCCTCTGCAACGTTTCTGTGTCTTCTTTCTTTCTCTCTCTTATTTTTTTTTCCCCCATTTTCATTCATTTTGATGTATGTTGTTCCCCTTCTCATTTGATTTTTGTGTCTGCTTAGCTTATCAACACTCGAAAAATTTCATGTCTAGTTGCTTCTTTTTTCTTCAGTTTTTATATATTTGTATATTTGTACATATTTACTTTGTATATATTTGTTTTGGGCTTTGCCTCATTTGAACCCGCTGAACCTTAGCGTTTCTTTTATGTCTTTGTATTATAATGCGTGACATATTTTTTTTTGTATTTCTTCAGAGATGTGCTCTATTTTTTTTTTTTTTTTGTTCTTGTTGTGAGGATTGTCTAAGTTTGAAAACTTTAAAACTTTGGGTATAGTTGCCTGTGCCAACTCAGACACAAGACCAGAATGTGAATTGGAGCCAACAAAAAATGTTGCCAAAAAGAAATTGCTCTTTTTAGTTTCATACTTGAACTATATAATGATCAATTTGTTTAAAAATAGAATTTAAAGAGATTTATAACTTAAATGTAAGACTTTTTGATATGAAACTGAAAATGATAATATTTTATGTCTAAATATAATTAGAAAATAGAACTAAAAGCTTTTGAAAAAGAAATGATCTAAAATGATTTGAAAGCTGATATTTTCAAGGAATATGTAAATACAGTATAATCCGGTTATAACGACTTCGCTTATAGCGTCCGTCCGGTTAAAGCGACGAAAGTTCGATGTCTTGGTTGGTCCCCATACAAAGTTATATGAAAGAGTATCCGGTTAGTACGTCGACGACGAACCGCTTATAGCGACAATATTTTTCAACATTTTCGACACTTCAACCGTCTATTACGACGATACGAGAAAAAAATAAAAAATATAATCAAAAAGATTATTAAATCAAGAATAATAAGAGAACCACAAATTAATCTTGTTATATAATGCTTATGAATATTAGGCATATTACGTATTATTACTTTTTATGATTTAGAAAGCTACTAAAAACCCAAAAAAATTTTTAATTTTTGCTCCTTTCGGATAGTACGTCTTCCGGATATAAAGACGTAGAACGTCGGTCCCTTGAGCGACGTTATAACTGGACTCTACTGTATATAGTTTCTTTATTCTGTTAACTATTAAAACATAAAGAAACAATAAACTTGAGGGGTAAAAAGCAAAATCAGTAAAAGAATGTTGTCTTTTTTTTCATTTCGAGACAATTCAAGTTATCAGTACATCATCAAAATATAAGCAACAAATTTTATGACATTTTTATAACCCACTTAATATTTGAAATTAAATATAGAAATATTAAGACTTAAGGAATATTTATAGAAATATTTAGTAGGTATAATGACAAACAAAAAAAAATCTTTGCTCGAGTTTTAATTTCAAAAACACATCGAATAACAAAAATAATATAAAACTAGAAGGATGGGCTAACTTCGGCCGTGCCGAAGTTCGTATACCCTTGCAAACTGTTATTTAACAATGGCATATTTACAATTACTTTAGAAAGCATACAAAACAAGTCAAATCTTTATTAAATGTTCGTGGCTTAAGAAAAAAATGTAATTCGACAAAAAAAAATTTTTGATCTGATTGTTCCTATGGGAGCTATAGCATATAGTCAACCGATTTGGCTAAAACTTAGCACAGCCATGTCTATATATACTAAACTTCCAAATACCAAATTTCGTAACAATCGTTTTAAAAACACCCAAGTTATTGCTCTAAAACGATATTCTTGACCGATCGTTGCTATGGGAGCTATAAGATATAGTCAACCGATTCTAATGAAACTTGGTGGATATGCTAGAAAGTACACCAAACTAATAAACAACAAATTGTAATATTTGATTGAAAAACAACAAAGTTATGGAGGTTTAACTCTATTCTCGACCGATCGTTCCTATGGGAGCTATATGATATAGTCATCCGATCGGGATGATGATCGAGATATACAATGCCTGCAGCAAAAAGAAGCCTAGATGCAAAATTTCAGCTCGGTAGCTCTAAGGGTTTCGGAGGAGAAGCTGTTGATCCAGACAGACAGACGGACAGACGGTTAGAAGGACATGGCTATATCAACTCAGCTCGTCGTGCTGATCAGTAATATATATACTTTATATAGTCGGAGATGCTTCCTTCCATGCGTTGCAAACTTCTGACCAAAATTAATATACCCTTTTTGCAAGGGTATAAATATAGAAATCACTCATGGAAGAGAAGTTTTCTCATATCACTAGACCATAAACTAGAAACTTTTCCAGAAGCAATCATTTCAAAGTAAGAATAATAGAATAAAATGGCAAAGGGCATAAAAGCGTCATCATTCTTCTTCCTTTCATATTCTAATGCATCTCTAGCACTCACTGAATCTAAACAAATCCCTATTCCAGGACGAATTGTAAAGTGCAAGCAAAACTGCATTTGAATTGCATCTGCAACATCTCTCTGTCTCTCTCTCTCTCTGTGTTCTCCCCCGTGTTCTCATTAGTTGTGCATATGTTTTACATAACTCAGTTTTCAAATTCAAACTCACAGACTATTCTCTCTTAACATAGTCCCCAGATGACAACTGTTCTCAATCCTCAGCAGCTTATGCTCCACTTTGTCTGCTTAACTTTCGTTTTTTTTTCTATTTTTTTTCTCTATCTTTTTTTTTTTTTTTTTCGTTTTTTTGTGCTTTAGCTTTTGTTTCCTGTTTTGCTGCTAATCCGCACTTTTTTGCCCTAAGCCGACCTATCAACAAACAAAAGAAGAAAAGAAGGAACAGAAAATCTACTAGACACCAAAAATTCTAGTTTCTATAGTTTGTTCTCATTTATAGGTTACGACTTGCACATATCCTGCAAATCATCGACCTACATATAAGTTAAAGTTTTTAAATATACATGGGGAATCTGTGGCAATCTAATATATATAACATGTTTCTTTACTCACAAATGTTTTTTGTCTTTATTTTAGTTTTAGATGATTTGAACAAAAGTTTTAATGACAGATTTGTTTTGGCGTGGTAAAAGTTGAAAACAAGTTTCAACTGCCCATATACAAGTTGAGACTTTGAGTCTCTGTGTGGGTTTTCTAAAAGACCCAAAGGGCCAGTTTTAAAATTGCTTTAGTCAAAAGTTTCTATATTTTGTTACCTTTGAATATACTCTTCACCCATAACAGTCTAGAGGGTATCACAGAAAAAGATTCCAAGAATAACAAAAAAAAAATAAATAAAAAGAAGAAAAATATCACCACGTAGAAAAAGATTGTACATAACGAAGAACAAAAACAATTTATTGAAATGGCAAAAGGAAGACCTTGATCTTTAGATTATCACATCAATAAATGGTATTTGTTTTTAAATAGTTGTTGCTCTTGTTGTTGTTGTTGTTATTGTTGCTGTTATTTGTCGTAGAGTCTCTCAATCTTCTGTGCGTTGTTCTTGGATCTTTCAGTGTGAAAGAAGCTCAAACGAAAACGAAAACTGAAATGAATATCAAAACGGAAACTGGTGGAACCAGTCAGACCGCCATCAGCGCCAAGCAAAACCAAAAACCAAAAAGAACTTCTTGCGGGGGTCTAATTAAGAGTTTCTCTTCACATTTCTTGTTTTTATACATAGATAGCGCCATTTGATTATACATAGATTGGTTTTTTGTGTTTCTTTGTCTTTTGTTGTTTTACCTAAATGCAAGTCTATTCTAAACTAGAGTAGTAGAGAAAACAAAAAAAAAAAAAAAATCCCACAAAAGTTTTTTTTTTTTTCTCAGTTTGGATGTAAATTGCTGTTACGTGATTACATAAAAACCATAAAAAGTGATTTGAACTTGAAATTGTTAAATGCGTCATGCAATGTTGGTGCTTGTTAAGCACACAGACACAAAAAAAGTAAAAAAAAAGAGCAAAAGCTAAAGCTAAAAAAAAAACGTCAAGCTAAATCGGTGGAAATAAAAACGTACTAACCATAAAATTGTTACAATGACAATAACAGCCCCGGACAATAGCAATAACAACAAAATTGAAAAGCCGCTCAAATTGAATAACAGCATCAACTAACAACGAAACGAGAAGAAAATCAACGCCAAAAACAACATGAACCACATGGCATATGGCCAATAGATTTTGTCCAACAATTGTATAGCTTTGCGAAATATTGAAATAAACGTGGAATTAATCAAGCTTAAAAAGGTTCTAAAATGAACCATTTTTTAGTTAGTTTCAATTTAAACATTTATGTGTTTTAATGTTTAATGAATAATATTAACTGTGAAAGTTTTTCTGCGAGCAATTTAATCTGTTTTATATTAAAACACTGCCAGTTAAAATGTTTATTCACGCCCAAGTCTCCGTAGCTTTGCTAGTTTCCGTTTCTTTCAAAACGCCATAAAAAATGTTTATAAATAAATTCTTATAAATCCATATACATATCCATATGTATATGCACCCTTAAGCCGTTAGTAATGGCAAGTAGTTGCACATCAAATATGTTTAGAAAAATACGTTTGAAAGTTTATTGAATATTTTTCAACCTAACTTTATATTATAATGAAGCAAGCAAGTCATCCCTGCCGACATTGAGTATACGCTGTACCAACTAGTTGTATTAAATCAAGATCTTAATTCAAAATTCCTTTTAACATGCAGGTACAGCTACCGCATGCTATCTCGCTCACTCTTGCCAGCCAATGTCGCCTTGGCAATGCACATTCGTATATCTTCGATATTGTCAGATGATGCATTTTGGCCACATTGTGATTCCTTTAAAACTTCTCTAGTAAATCGTTTTTCTCAATTGCGGGGCGGAAGTGGGCGTGGCAAAAATTTTAAACTTTCTTAATTTGCGTAGGCACTAAACAAAAGTTCGAACACCCTCGAAATCGCAATCGAAACGAAAATTCTCTTTAACATGCAGCAATAGCTAACGCATGCTATCTCGCTCTTTCTTATCTGCCAATGTTGCCTTGGCAATTCAGTACAAAATGCAAATGGCTATATCTCTGATGTTTATTGTCTGATTTGGTCAGTTAGTGCAGTTTGACTATATAATTAGGTCTACCAAATAAGAATACGATATCTTTAATACAGCTCTAGTAAATTCATTTAAAATTTTTCCTGGGCGGAAGTGGGCGTGGCTACAATTTGAAATAAACTTGATCTGCCTGGGCATAAGACGGATGTTCACACCGAATTTGGTAGCTCTAGCTCTTATAGTCTCCGAGATTTAGGTGTTCATACGGATAGACTGACATGTCTCAATCGACTCGGCTGTTGATGCTGATCAAGAATATATATACTTTATGGGGTCGGAAACGCTTTCTTCTGCCTGTTACATACATTTTTTACGCTATGGGTACAGGGTATTAAAATTGTTTAAAATTGGTTTTGTATAATGAATAGTTAAACCGAAATAATTTGAAACTAAAAACTAAATCATCATCAATCTCAAATTATCTTTCCTAAGTAAAGCACCTTTAAAAATGAATCTCGGCGTTCGCCTTTAAAATAAGTCATGTCTAAATCCATTCTGGAATTGGCCTTTGCTAAATGAAATTCGGCTTTGGTACTTTTTCTCTGGGGTGACCATTCAACGTTTAAGTGATTAACACCAGACTAATTTTCTTCATGAAATTTTTTATGAATGCCCAGGAAGGTCAAGAGTATTCTTATTTCCAAGAACTTGATCCTTATATTTTGAAAAATCTGAAAGATAAATTCAGTAGAATAAATTGCACTTGCTCTTATTTTTACATTTCAATAACCTTTGAACGAATTTTTTTAAATGAAAACCCATTTTAAAATATATCCAATTACGAATAATATATGTCTATTTAAAGCTAATTGAAGTATAACCATCAACATTATAGCTGATCTTATGTTTATCTGTAGGGGATTTTAAATGTAGGGGATTCCATATGCTGATCAATTTGTATATAATTTATGACTTGCATTTTCTCTTTCTTTCAGTAATATAAAAACTCATTGAATGCTGACTAAGTTTAATGGCAATTCATGGTTACTTATCTAAGTAACGAAATCACTTACTCATCTGTACGAGTACAAGTTGTTATTGCTATACATATAGTATTTCATAAGATCTGGTATTGGACTTATGTCAGCCAACATACTGACTCAGAGTTAAGACAAATTGTAAAACATTTGCATCTCGAGTAATCAGATGCATAAATCTAATATTAACAAGAAAAACTCAATTGACATTTTGGTTGTAGTTTATTTTTGTCATATCTAAATGACAAATTTCCCCTTGTGGGAAGTTTTAAATGGCTTAGTGTCAAACAATTAGCTGCAAAATATTTGCCCAAATTGAGAGTTAAGCTTGAATGCAATTTGAAATTGGATTGTTTCTATGCCATTGGCCATAGAAATGGCTTTGTGTGTCAGCCGGAAGCGCAAAATTCTCATGTTTCTCTGTGTGTGAATGCGGATATGTGAAACTGTTGTATGTGTGTGTGTGTGTGTGTTAGATCTCGAAAATTCGCATGACAATGACAATTATCTCATATCCTTTTGAGTGTTCACCCTAGCTTTCCTCCTCTCACACTCATATGGACACAAATACAGACATCTAGTTATAGCCACTCCCACACAATGAGGGATAATTGTGCGTTACGCATACGCCAAGTGTGCCACAGTATAGGTTTGATTTTATTGCCATACCGCTTGGCCCTAAAGGAAGGGACTAAAGCCAATTTGTGCGGGCCAAGCAATTTGGCAAAGGGAAGCCAACAACAAAAAAAAAAAAGGAAACAAATGTTGGGACACAGACAATTTTTGGGTCCATAGAAATTTGTTGTGTTTTTTTTTTTTTTTTGTTGTAATTTCTTGTATTTTTTTTGGGCCACAGCAAATTGAATTGAACCATTGCCTGTGGGCGAGCCGAAGTAGTCAACCGCCTTACACTTATATGTATGTCAAGAGGATGCTTTAATTGACATATATGCAATTATTCGAGGGAATCTAACTAATTGATTTTATAAAGGCCAAAAACCTAATTAATGTTCTACATATGTCGCATTGTATTTGTATGATTTCTTATTCAATTATGTTGCAAGTATTATATTAATGATCTAGAAAGGGACTCCATGGCGCTTGAAATCGTCCAGATCTTGGATATAACTGAAATTTTAGTTGATACCATTCAAAACAAAATGCCTCGGTTCCTAGATAGATCAACTCTGCTGTTGGAAATCTTAAGTTTAGCAAAAAGTTGTCTATTTCATGTAAAGTTGATGTCATGGGTATCCGTGTGCGTGTCAAAATCCGAAGTTTTACTTTAAAGAAAGCAGCATTAATTATATATATATATATATATATAGTACATATGTATATGTGTTTGAACTTACTATCAAACAATTTCGTTATCGGATTGGGAAGGCATGAATATGTTATACAATAATGTTTATAATCCGTACCAATTATATTGGTATAAAAATATGCTAAATATAAGTTTATCAAAATATAAGTATTATCAAAAATTAAATATAAAAAATTGATTGTTAACTTACGATTTCTTAAAACGTTATAGGAGGCACAACTTCTTATATATTGGCGTACTTTTAATGGTGTTGTGCCATAGGCATACCAAGTACCCAAAAGCTAAGTAAGAAAATCATTTATATATACATATCAAAGAATCAAAATACCTTTCCACTTTACCTTTTCCTTGGTAATATTCTTTAGGGGCACCAATTGTTTTGGACATACTCTCACATGCAGTTCTTTGCCTGAGGGCGGATTTTTCTTCTTTTTTTTTGGCGATACATTTCTTTTGGTTCTCAATCTGGAATTCATTATAAACTTGTAGCTCGTTCCATTCCTTAATCTTATGACATTAGAGGTATTAGCTAGCTGGTTGATAAAATCCAATCGTATATTCGTTGTATTCCATAGTGTTAAAGGCGTTGCATTAGTTAAAGTTGCCTCTAGCAGAAAGTTGAGTGACAGCAAAGCAGCAATCAACAACAGTCTAAATAAAAGATTAAAATGAAATAAATTTCACAAATCTTTTAAACAAGGAAAATCTTACAATTTTCTTAAAGACATGTCTCTTCATACTGACTTCTATTGCTCCACTGACCCAGGTTTAAATTGGAAGGTTTTTTTGTACCCTTGTTAAAATGCTTATTATTACCAGATGTTTGTTACGAGCTGGTTACGACTGTACAAAAAAAAAAAAAAACTCCTTAAATAGTATATTGATTGCCATCTCTTTTGGTTATGACAAAGACTTAATGAAAATTTTAATGGGTCATTACAATACATTAGACTTCTGTTTAGACTCTAATTAAAGAGTACTTAATGAATATGAATATACAATACAGCTGATTGGCTTATTGGCGCTGAGTTCAAATATCCATTTTTTTGCATATGTAATTTTTTTAACTATTTCATTTGACTTTCTACTAGACTTATTATTCGAAATGTAATCTAGTTTTATGGTTGTAAATTTTAAATTAAGTGCATCCTTTGACCATCGGCTTATTGCTTATTATAACCAGATGTTTGGCGACGATAAAGCTTTGCTTTAAATAGGAAAATAATTTTATTTATCATTTTCAAATTCTGCAATTTGTTTTATCTTAGATCTATAATAACTTCGGCTTTGCCGATCCGACTAATTTTTGAACTTTATCTACCTAATCGATTAACTTAACTTTTCATGTTTCAACCATGTAGCTTAAAATTTGAGGTCTACAACTTGATAGAAACAGACAGACGAACAGACGGACATGTCTCAATCGACTCGGCTGTTGATGCTGATCAAGAATATATATACTTTATGGGGTGGGAAACGTATATAAACATTTTATTATTATATTGTTTTATTTTAAATTATTTTAAAAATTAAATCGTTTCTGCTTACAATTAATGAAGTAGTTAAATTCTATAGATTTTTCAATCAAAAATACATTTGCTAAGCTTGTTAATCTCTTATTGCGTCTTTTGTTGTTATTGCCTTGATTAGCTGACAAAATGAGCGAATTGAATGCAAGTTATTTCTATACTATATACGGAAATGTATAACGGAATCGGAAATGGGGCACGGACATTTGCAATTATATTCGAGGTGATGAGCCAGAGACAAGGCAGGCGGCGGCCTTCAGTTTCAGCTTGAACACTTTGTATGTCACAGCTGTTGCTGGTGTTGTTGTTATTGTTGTTGTTGTTGCAATTGTTAGTGCAATTTCATTTGAATGGTTCAAAGAGAGAGAGAGAGAGGGAGAGAGAGAGAGCGATAGAGAATCTGATCTGATTATGTCATCAGCATGACATCTTTATTCGACATGCTTGTATTCATAGCCAACAGTTGTTGGTAGCACTTATATTATATGTCAGTATATAATTAAATGGCTGCCACTTCGTTTGGAATAATCTTACAAGTTCTAATTTACATTATATTTGTTCAAGAATGGTGGTCGAGTGCCATGGGTCATGGTTGCTGTGGATGTCCATCGGAGTCCTGTAGTTTGGTTCAATGGCCCTGTTGCAATCAAAAAACAAAATGGTGGATTAAGCTATTTGGCTAACACTGGCAGGGCAAAAGAAGGCAGTAAATAAAGTTATGTAAATATTGAAATACATTCGTGTTTGCTTTAAAATCTTTCTACTTTTGAAATGTATTGCATTTTTTAGTTAGTGTGAGAAAGAAAGTGCTGCTTTGCTTTTACTTTTTCGGTTTTAAGTTTTCATTTAAGAATTTCATCTCTAACAAATTCTTTTATTTATCGATTTATCATATGTATATCTATAGTCTATTTAGATCACAGATAGATAGATGATATATATCAACTCCAAAAATTTTAAGAAATTTCGATGATATTAAATTGATATTAAAGGCATTGGTTGACTATTGGATTTCAGGAGTAAAAAAAGATAGCTGAACTTATCATATTTTTTTACTATGAGTTAGTCAGCTGGTGTACTGAAAATCATATGTAAAATAAACTTGTTGGACAGGTTATACCCAAGTCATTGGAACAACTTACATTGCCTTACTTCCTAGTGGAAATTTAAACAATGTTTGCTAGGGAAAATTTTATTAATAACTTTATCATAAGTTTATATGATTAGCACAAAATAGTTAAGTTCTACATTCTTTTGTATTTTTCCATAAATTTACTTCTGAAACAACAATCGTAAGGGTTATAAAAAAGCTTACACTGAAGCAATTTCTTTAAAGCGAAATTTGTATGAACCTTTTTTTTTGTACTAGAAATATTCCTTTAACTCCCTTTTGTTTGGGATTTATGTAACTTCTCGATTCTGTTAATAAATTTTTTGCATGGAATGTGATTATTTTCTACTCAACTAACTTCAGTACGAACCTTATCTAATAAGACAAACAAAGCAAAAAAGAGAAAATCATTAAACATTTTAATTTATTTATTTTCAATTAACAAACACCAAACACATTCTGTTGAGCTCGCCAGCTCACTGGCTTTTATTTTTGGGCAATTTTGCGCAACAATTATGTGAACCTCTGAACCTCCGTGCCACTGCCCCGCCCCGCCCCGTCTCGCATCACGTTGCGTCGCGTTGCCGGCAGCTGTAGAAGTAGCATCAAGAGCATCAACAGACCCGACATCAAATGATTTATTCAATTTGTGCTATGAAGCGTAAACTTTTTGTTTGCTTGTTGGCTTCTACTGTCTGTCTGCCCGTCGTATGCCCCATCTGTCCCGTTACCCGCTGCCCATTGTGCCGCCACTGACGTTTGTTGGATGTTGGAATAGCAACGGAAGTTCGCTGTGTGAATCAATCGAAAACGAGTCAACGGGCTCGGGCTCCGTCTCCCCCCACTTTTGATTGTTGTTCATCAGCCTCTCATCTGTGCTCTGGTATGCCATTTAAATAGTTTTTCATCCCATGACGCTAAAAATTCTTTTTTTTAAAGCATATTTTTAAGAGTTCAACATTTTGGCCATTCTTAATCCTTGACACTAAATATTTTGTCCATGTTAATAAACACAATAAAGTGGGCCGTTTGTCAAGTCAAGTTTGACATCATCTTCTGATCCTGTCAACCAATGATTGATTGCAATAAAATAAAAGTTTTCATTGCCTTTGCTTCTTCTATTAATTATAATTACAACTGCTTAACTACCAGGGTAACTTTAGGAGAAAGGGAGAGAAGAGAGAGAGAGAGAGAGGGAGAAAAGATGATAAAAAGTTCAAAATTATTGCACTTTTCAGTTTCATTTGTTTATGGCTTTACATTTGCCAACTCTTTCCCGCCATCATTTTTCGCAGTGTTTTATGAGTGTTTCACGAAAACAGAAATCAAAAAAGTTTTTTACAGCAATATTAAGTTAATTACTTTTTCTTGTTACTACAATTGAGAGAGTTGAGTTGTTTTTTTTTTGTTTTTGTTTTGTTTCGGTTCGGTTTCTTCTGGTTTCGGTTGATTGCCTGAAGCAATGCAGCCTCCATAATTAATAAGCATTTAGTGCGACACACCCCAAAAAGGTCTTCAATGATGTTGTCAAGAAATCATGTTGAAACAACAACACCGAAAACATCAAGAAAAAAAAAAAAAAGTTTAATATTTGATTTTTATGGTGCATTTTGCACACCTCCTCAATTTTTAGTTGTTTTTTTGTTGTTGTTGTATTTTTTGTTTTATTTCGTTTTTTCCGAAGGGCAAAACGTGCTCAAAGTGCACCGGAGAAGATGATGATGATGATGAAGACGATGATTTCACCTGTTTGACACAGGCAAACTAAAGGAGAAACGTGGCAAAGAAAGAAAATTATTTTGGAGTTGACTCAATAAACGCTTAAGTCTTTTTATGACTCTTCAACAGTTGAAGAGAAGTAAAACTATAATTTTGAATAACGATTTATTTAGTAAGGAAATTGTTTGGAAAATAACTATAACGGGTACAAACATGTATTCAATAAAGATATTAGGTTTTAACTTTGTTAACAATGTGTTTAGAATATAAATTATAAATAATTATCAATTAGTTTTAACTATTTTAAGAAATAGTCGAGTTTTCAAACTTTTCTCAAGTGTTAAGATCTTCAAAAGATTTTGAATTCAAATTATGTATGCATTGGAAATGACATATCCAATTCAACTAGCTATTGACTAAGTTAACTAATTATTTATTAATATTATTTCAAGTATAAATAAGCTGATAGTTTACACGTTTATAAAAAAGGAAATCTTTTATTTAAATGTATTTGAAATAGTTAAAATTACATACATAAATTAGAAATGGTGTTCGACTGAACTAAAATTAATACTAAGTATCCATTTATGTTGGTTTTTGTATTTTATGACATTTTTTAATCCAGCTTGACAGCACTTCAACATAAATAACTCTTTTTTACAAAATTTTCAATTGGTAGAGAACCAATTTAGTAACAAGAGAACTACTTCTTGACAGGTTAAGACTTAACCTATTATTGATACCGACTTCCATTTCGTCTACCTCTCTCTGCCAGTTTACTAACTTGATACCATGACTCAACCCGGTAACTTTGGCAAAGAGTACTTCTCTGGGCATAATCACAGGTATCTGGCCACTGACTACTTTGTATGCATGCAGTGGGAAATGGAACTTTTGTCGAAGCCGCAGGGATGAGCAAAAATGGGAGAATGTCGACCAGATGCTCTGTAATTGCCCCCACTTTACCATTCTGCAGAATGAAAAGGGTTTAGCATTTTGGTGGAAACTTCAATTGCTAAGAGAAACTACGAGAGCAGTCGATAAAATGTAACAAGGCGAATGTACATATGTAGTACTTGGTTGGAACAAATTGAAGTGCACTTTAAATCTGTATACTGAAGTAGCTCCTTGTGAAACAAGTTCTACAGATTCCGATACAGATAAACCATACATTATGAGACTTGATTTATTTATATTTAAAGGGAAATTCGACCCTTATCATATTTGTTCGTGGGTTTACACTAAAACTTTTTTATAAAAATACGTCCGATGAGTAGGTAAAGACAATTTTCATATTGAGAAGTAATACAAACTCGTTCTTGTATGTATTTTAAATTTGAAAAATAAAAGTATGTTTTTCTAAGTGCATATTCTAAGCAATTTTATGGAGAAAAATAGTTTAAACATCGTTAGGAAAAGTTTTTTGTTTAATGTTTGATGCCATTTAATCAGCTAGCAGTTCTTTTTATATTGACCCTTGACTCTTGACTATAATGGGCTTTTGATTGTAATAATCGGTTCTTTAATTTTAGTTTAAAGAAAACATCATTCAGTCTACTGCAAACACTTGCTGGTCTCTTAAAATATTCCCTTCAGTCTTTTTGTATTAGTTATTTAAAGATAAAACACCTCTTAAAGATATCCCAATCAATTTTTTATACGACTGTGAGACAAATTGATACTTATTGATATTGATGCAAGGATAATTACCAAAAATCAATAATGAAAACACCATTTTTATTAGTTGAAATTTATTTTCTTATACTAAAAAAAGTATCTTGTTTATGGTCTTCGTTCACTGTTGTTGGCCGACCAATAACAAAACGTATGCTGTTTTGGCCAAAGTATCACAAAATGTGTGTTGGTCATATAAATTTCATTTATGCCGGTTAAATTAATTACTGTCAACACATGCGAGGCGGCAGCAATGGATGGATGGCAAAGAGCCACAATAACAGCAGCAATTGCCAGTCAAAAGGCGGAGAAAAAACTAAAGCAGGCCAAGCTAAAAGTCCAAAACGAATGAAGAAGAGGAAGAGAGAACGACAACACCAACATATAGCGGGCAAGTGAGTCTCTCGGGCAATACGAGTCTCAAGCATGTTGCGAACATAAACACAAAGTCATAAAGTTTTTACACAAAAACATTTAATTTTATTGCATTTTTGGGCAGCAGCCAGACGTCGGCGACGACGACCAAGTCGGCACGAACAATGAATGCACCATAGGGGTAGCCATTGGATTGGGTGAGGCGAAGACAGTGATGGAGGCGGTGTATGGTCTGTTGGCCAGGCCAACTTAATTTGCCGCAAATCGAGCAAAACTGCAGGCCACAACACAAAAGCGAACGAATCTCATTGCAACAAATTTTTCAACTGACCGGCAGTGTTTTTTGGTTTATATAATTTTTGGGTTTCCTTTTTTTTTTATTTTGTATTAAAATCTAGACCGAAAAGTTTTCCATTATGCTGCCGGTTCCCTAAAAGATAGGTTGTATGATATTCTCACACATCACATTTCTGGTTGTGTGTGCGTGTGTGTGTGTGTGAATGGCTGATGTCAGCAAATGGAATAAAATACAATGTCGACATGCATCCTCGGCAAACAAATCTCTCTGCATTTGTATAGACATCATCATCATATCCAAAAGTATCTTCATCATCACTTTCCATATCATCATTATCATGAACAGCAGCAGCAGCAGCAACAGAAGCAAAAGCATCGTTTCTGTCTTGAAATAGGAAACCCACCACCAACATCTAACAAATGTGCAAAACGAAGTTTTTTATACACTTTCCAAAAATATGAAATATATACAAGCACAATACGTTTCCAAATCCACTAAAAAAGATCTCATGTATATCCAAGAAAAAATAAATGAAAGTTCGATTTGAAGTTTTAACTTTTCTTTTCAACATTTTCAATTTTATTGTCTTAGAGTCAATTGTCTTTAGATTATATATTTTAAATAAATTTAAGTCTCTACAATTTTTTGTTTAATAAATTTTGATACATTTATGCTCTTAAGTTCTATTATATTCCAACAATTCGTATATCAAGTAAAATATCAAGAAAAATTGTTAAAAGAGTATGCAAATTTTAATGTAGTAAAATTCTCTAGGGTTTTATGTTTACACATGTTGTGTCTCCTCTCATCTGGAAGTTCTCCCACTGTCTCTGTTTTTTTCTCCCTCTCTCACTCTATCTCTCTCTTTTTTTGTTGGTATTAAAATATAAATTATGCGGCAGCAGCAAAAAACCACAAAAATGCGAATGCACAAATAGAAACAACCGACAAAATGAAAAAAAAAAGACCAATGTGCGTATACGTAATGTACATTAACATCCAACAAGTGTGGATGATTGGAGGGTAGAAGCGGAAAACGTCGAGCTTCAGCTGGTGATGGTTTTTATATGCAAGTGGGAAAAATGCCAACAATTTTCGGTTGTCGGCATTTTCAAATCATTTTCAATGCACATACACATACACATACACATACACAGCCTTCAAATGCCATAAAATGAGTTTAATAATCATCATTATGACGATGATGGCCTAAAATGCGTATAATCCGAGAGGTGGCAAAAGGGCAGAAAGTTAACTAAAGTGGTCGTGGTCTATGAGGTTGTGTGGTTAATAGTCAGGTAAATCGATAAAGAAAGTAAAAGGTAAACCGATTATCATGTATGATTGAATGGGTAGCAGCATTTTGATCAGTTAGTTAGTGAGTTGTTATACACATAATTAGTTGGCCCAATACAAAGGGAAAATTTACTTTCAATAGGAATGGGAGAATTGTTTTCAGAATGTAGAAATGGGGAAAATTTGAAAGTTAGACAGTTTTTAATGCTCTGGTGCAGAACTAAGAAAGTGGCTCAATTACATGTTATGTTTATTTTTATTATAATTTAAATACAATAAATAATATAAAGAGAGTTTTAACTATCCATAAGATCGATTTAATGGTTAAATCGAATTTCGTCTCAGCAATAAAGTCAATATTTTTTAAATTTGTTTATGTTTGTAATGATTCAGTTATAGTGCTGCAGAAATGAAAAGTTTTACTGAATTCGGAGTTGTAGTTTTGTCGGTTGGTCCCATGATTGCTTTATTCTCAGTGGTTGTAAAATACTAAAAATGGAACAAACAAAATGTTTTAGAAATTGGACATAATATTTAGACATGTATTTCATATTATAATAATTTAATGATGTAATTTAGCTGATGTAAGAGGCAATTAAAGAAGTAATATTTGAAGTACATAGATACATTCCGAAAGTTTTCTTAATATTTTTTTGTAACATTGCGGAATTTGTGTATGAAAATAATGTTATAAGACCTGAAACTTAAGAATTTTTTATTGAAATTAAATGTTTTACAAATAATTCTATATATAGTATATGTATATTAACTTGGCTTATATGTACAATATATAAGTATAAAAGTACATGTATGTGGCACTAGAATAATAGTATCCATATAGTTAGCTTTAAAATATTTAACAATAACATTTTAGTATATTGTTTGTCGATGCTCCCTACTTAGATCATTCAGATTCAAGTTGAAGAAATTATGAAAATTTTATTGATTCCATATCGATTTGGAAGTTATTTTTATGATGTAATCTTGCCCTCTTCCCATTATATACCATAAAATGTTGTTCTAGTTTATGCCATACACACAATTCTGACCAGCTGTGTGCCATCCCCTAAATTTACCCATCATACGCGTATGGCTAATTTCGAGGCAATGTCAAGAATGCAGCAATAAAGACATTTACATATGGCGGGAGGTCCCCATCGGATAGACATCTCTACATATGCTGCCTGACAGTCAACCTAACCCAATCCCCTAACATTTTCAAGGGCAACCTAAACATACCAATTTACTTTCAGTCAGCTGAGGGGGAGGGGGTGAAGAGTAAGAGGCCGAGGGGAGAGCTAGAGATCTGGGCAACGATAGACGATGATGTCGACAGAGTAGCATCCGTGACATGGCCCATGGCCCATCGTGGCCCATGGCATATGTCTGCTATGCTCATTAGGGCGCACAGCGTGGCGTGGCTAATGTGACAACAACCAAGAGGGCTTAGGAGAGGGGAATGGGGGAAAGTGGGAGTATGGAGTGAGTGGCCACCCAGGGGGGATTTTTCATTTGACTTTGCAGTCGCTACCTTTTTTTTTTTTTGCTTTTTGTTGTGTTTTTCTTCTTTCTAACTTATTTGTTTCACTCAGACTCTCTTTCTTTCACCCAGAGGCAGGGAGGGAGGGTTTTTTTCCGGGGGGAGAGGGGACAGGGTCTCAGGCTTTCAACATTTATTCCTTTTCGTCGCTTTTATTGTTTTGTTTTCACTGTGGTAGCCCCCATTGTTGTTTGCCGTTGTCGTTGTCGTTGTTGCTGTTGCTGATGTTGCGGCTGCTCCTGTTTGGGTAATTCAATTTACTGCCACAATTTTCATTTGTGCAAATTTCAAATGACTTGAGGATATTATTTCTTTCGTTTCGTCCAGTAGCAGCTAGTAGGTTCATTTTTTTGTTCCATTCTTTATTTTTTTTTTGGGTCGCTTCATCGCCTGAAATCATTTCATGCACAATTTGTTTGGCCTTTTCAGTTTTTATTTTCCCGCCGCATTGTGAACATTTTCCACGGAACAAAAAGTTTAATGTGACTTCTTTAGTTGAGTCAATTTGCCCCTGCTGACTGTCTAAGGGTTAACTAGCCAAGAGGGGGTGGGGTCTTGTTTTGATTTTCTATTGAAGTCGAGGGGTTGACATGGTCTTGAGTTCACTAACATTCTAACTCGGATGTCTTAAAATTCAAAAAGCTTATCAGCTATATTTCAGGCATGCACTTAAGAGTGAAATGTTAAGAGAAATGTTAATGATTTCTCTTTGCTATGCGAACAAATCTCCCTTAGCTAAGGGTTGCTCTGTGTTCTGTTCTGTGTGGGGTGTCTGTAATGTTAGCTTAAATTTGACAAAAAAAATATCAAAGAAGCTAACTTCGGCTCTGCCGAAGTTTGTATACCCTTGCAGCTTCATTGTTTTATTATTTAATTTAAAAACTAAATTTTTAAAGTAATTGAAGAGAAAACTCAACTAAAAATTTTCCCGAATTCACGGAGAATCGAACCCACCAATCACCGAACCATCGTGCGACCGATCTTTACGTACTACGTCACCATCCTCACTTAACTCACTTAAGCTAGTTCGACATACATATATGTACATATAGCAAGCGCATGGCATCTCGCTCTTTAAATTTCGTTCTGTGCAACAACACAACGCAAATGTTTCTGTCTCTCTCACACACCGCGTGGTGACCAATTTTTGCATATGTATGTGTGTGTGTGATTGCTTGGAATTTGTTTTTGTTTCTTTGCTGCCAGAGAAAACTGCTATTTTACTCGAGGTACCTCCACGTTTTAGTTAATAGCTCTGGTGATAATTATCCGATCCTACTCATTTTCACACTTTTCATACTTCATAGATTAAGGAACTTAACTTTTCATGTTTCAACTATGTAGCTTAAAAATTTATGGTCTAAAACTTGATAGAAACAGACAGACGGACAGACGGACAGACGGACAGACGGACAGACGGACATGTCTTAATCGACTCGGCTATTGATGCTGATCAAGAATATATATACTTTATGGGGTCGGAAATGTATATTTCTATGCGTTACAAACATCTGACCAATTTTATAATACCCTCTGCAAGGGTATAAAAAAATGTTAACATTAAAAACTTTTAAATTGTTATTTTACTCAGAATTGTGGCATTAATTTGAGATTCAAGAATGATATTAAACCTGATAACCGATTGATACCTCGTAATAAGTTGTTCTGTTACAATCTGATTCTGAACTTAAATCACATTTACTTAAAAGTTACTTTAATAAAACATTTTCTTATAGATCTTAAAATAACATAAATATTAGTAAAAGTTTAAATAAATTTAAAGTAGAATTACACATTTTTGATTATAGTTTAACATTTTACAACATTTTAGTTTTTTAAAGCTTAGTTTAAATTTATAAGAATTCAACAGATTTAGTGATTTAAGTTTTCAATTTTCATTGTAAAATTGTTTAAAATTGACAATTAAGTTAAGTTAGAACCGAAAAGCTATCTTATAGAATTTTTTAACTTAACATATTTTATCACTTAAATATTTTTCTGATTGCTAATTCAACCATATAGATCTAGTCATGTTTATCTTTGATACTCTGTCTCTATCTAAGCTAACAGAAATTAACTTTTCACTGTTAAACAACTTTTAAGAGCATTTAAATTTGGCTTAACAGTTTACTGTTAACCAAATGTAAATGCTCTTATTTTTCTCCAAATATTTACAGTTCACTTTGTCATAGGATGCTCTTCTTTCTCTTGCTGTTAAGGTTATTGGCCACTGTTAACTCGGGTTGTTGTGCTTCTCGTGTGTGTGTGTGTGTGTGTATGTGTGGGTGTGTAAATGTCCTTTTTGGCTTCAACGGTTCAAGCAAATTGTGTAGAAAATTTTAATGTTCCCAAGAGTAATATTTGAAGCTTTTTGCCTGTCTTGGCACTTTTTCGCTTTGGACGTGCTTCAGTACAAACAAATTGTTGCCAAACGCTTCCCAAAAACTAAAGTAATGCACATTTTGGTCGTTTATTCTTTATCTTACCTTCAGTTAGGCATGACATTTTTCTAAGATAAATCATATATTAAGGGTAAGTGACTAGAGGTTGTGGCATTTCAGTTCTTTCATCATTTTTTGTTGATATGGAAACAGTATTTGATTAATGTTTCAACGAAAAAGAACTTTTGTATGGTAAAATCTGATATATCTGAAGTGAATGTTGCCAATTGATTTGTGATAGACAAATAAGTTAAATGTTCTGGTTTTTGGAAATTTCTACAAGACTTGTAATTAGGATATATGTTACCCAATCAGTGGCGTTTATATGATGGAAACAAATAAGAAGATTGGTTATTTTGTATTGAAAAATAAGGCTAAAAAAGTTGTTTTTAGGTCAGTACTATTCCTAGAAGAGATTAAGATTAAGTACAGAATTATTAACAACAAACAACATTCTACTTTAAAATTAAGCAAGTTTGAGTCTAAATTTTAAGCTACTTTGTTTACTGTGTCTTTCAAAGTCAACATGCCGATTAAGGACCAGCATTGGCTTTTGTTTTTCATGAGTGACAAGGGTTAAGTGTTGGACAGAAATTAACTAAAATAAATGGTTTTAAAGATTGCATTTCCACATGCCATTAATATTGCTTGCAATTTATTCCAGAAAGCTCGCCCCAAAACTAAGTTAACAAATGGCTAACGAAACTTTTTTGGCAGCCATTTACAAATGCACATGACGCACACACACACACACAGACTGAGAAAATGGCAAACAATTATTTGATATTTGATGTTGCCCTTTTTGTATCAGTTCCTTTCGTTCTACTATTCTCTCTCTCATCTGTCTTTTATGTGTGTACATGCGGCGTATACGTAATGTTTGTCATTTAAAATATCCATTTGAAATACTTCTTGACAATTTACCAAATCTTTTAAACAATTTCTCAATGTCTGTTAAACGATTTAAAAAGTATCTGCACTTGTGTTTGCCTCAAGCAATGACCACTACCGAAAAGCAAGTTTAAGCGATTCCCTTTCGTTTCGGTTTCGGTCTGCCATTCATACGAACAAAAGTGATTTAGTATTTGGTGTGTGAGTGAGTGTAAGTATTTGTGTATGTGTGCGTGTGTGCCTGTGTTGTTGGCCTGTCGATAAAAGCAATCAATGCTTGATTTATTGTCCTGCTTCAAGGCAGAAGTTAAGAATTTGTCGGCCAAAAAGCAGCAGAGACCAAAAGCAGGTTAAGCAGGAATCGAAGAATGAAAAGGTGCAATAATTTTAATGCTGCTGCTGTATGTACACGACCAAGGGGGCGTATGTGTAATATAAAAGGTAAAATTTGAATATAGAATGAATAAATTCAAAAGTCAATATTTTGTCTGGCCATTTTACATATAATTGACTCACGACAAAGAAATCAAAATTTTCACATTTGCAATTACCCCCAAAGGTGCAGATGTTGTAGAAATTGTTTTGTAAGAGCTTAAAATCGAACTTTGGACTTAAAAATCAAAATATAAAATTGTATGTTTGCTCCACAGTGAAACCAAGTAATCAGTGTAAAAGGCCGCTGGCTTTTCAATACAATAAAACTAACTTGGGAAGAGCGCCAAAATGGAGTGAACTTTGGTAAAAAGAATACAACAAAAAAATGTTAAATTTAGAAAAGTTTTTTTTACTTGTCATCACTGAGAGAGATCTTAATATTATTTGATGTTTTCTTAGTAAATTTTACTTAAAGATGTTTTCTGTTTTGGCTTTTAGATTCTACTTCCAATAATGGTAATTGCCATTCCAAAACTAAATCACTTTTGTTAAAAACCAACTAAAGTAGTGAAAATATACTAGCTTATATACGGATCAAACAAATACCAACCGGATTATGTGTACAAACTTTGCCTAGTTCTTCCCGCAAAGCTGGGATGCCTTTTGTATTTCTAATTGCAAAAGGTTTTCGATTTGAAGCAAACAACATTGTTGGGGTTTCCAACCATTAGCTAAAAATATTCCCTCGTTTACAGTTAACAGACACAGACATGCAACAATTGCCCTCGGTCAACAAAAAAAAAAAAAATAGAAACCAAAAGAAAAATGAAAAAAAAAAAAAAACAACCACACGAACAGCTACAACAAAGCCTTATTGATTTTTGACTTGAATGCGGTTTATAAAATGTTTTGCACAGACAAACAGACAATGAAGGGACGAGACGAGCCCAGGGAGATAGATGGAGAGAGAGAGAGAGGGAGAGTAAGGGTAGGCCGTCAGGATCAGACAGAGACTGCTGCAGTTAAGCCTTTAGGCAGGACATTTCTACATATTTGTGGATACAATCCTGTGTGTGTGTGTGTCTGTGGGTGTGTATATATTTGCCTCACTTTAAATGGTCTGGAAAATCAGTTTGAGTGGTAGACACAATTTAGTCTCCCCATCCAAAAAAATACTAAAACACATTATATAGACGAACGACTTAACTTTTTTTCTTCCACCACTTTCTGTTGCACGCCACTTAAGAAGAGGCAAACTGCTTAAAAGGCATATTAACACAATCGACACGCAGAGAAAAGATGCTGGAATCTTGGGCAAAGGCAAAGTTGAAATGCACAATTCAAACTAAAATAGGCGGGGTGAGGGGGTATGTCATGGGATTGGGTTGTGTATAAGGGCCCAAACAAAAGGCAGCTAACAAGCGACGGCGAAAAACATGATAAAGTAAAACAAAATGAGCAACACTTGACTAAGAAGAAATGGCGGCGATGTTGACGAAAATAAAAAAAAAGAGAAAGAATAAAAAAAGGGTACCCAAATCATCTTCAGGGCAACGGAGTAAAGATACCCTTAAATCTTACCTTCTTTTTTGTGACTTTCTCATTGATTTTTCATGTTGTTTCTGGGCATTTTTTTTTTTTTTTTGTGGTTTAACTGAATTCTCAATGACTTTTTTACATAATTTCTTTCTTCTTTATTGTTTCTTGGGTTTCCCTTTTTTTCTGTCGAAATATTTTCACTTTTTTTTACTTTTAATGCTGTCTCTTTTGATTTTTCAGCTTTCATGTTTGTTTTTTAGTTCCATTGATTTTCATTTTTTATTATCTTTTATTTTTCTTTTTGGTTTCAAGTGAATGTATGTATGCCTTATGGATTGTCTTTTTAGATTTTTTCCTATAATAAAAATATTTCTTCTTTGTTTTTCTTTCTTCTTTCTGTTTGAAGTTGATTCTATCTTCTTTTACGTTTCATTATTCTTTCTTCTGTTCAGATTCTGATTATCTATTTCCTTTACATTTCCTTCTATTGATTCTTTTCTTACTTTGCTTTATTCTTTTCTAGATTTTCTTTGTTGTCTTTACTTTGCTCTATTCCTTTTTAATTCCTTATTTATTTTGTTTGCTTCTTTCTTTTAATTCATTGTATTTCTTTCTTCTTTATTGTTGGTCCTTCTTGATTTCGATTTATCTTATCAATTATTTTTTACTGTTTTATACATTTCTCTCGTCTTTACTCCTGCTTTATTTATTTCCTTTTCTACATTTCATTTTTCTTTATTTCATATTTTATTCCCAATTTTCTTATCTTTTTATTGATTATAAACTTAATATAAAAATTGCCATACCTTTTTGGTAGAGTAGCGTCAATATGCCAGCATAAAGCGGTGTAACAAGTTCCTCTTTGGAGGAGCACATTGCCGGCGCCATAGATGAGTGTGTCAGTGGGGTATCGTCGGTGTGTGTGTGTGCGAGCTCTTTGGGTGTGTGCCTGTCAGTCTGTCTGTTTGTGTTAATGACAAGTGTTTTCGTGTTGTATGTATTTTTATTTTATTTTTTTTTCTTTCTTTCTTCCCTTTCGTAATGACAAGGAGGATGTCGATGAGTATAATGACAACATCAATGCTGATGATGATGGAACTGAGACTGAGAATGCGGATGCCAATGGTAGAGTAGCGCACTCGGTGCTCGGTGTACGGTGTTCGGTGCACGGTACTTGATGTTCTTGCCACAAGCACACACACAAGCTGCTGCTGCTTAAAGTGCTTGTTAGGCGTTTTTGTTGTCACCCATTTTTCTATTTTTGCCCCGTGTTCCCGGATCCGGTGCCCAAGCCCTTCTATTGATGATGTGCTGCTGTCAATAGGAAATTGAGCTTCGGCATAAACACGTTGTCAAATCTAACGCGTGAGTGCTCACGTGCGAGTTGGGGAACCAATGAAAGCACGTGCCAGCAGGTCCTTTACACAAAAAAAAGAAAAACAGAATATATATTTTTATATACATACTCATATATCGTGTCGAACTGTATGTCGATAGAATACCACAATTCACTTTCAATTCAACAGTCATTTTACGAGAAAGCAAACTGATGAAAATCTGTCATTAATGTGATTTATGACAGATTTTTCCAGTTGTAATTTATATTTATTACTTGGTTTTCTTTTATACCTTTCCTTTTTTTATTCTTTCAATTTCTTTGTCTTATTTGCCTTTTGGCGAGTTCAAAAAGGGACTACCAGCTGTCAGAACACGTACCAAACAGCGAAGACACAATGATCCCTGAGGTGATTATGAAGATGATACTGCGAAGGACACTTTCCCAGTTAAGGGAATTTAGGTAGGGCAAAACATATATTTGCCTTCAAATGGAATTGAGAATATCTTTAATGGTGTTCTTTAATAACGATTCGTTAAAATTTGTTACAATGTTGTGATAAGCAGAAAATGCAATCTCTTCCAACATTCAATAGGTTTAACTTTGAAACTTAACTGCAACAAATCAAGTTAATATTAAAGTCTTTAATATATAATTTCTTTTTTTAGGTTTTTAATATTTAAAAAGTATTTTCTTGAAGCATTTGAATCCTAAGAGTTAGATTTTATTAAAATGATAATGGCTAGACACAAATGATTAGAAACCGAAAAAATCAGCTTAAAATCGCAAACGCAAACAGGTGACAAATTCCACTTCCGACACATTTGTTGATATGATTTTCTACATAGTTCTTTATTTTATTAAGTTTTTTTTTTTTTCATTTGCAAAGTCAATTTTCATATTCACTTAATTTTAGCAATAGCAATCGCAATTTCCTTGCCTCCAATCCAATGGTCAATGGTTCATCCGGCACTTGTTCTGTGGCCGTATAAATATTGGCCGGTGTAAATAGACCATATGCCTCGCAGGATTTTAGAAAACTCAATACTTCCTGCACTGCCGGATATGGTAGAATGAAATTTTGTTTTGCCATGCCAGTGAGTAGGCCCAAAATGCAACGTTTTACATGTAGCCAAGTGTCGGCATAGAGTCTCGCTCCCGAACCACCCTCCAGGGCATGGGCAATGCGTGAGAGGCCAAATTCATAATTCGATTTGGCGCAATATAAAGTGCCCACCACAAGATTAACAATGCACAAATGATGATATTGTTTGCCCAGATTACCCTTTAGTTCTTCAGCTTTTTCCACTTTACGCATTAGCTCTTCGGCTTCCTCGTTTTGGAATGTCATGATGTAGGAGACACACAGGTTGGCCAAAACAGCGGCTGAAACGGACATGATCTGGCTAGAGGTATTAGTAACTAGAAAGATATGCTGACTTCGACCAAGCCGAAGTTTGTATACTCTTTAAAAACTTGCAAGATGTTGACTATATGTATAAAAATGTATTATAAGTTTTGTGCCAGTATTTTGAGATCAAAAAATGTTTTTGTATCATAAAAATTTGTACGAACTGATCGTTTCTATGGGAGCTATATAATATATTTCTCCGTCTATTCCGACAAACATATGTATGACGTGTGGTAAAAAGAAAAGCGTGATGAAAATTGGATTACGATAGCTTTATAACTGAGAGACTTAATTGCGGACATACAGACAGATGGATATATCAATATGGCCAAAACAGCTCAAAACGTTTTTGCAAGCATATAAAAAAGCAATAAAAAAGTGTATATATTTCTATCTTACATCATCGGGATGTTGTCTCACGATTGGTTCATAGAAAGCAGCTGCCTCTTTGTATTTATCGCCTTGCATAAAAAGGACATGTCCAGCATTTAGACGCCAAATGGCATTCTCCGAACAAAACTCGGCACTAGAATGAAATTCGCGTTCAGCTCCAACGAAATCATCATCACGCCAAGATATCCAAGCACGAGCCATTACCACAGGCAAATAGCTAAATGAATAACCAATTAAATGAAGAAATTCAATTAAAACTTAATTAAGAATTCACACCACTCACAGTTCTAGTGCCTGTTCATAATCCTTGAGTGCATCTCGCAGAGCCTGCTGCTCACTGGTGGCCCTCACCTCTTGCACTCTGGCGGCCAAACTTCTTAATTTGCCCGATAAACTTGAAGCGAGAGTTCCCAGTTTCTTTTCAGCCAGCTCGGCACTAGTTTGGGCTGTGATCAGGGCATCCAATAGTTCATATAGATATTGTGATAGATACTTGTAGGTGAGATCCGTGTGCTCAGCCAGTATGTCCGCTGCCGTTTCGTATAGTTCATGGCGACAGCAAATGAGCAAGATATTGGCAAAAGTCTCTTTTGGACAAGCGGGAGCACCCAGTTGTAGCAAGAAAGCCAATTTCCTAAGACCCGCAACTGGTCCCTGGGCATCTGTAAGAGCCATGTTATGCAAGGTGACTGGATCCAATTCACTTTCCGCTCGAGGCGGTAAATCCAACAGAGCATCTCTTGCCGCCTCCTCATTATTGTCCTGATATTCCAAAGCAGCTTTAAGATTGAGAGCTTGGGTTATGCCCGACATGGCCATGGTAATGGGATTACCCACACTCCTAGCACTGCCATCTGTATCCACTTGGGCACCAATGCCCAATTCCGGATGATTGCGTATGCCCCGCTCCACAATTTCCGCCGTATAGTCCAAAGCCTGAGCGCGTTGTTTGCGCTGAAAATGGGCCAAGGCCACATTGTAGGCCACCAGTGGATTGAAACCTCCGACCTGGAGGGCAGATTGAAATCTCTGTATGGCCACATCATGCTGATCGGCTTGATACAACAGGCAGCCCTCATCGTTGAGAGTTTCTGCTGTGCCACCAGCCCTCTGATTGAGCAGACTCTGGGCTCCAGCATAATCCTCGCTTGAGTACAAGATGGCACTCTGCAATTGTAGACATTGTTCTCTTAACTGTTCGTCCTGTTGCTGGTCGCCAATTTGCTTGAGGACACGCAAAGCCTCGGCAAAGATGCCAGCCTGATATAAGGATTGAGCATAGTAAAATCTGCAAATCGAATCAATTTAAATTTTCTCTCTTATTGCCAAGTTTATGCTATTTGTACCTATATTTGGGCTCTTTGGGTACCAATTGGCACAATTGCTCATAGCAAGTGGCTGCCTCCTCGTACTTCTGGGCATGGTAATAGCAATGTCCCAGAGTCGATAATCCAGCCCTGGTATTTGCCGCCTCACCAAAATTCACAATACACTCGATAACATCTTCGTAACGTTTATCCTTGATCTATGGCAGAATTATAAAGTGAAAAAGGATAACTATTTGTTTGTTTATTTTTCCTCTCTCCTTTTTTTATTTTGCATATTTACCAAATTGTAAATGGTTCTGGTTACATGTCCTTCACGCAGGATTATACCTTGATGCAGCATTTTATCGTGCTGAGGTAACAAAGTGAAATGAAAATTTTCCCATTGGCTTTTGTTGTGGCCAATTTTGTCTTGTTTATGTTTGTTCCGGTTGACAAGGTTACCATAATTGAGGAGGCAAAAGAAAAAGGATACCCTAGCAACCCCCAATTAGCAACAGTTGGTCTTGGCACAGTTTGTGCAAGAGGGTTGTTTTCCCAGGGGTGAAATTTAAGACTAGCTATAGAATTTTAAGTATTTTTAATAGTAATTATGTTTAAGGATGACAAAAACAAAAAGAAGAAAATTATAAAAATTAATAACTATATGTTAAAGAATTCAAAAATAAGTCTTAGCTAATAAATATAAATAAATAAATATAAAAATATTAAAAAATAAATATAAATAAATATAAATATAAATAAATATAAATACTTATGGAAATTTGTTTTGAAAGGCAAGTATAATGGAAGGTTTCATGTGATAAAGTCAAACGTACTCTTGAAAATTCACATTTTTATACCCTTGCAGAGGGTATTATAAAATTGGTCAGATGTTTGTAACGCATAGAAATATACATTTCCGACCCCATAAAGTATATATATTCTTGATCAGCATCAATAGCCGAGTCGATTAAGACATGTCCGTCTGTCCGTCTGTCCGTCTGTCCGTCTGTCCGTCTGTCTGTTTCTATCAAGTTTTAGACCATAAATTTTTAAGCTACATAGTTGAAACATGAAAAGTTAAGTTCCTTAATCTATGAAGTATGAAAAGTGTGAAAATGAGTAGGATCGGATAATTATCACCAGAGCTATTAACTAAAACGTGGAGGTACCTCGAGTAAAATAGCAGTTTTCTCTGGCAGCAAAGAAACAAAAACAAATTCCAAGCAATCACACACACACATACATATGCAAAAATTGGTCACCACGCGGTGTGTGAGAGAGACAGAAACATTTGCGTTGTGTTGTTGCACAGAACGAAATTTAAAGAGCGAGATGCCATGCGCTTGCTATATGTACATATATGTATGTCGAACTAGCTTAAGTGAGTTAAGTGAGGATGGTGACGTAGTACGTAAAGATCGGTCGCACGATGGTTCGGTGATTGGTGGGTTCGATTCTCCGTGAATTCGGGAAAATTTTTAGTTGAGTTTTCTCTTCAATTACTTTAAAAATTTAGTTTTTAAATTAAATAATAAAACAATGAAGCTGCAAGGGTATACAAACTTCGGCAGAGCCGAAGTTAGCTTCTTTGATATTTAAAATTTGATTTGAAAACAAAGTTTAATGGTAGGCTTTCATTTGATATAGTCAATCAATTTTGAATAAACTTGCTAAACTTAATATATAATTAACCAATTTTAAAAAATTTCATTAGCTGGATCTTAAACTGTCTTCTTTACCGCTTGTTTCTATGGTAACGAGATTGTAACAATGAGTGCAGTAAAATGATACAAAATTATAGCAAGGATGGATACGATTGCAGGATACACTGGTCCGAATTCTTTATATACAGTCGAAACGATCGAAACGAACTTCTGATTAAAATGAATATGCCTTTTCTTTTTGGGGTATGCTGTGAGCAGAACTTTGACATTTAAACAATATCCTGTAATCTTATTTTGGTATTGATGTTTGACGTCATAACCAATTATGACAATTATGATTAAATTATTATTGACGTCAGTCAGCAAGTTTTGAGGGATGCCTTGAAAAACAAATTAAATATGCTAAAAAGTTGAAACTTAATATAGTCAGGACATGTTGGTGTGGCAGTCATCAAAACAATATCAAAATAATTAATACTATATATTGCCAATAAAATTGGAAATTAATATCAATAATATGCAAACTATTAAATTTGAACTTTTTGAATTTTATTTTACCTATAATTAGTTTCAAAAGAAGATTAATATTAATTTGTTAGAAGAGTGAAAGTATGTTAATTTTAGAACGAAATCGTGAGAGATAATTTTGGCTTAAGTTGAATTTTTACTAAAGACAAAGATGTTAATAGTTTAAATTAAAAATCAAAATTGTTTACAAGTGCTCTATATATAAACGATTTCAGAAAACTGACACAATAAAAGTATAATTAGCTTATGATGGTGCTAATTTATATATTTTTGTAAGTTGTATCGGATACATTTCTGTATATAGAGTTTAAAGTCATTTAATGCCTTTTACTACTAATTGTTTATTAATATATTTAAATAAATTTTTGTATATAAAGTTTTTACTGCTTCTTTGATTAAACTATTTGAACTTCGTTTCATTTTGTTAGTTCTAATGCCAAATTCAATTGAATGAGTCATATGTCTACACTTGTTTGATGCCATTAATGTTAATATATTTAGTAAATTGTTTTCGCATCCTAGTTAATAGCCATTCGCAAACATAATTCATAGACCAAAATGGGGCCATAGAAACCAATTAAGAGTTACGCACAACTAAGACAGAAGTGGCAAGTGGTAAGTGGCAAGTAGCGCAACAAATTCATTTGAAATGTAAATGAGAAAATCGTCTAATTGAAAACTTTTGCGTCTTGATGCTATTATCAGGCATCAGCAGACTTTGTACTTGGGGGAAGGCTTAAAGTGTTAACTCGGCAGCTGCCAAGGTTGGAGGAGGCATTAATCTAACTTGAAGGCATCGGGCGATGACGGTGACGGCAACTGTGACGTCTGATGGGCTAAAGGAACGGGATGACTTGAAGACGCGCTTTTAATTAGGTTTCACAAGGAGAACACTAACAGAGGATAACAGGAGAAGCAACAGTCCCTCTTCTCTGCTTATTTTACTATATACTTTTATTTTTCTCTATGTGGATGGATAATTTTCCTTTTGGCCAAATAGATTTACAAAATGAAAGTTAAATCCTAGCTCCACTAAATAGGCAAACGTGCGGAAATGCTAATTAAAATCTGTCTGAAAGTTTACTCAAATAGTCAGTTGTGGCCTCACCCCCCTCCTTACCATTTAAATGGAGGTTAGAAGTCGCCTTCACCATTTAACTGTGTAAGTCTGTAAGCCAAGTTAATCTAGAAGTAGAACCGGGTCAAGGTTGCCGACTGTCGCCGCAGTCACTGCCGTTGGCCGTCTGGCCAAATGCGGCCGCAACAAAATGCTGCGCAACGGGTTTTACATTCGATGCGATTCTCTTGGCAAAAATGGTTCAAAAACGCGACCATGAGAGAGCGGCTGACGATAAATGATGAAAACTCTGACTATGACTATGACTCTGAATTGAGATTCTGACAAGCCAATCAGCCAGGCAACTAACCAGCTGTGCATCCCGCTCCATGGTGAACTGGAATTCTTACACTGGCAGAAAATGGAATCGAAATGGCAAATGTGAGACAAACACTTTATATTTTTAAAGTTCAGATAACTCGACACGGTAAACGAAATAACATATCCAAAGATTTTTATTTCAATTCATATTAAACAAAACTTTTGTAGTTTAGTTTTTAATTAAGCAAGAAAATAACTATAATTTAAGGATACTAAAGGTAGACTTAGCTAATGTTTAAAAATTCTAAAGTTTGCTTAAAAAAACCATTTCAAATTCACTTTAACAATTGCAGGACTAATAAAAGAAATATTTGTAAATTTTCCTGTAAAAAAACTTTGTTTGACCTTAGAATTAAAAGTATTCCCAGTTTTCAAATAACAAAATATAAAATTTTTTTTCTCAGTGTCTTTTTAAAGTCCTCTCCTTGCATCTTTAGTTGGCAGCATCAAGTGCAACAACATTTTCTTACAATGTCACATATATAGGTATGTATATGCACATTAGTTTTTCTCGATCTCTGGCCTAAGGCTAACCAGCAGCATCAACAAGCATCAGCAAACAACGACAGTGGCAACTGACAACGCTGCGTATGAGTAATATCAAGTAATTGATGCTGGCAATTATCACAACACACACACACAGCCTGAGATACAGAGACATCAAACACCACAAGTCGTCCCAAGGTGCCGACAGGCTGAAGTTCAAGTTTTTCTGTTTTTACTTATATGTATGTATATATATTTTTTGTTTTTGTATTTCATAAATAATCGCAGGCCTAATTGCTTGGCAGAGCCCCGAAAATAACATTTCAGTTGTACTTAATGTAATATTTTTTGTTATACTCTTAATTAACGGGTTTATCTCTTTTGGGCTGTTGTTGGGCCAGATGAAAAGGGAAAACCGTTTCGAAAATATGCGGTAAATATGTTTGGGCAGCTTTAACAACTAAATTGTTATACTTAAGATTAAGTTTTGGTAACTTTCAATTCATTGGAATTGTAAATCAGAATCTTTCTAAATCTGATAGTAAAACTTTACCATTCTTTAGTCTGTTCTAAATAAGACTAACACTATATATAGTATACAAAACAAGAGTATAAAATCTGCGCTAAAGGTAACTAAAATTATTTTCAAAACTCTGATTTTGTTTTACTTTTATCTCTGGCATTCTCTTGTCTGGTCTTGTCTTGCTCTCGAGTTGTTTATGGCTTGGTTATTTTGCATTTGCTTGTTTCATATTAATCTCTTAATTTCTTCTTTTTTTTTTCTTGTGTTTTTTTTTTTTTGCATTTTGTTGTTGCAGTTGTATTTACACGTGGACTTATGGGTTCAAAGGTGCCATTAACTGCAAGCCCGGTTAAGTGTTTAAGACTTTAGCACCCCATTGATGGGATGGGATGCCATGGGATGATGTTCTCTTCATGTCTGAGCAAACTGTCGAGTCAAGTGTGCACTTTGGGCAGCTGTATGGCAGCTGGCTCTATGCCTTGCATTGTGCATTGTGATGTCATTAATTGAAAAGAAGGCATTCATAGGGAACGCCTGATACATTGTCAAATGTGCACAGACTGGAATAGAAGTATAGAAATCTTTTTTATCTGATATAATATAAGGAATAGTGGGTCAAATATATATCTATTGTATTGTTAATTTGGATGAAAAGTGGTTTTATAGATTGGCAATTTCTTAGCGATTTGCTGTTCTTAAAATGTGAATTAGTTGTGTTAAAATTTTGAAATAATTTACGTAATGTGTCAAAATTTTTAAAGAATATTTCTAATAAAATTTTAATAAGAGAGAAAAGTTAATGTTTGATCGCATTTTCGCATGTTAATAGTTGAGATATAACTTTTTTTCAGCTGAAAACTTTATTTGTAATGCGGAAATTTTTCAAATTTTCAAATTTTTTAAGTATTTATGTAAGACTAAAGTTGAAGTTTTGTAAAAGTATAATAAATTTGTTCTTATTTTATTAACTGTATCTATATTCGATATTTTTATACCCTGTACCCATAGGGTAAAAGGGTATATTAAAGTCGCCAAAATGTATGTAACAGGCAGAAGGAAGCGTTTCCGACCCCATAAAGTATATATATTCTTGATCAGCATCACTAGCCGAGTCGATTGAGACATGTCCGTCTGTCCGTCTGTCCGTCCGTCTGTCCGTCTGTCCGTCCGTATGAACACCTAGATCTCGGAGACTATAAAAGCTAGAGCTACCAAATTTGGTGAGAATATCCATCTAGTGTCTACACAGGTTCCGCCCCCGGAATTCGGAAAAAACTAGTACTAGAGCTGTATGAAAGATATCTTATTCTTATTTGGCACACCTAATTATATACCCAAACTGGACCAGCTCACCAAATTTTGTCGAAATCGGACAATAAATATCGGAGATATACCTATATGAGTTTTGCACTGAATTGCCAAGGCGACATTGGCTGGCAAGAGTGAGCGAGACAGCATGCGTTTGCTGTATGTTAAAAGAAATTTTGAATTAAGTTGATGCCGATCTTGATTTAATATAACTAGTTGGTACAGGGTATACTCAATGTCGGCAGGGACGACTTGCTTGCTTCATTTAAATATTCTATTACAAATTGAAGACTTTTAAGGAAAAATCTTCAAAGATGAAAGTAAAAAAGTTATTATATTTTGTAGAATTATATATTTTTTCCCTTCTATGCAGAGATATTCAATGTCTTTTCTTACAACAAAAAATTTTTAAAAATGAATAAATTCCCATCTATTGATGTTCAAATTCTTGATCTTGAGCAAGAAGAAAAAACAACAAAAATAAGCAAGCAAATTGAACAGAAACTAGACAAAATCATTATCATTAGTCCAGCATCTTTGGAATAGCAGCAGCATCTCTACATGTAAGCAGCAAAAAACAAGCGTCAGCGGTGTCTATATTCATGCGGTTTGCCTTCTGACCTTGTCGTGCAATCTTTTTTTTTTGTTTTTTGTTGTTGTTTTAGTAGTTTTTTTTTTCATCTCCTTCTTTTTATTGTTGTTTTTGTTATATATTTCCCAGCATACAGAAATTCACTTGTGTTGAAGCTGACAATGAAAAACCACACAAAAACAAAAAAG
Organism: Drosophila austrosaltans; assembly: GCA_035045865.1. NCBI lineage: Eukaryota > Metazoa > Arthropoda > Insecta > Diptera > Drosophilidae > Drosophila > Drosophila austrosaltans. The sequence continues at coordinate 5,556,278 of JAWNOQ010000083.1, forward strand.
AAAAAAGCAAAAAAAAAAGCAAGCAACAACAATGCCAAGAACCAAATGCGAGCACTTCCTGCTTTTGGTTTATTATATGTATGTATGATGGGTGCGGGGGTGGCGGATGGGAGTCTTTAATGGCATCTCCACATGCATGTGTCGATAATAATGGTAATCATGATGATATAACCATGACATCACATCATGTTTTAGATGCTTTCAAATTTAAAGTACATCTTCAAAAATTAATCATACGCACTGTAGTAAAATCTAAATTGCATCTGCATGATGCCATTTCACTTATAATCCAAGTGTGTGGCTAAGTATTTGTGAGTGTGTGTGTGTGCAATAATTCCTAACTAATTCCAGCTAATCTCAACCAGAACTGAGGCGCAAAAACAATTTTCAAGGCCATTGACACAGTTGAAGCGAGAAATATAGCAGAAATAGGGGCGAGAGAGAGAGAGTGAAAGAGTGAGAAGAGTTTAAGCGTAGCTGCAGTACATCGGGAGGGGGGAAGCGGAATAGGCAAGAGGCCTGAAGGGCATTCGAGTGCATATTGGAAGAACTTGAGCTGGCTGCTGCGATAAACCATGCAGCTGTCAGCCCCACAAGGCAACTCTTCTAACACCCTCTCCAACGCTACTCCTATCTAGCTAGCTTGCTCCCAGTCTCTCTCTCTTTCTCTTACACTCTTTGTCTCTCTCTCTATTTCTTGCCGATTCTCTGTTGGTTTCTAACAAGTGTGCGAAGTGCAAATGTTTAGATTTTTTTCTATATATCTATATGTATGTATACTATACAAATACTATATAGACACACAATCTCAGCAGATGCTGTAAGCAACTAAACTATACACAAAGAGAAATATTAAAATTTTTAATTCAAGCCATTTAATCATTGACTACAAGGTAAATATAAGGAAATATCTAGCTAAGCTTCCATTTGGAAATTGATATAAAGAGTATCTATAGTTAATGTGCAATCTATAATCCATATAAGAAAGTTAAAAACAAGGCTTTAAAACTTAAACTATTAACTTAAAGATCGCTCTAATGGCAAGTTGAACAAATTTTCTTTTCCATTTTTTCTCTCCCTTTTTCATAAAAGCATAAGTCAAATCATACATTTTAAAGTCTTTGCAAATTTGACTAAGGCAAAATCAAATAAAATACACGCACTTGTATTAATATGTACATCTTACATCTTTGATTGCTGCCTCTCCTGAATGTTCAATAAATAATTCATTAATTAATCAATTGTTTTTGTGGTTGGCTTTTGGCTGTTTTGTTGGTTTGCTTGGTTTTGGTTGCGATGCGGTGCGGTGCAAAGTTGATTGAACTTAAAATACATGAAGCTCATTTAAAATGTATAAACAAAAGCCACACCAATACCACTCCACTCACTGAACCAACCAGACCAGACCAGACCGACCAACGACATATAAACAATTTAACAGAAATAAATTGGTTAACAGGTAAAATAAACAAATTTTGCGGGGTATTTAAAATAAATGTTGAATATGTATATAAAATGGCAAAAGCACAAAAGTTTTTCTTCTCACTTTTGGCCAGAAAGAAAAATGTAAATGTTATGTGTGTGGCATGCAAATGGATATGAAAAAATTTCACTTAAAATATACTTAAATAATGGCAATTTGCCTAGGTGTTTTTAAAAAAATAATCAATAACAATATAACTGAATTATAAATTTAAAACATAGCCTAGTTGTTGCTTTAAAGAAATGGATGCTCCATCTATGGTGGAGTTCAATCATATTCCAATACCATAAACATTCCCACAGATGCATTCAAGGTTTCCATTTGATATCCTTTAAACCGGAACATGAAATCTTCTGCAGTAAGCTACTTACATTGTTATTGCTGTGATGGCTGATTTGAGTCATGTAAGCTGATTTGGTCCACATCAAGCAAACCTTGTTATCAGTTTACCCATAACAATTAAGCAATGAGTAGTAAGCCCTTAACAATGCTTTGGTTTTGGATTGCCAAGGACCAAAGGACTCTCGCATTTCATATGCTGATTTCATTTTGACCATGAATGCAATTGCAATTCTTGGAGTTCCATTTGAAATTATCCAAACAAACGGACACTCGCATTTCTTACAAATTGCTTAAAGGTGTAAATTAATTAAAAAATTAACTTTTTATGGGGAATTTTTGGTAATTTGCCAAACCTGTGCAGCCCCCACAGAGTTGCCAAAAAAAAACCTCACTTACACACATACTCATACTCTGACAAAGTACAAGTTTGAGATACATTTTATGGACATCATCGTTAAAGTAATCAGCAGTAACAACAAGAATCATCAGCAGACGTTGGCATTAAAGCAAGAAAAAAAAAAAAAAATACGAAAAAAAAGAGAAAAAAAAAGCAAAAGGCAGCAGTCGCATCAGCAAAAGCGAAATAAAGTTAAAAGACTTTTAACCAAATTCAAGGTCAACTTCGTTTCAATAAATTGCAAACGGGATGGTAAAAGGCTACAGAGAAAGAGATACAAACAAGGGGAGGAGGAGGAGGTAAGGAAAGATGACGCAAATGAGGCAAAAGTCAGCGGTTACCTGTAACTGAACCCCGCGAAACGATTTTCAACCGAATTGTTGCGTTTTGCTTCTTCTTACTTTTTTTTCCTGTTGTTTTTCGTTCGTGTTAATAAAGACTGTCGAAAATTTAAAGAATGGCTTTGATAAAGCACTGCAACAAAAACAACAAGCAACAGCAAAAGCATTGATGAAGCCAAAAAGAACAACTGGAACTGGTATAGTATAATGAATGCCCCTCCTCAACGATCCACACACACACACACACACACACTCGCACACACATATACAAATTATACATACAATCATAAAAAATGCAATTTTATTTTATTTGCCTAAAACGACAAAAAATGAATAACATTTACGGCACCACAAAAAGAATTGTATATACTTAACTTATATATTTGCATAAAGAACATTTCGGTAAGATTTCAAATATTAAACCATATAAAGATAATAACAATGGCAAGAATGATTAAGGGTAACATTAACAATAATTGCAATATAAGCAAAACATAATGCATTTTAAGGCAAACCGGAAATCAGCTGTGGCAAAAAAAATTAAAGTACTTCTCTGGTACTTCAACTTGATTTGCATACAATTTTTTGCATTCTGCTGTATCAGATGTAAAACTTACATACATATATAATTTTGATAAATCTTCGACTAATATTATTTCTATTGATCCAATTTTCAGTCACTTTAAAGTACATTTAAAACTTCTTTTAAATGTATGAAACTCAAAATATTTGGTATTTCAGTATTAGAATTTTTGTATTTATTTATTCAAAAACATGGTAAAAATCGAAGAAATCCCTTTTGTTTCATATAAGGCGTATACTTTCGGATACTTTTAGAAACATAAATATATAAATATGTTGTGTCTTTTAATTAACAGGAAAATAATCATTAATTTCTTTAGTTACAAGTGGGGCAACTCTGTGGTGGACTCTCAGTAATCAGGTAGTGGCCCACCCACATGTTATCGATAAATTTTATCAAAATGCTTTGTCAGTGTTGATTAATTGCTAAACACTTCTTTTACTGCTTTCATAGTTTTACATTTTGCCAATGGCAATTTAAGCAACTATTTCTCACCTATTCTATTCAGATCACAGCAAAAAAGAATACGAAAGTTAAATATATTTTTGCTATTTAAAAAGTGTCTAGTTTTTGTTTACTTTAAATATTTAATGTTTAATTGTTTTGCTTTCCTTATCGCACAGTTCCTTCAACTTGATTTCACCTACATTTCTCCCACACAGTTTCTATCTCATATTTCTGTCTATCTTTTATTCTTTCTCTTATTTTTTTGCCCCAGTTGCTTACTTAGTATCAAAAAACATTATTAAATTAATCATTTTCATAGACCTCCCCCCCACACACACACAAACTGTGACGTTTGCAAATTGCTTTATTTTTACTTTTATTCATATTTTTTGTTCTATTCTCTATTTCTATTTCTCTCTCAAAGTTGTACTTGTTGTTTTGTGTTTGTTTCATTTAGTTTCTATGTATTTCTCTTGCCTTTTCTGTTTCTCATGATATTTCCGTGCAGTGAACTTGTTTTTATTTGATTTTCACATATACATACATACACACATACATATATATTCATACTAAATATATATAGATAATCATATGTATATTTGTATATTTATTTATTTATTTATATTTTTTTTCAGGTTTGTTCGAAAATGTTTGCTCATTTACTTGCGCATAGAGCTCTATATAAAGTATCTTTGCTTAGGCGATGGAGACGAAATGGGTGGGTGGGTGATAAGCGGAAGTCACAGCAGGTCATTGTCATGAAAATTTTTTTTGGTGTGTATGTGTGTGTGTGTGTGTGTCTCTAGTATTAACTCATCTTGCATCTATCAAAAATCAAATACTTTTGTTTCACTTTTGCATTTTGTGACCTTTTTGCAGTTCACTCAACCTAGAAAAGTTGTCACAAAGAAGTTAAAAAGGCGGAAATCAAAGTTATGACAGCAGCTTCAAGATACTCTCTAAAAACGCAACAAGCAAAGGTGAAAGAGTAATACATTTAACACTCATTATTTTCAAAAATGTCTTGACACAAAAATATATTTTTGTTTTCACTAGATATTTCTAATCTAATTATTAAAACGACCTTCTAGACTTAAATACATATATATTGGACTTAGAAGTGTTAATTAGAACTTTAAATCGTTGATTGTTAGAATTCAGCTAGATGTACAGGCGTGGCCACGAATTTAGTACAACTTGTTTTTTTGTGGTTTCTATTACATTATTGTGGAGACACTGTAGAAAAATTATTAATTTTTTTTATTTAGATATCAAATTATATGATTTAAATTTTTTCCTTTTTCTCTATAAAATAATTTTTTGCCGATTGAAAAACACTTTTTTAACTTCATGATAATAGGGTATAATTGTATCTATATACCATATTTCTCATTCTAAGTGACAAGAAAAAACAAAAAAGGAAATGAACTGAATGCATTTTTCATAAAAAATTTTTTGTAGTGACATTGAAGTGAATTTTTACGACACCCGATGGCAATGCTCTAGAATCCCTTCCCGTGTCATTATGATGGGATGATGATCATTGTCAACATTGTTGATTTTAATTATTACACGCTCAATGTTATATATCACAAAAAGCGAAGAAAAACCGCACACGAATGAAGCATTCAAGTTAATAAACAATGGCTAACAGAAAGTATCTGACAGACACACAAGTCCCCAATACATATATATAATATGTATGTATCTATATATATATTTGTATGAATAAAAGTATTAAAGCATTAAGTATATTCTACTGGTGCTCATCAGTTTCAGTTCGCCACGATGTCAACGTCGTCGTCAACGTCGTCATCGTCATCGTCAAAGTCGCCAATGATTAATTTTTGTATTGTTCTTTTGATATGCGGGCAGATGCGCATCTGTTGCGCCAACGACCGCACAAGGCAACTTGCCCAGACAGGGGGATATGTTGGCCAGCCAGCCAGCCAGCCAGCTGGATAAGTGACCAGTCCCAAGCAGCCGGCACTGGCCACCGGCCACCAGGCCCCATCCACCCAAGCAACCACCCACACCACCATACCCAGAATACCGCAATAAGCCTCAATTAAATGAAAATTGCACGCCAACGGCATGAAAATGTAATTTGTATGAAATTTATTGTAGGCCGTCTCATTTGCTACATATACATATGTGTTTATATACACATGTATATATAGATCATCCATTTACTATATGGTATATAGGTGTATTATTAAAGAAATTGAGGGTATATTCGATTCAATTAATCCAATGTGCTTAAATATGCATAAATTAAGATGAAAAATTCATGACATTCTTGCAATCATGAGGCAGGACGGGAAAAATATATTATAGTTAGGGAAAAACAAAACGGTTATTCAACTTTTGTTTACCAACACTGCCAGCCAGTGATATTTTAAGTTAGGTATTCAATGTAATTGTTGTTAGAGTTCCAACTAAATTGGCTAAAAAAAACTAAGACGAAAGTGAAATATTTTTCTATTTGAAATTTTTAAAGTATTTATGTGTAATGATGAAAATATTCCAAAAACACTTAACCTGAATAAGGAAGTCTTGTATTTCAGATATAGCAAATTGATTTAGCATTATCTTAGTAATATATTAGGGTATTAACGACAGACCTTGTGATCTTAATTTTATAACAAAAACTAAAGATTAGAGGTAGAATGTTAATTCATTGGATAAAAACTAAATATTAGAGGAAGAATATTTTCTTTCTTATCGGATTTAATTGGTAATACTTCTGTTATACATATGTTTTGTATTTGTTTCTGTAACTGAAAGCTCTGAATTTTATATGTATATGGTAACCAAAATAAGATGTCAATAAGTAAAATTCCGTCAGAGTTTTAAATATTCTTGTTTTTAAATAAAATTAATCCATTTAACTTATTTTAATATATAAGAAATAATATTACCAAGGGAAGGGATTTCACTCGAACTCAAGCTTTCCATTATTGCAAATTCCTTTGAGTGCTTAAATTTACCAAAGATATATATATTGCTAGGGTATATACTGATTCGATTTTGCCCTTCTTATATCTTAATCTTGTTCAACGCCTGCCTGTCTGCTTAATGCAATTTAATGTGCAATTATTTCACTTAAACTCTACGTTGACATGGCAATGTGTGGACCAAAAAATTACATATATACACATATACATATATATTTCCATAAGGCCTCCCTCATTTAAAGGCCATTTCAGGAGGGTTCTTGCCTGCCTGCTTACCAACCACTTGACGGGAAAAAATAAACCTAAACAAAAAAAAAAAATAAATAAATAAGAGACACATACACACACATACACATTTTCAAGCTCGTATTTGCCTGCCCTTTTCTCGAGGCTTGTTATTACACACGACCCACATTGATTTACATATTTGTGTACACATCAGCACACACACACACACACACACAATATACATATGTATGTATATATATGGGTATAGGGAATAGACTTGCTCCTGGGCAAAATTGTTTACTTTGGCTAAACGGACATAACTAGCAAATATTTGACTTGAAGTGACTCAGCCGAATATATGTGTATAATATATATATATATATACCCTTAAAGATCATAAGCTGTCCAAAAGATTGTTGAAATTAAATTTTGATACGATGAATGATGAAAATGTTATATGACCTGTAAAATAGAGAATATTTAGTTTGCCATTTTTAGTCGACAGTTGATTCGCTGCCCTTGCCAAAGATTAAACCAAAAACCGGTTATGAGCAATGCATATACATACATATATATATACATATAGTAAGTACAAAGATTTCTCACTGCGATCGCATCTAATATCAAGTTCAAGGTTGCAATTGCTTAACAACAACAACAACAAAAAAAGAGAAGAAAAAAAAACGGGTATAACTTGCATCGTTTTTACTTTGCACTAATAAAAAAAACAAATAAAAATTCAAAGAGAAGGCGACGTCTTATAAAATGTATATATACCTATATAATATATGTATATACATATATGGAATATATGGTATGGAAAAAGCAAATGAGTTACACATTTTTGTTGTTATGTAAAAAAATGAAAATGTTTCTCACGATGTGCATAAACTTGGCTATATTACGTATACGTATGTATGTACATACATTTAAGCCAAGCCCTAGAACAAATAACGTTTTGCCAATTGTTTCAATGACTAATCATAGCTCAAGTGTAATTAGAATCTGCGCAGATTTGTCTGCCCAAAAACATGACTCATATGGTGAAATTTCCTGGAAAATCATCAAGAAATTTTACACCGTGTAGGTTTCACATTACTCATACGCACCATGTGTGCTTCTGACTTGTACAACTATTAAACACAGAAAACGCATAGTGCCACATGTTTCAAATGAAATATTCAGGGCAAAACATTTTCAAACAAAAAACAAAAAAAAAAAAAAGAACCTACTATAAAGTTACATTTAAAGTAATTTTATATGTTAAACAATTGCCGCCTGCAGGGTATTTGCTTAAATATGTATGTAATTGAATTACATATCTCGGAAATTTCTGTAGTGGAAATTTTAATATTTACACACACACACACAATTACAATTTAGGAAAATTTTAAAGCTACTTACACTTGCCTGTGCTTTTTACTTGAAATTTTCTTTTGCAAAACTTTTCCATTACTTTCTTAGCTCTAACTTTTCATGGCTTAACTCTTTGTTTTCAATCTGTTTATTGGTTGCTGCTGCAAATGTCATTTCGTTTTTAAACAACTTTAAATTAATTTTCAACCAAAAATTCTATTTTGGAAATCACCAACCGAAATTTGTAGACTTGTTGGCTAGGCATTTCGAACTTGTTTTCATCTTTACAAATGAGAAATATCAATAAAATTGAAGGCAAATTTTTGCTAAGTTGTTGATGTTTATATGAAGGAATTTTAATATCATAAAGAAAATTTATAAGCTCTTTATGAAAAATAAAATTACATTTTGTTGTTATTTACAAAAAACTAAAGTTTGAATATCTATACATAGTATAAAGCAAAGTCGCTTCCTGCGTCTGTCTGTATGTATGTATGCTTAGATCCTTAAAACTACATAACGGATTTGGATGCGGTTTTTTTTAATAGATAGAGTGATTCAAGAGGAAGGTTTTTGTGTACAATAACATGCTTAATAAATTAGAGAACCATTGATAATTTCAAGATTTCTAATGCGAAGTCGTAAATAAACACATTTTTTAAATATTTTGAGAACCGTAGTATTTAAGGTATTTAAGTTCCAAAAAGTATTTTTGGTTGTTGAGTTTATTATTTTGGTTTTGTACAGAAATAATAAAATCATGTCTGGAAGACGTCGTCGTTCGAACATAAGTCGGAGTACAGTGAATGCCAGAAGAACACGTTCAGCAAGAGATGAAGAAACGTCAGCGGAACATGATGCTTGCATCAGCCAGCTTCGGGATAGAAATAGAGCTGAGAGAGAAAGAGAATCTTCAGTAGAGCGTGAGGCCCGACTCAGCCAGCTTCGGGCTAGAAATAGAGCTGAGAGAGAAAGAGAATCCTCCATAGAGCGTGAGGCCCGCCGTAGCCAGGATCGAGATGACATGTAGTTCAGAGAGCCAGAGAATTGTCTCTAGAGCGTGAGGCTCGCCTCATCCAGGATCTGCGATAGAGAGTGTTCCAGCAAGTACTCCCGACTTTAATGTCGTAATCCATGCAAATAAAGTGCCTGACGGAGAACACAGAGGACGATATAATGCGCCTTCCACGAGTGAAGTAACAGTACGTGCGAAGCCGCTGGCAAAAGCTAGTAATAATATAAGACTAGTAACAAATTTTGCCTAATCTCTTTGAGATTAGGCAAAATTTCTCTCTTTTTTTTGACTGGTGTTTTTTATAGAGAATTCTTTATATAATGATTAAAGTAAACAATAATAATCAGAACTACATATAAAATTAATTATTTTATATTTGAAATTATATTTTTATATTTATTTAAACCTAAATTGCAACAAATTTTAAATCCATTTTAAAGAGTATGTATATCAATTCGAAAACTAAATGGTAAGCTTTAAATTATTTCATAAAAACTTTAATAAAATTCAGATTTATTACTTAATGGAATTTTCATTACATTTTACCAACATTTTTTAAGGACATTTTTTCATTATTCATATTGGCTTTAAATTTTGATAGATTTTTGTTTTAAATACTTTGGTTTGGTTTTTTTTTCGTTGTTGTATGGCTGCTAGAATTGTCATTAATTTTCGTTACGCTTGTATGGCAGAGTTAAATGAATTTTCAACAAAAAGTCAAATAGCTTAAAATGTAAAATGTTAAACTAAACAAAAATGCAACAAAAAGTTACAGTTAATGCCGCACACATATACATACACCCACACCCATGCAAGATGAAACAAAAGTTGGGAGAATGAGAGAAAGGGAAAAGAGAAATATAGAGAAAAGCAAACTAAAAGCCAATTGCATTATTACAGCGCAAAAATTTCGCTAGCTCTTTACTTTTTTTCTCTCTCTCTCACTTTTTCTCTATGCTGTGTGTATTTTACGCCATGAACAATTTTCACGTTGGAATGGAAAAGTAGGTGTGCGTGTGTGTGTGTGTGTGTGCGTGTGTGTATGTGTGTTGTATTTCTCACTTCTCGCATTTTACAATATTTTTGCTTTTTGGTTTGCCTTTGGTTTACTTTGGGTTGGTTCTCGAGGTTTTCGCTTGACGTTTTTCAGTTTTGGTTACAATACAAACACACAAATATACAGATATACTCTTTAGTCGCTATATGTTCGTGTGTGTGTATGTGGTGCTGCGGTTGTATGGGTGACCATGAAATATTCACACAACTGTATGCCAGCAGCTAGCAGTTTGTTGTTGTTGTTGTTGTTGTTGTTGTGGATCTGTGGACCTGCGACGCAGATTGACGCTTCATTACAATGTTATGTAATGGGGGGCTCAAACAGACAAAAGGGTAGATGATTCTCTGACTCTCCCCAAGCTCTCTCACTCTTTCTCTTTCCGCCTCGTTATGTGCATTTCTCTCTTTCTCACTCGCTCTCTCTCTTTGTTCACTTCACAAAGATAATTTAGTTTCGGTTCTCGTTCACGTTCTCTGGCGATTTTCATGCAATAAATGCATGTGAGATCATTCTTTGTACCTATATATATTTCGTATACGCCCCATGGAACTGTACTCATCATCTCATGGCTCGATTTGACAAGCGTAAATTTTGCAATTATTTCACATGACATGACTAACAGGCTAAAGTTTCCGCCAAAAAGAAGAGTGAAAAAAAACATGAACTTAGTTTGCCATTAGTATTAACATCATCATTTGATGTTGTGATGCGTTTCATTTGGAAACAAATTTGCATAAATAAATATGTTTTACCTTTAATAAAGAACATGCCAAGATCAAAGAGACAGAACATACGATCCAGCCAGTGGAAGAGAATACATTTTTGCACTTGCTGAATTCGGAATCGTAAAAGATACAAATTATATGAGTGCCAAGAAATATTTTCCAGCTTGTTGTCGCAGCCACCGCCATCGTCGTCGTCGTCGTCGTCATCGTGGTTAGCCTTGATCGTGTTTATTTCGGCAGTTAAATAATACAACAGCAAAAAAAAAGAAAAAAAAAAAAACGAGAAGAAGAAAAATAAATAATACAATAAACACGAAAATAAAGATCAAACCAGGCAAAAGAATTCTTCTTTTTGGTCTCTTGGCATTGTGACAACCATAAATGGAAGATATCGAGTTGATGATGGAGTGTGGCATGGCGTGGCCCGGCATGGCGTGGTTTCTCGTTCTCTTTGTCTCTGCCGTCATAGTCCACACACATGCCCCGAAATGGTGGTCTATGTGTAATTGTGGCTGTAAATCTTAAAAAGAAAAAAAAAGAGACAAAAGTGTGGAAAACTTATGTCAGAGTGTTAGACAAATTCTAATGATAATGTGACAACGAGTTCTTATTCTATTTATTTTGAGTAGTTGCTCTTTGCCATAGATCAGAATGTTACATGATGTTAGAATTTGCTTTTTTAACTGCCTTGGTAGTAAAATATGATATCTTATAGTAAGATCAAGTTAAACCATTTGATTAAAAAACTCTTAATTAAAACACTTGTATAGTAACCGTTTTAATAATAATATTTATGAGTAATTTTTGAGACCACACACAGATTTTATATTTTTATGCTAAAATGGAATCGTTCAAAATGTACAACGGAATTAAGTGAAATGATTTCGTATGTCGGGTCGAAGACCTAATAGTACCCTTACTTCATTTTACTTAAAGCAGTATTAATACTCTATTCAACATTATAAATCAATAAATACATTTCTTTCTTTACACTTTTAAAGAGAAAATGTAATGAATTTTAACTTCTCGAGATTCTATTGAAATTTCTATGTTTCTAATGAACTTCTTAAATCTCTATTTCAATTTCTAACGATTCTTAATAGAATAAGTTCTGAAATATGTATACCGCCTTATAATGCCATAAAATCTCTTCAAATCTATATTCAATATTGATATAATAGATAAAATACATATTTTTCAATAGTTTTTAAAGTTTGCATAAATTAAGTCATAACTAATATTTAATATTATTAATACAAATTTTATAAATGTATAGCATTGTAAAAAATAGGTATAGGATAGAGCAAAAATGGGGAAAAACTTAGAACAATTACTTTAAGTTTAATAAGAAGCAGAGAAATACAAATCTGAAGGCAATTTTATAAATAGAAACTGAAATCTGAAAACTAAAGTAAATTGAAGTAAAATTTAATTTTATATACGTAACTTGTAAGGCACTGAAAATGAAATAGAAATAAAAGTTATGTAAAGCCACAAGATAAAAAAAAAACTATCTGAAAACTATTTCATAAAATAGTCGTTTATATTAATTATCTAGTATAGCAGTCTTTAAAAGCAAACTTTAGTTCAAAGTTTTTTCTTTTAATTTCTTCGATTATAAATGACTTTACACTTGTTTTTTATCCTAATGAAAATCTATAAGCCATATGAACATATGAAGAATATTTGGCTAATAAATTTGTGTAAAAATATTAAAAAATTATTGCAATTTATTGCTCATATGAAAACGATATTTAATCTCTTTTAATTTAATGTCAGGTATCTTATTTTACTATATGCATTTATTATTATTTTTTTTATTTAATAAATTTCGATAAATAATTTATTTTACTTTGTGGAATTTCTTTTTTGACAACTTATTGAAGTTAATTCGGTTATGAATAAATCTTTAAATTATTTTCAACAGAAAATATATTTTTATTTTTCTTTCACTCAGGCAAGAAACCAAAGATTTAATTCATTTATAAGTTTTTTTCTTTGTATTTGTATTTATTTATTGCATTCAATTTGATACACTCAAAGCAATTTTATGGCTACATATTTAAGCAGCAAAGAAATATCAGAAAAGTAGACTTATTTTTATATATATATATATATATGTGTTTGTGTATATATGTATAAAGAATTGGTTTTATTTTCGTTTTGTTGGTTGACAGCTGCCGTTGCCGCTGATGATGGTGATGTTGCTGCTGGACCATGTGCTGAATTGAGTTAAATTGTGAGTTCTCTTCGCATTTCATTTACCAGTTTTGGGTTTTTCAAGTACAAACCACAAGACGAATTTGGTCATTTAAAATTGCGGACGGTTGGATGGATGGTTGTATAGATGTTTTAGTCTTGCTGCCGTTGCTTCTACTTGCTTACAACTGTTGTCATTGTCAACGTGTTTTCTGGTCTTCTTTGAGGGGCGTTACCACCAGCAGCAACAGCAGCAACAGCAGCAACAGCAATAGCGGCAACGACAACAACAGCAGCAGCAGCAGCTGTGGCAGCCAACAACCGCAGCTTTGTCTTCTTCGGCAACCACGACAAAATGACCCATTTAACGGGCCAGTGCACAAGAGGCTCTCTTTTTTTTTTGCCTCCTGTATAGGTTTTTTTTTCTCTTTCTGTGAAGGTTTTGGGAACGTGGGAGTTTTGCGGCTTAAGTGGTAAATACTCGTGGTAACTACGCCATTTCAAGTACACCTTCAAGCACTTGGGTTTTTTTTTAAGCCAATCGATTAGAACTTGGTTAATCGACAATTTCAATTGTAATGACATGCAATCAAAAATGGCATTTATGCAAATACTCAGCTAAAGTGTGAATTGAACTTGTGTCTATTTCTTGTAGCATATTTATCTAACTCTTGCCAATTAAGAATATCAATTAGGCACGTTTCCAACGTGTTTCAAGCGGCAAAGTTCAAAATCCAATTACAAATAAGACCAAATGCAATACAAACAACCTGCCATCATCATCATCATCAAGTGCTATAACTCTCTGTTTAGTCAATTTTCCAGTTGGCTAGATAGAATTTTATGGCTTCAATGCAACAAATTTGCAAGAATTAATAAAAAAAAAAAAAACAAAATAACGCACTAGCCAACTGACGCTAAAAGACAAAGTCAAATGATCATCAAGGCAAGGCATGGCAAGGCAAAGCAAATCAGGCAAGCTGGCGGCCATTTTCTGTAATTTATGTCAATCATTTGTTGTTGCTGCCGTTTTTGCATTTGCATAAATTCATTTAAACGTGGCTATATGGTGTGTGTTTGTGTGTGTGTGTGTGTGTGTGTATACCGACCATTTGTTTGTGCCTGAATAATAATCTAACATTAGCCGAGTGCTAATGTTCTTCAATTTTGAACAGGCCAGGAATTTTGTGGCCTTATCACTTTGTGTCATCATCGTTTAGCCAAATGCATATATTTCAGGTATGAAAACAATAGAGGCAAATAGCTATGGTATGAGCCAATCGTATGATAAGCCAAGATATTCTTGAATTATGTACAATGGTTTCATATAATTTATGATTTTATTTTAATGGAATCCTTAAATTAAAGCAGTGTATTATTAAATAGAGTACATTTCCTCTTCGTTTAAGTAAAATAAATGTCTTAAACAAGAAGTTTATAGAAATTTGTAAAGTATTTAACTTTTATAATGTTAGCTCAACTACATTAGCTTTTTGTTTATCTTTATTGCTTTTCCATCGATTACTCTAATGTTTTTTTTTATTACATTAAATTTTATCGTTATCCAACACTAACCATAAAATTCAATCTAACTGCCACCAAAATGGGAAGCTCCAAAGCAACTTTGTCTTTACAGAAGATAATTAAAACTGAAAGCAAAATTTATACATTTTCAAAGCTTTAACTATCTATATTCTGGTACAAACAATTAGAGTGTACAACCGTTTTTATTTATGGTGAACAGTAAAAAACAACTCAAATAACTTTTTCATTTACATAGTTGCGAAAAGTAGTTTCGTTGGTCTCATTTGCTTTATGGCAATAATTGAGTATTTTTAATTAAAAAATTTAAATAATTGGGTGTATTTTATTGTTTTTTTTTTCACAATTTTAAGTAAAGCGGAATAAAGTATGATTACCAGCAGAGTAGGAAACAAAAGACGTCCTCATTTTTTACCAAACTTTAATAAAATGTAAATCAAATCTTGAGTTGGACTAAGTTGCACTTAGTGAGGAAAGGATTAGGATAAGTTGGTAAAAAAATTAAAACTTTTTTTTTAATTTTATAAAGAAGATTGGATTGGATTTAGTTAAAAAAATATAACAATATTAATTTCATAAAAATTCGGTACTGTAGATTTTGAATGATGGGAAAATCGGTTGAAATTTTATCGATCTACTGAAAAACACCTTTGCGGAACTTTACTAAAAACGCTTTATATTCGAAAGTTTATTTTAAGATTGGTTTGAAATCATTATATAAAGTAAATAAATAAATCAAGTAGGAACAATATTCGAATTTATTGGTGAGTTATTAGTAAGCTATAAAGATATATCTGTTAACTCGATTAAACTTTGATTTCATTCTATACAATACAATTGACAAAACAATGATTATTGTAATTATAAAACTGATTTCATCCTAATTGATTGTGTAAACTAAATTTTTTTTTCAATTAATATGTATTATTGAAATCTTTTTGTTTAAGCTAATTAAATTATCAAATTGAGTTTCATTAAATTAGCAAAATAATTTCAATTGATGCTCCACATGTCGAATGCCATCGATAGCCCCCTCATTAAAATTGTTTAAATATCCATTTGCCCACTACACATAAATAAACACACATCAACCTACATCTGTATGTATGTATGTATATTTGTGTGTGTGTGTTTGTATCTATGTAAGCAATGGAGTACTAGCATAACCCAGAGCTATCCATTATGCAAACAGCAAAGTGTGAAAATGTGACTGATGTTGTTGTTTTTTTTTTTTTCTTCTTCCCCCATTTGATTTTTCAACATCCCTCGTCATGTTGTCCATCATGGTTAAACACGTTTGTACATATCTGTATCTGTATCTGAACTGACTGATAGGCTAAAGCAAATACAATTTGCACGATTTGCTGATGTGCTTTTTATTTTATTTTATTTTTTCCTTTACTTTTTGTTAAAATGTAATTTAAGCTCGTCCAGCGACAGAGATTTCTATCTGTATCTGTATCTGTATCTCTCACTCTCTATGCGACTCTCTGTCCCTGATGGTGACTCAATAATATGCCTAGTTAAGTTTTGGTTGTTGTTTTTGTTTTTGTTGTTGTTGTTGTTGTGTTTGCATTGGTAATTTGTGTATGCACTTGAAATTACAATTGCAATGCTCTGAGTTAAGTTAAGTTGAGTTTTTGATGGCTAACAGATGCAAATTATGCCATGCCAGGCTAGCTTTGTTAACAAATTGAAATTAGTTGGCATTTGTCTTTCTTGAACTTGAAATGCCATAGACAAAACAACAACAACAAAAACTGAAAACAGAAAACTGAGAGCTAACTACTAATTTGTATGTCAACTATATATATAGTTTTATATACCAAGCAAAAATATCTATATACATACATACGTACGTATGTATACGGTCACGCCCAGCAACTCCCCATAACAAAAAGTTTTTCCATTTTTTTTGTTTTCGCGTGCAAATGTAAAAAAAAAAAAAAGAAATCAAAAAACCGAGAGACAAAACCCCATTTGACATGCAATTGTCATGTGCGCCAGTTGGCACATAGATAGAAGCTTCTCAACCTTGTGGAAAATTGGTTAGACTGACCAAAACCGAATGAATTTCCCATACTCAAATATCACACAAAAAGTGAAACAAAACAAAAAGAGTAAAAATGAAGTTTTTACTTTGTCTGTACCATAGTAATTAAATAAATATATGAATAAAATATTTATCATCACAATCAATGGTATTTATTTTTATCCTATTTTAGTTTTTTCAACGTTTAAAACTTTGTTTAATTTTATGGTATTTAGTTTCATTTCCTGGTGACATAACTATTAAAAGTATTTTAAACTTTAAGTAAAATAAATGAAAAAAATTTCTTAGGGAATAATCTATATAATAAAGGCACAATAAAAAAAGAGACTAAAAAAGAAATATCCTTTGAAAAAATAAAATCTTTCTATCTACATATTATCATCAATTATAACTGATTAATTTCAAGTTGATTTGGATTCAGCTTTTAAGTTTTAAAAACCAAAGAAGGATATGACCAGTCTTGTCACTTGACTAAAATTTTAAATATTTCAATTACAGAGTACAACTATTTGTGATTGTAGAAACAATTTATCAAGAGATAAAATAAAACCAAACTAAAATTAATTAATGTTACATTAACAAGTAAAACACAAAATTTACTTTCAAAAATATGTACATCGAAAAAATAAAAGTACATTTTATAAAGTTTTTCGAACAATATTAGATGCAATATGATGACAACTCTGTTCTAAATTCAAGTTGTGGAAGAAATTACAGCTATAGAAAATGAAAGTCAAACTGTTATACAGCTTTTATACAGTTCATTTGTTAATCCGATTCGAAATACGAAAAAAAATGTTCATGATAAAACAAAATCTTAAGGTGTAAATCAAATTGTTAGTTTAAAGCTTTCAAATCACAAATCTTTATATTAAATTCGACAATTGAATCTTATTAAATAGATAACAATTAAAATTCAAAATTTGATTTCTTTTATATTGTATTGATTGGGCTTGTAAATCATTCTTCTCTACGAAGGAGTGCCCTTAATGGAAGAACTAACGACAAAACGAAAGAACATTCAGTGAAAGTAAAATAATCTAATATATATATTCTTTTTAACGTTTTATTTGTTTGTTGGATCTCTTATATAGGCTTATAAGACTCACAACAATTATCTAGGTTTATCTCAATCTAACGCAGAACCCAACATCTAAAAGATGCTACATTGAACTCTGGCCCTGATTAATTACTAGAGGCTTGGGAGGTCGTTTGGTCAGGGTATTCGGGTGTGCCTGCAGTTTAGCGGTGTACTTTAGCTGTTGTACCTTTATTTCGGTTATTATGCTAGGAATGTGTAGGTCTTTCTGTATATTTTCATTTCGGATATACCAAGGTGTTCCCGTGATGGTTCTGAGAACCTTGGATTTCTAATATTGGCTTTAAGGACTTCAACTCCTTTAACTTATATAAATTTCTGTACTTTAATTTGCAACAAGCAAATTTATGCTTAAGCCAAAGAAAAATAATTCTAGAATTTTCTCATTAGAGTAATTATCTACTGGAAGACTAACTTTAAGTAATGTTAACTATTTTAACCTCAGAATAACCTCAAGGTTTTCATTTCATTTCAACACGGAATTTAGATGTTTAACATTCTTTCACTTGCAATCGCATGCAACAGTAGAGTTCTCTGTTGTTTTGCTTTTTGGTTTGGTTTTTTGAGAAACAAAAATGAAAGTAAAATAGTTGACCAAAACCGCAGGCTGGTTGACTTCCTGGTTGACCTTCGGCTGTTTATTAAAATTTCCATCGAAGGCGTGTATTTAGTTCCAGTTTTTGGCTCGAGGATTCCTCCTTGGCACTTGTTGACCTTCGACAACGGACAACAGTCCACCGGCAACAGGCATCGGGCATCAGGCAGTGGCTTCTTCTTAATCATGCAAAAAAAAAAGGCGAAAAGAGCAGCAGCAGGCGGCATAAAATTAAACACTTGCAGCAAGGGGAGGGGGATAAAAGCAAAGATCCATGGCGACAATAATAATAATGAACAAAATGTGATGAACTCGATTAAAAGAGGAAGAGAAGAAAAACCAAACCAGTTAACCGAGCCAAAAAAAAGCAAAATAAAAACGAGAGCGATACGCAAACACACAAGCACACATGATACTTATAGGTTGATGTGAATGCTGGAGTTTGCCAAGTGTTGGAGTTGCTCATTTTGTTTCGCTTTGGTTGCCAAAAGTCGTTCCTTGACTTGGGCCTGCAACATTCTCGTTTTGCCACTTTGGGATTAAGCTTGAAATATGCATTCATAATAAGCCAGCAAGCAACGGCAATGTCTTTTGTCAACTCTCGTCTTCTTGTTGCTGTTACTGTATTCTGCTTTTAGCATAAACTTGGCCAATCTTATAAACCAAGGCCAGCCAGATCTCCTTCCTAAATATAAATATACATTTGTATATCCATTTAAACATATATATATATATATATATATGTTTCTATATATTTACTGAGTGATATTGTGGGTAGTTCATCTCAAAAAACCATCAACATTGAACATCGAACCGGAGGGGTTGCTAATGGCAACGATTATTATTTCATCTTTCATTTATTACAATATTTTCTTTATCTTCTTCCTTCTTTTTTACTCTTCTTGCTTTCCATTCTATTTGTCATTGATTGCCCCCACTCTGAATGGTCCGTCATAGTCCAACTCCCGCCCATATTACCCCATGGCAACACACACACACACACTCCCACAGTCTGTTGCAGCAAGTGGCTACAACTTTGTCTCATATTTCCCAGTTCATTATTATTATCCGAGACAACGATTTGTTATCCTATTGTATCCATTTGTGCACTTAATTAATAATCATTAGTTATGAGAAGGATACATTGAATTGATTATGATATGACCTTTAAATTGAATTGGCATCATGGGCCAAAACTATTACATCTCAAATTCGGCTCAATGAGTTCACTATTATTGGCACTAATTGAGTAAGGACTTCAAAAAGACTTTTGTTCACTAATAGTTTAAATTGACACAGATGAGAGGTTTCACATTCTTTGTACTTTTAAGTTTAATATTGAAATTAATTTTACAATCTCTTGAATGAAATTCAAGTGTTTAGATAGTATTTAGTATGTTGTTGAGTCATATGAAACATTTCGAAAATTAATCAAATTTTACAATAAGTAAACCTTTAAGATAAAGAGAATTATTGCTTATATAACAAAGTCCATAAAGAAGTAGGTGATAAAGGAAATTCTAATTCAATTGATTCATATAGAAATTTCCATTGCCTTTTCTTGGTGTATCATATTCAACAGTTTTTATAGACTTTGTGTAATGTATATACATAGAAACAATCTGATGATCGTGACTAAATCTATAATACAAAGGTATACATATATGTACGTTCCATGTTCTTTGATTTCAAAATCCTGAAAAATATGATTCATGCTTTACAATGATCTTATCGGGCAAGTGTTTTCCAAATAAATGCAATCAAGCTTATGGAAAATATATATACCATATACCATAAAAAGTAAAGGTCCCGAAAGATAGAAATAAAACAAAAATAGATCTATAATATGTAAGATTCCCATGAATATTTGACTCACGAATTTTAATTAGATTGTAGAAGTTGAAGCTAGAAGTTTACTCTAATACAGATAAGTTTAGTCGAACTTTCCAAAAGTGAACTTTTATATAATGAGTTTCTATTTATAATATAAAAGTCACAGATTTCTCATTGTACTCTCGGTGTATATACATACATATGTAGTTTCTATAGAATGATATATCTTAGGGCCCTGCTTATTATAAATAAATTCAACTGTATCTTTGCCTCTTCACAAACTAATAAAAATGTTTAGTATATTTTAAGTATATTTTACAATTTGTCATGAAAAATGCACATTAGCAATTCACTTATTGTAAACTATAAAAATTTTGAAAGGAAATCAATAAAGAGATCGTTCAACAAGTTTCCTTTGCTATACTAATTAATTTTAATTACTATACAAGTTCCATTTTTATTGTAACAAGATCTAATAATAACAATATACTTATTTGACTAATTAAAATTGATGTTCTCAGAATAGGTTTATAGATAGAATATAATTACAATTTTTAATTCCCCGATATTCTTCGCCATTTTTTTTTTTTTTTTTCAGTTCTAAAATCACAAATGCAATTTAGAAACAAAAGAACGAGAAGCAACAAAACAAAACAAAAATTCCCCCAACAACTTGAAATCCAATTGCGACTTAAGTTCATCAACGAAGGGGAGAAAAAAAAATTGCATTGTTACGACTATTGTGAACTAAGCTTAATAACCAAAAATTCTCGCATAACTCAATCGAAACAAAAAAAAAAAAAAAAAACTAAAACTGAAATTCACTTAGAAAAACCCAAGTCAATAGAAACGCGGAAACGACTTGAAAATACCTTTCAGCATATTTGTTTCAACACCCAAAGTTGGCCTAGAAGTATTTTCAACTAGAATCAAAAATTGGTCAAATTATAATGTCCTTTTGAAGACTTATTTCTATAGCAAAGTTTTTGCTTATATATCTGCTTTATATATGATAAACAAACTGATATATAAGCTAGACAAACTTGACTATTGTCATAGTTAATAGAGAGAAACTACCAGAGCTGTTTCCTATGTTTCCTTTTGCCTGTTGCATTGTATTTAAGCAACATTGTGTGTACTCTTTCGACCCTTAAGGTTACTGAGTACAACAAAAGAGTAAGTTTTTAACTTGACTATAACCACAGAGTGTAAAAAATAGTCACATGATTTAGTTGGTTTTCACCTACTCACCCTCCGTACCAACAACCTAAACACATCTTCGTCTGGCACAACGACAAGCAAAAAAAAATTTCCGCACAACAACAATAGACGCTGCCCAATAGCAGCAAAAAAAAAAACAAAAAAAAAGTTATTGCAAAGCACAAAAACAAAAATATATATGTATATACAGATGTCCGCCTATATATATGTATGTATATGGTATATAGTATAATGTACATGGTCGCACATTTAGAAGCAGTTGTACATACATTTATAGGCGACTTGGCGAGCGGCGACTATGGAAAATAAATCTTTACTACGCCATAAGACAGACGGCTGGAGATGGAGAAGACGACGACGCGTCGCTGTAATGGAGAAGCAGCTTTAGCTTATCTGAGCATCATTCTACTCCCTCTCTCTCTCTTACTCTACACACTCTCCCGACCTCTCTCTCACTCTCTATCTCAATCTATCTGTGGCTTGGCTGTGTGAGTTTCTAATAAAGACGATAATGAAATGTTCAGCCGCCCGCCAAGTACACACATAGAAACAGCAACCGAACCCCCAATAACCACAAGGCTACCCTCAAGCATCAAGCTCCAAGTCCGGAATCCACAATCTGCAACCCGTTCAATCTACAATTTTGCTTAGATGCATTTCCAAAGAGAGATAGCAACAGCAAGTGTCGTTCATGCAAATACCCTTAAAAATTAATAAACAAATATATCAATATAAAGGCCTAGAGATCGGACAGTCAAATAATAATATTTTTTTTTTATTGAAAATAATGCTCTTTTATGTGTTGCATTTTTGTATCCATGTAACAATTCTTTTTTTTTTAATGGCAAACTTGAATTAATTATTTATAATAGGACTCCGCATCCAATAAAATCGTTTATTATAGTTTATATCATTTTAACAATTGTTTCTAATAGTTTTTCCTTCTAACAAAATAAAAGACAGTTGAAGTTACTAATTAAAACGTTTGAACTTTGAATTTATTTTTTAAATGCCTTTATTAACCGTAAAGCACCTTCATTTTTCAAAGGACCTACTTTTATAATATCCTTATGGTCCTTTTTTTAACATGCCAGCCATGAAAAAATAATAAATTCTCAAAATCAGAACCAGAATTATTTTTTTAAGCTGAATATTTATATAAAAATTGCCCAGATGAAGATTGAAAAACACTAAGAAAAAACTAGCTTTAACTTTAGTTTTTTAGAAATTTAAAATTTTTTTAAAATTAGGAAAATATAGAAAAATGTATATGCTTGAAAATGATTTATAAAAGGTTTTAGTTTGCCATCATAACTTTATTTTTAGAAAATGCTTACTAACGATTATTCAGCTTCAATTGATCAAAATAAAATTATATAGGAAAATTTATAAATTACAAAGAATGATATTAGTTTTGCAAATGGTTTAGAAAAGATGAAAAAAATACTGATTAACAAATATTCAATTTCAATTAAATATTATTGCTGTATATATGACCAGATCCATATGATCAAATTCGGATCATAGTAGATATAAGAAAAGTTGAGTAAAGAAACCTGAGGTGCATTATATTACAATAAATTAACATTGATTTCGATTGACTTTTTTTTATAAAAATGATCGGGAAAAACGATTATCTTTTTTATAACAGCAATAAAATGTTAAGGAAAAGATATATGTACATATATATACCTCCCTAGTTAAACCTTCCCCAAGTTTATTGAAACTAAATTATGTTCGACTTTGATTTGTTTTAAGTGAAATTTATGCAAATCGTTATTTTCATATTAAAAAGAATAATTAGCTTCATTCGATTTGCATCTTGGCTCATTCATTTCTTCAATGTCGGGCCCATTAAAGGGCATTGAGAAATTCGTTCCATTTGTTCAATAGATTTTGAAATACTTGCAAATAATTTTGTTTATTTCTTTATTTTTAACATCTGATTGTTGTTGTTTTTATTGTAGTGCTGCTGCTGCTGCTGCTCTTGCTGTTACTGTGCTTGTTCTCGCCCGGCTCCGTCTATACGTCCGTCTGTCTATCCGTCTGTATGTACGTCTGTCCATTTGTCGATTCGTTTCGCTTGTTTCGGTTCTAAGTTTGCGTGCTGCTGATGATGATTCTAGGGGCTCCAAGGGGTGGCTAGTGGTTGGCGGTTGGTGGTCTGCCGGTTTGGGGGATGAGAGGGCCATAATATTCTCTGCTCTGTTCCAGGGTGATTTTGCATTTAGTTTTTGTTGTTGTTTTGCAGCAGCAGCAGCAGCAACTGCAGCAACAGCATTTCAAGGTCTTTGCACTATTTGTTTTTGCCAAGTTTTGTAGTCGTTTCTATGTGTTCTGGGTGTTAGTTTTCTGCATCATCTCCGCTGCCTTCTCCAATGTTCGGCGAATGAGAAGTTTTATTTTTTTTTTTTCTACTTTTTGCGAAAATTTCTTTGCCTCGTATTGCAGTTTTTGCTCTTTTCCACTTGACTGACAATTTGATTGGCAGTTTTGCCTTTGTATTTGTTATTCTAGCGCTGTTGTTGCTTTTACTACTGCGGCTGCCTCCCCCTTGGCAATTATATTTAATTTTATTATTGAAGATTGCAGCAAGATTTTCGCTTCAAGGTCAGACGTGTAAATCTTCACTGCTGGAACTGCTAGTAGTTTGCTGTTCTTGTTGTTATTATTATTGTTGCTGTAGTCACGTAAGCAAATCTTTTTTTTCTTCTCACACCCTGTAGCCATTGGGTGAAAGGGGTATATGACGATGGTTACTCTATATAACAAATGCAAATTGAAGGATTAACATTATTTTAGATATCTGGAATAGCATTAGATTTCTTTCATACTGAGTAACTCACAAATGTACATTCACTTGAAAGTTTATTGCAAACAATGATCCTTTAGAAAATTAAAAATTCTCCGATTAGGATATATCCAGGTAATTGGCATACCTTAATTAAAGTCTTATAAGGTTGAGATAGGGAATCAAAACAAAGTTTTTATATCTAAATATATCATATATCTATAATAAAATATAACAACGGCTAACTTTTTAAACAAGAATTGCATATAGAGATATGCAATCATATCCTTGTAACGCAACAAATCGTAAGTTATCTATTTTATCCACAGATGACGCCGCAGTGTTGCAGTTCCAGCTCACATTGAAATAGTTCCCCATCCCCTGTCGATAGCCTTTGCTCTTTTTTTCGTCTCCTTTATGTCTACTCATCCTTAGCAAGCAAACAGTTCCAGTTTAACAGTAAAAACAAAAAACAGGGTGAAATAATTGAATTGCTTTAATTTAAATACAGAATAACCAAATCTCTTTAAATTTTTTAACTAAATTTAATATTTAATGGTCGAATTATGAGTTGGCATATAGTAAAGTCTGATTTCTAAATGAGTTAATCTGCTCCACAAATCGGTACAGGTCATTTAAAAGTCGACTTTGGTTATAAATAATTATTATTGTTTCTTGTTTCTCATGGCGATAGTGGCAATGCCTGTGCCTGTGCCTTTGCCTCGTGCTAGTCACTCTTGATGTGATGCTTTCGTGCTTCATTGTCGCGCCTTTTTAATGGGCCTAACAACTGCCGATGTATGTATGTAAGTATGTTTGTTTGTTTGTATGTATATATGTACATATGTAATGGCATTTGGTGAGTTTTGTGTTTTTGCGCATTTCCTATTTTGAAATTCTTGTCATTAATGCAACTGACCGGTTCAGACTCCAAATGATGTTTAGTAACTGTTACTGATTTTATTGTTGTTGTTATTGCTGCTATTATCGGCAAATTTTCTTTGTACTTATGCCAGCCGGAAGAGGCAACAGCTATAGCAAAAGCAGCAGTTACAGCCGCAGCACAAATGGCAAATGAAGGTTGCCCTGGGGGTGAATTGCATTGCGTATTTATTACACATACAACATGTTGACATAGGCTGCGAATAAATAACAAAATACATAAAAGCATTGACTAACCTTAAAGTGTTCGGTTTATCCATATGTAATGTGTGTGTAATATGTGTGTGTGTGAGTGTGTGTCTCTATGGCAAATCTAACAATAAGTTGATATCACTCATACGCCATGTGACAAAACTTTGTGGAAAACTTTCATTCGATTCATATGTGTAATTATAAAACTCAGTTCTCATTGGAATGTGCAGCATAAGTAACTTTTTTTTCCTAAAATTGTTTTATTTTACAAGATGCTGACAGAATTTAGTTTGTTTTTGATTGAAATATACTGTCTATCTTCATACTTAACTATAAATATATATGTATAGTAATAGTGTCATAATATTGTCAATTTCCCAGCAAAAATTTAATAAAAAGTCACCCGCAATTATCATATATAGCTCCGTATATCTTTCAACTCTTGCAAATTCCTTTCTTGGTCACTTGAAAAATGCTGGTAATTGATAAAAAACAAAAGTATTTCAGTTATCGAGGCGAAATATTCAAATCTAATATGGTATTTGCATAATTAATAAAAAGAATTTTTCATATAAAAAAATGATTTATTCTGATCACAAAACTTTAGCTGTCTTGAAATTTCGTTTAAGCTAATTGTATGGCCTGGAGATATCTTTAAATAACCCTCAGTCGAAGCGACGATCCAACTCACGATAGAATTCTTAACTACCCATAATTGTTATAGTTATATATGTATACCTATATATTTATATATATTTCCAAGCATATTGCAATCATATGCGTGTCATCATCATTGATGTCTGACGTGGACATGCCTCTGCCATCCTCCCTCCAGTTAGCCGCTTGCAATATCATCCAAATACAAATACAGAAACAAAGCTCAAGGTTACGCATACGCCATGTATGTATGCTCGCAATATCTAAGCAAATAGACGCGACAACGACAAACGACGAGCAACCAAGCAACCAAGCAACGAAGCAACAGCAACAAAACTCAATGCAAACAGAAACGGACGGACACTTGTGCAGCCGCAGCTAGAATTTTAAATGCATATAACTATATACATACAAACATACATTTACTACATATATATAAAGCCTTAGAATCTAACGAAAAAAACAAGAGAGAGAGAGAGAAAAAGAGAACGGGCAAAGAGTGCGATAAGTGTCACAAATCTGTAAAGACGCCAGGGCTAAGCTCATATGATCGACACTAAGGC
The DNA here is from genome assembly GCA_035045865.1 of Drosophila austrosaltans. NCBI lineage: Eukaryota > Metazoa > Arthropoda > Insecta > Diptera > Drosophilidae > Drosophila > Drosophila austrosaltans. The sequence goes on from JAWNOQ010000083.1 coordinate 5,582,896, forward strand.
ATTAAAGTTAATGCTTTTGCCATAAACTTTAAACTCTTCAAAGTGTGTGTGTGAGTATGTGTGTATATATATGTATAAGCACTACCCAACACTATAGATGTGCTTTCCTCTTCTTCTGCATGCCACCCCTTCCCACCCCCTGTCAAACGAGAGCAACGCTAATTGCAGCGCTCAAGCGTAAAACATTTTCACAAGAACTAATAAATGCAACTACAGAAGAAGCTAAAGACATGAAACGTTTTTGGAAAAGGGATGGAGGAGGGGAGGTCGGTTTTTGGTATGCGGAGGCGTTCAAATTGGTAGTGAGGGGGGCTAAGAAGAGGGCCACCCACATGACAAGTCATAAAGAAAATGCTGCCACTGACTGTAGCAGCTTGGTATGGTATAGTTTGGTCTGGTCTCCAAGGCATCCTCAATGATAATGTTGTTGCTGTTGTCTTCGTTGGTGGCCCGAAGGCTGCGCCTTAAATAGCCCCATTAATACCCTATACTCTTGTTTTTTTTTTTGAAAAACAATTTTGAAATTTAGTGAAAGCGAAAAGTGATATAGAAGATATTTTCTAAAAAGTAAAGTAAATTGGACAACAACTGATATATCAGGATGAAAATATGATAATTTAAATACGAAAACACAGAAACCATAAGTGAAATTTATAACAAACTTTTAAAAATAATAAAAAAAAGCAAAAATTGTATTAGAAATTTTCGAAAAAAAAATTAAAACCAGGAAATACAATATAACAATATAATAAAAAATATTATAATGTTAATTTAACCCAAAAATTGTGAGAGAAAAAGTTAAATTTTACATAAAATTCTTATTGATTCTTATCAGTTAGGGATCGATTAAAGATCTCACACTTTTTATACTCATAATCATGTAAGACGATAACAAATTTAACATATTAAAGGACTATTAGAAACTTAAATTATATTACAATTATTATAACCTAACATTACGAAAACAAATTTTAAGCTAAACGCATTAAAATTTTTGCAAAATATTTTAAGAAATAAAATAAGATTCGGTTTATTATATAAATTAAAAAAAATCTTACCTTAAAGTATTTCTAAAATTTATATGTTCTACAGTTTTTAGAGTATCTAGCAATTTTGTAGATACTTTTTGCCCCATTTGGCATATCTCTAAGTAACTTTGGCAACTTTTTGTGTGGTTGCGCTTTTTTCCCTTTTACTTTAGTTTTTTTTTTTTTTGGTTGAACATTCTCGTTCTGTGGCCTGTCAAGTTTTTATAATAGTTTTTTTTTATCTTTTTGTCTCTCTTGTATCCTCTTCAGTTTTTTTTCTTTTTTTTAACTACATCCATATGCAAGAGGGCGTATAGGGCGTGGTTATGTGCTTAAAAGACAGAGAAACTTGTTCACAAAAGATATTAAAAAGGAAAAACTTGGCCTTTTTGCGCACGAGCTGTGTGAAGAGCAGCAGTTTTTGGGTTGTTGGCCAAACGAGAAAAATGTGAATTTTAATTAACCATATGGCTGTGAGGAAAGCTGGGAAAAGCGGAAAAGTGGAATAAACGGGAATTTGTTAACAATCAAAGGAGTAGCGCGTGCGCGCCATCAATCAGGTCTACAGATAAAGAATGAGAATGAATGCCAGAAGGATGAATACAGGGGATGGGTTGGTGGACAGGCGAAACCAAAATTCTCTGTCTCGTTACAGCACAAGAATTTTAAATTGTTATGCAAATCTTTATACACCTTCCCCCTTACCCCGCAAACACCACAATTGACTGCAGTCAAAAGAGCTACTGTTTGGTGTGTATGTGTGTGTGTTGGGTGAGAACAAAAGCGCCAGGCAAACGCCATAATTCAAGTGGCCGCAGCGATTTCATGCCTGATTTCAATTATCAATAGCAGCCATCGACAGGCAACGACAAGCCAAAGGAAATGATGGCGGAGGAGATGGTGTAGGAGAAGTTGTGGATCCATCGAACAATCGAACAATGGACACAAATCATTTCATATGCCAAATGCGTGTCGATGTTGGCCGATGATTGGTCCCAGTTGCAGGAGAAGCTACAAATGAACAATTTAAAATCCAAGCAACGACTATAATATACCCTGCGTTAACTGGGAGTTTAAGATTCCAATCATACTCATTAACTTTAGTTAACTTAACTTAGTTAAATATATATTTCCTATATAAAATAGTAACAAAAGGTATAAACTTTTTACTTTCACTTATTACATATACCCAACTTACTCCAATATACCCTCACTGTGTAACTATAAGTGCAGGGTATTAATACAAAAAATTTACTTTAAAGAATTTGCAATATTTTATTTTAGAGCAGCAAATATTTTTTTGGACAAACCCTCGTCGTTTCAGCATTTGTTTTGTTAACTGTCACCAATGATGGATTTAATAAATTTAAAGTAAGAACAAACAGACGGACAGACAATCAGCCTTATGGACAGACAGGCCAATCATCGTCATCATGTTAAACATGACACAAAAGCTGCAGTTCATCGATGGCTTTGGCATACCAAAAAATGAAGAAAAAACAAAATGAATATATATATACATATATATATATAACGATTTGGCAAACGATTTCAACGGATGCAGATGCATTGAATTTTAATCAATAAAAAACGATTTCAATCAAACGATTTGACAAATTTGGTTAAAGATTGAAAAGCAAATCGACAAAGAATAAAAAAAAAAGAAATATTAAATCTACAAAAGTGATCAATAAATGATATATAATTAATTTGTTGTGTTTTTATGGTTTAGACTTATCGCAGAACATTAATCAAATCAATGAAATAATGAATTGAATTGTTAGAGTTGCATAAAATTAACCAAGAATGATTTGTGATGAGGTAATACAGGTAAAAATATTGAAAATAAATCGTAATAGATACGATATCAAAGTTCCAGCCTTTAAAATTGCTCAATAAGTATATTTTTTTTTATTCAACATTTAAGATATGTTTTATGGTATTTAAATATTTGTTTAGATTTCTGTTTTTTGTAGTGCTAGAAAAGTTAAAATCTTAGAATTTTGCAAAGTTTGCAATCAAAATCTTAAATAAAATTGCAAACCGATGTTGCTATTAAATTTCATTTGTAATTTTACTTTAATTTCTATGAGTATTTAAGAATTTCTTTTATAAAATGTAATCTGAAATCTTAAAAGTGACTAAAACGTGAACTGCTTTTACATCATTTATCTTTTGTAGTTTGTTTTTAACAACATTTTTATTTGGCAAAAGTCTTTTAAAGCTACTCAATTATACATATGAGAGGACTTCAGTAGTTGGAATTTTATAATATTTTATTTGAAAAAATTAGTTTTCTTTATTTTCTTTTCATTTTACTTATACTACAGTCTTTGTTTTTATTTTCTTAAATTAATTTAAGAGAAACTTTAAAATATAGAAAATAATATATGTGTCGATTGAAAAAGGAATGAGAATTGCCTTTCAAATTCAATGCACATGGAACTTTATGATAAAGAAATTCCCTAATATTACGATGTTATTTCAAATATATATTCATTTGATTGCCCCTTTAAAATGATGTCCCAACAAAGTGAGTTTCAGGAATGCTAAAAAGATACTTCAAATTATTTTTGTTTTATTAGTTTTAAGTTCTAAAGTAGCATTGCTAATTAATTGCCATCACTGAAGCCGATTCGACTATTTCTTTGACTTCCGAATTGTTTCTAATACAAATGGAAAACATATTCAAATATAACTTCATATTTCTATAACTTTTTTATATTTTGTAGCGTATTAACAACTAATTCAATTGCATTACTGTAAAAAAATTAAGCTACTCACAAACATATATAACTTTCTCTCTAACTTTATGTGCTGACTCCCCCAATAAAAAAAGCAAGAAAAAATCAATTTTAAGTATGGCAAATTCTTAAACAGTTCATAAATAATTCGAAACGCAATACAAAGAGATTATGGGTAAGCTCAATTTGAAAGCTTAATGCCCATCAAAATGCATTTTCGTTGCTTGCTCAAATTATTTGAGCGCACACACAGACAGAGAAACACACTGACACAGATGCAAAGAAAAGGACATACACTCAAATACAAAAAAAAACCCTCATCCTTCTAGCTGATTGCGAGTTTGGGATGCCATTCATCAAGTTTAAAGCCCGGCTAAAGAAATGTTTGGCTCTTTTATGGTCTCTCCCTTACTTTCTCTCTGTTCCTTCGTTTCGCTCTTCCCCCATATCGACCATCCTCCCCCCTTGCCATTATGTTGAAAAGCAAATTTAATCACACAAACAAAAGTGAGCAGAAAAAATGTATAAAATTTAAAGGAAGACACGTAAAGAAATCGTAAAATATTAAAAGCTCATGACTAACTATTTGGGTTTCTTTTTTAGATTGAAAAAATTCTCACATACATATATGTATATACTATATGTATGTATGTTCCCTTACATAACTAAGAACGTAAGAGAACGAAGAAAAGTAATTCTTATGATTATCATAATTTATATGGCCTTGAATGGCTTCAAGTTGGAATTGTGTTTGTATATTCTTTGTGTGCTTTTAAAAGCAAAGTTCCAGTTCCAGAATCGAAACCAAAACGAAAGAAAAAAAAAGACTTCTTCAACAAAGTATCTTCTGCCGCATGGTGACGTCTTTCGTGCCGCTTCGTGACTCCCAAAAATGGCATAGTTGTAGATGAGGTAGGGCTGAGGTGGGGGATTCGAGAAAAAAAAAAGTGCACACACACACAGTCATACCTGTAGCCACATTGTCCCATCTAACTAATGCTAAATACTTTGACCTTGGTACTGGCTGGCTGGCGCTCATCTCAGGGTCTTGAAAATTATATGCCAGCACCTATGTATGTATCTACCCACCAGCCCACCCAACTCCCCTCCTACCTATTTGTTTAAGCTACAACAAAAAAAAAAGTTTAGTTCAACACAAAAACACAATTTCCACTCAATGAATAGAAAAATTGCTCACAATTGTTTGACCACTTTGCTTAGCTGGTACTGACTTTTTTTTCACTCTTTTTTTTTTTTTGTTAACTAAATAATTAGCTGACATAATTTGGCTGTAAAAGACTGAGCCATTAGGCACGAGCTCTGCTCTTAGTTAGACTTCTTTTATACCAAAAAAAATATAACAAATTCAACAAGTCAAAAGTCAAGTCAAAAGTGTCAAATTAAATGCGCATTAGAGCTTCATTATTATGGCTTAAAGACAAAACCGCAGAAGGTAAAACGGCAGCAGCAGCCGCAGCAACAAAATGTTTGAAATTATTTCAACTTTTTTTTTGTTTTCATCTCTATCACTCTTTTTTATATACAATATATATATATATTTATATGTATGTATGTGTATTAGACAATTAAATGGCCAGCAAATTTAATTGCATAATTAATAAACATTAAAAGCACTTAGCTATGGCAACAATGTTTTTAATACTATACAATTTGCAGTTTGCGTTTTTGTCTTTGTTTTCGTTTTTAGTTTTTTTTGTTTTTGTTTTTTATTTTTCTTCGCTTTTACGTTTGTGAATCTTCATGACAAGCGACACGCACCACGCGACGTATACGTAATGTGATAGAGAGAGAGAGAGAGAGAGAGCAACAATTCGAGAACGCAAAACAGATTACAACTTACAGTGTTACATTGATTAAGAGGAAACATATATAAAATGGAAAAGAAGCATGTAATGTAATTAATTTAAAACTTTTTATAGATGGTACATTATGAGAAATTAGTTAACATAATAATCGCATGACAAATTATTAAAATTTATACAAATTAGAAATAATTTTTGTAAAAAATCGGACACATTACTTAGCTTCCTCTTATTGAAAAATACATTTAGATGTCGATATTTAGCACCATTATATGGAGCTAATTTGCAGCATCATCAAATTTAGTGACGCAAACGATATAAACTTAGATCATAATAGTGAACAATAATGTTTATAGATATATATATAAAAAAAAAAAAAAAAATAGAATATCAGATTTCTAAAAATAGAAATGAAAGAGTTTCTCATATCACAACTCTTAAGAAATATGGAAACTTTTAGTAGTAAAATAAGTTAAAAATCTTAGAGAGTGAGACAATATTTTATTATCTTTTATGGGGAATATACATAAGTGTTTCATTTAATATAGGTTTGGTACAACTTATTATTTATACTTCATTATCTTAAGCCATTCTATTTCACGTCTGCAGTCATCAGCTTCTCGAACCAGACTTCCTAATCTCTCTCTGGTACATTCTTCCAATAACATCTCTCCACTCCGCTCTCTTACGCGTACTCTCCACAAGAACTGTCATTCTTGACACTTTATTTAAGAAAAATATAATAAAATATCTGTAGACTAAAATTATATTTTGTTGCTATGATGTTGTCTCCATATTTTTTCTGTACTTTATTAAAATAACATTTTTATTTATTTATTCATGCGATGATTATAAGGTTGATATAGCAAGTTACCTTTAATCATCTTACTAAATTTAACTTTTTGTTATTTTTTCAACCTATGTACATACATATATGTAGTTTGTTAATATTTTAGAAGAAAAATGAAAGCTCTCAGTTTTTGTATTAGTTTTAAATATGATAGATTTACGCTGATTAATGTTATTTGATCCATATTAAGCGGTTTAAGACAGAATAATCTCCCCGGGATAAACCTTTAATATAGACTAAAACTCACATTTCATTCATATTTTGAAAAAAATGTACTTTAAAAATGTATATATGTACATATGTTTAAATATTGATATATTTTCATACATATATATGTAAAAAAATTTTTAAACCAAAACTTATGTGAAACAAATTGCAAGTGCCATAGTACCTGAAAATGTTTAATTTTATTTAAAGGAAAAGCAATAAAATACAATTGCTTTTGTACGAAACAAATTAACAATGTATGTGGAGTAATTAAAATTCGTTTTTCTTCTTATTGACATTTCACTGTGTTTATCTGTGCGTTCTATAAGAATGCCAAACAAAAAACGAACGCAAAATTAACATTTCAAAAGCAAACAGAACACACCGCGGCGAGTCGCAAGTCGCGACCTTCACCTACAAGCACAAACAAAATCCCCCACACCACCCCTTACCGCAGTAGACCAATAGATTTAGTCTATCCACCTGCCACCGCTACCTAGAAAGAATTATGTATGTATGTATGTACGTGTTTGTGTGTGTATCTATCCAATTGGTCATTCTGGGCAGCGCCTACGCAATTAGCAAATGCCCTGAAGCAATAAAAATAGCAACAATTTGAACGAAAGTCTATCATAGTCATAGAAAGTGAATTTGTTTAAAAAGTTAAGATTCTTTTGCTTCCTCTTTGTTTCTCTCTCTCTCTCTTTATTTGGTTGGCCATTTATTAGTTGTTTTTCTTTGCTTTTTTTCTTCTGTTTTGGGAGGGAGAATTTGTTTATTTGATTTTACGTTGTCTTCTTTGCACGTAAAACGTGTGACTTGAACTTTGAATTAATTTGTTCAATAATTTACATTCCTCCCCATCTCTCATGGTTCTGTTTTGCTACCCTGTACACAATGAGTAAATGGGTATATTAGGATGGGGAATGTTAATGTTAGGGAATGTAATGTTATCGATACTTGTTCAATTGGTGTTGCCATCTGGCATTTAAGCAAGAGCTGCCAACTTTTTTCGCTAATCGATTTAAGCGTTTAAACTTTAACGAGCTGATAACGAATACAATTATGGTTCAAATATATAATTTTTTCATTACACGGTATCGTAAAGTCTTTACTCCAGTTTAGTACTTCATTATTTTAGTTCTTTCTTCAGCTATTTATTTATTTATTTTGTTTTGCTTTTGCTTTTGTATGAGTGGACTAGGAATTGCAGGTTGTTTTTGCTTCTTTTCTTTATTTGTTTGCTACGTAATTTATTTGGTTTTACGTGTAGTTTCTAAGAAATGTCTTCCAGTTATGGTGGAGTCGGGGGAAACGAGCACCAGAGGGGGCAACTACAGGTTGAGACCAAAGAGTCAGTCCACCGCTCGATCGGGTGAAGGTAAACAATTCTCGGAAGTGGCAATGAAACCAAATTATCGTGTCGTTTCTGTGTAGTTCCCGGTTATGTGTTTTGCATTATAAAGTTGATTGGTTTTTTTTTTTTAACTATTGTTTTTGTGGATTTTCAACCTATTATTCAAAATGCAATTGGGGGAATTTGGCAGTAAAACAGGAACCAACTAAAAGGCTAAACAAAATTTCATTTAATCTATGCAGGGAAAATTTAAATATGAATACTTTGCATTCTATTCCTCTTTCTTTGTGTAAATAAAGAACCTTTTAAACTATTTTCTCCAAAGCAGTGAAAAGCAAATAACTTATGTTGATATCAATATAACATTCCAGCTTTAGTTTTTACCCCATAACTCTTCACTCAAAGTGACTTACAGAGGCGTAACTATAATCTTATCTAAGGAGGGGGGTTGACATAGCAATTGCAGTTTTTCTTCTTTTCATTGATAAATTTTTAATACATTCCTTGCTTTATTTTGCAAATTTCAAAGGAAAATTTGTTTATAACAAATGGTTCTAAGTCTTTTGCATTTTAACAGAAACATTCACTTATTTCTTTCAATCATTAGACTGAAAAAGCTAATACAAAAGAATATTCAGTTATAACTTAATATATGGAATACGATTCAACTTTTAATAAGCCTTGAATATACTATGGGAATTGTACGTACATATATTAATGTACATATATATATGTACATATGTGTGGACAAACCACAAAGATCCCGAAAATATAATCGAAAACTTCAAACAGAGATTTAATATATAAATAGTACAGCAATTCCTTGGATTACGATTAAATCTTGATTCCAAAATTGAAATTTCAAATAAACATCGTCATAATGTTCTCTTAATGTGCCTTTTCTCATAGCCCCTTCCTAAGCCGCTGCCTTTATACCCTTACACTTCAAACTTTTTTTTTGCTCTTATCATAGAACCAACTGGTAGCTGAATCACATTTAGCCTGCCTCTTCATCCTTCTCTTGCTGCCTTAAACTTAGATGAAGCTATAGAAATTCAGCTTCAACTTTTTATGGTTGGTTTTTTTTCTGCTTTTTTATTTTTATTTTTTTTTGCTTTGCTTCTGCTAAAATGTATTGCACTTTGAATACATTTTATTCACATTTCCATACTAACAAACACACAACCTTTTTTCATTAAATGTTTCAGCTTTGTTTTTTGCTTTTTTTTTTTGATGGGGGGGTGGAGGAAATCTGTCTGGGGGCATCCTTTATGTACAACTACTATATATTTTACTGTGGTTTTAGATGCTTTATATTTTGTTGTTGTTGTTGTTGTTGTTGTTGTTGTTGTTGTTATTGTTAATTGTCTTGTTCATCAGCAGCAACAAAAGCTCCTGGACTGGCCTGACTTGTGTCTAGGTCTAGCCTACCCCTGGACTGGCATACATTTCATGTGCTTTGGGCGCTTTGTTTGCACATTGACACAGGTGAAACTAATTAGGCCACAAAACCTAGCATCAGTACCAGTAACCAGCAGCTTGTTTTTGTATTATTTGTGAACCAACAAAGCAAAAAAAAAACACAGTAACAACAACAACAACAACAATGTATTACAATTAAAATAAACGAGCAGGCAAGTGAACTCATTTTCATATATTTTTTTTGCACAAAAACCTTTCAAAAACATCCGAAGAACTCTTGAATAAGCTGCGTATCATCTGCCACTTTTGTTGCTGTTGCTTCTTCTTTAAGTTTTAAACAATACACCCAGTCGTTGAACTTTTTTTTAATCCAAAAAGAAAAAGTGTATAAAAAAGAGCCATAACAAGATGATCAAGTTGAGTATTACTATTAACCGAAGTTGATATACACTGCATAGAGTAACGCAAGTAAGTCAAGTAAGAGTTAGTCAAGTGCAAGTTTATTATAAGGATCCTCGTCCTTAACAACTTAAACCAATCTTAAATATGTTTTATACAATCAAAGTTAAAGAAAAACGAAACCGTTTGCCAACTACATATACTTAAAAAAATGTTAAAAAATCTCGCCAATCTTTTTCAAAATCGCCTTTTAGTATCCTAAACTTATCATTAGGATCAGCTGGTATACGCTATTAGCCAGAAAGAAGTCTGTGTGCATAGTTTCAATGCATTAAGGTATAGACCAAAAACTGTATAAACTCAAAAATTTCACATTTCGTATCAAATTTCTGTTGTTAAATAGAAATAGATGTACCCTCTTAACTAGTGCAGTAAGAAAACAAAAACAGAAAAAAAAAAATTGAAGATAAGCAAAACACTTGCGTTGAGACATTTTGCAGAGAAAAAATAGCTACTAAAATTGACCCAAATTTTTAGGGCTGCCATTCGACCAACTGAGCGTATGCGTAATAGCATTTTAGTTTCGCTAGTTTTCGCTTTCATGCGAGCAAATCTGCTTAACAACATCGTCAACAACAGCGTTGACGGGCAATGGCGATGAAGTTGGAACGTGCCTATGCAAAATGAGTTTTCATATTTTTTGCAAAAAAAAACAAAGCAACAACAGAAAAAAGAGCGCGTGAAAAATTCATTAAAAGTCGAAGTCGTAGTCAACCAAACGTTTGCCTCATCTCTCCTCCCTACCGCTGTTTTATTTCATATATTCATTTTAGACTTAGAGGAAAAACTCATAATTGCAGCATTTTTCACTTTGTTTTCTTGGAATGTGAGCAGCAGCAGCAACAACAACAACAACAACAAAAAGAAGAAGAAAAGTTGCCTTATTAAAATTAAGCGAAATTTAATAAGCAACGTTTTATGCAAAGCGAGAGTTTTCTAAGAGTTTTTCTCTTGTGTGTTGGCTGGTTGAGTATTTTTTTTTTTTTTTTTTTTTTCTGCTTTTTTTTTGGCCACAAAATGGCCGCTAACACCGTGTGGATTATGAAACCACCAGCAAGTGGGAGATCTTACACAAGAGGCAGGAAATACCCTCCCTTCTAGTACTCTATGGCCCTAGCCCCCGCCTGCCTAGATATACATATATATATGTACATTTGCCAGAAAAGGCAAAAATGCAGCCATAGTCACGTTTCGAGAGCGTAAAGCCAGTTACCAAATGTGTGTAACCAAATGGTTGGCTATAAAGATATACGCCAAAAAAAAAAAAAAAACAACCTAAAATGCAAAAAAAATAAGTATATATGTATATGTATATGGGCCAAATGAATTGCCTTTACAGGGATGTGTATAAAGTTGTTTTCTTTGCAGATAAGAGACGTAAAAAGTTGAATCATTAAGTTTATGCCAAATTTCAATACGTAATTTCAAACAAATTTTCAAGATATTCTAAGTAAAATTCTACAATCTTTATAAAATTGTTAAGTTGTCGTAAACAGGAATACATTAAATATAAATTTATAAAGGTATCAAACAATATAAAGGACTTTTTTGTTATTTTTACTTATGATGGGCAAACCAATTATGAAATTCGACTATTTAAAGTCAAGTATTTAGATGTAATAATTTGGTAAAATTTCAGACTAAAACTAATAACTATTATTATTTATACGTTATTTTATGGCAAACTAAATCAATAAAAAAATTATGATTTTCATCTTTAATTCCAACATTTAAGAAAATAAATGGTATTAAAAAGAAAGCGCAAATTTCATTTAAAGAAAAGTTAACTTCTACTTTATCACCTTCAAATTGATTATGCAACTTTTATTGTTTATTTTCTAAACCATTTGTTTTTCTTTTAGTTTGCTTTTTTTTTTAAATTCTAAAATATATTAATTTTTTTGTTCTGTTAGTAGCGAAATTTACATTTCAATTATGCTAGACAAAATTTATACAACTTAAGCCTCAAGACAATATACACACACACACACACACACATAGAAGTTAAGAATGACAACGCCATTTTCTTTGGTAAGGTAAGGCAATCTGCAAGATTGAAAGGGAGTTGGATGTGGAAAAGAGGAGTGGAAAGAGGAGAGGCAGATGAACCCCAACCATGTCTTGTGCCTATGACTTTGCTGCTGATTCAGTCAGTGTTAGCATTTTCATAACCTTGTCAGCTTGATATGCGCATAAATTTGAAGCAGTGCACATTGTTTATTCAAATGCCTCCCGCGCTGCCAACTGTCAGATGATGCCAGACACAGAGTCTCAAAAGGAGATGGCTAAAATCCCCAAAAAACAAACAACAACCTGTGTCCTAGAAGAGGACAGGAGCGGATTAGATGGAAAACCAGTGGACTTAAAAATATTACGTGATCTTAACTTTTGTTTGGAAAAGGCTTAAACTTGCCTTATAAATTAAATTGATTTACTAAATGGAACTTAACTAAAAAATAGAACAAATCTTTAATATTGTTAAACATTTTCATAAAGGAATACAAATTTATACTTCTTAAGATGATTTCATTCTTAATATTTTGCTTGGATTCTGAACACTTTGTTGTAGTTATTTTATTGATATAATAAAAAATTGCTTAGCTAATTTCTTATTAAACCTGATTCCAGTAGTTGTAAATTTTATGAATCATCCGTTTGTTGTGATTCATGAATCATACTTCTTTCATGGAACTTAATATGTAACAAATATTCTTAAACATAAAGTAAGAATTTTATGTAAGGTCTTTTCTAAATGTTAACAAAACCTTAGTAAAACCAATTAATTTATATACTATTGTTAAGCCAAAAATCTGAGTTGACTGTGATGAAGAAAAATTTAGTTTTTAACATTTAATTTACATATGTAGCTTCTTACACAGTTTTCCAGAAATAGTTCCTCATTAATCTCTTCATTTTATTAAATAATAAGAAATATTTATAAAAGTTCTTACTTTAAGTTTAGAAGATAAAATTTACACTTCTTGCCACTTTTCTTCTAAGTTCTCTTTAGTTGTTAATCCGATCCTGAGTATTAGTAATTCAGGAAGAGTGTTTCCATTTCTCTATTCAGTTATCTGAAAGATGGCTTCCTCTTTGCATATATATAGACTTTTCTTTTGTTTTATTTACACTGGAATAGCAAGATTTAATTAATTTGGCCTTCGATTACATAAGTTTATCGAATGCAATGCATGTGCATATGTACATACCTAGAAGTTACCCCTATATCTAGCATATATTATATATTCCAGTTCTTTCACATTCATTTTTCAAGAATGTTGCCTCATAATCGTGTGGTTGCTTTTAACTTTCGCTTTCTGTATGTCTTGTCTTGTCCGTCTCTGTCTTTTGTGGTTAAGGTTTCAACCTCGAGCATAAATTACAACAAGAATACGGCAAATAAAACAAGAACTAGAAGTGAACGAAGGGGCCACAGTCAAAGAATCGCACCGCACGGTGGTTCATACGAAAAATTTATGTTAAGCAAATGCAGGCGGCAGACAGCAGGCAGAGACCCGGTCAGAGAGTTGACGATGGTCTTTGGTTTTTACCTCCACTGTCGGCGTTGAATAGATACAGTTTTTCTTCTCCCCAAAAAAAAAACACAAACATAAAACCGAAAAAAAAGTAAAAAGAAGTCAGATGAAGGAAAGCAAGAGTCAAAAGTTTAAAGACATTCTTTCAATTCCATTTCTACTGTCGGCAACCCATATTGAAAGTTACTTGAGATGGCGTCTGGTGGCATCTGGCTTTTCGGTCTGGCCCGGGGTCTAAAGTCTGGTTGGGCTCAGCACGCGTCCAATGATTTTATCAATGTCAACGAGAGTTGCCGTCGTTTCATAATTGCCGCAGGCTGCCAGCTTGAAATTAAACCATAAAAAAAATACCATGGCAACTGGGCGTTAACTGCACGTAAACTGCCAGATAAAGATACATACGCATTCAATAGATACAACAACAAAAAAATGTGAGATATAAAACTATATACATATATGTATGTACTTGCAGTTTCACCCAAAACACAGAGACTGTCCTCAAAAACGTACACAGGATGTGAGACACGGACTAAGACCAGGGTGATGAGACAATGAACAATAATAATGATCATCATCATCATCATCATGATTATAATAAAGATGATGTTGATGATGATGATGTAAAGAAGCGTGACACTTCAACAAATATTTAACTGTATCTCGGCGCTGACTGCGACTGCGATGGCAACTTGGTTGGACCTCAGGGCCAAAGAATTTGCGCAACTTTCTACCTTATGATTTTCACTTTTCATTTATGAGTTATTGTTGTATATGTGACATCATCGCATGGCTAAGCAGTGGCAGAGAGTCGGCCAAAAGAGTCTGTTAGTCAGTCAGTCAGTCAGGCAACAGGGGCTGACTTCTGGACCCTGCCGGGGGCCACCCTGCCCTGCCTTGGCCAAGTCAAGTGTCAGAAAAGTGAAAACTGTGCGCTGACTGTGCCTCCCTGCCTTCCTACTCCCCACCCCCCTGACTGTCTGTTACTTCTGTTGCTCTTGCTGTCGTTGGCTCTGTTTATTTTTCTTTTTTGGCGATCCAATTTCAAGTGCCCTGCTGTTTATTTATTGTTGAACTGCAGCAACAGCAACAGAAACAGCAATGGCAATGGCAACGGCAACGGCAGCAGCTGTTGCCATAACAGAAAGCCCCGCACGGCAGACAATTGTTAACAATTGGGCGCGTCCGCAAAGTCAAAGCAAACAGCAGCGACTGCAGCAGCAAATAGCAGTAGGAAAGTTAGCCAACTTCAGTTTTTGCCAGACCACCTCATGTACTTTAATTATTATAAACAATTCCTTTATTTCATAATCATCAAGTTACTGAGTTCGTGTTGGCTTTCTATAAACATTTAGTTTATAAAATAACAACATTTAAGTTTTTAGGAATGTCAATAAGACACGTGTTTAATAGTCTGGAATTCCCCCTTGCCTTTTGGACATTTTTCTTGTTCTGAAAGAAAATTTTAAGCAACATTCTGAATTCAATTTTGTATGCATTCATATTAAAATTTTGAATATCTCCAATAACAACCAATACGGAACACGGAACAGGCTCAAAGTTAAGAATATCGGCAAAGTGGTTAATAATTCGCAATAATTCTTTACCTTTCGAACATTTTTAAAGTTCTCAAAGAAAGCATAGAAAATATAGAATTTGGTTCGTTAAATGAATTCTGCTTAATTTCATATTGAGATTTTTGAATACCAAGTAGTAACTCCTATGCAGAGTTACTAAATCCTCTTTTCATCGCCAATCTTTAGAAACTTTTTAAAACAAATTTCACTGACCCCAAAAATTAATCCAATTATCATTTCGATTTTAGCCAAATTGAACACAATTTTTATTGGTCCACAAAGTAGTGAACAAAATTGTAGTAATACAAGATTTAGCTTCTAAAGCAAAAAAAAATTGATTTTAAATTTATGTTTCGACTTTATATATATATATGAATAGGGTACAGCAAAGTCGGCACGTTCGGCTTGCTGGTCTTATTTTTAACAAAGAATTTTTCTTGTCTAGGTCTATGCAAATGATCAAGCAAGAATAATAATGAAAATAATATTTGAAATATCTTTTAGCATGACTCACGACTTTTGAATATGTTGAGAAGGGCATTCCTTCTAAAACTTCTATTAATTGAAGAGATTCTTTATAATTTATAGTATTCCTAACAGATATATAAAAATATATCAGCCATATGTACTATACAATGCTACATACATATATATAACTTTGATGATGCTAATTTCTACTTTCATCTTTAAATTTTGCTTTAATTTTGTTTTTTTCTTTTTAGTTTTTCAGTTCCATCTTTGCCTAACCATTTTAATGTTTTGTGTCAATGTAATTCTGTTTTCCATTAAGATTTTAATACATATTTAAAATACTTGACCATTTGCTGAAATTCCAAACATGCTAAAAATAAATTGCAAAGTTCTATATACATATATATGAATGTATATTGAAATCAATCCATGTATAGATGTTTGACCTATTGGTTCTCTTACCACACAAATGAAAGCCGCCGCCTAAGCCACAGAAATTCGAGTGGCAGCATGTCAAGATTTTAAAACTGACCGCACTTGCCACCAGCTTACCCTCACCTTCCTCACCCTTCTCATACACACACACACACACACAGACACACTAGCAATTTCTGCGCCTCATTGGACTTGTCTTTATTGGCCACATCACATCAATTTAGCCTTCGCCCTTCTAACACACACAGACCACATTTTCTTCTCTTCTTCTACTTTTTTATATTTTTACTGTGGTCATAGGGAGTTTCTAGAAAAAGAGAGAGTGAAAAAAAAGAAAACCCTCCGAAAAACTTAGTGAAAATTGCCTGTCATGCGTTTTACTTTCACTAAGCACAAAACGACAAGCCAACAAAGAGAAAAGTTTTGCCCCCATGGCCAAGAAAAAATTAAGACATTTAACGCTTTTTTTTCATTACTCCATGGCCAGACTGGCCTGCGGTGTTTCGTCCTGCTCTTTTATTTTCCCTTCGGCTTTGGGTGTCCTTTATGGGGGGAAAAAAAAAAAAATTTTTTTTTGATTGGCGAGGGGGTATCCCTCCGCTTGTTCTTGTTGTTTTTGTTGTTTGGTCAGACCCTATACGATGATGCGTAATCGTCGGAGCATTGTTGTTTGTTTATTTCTATGTCGAGGCGACAACTTCCCCTCCTCTGTTATCCACTCCCACCCACCAGATTCTCATCTGTCGCCTTTTCTCTTGGAAATTTGATAAACTGCTTTTCGACTTTATTGCTGTTTTGGCACAAAATGCCTTTTTTATTTGGTCTATGACCAATTTTTTGGTTGAATTTCTTTGACCATTTTCCTCTTCAATCCTCTGTGCTTATTATTTCTTTTTTTTTCTTTCTCTTTTTTTTTTTTTTTTTTTTGTTTTGTTTTATTAGTATTTTTATTTACTTTTATGTGTTTATTATTTGGTTTCGGTTGGAGACACTTTTTTTGTTATTGTTATTGTTGCAATTGAACTTGTTACTTTACTTTTTTTTGATGATCTTTCAGGAATTTCAATTTAATTTGTGTTTGAGTGATTTTTCCAATTGGCAACAAGGGATTATGTTTAGAGAGTTTTCGATTGCCTTGGCAAACTTTAGTTTAATTAAAAATATATAATTTGTAAAATAAAAGTACCTGAAATCAATGTTCGTGAAGCAAAAAAAGTCTTAAAATTTGATTTAATATCTATATTTTTATTTATTCAATATGTATATTCATACATTTAATTAAAAGTCAGCCTGATCATTAAAAAACCGCTAAGCAATAACATATGGTAAAGTCTTTCTCAATATATAAATGTTATAAAATCTTTCTTTAAATGCCTTGACTATATTGTTGTATAATTTTTTTAGTCTAGACTTATTTTGCAAAAATTTGCAACTATTTTATTTTGTCTAGCCTAATTATTTGTTAAGCCTAATCGAATATATCCTAATTAGATTTGTTTAGTTAACTTATTATCAATTGAAAGCTAACTTTAGTTACTTTCTTCGACCTATGCCTTGATGAAAAATCAAAAATTCTTTAGAATTATGATTCCTGATGGAAGCCGATATCCTTTAGCTAGTCTCTGCTGTATTACGCTTCTCAATCTTATAAAATATCTCTCATAAAATGTCTAATCGAAAATGAATTAAATGCTTATATTTATTATTTATTGATTCATTTCAATAAATTTTTAAACAAAAATGAAATTTCTGTATTTTTGTTTTCATTTATTTTAAAAACAAAGTTCGGAAAGAAGAAACTTTACAATTATTATTTAAGTTTTATTTAGTTGTGAAATTTGTTTAAATTTCTTGAAACTTAAAATGGTAACAAATGAAACTAATTTGAATATAATTTAGAGTATTAATCGATCTCTCGATCTAAGGTTCTCCAAAATGAAATAGTTTAACAAATTATTATGAAATTTATGTATTTTTGTTTTCATTTATTTTAAAAACAAAGTTCGTTAAGAAGAAACTTTACAATTATTATTCAAGTTTTATTTAGTTTATCATTTGTGAAATTTGTTTAAATTTCTTGAAACTTATAATGGTAACAAATGAAACTCATTTGAATATAATTTAGAGTATTAATCGATCTCTCGATCTAAGGTTCTCCAAAATGAAATAGTTTAACAAATTATTAGAGGAAATAATTAAACTTAATTTTATTTGTTAAATGAAAAATTTAGATAAATTCGTTTCGAAAAGTTGAGGTGACATTAGGAAGATACAAAAATAAGAAAGTCGAGAAATAATTTTCAAGTGACATAGTTAACAAAGTTAACAAATAAGAACTTTCGTAACGACTCCATCAGATAAATATATGTTGTTCATTAAAGGAAAGTCTAGTACGATGGATCAAGTGGCAAAGTTCGGCAGTAGTCGGCTAATATGGGAAGACAATTGGATAGAGTGCATCTCCTGGAAGTCCACAAAGTGGAAATAATTGTAACTGAAGTCCATTCAAATTCCATACGTAGAAAAAATATTACAAAAAAGAAAGGACTAGCGTTGTAAAAGAAAGTGTAGTAAGGATCGCTCCTTTGGCCATCGAAGGCGACCCTCGCTTTGTTTACAGTATTAGTGTTTTGTTTCATAAATTTATTAATATATGACAACTTTCTTTGAGTTTTGATTTATCCATTAGTTGCATTAATCTTACGTTTACCCTTTAAACAAAATATTTGCAACCATTTTAAATCAAGTCTCTGCATCGAGTTGTTGCAACTGCAGCTGCTGCTGCTGCTGCATCTAATTATGCGAATTCGGTTAGCCTTTTTTCCGTTGAAAAATTAGGTCAAATTTAACATATTCATTAGAATTTTAAGGCAAGATGAGGAAATTATGTTAGTATGTGTGTAAGGCCAAGGGGCAGCTGCATGAAAACTCAAAGTTTGAAGCGCTTCTAATGGTGATTACAAGTGCACACACACACACACACACGCTGGGCGCAAAAAATTATTAGAAAATTGCATTCGACGATGACTGCAATGACCTCGTTTCGGCTCTGCTTGGCAAACCCAACAAACGATAAGCATTTGGTTTTTTCCATAGCTCGCAAATAACTGTCGACCGTTTCTCGTTGTCTGCAAATAAGTGTCTTTTACTGACTCTTTACGAAAAGACTCAGCGAGCAACCGATTTATCGGCTCTTAAATGAGATCGCTCGCGCTCGGAGCGAAACCGTTTTGTTCTATACTTTTTTGTTCTGGTTGTTCCAAGACCGTTTCGTCGTGTTTAGTGAAGCAAAAAGTCTTTTGCGTATGTATTGGTATACATTCACACGCATAGGCAAGCAAATCGTTAAGCGTCTGATTGTCAAACAAAATACATATATGATATGCGATCGTGGATTGAGTGTGTGAGTAAACCGTAAAGACCGTTTGCGTTGAGTTTTTCGGTCAATCGGTCTTTTGCTGAGTCTCATTGTGCGAGCGTTTCTCGCTTCGCTCTTTACGCACTGCTCATTGAAAGACCGATATACAAAGCGCTCAAAGAAAAGAACTCAACAGAAAACACAAATGAAGACAGCATGAGTCTCTTGCTCAGAGCGAGAGCGAGAGAGTATGAAGTATTTCGGTTGTGCTCGCAACGAGAGCGCAGAAAGAAAAACGGTCAACAGTTATTTGCGAGCTATGGTTTTTTCTTCTTTATTTTTTTTGTCGTCGTTTGAGGGAGAGCATAAAAGCAGAGCAAAGGCAACGGCAGCAGCAGCAGCAGAGGCGACCAGAGACCAGGGCAGGGCAATTGCCTTCACTAGCTTCACTTAAAGCAGCAGCAGCAGCGGCGGCAGTAATAACGGCAAAAGAATGAATTTTTGTATTGCTTAGTGGCGTTTTTTTTTCTTTTGGTTTTTTCTTTCTCTCTCTCCCCTCCCAGTCTTTTTTTTTTTTTACTTTACTGATAAGAGCAGTCGAGGCGACGATGGCGTCAAATGTCTCAATAAGACATCGGGACTGAGACTCAACACTCGAGCACGCATATGTAGTACAATCAATGAGGCGTGGAAATGAAGAAGACTTGAGCTGAGCCGAGTTGAGCTGCTGCTGCTGCTGCTGGCACTTCAATTACACAAGCACGCAAGTCGCCACATAGCCTTCATTTAATGGAATTAGTACAATGTACAATTTGTGGCCAAAGATGTTATGGAAAAAAAAGAAGAATAGAAATAAATTGAATAAATGCGAGCTTGTCACTCGGCTGCTGCTGCTGATAATTTTGGACAGATAGTCTCATACATACAAATACATATATAAACAAATATAATATGGACTGAGACAGAGAGATCATCAGCAGGCTGGGATGGCTGACTGGCTGGCTGGTCATACCCAAACCCCAATACCCGGACCCATCCTCAATTTCCATGCTATTCCATTCTTTTCATTCATTTCTGTCAGCTGCAGAACAAACAACAGCAGCAGCAACAGAAACAACACTAACAACAAAGCCCCGTGTCGATGACAATTAGCGATTGGATGTCTCTCTGACCCAAACCAAAACATTATACAGATATAGATATACCGATACTTTTAGGTACTATATATTCTACATTTTTTGTCATTCCGGCACACCTTTAACAAGCTGGTAGCAAAATATGTAGAGCATGTACAGTGCGAGAAAGAGAGAGAGAGAGAGAGAGACAATTGTTTTCTATGTATTTTCTGTTGTGCCATAAATTAAATTTAACACCACGAAGATCGGTTTCTATCGATAATCATGATCCCTCATTCCCCTCAATCCCAATGCGGATGATCTTTACACATTTCTAATGTCAAGTGAACCTTTAAAAACAATTGAAATGAATGCAAAATTACAGTTAACGCTTCATTGATTTCTACTATTTCTGAACAAATTGGCTTCTCTAGGGCTGCAATTGAGATGTCGCATCTTTACTTAATACCCATAACTATATGTTTAGTCATTATTCTGTAGTCACTTTGAAGCTATTGAATGACGGAAAACAGAAAATGTCCATCAAAAGTGCCCCCTTGGGCGTCATATCATATAACGCTAAACGCATTAAAAATAACAAACTTATAAATGCAATAAAAAAATACATACATAAAAGTAAATAAAGAGCAGAGTGTAAAGAGAAATTATCAATAAGCGAAGTTAGCTATACCCTATAATAATGGAATAAATGTTCTAGGAAATTTATTAAAAGATTTTATAGTACGAGTATAGTATATCTTTCCCTGTTCTCTTGTAGCAGTTAAAAACGCTGTAATAAAACAAAATATATAAAAAAACTACTATTAATCAGATCTGCAAAGTTAAATCGTATTACTATATTATATAGATTATAGATATTATCAGTTACAATCGCAGATCTATCGTCCTACAAAGATTAAAAAACAACTATAAGCTCGGAATAAAGTATTTTTGCATTAGGATAGTGATTACATTTAGTATCTAGTATATGATATTGCAAAATCAATCATCTGATATCCGATATACGATATAGTCATTGTAAAGTATTAAAGTATTTCTGCAGATCGGCTAAAAGTAAAAAAGTTGTGGGAATATTCGAACACGGAACTGGATTACCCACCCCTGATATGCTCTTTTACTATCAGAAAGATCCTGGGAAATTTTTAATATATGTTCAAAAAAAAATGTACATCATACAATCTTCATCTAATATCACGTTAAAAACAATGGAGTCAATGATAAAATAGTTAAAGGGTGTAGTTAAAGAACAATTCCATTACATAAACTTCAAAATACAATACTAAATATAAATATAAATATTTTAAAAAATTAAAAAACGATAAAATAGTTTTGATTACTATGTGAAAAGTTAGTTTTCAATAAAATTCCAAGAAAATGGCTATTACTTGTTGAAAATAGAGACTCCAGATTGTGTTATCTGCAGTATTGGATTCCTTATAAATAATTTCAACAAACATTCGAAGGGCTGAAAAAATATTTATTTTTTTTTTAGATTTTGCCGCTGATGTAAAAGGGTTGATAGCTCTGCAAAGTAAAACTAAACAAATAAAGAATCGAATTTTTTCAGATAAAGTCTTAAAACTAAACAAGTGTAGTTAACAAAATAAATATCAAAAATTATTGAAATTATCTTTGAGAAATGGTAAATCTCACAATCCTTAGTAAAACTAATCAAAGGTACTTTTATATAATTGTTTTTGAGTTTTCGTTTTTTACTTGAAAATAGTCAAGGAGAAAAAATGTGGCCCTTACAGGGTAAACTGCGCGATTTCTTTAACTGTGAGTAGATTGTAATGGGTAATTTATTGCATTTCAACTAAATGGTCTACTAATCCACTTTTATATCATATTTAAGTAAGATCTGTGTGTGCGGCAACGTGTTATACTCTGTTGCTTTAGTTTTTTGGCCATTATCAATGCGTCTACTATGCGATTATGTATGGATTGCTCACTGAATCGCATTGTTCTCGACTGCAAGGAGAAACCCCTACAGCAGAATAAAAGTATAGCCAATTGGATATTAGATTTGGCAGTGACAATAAATCAAACGGCATTCCTCTTGAGTTCCAGGCTAGCGGCGGGTGAAGAAGAAAAACAAAAGATACGCCAACCAGGACAACAGCAGCCACTCCCATCAGGGGGGGAATGGCATTCACAAACTCAGATTAGTTGTGCCGAATTATGGTCACGACAGTGTCAGACTCTAGTGATAATATCCTTTTATGTTGGCTATATGTTGACCCATATTCCGGGTGGTCGTCTGGCCGAACGTTATGGTGGTAAATGGATACTGGGCTCTGCGATACTCTTGTCAGCCATTTTAACACTACTCACGCCATGTGCAGTGCGTGTGGGTGGTCCTTATGCGTTGGTGACCGTACGCCTACTCATTGGTCTGTGTGAAGGACCCACTTTTCCGGCAGTGTCGGCAATGCTGGCCCAGTGGGTACCGGAGCAAGAGCGAGGAATGCTGGCCAGTTGTGTGTTAAGTGGTGGAGAGATTGGCATCACATTGGTGCAGCTTGTAAGTGGCCTTGTGATGGCCGAACAGGATTGGCCGGTGGCATTTTATGTGGTTGGTGGTGGTGCAGTTATCTGGTTTGCTGGATTCGTAAGTAAGCCTTGAAATATAGTCCAAACACTTGTCAATTCTCCTCTTGTAGGCCATGATCTGCTATAGCAAGCCGGATAATTGCCCATTCATAAAAAATGAAGAGAAAGACTACATCAAGAGTCAAGTGAGTGACACTTTGATATGCTCTGAACAGGAGGGAGGAGAAGAACTGGCAATACCACCACCACCATGGAGAACTATGCTATTGAGTACTCCTGTTTGGGCTTTAATTTCCGCATCGATGCAACACGATTGGAGTCAGCTGGAGCTTTCCCAAGAGATGCAAGATATGCTGCAGGATTTAAAATCACAAGGCAGCAATCTGTGGGATGAGTTAGTTGGTACATTAACACTAACTGCTCCACATATAGGTAACTGGCTAGCCTCTCTCTCCACTGGCAGTTTGAGTGATTTTCTTATATCGGAGGGAATACTCAGTCGCACTCAGACCCGACGACTAATGTCCTGGCTAGTCTTCTTCTGCTGTTCCATGTACATGGTCCATGTCAATGCTAATTATGGTAGAATTTGGAGTTGCCTCGCTGTGGGTGCCTACTATGCTGGCATCAAACTTCTTCCCTTGGACATGAGTCCCAATTATGCTGGCACCTTAATGGGCATCTCAAATGGTTTGGGTTCATTGCCAAATCTTATAATGCCATATCTTAAAGAACTTGAAGCTGATTATGCCATCATTGGCAGCATTAGAGCTGCAGTATGGTTGGTCTGTGCCAGCTATATATCGGCTGATGTACAGTCCTATAATAATCTGAACACCCACACGCCAATTGCTAATTAATGTGTATTCTCAAAATAAGTAAAATTAACAGGAAACAAAAATAAATCAAAACGAAATTCCTCCCCCCTCCATCATTTTCTCTACTTCTCGTGACTCCCCACATACATACATATATAGTTATAGATAGCATCGCATCGCATCGTCATTGCTCTCTCAGTAATGTATAGCTTCGAGGTTTGAATGACGCGTATCATTGGCAATTAATTTAATATATATATACATATAGACCTACAAACAGACATACACACACAACCCATAAGCACACACAGATACAAAAGAGTGAAAAGGTTTTTAAAAGTTTCATTAACATGGACGCTATTCATATACTCTTTTTATTTTCATTAGCTACTGGCTAAGCGATTCTTTTTAAAACAATTAGGTACAGGGTAATACAAAAAACAAAGGTTTGTTTGGTATTTTAGAATAATCTATAGATCTATGAAATACTCTAATATCATATCTTTTAGTCTTCGCTTTATTTAATGTTCTAATGTTCTAATATCATATCTAATATCATATCTATTTGTTTTCGCTCTATTTAAATTTATGATTTCCTTATTGATCAAATACAACAATGCAAAATTATTTGAAGCAAACCTTAGAAGCGATAAAAATAATTTAATATTATATTTAATTATCTTTTATATTGATCGTTTAATATACATATTATATATAATATATGATTTATAGAACGTAATTTTATTACGTATACGTAAAGAAAGTCGACTTTGTGAATTTGTCATAAAATTGAGTCAATATTTTTAGGAATCAACTAAAGTTGGCGTCAGTCGTAAGCACCTGGCTCCAATATTATTTCTGTTATTCTTAATTCTCAAACAATTTGTTCATTGTCTAACGACAGATTGCAAATATAAAATAAATTAAAAAAAAAAAAAATATTTTTAGTTTTGTCGATAAAAATTAATCATAAGATATCTGAATACTGTTATATAATTTGTACATAATAAGTAAAGATGATATACAGAACAAAGACTCCATATATTTTATCTACAAATATATCAAATAACAATAAAAGCCTTTTAAAAAGTGTGAAATTAAATTGTAAAGAAAGGACTGGTACCTATATTTAAAATTTGTTTTTCATATTTTAAAATTTTTTGAAGATGTGAATATATTCTAAGAAGATCGAAATACTATATTTATATTTTGAATTACTTTTTTTCCAATACTTTATACAGGCAGTAAAAACAAAAGGTTTTCCTTTACTCAAAAAAGGTCGATGTCAAAATGCCCAATTTATTTATTATAAATTGACTATAACTTAAACTACAAAACATTTTAAAGAAAAAGTTTTTTTTTACAGATTTTTATATTGATTAAATATGTTTATTGTGGAAATTTGAGAATACATACTGTGCAGAATTTCATTAAAAAATTTGCTATTAACAATTATGCCTAAAACCAATTGACCCCATTTGTGTGTTCCTTTTCTTAGTAAGAGTATCAAATGTACAGAAGCAGAAGCAGCAATTGCAAGTAAGTTTTACAATGTCAAGCTTCCAGTATTACATACGATATAATAGTATACACATACATACTTATATATAATAGTAGTATGCGTACATATATATGTATATACATATATGTATTTGATTTCATTGGAATTGTGGTGCAAGGGGTGAAATGGAGGGGCATTTGTATGTACAATAGTTTTGTCAGTGCGATTTTTGCCAGTGACATTTTAATTGCTGTTATGTTTTATTGATATACAAAAACTACTTGGCCAGCTAATTGTTTTATTTGTTAAATGCGCTTTCTGAGTGGCAGTTTAATAATCAATTTTAAATATCATACAATTAACGCTCAATTATGGGGGAAGTTCAAAATAGATATAATAACTCGTAAATAAATACGATACTATAAATTAATACTTATATTGCTCTGATAGATTATGGTAAAGATTTGATTTGACATGGACAATTTTAAATAGTTGCATTGTAAGTAAAACAGGTAATCATTAACATTATACATACATATATAATTAATAATAAATAACGATATTATATATGTATCTTACCGTTAACCGTTACATTTGTAGCTGACTTGTTAATTTACAGAAACAGAAAGAGATGGCGCCTATTGTGAGGTGGGTATTCAGTTGGTATATGGTATAGTAAATAGCCCAAATTTCTAGAAAATTATTTTTGTAATACAAACTTCCTAATTATAGTTTATCGAATTTTGTAGAGTATCATATGTGTTTTTTTAATTCAATAACTTTTTTTTCTGTTTTAAACAACATTCAATCACATGATGTAAATAATTGAAATTGAATTCATGTAATTGTCCAAGTACATTAACTGGTAAGTAACTCAAGCTATTGTCGCTAAAGTAACTATTCTATGTAATTGTTAGTAACTTGAAGAAGATCGTTAATTATTTGTCTTTAATTGTTCTCAACTCTTCTCAGTCACTTTTGTTAGTTTCTTTCTTTACTTTTATCTATCCGTCTCTTCTTTGTCATTAGAAATACTCAATTACGTAATTTCAATTGAATTAACATTCGTAGTCCTCTGTTGTTTGCATTTTGCTTTATTTAGTTTACATTTTGCTTAGTGGAAAACACTTGAACTGTCAGTGGGGGGGACTACACCATTGTCTTTTAGGTTTTTAACTATTGGTGGTGGTGTTTCTATTGCGGTTGGCACATAGAAGGCCGGAACGTGCACAAGAACGAAGTGAGATGCGTCATCATCATCAACCATCATCATCATCATCATCATTGGAGTCCGAAATGGTTATGGATGACATTTCCGCCACCTGATGTCGTCTCCCCCTTCCTTTTTGCCACTCCACTCTTTTGGTTGATTCCAAAAGCAACAACAACAAAATGGCCTATGACTGTGTCTATATCTACGCTTCTTCGTCTGAAGTGCGGGTGCTTGAATTTGCTTTATGCCTTCTTCTTCTTGCTTTTTATATGTACCTACATTTGCAGAAAAGGGTATAAGCATTTTAGTTGGAAGTTTGCGAAGCACAAAAGTTACTCAAATGATATGTAATATCATATAAACCTAAATATATTTATTTCATCTTAAGTTTCATGAGTACTATTCATAATATTGGATGTCGCATCCTTGTAGGGTATAATAACTTCGTATATGTCCAATCTTCTGTTATTTTTTTCTTTTTTCTTTGACTGCTTGTTGATGTTCGCCTGCTTCTTCGACTGATTCTGTTGGTCTCTTGCGTTTGCATTGCGTTCTTTCATTTACTGCTTGTGCAATCCATACAAAACCCACACACACACACACACACACAATGAGATAGAGAGAGTGAGTATTAGTAGAAAGGCAGGGAGTGAGAGAGAGAGGGAAAGAAAATCACAATTTTCTATGGCACTTGTCCATGCCGCCACTTGTCTTCCACTTTATGTGGTCGCCGCTGGCGGTAACTAACCAACCCAAACCATACCAAATCGCAATGTTGCTTCTGCTCCCCCGCCCCCCTTCAGACTTTATTTCAATCCCCCCCCCTCCCTCTACCACAGCCATAACAAAACACAACACCCCGAAAAAGAAAAAAAAAAATAACGCAAAACACAGACACTTCAATTGATTATTGGCGTTGGTTTTTATTGTTGGTATTCTTGTTCTTGTTGTTATATCTTCTCTTCTTCTTATTTGTTTTTGCACATATTGATTTACATTTTTACGTTTGGCATGATTGTTATTGTCGTTTGAATACCCTAGGAATTGATTAATAAATTCAGTGCAGGGTAACCATGTTTTTTTTAATTGTGAACAAATGTTAACGATAATCGAGTCAGAAATTTAATAAACAATTTTCGATTTTTGTTTTCATTAAAACAAATTAAAACATAATTTGATAAATTTGAATTGCTTATTCTGTTATAGAATGAAAAAATTATTATAAACGAAATTTAATTTTATATGTTTGTATTTCAAGACTTTCCAGAGCCTATTATATATAACAATTTAGCTTACTGATTTAGTATTAATTCATAAAATATATAAAACAATATAATTAGACAATTTCATAATATATAAAACAGGTAGTATTACTTGTGCTGATATTGAATAGTTATAATAGAATTGAACTATGTACATATGTATGTACATACATATTTATTTATTAAAAGATTATTAGAATATATGCAGCAATTTGTGAATTTAGTAAATTTTCTGTAAAACGTTTTAGAAAAATATTTTATTAAAAAACGTTTTCATTACAAAACATAATGAAATAATTTCAACTTTTTTAATTCATTTGTTCTTAGCGAAACTATATAATATATCATATAAAGAAAACAAAAAAAACTATATACATACGTACATACATATGTATAAATAAATGTCGTCACATTATTTTCATTAGAAAGCCAAGACCAAAGTGTTATTTTTGGCAACAATTCCTTTGAAATTCTTTGTTTAAGGTATTTGTTTAGTCTACCCTTCAAATTAGCACTACTTTAAGTGGTTCTTCATTCGACTGACCAAAAAAAAAGAAGCAAAACAAAAAAAAAAAAAGGAAAGAAGAGAAAAAAAGATGAATAACAAAAAAAAAGCGGGGGAAACGCGAGGGTGACGCTAAAACCTGAGTTGTCCGCGAAGCCAGTCTTTTGTTGTCATTTGCACTTTTGATTTCATTTGAAGTCAGAGTCGAAGACATTTTCAGCTTCTTTTGTGCTTTGTTCACTTTTGTTCTGTTGTCTTGTCCAGTTTTCAGCTTTTATTATAATTTTTTGTATTTTGGCATACAAATTAAGTTGCATTTTACCGAGTTTTGTATTGTATTGTTTGGTTTATTTGTTCCGCAAAGGTAGCATCAGTTAAAGTTTAAGCTAATAAGCAACTGCTGCTGCTGCTGGGGATCATTGGAGGGCTGCAGAGGGGGGTCTTGTTCTCTAACTTTGGGCAAACAACAAAAATTCTACAAGTATTGTTCTATGACAGGCAGTACCCACACACACACACACACACACACACACACATACACATAAAGCAGACAATCACAATATGAAGCTGGCGCAGATGATGATGATGAGATAATGATGATGGGATGATGATAATGATGATCAGTCAGCCATAATTGCTGGGACTATTCAAAGCACGTCAAAAAATAACCAAACAAAATAAGCAAAAAAAAAAAAAAAGTAAATAAAATTGAAACCGCACATAGATTAATTACGGAACGGACTTGGAGCGGAGACTTGGTAGCGGCCAGTTTGCCATGAAGTGCATTTCATTTATTTTATAAATTATCACCACGAATTGTTCATGTGAAACGCGGCAAGTTTTCCATCTATCCCATACCCATCCAACCCTCCTCTATTCCCCTCTACTACTTTCAACTGTTGGACGCCCACAATTTGACTACAGGTCGGCCATCTTTTTCGCTTCCGCCGTTTGCTTCGTGCATCTTAATTACTCTCCCCTATACAAACCCCCTTACCCTCTTTTCAGTTTGCTCTCTATCTCCCTCTCTTGCAGTTTGTGTGTGTATGCTGAAAATTTCCACAAACGAAACGAAATTCAATGAAAAATACTTATATTCAAATGGCAGAGAAGCAAAAAAAAAAAAAAAAAAGAAAAAAACTATTTGAGGCTGTAAACGAGCTAACAACATCTCTTCTCAGCACACTCACACAGATACAGATACAGAAACAGATAGACAAATCTGTTTGGTTTTTTGTCGAACGCTTCAGTGGCTACTGCCACTGCTTTGCACTTGAGATTCTTATCGCTGGACCAATGTGCATTATACAAACAGAGAAAAAGATAGAAATACTGATAGAGATAGAAAACCAAATGACTGTTTAAGAGGATACAGAGAGGTGGTGAGATGAAAAGAGGTGTTAGTTATCTACGCCTACAACAAGTATATCGTGTTTTATTTTTTTCCTTTTTTGTTCTTCTTTCTTCTTTCATTTTGGACAAGACATAAATTGCCTGTGAAGCGACACATTTCGCCCAAGAAGAAGATGTCCCAACTTATGTACTAGAAGTGCTTTGTACTTATGTCTCATTAGAGATACTTTAGTGGCGGCGAGTCGTAGTCATTCGTTGTATGTATGTACATACATATGTATGTGAGTATGTATGTATGTAGTTGTCGTCAACGTTGCTGTCGTTGTCTGACCTCGCTTTGGCTTGGCTTTTATAAAAGACACAGATTAGTAATGCTTTCAAGTGTGGTCTTCTAAATGTGTGTGTATACGTGTGTGTATGTGTTTGTGTGTAAGTAGCAGTAGCAGCAGCATCACAAAGTGTCAGCTTTGAGGCAGATTTAAGGCAAGAAGAGTGGAAAAAAGGCAGCGTTAAATTAGTGGCAATTGTCTGCGACATGTGGAGAGTTCTTTTCTTTCACTCATACACATACTCTTTTACACAATTCGCGTTCGCCATCTCTCACCTCCTCTCACTCTCTCTCTCTCTTTCGCTTTCTATTGCTGCTCTAAGTCCTCTGTATAGTCGTAACTATTTATTTAGTTAGTAGATGGCTTGCAGATATAGCTACATACATACAACATACATATATACATTCATACAAACGTTTCAGTGTGTGTGTGTGGATGAATTGTGTAACACATGTTGGGTTGACCGGCAAAAGAAAAGTAATTCAATTTGTTAATGTGCTAAGATGACTTTTAAATACTCTATAAAAAGTGGTTTCAGAATTATATTTTTATTGAACTTTTCTATAAAAAAAAACTTTGTCATGTAGAAAATAAAATGGGAACGAGATAGCTGTATTCTTGTAAACTGAGCACTTTATTGTACAGAAGTTTACTAAGGGAAAGTTTGACTAAATGTATTAGGACACAATTCAAAAATCTTCCAATTAATTAGATAACTTACATTTTCATTTACTACTTCATCAAAAACAAAAGCCTTTATTTAATACACTATAGACAAATGTCCTTTACATATTGATTCCTTTAACGATAGCAATAATATCTACAACACCCACTCATTCCTTTTATGTCTAGACTCTAGACCATCACTTAAGAAAGAAAACGAGTCCCTCAATAGCTGTGATTATCCCTTGAAATAGATTTCCATAAATCAAAAAGTAACCCACAAAATATTGTCAATGTAATTGATATTCTTTTACATTTAAAGGCTTTTCACATAAACAATAATAACAGGCATTATTCGTATCAAACTTCTAGGCCCAATCAATCGATCCGTTTTAGCAAGTGTATAAAAATTGCTTACGAAGTATACACTCTCAACTATTTGGCGATATTCACTCACTAAACATTAGACAATGAAGTCCATTCAATTGTTGAACTCAATAAGTTATGTTCAATGATGTGAGATAAGCTTAAAGCTCAAGTGCAACGTTTGAAAATGGAACGAAAGACAATCTAAGTATATATGTACATATGTACACACTCACACACATACATACGTATGTATGTATATAAGAACTATTTTCAAACAAAATGAGTATTCTTTATCTCTCTGTCATAGTGGAAGTACTAAAAAATTTCATTTTTCAAATTTAATTACCATGTTTAGTATGCGTACAGATAGACATTTGTATGGAATTTTTACAGAACTATGATTTGGCTTATTTTAGAGACTCGAAAATATTTTGTTGTTTTTTTTTTTTATGAATTCTTTGGCCTGAAGGTCTCTTCCAATATTAACTTGGGAGGTCCATATGCTTGTTGTGAAAATCCAAAAATGTTTTAACATTTCTTTGTTTCTTTCTCTTAAAAACCTTTTTTTAATTAAAAAACAGTTTCTATTAAATAACTAAATAGTTACAATGTTTAAAATTACTAACAATTATTTGAGTACTTAACAGACTTCTTTGAAAAACTATTAATACTAATGTTCTATTCTAATTCTAAAACTATTTCGAACCCTTATTAAATATAATTGATCTTTCAAATGTTACCAATAAGTTCTTTAATTAAGCTTATATTTTGACTCATATGTAAAATAATAGCGAAACTTTAAATGGTTATAATTTGGTTCCTAACATATTTGCTTTTCCAATTAAAATATTTCAATTCAGTTTTTGTAACTACTTTTGAACTCTGAACTTTGTTATTCCGATTTAAACTGCATACCATTTACCTAAATTCATTCCAAACAATTATAATTGTAGAATTGTTATATAATATATCGATTACATTGTTTAATTACTTAAAAAAACGGTTTACTTTATAATTTAAAATCAATTTCGAAGGATATTTTTGATGAAAGTTTAGCTAAAAATCTATTGCAATTCTTAAATTTTTATTGTCTATGACCTTAAAATTGACTAGTTTTAAGTGCATTACCGTAATTCTAATTTTAGTATGATAACCCTGAGACAGTTGAGGAATTGCACACATATAGACAAATATGCAACTGCACTTGATGGATACTCATTTTACTTTAATTTTACTGTTGTGAATTGAATTTTTTTTTATTTTGTATTTTACTATTAATTTTATTTGATGTACATTATTTGCCATGGGTATCTATCTATTTGCGATGAAGTGGCTTTGGCCCCTAACCAAACCTTATCATCATCCACACTGACACACACACCAAGTACTCGTGATAGACAAGGTCTGGCCTAGGTCTGCTGATGGCGTGGCGCCATGGAACAAGGCCTCTTTTTTCATCATGTTTCTTCATTTTTGAGAACATTTTGCAAAAACAAATTACACCAACTAATCGCAGGCCCTTTCTTGTAGATCTTGGCTATCTAAAAGATTTTTTTCGAATGACTGAGGGATTTGCATTCTCTGATAATTTTTTTTTTTTTTATTCCATGGCTTGGCTCATTTGCTTATCGCATCAAAGATACACAAAATAAACAATTTTTTTTCTTCCTTCTTTTTTTTTTTGCTTAATGGATGGGCCTAGGTTTTTATGATAGGCTGGCAACGTGAAGAATAAAGAATACAAAAATTTATGTAGAAGAATTGTTTTCCATTTTTTTTCTTCTTTTTTTTTGCATGCCCCCATCTGCTGACCCAAAAATAAGACCAACTAGCTGGCCAGCAGCAAAGCAGCAGACAAATTAAACAAACATTGGACGACCGACACCAAACGAGAATCAAGAGAATCTAGAGAATCGAGGCGAATGCCTTGAAGTGGCGGCCAGTCACTCCCGTCCCTGCCTTGGTATTTTCTATTTCTGTTGGTTGGCCAGTGGTGTTTGGCTGTGGAGGCTGTCGTCATCGACGGCAT
Source organism: Drosophila austrosaltans (assembly GCA_035045865.1). Classification (NCBI taxonomy): domain Eukaryota; kingdom Metazoa; phylum Arthropoda; class Insecta; order Diptera; family Drosophilidae; genus Drosophila; species Drosophila austrosaltans. The sequence continues at coordinate 5,615,891 of JAWNOQ010000083.1, forward strand.
TGCCCATCGCATCTCATCTCATCACATCATATCGCATCGGATCTCTAACTCGTCTTGGTTAGCAATTGCATATGCTCAGTGCCTTTGCGTTTTGTGCCAAAGTTCTTGTTAACCAAATAGAATCAACAACAACAACTAAAATGCAGCCAAAAACAAAAAAAAACCAGGCCAAACTAATAAAGTTAATGCATGAATACATATTACATACATATGTATATATATCAGTATATATATATGGAATTGATGAAGCAAACCAATGCAAATCAGCATGAATTTACCAAAGGAATGGAACTGGTCCGTAAGATAATTTGCAAAAAGATCAATCACCATTATTAACCTTGAAAGTATCTGCAAGATATACACAACTTTTGGCCGGAAAAGATTATACTAAACTCTCAGTCGATTTTCATATATTCCGTAAATAGATATGAGTCATTTTGTAAATGAAAAACAACTCTTCTTTTCATAATAATGAATAACTTTTTAAAACTGTTGAAGGAAAAGGGAAATTCCTCAATCGAATTAAACAACAATTTTTAATCGCCTCAAAAATACTTTTGTGAGGTAGAAAAGGATTAATACGGATATAAGTTTCTTCCCAATTCGAAATAGTGTGAAGATTCCTGAAGATCAGAAAGAAATTTTTTATATGAAATTATGAAAATAGTAATCAAAATTTTTTTTTAATTTAATTGCATTTCATCTTAGATTTTCAATATTAAAGCATTAAAACTATTTTTATTCATAACAAAATTTTGTTCAAAACTTTCCTAAATTCTTATTTTTATTGAGTCGACCATTTAAGTTTGGCTATAATTTTTGAGCAAAACTTTATGGGCATTCTTTTATACCAAGGCCTATTTATGTTCAGCATTCAATGTTGGGTTGGATTTGATGCCAAAAGGACTTAAACATAAAAAAGAGAAATAAAATGTTCGGTGATTTTTAAATCAAAGGAAATAAGTGTAGTCATTTTGTTCTTTAAAAGGTTTTCATCTTATAATATTAAATACAAACAGCTTTTTCCATATTTAACTAGTAGAATTTTATTCTCTTTTTCAGTGTTAAGTGAAAGCAAATTTGAATCGGTTCTTCAAAAACTTTTTATGCTTATTAAACTTGAGTAAATATAAATTAAAAAGTAATAAAAAAAAAAAACTGATAAAAAAATCTACTAATATATACAATACTAGAGGTTAAATCTAAGAAACATATCAAAATTTTCCTTTCTTTACAGAGATTAAATAAAACAAAAGGAATGTCAAGTGTTTTTTCCCTATTCTATTCTTAAAATTCAACTAAAACTATTCTAGCTAGTTTTTCTTATTTTGGTTTAATGTATCTTCTAGCCAAGTTGAGCCAAGTTTTTATTGTTTTTTTAAAGCTCAGCTCTTGCACAATAATAAACACATGCAAATTGTTGGTATACAATTTCAGCCTGTTCTTCTCTTTTAAGACAAACAGACATATGCCTCCTCCGTCTTCTACTGTGGCTCCTACTCATTTTTAGTCTTGTTATCCAATCTTCTACTGGTGCAGAGTTTTAAATGCATGAAAAATGTTGTCACAAGAGTTGGATTTCACAGTAGTGGAATGGAGTGGCACTCCATGGAGTGCCAAGGTGTCATTTATGTTTGTGTATGTGTTTGTGTATGTGTGTGTGTCTGTGTGTGTGGATTTGTGTCTCGGTTTGCTCATATTTAATGCTTAGCTGGTGCTCCGTCTACCTCTGCTTCTCCTACTGCTCGGTCTCCTCATCTATCATCATCCAGTCATCAGGCAGAGTCCAAGCTGTGTGCATTAAATGTCAATAACCATAACTTAATTCATTTCGGTTCACCTACCCTCCTCCTCAATCTATCTCTTGTGTTGTCATTGTGCCACTATCGGATTCAAAATTGTTTGCATTGGTCATAAAGGTCAACTTTTTGCCTCTACCTTCTCCTTCAACATCTATTCCCTTCTCCCTTTTCCCTTTTTCAGAGTTTTGATAATCGGTTGTAGAGGGTTTCGATTCTAGGGCTGTGTTGAAGTCAGGGCTGGATTAGACTTTGGGGCAAAAAGTTTAAGGCGACAAGAATTATACTTCAGGTCTACTTTTGAGGATTTTGGAACCTAAAAAAATACATTGGAAGTTTCTGAAAATTGTCTTGAAATATGAAATTGAAATGAAAAAGAAGAAATGTTTTTCATAATATTCTAAGACTAAATGTTTCCTAATTTAATACTTAATGCTTTATAATCGCTAATAGAAACATTGAAGAAGATCCTAATAATATATATCATTTCACAATTTTGAAATTCCAACATAAGTTAAAGAAATATTTACAAAATTTGTTGTTTACGTTCCAAATCTAGTTGGTAAGCTATGCCTGACTCTTGTAACTTTTATACATTCAAAAGAAAAGGGAAGTTAACTTTATTAGTATTGGAAAATGCTTAAACTTTAGAATTTACAGAATTTTAAATACTTAGATATTAAAACAATAATACAGATCACAGAGTATATTGCGAATTTTGTAACAAGATTTTAAAAGATTTTTTTTTCTTTTCGAACAATAATAAAAATTACTTTTGAATCTAATTTCCTTCCACTCTTCCATTAATGAAGATTATAAGAAGAAACGTTTAAATTTGATTAACAGAGACCCTTTAAAGTCTTATTCCGTCCCTGACCAAATTCAATTGAACAAGAAAATATTGACTCGAGTGCAGATTGGGTGCATTATAAATCAAAACAGACAGACTGACAGATAGACAGATAGAATTTGTATTTGATAAGAGAACTGGGCTAATTGTTTGTTTTCCAAAGAGATCAAACCGAAGGAAATTGTCTAGTACGGAAAAGTGAAGCTGGTTAGCATTTGACTAATTATTGGTTAAATTCCAACAAATTGAAGTTGTTGGGGCAATCCCTTTTAAAGCCTGCAACCCCATCTAAAGCAGCAACATGTTGCACATAGAAACAGCCTTCAGCTTACACTCGGTGTCCCTCTCTCTCTCTCTCCCCTTGTCTTCCTCTTGCTCTTCTGGTCTAGGGTTTGTCCTGGCGGCCACAATATCCCACAGAGCCTGCCACTTTCAGGCCTTGCCGCCCGCAAATAAAAACATTAAATGCTTTGTTGGCTATACCACCCTATGCCCTGCAACAACCCCACCCCTCTGCCTCTTCTCCACCCCCTTTTGTACCCTCATCACTAGCAACGTGTTGGCCATTCATTCAGTCATTAAGTGGCAGCTGACGCCGCTGGGCACTCGTATATTGAAATGCTGGAGAGACGTAACGCGGTAGGGATTGTCCCGAAAAACATTTTGTGGCCAGCTAAATAATTTTTATTACAATTTGGTTTCTGTTTTATTATTTGTGCCCAGACGTTGGAAATTAATTTCATATTTATGCTGCATACAGGCGGAATCTGAGGTTTTTTGGTCATAAAGTTATGACTTTTACACTCGAACTTTATTAAATTTCTGCTATGTGCTGCAATTTACCACTAACTATATTTATATAGTACATTAGACTAGTTGACGTAGGTAGAGTGGAGTTGGAGAGGGTGGAGGGGGCGAGGTATGCCATTAGCATTCTAAGTGGAGACAAATCGTGGGGTCATAAAAAAAGGTTATATTATGTACTTTGCCTTGATAATGGTTTGATATCCAGTTCTCTATATAGCATAGATAAATCATTTAATGTTGCGGAACCAATAGTTTCCTCCCTCCCCTGTAAACCCCTTTTGCTGCTTACCAATTCCCCCTGCCCTTCTCGGTCACAAAGTTGGCACTTCTTCAAGCCCAAAGCCTAGCCAAATTAACCTTGAAATACGAATAACATTTTGTCGAAGACTCGCAACGCATTTTAATTGAATTTAATTAACTTTTTTTTTTTCATTTTTTTGACTACACTCTATACTTTGAATATGGGAAAAGCGACAAATGACAAGACCAATGGACGACATACGGCAAATGGACAGGCGGACGGACAGACAGGGGCACATTGACAATGAAGTTAGCGACGCATGCGCGCAGACTAATTGCCGGACGGGCAGAGACAGAGACAGAAACGTTGGCGGAGACGGGGCTGGAGACGAGACTTGAAGGCGACAATACAACAACAATATATACAGTGGGAACGGATTAGTTGCCATTGTTGTTGTTGTTGTTGTTATTGTTGTTGCTGCTGCTGTTGGGTGGATGGGGCCAACGTGAGGTTTAGACATTGCACTTGAAATTTGAAACAATAGAAAATCTGTGCATGTGGCTCCGTCTCTATGTGTGCTTGTGTGTGAGGGTGTGTGGGTGTGTGTATGTGTGCTTGGCTAAGGGAAACGGCCAACAGACTTTGGCTAATTAGCTAAGTACTTTTATGATCAACAAACAGACATTTCAGATGAAAGATAGCTTAAATAGAATCGAGCATTACCATTTTTAAAATGAAATAACAAAAATGAGAAACGCCAGGGTAAAAACAACGAAATGAAAAAGGAAACCTAATAGAACTCAATTACATATATTAAAAGTGAATCTTTGTGAATTTAGATACTATAAAGAAAAAACATTTGAAATGTGACTAAAAACAAAGTTCTACAAATATTAAAAATACATTGAAGAATTGACCAAAGTTCTGTATAAACTAAGTTTAATTTAAAAAGGAAACCATATACGTAGCTACTACGTAGCTTAGAAAACTATCTCAATATGTATTATTATTGCCTAAATCCAAAATAAATGCTAATTTATTTAGGTTAAGGTGTCGAATAAGAATACCAAATTTTAGTTTAGAATAAAGAAACTATACATAAGTACAATATATACAAAAAGAAGGCAATGTGTAAAATTTTGAACGATGGGTTTGGATTAAGAAACTAGTTTGTCCGACAGCCCAACATATATGACATCAGAACTTTGTGCTGATCAAGAACGTATACATATAATTTGTATTTGGAGACATACATACATATAAATATATTAAAAACTGCTTCAATTCTTATTCTGTTTCTTCCAACCAATTTTCATAGTCTTCTTTTGCTAACTTGATATGAACATATTAATATTTTAATATTTTAACTAACTACAAAAATAGATGGTTTTAAAAATATGGAAAAAATTTAATTTCTAAGAACGTAAGAACTATTTAGTTAAAAAAAGTTTTAAACTAAACTTTATGTGAATTATGAAAAAGAAAAGTTTAAGTAGCAGATTTGAAATTAAGCAGTTGTCGAGATATACAATTATTCAAAATTTAAATAAATATGAACAATTACTTTGGTTCACGTTTTATTACAAAAAAATTTGTATTATATAAATAAACGATGTAACAAGTTAATACCAACAAATTTCTATCCAATAGTCATTATATAGTTTTGCTTTGCATCTCACAAATAGTATAAAGAAAAGAAATACTGACAAAAAATGCAAAAACTTTATTGCATCTCTGGCAATTCTTTACATTTTGGACTTGCGATTGCCACATAAAGGATTGAAGTATTGCAAAAAGTTAACAATAGCCTGGAAAACTCCTTGAAAGACCGCAGCACTTGAAAACGAAATGTGAAACTTTTTACCCTTTTCGGCAAACAAATAAAAGCTTCTCATTCAATCTAACTCTCTCTTCGCTCTCTCCCTGTTTCTATTCCCCATTTGGTCTGGTCTCAACATAAATCTCTGAGGGGGTTTTGCCAAAGCTCAAGTTCAAAAACTATCTATCGGCTAAAATGGAATTGAATGGCTGCCATGGGGCCAAGAGGGCCACAAAGGCGCAGCAAACCAATAAAAACGAGACCATCAACAAAAATGAAATACCACAGGTGACTGACGCATGCCACACACAAAACACACAGATACAAGACACACACACATACAAATACACTCATAGTTTCTGTTAACAATAATTTACATATTTTTTGCCTTGCGACCCCGAAAAAATGAACAGCGAAAAGATAAAAAAAGCGAGCAACACAAAAGTAAACAGAACTTTTTTTTCTGTATATTTCTTCTTATTTCTTTTTTTTTTTTTAATGCACCTTTTTACGTTAAGGCTTTTGCTGAAATTGAAAACGGCGTTGATTATAATGTCAATACTCATAAAAACAACAACTTCATGACACATACACACACACACAGGAGGGGGAAGAAGTGGTATACACTACCTGCCTCCACCGCTCCATCTTCATTGGGTGCGGTCTGAAATTTTGGCTGGGTTTATCTTTTCGCTTTTCGTTTTTCGACTTGTTGTATGTTTCTTTTTTTTTTTCATTTTTGCGGTCAATATTTTTAGAGCTACAAAAAAACAAAAATCAAATGTATGTTTCGTGTTATTCATTGGCACTTTCATGGGCAATACTAAATAGCTTTGAATCACTTTAAATTTTGTTTCTGAAATTGGGTATTCGTGCTATGTCATTTCATTCGAAAGTGCTGGGGAGGTACTTTTTATTTGAAGTTAAACAAACTTCAACTAGGAGTGAACTCCAGAGAATTACTTAATCCCTTAAGGAGTCAAGTCTTTTAGATTGTCTAGAATCTTTAAATATTTCAAAATTAATAGATTTGAATCTGAATAGTATGTATACGTGTTAGGATATACTTCGAGAACTTTTATCATATTTCAATATCTTCAGTTTTTAAATACAAAATTTACTATTTAATAAGATCCGGTATCGATGTTATAAATTACTTTTATTTCTTAATAATATTTAACTAACGATAATATCTATTTAGAATTTTACATACCGAAGAAAGTTTTTTTGTAAATTAAAAAACAGAAAAATGATAAACAATAAATCGACAAAAACAATCAAAATATGTATTTTAATTTTCAAATATAATTATATAATTAGCAATTATAAATCAAGACACTTATTTCTTATGGTATTTGAATAATTCTTTTGTTGTTTCAGAAAATTATATTTAATTTAAGTGCAACTTATTAAGTTTTTCTTCTCAAATTCTTAAAACCCAAAGATAAATATTTGTTTATAATTTTCAATAACCCATTTTTGTAAACCCCATTTTGTAAAACTGCTTTATAATTTACTTGATATTTAGTAAATTTAAAACTACTTAAATTCTTCAGTTGCAAAGCTTACCTTTGCCTTATCTTAATTTCAAATAAAACAATTTGAAGATTTCATTGGAAAATTTAAATTTAAATAGATAAACTATACCATTAGGCATCTAAGAAGAATTTTTCTTCTTTATAAAATTATAAAAAACCTAGATATATTTTTTTCAATTTTTATTTATAATTCTTTCAATTGTTTCCTTGTAAACTAATAAATAAATTTAAAAAAATGCTTCACATTCTTAAATTAGTAACTACAGCATCATTTTGTTTTCTATTTTAAAGCATATAATTTTTGATTACAAACATATACTGGGCGAAGGTTGAAGTGTATTTTAATAACTTTGAAAGTCATTTGTAACAAACTTGTGAACTTATATCAAAAGTTTTCATTCTTACGCAGAAAGACTTGTAAATTTTTGAAGCTCAAAAAAAAAAGAAAATACATTTACCTTAGGGGCCAACGTGAGTTCAATTTGACAATAATAAAACATAATTAGCTCCCTGTTTTTTATTCAACATATAACAAATTCTTACTCGGCAGACAAACATTGAACTTAATTAGAAGAAATTTGAACGCAAAGTTTTTTAATTAAGTACAAATAGTTTGTAATTTGTTTGCTGTTATTATTATATTTCTGTAATTATTTATATCTCTTAGAGTATTTAGAAATTGTCATATCTAATTGGCTTTATAAAATCTCTTTGCTGCTGTAGTCCTTTGGCTATCCTCCCCACCTTTTAGTCTTTCTCTTCACCTGACCAGTTGGCTTACCTTGGGGTCCATTTTCTCATCTCGGCTCAGCTCAACAAAGTCAAATATAAAAATGAAGAAAGAAACATACAGACTTAATGCGCTTTGGCATGCTTTTAGGCAATAATTCATGGATTAACGCCATTTGGTTTAAGCTTATTTCTTTGGCTGCTTTTAGCAAATTTTGATTTTCGAACCTCACCTTTTAAGGTGGGCATCCTGCCCTCCATCAACTCCATCTACTTCATCTTCACCTTTCCCTGCTTCTCTTTTCATCTGCATGCGCATTCCATGGACGTGACTAATAAACTTTTGTCTCCATCTTCGTCTCTAATGATCTTCTCTTTTATACAACTTTTTTTTTTGTTTTTTATTGTGTGGATTTTTGGGCAAATACACACAAAATTTTGTGTAGCGATTTGTTGACCACAACAAATTGCATACTGAGGCGCCCATAAATAACTTTTGTGTCCAGATCCTGTTTCTTGTCCTTGTACCTGACTGAAAGCACGTGCTAAGTGCTGAGGAGCTCATTAATCAATATGACAGAGACAGACACACAGAAACAGAGAAGAAGATAGATAGAGAGAGAGAGACAGAGATGGAAGATGAAGAAATGTAAATGGAAGGTTAGCTAAATTCTGTCCTGATTTATGCTTAAGAACTTAATTTCAAATTTTACAGTTTTACAATTTCCAGATCCTTTTCTGCCCCTAAAAAACTGTAACTCGATGTCGTCTTATCCCCTTTTGCTGTTGCTGCTTTATTCCACTTTTTTGCGCTTCAACAATTCATAACTCTTGAGGCCAAGATGCTGCTCCATGGCAAACTTGGGCAAGCAGTTTACTGAAACCCAATCAAGTCCCCTTCCAACCGTCCACCACCTTCTTTTTGTGTTTTACCATTTTGCTACTAGAAGGCGGCGAAACATTTTGCGCTCGCTTTGTTTTTGCCACGGCATGCAAAAATGTTGATAGATGAAGGAAGGAACTGAAAGGGAAAGGGGCATGAACACCAGCAACAGCAGAAGCAGAAGCAGAAACAGTACCAGGATCTGGGCTTGAATTGTGGGTGACTGACGTTCCCAAGTGGCAATGGTGGGCGGGTTGGCCTCGTCGTAGTCATCGTCATCGTCGTCGTCCTCAACATCTTGCTCGACTTCCGTTGCGTGAATTTCCGGCCATGGCATTTTCATTGTTTTTCGCCCATCCAATTTCTCCTACTCTATCTATCTTTGTCTCGTCCCTTCGCCCCTTTCTCCGTCTCTCTTACTCTTTAGTAGGATTTTAGTTGTCCGCTGTCGCCATTTTCTATTTAGCTAAAAGTTTATTCGCATTCAACGCATTTAATAAGCGCTTATTGTACTTAAGTTTCATTGTTGTCCTGTCATAGTTATATTACTCCTTGTTGTTGGTCTAGTTGTTGTCATTGTTGTTGCTTCTATTACTATATCTTAGTTGTTGTCGTTCGTTTGATTTTGGTGACTTTAATGAGCAGATCCGCTCTTGTCCAGCAAATGAACAATGATTGTCTCTGACCTCTAAACAAGCCAAACTTTAGCCAAGCTCAGACAAAGTTTAGACCAAAAGTGGTAAATTATGTTCCAAAACTTGACAAACTTTTGAAAAGGAACTCGATTTTGTTTGAAACGGGATTACATTGTAAATATAAGTTTTTAGTTTCAATAGAATCAACTTTTCGGCTTAAAAGAAAAGTGCAAACAGAATATTTTCCGATTAATGATAATAATTTTCTATTCATGCAGTTTCTGTTAAGAAATGGATTCCCAGCCATAAATGTAAAATCTGTTCAAGATTTCAAATAATTGTGTTAGAAGTCAAAGTTATTAGTGATAATTATGTGAAAAAGGGCTTTTTAATATCAATCTGTTTGTTTCAATGCGTTGTTTAGATATTTGTTTTGTTTTTCTTTTTCGCTATGGAGATAAAACCAATTAAACAAACTCCTTAGGTATGTAGGCAGATCACATTTTTAACTGAGCTTGATCGTGCAACTATAGCTTACATATAAAATAAAATATTTGTCAGCATCACACTGCCAAGAGTTATATCTACTTGACCATTTCAATATGTAAGTGTTAAAAACTTTAATAATTTACCTTTTAGGTTTATTTAATCTTTTCTTTAAAAAACCTTCAATAAACTCAGAGCCATATAAAAGCCCTAGGAAAAACTAAATGAAAAGAAAGATATAGAAAGAAATGAAAGAACAGACTAACGAAAAAGGATTTGAGGTGGCTACTTAAGAAATCGGAATAGTACATAGTTCGGATAACTTTTCAGCATTCCTGCAATGACAACGAGTAAGTTAGTCTCAGCCAAAGATTTAAAAGTCTTTTACGCTAATTTTGATGGTAAATAGTGCTAGTATATAGAAATTTCATTAGAAATCTAATAAAAACTCTTACTAAACCTACGAAATTAGAAAGAATAATTGGTGTAAAATCAAAAAAAAAGAAAGCAGGTGGAAAAAATTTGTAATAAATGAAATATTCCAAACAGTAGCATTTTTGCACACTATTGCATGTAGGCACATATATGTATATACATATATAATTTGGTACTTCAGAATCATATAAGTTCCATGGACACAAATTGTGCACGCAAACATACATAAGAGTGCGAGTACATTTGGATTGAAAGTGTATCTGCATCTCATTGTCCCAAGTAATTCTAGAAGTGGTCTCTGACGTGTTAACAAGAGACAGAATAAGCAATCTAATTTAAGAAAAAAAACTGTAAAAAGCTTGCAAAAGAACTATAAGGGTATAAATTCTTCGTGGCGCCAACTTCCGGTATATACGTTGATATGCAAGACTATTAATTTTGGTCTCTGTAGGGCTTTCGATCATTAGTTTTTCTTCAGATTCCTACTAATTTATGACCATATTGTGCTTTGATTTTTTTTCCATTACACATCTTTGTATGTATGTGCTTGCATACATCTACATATACTGTGTGTGTACACTTCCTCTCAACATTTATTATTTATTTATATATGAATAGATTTTGTTGGCTTCATAGGCAATTAGAGAATTGGGCATTCCTAAATCTAATCGAAAGTCAAATTGACAAACATATGGCTTCCCCTTTATATTTGACGATTAACAGCGGGGTGGGCACTGTTAATATGTCTCTGTTGCTGACCATAACAGCAGAACGAACGACTGCAGGCCAAATGTGGGGCTTGGCTTTGGTTTTTGGCTTGCCCCTTACCTCAACCATTCAAGTCACCCACTTCTTACCGCAACAACACTCTACCTCTCTTCGTTTGACATCGGGCTGTTAGTTAGTCACACTGCTTCTGCTTAAGTAATCGTCTTTCCGCACACGAAGCGCTTCGTGTTACACACACATGCCTAACTTTATCTTTGTGTGTGTGTGTATCTGTGTGCGTGTTTGTGGTGTGGGGGCTGTTGCTGCTGATGGGGCTGGCCAGTTCTTCAGTAGCCAACAACAAACGCAGCACCGCGGATGCTACGCTTCGTTTTTTCTTTGAGGCAAACAAAAACAAAACTCTCTGGCTCTCTTAAGAGTAACTCTCATTCGCGCTCTCTCGTTGTCGTCATTGTCGTTGCCGCCGCTCTCTCTCTCTCTATCTCTGCCTCTTGCTCTCTGTTTCTCTTATTGGCAACTTAACTTGGGGCTGGTTGTTCTTGAGTTGGGGCTGGCTGACTGCTGCTGCTGCTGCTTCTGCTGCGGTCTCTGTTTCGGTTTCGGTTTCGTTTGTTGGGCCTTCTGCTGTTGCTGTTAATGTTGCTGCTGGTTTGATTTTTTTTTTTTTTTATATTATTGTTGCTGTTGTTGTTTTCTGTGCTCTGCTCTGCTGCTGGTGTCTGGTGGCTGCTGCTGCTGGCTGGCTGGCTGGTGCGCTCTGCAGTTGCGTTCGTGCGCTTTTTGAAAATAGTTACAAGATGTTCATCGAAGTGAGTAGAACGCCGGAGCGGTTAATTGGCCACAAGAAACAAGAACATTAACATTAACATTGTAACTGTAACTGTTAACGAATTGAAATAATTCAAAAAAAGTGTTAAACCAAATATAATAAAAAGAAGAAGACGCAGAAGAATTGCAATATATATATAAGAAGAAGACGAAGCAGAATAATAATTATGTGGCAAATAAAAGAATAATAAAAAAAAAAATATTCTTTTTGAAAAAAAAGTGCGTGTGAATTCCGATCAACTGTATAAAGTGCATACTCCCCCTCCTCTCTTCACAACCCCATAATCTTACCACTCTTCAGATGTCTCCTCCACTACTCTGCATCACTTCTCTCTCTTCTCAAATGTGGAGCTATTGTTATTTTTAAATTGCTGACCGCAGAAATTTTTTATCTGCTAAAAATAAGAACAGAGAAGGAAAACAAAAAATTTAAAAAACCCAAAAAAAAAAAAGTAAAAGTATAAATAAAAATAACAAATGCAAAGGGTAAAAACTCGAAAGTGCCAAAAACAAGAGGAAAGTGCGTGAAAAATAAAAATTGAAAATAGAAAATTTTGTTGCTTAAAATATCAACAACAACAACAACACCAAGAAAAAGAAAAGCATTTAACAAAGTTAAATCAAAAAGAAGAAGAAAATAACTGCATTTTTTGTACCAATCAAAAGTTCAAAGTGGCCAAAAACGCAATTTTATTAATAAAAATTAGAAATCAAAAAAAAAAAAAAAATTGAAAGCTAAAATAAAAATTGTGTCAAAGTTGAAAGTGAGAAAACAAATGGAATAAAAATCAAATTTATATCAGCTAAGAATTCTACAATTTTCTTTGGATACAACCACATGCATATATACACACAACACAACAACAAAAACAACACACAGGAAAAATTTAAATAAACATAGATGAAAACAAAAAAGGGAAAAAACAAATTCGTTTCGCATTAAACTGTATAAAATACACTACAGCATTTTGGAATATAGTTTTTACTTGATTTTTATATATTTACAAAATATATCAACTCAATTTGGATATGTAAAAATGTTCTAAGCCCAGATAAGGTTAACAAGAATTTGGGTGAGTAAAACCAAAGTAAAAAAAAAATATATATTTACTTAGCTGACAAATTGTTAACTAACAAAAAAAAAAACAAAAAACAAACAAGGAAAAGGCAACTTGGGCATAAATTAAATATACGCACATTTTGCAGATGACAAATGATTCATTAAAAACAAAACAAATTATCAGTTAAAAACATATTTTGTTTAAAATAGAAATAATTTTAAATTTGACATTTGTATGAAATTGTTTTTTATTTTAGATTAGTAATATTTTGTATGCAAATTTTGTAAACATTTGAAAATATCTACATATAAATTTTTTTTTATTAAATTTAATTTGCATATTTCAAGTGGCATTTTTTTATGGTAAACTTAAACATAGTAAAATAAATGTTGTTATGTTTTTTTTTTATTTTGCCTTATTTTAACTTCTGAACTTTAAAATGTTAAATTTTATTTTATTTTAAATTTAACTAAACAAACTGCTTTATATATAATTATTAAAATTTCTATAATATGCTCAGCAACTACAAGAAAATTAAAATTGATTTGTTTGGCCTTGGATTTGTATATCACATATCAAACTTGCTTATAATAAGAATATAATATTTAATTAATAAGTACAAATAGTAACAAATTACAAATAGTTATGAAACTTTTAAAGACAAAGAAGGCGATGACTAGTATTTCGACAAATAATTGAAACATCATTTTATATACATGAAATTGTAAATTGAAATGGGATAATCACTTTGCGGAGATAAGCTGAAAACTCTTTTCCAGCAACTTCAAACTTCAAAACTTTCAAAGACATTTGCAATTGTTACATTTCGATTGTTGAGCAACTTTCGTAGTGGAAAAAGAAACTATTTGTATTTTCTTCAGATCACGTAACTAAAACAGATTGAATTTGTTTTTGTTCCTGTTGTTTTTTTTGTAACCAGAATCGAGTTGAGAGTTGCGTGTAATATGAGGCAGGCTCAAAACTAGAAAAGTAGCCTTAAAGCCAATTGGCTTTCGCGAGAACTTTTAGGCAGAGCCAGGCACAGAAACAGCAAATACACAGAGACACCTGGGCGGTGGTCTAACAAAAGAAAATATATATGTGTTGATATATTTATTTCTATGTGTTTGTGTGTGTGTGTAAATAAAGAAAAAGTACTCTAAACAAAAAGCTAAAGTGCATATCTCATTACAAAACCAAGGATCATCGTCATAATCATCATCATCATCATCTTGATGAACACGAAACAAAAGAAATTAATGAAAAGAATTGCAAAAAAAAAAAAAAAAGAAATAAATATAAAGAAAACTTTTGCTCATTATCAAGGCAAGTGTTTTTGTTCTTGCTTTTAATTTTGTTACCCTGTAAGAAATGGGTTAAAATAGGGTATAAACAAAATGTAAAACTCTTAAAAATTCCATATAAATTATTCCTAATCACAAAGTTTAAGATGATTTGAAAGAGAATTGAAAGAGTTTTACATAAGGTTTTTATTCCGTTTCAATTTCCATTAGTGTAGGATATCTTAAAGTCGTTGCTAAGCATTTTCCTTCCAGGGGTTTTTGCATCTTTTCTTTTGTCGTCTTTTTTGTCACATCTTTTACCTATAAGTAGATGTAGAGCTGTCAGTCAGGGCCATGGATATGGCCACCAGCTGGTCAGGCAAATAGGCTTCAAGGAAATTTTTAACAAGGCGTCATAAAAATTGTTGACAATTTTCTGTTTTACATCTGTCATAAATTTTTCTGCATTTGGTCATAAATCTATTTGTTGCATTTTATTTGTTTATTTAAAAATTCTTAAACACAAAACGAAAATGAAAAGAGGCAAAAAAACAAAATCAAGTAGCGGGCGGCGTCAACCAAAAATACTTCTTCATAATTCACAACTGATTGATGTGACAATTTTTTAATTAATTTTGTTTAATTAGCAGATCTGTTTCGCTGCCTCTCGTGGGTAATACATCAAAGTAAAATTAAGTATAAATGCAGAATGAACAAAAATGAGTTTATTCCACTTTGTCCATTTGGGTTTATTGCACGCTTATCACCAAAAAGTTGTTCAGGTATTTGAACTGACTACCACAAAAAAGTCACTCCCACAACACAGTCTAGTGAATGTTTTGAGGGTGTCATATCTCATCAGATTTTCCCACGACTTGTCAATCATACAAAATGTGTATGTGTGTGTGTGTGTGTTTATATAGTACATGTGTATGTGTATGTAAACTAACTTATTTTGGCAATGATTTGAAAGCAACAAAAGATAACTTGCTGATAAGCCAAGTTCGCCGACTTTCGTTTTCTCTCTTTAATTATTTTTTTTTGTTTTCTCTATCTTTTTCATTGACTTCCTCTCTCTCTCTCTCTCTCGCTTTCCTTCTTAATTTCAGTGGCTCTCTTTTTTCTGACTTTATCATTACATTTCTTGACTTTGGCTCAATATTTCGAAACTGTTGCTAATGTTAATGACTTTACTTTACGAAATCGAAGTTAAAAGATTTCATAAGCAAAATAACCCTTTTTTTTACTGATCAATGATCAAAGATCATCTATAATAGTTCTTATATTGGATATATCTGACTCATTATAATGCGTAATCTGGAAATATATATCAATTTTTAAACCTTATTGATCATCGACTTAAAGTGTGATTGATTAAAACAAAAGATATCAAGTTATAAGTAAAGCGATCTTATTAAAAGTGAATTTTAAAGAACAAATGATTTTTCCGTATTGAATAATGTATACAGTTAATATTGAAAATAAGTTAAATTTTACTTGTGACAACTTTTATATTTATCAAATTAGATTCTTATGATCGACACCTGCAGGACTTTGGCTCAGGTTGTTACATAATGTAATTGAAAATTAAATAAAGTTTCGGTTTTATTCTATAATTTAAAGAAATGTTTTTCTAGATTTTATTGTGAAATAAATTTTAAGTTGGTTGCTTCAAAGGGTATTGAACTCTAATGAAAACCATATCTAAATATTATTTTAAACTTAAAATAAATAAAGTACAATGAGGCTTAGCCTTTTTGATGCTTTTTAAGAAACAGCCAAATGAGTTTTGTCCTTATTTACCCTATTTAAGAATCACTCAAATAGTTAAAAGAGTTTCACATTTTTAGTTTACGAATTGATTTTTAACTAAAGCTTTCAAAGTACAATTCGTTTCGTTTCGGTTCAATCTTCCATGATGATTCGATTTGTAATGCTGCATTTTGAAACGCATGAAAACATGAAGAGATTTTGCAGCCCTGGCCTTATGTTGGAACTGCTTCCTCCTAAGAGAAGCAAAGTGCAGAAAAGAGAGTACTTTAAGGTTATGTTAACAATGTGCTTAAATCTTAATAGAAAAGTAGCAAAGAAAAAAAAAGAAATTACACATACTCAAAACTTTGAAAAGTCATTTATTTAATTTTGAATCAAAATATACTTAGAATAGATTTTAGTAATACTTAATTAATTAATAGTTAATAATTTATATTTGATTATATGGAAAAACCAGAAAAGGCATAGAAAAGCATATGAAATTATCACTGTAGGATACTTAACACTCTATGCACTTAAAAGTTAACTATTGAAACTTGATATTTTTTGTCCTGATATGTTTTCTCAATGTTGAAGTTGATTACAAGGAAATACTCTTGGTGTTTCTTCATCTCACAGAACAAGTTTTCCTCAAAAGTTTTCGCTCAACAAATGCAATAAAGCAAAAAAAAATTATGTTAAATATGTACAATGCACATTACACACTTATGCCGCCTGCCTGCGCGACTGCCGCCTCGGCCGAGAACCAGCCACCCACCCAATTAGCTTTGGCTTCGTTTTTGTGCAGTAAATAAGCAAAATAAAAATTGTATTCTGCGCCATATTTTGTGGCCAACGCACATAAATAAGCTTTAGACCAGAAAACCAAAAAAAAAGAAGAACAAAAAAAAAAAAACAGTAGAGACCCGGCAAAAGATGCTGTTATTGTTGCTGTTGCTGCTGTTCTTTTGGCCTGGCAGCAAGCCAAAAAACAAAGGCATGGCCAAATGTGCCATCAGGCTGCTGGCTGCTAGCTGATGCTGCTGCTGCTGCTGCTGCTGCTGCTGCTGCTGTTGTTGGCTTCTCCGACTTGGCCAATTTGTTGTTGTGCCATTTTGCTCGTTTTCTTTTATTTTGTGTGCTAGACTAATAAATAATTTTAATTGTATACTCTCTAGGCCCTCGATGTTTGTTCTACTCTAGTTTTTACTTACTTATATAATATGCATATACATACATGCATACATATATAATAATAAAAACTTGAAATTTCCATTGTTTCAAAAACGTGATCAACAGCAAATTGAGTTGCCTTTTATGACTCTGCTCTGAGACTTATCAGCAATTGACTGAGCTAGGGTACTGGCACAATGGTAGTTGGTTGCCTTTTTTTTTTTTTTTTGTTTTTTAAAGAAAAGACTCTGTCGCCAATTTCTGGTCATGTTTGCCTTGTGCTTTTGTGGGTAAACTTTGTCCACTGATAAGCCTCAAAAGCATTATACACTGAGGCCTGACACTGACTCACATGGTTCTTGTGTGACTTGTGGTTTGACTTTTATGCTGTCATAGATATGTAAGTACATATACATACATATAATATATACTGGACAAAACGAAAGTCTTCTTCATTCCATCCTTCATTCATTTCGCTTTTTATTTCTTACTTGTTATATTTTATTTTATTTTTTTTTTTTTGGCGTCTTGGTCACGTCTTGAAATGCACTTGGCTTTCTGTTGTTTGGTTGTTGCCTCATTTCACTTGCTGCAGTTGTTGTTTCTGTTGTTTGGGGGCGGCCCTCAATGCTCAGTGCTCGATATCTACATGAACACACCCACACACACAGATACACAAGAACACACGCACACTTGTATATAGATAGAACAGAGGGGACAGAAACAGAGAGGAGACCATGTTTATAGGCGCGTCAATACTGGGCCAAGGTAGTTTTTATCTTTCTACTTGCTTTTTGCTGTTGTTGTTGTTATTGTTGTTGCTGGTGCTTGTCTGTCAGTCTGGCAGCAACAGCAGCATTTTTCTTTTTTGTTGTTGTTTTTGCCTTTTCTTGTTATTGTAATTGCAATCCTTGAACACACAGTTACACACTCACACTCACACACACACAAATGCGTATGTATAGTGATTTGCTTGTTTTTCTTTTTCATTTCATTTTGCATTTATTTATTTATTTAATTTTCGTTTTTGGCCTAGCGAAAGCACGTTTTCCAATTTCCTCCCCTGCCATCCGATTTTCTCTATTAGTCACCAAAAATTGAAAACTGTTTTTTTTTTTTTTTTTTTTGTTTACAATTGGCTTGGTAAGAATTTGCAATAAGGAAAATGCTTTCCAATAAAATCAAATTATCAAATTTTGCAATTTTCTTGAATAAAGAAAACAAATTCCCCTAGAAATATTTGTATAGCAAATGGAGTACGATAAATTGATTTTTCATTTTCTTGAAATTGTTGCCCATTCAGGAAATTGGTTGGTCTTCGTTTTACTTATTCTTTAATTAATTGGTGAAAGTTTTCGATTTAAGGCACTTAAAGTATAGGAAAATGTGAGATTTTCTTACATCAAAGAAAAATAAATTCCCATTTTAATTAAGCACATTTTCCTTACCAAATTTTAATATAATATAAGTTTACAATAAGCAAAGGATTTTGTACATTTACATTTTTATTTCTGCTAAGTTTATCGAATAGATTTCGTTTTCTAGGATACATTTGAAATGGCTTTTAATCTAAAAAAGAAAAATTAACTGGTTTAGGATAACTTTAAATTATAATAATAATTTTAGATACTATACTATATATTGTTTCATATTAGTTATTGCATGAAACTAGAATCCTTTTTTTATTTACATTTAACATACTTTTGTCTTTCGTTTTGTTCTTTTTACATTACAAGCTTTCATTTTGAAATTCTCTCGAAAAAAATCTTTAAAATTAAGCAGAAAAATATATAAACTTAAAAATTTCTTGTAATTGCTGAGAATCAAGGATTTTTCAATGTGTGTGCTTAATTCCCCAGAAATGCTTTGAGTTTACACCAATTGAATTCATTTTATTAGACACATTTGCTTTTTCTTCGATTGCGTTTTGTTTTTCAATTTTCCATTTAGCTTGCTTGTAGTTTTTTTTTTTTGTTTTCTTATTGGAATTTCTTCTTCGCATTTATTTTGATGATGGTTGCAAAAATTTCCATTACTTGGTTTAACAATTGGCACAGCCAAGTCAAATGAATGCAATTGGCACCCTCCATACAAAATGCTCCTTCTGCCAATACACATTCTTTTCGTCCCACATTTTTCTTTTCGTTTCTTTGCTTTTCTTTCTCTCTCTATCTCTGTCTCTTTCTATTCATCTGTTTCTCTTTGGCTCCACTGTCTGTTTTTATTCGATCAACCTTCCGTTTGTTCTTGCTCAAACAATGGCAAGCTGTCAATGCTATTGATTTGAGTGTGCGACTTATGTTTGCCATGTGAACGCCTTTTCAGCCTCAACCAATCTGCCACCAAGCCATGCCACCTTCTCATCACTATACCATACTCCCATTCACTCCTACCAAAGCAATCTCAATATCCTTTCTCCTGCCTTGTGTTGCAATCAATGTCTTTGTCTTGTCCCTGTCTCTCTCTCTCTCGCTTTGCACTTCGAAGAAAAAATGGTAGAGAAAACTTTGTTACCAAGCTTGTTTTACCTAAATTCTATTTGTGTTCATCTTTCCTACTTTACTCACTGACTTATTTCAGTTTTAGTTTTTTTTTTTGCATTCAAAAAAATTCTCAAATCTACGACTTTGTGTTGTTTTAGTTGGTTTTAAGCCCGTCTATAAACAAGAACTTGACACTTACGCATAATCTATGGGCTTTGCCAGTGTCCTTTCATTCCCACAGGACTTTTGGTCTAGATTTATTGCCTTTTGCCATCTCTGTTTTAGAGCATGTCTCTCTGTGTATGTGTGTGTGTGTAAGCCTCTGTTTGTTTGCCCATTGAGTTTCATAATTGATGAACATTGTGACTCGAGATCATTCCAATACGAATGGCTTTATACTATGTAGTATGTGCAGTATGTGAATGCATTTATGTCAATCACACTGATTCAATTAAATGAAGTGCACACACAGAATTGAGGCTGAGGAAATCAGAAAATGGAAATCTTTGCATCAGCAATTGATGTATATTTAACCTCAAAGCAATTTGTTGACTCAATCGATTCTCTTACGCCCAGCAGTAGGCAACAGAATTTAATTACATGTCTTCTAAAAGGCTTATCAAATTGTCTTAGCCAAATAATACTTAAATAAAGCAAATAAATTAACTTTAATAGATTCCATTTCTGTTAGCAGTTTGATAAT
This sequence comes from Drosophila austrosaltans, assembly GCA_035045865.1. Lineage (NCBI taxonomy): Eukaryota > Metazoa > Arthropoda > Insecta > Diptera > Drosophilidae > Drosophila > Drosophila austrosaltans. The sequence continues at coordinate 5,636,125 of JAWNOQ010000083.1, forward strand.
AAAGTCAAAGATGCAAAATCAAGGTCGAATCGAGAATCAAAAGGCTAAAAGAATGAAGTGTTTATCTTGACTATCTAGAGGAAAGCTCAAAGGAAAAGGGATCTGAGTTGTACTTCCTTTTTGTTTTATCATGTATTTAGTTATGTATACAGTTAAACAGTTTGTCTATCCGTGATGTTTTACCAAAAATTCTAGCTTAACTGTTTAAGAATTATGCTGGTAAACAGTTTACTAAGTGGCCATAACAAATGAATGAAAGTTAACAATAATCCCTAAAACTTTTCACTTAACGTTCACAATTACCTGGCACTTCAAATTTAAAGTAACTAAAAAGCCATAAAACAAGCAAGAGCAAGAGAGAAAAAGCAACAGGTTATATAGACCAACACTTGGTCTAAAAATATTTACCAGACGAATAAGAAAAATTCCAACAATGGTTTTTATCTAAAAGTTAGGGTAAACAGTTTTGATTTAAAGCCATTCCATTGGTATTTTGACTTCTTTGCTTTATCTTTAAACAAAATGTACTTTATTTGATCATTATTTATAAATATATATATATTATTTGAACATCCGTTGCTCGAACATCAAGTAAAAGTCAAGTGTTTATATTATATAGCTATCTATATATCCGTTTTCTTTTATGCTTACGCTCAATTGTCATCAAAGTCATTGCAGCAGGTGTTAAGGCGTGAAAATAAAGCAATGCAAACGAATAAGCACTCGCATACACGCACACGCACACTTACATCAACACAAAACACACACACACATACTCATAAAGGATACAAATGGCGGCAAGGCAAGAAAAACGTGCCAAATGCCTTCAAGCAGGCAACTAAAAGTCACACAGATGCGTCATAAGCAACAACAAAAATGAACAACAATTGAGCTGAAGCTGCTTTAACGATGCCAGACAAGGAAGCAGTAATAGGAAAAATCTTTCTGCCTCTGTGTATGTGTGTGTGTGTGTCTGTGTGTTTGTGCGTGTTTGTGTGTTTGTGAATGATTGCCGACGCCTGATGATGACAAGTGTTGCGTGTTTTGAATATACCACTGCCTTCTACTTATAATCTACAAACACACCCACGCACACACACACACACACACACATACAATTATATACTATGCTAAATGACTAGGCAAAAAATTTCAAGTTGCTTGTTGATTGTTGTTTTTCGAGGTCCTTCAATTGAAGCTTACATGTGCTTAAGCATACAATAATACATACTTTGTTGTGGCTCCTCTAGTCAATCTATTCTCTAAATTAAATGGTAAACTTTTACAATAGTTTTCTATTGCGCATTAAAACCGTAAGTCATCAATCATTTTAACCACCTCAAACAACTAAAAAAAAAAAAAGAAGAAATAAATAAAAACGAAAACAAAGATGTTTCAGCCATATGCTGCTTGGCTCCTAAAAGGCTGCAGCAATTTCCTTGATTAGGCTGAATGTCTGAAGGAATTTTTTTTTTCATTTCTTTTCACTTTCTCTTCTTTTTTTCCTCTCTTGTTTGGTTTCTTCTTTTTGCCTTTTACGCCGCTGTATGTTATGGCCGGAACATAAAAACTAAACGCCAGCACACACACACACAGAGACAAATAATTGATACGACACACACACACACACACTTATATGTATATATGCAGACAACCAACAAAATGCCCCACAGTTTTTAGCAGTTTTTCTCACCCTTAGTAAAGGTCTTTTGTATGTATTTTTCTCTACAAAAAGAGAAAGGTTATTTTGAATATGGCATACGATTTGAGCAGCTGGCATTTAAAATTTTATTGGAATATTTTCTTTAAGAAGAAAGTGTAAATTTATGAAATTTTAAATTTTCTTTTCTTCATTTAATAAGAACAAATTTTTTCGTAAATTTCCGTTCTTTTAAACTTAACTTTTCCAAATGTTTAAAATGTTTAAATTATATATATGAATATGAATAATCTGGCAAAGGCAAAAGATAATCTCTTACCTCTCAAAGCAAATTTCACTTTTCTTTTAGTGTATTAAAGCTTTCGACTTGAATATAATTTGGGTGAGTTTTTATATTGTTTCTCGGCTATGGCCCCTAACTCAAGGTAACATCTCATGCCTTCATCTCACTAGAGTAGCGTAGCTTCGTTTCGTTTTGGTTCGTTTCGTTTTGGCACAGGTGTACATTGATATATGGTTTTGGTTTGGGTAAGGCCAAAGTCGTTTTAGGCTTAGGTCGTCTGATATATAGGGCCACGTGGCGTATACAAATACACACACACACACATACCGTTACATATATGTATGTATACCCATGTCCTGTGTGCACATTTGAGTTTCTAATCAAGGTAATTTTATGTTTGCCAAGCTCGCTTAATGCCAAAATTACATTTTTAGTTGGTGTTGGTGTTGGTTATCCTCACATTTTGGCTATCCTGCCAAATGGTTTTTGGCTTATGCCTGATAAATTCAAGCCAACTCTAGGCTTATCCTTAATGTATTCGTGTGAGTGCGAGCATGTGTATGTGTGCTAATTAGGACAGAATTCTGCTGCCAAAATGTCCACATTATTGTTAGTAGAGGTCACATTTTCCATATTGGTCTTTCGCTGACTTGTTGCCCGGTAAAGTATGCTATGCAAAAGTGTTGAACCGTCTGTCTCTCTGACAACTCAATTTCAACTCGAAAACTTCTCATTCAGGCATTGCCTTCCATCTATTCCCCACACTCAACGCCATATGACAATCAATCAATCAATCGTTCAATCGATCAATCCGTCCATCCATACGTCTATCGATGGGTAGGTCAAAAGAGTTTGTCATTGGTGAAAAGCCTTTTAGTGACATGTACATGCACATCAATGTATGGGTATTTTGTAAGTGTGTGTGTGCCTGTATGGAGCAAAGCACACTTAATGCACCAATAGCCCAAACGATATCTGGGCCATTGGCATTAAGTGCTTGTAAATTTTGCATTTGATTTGCCATGAAATGCACATGTTTGGTGGTTTTTTTTTTTTGTATTCCCCCTAAAGGGGATTATAAGAAAAACCAATAATACCCTGCACATTGATTTGTTAAAAGCATATCAAAAGTGTGATAACTGTCACCGCAGTTACATACATATACAAAAAAGGAAATGCTATTAAAGTATTACATAATTTCATTTAATCATGGTAATCGCTTAAATTGTTTATATGTAAATATTTACATTGAAATAACTTTTCATCGGTGAAATCGATGAATATGTTTTCTTTTAGCTTTCCAAATGAAACGATAAACAAAAAACTGTTTATTATTATTATATACATATATTTAAATTAAAACTTTTAAAGCTTAACAAATTCAAAGTTTATTTTTTTAAGTTCAATACTAACTTTGTTATTTTAAAGTAAAAATTTCTTTCTTTTCTTTAAGTTGGTTAATGAATGTATAAAAAATATTTTCCCAATCTATATTTTACAAGTAACACTTCAATGAATTTCGTATTTGATTTATTTATCATATTTATTTTGTTTTCACATTTACAGATGACATGTTCAAAGTTCACATACGTCTCACTTAACATATCGGTAAGTGTCAAATACAAATTTAAAAGCAAAGAATCAAAAAAAAAAAAAAAAAAACACAAACAGAAAACTCATTAAAAATGAATAAAAAGTTGAGGCAGGCATATGAGAAAGAATAAAATGGAATGTGACCCAAAAGCATAAATTATACAACTCAGTTGGCAAATGCAGAGACAGCAGGAGAGAAAACTGAGGCTAATCAAAAATACACACACACAGCCACAAAACACACACTCAGCGTTTTTAAGTAGGGGGAAAATTCATAGGGATTTTGTTTATGCAAAACTTTTCTATAATATAATTTTTTTTTTTTTTTTTGGTTTAAATTTGGCAAAAGTTGAAACTAATTGACAGGATTGAAAGAGACTTGCTTTGCACATTAATCATACGCCATGTGTTCATAACTACACACATTCACACAAACAAAGTGTATATATTTTAGGCATGGTAGACATGTGAAAATTTCATTTAATTTTAAGCTTGTTATGTCTCCGTCCTTCCTGTATGTCCCTTTGTATGTGTTTTTGTGTCCTGTCTATCTGTTGTGGGGACAAACGCCCTTAAAGCTGTCATTAGTTGAAATCACATGTCAAGGGCAGAAAGAGAGAGAGAGAGAGAGAGAGAGACAAAGCACAGAGAATGACCCAACATATACAACATTTATTTATATGTGTATAGGTTTGCCTACGTGTCAGCTTTATCCCATTCTCTCTCTCTCTCTTCTCTCACTCTATTTTATGACAGTTCATTGATATGCATTTGAGCTCACATCCGTTTTTATTTGGCATACATGTGTGTGTGTCTGTCTGTGTCTACCGAACCCTTTTCACATACAAGGATAACAAAAAAAGAGTACTAAAAGCAAAACCAAAAATTCAATTAAAAACATAGAATGGCGACACAAAGAAATCAGCTTATGAAAGGCCACAAAAAAGGAAGAAAACCAAATTTCTCCATTTTCATCAAATGTTGTTTAAAGTTTACAAACTTCTTGTACAAGTTTAAGCAATGCAAAAAAAAAAAATCTCATCAAATTTTCAATAGACACCTGAGAGTAAGCCAACAACAACAAAATTATACAACTTTTTAGATGGTTAGAGTGAGTGAGGGGGTGGGAAGTATGTAAAGCAAAAGTTTTTGCATTGATATACATCTTCTTTTGCTAGGTCAGACAGTCAGACACTTAATCCTCACGTTTACACCTCAACGCACACAAAACAGATAACTCGAAATTTTTGGTCATGACCTAAAGGGAGAAGCCTCGCACCAAAGCAGCCATAAATTCGTGTATCTACTTAATAATTAACCGAATAGATAGCTTTGACTTCCAAGAAGTGAATGTAGATTACTGTGGGAGGATGGCTGAAGATGGCTGGGTGCTTGAAAAGTTTTAGCTTCTGAAGCATCACCACAATGGGTTTACAGACAGCTCTATAACAATGTGGCAAACTAAAGAAGAGAAAGAAGAAGGATAACATGAAAATGCTCAAGTATAGCACCAATCAAAAGTTAAGAGTACAAAAGGTGTCAGCGAAAGTGGTAAACATCTTAATTCTATTGACTGAATTTTATTTCATTTAGTAAAAGTGATGGAAAAGTTGATTGGCATTTCATTTTAAATTGTAGTAGTTCTTAATTAAGGTTTTTTTGTTGCTAATATAATTCATTTTAGCTTCTGCCATGATGAGGATTTTTACTTAGATAAGTTTCATTTTATGCTACTTTCAGCACATTTTGCTTGCCTAGACCCGTAGCCCGGAGGTATGCTACAATAATTTTTGTTCCCTTAAGCAAAAAGAAAAAGGAAAAACTTAGCTGATTACAAGACAAAATGTGATGTAGCTTTAATTGCACTTGAACCCCAACCCCAAAACGATAACCCCAAACTGACTAACAGCGAAGAACCATCTATATGCCCGCCCCATGACCCTTATGACCCCAACCCCCAGATGGCAGTTCAAGTTAATTTGCTCAACGCTCTAGTTCAACGATGTTCCACTTGCTCATTAATTACAGCTTAGTCCAAGGCATTCCACAAGGAGCCGCATAGCTACCCCTAATGATTTACCTGCAGATGTTTGTTGTTGTAGTTGTTGTTGTTGGTACTGCTTTTGGTTAATGTTGATGTTGTAGTTGTTGCTCCAGTTGCCGTTGTAACTTTTTTGCGCTTTATTATTTCTTGATTTCTTTTGGGAACCTTTTGCACCTTTTCTGCATTGTGAGGTCTGCTGTGGCATCATCGTGTACTTTTCCCTGTCCTTCCCTTTGTCTCTCTCTTTGCCTTGGTGGTTGTTGCTTTTGCTGGTTTACCTCTCATTTCATTCTCTACTTCATCTCTTCCGCTCATCTATTAATGCTTTGTAATCAAATACATGCAGCAACTTTTCTTTCCTATCTTTTCTTCTTCATTATTATTATTATATTCTTTCTTTTTTTTGTTGATTATTTTGAGTTTTCCTTTTTATTCTATTTTTTTTTTTTCTGGTTTTGCTATCTGATGACCGTTCACATTTTTTCCCCATTTTGTGGGCTTGCCACGCCCTCTCATTGCGCATTTAATTAAGCAAATAGCAAGAGGAGCAATAGCAGCTGAGTTTCGTTTAGGTTTTCGGTTTTCTTTTTTTTTTGGATAAGTTTTGCTTCTTTTTGTGGTCGCGGCACTTGTTGCCCATTTTGCGGTCTTCCTTGTTGTCCTTTTTCTTATTTTGCTTTGGCATTTCTTTCAAGGAAATACTTGTGGAAATTTATTTTGCTATCTGAAAAGAAGAAAGTGAATAAGTTAGAAATGTTTACCTTTAAATTTTCAGGAAAGTTCAATAGAGAGAGTTTCTTCTTGCAAATTAACAAGAATTAATAGATAATGAAAAAAGGTTTTAGTAAAAGTTAACATTGTGCGATCTAATTTTTATATAATTAGCTTTCCTCGATCTATTAAGTTGCCAAAGAAAAACTTCAAAATAACTGAAAATAAATTGTTAGATAAATAGTCTAAGAAACTGTCTTAGGACTAAAAAGCCATCTTTAATTTCAAGTTCCTTCCTCTTGCAATGGTGACTTTATCTATAAAGTTGTCTACTTTAACATGTTATATCTTTCAAAACATTATTGTATTCTACTCTTTGGTATTCCTGACACTTTGATTTCGATTTTTCTTCATAGCTGACAACAGTTTCTTGGCTTCAATTTGGGGTTTTTCCCGACAAATTTTTACCTCATCTCTCTTTTTCTTACAATGTCCCATTGATTTCTGTTTTGGCTCTGGTACGCATTCTACTGTGCTTTACCTTCGTCAATTTGTGCCGTCTGTCGGCTGTCGCCTTTCAACCTGCTGCCTGCCTGCACTCACTTTGCCAATTTGCAACTAAATTGCAAGGCTGTCATCGGTAAGAGTCGTGTGCAATCCAATGCAGTGGCAGCAACACCAACAGCAGCAGAAGCAGAAGCAAATAAACTGACTCACGTTCTCCCAACGAGTCAGCCAACAATTTAATAAGAAAAATATGTTTGTCGCGACGTGACAACTGGGACACGCTCTACACCCACACCCATAGACTTACAAATGAGTGGCACATAGTATGGAGAGGGGAGAGAGCTAAAGTGTGCCAGAGAGTGAGAGGAAGAGTGAGTGGTGAGGAGGGGGATATTTCACTCTCTTAACCAAATGTCATGCCACAATGCGCAATGTAATTTAATTTTAATAAAATTGTAAAGCAATTAACTTATGGGAGCAAGAGCAAAAGTGTATACAGAACGAGGAGAACGAGATGGAGAAGATGTGCAACAATTAATAATGCATTAAGCTAGCGAAGAAAGAGAAAGACAGATAGCGAACAGAGAGAGAGAGGGAGAGAGAGTAAAGGAGAAAACTTAAGCCAAAATGTCAAGATTGCAACTACAACAAGGTTGCCCCTCGTCTCTCTGTAAAAGACAACTTAATTAACCTCGACCTTCTCCTCCTGCTGTCGTTGATGTTGCTGCTGTTGTTGTTGTTGCTGACGCTGACGAGGCTGACGTCAGTCAGTCGTTTTTGCCATTGCCTTGTCGTTGAAAACAAGCCACGTTCAATGTCGCCGCCGCCAGTGGACATACACAGTCAGTGTCAAATTTAGTGGGCAACTCTCCAGTTTTATGACTTTTATATACATATATATATATATACATTCCAGTTGACCATCGGCTATGGCCACATTAAGACATCAATAATAAATAAGCAAACAACAAATAATAGTATTTAATAAATGTGCGTAAGAGTCTCGCATTGCGCATTGTCAATTTTGCGCATGCGCCCAGCCGGCTAAAATTCAAAAACCAAAAACCAAAAACCATGGCAAAACCTGTTCAGCAGCCTCTCTCACAATGTTGCATAGAGACACATACACAAACACTCATACAAGTGGCGGATTGCAAGCGGCGGCTGCTGGTGCAGTTTCAAGAACCAGGTCAAGGTTGCATGTTGCATTGACGATCAACAGCAGCAACAGAGCTTTCGCCTTGTTCGGGTTCGGTTTTTTTTCACATTGAAAGTCAAGTTCGCTTACACATACACACACATACCCGCAGCTATGTATGTATATGCATATACATGTTTGATTGACATTGGACAACGACAAATGCTGATAATGATCATGATCATGATCATGATTGTGTGAAGGAAAAACTGGGCATGTTGCTATGACTGGATCACTTTGTTCACACATGACATAATAAATGAGAAAGATGCACTAGAAGAATTAATATCTGTGTTATGAATTTAAGATCAGATTTACTATTATATATATACATATATATATACATATATATATATATATATATATATAGATCAGGTTTACTTAATATATATGTTATATTACTATGTTTAGAATATACTGTACATTATTTACAATTAGTATTTTTCTGTCTTTTTAGTTTAGTAAAAATTCTTTTAAATATTTTATTATTAAGTTTACTTCTATAAAAAAAAGTTTTAAAAATTAAAAAATTTATATAAAATTTTTGAAACAATTTCGACTTAATTACAGATAATTAATCCTTATAAATCCTTCTTTTAGAACCGAAAAATTAAAGTTTTCAAGCTAAAAATCCTTTTATCAGCTAAGCAAATCACTCGAATTTCAATTACAAAAATAAATTTTAAATGAATTACTATTGTATTTATAATTAAAAACGTATAATAATTTATATTTAATTAGTTAAACTAATTTAAAAAAATCACATTTAATACATATTTAAATATTTTCATTATTGAATTCCCATTAAAGTTTACGCTTTTATTGATTTTCATGGTATATAATTAATAAAAATATAAAATAATGAATTATTATCACCATTCACAGAAATTCTACCCTTGCCTTTTTGCTGCCATATGCAAACAATTTCATTTATGCTTTAAAGTAGCCAATTATATATACATTTTATTTCATTTCAATGATGTAAAAAAATAAAAAAAAAAGACCCTCACCCTAAATGAAAAACTATTTGCAATTAATTGCATATTAAAATCAGTTGAATGGAAAAACTTGTGAGTTGCCCGAAGTTTATATACACTGAGAAATTGCATATTATGATTTAATTAGGTAAAATGAAAGGCAGAAGAAACTTTCCCTTATTACTAAATTATTTCACAATTTTTTACTATACAACAAATCCTTAAACTATTTTTTAAACTTTAGTTCTTTGGCTCATTTAAACTAAGTGAGTAGTTAACCTTGATTAAATTTTATGAATTAAAAGTATATTTTAATATAAATTCACTTTGAATGTTCAAAAATTCTTACATTGGATTTCATTTCTTTCCATCTTCTTTATATTTTATTTCTATATAAGTTCAATTTATTTCTTTTTTCTTTGCGTTGCAAAACTTCTGACTAAACTTGAGCTACTCTTTAGTAAAAGTATTAAACATAGTTGTTAATAAATTGCATAATAAAATTGTTAACTCAAGTGCAGCAGTGTCGGCATGCAACCTTCTCATTTCTCCTGCTCTCTTCACTCATTCTCATTTTTCTCTGTCTCTCTCTCTCCCTGTCTTTCCTCTCTTCCCCTTTGTTTATCTCTGATTAATGACTAGCCACGCACAGAGCCGACCTTCCCCTTTTATCCTTCTGCCTTCATATTAAGTTTGCTGCACAAGCAACTTGAGCTCAAGTTAAGCGAAAATGCTATTAATTTTCATAAGTAAATGAAAATTGATGTATTCAGTTGTATGGGTTTGTGTGTGTGTGTGTGAGTGTGCGTGTAACCGAAAATTCCATTACTGGGCATATGTTGGTGGTGGTCTTCAATTTCCTTTCATGTTTCTTCATTCTCCACGTGAAATGTTTTATAGTATAAAAAATCTCTGCAAAAATTCCAAAGAGTTTCTCAAAGTCAAACAAATAGCGAAACAAGAAAAAAATATTGTTGCCAGACTAATATACTAAATATATGTATATAGTATATGTATAAGAATTTATATACAGATGCACAGACATAGATAGGCAGTTGTTGCCGTGGGAGACCCTGAAAATTGCAGCAAATAGAGACAGAAAGAGAGATAAAACGCAGAGACATGAACACACAGAGGCAGAGAAACTGAGAGAGAGTGAGATAGCATTGAGCAACAACTTGGCAACCTCGTTGAAAACTCATCACTTGGTTTGTTGTTGTTGTTGTTGCTGTTGTTATTATTGTTTCAATTGCAACCGCAAATTCTATGCGGCAACTCAAATGACTCAAGAAGTTGATGTTGCTGCTGTTGCTGTTGCTGCTGCTGTTGCTCGTGTTGCCACTGATAAGGGACCTCGGCATCATTTTGTTTTTTCTTAGCTCTCTGCTCAAGAATAAATTATGACAAACTGAACCACAAAAGTGGCTGCGCTTCTATATACATAAATAGTATAAAGTGGTTCACTTTGTTCTCAACAATTGTCACAAGGCCAGAGAAGGAACAAAACACGCAATGTTTGCGTTTCGTGTTTTTTTTTTTTTTTTTTTTTTGTTGCTGATCTTGAACCGATTGGCCATATAGACATTTATAGCCATGCCATGGCATTGACTATCATCAATAAATTAGAATTGTTCTCTTTTAGTTTTTAACGTTCTGCGTATACGTAATAAACTTGAACTTGCAAATATTACTAATACGCAGCTTATGAAATGACCTTGCCTTTTGTTGCAACTAATTAGTGTCTGTATACACACACACACACACGGACACAGACACTGAGCAACTGTTTTGTTTGATTATCAATTAGTTGAGTTTGGACCTGACCTCAAGGGGAAAGATAACAAAAAAAAAATATTTTCACGATGAGCACAGATGATGAGGGTAAAAGTTGAGTCTCTCTTAGTCTCTCGGTTGAAATTCCCTACTAAGTTTAAACATTTTTTTGATATTTGCAAAAAAAAAAAGAAACTTTAAAATAATTTTTATAATCAGGTGCTTAAGTATTAAGGCAACTCAAAGTACATAATGGAATTTATTGCCTTTAGCTAATATGAAAGTTGTGGCACTATCTCAATACTCTGGCCTTAGGAGATAACAAAAGAATTCTTTATTTTCAGATATTTTGTTTTGAAAATGTTTGAGTGATTCATTGCTCTACTTCAAAATACAAATTTTATGAATATTGATTCCGAAATTGTTAATTGAATGCTCAAAAACTTACTCAAAAATGTTTTACAAAAATTGTTTAGTAATTCCAGAAAAGTAAATAAAAAAAAAAACTTTAAATAAACTTTTTTATCTAAAGTTTTCAAAGTTAAATTTTTATCATATTTCTTCTTGTTATAAAAAATCGCAGAACTTTGATTAACCGAGAGTTATATAATTGCATTATCTTACCAAATGAGCTGTTTTTGTTTATTCAATCTAAAAAACCCATTTGCATGTTCTTATCGACGTTTCTACACTGCAAAATTATTGCATTACTCCGACTAGAAATATATTTAAAGTAAAGAAATGAATTAAATTTAACTCCTACTTTAAAAAATCTTTAAAATATTTGAAATTTTTATAAAATACCACAGTCAAGACCCTTTTTCTTAACTAGGTTAAAAGCTAAGCAAAATTCATAGAATATTTGCTTAATAGTTTGGCCTTTCAAATTTGCTGATAGTTGTCCCCTTTTTTTGTTACTTAGATATTCTTTTATCTTCTAACCCAAGTATTTAATTATTTTTACTCTTTTATTTTTCAATTCATGTCAATGCATAACTTAGCCTTGCCTCAAACCAAAAGGGCAGACCGACATAACTCAAGGACTGTCATTCCTTTCTCCTCCTCCTCCTCCTCCTGCTGCTGCTGCCACTGCGACATCAGTTTGTTTGTTTGTGCCAGGCACGTCCATTGAGGCGTTCATTCGCACGTTTTCACAGTATTCTCTCTCTTATTCTGTCTGCACATTAATCATAATTTCACGATTAGCGTAAGTTTTTTTTCCCCCATTTTCCTTGGGTTTTTTTGCTGGTTTATTAAATATATTTCATCGTTGATGCCACGCGTCGATAGCCAGGCAGTGGCAATGTTGTCGTCTACATAAATTGCAAGTGAATGAAAAACTTCAGCAGTAGCAGCAGCAACAACAACAACAACAAAAATTATTATAAAAAACAAAAACATTGTAAATTTATGTTACGGCTGGCGGCAAGTAAACAACAAATTTATGGCTTACTCTTAATTATGCAATACAAACAGACACACACACACACATCAAATGGCAAGTGGCAAGTTTTGAAGTGTACTTGAAGCCTTGCAAATGTTTAATGAAAATTTTAAAGAGCAAAATGCCTCAAATGTTAAATATACTCCATAGCAGTAGCTATATAAATACATATATATAAACCATTTGTATATATAAGCAGATAAGTAGAGATGTTGTCTCCCCTCTTTAGCTATTTTTATCATTGCCAAGAATTGGCATATTCTTAGCCCAGAAGGGTTAAAAGTTTATAGAGCTTAACCATTAGAACTTTGATCTTTTCATTTTCTTGGAATTGCGATTAGTATTTGATGAATTTATTTCCATTTCATTAGAAATCGTAGCTACTCCACTTTACTCCACTCCACTCGAAACGATTCCATTCGTTCATTCGATTCATTGGCCATGTCATAGGCTCATGCTGTGCCACGCCTCTTTTGCATAATTCAAGTCATTGCTTGAATGCTATCTGCTGGCAATGTAAGCAAATCGCATATTTTAGCACTCGTTGCTTTTTACACAAAAGTCCTTGGCTAGGATTCGAAAGTCAGCTTATTAAATATTAAAGCAGTCACTGGAGACCGCTAAATCCTGTGGCTGTCAAGGCTGCTAAACTCAACTCAACTCAAACTCAAAAGCTGTCACACATCCTGCCACCAAAGAGAACGAACAAAAACCCAGAGAAAAAAAGAAACGTATAAAAAATCGAGGGAAAATGGAAAAAAGAAATAGAAAAAAAAGTACAAAATGTGGTAGAAAGGGCGGTAAAACAAGAAGGGAAAGCTTAGCTCTCAGTTTGCTGTTGCTACTGCCACCTGCAACCGAATTCAATTTCTTGCTGTCCGCTGCTTGGTACTCCATTTGGTGGTAACTAAGTTGCAGGCAGGCGGCAGCTACATGAAAAGAGAAAAGCCAAGTCAAAGAAGAAGCAAAAAAAAAAAGAAAAAGAAAAAGAAGGGGAGGAAAAAACGAACTAGTAAAAGTATTATTATTGTTGCTTGCACCTTGAGGTGGTTTACTTTGTCACGGATATGTTTTCTTTAGACTTTCCCTTGTGAGGAGCATAAGACGAGTTGCCATAATACATACACGCATACCCTACAATATGTGTGAATAGGTTGTCCTGCACATGTGTGCGTGTGTATGTTGAAACATGCCGGAAGTTAAATAAGAAATTTTATATGCTTTTATAACTGCTGCACGTGTTTACAAGGAGCCAAGCCAAGCCAGGCTCCATATTCTTGCTGTTGCAACAAAAAAGCCGAGTGGAAGAGAGAGAGAAACAACTCTCAGTTCTACACATACATACATATGGGTGGGTGTGTGTGTGTGTTTGTATGTGTGGTATGCTTGTGACTTTCCTTGCGGCAGCTATGCTCGTTTGATGAAGTACCGCTGCGGCTTTGACTATTGCTGCTGCAACTTTCAAGTGTGTGAGTGAATGTTGCATGTTAGTTTTGAGAATTAATCAAATTTCAGTATATAGGATCATAACAAGAAATGCATATAATCTGGTTGTAAATGAAGAAATTTCTTCATGCATTAAATTGGCTTATAATATACAAACAAACTTATGTAAATATCTAGGATCGATTTCTCGTTAACATTTTCAATAAAATTAATACTGTTAAAGGAGAACAAATTGTTAAGCTAATTATAACAATACATCGATAAGGAAGGAAACACATAAAATTAAGGATTCTAAAAGTACTTTGCTTACTTCTTGCACGAATAGTTGTTTCGTCCAATCAACAAGAGTCCTTTTTTATTAATAATCTTCTTTTACTTCCTCCCTTCTATATCCTTGTGAATATTATTGCATTTCAATCATAATTACAAATCCAATTTGCACATATGTATCAAGGATAATGGAAAAACTGATTTTCATCGTTCCCTTAGCTTAATCTACCTTTAATCGAATTCACATAAATTATTAGATTTGCTATCCTCTTTGGCATAAGAAAAAGAGCAAACATTTTAATGTGACATTTCCAGAGAGAAATAGAGAATTGAGAGCAAACGGCAGAGAGAAAGAGAGAGATAGAATGAGATATTTACCGCACTTAATTTGTTAACCAACCAGAAAACGAAAATCCACTTGAAAAAATAATGTGAAAATCAAGCGCTCTCAAGGCTTCTGCCTGAGTTGTACCAGGATTTTGAGGCATCAGAGCAAAGCAGCAACAAGAGAGATCGTAAAAAAAAGAAAGGAGGTAGAACTTGAATTTTCTGGTATCCTCTTTCAACGCAATCAACACAAATGCTACTTAAAAATTTATTTGTGACACGCACGAGACGCAAACTGAAAAAGGAGGAAGCAAAGCAGAAACTCTTGCCACACACACACGCACACACACACACACACAAACACTCATGTGTGGCAGACAAAAAAGGACAATCAACATTTTAACACTTTGGAGGCAGCAACAAAAAAAATATATATATGTATATATAAAAGGGGAAGCTGAATGAGAAATAGCTGGAGTAGTGGAGAGAATGTAGCAAAGGATGAGCTGAAAAATGTGTTGCGGTCATGCATTTTTATACCAAGCTTGGGATAAAAAAGGACAACGGGTCCTGGGGCCGAGGCCAGTGCCAGCATGATCCAGCAGTGGCCAGGATATGGCCAGGAAGCAGGCGTCACTTGTCTGGGCGCCCATTTAAACCCGTTTGAGCCTGTCATTTGGGGCAGCTTCTACTCGTCCCTGTCCCTGTCCCTCTTCTGATGTGTGATGTGATAGCCTGTGCTTAGCCACATGATATATGTATAAACTTGTATGTATATATGTATGTAAAGGCTTTTTCATGCTGCCATTGAAAAATTAATAAAATGTGGAAAATGAAAAATCTTATGACACCCCAAACAGGACCAGGAATGACACTCGTTGGCATGTCCATGTGACACGTGTCCTGTACAAATATTGACCATACAAGTGTATTCGCAGGAAGTTCAAGCGAGTCTCAAATCTTTTGAGCAACTTTTGTGTAAACTTTTCTAATCAAACACTTGGCTACTCGGCTTCAAAACTATCCTTGCCGAAAACAAAAAACACACACACAAACACACAAAGAAAAGTCTGCTTGTTTGTTTGCTTGTTGTTACGCTCTTGCCACTGCAGTTTATCCCTTTCCCATATCGTGGCTAAATGAAGCAGCTCAAATTCCCTTCTCTCTTACACACTGTGTGCAACTGGCAAAAGTGTTGCTTGGCTAAAGGATCTAGAAGGATTGCGGGCGTAATGAAGCCTCACAAATGCACACACTGGATCAAAGACAAAAAAAAAAAGAAAAGCAGAGAGAAAAATCAAGAACAAGTTACTTGGCAGTAATCAAAATTTGTTGTTCTAGTTGAGGTTACGAAAAACCAAAAACTAAACTGCAATTTGCTATAGTACAAACTGAGAGAAGAGAATATGATTCCATTTAAGCATATCCAATTTTATTGCATTTAAATTGCATACAAATAGAAGTAAGTGAATTGAGACTTAATTGGGCAGGTAGTCCCATATACATATGTACATAAATGTAGGGCAATGCATTGACTAGCCAATTTTATGCTTTTAAATATCTTTAAACACTTTAAATTTATTAGTCCTTTAATGTTTGAATATTTACCATCACTCGGATTTTGTTTAAAATTTCAGATAGTTAATGTCATGAAGTAATTTTACTAAAAAATTAAACTGATACAATTAGTCAAGAAATCAATATTAATTGCTATTTCATATCATATTCTGTTTAAGTTTCTTTCATTACAGCTTTAAGTCAATCTTCAAAAAGATATCAAGTTCCCATCCTTTGAATATAAATTATATTTGGACATTACAATATGCAAATTTCAAAAATCTTTTTAAAAAATTAAAACGAAATTAACAACATTTAACAAAAAATGATTTTTTTTGTTTCTACTTTAAAAACCTATTATTATTGCCTTTGAAATATTTTTTAAATTTTTTTAATGAGCTTTGGCTTATTTTAAATATTTTGATTTAAACTTTGAATTTTCTGCAATTTTAAATATTTTTTCAAATATTTTAAACATTTTTTAGTTCTAAAACTGTAAAAATTAGATTTAACAGAGTCCAAAGCAAGACTTAACAGACTAATGTAAGCGTTTTAACAGAGCTGCAATTTAAGAGAAGTTTTAGTTTCTCTTAACTGAAAGCCAACGTCCTATGCTAACATGGTCTTGTAAATGTTAAACTTTGGTTTGGTGGGACCAACTAGGAGCAACAGTAACAGTAGCAGGAAAAGCAGCAGCAGCAGCATCCAGCAGCAACCACGGCGGCCACTTCTTCAGTTGTTGTTGGACCCCAAGAGCGTTGTGTTGTGTGTAACGGCAAAAAACATATTTTGTGGGCTTTAGCAAAGAGGGAAACAGAGTGAGAGCAAAATAATACGACCACGAAGAAAAGAGCGAGAGAGAGAGAGTGAGAGAAACAAAACACAGGCAAGCGGCTTTAAACAAAAGGACGATGAGATTGCCGAAGGCATAATGCATTCCATGTGTAGTTGTGTTAGTGTGTGTGTGTGTGCGAGTGTATGTGTGTGAATGAGTGTTGGTTGTATGTGTGCGACTATGCGAATGCAGACAATGCAAACTCGAAGCATTAGCGGCGTTGTCCTCGCTCGTCCTGGCTGTCTGTTAATTTGCATGCGGGCTGCAGATTGCTTCTGCTGCTGCTGTTGCACCAACCAACATTCTCCATTCTCCTTGCGGTTGCCGCTCTCAACACCTTTTAGCATCAGTTCCACCAACAAAATACCAACAAAAAAAAACACACACTCACACACATATAAAAACCGCACAGATTTTTTTTCAAGTGTCGAACATGGTCAGAAGGAAGAAGCACCAAACCAACATATGTTTGCTTTTGTTATTTCGCGAAATTATGTATGTGTGTATGTGTAAGGGCCAACATGTCGTATGTGTAATGTTTATGTATGAAAACGAAATTGTTATTCATAGACCACAAAAGGTGACAGCATATGCTAACATATGTTAATGTCCTTTCAATGTGGGGAAACCCCCGAAAAGTACTTTACTTCTAAACCCACTAATTGCTCCCCCTCCCACCCACTTCCGGTCAACTTTTGCAAGAATTTGCAAAAGAATGTCAAATAAAAAGAAGAAGTAAAATTTTTCAATTTTATCTATCTTCAGGCGGAGAAGTTTTTCTTTTTTGGGGGGGGAATGGGCGGTTAGAAGGGGCGTGTATGCCTCAAGTATCTCTTAGACAAAGTTTCATTCTTTTTCTATTTCTCTTTTGTGAGATTTGCTCTACCAAAATGGATTTCTACGTGACAAATCTTTATTTAATTTCAAAAAATGCGAAATAAACTTTGACATTTTGTTGAGATTTATGTGAAAGGCAATATAAATAGGTTGCTCCACGCAATGATCTTTCGGGCGGTTAGACATTAAAGTGGATGTGGGCGTGGGTGTTCGGTGTTGGGCGCAGCTTTGTTTCGTTGCAAAAGTGCCCAGACAGAGTTTGTTTTGGTGTTGGGTTGGAAAAGTTTTGACTGGATGCCGTTTTAGTTTGTGTTTTATTTTGTTGTTCTTATTCTTCAAGTAATAAGGTGGCGTGAAAAAGTTTTTCTTTATTTTATGTTTTAGTTATTTTGCAGATTTCTTTTGTTGCTCTATATATGTATACAGTATTTTTTTTTTTTTTTTTTGTGGCAATTTAAAGTTCACCAGAACAGTAAAGAAAGTTCAATTTGGTTAGTTGAGTGTTGTTGCTGGTTTTCATTAAACTTAAAATTGGAATCTATTGTAATTTGAACTTCCATTTTCTTTGAGATTTGTTGAATAGTTTTATTGGCTAAAGGACACCTTGATTATTGTCAATATACACCTATAATAAAATACATAAAACAAATTGACAAAGTCAAGTTTTTTCTTATTTTTAAAGAGTTTTTCAACAAGTTTAAATTAGTTAAATTAATGAGATATATAAGCTACTAAACTAATTTAGTTGGTTCTTTTGTAAATTTAAAAATTTTAAAGATTTTATTTTGTTTAAAAACAAAAATATATTCTATTAATGTTTTTAATCAGTATATATAAATTTATGCATTTTGTATAAAAAATATGCATATTTTTCAAACATTAAGTGTCACTTGAAAACTCTAACAAAATATAAAAATTCTGATTCAACATTAACTATTAAAAAATGTTGAGATAATTCAGTCATCACGTGCTGTTCGAGTGCCCATTAAAAATTGTAATATTTAATAATGATTCGAACAGCAATAAGCACTGTCATAAACATAGCCATAACTGAAGCAGACATTTACATTAACACAGTGAGAACAAAAAAGGAAAAGTCCTTAAAGTACTTGAAAATGTTCTCTGACTTGGATCATAAATAAATTGATGATGAACTTAAACATTGTGTAAAGTAGCCAAAGAAATTACACAAACAATCGTTAAATTGTTGTAGTCTCTTCTTTCTTTCTTCCCTTTCATTGTGCTGTTAATGCAATTGCAGCAGCAGCAGCTATTTAATTGTTGCTGGAATTTTATCTTTTTTTTTTTTGCTTATTTGGAGTTGAACATTTCTTGGACATTTCAGTGTAACTTTAAATTTTTTAATTAAAATGCAAAAAGTCAACAAACTTACCCCAAAAAAAAGAATACTTTTTTGCCTTAAAACCATCAATCAAGACCCAAAAGAAACCAACACTTTGCCATAAAAAAGGCATTTTACTGTCGCCTCATTATTATCAACTGTCTGAATTTGAGTAGCGGAAAAAAAAGAAAAACACAGAAAAAGGATAACCATAGAACCAAAAAAAAAAAAAAAAAAAAAAAAAACAGAAAACGGGATTCCCAGGACAACGCACTAAGCCCACAGCAAGATTAATTAAGTCCGCGTAGGCTTCTCAAACAACAAGCAGCAACAACAACAACAATAACAACAAAACAACAACATTAACAAAAGGCTTCTCGCCTTTTTCTTAGCATACTTTTTGGCATTGCGTGAGAAATTAAAATTTCAAAGCGAAACGTGTTGCGGCATAAGAAAATATAGCCAAGGATGTGTGCTGGTGTGTGTGTGTGTGTGTGTGTGTCTGGGGGTGTGTCTGCGGCAAGTATTTACTCAGCCAAGAAAAACATGAAAAACAAAAGCAAAAACAACAAAACTTAAGCAAAAACAAATAAGCAGGAAGCTGGCTTGCTTTTGCTTTTTACTTTGCCTGCCTCATAATAAGCATATTTTGAAATGAGTCTAAAGCGGCGATGTCAACAATGCACACGGTGGTCCTTACGTCCAACACCCATACATACACACACACACAAAAGCACTTATACACAATGGAATGACCAGGGATGGCTACTAAATCTAAGGCATACTTCTTGGAAATTATTTTATCATCCTCTTTTTTTAGTAACCGTTTTGCAATTAAATCTTATGGGAAATTCTTATTGGATAATAAGATAAACTATTCAGTTTGTGATAGTTTCTCAAATTTACTATATTTAAAAACTTACAAAAGAGAAAATGCTACAGCAGTTGTTTTCTATATAGAATCCATTAATATTTTCGTTTCACCAAAATTAATGTGATAGAGAGAAACATTAAAAAGTCTTGTCAAGTTTACCCAAATTAAGTGACTAACTTTCGACTTATAATCAAGGTTAGCCTAAAAAGTATTTTGAAAGAAAAAGTAACTTAACCGTGAAAGCGATTTTTCTCATACTCACATGTTTGTGCGCCATCCCTGAGATAAACAAACGCGTACTTTAGACGCCTCCGTTAATGAGTTCCGCCTTGACGCTGATGAGGATGTTGGTACATATGTACATACATCTGTATTTATGTATGTATATGCGTGTGAAGGATGTGGATGAGCTTGTTGCTCACAACAATAAACGTGTTGAATGTCAAGAGTACATTATAATGCACTATATATACGTAACATACAGATACTTTTCTTTTATTCAGTTACATTTTCTAATTGAATGTGTTAGTTAAATGTGATAAATGTTAATCCATCTTCAATTGCGGCCTTTGGTCAAATGACTATTTTCAACTCAAATGGGAATTGGTTTTTGGGGGTTTTTCGTTGGGGTTTGGTTGATGCTAATAAAAAGCGCTTAAAAGGCAAAATGACTGCATTTGATAAAAACGACACCCAAAGGATTAGAGATACTTTTGTAGAGAAGAGAATTTTTCAAGTGTGTGTGTGTGTATGTGTGTGTATGTGTGTGTCCTGTCAACATGTTGCTCACTCATGCACAAATTTGCCCCAAAGAGGAGATTGACCTTCATTCCGGACCCAACTCCAATTAGCCTTAAAATGGATTTGTGTTTGTAACACACAGTGACAAAGGGCGAAAGAGAGAGAGAGCGACAGAGATGGGACCGAGAGAGGGAGAGGGAAGAGTGAGTTACAGGGCAAACTACAATACATTTACCCTGGAGATTTGTGGCGCCTTCTTTCCATGTATTTTGCATCGTTTTCATTCTGCCTGTGCCCCCATATAGCATTGGTATTTTATGCTTGCTCCTCATCTCTCCCTCTTCTCTCTTCTCCCTCCCTTGCTTTTCATTGTCAACTTTGTCGCGTTGACGACATTAAAAACGGCCAAAAAACATTTCATTTACAACCCGGCCCCATATCCCATACCTACCCTTGTACCCAGCTGCCATTTGGGGTGTTGATCATTGGAGTCACTGCTCTGGCTCCGACTCCTGCTTTAGCTTCTGCTCCTGGTTGTGCCCCTCCTTTTGTTGTTTGTGTTTTTTGCTGTTTTTGTTAGCTGGGCATTAAGCGCTAAAATATTTATGAGTTTTTGCACATACACTGACAATACATGCGTAAATTCAAGCGTATATAAATGTATCTTTAATGATATGGGCCTAGTGCCAAAATCTGCATTTAAGACAGCTTAAAGTCATCAGAATATGGCATATTAACTTTTTCTTTTTTTTTTGCAAATTATTCAAAAAGTCTTGCAAAGTACTTTGAATTTCAACTGAGAAATCTACAAAGAAAGCAAAGACCAAAGCCAAATTTAAGTGGTTTAGTTTTATAGAATCGTTTTAAGCTAAGACCATTTTATATATTATATTCGATGAGAAAAAATATATAGAGGAAAACTTCTAAATTTAAATTTTGTTTTTGTAAGTAATGAAAATTTTTCGAACTGAATTTTATGGTTGTGAAATTTTTTGTTGTAAATTATCTCTTTAATTTAAATATGTTTAAATTGGCAATTCCAAACTTGTTTTTTGTGCACTGACTACTTAATATAGGCTTGAACGAGGTCCTCGCTTTAAAAAGAATCTTTTATTATACAACAATTATTCTGCAAATATAAACGACTTATTTTATTAAAACTATTCTTCAGAAACTTCTCCTTTTTCCCACCAAGTTAAAGAACCTAAAAATTTTGCCTTTGCGTTTATTTTTTCCTTCATTTTGTAATCTAATATTGTGAAATAAAAGCATTGCCTTGAAATACTTTTCGATCGTCATGCTAATCCAGTATTAATATAAGTTTGCATCTGCCTTGGGCAAAGTTCCGATCAAATAATTATGCAACAATTGCAATACAATTGCAAAACTAAGTATTAGTCATCAGTAAAAGAAGACAACAATACTCGTTTATGGAGGGTAGAAAGAACAATGGAAGAATAGTCATCACATTATACATAATTTGTTTCTCAATCACTTTAATTATTTTGTGAAATCTAAATAGTTGTTTTTACTCTTTATTTTTACAGTTAAATTGAACTAAAAGGACCAGGCCAAAAGTCAAAATATCATATCACACAGAGTCACCATCATGGACCTACCTTCGATGGTGCAACGTTCTGGTGACACGCTTATTGTACGCAGTGTTGTTAGTGGCAATCAATTGTATATGGAGCCAGGCAGTAACAACAACAACAGCAGCAATAACAACAACAGTAACAGCAACAACAATTATAACCACAATAATCACAATTCACCCACACAACAATCAAGTAATGCAGCATCAGTAAGCTCTTTGGCTGTGCAACAGTTGGAGAGATATCGTTTGCAACAATTGTTGCAGCAACAACAGCAACAGCAGCAACAACAGCAACAAGCTGCTGCTGTAGCCGTTGCCAATAGTGTGCAACAACAGCATCAGCAACAACAACAGCAGCCTTCTAGCTCCATAGATGCCAAAGAGGAAGGTCTGCCCCAATGCAAGATTAAGCGCAATTATAGTTGTAACCATTGCGCCTATTTTACCCAGAATCCACGCTACCATCTCACCCATTTAAGAGATGTGCATGGCGAGAAGATTGTGATTAATAAATGCAAACTTTGCCTTTATGCTTCGCGTCATTTCCAGAAGCTTGTGCGTCACATGAAAATGGTGCATGGCTGCACCGATGGCATTCCCAGTGGACATGGTCAGGCACGAGGGAAACGTGGCATGAGTCGTGAGGCGCGCAAACGACGCTTAGAAGAAAGTGTTGGCGTCATGGCGGATCAATCAACTAGTCTGGCCATTACAGTTCATGATGTGCCCACTCTGGAGCAGGTGAAGCGAGAATTGCAGTTGCAAGAACAAAAGCTGCAACGCGACATTGAAGCCTACAAACAGCGCCAGCGTGAAGAGCAACAACAGCGTGAACAGCAACAGCAGCAACAACAACGCGATTTAGTCACCTATGAGCGACAATTACAGGTATTACGGGAACTGGAGGAACGTCAGAGTCTGGCAGATCCGCCAACACCATCGCCTAGCGGTTCAGCGACACCACCCTCACAGGGCGAAGAGCCACAGAATCGTCTACTCAAATGCAGTGCTTGCGACTACACGACACTATACCGCAATCAATTGCGAGCTCATGAGCTGGCCGAGCATGGTAAAACCAAGTTCTTCCGCTGCGATAAATGTAGCTATGTGACGCACATTAAGGCTCGGTTTAGCAAGCATGTGAAATACCATTCCATGCCCATGATTAAGTGTGTAACCTGCGATTTTCGTACGCCATATAAATGGAATCTAGATAGGCACATGAAGAACCATGGCGGTGCGGGAGCCTTCAAGTGTGCTGCCTGCGATTTCACGGCTGATATTAAACAATCGTTGACAGTCCATGAGATGAATCATCATGTGCCGCCAGTGGGTAATGCCGGTTCCATATGGCCAAAGCGACAAAATAAAGTGGGTGCCAGTGAAATGTGTGATGAATTTCTGAGTGATTCTGCTGAACTGGAGGATCAGTATAACAACAATAATGTTGATGATGATCTGGACGATCCAGAGGGCTTAGAGCTAATAGAAAGTGGGCCTGAAGATGTCCATTATGGCAAACGGAGCAAATATGATGATTATGAAGAGCCAACGGACTTGTCCCAAAAGGGTGGCTCATCAGATACCTCGAGTGTTGGTACTACCACACCACGAGCTCAGAGACCTGTTCCCAATCTCATACCAATTACCAAAAGTCCCAAGGAGTAAGTATATATACAAATGAATTCTCTTACTTAAGAAATTCTAATTTTCTTTGTTCTCAATAGCGTTTTAAATCTCTCCAAGGATTCAAATGCCTCACGCAGTTCTCTCACAGAAATCGCCTCCATGTTCTTCAATGAGAAGCAAATCTCTGAAATGCTAGACAAATCCGATGTCGCACAATTATCACCAGCCACCACCATAGCATCGCACGCTTCGTCCCGTAGCCTCCTGACGAAAAAGGCCTCCAGCTCTTTCCTGGACAAACTTAAGACAGGAGCTCAACATGAGAATCTCGTTTGCCAGTGCGGTCATGTGGCCAAGTGCCTATCGGAATCAATTATCCATGGCAAGACATGTCATGCTTCGGCCGTCATTATGGATGATGAAGCTGATGTTACACTCCATGAGGATGATGCCGATGATCGGCTGGAAATTGACGAAGACGACGAAGATCATCATTCCCATTCGGCTCTGAATTTGAGTGTGACTGGATCGACGCGTTGCCAACACTGTCGTCATCGTTGCAAGTCCTCCACAGATTTAATACATCATCTTACTCAATGTGTGGAGGCCATACGCTGTGCCAATGAGATGTACGATTCCAATTCAGGTGAGAGTGGCGGTGAAAGACGTTCACATGATACGCAGGCCATGCAACAGCAGGCGGCAGTGCAACAGCATCGTGTATGCATCTGGAATAAGGCTGCCAAGGATTTGGCAGCTGCAGCAGCTGCTGTCCACCAAGACAACAAGGCACATGTGAAATCATCGAGTAACCAAGGGCAGTCTAGCAATGAGGAGAATAGCTACTATGGTGTGGAAACGGCACCTGGCTATGGTGAGGTAAGTCTTTTTGGCACCAAAAACCAGATACAATTTAGAGAATTTAGCACTCTGCTAACCGATTGGCAGCATGTGAACAAAATTATGTAGAAACTCCCCAAGCCCCCTCATATATCCCTGCTCCATGCACATGCGTCAAAATGAAATTTGACTCTCTCACGTCCGGCAGGTAACCAAAAAGATGACACCCGAAGAAGAGGCAGCCAATTCGTCACTGAAAAAGGTCTACAAGTGTCCCCACTGCAGTTTCTGGGCATCGACAGCATCTCGCTTCCATGTACACATTGTGGGTCACTTGAATAAGAAACCCTTTGAGTGTTCCTTATGCTCATATCGTTCCAACTGGCGCTGGGACATTACCAAGCATATTCGCCTGAAGACCATACGCGATCCTTCCCATAAGACAGCCAAAGTTCTAATGAACGATGAGACTGGAAGACGCAATTACACCAAGTACAACAAGTATATAACTTTGATGAAAGTCACCGAAGAGGATGGTGATCCCAAACTAATGAAATCTGGTGAGATGACACCTAATCAGGTGGCCTCGCTGGCATTCCTTAAGGACTACACAAAGGTAGGTGGATCAGTTGGTCAACAGGATATTACCTTGGAGCCAGTTTTGCCAAGCAAACCAAATGCTCTTGATGATGCCCATTTGGCGGATAATTTAATACGGATTCCATTGCTGGCCACCATGATGAATGCGGCCATGATGAACCAACAGCAACAGCAGAAGGAGCAGCTGCAACAAGAACACCATCATCAATCCGCCATGATCACACCCTCAGTGACCATATCGCCAGTGAAGCGATCAAATACGGTAGCCTCCAACAAGCCCACCGATGACCTAATCACTGAGGTGCATCAAGAGGGCAGCGAGAAGAAGACCTTCTACAGATGCCGGAAATGTAACTTTAGGTAGGTTTAAATTTGTTTCACAACACTCTTTGGGATATACACGATTATTTTCATACCCTATTTAGACATCACAATCGAGATGCAGTACTGGCACATGTCAAGATTCACTATCAGGAAGGTAGTTTTCCAAAATCATCGTCTGCTGGTGCGAGTAGTACTTCCCCCCTGCAAGTCTCAGTGGGTTCGAATCCCCAGCTGTATATGAATAAAGTATTTGCCGCTATGTGCCTATCGCAGCCATCACCTCCGACAAACGGCAATTCGATTGGCAATGGCCAGCAACAACATTCCCTTATCTCAGCTGGCCTATTGCAACGGGCGATACAGGAGGCTCAACAATCGCCAACGCCAAATGCCAGCGCTCTTAGTGGCCTAGCTCTGGCGCTAGCCGGGGGCACCAAGTCATCAACCAAAGCCAGTGCCGCTTCCATTTTAGAGCATGGTGAGCAGAAAGCGAGTCAAAACGAGGCAAGTGCCGACAGTCTGACGTCGCCTACCACCACCACCAATACCACTACCACAACTGGGGCTAGATCCTTGCAGGATCTGCTCACATCACCACGAACTAGACAGGGTCTTCCATATGCACAGGGTGCTGGTGCTACAACGGCCAACAGTGGCGGCAATCAAACTAATCATAATGCTAACAGTAATTTGGTTGTGGATATGGGTAGCATTTACCGGCAGGATGCGTTTGCCCAAAAGCAGTCAACGAGCGTCGTCGCATCATCCTCAAGCACACCACCCACCACAACCACGAATTCATCGCCTATGCCAGTAACTACCACTCCTACTCCTATATCTAATTCTAATTCTTTTCCAACTGGTGCAAAGTCCTTGGCTCATAATTTGGGTAACAACAGCTCATCCATCAACCACACCGACACTCATCTACCAAAACCACCACCACCACCATCACAACCACAACATACCCAACTCATTGCCGGTGATGGTTTCTATACGGCATCAATTGGTGTCAATACGCATACTAATCCAAAAACCATCCAGCCAGCGTCCTTTTCCACATCCTCGTCGTCGTCGTCGTCGTCGTCATCAGCGTCGTCGCCGGCGTCGTCATCATCAGCATCGCAGGCATCTGCTGCCTCTTCGCCACACTCTTCGTCATCGTATGCGGCCGTGCCAACGCAGGGTTTGCAGGCAACGCGCTTCCATAGTCCAGGTAGTCCCAGTCTATTAACGATGAACGATGGCGATCGACGTGATCCATCGCCATATCGTTGTGGCCACTGTCATCAAGTATCGAATTGGAAGCATGTGATCCAGGTATTTGTTTAAAAGCATTTTGAAAAGTTTCTGTGTTTTGTCCCCAATCAAAATAAAAATAAAAAAAAAAACAAAATTTTAAGTAAACCAGAAAAACCCGAAACGAGTTTCCCCAAACAAATCCCAAAAGAAATGCATAACAAAACATAGCGAAATATTTCCAAAAAGAATCGAAAGAAAATTTCCAAAATATGTTAGGTTGGATTAGATTTTGTAGGAAAAAAAAAGAGATTGTAGTTTACAATTACATTACTTTATAGGTGCCACAGTATAGGCAAAAAAAAAAAAATTATTTTTTTCTTTCTTTCGCTGTTTTTCTTTTTTTTTTCCTTTTTTTTTCTGTTGTTTTTAGACAGTGTGCTTAGGTTACTGAATGAAGAATTCTTTTTAGATAATTTCTTTTAAAACAATACCATGAAACCTTAGAACTCATCTGGTCCCGCCTAGTTGCTGTCTTTAACTAGTTATCCAGTGTCCGTCCTGTTGGAAGTTTAATGTTTTCTATCCCAAATCATAGCCACACAAAAATACAGACACATGTACCCGATCAGAAACTTCATCTTTGTATGTACTTAGTCCCTACGCTGCGCTGGTAAATATTTTTTGTTTGTTTCTTTATAATTCCTGCTGTTTATAATTTTTTTTTTTTTTTGTAATGTTTAATGTGTGGTGTCTGGTCTTGCTTATTTATGTCATATTATACATCTTTACCGTTTAGATTATAAGAATATCATTTGGTGAAAGTATTTCTTTATAATTTGCTTGCTATTTTTGTCAATCAATTTAAAAACAAATCTATTAAAATCATTTTACCACGAAAGCTAACCCCTTCCCTAAAGAGAAAAACCCCATAAAACAAAAACAAAAGGGGAAGAGAACCATTTACGGTGCGGGTGGTTTCGATGGGGCTAAACTCATATATATATATATATACACACACATAAACACATACACAATTAGATGGCACACACACATAAATATACATACATACCTATACATAAATTGAAAAAAGTATATATATTGAAATGAAAAACTAACCTTTAGCTTTGTTCTCTTTCCTTTCTTATTCACAGCGGCATTGTCGCTTAAAGCATTCCGGGGATATACGGATCGAGACCCTTGAACGTAGTGCCAATGTAGCTACTAAAGCACCACCCATTTATCGTCCATTGGGTGCCGGTGCCAGCAATGAGTCCCAGTCCCACATCACCAACAATCATAGCAGCAACAATAGCAAATCCAACAACAATCACAATAACTCCAATAATGCCCAACTGTTGATGAACAAACAATTAGAGCAACTACTTCATTCCCCACTCTCGGCAAGTGCCGCGGCTGTTGTTAATGCCGCCAATACACCACAGGATCTGCAAACAGTGGCTGCCATTTGGGCTGCGGCCTGCAAGGCAGCCGTATCCAATGGCAGTGCCGAGGAGTTACTACAGCTACAGCAGAATGATCAAATCGAGATAACTCGATTGGGGCCAAGTCAAGATCAAAGTAGTTCCAACACCAAGAGTAAGCAACAAAAGTGTCCAGTTTGCCCATATATATCGGAAAGTAAGTCCCAAATGAACTATCATGTATCCCTGCATAAGCCCACCCAGTATGAGTGCCATTTGTGCACATTTGTTTGCGCCAAGAAGCAACATTTGAGCAGCCACATGAGAACTGTGCATCAACAGCAACTTGGTGCCACAGGAAACGCATCTGGGGTTCCTTCATCTGCATCTGCTTCGTCGTTGGGTTTGGACTTTAGTGTGGCCTTACAGTTGGCAGCTGCACAGCACTTGCCATCTACTTCGACACCACTTTCAATTGACCTAAGTCAACTTCAAGTGGATCCCACAACAGAGGTTCCTTTGCCCCAACAACAGGAATTGCCACCGGAATATCAATATAAATTGATTAGCTACTGTCCAAGGTGTCCGGCTCGCTTTGCCCAGAAGCACAATGATGAGCGGAACATTAAGCTTGAGTTGGAACAACATTTGGCTGCTCATGAGCCTAGTGAACAGGATGGCGACGAGGTTTATGTCTGCTCTTACTGTGAGTATCGTGCGGTAGCCGAAACTCTGTTGCAACTGCATCGCGCCGTGCACATGTCCCACTATCAGGAGAAGTGCCAGCAACTGTATAAGAATTGCAAAGAGGATTTGGAGTATCCGGCCCCCAAATTACTGCAGATTACTGCAGCTGAAACCATTTGGGTGGTGGATAATGAACTTGGTGCCCAACTTCAACGTCATAATGCCGGAGTCACCTCATCTTCCTCATCTTCGTCTCCATCCAGTACAGCAGCAGCGGCTGGCAATAGTTTTGATGGGCAGAATTCGCTCCTAAAAAAACAATTGGAGTCGGGAGGCGGCGGTGGGGCCATGGTACGTGACTCTACACCACCAAAAGCCCAAGAGGCCGAGGAAGATGAAGAGCGTCACAGTAGTTCGACACCTTCAACATCGGCTTCGGTTGCTACCAGTGATTTAGCTGCTGATGGCAGCAGTGAGGCCGGCTCCATAGATATGCCACAATCGGCAGTGGCCCCCGAACGTTGCCTCCACTGTCCCTTCGAGACGCAACAGCATGACGAATTGCAGCAACATTTGCAAAAGCATGCCTGTGTCAATCCTCCACCACCCGGTGCCCAACACTGTGCCCATTGTGATTATACCTCAACTGAGGAGGCGGAAATCGAGGAGCATACAGCGGTGCACTTTAATGCCAGCGAGAAACTAAAATCTGTTGAATTCTACACGTGCTATGACCAACTGGAAATCAGCGTAGAGCGTGAACCGGATGAATTAAACAATGAAGAAAATAAGACAGATATGGCTGAAATAGAGGAGCATAACAATAATCAGCAGAATGTGATCAATGCCAATCATGTCGAGCATATGGACGTAGAGGAAACCGCAACAGATGATTCCACGCCACCTGTTGTGCCAGCCAAAAAGCCATGCACCAAGCTGATACTTTACAAGAATGATGGGGAATTGAGCGTCAAACCTTCACCGGAACCAGAGCCAGAGCAGGAAGAGCCACAGCGTGCGGAGAATATAAGTGATCGTCTGCGTCGCCGTATACTTAGAGGTAATGCCGGTACGGAGGCTCCAATACCAGCGGCCACAACCGATAACGAGGCCAACAAAATGATACTGGTCAATGCCAAAACGGGCAAAGTCATTTCCAGAAAATAGACCAATTTCTAAATGTTTTAAAACTTTATAGTTAACCATTTTTGTTTATCCACTATTTTCCCCATCCACCCGTTTTAGTCCAAAAATATTTCCTTCGATTATGGAATTTACAGAAATTTCAAAATGGAGTACATATCGAAATCGATCTATTGTGAGATTTTCGAAAAACTTTTCTAAAAAAAATCGTTTATGGAAATATTTTTTTGGTCTATTATTTTGTTGATAGTTTTTTTTTTTTTTTTGGGATATTTGTAGGAGTTTGTCAGGTTATTTGTTTGTAAGCACTAAAGGGGAAACAATCTCTCCTCTTTGCCTCCCCCTTCCAACAATTGTTTTATATTGTCACTAACACCCACACACAGCCACACACACATATAAAGTTGGACAATGTTCCTGCACTTGAAACTTGGTTTAGCTTTAAGTTTTCTATATATTTAAGAGCTTCAACAAAACAAAACAAAACAAAAAAAACATTTTCGAATACTTTAAACATATATACATGCAATAGGTATATATATTTTTAACGGTGCAAAAACAATGTAACTTAATTTAAATTGTAATGTAAATTATACATAAATATATCTATATCTAAATATTAAAATATTGGCTAGAAAACCTAACCTAAACAAACAAAAATAGGTAACAAGAGAGCAACAAGATTCAAAAGCGTTTCAAAGAAATCTATAACAACTACAACAAACACAAACATAAAAGAAAAGAAATTGTAACGGAAAAAATTTCAAAATTTAAACAAATTGTTTTTCTGTTTTTATTGAATGGGAACTGTGATTATTCATAATTGTAAAAAAAAAAAACAAAAACAAAAAATAAAAGAGAAATGAGTATAAAAATCGTATATCATGCAATGAATATGGTACTATATACATACTATATGATAAATCTAAACAAATTAAAGGCAAACAAATTAAAAATTTAAAGAGAAGAAAGAAAAAACATGTCTATGGAGAATAATTTGCAATATTTGCAATATTAATTTTTCCTTTTTGGTTTTTGTACAACTGCAGCACACACACACACACCGTTATATTTAAATTAACTTGTAGTTTAATTTAGTTAATAATTCATATTATACGTATTTTAGTTTTAGGCACATAAAAAGATAATGGTTTTTATTCTTTTGTTCGACTTTATTTTTTTGTCGTTTTTTTGTTCAATTTAAAGATTACAACAAATTATTATCATAATCTTTAAGCAAACGAAAAGAATACACATGTGGAATAGCGGGGCCATATATTAAATAGTTTAAACAATAAAAAACAAACAAAAAAAAGAGCAAAACAAGTAAAGAGTATACAGAAAACTTAATGGAATCTAAAACTGCAACCGCCTTTGATACGCATATATATATATTTATATATATATATCTATATCTATACATATAATACAAATAGTCCTTTAAATCAAAAACTTTAAATAGTGTATATAATTTAGTTTTGTTTACTACGCACACACACACACACATACACAGATTTATGGCATAAAATTAAAAACAGAGAAAATGTACAAAAAACAAAAATTGTTAATAAAAAAATAAAAAACTACTTAAAATTGTTTCTTCTGGATATTGCGATCACTAATAAAACATTTTTAGCACTGTTATTTTTAATATTGTTAGTCAATGAACAAACCGTTAATATGTTCAGTTTTTAAAATTCAAATCTAATATCTACACAACTTTATCTACTCTGTCAAATAAACTGACCATAAATTTTATATCTGGCCACGCTAAACACATCAGTTTAAATTTGGTGCTTATACATTTAGTCGTTTTTTAACACTGTAGCGCACACTAAACAACACTGTTTCCCACAGTGTGGAGAGTATTTTTCTGTGTTTTCGACAAAAACAAATTAATTTTTTTAAAATATAGATAAAAAAAAGTACGCTAAGTATTACACCCGCAAGCTCCCCACTCACGTATGGATACTAAGTCCAATGATGATTCAGGTGGAAGTGATTCGCTGGACAAATCCATGCAAATCAAGTGTGTGATGGTGGAGACGGAACGGGAACAGCAGCTACAACAAAAGACTGAAGCAGCGACCAGCGCAGCGACAGCGGGAGACAAGCAAAGAAATAATAATGACAGCTCCACAGCCGCTGTCAATTCCAATGCCACATCCACCACTACCACAACCTGCTCTGCCTTTGAAACAAAAGTGAAACTCATTTCCCAGAACCTCAAAGAAACAACACTGGCCGAGGTCGAAGTTGAGGCGGACGTGGATGCTAGTGCTGGTGGTGATACAAATAGTAGTATCGAAGAGTCGTCATCGACAACCACAATTTCCACCTCATCCGCATCCGCCTCTGAAACTCGACTAAATAAAAAAGTGCGATTCCATCCCGATGTCAAGGAGAACGATGGTGGCAATCGTGTGAAGAAGAAGAAGAAGAAATGTCGCGCCAGCCAGACAGCGGAAAGTAGACTAAACATCGACCCTTATTCTCTTGCCAACAATAATAACATTTTAAGCTGTGATGGCATGGATTTCGATGAATACGAAGTTGACGATGATGAGGATGAAGATACGGAGGTCGAGGAGCAGGATAGCAACAACGAAGAAAAGGAAGAGGAATTCGATATGGCCA
The DNA here is from genome assembly GCA_035045865.1 of Drosophila austrosaltans. Lineage (NCBI taxonomy): Eukaryota > Metazoa > Arthropoda > Insecta > Diptera > Drosophilidae > Drosophila > Drosophila austrosaltans. The sequence continues at coordinate 5,668,664 of JAWNOQ010000083.1, forward strand.
AAACCATAGCTGAAGCGGAGGATTATCTAAAACAACACCCACTAACGTTTGTACGTCCCGTTGAGCAGAATGGCGAACGATTACGAGATGGTCTGCTGAACGTTGAGGATATACCTCAAATGATGGTCGATGAGGAAGATTCTGTTGAGTATACAGATGGAGACTACTATGGACACATTAAACCAGAGAATGGTATTGAACGAATCCTGGGCAAGGAGACCAAGGCGGGCAAAGTATATAACATATGATTTTACCTAACTAAGTCGATTGTTAACAATTTTCTTTTTCTAGGTGGAATTTTTATTGCGTTATGAAAATCAGGGCGGACTCTTTTGGGAATCCGAAGAGTTCATTCGCCGCATGTGTCCCACCCTGTTAAAGGCCTATGAAAAAAATCGCGAGAGAAGACAACAACGTTTGGTAAGTTTATTTTGCTTAACTTTTGATTGCTTACTTCTTATCCTGACTAATTTGTTTCATTTTGGATTTAGATGCATCATGTGGCCAAACGTCAGAGTTTGCGACAGCGATACACGGATTTCTAGTGGGCGGAGCTGCTTTTTTAGGTTTATAGATTATCTTTCCAATTTAGGTTCCATGTAATTGTAACATTTTTGTAATATGAAGTAAATTATATTCTTTTGTTGAACAAAAGTCCATCCTATTTGTTCTGCTTGTTGTATTTTTACTTTCAGCCAGGGCTGGCGTATATGTTGTCAAGTTTGTTTCGCGAACCGGTTCAAGCAAATTGAATCGATTACAAAAACGAAATTTAAAATGTTAGCTTTAGTTATTCAAGAACCAGAATAATTAAGAAGTTGACAAAATGGGGATGCAAAAAAAGTTTATCATTTGGCAAAGATCATGTTTCCAATATATATTCACGATAATTTATATAAAATCATTTCGTTTTTACGATCACTGATATGAACAACCCTAATTTTAAACTAGTTCACTTGCTAAACCTGCAGCCCTGGATTTGAGTCAGTTCTAGTTCAAGAGTTCGACGGACGCGAGAGAAAAAGATACGCAGGAAAAGGCAAAATTAAAATTTATTAACATTAACAATTGTCAGAAGCAGACGGGTCCAACAGCAACAAACACATACTTAGATTGTGCTAAAAAATTACAGAGGAATTTAATTGTAGTTAAAGTAAACGTAACGGTAACTGCCCCTTAAATTGGCAGAACAAAAGAGAAATTTTTTTTTTCATTTTTTCTTTTTGCGTGTCACTGTGACTCTCCCCCGGTACCCACAACATTTCCCCCACTCTTCCACTGGTGAAAACGAAACGTTACCTTAGATTTAAACATTAAGGAAAAAGTGAAACAGACTTTGAAATTGAAATTTAGAAGAAAGGTGAGTGTAAATATTTATTTATTTAAACCCTTGTTATTGTTGTTTGTGTTTGTCTGTTTGTTGTTGAATTTGGCCTGTCGTTGAGTGATAGATAAGGGACCAGAATGCATTTAGAGTTGGTGGAAATTGTTTATATTTAATTAAAGATATCAAGTTTATGATTATATAAGAACATTTAACTACCCCTCAGCCCTCTGTCCTATTGGGAGCTAAGGGTCTAAAAATAGCCGCTGCTGCGGTTTCGGGTCCGATTTTTTATGGGTTTGTCATAGGTCAGTCCCAAAGATGCATCGGCGGCAGCTTCAGAAGGCAGCTCCCTAGTGCGTAGTAGTTAACAAAGACAAACAGAAAAACAAATTCATCATCATCTGAACTTGGCCATTGGCATTGTCTTCGCTTTGCTTCTACATATATCTATCTCATTTTCCGTCTGGCGTTTCTTCTTTTTCCTTTTTTTGTTTTTTTTTTTTTTTTGTTTAGTTCATTCACCCAAAGTAGGAGAAAAAATAAATAATAAACTACGCCACAAACAACAAACTGCGCATTTGTTTGAAATGCCGGAAGAGGAGCCACCACAAAAACCAATGGAAGAGGAAGATCGGAATCAAGACCAAGAGGAGGATCAAGAATCCCAACAACAACAAGAGCAACAGCTAACAATGAAAAAAACCGAAGAATCTCCTCAGCTCCAGCAGCCTGATGATTTATCAATAGTCACAGAATTAACAGCAGAGGAAGTAAGTAAAAAAATTTTGTATAATAAGAAATAAGTAGAAAAGTTAAATTAATCCGTTATCTCTTACAGATGAGAGCCCGCCGTTTGCGCACGCTGGCAGCTAGAAGTAGCCTTCAAAATGTAGGCCCTGCACCAGTTAAGGATTTGGAAAAGAAAAACTCTACTCAAGCCATAAATGTACCAGAATTGCACAGAAAGGATGGTAGCGAAATGGATGTGGAAATGAAATCTATAGCTTCAACACCTATACAAGATGTGGAGATGTCGTCAACACCAGCTCAAGCAGAATCACCGACAGTTGAACCAGCTCCCTCAATATTACCGCCAACTGAGCCCAGTAAACGCTCTGTTGTTAGCTCCTCCCAAAGCCAAACCAAACTTAGCAAATCTCTGGATGAGCAGAATGAGCAAATCCTATCACAGCTTTTAAATGTCACTTGGAATGAATTTGGTTCTGGGTCCATTATATGTGTCCAAACTGCCAGCTTTCTTGAGCAATATCCACATTTTCGTTTCAATTTCGATGTCATTCTATCCAATGTTTTAATGGAAACAGTTTTAAAGATCTACAATGATGAATTGGAGGAGGGACAGGGAAGTCGTATAGCATCCGGCGATGAGAAAGAGTTTTCTTCTGCTAAAAAAATTAAATCCGATGATACGGAAGTACAAGAAATTCTGGCCAATGTCGAGAGCGAAACATCGCCGTCGGAAACTGGAGCAACTGGATCAGTAGCTGGATCAACGCCAGCTCCAGCACCAAATGCCGAATGTCTGGCTCCATCAGTACTGAATATAGTGACAACCACAAAGCATAATGTCATGTTATATTTAATCAAATGCTATCAAAATTATCAAAATGATTTGTCCAATTATCCATCGACTCCCGCCTCCGTCCTGCCATTGGCCTTTGATCAAATTATGCGTATGATGGTTTTGGTCTTAACCGACCGACTTCATCCGAATCTCTATTATGCAATGGATCAGTCAACATTGCTTGAACTAATGTATATGGATAAAGTTAGTGAGTCATTGCTTATTGATTTGGTGGCCCTTACCTATCAGGATTCACCAACATTTGATGCGATCTTCGGCCAAGTTTTACGTGGACTTTTTTCGGGCATGCAACGAAATATTTGCACTTCGAAAATAAATGTGCAACAAATCGAATGGTTGGCCAAATTGGTGGTTATCAAGGTGGGTGCGGTGAGACCCATTGCCGATTTGGTGGCAAAGCAACCGAATTTTTTGCCACCAATTTGTACAAAAATTGCCGGTAGAGAGATAGTAAAATGTAGTTTCCTGGGACCCTTCCTCTCAGTATCTCTGTTTGCTGAGGAGAATGTGAAATTTGCTGATTTCAGTACGAAGAATAAAGTGGAAGAGGCAGCCGCATCAAGATTACGATGGGTGAGTTACTTTGTTATTCTTTTCCCAATCCTTTTAATAACAATTCCTTTCTTAATTTGCAGGAACTCCACTCGATGCGCACTCACATGCATACAGTGTTCCATTCGCTTTGTGTAAATGCGGGCAGTCGTTTAAAAACATTGGAATATATAGGAAAAGTCCTACGACATAATGATCGACGTGTTCAGTTTGCCAGCGATGAGAAGCTGTTGGCACGCGATGGCTTTGTAATTAATCTAATGAGTGTTCTACAGCAGCTGTCCGTGAAAATTAAATTAGATCGAATTGATCCAAATTTCCATTATCATAAGAACTCATTGATTAACATCGAACAGGATACAAAGATACGATATAATGAAGAGGAATATAAAAGCTTTTTGGCTCGCGATTTTAAATCGCCTGTCGAAGAGCCGGCGAATTTTCAAACACAATGCTGGTTCCTGACCCTCCAGGCACATCATTTGGGCTACTTGCCAGCCATTCAACGATATCGCCAGAAAGTCCGTGCCATCAAGGAGTTACAGAAACTGATCGATGAATTGGATCGGACCAAGCCACATTGGGTTAATTCGCGCTATGCAAATAGGAATAATCAATTCAAGGAACGATGGGAGAAGCAGTTGAGGAAACTAAACAGGTGAGCAAACATTCGTTGCCCATTGCCTTAAAGCATATTAATTACCTTTTGAAATCTATTTTATTTTCGATAGATCAAAAACCTGCAGTGAGATTACATTATTGGATTCTGGTTTATTGCAACGATGCACCGAATTCTATTCTACTGTGTGTGAATTTATGTTATACCAATTCGAGGGTAGACCCATTGAGGGCCCATTTATCTCCAAGCTGCCAGTGCAGCAACTAAAACCGACTGATGCATTTTCCGCACTGCCCGAATGGTATATAGATGATATAGCTGAATTTATATTATTCACAATGCAGCATGCCAATGTGGATATACGCCAGGGTATTGATCATTCAATTATCACCTGGCTATTGACTTGTGTGTGTGCCTCGCATCTAATTAAGAATCCTTATGTGACTGCCAAACTGGTTGAGGTTATGTTTGTCTTCTCATTAAAGCCAGCTAATTCAGTCAACACAGCGGTGAGTTAAAATATTTGTGACATTAATGAGAACACGATTTTAATTTTTCATTGCATACAGATGTGGAATCATGAGTTGGCCCAAAATGCCTTGGTTAGCGCTCTAATGAGATTCTATGTGGATGTGGAAACAACGGGTCAAAGTACTGAATTCTATGATAAGTTTACCATAAGGTAAGAGAGATCCTTTCAAACATTTCCAACTGGCTTTTCCCCAACTGTTTTTCTTCTTATTTTCTTTTTAGATATCACATAAGCCATCTGTTCAAATCGATGTGGGAGAATCCAATTCACCGTCAGGCAGTCATCTGTGAGTCACGTGTTGGCAATCAGTTTGTTAAATTTGTCAATATGCTGATGAATGATACAACATTCTTGCTCGATGAATGCCTCGAAAATTTGAAACGTATACATCTGACACAACAATTATTGTCCGATAAGCAAAATTTAAGTAAAATGAGTGCCGAGCAACAACAGAGTCGTCTTACCCAATTGGCAACAGATGAGCGTCAATGCCGTTCCTATTTGACGCTGGCACGCGAGACAGTTGATCTGTTTCACTATCTAACTGTGAGCGCTTGCCATATATACTTATATTCAAATAAAATACATATATTATTCTTTTCTTATTTCAGAGCGACATCAAAGAGCCTTTTATGCGTGCCGAATTAGTAGATCGTCTCAGCTCTATGCTCAATTTTAATCTAAAACAATTAGCTGGCCCCAAATGCAATGATCTGAAAGTCAAGAATCCAGCCAAATATGGTTGGGAGCCACGTAGTTTACTTGCCCAGATCTTTGATATATATCTCCACTTGGACTGTGATAGATTCGCTCAGGCCTTGGCCGCCGATGAGCGTTCCTTTGATGTGCAAATATGCAATGAGGCGGCCTCGAGAATAAAGCGCCTAGCCCTACGCTCAGCCGTTGAGGTGGAGCGCTTTAAAGCGTTAACGCAACGAGCCCATGAGATCTACGGTAAGACTACAAATATATATAATATATATATTTCAAATTGTGCCTAACTTCTGTACATCGAAATTGCAGTTGCAAATCAACAGACTGAAGATGAATGCGCCGATGCACCGGATGAGTTTAAGGATCCCTTAATGGATACTTTGATGTCGGATCCAGTGGTTTTGCCATCGGGCACTGTAATGGATCGTGCTATCATTACACGCCATTTGCTTAATAGCTGCACAGATCCCTTTAATCGTCAACCCCTCACCGAGGAGATGTTGATCCCAAATATTGAGCTGAAACAGCGCATTGATGCCTGGCGTAAAGAGCAGCGCGGCAAGCGGAACAGTAGCTAAAGACCAAGCCACTATATTTTAGTTTAATGTGCAGTTTTCCTTTAAGTGTCTACCTATACTTCTATACATACATATATATATCATATTATCTATATATCTATGTAGATATACACATATATAAATATGAGAAAACGAATGGCAGGATTTAGTTCGACCCAATGTAAAAGTTGAAAGAACCGCCATCAGAAGAAAGTTTTTCAAAATTCTACAATTTCTATGTTTTCTATCATCCGATTTTATATCCTTGTTTATTATCAAATTTTGTCTAAATCGGATGACCCCAAAGGCTACCACTGGTATGCCAAAAAATTGCAAAATTACTCAAAATGGTTTTCCCCAAATTTGTTCTATATGAAAATATCTGTAAATAGTTCCTTACAAAATTTTGGAATTTAATAATTGCAATTTGAATTTACAAATAAAAAGTTTCTTTTTTTATATATATTTTTTGAACCATACGTATACATCTATAATGATACATTTATATATACATTTCTACATGCCGAAGTGTGCTAAAAATCTTAAAAGATTTTGTTGACAATTGTCATTTCATTTTCAGAGTTTATTTCAGATTTACATTATATATGACTACATAAGCTGTACTAAAGTTCGATTAAATTTAGGCTTAGTCAACAAATTTTTACTCCGAAAATTTAAAAAAAGTGTTAATATAAACAAACGCATGTTTACTGCGTTTAGCTCAATACTGTCCGATTTAAAAACAACTTTTCGACAAATCAATTTTAACTAAACAATGCAGAACATTACTAGGCAATGTAAGAGTGTTAAAAGAGATAAAACAGCTCCTTTTTCTATAATATTATCCAACTAATTGCTACCAGAAGGGACACCACCCATAGAAACACTGGCAAAGGTTTTCAATGTTAGTTGCTTGCTGGATTAGAAGTTCCACCTGTTGCTGTTCGTTCACGCTCTTTTGGGTCTGAAAATCTGTGCCAGTTAGCTTGCACTTAACCCTTTTAATGACTTGCGTGGCCTTGCTATTGGTCACATCGTCTTGCTGTAGGGTAGCTTCATTGGTGTTTGATTTGGCCATGGGTTGGGTTGATTCCTCATCACTATTGCGACTCTGTAGTCTGGACAAAATACCATAAGCTGCTTCTTCACCTAATAGAGTTCCACTACTCGATTGATTGATACCATTGCTCACGACCGCTTCCCAGGAACACCAATTGAACAAAGGATCATAAACAACAGCCTCCAGAACAGCCATTAGAGAGTCCTTGTTGCCTCTAAGTACCCTCATGACACTCTCACAAGTTTTTCGATAAGTGCCTTCAATGCCAGTTACCTCCATTGCTTTAATCAACATTCGTGTTAAACGGAAAGGAACCCTTTCAGAGGCATTCTCACGATTTATGGTCACCTCAAAACAATCACCGAAATCAATATGCAAAATTTTGCCACTGATACGATCGAGCATTATATTGGAGGGATGACGATCACCGAGTCCTAAAATATAGCCCACCATCGACATGACAGCCAGGGAGCGCGTATAATTGTTCCGCCTTTCGAACCAAAATTCCGACGAAAGACTCTTCAGCCATAGTAGCTTGGCTAAATCATCGCCCTGGGTTTGGCCCATTGTAAATTCAAAAATTTCGACCTTTTGCATGATTGTGAGACGATCGTAGTCTGGTGAAAAATTGAGCATAGTTTGACGCTCTAGAGAAAGTTCCACATTGATATTTTCCCTATAATCCCTAATAAGCTTGTGCAATGTATCACAGTCTGGCACCCAGCCAATTAAACCCGAATTTGTACTAAGCGGTATCACGGCATATCTCTGGATGGCCAAATTACGACGGAAGGTATCGGGATCGTCCAACAGTAGTGTGTTGACCAGGGAGAATAGCTGCATTACAAGCTCATCCTGGCGCAGATCTTCATGACCCTTTAGCAAATACATATAATCCTTGCCATCGGATCCTTTTATGCAAAGTTTTCTAGGTCGCTGCTTAGAACTGATCATCCGAAGATAAGACTTGAATCGACATATTCGAATCAGTTCCTGCCCGGGAATATATGAGCCCGGGACAGCCAACTCCAAATCCTTGCACGTCATCAATTTTGGTGACACATATGGTAATTCCAGTGACGAAAGCTGCAGCAATTGTCGGGATATCTTCTGGAATACATGATAGTAAATGCCCCAGGCTCGATTTAAATCGTCAATCTTTGCCGAGGTCTTAAACCGTTTTGTCCATTCATAGGCTTCGGTCAGTTCTTGGCCATAGGCTTCCCAAAACATTGTCTCATTGGGTGTTTGTGGACCACGATCCAACATAGCATGCAAAGGCTCAAGAACTTCAAACATCCCCTTCTCATTGTTATCAACTAAATACAAACGCCACGCTTTATCCAATCCCTCATGCCACTGCTCGTGCCATAAAATAGCTACTCTAAAAAGTTCCTCGCTACACATTACAGCCTGTTCAACCAGAGTGGGTGAATGCTTCCTTATGGAGTCGAAAATCCTAAAAGCAGCATTTTTTCTAGCCCAGTTTACAGATTTGGAAGCTACTGTTAACGGATAGACCAAAGCCTGGGGATGCGTTTTCCCAATATCCATTAGAAGCTGATGTATCAGTTGTCCCACTAACTTTCTGTGCGTATCAATGCGGGCAATTAATTGAGGTATCACCTGGAGCCAGGTATTAATCTCGATTAGCTTCATGCCAGAGAGCAAAGCTTCATAGACCTCAGCATGATGGCCATAATCAAACCACAAGGTCAGCAGACGTAAAGTGTCCTGAAGAGAATTTCCCTTGATCAGGCTGATGGAGCGGAAGAATCCCTGAACAGCAGGCACAGCATATTGTTGGATAACCAACCGTTCGTTATCCACGCTAGCTCCTAGTCCAAGGCTCAAGCCCATGCCCTGCACAGGTACCTGCTGCTGCTGAGCTTGATGCTTGTCCAAGCTCTGTTTTTGTCCTTGAACTACTTTAAAGTTCATGTAGGCCCACAAGTGCCAAGCCTTATACCAATTGGGATCATAGCTTGTAGCCTTCTCGAAGTAGTCCAAAGCCTTTTGGATGGCATCCCGTACCACTGGTTCCTGCAGCTTGTTCTGCCAAGTGGCCAGGCGTAAATAACACCTGGCCATTAAACGCTGATCCTGTTGATTCAGAGCCTCCGGTGGCAATTGCGAGCTGTAGGTATTGACAAATCGACGAAGCTGCTCATAGGCTTGAGGCAGTTGATCCGAAGCAGCCATATATTTGGTGTAGGCATAGGTAACCTGCGGCTGATGGCATGGCAAAGATTCATTTGGTGCCATTTTAGGATCTGTCCCGAGTAGCATCACCAGAGTCTTGTGAGACAAATGCAGGGAGCCCGATTTGCGGCAGAGTGAGGCATATTTTAGCCAAGTGTGTATATCCTCGTGAGGTTTCACCACCAATGAATGCACCTGGATAATCCTGCGCCAATCTTCCACTAGTCTTTGACCCCCTTGCAGACGTTTCCACCACATGGCTTTTAAGGGTTCTCGCCTCTCGGGTATCAATTTGTATTGTATGACTTCCTCGAGTTCGGCTAACATTTGGACACACACCATTGCCCCATAGGCACGCTCATACGATTCCCCAGCCATGGATGTCAGTTCGGTGTCCAGCAAATCTCTGGTTTCGTCAATCAATCTCTGTGCTGTCTCATAGTCATCATGATGCACAGCTAAAACTGCCCGATAATAGCTGCCGTCTTGGGTATCCACTGGTATGCATCGGACATATTCCTGCATGGCCTCCCAATCTTGCAGACCCCAAGCAGCAACTGCAGCCAATGGGCTAGCCCTTGCTTTAGCCTCCGTATTGAAGGTTTCCCAATCGTTTTTGGTCACATTGCTCAATTCGGTCCAATCGCCCAAGGCCTCCAGGCAACGCATATGACCTAGTCGAGCCTCTAGGTCGGATGAATCCACTCTCAAAGTGTACTTATAATGCTCCAAAGCCTGATCCCAATTATGTAGTTTTTCGTACCAGCGTCCTTGGACATTTAGCTCGTTGGCAGCATTGCGATAAGTAGTAAGGAGTCCTTCCGCAGCCTCCCGTTGCTGTAATTTGTTGTTGATTAAAATCAAGGACTCGAACACCTGAGGGTCTTCGCGTAAAAGGAACTCCTCTTCCTTATAACGCAGAGCCTTGGCGTAGGCTCGACAAGCCATTGCGCGAGTGCCCAACAATTTGGTCTCAATTGGTATTGGATCGCGATCACAATGCTCCATAAACTCAGCCAGGTTCAAAATAGTCTGAGTTATCTCTGGCATATCAGTGACCTGTAAGGCTTGGATCAATGATTGGGTGAGCTCGTTCTTATGGTCGGGAGACAGTTCCGTCCAGCAGGAAATGAAGGCAGCATTAAATAGATCCCTTAGCAAAGTGTCATAAACCTGGGCCAGGTTACAACAGGCTCGCAACGCATGTGAAGGGGATTCTTTCAGTAGACCAATTGACAATCGCTTTAGCCATTCGACCCAATCGTCTTTCGACACCCGGCGAGTCACCTGCCAAGCGGATCGCAATGCGTCTGGACAGACCTTCAAATTCGCGCTGCTGCTATTGCCTCTGTCCGGCATGAAGGGTTCGTTCTTTCTAATCTTAGTTTGACGCAAACCAAATTCTTCTACCATTGTGCTTTGGGACTGAAGACGCGTCAATAGTTTCTCATATTCTCCATCCACAATTCTATGTTTGGTCAAAGTGCGCTGCACCATGGGTACAAAGACCAAATACTTTTTGCCCAACTGTTTTACCAGAGACCGCAAAGTGATCATCGCCTGTTCTCTCAGTTCCGGCTCTGTATCCAATACCCTCACCAATGGATGAATGATACGTGAAGAGAAATCCGTGAAATCCAGTTGACAGGCCAGGTTATTGATTGTCTCCAGAGCTACAAGTGAAACCTGCTGTGGCACATATGGTGAATCGAATAGCTTAACTATCGGCGGCACTATTAATGGCAAGTAATATCCCAAAGTGCTTCCAAATTTTTGAAGGGCCTGGAGTAACTTTCGGGTTACCACCCGATCCTTGGAGTTATCATGGTGAAGAACCCTCAGTATCTGGGGTATTAACTGGGCCAGGTAATCTCGAAATTCACAACCCAAGGCCACAGCAATTTGTTCTATTAAATTGATTAATGTAGACTGCAGTGGGGTATTTATCGTCCAGAACTCCTTGATCAACTTGAATATATCACCCATGTAGCTGATGATGTGAAGCTTGACAAAGGCCACCAATATGGCCAATTGTTGGAATAGAAACTCTCTCAGCTTGTTATCCGCTGTTCGTACATTATCCAAAAGATTTGGGAGAACCTGTGCCAAGTACGGGACACACTTAATGCCCAACGATTGGAATATAAAGGTCACGGCCTGCACCACACTGGTGTGATAGGCGCTTAAGGTAGAATCACGCAGAATACGCATTAATGCGGCAATCGCCACAGCTGGATAATATTCATCCAGGGCATTGCCCATGTTAACTAGCAGTTCAGCAGTTGATATATCTTGATTTTCATCCACTTTCCCATCGGAATAGGCTATCAATACATTGTCCTTTTGACTATCGATGAGTCCCTTGTTCATTTTATGTTTATACGGATCCATTGCTCCCAGCAACCCTAGCACACGAATGGTTTCCCGACGTATCGATCTCCGCTGCTCCGTTTTTAGGAAGTTAATCAAGATGTCGATGAGGACAGGATATTTGTGGTATGGGGTAACCACTCGCCCTGTAGCGCTTATCAATTGACCCAAAGTCCAAAGAGCCACACCACGCTTATCCGGACTTCCAGCGTCGCCTAACATCTCGAGCAGGATCGATAAAAGCTCATCGGCCCAAAGTTCCATCTCATTGCAGCCACCATTGACTTCAGCCAGATCACCAATCGTTCTTAAGACATTCAATATCACACCCGGATTCGATTCCGGTTCATGTAACTTGGGCACCAATGCCTTCAATATAGGATTCATATAGGAGGATATCAATCGTGGGGTACTGATTACCAAATGATCCAACATCCTTGCGCTTTGTTCTTTGTTTCGACTCATCCCAGAGTACTTCAAATCGGTGAGTAACTCGATCATGGTGGTCCTCAGCTTGGGCATCACGTAGGCTGGATTCATAGAGGATAAGCGTCCAATAGTTACCATGGCCAATTCACGAATCTCAAAGATCTCGTCGTGCAAGGTGATAAACAGCGAATTGAGCGACTCCGGCTGAGCCAACTTCGCATCAAAAGTTTCGTCCAAGGAACGCAGGATGCGTATTCGAACATTGCAATCCATGTCGGTGATGGCCACCATAAGTAGGCGTTCAATCACATGTGAAACGGTATCGCTCAAAGTCTTGGAGTTTTCCATGGAATCGGATGCCTGGACAGCTAGTTTCAGGAGCCGTGTGCAGGACTGGACACCCTCCAGTCGTATCTCTTGTTGTTCATGGACTATAAAGTAATCGGCACATCTAAAAACGCGAAAGAGTTAATGCAGATCAGTGAACAAGTCCATGGGGTACCATAACCTACCGTCTTACGAAATCCAACATATTCTGCTCTTCGAAATTGAATGTGCCAAGGGTCTTAAGGGCCAGAACAATGGTGGCAGTGTCCGTGGTTTGTAGCATCAGGGATGCATCGATAGCAATGGGAGTCATTACGGCATAGGGTATGGCCGCTGGTTTATTCATCAGCACCTGATACAGTACACCAATTAGACCCTCCGTTATCCGAGATTTTAACTTGGGGACGTTTTCGGCCAGTTCCCTCAAGCAAACCGTCAACGCTGGCGATAGGCCAGTGTAGAACATTTGCTCTAGGATATCCCTAACATCGTCAGCTATTTCCGATTTTACTGCGTGAGCCAATAGGGTGATGCAGGCGAATACCGCAGGATCAACAGGCAATTTGCGCTTACTGGCTAAATCTTTGGCTGGCAGAGCCAATTTAATGGTGGTCATAATGGGCTTCAGATGCTCTTCAATGGCTCTATCCACCGCCACAGCGATATAGCCAATAGTTATGTAGGCCACAGTGCGATCCTTCTCTTTACCTCGCAAAATGGTCATTAGGTGGGAAACACAGATTCTTAAATATTTCTGAACAAAGATCTCCCGATTAAAGGCAGCTAATCGTGGAAGGATTTGCAGAAGTGCTTGTTGTACATATGGGGATTTGGAAAGGCGCTGCTCCAACACATTGTCGCAGATAGTCACATAAAACTCTGCTAGTATCTCATGGGCATAGGCGGACTCAAGGACAGTGTACTGAAAGTTCTTCTTAGAGGAAAATTTGTTAAAAAGAAGACATTTTGTGAAATGGAAAGTGCACGTGAAAAGAAGAAAATGAGGTGGAAGCTTGATCGGGTAACTACTACCGTCTCAACAGGGATTTTATGATTTATTGGCCTTTTTAATGCGAAATGTACTTGTGCATGTAATGAAACCTTCAGAGTACTTTCACTTACAGTAGCAAATTGATTATTATGCTGCTTTCTCAGCTTCAGATTCATTTGTTTGCCTGAACCCAAATTATCAACGAAAGGTACCTTTAAATGTGGTACAATTGTAGTCAACTGTGAGGTAACCGTGGATGAAGTGCTTGCCTCCAGGAATTTGTTGTTATGTGGTTTAGGGAAAAGCGTTTTCAATGAGTTATACCGACGTTCCCAACTGGCATTGGCACATCGAAAAAGCTCATTGAATACAATTAGGCTACCATGTATGCGATCATCTCGAGTCGTGCCCTTCTGCTCTTTCCCAGTCGAGAAATCGGCAAGTAAACTGAAATTGGCCTCATCATAGCAAATTTTATACCACTGTGGTTCACTCGATTGTTTGGTATTCTCCCGCTGAGCAGTAACAATAAGAGCGGCACGCAATGCCTCTCCAGCGGATTCTCGTATTGCCGGTTTTGGATCAAATATGGCATTGAATATGTGCTCGAAAAATGTCAGAATTTGTTGATAGAAATATGTTGGCAGAGCAATTGCCAACTCGCGTAGGATAAAGACGGCGGCGTGGCGACGATACTGGAAAAATAATGGGAGAAAATTCGCATTACATTTATCTACAAAAAATGTAGCTTTATGGTTTTTTTTCTCTTTATAAAATTAATCCAATAAAGAATTAATAAGAATTAGATTAGTTGTTAGAGGAATTTTAACGGTCAGAAGTACCTCTTGCCTATCACCGCTGAGTATCTCGAAAGCTTTTTTAATGTCAAAATCAAAGGAATCCACGCCCTTGGAGCCGGGCATATTGGCCAGCTTGACTAGAGAGCGGGCGGCGATCTCCATTACTGAGACGTCATTGATAAGAAGTAGATCTCTCAGACGATTCAAATATGGTGAAATGCCCTTTCCGGTTGCCCAATGATCGCTGCTAATAAGACACACTGAAAAATCCAAGGGTTAGCCAAATAAACTTTTGGATGATTCTGACACTCACTCATTGCTAAGGCGCCGCCTTTCTTCTCGTTTATATCCGCCGCATTCACCATATTGAATATATGATGATCGAATTCATTAAAGAACTGGCGCAACTCCTCTTGGGACATCTCCCGCAACTCTGTTTTGCAGTACAGGAACAGATCCTGGCTGGCCTCGTTCTGAACACTGCAGTTGCGGGACTTTAGCCCATCAACAAAATGTTGCACTTCCGACGATGAGTTGCACATGATGATATCACACTATGATCTCACTTCTCTGTAATTTTAGGTAAAACGCAGTTGCAGGTGCTGCGCTGGCCGACGGTTTCACTTACATATTTACAGCTTTTGCTTGCAGACATAAGAACATTCACGTAGGGGGTGGTAAATTTCTTCAAAGAAATATCTACAACATAAGCATTCTGCATAGGAGTGCTTCTAATGTTGTGTCCTCCGCTGCAACAACAGTCTTGAACGCTTTTGCCAAAGGGTGGTCCGTGTTTTTTTTGGGGTGCTAGAGGTGGGAGAAAAGTGCAATAACTGCAACTGCATTCCGCTAAAAACAATTCAGTTCGATTTCTCTATTTTCTGGTTAATCGAAAATTGCCAATTAAAACGATACAGATCGTCATCTGTTGGTTTAAAAGTAACGGTAAACAATTTTAAATTTAACGGATGATATGGGTAAATGATAAAACACAAGTCAGTCACAGGCCAGATGAAACGGGAGAGACAAGTGAACCAATGTTCTATATAATTATTGTTGAAATATTTTTTGGAACAGCTGCAGAACCCATAGCCCAGTTTAAAAAAATATCTGCAAATAGTTGCTTACAAAATTCTGGATTTTAATAATTGCAATTTCAATTTACAAATAAAAAGGTTTTTTTTATATGTATATTACGAAGCGTACATATAAATATATATATATACATATATGGAGACATACACATATTCATATATATATATATATTATATATAAGAAAAGTTTTTCTAATATAAATTATACAAATATTTATTTTAATTTTTTTCACTTATCAAACTAGTTTTTCCTCGATTAAACGAAGTGGGCGATTTAAGGTAATTATTAGGGTTTCATTTAAAGTCTAATCTCGTTACCAAAACGGACACCATCCAATGTAGCATTGGCAGAGGTTCTCATTGTTAGTTGCCTGCTGGATGAGGAGCTCTACCTGTTGCTGTTCGTTGACACTCTTTTGGGTCTGGAAGTCAGTGCCGGTTAACTTGCATTTGACCCGTTTAATGACCTGGCTGGCCTTGCTATTCGTAACATCGGCCTGCTGCTGGAGGTGAGCCTCATAGGTTTTTGATTTGGCCATTGGCAGGGATTCCTCCAAAGAATTGCTTAGACTGCCAGCACTGTTGCCTGACTGGAGGCCAGATGAAGTACCACCTGTAGCTCCTCCTCCATTGATACCTCCTGGGGCGCCACCATTTGGTCCATTGCCATCATTACCCTTCTTATCCACATCCAAGAGACGCCAATTGAGTAAAGGATCGTAGACAAAAGCCTCTAGCACAGCCATTAGTGAGTCCTTATTTCGTCTGAGTACCAGCATCACGCTTTCACAGGTTCTTCGGTAGGTTCCCTCAATGCCAGTTACCTCCATGGCTTTAATCAGCATGCGGGTTAGACGGAAGGGAATCTTTTCGGGGAATTTCTCCCGAGTCATGGCCACCTCAAAACAATCACCAAAGTCTATATGCAAAATTTTACCACTCATACGATCCAACATTAAATTGGAGGGATGACGATCACCGAGTCCTAAAATATAGCCCACCATCGACATGACTGCCAGGGAGCGTGTGTAATTGTTCCGCCTCTCGAACCAAAGTTCCGACGAAGGACTCTTCAGCCATAGCAATTTGGCTAAATCATCTCCTTGGGTCTGACCCAAAGCATATTCAAACACCTCAACCTTCTGCATCAGTGTAAGATGATCGTAGTCCGGTGCAAAATTGAGCATAGTCCGATGCTCTTGATTTAATGGCACCTTCTTTTTGTCCCTATAATCGCGAATCAGCGTGTGCAATGTATCACAGTGTGGCACCCAGCCAATCAAACCAGAATTTGTACTTAGCGGTATCACGGCATATCTCTGGATGGCCAAATTACGACGGAAGGTATCGGGATCGTCCAACAGTAGGGTGTTGACCAGGGAGAATAACTGCATCACACGTTCATCCTGGCGCAGATCTTCATGGCCCTTTAGCAAGTACATATAGTCCTTGCCATTGGATCCCCTAATGCAAAGTTTTCTAGGCCGCTGCTTTGATGTAATCACCTGTAGATTGGTCTTAATGTGACTTATACGTATTAATTCCTGCCCGGGATTATATGAGCCCGGAACAGCCAACTCCAAATCCTTGCAGGTCATCAATTTCGGTGACACATATGGCAGTTCAAGTGAAGTAAGTTGCGGCAACTGTCGGGATATTTTCTGAAATACATGATAATAAATGTCCCAGGCCCGATCCAGATCCATAAGCACTGCCGAAGTTTTATATCGCTGTGTCCATTCATAGGCCTCGGTCAGTTCTCGCCCATAGGCCTGCGAAAAGGATGTTTCCTTCAAGGTTTGTGGACCGCGATCAAGCATGGCATGCAATGGTTCAAGGATTTCAAACATTCCCTTAACATTATGATCACCAAAATACAAACGCGAAGCCTCCTCTAATCCTTCATGCCACTGCTCGTGCCATAAAATGGCCACCCTAATCAGTTCCTCGCTGCACATAACCGCCTGTTCAACCAGAGTTGGTGAATGCTTTCTCATGGAATCCAAAATTTTGAATGCAGCATTTTTTCTTGCTAAGGATGCAGATTTGGAAGCTACTGTTAGTGGGTAGACCAAAGCCTGGGGATGGTTTTTCCCAATATCCATTAGAAGCTGATGTATCAGTTGTCCCACTAACTTCCTGTGCGTATCAATGCGTGCAATTAATTGAGGTATTACCTGGAGCCAGGTATTAATCTCGATTAGCTTCATGCCAGAGAGCAAAGCTTCATAGACCTCAGCATGATGGCCATAATCAAACCACAAGGTCAGCAGACGTAAAGTGTCCTGAAGAGAATTTCCCTTGATCAGGCTGATGGAGCGGAAGAATCCCTGAACAGCAGGCACAGCATATTGTTGGATAACCAACCGTTCGTTATCCACGCTAGCTCCTAGTCCAAGGCTCAAGCCCATGCCCTGTACAGGTACCTGCTGCTGCTGAGCTTGATGCTTGTCCAAGCTTTGTTTTTGTCCTTGAACTACCTTGAAGTTCATGTAGGCCCACAGATGCCAAGCCTTATACCAATTGGGATCATAGCTTGTAGCCTTCTCGAAGTAGTCCAAAGCCTTTTGGATGGCATCCCGTACCACTGGTTCCTGCAGCTTGTTCTGCCAAGTGGCCAGGCGTAAATAACACCTGGCCATTAAACGCTGATCCTGTTGATTCAGAGCCTCCGGTGGCAATTGCGAGCTGTAGGTATTGACAAATCGACGAAGCTGCTCATAGGCTTGAGGAAGTTGATCCGAAGCAGCCATATATTTGGTGTAGGCATAGGTAACCTGCGGCTGATGGCATGGCAAAGATTCATTTGGTGCCATTTTAGGATCTGTCCCGAGTAGCATCACCAGAGTCTTGTGAGACAAATGCAGGGAGCCCGATTTGCGGCAGAGTGAGGCATATTTTAGCCAAGTGTGTATATCCTCGTGAGGTTTCACCACCAATGAATGCACCTGGATAATCCTGCGCCAATCTTCCACTAGTCTTTGACCCCCTTGCAGACGTTTCCACCACATGGCTTTTAAGGGTTCTCGCCTCTCGGGTATCAATTTGTATTGTATGACTTCCTCGAGTTCGGCTAACATTTGGACACACACCATTGCCCCATAGGCACGCTCATACGATTCCCCAGCCATGGATGTCAGTTCGGTGTCCAGCAAATCTCTGGTTTCGTCAATCAATCTCTGTGCTGTCTCATAGTCATCATGATGCACAGCTAAAACTGCCCGATAATAGCTGCCGTCTTGGGTATCCACTGGTATGCATCGGACATATTCCTGCATGGCCTCCCAATCTTGCAGACCCCAAGCAGCAACTGCAGCCAATGGGCTAGCCCTTGCTTTAGCCTCCGTATTGAAGGTTTCCCAATCGTTTTTGGTCACATTGCTCAATTCGGTCCAATCGCCCAAGGCCTCCAGGCAACGCATATGACCTAGTCGAGCCTCTAGGTCGGATGAATCCACTCTCAAAGTGTACTTATAATGCTCCAAAGCCTGATCCCAATTATGTAGTTTTTCGTACCAGCGTCCTTGGACATTTAGCTCGTTGGCAGCATTGCGATAAGTAGTAAGGAGTCCTTCCGCAGCCTCCCGTTGCTGTAATTTGTTGTTGATTAAAATCAAGGACTCGAACACCTGAGGGTCTTCGCGTAAAAGGAACTCCTCTTCCTTATAACGCAGAGCCTTGGCGTAGGCTCGACAAGCCATTGCGCGAGTGCCCAACAATTTGGTCTCAATTGGTATTGGATCGCGATCACAATGCTCCATAAACTCAGCCAGGTTCAAAATAGTCTGAGTTATCTCTGGCATATCAGTGACCTGTAAGGCTTGGATCAATGATTGGGTGAGCTCGTTCTTATGGTCGGGAGACAGTTCCGTCCAGCAGGAAATGAAGGCAGCATTAAATAGATCCCTTAGCAAAGTGTCATAAACCTGGGCCAGGTTACAACAGGCTCGCAACGCATGTGAAGGGGATTCTTTCAGTAGACCAATTGACAATCGCTTTAGCCATTCGACCCAATCGTCTTTCGACACCCGGCGAGTCACCTGCCAAGCGGATCGCAATGCGTCTGGACAGACCTTCAAATTCGCGCTGCTGCTATTGCCTCTGTCCGGCATGAAGGGTTCGTTCTTTCTAATCTTAGTTTGACGCAAACCAAATTCTTCTACCATTGTGCTTTGGGACTGAAGACGCGTCAATAGTTTCTCATATTCTCCATCCACAATTCTATGTTTGGTCAAAGTGCGCTGCACCATGGGTACAAAGACCAAATACTTTTTGCCCAACTGTTTTACCAGAGACCGCAAAGTGATCATCGCCTGTTCTCTCAGTTCCGGCTCTGTATCCAATACCCTCACCAATGGATGAATGATACGTGAAGAGAAATCCGTGAAATCCAGTTGACAGGCCAGGTTATTGATTGTCTCCAGAGCTACAAGTGAAACCTGCTGTGGCACATATGGTGAATCGAATAGCTTAACTATCGGCGGCACTATTAATGGCAAGTAATATCCCAAAGTGCTTCCAAATTTTTGAAGGGCCTGCAATAACTTTCGGGTTACCACCCGATCCTTGGAGTTATCATGGTGAAGAACCCTCAGTATCTGGGGTATTAACTGGGCCAGGTAATCTCGAAATTCACAACCCAAGGCCACAGCAATTTGTTCTATTAAATTGATTAATGTAGACTGCAGTGGGGTATTTATCGTCCAGAACTCCTTGATCAACTTAAATATATCACCCATGTAGCTGATGATGTGAAGCTTGACAAAGGCCACCAATATGGCCAATTGTTGGAATAGAAACTCTCTCAGCTTGTTATCCGCTGTTCGTACATTATCCAAAAGATTTGGGAGAACCTGTGCCAAGTACGGGACACACTTAATGCCCAACGATTGGAATATAAAGGTCACGGCCTGCACCACACTGGTGTGATAGGCGCTTAAGGTAGAATCACGCAGAATACGCATTAATGCGGCAATCGCCACAGCTGGATAATATTCATCCAGGGCATTGCCCATGTTAACTAGCAGTTCAGCAGTTGATATATCTTGATTTTCATCCACTTTCCCATCGGAATAGGCTATCAATACATTGTCCTTTTGACTATCGATGAGTCCCTTGTTCATTTTATGTTTATACGGATCCATTGCTCCCAGCAACCCTAGCACACGAATGGTTTCCCGACGTATTGATCTCCGCTGCTCCGTTTTTAGGAAGTTAATCAAGATGTCGATGAGGACAGGATATTTGTGGTATGGGGTAACCACTCGCCCTGTAGCGCTTATCAATTGACCCAAAGTCCAAAGAGCCACACCACGCTTATCCGGACTTCCAGCGTCGCCTAACATCTCGAGCAGGATCGATAAAAGCTCATCGGCCCAAAGTTCCATCTCATTGCAGCCACCATTAACTTCAGCCAGATCACCAATCGTTCTTAAGACATTCAATATCACACCCGGATTCGATTCCGGTTCATGTAACTTGGGCACCAATGCCTTCAATATAGGATTCATATAGGAGGATATCAATCGTGGGGTACTGATTACCAAATGATCCAACATCCTTGCGCTTTGTTCTTTGTTTCGACTCATCCCAGAGTACTTCAAATCGGTGAGTAACTCGATCATGGTGGTCCTCAGCTTGGGCATCACGTAGGCTGGATTCATCGAGGATAAGCGTCCAATAGTTACCATGGCCAATTCACGAATCTCAAAGATCTCGTCGTGCAAGGTGATAAACAGCGAATTGAGCGACTCCGGCTGAGCCAACTTCGCATCAAAAGTTTCGTCCAAGGAACGCAGGATGCGTATTCGAACATTGCAATCCATGTCGGTGATGGCCACCATAAGTAGGCGTTCAATCACATGTGAAACGGTATCGCTCAAAGTCTTGGAGTTTTCCATGGAATCGGATGCCTGGACAGCTAGTTTCAGGAGCCGTGTGCAGGACTGGACACCCTCCAGTCGTATCTCTTGTTGTTCATGGACTATAAAGTAATCGGCACATCTAAAAACGCGAAAGAGTTAATGCAGATCAGTGAACAAGTCCATGGGGTACCATAACCTACCGTCTTACGAAATCCAACATATTCTGCTCTTCGAAATTGAATGTGCCAAGGGTCTTAAGGGCCAGAACAATGGTGGCAGTGTCCGTGGTTTGTAGCATCAGGGATGCATCGATTGCAATGGGAGTCATTACGGCATAGGGTATGGCCGCTGGTTTATTCATCAGCACCTGATACAGTACACCAATTAGACCCTCCGTTATCCGAGATTTTAACTTGGGGACGTTTTCGGCCAGTTCCCTCAAGCAAACCGTCAACGCTGGCGATAGGCCAGTGTAGAACATTTGCTCTAGGATATCCCTAACATCGTCAGCTATTTCCGATTTTACTGCGTGAGCCAATAGGGTGATGCAGGCGAATACCGCAGGATCAACAGGCAATTTGCGCTTACTGGCTAAATCTTTGGCTGGCAGAGCCAATTTAATGGTGGTCATAATGGGCTTCAGATGCTCTTCAATGGCTCTATCCACCGCCACAGCGATATAGCCAATAGTTATGTAGGCCACAGTGCGATCCTTCTCTTTACCTCGCAAAATGGTCATTAGGTGGGAAACACAGATTCTTAAATATTTCTGAACAAAGATCTCCCGATTAAAGGCAGCTAATCGTGGAAGGATTTGCAGAAGTGCTTGTTGTACATATGGGGATTTGGAAAGGCGCTGCTCCAATACATTGTCGCAGATAGTCACATAAAACTCTGCTAGTATCTCATGGGCATAGGCGGACTCAAGAACATTCTGCTGAAGAAAGAAGAAAGTTTATTAGATACCTGCGCGTAAATTTGTTTTGTTGGTTCAAAATAAACAATACCACAATAACTAAATAAAAGAATATGATGTTATTATGGAATCCCCACTTACACTTGCAAATTTATTTGCAACTCCATTGTGTTGCTCGCTATGTTCCAAATGCATCTGTGTGCCAGTGCCCAACTTATCAATGAAGGGCACCTTTAAGCGTGGTACAATTGTAGTTAACTGTGAGGTAACCGTGGATGAAGTGCTTGCCTCCAGGAATTTGTTGCTATGTGGTTTAGGGAAAAGCGTTTTCAATGAGTTATACCGACGTTCCCAACTGGCATTGGCACATCGAAAAAGCTCATTGAACACAATTAGGCCACCATGTATGCGATCATCACGAGTCGTGCCCTTCTGCTCTTTCCCAGTCGAGAAATCGGCAAGTAAACTGAAATTGGCCTCATCATAGCAAATTTTATACCATTGTGGTTCACTCGATTGTTTGGTATTCTCCCGCTGAGCAGTAACAATAAGAGCGGCACGCAATGCCTCTCCAGCGGATTCTCGTATTGCCGGTTTTGGATCAAATATGGCATTGAATATGTGCTCGAAAAATGTCAGAATTTGTTGATAGAAATATGTTGGCAGAGCAATTGCCAACTCGCGTAGGATAAAGACGGCGGCATGACGACGATACTGAAAAAATAATGGGAGAAAATTCGCATTACATTTATCTACAAAAAATGTAGCTTTATGGTTTTTTTTCTCTTTATAAAATTAATCCAATAAAGAATTAATAAGAATTAGATTAGTTGTTAGAGGAATTTTAACTGTCAGAAGTACCTCTTGCCTATCACCGCTGAGCATCTCGAAAGCTTTTTTAATGTCAAAATCAAAGGAATCCACGCCCTTGGAGCCGGGCATATTGGCCAGCTTGACTAGAGAGCGGGCGGCGATCTCCATTACTGAGACGTCATTGATAAGAAGTAGATCTCTCAGACGATTCAAATATGGTGAAATGCCCTTTCCGGTTGCCCAATGATCGCTGCTAATAAGGCACACTGAAAAATCCAAAGGTTAGCCAAATAAATTTTTGGATGATTCTGACACTCACTCATTGCTAAGGCGCCGCCTTTCTTCTCATTTATATCCGCCGCATTCACCATATTGAAAATATGATGATCGAAGTCATCAAAGAACTGGTCCAACTCCTCTTGAGACATCTCCCGCAACTCTGTCTTGCAGTACAGAAATAGATCCTGGGTGGCCTTGTTTTGAACATTGCGATTGCGGGACTTTAGTCCGTTAACAAATTGTTGCACTACCGACGATGAGTTCGACATGATAGCTCACTCTCACTCTCAAACGATTTTAAGGAAAAAAGCAGGTGCATCTGCTGCGGTGTTAACCTCAGTGGAATCCGAATCCAAGAGGAGTCTTTTGAGGTTATATTTGTGGCTGTAGCTGCACTTATACACTTATTAGTCTTAAGAACTTCACATGGTTACCGGTTGGTTAAACCTTCATGACCCAGGATCAATTAATTCAGCGAAGTAGTAGTAAATTGGTCTATTTCATGAAAAAGGCAAAGACAGCATTGGAGTTTATCGATAGTAGCATTCCGCTAGAAGCGCTGCGAAATTTTATGGAAGTCTGGCGGGTTTCCCGCTAACTTTTTTAACGAAAATGCAAATTGAAGGTAATGTATTGCAGGAGATAAAATAATGATTCGTTTAAAATTTTGTAAGTTCTTTTAAATGGATTGTATTGTATTTGTTTCTTGAACCTGATGTTGAGATGACAATGTTTAAATCGTGGTTAATCTTTTATTTGATGATTGTCCTTTTTGCAACCGACATCTCTATTTTCTAAATCTTACTTTCAACACTGTTTTTTTTATTTTTTTATCGATAACGAGTTTTCCTGAGTATCGATTTGTTTTTGGGAAAATTCAGTCCACTGAGAGTTTTCATAAGAGCCTGCCACAAAAAATGTGAGTAAAGCTATTTTCCAATAAGAAGTACCAAACAAATTCTTTTTAAATATATAATTAAAAACAATTCAAATTCAATTTGAATATACTTCTAAAGCCAGAGTTGTAAAGTAACGAAATTTAAACGAGGGAAACTTAAATAGGAATTTAAAATGAATCTTTAGCTCGAGTGAGAGAGGAAATGAAAGGAAAATCGTGGTGTAGTAGGAAAAATCGATGTTGTGCATTGGCGGGGGTGTAAATGATGTGTCTGTGTAAGTGAGAGAGAGCCTGTGCGTGTTGAGCTTTTCACTGGGGGCTAGCAGCGCCATCTAGCTAGTACAAAAAAAGAAAAAGGAAAATTAACGAAAAATGTGTTTTTGTTTATTGCAATTTTAGCAAACGAATTTCGACCGTTAATACACAGATATAAATCAAACATCACCTCGAAGAATGTCGAACCTGAGGAAATTCAAAGACGAGGATCGTGAATCCGAATATGGCCGAGTGTACGCCGTCTCAGGCCCAGGTAAGGAAGCAAAACAGACGTCAACTTTGTCCTTCACCTGGCTGACCTTAACTCCTCTTCCCATTTCTATTTTACAGTTGTTACCGCCGAGGCGATGTCCGGATCTGCTATGTACGAACTGGTTCGGGTCGGTTATTACGAGTTGGTTGGCGAGATTATCCGTTTGGAAGGAGACATGGCCACCATTCAGGTGTACGAGGAAACTTCCGGAGTCACTGTGGGAGATCCTGTTTTGCGTACTGGCAAACCTCTGTCTGTGGAATTGGGTCCTGGCATCATGGGCAGTATTTTTGATGGTATCCAACGTCCCTTAAAGGATATCGGTGTAATGACCAGTTCTATATATATACCCAAGGGTGTAAATACGCCCGCTCTATCCCGTTCTGAAATGTGGGAATTCAACCCTCTCAATGTGAGAGTTGGCTCACACATCACTGGAGGAGATCTGTATGGTGTGGTCCATGAAAACACTTTGGTCAAACAACGTATGATTGTGGCTCCTCGTGCCAAGGGCACTGTGCGGTATATTGCTCCAGCCGGCAATTATAATCTTGAGGATATCGTGCTTGAAACTGAATTTGATGGAGAAATTACCAAACACACTATGCTGCAGGTGTGGCCAGTTCGTCAACCACGTCCCGTCACAGAGAAGCTCCCAGCCAATCATCCTCTGTTCACGGGTCAGCGCGTATTGGACTCGCTGTTTCCATGTGTCCAGGGTGGCACTACCGCTATACCCGGTGCCTTTGGTTGCGGCAAGACTGTAATCTCACAGGTATGTTATAAATAAATTTGATTAAGAAGCGTTTGATTTATTTTTTGAATAATTTGTTTTAGGCTCTCTCCAAGTACTCAAACTCGGATGTCATTATCTATGTGGGATGTGGCGAGCGTGGCAATGAAATGTCCGAGGTCCTGCGGGATTTTCCAGAATTGACTTGCGAAATTGATGGCGTCACTGAATCCATCATGAAGCGTACTGCTCTTGTAGCCAACACCTCCAACATGCCCGTGGCTGCTCGTGAAGCTTCCATTTACACCGGTATCACCCTCTCTGAGTATTTCCGTGATATGGGCTACAATGTAGCCATGATGGCTGATTCTACATCTCGTTGGGCTGAGGCTTTGCGTGAAATTTCTGGTCGTTTGGCTGAGATGCCTGCCGATTCGGGTTATCCCGCCTATTTGGGAGCACGCTTAGCTACCTTCTACGAGCGTGCCGGTCGTGTCAAGTGCTTGGGTAATCCTGAACGCGAGGGTTCTGTGTCCATTGTTGGAGCTGTGTCGCCACCTGGTGGTGATTTCTCTGATCCTGTCACTTCTGCCACTCTCGGTATTGTGCAAGTGTTCTGGGGTTTGGATAAGAAGTTGGCCCAGCGCAAACATTTCCCCTCCATCAACTGGCTAATCTCCTATTCAAAGTATATGCGTGCTCTTGATGAATATTATGACAAGAACTTCCCCGAATTTGTACCCCTACGAACGAAGGTCAAGGAGATTTTGCAGGAGGAGGAGGATCTGTCAGAAATTGTTCAGTTGGTTGGCAAAGCATCGTTGGCCGAAACCGATAAGGTTACTCTGGAAGTGGCCAAACTTCTAAAGGATGATTTCTTACAGCAGAATTCATATTCACCATATGATCGAGTCTGCCCCTTCTACAAGACTGTGGGCATGCTTAGAAATATTCTTGCCTTCTATGAGACAGCAAGACACGCTGTAGAATCGACAGCCCAGTCTGATAACAAAATCACATGGAATACCATAAGAGAGTCAATGGGTAGCATTATGTATCAGTTGTCTTCAATGAAATTTAAGGTGAGTTGGCGAACTCTTTAAATCATTATTTTGTGGTAACAGAACCTTTGAGTTGGACTGAATGATTCTACGATTGAAAAACTAAGATGCAAAATCCTTCTTTATTTGTCACTTTAAAAAGGAGAAAACTAATTGATCAAATCACAGTCAAATTTCAATTTTTTTTAAGAAATCTATAAGCTATATCAAATATTGATTTTATTTTTGTTCTTGCAGGATCCCGTTAAAGATGGTGAACAAAAGATCAAGGCGGACTATGATCAGCTGTACGAGGATCTGCAGCAAGCCTTCAGGAATCTAGAGGATTAAAGCTGACTGCCAGAACAGAACAAAAAGCAAACCAATACCAAAACCTAAGAAATACCAAAAAAAAAACCTATACCGAAAAACCAACTAAGCAACAAAAAAAAAAAAAAAGAAGTTAGGTTATTATACGAATTCCCCCATTCAAGCTAGTCATACACATATACATTACATAATGCATAATAAGGATATTTCAAGTCAAGTTTTATTTTTAAGTTTAACAGTTTCTCGCCGGGCAGTGAGGCAGGCGTAGGATCGGCACCAACTGGATCATTGACGATGAACACGAATCACACAAGACGAACAATAATTAGTCGGTAGCGCAAAATAAAATATAAAAAAAACAACTAAAAAAAAAAGGGAATGAGAAAAGGAAAGATCGAATGGAAATCGGAAATGAAAAGTTGTCCTTATAAACCAGCCATACATATATTTATATATATATACATATACTTACACATAATACTTATTTATGTTGATACTTCATATTAATTATAGTTCACAGCGAAAAATATTTTATTGTTAGTAAAAATTGAAATTGAAAATTCGTCAAGTTTATATAGATACATATATATCCCTTTGTGTTCCTTTTCCCCTCACTCCAAAAACACTTTCACTATAAATCTTTGAACTAACTAACTTATTTCATGTTTTTTGCCAATGCGTGTTGATAAAACAAAGTTAAATACATTATGAAATTATATAATATTATTAAATTTATTATATATAAATATTATATATATACATCTATATATATTAAAGACCTTTACAAAATGCAATAACTAAGTAGCCCAACAAAATGCATAATTGTACCTCTTATCAACCAAAGATGATAACGAAATCTAAAAACTATTTGTCTGTGTTGCAAAAACCAAACGGAGCTATGGTAATTAAAAATGTATTATGAATGTTAACAAATAACAAAATGCGTTTTTATTTCCAATTTGGATTTATTCCATTTGAGATCTATTTTTGTTAATTGTAACCGTAAGCGACATTCAAATTTCTTGCTAACATACATTTTCATTCCAGTTGACTTTAAATAAACCGGCTTTAAGAAATCGATTATTAAAAAGTTATCGATTTGTAAAACAACTGCGGCCGAGTATCGCTGAATTAAATGACAGCCGATAAAAATCATATGTTCAGAAACGCTTCACAGCACTGTATTTGGTATTATACAGCACTTAAATTAAAAGTGACGTGTTGAACTTTGTTTTGATTTTGTTTCAATTTAATTGAAACATAGTTATCTAAATAGTTAATAAATTGTAGTGATAAATAAAAATGTCGCAATTCGGTGGTCCAGATGATTTTTATGGCAGCAATCAAGGAGATACTAGCTATAACTTTGATATGCCCGAATTTGGACAAGAACTGTGAGTTGAATTCAATGGATTATATTTGTTTAATATTGCTTAATATTGTAATGTATTTATTATTTGCAGCAATTTCCAATCCTTCGACAACACACAGGCATCGGTGCCACCCAGTTTCGAAGCTCCACCCCCACAACAGGGTCTAGGCGGTTTCTATGATCCAACAGCCTATGCAGATAATTCCTTCGGTCAGGACAAATCATATAAGCCGGGCGGTGTAGGCGGAGATGGGGCGGGAAATGAATTCGATGATGAGCCACCTTTGCTAGAAGGTAAGCGAAATTGATATTAATTGTTATAATAGATTCTTATTTTGAAATTTCTTTTACAGAGCTTGGCATCAATCCCAATCATATATTCCAAAAGGTAAAATAGGGGAAACCTGAAAGAGTAGTTGGAAAAGTTGTTTCACTTAAGTCCAATTGCATATTTTATGAGCTTTTGAGAGCTGCAATAGGAGCGTGTACTTCAGCTGCCCACTTTGTAATACTTCTCTTTAGTTTAACGCATTTTTGCCTCCTTTGTTTTTGGCGTTTTCTAATTTGTGTGCTGCAGGAGGAATAAGTGGTGGTAACAAAAAGTAGAAGAGACGGTAGGAGACTTGAGGCGCCACCAAGAGTGGCCACTTTAGGCTTTCAACTTTACTCCGTTTTTTAATTGAAATTTAAATGTTTTTGCATTTCGCCTTCTCTCTTTCTCTCACTTTCTCTTAGTTTGTAATTTATATTTCTTTTTTTTTTTTATTCTTTTTTGCCTGCATTCTCGTTTGCATTGTTGTTGCATTCTACTGTGTCTCTTCCCTATTTCCAGTTCTCCTTTTTATTCCTAATGAAGACATATTTTTTCATTGCTTTTGGCGTTGCTTTAGTTAGTTGTTGTATATAAATAAATAAAACAACTTTTGTGTTTTTTAATTAAACTTTTTTATGCTGTGCAACTTTTTCACAGTTTTGTCCATTTTGTACAAAAACAGTAAAGAAGCAAATAAAAAAAATTTGCTCGCACTCTTTAGTCCTGTGCCCCCTCTGGCTTTCATTGTCTCTCTCTCTCTCTCTCTCTCTCTCTCTCTGTCACTTGTTCCATTCATTTGATTTTAATTCTTTGTTTTTTTTTGCTTGCCTGGAATTTATTACGTTTGTGTTAATTGAAAAATGAAAATGTTAATGAGACTTTTTTCTACCCTCATTCTGTTATGTTTCTACTCTTACTGTTCCTTTTCTCTCTCTCTGGCGGTGTCATCATAAAAATGAAATGAAATAGTAATTAAATTGGTCAGCACAGCAGCAGGCATCAGTTGGCTGAGATTTATGGATATTCTTTCGCTGATTAAATGATCAAATGAACCAAATGGATAACGATGTTATATTAATGAATAGTAGCAGGAAGCCAACCAAATATGTCGGAGTTCTCTCTTTATGATTGTTTACTAAATACTTACAAACATATATGAAGATTTTAGGCCTCAATCAACTGGTTGAATATTTACAAACAAAAAGAAACAATTCGATAAACAATTATCAAATATAAATAATTTTGATTTATATGACGGCCGGAGTTTATTAATTTAAGTTGCGACTTCTGATCTTTCTAAGACCAATGTATATTTTTTTTTTATATTTTTTAATATTGATAAACTTGGGAATTCTTTTGCCCATTAGGATTCGCTTCAAGACGCGCCCAAAACGAACTGCTTTTATGTGCCAAAAGTGCTTATATCCTAACACACTTAACCCATTAGATACTCTATAAACGACAACTCTAGGGACCCCAGGAAGTTTACATATGTGAAATCACCTCCTCAAGGTCCATCGGCTTAACCTAGCCTAATTCAATGATAATAAATCTAAAGCTACAAAGAAGAATAACCATAGCTATATGGGCTGATTCGGCATTAAGTCTTCATTCATTTTAAATGATTGGATTTTATTAATTTTTTATTTCATATACATATGTTTTGATGCTTTCACATATTTTTGTGCATATGAGGATGTATAATGTTGGCTGAATTAAGTAATTTTTATATAGTATCAGGTTTTCTTTGGAACTGCTTTAAGATATGATTTTTTTTTTATGTGATTTCGTTTTCTTATTATTATTTTTTCAATTTTAATATCCACTGTAAAGCAGCAAGAACAAAGAGAACTTCCTCTACTTCTATCTTTCTTCTGTTATCTTGTCTTATTTGTATGCTTTGCTATTTATATTTAATTATAACTCCGATAAATTAAACCGCTTTATTCCATTTCATTACTTCTTTTTGAGTCTGGTTTTAGCTTATGTGTTGCTCTTATCTTCTGCTTTGTTTAATTTGAGTGCCTTTTTTCTCTGCTTCCTGTGTGATATTTCCAAAACAATTCCTGTTATTTTTTTTCGTGGGGTTAGTCAGATTTTTCCCCTTACTGCTAAGTCCCCGCAAATGGATGGATATTATCAAAATTTCATAGGTTTGTCGTGTCCTGTTTTGCCGCTGCCGTTTGCCGTTTGCATCGTTCATATTCTCATGCGTCAAATTGTACGTTGACAGCTTTCAGTTGGTTCTATTTTAGCCGCTGTTGCTTTTGTTTTTGTTTCTCTCTCTCTTGGCTGGTCAGCAATATCATTTATCATCAATTTCCATTTTTCAAATTTCTCTGCCACTGCACACGAAAAACCGAAAAGCAACAAAAATAAGAGGAAAAAAAAAAGAAAAACCAAAAACGCATAGAACGAACAAATGTTTCGAATGGCGGCCCAGCTCAGCCTCCGTTTTATGGCAGTTGAGAGTTGTCGGTGTTGTTGTAGTTGTTGTTGTTGTGTGAGAACAAATGAATTGTGTTGTATGTCCTGTGTGAATGATGATGGCCAGTTTGATTGGTTCTTTGCTAGCTAACCGATGATGTAATCCTTCACTTAGTGTAATTTTAATAGTATTAATCCTATTTCCCCATCTCTTTTTGTTTTTCATTTTAGACACTAGCCGTGCTGAATCCTTTACGAGGAACTGAGCAACAAATACTCCAAGATACCGATATGGCTGGTCCTTTGGTATTCTGCTTAACACTTGGCGGATTTCTATTGCTGGTTCGTTTAAAATTAAAGTTGAAGTTATTATATTTTCTTCATTGTTGAATTTATATTTTTTCTCATTCTTTTCTTTACAAAGAAATATTTAATACTTTTTCTTACTAAATTTTTTTTTATTTTCGCTTTTCTTTCAGCAAGGCAAAGTGACCTTTTCTTATATCTATGGAATCGGCGTTATGGGCTGCATTTTCTTTTATTGTCTACTGTCACTGATGGTTACCCGGTCACAGGTGACCTTTGGCGCAGTGGCCTCCGTACTGGGCTATTGTTTGCTACCCATGGTTGTATTGTCGGGCATCAACATTTTAATCACCATTCAGTAAGTAATTGTTGACACAACTTGCCACCATGGTTCAATTCATTCATTCATTCCAACCCCTTCACCCAACCATCTTTCATCTTCAGCTCTATTCATTCCGCTTTATATTTATGTTTTTAATTGAAAAGTTGCCAATGCATTGGCGTCCCATTGTTTGTGGCCGGTAATTACAAACTTTTGCCTAAGCTTTCCCAGCTGCGACTGCAGCACGTACTCGACTCGATTCCGATGGCATAGAGAGAACAAACTTGCTTGCAAATTGATAGATTGGCTACGATTTGTAAGGATGGGAACTGGTGAAGCGTGGACGTGGCTATTTAAGTTAGATATTTGTTAGTTTGATTCGAAACCGCAATGTCAATAGTTCGTCCTAGTAGTAGTTGGAGATTAAATAAGCGAAATAAGAGGAAATATGTATGTAAACCGAGTTACACAAAAGGGCTAATGTTTATATTTCATCTTTAAATTTCAACTATTTCATTTGGAACAGGTCTCAAATTAAATAATTCATTGTGCCTAACACATTCTGGACCACCTGTACGCTGTCAAATTTTCGTTTAATTTAGAAAGTTTCATTAATCCGATCGATTTTTCTTTGCTTATAGAAATTGTCTATACCGAAACTCATTTTATTCGTTTTGGTTCCCTACTCCTTTCACTAATTCAGATACTTATCAAAAGACATTGCTCCCCCAAAAAAAACTTTGTCTGGACTCTGCGTTTAGCTTCATTTTGCTTTGCTCTCCCACTCGAACAATTTAGATTTTTAATTTTGTTGCAGTTTTTGGCATAAAAAAAGAAACAACATCTAGATGGCAATGATGGTGCCAGAGTTGGTGCTGCTGCTGCTGCTGGTGGTTAGTGGTGGGCAACTTAATTTGCGCTTTTAGTGCACTCCGGGGCTACTATTTTGGCAGTAGCGTTTGAAGAAGTAGCAGGAGTGGACTAGAACCAACTATGCGCCGTTTAATTTTCGCGGGTGGTCTGGTCGGTTTGTTTTACTGGTGGTGGCATGTCCAACTTACCGTGTCCATGTTTTCCTCTTCCCTTCTCCCGTTGAGTTCTTTCACTCCCCAATTCTCGTTCTCTTGACCACGTATTTTTGCTTTTCAAATATGTGTCCAGCACTTGGTATATGGTATAGTACCTACTTTTTTTTTTTTTATTCTTCTTGTTGGGGTTCCCGGTTGTTTTTTTTTTTTTTCTATCTACATTCACTACGTTTCGCTTTTTATGGTAACGATGCGAAAGCAACACGCAAATGCTGCGTGCGTTTCGTGGATTGTTGAATCCACTAGGTTCCGTTTCTTTCACATCCCCTTCCCAATGGCACGTCATAATTTCAGACGGTGGACAGTCGGTGAATAAGGGTTTACTCGACACCAACAGCGTTTTGTTGGCCACCAGCACAGTACCAGGAGCTGTGGAGTAAAGGAACACCAGCAGCAGTAGCAGCAGCACGAACAGCAACAAAACTGTCCAACTGTCCAGTGCAATTGCCATTTTTGGTTGCCTGTTTGCTTGCATTTTTTATTTGCACTTTGTCTGACTCCCAACCACCCATCACCCCCCTACACACATACATATACATATGTAGACCCACTACCCTTTGCCAACATCATGTTGGTATTCCACGTTCATATACTCTACTCCAACTCCATTCTGGCAGGCAAGTTTACAGTAAATATTTTTACGATTTTTGTGTTCTTTTATTCGTTTTTTTTTTTTTTTTTTAGTTAGTCAGGACAGACTTTTTAATTGAGTTTGTTTGGTGATGCAAAAGTGCGCAAAAATTACACAGACAACAAAAGTGGGTGGAGAGAGTTTCAATGAGTGTGTGTACGTGAGTGTGCACGTGTGTGTGTGTCTGGGTATTGTTTTGATTGGTTTTTAGGCACCTTGCTGCATTGGTCAGAACCATTTAAGCTTCAACGCTTGACCAAAAATCACTTGGTTCTTGCGAAAAAAAAATGGGACATTCCATGAAAACAAAAACCCTACAAACCAAAAGATGAAAGTGAACGTCCATGTTGTTGTTGCTGTTGTTGTTGGGTTGTATAGTCAAGTTGAGGGAAACCAGGTGACAGCTGAGCCGCCAAAACAACTCACAAAAAGGCAATCCATTAAACGTTGAAGGGACACACAAATTGTTGATGTACACGATGCCTTTCGTCGGCATAAAGGATTTCTTGTCAAATTAAAGTGCCTTTGATTTTATAAATCAGAAACGGTTCGTTACCTAAATGAATATAATGATGGAGAGTAATACACAAGATGATATAAAGTGATTTGCAATAAAGGGGAAAACTGATTTTATCAAAAGATTAAAGGATTGGAACTTAATAGAACATTTGGACATTTTAATGTAGATTCGAATTTGTACACTTAACTAGTTGAAAAACCCTTTTAAACAACACAAAACTTAAAACCTCTTTAAAGTGAAAAGTCATAGTGAATTATTTAAGAGTTGATATGATTAATCCAACTGATCACAAGAGTTCATGATGATTGTGAAGATCAAGCACAAGAAAGAGACAAAATCTTAAGAACTAGCTGAAAAATTAAAGTTGTTTTAGATGCAGTTGATTCCATATGAAAATGATAAAAGTGTTTCTTTGCTCTAAGGTAAACAATTTGAGGTCTAGTTTTTTTTTTTTTTTTTTTTTTTTACGCGCAAAACCCAACGGGAGCACTAATTGCCCACACCTCCCGCCCAACCGACCGAGGGGCGCAAGCCGCATAACGCACGGCTCGAGTCGCGGGGACAATTCACAAAACACAGACAAAAAGCGAAACTATAGCTAGTTACGTGCTAGATAGGAAAGTATAGAAGTTTTTAGTAAAGGAATAGAGAGCTCTGAACTGATTACATGATAAAGACGATTATAATCAGAACAAAGAACTCGAAAAGGTTCATACATAAGGTAGTTAGTAGTACATCGTGGAAAAGTTAGAGGAATATAGTTTCTAGTAGGTCTACAAGGAACTGTTAGTTTTACTCGGTTCAAAAGCTCGGGAGAGTCTATATCCCCATTAAGGAGCTTGTGCATAAATATGACGCCAAGCATTAATCTACGGTTAGTAAGGGAAGGAAGGTCAAGTAAAAGAAGTCTACTAGAGTACGAAGGCAAGTTGATATTACGATCCCAGTTTAGACCACGAAGAGCAAAGAGAAGGAACTGTTTTTGAACTGATTCTAGTCTTGCTTTATGTGAATCGTATTGGGTTTTATTACGTTCTTTATATTTTGTGTGCCTAAAATCAAGTTAATTAAAGTTTAAACAATTTATTTGTTTTTATATAGCAATTAAATTGATTTGATAGATTAAAATGTTAACTAAAGTTGGCTAAACTTTAGTTATCGCCCAACATGTCAATACTCACAATAAGCTTCAATTTAATGCATTTTTGTTATTTGTAAACTTTACTTTTACTTATTTTCTCTTTAACTCCTTTCTTAATCTTTTTATCTTATTTGTTTAAATTTTAAATAGTTTTCTATATTTATTTTCATTTAAATATTGCAAATCTTACTTTTGAAGTGCAGTTTTAGGTTTTGTTATTTACTTCAATAATTTGTTATTTTTTGTTTAATTTGTAAAGTTTTTTTATACCCTTGCAGAGGGTATTATAAAATTGGTCAGATGTTTGTAACGCATAGAAATATACGTTTCCGACCCCATAAAGTATACATATATATTCATGATCAGCATCAACAGCCGAGTCGATTTAGACATATCCGTCTGTCCGTCTGTCTGTTTGTTCTGCCGTTTTCGAGCTGAAATTTTAAGCTTCATGGTTGAAACATAAAAAGTTAAGTTCCTAAATCGATTATCCAGACCAAGTTTAAAAATTAGTCGGATCGGATAATTATCACCAGAGTTATTAACTAAAACGTGGATGTACCTCGAGTAAAATAAGCAATTTTCTTTGCCAGCAAAGAAACAAAAACAAATTCCAAAAAATCTGCCGTACAAACACAAAAGAAACGCGATCGAATCCGCGCGGGGCCAAATAAGAATTACAGTGAAAGCTCTACTAGCGGACAGCTCCCTCAGACGGACAGCTCCCTTAGCCGGACGAATTTTACAAGTTTTTTAGCATGATTTTCATACAAAATCCATTCCCTTGGGCGGACATCTTCCTTGGGCGGACAAAAATACTGGTACCGTCGCTGTCCGGCCAAGGGAGCTTTCACTGTATATAAAAATAGAAAGTCCTTTTTTGCTCGGTTTTTTTATTTTCTAAAATATTTATTGCAATCAATTTAAAATTGCGTGCCCAAATAGAATAATGAAACAGTTTAAAACTGCAAGGGTATACAAACTTCGGCTGGGCCGAAGTTAGTTTCTTTGATATTTTTTTTTGTTTTTGTCAAAGAAATCCACTTAGTGTAAAGTGTTATTAGTGTTGAAAAGTTGTTGTTTTAGTTGAATGTTTTTAAGCTATTTTCTACTAATTAGACATTATAGAAATTGTCAAATATTTAACCAAAAATATTTCTATGAATTTTGATAGACAAGTTTTTGTTGATTTATAAATTAATTAACAAACACATAGAGTTGACTTACTTATTTGGCATAGAAATGTAATTATATACCATGAACATTTATGTAGGCAAAATTTAGTGATAAGAGACTAATTTTTATAATGCTTAATTTTGGCATTTGATACTGTTTAACTAACATTAATACATGGCAATGATTAAATGCCAAATAAGGATATTGCTATTTAGTGGCAGGATATTTCTGCTTGCTTTATAGAAACAGCTATTGAAATTGAATTTGAATTGAATCTCTGTGATATTGCTCTTTGGTAGATAATTAAAATTGTCTGGCCTACATGTTGTAACAATTTTTTTTTTGTATGTATGTGTGAATTGGTTTCGTTTTTCCAAGTGTTTTATAATCCAAGTGGAGTGGTTGGAATTCTTTTTTTTTTTTTCTTTTTGTTTTCTCCCATTTTTTCCTACTTTGCAGAACACTCTTGGTTGGTCTTTGTAGTTAGTGGACTTTGTTTGCACATCCTTTTTGCACATCGCCTGCTGTCTTTGTTTGCCTTGCTCATTCATTCGCACTCACATCGACATCGACATCCATAGAGCCCCTAGTTCCCCACCATTTGCCCAACCCTCTGCCCCTTTCATTTAGCACTTTTTTTTCTCTCCTTTTGCGGCTTCATGCATATGCATTGTTTATTGATTTTACTCGCTACACTACCATTTCTCTCTCTCTCTATCTCTTTCTGTGTCTATCTCTGTTCTTAACTCTCTACTCTACTCTATACTCTATTCTCTTTTACTCTTCCACTTTATTGCAGGGGCACACTCGGCCTAATTGTGAGCGGCATCTCCATATTCTGGTGCGCCATATCGGCCTCGAAACTATTTGCCACTGCATTCTCTATGGACCATCAACAGCTGCTGATTGCCTATCCGTGTGCGGTACTCTATGGAGGATTTGCGTTGATTACCATTTACTAGGCCGCCTGAAGGCAGCGGTACACGTGTGTGTATGTGTGTGAGCGTCGGTCTGTCTCTATATATGTATGTATCAGTGTGCAGGACAATTAAAACCATGCCAATGCATAACAACAACATCAATACACACACAAACACATACATAGGCAAACTCATCTACATAGACAGAGAGAAAGACCAATATGAAAATATTTTAAGAAAATAAGCGCCGATTGCGAATTTGTTTTTCATATTTTCCTTCCTCTCTCTCCCTCTCACTTCCTCTTCCCCTTAGGTATGTTTTTATACATTGCTTTCAATTTTTTTTTTGTTGTTTGAAACTCGGCCATGTAATAAATTTGATTGAGAAGCAAAAAGGTTAACAAATTGATATTGCTTTTTCTTTTTTCATCCGAGTTTAAGCATATTGCAAAAATTTCAAGCGGCCGTTTCCGTTTCCGGCATTGCACACTTTTTGGACCATGCAAAATTAACACCAGTTCAATTTGAACGAAACAACGAAAAAACTAACAAAAAAAAAGAAAACGGAAAAGATATATTGTATGGAAAATTGTTATTTATATAAGAGCATTATATGCTCGTCTAGTCATAACGAATTGTGTGGAAAAAAGTATTGTTGACCTATGGGAATTTCATGATTTTGTTGAAATGTTAAAAAAATATTAAACAAAAAAGTTCATAAAGGTGATTAACAATGCGACTCTGATGGTTACGTATTTAAAAACAAGGTAAGTTTTAAAATTGTTATACATATTTGAACTTTGACTTGAATGCCAATTGGAAATAACATATCTTACTTGGACGGAATTGTATTATGAAATTGAATACAATCCAGTTTAATGAAATTTAAGCTTATCAAACCATTCGGTTTCTTAATTTGAGTGTGTTTTATATTTGTTTCTCTGTAAAACTAATTTCCAGTTTCTAATTTTAAGAAAAATACAATTTTTTTATGATTTAAAGTGATTTATTTATATTATTTTTGGTGATTTATTTCCTCATTGCGAAATTTAATTTAAAGCAACACATCATAGGCAGTATGTATTGAAATATAAACTAAGGATAATGAACAGAAAGCGATTTTCTTTTGTAATATACTTGGGTAGCTCATGAGTGAGTGAGCCAAAATGAATGACTCACAGAACTGAGCCAGTGAGCTTGTTTATTCAATATGGCTCAGTTTGGCTCACTAGCTCATTTTGGCTCACTAGCTCAGTTTGACTCACTAGCTCAGTTTCGATCACTAGCTCATTTTGGCTCACTAGCTCATTTTGCAAGTAAGCCAGTGAGCCATATGAGTGAGTTGGCTCACTTCGAAAAAAAGAACGAGTGAGCCGGTTCACCCCAATGAGTCTTCAATATACATTTTTCCTGCTTCTCAACTTTTGCTTTAAGAATTTAATTAAAGAAAATCTTAAAAACCTTTTTATTTAAAAAATGTTCATTTTGATAAAAATTTGTTATTAGTACTCCTAGTACTCCTAGGAAGTACACAGATGTTATATTTCATTAAAAGTTTTTATATTAAATTACTTTTTAAACTTTTTTTCTACAGACTCATTTTCGATTGATAATGAAACCTATTAATAGTCCTACGACTTTTGAGCTACTCGAAAGAGAAAAAACATATATAAATTTCAATCTGATGGATTAGACAGTCTTTCTTATTAAATTCATTTAAACAGAGATTGTAATATTTATTTAGTGTTTCAGAGTCATTTAAGAGTCATTTTCGATGGCTAATTAAGTATTTTAGTTATGATATCCATAACAAAATTGATGATAATTTGCGATTATAACGGTTACGCATACAAAATTAAATTAATCTTTTTTTTCCTTTTTAATTTTGCAATATGCAAAGTGTTAATTGAATTTGTTAATGGGGCACAAAGAGAGAAAAAAGTCAACAAGAAGGAAAAAAAATTTCGCGCAAAGGACAACTAGGAAGGAGCGAATACGGAAGACGGAAAAAAAGGTTATGCCATATGCAAATAATTCAGCGTCGTTCGTCGCATTTTCATATTACATAATTAGCGTGCTTTTTTTCTCTTTTTTGATTTTTGTTCTTTTTGTTGTTGTTTTGTGTTTTCCTTTTTTTTTGTGTAGATTTGTTGTCGCCACGCCACTGGCGCGTGCTGCTACCCTTCTCTGATCCTCTTTGTCCTGGCTCGCTTGTCTGCATGAATAAATTGCAAAATGCGTAGCATACTTTTGTGCGCTTTTTGATTTCCGCTTTTTGGTCTCGCTCACACTCTAACTGTCTCCTGTGCTCCATCTTGCTTTCGGTTATGCAAATTGTTGTAATTACTACAATTCGGTTGAAGAGCATTTTTATGGGACTAAAAAATAAAGAATGAAGGAAACGAAAGGAAATATTTGTGCGCTAATTGCGTGGAGCCAGACCGGGCCAGGCCAAGCCAGGCGTAAGGATCTTTGTGTGCTTAAGCATTTTTGTGCTCATCAAAAAGGAGCAGAGAGAGAGAGCAGCGGTTTGGACCATTAATAAACACTCGTTAGCCAGACGGGTGGCGAGTCACACGGACAAACCAATACTAAAGTGGGCGTTCGTTATTTTTTTTTTGTTGTTTTTTGTTGCCTTTTTGCACCTCTCGAATGTGTTGCTGATAATTAGAATTAGCTCACAATTAGCCAAAAAGAAGCATGGAATGAACGGTCTGACCGGCATCTCCATCCGCTAAGCGTATTAGTTGT
Source organism: Drosophila austrosaltans (assembly GCA_035045865.1). NCBI lineage: Eukaryota > Metazoa > Arthropoda > Insecta > Diptera > Drosophilidae > Drosophila > Drosophila austrosaltans. The sequence goes on from JAWNOQ010000083.1 coordinate 5,708,213, forward strand.
GCTTCTCATTTTTTTTAGCGCATTTTCTTTTAGATTGCTATTAATAAGCAGCTTGGACTTGAAAATCCTTGGGTAGATAGAAATGAACGCCATAATCGAGCATAAAGCGTTGAGCCAACAATAGCAAAACACCTGCGGACAAAAGCTGCTTACCCAAATGCACAGCACCCAAAAGCAGATGGCAGAAGGCAGAGAGGATTGGATGGATTGGCAATGGAAAGGAAATGGTGTATATAGAAAGGCAAACGGAGCAACAAGAGTTATTACATTTTAGCTTTTCCTCTACTTTTGCATCGTCTACACTTTTCTTTATTCTATTTTCTCTTGCATTTTTTTTTAATGTCTCTTTTCCTCTCGCCTGCTCTCTCCTGCATCCTTCTGTGGCAAGCTGCATTTTAATAAATATGCAATCTAAAAACGTTCGCACACAGACAAAGCCACAAAACCACACGTAGCAAGAGCAAAATGACTATAAAAGGGTCTAAAGGAGGGAGGGGTAAAGAGGCGTTAATTACGCCTGCCCCTGCTTATAGAAAACGAGAAGCAAGTGGATATGAGACGGACGAGACGAAACGCATCGAGCTGGCAAGTCGAGCCTTATATATAGGGCTTGGTTGCCGGTTGCCAGTTGCCACATTTTTAATTAGCGCGCTTAAAAGCTCATTGAATGGTCGAAAAACGAAGTGAAGGGAAATTGTGGTATAAAAGGAGCTGGCATGCCAATCTAAAATGTCTACGTGTATGCATTTTAAGTACATCTAAAGGCTAACACCATACACATAAAATGCTCTATATATTTTCCACACATTTTCCCCATTTGAATTTATTGAGAAATTTGCATTCCATTTGAAAGGGATAAATTTTTATATCAACAATTCCACCAACAATTCAAATCTATTAGAAATTAAGTTTCAGTTTTGGCAATACATCACAGCATTTAATTTAAAGTCTCAGAAAATAACATAAATAGCTAAGTGTAACTTGACAGTTAGATTAGAATCTGTACGATTTGCCTTTTAAATACTAGAAATTGTTTTCCAAGGAAGTCATTTTCTATTCTGTTGCATTTCTTGTTCATCAGAGTTCGTCCTCCTCGGATGTTAAAAATTACTTTAGTTACTCCCATACCTTCACTGCTAATAACACTTTCCAACACTAGCAATTTCTTGCTAGCGGATTTTCATCCATGATTCTGCAAGGTCTCTGTACCCAAACCAAAAGAAAATATATTATTTTTTTAATGTGAGCCACCAAAAAAAAAAAAATAAAAAGAAATTATTAAGTGTAATTAAATACTTAATATCAACTATTGGTTTTTTTTTTAAATAAACCATTTAACATCAAAGTATACTCAGAAATCAAAATGCCCATTTCAAACGAATCTTTCCCTTTTAATTTTTTTCTTTTTTTTTGAGAACTTGTGTGATAAAATCTCGCAGACCGCGTGTCCGGCCACTCAATTGCTGTGGTCGGTAGATGGGTGGGTGGTTAAGAGATATGTATGTGTGTTGGGAGCAGGGGGGTTTTGTAGGTATTCAATTGCGGCTGCAATGTGCATGGAGAATTAAGCGGAGATGAGCTTTTGCCAGTGGGCGTGGCATTTGCCAAAAGGGTGTACCACCTGGCCTTCCACTCTTTGCCCCATTACGTTTTCGACATGGCTTTCGAGGTTGACTTTTGAAAAGCCAAACCAAATTGCTGGTAAGCCCTCACCTCTTCAACTTTACGCCACTCTCCTTGCCGTTGAAAACATACACACACACACACACATCGCTAAAAGCCAAATGTAACATTTATGGCCATGCTTCAAAATGGCCGCCAACATTACATACCAAGGGCTGCCAACTCAGCGCGTTGATTGCTGTGGCCAACGCTTGTTGCATACTTCCGGGGGCCCACAAAAATGAACAGGAGATTTTAAGGAGGTATTGTTAGATGAGAGAGATGAGTTGAAGGAGAGTTGAGTGAAGATGGAACTCTCCAGGTAAAATTTGTACGACTCTCGACACATGCAAAACCAATTAGCTGAAGAGCAACTGAAGCTTGGTTCTGAGGGAGAAGTAGAAGGAGCAGAACCAGCAGAATAACAAAGCACTTGAATTAGGCAAGAACTCAAGAGAATGTTCTTGTTCTTAGTCAATGCCTGAGCAAGCAAAAGTAGCAACACTCCTACACTCCTAAACCTCATACCTAATCCTGGACAGCAGCATGTTTATTGTTTTTCACTTCTCTTCATGCACTTGAATGAGCTTCGACTTTGGGTCGACATCACCGTAGTTGCTGGCATCGTGTGTGCGGCGCGCTGATAGCCCTGGATTGGGTTTAAGATTGGGCGGCGAGCAAGTCGATTTCAACTGAACTGTAGATAATCCCCTGACAACAGCAGTTAACAGGCAACGATTACTTTGGCAACAAGTCAATTACGAGTCGACTGAAAGACTCCCTTGCCTGGTTACCACGATAAGCGTCTAAAATCTCTGCTTGTGGAGAACTGAATACAATAAATTCCTTGGCCACTGCTTTGGCTTTTGCTACTGCTGCTGCTGTTGCTGCACTGCAGATCCCCTTAATGCGCTAACTAATTGAGCGGGCCAGCCCCAAGATGGCAATGCGGGCGACCTGAACCTGAAGTTGAGTTCACATTCTCTTACTTATCGCCAACTTGCAATCACTTGTAATTTTCCTGTCTCGCTTATACGATACCCTATTTTTATAGAATTTTTAAGGAATATGCATATAATAGGAACATTTGATTTAATAGCGTTGAGCTAAAAAGTTTATCTTCTTGCAACGAAAGGTTTAAATGTTCTGTTAAATAGAACTGGAACCTGAAAAGCTTTTCTTAATTCCTTTTTATTAGTTAAGCTCTCAAGTAAAAGTTTCTTTGGCATCTTTATCGTATGTATCCACAAAAAGACATAATTGCTTATATAGATGGAAATATGGAACATCTTCACTTTAAAAACTAACTCAATTTCCAGGCCTTATTTTACAGTAATACTTTGATTGAAGTGAAAATGCCTCCGTTTACAGACACTGTTAATGTTAAGTAACAGACTTGCATTGAGGCTCAGTAAAATTATGTTAAGTCACCGTGCTCTGTAAAGTCTGCATTATCTATATAAAATAGGTATTGAAAATCAAATCAATAAAATCTATTTATTACATACATTATTTACGGAAAACTATTGATTTTTATTTCAAATTTTCTTGACATCGAAAACATATTCTTATTATAGTATATAGATTAAACAGTTTACTCAAACCAGTACCATCTGCAGTTGGTTTTCATTTAGCTACTTTCGAAGGGTATCAACATGTCTAACTTTATTGAAATAAAAATGGCTTTTTTTACGAAAGCCTTACAACATTTTTATTGCCCCTGTCGAATTTGTGTGAGTGTGTGTGTATGTGTGTGTGCGTTAGAATGTGTCTGGTTAGGTCAAGATTTTGGCTGGCTTTGCGATTTCAGTTATGCGGTTTCAAAATTCAATTAAAAGGCAACATAACATTTATCTTACTCTTTTTCTTTCCCTTCACCTCTTCGTTTACTTGACTTGTTAGTAGTTTTTTGGGCCAAAAACTTGGTTCGTTGGTTGGTTGGTTGGTTGGTTGTCTCTGGACAGGCTGAGATAAGAATATCTCTAAATGGACAAAGGGTGTAGGGCGATATGAAATGTAATGGTGAAATGAGTAAAAGAAGAGCAAACAAAGAAAAAAAAAAGGAAAACTTTTCTGTAGCACGTGCTGCAAATTTTTGGCTGGCAAATGTTCGGTTACGAATCATTCAGGCGTCAGCAACAAACAGACAGAAAAACAATGCGGCAAATGGCAAAGAATGGTAATGGAAGAGATATGATGCCAGTAAATAGTGAAAGAGAGGGCAAAAGAGAGAAAGAGTAAATGAAGGGGAATGAGCCTGTAGTCGGACCAACTCACACGCTTCAATGCATTTGCATATTTTGTAGCGAATTGTTGCTCGACTGGCTGCTAATAGTAAAATGCGACAGAGAAGAAAAAGGAAATGCAAGATACAGGACATAGAGAAAGAGAAGGGCAAATGCGGTGCATGATCAGGATTAGGATAGAGTGTGCGTGTTGGCACGTGTTTGTTTTGCATGTCTAAAGCGCTTTGAGCTCGTTCCAAGGATATCCAATGTATGTCAAATGCTTAATCAGCCGCACACACACGCACACAGAAAGAGTTTGAGAGCCAACCAGACAGACAAACAGACAAACAAACAAGAGCAAATGCAAGCAATGCATAAATATTTCAATAGCATACTTTTCGGCTACGTGCACAAGCAAATGCAACGGACATTCTAACACTACTTCACCAGTCCCCCGTCCCCCCGACCGGCGTCTGTACTGCATTTTATTAAACGTAAATAATTGAAACACTTTTGCAGACAGGCCAAAAACACTCTCAGACACTAAGTCCTGCATCTGTATCAGACTTGTTCGTACAAAACAGAATCTAAACTCTAAGCTAGGGCAATGCCAATTGCCTATGTGTTATTGAGCTTGCCAAATTAAGGAGATTCACATTCCGGTACATGGACTTTGAATTTTTCTTTTCCATTTGAATGAACTCATAAATTTCAGCATATTTGATTTCAACTTTTTCCAACACACACAACAAAAAAAAAAAAAAAAAATGGAACATTGATCTAACGAACATATTGATAGATTCGCTCGGCTAAACAATGTAATGCAACAAATTTCAACAACTAATAAATTGGAATTAACAAATTATTAAATTGTAATTTTAATTTGCTTAAGTAATAAATTACCAATTTAGTTCTTCTTATACAAAGATTCTACTTAAAAGATTGTGTTATTAGTTCGTTTGTTGCTAAAAAATAGAGAATAGGAAAGCCAGTTTTAAATAGAATTAACGTTTGATTTATTGACAACCAAATTATGAACTTATACTTGGCTTTCCAGTCAGAAAACTAAAGATTAAGTAATGTAATTGCTACTAAAATACTGTTCTTACTTATATTTTTTAAATTTTGTAACTGTTTATTTTTAAAGGACTGGCTTTATCCCTTAGCTTACTAATAGAAAAAGTACCTTGTCCTAATACCGCTTAAGTTATGTAAAGCCTTTGTAATGTATCCAAGGTTGTTATACTTATTACGGTATAACAGTTTTACGACTAATATTTTTAAAGTATCTTTATTTGAGATCTGCCCAGAAAAAAGTAATTACATTATACATATATCTTCTAACTTATAAGTATTTCGCATACTAAAATTAATAAGACGAAAATAATCGTTTTTCTATAACTTTTGTGTTTATTAGCTTACTGTTTTTTATTACTAATATATATTAGATTATCTCTTCTTGTGTCATGAGATTAACTTAATGCATTATCGTCCTATTAAACTATTCTACTAAGCAATTAACTTACAAATATATTTAATAATATACTATGCAGTGAACATTTCCTTCTTGAACACTTTTCAAATTTAAACCTTATTCTCAATATATTTTCAATATGCATACATAACTAGAAACCTCATCGTTTGGCTGCCAAAGATTGAAATATTAGTTTCGGTTTTTTTTGTTCTATTCCTCAACTAATAGAAAAGTATTTATTTATTAATACATACTTAGTCAACTGAACAACGAGTATCCAGGTTCGAATCCCAGGCTAGTGTATGGATGTAGTTTTTCGTCTAAGCCGAAGGCCTTAGTTGCCAGTGCTTGTAAAATATAGTTTGGTTGATAGTTTATAACTATATCCTACACTTTAATAATAATATTAATAATATTTATACATACTATGATTGGGATACAATTGCAAATTGTATACAATCCTTATAATTAGCTATAGCTACTTGTCCTTAAGCTAAATAGAAAAGTGAGTTCAAATACATATTGACTTCTTAAAGATTTAAACTACATTGATTTTAGCTAAATATAGTTAAAATTTGCAATTTGTAAGTAAAAAGCCATTGAATTGATGCTCGAGTAAAAACTCAAATATATTAACAAAGCTCAAAACTATAATATTAATATTTTTTAGAGGTTTCGATCTGATTTCGTTTTTCTTAAATAACTGTTATGAATACTTTTAAACAGTTTATGTGTATCTACTTTGTTCTCAAACAGTAGTAAATACCATATGAGCAATCTGCTTAGCTATAATTATAGTATTGTATTACTTTTCGTAACCTCTTAAGTACTTAAACCTCTTGTATAAAATAACGCCTAAAGTTTTTATATGCTTATACAAGTTTAAGTTAAACATTTCTGTTAAAATGAATACTTTACCTCACATAAAAATTAAACTAATTAAAAGGGAATTGGTGAAGAATTCTAAATTTAACAATAATGGAAAAGAAAAAGCCATGGATTTCATTTATCTAGGGTAGAGAGAGGCACGTTTAAGAATAAAAAAATATATATATACATTCATGGTAGATTTAAATTTTCAGACCAACTGAAAAGTTTGCCGCTTGTTCTTCTAAAAGTATTTGAAAACTCATTTTGTTGTTGTCGTTGTTGCCTTGGCTTTGGCTTGTGCTGTAATTTCGTTGTCATTAAGTTGGCATTATAACAAAATGCCTTTTCAATCACTTTTGACTAAATGCACTGACTGTAGAGAAGGGAAGGAGAACGAGGGATATGGCAACGAATAAGGATGAGAGTGAACTGGCTGTGTGTTGTCTAGAATGAAGCTGGAACTGGCAAGGACTACACGGACGCGCCTCAATGCTCGCCCACTCGACAAAAATTGTTTCCCTCTCTGGCAGGGGATAAGTAAGAAGTACAACAATGCCAATGGCAGAGCAACCGCAAAGTTCTCTGAAAGAAACATGAGGCAACGCAGTAAATTTCAAGCGTTTCATCAATGTCACTGAGGGAAAAGGACTCGTTGCCTGCCCACGCATATCCTTTTGTATTTAAAATGTTTGCCTCGCCGAAAAGTTTCTTTATTTATTTTTCTTCTTGTTGTTTTTTTTTTTGGTTCATTTTCACAACAATTTCATTATCTGCGAGAGCAAGCGAGAGAGGGAAAAAGAGAGGTAGAGTAAGTGAGTGAGTGAGCGAGAGTGATAGGCCAGTTACTTGTGTGACAGGCGACACGCCGCAAAGGAGTCCAAGGACTAGCGAGTGCCAAATTTTTTTATGGCTAAAAGTTTTGTAAGTGTGTGTGTGTGTGTGTGTATGTATGTGTTGGCGTGTGTTGGTTTTTGAGGGGCGTGGTGTGCAGCGATAATGCGTCATGGGTATATAAAGCCAGCAGGACTTTTCACAGGACTCTCATATCCAGAGAGAGAGAGAGAAGGGGGCAGAGGGAAGACTTGCACCATCTAAACATCCTAAGGCGCATTTGCATAGGCTTAATTTAAATTCCCCTAAACAGAGGCATATCAAACAACAAAACCAAAAACAACAAAATACAAGAAAAGGACAATGCGAACCGAACACAGAACCTTTTGCCAGCATGCAAAACTAAGGAGCAAAAAAAATAAAAAGGAAAGAGGAGAAACACAGAAAAAAATAAACCAAAAAACAAGAAATAAAACAAACACAGAAAAAGGTTCTCGCTTAACTTTGCCAAATAACTGCAGGCACTCGAAAGGACACATCAGCACAGGGCAGGACCTTTAAGAATGGAGCGAAACGACTTCCACAAAATAACAAAATCAAAAGGATTTTGCGTATAAGTTGCAAATTAAGTTGGCGCCAGCTCTTTCCTTAGCCATCACCCATTCCCCTTCCTTCTTCTCGCCCGTCTTCTCGTCATCAACATCATCATTGACATCGCCGTCGTCGTCGTCATCTTATGTGCTTATGATATCCTTTTTTGGCCTGGCGGGCAACAACAACCTTGTCCTTTGCTTGCACACACGCTTCCTATTTGCTTGAAACTTGTTATTTTTTTCTTTTTTGGTTTCCTCTTTAAGAGGTATAATGAGTTGATCTTGGGGTTTATCCAATTGAAATAGAAATTCATAATATTCTCTCATTTACATTTCAGTTTCAATGGAAAATCCTTTACAATAACTGGATACAAAAGTACTTACAAGCACACTTTTCAATTTAAAACTAAGTTAAGTTGAAAAACAGTTGAAGAAGAAATTTGTTTTTAACAGCAAAACTGAAAAAGACGTTATTTCCAGTGTTGTAAAGTATGAATGGAATGTAGTTAGAGAGGCCAACGGACCATTTTCTTATAAAAGTTATTTGGGCTTAGATTATTTGTATGAATCTGACTAATAAGGTGATATTCTCTCTCTTAAAGCATTACGGTCATTATCTGAATAAAAGTTAATAATATTGCAGGAAATATGCCTAAGAAGATAGATACATATATGACTGATATTCTAACAGAATGGAGTTTTTTAAACCGTAGATTTAAGTTTTGAGTTCTCAGATCCAAATAAGGCTTTAAAATATCAGAACTACCTACATAAATTATTAAAAAAAAAAGTTTCACAATTCATTTCAAATGTATTATAAGGACTTTTGGAATGAAAATCTCATAAGCAGATCGAACTAATATGTAAAAAAGTAATTTAAAAGTAACAAATTAAAATTTCTGAGGATACTAATCTAGTAAAATGATGCCTGAAAATATTTCTAAAGAATATTCTAAAATACTTTTCTTCCTTAAAGAATTATATAAGGTCTTAACTTTTGTTTAAAATCTCTAGAACTAAGGTCTTCGATATTTTTCTATCTAAACAAACGTCATAAATAGTTCGAATTGATCACAGAGAGAGTAAGAGAATTTCGTTTAAAACTAAGCTTAATATAATCCTTTCAATATACTGTTTAACTGGAAAAAATTTTGTTTCACTTGGCCCATTTGCTTATCCTGTTATTCCAACATACTTCTTTTATGTGTGTATGTACATTTGTTTGTATATATGTAAGTATTTGTTGTGGCAGAGTTCGCTGCTCCTGCTGGTGGTGCTGCTGTTTTGGGACTTATCTAAGAGCCAGTCGTCCAGGGAGAGAATGAAGAAGATAGAAAGGGGAGAAAAAAATACCGAAATCCTTTAATTGAGTGCACACTTATGCCAAAAAGGAGCCAACCCCAGAGCAAGGCCGCTAGTCAGCCCACCAGTGAGCCAGTTTGCTAGCAAACCAGTCAGCCGGTCCTGAATCCTTTACAGTGCTGGCTGCCTGCTGACTTTTTATGCGCTTTTAGCGCCATTATCCTTTTTACGATTATCGCCGCTAAAGCGAATTGACTGTTTGACGTTCAATTGAAATTTTGCATTAAAGCTCAATGGCTTAACCCCTTCAAATTATGCAATAAGGACGACGACGCCCACATCCACATCCAGATCCACTAACGCCAGCAACACCAACTGAGCCGCAGTTGAAAGTTGAAATGTCAGCGGGGGCAACGAACGAGAGAAACGAGATGAAGCGCAAGATGTACGAAAAAGGAACGAAACGGAACGGAAAAGGAACGGAGAGAAGTTTCGTACGGCAGCCAATTAGCGCGCATTGCTCATACGCCACGTTTGTCATGGCAGCCAGAGACTCAACCGAAATGTCCTCCACATTACCCCTCACACATACGACTCTGTCTCCCTATCACTCTCTCTTTCTCTCTGTCTCTCTCCCTCTATCTTTCTCTCTGTCTCTCGTTTGACTCGCATAGCGGAAACGGAAGTTGTAAGGGGATTTTCAATTTGCAATTGAACTGATTCTGATTTTTGGCTTGCGTTTTTTTTTTTTTTTTTGCTGCGCTCATTTTATGGCTGACTTGGTTGCTGTGGTGCCAGTCGGGCGACTGGTGGCAAGTGGAGTGCGGAAATGTAATCATCGCAATCCAGAGAAGGCCATCATCCCGCCCACAAACCAACTTTTCTGCCTGCCCCTCTGCAGCTTATCGACAAAGTCAAACGTGCACATACATACACCCACACCATGCTCTATATATATGTACATACATATATATACTTACATTTAATTTCCACTAATTGAATCGAAATCGATCTCTCTTTCTCTGCATTTTTGTGCACAGCAGCATTCAGGAAGGGGGAAGGAGTGAAGAGTTTCAGTTTGACTTTTGTGGATAGAGTTTCGTTTTGAGAATACCTGGGCCAGGGGGGCAAAGTGGCAGCAGAAGCGGTTTGGGTTTTTGGTATTTTAATAAACTTTTCGTATAAATCAACGAAAATTTTTCGTCGACATTTGCCTGCCGTGATGGAAATTATCGCAACTTGGAAATACGAATTGAGTAAATGTGCAAATGTAAAATATAAAATGAGAAAATGTTGTAAAAAAAATAAAGGAAAAAGGATTAACTAGCTGGAAGACTTTTATGCAAACAGCAGAAACAACAAAAACGAGTGTCAAATGAGCTGCTGCAGTTGCAGGAAGCGACAAAATCTAGCAAAAAAGTAAGTAAAATGAAATTGATATGCAAGTGAGTTTTAATGAGTGAAAAAGTGGAATTGTCGATGACTTTGCAGACTTTCAAGTTAATCCCCCCTGGAATGAATCGAGCTTGGAAAGGATGTTGGAGAAAAGGATTATTATGTCATTTAAGTCGATTAAAAAAAATATATAAATAATGAAAGGAAAAAATATGAAAGGAAGCTCTCAACTGGCTTCGTGTCGGATTATTGCTCAAGCAAGTTGGTCAACATTTAAAAAGGTTGAAATCGGATTTTGACGCTCTCCAAGTAGATAAGCAGATTTGTATTGACAGATCTCTGATTTAAGTATTTTTAATTACTTTAAGTACTAGATGGAAAAATGAAAATCATAAAAAATCGAAATTTTAAGAGATGGACACAAAATTATAATTTACAAACGATTTTCATACTATCAAAACATACTACCAAACAAATAAAACATGAAATTTTGTCACCATTCGTAACTTAAGCATACTGGGCTACATTTTCCTGTAGATCGATAAATGCCTTGATGATACGATCATGAATATCATCGCTAATCTGTGTAAAGGCCTCTTCACCGTCTTTGGGATTGATAAACTTCATCGTTGAGAGTTCATACATAATATCTGAGGTACGCTCTCGTATCAGGCCCCAAGTGACATGAGCTTCCTGGGAAGTTGTTTGCTCGACAGATTGTATAGCAGCCGTATAAAAGGCCATCATGTTACGTAACATTCCCACCGTCTTGTAGAATGGACAATAGGCATCATATTCACTGTACGAGTTTTGTTGCAGGAAATCGTCCTTTAACATTTTGGCCACTTCTAATGTTATCTTATCAGACTCATTAAGTGATGACTTTCCCACCAATTGAACAATTTCGGAAAGATCCTCCTCCTCTTGGAGAATTTGCTTGGCCAAAGCACGAAGTTTTATAAACTCGGGATTGCTCTCTTCATAAAAGGGATCTAGAGCGCGTATATACTTGGAATACGATTGCAGCCAGTTGACCGATGGGAAATGTTTGCGCTGTGCCAACTTTTTATCCAGGCCCCAAAATACCTGAACAATACTGAGTGTGGCAGAAGTGACAGGATCAGAGAAATCACCACCAGGCGGCGACACAGCTCCGACAATTGAGACAGAACCTTCACGCTCGGGACTGCCCAAACACGTGACGTGTCCGGCACGCTCATAGAAGGAGGCGAGACGAGCACCCAAATAGGCAGGATAACCAGCATCAGCAGGCATTTCAGCCAAACGACCAGATATCTCACGCAGAGCCTCAGCCCAACGAGATGTGGAATCAGCCATCATTGAAACATTGTAACCCATATCCCGGAAGTATTCGGAAAGGGTGATACCAGTATAAATGGAAGCTTCTCGAGCAGCCACAGGCATATTGGAGGTGTTGGCTACCAGAGCAGTACGCTTCATGATGGACTCTTTTACCCCATTGACATCCACAGTAAGTTCTGGAAAATCTCTAAGTACTTCTGACATTTCGTTGCCACGTTCACCACATCCCACATAGATAATGACATCCGAATTAGAATACTTGGAAAGGGACTAATCACAAGGGAGTTAAAGTTTAATAACCAATAGTTAAGTTAATCTACTTCACCTGCGATATAACAGTCTTGCCGCAACCAAAAGCACCTGGAATGGCTGTAGTTCCGCCTTGAACGCATGGAAAGAAAGCATCAAGTACTCGTTGTCCGGTTAACAAAGGATGTGAACCAGGTAATTTATCGTTAACTGGTCGAAAACGACGAACCGGCCAAATTTGTAGCATTGAATGCTTTGTAACCTTATCATCGAATTCCGTTTCAATGACTATATCATCCACATAGTAATCACCCGCTGGTGCCAACCATTTAATTCTACCTTGTTCTTTGGGTGGTAGCATGAGACGATGTTCCAGCATACTATTCTCATGCACTGTGCCATAGATATCGCCACCCGTGATCACTGAATCCAAGTGCAGTTTTTCGGGTGTGAATGGGTACAATATATTTCGGGGTAAACTTTTCACATCAACGCCCTTTGGCACATAAATCGAACCAGTTAGCTCGTGAATTGTTCTCAATGGTCGCTGAATGCCATCGAAAATGCTACCCATTATACCAGGGCCCAATTCAACTGATAGAGGTTTACCCGTCGTATAGACAGGATCACCCACACTGACTCCAGACGTGTCCTCGTACACCTGTATGGTGGCCATATCTCCTTCCAAGCGAATAATTTCGCCAACCAAACGAAAATGTCCAACCTGAACTAATTCATACATGGCAGCTCCAGCCATCTCTTCGGCATTTACCACTGGACCGGAGACACCAAAAATTCGTCCATGAGCTTCTTCATCCACTTCATCTTTCTCCAGAATGGCACTTGTAATATATTCATCTGCATCTGAATTGCGAGCACTTATTTCTTTGATTACATCCTCCTGAAAAGTAGTCACACGAACTGGATCGCCCGACAAGACTACTTCAGTTGTGGCTTGGTAAGCCTCATGCAAAGATTCTTCCAAAGACTCAATTGTTGCGAATGAGGTTTGAATCAAAGAATCGGCGGTCTTCCTTACCGAGCAAGTCGGTACACATCGATTAACCACATTTCGAGTATTGCTGATGCGGGGCAAAGATTCGCCTGTACCACAAACTTGACCGGATTCGTCATCTGTGACACAGTTGCATTTCTTTACCACTTTGGCTTTCTTCTCCATACTAATATGAAAATGTTAATATCAGGGGAAAAATTATATAAATAGAATGACAATTAAAGAGTTGGGAAAAAATGGTTTATTCAAACTAAACTACGGGTTAGGTTTATTTTCCTTTTAAACTAGCAGAGAATTTGTATTAAACGGAGCATGGTAAAGAAAACCAAAAGATCCACTCTCCAATGTCAAGTGATTTTAAAGTTTACTTCTTTTATGGCGATTGTTTGGTATCTCGTATCTTGGCCAGAATCAATAAAACTTTTAGTTTGGTCATTTCAATGCATGTGTTGTGCCCATTTTGTGTCTGGAAAACAAAATTTTAATTCAGCCTTCTATTAAATTTATGTATGCCTTAGAGACGAAGAGAGAAAGATATATATATAGAGAGTGAGTGAGAGAGTTTTTCAATTACATTAAATGTATTTTGTTGTTTGCACTTTATTCGTACATTTAATTTTTCATACTTTAAATATTTACATATATTTAACAAACAAACAGGGAGGGGAGAAAACATGACTTTTTCACAAATAAAACAAGAATTTCCATTCATTAAACAATAATACTATTTATGCATGCATTTGTATTTGTGTATGTGTGGGTGGTTGTTTTTTTTTTTTCTTTTCTTTTGGAGGGTGGTATATATATACGTGTATATGTCTTTTGTGCGCGAGCTTGACCCTCCTCTCAGTGGGCAAAGCAAAGTACATTATAGAAGGACGTTAGTTAGTAGTAGTTGTAGTTGGCGAAATAAATGTTAAAAAAAAAGTATCAACCGCAGGCCGGAATGTTTTCATCTTTCCAGGAATGTTGAACAATTATGAATTGCACGAGGTTTGTTTTTGACGGAACTGTACGCACATTTTTCTTGACTTTCTTTTGCTTTTTCTTGTTTTGTAAAAGTTAACTAAATAACAAATATAAGATTAGATTGTAAACGTAAGGCCAATGCGATCTAGTCCTCTAGATTTCTGAAGGCCTGTTGCAAATCTTCATGCAACTGCTCAAAGTCAGCCTTAATCTTGGCTTCACCATCCTTGACGGGATCCTATAATGGGAAAATCAGTGTTATTGATAGACACGGCATTGCTGTTTGTCTCTAACTTACCTTAAACTTCATAGAAGACAGTTGGTACATAATGTTGCCCATAGCCTCACGAATAACATTCCAGGTGATCTTGTTCTCAGATTGAGCTGTTGATTCCACAGAGTGGCGAGCCAGATCATAGAAATCAATGATGTTCTTCAACATGCCGACGGTCTTGTAGAAGGGGCAGAAACGATCGTATGACGAGTAGGAGTTCTGTTGCAAGAAATCATCCTTGAGCAACTTGGCCACCTCCAGAGTGATCTTATCGGTTTCGGCCAAGGAAGCCTTACCGACCAGCTGGACGATTTCAGAAAGATCTTCTTCCTCTTGCAGGATCTCCTTGACCTTGGTACGGAGTGGCACAAATTCGGGGAAGTTCTTGTCATAGAAATCATCTAGAGCACGCATGTACTTCGAATAGGAGATAAGCCAATTGATGGAGGGGAAATGTTTGCGCTGGGCCAATTTCTTATCCAAACCCCAGAACACTTGCACAATACCGAGAGTGGCAGAAGTGACAGGATCAGAGAAATCACCACCAGGTGGCGACACAGCTCCGACAATGGACACGGAACCTTCACGTTCAGGATTACCCAAGCACTTGACACGACCGGCACGCTCATAGAAGGAGGCGAGACGAGCACCCAAATAGGCGGGATAGCCCGAATCGGCAGGCATCTCAGCCAAACGACCAGAAATTTCACGCAAAGCCTCAGCCCAACGAGATGTGGAATCAGCCATCATAGATACGTTGTAACCCATATCACGGAAGTATTCGGAAAGGGTGATACCAGTGTAAATGGAAGCTTCACGAGCAGCCACAGGCATGTTAGAGGTGTTGGCTACCAGAGCAGTACGCTTCATGATGGACTCAGTGACGCCATCGATCTCAACAGACAGTTCGGGGAAATCACGCAATACTTCAGACATTTCGTTACCACGTTCACCGCAACCCACATAGATAATGACATCGGAGTTGGAGTACTTGGACAGAGCCTAAAAATTTACAAAGGATTAATATTGGTTATTAGCTAAATCTAAAATGGATTCTTACCTGTGAGATCACAGTCTTGCCGCAACCGAAGGCACCGGGAATGGCGGTGGTACCACCCTGCACGCAGGGGAAGAGCGAATCCAACACACGCTGACCGGTCAACAGAGGATGATTGGCGGGCAGTTTTTCAGTGACTGGACGGGGTTGACGCACTGGCCACACTTGCAACATAGTGTGCTTGGTGATCTCACCATCGAATTCGGTTTCAAGCACAACATCGTCGACTTTGTAGTTACCCGATGGGGCAATATAACGGACTGTACCCTTGGCACGAGGGTTCACAATCATCTTGTGCTTAACCAAAGTGTTTTCATGGACCAAGCCATACAGATCACCTCCGGTGATGTGTGAACCAACTTTAACGTTCAAGGGATTGAATTCCCAACTGGCCACACGGGACAAACTTGGCACATTCACACCCTTGGGGATGTAAATTGAGTTGGTAAGCTCGTTAATGTCCTTCAGTGGACGTTGGATACCATCAAAAATACTGCCCATAATACCGGGACCCAATTCCACGGACAGAGGTTTGCCAGTACGCAAAACGGGATCTCCCACAGTGACACCGGAGGTTTCCTCGTATACCTGAATGGTGGCCATGTCACCTTCCAGACGAATAATCTCACCCACTAGCTCATAGTAGCCGACACGGACCAACTCGTACATAGCAGAGCCAGACATGGCCTCGGCGGTGACGACTGCCCGGAACATAAAGAATAGAAAACTATTAGTATAAAGGAAGAGTATATGTATCTTTTCACTTAAAACTTACCAGGACCCGAAACTGCGAAAACACGTCCATATTTGGACTCACGCTCTTCGTCATCAAAACGCTTCAAGTTGGACATAATGCTGCTTGTTTTGGCTCTATAACTACAAAGAAACGGCAAATTTAAGCGCGTGACCTTTTTTCACCTTACTAATATTTACAATTGTGATTGATAATTCAATTTCTTTTTTTTTTATCACTTTTTAACTCCCCACTTAATTATGTTTAATGCGTAAAACTTTAAAAATAGAGCTTTTATTTCACGTGACAAAGCTTTGCGCAAGTTCGAAAAAAATTTACAAAAATTCCCATGGACAAATAGTAGAAACCTGCCACACGCCCCTCCCTCCCACTGCTTAGTACTTTTTAAAACTAAGGCTTGTTATGAGAATATTAAAACTGCATTACTAAATTAAAATTTCTATTCATTAATTTACATAAAACATTTACACATTAATTTTTTTCAATTCAAATAAAAAATGCGAGCGGTTTTTGTTATCTGTCGAAAGCCGAGAGAGCGAGAGAGGCAGAGAGAGGCTCGCTCGCGCTCTCCCATTCGAAGTCGAAAATTTGACAATTCGGCTTTGACGTTGATCACAAGACTACTGTCATTTTCTGTCAGCTGACAATTGTAAGAAAAAAAATGAAGAAATATCTACATAGAGAGAGAGTGTTAGCGAGAGAGAGTTTAGAGTGGCAATCCACCATATTGGATTTTAATTGAATAATCTTGAGTTGTGGTTGCAACTTCATTTAGAACTTCTTATTTGCTTGGTGGCAATATGAATTCGAATTGGATCACAAGACCCCGCAAGAGCGAGCCAGCGACAAATGGCTGGTGTAGGAAAGAAAGAGAGGGAGGTATCTTACAAGCGCGAGGGGGAGGTCAGCTGACAAGGCAGAAGAAAAAAAAACATAGCGCTTACAATTTTCCACATGTAGAAAATTATTGTATTTTCAATTTGCACTTGGGATATGTGTTATCTAACATGCCTGCATTTTGCTTAATTTGCACTTTGCATTATATTTAACTCTCGTTTTGATTGTGTTTACTCGTTCTACTGGTTAATTTATTGTTATTCATTATTTTTTTGCTTTCGATGTTTTTACGTATTATTTTATTGCTGCGGTCGTTTCTGTTTTTTTACTTTTTTATAATTCTTTTTTTTTTTGTGCTTACTTTTTTGTGTCTTCGCGTTCACCTTGCGAACGTGTATTTGCTGCTTCTCTCCAACAGAACTGAAACCGACTGAACTTCGAAAAGTTTCCAATTGGACGATCGTATTTTTGTGCTGGTGCTTGAGCTTTCGTTTTCATGTGAGTTGTGAGCTGTTATCGAATGTGAGCAGAGCTTTTAAGTATTATCGCTAAGCAATTCTGGTTTAAGAGAGTTATACAGAAAGTTGAGAGACAAGATCTCTCTTTCAAGAGAGAGTGAAATGTGGTGACGTAGGTTTTTGAAGTTCGAGGGGAGATTTGAAAAGTTTTTATAAGACCGGGAGCGGATTAATTATGTATGTGATTACGTGAACATTTTAGTATAACTTGTTAATCAACAACAAGCAAAACAAAAACAACAAACAAAATTTTAAACTATATTTTAAACAATTCGAAATTTCGTAATAACAATATAAATATCTCGTCGAATATTATAATAGATTTCTGTATTTTGATCATTATAGTTTGTATTAAATTTATATATTTTTACATTTCAATTAAAAAAAAAAAAAAAATATATTAATGAAAAAAAAAAAAAAATATATATATAATATAAGTATTTCTAATTCTGTATTGCATTATTTATGACAAAATAACTTTTGTTTTTAGGCAAAATGATTGTTTTATTGGTTAATTTTGCGTTAATTTTATTCACAATTTCCTACTAAAATTCCTTTATTAAAATGTTTGCTAAAAGAGAAACTGTTTTTAATAAATTATGCTTAAAAAAAAGCGATATGTAGCTTATTCAAATAAAATAATTATAGAAACAAGAGCAACACACCATATCTGAATTATAATAAAAAGTTAAATCCTTATACATATGTATATAGATGACATGGGAAAACATGTAAATTTCAATTAATTAATTGCAAGAGCTTTTAGTTTTCCATTGAAATGTTTAAAACAACAGCGGGCTATAAAAATAAAAAAAAAATTATGTACAGTGAAACGAGCAAATGCAATATTCAATTAATCAATTTACGTTAATTGCCCAACATACGAGGGTTTCCCAATAATTAAATAATCAACTTAAATAAGTGAACTCCAGCCAAACTCATCGAACTCACCTTCGATGTGAGCATCAGGAAGCAGGAAAATCAAAAAAAGAAAAAACTTTGATTAAAAATCGCATTGTAAAAAGATATTTACCAATGTTGTGTTTTTCTATACCCTCTACCTTAGGCATTAAAGGGTATATAAAGTTAGTTAAAAGGTATGTAACAATTATACAAAGCTTAATATTGACTTAGAATTGTATTTTGTAGAAGTAATGTCTATATTTTGTTCACTAATTTGCGCGGTTTTTCCATGTTCCAAAACGAATTCGAATATTAATTTTTGTATTATGATAAAAGGATATCTTGCTTCATAAATATATCCTATATAAAATATATTCATTTCTAATGTTGATACAAAAAAAAAAAAAAAGCTCATTGGTTGGGCTAATTTGAGATAGAAATCAATAGGTTCAGCTGACTTCCACTTGATGTAGGGTATATTGAAATCGGCGCCTCCGACTGCATGGAGCGATTCTTTTTTTGCCGTTACTGCTGTTACTCTGGTTTCGTTTCAGTTTTTGCCCTTTTGTTTATGTGCAACCAATCAGCTGCAGCAATGGGAGAAAAAAACTATCTGAACTCTAATTGGAAACTGAGTAAGCCAAAGCCAAAGCCAGAGTCTGGAACGCTAAAGGAGATGCAGATGGAAGTGGTAGGTGGTGGATGGTGGAGGTAGTAAAGGGGCAGAGATTGATTTTGCTAAATTTCTGATTGCAGTCAGCAAAAGTGGCAAGTACAACAGTAAACCATTGCTTACAAAGTAGTCAAACAGTAGTCAACAGTCAACGGTTGGACTTGCCAAGGATTGTTGAGAGGGATGCTTCTTCTGGATTCTGGCTCCTGGCTTTTGCATAACTTATAAATCGATGACGTTGGCATGCAGCATGCAGCAGCAGCAGCATCAGTGGCACAAGCAGCACCAGTTGAGACATTTGCATAATAAGGCAGCATGAAAAGTTGCCTGCCACTGCACTAGGACCAAGACATTGCGAATGTGGAAGGATTCTTTTTATTTTTTCCTGATTCTATGTCAAAATGGCGCAGAAAAATGCTCGAGTGGCAACTGCAGCGCATCAGAGCGTAGATGCTGTGGCATGAATTTGACAGATAGAAAGCTAAAATATGACAGTCATTCTAAGATATCTACACATATACATATCTCAAATAGATAGCTTGAGAGTAAAAAAAAAGGACTGAAGGGAGATAAAAAAGGAATGTAAAGTGTGGGAGACATTCTTGGACAGTCATCAAATCTATTTCATATATACATATATTGCACAAGTAAATTACATTGGATTAGGTGAACAAATAATAAGTTTAACTCCTTTGCCGACATAATACATAAAGGGCAAGTTTCAAAATCAGATAGTGTCTCTTTATTTCGTCTTTAAAACATTGAAACCCTAAACTAGAGATAAATCCTATTAACACTGTTGTCTTTTGGGTTAACTTTTGATTGTTACTCAGACTAGATATAGTATCAAGCATTAAGTTCTCTAATTTTCATTAATTAGTATATATTTATACAATTTTCAATGATTTATTGTTGTTTTAAGGAGTTGTAAGAATTGTAAGGGCTTGTTGCTAAGATAGCGCAGGCAACATTTTTTTTGGGACCAAAAGCTAAGCAACACGCGCTAAGCTAAGCAACACGCGCTAAGCTAAGCAACATGGGCTAAGCTAAGCAACACGCGCTAAGCTAAAAATGTTGTCAACATGGTGGCCAACGATCGTGGTGATTACGGTCGTCGGCAAATTGACAAAATTCGTGATCTCCTCTCTCGTCTCGGCTCTCTCATGGTCTATGTGAGGGAGAAAGATTTTTTTTTTTTGCTAGGCTAAAAGGCAAAGTGGAAAAGGCAAATGAAAAGGGCACTATTGCTAAGGGAATGCTTTCTCTGGGAAGGAAAGAGAAAGCCATCTGAGCCAGCACCGTTGCGTAGGAGGGAAAAAAGGGAATCCAAACTAGGTCTAGGTTGGCATCAGCCCACTGCAACTAAGATTGCTCAGTCCCGATCAGGAAGAGGTGGCGACCAGTTTACTAAAATATTTCGGGGTGAAAAAAAAAAGGGATCACCTGGAGTTATGCTCCAAGCGGCGGTGATCATAGGTAGGGCGGGCAGTTGCACCCAAACCAACACCAGTTGGTGCAACCACATCTGCTCAGCGTAGACTCTCCTTCTAATAAAATTTTCTTCAAGTTCCCGGTTAGCTTATTTTCGTCGCAAGCGCGCTCACTTTTAATTGTGAAATAAATGTATAAAAGCAGGCCTATGTAAGTAAAGTGTTAGCTGGGATCGACAAATCTCCACCCCCTCGTCGACGAGCTAGAGCCGGATCAGTATAGCGTGCTAGGCGATCCCCGCTCAACATTGACTAGGCTGCTGTACGTTGCTCGTTACAGAATCATAAACTCCCAAATTACAGCCCTACAGTATGCCCACATCTCATTTGTAAATATACATTTATTTGTTTATTATAAAATTATTCAAAGTACTTGTATTGATTGAATGAAATATTCATATTCCTAGAAATTCATTGCCTTTTGGCTCATATATTATTTCGTTAATCAAATATCTAATCACTGTTTGCATTGAGTAGATGAAATCACTGCATATATCACATAAGTCTCAATATTTATTGTGGACATATACATATAGACAATATTCAAGTTTAGGTACTATCTGGTATCCATATCTGTGTATATACATTAAGTCATAACTTCATTTGGGACTCGTCCCATGCATTCATTTAGTTTATGCTTCTCGCGTGCTGCTTGCTACCAGCTTCCCTATTGTCCTGCCCTCTGACTCCATTTCCATTCTCTCAATAAATTCATTTGGTCTTGTTTTACTATATGTTCAGTTGGCTGGCTGGCTGGCGGGTGGAAAAGAGGGAATGGAGCTCCTCCATTGGCATTGGGGGCTAATCTTGTTGCGCATTGCCATAATTTTCAATTTACATGCACCGAGTGGCGTTTGGGTGGTGATACTGTGGTGAGTAAAGAAGAGGAATACAGTGTCCTAGGGGGGTGTAGGAGGATTGCATGTTGGGTCAGGCGTTATATTGGTCACCATAAATTAAACTGCCCAAACGCTGCCATTCACTTGATTATAGCCTGCAGTTCGTATCCAGTATGTCAGTTGCATTAGCCTCAAGGGGTAAATGGGGAGAAGCTGCGGCAAATGAGGGAGGAAGAGAAGGTAGAAGGGTCGACAGGGGTCTCCAACACATTTGCGCTATCATTTGGTCCCATGTCCCTTGTCATCTAATCATTGACATTTATTCATTCCAGCCATTCGAGCATAATAATTGTCCACATGCAAATTGGCTTAAACTTTGAAATTAAAATTTAAAAGCATCAATTACATTAGTTAATCCAAAATTGAAATATTTACTACTACTTGCAGCAAACTACTGTAGCTAGTGCTAATATTTAGGCCAATAGAAAATTATAACACAACTAAGAAAAACATATCAAGAAAGTTTTTGGCAAACTACACACATACATATGCATATATCTCCGTTGCCTGCATACATGTTTTGGCTTAAGTCCTTCCAATGTGCTGCACTCCAAGCCCAACCACAAACAGCAACAAAGCAGCAAAGGATAGCAGCAGGAGTTGAGCTGAGGTTTTCCAACAAAAAAACAGCATATAGGAAAACAGCAGGAGCTTCAGTAATGGCTTGAGCTTGCCCCTCCTTCACCTCTTTAACAACAACAACAACAACAATAAAAAAATAAAACAATAAACTTTTCCATCTACACACACACACGCAGAGGATTAAACTAATTTGCAAGAACATTGAAAATCCTTTAAAACTGCTGCTGCTGCTGTTGCTCCTACTGCTTTCACTGGCTTCTGTGTGCTCCCTCAAGAACGAGAAGACCATAAAGCTATTCCAAGAGCATAGCGTTGCTTAATGGAACCAGCAAAATGAACCAGAACTAAATGGCTTTGTTGTTTAGTAATGAAACACTATATGGAGCATCTTTATCGTACTTTACGGTTTAACATTTTTACAAAAACATGGTTTCGAAAAACTTTCTTAGACTTAATGTCACAATGCTTTTGAAGTTGCGTATTCAAAGTAATTAGATACTTTATTGAAGTCTAATTATTTTCTAATAAATAGAAATTAGAATCATTTAATATTCTTTCTTCGTTGTCTAACAATTCTTAACGGGTTTTGGTAGAACTTGGAAAAGAAAACATTTGCATTATCCTGGCAAGTTTCACAATAAAATTTCCAAATATAAATCCATAATTTTAATAAAACAAACTGGAGACAGGATTAAATGAATGATCATAAATTATCGCCAGCAATGAATAGTTTTAAAAATATTCAATATATAATATGTATAAAAAACTATTTTGCAATTATCAATCCAAAAGACTTTTTATTAAAATTTTATTTAATTTCATTTCACATTGTTCTTTGTTTATTTGATTTCCTGTACAGGAATCAGGAAACTGGTTCCTATACTAGTTCCAGCTTCACGGAACTTGAAAAGTGTCATATTTATGTTATTTGCAGCATTGGAACAAAACCCACAAACAGAAGTTCATACTATGGTGTATGGGGCAACAGCTTTTCCATGTGCCACACTCTTCTTTTTTAAACTTCCCCTCTGTATCAACGGACTGGTAGCTAGTGTATTGCACATTTCAACTTAACTGAATTATTAGCCGAGTTATGTGAATTATGATCTCTTAGTGCTTGGGACCAGGATAACTGCACTATGCCCCCAATCTCTCTCAACTTCCTCTCTCTCTCTCACACTCTTCGACTTGCTCCCCCTTCTCACAGGCACTTTCGTTAATTCATTTGCCCACTGGCCATGTGGGATTGGTGTTATTGTTGTTATTGCAGTTGTTGTTATTGTTGTTGTTGTGTATGCAACAGAGAATCCAAGCAGGAGGTAAACTGTTGACTGCTCACCTTGCAGTCCATATAAGTTGAAAGGGGGCAGAGATAGGAGAAAGAAGACTTTTCAGGAGATGAAGCTGAAGCTTTTGTTATATTCATGTCGTTGTTATTGCCTTTGGTTTTTTTGAAGTGGAACGGGGCTAAAGGGGGAGCGGGGGTTTTTGATGAAGGGCCAGCAATGCCACTGCAGTCAGCAGTGATCCCCACAGGACGAAGAGTCCAACAGAGTTCACAAAATCCCCCAACAGATTTTACAATAATAGAAAAGAAAAGCTTTTAGGCAGAGTTTGAGTTTTGGTTTTGCTTTCCTTGGAACAGGATGAGAATGGGTATGATGATGAGAAAGATGATGATGAGGACGACTACGAACTAGGATGATTTATGACACAAACTACAAAGGATTAGCATATGAAACCAAACAAAGCTGATGCTTCTTCTTCTGCTGCTGCCGCTGCTGCTGCTGCTGCTTGTGTTTTCTCTGGGATCCCTAAACCAATTTCCAATTGTTTGCCTAGGTCGAGAAATGCAGAGGAGATGGAAATGGGGGAGAGGAGGAGTGAAGTGGCTAAAATCGAACCGGAAATGGCTTAAGTAAACACACACACACATACACATATAGGACATAGAAGCAAGAACCAAGGACCAAGGACTATGCGTAATTAACCTTTGACACGTGTGTGTCTGTCTCTATGTCTGTAAGTGTGTATGTGTGTGAGTGTGTGCTGGCATATTCATATTTCATTTACCTGTCCAGCCCCTTCTGGCAATTAGGACAATGCAGTTGGCATACAACGGCAACGGCAACGTCATCTGCAACGTCAACATCTTCTACACTTCAGCCAATTGAGCTTTGAACCCAAAGTAAAATTTGATATAGATTTTGTTTAAATTCAAGTTGTAATTATGTTGGTTTTTGTATGTTGTTAGAAACAAGAGCCATTGCCCAGAACTAGGCATGAATAATTATGCAATGTTAAAACAAGTGAACAAGTGACATGTCTATTTATAAGAAATTAAACCCATCTAACGTTGACATATGTATATATACATATATAT
This sequence comes from Drosophila austrosaltans, assembly GCA_035045865.1. Taxonomy (NCBI): domain Eukaryota; kingdom Metazoa; phylum Arthropoda; class Insecta; order Diptera; family Drosophilidae; genus Drosophila; species Drosophila austrosaltans. The sequence goes on from JAWNOQ010000083.1 coordinate 5,732,494, forward strand.
AGTCTTAACTGAAATTTATATTATGCGCAAAATTATCTTAAATTAATTTGTCGTCTGACAGATAAGTCCAATTTGGCAATGATGAGATAATTCTTGCTTTAAGTGAATTATACGCAAATTTTCTAAAATTTAAGTTGAGATTTAGTATTTTCATTCAGTAAAACTAAGAAAGCCTGGCTTAAATATATTAGATATATATCACAATAATATATTTCTTTATTTTTTGCTGTATTTATGTAAAAAAATTTTTGTTTTTCGATCAGAAAAACATCTGGCTCACTCATCTGTCTAAATTGGAGAAAATTAATTTAAGAGTTAAGACAAGTATAAACTTTGGTGTATATATCTGTGGCTCTATTTCAGAACTTCTTTTCTTTAGTGCTTTGCACTCTACTTAGTGACTCTCAACCACTTTAGATTCACTTAGAGAGGCAGTTCATTCAACCTACAGGAATTTTTTCGAATGAGTTTAACCAAATTGAAATAAGAAATTTGAATACCTTTAACAAAACAAGAAATTTTTATGCAAACATCAATTATAAAAGGGCGAATCAGGCTTATATGTATGTATCATACGTATAGCATACAACTTTGACCCATCTGAGATAGAGATTCATTATTAAAAGAGATTTCTTACAGCGTAAACTTCTTGTCTCTAGCCAGGTAAGCGGCTTAGTTTAGTAAAAAAGATTAAGGGCAACATGCTTATATCCTCTGAATTAGCCGTATGACATGATATCAATTGAATGTGCCTATTAAATCAACTTAATCTGAATACCCCTTAGTTACTGAACAAAGCAAAGTTTTCACTTGATTAGAAAACAATTTCCGTATACTTTCCATTTCCAAAAAAAGGCATCTTCTTCTCTTTCTACTGGGTGTGTTTGTATGTTTTATTCTAAAGCTATTCCCAAACTAAGTCGAGATAAAGTATATTTTTGTTTAAAAGTTTTTTTCAATGATGACCACCATGATCATGTTCGCTGCTTTTCTTGGCCGACTTATGCCATTTCTTTTTATGCTCTTCTCCACCTTTTTTGCCATGTTCTTTCTTGTGTCCCCATTTCTTGGCCTCTTCGTGTTTCTTCTTGTGCCCTTTGTGTCCTTTCTTCTTGTGTCCCTTTTTGCTGTGTCCCTTTTTGCCATAGTGCTCTTCATGGCCACCTTTTTTGTGTTCACCCTTTTTGTAGCTGCTGCCCTTTTTGTGCTTTTTCCCTTCTTCAAAAGCGCCATGTTTCTCTTCGCCACCCTCATCATGATCCTCGTCATAGTATTTCTTTTCCTTCTTGTCCTCGTCCAGTTTGTGGACATTGTGTTTACCCTTTATGGAGTGACCCTTCTTGTAGGAACCATGATCTTCAAATTCGCTGCCCTTTTCACCTTTTTCGCCCTTCTTCTTCTTCTTATGGTGTCCTTCAGAATGTTTATGCTTTTTCTCATGTCCCTCTTCTTCGCCATGCTCACCTTTTTTACCTTCTTTATCGTGATGGCCTTTCTCACCCTTTTCGTGTTTCTCATCATATTTATGACCTTTTTTTGATTTTTCTCCATGTTTTTTATGATGTTCACCATGTTTCTCCTCGCCAGATTCCTCTTCACCTTCCTCTTCATGCTCCTCATGCTTCTTCGATGCTGCCACTTGTAGATCATCATAGAAATATGGTTGAAAATCGACTAAATCTTCGTTGGCCAATGGCATTGAAATGACCGTTGCTTGATCTGGTGTGGAGTGAAAAGCCAAAGAGATAGAAATGAAGATGGTGGCCAAAAGGCCAAACAGCTGCCATGTAATCCACATTTTGCCTCCACCTAGTCGTTATCCTTTGAGCCGTTGAGTTGCTTGGTCTACATTGGCGGCTTTGCCTGCTGTTGCTGCTGCTGATGGTTATACTCTAGCTGTCACGCCTTCTTGTCGTCTGTTGGCCTGGCCTCCAGCTACCAAAGCTTTTTATATCTTTCTTTCGTTCGGCTCGTTCTTGCACTTGCAGAGCCACGCCTCCACTGTGCCTTTGCGCCTCCACTCGCCAGTTTATGTTGCGGCTCTGCGGCTGATTTGGCAACTTTTTTTTTTTCTTTCTTTTTGCTGTTGCTGTTTGTTTCTTTCAATCTTTCGACTCTTTGAGTGTGCTTTTTTTCCCCCATTTTTTTCCGTTACGAGTCTAAGTGCATAACGTTGTTTCAACTGAAAAACCCTTCGAACTGGCCAACTTCTTGTGGTTTTCTTGGTTTTTTCGGTTTTTGTTCGGTCTTGAGAGTTTTTTAACCATTTGTTGTTATACGATTTTGTTATTGTTGTTGCGTTTGCCTCATTTGTTTGTTGTGTCGACTTTTCTTAAATTGCAAAACCCATTGCTAACCAAAAGATTAACTAGAGTGGAACCATCTATAAATTAACGATTTAACTTAGTTATAAAAGCGACCATTATACAAAGTATTTATCTATATTTGATTGAAGTTGTATAACTGTTAAATGTCTGATTAATTCGAACATGAAGAAAGTTGAAGTGTAACAAAATTAAGCTTTGTATAGAAAAAAATTTTAGTTTAAGTTTCTTTAAAAATAGATATTATTAAAATTTTATAACAAATCGAAAATTTGCAACTAAATTAAAAATAGGCAAAAAGGCTTTTCTTATTATAACCAAACGATCGAACGATCTTTAAGACCCAAAGAAAACGTATATCATGCCTTCTGGCATCACCCATACGCCATGTTGTTCAAAATGTAAATAAAGTGGGCTACACTTAAGTAGATTAAGGGGTAACAAAAGTATCAGAAACTAAGTATTACAAGATTTGGGATGAAAAGTGCAGCAAAGAAAGCACAAATTTAATTTATAATAACATTTAAACCGAAAGTGTTATTTATTGGGCCAAAAGTTTTAACTGCATTGTTTATTATTTTATCAACATTCGCCACTTTTAAGTGGAAAAGAATTGCATTTTTACCTTTCATCTATGCGTAAACGAATTCCTTAAAAAATCATGATGTCTGCCCTATATAAATGTGTTCTATATATACATTCCATTCAAATTTATATGCCCAATGCGTCAGCTGAAATTTCACCATAAAGTTCTTGCGGGCCATTATAAATACGAAGAAGTCTTAAAGCAATTTCGTTGTTTTTTCTTCTGCATCTTTTACTTCGTCGTTCATCCTGTTCCACCTTGGTTGGGTAAAGAGGATGGGTGGGTGGAGGTTTTTCGGCATTTTTGCACAGGAAATGCATTTTAAATGTTGGCCGCGGCATAAATAACCCGTTAACATTAACAGGCGACCAAATAAGTAGCGGGCCAATGTTGGGGGCAGCAGCAAGGAGATGCCTTACAATGCGTTTGCCTTAATTTATGGGCCAACATTGGCAACAAGGACAAACAGGACGAGCACGATGGGAATGGGAAGAGAATGGTCGGAATCGGGTTGGAATGGCAATGTTCGAAATTCGTATTCGATTCGATTTGCAATGCGCTGGCAAAAAAGTTTGACAGCCACTTGGCACCTTGGAACTTTTTTGCTGGCCTCCAAACCTGCCTTCTCTTCTCTACTTTTTCTCTATATGTATAAAGCTCCTGCCACCATCTTTTTCTATCTTTCTCTTTTTCTCTTATACACACACACACACACACACACAACATCTACATTCCTACACATACACAAAGTTCAGCAGTTGGCCAAAAGTCACTTGGCATGCATATAAATTGTCAGCCATTAAATTTGCATTGACATTTTGGTCGTGTTTCCACTTCCTCTTCTAACCTCTTAACCCGCACATTTCCACCATGCTGCTCCCTTTTTGGTTTAGTTTTTAGCTGGGTGATTTATCTGTGCACTCTTTGATTGCATGGAGCATCGAGCAACGAGAGCAACTTGTTTTTATTGAATTTGCCGAATTAATTTGCCAGGCACTGGCACAACAACATCTACAATATCAACAACAAACAAATATAACTAGAAAAAAGAAAACTAAGAAAAAGAATCTCTCGAATGTTGATTAAACTTGGCTTGCCATTGACATGCCATCCATCCCGCACACCACTCCATGCCACATCGCAATCATGTCGGCTCTGTGCCATGACGGAGACAACAATCTTTTTAGCTTCGCCAGAGCAATTAGCCTAATACGAAGGCCATGTGATTTTTGTTGGTCCATTTGGCTTTTAGCCTTATTGAGGATACTCCACCGCCATTCCGATCATACTTGTAATCAAAAGGGGGAAAAAAGGTATCATCTTTATCTAGGGTTTTTTTTGCCTGACTTGTACTTATGCAATACCGTAAAATGAGCCAAAAAGTGGACAAGAGAGCAAAAGGCTTAATTGTGTAGCCGTAGGTCCTTGTGCCCATATGTGTGTATGTCTGTGTGTGTGGGAAATGTAATGAGATCCTTAACAAATTGAACAGTTCTTTAAGTTGATTCATTCATTGGAAAAAACGTTTGGTTTTTTTGGTTTTGTTTCTATGGCTGTGGGTAAGATTGATTAATGTCTTATAAGAGTAAAATCTAACATTGTTTTTTACATGTTAACATTTTAATTTTAATTTGAATTTATTTAGAAACTTAAAATTATTAATGGAACTACCTTGAAGCAGCAAATATAACACAGCAATTTGTAAAGAATTAGCAGGCCACACAAGTTGAGCTTAAAACATAAGCAACAATCGTTATATTTACTAACACTAGCATTAACAGACATGTTAACGTTAACGTTATGTTAAACAAATTATGTTAAATGTGTTAGCAGATGTATCACAAATTAATAAACTGTTAATTAATTAACTAAAATGGTAGCTAATAAATTTTACTAATAAATATGTCTACCACAGTCTGAAAATGTATGAATACATGAAATATTTAAATAAAGAGAATATCATTTTGTTCAAAAATTTATATTTTTATCATATTTTCCCCACAACATCTTTTACCTCCTATTACTAACCAACATTTGTAATCCTAGAATTACATATCTTAGTAGCTGTTTCTAAAAAATTCCAAAAAAAATTTTCTTTAACAAAATGATTCATCTAAAAGCAAGTTCTCCATCATCTCTTTAAGGCCACTACAGACTATGCTTTGTGCCGTTTTTCTGCTCTGCTCTAGTCTGAGTGAAACACAAAACGAATCTTAAGTATGCTTCAATAGATAATAGTAGAAGTTGAATAACCTTTTGTTATTGCCAGGAGCAGAATTTAAGGTGAACCATTCTTACAAACAAAGCAACGAAAGAAGTATATATACATATATATATATGTATATATATGTACATACATATTACTTACTGTTAAAAGGAAATATACCTCAAGACATTTTGTCGTTTTTGATATTATTTAAGGCAAATGTTTTGACAAGCTTTAAAATAAATAGCTATATGTATGCACATATAGTAAAAAGCTAAGTATATATGTTGGCGAAAATCCTTTAAACTTTGATCGTATATAGCTCAGCACTGAGCACGTCCTATGGCATGCATTTGGCTATATAAGGGTCGGAGTATGTGTTGGCGTTTGCGTTTTCTTGCCCTTTGCTGCTGAAACTGCTGCAGCAAATGCAGCGTGACAGTCGCGGCTTTTTCACTCAGCTCAGCTCAACACACATACATACATACATATACATACACACAGACATACAAATGCATCAATACACACAACAAGCCATTGAAAACTGTGTCGAGAGGAGAATGTTAAACCTCATCTACCTTACCGCAACACACACACCGAAGTAACCACCTACATACATACCCACACGCACACACACACACACATACATACATTTCAAAATTCAATAAAAATCTTTTGTTTTCGCTGTACGCGCATTGAAAAGTTTGAGCCAAGGTTTTTACTTGCCCGCGCGCACATGACTTACTGATGCACATCCACCTCCTTTTCCCATATATCTGCATCCCTTACCATCACTTTTTACCAAACAGCAACTACAAAAACAACAGTTCTCAAACCCTCCTCAACCAAGTCAACTGCTTGCGGTAAATTTGCACGTACGTTGCATTTTAGTAACATTTTCTCCTTGGAGTGTATCTGTGTGTGGGAGCGAGCTGTCTGTACAATTTTAAATGATTCGCCGTAAGCATGTGTGGGAGTATGTGTGTGTATGTATGGGCATGTGTATGCGGTTGTGAGTTTTCATTAAGAGCAAATCCGTATCTGTGTACCATGAGAGATTTTGTGGCAGCTTTAAAAATGAAGCGTAAAAGTATCTCTTCTTTGCCCTGTCTCAAAATGTGTATTCTACGTGAAATCGATGAGCTAAGCTCAACAAAGAAGCAACAAGAACAACTTACAAAATAAAGCTAATTAATTCACTTGAAAACAGTGAAAAGGTGAGAAGCATGGCAGAAGTGATGGAAGAGCGGTAGCTATTTCAGGTGTTCTTGGGTAGGATAACGTGTTTTTGTTAAATGCAAAGTTCTTCTCATCAAAATTAGCATATAATTTACTTAAGCTATCGATACGAAATCTCTAAAATATATATAAAATTTCATTTATAATGACAAGTTTACTTTGTAATTTAATTAATATTGTAATTTAATTTATATTTAATTAACATACATTTTCAACCAGAAAGTTCAAGTGAACGAAATCTCTTAACTACCATAGAAACAGATATTTTTCAAAGAGATAACTTTTTTCCCTGATGAAAAGAATTTGAGGTAGGTATAAAATACTTTAAAATCTTACTTCCTTCTTTGTTTAGTATTAATACAGCTAAATAATATTAATGATGAAAGGAAAAGAGATTGAAGGTCGGAATCGGTGTTGGTATTTAAAACTGTTAAAAAAAAGTATTCAAGCAAAGAATTACTTTTTTTGTTTTCCAGAAATGTTTAATGATTTTCTTTCACTCTGATTAATTTCAATTGTCTCTTATACGGTGTAGTTAAAACACTATCGACTTGTCCTCTTGGATTTTGTTATCCTTTAATTTCTTTTCCTAGTCTTGCTGGTCCAAATTCTAGTAAATATTTCAATTTTCATATTTACAAACCACTTTCTATAGCTTGTTCGTTTTTCATTTTTTAAACTAAGATAATAAATAGTTTTCATAGTTAGTTTTAGCATATAAATTTGTTGCCAGTGGCAGACAAACATCTAAGGATTACTACAGTTCACTTTTTTTCTTCTTTTTTTTTGCATTCTTCATATTACAAAACCATAAGCCAAGTTTATAAGCTTTTCTCAAAAAAAGCAACGAAAATCAAGGGACGGGAGGGGATAAAAAACTGGTAATATTTCACAATGTTTCGACACCTGAGAATAAAGCAATCTTATATGAGACTTTGTTCGCTTACCCATGCCCTTGGCTTTTATTCTCTCTCTATCTCTCTTTAGTTAGAGAGTGTGTAAGTCTGTCGGTATGCAATTGGCCCAGTTACATTGACAAGCAGCGGTAAATTATGCGAATGCAAGCGAAGCAACTGTATTCAAGTGTATGTATGTATGTGTGAGTGTGTATATTTTCCAGCGGTTTATTCTTTATGTGTATTGATTTGAAATGAATCTCCGTGTAAGCTGGCCAAGCGAAGCAAACCTAACATCAGAATCGGAATCAGAATCAAAACCAGAACCAGAACCATTCCAAAATGCCCTCCCTAACCCAAGCGGATCCCTACGTCATCGCCTTACCAGCTTTATCCTGCTTTTATATTTGTCTGTACAATTTTTTCTGTTTTTCATTTTGTTGCAAATTTCTCTCTGGGTGTTATTTCTGGTCCTGGCTGTTCTCTTGTGTTCCCTGGCATATAACTTACTGTCATATTTTCATCTATGTATGTATGTGGTGGAGGTAGGAGTTGTGGGGAGAGGGTACCATTCGCGGGGTTTGGGTACCTTCTTTTGTTGTTATTATTGTGCATGCTTCTATTCAATGCTTTTTTCGTATTAAAAAGTTTTTCTTCATTTTTTTTTTGTGTTTCTGTTTTGTTCTTGCTTACTGGCTCTTTTCGATGAAATTCTTCTTCTTTGTCTCCCTCTCCTTCTCTTTGGCATTGTCTCTATCTCTGCCTCTATGCTTCTGGATTTTGTTAACTTTGTTATATATATTTTTTTTTGTTTCTTTTGTTGTTGCCTTTGCTATTCAATTTTCAATAAAATATGTAAATTTATACCGCATCATCTCCACATTTCTCTCTTTCTCTCTATTTGGTTCTATGGTTCTGATTCTGGCTCTTATCTTTCAGCCAAAACATTTGATAGCTACAAGTTATGGCTATGGCCAGCCCCTCTATCCGCTCCCCGCCCCCCCTTTGACAACTAAGCAGTGAAGTATGTTATTAATTTGTAATTTGTTTATGGTTATTTGTGCACAAATCAAAGGGCAGAGATTGAAAACTTTTCAAGAGTAGACGAAACCATAAAGTTTATGCTAATAGAAATTCAAGCATTTCTCAGTATTATATATTTTTTTCCCCCTTACTATCGAGGTTATCGACACAATGACTATGACCTTCTAATATTCTATATCAGAAAAGAATTTCGTGTATACATTTAATTGATAGCAAAAATATATATAATTATAAAATTATTAAGCAATTCGTTAGGTGAAAACTAATTTATTCGAGTCTACTAAAATGTGAGTTTTAATTTATTAATTTAGCGATGATTTACTGCATTCTGTGTCATTTTTGAAATGTTTTTCAATGCTTCCTTAAGATATTCTGATATAAGGAAACATTAATGGCAAGAGCTGTTCCCTTTTTGATATAAACTTGTATGTTGGTTAGTTCATCTATCAATTAGGTTAAGATACTAATATTGTTTCATTGATTAAATTGTTTAAAATATTGGAAAAAACATGACTTTCTAACGTTAAGTGCAATTAAATCCGATTTGGAAATCATCATAAAGTTTAAGCATGAGTTGTTAGTGCTTCTTTATAAATTTGCAACTGCTAATGTGCTAAACATTTAATTAACTTACATTAGTTTACCAAATTTCTGGTAACAGAATTGACAACTAACTTTAAAAAGAAAATTCAAATCCTATTTAAAAAAAAATAACCAAAATTACCCTACGTTTTAGTGAAAATTCCAACAATTTCAATATAAGTCCCACTTAACTTAATCTGTCATGTATTTCATAGATATTTTTACAGATTAAAAACGATTTATACGTAAATTTTATTTTGAAATTTAATTAAAACTAACTGAATTAAGGGTTTAAATAGTTCTTTAGTCGTTATAGTGCTCGTTATTTTGACATTCTAAAACATTTGGCGAGGTATTAACAAGTAAGCTTCAATATTTGACATTTTAACGCATAGGAAAACATGCACATACATATGTATGTTTGTATATATGTGTTTATATAAATATTTTACTTTTATTCAAATACTGTTCGACTTTTTTTTATTTTTTATTTTTTTGTTCAGCTACAACATAATCAATCATTAAACTTCAATAGTCATGGCCCCAAGTCAAACAAATCAAATCAAAACAAATACAAAAATCAAATGAAAGAAAATGAAAATGTCATGCCATGTATTTCAGTTGCCTACCCTCCCCTTTTCCACACCCCCGCACCATTCCTGATTCTTATCTGCTATATATTTTGCTTATATGTTGGGTTTTCGAGTTGTTATATTTGACTTTTGCATTTTTCAAACAAGCGACGCATTCATTCACTCATTCATTCATTTGGGCATTCATTGTCATTTGCTTTCTGTGTGTATTTATTCATGCATTTGTTTGCTTTCTGACGCTTGTTTCCGAAAAATTATGTGCAAACAAAGTTGAATTAAAACAAAAAAGCAAAAGGAATAAAAAAAAAAATTGTCAAATAAGAGCAAAGACAAACAAAAGCGACTGGTGCGGCGGAAGAAACAAAGCAAAAATGTAAAAAGCTACAAAAAAACAAGAACAAAAAAAAAATGGCATAAAAATATTAAAAAACAAAAAAGAACAGAACGAAAACAATACACACAAAAGCAATTTAATTGCCTGCCCCGGACCTTTTTTGTTCTGCTTCCATTCGGGGAGGGAATAGATAGATGAAAAGATGGATGGATGGTTGGTTGGAGTGTTAGGCCCAAGTTCATAAATAAGTACAAGTACATACATTTTTATGCGCCTTGGCTTTTGTATCTGCTATGTGACATGCAAAAAGAGCAAACGCTCAAGTTCTACTAAAAACAAAAGTTAATTAGAATGTTCTCCTTCTCATCATCATGATGATGATCATCATCATCATTGCCATTGTCATTGTCATCTACATAATGCGAGAAAGAAAAACAACAACACAACAGAACAAAGTTGCAGGCAGTAAATTAGATTAACAACAACAACAACAATAAAAACAAGAACATTAGTAGGAGCAACAATTGACAAAACAAACGCAACAAGCAATTAAAAATGTAAAATTTCTTAGCTTCCTTTCAAATTATTTTGCGGAATTTTATGAGCAGCAAAAGTAAAGTTTAATGAAGCATTGCATACTTATGGGGGCGGTGAGGAGGAGTAGGTTGCTAGGCAAAACCTTAAGCAAACATTAAATACTCAACTGCAGTTTTATATCGTTATCAACAACAAGTGCAAAATAAATCATTGATGAAATAAAACTCAAGCTTAAATTCAACTGAAACTTGATTTTACACTTTTACTTTAATAGTAATTTGGGAAAAATATACAAGCAATCCAAGTTTTTCTCTTTTTAAGTGATTAATCATAAATAACTATTCCTTAGGGTATACGAATATTCTTCGGATGTGTGTTAAACAGATAATATAGATGTAGATTATTGATCAGCCTAGATCCTGTTTTTTCCTGAGAGTAGAAATGGGAAAATTAAATTATAGATTCAATAGTTTTTCCCATTATATTTCTGTTTCTTAAAATTTTTTTTTGTGTGGAGAAAGAGTAGTAATAGTCATTCTAAACATTTTTGGGTAACAGAAATTTCTGTGGCTTGGGACATTGTGAAAAGTCTTAAGCTATTTTTAAATGGGCAAAAGTTGTAGCAAAACTCAGAATGTCCTTAACTATAATTTTGGTATTTTTGGGGTGTTCTAAAACAGTTGACAGATCCCTTTAATGATAAACGAAGCGAAACCAGAGCCATGGCAATGAGTTTTTAATGAAGCCTGGAATGGCAATGGGACGAGCAAATGGGGTGGGAGAGAATCCTTTAAAAGACAATCTAAAATAGGCTTTAAAACTAGTTGACCATATCTATTTCTTGTTCTTTTTTTTTGGTTATTCTTTTGGGGGAAGATGGGAGAAGTGGATTTTTTTGAAGTCCTTGGTCATATTTTCAACACGGCTGGCAAATAAATAACAGGACAAACTTTTCAATAAATAAAATTAAAAACTTTTTGCTTCTCTTACGGTCAAAAGTTCGTCGCCAGGCGGCGCACAAATTCGAATCAAATTCGAGTTGAGGCAAAACGAGCAAACAAACAAACAAATAGAACCAACTGAAGTATCAGGTGGGGTGGGGAGGTGGGTGAAATGTAGTGCCGGGTAACCGGGATAGCTCAACCAGACAGTGGGAGTAGTAGAAGAAGAAACTCAAACAATCGCCAATTGACCGTAAAAATGTCTATGTATGTACAAGCCTGTGTGTGGGTGTGTGTGTGTGTGTGTATGTATACTACCAGTTAAGCTGAACGCCTACAAAAACGCCAGAGTCCTAGAGAACTGTTGTAAACTTCACCCATTCTCCTATGCCCTTCTCTAGCAGTTCTTTCTCTGATTCTCTAAGTGTACCAAGTGAAACGCTTGAGGTTTGAAAACAATCACCTTGACGGGGCTCAACTTGGGTTTTTCACTGAATTTCATTTGCCATTTCTGGGTAGGAAAAAGTTTCACTATTCCCCCACACATATACATTCATAGCCATACCAATATCATACGGTCAGGGCATCTCCGGCTCCAGGACAAGGCAATCAGTGGAAGCCACTGGGTTGAGTTTTCGCGTCGCGGGGCAGCTAAATCAAACTAAAAGTTTTGGTGCGAAGAAAAAACAAAATCAAATTCGATTCGAGAATGTGGGGAGGCAAAAATGAATTGGTCAAGTGGAAAAATTTTACCAAGGACAAGCCATAGAGAAATACAGGAAAAAGGGAGAGACAGACTGTGTCAGAGGGGAAATCGTACCAAGAGGAAAGTATTGAAATACATTTAATGAAAAAGTTAGACAAAGTCGCGTGGGATGGTTGTCCGGCATTCGAAACTTGCTTTGCCAATTGGCAAGCCAAAAAAAAAGGGAATATATATAAATATATATATACGATAGGAAAAACATAGCAAACTCGATGTGATTTTTATGTAAGCAACAACAAGAAGTGAGCATGCTAAACACTGATTGCGTTTTAATGCCATGTTATGGATGAATAGATGAAGTTAAAAGAGAAAAAAACACAAAGGCCTCGGTTTAGCCGATCTATAAATACCCTTAGAATTCAATTTCCTTAAGCAATTTGGCCATGTGGTAATCGGTAAAACTACAAATTTATGTATGTCTCGGAAAAATAACTTTAGGCAGTATATCCCAAATTGGGATTATGTATGTTTTCAGCTACATGATGGTTCTCATTAGTGGCTTAATTTCTGATTCAAACTTATATACCCTCTTTTACTAGGCCATTTAAAAACAGAGGGAGAGAGAAATGAGTAAAATACTGTCCATTGTTCATTGATTAAGTTGGAACACAAGAGAGAATGCTATGAATGAAAATGCTAAGGAATCGATTTGTTTAAAAAAAAAGTCCAATAAGTGATCAAAATTTTAGATTCATACTTTTGAACATGTTATCTTAACATATTATAATTGTTAAATATTGATATATGTATATATATCCAGCAACGCTTCTAGGTTATGAAAAGATTACTTTCTTGGTAAAATTAAACTCATATTAATATGTTTCAAAAATAAAGAAAAATAGGATTTTCCATTTAATTTGGTTCCATACATATATTGACTAGGGTTTGTTTTAAAATTTAAAGAGACTTTCAAAATTCTGGGCTCAAGTTGGACAAAAAATTATCAATGCAAATTTTATAAGTAATTCATTTCAATTAGTTTTTAGCGCAAATTTAATTTTTAAATCATATTATTGTATTTAGCTGAGATTTTGCTAGTATATATAATTATAATTGAATAACTTTTAAAGTTTGTAGTTGTATAGAAGATATTGCCCAAGTTATTGCTAACTAAAATTGTTAGAAGTTGTTACAGTCCAGCAAAAATATTTGATCTAAAGGATAATAATAATAATGGTTTCACATTTTCTTTTACATTTTAATATACTTGAATTCGTTGCTTCTTTGAGCTATGCAGTCAAAAGGAAATAAAGTACAAGTACATAGTATTTTAAATGGAATACATAGGAAGAGACAAAATGAACTAATTACAACAGCGTTACAGCAGATAACTTTCCAATATGTAATATTTTCATTGATTTTGATTGAGAAATTCGCTCTAGAAGTTTCACATAGCAAACGAGATGAAAAGTGTAATATAATAATTTCAGATTAATAAACTAAGAAAGTTGTGTAAACCGAACATATTGTTGCCATTTAAATATTTTCAATATATACATTTTAATTTAAGTAAAAAACTTTAGTAAATTGCCATTGATAAAATGCGCATTTAAGGGAGGCTAAATCTCTGTAGATAAGTAGCGAAGCAATCATTTTATGACACGATTATTTTGAAAAACTAAAATAATGAAAAGCATTTTTCATAGAAGTTGAAATTGAATTTCTTTCGTCCCATTTATTTATGAAAAGTTATTTAAGAAATGGATTATTTTCACAACTATTTATCTTGTCTGGTTTTTGGTTTAGTATCTTTCTGCATATGCATTTCTTTATACATGGTTTGCTTTCTTCCAGTATCATCATCATCATCATAGTGCTCCAGCGGCCAATTGTTGCAATTCCCTTGACCATTGCCCATGACTTGGTTTTGTGTAAAATGTGCTAAGATAACAAATGAGGGGCAGCTTTCTCAGCTGGCGTTGCGTTTTCTTGGTCCTACATAGATATTCTCATTTTTAACTGCTTGGCATTTGCAAACTGCAGCGTCATTTAAACTTTTCTCATTTGATGGTGGTGGCAACATCGAGGGGTTGTTAGTTGGGTGGTCGACGCAAATAACCCGGAAAAACTTTGCCCAGCATTGGCTCTTCACACGATAAGATGACGATGGCCTTGGGCACATGGGAGTCCTTTCAGTTGCGTTCATTTTTGTTCGGTTCGGTTTGGTTTCGTTCCGTTCCGTTCTGGTTTGGTTTTCCTCCAAACAGCCCCTTACTCCAGCTGCTCACTGCTCGTCATTGTTTGGCCAAACATTTTTAATATGCAACTAATTTGCAGGACATAACATCGACGCATTGCGGCAAGAGGATGCACACAGGTGCTGGTTAGGTCCTATAGCCACAGTCCCATGATTCGTCTATTGTTTGAATTCAATTCCCCGCCTTTGTCGCCTCAACTACTTTGGCAGAAAGTTTTTAGCCAGCTTCAGCTATAGTTCCTGCCACCGTTGTTCCCATGCTCCTTGATTCTCCTTGGTCTCTCTTGTTTGACTTTCAGTCTCGAATGATTTACCTTACAAGATAAACAGACGAAGGCATTGTCTGAGCAGCAGCTCCAACTCCAGCATCAGAACCATCTCCAAGTTTGACTTTTGTCTTTTGTACTTTGTCCTCTTTTTCTCTTTCTCTATTACACCGTGTCTCCCTTTCTCCTTCATCTGTCTCCCCTTTCTCGCTCTGTCAGAGTCATCGTTTGGGATAATGCGCTTGAAATTGTTGCAAAGAGTTGCGCCTTAGCATTTCGGCCTGGCCTGGCAATGCAATTTAAACTCTTTGATAACTCGACAAAAGTGCATTTGGATCCCTTTCCCAACTATATCCTTGTGCTCTACTGCTACTGTTGCTCCTCCACTACTCTCACTACGGCTTCTGCTCTTTGTGTCTTATCAGTGAAAGAAAGGAAGACACATGAAAATGCAATAGCCAAAGTTTGATATGAAAACGCAGCGCGCATTTCGCGTATTGCAAAAGTTTTCAATTGTATTTTTTTCGCTACTTTTCCTTTTATATACTTATATATACACTATGCATGTATATACTATCTACATACATATATACATATATATTATTCCTGTTTTCTACCTTTCTGTATGTGTGTGATTGCATTTAATTTTGAATGAATACCAACCCCCAGCCAATAAATTCATATGCATTTCCATTGCCACAGAAAAAAAGAAAACAAAAAGTGGAATAAAACCAACGCCAACTTTGTTGAGAGTTTTATATATATATAAATTTTCATAACTTTAAACAGTTTGCCAGATTGAAAATCATCAAATAAAATATCATAATTTCCCCGTGAAAGGATTTATCAGACAAAAAAAAAAAAATTTGAAAGCAATATCAATAAATCATATAACTATAATGTATGAACATATGGAAATGTTAGAGTCTTCGCTTTATACTAATTCACGAGTAACTAGAATTGTGTTTATACATAGATAAGATAATTTTCATCATATTATAAATTAATAATTGTATGAAGAATTTTCATCATATTATAAATTAATAATTTATTATATAAATTAATTAATTAATAATTTATTATATAAATTGATTAATAATAATTTATTATATAAATTAATTAATTAAGGGTAACTATTTCTTCGATGTTGCACACTTTCAAGTTTATTGTAGAAAGTTCAAAGCGATCGAAAGTTGCATGAAACTGATTCAAAATCTTACAGAGTTTCTTATATATTCAAAAGGTAACTTATTAAGACTTTGTTAATATAATAATCCAGAATATTCCTTTGAAAATGATGTAAGATTACATTATTTATTCCAAGAAATATTCAAATACAGTCTGTCAAGAAACATTTTACCCAATGTGAAAAAACATTGAAACATGACTAATCTAAGTTTTTGTTGTTTTGGTTTCACACTTGTTGTTTTCTTTTGTGCTTTTTGTAATTTTACTTAATAATTTCTATAAAAGAGTTAAACATTAAAAAAATAAGCTAAATTGAATAAAAATAAAACCGTGTTGACTGTTTTTTGACAGACTGTATATTGTTCTATTGGGTGCATTTAATATTATTGACAAATATGAAAATATAATCATATTCAAATTTATTTTCTAATGCTAAAACCAGTTGACTTTTATCATTAAATTAATTTATATATTTAGTATTAGATATTTTATTGTATATTAATATTTTAGAGGTCTTAAGCCACTTGATTGTTACATTTCCAATACAAATACGATTTCAAATTCTTTCGAATTTCACTTAGTTTATTTTAAGTGTCACTATGTGAGAAATTTTGGTTAGGAAACAAAAACTTAAAGATTGATTTAATAACAAATTTTAGCAAAAATTTCTGCTATATTTTTCATTGAAATTTGCTATTATTTTTCTCATACTTATACACCATGACAATACTAAAAAATTATTATCAAATGGTCTTATAATTTTAATGACATTAAGGAATCCTGCATTTATTAATTTATGCATCATACACTTATATATTTTTTTTTATATTTTTATATAAATATGCCCATAAAAGGTCAAGTGTAACTGCACAAGAAAAACCTATTAACACGTAATTTAAGTATATTAAGTACCATTACCTTTACACTCTTCTCTCACATACATTTAACAATGAAAACATAAAAAGTGAATTACAGCGAACTGAAGTGAAAAATTGGAATAGTTTATAAATTGTTTCAACACTTTTCTCACTTTTTCGTTCCAATACTATGTTTTTTTTTTGCTCTCTTTCTGTTTTTGTCTCTTGCACTTAATGAACTACTTTAAATAATTTGCCAACTGAAAATTATTTTCATTTACTAAACTTTGCCGTCGTCGCCAGACCTGGCCACGCCTTCTCCTATAACACCTCCTCGTGCATCCTTTATCCTTCATCTGCTTATTCGCGGTTCAAGCTATTGCCTTAACTCTCATTCAGCGGCAACTTTCGCATCGTTAACAATTTGGCAAGATTTAAAAATGGCAGCAATTGAGTAGTGAGGAACAGAGAGTAAGAGAGAAAATTTTTTGAAAAAAGTAATGCAAGATAACGATTTGGAGATACCCTGTAAAAGATGTGGATGCGGTGGGAATAGTTTTCTAATTAAACTCGATCTGAGCTCATTCTACATCCAAGACATCTTTATTAGTTTACATCTTCTATAAGTGTGTGCCTTTAGTAAAATAATTCTTAAGATATCAGTCTTTAGTTATGTTTCGGTGGATCAGGATACAATACGTTGTTGAGTTTTAATTTCTCTTTTAGAAGGATATCAAGTTTGTATTATTCTATTCTAATGCAATGCTTAAACTTGTGAGTGCTTGACTCTATAAGATCGCCTTTTAATTAGTTATAAAATTGCTTTATCTGCCCCAAATATACTCTTTAAAGCTATAGAATACAGGGTATTTAGAGAGACGGGTAGAAAGTCCAAATAAAAATATCACTTTACTGTTGTCGCTCCACAACGAAGACGGGGACAAGGATGAGTCTGAGGATAAGAGTAAGGTTAAGGATAAAAATGAGGATGAGTATGCCGCTCAAAATCGCTGCCAAGGGCGGGGTAATTTATCAAGACAAAAAGCTGCAGCCAAGAGACAGACGGACAGACAGACAGACAGAATGAAAGGAAGAGCAAAAAGACACAGAGATACAGATATAGATACAGAAGCTGAAGACGAGAGATGGCAAGCATCAGATAAAGAAAAGCAGCTAGCCGACAACAGGATTGGAGTACATATATATATATATTTGTGTATATATAGGTGAAGGATGTTCTGTGGGTGTAGATGGAGATTCAGCTCTCGCGTCTTTGGTTACTTTCTTAATTTCATTTAAGCAACAGCTACAGCAAAATCAGTAGCAGTAGCAAAGGCACGGACTTAGACTGAGAGAGAGGTGGAGCAACTTTACAGCTTCCTTTGGCTGTTTTGTTTTTCAATTTCGCTCAGGCGAGGAAACTTTACCAAATACATCTCAAAAGCAGGCAGCAACAGCAACAACAACAACAGATGTGCAAAGTTTCTATTAAAACGGATTTAATTATGTAATGGAATCATGATAAATTTCGCGCAACGTGAAAACTGTTGGCCCAGGCTTTCTACCAAAACGATAGAGAGAGAGTCGGAGAGTCCTTCAGACAAAAGAAATCACAAGGGGAGAGACTGTTGAGCTTCTAGACCAGAACGTTAGACAGTTTTTGGTTTAGTTTTCTCGTCTCTTGTAGGCCGAGTTTAAAGTATTCCTTTATTTTTTTCCTTCTTAGAATTAACCTGAAAAGCTTGAACAGATGTTTAATTAACGTTGCTTATAATGAGTAGTTATGGCAATTTTTCCAAAATGAGATGGGCGTGGCTTTACCTGTGTTCGTCCGCGCCATTGTTCATAAAAGTTGATGAAAAGTTTTTTAGTTTCCCATTGTTAATGGAAATTGAAGTGCGTTGAAAGTAATTCTTATATTTTCTTTAGAATTCCAATTGCTGTAAAATGATGAAAGGTAAAACCGGATAACATAATACGATGCGAACCTAAACAGAATATTAAAACAAAAGACTACTGATGGAGAGTGAGAAAAAAAAGAAGAAAGATGGAGAGAAAGCTGTGCACAAAAGGCAAAGAATGTACAGTGATCACCTGATTTGGTGCATTTTAAGAATACGATTTTCATTTCAATATTTCAATCTGTTTCCAAATTTCCTAAAAAATTCAATCAAAGTTGCCTTGACTTTTTGTTTTGACAAATCAGAATGCATAAGGTCTACAAATTTTCAGTCAACAACCAAAACTCATAGTATTAAGTTCTCCTTTGAAAAATTACCAAAATATACAAAAAAAATATTTTTTTCTTTAAAATTTTAAGCTAATTTTAAGTATAAAGTAAAATTAAATTTTTTTCTTTTTTTTGGGTTTTGTTAATTTTTTTTGGAAACAGAAGAAAGTGTCCAATACTCTAAATTCTCCTGCTACACCCGTTTAGCCATGATGGTAATTATTAAATTAAATACTGCGCATTTTATTTTTAACTGAAGATTAGTTCCCCAATTAGTTGACACTGCTGCCAGTAGTTCTTACACATTTTCACACTCGACAGTAAGCAATATGTTTAAAATTCGGTTTATACCTAGCAATGACAAATGAAACTTTTAGTTCAAGTTGCTGGCTGAAGTTTTTGAACGTTTCAAACTGTATACGATGACATCAAACAGGTAATTAAGATTTTTATGTTTAGTATTCCCAAATAATGAAATATGCATTTCAGATTATATTTAAACTTGGCAATCCCGAAAACAAAAATTCATCTTTGGACACCCCAACATCACAATAAATAATAAAATTACTGATTTTTAATACAAATTAACAAAATAATTGTCACTTTTTCTTTAAAATTAGTTGGAATTGATGTCCCAAAAAAAAAAAAGAAAAGGAAATAATAGAAAATCATGGAGCAGGAATGAAAGGAATAAAACCTCTGTTCTATTCGATAGAAACTGTTATTTACTCTAGCCGTAT
Source organism: Drosophila austrosaltans (assembly GCA_035045865.1). NCBI lineage: Eukaryota > Metazoa > Arthropoda > Insecta > Diptera > Drosophilidae > Drosophila > Drosophila austrosaltans. The sequence goes on from JAWNOQ010000083.1 coordinate 5,752,020, forward strand.
TAATGATATAAAATATTTAGAAATGAAGTAAGAATTTTTACATTTGAAGACCATCTAAAGGGAAGTATTCTATATACATCGGAGAGATTAAGTGCACCATAAAAAAATGTTTAGAAATTTATTTGAATATTTGCAAATAAATGTACTTTGGTTAACAACCTTTGATATTTATTGAATCGAGCACATTTCTTGTCGTCAAACTCTTCCTTGAACGTTGTTGCAGCTAAACCCAATCTCGACTTACTAGTCGTTGCCACTATTCTAGTAAAATCTCTTGAAAAAAATTGCAACTTTCAGACATTTTAAAGTTCAATTATGGTAACTCTAGCTCATTCGCCAATGTCAGCATCAAACTGCCTTTCAGTTTTTCAATTAAAAATACATTAGATTACCACACCACACACACGCGCACCTACACCACACACATGAGAAGCATGGTGGCAAAGTGGGAGGAGTAGTGGTCCGCCCTTATGGACAGCCACAAAATGTCAAGTGTCTTTATTCTGCCTACGCGCTGCTGCCGCTGCCGCTGCTATCTCTTCTCTGACAACTCACTTAAATTGCAATAAATAACACCAAAAAGAAAGAAGGAGAAAAAAAGTAAAACGAAAAGGTAATGGTAACGCTTAGAAGCTTAGAGGACACACCTGAAAACACCTACACGATGGGTTTGGTTGCTGCCATCAGCCTGATGGGGTCTGATGATCCTGCATCACTGATAGGCCGTAAAAAAAAAAACAAAAAGAAAAAGCAAAGCCGCACAACGGACATTAATATAAAATTAATTTTTCTCCTTTCTGGAAAATTGCGAAACGATTGACTATTAAAATGGATAAAGCATAATATTTTTCCCATTTGTGTTTGTGTGTGTGTGCGTGTGTGAGTCGGTTGGGCAAATGGAAAATATCTCTCACGTAAATGCAGGAAAAATAGTTTATAGTCGCAAGGCACAGACGACTTATCTCTGGACATTGAAGACAGTGACCATAAAAGCTTCCGCTTTTTAAGGTTTCGAATAAAAATGAGAAAGGAGTATTTTATATTTAATTTTCCTTTTTTTTGAGATCCTGTCATTGTGGGCGGTATAAAAGTGGGTGGTACACAAATATTTAAATACCCTCTTTGTTTTATTATTGTTGCTCTGGCAATTAAACAACGAGCGAAACTTTCACAGTGCCAGCAAGTTGAAGTTGAAGCTGAATCCATGAATAATTTGACCAACAGCAGCTGGACCAAAAGATGCAGGAGAGCCAGCGTTAAGAGAAAGGATTCGTCCATATACATACAAACTACATATATATACATATAGACACAAAGCAACCGCATTGAGAGATGAGGCTATGCAAAAAAGTTTCGGACTGCGGTTTTTTCTTTGGTTTTTTCGGTCACTGGAGTTCAAGCTTTGGGGTTTCCTTTTTGGATACACACTCACACATACACACACACAAGATTATGGCACATTTAGTGGGCAATTATCACCAGCAGGGCGCATAATGATTATCATCATTATTACCATCATCATCATCATTATCATCAAAGAGGACCAACTTGCATTTGCATTTCATATTCAAAAGGATTCTCCCCTACCAACTCTTAGGGGGCTTTTGGACGGCACATTATCTAGCCTAGCTGAAAACTGTATGAAACAACTGACTGACTAAAAAACATAAATACATAACACAAAAGCCAGGCCCGAGAGAGAAGTTGCAGATTTGAGCCTAACACAATGGACTCTATGGTCATAAGTGGAGATTGCCCCCCTCCCATTTTTACTGTGTCCGTGATTATGACTGGGACTACCATGATGAGCACTGTCACTAAAAATAATAATAAACGTAAATTTTCTCTAATTTACATACACACACACGCACGTATATCACATAGTTGCCAAATGAAAATGACAAAAGAACCCTAGGGCAAAAATAGTTTCTATAAGAAACTACGAAATTTGAATACTCTTTTACTTGGTTAAGTAAAAATAAATTGGAATCCTAAACCTTCACCCCAAACGAATATTTATCGACTTATTAAACAAATAAAAAATTCGCTGAAAAGTATGCTAGAAAAATAGTATTTTAGCATAAAAACAAATTATAATGTATAAATGAATTAAAGTTTCTATTGTACTTGGAAACAAAATAAAACCAATTCATAATTCTTCTTATTTGTTATGTTTTGAAAAGAAATTTCATTATTTTTTAAGCCGATATAACATTTTTAGTGAAAAGTTTACCCAGTAAAGTTACAAATTAACTTGGTTATGGTTGACAAAGTTGATTTAGATAGAAGATGACACAAGTGACGAAAGAAATATATGGATATAGCTAGCGGACTAGAATTTGGATATAGTAATAAAATAAATATCATCAGCGTAGTATATATATGTATGTATGTTCTGCGAGTAGCAAAAGTAGTTACCGGAATTGCAAAATTTTAATAACTAGGGGAAGAGTCCATTATTGAATATATAAGTATGTATGTAAGTATGTATATTGGTAGTATTAGGAACAAAGCTATTTTCTAAATAGATATGGAATACTAGAGTATTCTTGTTATCTGAAACAGGGATAAATTATTATATACTCAACCATCATAAATTTTTGTACAGGCATTTGGCAGGTTTTTTAATTAAATTTTTAGAATTAAGAAAGGCTTACTGTTACCCGTAATTTTTTTTTGCCTTTTCATTGAGATTTTTTCGATTGGAATTTTTTAGGATCTAAAAGCCAAAGAATCTATGCTAAGTACTTCAATCAAAAGTTATAATTTCTTGCTGTTTCCCTCGGTATCTCTTTTTGTTTTCTCTTTTGATATTCAGCATACAACATCTTGATTCACCAATTCATAATACCCTTTTCTTGCCATATCATTGCTTAAAACATTGTGAAAAAGAAAAGCAAAAAGGAAAAACTGCTTTTCACTGCAAATAAACAACAAAGTCACTGAAATTTAATTTCCAAGTAGCAACTTCAGCAGCAGAAGTACCAACAGCAACCGAGCAACAACAATGAATGAAGAGGAGCGGCACTTTGCAACATGTTCATGTTGCTGCTGTTGGATACATGACAGAGACAGGACTTTAGCCCAGCCCATTCCACCCTTTTGTCTAACCAAAGTAAATCTACTCACTCTCTCTCTCTCTCTTTCTTTCTCCCCTTTACTCATTTTTAGCATTCTACAGTAGCCCAAAATAGCAAAAGAAAGAAAAAGAGAGAGCAGAAAAAAAAAGTTGCCTTATCACTTGGGCGCATTTACATAAAAAAACCACAAATAAAAGTTGCCAACTAACGCAGAAGAACTGAAGTGGGTGGGGGGCGGTGTGTGCGGCCGAGAAAAGCTAAAGAAAATAAGTAGAAGAGCACAATCACTCGGCGTATGAGCTTTCTTCCCCCTAACACTCTTCCACCCCTGGCCCCTTGTACCCATCTACAATCTCATCTCTTCCAGTGTTTTGGTTTAAACGCGAAATGGAAGGCAATGCGATGCCGCCGCTGTTGACGTTGACTTCGCTGCTTAAGCATTAAAAACTTTTCACATTAAAGCACATTACAACAACAAATCATAGAGCAAGCAAACAAACATACAAGTACACAAACACACATAAACAGAGAAATACATACAGTTGCATATGTAGAGCAACACATTTAGATAATATGCTACAACTGCTGTGCCACAAACAAATGACAGCAAAAAGGGGGTGGGGTGCAGTAGGGGGTGGTGAATAGAAGGGTGGGGAAAAATGGTATGGAGTGGTGGAGTATATAGGGACTGTAGGACTCATGCGAGTTGTAAAAAGCTTTGGCAACAATGTCGCCTGAATGTCGCGCATTGTTTCCAGGCCGCTGCCTCTGACACTACCGAACAAAACTGTACAGACACTTCTCTCAATCCCCCATACCGCCTCCCTCCCCCCTCGCTGCTCCAACGCCAGCAAAAAAAAAAAAGAAACAAAAATAAGCGAAAACTTTTTAACTTGTTTTTTGTTAAGCACATTTGCGCATCTTTCTCTTACTTATGGCATACTTTTAAGCACAAAAGCGCATTAGCCAGGCAATGCATGAAATTAAATTACATATTGTAGAATCATCATTCGAAATATGCAAGCAGCAACACAAACGACCCATACAAATTCTACTATTATCGGTCCCATATTCACTGGAAACGATGTAAAAGTCACTGAATTTCAACATAATAAATGTTTATTAAACATTAGTGTTTTAGTATGAACTTCCTTTTGGAAAAGTCTTTATTAAATAATAGCCAAACGAAACGAAACTATTATAGAATCAATCTGGCCATGTCAATTTTTGCTCTATTCAGATAGTAAGTTGAGTTATTTGTTTGAAACCCAAGTACCACTACATATATAGACAAGACTAGTTCTAGAAATTCTTTTGCATTTTACGATATTTAAACTAAACCTGATGTCAATAAGTTTTAGGTGAATTTGAAACTTTACATCAAATATCATATATGTGTGTAGATGAACCTCCTATATTAAAAATTAAAAGAAAGTTCTCTCGAGGCAAGTTTTTATATAATTGGAAAACTATTACCTTTTTTTTAATTTTTGATAGAATGAATTAAAGTTACAGCAGAGTGTGAGAGTAACATAAAGCGTTAGCAAATATGGTGATCATATTTTGGTAGACAACAAGACTTTCAAAAACAAAATGTTCTTGAAATTTCGGTTGTTCGGCTTTGGCAATTGTTTAAGTGCAGCCTTTAATTATGCTAAAGTATGTACTGAATTCTCACGGAAAAAGTAATTTTGCTGAAATTACTGTCATGCTGACCAATAGCCTCGAATTTAAGACAATGACAGGCTTGAATGGTTCCGAAAAATTATTCCGTAAGGCTATTAATAATACGAAACTAAAAACTTTTCTCTCAAAATAATGACACTAAAAAAAAATTGAACTTGACTGAACATTTTTGAGCTCTAAAAACAGAACTAAAATAGTTGTTAGTTTTATAGAAAGCCGATGATTAGTATTTTAGAGAAATTAATTAAAAAAGTTGCAAAGTTCAGTGTTACTAAAGAGTATAATAATATGAAAAATCTCCTGAAAAATTATTCATACATTTTGGAAAGTTTAATATATTTATAGCGCAATGTAAAATATATATTTAATGTTCTAATTATGAATTCAACTAGTTACATAATGACCAAATGTTAAAAGATCTTTAGTACAAAAAATTTTCAAAAAATTATATAATAATATTAAGTATCTTACGATTGCCTTCTTTGATGTAAAAATCGTTTACTTCGCTGTACTTCATATTTACCTCCAATCAATTACCTTTATGTTCCGTATTTAGCCTTTTTTTAAAAGCCTTAAACTTACCAACACTTGGTAGAATAATCTTATCCTTCCTACCCATAAGAATGATTGATAAAACAAAAAAAAGGGCTAACTATTTCAAAGGTTTATTCAATTACTGTGTAAATGCTTCTAGGTATTATTTTTTCCAAAGAAATGAAAGGGATCAAAGCACACAGACATATGCATGTAGGTATCTATGTATATATGTATACATATGTACACGTAATACTTCAATTTATGAAATGGCCTGCTCAGCTAACGCCGTTGACAACCCTCATGGACCTTAACGTTGCCGCGACGTTGACGGCTGCTCCTGAAAACTTGTTATGTCGTTAAGTGTGAAACTTATTTCGCACATGACGCAAAGACGATAGAAAGCCATGACGGTGGGAAGGAAATGTAGGTGGGAGGAGGGGAGTAACTCGAAAATTGCAAAAGAAATCAGGAAGAAAAGTTTCCTTTATTTTTCTTCTTCTTTTTATTTTATTTTATTTTCCTTTTTGCTGCTTTTTGTTTCTTAAAAATCAAAATAGCTAAAAAGTAGCGACAAGTGTTGAGAGAGGTTGAGGAGGACCAACCGACCGAGTGAAAACTTTTTGGCCAGTGCCAAAAAGGACATCAGAGCGGAAAGTAAGCAAAAGGCGACAAAGTGCGCGGCCAATCTTCAAATATAAACTGCAGCTGCGCGTCCAAAGAATGAAAAAAAAAATATATAAGAAGAACGAAAGGAAACCAAGTGACAAGTTTTTCAACTCACAGGAACAGGAACATGTGTCCCTGTCCGGTCCTTTTCAATGTTGAGCATCCCTATTTGTTTTTTCTTTCTTCAGTTATTGGCACGCGGTGGACATTTCCAGCACATGACATATTTTGACATATTTTTTGTTTTTGTTTTAGGAAATGTGAGAATTCACTTTAACTTATAACGACGAAAAGCAAAGTTGGATAAAATGGTCGATTATTTTAAAAATAGATTACAGCAGGCAAAGTTTCATATTTAAAGTAAATAAACAATGAAAGGTAAACTTTTTGTTGGTTGTTTTTAGCCTCCCCCCTTTTGGCAGTTTTTTTTTCTTTTCATATTCTACTTAATTGAAAAAAGAGGTCATTGTAATGTAAACCATGTACATATGATTCCTATTTTTAGTACTGTCTGTTATCTTTACTTCCATCTGTTTTTTATACCCTAAGCATATTGGTTAAGAGAGTATTTTAAGTTTGGCCAAATCGAGTAAAAATAATATAATTTAAAGGAGATCATTTGATATACATATATAGAATGTGATAAAAACTTAGTTTTGAGAGCTAATGGTATATAGAATTACTTTTTATCCATGGCCCATATCAACTTCTGTTATTTTCAACTATAGCAACTGAACAAACGAGTTTGGATTTATCTGTGTTACCATCTGTTAGTTACTCGGAACAGAAAGCTCGAAGATCTCACGATTTTTTAAACTTTTGAAAAAATAATCAATTTTTTCCCAATGTAGTTTGATATGAAGCGACTTCTTATGGCTTTTATGAAGTAAATTTAAAGTACCAGTAAGAAGTTTGGAAATGGCAGTCGATGTTGTTGGATTCACTTTGCTAAAGCAGATCTCTATTATCCTGTCATTTCTTTAGAATTGGTTCCTAGACACATATGTATGTCGTATTTATATATGATAACAACTAAATTTATATAATTCTTGGTTCAACAAACTAAAAACATCTCATGCTTTCATGTCTAAAGATAAGTTTATTTTATTTAGTTTTACCATTGAATGAGTTAAATATGAGTAGGTACTATAGACTAGCATTTTTGCCAACATTTTACTGGGTAACTTAAAGTCGATACTACAACTGTAAAAGTCTTCCGTTTCCATTTTGTTGTGTTCATATGCAACATTCTTTGTTGCTTTGAGCTGACTTAATAATTAAAATGTTACATGGATACAAATGCACAGTTTGAAATATTTTTTCTCTTTTTTTCTCCAGTTGGCCCCAAAGGAAATCCCTTTTCATTTACATATTTTTGGAAGCGTGGGGAGCAACAATAAAAGCAGGGGGAAAAAAAATCTCGTAGGCTGAACCAACTTCAACCGTGCTAAAGTTGGCATACCCTTCCAAAATCTGAATTTGTATACACATATGTCGATTTTGATCAAATTAGGGAGAATCAGTAAACAACTGTTAAAAATTGGTGGACTTATTCTGATATATACGTTATAGATGACAGCAACTACCAAGTTTGTGATCTAAAACTATATTTTTGGCCAATCAGTTCTAAGAAATGGTAAAAAGAAGACCTTGTGCGAAAAATCATCACGATGGCTTTTAAAGATGATTCCTTTACTGTGCTGCAAACGTCTGACCAAAATGGATATACCACATATCTAAGGGTATAAAAAAAGGAAAATTAACGGAATTTCATTTATGCAAATGCATTGCATTTCGGTTGTTGATTTTTCCCCTGAAATCATTTTCAATGAAAGTTAATGGGAAATCAATTAGGCACAATTTTAAATTTATTATTTTAACTCAATCTTATTTGCATTTAATAAATTGACACTAACTTACCGCCTGAAACTGTTTTTTTAGGACAACAAAAATTGTAAATTATGAAGAAAAAAATTATTGCCAAGTTACTTAATAAAATTAGTTTCTTTCAACTATCCAATTAGAATATCCATATTAAGCTTGGAAATGTCTGCGTTTACTTTAAATTCATTGGGGGCTAGAGTAAAATTGTTTTTAGTATATTATAATTATGTTCATAATAAAAACTTTATTATATGTCTATTAAGGCCAGACATTATTTCATTCATTAGTATATATAGTTGCCATGCCCTTTCATTCTATATACAGAAGTTCTTCTCCATGGATATCCTTTCCCATTTTTTCCGCATTGTCATTACATTTTTCGTTATTTTTTTCCACCTTTCATTGTATCTATTCGTGGTCTCTCACCCATCTCCATTCTCTACTTCTACCTGTTTTAGGGGGGTATAAATTTGTTTTGTTACTGTTGTTGGCCGCTTAATAACATTTTAATTGTTGTTGTGGGCTTTGACCGTGGCCAAAAAAAGAAAAAAAAAAACCCTTGGACCAACGACCGAAAAATTTCGCGCAACTTTGCTTCCTAGCATTATTATTATCATAATGAGCGAGAGACACCGACGAGTTTGTGGGTGGTGTATGTGTGTGTGTACTAAAAGGAATGTTGCATAATGTGGCCAACCGAAATTTCCACCTCCCCCAAACCCTGTTATCCTTTCACCAAAACCGGGAAAAAGCATTCCAAATTATGCATGCCGCGTTATTTTTCCTAGCCTTTGTTTTTCTCCCAGTTATTTTTTTTTCTTTTTACTTTTTTTTTTTTACTTCTTCTCTGCTTTTTATACCCTGTACCCATAGGGTAAAAGGGTATATTAAAGTCGCTAAAATGTATGTAACAGGCAGAAGGAAGCATTTGCGACCCCATAAAGTATATATATTCTTGATCAGCATCACCAGCCGAGTCGATTGAGACATGTCTGTCTGTCCGTCCGTCTGTCCGTCTGTCCGTCTGTCCGTCCGTCCGTATGAACACCTAGATCTCGGAGACTATAAGAGCTAGAGCCACCAAATTTGGTGTGAACATGCGTCTAATGCATACACAGGTCAAGTTTGTTTCAAATTTTTGCCACGCCCACTTCCGCCCCCGCAAATCGCGAAAACGTATTACTAGAGCTGTATTAAAGATATCGTATTCTTACTTGGCACACCTAATTATATACCCAAACTGGACCAGCTCACCAAATTTTGTCCAAATCGGACAATAAAAATCGAAGATATAGCTATATGAGTTTTGCACTGAATTGCCAAGGCGACATTGGCTGGCAAGAGTGAGCGAGACAGCATGCGTTCGCTGTAGCTGCATGTTAAAGAGAATTTTGCATGAAATTGATGACGATTTCGAGGATATTTTATTTTATTTAATATAACTAGTTGGTACAGGGTATACTCAATGTCGGCAGGGACGACTTGCTTGCTTCATTTTTTTTGGTTTTTTCGTTTTGCGTAACTCATTGCGAATATAAATTCAAGTTGCTTTTCGGTTGAGTCTATTTAGATTTGCGAGAGAAAACGGCGCCACGCCTCGATGAGTTTATTACCGAAAGCAAGTTTAAAGTGGGTTCTAGAAAATGCCGCCTGTCTGCTTATCAACTTGCCATTAAATCTCTCGTTCTCCATTTTAGCCTAGCTCCTAACTTCACCACCTACTTCTCCTTTCCACATTTTTCTGATAAGCAAAAAATTTTTAGCGTAAATTTATTTGATGTGTTTTATTGTGTTGTTAAATTTCGCGTAGCGTTTTTCGAAATGCCACCAAGTAGCACCAAGTGAAGTTACCCATTTCCCCCAAAAGTCTTCTACAGTTCTTATTCGTTCTCCATGTTTTATGTGTTTGTCTTCTTCAGGATGCTTAGGCTCTATCAGTTGAGCCGTTTATCATTCGCCTGAATGTTGGGTTCTCATCTGCTACTTTATTTTGCTGTTGTTCTTTTCACCTGTTTGGTGTGTGTCTAAGTGTGTGAGTGTGGTTATTTTGGCTGTCGCCAAAGTTCATTAAATGCCCCATGAATTTTGTGAAAATGGCAAGAACCCAAACTTAAAAATGAAGCAGCAGCAGGTGAGCTTTCTATTAAATAGGTGATAATGAAATAACTTGCTAAAATTTGTGGCTTAAGCAAGTTTAATGTGAGTGATGAGTGTTGTATTTAGAAATTACTTGATTTTAGTGTCTTGAATGTGGTAAAATGATGACTCTAATGCAAAGCTAGTTTCTTAAGGCAAAACTATTATAGTAAGACAGAATTTAAGATATTTGTTGAATATGTTTTAAGAGAAATTTGCAACTTAATACAAGTTAGTCTCATGACATATAAACTTTGCATATTTGATTAGTTATTGATACAGTTTTCTTTTGGGTACGTTTCTTATTTACAAATTATCACTATATTGTATTATATTTCAAAAAGGATTTCCCTAACTATATCATATTCAATGTATCTAAAAGAAACACATCTATTTTTGCTTTGAATACAAAATTGTTACTCAATTTAAACTGTTAAAAAAATAAATAAAAACAAATGTTTCAACTCTTTTGCTAAAAAAAATTAATTTATAAATATGGTCTGAATTAATTTATAATTTTTGAAGTTTTTTTTGCTAATATTATAAATCTCTGAACTTGTATAACATTACTCAATTTGTATATTTATTTTTAAATTTAAATCTGTATAATATTATAAGGAACATTTGTTTATATAAGCAAAAAATTTGATCCACTAAAAGAAGAACATTTTCAATTTCAACTAAGAAAAATAAGAAAATAATTTCCTTAGCTAATAAACTAAAAAATTTCATCCATATTTATTAAGATTTTGATATGAATTGTTTTCATAAAATTCAATTCAAAGAAAGTCAATTCAAAGTCATTTAAGAATTTTACTTTTCAACTTTTTAGCAGATGTCTTTGGTTGCATATTGTTCATTTTTATGACCATTTTTGCCAGCCCTAAACATTCGTAGCAAATGTCTTAAACATCTTAGAGCCATAAACAAGCCATTATCAACTGACTGAACAAAAGTCGGTTCAAATAAAATGAAGAAAAGAGAAAAACCAAATACCAAACGAGAAGGAAAAGTAGAGAAAATAGAGAACTGAAAGAGAAAACTGCAGCTGGCTTCGTTTGGATTATCGTTTATTGCATTATTTTTATGCGATGAACGCGCGTCGATTAGAAACTAAAAATGTATTTCGTTTTGCTGCTGCTTTTGCCACTGGTTGCCATTGCTGTTGCTAGATGGCAAAAGGCGAATGAAATGCAATAAAAATTGCCACTTGGAATGAGGACTCATCGCAGAAAGGGAAAATGGAGCTTTTCAGAGTCGCGAAGCAAATGGCAATCGAGTTTTGGCGGACAGAAAATGCATTTCGCTTGGGCAAAAGGCAGCCAACTATCAGCAGTTAACAACAATATTGGCACCTTGACTGAGCTTGTTTGTTGTTATTGTTGTTGTTGTTGTTACTTTTATAGTTCTTGGCTCTGGCTAACTGTGAAATTGTTGGCCATAAAACGTGAGCATTGAGCGAATGCTGAAAAGTATGCAACAGCAAGAAAAAAGGAAAATTGGCAACAACAAAGGCAACAGACAAAAATCTTTTGGCCTTAAACGTGTTAATTTAACTCAACGATTAGACACAACTCTCAGGGGGGATGAATGAGTTTTTCGAATACTCTTAGCCGAAATAGACTTCCCTTCTATTACCAAACAACCAACAGACCGACCAACCACTCACCGCATCCGAAATCCGTTTTGTAAATTGCCCGTTTGCTTTACGGCTTTCCAGCAACAATAAATTTGAACTCCAGTTTTGCTGTCAGTCAGTGTTGGGTTAGTGTTAGAGGTTGAGTTGAGTTTCGTTCTTCAGAATGGCTAAGTGCATTCTGCCTAAGAAGTTTTCAATTTGCTCGTTAGTTTTGTTTTGACCAAAACCCTATACTTTGTTAGCTATGTATATAAGTAATGATGTGACGATTTGGCAGCAGTATCCCGGACTAGTAAACAGGTCGCTCACTTTGTAGTTGAAAATAGTTCGAATTAGTGTGGGCGTTACGTATTTCTGCTTGTTGTATCAAAAAAAAAAGAAAGAAGTTCATTGCTCTTAAGTTTGCTTAAAATTGTTGAGAAATAAAAGAGTAAATGTGGGTATAAAAACTCCTTAATAGAGTTGGTAATAAATTTCAAAAAAAGAGAAAACTTTTGCATTTTATTTATGATTTTGGCATAGAAATGAATGATGCGAGTTCTAGCATTAGACTCTAGTGTTTAAAACTTATAGTCTAAGCCATTTTTAAGAAAAGAAGAAAAAGTATTGAAGCATAAATTTAGATTTCATTTAAAGAGAAAACTTTTGAGAAACATAAATTAATAAATATATGTAGGATATGGTAAGGTCTGGTCTTTGTCATGAGATATGGCAAGATCGGGGAGAAAAGTATGATATGGCAACGCAGGAAAGAAGAGAGTCAGTTAGTCAGGGAGAGTCAGTCAGTCAGTGTGAGCGGTCAGAGTTGGTCGAGTAGAGTCAAGAGTGTTTTAAAGTGGCAGTGAGTTAAAGAGTGAGCTTCAGGAGAATAACTATTGAAAGTACTATATCATCATAAATACATATAAGCAATTATATAAACTTTTAAATATTAAGTCGCGAACACAACATTGTCGCTAAACAATAAACATATCCCTACATATAATTTAAAATTTTTTCAATTTGGTGTTCCTTTCTATTGCAAAGAGAACAGTAGAGAAGAAATGAATTTGAAAGCAATTTTAAATTTAATAGAAAAGTAAAAAATAAATGAACAACTTGTAGAATGTTTTTGTGCAAATATAGTATAAGAAAAAAGCAAAAAAAAAAAATCAAGAAATAATCAAATAACCTAGGTCAAAGGTGAAGGCACCAGTTCATGAGATGCTCTCCGTGAGAATGAGTTAAAGTAAGTGACAATAAAGTTACTTGGCAAATTTGTAGACAAAGAGTTAAAAATAAAACGAAAAACAACACGAAAGTCATAAAAATCTAAGCAACTAATAAAAATATCAACTCTTTTAAAGAATTAAGGAGCTACTTTCTGGTTTATGTTAGACAAAGGTTAACTCATGTGCGAAAACTTAACCAACGATAACTGAAACTAAAAATTACCAATCAGAAGTTTATGGGAACATAAAATTTATGAGTAATAAATAAAAAATGCGTTTTATAGTGTCATCCCACAGATCAAAGCCTCGTAGTTATCAATAGATTTATATTTTATAAGACTTTAAACAATAATTTATGAGTATTTGAGGATTCCAAGAAAGAGTGAATAACTATGTAGAGTTTTTTTTACCCCTATACAAATATAGAACGTATAATTGGAGATAGAAAAAAGATTCAATTATGTGGGTAAAATTCACTTATTTTGTTAATTTTTTTTTAGAAAACTTTACGTATTTTTTTATTTTTCGCCTAAATTAAAAGATATCGTTTCATAATTTATATTTGCCTTTTATTACATTCTTGTATCACAATTCAAAGAGTATACAAAATTTGTTCTATATATTGTACAAACAACTGCCTTTTAACCAACATTGTTGTTGTTTGTTGCTATTGCAGTTAAGCTTAAAAATTTGCCTTGGCATGCACTTTGGGCATAACATTTCGGCCAGCGGCAAGATGATACAAAATAAAATAAAATAAAAATGGGCCAAAAGGATGAAAGTAGAAGGTTGGTTGTAGATGTGGGTGGAAGGATGAGTAGTTGAGTAAAAGAGGGAAGTCAGTTTGGTCGTTTGCCCAGCCTGATAAATTGCTTCCGCAGTGGTTGTAGGAGCAAACGAAGTAGAAGCGAACGAACGCTGCTGCACGTAATTGCCGAGCGGATCGATGAAAAGTAGCTTAAAGATGCCAGACAAGCAAGCATTGCTGCTGTCCGCTACTGTTGTTGCAACAGCAACAGCAACCGAGCTGTTTGTGACAGGGCCAACTAATTTGTACACTTCAGCCAGCAAAAACCAAATGACAGACGGCAAAAATAAGACAATGTTTTAAAAGTGCTGAGCCAAGAGCAATGCCACCACTACCAACAAACAGCAGCACCACCACCCCTTTACCAAGTTTCTGCAAGTCTCTTTTGCTGTGTGAAATGTAATGCAATTTCATGTCAAAAACGAACACACAGGCGACACAACTGAAGGCAACTGGAGTAGGAGACAAGGAAGGCGATGTAGAAAGGAAAACTTTAAAGTGATATTTTTGTGTCGGTTTAGAGCTGATGGTGCACACCTGTCTTGTTGTTGCACTTGTTGTCATTGTTGCCATTGCTGCCATTGCTGTTGCTGTTGCTGCTGTCTTGGTTTTTGCTGTCACTGCAACATAAGCAGACAGAAAATGCCAGTCATGGATGCCGCAAGAAAACAAACTTTTGCCTGCTGCTGCTTCCTTTTTCCTGCTTCGACCGCAGACCAGACCCAAACCAAGCTAACGCTTACTTCCGCTTTTGAGTGTTAAGCACAACACTCACACATCCATACAAACACACAAATACAAACACAGACACACACACAAATACTCTTGCAATACGCTGTCCTTTGACATGCATGTCTTGGTCTTTAGTTGCTCTTACCTTCTTTGTCTTTCACTCTCTCTTTCCCTCTATCGCTATGTCTGTCTATTTCTCTGTCTTTACCTGTGTCTGCTGTCTGTGCAGTTTTGTCATTTGGCTTCATTCGTTGGTTCTGCCTGATGCCTGCAAGCACTAAAGTTATGACAACCACTGCCACGCCTCTCAACTGCGTCTCCCTTTTTTTCTAGCCTCAAGCCTTGGCACCTACAACTGAAGTGAAAAAGAAGTGAAAGAAGTGAAAAAGAAGGAAGTTTTAAAGGTGATTCACTTGTTTGTTCCTTGTTTGTTTGCAATTTGTTGTCATAATTTTTGTTGCTGTTTCTGTTGCTGCTCACGCCTGAATTTGATGTGGAAATTGTTATGGTAACGCACTTGTGATACTCAAACAATGCGGCTTTAGAAGCAAACACACACACACACACACGTTTCTGTATATCTGTATATTAAGTATATACATATGTTTATACATAAATCCGGCTAAAATGCAGCTTAAAATTATTTAGGGTTTCCTTACATTGCATTGATTCTCAAAGTGAACTTAAATGATTTCAATAATTAACCCAGTTGAGTTTGGATTGAATTTTTGTTATTAAAACTTTTGCAGTATTACCCTATTCCCCCTATGTGAATGCAGAAAATATAAAAAAAGAGAAATGGGTAATCTTTGAAATCTTTGTGTAAATTTTCTTCACGCATAACCTAATTAAAAGGAAATGCACATAACGTTGCATTGGAGGTTTAGGTTTACCTTTTGCCAAATTGAAGGATTTACATATTTTCTCCTTGTGTTTAGTGCAAATGATCTATAACTAATTGATTTGTTTTAATTTGCATAATTTTATAGTCACTTGGATAGTAACAGGACTAAACAGCTCTACTAAATGTTTGAACCAATGCTACTGTCCAATAGTTAGAATCAATTATATTCTTGACAAGCTACCTCCGGAGTAATCCAAACTAATGACCTTCCAGCGAATGACCAAAAAGTACATCATGCATTTGAGTGAAATTGAAAATGAGCGACAAGTAAAACGATGGAAAACTCTCCAAGTTTTCGTGCACATCAATCATACCAGCAGCGAGCACGATTCTCGTGCACATGAACAATCACTTAAACCTTAAATCGCTGATCAAAAGCTATAATCAAAAGAAATTTGTACATGAAACTATGTTCAGTCGTTCATCTAGCATCTTGATAAGAATAGTGATTGGTAATCAAAATGGAATGTGTAACAAAATTCCATTTCCATTAAATATTCAAAATAAAAACTATTTTATACCATAAAAACTATGTATTTATTGCCATCCTTTAGGCAATTTCAAAAGGTTCTACAATAATGTTGTAATTTTTTTCGACCCAAGAAATTATTAATTTATTTCCTTGTTAGCAGTAGCATATGAATAAATAATAAGCATTTGATTTAATATCATATATTTTATTTATGTCAGCGGTGAAAGCAATTAAAAAACTTAATAATTGTTTAATTATTTGATATAGAGAGAATGCTATATACATAATGTATTTGTAATATACAAGTGACAAAATTATGTCTTTTATTATTTATCGTGGAAAATCGACATTGTTGGTGGTATGTACATTTTAATTTTTCCCTATATGTATGTTTTTAATGGTTTTGTGGAAAAATTAAAAGACATAATTATTATTTTCAAAACGGTATAATTATGGTTTTACAAGTTGTCTTCGTCACGCATATGTTTGGCGTTCATATGAGACAAGATTGCAAATTCTATTTTTGTTTGATATTTATTTAGTTGAATTAGACAAGGAAACAGGAAATAGACAATCTATAGAAATGTGTAATTGTAATATATATTTTTATAAATACTCAGACAAAATAAAGTAAAGTTGGACAAAAAGTCTTTTGCTATTTTGTTTTAGACTCTCTTTGTTCTATATATGTACATAGGTCATACGAAATAATTTTATACAATTTTAAAACTGATTTTGTTTACTGGAAGCAGTTTTTTCTATTCTAAAGTTTTTTTTGATAATAAACCGGAAAGTATTAATAAATTATTGATACCATGGTAGAAATGGTTAAAAGGTTGGCTTTAAACTACTTTTTGAGTTATCATATTTAAAGAACTTATTTCGAAGTAAAGAAAACAAAAATCAAATTGGTGTTCCAAAGAAACCCTTATTTTTTTTTAAATATATTGATATTAGCTGAGTTCATCATAAATATTGTCAGTAGAAAATAGGATTGGGTTGATGAAAGGATTTATGGTAGAAAAACTGGTTGCCCTTAGCAAAATGAAACCTCATTTAAGCAGAATGTTAATAAAATCTGTTTAAAATCTGAATAAAATATAAATAAAATCTGAATAAAAAAGGATACTGCTATCTTTAACAATTGGAAAATCATTTGAACAAACCAATAGGAATCTTTTCTTGCTTATAAATTTATTGCTTCAAATTAATTCCGAATTGATGACAACTCTTTTAGTTTAATTTTTTTCTTTTGAGTTTCTTTTAAATTTAAAAACATAACGTTATTTGTCAATTTTTTTGTGTTTTATTAAATTTGATTATAATCTTTTACTTATTTTTATATTTCCATTTGTTGTTAAGTTGTTTTATAAAAATTTTATTTTCAATATCCGTTTTTTTATTGCAAACTTATGACAATGCTCCGGTTGGAGTCTTACTCATCACCTATTCGGACTTCTGCCACCTGCTTCGTCTTTAGACAAACTTACATCGAATACGTGCCAGACAGAGTGGCCGTCAGTGGTCATTTGTCCACTACTCTACAAGTACCAATATATATATTTTTATATATGTATATATATCTGTGTGGTTGGTGGCCATATCAATTTCGCCATCGCTTGCTCTTGCCTCGTATTATCGTTAAAATTGTATTGGATTGGGCCAACATGGTTTGCTGGTTTCCTGACCAACTGTATAACCAACTGACTGGCCATTGTGGCCTTCAGTTTAGCTCCAGATTCGTGTATCCCTTTTTTGAGTCTGCATTTTCCTTGGTCTCATTGTATGTGTGTGTGTGTGTGCTTATAGATTTTCTGTTATAGCCACACGAACTTCTTCTTAAAATGCAATTTTCAAGATTTTTTTTTCTTTTGTGGGTGTGTGTGTGTGTGTGTGTGTGTACACTTCGTTTTGGTTTCCATGTGTAGTAGAGTTCAGCAGCAAATGCCCTAGCCGCGCTGATTTTAAGCTTCTCAACTAGCCACGCCTTCTATTTTCTTACTTTTGGCTTGCATGTGTCAAAAGGTATTTTTATGTTCAGTTCGTGTTTTTTTTCAGGAATAAGAGTAGAAGAGGTAAATAGGTGTTGTAGGGAGGTCGTGCCGCAGTAGTCGGTGTTGGAGTTGAAGTTGGAGACGGAGTCGGAGTCGGAGTCGAGTCCCATCTTGTGTGCAGGTAATGTGGCACTTGGCTAAAATGGTGTGTGAAATTTTATGCGAAATGGCTTAAGATGTTGTTGTTGTAAATGTTCTTGTTGCTGTTGTCGTTGCTGCTGTTGCTGTTGTGCTGATATTTCTAGAACGGAACACAATCATTCTGCTATGTTGCACATAAAAAGTTACGTTGAGTGGCAGTATATATGACAGAGACAGAGAAGGACAAAGAGAAGGAGAGAGACAGAGAGAGAGAGAGGTGGGTGTAGAATTGGACTAGTTGGGTTACATGTTTTTTTCTCTCTCTCGTCTCATTCCAACTAGTTTTCCATCTCCCCCCGGCTTCGTCTGTTCTCTGACCAAGCTGCTGTGCTGATGATGACATTTTCTTTTTCGGTCGTCTGAATTGGCAACACAAAAAAACAAAAAAATAAAAAAATAGCAAAAATAAAAAAGAAAACCGAACCTGAACCAAAATGCGCAAAAAAGGATTAGTTAGTTTTGCCTTGGGCTTGGGGTTCGTTTTTTTTTTTTTGTCGACTTGAGTCAATGTTGTTAGTTTCGATTCCAAGAATGGGCAATGGCCCGTAGACGAAATTCGATTTCGTTTGCGTTTTTCGATTTTTTTTCTACCCTTCCCCCCTCCCCCTTTTACATCTCATTCGTATTTTGGTAGTACATATTGTTATTGAGTGCGAGAAGGCGATTAAATGATGGGATTTTGGGTTGAATGGTTATCGTACTGGATACACACAAAAAAATGTTCAACTTAAATGGAAATGTTTGGGTTTAAAATGATTAATAGAAATAAATGCTTTTTTTTTACCAAGTTACCATTAAAATGTATAAAGAAAAGCTGGGAATAAAGAAAAAACCAAAAATGGTAATCATAAATTACAAAATTTTAAATAATTTGTTTTTATAGTTTAAAAATATTTTTTGATTAATAAATATAAGCTATTGATTAGATATTTCCTATTAGGCCTTCTCATTTGGATCATCATTTCGATCAAAATATCGAATACATTTCATACATTCATACATTTGTTAAAGTTTTTGCAAAATCAAAATGAAAATAGAGTTATTTAAATTTCATTTTAAAGTTAATTCGCACATGTGTATATATGTTTGTTGGTATGTACTTCATATTGCTAATGGAAATTTAATTTTTCCAAATTGAAAGTTGATGCACTTAACCAAATTGCAAATGGAAACTGGACAGAACTAGTCTGTCCTGCTTGAAATATCTCTCTCTTCTCTCTCCCTCTTTCTTGCTAACATCCTTTGGCTTTCTCTAGTGTTGAGCAAAAGAAAAAAAGGGTTTTTGGAGTTTGCTTTCATTTCAATATAAAATGAACAAATGCATATGTATGTAAATATTCAATTAGCAGTAAAGCACAAGAAGAAAAAAATATCAAGCAAACAACTAACAATAGCTATGTATGTAACTATGTTAATATGTTTGTATCTCTGCATACATATATGTATGTATGTATGTGTATGATGATGTGTGTAGACAAATAAAAAATGAATACCCAGAAATTTTTATTTAATTTTCGCACCTGTTTTCAGGGCAAATAAGTTTCCCATTTTAATTCTCATTTGAATTTTACATGCATTTCAATTTATTTCGACATTTCTTTACCCTTTCTACGCTTGCCTAAATGGGTATGTACACTTTTATCAGAAATATGTACAACAGAGTGAGGATAGAATTTTCTTCCACTATATGGAACATCTTTAAACGTTGTCAAATATATCATTCTAGTTCTATTTAAGCTATGCTCAAAAGACTTTACAATTGTTTTCTGATTGCCGCCTTTTGGACTACATTGAATAGCTTTTGAAAAATCTTTTTTTTTTGTTCATATCCTTGAAATTCCAATTTCATAATACTTTAAATGCTTCCTAGGAGATAATTTTTCCTAAAATCTCTTTTGGAATATTGTAACTAAGTTCCTGCTATAGTTCTCAAAAATTTTTTTTATACTTTTGCAAATTTAAAGCCAATTTTAATGGCCTCAAATGATCATATTTTAAAGCTGCTTTAGGTAAGTGCCCAAAACTAATAGAATATAAATAATTCGGCTAGGCTTGACTTTGACCGGTTATCTCGTGTTACCTCACTTTCGTTTCCCCCTTTTTTTCTCGTTGTCTGTCGTTGCTCTTACACGAAGTCCTGGTAACGCGCGTTAACAGTATTTTTTCGATATGCAGTGCCGTGAATGTTTTACATGTCAAAGGAATGTTGGACTGTGTCTGTCCAGGTGAAAAGTACTCCATTTCATGTGGCCGGAGGGGGTGAAGGATCACATTGGGTATGGCGTATATCTCTCTCTAACGCGCTTCTGTTGATGTAAAATTTGTGTTCGATGTGTGATGTGAGAGCTGGCAGAAATCGTCAAACAATGCCAAACGACATTATCATCGTCATCATCATCATCATGATGATCACCATTACCATGTCTGTTGTACCCCATCACTGGCTGGCTGTCTATCTGTCACTTTGTCTGTCATTGTCATCATATTTTGCAAATTGCTCGTAAAAATGGCTTTTAATTGCACATGGAAGAAGGGTTCACTTCAAGCAAAATGAAAGCCAAACTCAAACTCATCTCCCCTTTTTTGTCAGCTCCGGTGGGTCGACTCTGTGTGAAATTTAAACGCTGCCAAGATTAATTCAATTAACCTGCATAAAATGAAAAAGGTAAAATGCTTCATCAAATTGGTAGGAGCAGCAGGCAGATGCCTGGCGCTAAAGGAATTTCATTTTAGAGGCTTTTACCTCCGGTTTTTGCTGCTGTTTCTGCTTCTGCTGCTGCTGCTGCTGCTTTTGACACTTTTAATTGGTAGGCGTAGCAAATCATTAATTATATTTCAAGATGAAAATGCATGTCACTCAGTGGGGAAGTAACTAAGTAAAGAGGATTGTTAGTTGAGGCCAAAAACAGAGATATACATGGAGAAGGAGAATTGAGAATGAAAACAGTTAGATAGAGAAGGATGTAGATGGAAATGAATGTTAATAGAAAGAGAGAGAATAAGACAGATGAAGCCGGATTGATTGAAGCAAAGTGAAGGCAAAATCTGTCAGAGCCTTTTAAACAATTGGCTTCAAAGTAGGTTGCCATTAAGTGGGCCATGGTAAAGTCCTTAATTATGTGCTAAAAGTGGCAAACAAAATATTCGTATATAGATCGTAAGATAATGAAATGGCATACTAGTTGATAAGTTGGATTTAAAATGCGTTTATTAATATCTTTTGATTAAATGTGTCAACGTGAAGGAAAAAGTGTCTAATAGTCAAGTGAAAAAAACCAATATCTTTGATTCCAAAATTGTGGTTTATATGATAATATTCGAATCATTTTAGTTTTTTTTTTTTAATAATGCTAGAATAAAATAATCCGGTTTGAATTCACATTCCCTATCTGATTTTGATTTTAAATTAATGCTTATAAAAATTTCTACTTTCCCTTTTAGGTTTCGTTTAAAACCTCCTTAATGACAAATCGATATCTTCACAAAATTTAGAATTGCATCTAGTAGAAAATATAACTTTCCTTTTTTTTTTGCAGGTGCAGCTATTGTCATAGAAACTTTTCCATCAACAAACTTCATGCCAAAGAACTCCTTTTTCAGGTCCATTATAACTCCAATTTCCTGGTTACAATTGTTAGTTGTCCCAACGTAAGTCGATGTTGGTCGAAGCATCAGTTGCTTGACACTGGCCTCTTATGGCTTTGCCTGTCCTTTGCTGTCCAATTCGTGTCCTGTGGACCGCATGTTGCTTGTCTTTCAATCCATGTCCTTGCCATACCCCTAATGTCCCCATCCACCCCATCTACTTGTTGTGTTTTGCGGTTTTATTGGTTTGCGTTTGTACATTCCATTTGCAAAATGATTGGAATTTATGCTTACAGATTAGACACAGACCCAAGGGGGTCACCCTCTCTAACCTAGCGACTTTCACCCACTTTCCCCAACTTTCACTGACTCGACTAACTGCACCCACCCACTGCGGTTATTGTCCCTTCTCCTGTCTCCTGTCTGCTATGACCCATGTGTATGTATTCTCCATTGCTGGTTACCACTCCATATTGATGTTTTATCTTGCTGCTTTGTACTGGTTTGCTGGTTGGTCTTTCTTTAGCGTTTTGCCAAATCGCTGAACGGCCTCCGGGCTCCACTCTACTCTATGCAAAAATGTTGCATTTTCAATTCGACATTTTGGTGAAATGTTGCGTGTCCGGCAACCGCTTTGAGCTGACCCCTACTCTCGGCCATCCATTGCATGGGATCGTGATGGCAATGTGGCTGGTCTTGGTTTTGGTGTTGGTGCTGGTTATGGCGGTGCTAGCGGTGGCACTGGTGGCCATGGTGAAAATGCTGAAAGCTTAACGCTGAAAAGCCTTCGTGCCATGGCCATGTCAAAGCCGTCGCCAATATACGCCCAGCTGCGCAAATTAAATAATGGCAGCCAGCAAAGAAAAACAAAAAGCAAAAAACAAAAAAAAACAAAAATAAATAATAAAGAAAATAAAACTCCTCTGGAAAAAAATGAACTTTATTTCACTTAAAGCCAAAAGCAACACTAGTCCAGGATGAAAGTGTAGCTATTGTAATGGTGGTAGCCACACACATGCCACACATACATGCAAACATTAATATACATGTGTACACATACATACATACATCCATAAACCTCCATGTATATGTATACATATATACAAACAAAGCTGCAGAAGAAAGAAACGTTTAATAGGTTTATGCGGCATTTTAAATTAAGGAATTCAGATTTAAATCCAAATATAAGCGAATCGTACTTATACATAGTTGAAGCTATACATTTATTTGTTAGTATGACAACCAAAGCAAATTTATAACATTTTCTCATTACAGAAACTTTAACTATGTAGTTCGCGCAGTGGAAAAGACAATCGAATGTTCAGTCGGGAGCAAAGATTACGTAGTTCTTTCGATTGTTAGATGTCCAAGGATATATCGAGAAGATTGTAAGACGCGCGAGTCCCAGCGGGTGCCCACATCCTCCCATCCAACCGACCGAGGGGCGCAAGACAAGTTAATAAGGCTGATATGTACACTTTTTTACGGACATCAAAAGATATTGAAGCTTCTCTAAAGAATATTATTGGCTATTGATATTCTTATGCTAAGTTCAATGCAATGTCAATCTATCTGGACGACTTATAATACTTTTTACTAATTACTTTAACATACATATATCTAGATCCCAAGTAGTACAATAAGATATACATTCTTATTATTCGAATAGGTGATTACTCACCCACAAATCAATCATATGGTATAAAAAGGATGTTTACATTGCTATTATAGATAATTTACTTAAAATGATTGATTGGAATAGGTCGATTAAGTTCTGAAATGTATAATACAGATAATGAAGAGAAAGATTTATTTACAATATTTTTCAAACTTTTGATAAGAAAAGAGTGAAAGAGAAACGAAATTTTACTAATGCTCACAAACTGGAAAACACTTCAAATATCAAATGAAGAATGAGGGTTAAAGCGGTTAGTGTCATGGCAAAAGGGGCCCTTCTTTAGTTTTTTAGTTTAAAACATTAGAAGGAGGTTATTTAATTTTAGAAATTCATGTCTGAAATCTGTGCTTAAATTATATGCTAAATTAGCGTAAAATTTCCTAAGTAACTATTCATAATTCCATTCACTTGATAAGTATTATCCTATATACAAATGTACATAAATGAAACGATATATATATATATATATATATATATATATATATAGACTGTTATATACCATTTTAGATAACAGTATATTCAAGTGTTTAATGTACACTGCACTTTTTTCCAATTTTCTAACTAACTTCCATTTATGCATTTACTAGTTGAAAGTTTAAAAAATTTATTCAAACTAATTTCTTTAAACGGTTCCGGGTATAAACTGAATTTTGAACACTTACTCACACACACACACACACACACATACAATACATGAAGCTGGTCTGTGGCTCGCTTTCGTATAAGGTTACATATTTTTTAAGCCAATTTTACAGGCCACTGCCTAACAAGGACATTAATTGGTAGCTGACTGCAACGGCAGAGCAGCAGGAGCAGCAGCAGAAGCAACCCGCCCGTTTTCCTCCCCCTTTATGCTTTTGGCAGCCCTGCTTCCCCCTTGTCCACGCGACACGACCAAAAGAGTAGTTAACTGTATGCGTTTCGTTTCGCTTTGGCTATATTTATTTTCATTTTTTTTTTGTTTTTGCTCTCCTCTTTTATTTTTTTTGTGTTTTGTTTTGTTGGCCAACTGTATTCTTGGCTCCTTTTTCATGGTTTTTATTCACTTCAATATTTACTTAACCCTTTTTTTATGTGCTGTCGAGTTAGGCGGATAGCTGCCAGAGGCAAGCGGCTGCCAGGCAGGACGAGAAAGCATTTTCTTTTTTTTTTTTTTTGTATGTTGCTTTTGCTCTTATGATTAAATATGCCTTTCGCTTTTTGTTTAAGCTCGGCCAACTTGGCTTAAATATTGCATGAAGGTGCCCAGTAGTGGGATTGTGTGTAAAAGAATTGTGTGGGTGGGGTTGGGGGAAAGGTCCTGGTACCTGCGGCCTGTTAATTAGTCGGTTAGCTCTCCTGACTTCTGCCGGTTGGCAACATATTTCGTTTAAGGTTCAAGTGTTTCTGGCAAGTTCGAAGTGCCAGACGACTTTTTTGCTCTCTCCCTCGCCCTCTCTCATTCTCTCTATCTCTCTCACTCTGTTGGCCTGGCATGTAAAAGTGCGATTATAGTCGCATAATTATCACGCTGACATGCCCACACACACATATATTGAAGGTGGGTACAGGTGGAAGGGTAGAAGGGATATTAGCTTAAAGGAATGGTAAACCCTCTGTACAGAGAAAATGCCAAAATGTAATTACCCAGCAAACAAACCGCAATTTCTCGGTACACACACAAACAGAAAGTAAGAGAGAGAGAGCGAGAGAAACTAAGTGAAAGTGGACACGCAACAAGCAAAATAGGCTAACTTTGAGGCCACCAGGTGAACTACCATCCACACTCATTCTACTCTTGGCTTGCCCTCCACACTTATTCTACCTTCCATCGTCCACTTGGCCAACACACATCTTCTACCTTCCATAGTCCACTTACCCTCCACACACACACATACACATACGTAGAAGGGTTTGCGTGTTTGGGGTATGGCTTTGGGTCTTGGCATCGTGATGGCGATATCGTTAATGTTGCCGTTGATTGTGCCCAAATGGGCCAAACACTCAACATTTATTCGATAGAAAGAGTCAGAGCGAGAAAGTGTGACAGTTAGATAGAGGAAAGGGGGGGCAAAGCGGTGGTATTTGGCTGTAAATTTCCTAATTTATTTGGCAATTGGCAAATGTTTTACGCCCTCATCGAAATGCAATACTTAAAGCGTTCTCTACACTTTTGTTTGTTTGTTTTGCCTTTTTCTGTTGGGCCTTTAAAATATGCTATATATGTGTATCTCTGTATACGATATACGATATATATGTACTACACTAACAACATAATTCCCAGGCATAAATAAAATCAACAACAACAACAGCAGCTGCTGGTGCTGCTTTACCTCTACCCTCTCACCCTACATCTGCTGCGGCTGCTGACCAACTATGACAACAGCTGGCCATATTCTGGACATCATCACAAGAGAGGTGGTTGGTGTGCGGATTCTATCTGTGTGTATGTGTGTGTGGGGCAACACAGCATGCAAATTTCGGTTCATAATAATAATGATGATGTGATAAAGTCCCCTATCTAGGTGCTTACATGGTAATTGGTAGTCTATAATGAATGCAAATTCCCTCACACTAAGCAAAACTGAATGCTGAAAATGTAAAAAAAGGGCAAATGACTAAAAATGAAAAGAGTTCAAGATTCTATGTTTAATATTTTAAGAAACTTAAGAGTAAGTGTTGAAT
The DNA here is from genome assembly GCA_035045865.1 of Drosophila austrosaltans. Classification (NCBI taxonomy): domain Eukaryota; kingdom Metazoa; phylum Arthropoda; class Insecta; order Diptera; family Drosophilidae; genus Drosophila; species Drosophila austrosaltans. The sequence continues at coordinate 5,777,897 of JAWNOQ010000083.1, forward strand.
TTAAAGTTGTTTAAAATATTTCTGCCAATAAGATGAACAAAATTATGTTTTCATTCAGTTAAAAGTTACATTTAGAGGCTCTGTAAAATGTTTAAATTGTTGTCCGAAAGGAAGTCGATTTCTTGTCAATATATTCATTATTAAATTAATTATTCCACACTATAGATATCTATTCATTCATAATAGTATTTGCCTCTACAAATTATACGTAATTGTTTTAAATTTACAATTCGAAAGTAATTTTGCAATATTGATCATTCCATTGAAATTAAATTTTCTATTTGACTGCTGTTTATCGAATTTTACAATTGACTTGCAATTTGCCCTTGTTCTACTTGAACATTTAATTTAAGAGAAATTTAACAATTTGATAGCATTGCCAGAACAATGGAATTTCGTATATCAGTTTACCACCAACCAACTTTTCATCTACCCTCCTGCCCCACCAGCTGTCAGTTCAGTTCTTGGGGCACTGTCCACTTTGTATATTTCGCGCATTTCCATGTCTGTTGGTCTATTTTTGGCATAGCTGGCTCGTTGGTTTTATTGGCCTGGTGGCTCTCTCCGGCCCGGCTGCTATTTATGTAGTCTGAAGAATGGAGAATACGGTGGAGAATGGAATGGTATGATGCCGGGGCAACGTCATTACCAGGCAACAACGATACGATTTTGGTGCCGGTCGCGGTTGTTGGCTCTTCTGTTGCAAGTGTACTAAATTGGTAGATTCGAGGAGTGAAAAGAGTGAAGTGCAGCCTAGACCATTCCGATGGTTAACACAATTGCGGTGCATGGCTATTGCCGTTGACGTTTATGATGTGTTGCATGGCCTAGCATATCGCCATGTTGCTGCTGATGATGTTGCCGTTGCCAATGCTGTTGCTGTTGCCATTGTTGTTGCCTATGATGTCGTTGTTGCTGCTGTTGCTGTTGTTGCGTGTGCTATCATTAAGTGTCGAAAATTTCATCAAACACTTCAAAGCGGACCACGTGCCCCACGTACCCCAATGCCTCTGCCTCTGCCACTACCTCGCCCCTCCTCATTCCCCATTGGCCATGCCCTTGTTCTGTTTCAGTTTATGATTCTATTATTTTCACAGCAAATAAAAGAGAAAACTGCGTATCATGGCCAAGTGCTAAATGGGCGCAAGGGAAAATTGCAAAAATTTTCGGTGCTAGCTTTGCTACTCCATCTCTTTCTTTCTTGTATTTTTTTCCGTATTTTTTCTTCTATTTTTTTTTTTTTTTTGCCTTGGCTAAATTTAAAAGTGTTGGAGGTGGGGGGATTGCTAGTAGCGGAGGGGTGTGGCAGCTGAGCACGTAAAAAGCGTTGAACCGGAACGTTGTGGGCAACAGCTGCAAATAAGTGTAAGTGTGTGTGTGTGTATATATTTGGGTGTGTGTTTGAGGCAAAAGCGAATTTCCCAGCGCACACGGAAACTTTGCGCCATGAATCAAAGTTTAGTGTAGCATACTTTTTAGGTGCGATTTATATATTTCAAAATAAAATAAATGAAGGGCGAACGAGGGAGCATTCGAAGCGCACAAGAAAAAAAAATAAAAGAATAAAAAGGAAAAGCCCAAAAGACAAAAGCAGCTAGCAGAAGTAGCAAAAAGACGGGAGAAGAGAAGTCGTCGCAATGCACTGAAAAAAATTATCAAGTAAACAAAGAAGATGACGGAAGTTGCGCTTGAGTAACTTCAAATCTATACATTGAATAGTCACTTTCTTTACTGTAAACATAATAATCTTGATTTCTGTAATATTTCGTTATCACTAGATGCATTCGAGGAGCTTTTTAATGATTTTCTCACGAAGGTTCTCTTAATTGTTTCTAAGATGAAAACGATGGAAGCTTCTCTTATTTTCTATGAACTTAATTGTCTATTAAGAAATTGCAATTTTACTGCCTACTAGCCAATATGACAATTGATTTCTTTAAAATAACAAACCATACTTATTGTAGAATAACTAAAACACTTAATTATAGCTACTAAAAGATCTTCCGTGGTCTGATGCACCAAGGAATAATTTCAAAATTTCGTGTAGCCAAGGTCAAACTAATAGCGGTATTCCAATTGGCCGCAAGCTCTTTATATGAGAACATTTCACTATGTTCTTTCTAGTAATAACATTAAGCTAGTTAGACTTTTGTGGCTTCGTGGAAGAATTTACTCTCTATTAATTCTGGAATCCCATATCAAGATGCTGAACAATGAGAGTGAGAGCCATTAGAAGACGTGTTGTTTTGCTTCGACTAAAGCGTGAGCCAAATCTAGAAATTACACTCAGGAATGACATCTATATCCTTTTATAATATATGAGTCGAGCTGCTACTCTTTGGAAGACATTACGCTTTAGGGAGAACCATCAAACTTTAAATCATATTCCCTACTTCTTTTCTTTTTGTGTACGCGGGTAAATTCAAATTCTCTGTTTTATTTCAACAGCGTTCAAGGAAATGCAAAAATTTACACTTGGTTAGCTGATTGATGAATGCATAAATGAAGCGTACACATGCGTTTTAAGGAACTAAAAGGTATAAGGGGTGTGGGTGGGGAGAGAGTCGCTATCAGCGGAGGAGTTTGTTGAAATGAAGCAATTTGGCAAAGTCACAGGATATTCTTTTGTGGCTTGGGTAGAGACTTTTATTTCTACCTACTCCATCTCCATTTTACTCCTCCCAATTCGAGCAGGTAGTTCTCATATGTGTTACTGTGTGTATGTGTGTGTGTGTGTGTTTGATGGTTTTATCGAGCCATTGCTTCTCTGATTGTTATGCACAAAATATGTAAATGTGATTTTTAACTTGATTTCATTTACCACCACTACTCCTCTACCCACACAACCATTTGCCCTGGCCATGCCATATCTTACATATTTTTTCTTCTTTGGGATTTAAGCAAATTATTGTAATTTATTTGACAATGATTTGGGCTAATGCGGCGTATGAATAATGTTGCAGCTTTGACCTTGTTATATTTTTTTTTTCTTTTTTTGGGGCTTTAATTAGATAAGCAGCAATAACGGGAAGCAGCAGCAGGAGCTTCTGCAGAAAAAAAGGAGTTAAGGAGGAATGATTTGTAAACACAATTTGGTAAGCGAGGCATGAACATAAAGTCAAATTTATGGCGACTGAGATTTCGTTTAATATTTCTCTTTCCCTTTCTACTTCCACTCAATGTTACTTTTGTTATTGTTGTTGCCCCTGGTTGAGGTTATGTCTCACTCACTTGCCGGCCAGACAACGAAATATGCCAAAAATGAGCTGAAATTACTTTTCATATTCTGTAGTATGGGTTAAGGAGTCCGAGGCGGGGGCGACAATGCCTCTGACATAGAAAGATAAGTGAAATGCATGGGCTAGGACATTCCCCATCCCTTTCTCCTTAAAAGATAGATACATATGAATGAATGTATATACATATATAAATGTAAGTACATGTATCCTATGTAGAGATGGCTCGTTAGGGTCCTCAGTCTAGGAGCTAGACGACAACATAATTTCGTAATTAATTTGCCAAAACACGAATGTAATTTAATAAAATTGCGCATACGCCGCCTCGTTGCCTGGGCAAGCCAAAGGATGCCGCAGTTTTGTCTATGTTTAATGGAGAGATGGGGGATGTGGATCCAAGCAATTTGCGGCATCTTCATGCCGCATCTCTTGTCCTTGGGTTTTTCTTTTCTTTTTTTTTTGGCAAAAGTAAGCGACGATTATTTATGGTCTATTTTTGAGCATACCACTAATTATGCCAAGCATTTTGATCGTCCCGGGCAACGCGTTCCAATTACTCGACACAAATAAATCACAGCAAGCACCCCCATTTTACCAATTGTGGCTACAAAATCCTTTCTCCCAAGTGTACATTCCCTTTTGTTGTTCTGCGCCAGCCAAACAAGTGACGAAATCCCCAAGCAACACCAGCAGAGAGCAGCAACAGTATTTGATTTGAATCTCTTCTTTATTTAGACATTTATCACCAAAGGGAGGATAAGAAAAGTATTTTTATTTCCATTGAAATTTGTTCAAATCTAAGTATATGTCGTCGAACAAAAGTCGATTGAAAAAGACATCACAATCTATTTTTACTCCATTGACAATTAGCTATTTTAACATAAATATAGAGTTTCATTTATTTAAATATACATTTTTAGATCATTAATTGTAGCTAACATGTGTAGGTAAAGGTAAAGAGAAAAAGGAAAAAAAATGGCCATATTTATAAATTTATTTTCGCCTCTGGAATACGTAATGCTATCAAATTGTAAAAGCATTTTGTTGTTGGCCAAACGTCATATATAAATATTTGATATATATATTTTATATAGATATACATAGATACAGATAGTTGAAAAACTTTCCACATCTTTCGAAACCAATTAACTTCTATTCATTTCCTGGATGTAAAATAATTTTAAAATGTTTTTAGTTTATATTACTCACCGTTAATCTATCAAAAATAAAGTTGAGTTCATTTTGAAATTCTCTAGAGATTTTTTTGTAACACTTTTCCAACTCTTTTGTTGTTTTGTTTGTCTTTACAGCTTAAGATCTAAATCCCCATTTGCCAATTTCTAACCGCAATCCCAAATTTCTGTTGCCGTTGGCTAGCAACCCAGACCCAGATACCGACCACGGTGTTGGAGGGGATCCCAGCATCACGTAGCCCACCCCCTCCGGCAGTTAAATCAATTGCCCCAATTTGATAATATTTCACCAGGGAATGATTATGAGCTGCGTCGCGGGAGAAGATGTTGGCGGCTGATGGGCAGTGGGTGATGAAGGTTGAGATTGTTTTACTGGGACCTGCCCGGCGGTTTCTGTTTTGTTGACATTTCCGTTGCCAGCGTTTTTGGCGCTTCCGCTTAAAGTTTATTTTTCTTGGCCGACCATCCATTTCTACCTCCAGCAGCACCCCTCCCCTCATTCCGTTCACCATATGGCTGTAGACTTGGCATCTCAGTGTCCTTGGATCCAAGATTCACGTAAAAAGGATTTTGGGCCACGCATTTCGCATGCCTAAATGGCAAAAGACGTCGCATAAACATGACATGCCACGCCCCCTCTCTAACGCCTACGTCTTTGTGTTCCATACCAAACGAAATGGAAGCCACAAAAACAAGAAAAAAAAAGAAAAACGAAAAGGAAAAGAAAAACCGTGCAGGACAGCAGAAAAAAAGAAGTCCTTTGCCTTTCGTCTCCTTCTTCTTTTGTTCTTAGCTTCTTTTCGCTTTGTCAGTTTGCCTTCTTTTTGGTTTCGTTTTGCTTGGGGTTGTGTGCGCATTTGGCGGTTTTTATGAAAAATTACCATGTTTTCGTCGCACTCATTCGCAACGAGCCAAACGTCTGCCACGCCCACCATTCTAACGCCTTTTGACGTCGGCCACGATATATAAATTTTTTCGTTGTTATTCTTGTATTTTTCTTCTCTTCTCTTCTTTTTTTTTTCTTCGTTGGCAATTTTGGTATTTTATTTTTTCTCTTCTACGTCAGGCACTTGAGACAGGTCAAGGAGGTGTGTGTATGTGTGTGAGGGGGAGAGGAGAACCCGGTACAAATGGTGTCGGCTAAAAGGGGGAGATGTGGCCACATACATACTTCTTCTAATGATGCCACTTATGTCGTGACGAAATTATTTTTATATACAATAATTTTTTTTTCGATACCCTGTATTTATGATTGAGTAATGATTTGGGGTCGTTTTGCACCATTATGAATACAATTTGTCTTAGTTTTCGTGACTATTTTGAATGAGATAAGTTATCAAGAAGGGAAGTCTTTAATGATTGAAAGTTTTGAATTAGGAAGGGATGACAATCCGTTCAAAAGAGAAAGTTGATAGATAAATATAAGATAGTTTCTTATATAATATGTAATTGTGGTATAGATCGATTTATTTGAATATTTGTTGTTCTTTTAGTTTCCTAAAGTAACAAATCGCCACTTATTAGACAAAGTTTTCTGCATGGGGACAAATCCAGAAAAATGTTGTTAGCTGTTACTATTTCTTGAAAACAAATTGCTTTCAAAACTTCACGATTTAAAATTAAACACAAAACTACTACAGAAATTACGTATACGCAATGTGGTGATATATAAAAAGAGAAGCCTTCTATGAATAATACCTTTAGAACCTTTAAAAAACAGAAGCTAACTAATAATAATCTGATAATCTAATGATCTATTTAAGCAAAATAACTATTTAAGATTTTTTTTTTTTTGTTTTTGTCTGCTTTTGCCTATCAAAAAATATTATGATAAATAATTTTCAATATTCAAGACAACTTTGGGCCACTCTAGTGTCGCGTTTAAGAAAGAAAACTATTACGAAAGAAAAATAATTTCTTTCACTTACATGAGAAACGACATTTTTACTATTTAAATAATAAAATAAAATACTTTTTTCAATTTCATTTAGCAAAGTTAAAGTATCAAATATCAATAACTTTTTGTTTCTTTTCCAGGATATGACCTTTTCGAATTCGTTACAAGAATATTATTTTTCATGCCCACACAATTTCTTTTCTCTTCCTGATTTTATTTGTATTGCCTATGGAGGTGTGACTGAATGCACCCCATCCGTTTTTACCAATGTATGTACCTAGTCATATTTTACCTCTTGTGCTTATTTTTGGTCACATTTTCATTTCCTGTTTTATGTTTCTTTTCTTCTTCTGTTTCCCTTCTCTTTTTTTTTTTGAAATTGCGTGCTGAAAATATCGTAACTGCTAATTGGCAACACATAATTTACGTGCTTATGCCAATTTTCATTTCCATTTTCAATTTTTTCGCTTCTATTTTTGGGTCCCACTTTTCTGGAGTTGCTGCTCCAGGTCCTGGGTTTGGTTGGCTGGTTCTGCTCATGTGTGAAGCAGTAAATGCAATTAGGTGTCGAGTGTTAGACTCACTCTTGACCTGCCTGGGAGGCGGTGGCCACTTGCAGATTTGATTAACTGCTTCCGTGCGTCATCAAATTCGTTTTTGAGACCTGGTTAGGGTAAAGGCAAAAAAAGCTCAGAGAGAGGTAACTCAGTTGAGGGTGCTGCTGGCTATAGCACCGGGGACAACTTCAACAACGACGACGACGACGACGACTACTCAATAAAACTCATTAGTGGCGTTTTGTCGTAGCTCCCTACAGCTGGTTGGTTCTGTGTTGGTTGGTTCTAGTTGCTTCTTACCATGGTGCTCTGGCAATTATCACAGGCATGCCCCCGTTGACTCTGGCAATTGATTGCAGCCGTTGCCGTTGTCATCGTTGTAGTTGCTGATGCTGCTGCTGCTGCTGGTGCCGCGAGCAATGCTATCGTCGTTGTGTCCTCAAGCGGCTGCCAGCGACAGCATCAAAAGTGCCGATAAAAATTTATAGCAAACTGATTTGAAAGTCAATTATCCAGCTACCCGCCCATACTCAGTTTTAGTTCCTCTTTTCGTCTCATCGCAGAATCTCACCTCTTCTCACCTTAGCTTAACTTTGGTCCTGGCAAGCTTTGGAAACGGCGTGCAAATGGCTTTTCTATGCTAAACGATTGCCTGGGCCTTAGTTTCATACCTTTTTTATGTATTTTCTTTGGTTTTTCACATTTTTAGTTTTTCGCCTCTCGAAATGTTTCCTTCAGGCAGGAAACTGCTCGAAATTGTTGTACTCGGTACTTGGTAATGAAGATAGTTCGTTTTTCTACACTTCTACACTTCGACTCATTTGTCCTCATCCTGGTGTCTGGTGCTAAAAGCCTTTGGTGTTTATGTTTGCCTTTGTCTGGGTCGGGAATCGAATCCCCCAGTACCGGAACATGAGTCCATCTAACCATAGCTCCATAGTTCCAGGGCGACAGACGCCTCTCTGCATTTGTGTGCAGTTAATGAGTTTAATGGCGGGCATTGAATTTGAATTGCTAATGCCCAGATCTAGTTGGAAACGGAAATGGTAGTGGAAATCAAGTTTATGAATGTGCTGTTGTTGCTGTCTAAATTGTTGTTGTTGCTCCCGTTATTTTGTCATTCTCCATGAAATGTTTTTTGCAATTAGAGTAGAAATGGGCGTAAAAGTGAGACAGGGGCAAAGAGATAGAGTTGTTGTGTGTTTTGAATTTAATTTGGTAGGAGTCTATAATTTCCAAACAAATGAGTTGGTCCGTTTAACCCCCTGTACAACAAAATGAGACTTTTTAAACAACTCTCAAATGCAAATTAAAATGGAAATAAGCTTTAAAACAACAAAATGTTCTAAATATTTATCACACATCGGATCCAGTGTGTGAATACAATGAATGAAATGAAATGTCTACAAATTAATTTTCATTTAATTGAACGAAATCTTTACTAAAGGTCGATAAAGATTTTTATTTGCGATCCTGAATTATTTCAAAATTAACTTGTTTTTAACCAAAATTTCATTTATACATAGAAATAACTCTTCTAAAAAAGTTTTTAATAAAAAAAGGAGTTACTAAAAGGTAAAAAATAAATTGATTAGAAGATCATTGATAATTTCTTTGTTTTCGTTTCTCAAGAGCACAGAAAATTTAATAAAGTAATAAAGTCAATATTTGGAACTCTAGAAATAGAGAAAAAATTATACTTATCAAAAGTATGTTCATGTCTAAAATATTTCCTTAAGAGATGTCATTAAAGCAGTTCTAGTTCGAGTGGACTGTCCCATTAGTCAACTAGCCCATGGTCTAGCTCGGGTGGACTGTCCGATTAGTCGACTAGTGCATGGACTAGCTCGGATAGACTACCCCACAGACGTCCTCCCGTGGGCTAGCTCATGGATTAGATCCCATGGACCAGCCCATGGACTGGCCAATGGACCAGCCTATGGTCCAGCTCAAGTGGAGCAGCCCATGGTCTAACTCAAGTGGACAAGCCCATGGTCCAGCTCAAGTGGACCATCCCATTAACTAGACCGCGCGGGCTAGTCTTGTGATTGTCCGCCAAGACCTACGTGTCCCCGTTTGGATCAGCTCGTGTCAAGCCCAGTTGAGCTAGCTCATGGGTTAAATTGAACAAGTTACTGGTCCATGGCTCAAATACAGTGTTCTAACAATTAAATTTTATTGCACCAAATGCATAGATTAATATTGTTTAATTTATCTTTGACCTTTTAAACCACTTAATTGCAGCAAATTGAGATTTTACATTGGAAATTAGTTAATCTAAGCACTTTGTTGCCTTCACTAAAAAAAGGATGAGCTGAAGAGATTTTTATCTTAAAATGGCCAATGTGGCCTATTGTTATCAACTTTTCACCTTTACCAGTCACTGGCCATGGCTCCTTTATATACACATACACACGCACAGACTCACACTCATATCGACATCTGTTGTCCTTGTTGCTGTTGTTTTTGTGGTTATTACTATGATTGTGGCCAATGTCGATGGGTTTTGCTAATACCACAAGCATTACAGGTAATTTTTTGATAAGCATCACACAATTGTTGTGTCTGTGTATGTGTGGGCAATAATTTAAATTAAATTTGAAGTAAATGTTATTGTTATTATTATCTTTTGTGTGTACAGAATGGGGACAACAGTTTGTATTTATTGTTTTTCCATTTACCCATGGCATGGCCCTTAGCTGCTTCATATTCGCTACATGCTACAAGAATATCTTCATCTTTGAGGGACAAAGAAATTGTCCGCACTTTCCGTTTTCCTTTCGCTTTTTGCTGTAATTTATATCCGTGATTTATGATCTGTTGCATAGTTTTAGGCGCAATTGTTTGCCATCATTTTCATGAGCATTCATCAAGTGGAAAGCTGTTATTGCTGTTGTTGTTGTTGTTGTTTTTGTTGCAGTCTTTAGGGCATCATAAAATTAAATTAAACACACAAATTATTTTCATTTTAATTTTCATTAAATTTTTATGACCCTGCATTGTGCTGTTGCTTTTGTTTCTTTTTTTCTCTCTCGTTTTTGTTGGTTGTTTCTTTTTTTCTTTTTTTTTTTTTTTTTGTCTCGCCACAATTACGACAAACAAATAAAAAATAACAACAAGAATGTCACAGGTAGGAAAATGGCCAACAAAATTTATGACTCTCGGTTGGGGTTGGGTGAGAGGCAGCAACAACAACAACAACGCCAATGAAAAAAATAAAAGAAAAAAATTTGTTGCAAATATTTAACGATTTGTGTAATTTTCTTGTTGCTACAAATGGGTCGGACATATGTTCCCGCCAGTACAATAACAATTATAATAACAACAATAATAATAAGTATATATATGTATAAACGTATAACTGTCACTATACGGAAATATTCTAATTGGATCGCGCACTTAATACCCTAACCCATTGGGTATACTTAAAACAGGTGAAATCCCATAGGTGAGATGTTAACTTTCTATATGATTGCTTGCGAATTTGCATTTTAAGTATTTTGGAGGGATATGGGGAAAAAATATAAACAATACTTTAAATAAAAGACAGCTACATACCTATAAATGGGCTTTCTTAAGAACTTGTTGATGAAGACCATGTTAGAATATTCTTTAATAATATTTAATGTAAGAAAAGGAGTTAGAAGTTGACCAATGTGGTCTGGTATAAAAATATTTCATTGCTTTATTTATATAATAAAATATAAATATATAATTTTTACCAGTTTTCCCTTTATTCAGCATGAATATACCCCAAATTGATTGTATAAAATGTAGGGTGAAAAAATAAACAAATAGGCTTCAATTGAGGTTTAAGCTGTAGGTGAAAATGGAAATATCCAATCCAATCCGTTTCAAATTGCCAACTGAATACCGAAACTCTGCAATCTGAATATTGCAAAATTTGTCCGCTTTCCCCCCCTTGCACGATTCTTACCATTTCCTCGATAGCCAACACCACTCTTTGACGGAAAGGGGAGGGGTGTTTAAAGGGAGGTTTTATATTTATGCGCAATTATTGCTGCTTAATTAAGCCAATATCTGGGTGCTTATGTCCGTTTGCCATTCAGCCTGAAATTGCATATTGTGTATATGTATCTATATGTATATGGATATGTATGTAGTTGTGGGTGGAGTATGTACATATGTCGGAGAGACCATAATCGTTGTCCGGGTCTGTCCACTTTTTGGACTTCTGCGGGTTTTCGGTGTCATGTTGAGCATTATTGCATTTTGTTTATCGTTCTGTTCTGGCCTCCTGCTGTTGCATTCCCACTTAACAGACTGGCAAATTGAGAGACATCCTACAACATTCCAATAAGCATTATATATGCCTTAATTAATGAGTTTTTCCAAAAGGAAAAAAGAACTACGAGAGAAAGAGAGAGTGAGAGAAATGGAGAGCGGCGACAGAGAAGGCTAAGCGGAAGTGCGACTTTGTGTTGGCTGCCAAAAATATCTTTTCATGAAGCAAGCTTAAATATATGTATGTATAAGGTACACACACACAAAGATACACGTATATATAGTTGAGAATGGCAAGAAAATCTGGCACACACTGAAGTGCATTCTCATGTGAATATGTGTGTGTGTGTGTGTTGGCCATGAAGTGGCAGAAAATTTGCACTGGCACTTAAGTTATACAACATTCAAAGATGTTCTTTGTCCGCGACAGACAACGGCCATAAATTTGGCGACCTACTAGTGTAGTAGTAGTAGTAGAATTCGTTTCCGAGACTATAGAAAAGAAATGCCTTAGGCCGGCAAAGGGGAATGGGTTGGACTGGGTTGGAGCATCTTCAGCAATATTTTTTGGCACATGCTCAACTAATAATTTGCCGTGTGCCAGGCAGTAGAATAAGAAGGCCCGGAACAGAACCAAAAACCCGGGACAGAGTCAGAGACAGAAACTTTTTATGCCCTCTGGGTAAAGTGGGTGAAATGGGCATATTAACTTGCCATAAATCTGTTTCCAACTAGATGAAGATGCAGGCAGACAAAAATTCTATTTTCCAAGTGCATCATCATCATCATCATCACAAGGGAATGCAATTTGAAATTGAATTGAAAATCTAACTGCAAATTATATGGGAATAATTAAGCCAAGTTTTCGTTTTAGGTCAAAGGAAATGCAATGACAAAGAGTTCAAAAAATTTTAACACAAAAAATATAAAAAACCAAATATCAAAAAAACGCCTTAGGTGTAGATTCGCTTTCGAAAAGAAAGTTTTCTCGATTGGAGCCATTTTGCCGCTTTGTTTGAAGAAGAAGTAAAGGGATTTAATTGAAAAATGTTTCCTTATTGCAAACATTTTTTTAGTTTTTAATATTCTCAGTTAGACATTTGGTAAACTTTTTGAAAAATTTTTGCTTATTTTTCCATATTTCTTAACCTGGGAACTAAGTGTGTCTAAAATAAACTAACTCTTGCTTTCTTAATAAAAAGTAACAAAAAGGATCGAAATGACCTGTTTATTTTTTTAGGATTTTCTATGCATATAGTTTATACACATTCTCAAGTTCCCATACCTATAAAGTTTTCTTCCAAGATGATAAATAAACATACTTATCTTAAGATAATTGTAAACTATTTTTTGAAACGTTCAGAAATTTCTGCCTAGCAACACAAGTCTAGAAGATGAAATTATCTTAATATTTAATAAAACTATAAAATTTCTAATATTTTAGGAATTATATGTTTCGTTATGCTCTTTTAACGTAACAGTTTGAAAAGGTTTACTTTAAAATTACTAACAAAAAGCTGGCAAAGATCAAACAAGTAAAGCAATAGATATAGTTTGCACTATGCTCTGACAGCTTGCTTTGCTATCCTCTATGCCATTATCTAATATCTCTTATCACCGTCTAATACATCTTTAACTCTAAAGGATTCATTTTAGCATTTAACTTAGCTTAGCTTATTTTATTATTTGGTATTTGGTAATTATTCCCATTTAGTTGTAATCACTTAAATTTCTTTCACTTTCGCTCTCTCTTCAGACAGAATTTATAGACCTTTATTAAACCCTACGGGGTCTGTGGATGTGTGTGATTATTGCATTTGATCGCTACTTTCAAGTATTCTTACCATTGTGCCAAAACTGAAATCGAATATGCCATACACACATTGTTCATTTCCACATTTTCCTCTGTCGCTCTTTTTTCCCTCCTTTTCAAAATTCTTTGGAAGTTTTTGTGTTGCCTACTTTGTTTTCGTTTCGTTTCGTTTTTTTCTTTTCTTCTTTTTTCCTCTTGTTTTCTGTTTTTGGATGCTTGGCATCTGCTGCTTGGCTACAATTGCATATTGGTTAGCTCCAGATGCAGTTGGAATAGCAGCTCCTCCTTCTTGATCATTGAAAGCATTTCGCCTGACAAGCCACAAAACATTTCACTTGCAAATGTACAAAGGCTAAACGACAATGCTACCACCGAATGACGCTGTTGTCGCCGCCACTTTTCCATTCCCATTCCCCTTCCTGCTTCCCTTTACCAATGCCTGCATCATGCCAGTTGGCATTGTTGTTTCTGTTACCCGAATCAAATTCAATGAAAATGCAAAGAGAGAAGAAAAAGAAAATAACCGAAAAGAAAAGGCAGTGTTGCAAGAGAAAAGGAAAAGCCATGGCAAAATTTATGACCAGTTTTGCACGTTCTTCATGTGTGAAAATCATTTGGCGGCAAAGAAAAAATGGCCCAAAAATGAAAGGACTGAGGGTTCCCCCATTTTTACCGTTTTTTTTTTTTTTAGTTATATTTCTATTTTGGGAATGGGAGTTTATTTGAAAATAATGCGCTATTATTTATGGTCGAGATGCAGGCACAACGAAAAATTGCAATTTCTTTGTATCTGTGTGTATAAAGGCAACAAGTCGAAATGGAGGAGCAACGGGAAACCTCACACAATTTGCATTGAAATTGAATGTTGGCATCGAGAATGTGGCCATCTAATGAGCAAATTCTAATCCTAGTGTGTGTGTGTGTCTCTGCTAATTGTATAAATTGAACCAAAAACAAAGAGCAAGCTATGCCACAATTGGCAACAGCTGTGTTCTCTTCCAACTCGTGCTTTAGCTTCAGTTGCTACTATCTGTCGTGTGGCCTGGCGATTTATAAACAAAACGTGCACACACGAAGAGAGAGAGAAAGTATGTATATATGTGTGTATTGTACATATTTCCTTGTCCTACAACATGTGTGCGTATGTGTGTGTGTGTGTTTACTTGAATCCTACTACCATGGGCTTATTAATGTCCTCGCTTTCAGCCAATAGACAAAAGAAAGGACAACAACAGCTGGTTGCTTGGCAGAATGAGCTTAGCTGCGATTTCATTTCCGCCTTTTTTCTTGTGTGTGTGTGTGTGTGCGTGTATGTTTGTGTCTGCATAAGTGTGAGAGAGGACAGCAGGTGTTTATGTTTGTGCCTTTTAATTAAAAGCAATTTACAATTTTCTTTCATTTGCCTGTGCGTAATACAAATCAGTAGCAATCCTTGTGCCTTGATGGATGCGCTGCAATTAGTGGTCTGAGATTGCATGCTAAATTGTTGATTGGTTTTATACCATTCTCAACCTCTCCTAATATTAATTCAATATGGGGTTATATAAAAACTATCTGTAAGCTTTGCCATCCATTTACATACCGATGGATGGCAAAGCTTAGCTAAGAATACATTTCAATGCTTACTGAAATAACATGTATTTGGTTAGATAAGGGGTCAATATTCAATTTTTTAGTAAACAAAATAAACTTTATTATTGTCTAATCGCCTAGACCTTCGAGGTGAACAATTTCGATACCCAAGCCAAATGGGTTAATAATTGTGGTCAGCCGTTTGAAAACTATAATAAGAAGCATATTCCTACACTACAATAGTTATATACATATGTACATATGTATATTCTTGATCAGCATTACCAATTAAAGTTTGTGGCTCAACAAAACTTTCTACAATGTTAAAATACTTGGTCTTTATTTGTTTTATTTTAGAATTATCTTGATGCCGCGAGACCGATCGGTCAGGAAGAGAGTCGTTAAGAAATAATTTACCTATTTTTAACCGATTATTTTGAAATTTGGTATTTATGAATTTAGTACACTTCTAAATTTAAAAATTGATTGGCCAATAAAAACAAAAACCAAAAATCTGTGAAATTATTCCATTGACATATGCGGAATCTAGGCCATTTTGTTTAATGATTTCAATTGTCAAATTAAATATCAATTAGTTTCTTTCAGCTGGTAAAAGTTTAATGATTTTTTCATTCTCTTTCTCTATTCCCCTGCTAACTGTTTAATATTTTAGCCAATAGCGAGGGCATAGTTTTCTTTTCTTTTTTATATTTTGGTAGATGGGAAACATGTGATTTTTGGGCTTCGTCGAAAGTCGTCAGCATAGTCGGCATCGTCATTTGGCCAATGTCGAGCCAAGGATAATGGTAACATCTGTGTTGTGGATTCTCATGCTCTTCTTATATCTGTCTTGCCATTTCTTCCACTCTCTCTCTCTCTCTCTCTCTGTTTCTATTACTGTCTCTGTCTTTCTTTTACCTTTGGTAAATCTCTCTAGCTGTGATTTTATGTGCTGTTTTCGGTTTCGGTATCCGTAAATTTATTTGCCTGCAGTGCAGAAAGCATAGAAAACTTTTCCCAACAGTTTCTGTATGCTGTGGCCAGACGCTTGAAATCAGCTCACTCTCTCCCTCTTTACCCTAAACATAAAAAAATAAAACCTCTTCCATACCTATACTTTCACACATACACGTACACACCGACACACACAGATACAGTCAAAGCATTTATGCGACGTGCAACAAATTTTAATGCGTTTTTCTCACCAAAACGTTAAAAAATGTGAGCACAAGTTTGGAATGCTAGCAACAAAAGTAACTGCCATTTGCAATGTGTGGTGTGTGTATGTGTGTGTGTGTGTGTGTGTGTATTATAGAAGGGACAAGGGATGGAGTAGAGGGAATAGGGGCAGGTTTTTCTCCATTTGAGTTCAACTGGCAACTGTTGCCCAAAAGGAAAATATCCTAACAAAAGCGTCACGTAGTTGGCAAATCGCACATTTTCTATAACTGTATATGTACATCTTTCTCACTCTACTTGAATGCGTAACACTCTACATGTGTGTGTGTGTGTGTCAAAAATATTACTCATACTTCTAGTATTATGGCCCCTCCTTTCCCTTTTGCTTTGCGCCTTTTTCTTGTTTTGCAAGACAAAAATTTGATTACAAATGTCAACAGTGTTGAACATTAGCAGGACATTTACGTGTTGTGTCCCTTTTTGTTTTGTTATTGTGGTTTTTCCATTTTGCTGGCCAAAATGCGATTTGAAGTGAGGGGTATGTACCCCACCCCCTGCCGTTCTCTAGAGTTGCAGTTTTCGATTCGTTACGCAAGACGCGCCACGCAGTTAGTTTATGTAAAATGAATAAGCTGCTGGAAAAAAGATAAAAAAAAAAGAATACAACAACAACAATAACAAGAAAAAATAACAAAATACAGCGAAAGAAATAAACTGAAAAACAAACAAAGAAAAAAAGGATGCAGCATAGCCAACACAGGACACATAAACTTACACATATACACACCCCCACTGACACACTCACACAGATGCCGATTTTACAAGCTCCCCGGCTACAATTGCATAACAAACAGTTGGCTTGTTGTAACGGCAAATATGCGACGCATGCAAATGACTGACTTACGGCCAGAAAGAGATGGCATATGGCCAACAGTAAGAGCTAGATAGATACATACATACATAGTATAGTTTGAAATAGTAAAGCGAGAAAGAGATGGCAGTATCTTGAGGGTTTATGCCAAAGAATAGTTCCCATGTTGCCATAAATTAGATGAATATATTAAATTAATATAAATATTTAATTGCTGGTTAGTTGAATTATTGTCCTTTGTATTGCTTTTGCATTTATTAATAGTCCTGCAGAAGTTTTATATAGTTGTATATATTATTTCTCTATTACAATTATAATCTAATCTTATATAATAATATAATATAATAATAATCTACTAAGATTTAGAAGAAATGTACAGCATTTGCCTTACCCGAATAATAGTTTAATTTTCGAATTTCGTAGATATGCATATAGATATATTTAAAAGTATACATCTTCTAGTAAACTGATTACTTTCGCTCTTAAAATTAGTTAGCAATCTGTTAACTAATTTATTTTGATACAAGTTTTCAATGTGGCGTACCTAATGCGGAAGATAAAGAGTTAGTTGTTAGTTGTATCTCTTAATAATAAGGGTATTGATTCATTTACAATATATCTCTAAAATTAGATCATAAAAGTGTCCACAAATTGAAATTTTTGAACGTTCCCTGAACAGCTGAACATGTTTTCATGAACTCATTACTTGCGACTAAGCCTTTTGAATAGTTCAACACAGAAAGTGAAGAAACAACGAAAACCAAAGGAAAATTGTTAACTCAATTTAAAATTATGCTAAAAGTTAAATACAAAACGGATATTCAATTGAATTTTCCAGGCTACATATAACAAAGGTTAACGTGATTAAAGTATTAAATCTTATCAATTTTCCACATTAACAACATAGATTATTCCATAATTTGTCTTTAAATTTAAGAAGACATTGCTCAAAGTCTTAAACATTATTGCATATTTAAGTGTATTATCATTAATGCTATAAAGATTTCAATGCTTTAATCAGAATCTTATCACCGCATAAACCACATTTCATGACAATGACAAGAGAAGGTGCAGAATTTTTGTGCTGTCTTCGGTAAAAAGCTGAAGCCAACACACAACAACAATAACAATAACAACATCACCTCCATTTGCCAAACGCCGCATTCCGATAAAATGCAAATCCGGGATTACTTTGTCGTTTTGCTTTCGAGAGCTGACGCTGACTCCGATGACTGTCCCCATCTACCCAATCTTTTCCCACTGATGCCAGTCCATCATTCCCCCTTCCTTTTACTTACCCTTATGCCTTGCCGCTTTACCATTTGGCAGCGCCTAGGCTAGCCTCCTCAGTCAGGAGCGCATTCGTATGCAATTCGTTTTGCCACAATTGATCCTTTTCATGTCGCTAGGATATAAGTACATATGCGAAATTGCATATCTTTGTCGTCGTTGCTCCTTTTTCCTTGTACCCCTCTTCATCACTTCTCTCCAACATCATCAGAACCACTGTCCTTACTTGCTGTTGCTGCTGCTTCTGGTGCTGCCGCTGTTGTTATTATAAAAATGCGAGCATGTCTCTGCCTCGACTCTGAGCTCCCCGAGGTCCTTTCTCTAGGGATCGCGTGTGTGCATTGTATGCAAGGCAACGAGGAGTTTGCTTTTTACTCTGTGTTATTTTTTTCTCAGTGTGTGTGTGTGTGTGTTTTCTTTGTTGCTGTTGTTGCCTCTCGTTTGCATTGTTTGCCCCAAATATTAAAATGCTTGACTTACAAATTTAATGGAGCAATAATGGTGTGCATGCCGTCAGCGTCAGCGTCATCGTCGACGTTTCCTCACCCTTGGGCCACGCCTTCTGCCACGTGTGTGGGCGTGAGTGATTGAACCGATACGAGGGACACGACCGTAAGCAAGTTGATTTTAAATTTAATAAAGTGCCTAAGAGCCTCAGCGACCTTGATAGTCAGTTTTAACTGAGCCAAGTTAACGACCACACAAGTTGAATCCGGAGCTGGAGATGGAGATGAAAACCAACACAGAAAGGGACATTTTGCTTTATGGCACATTAATTTAACATATTTTTCATATAAGCACAACGCACGGCTCATTTATAAATCGAATGTCCTGCTGTGCTTTGCCCAGACTTAACCAGGCCGAGCCATTGCCCTTGGCCATAAATTTTCCAACTGCTTATGGGTCTCACTCTCTTTACCTCACCAGCCCCTTGCCCACTATTCATTGCCACATGGCCTGGCAAAAAGCAAGGCGATTATTGTCATTAGTCTGCCATTATGTGTTGGCCATCAACTTCAGATGCCGTCAATGATGATGACGATGGACTAAACTGAACCGAACTGTGAACCAAACCGAACTGCACGAAGAGTAGGGGCAAATGGCCAGGGGAGTGTTTTCCGATAGTACTATGGTGCCCATTGATTGTCGAGTTATTGTTAGATTTTCGGACCATACAATGCACTAAGAGGGTAAACGTCAATACGCTTGAGTCCTTAACGACCCCTACCCTTTATATATCAACTTCCCCTTACCCGTAAACGCCAACTACAGTAATTGTAAAGTGAGCCTCAATTTTAGACAAAGCCAACTTGATAGCCAAAACACATTGTGTTGCAGGTGTGAAATGATTAGGAAATGCGAACTAAATTACCTACTTACAATCCTACTATCAAGTAGACTGATTAGAAATAATACAGATAGATCGAAATTTTAAGAAATTTGACTAATAGCCAGAAAAGTAGTTTGAATTTGAGTAAATATGAAAGCGAAACCAAGCTCCAATTAGGTTGTAATAAAAGAAGAATTAAAGGGAATTCACTCAGACTAAGCTTGAAGATGATCCTGGAAAATCGATTTAAAGCTATTTGAGTTCTGAATATGAACAATTTTTAGAACCATTTCTATTAAATAGATCCTATACATTCTTTGAAATACGAAAAGTACAAGAACAAACACAAAATATAGAGCAATGTCATTAGTAATAAGAGGAATGGCATACAACAAGTAAATTGTTATTAAGAAAGAAATTATTATTAAGAAAAGATATAATTCTCTACTTATTGAGGCATACCTTTTCAGTTGACCCAATATTTCTGAATTTTTAATAACGCTTAAGGAAGTTTGTAGGCTTCGCTTCTATAATTCCATTCAAGGCTTCTCATTAACCGACTAGAAGATTTATATTTAGTTAATAGTCGTCCTTACCAATTACTTGTGATTGAAAAGTACTTATTATATTTCATTCGAAATTCAAATTCTTGAAAAGCTTTATACATTAAATAAGATGATCAAAGTGGCGAAACAATTCAAAAAGCTTAAAAGAGAAATAATGTTATGCGAAATGCGTTGTAATTTAATGAACTATGATTCTGAAATTGATAGCAAAATTGTAACAGAAATACTTATGGTTTGGTCAACAAACCGATGATCCCTTTCATATTCATTCAGCTGAAACAAAAAAAAAAAAAGAGAAACAAAGAAAATTTCTTTTAATATATATAACAAAGCTATTGTAATGCGATATATGATTAATGTGCCGACTCATTTATGGCAGTTTACCACAAAATCCATATTAAATGCCTATGCTAACTGACATCGTGCTGCAAATGATGGGCCTTTAATTCGGCTCATTGCCATTTTTACAATCAATTATCACAGATGCCTTGCGATGGTTAAGGGGGATGGCGGGGTGTATGGGTCTTGACAAACATTTATATGAATTAGCATATGTCAATATTTGTTAAATTGAATTAACGCCAAACGCACATGTGTTCGTGTTTGTGTATATATGTGTGTGTGTAACTGAAACGACAATACAAAACAGATGATAGGTTAGAGAAGGAAAATGATAGACAAGGGTTGGGAGGCGGGGGGAGCACATTATAGTCTTTCGTTGCCATCGTCTGGTTTCCAGTCCCCATTTGTTATCATTAATTAAACGACAAGGCATTGAAATTTATTACACGCGTAGTTAACCATCCCGCCCACAATCTTTGACACCCTCCCGTAGTATTACCCCCAGACTCTGCTACCTCATTCACACGTACACGTACATACATACATTCAGTTAATTTCTGTAGAAGAAGTTGTGGTTCAAGTTGAAACTTTTGGGGACATAAATTGAGGCAATTGTTAAAACTAAAATCCACACGTTGTACAAAAATTTGCGTCACGACTTGAGTTGAGAATTGTTTCTTTCTATTTATTCTTTTTTGTTGGGTTTCCATTTTTTTTCCTCTCTCTTGGTTACGAAAAAGTCGTGCGTGAGCTGTAACAGGACACAAGGACATAGTGAGTAAGTGTGAATATGTATGTGTGTTTGTGTGTGTGAGTGTGCATACTCATGCGTGATTCCTACAATCAAAAACTTAACTGTCTTACCATAATTGCGTGCACTTGTCTGTTGGTGTATTTAATGGAATTTTATTTGAGCATTTCCAACTATGCCTGCTTTCACTTTGACTCCAGCTGCTCCCGAGCTCCCATTGCTCCCTATTGCTATTTGCTGCTCCAATCTCAACCAGTCGCTGCTTTCATTTGCTGCGGTTGTGTTCAAACACTGCTCCTTCACTTTGCCTTTCGCACTCCCTCTCTCTATCTACACCAACAAGTCCCGGAGCAACTTTTGTGTACACACACTTTCATACTTTCATACGTTACCATGACTCCTCCTTTTGGTTACACAGCTCTGGCCTAGCGGAATCTTGCCTAGTTTTATACACATACATACATGTTTATATATGGGTGTGTGAGCAAGAGTGTCTAGGGTCAGGTCGGGTTACGGCTACAGGTTATGGTTAGAAGGTGGCCTGGGCTCAGGGCTCAACTTTTGCAGCTCAATTAATAAAACAAGTCGAGAGGAAGCTGCTAATTGTGTGTGCAAAAAGGCGCCAAGGTAACTTCCCCCCCTCCCCACCACAAAAAAAAAAAAAAAGAAAACTTGTCTTTGCCAGTTCCACCTGCCCCCACTTCTTCTCTAAAATTGAGTCAAGTTAGTGTTGAGATTGTCAACAGACAAAAGGACAAAGTGGAAAAAAAAAATAAGAAATACAAAAACAAAAAAAATTCTGTTTACTTACATTGGGTCACGTTGGCTCAATTTTTATTTGACTAGCTTGAGGATGGGGAGGCGGGGGAGGGGAACGGTTGGAACAGTTTATCGCGTTTACTGTCAAATAATGAAATTGTCTTACTGATTTATTTGTTGACAACGCAGATGTTGCCTTTTATTTTCAATTTTGATGCCTCATCCTGGCCTTTCGGCCACTTCATCCCAACCAAGACCAGCCAACCATCCACTCAGCAAGGCAGTCAGTCAGTCAGCCAGTCAGCCAGCCAGGCAGCCATCCATCCATCCATCTGCCCACAACAATGCGATAACAACAAATCAATTCAACGCAAGCTGCTGGCTCAACTAATAAAAAGCGATTCAGTCTTCCAACTAGTTTGGTCATGTATCTGTCTGTATCACTCCCTATGTATGTATATATACATACATTCATATATATATCTCTCTGTGTATCTGTGAGATACAAAAAATTCAAGCAAGTAAAAGCAAACAAACGCTTTGACAAAAATATTGCCATTGAAAACAAATAAAGTTGTTGACGATTTCATAAAAGGCAGACGCATGCATGAGACGTAGCCATGCCGAGGCTGGGGGGGCGTGGTCAGCCATAGAAACCCAAAAAAGAAAAACGAAAAAGAAAAAAAACACCAGAAAAAAAAGGAAAAAACTTCGAGCCAAGTATTTTATAGTCCATATTGCTGGAGCATTTGATTTGATTTCGATTTATGGCTATCTCTCCCTTTACTCATATTGCCCACACTTTACCAACCCCACCCCCCCCCCCCCCCACGTATCTTCCTGTTGTTGTTTTTCGTCCTGTTGAGTGGACACTTGGTACGTGATGGGCAAAAAGTGGGCGTGTCATTGTATATAAATCGAGTTTGAGTAGTGCAATTAACGCTTAACTAATAAACTTTTCTTTCTTCCTTTCACCTCTACTCTTTGACCCAACGAAGTCAATGGCCCTTATTGTCTGCCATTTTAATTAAGTTCGCTTTAATGAATTTTCCATTGCATCTACCTCTCAGTCAACTTGATTATATATTTACTATATATTGCACTTATTTTTCAGTTATGCAAAATATTTTACCCTTTCCCCATGCCAGAAGGCAAAACGTTCAACGGAATTATCAGAAAAACGGAAAGCGCTAAGTAGATGAATTCAGTGCAATTTTATAAAGATTTTAAATTACTTAAGCTTATAATCTATCAAATAATTATAAGGATTTAAATTATAGTTTTCTAAATTATTAATCCTTCTAAACAGGAAATTCAATTAGGCATATTTTCAAACAGATTATATAGAAACAATTGCAACCTAATGCAATAAAATAAATAATAAGCCGAAAAAAGAGTTTCTCACACAAATTATATATATGTATATAGAATAGAGGTAAAACTCTGTGCCAAAAATCTGAATTAATTATTTGTTGAAATATTTATAAACTATAAGAAATAGTTTAGCTAGTATTTATATAATTAAAATATCCATCCAATCAGATATTACAAAATTTAGTTTAATTTCCAAAAATCAGAGTGAGAAAATTATTGTCAGATATTATATTTTCCATATAATTTTGCTTAAAAATTATCTGTAATTCAGATACCAGACTTGACTAATATAAAACTGGATCTTAAACTAAAAGTTAAAAAAACCGAATCAATATAAATTTTGAATAGGGAAATTGTAACGATCCTTTTTCGTCCTGTTATTCGGCAGAGCCGGATTTCAGGTGTCGAGGTTCGGCACAACAAATTTATATGTGCGCTGGTGAAATAATAAGATTTGGTGGGTTTTGTCGCAATTTCGCTATTTTTTTGATTATTTTATTCTCAGTTATTAAATTGTATGATGCTCAGAACTTAGGAAAGTGCGCCACTATCTTCACTTGGTGTGTTGTTTTGATACTTTCCAACACAATTTACCAAAAATACGTTTTGTATTATGTTGGTTTCCTAAAACATTAAAAAGAAAGACAAAATATCTTGAAATTGCTATTATTTGCATATCCATCATTAATATCATTCAAAACTGACTTTAAATTTGTAAAAATTGTTAAGTGATGAAATATGTGTTAAAGTTCTTTTAAAATAACTTTCTTGTCAAAGAGTCCTTTAAGCTAAGAAAATTAACACATTTTTATATTTAAAAATTTATTAACTTTAAATTCTGATAACAGAAAACTGATTTCGATCAACCACCTTTAGTTTTACTTCTTCATTGATTATTTCAGCTTACAGGTTGATTTCGATACATAGAGTATACAAAATTTGTGTTAAATGGCAAAGGAATTTGTATCGTTTTCATATTTGTGAATATTTTCAATTTGTGATGCATTCCCTGGACGTCGGTTTAACCATCGTCCTGCGGTTTTCGTGTAAACAAAAATGCTGTATACCAAAGCTGTGGGATAAGGCCAAAAATTGCTGAATGGTTTTTGAAGCTATTGGATTTTGAGTGCCAACGTAAAATGCAGGTAAATGCTATTGAAACCTGAAGATTTCTTCACGTAGATAATTTCATATTTAAATTTGCATTTAAATGCGTATTAAATCGCACAGAAAATGAAATGCAATGAGAGAGACACAGATAGAAGAGTGTGTGTGTGCGTGGTATATGTGTGTGCGTACGTGTGTTGGTTAAAAGATTAAACGCATGCTTTGCTGTGCATAATTGTTGCATAATGAAGTGAAGGATATGAAGGATATGCTGGCCACACACGCACACATGCCCGAGTGGATATTTATATGCTTGTTGAGGCTGACCCACAGAAAGAGAAAGAAAGAAAGAGATAGGATACGACCAAACTGAGAGGGCAGATAGAGCAGACATAGTGTGGGCGAAAAAGAGATATATATAAAGAGATGAGAGTGGAGGTGTATAAGGATCAGAGTAAAAAGGGGCAGTAAACAAAAATCCCCAGCGACGTTAATTAAATTGCATTGCATATGCAAGTTGGCTGCATTTTAATTGGATCGGATTTAAGAATAATGCCCCAAGTCAGCAGCAAGCAG
Organism: Drosophila austrosaltans; assembly: GCA_035045865.1. Taxonomy (NCBI): domain Eukaryota; kingdom Metazoa; phylum Arthropoda; class Insecta; order Diptera; family Drosophilidae; genus Drosophila; species Drosophila austrosaltans. The sequence goes on from JAWNOQ010000083.1 coordinate 5,802,555, forward strand.
GCAGAATGCCAAGCATTCAGTATACAGGATGCAGGCATGCGTACCCCTTTGGGGACGTTGGTACGCATAATGCAGCTTAAGTTCATGGGCGAAAGTTTCTCCAAACAGAAATGAAAAGCAAGTAAAAACAGACAGACAATGGCCACGGTAAAGTTAACTTCCAAAAAAAAAAAGTTTTTCCTTCGTTGTTTTCTTGTTATTTTTGTTTTTGTTTTCGTTGGGGGTGTATGTGTGTGTGTGTGTTTGCTCTACTCCCATTATTTGCTGTTTTTTTTTTTTTTTTGAGTTAGCTTCATCATTGTGCCGCTGAGAGTTTACCGCTGGGATGTTGGATCAGCAACTTCCACTAACAAACCAATAATAATTTCCGGCAGCAGCATCAGCTGCAAATGCAACTGGGGAATAGCCAAGAAAACAAATTGAATTGGCCACCCCAAAACAGCTGCCTGCTTTGCCTCTGGCTTTGACTTTGGCCAGAACTAATGTGGTTATTGGTAACTAACAATTGGCTAAAGGGAAATTGCAAATGTAAATATTATTTGGTTGCCGGGAGATAGATAAAGAAAAGAGAGAGGAAGAGGGGAAGTTAAAGAGAGAGAGATAACCAATTGGAGTATAACTATGTTCTGGTTTGCACATTGCTCTCTTTGGCCACTCAAAATTCAATTTCAATTTGTTGGCCACATTTAAAATGGCCACGGCACAGGCATGCTTCAAATATGAATTATTTACAAATAAATATATATATATACAATTGTTAATTTTATTATGAGCACACGTTATTTGTTCAGGACACACGCGCAGTCTCACACACACACACACGCACACTAGAGGACACGCGCTCATTTACGCTAGCCAATGGATTAACGCGCGGCTTAAATCGCAGTCAATTTACTGCCCCGCGGCCTATGCAACAAATTTGCATTTTCAACTTGTAAACAAATCGAAAAGCAATTAAATTATTTAAATAAAAACAACAGCAACCAAATACACTGTAAACAAAAAAAAAAATTATGTAAATTATGTAAAAACGAAATTTGTTATAAAATTTAGGGCACAAATTGTCCATTATTTGAATTTGACACATGCTTTTGCATTGATTATTAACATAAAAATTGTTTTTACACAACGTCAATTTAGTTATTTAATTCATCATTTACCAAAAATACTTACTAGTGATATATAAGAATATTACAAAAAATTTAATTTATAGTATTTGCCTTTAATGCATTATTTAAATTGTATTAACTTTTTGCAATTTAAGCTCTATTTACTCTACAGCTAACAATAAATTAACATATTTAAGGAATCAGTTAATATAGCATTTAAAAGAGGAATTTTATCTACCCAAACCCGAAGCAAGGCAAATAGCATTTTTAGTTTCTTTTTATAGTTTTTGAGACTTCTTTCCAAATAAAGTATTCAATTTTACTTGTCAATAAATTATTGAAACAGTGAAAAGTTAACTAAAATCAAATCTTCTTAGGTTCTTAGGTTCTTTAAGTTTACCAAACCCCTTATAAATTCAACCGAAAGTTTTCAAAATTTTCCAACTCTTTAATGCAATCAACAAATGGTGCAACTTTAGCTATATATTTTCATATATATCACAAAGTATATATTGTGTAATATTTATAAAACTTGTTAAAACTTTATCTAAAGACATATATATCTTTAAAGAGCAAAAACTGTGTCCTGTGTTAAATGCATTGTTCTCAGTGTATATTATTGAAGCATAAACACTGAGGATAAAAGACGGATGGAGGGAAGGGGGATGCTGGATCAGTGGCAAACAATAAGCGTGCAGGCGAAGCATAATGAAAATGCTGAATTAATAATTACGCATACGTCGTGTGTACTAGGTAGGGCATCCAAAGAGTATGGTGGTAAATGTGGTGGTAGTGTGTGTGGCTGTGTGTGTATGTGTGTGTATGTTTGTGAAGGTTGGTTGGTTATAATATATGGCTGTTGAGTGCAGTATTGCTGCATTATATATGCTAATTTGGATAACTACATCCAAGGGGCATACAAAGCTTTGCCTTCTGGCTGCCTCATCAATAACACTCATACGCCCAGTTGGTCAATCGATGATGAGTTTGTTTCCTTTTTAGGTTTGTGGCCACATTGTATAACCTGGGCACGCACCGAACGACACACACAGAGAGAGATTGCGGGAGAGAGATGGAGAAGGACATCCATAATCCTTATCAATTGTATTACTTCCGGTCAATACTAAACACTGACATATCCTATTAATTTCATAAGCAATTGAGTGCAAAACTGTAAAGCGCAGAAGACGAAGACGAGATTGTTGGCTGCCTTTCAGTTCTGTTCTGTTCTGTTCTGTTCTGACTCTTCCAGCTGTCGTACGTGACTCTTTTTTGATACGAATGAGCGCACTTACAGGACATTGGCTCTGGCCAAACACATACATACACCGAGCACAAGGACATCAAGCGAAAGCGTAAAGCAAAACGAACGAATGGTAGAGAAAACTTACAATCCAACAATCCAACAAAATCGAAAATGGCACATTGTTCACGTGCCAGTTGATATTGCTCCCCATTCCAACCATACCTAAACCCCTCCCCTTCGCCCTCTTGTGATTGTACATTTCGCGAGATTACGGCAAACTCTCATTATTACAAAACGGAAGCCCGGAAATGAAGTGGCGCTGCTTTTCATTCTCCTTCTCCATTTTCATTCTCATCTCTTCTTACATCTACTTCTCTCTACATCTTCTTCTCTCTTCCACTCTCTATTCCTCATATCAATAACTAAGCAAATTGTTTGCCAAACGCCAGGCACATACTTTAAATTCCATAGCCCCGTCCTCCATTTGGTTTCTCCTATTCTATCGCTGCCCTAATATTATTTCTCTTCGGTTGGCGGCGGAGAGGTGAACTTTTTTAATCTGCCCATCGTCGTCCGCTGCCGCTGACAGAACCAATTAAGCGCAACCAAATACACCGAAAAACAAGGTTAAAATTCCAACAATTTCGTTGCGCTTCGGCAAAAGTCCAAAAAAAAAAAACGAAACAAAAAAAGGTTTTTTTTATTTTGTTTCCCGCTCTCCTGACCCGTCCAGTTGGCTGGTTGCTTGCTCGGTTGTTCGCCGCAATCAGCGACTCAACTCTGCCTCAATCCTCTCGACACCCCCCCTGCTAAAAACTGATGCTGCGTGTGTGTATATGTGAGTGTGGGTGTGCGTGTGTGTGTGTGTAAAGGGCATGTTGTAAAACGTCAAAAGCGTTAAACGTAATTGAGCTGCGCGCACAAATACAAATAAATAAATGCCGCTGCAGAGTTTTTGTCTGCTGACGTTGCGAGTTGCTGCTGAATGTTGAAATGTTATTTGAAATGTTGCAACCGGACAAAGGACACTGAGAAAAACAAAATCGCAATCATGTTTACAGTGGTAAGAGGTTTCTCTAACCATTTTGCAATAACATCTCAATCCATTTACAACTTTTATTTTTATTCCTGTTGTTGGTCCTTTGGCTCTTTTGGCACAATAGTCCAGCTGCACTTTGTCAAAATGGGAGATTCCGTAAATTGCAAAAAGAAACCCTTTCGGGCTAAAATATTGTAATTGCTTTTTCAGATAAGAAAGTCTTTAATTTTTATTTCTTAAATAAACTGTGAACTTTTTTTTAGTTCATAACAAATGGTCGAAATGCTTTAAGCTTTTAATGCAATTAATTTACTTAAGCATAAACTCGTTATTTAATAAAAATGATTAACCATTATTTATAATTAATTCCAATCCATCACTAAATCAATAAATTTGTTTTAATTATTTGGTTTTCAAAATATTTTCAGTTTTTAGATTAGATCATAAGTTAATATGGTTATTATTGTTAAGGTTAAGGATATTCCTTAACTATTTGTAAAATTTTTTTTTATAGTATGTCGTCATTTCTAAATTTTTGTATATAAAACTAGTTACTATTAGCTCCATCTTATTTTCTTCTGTGCAGTCAAGGGCCATGGACCAAAAATTGGTATTTAATTTTCAACTCAAACTTGCAGCAGCAGTCCACAAGGGAAACAACGCAGCTCTTCTCGTTTTCGTTCGTTGGTTCGTTTTGTTTGTTGGAGCAATTTGCCAACATTCCAACAACAATACCAAAATATTTTGAAGGCAAGTAGTAGAATATCTTTACCTCCCCCCCCCTCTTCTTAACAAAAACGCCTTCATATGTATGTCTGTTGCGAAATTTTTCCTCTTGTTCATTTAATTTGTCCATGTTGACAGCTAGTGAAGAGGGAGGGTAGCGGGATTACTGTTGAAAACGATGATAGAAAGATGGGAATGGGGGAAAAAAAAATCGGTGGAGATGGAATGGAAAATGGCAGTCTGGATTATCAGGGGAAATGCATATACACACTGGTTGGTCTCAGTGCTAATCATTTATGCAAATAACTCATACATTTTCGATTAGCCCGCAAACCGAAAACAGAAACTCTAATCAAAATCTTTTCAATTCGTTTTTGCCAGTCTAAATAGGAAGTTTTACCACAGATACACAAACACACACACACACACACTCAAACCTGCACATATACCCAATAATAATAATAATAAACAATAATAACAATTGCACATTGATTAAGGAAAAGTAGTAAGATGAGTTGGATTCAAACAAAGTGATTCTCTTCTGCATCTCCCCCTTAACAATTTGCCTTCTGGGGGTATTTAAGTGGAAAATAATGCATAAATTACGCCCCAAGATATTTGAATGCTTTAAAACTTACAGAGAGTTGTCTCCTTCCTTCATTCTCATTGTCTCCATTACTCTCTGTCTCCTCTTTTGGAATAACTTATCGCATTTCCTATTTAAATTTAGACAACAAACACACACACACACACTCACGTTTATGTACATATAGACGCAGCCATATGCATGGAAGATATATGTATATACATATATGCACATGCCCATTTAATTAAATATAAATCGCTGCGTTGGCAGACATAAATTTTAAACTTAAATGCAAACGGAGAATAGGTTGAAATTCAATAAAACCAACTCTAAAATACTCTCAAATATTTCTAAACAGGCAAATGTATAAGACCAGAAAGACACATGCTTAACATATGAACTCTTTCTACAGCATTTATAGCTTTGATCTAGCTACTTATGTTAATAATTTTTTCTCGAGTTTTGATCTAGTTCCTCTGTTATAAAATTCTGTTGAGCAAACTGTTAACTTGAAATTCTGTTAGCTTAAAATTAAACAACTGTAAGAACCAACAAATGAGTGTTGAATTTGTAAACAATTTTCTCAAGATTAATTAATTAATTAAAAAAAATGCAAAATTTTCTTTTTATATATTTAAATAACTTAAGGTTATTGATTTCAGATCCTACTGTAACTTTCTCAAAACGAACTAGGAACTGTGACAGTAACATTTAAAATGTTAGTAACATTCGTAAAAATGCAAAAAAAAGAAAGCTGCAATTTAAAATGTATTTAACTTTTGGAGCAATTTAAATATTCCTTATGAGTATACTAAACCAAAATCTATGGAGGTGTTAAAATTAACAAATTTCTTATTGTACAAAATCTACATGTAAAAAGACTAAAAAATCTTGCAAAAAGTACACATTAAATAATTTTTGCATTAATTTTGAATACTATTGGTAAATCCCTTTAATGACGACTCCTTACTTTAATTAAAATTCATACATTTAAAATATTAAGTTTACTCATTACAATTATGTCATGAAATATATTAGAGCAATTTGATTAAGATCCAATTACACAAACTTTGTAAACAAATGATGGCAGAAACTGAAGGCTTTGTCTCAGACAGAGTACATTCATTCCAGGCACCCCACACTTGGGTCCTTCTTAAACATTCGCATTCACATTCATTTCGTTCTAAATAAATAAAACAGGCGCAAAGCAGTTCTAGCATCAGACGCACACACACAATACAATACATGCAATTAATCATTACGTTAAAGCAACTGCCAGGAGTTACTCTAACTGGGATCCTGTGAGTCTTGAGAAGCAGATTGTTTGGTCTTGATTCACATGGCGTATGCGCAATGTCAAATAAATTACCATTTAAAGGCGCCGCCTTGATGAGCTTGTCTTAGGCACCTGTAGACGCCAAGAACCAGTATGGAAGAAATAAGAATAATGACACTTGCTGCTAATCCTTTCTCCTTGACACACACAAACACACACACAACATAGTCATACATATATGTAGTATGTATAGGAGGTTATATGCCGACGAGGGATTTAGTTTCATTTGTTTTTCTCTTTTGAGATATTTATTCATTATTTGTGCTCCATAATCAATCAATATGCTGCTTGATTTTATTATTTCTTTTTCATTTCGCTCACTTGTGATTGCTGATGTCCCACTGCCGTTTTGCGTGCTCATCCTGTGTCCTCTCGTTCTCATTCAGCTTCTGTGTCCTTGTCGTTGTCGACGTTGTCTGTCGTCGCCCTTTTTGAATGAAGAGTCCTTCTTCCTGCTGTAATTCGCGTTAGTCGCTCCAGCAATTTATATCAATACAGATCCAATCGCAGCCATTGCCAGAACGTCCTTCATTTTTGCACTCAACCTACCCGCCTAAAACCCACTTGTACACCCACATCCATATACTCAACCTCCAACCCCCTCTACTCTTCATGTGCTGATTTGATGTTTTTCTTTTTTGTCTTTGATTGAGCTTGTTATGTGCTGTATATCACCCCCTGCTCCCCTATCCCCTCCTCACTACCACCATTGTATGTATTTGTCTATCGTAACTGCAGCATTTGCCATCAGTCATGGTCGCGCCACGCCCCAATCTGTGTGCGCCTGCCCATCATCATCTTCATTGAACATCGCTCCAATGATTTTTCTGTATAAATTTCTGTATATATCAAGAGTTTCAGTACCGACCGACTGATTTGCTCCGTCCATAGTCCCCACCCAGTCTCATCTTTTCTCCTGCCACTAAAAATAAAAACACACAACACAAAGTACCAAAAAAAAAAAACATCACAAAATTTAAATGTCACGTTTTCTGGCGCTAGGTGGCGCCGTTTAAAGACCTTCTACGTCTGCCATCGCAACTCCTGTTCCTCCTGTCCGCCAGTCCGCCCTGACCTCAAACTGAAGTTAATATTTGTTATTGATTTAGCCATAATAACATTCCCAGTGCGTCGATAAATTTTGAAATAACGTATTTCACCTTCCGGCCAAAAAGGCCGTCTTTACCCTCAAGAGAGAGAAAGGGAGAGAGAGAGAGAGAGTCAAGGAGATGGGGGCAAATGTATGGAGGATAGCAGGTGGAAGGCGTATGATAAATATAAATCTCAGTGCAAAGAGGCGTGTCCATATGGCATCATCAAAGACCTTTAGACATATGTAAGTTACTTTTACGTTTTATTAGTAATATAATTATAATGGGAAAAAAAAAAAAAAAAAGGAAATGAAGGGTGGAATACAATAAAAGGCGAAAGAAATTCGGATAATTCTCAATATTTATAGACCATAACAAATTTGGATACTTTTGGATTTAAAGCCAAACTCTTATAGCTTTCATTACTTTTTACTTTATTAAAGCATTTCTTACTTTAAAGGAACGTCTACTTTTTTAGCTTAAATCAATTTTAGAAAATTTGCGAGTAATCGCTCTCTTATATTCAAAAAAATGATGAGCTAATAAGTTTGACTAATATAATTTCAATATGCACATAAATATTAAAAGCGACAGTTACTAAGCTTATCCAATATTGCTTCTATTTAGCAATAGGAAAAGATGGAACTTTGTAATGGTTGTGGAATTTACTGATAGAATTCAAAAAAATTTATTTCAATTTTATAATGAATTCATAAATTTTGTATATCAGTATAAAGCAGTCTGAAAATTGTAACTAAATTTAGGTTTCCATTGTACGTAGCTAAACATTTTACAATCTAAAAGAAGGAAAAAATACTCATTCATTTTCACTTCATTTTGTCACTTAAGTCAAAAACATAAAGATAATGAAAACAGTTTATTTTAATAAAGATTTATAAAAATAAAATATTACGCCACATTTATTTAAAACAAACAAACCGAGTCCGCTTATTTCAATCTAAATTTTAAAGCCAACATTTTGGTTCTATTTTTGTAAAAAAAAAATTTTCGGAAAAATTTACTTACTTTCACTTTTTAGAAAATTATTAACTTCCGCGTTTTCATATAAAAAGTCTCATGTTTTTATAAAAAATTTTTGATTATCACGTTTGACTTAACCACTATACATGCTAGAAGACTATAAAAACTAAATTTCAAACAAACAAAGTTTGTAAGAATTCGCATTTTAATTAGTTCCTGTCAAAAGATTTCACTTAGGTTACATTTATGTTTTAATGTTCCTTATGAAAATTGCTGAAGCGACTTTGCAGCAATTACTTATTCAATTCAAGAAGACATTCAGAAAGTCAAAGTCAACGTAAGTGAGTGAGTGCACTCACATACATATAAAACGAATTCATGAATATCCAAGAATTCTCTGTCATGGCAAACCTCTTAAGCGAAGGAAGTAGATAAGAGAAAGCTCTTGCAAAAGTCCAACAAACATTTTCTTGAAGCTTGTTTTCTTCAAACTCCGAACTCTTGGCAAAGTTTACATAAGGGGCTGTCATTTCCACTCTCCTGAAAGCCTCCCCCTCTCTCTCTCTCTCTCTCTCTCTCTATGTTGAAGGTCTAACCTGCCAGTTTCATTTCATTTCCTAATCGAGTGACCACTGAGAAGTGGCCCTCCCCCTTTTTCGGACATCTTTCTCCTTTATCTAACAAACCAATTTCATTCATTACCAATGGCAGTTGAATAATGGGCAGTGGCTTTTACGAGGGTTGTGGCCAGGGGAGAGGGGTAGTAGGTGTTTCTCACTTGGCCTGTGGCTGGTTTTAATGGCAGTAGCAACTTTGAAATGCAAAAATAAATGCGTTGCGATAAAATGCAAAAACAATAAGAAACATACAGAAAGCAGGAGCAACAACAACCCAAGGACAACTTCATTACGCGTGATTTAAGGACAATTGTAGCCTACACACACCTACCAGAAAAAAGAGAGAGGGAGAGAGAGAGAGAGAATGAGAACTGTGTGGATAGAAGGGAGGTAGAGTTCCTTTTTTTTTGTTATACAAGTATATGGGGTATATGTCGGAAGTTTGCTGCTGCTGCTGACAAAATGTGCGTCACAACCAGTCCACCAGTTCCCATTTCAGTTTGGTGTTGCCTTTACTGGTGTTTCGTCCTGGTTCCTGGGTGCGTTTTATTTATTTAAACGCATTTGTGTAAATTATCATTTTAAATTGCTGCCAGACGGAGACGAAGAGAGAGAGAGAGGGGAGGAGGAAAAAAGTGTGTGTCAGGCACTGAGTGAGAGTGGCAAAGTAATATATAAATAAATGAATGTTCCTTACAAGAGCCAGCCAGTCAGTCGTGCAAAGTTGAGCCTGCCTGTACCACCCTCCATCCTCCACCCCCCAACCGCTCAGTTTCATCTCATTTTACTTACTTTACAATGACATTTGCAATGTAATTTAATGAGTCACAATCTTGTTTCTCAAACTGCCTGACACTTCCGGGACACTTGCGCCCCCTCTCCTTTCCAGTCATCTTCGAACTTTTTTTGATGGCCACGCCCCATATATATAAAACAGCTTTTGTGAGTAAGTCAGCCAAGATTGATGTTTCGGCCTTAACAAACTTTAAATGGAATCCAACAAGGCTGAACCAAAAGAAGAAGAAAAAAAAAGGTTACAAATTCCTTTATTTTTTTTGTTTCCACCCGACATGCTCATTTTTTTCCAGTTTTTTCTGCTGACCATGTCTTTATTATGAATTTTTTTGAAGTTAATTTGTGGGCACACGCCAACATCAGGAGCAGTGCCACCATTACCACCACTTGGCACATGTGTGTATTCGGTTTGGTGGGTAGTTTGGTGTGGTTAGGGGGGCGGGGGAACCTTTGGTGTATGGGGACTTTGGAACTGCAAATTTTTGCGCACGAGCGAAGCGAAACGCTGAAATATCCAATTTGAGGCGTCGACTACTGGTCATGAATGGCCATGAATGCCAAGTAGTAAGTAAGTCAGAGAGGCGACTAAAGGAGTCGTCCTTGCCAAGTAAATCACTTGAGAGGAGACTTTTGGCTCACTTCACCATCCTCTTACTTCATCTCATCTCATCTCGTCTCGTCTCGTTGCGTTGCGTTGAGCTGCCATTTTGATTTAGCAAAAGACGCAAAAAGGTAACTAACAAAGGAAAAGGAATGGAAAGGAAAGTAAAGAAAAAGCTATGGCACCACCAGACGACTTGTTGGACAAGGACACGCAGCAAAGTGAAAAATATTTTTTCCCTCTGTTTTGCTTCGACCGCACAATTTTTCTTACTTGAAGATTTTCTCTTTTACTGGCACTGTGTTTGAAAAATTGGCTGCTACTTTTTTGCGCATCATGTCAGGATGGGTCAGGAGAGGAAAGGACAGGACAGCAGAGAACAGAGGACACAGTAGGACAGGCCGAGGGATTTCAGGTGGGATCCCCTTTAGTACTACTGCCATAATGATGATGTCACCAGCGGTTTCTGCTGATGGATTTATTTGTGCATGAGACGGGCATCAACTTATCTTCAACACAGATTGGTCAATGCAAAAGAGAGAAAAGTGTTTGCATGTGAAACTTTTGCCTAGTCTTAATGAGCTTTTAATAAAAGTCAAGCTCACAGCTTAAATCAAACACACGCACACACACACATACGTATACATACATACAGGAAAAGTGGCAAAAAAGAAAACTGGCCACGCACGCCTTGTCATGGCCAACAGGGATATAGCGGATGGAGGAGACCTTGTGCATTTAAGCGCAAAACTTATTTCTGTCACGGAAATTAAATTTGCTCAGCACAAGGCCTCTTCTAAGAAAATGAAAACGGGGAAGAAGGGGAAAAGAAAAAGAGCTCTTTGCCTAAATCATGGCCGACAGCAGGCAAAGTATGTATACCCCACCCAATGGAGAAGGCCATGGCCAAGTCATCACCACAGCCTGACTGAAGCTTGCGGGAGAGAGGGTGGCAGGGTAAATACCCACCAAAATAAGAAAAAAAATAAGAAAAAAAACTTCGTACAACTTCATCCAGCCATACCATTCCCTCTACCCTCTCCTCCTACCCCATCCATTGCCACAGTGTTTCCTCTCTCCGCGTCAGTCTCCTGGTTGTTGCCTCGCTGCTAAGGCGACAATTATACGCTTTTAATCTCTTTTGAACGTCGCGAACGTGCCCAAAATTCTCAAAATCTTTTGAAAAGAGCAAAACTTCGGTCATGCCAAACACAAGATGAAGTAAAAGGCACGACAGCGACGACCAAGACGAAGACGCAGGAGAAGGTGATGCCTTCCGAATCTATGTCAGAATCTTACAAAAAGAAAGAAAAAAAAAATAAAAGAGTAAAAGTATAAAGTGTAGGGGTAGCAAAGAAAAAAAAAAAACAGTGTGTCAAAAAAAATCCTACACATAAGTCACGGTGGAAACATTAGATTACCCTATACTAAGCAGAAGACTAACTTTAAATTAATTTGTATCCATTAATCTGCATATATAATGGCTCTCTGTACAAAATCAGAATATTCTAATTCTAAAAGTCTCCTAAATCTCTGTTGACATAAAATATAAAGATTTCGATGCTGATCAGGTATACAGTTACTCTATATAGTTCCAGTTTTTTCATTTTCTTTTGACTTAATGCAGGGTATAGAAGTAAATGTCTGTGGACATGCAGAATTAAAGAAAATTGCGTTGGTTCCGGTTTTTCACTTTCGTCGGAAAATTTTACAATTTTTGTGGGATAAAGGACAAAAATAATAATTTAATTTCTACCTAGTTGAAGGGGGGTTAAGAGAGAAAGATAGGCAGGTAAAGGGCCAGAGAGAGAGAGAGATAGAGATAGAGAGAGAATAAAATAATTAAATAAATTTAAACAATATTTGAACCAAAAACAACAAGCGATATTGAAATTTATTTCAAATATACATATATTTGTTTTATTTTTTGATTCTTTTCACTTGGAACTAAAAAGTTACTAAAGTCATTTCGTCAAAAGTTTAAAAGTGAAAAATACAGAAATTAAAATAGTTTTAATTGATAGTTTGAAAAATTATTTGGAATAATATTTAGAAGAATTATCTTCCATTGGAATCAATCAATCAATAAATGCAGTAAAATACTTTTAAAGGGGAAAAATTCCTCAAAATAAAAAATTCGTTAAACAAGAATTTTGTGCATCTATTGCAAATTTTTATTTTATTTTTATTAAACCAAATTTTTTTTAACAAAATAAAATGTCAGGGCTACCCATGAGCAAAGTTAGCCCAGGTCGTTTTGCCTATATAAAATTAATTGCAATTATTTTTGGAAGCTTAAACTTCAAATTACCAATAGAAACCTTCAACTAAGATGTTCATGGCATAAGGAAAGCAAACAACTCTTTCAGTTTCAAACTTCATCAATAGGTTCTGAATTCACTTTGAATAAAAAGGAATAATATAGCAAAAAGTTTTTTTTTTTCACTTAAACAAGGACACCAGCGATTCGAGTAAATATTGTCAATATTTGGTTGATCATTAAAAACGGGGACAGCTTAGGAAAACTGACCTAAATAGATTTTTTATGCATATTGTAGATTACACTGATTTATTCTTAATCATTTTTTCCCACTAATAACTTTACTTTTAAGCCTTACTTTAATCAATTTAATATGAAATCTGTAGCACTATTTCTGATAGATTTAAACAAGCTTTATTTCAATTGGCAAAAGGGGTTAATTTTGCTTTAATGCAGACAGCTGAACGAATTTTGATGAAAATTGCTGGCATACTAATTGCGGTTTTAATGAGCCACCGCAAAAACCCAAGCCAATATTCGATTGGCCCTATAAATCGGTACCTGGGTAACAAAAGCAGCCAGTTGGCTTTGCAACTCAATTCGCGTTAATTTTTGCCAAAGCAGCGCAAAATTTGAATGTGAATTTGCCGTTGGGGCAGCTGCAACATCAACACCACTAACAACAACTACAGCGACAATTGTGTTGACAGTTGTGGCACGGCCAACACAAACAAACCGCGTAACAAACCCGCAACAAAAACTGACGCAACAATGGCCAGGCAAAAACCCAGTTGAGGTTGGCCCAAAAGCAAAGTATTGGTAAAGTACGACTTTTGCAAACAGGAGTCGAAAATCAGGCAACAAAAGTTCCCGCCGACCGAGCCAGCAAAGCGGACAGCAAATGTAATGACAATCGACAACAATTACAATCAAAATAGAACAACGAAAACAACAAAAACAGCAACAAAAGAAATGAAAGAAAAAAACAACAACAACAACGACAACAACAACACGGTGAAAACGCAAAATGCAGATTGAAGCCAAATGCTTTCGGGCCCCATAATTACCTTTTTTGCCTAGTAGCATGGGCGTGGTCAAGCCACAATGTCAAACCGCCTGCCGACTGCCACAACAATGTAATTTTTGATGTGTTTGTCCACGCAGACAACTGAACAAAAAGGGGGAGTGGGGGTGGGGTTTGTACAGTAGGAGGAGGAGAAGGAGGTATTGTTCACGAGGAGGTCAATACCTAAAATATTTGCTACATGACAGGTCAGAAAGCTGATTGCCTCATTTATTTTTCAATTACAACATTTGTTACGGCCAAAACATAGAACGAGACAAAAAACACACAGATAGAGAGAGAGAGAGAGAGAGAGCGGGAGAGAGAAAGAGAGGTCGGAAGGGAGAAATCATGATGTAAAGCAATGAACAGACTAATTAAAAAATTCAAATGAATAAACGAAAAACACACAAAACTCATTAGTAGCAAATGAAACCGAAATCAGAATGGTAATAACAAAACAACAACAACAACAATATTATTTCAAATTTATCTGTATCGATGAATATACTAACTATATATAAACAATGAAAATCACAACAAGCACTTAATTAATGGCATCGAAAACTCCATACAAATATCGAATTTTATATACACTATAAAGTGAAAGACTATTTAAGAGGTAATCACATAGCTGATCTTCTACATATGTATAACTAATTCTTTGATATTCAGTTAACATGTTTAAGAACACCAAGCAAGTTTGAATTATTAAATAATTGGAAATTTGAGTTTATATCCCCTTCGGATGCAATTTAAAAAGTGCAATTGAAACTGAAGTAAAAACCTTTCCGGTTAAAATTGGAGGAGAAATCTTTTATATTTAAATTTAAATTAATTTATATTACTATTTATTTATTTATTGCGTTAAGGATATTATTGGAATCTGTGTTAGTACTTTCATGTTGCACTGGAACATGAAATGAAATTTTAGATCTTTCATATTGTTTCAATAAATAATTTCGAAAAGAAAATATATATTAGTTGGAACTGCAAAAGAATTACCTCCTTTACAGCTTTTTAAATTAATAATTAAATTTGTAATATTAATATTAGATAATCTTGTAAATAGGCTCAACACAAACTGGTCAAAATTTTGATTTTCATCAAATTCTGCAACTCATATTAGTTTGGCAAATGAACATTCCGTCATGAGTGCTCCACTTTAACTAACTGTAAAAAAATTCTTATATAAATGCAATATAGTATATTTTAAATAAACAATTAACAATTTTAGAGACCTACTTAAAACTGGACTTTTGACAAAGATGTTACTTAAACCTCTGTTAAAAACTAAGAAAAATCCAGTGAAAGGTATTTAAAAACAAAAAGCTATAATGAGGACTTCTGTTGAAGCACCAAGTCATATCATTAAGAGTTTGTTCTTCAGTAAGCAATTCGTGTCCTTTTTAAATATTTTCATATTATTCACAAACTAACTTGTCCATTTATCATAACTTATCTACAAAACAGATAATACAGCTAATCAAAAGAAAACACTTTTATACAACTAAGCAATTAAGAGCAATACCATCATAATAACTTTTCATATCGTAGAGTTTCAGTCATTACATCTAAATTAAAAAACCCAATGCATTTGGCTAATTAAGGTAAACATGTGCATTTTCCACAAATTAGGAAACAGAAGCATTTCAAACTTCTTTCCAATTTAATTACAAAAGAGAAACTCTACTTACGCTTGGCTCAGCTACTTCTTTGCCTTTAATGGAAGTATTTCGTTTTATTTCAATTCAAAATCGGGTAATCTAGAAAGATCTCGCCTACTCAAATTCTACAAAATATTACATCATAGTTTAATGTCGATATTAATTACTTTGGTGGCTCATAAGGTAAAAGTTCTATTGTTAGCAAATCTAAACAATATAAAATTACGAATGATATGCGTCTGCATATATTATACCTTGATGTTGATCTCATTGTTGACCAGCATTGGTTGTGTATGTCGCTGGCAAAACAAAATCTACAACATGTTTGACTATGTCTTGAGATTGAAGAACGAAAGCAACATTAATGGATATTTTGCTCCGAAAGCTCAACAACGTTAACTGATATCGTTGTTATACCCTGTACCCATAGGGTAAAAGGGTATATTAAAGTCACTAAAATGTATGTAACATGCAGAAATATACATTTCTGACCCCATAAAGTATATATATTCTTCACCAGCCGAGTCGATTGAGACATGTCCGTCTGTCCGTCCGTCTGTCCGTCTGTATGAACACCTAGATCTCGGAGACTATAAAAGCTAAAGCCACCAAATTAGGTGTGAACATCAGTCTATTGCATAGACAGATCAAGTTTGTTTCAAATTTTTGCCACGCCCACTTCCGCCCCCGCAAATCGAGAAAACGTATTAGTAGAGCTGTATTAAAGATATCGTATTTTTACTTTGCACACCTAATTATATACCCAAACTGCTTCACCTGACCAAATTTTGCCGAAATCGGACTATAAATATTGGAGATATACCTATATGAGTTTTGCACTGAATTGCCAAGGCGACATTGCCATGCAAGAGTGAGCGAGACAGCATGCGTTCGCTGTTGCTGCATGTTAAAAGGAATTTTGCATGAAATTGATGGCGATTTCGAGGATATTCTATTTTATTTGATATAACTAGTTGGTACAGGGTATACTCAATGTCGGCAGGGACGACTTGCTTGCTTCATTATTTATAAGATTGATGCTGCATTTCCTCATAGTTGTGGTAAATCTTCTTTTTGAGGCAAATTCAAAAATTTCGTTCATCGAATGGTACATCTCGACCTTTGCAATATTTTCTACCCAAACTCTGTTTTTTTGTTTAATTGAATTGATATGTCAAAGCTGTTGTTCGCTTCAGACCGAGTTGATATACATTCTGGGTAAGCCATTGAAAATGCCAATGCGGGATCAACTTCTTCAACTCCAAAAGATGCAGAGAAAGTATCAACGATTGATTTTGGCAGCTCGTAAAGTTTCCTCCATTTTTAAGTATGTTTTGTTCGTTTTCATTATTCGTACTGTTTGGAATGGCATTTTAATGGCATTTTTTGTTGCCCGCATGGATTTTGAAACAACTTTAACAAAGGTCAAATTTATCACTGTGTTTAGTCTGACACTTATGGAATCGTACACCTTATTTACTGTGTCTGATACCATGGATAAAATGTTTCAGCATACTAGTGTTATATTGCAGCAGTCCTCACCTACACCTCGTACACCTTATTTACTGTGTCTGATACCATGGATAAAATGTTTCAGCATACTAGTGTTATATTGCAGCAGTCCTCAAGACATACGAGTCTAATTGAGCGAAGTGTAAGTCGATGACTTCATCGTATAATTCTTTTTTGGTAACCTTCCTCTTTTTGTAGAATCAATTGTTTGGCCTATATTTATCCTATCAGAACACACAGATCCATGTCTTTGGTGCGTTTATCATCAACCGTAGACTTGCCTTTCAAAGTGCCACAGTCATTGTACTTCACGCTATATGTATAATGCAATTTGATATAACTCATCGATCAATTAATTATAATGTATCGTTATTTTATTAAATTGTTTAGTAACAGCAAATTTTAAAGTACATACAAATAAATGCAGGCTGCAGTAAAATCTTTTAAGTATTCTTTGGGGAATAGAATACAAATTTCTTCTACTAATTGAATACCATCTCTGTTTTAAGTTTCATAAATCTAATAGCCTTTATGGGGCATTTTGCTACATCCATCTATATAATAAGTCCCATCATTGATCGGATGATTGGTGGTCATTTTCAAAGATTAAATATTCAAATTATTTTCCTTAATGATAAAAATAAAGCTTTTGAATAGAATTGAATTAAGAACTTTTTGTAATTAATAAATAATATTTTTTGCATCTAACATATTTTTTCCAAACCAATTCACAATAATAATTTTAATAACTTGTTTGCCTTTTCATTGGTCATCAGGTGAAGTATTATTTTAAAAGCTTCATATTGTTATTACCATTTTCTTTATGTATTTGGGTCATCCGTTGAAAAACATGGATCCTTTATGTACATACAGAAAAATAACACTTTTTTAATGAGTTTTTTCTTGAAAGCAAAAACTGAACAGTTCAAAGTTTAAACTTTAAACAATGGTAAAAGGTACTATTATTGTACAATATTCAATTTATATCCATTATGAGGAACTACCACTATTTATATATTTATCAAATTCTCCATCCATCATAACTTATTTAAGCAAGTAATAAATTGCTAAACAAAAATAACTAGCAGCAATACCATCATCATCTTTACTTTTCAGGGATATCACAGAGTTGTTATAATTACATCTTTACTGCAAAAGCCAATGCATTTGCTTAATTAGACAAACAGGTTCACTTTCAACTAATTACAAAACAGAAGCATTTCAAACTCCTTTTAACTAAGTTTTAGCCGCTGCTGCACTCATGGAATCACAAAAGAGAAAATATACATACGCTTGGCTCAGCTACTTCTTTGCCTTCAATGGAAGTATTTTGTTTTATTTTAATTCAAAATCGGGCAATTTGGAAAGATCTCGTCTTTTGAAAGTCTACAAAGTATTACATCATTTTGTAGTGACAATTTTAATAACTTGGGTCGCTAATAAAAACAAAAACCGATTTTTAGTGAATCAAAAGGATATGACGTTAGGCTTTATATGTATTGGCATATATGAGATAGTATCAATTGCATCATTATTGACTTGCATCGGCTGTGTATGTCGCTGGCAGAACAAGATCTACAACATGTTTGACTATGTCCTGAGATTGGAGAAGCAGAACAATATTAATGGATATTTTGCTACGAAAGCTGAACAGCGATATCTGATATGCTTAGTATTCATTAGATTGATTCTGCACGGCTTGGTGCTTGTGATGTCCTTTTTTTATGACTATTCGAGTCCAAGTGCTTCAATTATTATATGGTTTCTGGCCACCTCTGTAATATTTTCGACACAAAATCTGGTGTTCTGTTTAATTGGATTGATTTGCCAAAGCTGCTGTTCACTTCAGACGGAATTAAAACAAATTCTGGCTAAACCGATGCAAATGACAAAGCGAGATCAGCTTAATCACCTTCAAAGGATGCAGAGAAAGTATAAACGTTTGATTTCAATAGCTAGAGAAGTCTCCTCAGTTTTTAAGTATGTTTTGTTCGTTTTCATTCTCCGTACTGTATGGAACGGCACTGCGATGACATTTTTCATTTTCCGCATTGACTTTGCAACATTTTATTCCAAGATTCAATTTATAACTGCTGCTAGCCTGTCCATTGTTGAATCGTTCGTTCTATATATTATGTCAGATACTATGGATTACACGCTCCAGCGGACTAGGATTATACTACAAGAATCTTCAAGACAAAGCTATTTGATTGAGCGAAGTGTAAGTGTAAAATATTTATAAATTTACTTTGCTAACTTTTTTTGTGTTATAGAACGAGTTGTTTGGCCTTTACTTATCCTATCAGAGCACACATGTTGATGTCTTTGGTGCCTTCATAATCAACCGCAGGCTAGCGTTTCAGAGTACTGCTGTAATCCTTCTTCACGCTATATATATGGTGCAATTTGATATGACTAGCCGATCTGCTAATTAAATTGAAAACAAAATACTTTGTTGTAAATGTTTCTCAAAACTTTAAATCTTAATTAAGTACATACAAATATTGTATCATCAACAAACCGTATAAGAAAATTTGGATATTCATTTGATTCTCCGCTGACAAAAAATGCTAATGTTAAGTAACAAATATGTTGCAAATGTTGCGATTCATCTAACTTATGTTAACTCTCTGTTTTGTGAGTCTGTTAATGTTAGGTTACAGACATATGTTAAGGTTTATCCGACTTATGTTAGCTCTGTTTTAAGTAACTGTTCTCTCTATTTCCTTAATAAAATGTTTAATGGGTATCAATTTATTCAAAACCATTCAATTCTCCATCTATTTTAGGCATTTCTATATATAAAATTGTAATAATAATTGATAATTTCTTCAACTTTATTTCGTAATGATAAAAAAGATTAAATCCTAACTACTTAGCCATGTATAATTTAAACATTTAAATATTAATATATAGCAAAGCTCGAAGTTCCAATTTCCTTTCATCATCGCTTAAATATACATATCGTGACACTGGTTTGCCTTGTTGAAATATCGTTCAATCAAACTAGTCCATATGAATTTCCTTTTGAGTTGGGGATTCAGTTAGGAAATACGATTCGTGTCGTGTCTATATAACCTAACATGTCTATGCCTACATGCTAATATGTCTGACAGTTGGCTTCGATTTGGGGTTTAGCTGCGGCTGCCGATCCTTCCGCTCCTGCACGCTGCTGCTGCTGCTGGTTCTGTTTTTGCTCCTTATCCTGGCGGCTTAACTGTCATGCAACTACAGTAAAGAACGCAAAGTATCTATGAGTTGGCTGTTAAAAAGGGCGAACGTAAGTCGGATGCGAAAGTAACGCGATTGCTGGGCCAACACAAAGATTCAGTTGCAGAGGGTTTGGAATTTTGGTGACAGGCAACACACCATACTCCTCCCTCTATCTCCTTCACTAACTGTCGTCGAAGCAACCCACTACCCTAGTAGTCGAAAAGAAAGCGAAAAATAAATAAAATGGAATGCTAAAAATTCAATTTGCAAAACGTTATCCGTGGGATTTACATAAAGCAGTCATTTTGAAGTTATACGCAGCCCGGCCCGAACTTTCCTTTCCTTTGCCAACCAACGTCTCGTTGGCCCATATCAAATGTGTTAGTGTGTGTGTGTGTTTGTGTGTATGTTACCCTCGTTGAGGCCAAAGCCCGCTGCCATGTCAATAACTTTGCTTGTATTAGTCATTTGAGCGAATCCAGGACCAACCTCCGCCCCATATCTCCTCCCCTTGTGCTTTTGCTGCGTAATTCGAAATTTTTTTTTACTGCGAATAGACGATTGAGTTTGGGTTGCAAATGGAAAACCATCAAATTTATTGAAATCACTTGCTTTTGCCTCGTCTCTCAACACAACACAACTCAAACTCAAACTCAGCTCGATTCCATTCGATTCGACTCGACTTGAGACGCCTGGACTGGTCTGGCCATATCAGTCGTCGCATCCTTTGCTATTGTAAACATCAAATCACAGACAGTAAAACCCCAAAACGAATACATATACGCACACCACACATACACACAAAGTATATGTATGTATACACATAAATGCAAAGTCTTTGCAGGATACCGCACACGCATAAACATAAACGTAAACATAAACAGGCACAAGGCGTCTGGGCAAATGTCCTTTTTGGTCATGCGGGTAGTTGGTTACCCTCCCATCCCACTACCCACTCTTACTTAACCACCATTTCGTCAATCTCTCAATGCTTGTCGATGCGCTGTAAATTTTGTTCAATTTTCTAAAAAGTTTTCGCCGAAATTGACTTGGTTCTGTCTCTGCGCTTCGGTTGTTATCCAGAAAAGTAAGAAAAATAAGCACAAGAAAAATACGCAGAAAACGAGTCGAGTTTTAAGTATAATAAATAACAAGTGGAAATACAAGTTTTTATCGTTTGAGAAGTATTAGACTTGCTTTATACCCTTTTACTTCAAATTGTTTGTATGGACTAAAGAGTGAGTGCAATAATTATTTGTTTAATTAAGATTTTAATATATGAATATTAATATATTGAATATTATTAAAAGATTTCTCTCTGAGATCATAGGAGTTTTATAAAAGAAACTGATAGTTAAGCTTATGGCGCGTTTGGTCTCTTCGGCGTTTTAGCTGTGACTGCTTAACATAACATGACATTTACAGAATGTGAGGAGAGTGAGAAGGTACCATAGACTGTTACTCTTATTTAACATATTCAGACCCCATGTTAGTTAGCCAATGGCTTCAGAAACAAGTAAAAGTAGAATTCGTTTATTACAATTGCTTCATCTCTTACAGTTCAGTTTTTTAATCAATTTTGTATAATGAGTGTTCAAGTAAACAATTAAGTTTTTTCATATCTAAAACAATAGTAATTTCGTTGATATTTAGTAAATGTAAAGTTGCCTAATCTAACTTTAAGCGAAGAGTTTGTGAAATAAAATTATCTTCGTTAGCCGAACTATGAAAGAGGAGGGCATAAAAGAAACCAATGTTGTCTCCATAGACTACTTTATGTACTCCGTTTCCATTGATATCAACTTCAACTTTGAAACCAACTCCGGTACTGAGGCATTTTTCCATTTCTTTCTTCTTGTAATTTTTTTTGCCCATCTTCTTGGTGCTTCCGGTATGTCTTCCGTGTGTCATTTTGCAAATGCTTTCAGTTTAAGATGTCCGGCACTAGTCAATATGTATATATATGTACATATATATTAGTATGTAAGGGCAAGAAAAGGGCGCGGGGGAAATCAATAAACTTGCCCTGTGGTTAGCAGAAATCTTGGACACAAATATTTTACAATATTTACAATGTTCGCCGTTGTTGCTGTTGTTGCTGCCGATGCCTCACCTGGTATTTGCCTTTATCATGCAATAAAAATTCAATCGCACACGAAGCAGAACTTCAGAACTACAGACAAACAAGGAGAAGGCAGATCCCTGTTTGCTCTGTGAGTCTATGTCCTTGGTGAGGGTTGGGGGGTCCTTACATCTGGTTGCTGGTCCTGCTGCTGGTGCTGCTTGGGCTGGCGCTTGTCCCAGTACAGTGCTTAAATATTCACATATCGCAAATTCAATTGAACGCAACGCGACGCAGGACATTGCAGTTAAGACCCAAACTCCACCTCCTTGTCCTTGTTGCCGTTGTCGTTGTCCTACGCACATGGCAAGGATAAAATGGTGTTGACAACAACTATGGGAATACACGGACGCACACAGGCAACCGCAACTGTTACTTTTTATATGTTAAAAAGGATTTGCGGTTAAGCCGAATGGACAATGGCAAGACCATACATACATACATATATACGGACTGTAAAAAGTCTCGCACTGGTTGCACATTCTGCCCCACACACACATTTACAAGACACCGCACTTACAAGGCACAGATAACATCTACACAATATCCTTGGGATTGGGACCATGGATTGCTAAGGATTGGGGTTTGGGGATTCATTCACCGAAGGCGAAGTTGTTTGTGCTACTAATAGGGATCAACATTGGCCAGCCTCTTGAGACTAGAGACTCAAATGCTCTTACACTCAGTCAGGTGAGAGCTCTTTAGTTGGACAAATGTCCCTTTTTTCTTTTGTCCTCCTTCATCCTTTTCTCTTGCTAACAAGCATCGATTATTGCTCGTAATTATTTTATAGAAAGAAATAATCGCATCAAAGTAAATTAAATTAAAAGTTCCACGGCGTTGCGTAAATCACACACACACACACACACACACACACCTACACTTTACAAACGATATGTGAATGTTGGAAAGAGGGGAGAAAATGAGGGAAAGAGGTAGTAAGAAACAGGTAGATGCGTAAGCTGCACATGCTGAAATTCACTTAAGGATTCGGAGCCTGTGAATCTCGTAAAAAGCGAAAAATCAAAAGGAACAACTTTTGCGTCAACGAAGGCGGCTAAAAAATTTGCAACGAACGTGTCAGAAGTAATACCAGCAGGCAGAAAAAGAAGCTTTTTCCCTGCCGAAGATGGAGATGGAGCTGAATCTGTAGCTGGAGCTGGAAGTGGTGGCACTAATACGACGACCAAAGTGATTTTAACGCAATGCAAATGTAAATGTATAGGTGGTAAAAACGTGGGCGTTCGGAGAGGGTGGGTAAATTAATGGCGCTTAACTTCATGTTTACAAGACGAATGCTGTGCACGGTATGAAGGAAACTGGGGAAAATGAATGTGAAGCACTAGCAAAAGATGGAGACGGAGGCCGGAGGATAGATAAAGCTCCTGAGTCTCGCCTCCTGACTGATGAGCGTATGCAAATGTACATTTCAGTTTGGCGGCTGATGACAAGCACCAGCACAGGGAACAAACGTAAACGAGAATGTGGATTGTGTACTAGGAATGCCTCTGATGAGAGCATTCGTTGTGTGACGAACAGAGCCGATTAAAAGTTGCCACGACAACGTCGCATCCCATCGAATCCCATCACATCACATCGAATCGCATCAAAACCTCCGCATACCTATCATACGCATTGCGCACATACAACTGAGTTATACTACCCAACCCAAACCCTTATAATGTATGTCGTTGGTCGTATTTGGTTTGGAAATCGATTTCCAAAGAACACAGGATACGACACCCCAGAAAACCTGCAATTGCATTTAGAATGATTTAGTAATTAAACTGCAAGCTTCACACAAAGTCAAGTTAAAGGCTAAAAACCAAACCAGAAACCAAATTTACATATTAAGGCATTGAAGGAGTATAAACAGAATTATATAAATCACATTTTCGTTTCACTAAATTGGCTTCTTTCTTCTGCAATATTTTGTTCGATTGCAGTCAAGCTTTAATTCTTAATAAATCGACAAAGGATTTTCTCTTCAAATTGTTATAAAACGAATTTTTGTTCCTGATAAATTTTAATACGAACTTATCTATTTAATCTGATAAGTTTTTTATAAAGCAATTAAATGTTGCATACTTCTGGGCAAAAAGTTTTATGAAAAACAAAAATAGAGGGAGGAATAGTATGAGTGAGAGCAAGATTTTCGCGCTTTGGAAATTAAAATAGATAAAGAGAGAGAGAGAGAGAGAGAGAGAGAGAGAGATAAGATGTAGCTAGCTATCCTTGTCTGTTCCTTCAGACAATTGGTTTTCATGCAGTGATTAGTCAATTAAAGGCCAATAACCTTTAAGTATAAAGAAAAAGGAGTCCAAAGGCCATTGGGGCCATCCATTATATAATATACAATAAATGAGTTAAAATAATGCTCTTTAATCTTAACGAAAACTTTTTATTTGAAAAAGATTTTTTGTGTCCTTACCTTTAACAATTTACATCGAGTTATTCGTCTGTTTTTATCTGTATGAGTCAGCATTAGCTTGTTGCCAGACATTTTGCGAACTTTTATTATTAAGTTTTAAACAAGCTTAAAAAAAGTCCAAAATCTATATACATATACATAGTACATCTTATATACAATTCACAGTTCATTCAGTTCAACAGCATCAGGGGTCAGTTGTCCCTAAAACTTTACGTTTTAAATGGCCACCACTTCTTCTTCGTCTACTATTTCCACTTGTACTCCCTCTGGTTATATCCCTGCCAATTCCAAGTTAAACGTTTACCATTTGTCATATGCTCACCTGAGTGGTGACCCCTAACTCTTCGTTTGCCCTATCCTGTGACTAAGTGAGTAAGTCTGTGTGTATATGTGTGTGTGTGTTTGTGTCCTTTAAGCCATCATGCAAACAAATGTCCAAACTGTTTTCTGTCTCTCTGTTTCTCTGCTATATATATTCCTGTGTGCTTTCTGTTCCCTGTGTTCTGTGCCCCAGTGCCCAAGTGGCTTAGTTAACGCCCCGCCGTTTTGGCCAAATGCGTGTGCAATGTGCCACGCCTCCCCGCATCTACCTCACCATACCTTTTGTATCCACCATCAGCGTGGAAAATTACATGTTTACAGCGTGCAAAGCCAAATGTAAACGTAAACACACATTAACTTTGGTCGCATACAATATTTTTCACTCAAGGTTGTTGTATTAGGGTGTTGCCTGACTTGGCTGTTTTTTCTATATTTTTTCTTTTTTACTTTTCGTTTCTTTTTTTAAGTTGACCTACAAAATGAAAGAATAACGAAAATTGTAGCAAAAATGGAGTATGAGATAGACAACGGAAGAGCTTAGACAAAAAAGAAAAAAGAAAATTCTCCTGCATAACTTGGGCAAACAAATTGCAAAATCTTTTCCATTCTATGTTCACTATATTCCATTTTTATGTGGGCCACCCTAACACATGTTTTCCTAAGGTTTGCGTAAAAAAGAGAAAAAATGCTTGGTAACTAAACAATAACATGGTTGCAACTGCTGCAACAATTTTCCATTTATTTTCGTTGCCGCGTCTCAGGAAGAGAGACAGGCGAATCCTGAATCTTGGCAAAATATGAAACATGCTGGCTTCCTTCCAAAGAGTCGTCCTTAAGTTTCCCTACATTTTTTTTTTGTTTTCCTTCGACTTTTTCTGTAGGTTTTTTTTTTTTGGTGGGATGCCGGGTTATGGCAACAAAATGTCAACTGGGTACCATAAATTGCATGAGTTTGGCAAAATTTTTACAGTTTTTCTCGGTTTAGTTTTTTTTCTTCTTGTTCTTTTGTATATTCTTCATTGTCATTGTTGACATATTTGAACAACTATCTGGAAAAGGTAAACGGGTAAACTTTGATTTGAACAAAATGGAGTATAACAACAAGCAAGCCAACACGTGTCGATCTGAATGCGAATGGGAGCATGGGAGCATGGGGTTAGGGGTTAGGAGCATTGGAAATGGGGGTTGGTTTAAGTGCCCTTTGGGTTGTCGCCTCGCCTCGCAGCGCATCGCATCGTATCGCATCGATTGCTTTACTCTCAGCTACGCCTGTCGCATATTTTAAATCCCCAGTTGAGTGGCAATCAAACCCAACCAAAGCAACGACCCAAACCACCCAATGCCAATGCCATCACCACCCAACCAACCAACTAGCCAAGCAACGAACCAACCCCGCCGCTTATGACCTCGTCCGGAGTTACTTCAGCCATGCCCATTCCTGATTTCTCTTGCCCTTTGCTGGGTTTTTTGCTTCTGGCTTAATTAAACAAGAGCAGAGCCACCTCAACGACCAGCAACAGCAGCAACGAATGAGCTCGCCAACTTTTAAAAATGATAATAATTTGCTTTTGGCCCCGGTGAGAGTTGTGAGAAAGCAGAATAATACACTGATGAAAATATTAATGAAATTAATAATTAATAATAAGATTTTACTGATAAAACTAAAAATTTTATCTAGTAAATTAAATAGAACTGGTCATTAGGAAAACGAAATAATTGTTATGTTAAATACCTTCATAATTGTTACTAAAATTTTAAATTAAAATGCTGTTATAATATAAGATCTTTTATAACACTAGGAAACTAACCACCACAGCAGAGTAGAAATGTTGGAGACGATCGAGATGTTCACTAACACTGGCATTTCCATAACAGTGGAATAGCAATGTTAACATTAAGAGGACTGTTAAAAAGTTTATACTGAAGTAAGCACGTATGTATAGTGAAAAAAAAAACACAAAAATAAATTCAAAAACTAATAGGGAACAAGCTAAATAACTTACGAAATCAGAATCTTAAATATTCTTATAATAATATATTCTTTTTTATTATATTCTTTACAGTTTCTCTCAGTGCTCTAACGATGGTCGCACTTAGGCAACCACCAACCACTTTCTTCGCTGTTAGTGACACTTGGTCTGCGGCTGTTTTACGTTTTTCCACTCATCTTGTCATTTCGTCCCCCACATCTCGCAATATCCCTGTGCAATTGCCGCTCATTCCCTTCTGACTCTATTGTTTAGCTTCATCTTTCTGTGTCATGGCAATGTCTCCATTTTGTTATGGCTATAATTATATTTGACTGTCGTTAGCCAAAGCAGCATTGTCCTAGCTAATCCAGGTGCTGCTGGCCAACGTCCTGTCGCTGGCCTTCTATCTACACCCATTCTTATGCCATTTTATTTAATTTCCATTTTAGAGAATGTCAGGGGAGGCTTTTGCTAAAGCGTTGCTTACAATTGCTTTTCTCGCTTTGCTCAAGTGCTAAATCATTTTCCGATTGTTGTTGCTACTGTTGTTAAACTTGTTGGTGTTGCAGTACTCGTTGCATGCCCAATTGCACGCTCAAGTGCCGTGGCAACGTCAAAGTGAAAATCGAGGAGACAAAGAGGGCAAGCAACAGCGGGAAGATGAAGAAGAAGACGAAGAAGGGAAATGTCTCTAGAAATGCATGGGCTTTTGTTGCTGCCATATTAGCACGTTTGCCCGGCATCATGATCAAGGCAAAGGATATGCCAAGCCAAGTCTCATTGTCATCCCCATCACCTGGGCAACGCAGCACTTTGAGCAAATGCGCGTGAGTTACGCTCCATTGGCTACTGGAAAATGCCATAGAAAATGAAGTGGAAATGAAAATGTAGATGCATCCAAGCAGGGCAGGGGAGAATTTCAAAAATATCTGATTAAAAAAACCTTCGACAAAAATGTTCAAATTAAACTAATTTAATAAATTGCTTTGACATATTTAGTTTATATTTATGAAATTCTGAGTTATTTTTCGTTGAGAGCAGAAACTTCTATAATCAAAAATATTCTTGGTTATATTTAGAAATAATTTACACTCTTTCCAAAAAGCAGTTTTTTAGTTCTTTGGCTTAGTTTACAATAAATATAAAATATATTAACAATATTCTTATTAGTAAGAATAATTTATATAAACTTATTTTATTCAAAAAAGGTCAGAAGAAGAAAAAATAGATAATTTTTTGATCTCAAAAATTTTATATTTTATTGTTCAAGAAGATATACATATGGGTAGTTAGTTCTACATGCTGACATTTACCAAAATCAGATCACGTATACGTAGTTTAGGTAAAAATATGAATTACTATTCCAAATTCTTTCGCAATTAAAACGTATGACATAATCAAATTGGCTTATCCTTAAATTGAAATCATAGATTTAACTAATATTTACAGTTAAAGAAATTGTTTTATTCATTTAGATTTGCTCATCAGTACTTTCCATAGAAAGGGTACAGATAAATCGGTTTAGTTTCATAATTTGTTTGCTTTGGATTATTTGAAGGAATATTTTAGCCTCAAATATGTAGGTAGGTAGCTTTTGTTTTGGACTTGCATTCTCAACTAAGTGGAATTCTTAATGGATTCTTTAGACTCTGTTTCTCTCTCTCTCTCTCTATCTCTTTCGCACTCTGTCATTCTCCTTCTCACTCTCCTTTCTTACCATTCACATAAGTTTCATAGTTGGCATTTCTTCTCATTTACGTTCAGGTATAAATTAAAATCCAAATGCAGGCAGCGTGAAAATTGCGTTTAAAATAGCAAAATTAAATACAGATGCAAGTTCACACACACGCATACGTAAATACATATACATGTGTATTTTTATATATATATATATATATGTGTATATTTATATATACACACACATGGCCCTGGGCAGAAGCTGGAATATTTTTGGGTCTTTTCCCTCTACAAACAAATTTAATTTATTCGTGCAATTTTTTTCTACCGAATTTACGAGCAGACCAAAGCAGAGACTAAAAGAGAAAGCGAGAGAAGGAGAAAGAGAGAGAGAGAGCAGCTCGCCGCTGATGATTGTGTCCTTGCATCCTGGCAGCCCTTTCACCCTCTCCTATCTCCACCCCCCTTTCAAGCCTCTCCTCAACCCGTGTAAGCGTCATAGCCACGTCAATTTATTTATTTCTGGATTTCAGTTTTTAGTTTGCCGTACGTTTTTGCCGAGCATTTTCCGCGTGGAGTGGAAAAAAAAGAAGATGAAAATCACTTGATGCGTTGAAATGGCCAGAACGAGACCAGACCAAGCCAGAAGAGAACAGGCCAGACTAGACCGTACCCAGGCCCAGGACCAGGCCCAGGACTGGTTTTTGGTTTGGGTTAAGTCTCTTCGGTGGCTGTGCGCGTTAAAATTTCGTTATTATGTTGACAGCATTTTTGCTATTTTTACTTGAAAGCTTAACCAAGCACACAAACACACACACACACCCATGATGAGAAGAGAAAAGAGGTAGAGGAAGAGGGGAGTACTCATCCCTTGGTGTTATTTTGGTGTTTCCCCAAGCTTGTTTTTTGGTTGGATGCCTGGCCCTGGCCTCCATCTCGTTTTCCATTACCCACTGTGAATGTGGATCTGGATCCGTCGTCGCTTGTCAGTGATATATGTAAAATATTTCCTGTAAACTAAATAAAAAAAAAGAAATATTTAAAAAAAACACACACACTCACACACAACTGCAGCCATCCAAAAACT
Source organism: Drosophila austrosaltans (assembly GCA_035045865.1). Lineage (NCBI taxonomy): Eukaryota > Metazoa > Arthropoda > Insecta > Diptera > Drosophilidae > Drosophila > Drosophila austrosaltans. The sequence continues at coordinate 5,832,005 of JAWNOQ010000083.1, forward strand.
GGTTGGCAACTGAGCTATTTTGTGGCAATAAGCATGAAATTTAAATGAGTGCCGGTTGGCCCTCAGACGTACACACACACACACACATATACATATAGTATGGTAGGGATCCACTTTCCCACCTCCACACCCCTTAGTCCACCAAAAGACCATTTCAATCTTTTCGCCATGGCTCTATCTACTTTTTCCCTCTTTCTCTCTCTCGCTCTCTCTCGTTTTGGCATAATCCCACTTGGAGCGGTTCTCATGTGAGTGCCATTTTCGGGGAGGGGAGGGATTTTTTTTTTACGCACCGCTTGCAATTAGTGAGAGCTTCTCTTTCCGGAAAGCTACAGATAGATATATGCAGGATATATGTTTGCATGTAGATGCGGTTGTGTGAGTGCGACATGTGATAGATGTACTTACTACCACTCATTGCATACAGGCACTCACCAACACATACAAATGGATTTTTGTGCAACTCAATCAAATAATTGTTCAAGAGGCAATTGCAAAAACTAAACCAAAAAACCAAAAGGGAAATGTAAAAGTAAAGACCAAGCCAAACGATTAGAAAATGTTTTTTGCCTCAAAGTGCCCCAGAAGGCTACACTTAGACTTGAAAAGTTATACAGAAAATTTTAAGATTAAAAAATAGAAGCGATGCACTGAAGAGTGAAAAACTTGTTTAACTTAAAACTTGAAACTGTAAAACATATGACATGAAAACTTATGCAGTATGATTTTCCCGTATCCCTCTTTATGGTCAAGTTTGAAACTTACATGTGTTCAATTAAGAACTTATTCACTTATTGTTTTCTATTGCAACATTAAAAATATTTTTTATAATTTTTATTTTAGTAAACCGTTCATCAAGTGCCACCTAAGACAGGTGTACCAATGAATTACTCCATGCTAGGTAACGAAATGCATTAATTTCCGTAGGTAGAAAAATTATAATAGGATATAATCTTAATAAAGTTTTGCCATATGTCCTATTCAAGTTGACCTAAAAAATGTTTATGTAATTTAAAAATATATATGCATTATATTTACTTTTTTCCGACGAAATAGTTTTAACCACACAACACTATAATTTTTGATACAATATTATTGTGTTATCTTTTCCACCTTTTTGTATTATTTTTCGGCCTTTAGCTCAATATTTTATATATGTGAAAATATTGTTGACCTGTTTTTGGGATAAAAATATTTTTATTTCACACCAAATAGAAATACTTCAGTTTTTTCGCTCCATTATATACAAAACTATTAAAAATATTAAAATAAAAAGTTAAGTTATTAGAAAGATTTTTTAAAAATTAAAAATTGTAAACCAAAAAACATAAAAAGGAATATACTTTTTCACTCTTTTCAAAGATTTATTAAATAAAATATTTAATAAAAGAAGCTGCAGCTCTATAGTAAAAATATTGATTTATTTCAATTTAATATATGAAATATATACATGTACCGGATTTTAGTCAATTAAAATATATAACTAAATTCGATTTTAAAAACTATCAACAAGTTTTGTAAACGCTTCAAAAAGTGCTTATCTTTTACAAATATTTTTTTTTTTATTATTTTATTGATCCATGAGAGATGTGTATATAACAAATAAAAACCACATTTTACCTTTACCAGTAGCTGCTCAACAAATACAAAAAATTTAACTAAAATCCAAAGCTGATACCAAAGCGCATTTAAGCATATTAAAACATTTGCAAAATTCCCAATAGTATGAAAAACCAAAAATTGTTCAATACCATCAATGCCACCAGCATATACAAGAGACAGAGCGAGAGAGATGGCTAACTTGTGTGTGTGTGTGCTAAACAAAGATGCTTATATTGAATATATACATATATGTATATATAATATATAGTAAACTTTATAGTATCAATACCCAACGGCTGACCAATACAACCGAAAACGAGAAAAATCGACATGCAACTTTCATTAGTGTTGAGAAGGTATTTTAGTATTTTTTTTTGGTTGGCAAATATGTATTTCTGTGCCAAGGATGAGTCAAATGTTGGAGAAGGAAATCGAAGCTAACCCCCTTTCTATTTGGTAGGTGGATTGAACAAAAGCAAATTCGTTTTTATAATTTTTTATTTACTTATTTATAACATTTAAAGCAATCGGTTAGCTAACAGTTTTTGCCAAGGATTTGGATCTTAATTTTTCTTTACCCCACTGCAAATCCAACCAGATGTGTGGGTGGACTGGCAATGGCATTAGGGGCTTAAAAGGTTTCCGGGTGGGGGAGGATTTGATGTCGAGTGCAAATGTGAAATGCGCTTTTGGGGTTGTTCCTGCTTCTGTTTCTGTTGCGTTTATCCCAAAAAAAAAAATTTTTTTTTTGTATTATGTTGCATAGTTTTTGTTTTTTTTTTTTTTTTTGCTGTGGGTAATTTATGATTTCGAAGCAGAGACTTATGTATGTATGTGTTAAGATGTATAAGTGTGTGTGTGTGTTTAGTTTGGGGAAAGAGCTGAATCTAGCATCTGCTGGAAAAACAAAACCAAACTTGTTTAGAAGAACTCCCCCATAAAAACAGAAAGCAAAACAAATGATGTTTAGTGACGTGCAAGTTTTGTGAAAATAAAAACCATTTCGATGCTCCACAGATAGGATAAATATATGAAGAACAAAAAAAAAAAAAAACAAAAGTTAAAACGAAATGTTAAGCAGAGCACGTGGCCAAGCAATTGAGGCATCTTGTCAATCATATTCTAAGTAACACATACACTCAGAGAAATTTAGTTTTTGAATTAATAAAAGTTCTTATTTGAAGGCTGAGACTGTTCACTTTAGTCCTAGTCTCAATTTTAGAAAAAGAATATTTGTTCATATAAGAACAAAGATTTTTACTTTAGGAAAAAGGAGTGTTTCAATTTGTTTTACTACTTAGTAAGTAAAACTTACTAAATAATCGATACTGAAAGAGAGAGAGATAATATTTTTAGTTCTAACTTTTGTTTTTACTGAAATACACCTAGAAAGTTTTTGGTAAAATTCTAAGTTTATCGAATGATTTGGAAATCCTTTGCTAATATATGACAAACTTTTTTTTTTAAAATAATTTCTAACAAAGTAAAGGAATCAGAAAAAGTTTAAATAAAAAAGTTAACCGAATAAGTTACACCAAATAGAAATCTCGCGTGTTTTTATTATACCAAATAAATATATATTTTGTGATCTTAATTAAGTCATAGATACCATATTTTGACTTCTTTAAAAACTCTTTTATTTTTGTTCTCTATAATCAGAGTTGGATAACTTTGAGCACCTTTAATACGACTAATCTTTACCCTTCGTTGTTAAAATTTGGCTAATTACAATGAACTTAACCTAAACTAAGGAAAAATGCTTTTGATTTTTAATAATTTTAATAAAGTTAGAAAAGATTACACAAAAAACTTATAGTTCTAATTTATATGAATTTTTGTTCTGAATTACAATTTGTTATTCTTTTCAATTGATAGATTACCGATTTTTAAGGCAATCTACTCTTGGACATCTTATTGAAGTATCTATAATCTGATTAAAATAAAAAAAAAAGTGCCCTACTCACAAATAGTATGAAATAAAACAAGAATCTCCTTTGTAGACTTTATATAAAATCTCATAAAGTAAATTTGAAAAAATGTTTTCTCTAGCAATTCCCAAGACTATCCTTTTTGTGTTCACTGTAAGTCTTGGCCAGCTTATTGTAACTTGTCCTCTGGGTACTGTCCCCCTCTCTTTTATATTTTATTTGGTTTTTGTCTCCCCGTCTCTTCTTGTAGAAATGTAAGGCAAAGCCTAGATGCATTGAACTTTTAAGCCAATGTCAAAGTTTCTTTTAAATGGTCACAAGTAAAATCTAAATCCTTTTTCTCTCTCACTTTACGGTTTCGATTTCAATCAGTTCACACAAACAAAGACAGACGAAGCGAACATAGGGAGACAAGGAGAAAGAGTAGGAAGGGTAAAGAGAGATTGACCAGTCTGGCTAAAAAGGGTTTCCAAGCCGCTTTCGACTTTGGCTATGGCATTATTCATATCAAGTGCACAAGCTCCTTGGAATGAATAATGTTTAGGGGCGGGGATGATAATGCGTAAAGCTAAGACCAATTAATGTGATTTTTGTTGGCTTCATTAAGAAATCTAATCGAAAGTAGATAGCCAGAAATACCCCCCACTTTCCCACTCACTCACTCACTCACTCAGTCAACTTACCCAGCCAGTCATTCTGTGTCTTCCTTTTTCGCTCCTATGGCTGTTGCATATTTATGACGACTGCCAAATCAAAAATGCAAATAAATTTCAATTTCCAGAGACTCGGAGATGAGGAGGCAACATGACAGTTACAATTACAGTTACAAAATGGGAACACATCCAAGCAAAAGGCAATGCCACAAATCATGTCGAGGGATGCTGACAAAGTCATCTCTCCATTTCCCCCTTCCTCCCTCTCTCTCTCTCTATGCCACCATATTTTTGTCTTTCTCTTCTTCTCATATGCATATTTATGGAAAAGTGCAGTAGTCAGTGGCATCTTGTCAAGTTACTCTCCCTCTGTCACTCTCTCTCTTTCTGGAATTTCTATTTCTATTGTTATTAAATAATCATTTTGTTGTAATAAATTTCAATTTGGTTCTTTGCCAAAATGAGTGACAACTTAATTTGCTTAAAAACAGATACACGAGACTAAAAGTATATCGTCCTTAAAATATTTACATATCCATAAAGTGTATCTGGTTGAGGATATTGAAAAATTCTTTAAATTCTTTCAACCATGCAAAATAGATCGATGGTTTTAGGTTTTCAATTTAAAGAGTTTTTTTTAAATTATACTATTTTTTTTTTACAAATTGTATTACTAATTACATTTAACAAAAAAAAAAAATAGCTTTTCGATACATATAGAAAAATAGTTTAACTAGTTGAAAAGGTTTAACAAGGACACATTATTATTAAAATAACAAAAGCTTAAACAAATTTTTAAAGATTAAAGAATAATAACAATAATAAAAAGAATAACAACAATAATAACAATAATAAGGTCGCTATTGACCTGTTTCATTTTAATTATTAGCTTTAGCCGGCTTAGTGTCAAAAAGGGTAGACCAAAAAAGAAAGTTTAACTGAAATAATTATTTTTTTGTTGCAAAGTTGTTTGATTTTATAAAATTGTATATCTATTACATTAATTTATTAAGTCCAATAAAAGATAGCTATAATTATGTTCGATGGGTTGGACAATTTAATATAAGATGAGCTAAAATTACTAATGTTTCAAGATTGTTCGTTCACACTGGTGAAAGGTGAAATCTGTATAAAATTGATGGCATTTTATTATGGATATATAGAAAAAATTTATCCCTAGTTATATATAATTTCACAATTATTACAAAGTAATAAAATTATAGATTTTGACTCATAAAGTTTACACCAAACAAAAGTAAAATAAGTCACTTTTATGATATTCATCTTATATCTCATTTTACATAGTTGTTATCTAGTTGACAATGAGTTTCCAATAGTCTTTATTTATATTTTTCTATTTCTTAATTCCAAAGAAAGTTTAATTTTTATTATTATTTATTATTATTTTTCTTTTATATTAGCTGTTTTAGAGTATTTTGTATTTTTTTTAGATATAACTTTTTATATTTTTTATTGTTTAATGAACCAGAAGGGTATACAAAATACATAACTGTACCTGCATCTCCTAGGATATAAAATATATTGAAACTAAAAGGCCGCTAATAGGAATGAGTAGCTTATATATGTATGTACCTATGTATATACAAACATACATATATGTATGGATATATATACATACATATATATGCGTTTGGCAAATCCAATGAAATTGTAATTAAGTTTGCATGGCAAATGGCTCGAGTGGTTTGCATGTGAAAAATGCCAAAACACACACGCATACACACACACACACACATACATACTCGCACACATAGAAACATGAAAAAAAAAAAATAGTTTAAATATTGACGCAAATTTATATATGGTCTACAGTAGTATAGGAAAAGTGGCTTTCCAGCTTTTTCGACTACAAATGAATTTTACAATCGAGGTAAAAAGTTAAAATTTAAGCCAATTGTAGATACAGTGGAGTGAAGCCTTTAAGGGGTGAAATGGTTGAGTAGAGCGGAGCGAAGGGTAGGAATATCCAGCAAGGTATTTGCATCTCACCTGGCTGGTTGGTTGGTACTCTGTTTGGACTCATTTATACACTGAGAAAAAGAAGAAACTGGAGGTAGAGAAAAAGGACAACAATCAGAAACGTTCTGTTCTCAACTCTGATTGAAATGTTCCAGAAGAGGAGAAATCCTCCTTTGCTTGTTGTTGGGAAAAATACAATGAAAAGCTGGACCATGGCAACACCTGACATTCCCTCCATGACCGTGACAGCGACACCCATTTTGTGCATTTTGTTTGTATGAGTCTCGGTTTTTCTCTCTTTTTTCCAGTATTGTTTTTGTTTCTAGTTGTGTTGTGTGTAGAGGGCAGAGACAGCAGTCGAGGGATGGGTTAGATTTTCCTCGTATGACAAACGCATGGGATTTGGACACAAATCTAGTTTGCCAAATCGTTGTTGCTGAAGCTGGAGCTAGCTTTAAAAATAAACCAATTTCTCGAATTCAAGATTGAAATGTGCAAAAATATAGCAATGTGTTGTAAAGACGAAATATGAATACTGATTTGCTGTTTGTAAGTGAAGTGTTGACATTAAGCAAGTTTACAAATAAATTCTTAAAATTTATTCTGTCGTATTTAGTTTTTTTTTTTTCGAGATATATGCAAAATGGAAGAAAAACTTGAAAGAGGTTGAAAGTGAGAAAAAACTCGAAAATAAAAATGTAAAGCAAATAATATATAAGTTTTTTTTTGTTATGTTTGTAATGTTTGTAGCATGAGAAAAAAAAGTAATTCGACAAAAAAAAAATTTTTGGCCCGATTGTTTCTATGGGAGCTATAGCATATTATAATTATTATTATTATTATTAAAGTGTAGGATATAGTTGTAAACTATCAACCTAGCTATATTTTACAAGCACTGGCAACTAAGGCCTTCGGCTAAGACGAAAAACTACATCCATACACTAGCCTGGGATTCGAACCCCGATCCTCGTTGTTCAGTTGACTAAATGACTGGGCCACTTAGACAACTCATCTACCGAGGACTGCAGATATAGCATATAGATGACCGATTTGTCTGAAACTTAGCACAGACATTTCTATATATACTAAACTTCCAAAAACCAAGTTTCGTGAGAGTCGCTCTCAAAACACCCAAGTTATTGCTCTAAAACTATATTCTTGACCGATCGTTCCTATGGGAGCTATATGATATAGTCAACCGATTCTGATCAAACTTTTTGGAATTGTTTAAAGGTGTATTAAACTTATGAACCCCAAATTTCGTAACAATTGATTGAAAAACAACAAAGATATTGAAGTTTAATTCTAGTCTCGACAGATAGTTCCTATGGGAGCTATATGATATAGTCATCCGATCGGGATGATTCCGATATATACAATGCTTGCAGAAAAAAGAAGCCTAGATGCAAAATTTCAGCTCTGTAGCTTAAAGGGTCTCGGAGGAGAAGCTGTTGATCCATACAGACGGACAGAAGGACAGACGGACAGACGGACATGGCTATATCAACTCAGCTCGTCGTGCTGATCAATAATATATATACTTTATATAGTCGGAGATGCCTCCTTCTATGCGTTGCAAACTTCTGAACAAAATTAATATACCGTTTTTACAAGGGTATAAAAAGTAAACGTTTTTATATTGTTTCATACCAACATTTTTGGTTTTAGAAAATCTATAAATAAAAACAATATTAGTTTTGGCTTTTAAGAACTAAATCTATGTACATTTTTTATAATATTTTTGGATCCCAATTTTCCTATGTGACAGCTTTAGCATATAATCGACCGACTCAAAGGAGTTATTGCTCTATATACCAAACTTACAATTCGTGACTGTTAACTTTTGTTTTTGACCGATCATGTCCATACTGTAGTTAACCGATTCCAAACAAAATTTAGAGAACTATCTAGAAATATATAAAACTAATGAAAACTAAATTTGGGGTTTCAAGTTGGAGAATCAAAAGGTTTTTAATATCGAAACTTTTGATGTCTATTTATAGTTCCCATGGGAGCTACATATATATATGATATAGTAAAAACAATTCCGTAAAAACTTTGTGGATATGTTGAAAAATTAAAAAAAAAAGCACAAATATCGTGAAATTTGAAAACAAAACAAAGGTTTTGTTAAGGATTACAGTCCATGAAATATGTTACACCAGAAAAATCGGGGACTCTACATTAAAATATATTCATTTCATCATAGATATATGTATAGCAGAGACTCCTTTAACTTTTTCAGTATAGGGTATTTTTTTTTTTTTTTAAGAAGATTTTCAATATGCATTGATTTAATTTCTAATCTTCTCATTTGAAATTCATAATTCTAATTTACGTTTCTATTTTTGTATTTCAGTTTTATATATATATATATATATATATATATATATATATATGTACATATGTATATGTATATGCACACACATATGTATGTAGTGTAAGTGTATATATATTATGGGAGGATTTTGTGCCAATTTGTGAAACATTTTGCAATCGATTTCTATTAAATTTGTTTGGCATTTCAATCCATTCCACAAGTACACACTGACTCACCCCCTTAATGGGGGTCTTTCTCTCTCTCTCTCTTTCTGTGTGTGCGTGTGTGTGTGTCTATACATCAAAGCCGTCTCGTCGTCCTATAGCCGCTTCGTCGCATTGATCGCATTAAACAAAATAAACACAATTATATTTATGTGCAAAATTTTCAACGCAGAAAGCAAAGGCAAAATAAAAAAAAAAAATAAGAAAAAAACATTTTTAACTGCTGCCACCGCTGCTGTCGCTTTGTGTGTGGCAACACGTGTCGAGGCCCAACCGCAAAGAAATGTCCTCTTATCATTCAACATATCCTTAGACATATATACAGTTATACTTATGTATATGTGCATACACACACATACATATAAGGAACATTTTGCCGCTTCTTGTTTGTTTGTTTTGGTGTAGAATATTTTTCATTTTTTTTCCTTCTACCCTCCCAAAAATTTTGTTCGTTTTTGGCCCGGCTAACGAGATACACAAGAGGCGGCTGCTGACTGTTAAAAATTATGCAAATGATTGAGCAAATTATGTCAAAAAAAAAAAAAGAAGGAGAACGAAAACGAGAGAACCAAAAAGTGAAAATAAAAGAAATGTGAAAGAAAAATAAAACATTCGCCAGCTGACCTTTGACTGCCTCCGCCTTCACATCCATCTCTCTCGCCCTCCATTGTCCCTGTGCCTGTTATTCTTTTTTGGCAAGTTGTTGTCGTCCATGGCAACAAATTCCGTCAATTGAAAAGTTTATAAAACAAAAAATAATTTGTCGAAAATATTTTTCTTTCATTTAATTTTTTTTTTTTTTTGCTGAGAGATTTTCTGATAGGCTTAATCAAATTTGTATACAAAAATTTCAAATACTTTGATATATATATTTTTTTTACTAACATTCTTAAATACCCTTTAAAAAATGCAGCATATTTTGTTTTTTTTGCACAGAATAATATAATAAGTGTAACTGTTTCTTGGTAAACCACTTGACTTAATCACTTATTTTTAGTGAAGACTAAAAAAGTTTATCTTTCTTCAAGTGCTATTAAATGGGAAAGTTTACTTTTATCCTGACTTGAGAAAACTTTCAAAGAAAATAACACCAAAAACAACAAAAATAAATAATAAATGGCAAAAGAATTTAATTCTTTAAATAAAAATGTTTGGTTAAACGGCTATAAGCATTTTAGTTGTTCAGGCAAAAAGAACGCGAGAATTAAACACTTTCCTCCTGATTCATCAACGAAGCTTTCAAAGTCTTAAATTTACAAAATAGATTTATTTATATTTATTTGCTGTTTAAATGAGGGCAGTTATGCCTGAATTTGTTAGTTTCAACATGTGAAATATTATCGATTTGATTATATAAATAAAACACTTAGAAAATTTATATCGAACATGATCTGTCCAAATCTGTATTTGGCTAGTTTTTGCCCGCTCAATTTCTTATCCTTCTGACCGGTTTTTTTCTGAGTCTATTAACATAAAATCCAATTTTTCATCTTTTTTCAAAATATTGAGTAGGCTTATAATAATCAGCTCAACTGAACTAACAGAAACTATTGCCTCTATAAGCTTACTTTTTTTACACTTTACTCTATAATATTGGAAAAGAACTTGCACAATTTAAAATTTTTTTATTTGTTTGATTTTCAATGAAATATTTTTAGTAGTAGTGAATAATTATTTACCGATAGATAAAGTTATCTATAGGAATTCTTAAAAGATTTTTGCATTGCATAATAAATATAACTTATTATAAAATTTAAATATTTAAATTTTCGTTATAAATAATTGAATATCTAATCTCGATTTGGTACTATTTACCTCAAAGGATTCCACTTGTCTGACCTTAACAATCAAATGTAATCTCACTAATTTTGTTAGCTGTTGAGGCATTTTTTATAAAAACTTGTTCAAGTCTCCAATTAAAAATGCTGGTATATAAAAGTTGCAACAATAATTTCATATGCAGATATTTAAACCCATTATGCAACAAACTAATTGAAAAATAGTGAGATTGCCATAAATGCATTTACAGGCACGCACACACACACACACACACACACACACACTTCGTTATCTTCATAATTCTATATTAAGCCAGAAATTACAAGTGAAAAAAAAGCAAAATAATTAACAAAAAACAAACAACAAACGCATGTTTAATTTCTTTTTTTGTTATTTTAATTTTTGTACTTTTTTTTTCGTTAATAATTTTTGCGTATTTCAATTTATGTAATGCGCCATGCAACTTTTGTTGCAAATTAATTTGCCATGAAAGTTGACTGGCAAAATATGGCAGAGTCACAATGCAGTGCCCCCACCCTTTAAACGTTTCCCGACCATCCTTCCCCGCACCTTTTCACTCGTAATAACCGCAACTTAGTTAACTAAACATGCTGACAGCCAGTGCAAAGAAGGCTATGTAGGTGAGGTAAGGGGGAACCAAGGATTCAATAGTGTTGCTGTTGTTGATGTTGTTTCAACTCATTCCCCCTCTTCCCCCATATTTTCTCTCTTTTTCTATCTCTGTTTCCCTCACACTTCTCACCGAAAATGTGGCGCTGAAGGAAATTGCAAACAAAATTGCAACTTCCTGTCAGCGACAAAAACTTTTGCTTGTGGCGCCAATGTTGCCACTTCCGTTTAGAGTTTTCATATATATATACAAATATATATATACAAGGGTACATATGTGTATATATATATATGTGTGTGTGTGTGTTAAGTGCAGTCAGTTATTCATATGCAAACGCCATATTTGGCAATCAAAATATTTCACTAAATTGCAAAGGCCAAAATGTAAGAAACAAAATAGCATTCAAGGCGCCAAATAAAATATTTAATAAAATGAAATCAAATTTTCCAGAGGCAACGAATATTTCAAAAAACGTGACTAAAGTTGCAAATGTCAGTTTTACTAACAAAACAAGAGACAAAAAAAGTGTAAAATTAAATAAGAAATATAAGTAAAGCTTATCCCGCAGGGCGGGATCTGTGTTTCCTCAACGCTCTCAGTTTTCTTCCTTTACAGTAAAAGAAAGGTGCCTCAAATATAGCTTTCTGTTTGCTACACATTGAAAAAGTCATGAAAACAAAGTTTAAGAGAATTTTGTTTATTTGGCCAAAACTTTCGAGCTTAAAGTAAAATAGTTTTTTAGCTTTTGTTAATGCTAATTTAAACACTAGCAACTAATTGATAAGATATTGCTTAAAGCCTGGCTTACCTTAGATGATATTTTTATAAAATTTTTATTAATATAATGATTTAAATTATTTTTGCAAAGTCCTTCCAGTTGATTAATGAGTTTTAGTCTAAGAAAATTCGATCTTACTTCGAGTTTATTTAACATTTTTGAACCAAAGATTTTCACTCAGAATAGTTAGGGTATAGATTCATTCGTACGACTTAAATTATTTTGCAACTCTCCGTTTTGTTGGCCAGTTTACGACTTTTTTATTTGCACGCAACATTTCTTCTTTCTTTTTTTTTGTTCGTTACGCCTGAAAGTATGCCTTGTTTTTCTCTTGTTTGCTTGTATGATTGAGACAGCAGATAAGCAGCAGAGGCGTATATGTATATATAGTGGGAGGGGGCAACAGTCAGTGGAAAAGTCACAGACAGAGTGCTTGAGGGCTCAGTTGCCACTTCAAAGTTGGCGCTCTCGGATTTTCACGCTCACAAAAACAAAAAAAAAATGTAAACGGAAAAAAACAAACACAGAAACTGCCCCCGAAAATTAAAAATAATTGCATAAGGAATACTACATTTACTGTAACAGTTATATTTTTTTTGCTCCTTGGTTGTTTGTCTGTGTTTGTTTGCTGTTTGAAGGAGAAGACTGAGGGAGAGAGAACTTTTTACTGCCAAAGCGAGTTTAATTTCTTTTTAAGTTTCCATTTTCGACTGGCGGCAGCAGCACGAGCGTAGTGTGCTAGATTGGGTGGGAGTTGGAGTGGGCAAGACAGGTGGAGCTGTTAAATGTTGTATGGTAAATGAACTCTCTTTCTCTCTCTTTTGAAAGTAGGCAAAAGAATTTCAAAAGATTTTTAATTTACAAGAATTTATAAAGACTACCACAAAGTTGAAATTTTGATTATGGCGTGATTACAACATCGTCTTAGAAGCAAAGGACAACAAATTAAAGCAAGAACTAGTAAAATCAGTTGGGAAAACTAGTTTCCCCAAGATATGATTGGCGCTTTTGGGGGAAATTAGTGTGATAGAATGTTGTCAGGGAATAGGAAATGTTATATTAAAAAATCATTCATTCATCGTTAGAATCTTATAAGCTAATAGAAATTTTAAAACTTTCTTAGATCTCTGTTTGGTTAAACATTACAATATTGATTTAAATTTTTGCTCTGTAATTTATAAGCTTATAAAAATTTTGTATATATTGAAAGCTAAGCCATTCTTTGATTTAAGAAATTTACTGCAATTGTTTTCCCCAGATTTGCCAAATTTCAGCTTTTGAAAACTTACAATCGATTTTACTAAAAGCTATAGTAAACAGATCTCTTTATAGCCTAATTTGTAACATTATAAATATGATAACAACTGTCATAGAAATGCAATTTGTTGTTTTTTAAAGTAAACTAAGTAAGTATTAGGTATTAAATTTTACATTAAGTATTACTTAATAAATTTTGGGCTAATTGTATTAAGGTCAAACTGCTTTAAGGGTTATCATTACCGATACTCAAACAAAACAGGTCTTTTCAAATAATTCAAATCTAATTAAGAGTTTCATTAAACTTGTAAAGAAAATAACCCATATAACAAATAAAAAGCCACGCAACATTTACACTTTACATACAATCTGATATAATACTCGGCACCCCTCCCGCCCTAAGCCTAAACAGAGGGAGCAAAAAAAAAAATGAAAATCTGACAAAATCATAATAAAGTAAAGCCAGGAAGTTGACATACATACAAACATTTGTATGTACATATATAAATACATACGAACATATATGGCTTATAAGAGCAGCAACCACACACTAAATGTTGAATTTGATTAAATATTTAACAATGCGTGCGTCGTATTGAAAGGCAGCACGCGAAAAATGAAACACCTTCAATATTAATGTTGAAAATCCTGTCAAGGATATACATATGTATATGCAAGAGAAAGAGAGAGAGAGAGAGAGAGAGTGACTAAGGTCGGTACAGAAAGGGCTTCTCATGTACATGTCTACGTGTGCGATTGTGTATGTGTGGGTGAATGTGAGTATTAACGGCCAAATTATGATGAAACACACTTGACATGGCGTCTGTGGCTGTTTAATGATAACCCAAGAACACCCTGTGCTGCTGCTGCCACTGCCACTGCTCCTGCTCCTAGGTGTACCTCCCACAACTCGGAGATTGAGAGACAGAGAGAGCGAGAGCAAGAGCGAGAGAATAAAAGAGCGCTTTACAAAACGAGAGAGCACGTGCGGAATGTGAGAGCAAATGTGCTGAATGGCGAAACGGTTAACCAAGACAAGTGGCAGCAAAATGTTGCCAAAGGCTGGCGGCAAGTAGCAACAAATGTTGCCAAAGGCTGGCGGCAAGTAGCAACAAATGTTGCCAAGTTGTAAATCAAAGTAAAAATAAAAACTCAAAAGTAAAATAAAATGTAAATAAAAATATTTTTACTTCATCTGCAATTTATTGGGGAGCAGCTGCTGCTACTTCTACAGAATCTGATCCTAGGGGGCCAGAAAGGAAGTTGGTTTTTGGTTGGTCCACAGGCTCTTTCGGCTTTATTATCTTAACTGTGTAGCTGAGAGAGTGTGGCCTGCAGGAAGGGAGGGTTAAGGGACGGTTAGATGATTTGGTAAAGGGACAGGGGCAGTAAAAACAAATCTTTGATTAATTGTTTGCCATCTAACATGACATACCATTTACAATGGGCCACGTGCTCTTTAAATATTTATATGTATGTATGTGTGTGTGTGTAAGTATGTTGGTATGTATACTATATACATACTTATATAACAAATACGAAGGCAAAACTGATTCCCCAAACTGAAGACAGGCATAAATCATTTACTCAAACAACAATCCACAATCGAGCCGGCAACAACAACAATTACAACAACAACAGCCATCAGACAGCTACTTGATACAGTTTCCCTTATTTGTATTTTTTTTTCTTCCTCATTCCTTTCATTTTTTTTTTTCGTTTTTGGACAGCAGAGGGCGCCACTTTCATTTTCGTTCCGTTTACCCATTCTCGTCTTTGCTCTATCCCCCTTTCTCTCTCTCTCGTTCTCTCCAAATATCTATGCCTTTTCCTTTTTCTTCTGATTCGGTTTCTATCAATCTTTCACTCTGTCTGCATCTCTTTCACTCTGATGGCAATACACATTAAATTTGATTTGGTCACGTTTCCAAGCTTTGTTCCACTTATGGCTCATTTTGGTTGTTGGAAAAAAACCAAAAGAAAATACAGGGTAAATGAAACAAGCTCGTAGCCATGTCGACTTGATTATACCCTGTAACATGCAGATCTACAAATATTATGAACTTTCGTTCTTGGTTCTATTAATCCTATATGCACACTTGCGCCCCAGCAGGTTAATGTTGAACCTAACGCTATCTCACTTACTCTTTATAATACGAACTATTGCGAATTTCTGTACAAAAAGTTTATATCTCCATTAATTGTTGTGTGATTTTTATGAAATTTGATCAGCAGATGTGTTTTGACTAATTATTTTAGTATACCAAATTATAATAGGATATTCTTTAATACTTCCATTAATACAAGTTATCCTTTTTGGGTAGTTCTAGCTAGGAGACATTGGCCCTCAGATGGGCATGTCTCAAACAACTTGGAATTGGATCCCAATCATTATATAATTTAATGATTCTTGTATTCCTTCTTCTACATTTATGATACATTTTGTTGACATCAATATACCCTTTTATCATATAAAGACTACAGGGTAAAAAGAAAAGGCACAGCTTGCTTCTAGGACTAGGACAAGGACAAAACTTGTAGCAACTTTTTGGACGGTTCCAGCAAATGCAATCAGACCAGATTCACTCACTCCATGTGATGCTAATAGACGCATAGCTGTCATAAAATAATTGACGACTGATGATGGACCAACGACCCGATAAGATGAATGGCATAGCTAACAATTGCTATGGAAGTTCCTTTGCTTGGTTTAACAAAGAGCTAATTTCACTAGAAATGAACACAATGGATCACAAAAGGGATCAGCATATTAAATCACTTAAACAGATGAAATCAGTTCAGTAACAGAAAGAGAGTAGCAGTTGGAAACTAGAGTATGAAACAAACTAAGAAAGAAATTAATATATTAAAAGAAAATACCATTACCAGATAACTTTTTATATATATATTTCTGATCGAACACTACATCCTTTGTAAGTAAGTGGCTTTAACTGGTCTGGAATAACTTAAACCCTAAGGAGGCATTGCACACTTTACGCAATGGGTTATAAGCAGCTGGCAAACCAGTTAGGCCAGTAACTGACACTGAGCAGAAGACTACTGAGCCCGATGCAGGCAATTGCCAAGTTGAAATGAAGAACATTCCTGCATATACAATAAATAAAACTGAAGTTGGCCTTAAATCGATTGTCAGATCGAAAGATCAAAGATGCTGCATTGACAGCTGCAAGGGACAAAAGAATATATAAACAGTTCCAGTTTATCTTTGGAAGATTGAGACAATGTCGTGTCTTGGCAATGGTTGAAAACCCTTTTGACTTAATGGCAATCTTTGACAATTTCGGTTAAGGGTCGTCTTATACCTTCATCTACTTGTATCGATGTGAAGTCAAAGCCTGTCAACAGTCAGTTTCATTATGTTTCGACGGTTGCAACTTCTTGCATAGTTTTGGCTAACAAACACACACACTCACACACACACACACATATGCAAATACATCAAGAGCAAGCCGAAGCCATAGCCAAGGTTCCTTTTTTCAATTTCCGTTTTCTGCATATGAAAACAGAATTGAATTTTAATTCTTCAACATGGCTGGTAACATTGCAATTGACACATGACAAGGCAGTAGATGAGAAGAAGCAGAGAAGAGCAAGTGACAGAAGGAGTATGGCTAAAGGGGAGTACAGTGGTTGGGGTAGGTAGTTTCGATTCAGTCAAATTGAAATGCATGAAAGGAAAATAAACTATGTAGCCAAAGAATACAAATTGATCAAATACAAAAACGAGCAACATCATCATAAAAGTGGTTGGATGTATAGAGGCAAAGAGATGCCAGATGAATGGTAGACAGAGTTGGGGGTGGGCAACGAGGAGATATGGTGGAGAATTCATACACATCGAAAAGCCCCAAAAGCACTCAACTAACGCAAAAACCCAAGTCCCAGGAGCAGCAAAAGCTGAAATAGGAACAGAAGTTGCACTACAGCGAGCTCATCATCATTGGGAATTCTGGAAAAGAGATGGCGAGCAATTTATTTGATGTGTCGATACGTGTCGCCATATCCTTCTGGTCGGCACACACACACACATACACACACACAGAACGAGAGATAGACATACAAATAGAGAGGGATAGAAAGAGAGAAGGATAAAATCTGCAAATCAAATTACAAAAATCATAGCGCAGAATTTTCACACGGCAATTCATTGGGGACTTGAAACCCCACCACCAAAGCCAACCGGCCGGCAAATTGTCAGACGTCAAATGATGAAATGAAATCAAACAGAAGTTGAAATAGAAATAGAAGCTACTGCAATAGTATTAGATAGACAACTCTATAACTGTATGTATGTACAACTATATAGATATAGTAGCTTTGTGTATACATATGTACATGTCTATATCTATTGCTAGAACCCATGTCCATGTTCATGTTTGATGAGCGACTAACTAGTGTGACTGTCCATCTATATATGTTCCCTGTCACCGGGGAACTCCAAATGCCAATCTGCGAAAATTTGAATTTGAAATTTTTATTTATTTACACATGCGATGAAGGCAAAAGAGAAACCAAACGACCAGGGAGAGGTGTCAGAGCTCCATGGAGTAAAATTGAAGGAAAAGTTCCTGCTCCAACAAATGAAATATGAAATTTATATTTCTCTAAATCAAATGCGATTTTCTCATATATATATATACATAGTAGATATAGTTTTTATTTATGTTTATTTACCAAAATAATAAATTTTGGCAAATGTATTTCGGGGGCAATATAATTGAGTTGGGATCTATTACAAATTCATGAGAGTGTCTCATTTTAAGTGTTTTCTGTTACAATCTAAAGAAAAATGTTTTCAATTATCAAAACGGCAAATGAAAATAAAGAATCGTTTTAATTGTGTATGCAATAAAAAACATTTAGATAAAAGTATTTTTTATAAAAGTTATAAATAATGAAACTAATGGAATGCTTGGCAGAAAAACAATGTACAAGAATAGCACATCGATTAGACTATAATTGTTTTTACATGTAAAACGACCACATGCCAAATTGTATATATTTTATTGACAGTCGCAAAAAGTTTCACTTGCAATTGATGGTGTGCATTAATTATTAATTAGCTAATAATCGGCTCTTGTTTTGATTTTAATAGTTTTCAGTCTTTCTTAAGTATTAGCACACAAAACTTCAAATTTGCCCTAAAACTAGGCAACGAAAAATATGCACGGTTTCAACTTAAATACAGTTTGTTTATGATAAAAGCTCAATTAACTTTAAAAGTTGGCCAATGGAACATGTTCATATTAAGCAATCAGCTACTTAAGTATTTTCAACAGAATTAAGTTAAAATTTCATAGATTTCCTCTAAAGTTCAAGATTTGATATTAAGAAGAAGCAAAAAATACAGATATACTTTAAGAAAGCAATATGTACTTGTAACCTATGAAAACTTTTATTTCATTTCTTTCATCAATATTTTATATATAAACTTTTATTTAGTCCTACTCACATTATAAATATTGATAACATGTTAATTAACTAACATGAATTCTGTCACACATCTATTACAAAATATATACATGTGTAAATATATAAATATTTGTATATATAATTAACTGCTAACAACTCCATATATACATATTACATCTAATTGAAAACCCTTGATGTATTCATACTTTTCTTCTTTTTCACATTTTTGCATTATTTTGATGAGCTGGATTCTTTTTCTTTTTATGAGTTGAATGATGTCTGAGCGAATGCGCTACTGAATTATATTCGATTCAATTCAATTGCCACAATGACGTCATGCCAGGCAACTTACGCTAATTAAAATTCCCATTTAATTGGCATTGACTGTTGTTTGTCTTCGGCTCGTTAGCACGCAGCAGCAGCAGAAGCATCATCATCATCATCCGTCGACGACATTTAATTTTTCTGTATTTCTGCGTACATTTTATACTTTTATTTTTTATTTCTTCTTTTTTTTTTTGTTTGTCAGAACTCTCCGCTGAATGTTTATTCAATTAAAATACG
Source organism: Drosophila austrosaltans (assembly GCA_035045865.1). Taxonomy (NCBI): domain Eukaryota; kingdom Metazoa; phylum Arthropoda; class Insecta; order Diptera; family Drosophilidae; genus Drosophila; species Drosophila austrosaltans. The sequence goes on from JAWNOQ010000083.1 coordinate 5,851,154, forward strand.
CATGGAAGCAATGTCAGGGATTGTTGACAGGAAAGGAACTCTTCGAACAAACCAGTTTGCTACGGTGAAATGGTGCAACGTTAAAATTGGTGGCTGTCATGTTGATCATTGGATGATGGGACACCGCCAGCAAAAACAATTTAAACGCAACCATTCAACGCCTTCGACCACATACAAATGAGAATGGCCAACAACTATGGCAACAACAACAACTACAACACATTGACAGTTTATTAACTGACCAAGCACGAAATATTCTGAACAGCCCACACACGTTCTTTAGCAGCGGTTGTTGGAGTGGAAAGAGTGATTGAAAGGGAGATGGTTGGTTTTGGTGGGTTGCCGGTTGATATGGCCCATTATATGGGCACATTAATTAGTTGGCATTGAGTTGCAACGATGACAACAGAAATTCCCTAGTGGGTGGCTGTCGTCAGAGACTATTGCAACAGGAGTTGCACAAGAAAAGCCTTTACCTACCTACAAGAAGGACCACCCAAGGGGATTCAAATATCGGTATATATGTACACACATACATATATACAGCAATGTAAAAATGTTCAATTAAATACAAGTTTAAGTGAAATGTTAATCGAATTTTTAATTAATTTAACATAATAACAAAGTTGCGGCAAGTTTTTAAAGATATCCACAACCAAGAGAAAGGTTAAAGTCTTCCTTTAGTTACAAATTAATATTTTTAAAATATGACGAAATCCTTTTTATGTAATTTAATGCATGTTATTTGTTATTTGTTTAGGTATTTTAAATATTTTATTTTAAAACTTTCTCATTTTATCTTTAATTTTTATCGTTCTTTAACTTGAGGTGCACATTGCAGGAAAACTATAAGAAAGGTCATATTTCTCTATAAAGTATCCAAAAAATTTTAAAGCATAAGAATGATCTAAGACAAAGATTTAAAACTAAATCGATCTGAAACTACGAGATTTTTAAACAAATTACTTATTTTTACAGGCAGAAAGTATAACAAATTAAAGGAAATTTTTAATATTGACACCTACTTGAAACTGATTTTGATGAAAAGAATGTATATCGCAATACTTATTTGCTTGCACAAAATCTGCAAAGGAAGCTCAGACGCAAACCATTTTTTCATTTTTCCCATTTTTATTGGAGATAGTTCAAAATATACCACTTAGTAGTCGCTGCTCCAAAAAACAATTTTCAAATGCACTTTGAAAGCTTAAACAAATTTTTTTTAAAAAGAAATTATTAAATTAAACATGGAAATATCTGAAGGATATGGTAACCTGGAGGATGAGAGGCTGGTCTCTATCAGGAGATGGGGCAGGATCGAAAAGAAAGCGATATATGGCGGCGCTGTCAGTGCCAGTTGAGCGGTGACAGTCAGAGTGAGTTCAGCAGTCAGAGTCAGAGTTGGTCGGTCAGAAAGTGGAGATTGAGTCGGTCCGAGAGTCGAAAGTTAAGGAGTGAATCTTTTGATGCAACCGCGGAAATAAGGAGAGAAAGTGTGGTGTAACACAATACTAATAAGCACTTAGAGTTACAATTAAACGTTAAGTCCCAAACATAATATTATAATAGCTAAAGATTATATAAACATTATTATTGCAAACAACCATTTTTTGTTGCTTTATAATAATGATTTTAATATTAATTTGTGAAATGGCTTAAGGATTTCCAAGACAACTTATTGACAAAATTTATAAAGTGTTCAAGAAGTACAACAATAGAGTAATATATAACTTTGCATGTCCTGCCTAATTTAGAGGATGACTATAACATTAAATTGATGACAACTAAATAATGTTTAATTAATGTGAGAATCTCATTAGTTGTTAGCCAAAATGCACATCTTTATTTTAAGACTTCCATTAGCCAAAATGTAGATGAGGAAAATGTACAGTAAATATTATTCCATTTATAACTTAAATGAGTCTAAAATTAGAAGCAACACAGGTTGTCGTTTGCATACATCCAAAGCGATTTTCAAAGTGATTATTCATACATATCCTTACCTCTCTGTATATGTTCTTCTCTTTCTTCCTGTTCGTCTCTCTCTCTCTCTTCATCTCTATCTCTCTGAGTCAGATATATGTAGCTGAGGCTCGAACGTCTGCACGCGTCGTTCACTTCAATGATTTCTTGAACACAAATCGCATTTAATTTACTGGAAATCAGAACGAGGCCTTTTCTTTATGCATGAAAATATTCAACTCAAATATAAAGCATATAAAAGAAAAAAACAGCAACAACAACAGCTATAAATGAGAGAAAGGTAAAAGATGGAAAATGAGAGTCGCACCTGCTGTCTAGTATTGCCAGCATTCTGATCAACGACTTGACAGTTGGCTGCAATCGAAATAAACAGTAATGCCACAAACAATACCAAGAACAAGCCAAAAACTCCCCCTCCTTGCCACATGCCCCTCCATGTGGCACACCCAATGCCGGCGTGTGAAAAGTGAAAAGCGCGACGAGGCACAAAAAAAGCAAACAGGTGCTAATCGAAATATAATGTTTCTGCGGCGGTCGCACATAAAAAATGATACGCCAATAAAATTTAATAATTTAAAAAAAAAGAACAAAAAAAAAAACAGAAGAAGAAGAACAACAACAACGGCAAAAGGTGCGAGAAAAGGGAGGTGGATGAAAAGCCGGAAAAATACAATAAAAAATTCATGAGCCAAAAAGAGAAGAAGCTGAACCTGGAAACAAAAAGTGCAAATAATGAATGACGAACGGACGAAGAAATGGACGAGCGAGCGGTAGGTTGGCCCAAATAAAAGAAGAATAAGAAGTGTGGGCGGGAGAGTGTTGGTGGTGGGTGGTGGGTGTTGGGCAGGTGTTAAAGTCAGGAGTCAGGAGAGTTGGAGCTGAGCGGATGACAGCAAAATGACATAAAAATGAAGCGTTTTGCCTACTTAAAGGCACATAAAAACCAATTTCCGGCCTTAAAGCCATAAAGTATGCAATGATATGGCTATCTAAGGCTTAGACTCCTTTCACCAACTGCCCCTCGGTTTGTCTTTTGAGATTCCATTTCGGCTGGTTACATACCGCTTATTGATTTACTTGGTAAGGTATACCACCGAGCACTTAAACTAACAGCAAATAGTGTCGCAATGATAATTACAATGTAAAGGACAAGAAGAATGTGCTCGCAAAGGAGGGGGCGGAGGGCACTTGAAGAGGTGGTTAAGAGTTCGCTAGCTGGTGACACAGACATATTTTATATCATTTTCTATGTAAGTTACGTGTATATACATACATATATGTGCATAGGTGTATATGTGAGCCATGTTTGTCTTTGTCTCTCATTGTATTTAGACATTTTGTGTTTACCTTTGCATGACCAGTCCGTCACTTTGACAATCATAATGAGGCAACATAGCACAGGTAAGAGCAACAACAAAAATAATAATAAATAGGAAAATGCCTGACAGCAGCAGCAGCAACAAAACTGACTGCAGGACACTGACACCAAACGTTAGAATTCCATAATAGAGATGGTCAACAATAAAGAAGAAACGTCCACTTACAGTTCAAGGATTATGAAATCCTTTCGAACATTCTAAAAGTTTTACAAGTTGAGTTATAGATGATGAATAATGAAGAGAATAAATTGTAATTGTAAAATTCAAACTCTAAAAATAAAATAAGACAAATTAATAAATTGATATAATTTAATTTTTAGTCTATATATGGAGCGAAATGAAAGCGTTTTAGAGAAAAAAAAAACTGTAAAAAAAATTAAAGCATTAATCAGTTTAGAAACAATATTTTCTGTTATTACAATTGTAAATTTTGTCAATTTTGATTTGAGATCCATCTAACCTAGTTTACTAGATCTGCTAAGAAAATTCAAGGAATAGTTTGTTGAAAGCTATTAAATCAGCTTTTTCAATGAAATTCTTTTTATTTACTTACCAATTCAACATTATTTTATATAACGTAATAAATTTTATAATTTAATATATTACTAAATATATAAATTTGAGGACTAAACGTGAAGAAAAGTGAAGAAAATTCAAAAATTCAAAAATTTATATATGTTAAAGTAAAATGACTTAGCTCTTTAAAAATAGTTGGATGTAAATTAACTAAAAATGAAAATATTTAAAAACTATTTTAGAACAGCAATTACTTTCCAAATAACTTCAACTAAAAGTAGATGAAATTCCTATCAAAATATCTTCAAAAAAAATTGCAATCATAAAATATTGAAAAACCAAAAATTTATATCAAATTGGTAAAAATTATCATTTAATTTTGTTATAATTTTGAATTGAAGATAAGATTTGATTTATGTAAAAGTCACGCTCTCATCTCCAAACCGAACGAGAAAATATCATTGTGTGTGTGCCTGTGTGTGTGTGTGTGTATATGTCTTTTGGTCAGTTGGCCATTCTAACGATGATGGCTAACATGTTACCTCATATTGTTGTCATTGTTTTTGTTGCTGTTGTTGTTGTTGCTGGCATTGTTGGTTTTGTTGTTTACTTGACCAAAAGCAAAGCCTGGCGCAAGCAAATCTATGTTCCTTGTTGACTTTTGCTTTTATTTAATTTTGTGGCAAGGCGACTATAAATACACATACACGCCATGTTTATGTGTCTTTCTTTGGCCCTTCACCGCACCTACATACATACATCTACATCCCTCTTCATTTCTATTTCCCACCGCTTATATGACTCTGTGTGTGTGTGTGCGTGTATGTGGTGGTGGTGGGTGAGGAGCAAATAAAGTTTAATTGTTGCAACCACAGCGTGTCCTGGCACCTGTTCATATGTATGTATGTTGCCTTTGCTGTAAATGTAATGCTTAAGTTAATGCGCTGTTATCCTTTAACTGCTTGGGCAACTCACACAAACACACGTATACATACAATCTAAGGTAGACAGACACATAGACTCGAACACACATATATAGCTGCATTTTGCTGTCACACACTAATACATATTCATGTTAATGTCAGCGCATAAATCTTGCAAAGTCTTCTAACACCTGTCAGCCATTTTACAAGGTGTTTCCACTTAATACATCGACACAGAGCAGCAACAGAGTGAAAGAGGAGGCTGGAGGGGGGAAAGGAGGTAGATGAGATGGAGGAAATTCTCTATGTGTTTGTGTCTGTCTTTGCCTTTGTACGCCATGTGTCAATGTGTCGGTCATGTGTCCAGCCTTGCGTGTGATATTGACAGCTGCTGGACAAGAAGTTGGCTCCATTGGATTGTCAGCTCGCAGGACGCCAATTGCCAAATTTGCCAAAGCTAAAAAAAAATAAAAAAAAAAAAAAACAGAAACAACACCAACAAGAACAACAAAAACAGGAAAGGAAAAATGAATTGCCTCCACCTAACTCTGAACTCAAAATTATGGTACGCAAATGTCCAAGCAGTTTCTGCTTAGAGGAGAATAACACTGCCAACAGGATCAGGCTTACCAACAAAGGCAGCAACAGCAGCAGGACAACATTGACATTGATTGAACGTTGTCCACACACACACACTCACACGTACACAGACAATGAATAAAGTCTGTGGTATGGAGTGTGGGCGTTTGGATAGTTGGAAATGGGTATAACAAACTAACAGGTAGGTTGCAGGTTGTTAGTCATATAGTGCTGATTGTTCTGCTTTTGCACAATAAAAGCGGGTATAATGGATATTGTGCCCTATTACAATTATCTATTGCCTACTTTTAGGCGACTCTTTCCAAGATCGTCAAAAACAAACTATGTATATACGAAAAAAGTTTCGAAACTCAATTTGAAATTAAACATTTTCTTTAATGTCAATAAGTTTATGTTGATTTCTTTATAATTTGTTTATATATTTATACTAACAATTGAACGCAGGCAAAAAACTGAAAAACTTTACAAGTGCCCTTTGTTTTTCAATCGTCAAATCTCTCCAACCTCATTGTAATGATCTAATGCGCTTCTTATGGCCAACAAAGATATATTTAAATCTCAACAAGCTGAAATCCAATAACTCAATTGTATCAAAAATTTATTTAACAACTAGAATTCAGCATTTTATTTAAGTGAACCACTTAAAATGAAATTCAAATAGAAAATTTTTAGAAATGCTTTCACATGCAACTGACTGACTTGACTAAAACTTTGACAATTAGGCAAGTTTTAGTTAGGTCATTAATCACACAGAGTTAAAGAGTTAACTTTGTCATAACTGACTTAGTCGTTTTACATTAGAAACTTAAAGAAATCCAAATGGGATTGATTAACTCAGTTTAGAAAGATACTTCTACATCAATCGACTCTATCGTATTTATATACTTTTGGCGTAAAAAAGAAATAAACAAGAAAAAAGAAAACAAAAATATGTTCACCTATTTATAACTATGTATAAGATAAAGTTATAAAAATAATGAACCCTAAAAATGTTTTTTCTTCGTTATAGAACAGTTTTCTTTTATGTTAACATGTTATTCCCACACAATCTTAGCTGATATTTGAATCACAAATTTTACCTTTATAATAAATATTTACTGCATATTCATATATTGTTTAATTAATGTAAGCATATGTCTTTTATATTTATTAAACCATTTTATAGATACAATTTTAAGCCATTGAGTTATGGGCCAACTGTCAGTTAGGGCTTAATGAATAACCCATATCAATGCCTTTATCCTTTAGCGAAAGTTAACACTATTCAATTTACTTATTTGTTATTCTTATCAAAATCAAATGTAAATTGTTCAAATCCTTAGCCTTTTAGCCATGTCATTAATCAATAATCTGGGCATTCATAATTGATATGTATCCTTGATTTACAGTGGCAATACGAAAATAAAGCAGTGCATACAGGTTTCGTCTATGTGGCAAGCTAATCCCTGATTTTACCATTATAGTTGCCATTGTTGTTATTGTTGTTGTTCTTGCTGTTGGTGTTTGGGGTGTTTTTGGTTTAATTTAATTGCCTGGACTCTTTAATTGTTGAAATATTTAAATTAGTTTGCTGAGAGCTGTCGTCAACGATTTGAGTGAAAGAGCAGGTGGAGGTAAATGAATGTGTGTCTGAGGGCTTAACTTACCGACTTATACTATACCATTGTATGTATGTGTGTGTGTGCCGGCCATCCATTAAATTACATTGAACCGCACCCAACAAACAGAACAGAACTGAACAAGGAGGAGAGCAGAGAATAAGGATACTTTTGTAGCCCAGGCCCAAGCCAAAAAGGACGAATGGAAGTTTTTTGTATTTAAGACGAAATAAATTGGATTAGAAACCGCAAAAATCCAATTGTCTATTGTGGCCAAAAGAAAGTCGTAACCAAAGCACAAGCACTGGGAACAAGAAGCTCATGTCCCACAAAGGCAAGCACAGAAGCAAACCTGCTGCTGCCTTATATCCTGGTACCCAAAAATACGATTCTCAAGCTGAATCCGAATCTAAAAGATTCAGAATGTTAGGTCTTAAAATATTTAGCAAGAAATGTTGCGACTCCACTGAGCTCCACCATACCCGCCCAACTGACTCTCCTACCCTGCCCAGCCCTGTCCTACCCTCCTCTCTGCCCGATCATCTCTTTTTCTCTATGGATTTTGTATGTTTGTATGCAAATCAAAGACTAATTGGATTTTTAAGCTCAAACTGTCAATGCTGGGCGCTTTCTCTACCGTTTGCCATCTCTGTCTGCCAGCCTGTTTGTATTTGTGCACCTGACTAAAAAAAAAAAATAGAAAATAAAGTAAAGAAAAAAGAAATATATACACAAAAACAGCAAAAAGAAACGTTGACAAAGGCAAACGACGTAACGAAATGTCGACGACCGTTGTATACTTGGATTTATGTTTTCGGTAAACGATTTAAGCTGCAAAGCAAACAATTCCTCATGCAACTTTCTATGTGTATGTGTGTATGCGTGTGTTGTGTGCGACACCACCAAAGCCAAGTCAAAACATTCGTCCATTGAACCGGGCCATTTAAATGTTGGAGGCGTGGCATTTGATGAGAGAAAGAGGGGCATACAGACGGCAGTAAATGCAAATGGCACACTAATTTGATTCTATTTAAATCTCATTGCGGACATCAAGGCAAGTTGGCTTAAACGCCCACTAGATGGCTGTTTTGTTTTTGCAACAGCAGCTGGATTTTCTGTGTCTAGCACAGCACGGCCTGTGGTTCCGAATCCGGACATGAACACGGCATAAGCAATGGTAGAAGAGTGAGAAAAACAGCAACACCAATACCGAGACCCGTATGACGCTTACTCATCACGTAACAGTTTTCTCTCTGTCTCTCTCTCTCTCTCTACCCACACTCTGGCTCACACTCTTCCACTTTCTCCTCTCACACTCTCTCTCTTTATGTTCTGTTCAAATGAGTGCCTTGAGTGTCTTTTCTATTTGCGTGCACGCAGCTGGCCAACCGAACCAAATAGTCGCCAGCAACAGCACAGCAACATCAGCCGCAGCAGAACATGTCCTTGCCAGAGCAGCGGACAGATAACAAACACTTGAGCAATGCCACCAGAAAACAGTGCCATCATCATCCCTCCCATCCCCCCCCCCTACATCCACATACCCCTCTCCCGCACTCTTTCTATTACTGCTCACCACCCCTCAACCAAACTATAAACTCTTCTCACTCTCTATAACACGATGGCAGCATGCTGCAGCATGTGTGTATGAGTGCGTTCGTTTGTGTGGGTATATGGCAGTGTGTGACTTGCTCTTGATGTACTCTATCCCCATACATACAATGAATGTCGGTAGCTTTATAATCTGAATCTATATGCTTTTTACAGATGCATTCGGATTAGTTACACAGGATAAATTTCTAGAAACAAATTGAATTTTTCAAGAGATAATTTATGACTTACTTTTAATATCAGTACTTTCTATACAAAGATTTGAATTTTTTCCACAGGGAAATTACCTACAAAACAGTTATAAACCGTTAAATTTATTTATTTTAACTAAACTTTAATTCTTGTTTTAAATTTCAAAACGTTGCAATATCAGATACGAAAACATTTTCAAGTGTTTTATACTTTCAGATTTATGTTGCATCAAAACAGACAACAAAATAAAAAAGTTAGAAATAAAATTCTCAATTCTGTTATAGGAGATATTGAATTTATTTTTGATTAGACATTAACAGCTTTTAAGAACTTTTTTAAAATATTCTTTCTTTCTTTTTATCAAATTATTCAGTTGAGTGATTTAAAAATTTCTTTAAGTCTATATTTAATTCTAATTTAGTTCTAATTAGAGAAAGACAAAACTTATTTTTGGAACTGTTCTCGTGACCAATCGTATAGCCTTTTGATCTGTGCATTTGATCCGTGAATTATTAAGACGTTAATTTTAACAATTTTTACTACAAAGCTTTGATACCTGCAGACAGACTTTTCTGTTTTAGCTCAGCTGTTTTTGGTAATCAAAATTGTAAAATTTTTTAAGAAATTTCATCAACATTTAACTACAATATACAAGACTTCTTTCAAAGAAAAGAGATCCTAGTTAAAGTATCGAAGTTTATAAGATAAAGCTATTTGCCTTGACTTCTGAATATATAATATGTTCAGCTCTGAAATATTTCTTATGATTTGGGTTCCTTGAAAAAGAAAACTAATTTGTTTCTTGAAATTAAAAAAGAACCTGAGTTCAAATGATTTTCATAATAAAAGACTCGTTTTATTAATGCTTTCAAGAGTATAATATCGATAATTGTAATCATCAACAATTTTGAAATGAATGAGATTATATACTTAAGCATTTCATAGAGTATAAAAATGTCTAGTCTGATTTATACAAGATACTGCTTCCTTTTTGTGGCTAGTTCCCGTTCTCATGGTATAGCGTTTTCTAGTGCCCATTGCCGTTCCAAAATCGTCAAGAGTGTGTGACAGTGACACACTTGGAGAGCAAAGAGCAGAGCAGAGAGATGAAGGGAGGCGGCTATATGGAGGCCTGGCTATTTTCGGATTTGGGCAAAGTCAAAGCCGCACAAGGACATGTATGACACTTGTGTAAGCCACGGTCTAAAGAAAGAAAGAAAGGAAGGAAGGATGGATGAAAGGAAAGGAAAGGGACTCTACAACTACCAGCTACAGAGCTACAGAGAGGGCTAGGCCCCATTTTATGGTCTTGAACATTGCACGGCGCGTAAATAATACAATAGACACCTTAGTATCCGCAGCTTAGAAGCTTTATGAGCAAAACGATTTGAGTTTCGGTTTGTATTTGAGTTTATATTTCGGGCTTAGGTTCGGGTTTGGGTTTGCTTTCGGTTTCGGTTCTCGTCCTGTATTTGTCATCCCAACCATTAACTATTTCTGTTTCTTTGACGTGGCCAGAGTCTATTAATTACACATGTTACTTGAAAACTTCAAATTGTTTGGCAATTTATTTTTATGTGTCTCAGTTTCTATTTCAATTTTTTATGTGGAAATATAATACGCATTTGTTAGCCCTTTGGCAATTTTTCTATAATCAAAAAAAAAAAGCACAAGAACATTTTTCAATGTGAACCCTTCATAAAAGACTAAAAGGATTTCCAATGAAAGTGAGAAGACGGCGCCAGTTGGCCAAAAATATACAATATATGTATACTTATATAAGAAGCACCACATGTGATATACAGCCTACATACTTTTTTTTTCCATTTTCATTTCTATTTTTTTTGTTGTTTCTGTGTTGTTTTGGTAACAACCTATCACGTGCCAGGCGTCAGTTGTTTGGCCATGGCAGAAAAGCAAAAAGCGATTCTTAATAGGGTAAACTGTTTTATGGAGCTAATTGCTAAAGAATTTCATTCATAATATTGAGTGAAAATTGAAATTCCATGAAATGCAAGCCACAAAATTAACTTTCGTCCAAGGCAGACTCACACACACACACACACACACACGCACAGAAAATTCTTAACGCTTGGATGCCCCACACCGCAGGCAGCAGCAGGCAACTCGATTTTGACAGGAAATTAAATTCGATGTATTGCCCAAGACCAGACCCAGGCCCAAACCGAAGCTCAGGCTCAGGGACCAGACTCTGGCACAATGTTTTTGGCTCAGACTTCAGTCTGGCATGGTTGCTTGGATGGGCTTTTGTTTTTACCTCAAAAGAGCCAACTGGAAATTCATGCGGCTTCAGTTATTCTGTGTGTTGGGTTCCCTTTTATTATTATACACTTTATTCTTAGGGTATATCAAATAAAATGATTGTAGTATTGTAAGAAGATTACTGATTAGTATTGATTTGTATTTATGAAAATTTGGTAATTAAATTTTGGTTTAGCTGTCTTGGCTTAATCGACCTTACAGTTCAAGTTAGTCATTATTTTATTTATTTTTACATAACCATTTATTATATTATATCATAGGGTATTCAAAGGTGAATACTTCAACGCTAAGTACTAAATTTACATTTTTTTTATATATATTTTTTTTGTTTTTGTTCTCGTTGGATTTATTTCTTGGTCTCATCTTTTGCTGTTAGCCAGTAAATAAACCGGAGATGACTTTGCGGTTTGCATTGTGCAAAATAGAAGCTGAAACTGAAATTGAGAGAGAGAGAGAGAGAGAGAGAGAGAGAAAGAGGGTGAGGGCAACTTGGCTTGGTAGACTTCAGAGACTTGGGTTATTGCCAAGTGGTATTTGGGTTTGGTTATTATAATTACTGCTCCCTGGTATACACTTAAATGGTTGCAGCGTCATGAATAAAACCGCCGCAGGATGTGCATTTCGGTCAGAACAGGAAGCAAGGAGCATCAAATTTTTATTTATGTATTATATATGTATATGCATACATATATATGTGTATGTATGTATTATATCGTATATCAATAATTTGAAGTGACCTTCGTTTGACTTTCAGCTGGCTGCATCTTCTTCACATTTTCACTTCATGGTAAAGTTGAGGCAAAATAAATTGATTTACATTCTCACACATGAGACAGGAATTGAATTTGGAGTTGGAGTCGAAGCTACATAGCCCACGCCAAAACAAGAAAGGCCACTTTAGCAAGGAATTGCCAATGAATTGAGATTGGCTCTGACTCTGACTCTGACGGTGATGTTCACTCTGTCTCTGACTGTGGGCCCTGTATCTGTGCCTGACTCTGTGGCTCTGTTTCTGTATTTCTGTTCTTTTCCTCTGTAGTGACGACGACGACAATAAGTCATTGTCAAGGTGCGACGACAACGACGACGACGACGACAGGCAGCAACAACAGACAGAACGAAATCCAAAAAAAGAAAAAAAAAAAGAACACAAAACAAAACCGGGAACTGCAAGACCTTTGCATGTGGGCAGAGAGTGAAGCATCCATATGAAAAGATCTGGGCAGGTTGGTTGGCTTGCCTGTACCTTCTCTATATATCTGTCGCTGCCTTTGCCAGCAATGAAGTTAATTAAATAAAAATAAAGCGACAGCAAACAGAATTGCAATGGAACAGCAGTAGAGCAAACGGGCTTGGCAAGGAGTGACAAAAGTCCAAAAAAAAAAAAAACAACTACAACTACAACAACTACAAAATAATAAAAAGAAGGAAATCTAGAAAAGAGAAAAGACAAAACCCAAAGGCAAGACATACCAAAGTACGCCCACATTGAAGCTCTAGGATGTTGGAAATGCAAGCAACTTGGTTGATGTCTGTTGTTGGCAAAATCTCAAAGATTTCACCAAGTAGATCACACAAATGGGAATGCCAACAGAAACTGCCCGCCCACATGATGATTAGGCAGCTAAAGCAACTGCCAAGACACAACTTGGCTAAGATCAAGTACACCCACTTGATATGATATGGTAGATTGTATGATGAGCTTGCATCTTAAAAGTGCATTTCTTATGACTTCAGGGCAAATGAAATGAGTTTTCTGTGGTCGAAAAGATTGAAAACGAAACTGAAGGAGATTCTTTTTGGACTCAAATTATATGCTAGAACAAATAATACGTAAGAATTTACAAATAGTTTAAAACAGAGTGCGTTGAAGAAAATAATTTTTAATTGTTAATGAACTGACACTTTTTTCACATTTTTGTTAGCGTTTGATCATAATAATACACAATTTAATCTCAGCAAGGAAATATAAAAGAAAATGCCCACAAATGCAATCTATTTTAATTCACTATATTATATTTATTTTACAAGATTTTTCTTTACTAAGCAAATATATTTTAGGCTGGGTATGGTCAGCAAAACTTTAATTAATTAAATCAGTCTATAAAGTTTTGAAAATCGCGTGTTCAGTTTGAAAACTTGTCTACTTTTCCTGGAATTTATACACTGCCTGTGATTTGTTAGACTTTCATACTATTCGCAGTTGATGAAAGTTGGCTATATATATATTGATATGTTTCGTGTTTTAACTCCTCTTCAATCAATTTGGCTTTTGTTCAGGGTCAACAAACGCAGTGGATAGTTCAGCGCTTTGTTTTGCTAGCTTTTGTTAAGAAGGAATACTTTTATGCGGTTTTCTTTGTTGATATTCAGCGTCCTTTTCATCGCGTTTAGTACTTTGGGCTGGTGGAGAAAGTTCAAGCATGACATCCGCCATCCTTTTTCAGCATTTTTAACTTTTAACTAAACAGCAAGCGTTTTTGGGTGAAGGTTAGCTAAAGGCGTTCCGCCCTAACACAGAGAATTTGCTAGGTTAGTTTCAAGGCAGTTTTACTTTCCTATTCAGTCTTATTATAGCTAATATGATCAGACTTTTACTTAGTTCAGACTTAATTTTGTTGAGTATTCCAGCCAGTTGTATCTTCATACATTGCAATTCGACGACTATTTCTCTCTGAAGGAATAGAAGAAATAAACTTTTTCTATTATGTTCCCCAAAGCAATTGCTTAATAGATAAGGAAACCTGAAAAAGAAAATTTATATTAAATATCTAAATAGTTTATTTCTTTAATCTTAAGTTTAACTTCAAATGCGCTTAAGGCCGAAAGCTTTTTAAAAGAGTTTTTCTAAAAATTGTTGATAAAAAATCAATAAATTTACTTTCAATCTCAATGATGCTTATGTATTGTTTAAATATTTGACATTTTTGCACAATTTTTCCAATTCAATCTTTTATGCAAAAACCAATTCAAATCCAAACAATCGAAATCAAAAAAAAAAAAAAAAAAATCTGCATTTCAAATATTAAATTTATGCCATCTTTAATGGTGACCAATGGTGAAAAGTAAATTATTTAGTATGCTAAATGACTTGAGTGAATGTTTGCCAATTGCTGCCATCGTTGACACTTCCAAGTGCCCATTATTGTCAACTCAATCAATAAAAGCCGCTTAAAAATACAAAAATATAAAAAAAAGAAAAAGAAAACTGGCAAAAATTTTGCAAAAGCCATAAAATATGCTCTTCAAGTACAAGCAGCCCAAAATGAGGACCAAAAATAAAAAAAAAAAGTGTAAAAATAAAAAAAAAAAGGTTTCGCTGCTCGAAACTTTTGACAACGGTGGCAATGACAGGAACAGGGTATAGGGAACAGGCAGATGGCGGGAATCGTGAATCGGGAAACGGGACTTGACTTGGACTCTGACATAAGCCAACCCTAATCAGCGCTCGGCGCACTTGTGTTCGACATTAGATGTCAATTAAGTGGCATGTTCGTCCTCCAAAAAGAAAAAGAGAAAAAAAATATATATATATATATTTAAATAAAATAAAAAGGCAAAAAGCTTGAAGGGAAATTTGCATCAATAAACGCCAAAACCATACGCAGATGCCAATGTAATAAGTGCCAAACGAGTATGCTCCATCACACAGATGCCAACCGAGATGGGAAGGGCAAGGATAAGGGCCAGAGGGTAGCGGTTGATGTGCTACTGCTGCTGCTGCTGTAGGGTCTCTGCAGTGTCACATTTTGAAGAACCTTTTGCATTTGGTTGTCAGGCACAGATGCTGACAATTAAAGCCGTTTAAGGCGACAAATCCGAAACCCTCTGCCAGAAAAACCATTGAAACAACATTTTGACAAAGTGGCTGCTTAATTTTTCAATTGAACAAGGCGGAAATGGAGAGAAGCCCAACCAGTTTTGGGTTGATGGGATAGAAGAGAGACAGAGAGAGAAAGTATGAGTAGAAGAAAGAGATGATGATTGTTGATTGCAGGCCGCGCGTCAAGTGGCAACTGCTACCACAAAATGTTGATATGACCGAGTGTGGGTGGTTCTATGGGCAGATAGACACCGAAGAGTGTGCACTTGACTTTCCACATGCTCTCACAAAAACTGCACACTCAATGTTGTCACAAGCAGCAGTCACTGAATGTGAAATGGATTCTAGGTGAACTCAACACAAGAGATATCCTGCAAAAATCAAATAAGACAATAAGGCCACAAAAGCTTAGAAAAGTCTTAAGTAACTGAACTACTTCTACTCGATTTTAAATTGATTTGAGCTATTTCGAGATGGGAGATGCTTGTTTGAAGTGGTAAATTGAAAATCGTTTAAATATCTTTAAATCAATAAGAAAACAATAAATCGTTTGTTTTTAAAATCAATGAAAGAATATTTTCATAAATTTATATTTTATATAACCTCTTTTTATGATTTGTGCATTGTTTTTGAAGAAATTCTTAGACTAATTTCTTGCAATCTCTGCTTACATCTTAGCTAATTGTAGAATAAAAGTAAAAGTGGCAGAAATTTAATAATTTACATTTGCTTATATTTAATTTAACAAGCTTCGACAATGTGTTACTGTCATAAAGTAGATTTTTGGCCAAATAGTTCACTATTCTAACAACAAAAACTATTTAAATATCTTTCAATTTGTTAAATTGTGTTAGTTTGCTTATAGTACGATCATTGGTAACAGATTGATATACTCCTTGACTAACACTGGCAATTAACATGAACTACATTTTAACAGAACTTTAGAATTTAACATAACATGAGTAACAGAGAAATAGATTTATTCCAAGAACCAACAGCAAGAGGAGCGATTCGCGTAAAACATCATTTACAAAAACACATTGTTCATAAATAAAAAAGACTTCAACAAATATATATTCGAATAAATAAAATACGATTCGCCTACTACACATTTAACTGGAATTTTTTTATTTTAATCAATTTTATCTTTGGTAAAAGCTTAAATTGAATAAGAAAGTTGTCTGGCCATGAGTTAATCTGTTAAATGAATAAGAATTCTACTAAATTTTTATACAGCATTGAAAAGTTTTAAATATGTACAGTATAACTTTAGTTAAGTTATGGTAAAAATTTTAAATTTGTTTAAGATTTATTTAGTTTTTTTTTTGGCCATATTCTATAATTGATCCAAAAATCTGAGAACAAAAGAGGTTTCAGTTTAATTATTTTAAGAATGCAGAATGATAAGAAATCAGTTTCAAAGTGCAACTACACAGAAATTTCTGCATTAATAAGTCACATGAAGATGTCAAGTAATTTTAATGATATGTTTAATTTGAAAAGACTTTTTTAAAGTTTATTTTTCGTCAACTGTTAGTCTTTTAATATCATATTAAAGGTAATTAAACGACATTTCCGAAAAATTAAAATATGCCTATTTAACTGTCAATTAGACAAAGCAAAACCATTGTTACTTATACAATCAAGAAAAAAATTAATTAATAATTAAACAGATTTTCAGATGCCAATTTATGTCTTTAGAGTTTGTTTGGGTAATTATTTGATTATGACAACCAATGGAAGTAAAAGGGAACTCTAAGAATTCATTTTAAACCAATTGATAAGAAATGCTTGGGACGAGTCAAGTCCTGAGAATGCTGTAGTCATAATTTCCCAATGGTAATCGCGTGATGCGACATTAGCTACTTCAATTTATTAATGACTTGTATTAACGATTTTCCTATTAATTTAGGGACAAATTATGTTTCTTAGTTATGGTTCAAGCCAACTGAACTTTTATTTAAAGATCTGAGTAGATTTCATATGTTTAACTTAACTCATTAATTTTCTCTTTAATAGACTTTTCAAAGAATTTCCTTTTAAATAAAAAATAAACATATTTCCACAGAAAAAACATTTATCGGGTAGACATTTTATTGTATAATAACATACAATTTCTTTTTCTAAGAATCTAGAAAATTTATCAATTTAGGTTTTCAAAAGCCCAATTGTAATTCCATTGCATTGTTATACAGATATTCACAAATTGTGGCAAAAACTTTACAAATTTAAGAACTTTTATAATAGTACATATGAAATCTTAAAATATCATAAAGGCTGGCTATAAAAATGAATTGATAAAGGAAAATGTTTTGTATATCGTATTGAGACATAACAAAGTTTAAATATAATTTTGTTTTGGCAAAATCCCCTTACCTATTTATAGGGTACATTCATTTCGAGAAATAACTTTTAATCCAAAATATACAAAAAAATAAAAGGGAATCCAATTGAAACGCACACAAAGAGACGAGAGGGAAAGAGAGTGTAAAATTATCGTCAATGGCAGTAACAACTTTATAACTGGCCGGGTGTGCAATTGTGCCCATCTCAAAGCTCATTATGGTAATCTACGCCGGGAACAGTTACTGGTGAACTGCCAACCTGGGTTAAAGGAAGGGAACCGGGAATCGGGAACTGGCAACTCGATGAAACTCGTCGACAATCGCCGCACGCTGATCAAATTAAGCGCATTTTAAAGTGACTTGTATATGGGTAAAAGTTTTTCGATTAGAGTTTAAGTGTCCATTTCGTTCACGAGGTGGCGACGAGTGTATACTATATTACTCTATATAACACACCCCTCTCCCGTTTCCCCTACCACATGACCATTTCTCTCTCCACAATTGCGTAACCTTCTTTTGGCGATGAACTTGTAAAAAAGTTGATTTTTGCATTTGGCCGCACAATTAACTTGAATGACGGTGGGTGTCCCATAACAGATGCCCAGTTTCTCATCCGACAAAAAAAAGGATAAATACATATATATGTATGTATATATATAGAGATGGGACCCAAGCCATCACCGTTTGTCTTTTAGCTATGATATGAAAGGGAAGGGGTTTCTCCCTTTTTTTGTTGTTTGCTCGTGGTGGGAGTGGCTGGTGATGGGGTGGAGAAGGGCAACGTATAGTATTTTTGGTAGCGAGCTGCTGTCGTTGCTCATAGTTTTGCTTATCTTTGCATAACTTTTGCATAATAAACCAGCCAGAAACAGGGAGCCAGGACCAAAAACCAGTACCAACACAGCTACTTCGAGGAGGAGGACCAGGCGGAATGCCAGGCGAAAGCTATACCAAAATGCGTTCTTTTGTCATTGCTATGCCTGCGTGTATGTGTGCTGGTTTGTGCCTGCCTGACTGGTTGGTCCTCCTGTTGTTGCCATTGTTTATGTATGCGCCAACACATATGCACACTCCACACACATGGAAAGGATATTCGTACAGGACACATACATACATTCATATGCGTTGCCGAGTCAACAGTACAAAAATTCCGCAAGTGAATGCACGAAAATCCAAACAGCTCAGGAAAAAAAAACCCTCAACCGACAAAAAAAAACAATGCAAAAAGCACACACACAAAAAAATTCAATGGAAATTACTTAGTATATGTCATTTGCCTAATACTCTATGCTAATTCGTAACCTGAAATAGAAAGCTGAAACTAATTATAAATGTAAAAATTAGAAATGATACGTAAACTAAAATATATACGAATTGATCTGATTAACTCGTTTTAAATATTTGTTGCTAAGAGAACTTATTTGAACTCTTTTTTGTTTTTCTGTATAAGAAACCGATATTCAGTAAGAATTGGTTACATATATTTTTACTTAATTGGAAATTATATAGATAATGAATTTGGCTTCAAGCTAAAACCAATTCCTATACTAACTTCGAGTATAATCAAATTTTATATATTGATACCAATGTGGTAAAAATTTAATAAGTTTCAAAAATCCGCCTAAAGTAAATCTTCAGGTTTTACTAAACTGTCTGTTTCTCTATGGATTGACCTAATTTCTTAAGATGTAGGCTTTTCTAGAGCTCAGAAATATCTTAAATCTATGCTTAAAACTATCTCATAAAACATTATTTGAATTCTTAGCCAACATCAAGTCAAATATTTTCAAAAAAATAAGAATAAAACTATTCCGTTTGAAATGTATCCACGAAAACACCTGCTATAGGTCAAACGATTACACACACGATAACACAAACAAATAATCAAATTGTGGCAAAACATTCCTAACCTTCCCTTCTCTTTTAACACTTTCTTCATAACAAAGTTGTGGTCGAAATGCATATAACCTTTTGGGGTTAGTGTAGATGAGGGAAAAGAAATTGTAGTAAGGCGACCATGGATTTTTATGTTGTTGTTCCACTCGGTGGGGATTTGACTGCATGGGTTTTTGGGTTTGGGGTTTTGGCTTTAATTTGGCATCCACCATCTATGTACATCTACTCAAATTCCCTCACTTGGCTCTGTTCACCGTGTTGCAGTTTTGTGGTCGCTGCTTATGTAAATTATTCAGCTCATAGTCGCTCTGATGATGAAATGGGAGGCGATGCGATGCGAATGGCCCGAGGGTTGGGATTGGGCTTAGGTTTGGGCAAAGAAGCATTGTAGATGGTGGCAAATGCAGAGTCAACAGCCAGCAGACTGATGATTTAATGCGAACCGCAGACTTTTGTTGAGCTAAGCATTTAATTGTTTTCAAGAGCCAGATGAAATGTAGATGCCGGGAGAGAGAAGCGAGAGAAAGAGAGAGAGAGAGAAAGAGCTGCCAGTTTGAGGTTGACAAAAGTTTTGAATGAAGTGTGGAGAATGTTAACAAAGTGAACACAGTGTCTTCAGGGAGTTGCAATTTAAAGAAGAGGCAATTAGGTAAACGTTTATGATTAAAATTAGAATGTTGTCACTTAACTTCATATTGCCTTTTGACTGACTGACGTGAAAGAAGGTTCTATCTTAACACAAAATTTCACTAGAACTAAAGTAAATTGTAGTAATTGCTGTTGACTTAAATTTCTTTCTTAACTATAGTTATAATTCGTTTAACAATTATAATGAAGACTTATTTACTTTCATACACTTTTCAAAAGTATTTAAGGTGTGAAAATCTCTTTTTAATACTAATCGATTAATTATTGATAACTTTTTCCGTGTCTCTGACACTGTACAGAAAAAAAACTTTCATTAGTTATTGCTTATTTAAAGCTTTCTTAATAATCGATTGTTAATTAAAAGAAAAGTTGATTGAAAAGTGGGTGTAAAGTGACAAAAATACTTTGAAGACATTTTGACATTTTGGCTTGAACTTTACCACTTGGCTAAGTAACACGTGCGGCTCAACGCCTTTTGTTATCAACAATTCGACCAATTTATGTAATGTATTTTTAGACCAAACTTGGGTTCATTGTCTTGCGACATTTATCTGGAAATCTTCATTTGATATGTTACATATATTTTAGACTTGATCAAGTTTTCTTGGTAAGTAATTGCACTTCCTTTGATTTTTCGGTCAACAAAACATTTGAAAACAATTAAAAATTATCTCTAATCATAGCCTTTGCTTATGTAAAATAGAAAAAATCTTGGGTGAATAATAGACCAACTTGAAATCAACTCTTAGACAGCTGGCAAAATGTTGATATTATGAAATTCATCAACTTATTGGGCCAACTGTCAAAAATCACTTTATCCTTACGCCTTTAGTTTCGCAAAATCAAAAATTGCTTCATTAAAAGCTTTAACCCTTTTGGGCCAATGTTATATGTTAGCCCAGCCTATTTCTCATGCTGTCTTGGCAGACCCCAATCCTTTTTCTCTTAAAATTCCCCTGCATAAACACACACACACACTTACAGAGCTTAGATGGAGTTTTTTGCCTGATCATGAGAATGGTCAAAGTAACATCAAACAAACTATTCATCATCACTTTTTGACGCGAAGAAGCAAAAGCTTACGGCAAACATCAGAGACTACTACACTAACATATGCTCCAACCAGGACCTCTTCCTGTGCCTTTTGTATATGTGTGTGTGTGAAATGTTGATGTGCTTTTAAATATGTTTGCATGAGAGTGTGTAAGAAGGGCATACGCATAGAAAAAGACAGAGACAGAGAGAGAGAGAGAGAGAGTCAGCCTTACTAATGGAAAATTGGCATGAAAGACGAGCTACTATGGAAATTTAATCACATACACAACTCACACAATACATCATCATCATTGTTTGTGTGTATGTGTGTGTGTGTGTGGCACTTAAGACTCCTTCTCTAGAAGTAGTATCTGTGTGAGTGAACGAGTGTATACATACATCTATACATATGTAAGTTTGAGTGTGAGTTGTGTTTCCGCAAGTTTGTTAACTGCATTAGTGTGCGCTTCTCTGTTTGATTATGCCTGGAGGATAGACACATACATATATACATATGTACGTATACACATACAAACATACATCATTGGAGCTACAAATATGTATGTACTTTAGACTGGTTTTTTGTCTCTGTACAAAATAATTAATAATCTTTATTTAATTTATTTTTTAATATCTAATATTAACTTAAATTTAGTTTTTGATAATTAAACTCATTCAATAATATTGTTAATATTTTCATTAAATAAAATAAGGAATATGCCAAGCATCGTTTCTTGAAATGACAAATTTTTGTCCTAAAACATATCTATTAAATATAATTTTAATTAAAAGTTTGGAACTTTTAAATGTTGACACTGTCCTTTGAGAACTATTCAAATATTCGAATTATCAGAATTCTTTATAACTCACTTGCTGCTTAGTAAGTTTTAGAAGAATAAAGAAAGCAAATTAAATATTATTCATATATTTTCTTATATTAAAAAATTGGTTTTGGATTATGCATGAAATAATTTGTATCTTTACTTTTGTGCATAAAGATAATAAAGATGGATTATGTAAATAATAATAGCTTAAGACTTGGTTGGAATAGGCCAAGGAATCCTCCTCTAGTGCTCCATAGTTTCATTTTAGACCTGCTTATATATTATATGTATATATTTTTCAATTTATTACGCTTCACAAAATTTATTTTTTTTCCTTTGACAAATTTTACAAATAATTTGAATCTAGTTTAAATAATTTAAAATTAAGTTCCTATCCTATCCTGAACAATACTGAATCCTTTTCTTAACTCTTTGGAAATGATATTATTGTTTAATATTAATTATGTCCGACATGTCGTATAAGTAATTTTAGTTAGCAAGTTTTTTAGAACCTCTTATTTATCCTATCTTTATACCTAACATAATATAAAATTTATTCTTAAACTATTTTTATAACCAATCAACATTTCTTATCATAGAAAATTTTTGCTTAAACAAAATGAACCAGTCTAATAGACATACAAATATACATACATATATGTATATATATATACACACAGTCCGTACCCCAACTCTAGATGGAATAATATAGTATAAAGTTTTTCGATTTTGATTGCTTGATTGTGTGTGTCAACAATGCTAGACAGAGGGACAGAGATATCGTGAGTGGGAGAGATAGAGAAGGAGAAAAGAAGATAGAGAGAAAATGAGAGAGATTTCTTTTTCTTTTTTCTTTTTTATTTTGAGGGTGTTATATAAGCGAAAAAGATTTTAAAGTTTATGCCCTAGTTTTTGGCCCCACTCAATTGGTCTTATCAAGCATCCCCAACCCTAACAGCTAACCACATCTCATCTTCTACTCTGCTGTGGTGGTAACTGTTTTTATTTGTTTGCTCTGTCATAAATTGAGCTTTGCTTTGCTTTGCCTTTTGTTTTGTCATTTGGTAAAAAGGGTTCGTCTTTGTCAATGTTGTCAACGTTGCCTCCAATGTTGTCGTGGGCCTCATAATTATGTTGTATCATTTTACAGCAATCAAAGCAAATGCTTTATGTAAGCAAAGTCATTGAGTGAAACAGAGCAAAGCAGAGCAAGAAGAGAGTAAAAAGAAAAAAAGGTAAAATGTAATCACAGTTATTTCTACAGCCAACTACGGGGCAAAATTTTACGCTAAATTTGCCACAAGTTGCCTTTTTTAGTTGGTGTGCATCGCAATTTGGTAGTCGCTCGTTATGCTCGACAACTTCTCTTTAATTCCAACAGATGTGCCTTGAATTAAACATGTTAGATAACAACGACAACAAACTACATGCAACTACAAATAAATATACAGACAAAGAAGAAAAAAAACGCAGTTGAATTAAAAACGCCAGTGGCCTTCACAAGAAACTACAACTAACAAAAAAAAAATAAACAAAATAAACAACCAAAAAAAAATATACAAGAGCAAACAGCAAAGAAAAAATATAAAAAAAAAAAACTGCGGCAACTGCAACTTTTGGCCCGGCTAACCGGCTATGTAAAGCGACAACAGCAACAACAATTATAACAACAACAACAAAAAAAATGTCGCCTTTATTCTAATGCCACTTCATGGCCCAAAGAGCATGGGTGTGAGCCGAAGTTGGAGTCAGAGTATAGAGGGAGACGCAACCGCTAAAACAGTCGTTGGCTCCTATAGTCCTGGGATATGTCCTGCATCCTGCTGGGCCACAAAGTGTACAACAGCAACAACAACAACAACAACAACTACAAATACAACGGCAGTAGCAAGTGAAAGTCTAGCCTAGGATCCAAGTCCAGTGCGACTTTTGCAATTTTTAGTGCAACTAATTCTTTCTGAAGTATCTCATTGTTGCACTGCAAAAGCCGCAATTTTGTATGGTGTCTGTCCTATGGCCATCTGGCACAGCCATTGGGGCCACCCACTCGCCCACTTGGCCTCAAGAGATTTCGCCTAAGCCTAGTGTGTATGAGACTGTGTGTGTCTGTGTGTGCTTGCCGCAGGAAGTCAAAAGTATCGCGGCAGCTTAAACAGAATACAGAGACAGAATCCCAGGGAGAGCGAGAGAGAGAGAGAGAGAGATAGATAAAGGAGAGAGCGAGACAGCGATAAAGGGTCTCCTTCTACATATATTGTAGTCCCTAGAGCAGGATGTCTGGCTGGTTTGCGCCCACTCCATATATCCTCTACTCTCCCTCTCTCTCTCTCTCTCCTAAAGTTCCGCTTATACCAACGGAGTTTATTTCCCCAGTTGATTGTCACAGTTAGCCAGCCGCTGGCCACAGAAAAAGGAGAGCTCCTTTTTTTTTTTGGTTAGTTTTGTTATTGTCGTTGTTATACACTTGAAAACAAATGGCCATAATAAGTTTGTCATGTCATTCTGTGGCAAGGGATGGGGGGCTGGGATGCATATAACTTATGAAGTGCATATGGGCCAAGACTTTATTTCTTTCATATTTAAAGTGTCCATCAAAATGGTTTTAAGTGATTACTTAAGTTGGGTTAATATTTGTTTGAGTGTATAAATTTAAGTTTTGCTTTACATTATAATCTTTTGTGTGTTCTTATTAATATTAGTTATAAAAATAGTTACTCTAATAAGTTTATGGTTAGATTGTGCAATCCAACCAAGAACCATTTGCTTTGAAAAGACAATCAGCAAAATTTTCGTTAAAAGTTTTATTCACATTTGATAATTTGTTAAAAAAAAAAGTGCGCAGTATGTTTTTATAGATACTTCAAAAACTAGCAAGTTTTCTTATCCGAGGACTCTGCCATCGATTGTAAGTACTGCAGAGTCACATTACTTCCTCGAGTCTAAAACTAGTTGAGAATTATAAGTAAATGAAGCGAAAATGAAACAGAATTAAGCGAATAATTAAGATAGAAACGAAAGAATGAATTATGTGTCACATTAGTATTGAATAAATAAAATAAATTTCTTTTAATGTTGAAATAAATTTTTAGTAATAAAAAAGAAATTGTTTAATTTAATTTTAAGTTGATCAACATCAACTAGTAATTTTTCAATATTTCAATACTTGATTTATAAAGTTTTTACCTAAAGACTTGCTAACTCAACCATAAGGTTCTATAACTTTAGGCCCTTTTGGATTTTTTTTTTTTTGGATGTCTGTGATTGTGAAACTATTTATAACAAGAAACTTTGCTCTATACGCTTGACTTCTTTGAAAGCTGGCAACATTCACGACCTCCATTCAAGCATTATTTGTTGTTATTATTATTATACAGTTGACTATTCAAAGTATCTTTTACTCAAAAATCAAGCACCCAAAAACGGAAATGAGCAATTGGAGCGTAAAAAAAGTATAATTACTTCTAATTTCTGCGACGCAAGACTTGCTGGTGACGGGCGAATGAGCAACACTTATGGAAATCACATGGGAAAGAGAAACAGAGAGAGAGATGGAGAGATTCGCTACTACTTGTACTTCATAGTCTTAGAGACATTGTAAACGCAGCTAATGAGGGGAGCTGTTTAATTAAAACTTCTCGCAATTGTTTCTAATGAGTGTCGTTAAGACATTAAACGGCGGTATATAAATCACAGTAGAGCAAGATACCCAACTCACCCTAACTCCACCCTTTATAACCCATGCCCAGACATCCCCCCACCACCACCATTAGCTCATATAAAGAAATATCTATCTGGCCACTTCCGTTTGCCAAACACGTAGCCATAAAGACACACACACACATTGATACACATTTTTTGATGGTAGGGGTAAACTTATGTGTTAGGCAGTTAGTCTAAGATGTAGAAGCTTGGCAGGGCGTGGGGGCTTAAAAGGGGAAGAAATCTTATCAAGTTGGTCTGAAGATTTAGCAGCGAAACACGTGGAAATGTGGCAAGCTTATGGGCAAGTTTTCTTCATTTTTGTGTGTGCTGGGTGATTTCCTTCTTTCATTTTTCTGTTCTGGTTTTCTTTTCTTTTCTTTTTGTTTTTTTTTTCCTTATGGCCTCTTAATGCTAATGAAAAATATTTCCAACTGTGCTGGCGGATTAAGGAGGCTACCCGTTTATTACCGGGACAAGCCTTCAAAATCTCAAACGAAACAATAGGCCTTTTATGAGTGGAACTGAGAGCAACTCGAGCGTTAGAACCAAAGGTGGTGATGCTTCTAGTGTTGGTGTTGGTCCTGTTAAGGAGTGGGAGTTGGTTTAATATTTAGTTGAAGATTTAATGCAGGAGTCTAAATGGCCGGCAACAACAACTATGATAAGCCTGGCCTAGCGCTGTCTGGAATTACATAATGAGTCGCATGGCTAAAGTTTCATTTTCTTACCGTCGCATCGTAGGCATTTATTTATATTTTCTACTTATTTTTTTTTTTTTTTCTATACCCTAGCTGAAATTGGGCATATTTACATACTAAACTGAAACTCTAATATGCGAGTAATTATATTTTAATTTATGATTTAATAAATATTACATTACCATCCAGCTTGATAAAATTTCTTAAGTACATTAAAAAAGAATTTTTTAATTTGTTGCTTATTTTTTTCATCCTTTTCTCGAATTTGTACTTAATGTACCGACTACTTTTGCCATAAAAAATAAGTAAAGTAGAATTAAGAGTAACTCAGAGCTGAAAATTTATAAAAGAAATTAACTAAATAGTTTATTTCCTTCAAATCTATTATTTTAGCTCATTCAGTTAAAATTAATATCAATTACTACTAATAGTTTGCAAGCAAATTAAAATACCATTTAAATTTAAATACATTTAATTATTTACAAGGGTATTTAAACTTCCTTAAATAAATTTTCCCTTACTTGTAATTTTTTCTTTCATTTTTGAGAGTCGACTCTTAAGGAATTATGAGAGCACGTTCTGCAAGTTAGACTTGTGGCTGTACATTTTAATTAACAGGAACAGGAATAAAACTGGTAACAGATGAAAAGTCCTTTTACTAAATACACACACACACTCTCGTATACACCCACTCACAGCCAAACACACACACATACTGTTATACAAACATATTTCAATAAATTCTATAAATTAAATTCTGATTTATATAGCTGCAGGAGGTCTCGTAAAGGTGGGATTTTAGCTTCTTGGCCAATTGAAATTTAAATGAAACTACGTGAGCCAGTAAACAGTGAAGAAATGTGTGCATATATATATATATATGTATGTGTGTGTGTGTGTGTGTGTGAAAGAGAAGGAGAATGAAAAGTCACACAACTCATTCATGCAGAAGTCCATTGACATTTAATAGCCCCCGACTGGCCAACGGCGCAACGCTCTAAATACTCTTTTGGGCCAGGCTTATACCGAGACGTGTGTAGCTAGAGACACCAGTCGCCGCTCAGCTCAGGTGTCTTTGTGTCTCCCTTGTGACCTGGACCTGGACCTGGAACCTGGAATCGGGTACTGGTTACTGGGTACTGTGAATACCTTTTCTCTGGTCACCATTCTCGCAATGCTTCACATTTGCCTTTGGGGCCAAGCAAAGTCTAGTTAAACCTGAATTCTTGTTGTTTCATTTTTGTTTTGTAGTACTTGTCTCGGTTTTTTTTTCTTCTTTTGCTTGTGTTCTTGTGTTGTTGTTTTTGGGTGTGCGTATGTGTGTGTGTTTCGTACAGGATGTGCTCTGGTCTCATCAATTCACAGGTGCACATGTCGGCTTTCAGTTGTTGGTCTTAAATGCGAAACCAGTTTCGTAAATACATATAAGAAATATACGCATAAATCATAGAAAATTAAAAGCCATGAATAAATGAAATGAACTGAAATGAATGACTGGGAGTAACTTCCGTTTATGTAATTAATGGATGACAGGAAATAAGAAATGTAAATAATGTTGCAAATTCTATTTTAGATTGAAAGGGTGTAAAGATAAGACAAAAGTCAACATTAAATGGAATGCAAAATTATGATAGTTTTCAAGTTACTCCGAGGCGTTTTTGTTTGAAATATAAAGTTTAGCAGATATAGGCGAAATACATATGTACATACATACATAATACATACATAATCAAAACTTGAACACTTTTTACAACATCTATAGTTAAGATTTAATTTAACAAGCAAGTAGATCAATAGTTGAGTTAACATAGCTATATCCATCTGTCTGTTTCTTTACTATTTTTAGACTTTAAATTTTAAGCTATGTGATTGAAGCTTTGTAAATAAACTTTTCAGATGTATACGGATCGCAAGTTTAAGACTTGATTGGATTGGACGACTATAAGGTATAGTCCTAATGGAATGGAAAAAAAACTTTTGCCTTACATTAGCTTCTTTAATGATTCTCTAGTATATCAATACATTGCTCTTTGTTGTTTTACTCGTTCAATGTCATCACATTTTAATTTTCTAAAAGAAAATTTCTGCCAAACTTTTAAAAGCGACTAATGTAGGCATTTTGCATACGTTGGGACTGGCAAATGGCTTTTAAATAACTTAACTTTATTAATTCAGCTGATGAAAAATATGTATGTATGTCTCCTAATGTCAAAAAGAAGCTTCTGTCTATAATATCAATTAATGGTAGCAGCTGTTTAAGCTAAGAAAATATTTGATGATACTAAGACTATTGAATTTGTATTTTAATTGGTTGTGCTTTCAATCAATCAACTTATTAGCCATTGCTTAATCAAATTGGGTCTTATCTAAATTTAACTTTATTATGGCATTCAAGCAACATATATATATGCAGATATATACATATGTATGTATATATGTTTATGTATGTTTGTGTATCCATCAGCTAACCGCGTAGTTCAATGTGTCAACCACAACACTTGCCTCGGTTCCATGGTCAATTTTGTTATTGTTGATGTTGGTGTTGGTGTTGCTTATGTTGCTATTGGCATTATTATTGTTGTTGTCGCTGTCCATTTTGGTTGCCGCCGCATGCAATGAACTGATTAGACAAACAATTAATTTTGTCCCAATTATGGAAGAAGAAGCGGCCCTGGCTAGGCCTGACTATACATATAGCCACTTGAACTCTATGCGATGCGATTGAAAAGCTTAAAAGCATTCCGTCTCGGGGTTCGGGTCTCTCGACAATTTGGCATAAATCTAAACAAAACAAGTCAAGCTATGAAAGAGACTGAAAGAGTGAGGTAGGTGTAGATATAGGGGCCATACCCATTGAAATTCAGTAGTCAAAGCACGCCTGTTGAACTGGGCAAACTCTTGATGTTGTTGTTCTATTTGGTTTTGGTAGATGGCCGCAGGACGACTCCATTAATCAAGGCCGCAAACAAGCGCGAACCCAAAACAACAACACTACTAGCAAAGGAGTGCCAAGAGGTGGGTTAGAGGGACCCAAAAACTGAGGCAGAATGCAATGCTGGGCATACACAGACATAGACACACACTCACATACACATAAACATAAATAATTAGAATGATTCTTTAAAGGGCAATTACCTAATTTAGACGCTTTGAATAATTGCCCAGAACCTTCACACTCTCTGTCTCTCGCAGTCTCCCTCTGTTTCTCTCTCTCCTACCATCTCTTTTTCTAGGTCGCCCTTGGCA
Source organism: Drosophila austrosaltans (assembly GCA_035045865.1). Classification (NCBI taxonomy): domain Eukaryota; kingdom Metazoa; phylum Arthropoda; class Insecta; order Diptera; family Drosophilidae; genus Drosophila; species Drosophila austrosaltans. Next base: position 5,880,456 of record JAWNOQ010000083.1, read on the forward strand.
ACGAAGCAAAATCAGTTTAAATGCAAACATAGAAAAGAGTGAGGGGATAGGAGTGGAGAGAAGGGGAGCGGTGGGCATATCCTACTGCCAGGACAACGACTGCACTAAGCGGCTTAATGCCCTCAAAATGAAGATAAAGCGCTTTCTCGTCCTATTGTTGCTGTTGCATTGCATGAAAGACATTTAAATCTGAAACTCTTAGAAAATAATTAGAGCATTTAGTAGCTCCCCCCTTCCCTACTACTTATTTCGCCCCTCTACTACAACTTGAACACTCAAGACAAAGTCATTGAATTATCATTTCAATTCGTTATAATATCTTGCTCTATTCTTGATTACAATTTCCGATTATTGCAGATTTTCAGCTTTTGTTTAAGTAACAATTTATTCTACAAAACAATTAAATATTATAAATACGTACCTACATTTATATATATATGTATAATACAATTTTATTAACAGCTACTGACAATTTCAAAGCAAAATATTAATGAAATGTTCATACACTTATTTGTGTAACTATGTTTATTTAATTGAACTATTGTTAATACTTTTAAGTACATTTATCAGCATCATGATGAAATATTTACTAAAACCCAAAGGTATAATAAGATAGATTAAAAAAGATTTAAGCAGATTGCATTTGACAAAAGGTACTGATATATCATTCTACATAGTTATTAACTAAACAAAATCAATCAATCAATCTGGCAACCTTTTTCCACGTTGCATTTAAATAGTTTTACTTTTTATTTTCTTATATTTTTTCTTTCTATAATAAAAACTTTTAAATTTAAATTGAACCATCATGATTTTAGATTTTGTTATTTTTATGACAAAATTATTATTATACCCCCCCTCTCAGTCCCTTTGTGTGTCTTCCCAAAGGGTCGAAAAATCCGTCTGAGTCTGTCTCGTTGAGTTTACTCAATGCCGTTGCCTTTGCCTTTGCCGCCGGACACTCGTTACAAATCAAGAGAAGAGCAACCAATGGTTTGGGTAACCAAACGGATTCAAGCCAATGTCCCAAGTGACCCAAAAGGACACACAGCGAACCCTTGACACTGTGCGTGGTTGTTGTTCTTGTCGGTCGGACACAGCTTGAAGTTAAATAAATTAAGGGCAATTAGGCGGAGCATTACAAGCACAAAGGTTAAACACAATACTCCCACCCCGCACTCCACCACCAACTCCAAATCTTACGTTTACACCATTCCATGGAATTTTTTTGTGGCCAGGTGAATTTCCAGAAATTATGAATGTTTATTTGAAGAATTTTCACAAGACAAATCAAAGTCATGCAACGGCTGCTGTGCTGCTCTTGCGGCTCTTGTGGCAAATGCGAATTTTAATTACAAATTTACACTGTAAATTTTACAGTTTGCTATTTGCTGTTGTTTTCTTTTCAGTTGTTTGCGGAAGTTGTCCATGTTAAAGATTAGCAGAGAAGCAGAAAGCGTAACGCAAGAGGGACTAAAAAGAAGAGAAAAAATAACCATTTTTGGCCAATTAACTGCGGCTAATTGTTGCGTACAGCAAAACTCATACGAGAAATGTGAAAGTCAACACAAATTGTTGTAAAAAAATAAAAAAACTTTTTGTGGCTGTATATGTGTGTGTGTAAGTGTGACAGAAAAAGGCAGCAAGTGCGGGCGGTTATGACAGGGCACTAAATAAACGGTACAAGCAAAAAAAAAAAAAAGAGAGTTGAACAGAAAAAGACAGAATAATACTCCATAAAGCACCATCAGCGATATATCTTGGCAACTTCCGTTGAAAAAAAAGCAAAAACATTAAAAAAAACACACAGATTTGCATAGTGGCCGAGTTCTACTTTCGCTTAGGCCAGCAAAGATCATCAGGTATATCCCCCAACCCCAAACACAACACCATCTACCACCACTCACCTGTGGCTTAGAGATTTCATATGTGGCAAAATATTGTTTACTACAAAGATGTTGAGTTTTATGTATTTATATTAGATTTTGTCTTATTTCAGACTTCAATAGAAAATTTCAATGTTTCAAATGTCAAAGTACATTGCCTTAATGTTGATTAAATATGAAACCTTTTTTAAATAATATTGATTGTAAGAAGTATGGCCAAAATTTGCATTGATCAACCTGAATAATTAATTACTAATGTGAAAAATCATTTCAAATTTGTTACCGTTTATTCTGTATAGAAATTTCCTATAAAGTGAAAGCCTATATCAAATAGATCTCACATAATATAACTTTCAAAAGGGTCGGTCGAAAACCGACGGTTGCCAACAATAGTTTTTTTTTTTTTCTTAAATACAAATTATAATTAAGTCTAAGCAATAAAAACAAAAATGATTTTGCAATTTGTTATAGAAAAATCTTAAGCACCTTAATGAAAAATAGAACTTTCAAGAAAACAGTTAAAAATAGCAAATTACTAGATATTTTAAAAGGGTATCCAAATTCTTATAATATTTTTATAGATAAAAGAAAAGAAAACGTTTAAAGAAGACTTTTGGCTACAACTGTTTGCTATTAAATATGTACTTTAATGCCGATTCACATGATCTAAGAGTAATTTTTCACAGTACTCTGAGGATACATTAAATAGTTTTATTTTCTGTTTAAATGTTATATTACAGTTCCATATAATAATATCACCTAATAGATGGTCTGATAACTAACTAAATAAGAATAAATATTCAAATAAAATGGGTTTTTTTAGAAAGAATAATAGATAGATGTATTACATAATATTTGGAAATGTTAAAAGTTCTCAAAAAGATCATTTAAAAACTAAATCAATTAAATAAAATTTTTGAGAAGACCACGCCAAATAATTACCAAAGAGCGAGAACAGTCTACAGAGCTTAAATTTCAAAGAATTTTTCACAATGTACAGTAAAACCACATAATAAAGATAGTAAAGCTTTCTCTCACAGATTATCAACATATTGATACTAAGGCCTACAAGAGAAGATTACTTTAACTGCAAACATTTCTTCATGTTGTGAATTACATCAAAAAGTCTACAAAATGAATGTTTGTTAACGTGAAAAAAATCTAGAGACTTAGTTACAGTTCTTTTTGGAAAAGTACTTTTGTATTTTGTATGCTTGGCTGAATTTTGATTTTCACGCCCGAGAGAAGATTTCACTTTTCCAAGTCACGGAAAAAAAATACCAAAAAAAACGCAATCATAACTGACCTTAATCAATGTCTATGAGGTTGGATCTAACAATTGTACCACTTCCCCTGCCCTCACTCTCTCTCTCTCTTTCTCTCTCTCTATTTCTGTGATTGTGATTCTCTTGTTTTTGCATCCATTTGTAACTGTGTCTGTGGGTGGAAATGCTAATGTATCTAAAGCTTTAGCTATGCACAAAAATGTTTCTCTAAGCCTGAGAAAGCATATGCAATCTCAAAGTCAAACAACGAAAGGAGCTAAACAAGTTTGTTGCAAAAACAACAAATAAAAAAAAAAAAAAAAAAAAAAGTGGAGAAAAAAAAAATACCCACACACAACAGCATGAAAAATAAAAAAAAAAAAAAAAAACGACAACAACTTCTCAGGCAATCTAAATCTGCAACAGCAGCTGGAAGATGCGTCTCCCAGCTAGGCAATTTCATTCACAGAGAGCGAACAACTCGTACACAGAGACACAGAGACAGACCAGCAGATAGACGGACAGAAAGACAGACATCCATATATAGATGGGTACACAGAGCGTTTCCTGTCTGGTTTTGGGCCCACAGACCGAGAGACACGGCAAAGATATCATGTACCGTCGCCTACCTGCCCTGAAGTGGCCCGCAGGTGAAGTAACTTATATGCGGCATCTACTCTACAGCCTTCCAGGTAATTAGTTTAGCGCTGGCTCTTCACTTTACCGCGGTCCACACACTCAGACACACACACACAAAACTCGCATCATCATCATTAGACATACTATACAGGTATCTATATACGTATCTATATACATACTAGTTTTATCTCTTCTTGTTTTGCTTTTACTTTGCTCTTCTTTAACCACTTACTTACTTACATAGTTAGTTAGTTACATATAGAAGTCCAACCATTAGCTTTAGCAATTCTATATCTATTAGATATAAAAGTATCTTGTCAATAGCTATATATCAACTAAAGATACAATAGTATCTTTCTGCCCATCGATCTTCAATGAATTACATTAAATTGTGAAATTCTGCATACAATGCACATGCGCATCGTCAATATTCATTCACAGTTTTGTTTTACTGTTTGCATATGTCAGTATATATATATATATATGGACATATATATACCATATCTGGCGGATGTGACTCATTCCAATTGAAACCAAATTACATACGACTCAGTCGCAGTCTCTTCTTCTTCGTCTTCATTTTCATGCCGGCTGTGTAGACTAAGCAATTTATTGTTCAGCTTTCATTCACAGAGTTTTTATTTTTCTTTACTTCAATACCCTATAAAACACAGGCTGTTAGGGTATGTTAATATTGACAAAATTATGTAACAACACTAATGAAAATTGTAGACTTAGATTACTTTTCAGTTAATTTAACCAAGTCTTAAGATGTATCTGTCAAAATGTGTCAAAAGAATGCCAAAAAAAAGTTTCCTAAGCATTTGGCCGGTAGGAGCGCCATCGTGCTGATTCGAAAATACAATCAATTTTTGTTTACCTGAGAAACTTTTATTCACAAAAATAAAACGAGTAAAACATAAAATCAAACTTCCTATTTACTTACTTGATATAGGGTATGCGTTAGTCGGTGCCTATACTTATTATTAGAGATTTGCTTTTTTATTTTTTTTTTTTTTTTGGTTCTTCATGCTTGAGTAGCTTAATAAATGGAAACGAATGGAGAATGACTTACTGAAATTCAAAGTACACAAAACACACACACACACTCACACATACACAGACTGATTGCATTGTTAATGCCAGAACCAAAAAATATTCACAAGATCGTTTGATCGTTTGTTATTATTCTTGTTGCTCTGTTGTTGTTGTTGTTGTTGTTGCACCGTTGTGTGGGGGAAAATTAGAGTGAACTCTTTGTGGAAGTTGCATGCAAGTGGTTTTTGTGTTGCAGAGGTGAGAAATAACATATTAACTGTGAAAATATCATCATACAATAAAGGAATTTAAATAAATATGAACTCAATTGGTTCGGCATTAATGAGGAGAGTTAAATTTACAGTTCTTTTATAACTATTACATAGAAGGGTGAGGCTTTAAAAATATAATAATGATAAAAAGAGATTTTTATTGGTTAAAAATAAGTTAAGAATTTATGCAAGTTTAACTAACTTATGTACAATGCAATGTTATATTTAAATTATATATTTAATTAAAAAGTTGTTTGAACATATGTAAACTATACGAACTTATTCGTGAATTCTATCTTTTTATATTCATTAACATCTTTAAACCAACTTTTCTTCTAATAGAGCAACTTTCAATGAAAATTCATAATTTCTATTCATAAAATTTAAGTTTTTTAATTAATTTGATACTAAGCAGGTCAAACTTACAATTAAGACAAGTCTTAGCGATTGACCCTTTTGAACCCACCCTCTGGCTTATCCTCATCCCTTGAACAAATCATCAATAATTTGTTGCAATAGTATCGAATAACCGATTGTATGCATTGTGAAAATTGTTGTAAACTGTTGATGAAAAGATGGAATTAGATCTTAGTTCTATTGTAGTTTTCAACACATTGCTTATCAGGGGGTGGCAGCAGTTAAGGGTAGTTGCACCCACCCTATAAACTCACCCCGAAAAAATTTATGGATAATCAAACTACGCATTTGAAGATATATAGAGTTTCACCATTTCTCCCTATATTTAAGCGAGTAAAAGAGAAATGGAACATGTGTTCTATCTGAAACTAGGAGTTTAAATTTCATTTACTCTATACTTGTAATAAACTTTCTTATAAACTAATGTCCTGACGGATAGATAGAACAAAATACAAATTCGAAAGAATTTCTTTTTCTGAAATTAAACATTTTTGAGCCATATGGAAGTATAATATTAAATATATCTTAAAAATTAAGATGAAGAAATAAATCTAAAATCTCGATTTGATGGTCAACACATTTTAAAAAAAAAATAGTAGAATAAAACTATTTGGGAAACAAACAAAATAGAATATCTATGTTTTTTTTTTTAGCAAATTAAAGTATTTTAAATTCGTGACCATCAGAGTGATGTATCTTTCAGATAATATATAACACCATCTTATATATTAATGAGTATATTTTGTGCCTCATATATTTAAATACAATACTTCTTGTTCTTTAGAATTCCTTTTTTTTCTTTAACTTTTTACAGTTATTGCCACAAAGTCGCTGTCTATTGCCATTTATATTGTCTTTTATAGAGTTGAAATATTTGTTTCAATATTAATTTTAACTTTCTTTAAAGTATTTTTAAAAACTAAGAAAACTTTAACTGCGATTTTCATGTTGAAATAAAAACAAATTTGATTTCCAAAAGCAAATCAAAAGCATTTTCTTTATAATAAGCTTAGCTTATGTTGCCAACTAAAACGGTTATGGCAACACAGAATTTTCTGATTTCAAAGCCAGCCGAACGGCTTGTACTTCGTGCTATAGTTCTCTACCTGACACCAGTTCCTTGTTCGCTTTTGAGCGGATTTCTCTTCTATTTCTCTTATATGTCTTTTTTTTCCCTCTTTTTATGGCTTTTTATTGAAGGAAAGGCTCTCTCGTGGCACGAACTTCACGAGCAACAATATGGCAAGCCGAGCAACTTGCTTGCTTAATGCGAAACTGAACGCTCAAGCTCAGTCGAAGTCGAGGAACGCTGCCGAGCGGTTGGGTTGTGTCCGGGAGCTATGAGCCAATTGTTAACGTTAAACTAAAATATTTGTGAATGTGAGCCATATATTCATCCAGATGATAATGAAGCTGATAATGATGATGGTTATAAAAACGATGCAAAGAGTTTGCATTTGAAGTGAAACACGAATGCGAAAGTATTCAATGCATTGTGAAGCAACCCTCGCACGCAACAACTAACCCTCGCCGCAATTCGTGTGTAAAAAAAATAATTTTTGTGCTATTTTGTGTTTGTTGTGATTGTACTAGGCCACGAGGCCGGACGGAAAGACGGAAGGACGAAAAGAAAGAAACGCCAGAAGACCGGAGTCGGGAAAGGAATTACATATATATATATAAATACGTAAATGTGTGTGTGTGTTTCGTTTCATTTTTTGTTTTATTTGGGCAAAAGTAGAAGACGTAACGAAAAACGCGATGAAAATTAAAGCTTTGCGTGGCAAAACGTGCTAACCTCAGCCAAAAAAAAAAAAGAAAAAAAATAAAGAAAGCAAAGAGAAAAAAATAATATATATACATACCATACCAAATCTTATATATATATATATATACATTTATATATATATACACATCTGGTATGAATAAAGTCTCTCGCACAAAAGTTGCGTAAAAGCAAAAAGAAAAACGATTATCATCTGGTTGGTCGCTGCCAACCTTCTCACACTTCTCACAACTGTCGAGGCTATTCTGTACCCCCACCCTTGCCCGGATTTGCCCTTCCCCCGCGTCTATAAATAACATTAGGTCAGAAGGACGCTAATTACGCCAAAACATGAAAATTTGCTTTGCAAAGAGAAAAAACCGAAGCCCAGGCGGCAATTAATCAATTTTCCGCTTAATACACCGACCCCCACCCCCTACAATACCCAAAGCGGCTCAAGGAAGTGTCCATATCATAATTAAAAATAAATATATAAATACAACTATAAAACAAAACAAAAGAAAAGACTATAACAAAAAATAGAACGAAAAAAAAAAGAAAAGAAAATGCATATCAAAGTGTGTTGGGTAATCGTGGGCCTAATTCATTTACACTCGAAAAGTGTTTTAGGCAATCGCTATAATCAACTAAATCTTCATGCCAATTCGGGTGGAGGAAATGGACCAGGCTCGGGCTCCTCAACACATGCACATAAATCGCAACAGAATGAGGTCTATTCCATAGCCGATAGTCAACCAATGACCGATGATGGTTATATAACAGCTCCACATTATGGCAACTCCAATTCGGATGTGGATCATCCTTTGCAGCAATTGTCCACATGCCAAACAGTCTGTGCCTGCAAATGGAAAGGTGGCAAACAGACTGTGGAATGTATTGAACGCCATCTAATACAAATACCGGAACATATTGATCCCTCTACTCAAGTATTGGATATGTCGGGCAACAAATTGCAAACTCTATCTAATGAGCAATTTGTTAGAGCCAACTTATTAAATCTACAGAAATTATATTTGCGCAATTGTAAAATTGGTGAAATCGAACGGGAGACTTTCAAGGGATTAACCAATCTTGTGGAATTGGACTTGTCGCATAATCTCCTAGTGACTGTGCCCAGTTTGGCTTTGAGTTATATCTCATCGTTGCGTGAACTGACTTTGGCCTCAAATCATATACATAAAATTGAAGCTCAAGCCTTTGGGAGTACACCATCTTTACACAAATTGGATCTATCCCATTGCGATATACAGATGGTATCGGCGCAGGCGTTTAGTGGATTGCAAGGATTGACTTTGTTGCGTTTGAATGGCAACAAGTTAAGTGAACTATTGCCCAAAACCATTGAGACATTGAGTCGTTTGCATGGCATTGAATTACATGATAATCCCTGGCTTTGTGATTGCCGTTTAAGGGATGCCAAAATTTGGTTAATGCAAAGAAATATACCATATCCGGTTGCCCCATTGTGCTCCGGGGGGCCGGAAAGAATAATTGATCGCAGTTTTGCTGATTTGAGTGAAAATGATTTTGCCTGTCGTCCGGAAATGTTGCCCATTTCACATTATGTGGAGACATCCATGGGGGAGAACGCATCGATAACATGCCGCGCCCGAGCTGTCCCAGCCGCTCAGATCAACTGGTATTGGAATGGCCGCCCGTTGAGTAATAATTCAGCATTTAGTGCCTATCAGCGGGTTCACATGTTCGAGCAACTGGAAGGTAGCGGAAAATTTGAGAAACGTTCACGTTTGGTACTCACGAATGCCCAAGAGACCGACTCCAGTGAGTTTTACTGCGTGGCCGAGAACCGAGCTGGCAGTGCCGAGGCAAATTTTACCTTACATGTGAGCATGCGTGCTGCTGGCATGGCATCTCTGGGCAGTGGACAGATTGTGGGTTTGAGTGCAGCTTTAGTAGCTCTCATAGTATTTGCCTTGGGGGTGATCATGTGCCTGTTGCTGAGAGTGAAACGTCAACCATATGTGGATAGCAAGACGCCGAATCACATGGAGGTCATTACATCGGTAAATCATCAGAATTCCATTGTGAACAAGACGCAGCCGGTTACAGGTAATGGCAGCATAAATCATAGTGTGGTCATTGCCAATGGAGCGGTGGCAAATTGCCTGGACGGTGGCCTTGTTCAAGGTGGCGGCACTTTGGAGCGAAAGAGTAGCAATAGCGGGAATAGAACTGGCCATATGGTAACCGATCCGACTCAACGTTCAGCAAATCCTGTCCAGAAACCACCACGACTCACCGATTTACCCTATTCAACTCAGGGCTATGACAATGCTGGAAGTGTTCTATCCACTGCATCTTGTTTCATCTCACCCACTGCATCAACGGGTAATGGCAATAATCCGGATTTAATTAATGACACCTTTGCTGATCTAAAATTGCCAGTACCCAGTACAGAGCTTGGCACCGGAAGTGGTGAATACAGTCGAGCCAATGGCTGTGATTCTCTCTATCCATCGGGTCTTTGGGAACATCAGGCATCGGTAACAGCGGCCGCCAGTTCAGCTGATGATCTCTTCATGAAACGTTACACGGATAAGACACCCATTATAGAGTCATCGAATCAACTTTATGATCTGCACGAACAAACTGGAGCCACGGATTATTTTAGTAAAACATTTCCACGATCTCATTGCAATGCAGCTCTGCAACATGGCGGAGGAGGACAAGGAGTTGTAGGTACATCTACCACATCGACAGCTACCACCAATCTCTCAGCCGGCTCTTCCGGTTATCCCAATGACTATGGCCTTCCTTTGGTGCCGGGAGCCGAACATCAGCATAATCATCAATTGCAAATGCATCCATTGCAACAGTTGCAACAACAACTCGCATCCACTTTGACCAACAGCAGCAGTCATTCGCCCAGTGCTGGCAGTGGAGGCAGTGGCAGTCCACATTTCAGTAGTCGCACCTTGCCACGCCTACACGATGGTGGTGGCGGTGGCAGTGGTGCTAGCTCGCGATCATCACCGACACCAGCAACCAGTTCCTGCTCAATATTGCCCAATGGTCAACCTATTAATGCCAAGACGATAAGGGTTTGGCAAAAGGGGGGCGTGCCGGTTCTACCCCCTGTAACGGCCCTGAAACGTGCCCTAATCAGTAGCAGTCGCAATTCACCAGATGAGGGATATCAAGAGGGCTGCGGCACCGATGTCTAAGCAACAACAACAACAACAACCAGAACTGACTAAACTAAAAGCAAAACAAAAGAACAACAACAAAAAAGAAAAACTAAACTAAACTAAAGACAAGTAAAACTCCCTAAAGAAAAAACACACTAAACATATACATATATAAAAAATACATATACATATAGAAACATATACATATACATACATATACATTAACATATAGATAGCTCTCAATCCTAGGCGAATGAAAGGCGATTGTTTGTGATAGTGTCTGACAAAAAACAAAAACAAAAGTAAAAACAATAACGATAATAATTGCAATGAAGAACAAAAACAAAGAAAATTAAAAGAGAGAGAGAGAAATGGAAAAGTTGAATTAATCATAACAAATGCACTACACTAAAGTATACTAACTACTTACTCAACTAATTAACTAAGCAGCAAATAGATAAATGTAAATAAAAAAATAAAAAAAAATGAAAACTCGAAAGGCATCAAAGAAAAACTCTCAACTCCCCGCATATCTTAACAAACAAAAACAAAAAAAAAAAACAAAAATATCTCAAAAAGTTTAAACGAACCCCCAAAATCATCAATGTAAATGTAACAATTATATATATATATATTTCCAACATATATATGTGTGTGTGTGTTTCAAAGTTCAAAAACTAAATCTTCGTTATCCTTTCCTACTTCTCCCCCCAAAGAAAAAAACAAAACAGAAACCCTTAAAATGTGTAAGTAGTAGGCAAAAGGCTAAATGTGTGTTGCCTACTTTCAGGCTTCATATAGTCATAATTAAAAATTGAGAAAAGTCCAAAATAATACAGAAAACAAAAAGTCGTAACTTCAATAGTATAATAATAAATGTTAGCAATACATCAACAACTTGGCTGAAACTATTTCAAATTTTTTGTCCACAAAACTATACAAAAATTCTATATAGACATATTTAATAACTTTTCAAACATTTTATCTGCAATATTTTTTATCGAGGTCAAGAATGTTGAAATTACCCCATTTTATAGTTTTTATAATGTTCATGACTACATTTATCTATCAACATCAAATGTTAACTTTTTGCCAACATTTCCTCTTCATTCCGTTAACTTTTTTTATTCCCCTTCGTTTTTTAAAGTTCTTCCTTTTGATAAAATGTTGAAATTTACATGTCAAGTTCATTTAAAAAATTGCAATTGCAAAGTGTAGATACGAACAAAAAAACTGTACATGAAACTTTTATCCGATCTAATATCAGCAATGACCTAATTCGAATACTTTTTAAGTGTTGACAGACTACTAAAAAAAAAGTTATTCATATCCTTAATATATACCAAAGAAGTGAAAGCAATGCTTTTAAATTGGGATGAATAGCATTTCGACACTCTCTCTTAATAGATTTAAATAAAAAACACTAAACAGAAAAATGACAAGTTAAATAGTGAGAAGATTTTTTAACAGATTCAGTTACCTCTATTTAAACAAATTTTTTTTCTAAGCTTTCACTTTTCTATCAGCAATGTCCTTTATATTCATTTTACGCTCAATACACTTTTATTAATGATATTTAAAACATTTGAAGCACTTCCATTCAACATTTGTTTTCAATCGGTTAGGTTACATATTTAAAAGAATATGTATATATTATTTTATATGTACAATATATAGAATATTCCTTAACTAAATTTGTCTTTTCCACATTTTTCTTTGACAAACTTTCCCCATACTTTCATTTAAACTAAAATTTGAGATATTAATATTAAGCTGACCCAGTTTAGAATATTTAGCAACATTCTGCAAACTTTTTACACAAGAAATAAAATTCTTTATTCTCAGCCTAGGAGCAAGTTGATTTGTTGCTAAACCAAGTGAAAAATAATGTAAATTTTGCAATAGGCTAAACATAAAATAAAACAAGAAAAAAAAACATATAAGAAGAGAGGCAAAAAAAAAAAATTGAAGAAAAAAGGAGATAAAATAATATTAAAATCTATGTTGAAATTGATATTTCCCTCAATACAAACAAAAAAAAAGGAAAACCACAAGAAAAAGAAAATTAAGAGTAAAAGACAAAAATATGTAAATGAAAAAATCTCAACAAAAAAAAAGAAACATATTCATAAAATTCATACGTAAATCAACAAACAAATGTAAATTGTACTCAAAGTACACACACACACACACAAACAAACATAGACAAACAAACATATGCATATGCATATATACATACATACATCACATATACTTCAGATCCTGTAAAGCAATTTAAAAGGTATCCAAAAAGAAAAAGAGAAAAAAAAACATATTAATTGCCTGTATGTACTAAGCCTTAACATTTAAGCCGAAAAAATGACAAGAAAAGAGGACAAAAAAAAAACACAGAACAGAAGAACAGAAAACAAAAAACAAAATTATATTTTTAAGGTAAACCAAAGACTTTTTTCTTTGCATCTAAATGAGCGGAGGCATTAAAAAGACACACACACACAGAAAAAAACAAATGAGAATAAAAAGGAATAAATTGAAAGGATGGCAAATAATGAAAGAAAGAAAGACAGAATGGAAAAGAGAAAACCTAAAAATTAAGTTGAACTTATGTATTATGTATTGTATAAAATATATACATATATATATATCTAATATAAATATAGGATATAAATATATATAGATGTGTACTTACCATAAATGTATGTATGAATGGATAAATGAAAGCGATAGAAATAGAAAGAAAGACATAGAGAGAGAGAGAGAACAGCCCTTGGACAAAAGGCGAGCGCATTGAATGCATGAAAAGCAACTGAAACTTGAGAAAAAAAAAACAAAATGAAAATATATATAACATATATATATCTATATATATATATAAACAAAAATAACATTGTCAAGCATTGTCATTATTTATATATACATTTTTTCAAGGTATGCCATAAGCTACGAGGTAGGTAACTACATACAATGGCTGCAACATACATACACAAGAGGTAAGCGAAGGGGGGTTGAAGGAAGTGACCCAATTAGTTGGCCAACGTTAAACAAAAGACACACAGTGGTTAAAGCTAAAACCAATGATGCAGCAGCTAGTTTAGTTCGACATATTAGGGCCAATCGTCTCTAATCGCCAATTATGCATTTAAATCCAATATTCACACCACAGATATATACAAAGAGATACCTTCCATATATGTATACCACATATGTATGCTCAATTGGGGAACAACATACACTTGCAGATACTAGTCACTAGTCGAGAGTAGCGGCAGACATATAAATCGATATGCGTAATCGCGTGAAAGCTCCAAATTAACATTAAGTTCTGTAGCGACACGAATAGATACCCTAAAAACAAATTAGTTAGTCAATAACCACAAAAGCGAGTCGTTAAACTTATACATGAAATGCAGCGATAAGAATTTTGTGTCCCTTTGTAGGATATATGAAAGGGTTTCAAAGGCTTTACTTTCAATTTTTGTAAAGTGTTTTTGTATTTTATTACTTTAAAAATTTCCCCATCAATTTAGACATTTTTCGGATCAAAGGAGGAGAAAAACTTTTTAAGACTACTTAATTACCTTAAACCTTATAATAATTGGAAATATTTTCTAAATTGTAAAATTCCCAAATCGAGATTCAGCATCTGAATGAATTTCCTTATCTAGGAAAAGTGTTTCCTTTATAAAGTGTGTAATCACTTTATCGAACAAAGATAAGTTATTTTAATAACTTTATTTATTATTTTAAGAGAAAAAGTATTCCATCTGTCAGCTGTATACTATAGCTCTATACTATACATATGTCGTTTCCCAATTGATGTTCAAGCTAGATAAAGATAGCAACGCTTTAAAATTTTAGGTCGAACAATAAAAAATTATTAACTTTTTTACCTAGAAAGATTTAATATTTATTAAAGGTGATAATCGATTATGGAGCTTTTGAATATGGCATAAAAAATTAAAAGAAAATATTAACGATATATTATGACAAATTGTTTAAAATAATATCTCTTTAGCTTTATGAAACCTTCGAACTTTAAGTAGGTAAGAGAAGTTTAGGGCATAGTTTTTAAAATTTTGAGCCCACTAGTACGAAGAACTGATTTCTTTTAAAAAACATTTGAGCTTCGACAGTTTTAAAACCAATCTCTGCATAAAATTTAATAAGAAAGTCAGTTAAAATTATTGCTTATTAAAAAAGTTTAATTAGGTTTCCTTAACTTTTACTATTTTCTTTAATCACATTTTCATTAAAGTTTCGTTATTCAAGAAAGAAGGATTTATTTATAATTGTAATATAACTAAAGTTAATCTAAAATACTTAATTATATTGTTTCATCTAAAGATTTTCAGGTAGTTTCACGTTTTTTTTTTTTGGCCAAAGTGTATGATATATTTAAGAGACTTTCTTAAGCAAACTCCTCAGTTGGCATTACTAACCTAGGTAACCTTTTCAGTTGGACTCATGGAAACATATATATACACAATTTCCCCTATACAGCCTTATGTATGTGTATGTATATGTTAGGCTGTCTATGCGTGTGTGTAAACTGTATTATAAGCAAAGTTGGGGAGTTGTTCTGGGTGTTAGGTGATGAGAATAGTGAGGGGTGGGGGAGAGAGGAATTAGGAGAACGCGTAATAAATACGGCGGCCCAGCACGAGATTATATCATGGCGTGTGGCTATGGTAAACTGTCTGCTCCATGGCACTCTTTTGGCTCCCACTCACCTACATCAACACATCACATTCGTCTCTTTCCCACTGGTTGTTGGCCTTATTGACGACTCGCAAAGTTTGCCAACTAAACAAGTTTTTGGTGCCTCAAATGAAATTTAGGTTGCAACTGGAAGCCCAACAAAAGCCAAACAAAACAAAGCAACGCAAAACCAACAGCAACAACAACAACAACAAAAAATTAGAAGTTTTCCTTAGCTAAGAAGGAAAGTGAATTTTATTTGTTCAACTTTATTACGTATACGTGCCGTTGTGCCGCCTGTACAAATATACAAAATGCAAAACGTGTACCGTGTGACCACCCCCTCCCCCCCGTCATACCGTAGCCCCTAGCCGTTGTCCCATTGTGCCCCATCATCCAAGAAAAACTGATCTCTAATGAAGCCTCCGCCAATGTCAGGTGCTATGCTGTCCTCGTCATCGCACTTTTATGTTGCATACATTGCGGCTGTTTAACGACTTTGGCCAACACATCCATATGAGAAATTTATAAAAAGAACAGAAAAAAAAAAAAGAAAAACGAAACACAACCGAAATATAAACCACAAAATACAAAACTCTGGCACCTAAGCTAACAGACAACTGAAGCACTGAGACCAGAGACCGTAAATATTGTTCAAAACGGCAGTTTATTTTTGGGGCGGCCTTTTTTAGCCAGTACATCAATTCAATAGTAGGCAACAACGGCTGATGGATGTGAGCCAAGCCAAGCCAAGCCAGCAGCAATAGCAACAACAAGGATACAAGCTGCTTGAGAAAGGTGCACATACACATCTATACACACACAGACACACACACACACGGGCACAGAACGTTGAGTATAATATTAAAGGCCTTTTTTCCATCTCTTTTCATTCTTGTACATATTTTTTTTTTTGTTACTTTGCTTGGTCGATTCAAAAGCGGTCGCAAGTTAAATAAAGAGCAAACGAGCAGGCAAGTTGAGAAAGTTTTGGGCTACAATAGAATGTTTTTTGAAACGACTATTAAATACTCTTCTTTGGAGCAATAGAAAGAGAGTTTGAACCGTAGAATAAGACAAAGGTCTGTTATCCTTTTTAAAGTAAACTATAATTAAGAAAAGTCATCGATAAGTCGTTACTACAACAGTAATACAATAAAAGTTCGAAATGGCAACAACAGGTAAGTTTATTGGCAGATAATTTGAAGTAGATGAAGCAAGAAGACTTTGGCAAAATTCAAAGAGAAAATTGTGTTGATTTTAAATTAACTTTAATTGCAAAAAAAAAAATAAATTAAAAGGAAACAAAAAATTCATTGGTCTTTAGCAAGGAAAATTAAACATATACTAATGTCTAATACTATAAAAAACATATACAAAATACGGTAAAAATTACTTAAATGATTGTTTTCTTAGATCTTTGAAATCATCGGACCTTCCTAAGTTAATTTTGTATAGCGTTTTTTTATTGGCTTTTTGTAATCTCATTATTAATTTTATATAAAAAACTGAAAAAATAAGTTGAGAACCGATTTTTCATGCCCTGTCAAATTTTTAAAATATTTAGTTAGTTTTTCTTTAAGTTTTTAAAGGTTTAATGTAGTTTTTCGACTGGGGATGAGTTTGATGGAGAACTTTTTTTTAGTGATGGTCCACTTGAAGTCTTAACCCTTCAAAGGAACCTCGATTTAGTCAGAAAGTTTTAGTCCTATCTCTTATTTAGAAACTTTTATCAAAGATCTTTGCTCACGAAAAATTAAAAATAAATATATATTATTGCTTTATGTTGATTACCATAATCTCTTGTGATTATTACTGGTTGAAAACTTCTAATAAAAAAAAAGAAATTTTAAAATTCTTTCTACCAATATTCCAATTATATCTTACTCAAAAAGAATATACTATAATATTTTGATACTGTGTCAATCCTATCTTTAGTTAAATTAAAATTCTTTCTAAAACTACCAAAAATACTTTTCCACACTGAAAAGGAGAAAAATGCAATTTAAATTAACAAATACGAAGCAAAATTAGGTGGTTTAAGTGATTTCGTTTGTGTTTTTGCAACCATATAAAACCAAATATAAATTTCTCTAATTTTATCAAGAAAAACTTCGTTTGAAATAAATCTTCTTTTAAATGTAAATCAATGTACTCAATCAAAGAGATTTATTTTAGACTTGCTTACTTTAACTCTTTTGTTGTAGCCAACAATACCACTTGACCAAACTCAACTAACTGTTAGGGTATTATAAAGCACATGCACACATACACTAGCATAAACACCCACACATACATATACGCATGCCAAACAGTCGTCACACACGCACATACATATACACACACACAGTCGTAAACACAGAGAATTCAACAAAGAGTTGTCCTCCAGCCTGTCAAAGGCAGGACTCTGTGTCTGTGTATGTGTGTGTGTGTGTGTATGTGTATGGCACTGTCTCTTTAACGTCTCCAGGATTTAATGGCCTCATTAATTTTCTATGCTTGGCCTTAAATTATTTCACTAAGCAGAAAGAGTCGCTGGCATTGCTGTTGCTGCTGCTCAGCTATTCCATTAACTTGACTGCTCCTACCCCTTGGCACACGCCCCAAAGCTCAGCCCATCTACTCAAGTACAAGTCTCTGTATGTTGCTGTTGCTGTTGTCAGTTTTGTTTTTTTTTTTTCGTCTCTCTTTTTTTTTTTCTGACTGTCATCAACATTAATTTACATAAACTTAATTGTTTTATTTAATCAATAAAAATAATTAAATGCCATGTGCGTTAGTAATTAAAACAAATCGGTTTTTATTGCGTACCGAAAATTGAAATTGCATAAACATAAACCAAATAGACAAGGCAAACAATAGATGCTACCAAAAATTCAAATTATCCATACACTATATATACAAATATTTTGTTGATTTCTCCCCTCTCCATCCCTCTCTGTGTGTGTGTGTGTTCCTATTTAATTACTGCACATCAAACATTAATCACCAGCCAAATGCAAAATAGAATGGCGGCCAAATGATAATTTTGTTGCACGATCCACAGACACACACACACAGGCTCAGAAACCACCAACACGTACACACAGATGGACACGAAATTTGACGCCTAAACCAAAAATATGTGTGTGGCAACAACAAAATGCATAAACCCAATTACTTTGTGCCTTTTTTGTGGGAGAAGGGGGGGATGGGATGACCGAACTGAAAATTTTTGCAAAATTTTTCAGCATAATTTATGGCGCACAAAGCGTAAAAACCAAAACACAACAAAAATAGGAAAAATCAAACTTCTAGCAAATCAGTATGAGAAATTATGCAAAAATATATTCCAGTTGTGGCCAGTGGAAAATTTTTATATACATATGATTCTGTGTATGTGTGTGTAGAAATACAGATACAAATTAAACTAATGCTCAGATAGATAGATACATTTATATTGATCAGCAATTTAATGTAAATTATATTGTCCATTACGTGGTTCTGCCTATCTAGCTAAACGCGCGTGTGTGTGTGTGTATATGCGTGGCTGTGTGTGGGAGTATAAGTTAGAGAATGGGTCACATTATGCAAATCGAAAAATATTTGTATCTATTCTCTATCTGTTGCTTTTTATTGGCATTTGCTTTATTGCTATCAAACAAAAAAAAAAAAAAGCAAAGAAACGTAGAAAGTTTGTTTTGGGTGTAGAGGCCCCTCTGAAAAGTATGCTACAAAATATGGCGAGGATACATAAAGAAAGGTAAAGGTTATTTAAAGATCGAAATGATAAGAAATATAGTTCATTGAACTTAATTTAAACTTAAACTTTACAATATTGAAGAACATTTTGAAAAGGGGTAAAAGGTAACAAGCTTGTTTCGTAAGTATTTTAGAAAGTTTTTGAGCTGCTTTACTTATTTTTCTTGCTTTTTTGTTATTGGAGCTACTTCAACCTGAGAATAGATGAAACAAATAAAAAAATTGAGCAACGCTTTAGAGTGCTTTGACTAAAAGGCTAAACAAACATTGTACCAGCTGGGTTTTCCGTTAATAAACAAAATTCAATAAACCCTTCGCATTTGCGGTAATCAAACGCCCAAACTGAAATTTAGCCAAAAGAAATAAGATCAAAGTTAAATTTTAATTTTCTAATATTGTAAAAATTCAAAAGCTGTGAACACTTTAAAAGCTCTTTAAATTCTACGATTGATCAAAGTTTTATCTAGTATTTTAGGAATCTGAATGGATATTTACAAGCGAATTAGAAGACGCAGCAGAAGCCGCCTTTTTATAGCAATTTGACAAAAAGTTTCCCCAACATTTAGAAGCTCCAAAAAGAAAAATTATTGTTTCCTAAAGCCGTAGACTCATATAGAAAAAATTATAAAATTTTTCACTAGATAGAAAAATATCTGGAATGAAATTTATATATAATTTCGTACCAATAACCAAGGAAAATTTTAGTGTAAGCTTTCTGCAAGTTAGTTTGATTATTTTGTAATCAATCTTAATTGTCTTAATATATGTTTGCTAATTCTTATATAAAGATATTCTAACTTTACATTCGTTATTGTAAGTACCTTTAAAGCCTTTGATCGAATCTATTTCAATTGAATTCAATCCATTTTCCTATGATTAGCACTTTAAATTCTCTAGAAACAACATTCCAAATAATTCATTAATTATACGAATTTATATTGCATCTTTAATCTGAACAGGTATACATCTTATTGCCTTGTTTCAATTTCATTTCAATCAGCATATAGATATATATATATCTAATAAAATTTAGATAAAATTACAAAATGTTTTCTTTTATTTTTTTTCTTTTTTTTCCTTGGTATTTTGTCGATTTCTACGAAATTGCCTACAAATAATCGAGAGCAGCATCCAAGCTACAAAGAGTCTGAGAGGTGCTGGTGAGGGAGACAAAGACATCAATATACATATATATATATATATATATATATATATATGTATATGTCCCTCTCTTTCACTCTAATTTGCTCTTTTGCTTTTCACTCTCCTTGTCGAAGCATGAGCTCATTAAAAATTCAATACAAAATACATTGTGAATGCATTGTTGTTGTTATTTTTCTTCCTTTTTTTTTTTTTTTTTAGGGGGGTAGACATAGTCACCTGCCCAGCCACGCCTCTCGAAGGAATAGCAACAACAATAACAATGATTACATTTCCATGCAAATCAAATTGCCATAAGATGTTACCTTAAAGCCAAAGATATCAAACTGTTAAAAGGAGCAATTTGGCTTTAAGCTTACGAAATTGCTAAACGTTTACCCCAAAAAAAAAAGTAATCATATATAGTGAATATATAGATACATAGATATCTGTATATATATGTATATATGGCACAGATAATTAGGAGCATGTATATCAGGTGATACGATTCAAATGCGTTTCGATTTATTTCCTTGTTAGTTTTATTTATTGATTCGCTGAGTGTTCATTGCCACCTTGAACGCCCAAGTTGTCAGCGTGATTAAATAATACCCATTCTCTATCATTTCTTATTCTTATTTCCATTTGCCCTACCGCTCGACCGGCCTCCGACCCTCCTCCTACAACAATATGCCTCAATCCATTAAATAGTTTATTTTATTCTTGTTATACTCCTTTATATAGTTAAAGTCTTAAGGGTATATTAGTATCTACCTGATTTACACAAAATGGCACTACGGAAATATTTTTATAGGTTATTGTTATACTATTTGTATATTTACTTATTTCATATAAAAGTTTGTATTGTCCTAATTTATCTAAATTTTATTTATTATTAATCATGATTTTTATTTATAAAATTAAAATTTTTTAAGTGAAAAGTTTGAAAAACAAGTAAAAAGGTTTTTAGTAATCATACATGTAATAATTTACATAACTGTTAAACTATTAAAATCTATCACGTACCGTTAATAACCTATTCTATAATATAACTTTTTGTCTCTTTTAAATAAATACCTCTAACTTTAGAAGTTGGTCAGATCCACTTGGATCTAAATGCACTTCCAAAGACACATTGTAAAAATAAATTCAACTGGAATTTGGTTTTGCTTGGTAAATTTTTTTTTTAATAGGCCTGATAGTCCCAAAAACTTCCTTTAATAGTCTAAAAAAGATAAGGATAAGTGAGGAATGTCTTTCAATTAGCCTGTAGCATATATACTAACTTTAGTCTCTTACTTTTTTTCGTATCTTAAAATTCTTAAATGTAAATAAAAAATTTAAGATTTGGTTTTTAAGATCTATTGGTTATTCATTACGTATTTTACAACCCAAGAAAAACTAATAATGAAATCTAAGATTATCTATAGGTATATTATTAAACAAACTTTATATCTATACTACTATAGTAGTTCTTTGTACTTCACTTATTACAGGGTATTCTTAAGTCGATTTTACATATTTATGGTTGATAGATAACTTTTGTTTTTGCGTGCCTGATTGGTAGTGTGCGTGGTAAACATTTATGACGTATCGATTGTTATTAATTTCAACGCCAGCTCAAATATTTAGTCAATTTGTCAAAAAGCAAAGGCACTTACCCCGGTCCCGACATCATCTACGGAAGAGATACATACATGTGTATGTATATAGTACTACACGGTGCCCTGGTCATTGGCATTAAGGGGTTAATAATTCATAATGTGCAACTTTCACTCATATCAAACACCTCATCAACGACATGCGTGAGAGCCTCTCACTCACTCAATCACCCTCAGTTACCCCCTCTCTCTCTCTATCTCCCTCAATCTATCTTTATCTTGTGCATCTGTGGGACAATTTTTGTTCATAATTATCTTCATATTTCATGGAGAAATCGACGAATAAAAACGAAAAAAAAAACAAACAACAATAATATTTTCGTTAGTGAAATTTCAGCGAAATAAATACAGAAAACAAATGTGCGTTAATGGCAAAATGGAAGTGCAACTGTATTCCGAGAATCTGGAAAGAGTGCCTATTAATTGAAATTGATGTGCATAAATGAATAAAGTTATTGATCAAAATAAAAAGTTCCGATTGTCCCATTTGTGTGTCATCAAATGCGATAAAATAGATCAAGTCAATAAACAAATAACTCACATTATATTTGGTTGAGAGAGAATTATTTTGGAAACACTTGGTAAACAGTTTTCCATTAACCGAAATGTATATTATAATAAAAAACTGAGTAAGGGTTATTAATCGAGCTATATTAGTATAGTGAATAAGGGTGAGAAGTCTGAAATCTAATTAGAGACTTGAAACCGATAGCAGACAATTATTTTGGTACCGCAAAGAAAAACTAGACTCACGTATAATTTTAATTAACCATTTATTCTATTTTATAAAGTAAAGATGTTAGAATAATCATAGAATCCAAAGTATTTCGTTCTAGCAGTGTGGCCTTTGAATTAAATAAATTTACTTTAACAAAGATAATTTTTAGGATTAAGTTTGTTTTTCTTTAGATTTTTCTACTCTCGTTTGTCCGTAACTCTGTTAATGCTAACAGTAGAAAAGCTTTTATGTTAATGCCAGTGTTGGTAAATATCTTCAATGTCTGTTACGTTTGCTTAATTCACTTCGCTTATTGTTCTTAGATCTGTTTTTTAATGTATAAAACTTTAAATATGTGTGGATGGTTAAAACATCTTCACAAGTTCTTGAAAATATTTAAAAGAACATTATTCACAATTGAAAAGTTCCTTTTTGGCTGTTAATGTTATTTTACGGATACATACGCAATTAAGTAAAATTATTTTGTGTTTTTAATCATTTTTAAATAAATATTACACGCTAAACATTTTCATTCTTGGACATATTGTAAAATTTTGCGTTTTTATCGACAGTCAACTTTGAAAAAAAAAATTAAATATTCCCGTCCTTGCAACAATTTAAAACATTTTCTTTCCCACTCCTGCTCTTACTTTAAAGGGTTAATCCAAATAAAGTTTCCATTATGTGTCCTTTTACTTTAGCTAAAATTACTTTAAACTTTTTATTTGTGCCCTTTTGATATGCTACAAATATTTCTCACTTACCAAAATCAAGTTTCCAAAGTTCACCAATTAAAACAGGCAAAGTCTAAATTTAACTTTATGCATTGAGGGGGCACTGGGAAGTTAATAATATTATTAAATTGTATGTCGTATCAGGTTGATAGACTAACAGTTGCATAGATACTTACCACACCATACACATTTCCGTATACGTCATAAAACTTTCACAGTCATTTCAGCTAGGTAGGTAAATACATCATAGATGCCATAGGTGGCTCATAACTTTGGCTAAAATGGAAAAAACGAAGCCAAAATGAAGAGAGCGAGAGAGAGGGAGAGCGAGAGGGATTCCCTTTTAAAGCAATGTTTTACCTTCTCTTTCTGTCTTGTTTGCTTCCGCTCCTCCCCTTTATAGAGCCGCCCACAAACATTCATCATTATTAAGGCCTTTAATTTATGGTACCCATAGTCGTTTTTTCTTCTTTTTTTTTCATTTTTTTTATGGTTTGTGTTTTACATTGACTATAACACTCATACTATATAGCAGCTGCTGCCGCTGTCAAGAGTTCAAAGCTCTCTCTTTCACTCAATGTGTGTGTGTGAGTGTGTGTGTACAGGTAAGTCTCTTTATATGTGAGCATAAAATCGATAAATCTTAAAAATTCAATAACACCAGCACACGCAATGTTAGGAAGAACGTCCACGTGTTCGCTTCTCTGTCATACATGTGTCAATATCAAACAAAAAGGTGAGGGTCAATGGCATTTTTTTTTTGGTTCTTCTTGTGGCTTACATTTCGTGGAAAATTAAAGATTCAGTCAAGCCAAATCAATAGAGAAAGGGGTAAGATATAAAGTAATATTTTTCCTTTACTCCAATCCCTCTCTCTCTCTCTCTCTTGCAAGCCTATCGATGACAACTCTGGGGTAGCGGTTTAAAACTTTTAATTGGCAGCTTTAAGGCGTAATCTATACCACACACACACACACACATAGATATACACACACACACACACAGATGTAGACAAGTTGTAATAAGCCTTCATCAATGCAAGTAGAACAGCAGCGTCTCAACAAGTTGTGAAAACTTTTGCTTTCATGTCGACCTAAAGTTAAACTTAAAGTGGAATTCCATTATTGGCCTCCTTTATCCGACAGCCGTCAGTTGGTTGTGCGCCCCTTTCGCTCTCCCCGTTTTAACTACATCTTCTCCAACCTCCTCTGAACAGGAAAAAGCTTTAAAGGTAAGCCACAACAACAACAGGAACAACAGCAATAACTGGAAGAAATGTCAGGTAAGCAGAAACAATTAATTATATACGAAAATAAAGCGAGGCTGACCAAAACGGCACTTGGGCCAAATAGGTCCTGGCATAGCAACAAGGACGACACGGGGACAACACCAGCAGCCGCAATTTTTATGATTTGCCACAAGGTTATAGCTTCAGCTCCTCTTTCCACTCCTCCCACTACTGCTATTGCTGCTGCGTGGGCTACAGGCAAAACCATTCGCATTATTTATTGTATATGTATATAACTATATACAAATACACATATATACTTATATATAAATTGTATTGTATTTATTTTTGGTCTGGACAAGTGTCCACGGGCAAGGCCCACACACACAGACACACACACCTACATACCTTGTTTTTTTGTCTGCATTTTTGGCCATTTTCCTTTAATTTTTCTTCCTTTCTGATTCCTTTAAGCCGTTCACAAATGCTCCATTAAAGTCACATTTTCTTTGTAAGTCGCAAGTGCATTTAACTCCAATCCGATAACATATCAAAATAAGTCAATTAACTTCTTCGTCTACCTTGCTCCTTTAAAAGAAATTTTGTAGCCAAGTCTGGCGATCTACCAAATTTGATAAGAAATTGTGTTGTAAGTGGTTTCGTTAAGTGAAATTGTATTAAATATTTAAACACTTAGTGCAATTTAATGTTAAACTTTAAGGGAAATTATATTATTATCCTAGACATAATACATATTATAGGGACTTAAAACTGGTTTTATATGGATTAAACTTTTATCAGATGTAACTGATTAATGTATGTGTAGATATCAGAGGACTAAAGCTCTGATTTCTATAGGATATATAACAAATAAGTAGTCTAATATATTCCAATTAAAGTAATTGTGTTCGAGTTGAAAGCGTAATTTAAGAAAATTTATTATATCTACTTAAAAAATTACAAAGTTGTTATGCTACATGTTTCTAGAAATTTATGAAATTTTATTAAAAACTTTTTTAAGTTAAACATCAAATTTAATTTTTAAGTTTCAACAAACGGATTTAATTATTCCAATTTATTAACAACTGATTATAAGTGGTAAGGAAAACTATTTATAAAACAGTTTTAAGGTGACAACTTATAAATTTGAAGATTTTTCTAAAATGAATCCATTATGTTTGAAATCTATTCATAGCATATGATTTATTATTGGAACTACCAAAAGGATATTTTATCAACTGGAGGTCGACTAATGAAAATGATTGTTGCAAAAGTTTAATAAAATGTTTTGAAATCATTTTAAATGTAAACAAAAAACAACATTGAAACATTTGTTATAAATTGTTGAAGAATTAAATCCAAACCTTTCTTTCAATTTATTTTCAGATTGCTATGGAAATGCTTAACAAATAATGTAAAAAATTTTTTACTATTTATTTTTAATTTCACATAAAATAAAATATTTGTCTGGCACAGAAATTCAATTTAGTTTGCTTACAAAGCAAGCTAATAAATAAAAGAAAAATGTAAAAAAATGACTAAGCTTTTTAAATTGCTTGGAAAAGTAGCCTAAGACAATGTTGAGAACTTCAACTTAAGATATTAAAACAATGATTTGAAAAGCAGATAAAATTTATGATAGTTGGGCAACTCCTTGAACAGACACTTAAACATATTCAATAAACATAAATCAATTGGCAACTCTTTCGTTACGATTGCCAAATTCTATTTTTGTCTATTTGTCTTTGTGGAATATGGAGAAGGGAGAAAAAGTCGCATTTCGTTTTATTGTCTGTTGCTTCGTCCTCATTTTTTTCTGGTTTTTGTTTTCTGTGTGAGCCTCAACAATTAAACCATTTACAGTTTATAACCATGGCATGCCATTAAATAGAATTAAGTCAGTCCGATTTAACCGCCTTCGCCATGTCTACCCCAGCCTAGTGGGTGGGGGGTGGCCTAGAGGAGAAAGGGGGTGGAGCAGTCAGTAGACAGTCAGTCAAGCGCAACGCCAAAAACTGAAGTACCAATTCAAGAGAGAGCTTCGCCATAAATCGCTTATCACGCGACATTAAAACAACAACAACAATGTTGCCACTGACTTTTGATGTTGTTGCTGTTGTTGTTGTTGTTGTTTCTTATTGCCCGCAGCAAATGCCAAAAATTGCCGCACACAAAAACAATACAAAACAACAGCAAAGCGAGAGAGAGAGAGAGAGTGAGGAAGAGAGTATATGAACGGGAGAGTAGCAGCAAAATGTAACGGCCACGGAGTTTTAATGTACTGCCGGTTAAAGAAGTGGTAAAAGTAAGAGCAAGGGGAAATGGCAAGGGTAACGGTAAGGACAAGAAGAAGCAGCAATGTAGATGTAGGTGGTGAGAGAGGATGAGGAGTAACCCAGAAAACAAAAACAAAACCAACGGGAAAAAAACAAAAAACAAAAAATAGCAACAGCAGATTAAGCGCATAAAATGGTAGCCCAAATGGACGCCGGTGGGAGAGAGCAACCCAAGTGAAATTGGATTTTTCATTTCGTGGAGAGAGGGGGAGACAGGGCTACGAGGAAGGACAGCAACTGAAATAAAAATTAAGACGTCATCAAAATGCAATTAAAAAAGTAGGTAAAAATGAAAATAGCCGCAGATTTATTTAAGCCCAGACACCCTAGCTCACCCACCCCAACCACCTTTCTCACCAACAACATCAACATTTGTAGCCGTAGAAGAAAACCAGGCAACCCGAATCCATTAAAATGGGTAAAGGATCAGGAAGGATGCGAGACAGATGTTGCTTCTGCTGCTTCTACTGTTGCCCCTGTTCTGCATTGTCTAAGAACAATAACAACAAATAGATTTATTGTTGATGGCATTATTAAATTTTCCTTCATTTTTTTTCCTTTTCGCTTATTTTGTTTTGTTTTTTTCGCTGTCATAATAAAAAGGCAAAAAGCAGAAAGTGTGATGATGTGCCTGCTGGGAGAAACACTCCGCGAGATAGCAAAGAGGGAGAGCATAAGGAAGGATGAGTGCGTCCTAACGATGAGGAGCCAAGCAACCAGCACAATGTCAGGACACAGCCACACGACAACATCTCGCCCCAGGGGCAGCGAACAACCAACAAAAAAAAAAAAATAATGAAAATAAAAATAAAAACCGAAATATTCACTGAAAGTGGAGTAAAATAAAAAATAAAATAAAAGTAACAGTAGTTTAACCCTGAAAATGTTTCAAAAATTACCAAAGTTTTAATAAACATTTTCAATTATGAAAGACGAAAGAAAAAAAATATATTTTAAAAGATAAAAATTAAATGTGAAGGCAACAATTGTTGAAACCAACCAAAGCAAAAATTTTGAAATTCAAGATTCAAAAGTGGATTTCAAATTTTTTTAAAAGTAATTGTTCCCAAGGGGCCAATAAAATTCGAAAAATTTCAAATGGTTTTTCACTCCCTCAAAATACTTTTGACTGAAGCCAAAATGGATTGAGTGGAAATATGAAAAGAGCTTAAAAATGATTGATTTTCAACGAAAAGAAACATTTAGGGAAATTTGTGTAAATTGTTCAAATATCGCTCGGTTTTGAAAAATAAAAAAAAATTGTTTTCACTTATCAAGAGAGTAAGGTATTCTTCTCTTGAAAGAAAATTTTAACTTTTCTCGAAACTATTAAACTTAAACACTAAGAATTAAAAATTTAAACCCTGAAAGCATTTAAACATTTAAGAAGTCATCAAATTTAGTGGAACCTAACAGCACTTTAACTGCCTCATTGAAAGTATCCAAAAATACTATAAATAGTTAAAGACAGCACCCACCAAATGCTCTAAGGAGTAACCAGTCCCAAAGGATATCAAAGCTTTCACCTCATCCGCTTTACATTATGAACAAGCAAAACTGGCAATCACAAATTATAAATCCCCAATTTTATTTTCATTATCAAAGCGAAAGACTTGTGATGAGAAGCCGAAGAAGACAAGCAAAGACAATGTCAAATACAAGCCCGATAAGAACAAGTCCCAGACGTGGTACAAAGACAGAGAGAGAAAGAGGGAAAATCTGTTGCAATCAGGACCTCGTTTACCAAACAGAGTCGCTTACGTACATATATGCAAAATCTGTATTGTTATTATTGCATTAAAGGCAAAATAATTCTTTTTTGTTAAGACATTCCAAAAAGAATCCAAGAGAGTTGCCATCTCTCCCGCTTTGCCTTTAGCTTCAACTCTGGCTTACCCCCGAGACATAACTGTAATTACAAGAGTACACGATTTGCCCTCTCTCTCTCTCTCTCCCTCGTTTTCTCTTATTTTTTTCATTTCCCTCCATTCAGTCTCTGTCAGTGCGTGTTGTTGGCATCCTTCTGCTTTGACTCTGGCTCGATGAAGTAAATGCCGCAGGCGTTCAAATCGAAAAAAAAACGAGATTTACAAAAAGAGAGAAAAGAAAAAAAGTATATAAGAAATAAATTAAAAAACGAAGCATGAAATAAGGAAATTTATCAGAAGCTGTAAACGCAGCAGAAATGCAACAACATGGTGAGAGGTTTCAACTAAAAAGGCAGAGATACATAAGTACTTACACCCCGACATTGGTAGAGGGGAAAAGGGGGTAACGGGGAGGTAGCTAAAAGATATGGCTGCTGCCAGGTGAGCACAATTTAATTTCTCAAGTTGGTCTCTTCTCTTCTCCTCTAATCAAAAGGATTTTTATCGCTGTGCCTCACAAGAAAATTCCGCTTCGCCATCTTTGACAGCTTCAGCGTTTTTATGCAGTGGCAGTGGCAGTGGCAGCGGCAGCGGCTTGACGGGCAGGCGGGGTTGACAGCGGAAAGGCAAAAGCCTCTGACAAGGACACGGTACTAAGGCATAGGACTTCGGCATCGTCGGAGAGTCTCGCATGCAACACGCTAAAAACCACGACAACTGTTTGGACTGGCACCTGACTTGAAAAAAAAAAAGCAAAAGAGAGGAAAAGGAAAACTGTGTGTAGACTGTGAAGACTGAAGTGTGTGTCACAAACATGACAGGCGAAACGTCGCCGTCGCCGTTCACGTTGACGTTGACGTCAAGCTGCCAGTTTCAGCAGGGATACGGCTACGGGTCCGGGTCTGGCTTTGGTTTTAGCTATGGCTTCGGTTCGGGCTGAGTAAATCATTTGGCCAAGCCGAGCGTAAGCAGCCAAGAAGAAGCATAATGAAAGGTTTTCCACCTCCATACGCCACCGATTTCCTTCATCTTGTTCTCTTTCCATTTTACTTATACTTGTTTTTTTTTGCTTTCGTCAACTAATTAAATTAGGCAATCCTTTCGACTGCGGCTGGTAAACATAAATAAGCAGAACGCCGAGAGTCAACGAACCTCTGCCTTAGCCACCTCAGTCATCCAGAGCTAACCAGTCAGTCAGCCAGCCATCATTCTCTCTCACTCACTCTTTCTTTCATGCCCACATTGTCGGCATTTGGCTTCCGCTTCCGTGCCGGAAACCATTTTGGCGTGAATTTTACTCCCAGTTTCTTCTCTCATTTGCAGCGCATTTCGCTTGAATTTTGCATTAGCCGCCGCTCCAAGCAGTAACTGGGATGTGAATCTGAAAGTTGGATTTGGATCTCTCCTAAGTGCAGGCTCGTTTGAAATAAATATGCCGCAAAGCAAACAAACAATCAGCTATGGTGTACGGGCAAGGGTTACGCGGGATAGTGTGGCAATGAGAGTGCTTATGGGCGTGGGAGGCGAAAGGAGAGGCGAGTGTTATGCTTGGGAGCAATGTTTGAAGTAACCACAAAGCAAACAACGCGTCAGGCAAACCGCAGTCCAAACCAGGAATAGCAGTCAGCAGCCATTCAATGGCTGCTCTCTGATGGCCTCACTTCCGTCAGTCGTCGTTGACGGCGACAACGACAACGGCAATGGCAACGGGAACGACAACAGTAAGGACGACAAGGATACCAACGTCAACGACCAACAACATTTGCAATTCAATTGCTTCAGCGCCACCTTTTTGGCCTGCACCGGAAATCGCTTACTATGGCTGCCTAAGCGGCAAAAGGTTTTGCCAATACTTTTTATTCCTCATCCTCTCCCCACATCACCTTTGCCCCCTTTATACCTACTTCTGGTGCTCCTACTCAATGTAGTCGTTGTCCTTCGCCATCAGACCCTTTAGAAATTGTACAATAAAATGGCAACATTGTGCCCAAAGAGTGCCAGAAACAGAGAAAGAGAGAGAGCATGAGACACTGCGAAACGAGAACTAATATCGCATATAAATATATATTGTATATATACACACACACACACTTACATATATGTATGTACGTGTGTATACAAAGAAAAAAGAAAGCTAAAGACCATTATCAGTTGTCAATGGAGATGCCAACCGGGCGATAGTGTGTAAATCACGAAACAACTCACAGGACACTGCAAAAAGCAATAGAATAAGTGTTAAAAGATTATTGCAGATAATAATTCCAATAAAAGAGGATCATAAACTAAAGAATAAAAGCTTCTGAGAGCAAAAAATATTGATAGAAATTTTAAGTTCTTTTGCGGGTAAGTATTTTGATCAAATTTAAATGATAATTCCATTAAAAAGTTTGTTAACCATGCAGGAAGTACTATATAGTTATTATCTTATATGCTAATCGTACTAATCAGATTTAAAATAAACTATATTTTTAATTTTTGCAATGATTTCAAAAGCTGCTCTTCCTTTGTATTTTAGTTACCTATTCTTATTATATGTAAATTCATAGCAAATAGTTTTAAATGAATCAAAAATTCGTTTTTGTTTTTGAACATTTTTAGGAAATTTTTTTACAGCAATCTTGATTAAACTAGCACTGCAAAAATTCAATTCTCTTCTGGTAAACTAAAATCAGTTTATTACTTTCGCTTTGAGTATGACAAAGATTTCTCTCTCTCTACCTGACTACGGACAAAGAGAATTTCTTTTAAATGTAGTTATTTTAAAGGTAAAAGGATTACGTTTCCTTTATATGAATTTGTCACTTGCAAAGGAAATAAAATAACAAGAGGGATTTTCACAAAGAATATCCTGCCGGCTAGTTAGAAATAACAAACTAACATATAACTTGCAATAAAAGGAAATTGCTAAAAAAAAAAAAAAAAACTAAAGTTGAATCGAAAAAACAAACATTGCAAATCGATAATAATATATATTTTGTTTATTTAACCATCATCATTCATTCACTCACGTCCTCATCGCTAATGGTTCGCCATCATTAAGCCAATCCGTTGGCCAAAGAATGAAAATGGGGGAATAGGAATGGGAATTGGAGAAAATGGTAGTGCAAGTCAATTAAGTATCAAATGGTTTGGCTGGATGGATAGAGAGAGCAAACAATCGCAGTGGAGAAGCATTTCAAGCATCTTCTTGCATAAATCGAGAGCAAATTGAGCCAATTTCTGTATAAATACTACGCACTAACGAGATGAGGGACGAGAGGACACAAATTGGGATAGTTATGGCCATGAAGGCAGGTTGCTTTTTTTTTTTGCGACTCAGGGTACTGGCTGAGGGGATGAGCGGAGTATGGTAAAGTAGAACGATGAGAGGCGGCGCATTACCAGCAAAAGTGCCATAAAAATATGTATTAAAATGAGTAAAAACATTTATTTGCATAAAGTCAACCAGCGAGAGAGGCGAATGAGATAGCTCAATTGAGGGGAAAGAGAGTCAAGAGGAAAAGGGACAAGTGGCAAGAGAATGGAGAAAAGGATCAGAAAGTGGGTTGCAAAAACTATTTCAAGTGGCAAAAGTTTTAGCTGCGTACACTTTTAGTGCAAGCTCTGAGCTCTCGAGTATGCACTCGAGTCACGCATAAGTTGCAAGCGAGCAGGTCGAAGGAAACGCCAACAAATGACAGCACCAGGAGCTAACACACACACATACTAGCAGAGACATGCACACCAAGGAGCAAGAGTAAATTGCAAGTTAAGCCAAAAGGACACGCACACATAAAAACATACACATATACATATATGTATATATGGCATAAGTGCTTAGTGCGTGTCAGGGATACAAAAAGAATGAAGAATTCAATGAAAATTATTAATATGCTAAGCCATAAGATGGCAAAGAACTTCAAAAATCTGCAAGACAAAAGTAAACACAAATTATTGTGTATAAAAATAAATCAGAATTCGAAATATTTGAATATATTTTATGTAAATGAAATTATACTTTATGTCATTTTGGTCTAGAATTTTCATCAAATTGATTGATTATTGAACCGGAATAAAAATAAACTGGTTGCGAAACTTTCTCAAGTTTATTGGGATAATATAACAAAGTATAGATTTTCTATAAGTTTTCACAATAGAGTTTGTTTTTCAAGTTAAATTTTTCCTTAAATTGTGAAAAAATACTGTCTATGTTATATTAGGATTAAGATTTGATTTGCGCTGTTAATGCTAGTGTTAGTTGGTTTGAGTGCGCTGTTAATACTAATATTAATTAACATTTCGATAGTATTGCTTAACCTACTGTTAGTCAAGATCAAACTTTGCTTCTTATTCCACTAATCCCTAACTAAAATGGAATTTCTTTTGATATTAAACAAAAAGTCATTTAAAAATTCTAGAATTAGAATGAAGCTAAATTTACATTTGATAAAGTATCAGTCTGAATATATGCAATTAACGTTAAATGTCACAAGAATTATAATTGATAAAATAGGTATGTAAATTAATCAATTCATATTTTGGTCTTTTCTTTTCTTTGTAAAGTAAACTCCTTTATTTAAGAACTAGATCAAATACAGATCTGTAAAACATATAGACAAACTGTTATATAGTTCAATCTAATAATCAAAATTAACTCCAGAACTGAAAATACTAAAGACACTAAGAAGGACTGTTTTTGTAAACCAAAAGAGCAAAAATTTAAAATTAATTGAGCATTCTTTATCTTTTCTTTTCAAGAAGGTTTTTTGTGCAGATGCAAGATTTGGGAATACCTTTCTTATGTTGCAGCCCTGATAAATGTTTGTGTGTGAAGTGCATACTTCAAATGTTTCATATCCATAGCCCAAGTCAAGGCAAGCCGAAAATGAATGAAATGGCATTGCGGCGGCAATGCCAGCACAAAATGAAAATACACGCAATCAATTCTGTTTACCCCCAAAGCTCTTAATGTGTGTATATGTGTGTGTGTGTGTGTGGATGTGTAAATTGGGTGTGCGGCAAGTGAGGAAGCAACCATTTTCAATATAGTCCAAGTCGAAGCTGATAGTCGATAGAAGGCCAACGGCGATTAACTTAAGTCAAACATTGAATGATTGTTTTTGCAGGGCCAAGTCTGCTGCTGATTACGAAGTTGCATTTGTTATCATAGACAGAGACGACATGCAGACAGACAGACAGAGATAGAGATAGAAATAGAAATAAAGATAGGGAGAAAGACATGTTGAATTGCGGTAACTTTGAGACACCACTAAGAGGAATCCAAGCAAAACGTTTCAACATCTTCGATGCGAAAGCAGATGCGAAGGCGTTGGCAATGGTGTTGAACGTTGGTGACTGGTGAAAAGGATTTCCGCGGTATCCGTTGGGATAAAAATAAATTCAGAAATTGCTACCGCTTCTCCTTTTCCTACTCCTGTTGTAGCTATTGCTGCTACTGCTGTTCTCTACCAGAAGCTAACCAGTTGACAAGGACAACAACTGGCAACTTTTACTCAAGTGTCGACGCTTACGCCACATCTCCTACCCGTCGCTAGACCCAATCTGACTCCCCGCTGCGTGCAGCTTAAGATATAACTAAGCCCTTTTCCCTTCCATTCATCAGCCACGCATTTCTTCAATTCGATTTGCGTCGCTTTAACTTTGCTGTCGATTGAGTTTTGTATTCTATTTATAACGTCAAGAGACCTGAGTAAATCGAAAAAAATTGCTTTTTGCCAGCATTTTTCTCGCTAATCTAGTCCAAAGTAAGAAAGGATTTCATCCCCTTTCTCTTTTTCCTTGCTGACAGCCATCCATCAAATCAGCAATGTAGAAATTTTTAACCAACGAAGCAAAAATTGACATCAATTAGGACATGGATAGAAATGAATGTCAATGGACCAAAAAACAAATCCCGTTTAGTCAGTCAATATTGGACCATTTCTATTAGTTTTTCTCTGTCGATCCTTCATAGTGGTATGTAATTATGGAATCCTAAAAGAAAAACCCATGCTAAAAGTTTACCAAAGAGCTAAAAGTTCTCAATAACTCTTACCCACACTTGACTCTGGCTATGCGCATAGATGTCTCATTGCGTTTATGATAAATGGTCATTGGAATTGGTATTGGTATTAGAGATTGGGGATTGCTATGGAGGTGGACTTAGTCTCGGACCTGTAGGTGGTGTGAAGATTTCTGCGATAATGAGAGGGCACATTCCAAGTGCGCCTTTACATTAATCATAGCATACTTATGAGCGTCAAGTGTAATTGAAAGACATTACAAAACTTGTTACTAATGGCATAACATTTTGCTGTTATGGATTTATGACACTGTTTTTTCTCCCCTCTTTCTCTTTCTTCTATTTCTTCTATTTCTTGTTGGTTCTTGGCAAATGTTAGATTGTGTGGGCGTGGCATGTCAATAACAAGACATTAATTAAAGCTTAATTAATGTTGGCCATAGACCAAAGTTTTATCAGTTTTCATCCAAATTTAAATGAAGTTTTAATGACTTTCAGCAGTGTGCTTTTAGTAAAACATTTCATGCGATTCTTAGAAATAGAAAGTTTAATTTACATAGAATTTTAACTTTAATAGTAAAAGCAATTTAATTAACTAGTATATTAAATTTCTTGTTTTATCATGACTAACTGCTCAATTCAACAAAACTAAAGAATATTTATAAATATAGTAGCCAGGCATAGACATTTATCTAATTAAATTTATATTTTAATATAAATGACCAATAATTGTTCTTATCACCTACTCATAATAAAGTTACTTCAAAGCTGTTCTCCAGAAAAGTTTTTTAATAAAAACAACAAAATTAATAAAGTAGTTGAAAGTTCTAACTTAAAAGAACTTGGAATAGATGCAAAAGTAGGTAAATCCCTTCTTTTTTTTTGTTTTGATTGTATCTTATCTTTTGCAAGCAAACTGAAATTATTTATGTTGCTTTTTATAGGCTGTCTTCAATTATCTTTCTTTTATTTTCATTTCTATTCCTATTTTTAATGGACTTTATTCAAGTACGTTTTCGAGGGCAATGACTTTTCTTTTAATTTCATTCAATATGGATCCTTGAAAAGTGTAGATTCACTTTGTTAAATTTTATAAAGAAAACACTTTGCTTTATACAGTTGAGTTCAGTTCAGTTAATTCAATTAGCTAGCATTCTCAAATCAATTTTGTATGCCCAATAACCAAATTCTAACTCATTAAGCTTAACGCGAGAGTGTACACACTCATATTTACCCAACCCACATACACTCACACAAGCACACACACACACTAATATCTGAATTTATACATGTTTATACTATATATATATAGTGTCAAAGAGCCAGATTTTAGATGTAGGTTTTGTAGGCATTTGCTTGCCTTTGATGAGTTCGCTGGGCAAATTAAAATAAAAACCACATTTGCCATTAAATTTGCTTCTACAAAAGTCGAGCGAATAAGTGTGGTGATACATAGGGATTGGATTGGGGGCTACGGGTGGGGGTAACTGGTTACGGATTAAGAGCATGGTATGCGGGTGTGCAGCGGCTTTTGTGGCTAGCGAGGCCTTTGATTGATAGAAACAAGCTGCATAATTGTGACCAAGTCACATTTAACTAAATTCACATACCAAAAATGTGCATAGCATACTTTGCGGCTAACAAAAAAAACACACGCACACACACACAAAACAAATTTAAAGAGAAAAACGAAAGAAAGTTAAGATAAATTGCTAAAATATGCGCACAGTTAATAAAACTTGGTACTTTATGTTGAGAATCCATCCATAAAGCTTGCCCTCAACTTCAAATATAATTAAATTGTTTCGTTCATTTTTTATTATTTTTTTTTTCTTCTACATATTTTTCTTTATTTTTTTGTTATGCGTATTTATATTCCATTGCAGACATAATTTGGCAAAGCTTTTGCTACTTTTTTTTATTATTATTATTTTCCTTATTTTGTTTCTTTTTTTTTTTTATTCTGTTTTCTTCGGTGTTATTCCTCTCCCCTGCTTTGCATAAAGGACAACAAAGGAAGCAGCGGGGCGAACTGTGAACAAGTCTAATATCTTTTTAAATCATAAGTTGCCTTATATACGAGTACAATATATATATATATATTTATATATATATGTATATACCCATTGCCCTAGGGTAACTTGCCATTCCATGTTTTAGCCCCCTCTCCTGTACCTTCACCCGCTCGTCTTTTAACTAGAACACCAAACAAAGTCACAGCCACGAACGACAAACTGTGTGAACTTCATCTTCATCTTGTGTAGCTTCTTTTTAGCATTTCGCCGTTTGAATAATTGTTTGACATTTTGAATAATTTAATTTTGGAGACTGTTTTTAAGTGTTGTTCGAGTGAAAATGAAATTGAAAATGAGATTTAGCAGTGCACTTGAAGATTTATCCAAATGGCATTTGGGGAGCAATCAATGCCCTAAGACAAACAGTTAGACAGACAACTTGCCATAAAACTTTTCTCTCTTTCTATTTCTGTTTTTGCTAATCGCTAGTAATTACATGTTTAACTAGCAAACTTAATATATACAAAGTAACCTGTAATTTGGTTAAACTAAAACTAGTTAACACAACTCAGTAAATAAATAACACAGTCTACTAGAAAAGTATCGTCCAAGTTTATAAGTGGACGATTTCTTGGTCTGTCAGGTCAACAACAAGGCTCAACTTTGACTATTTCCTTTTGAATTTACTAAAAACTTTTAAGGTAAAGCTAAATTTTAATGTCGCTTAAAAGATAGTAAAGAATCTTAAATGCTTTCAATTAGTTTCTTATGAAATTCGTAACAAATCAAAACAAACAAATGGTAATTTGTTGAAATAGTATTTTAAATTATTTAACTACTGTTGTAAGTATTCACTAGAGTCTATTCTATATCATTTTTCTGCTTTTCTGGATGGTTAAACAAAACTGAGATCCAAAGTTAGGTTATAGTAAGAAAGTCTTCAATTTTCTTGTTGTTTTTACTTCAAGGCTTAATAACCATTCTTTATATAGCTATAATATAGAAAAGTAACTAAATCGATTGAGAAATACTTTTTGGTTTATAACTTTTTATTGTTTAAAGCTCACAGTAACTGCTTAATTTGATTTCAAATATATTAAAAGGAACAATTGTTAGAAATTTATAACTTTCATATGAAATTCTTCAATTGTTTATACTTTTTTACAAAATTTTCTTAGTATTGTTACAACTATTCCAAGTTACTAAAATGGATAAAATCCGAATAAATTTTAATAATATTTAAATAAAATAAATAAGCCATGGCAAACAAAGTTATCATTCATAAATCGATTAATAATATTAGTTATTTAAAATAGTAAAAAACAATTTAATTGGACAGAAAGACCAAAGGTCATCTCAAAAAATAGTTATATTGGCAAAGTGAAAGTGAAAAGTTACTTTTCTCTTTAGATTTTCCAGTATACTTGGGTAAAAGCAGCTCAAGGTGAACCGACTCACTCGTTCTTTTTTTCGAAGTGAGCCAACTCACTCAAATGGCTTACTGGCACATCTGCGAATAACTCATGAGTTCATTTTACGATCGCCAATTGAGAAGAACGCAAAATGAACCATAAGAACTTGTGTGCCAAAATGAGCTAGTGAGGCAAACTGAGCTAGTAAGCCAAAATGAGCTTGTGAGCCAAACTGAGCTAGTGAGCCAAAATGAGCCATATTGAATGAAGAAGCTCAGTGGCTCAGTTTAGTGAGCCATTCATTTTGGCTCACTCACTCAGAAGCTACCCAAGTATATTTCCCAGTAAAATTTTATTGACAAAATTACACATAAAAACCAAAAAACAAAAACATAACACATTTTTATATTAATAACTTTACCCATATCCTTTTATATATAAAAATGTTAACTTAGACAACATGAAAACTATTTAATATATAAATTGTAACTAAATTGTTTAGTTTAGTAATCATCGGTCTATTGCAAAGAAATTATGAGTCACTTACTAAGAATTTAATATGTATTACTTTAGCTTTATTTGAAGAAGAAAAAAAAGGGAATTCTGTTTTTTTTTTTCAGTTGGCTAGTGTAACCATTTATTTGAGTTCGCTTAAATAGCTTGCCACCTGCAAAAGTGGGAAAAACTAAAACAGTTTAAGTGGCACTTTTATGGTATTGCCTAGTTAGCTCCAGCTCCAGCTCCGGCTCTGGCCTAAGACTTGTGATAATTGCCCCAAACACATAAAGCCAAACCAATGTGAGGGGTGTAAGGTAAGAGACCAAACCAAACTGGTTATCCTGGCCACGATATTAATATAAACAAAAGAACTTAAGCTTCATGCCAAATGCTATCCAATTAAAGTGCTTTAGCAAAAGAACAACAAGACGATGGAGTGGGAGAGGGGTAAATTGAGGGTAGCGACTAAAGTGCTTATTAATTCGGCGCAATTTCTAGCATTTTAATTTCTTAATTTGCTACCTGCTACAATCAACATAACAAAGAAGAAAAAAAAAAACAAGAAAACAACATACAAATTTTGTCCCTTATCCCTGGCCAATTGT
The DNA here is from genome assembly GCA_035045865.1 of Drosophila austrosaltans. Taxonomy (NCBI): domain Eukaryota; kingdom Metazoa; phylum Arthropoda; class Insecta; order Diptera; family Drosophilidae; genus Drosophila; species Drosophila austrosaltans. Next base: position 5,919,563 of record JAWNOQ010000083.1, read on the forward strand.
GCGAGTTAACTGACAGGGAGAGAGAGAGGGATAGGGAACGAAGGGTGTTTAGTTCTGCCCAGCCGTTTTATTCGTTTCATTTCCCAACCCCTCCGGTCTACAGTTTTTCCAACTGTCGCACATTTGACTAATGCACAACAAAAGTGGAGTGTTACAGGATATGCATAAAACATCGGGTACACTTGTAAGTGAGACAATAATAGAAAAGAAAAAAGCACACACACACACACACACACATGCACATAGATAGAGAGACAGAAATAGAGGCAGAGGCCTGAGCAAAAACAAGAAAAACAACAAGAGAAAAGTGGCAAGAGAAAAAGGCCAAGAAAAGAAAAAACGCAACAGCAGCAATGGCAAAAGCATGACAATACAAACTGCCGTCACTTGGCTGGGGCCAACGTTTTTAGTTTCCTTTCTCCACACTACTTTCTCTATCTCTCTCTCTCTCTCTTGCTTTTTCTCACTTAGTTTTCTTTTTTAACATCAACAGTATGGAGCACGTCGCCAAGAGCAGAGATAACTAGGAGAAATGTACGTACACTAAAGAAAGAGGCCCAACAATAAGACAACAGACACAAAAGCCATAGCCAAAGCCAAAAAAAGAGAAAGAAAAAAGAAAGAAAAATGAGAAAAAAAATAGGAGTAAACGTGGCAGCTTTAAAACCTCTCAGACTCATCCTCGAATGGACCTCAATCCCCTGTAGTGGACCCCTGACCTGAACGGCTCATCTCTCTCTTTATATGGCACGCACATCATTCTTTATGTGAAAGCACAAACGTTCTAAAGCGCAAAGCCAACGTGTTGACCCATATCCGCAGGATGCATACTGCACATTGACCTTAGAACACACACACTCACACACACATCGATGCACGAAGTTAGATGATGTGTAAAGCTAATTAAAGACCCACATGACGTATACTTAACTTTAATAAATTTATGCAAATATTTTTCCTTTATTATAAGCATAATTTACCATTATCATTATAATAATAACTGATGACATTTGGCTGGCGATACCACCAAAAAAAAAAAAAAATTGAAAATGAAATTCAAATGAAAATTGTTCAAATGGAATATAAATGCAATTTTCAAATGAAATATGCAATTGGTAATAGAAACGGCAAAAAGAAAAAAAATGTATCGCTGAGGCAATCAGTAAATAATAAAGAAAAAACAACAAAAAAAAGTTTGCCAAATATATAAATAGTTTGTGACATTTTAGATTAAATTTCTACATAGAAAATGTGTAGCTAGCTTAAAGCATTTAGTTTAAGGCATTTTTATTGGTAAAATAAATGTCAAAATACTTGAAATTTGATTAAAATAAAACAAAAATTATTCAATAATATTTTTTAGCTAGAAATGGTGTTAATAAAATGAAAAGTCTACAAATAATTAAAAAAAAAAAAAAAGATTAAATAAAGAAACAAATTCTGTAATTATGAATGAGGTGAAACAAGTTTAAAGTTGTCATTTCAATATATTTAAAATGATACAGAAATTGTAATTAAAAGAAAAGAGAAACTAACAATTCTTTACAATTAATAATTTTAGCAGGTGATAAATGCTTTTAATACCCATAAATAGCTATTTCAGGTAGAGAAGAATGACTCAAACTGAGATGAAACAATTGTAAAATTGTTATTTCAATATATTTGAAATGATACAGAAATTGTGATCAAAATAAAAGAGAAACTAACAATTCTTTACAATTAATAATTTTAGCAGGTGATAAATGCTTTTAATACCCATAAATAGCTTTCTCAGGTAGAGAAAAATGACTCAAACTCAATTTATTGCAATTCAAAGGTAAACTTTTTTTACATTTTGACTAAAGGCAGACACATACATTGTTCGATTATCAGTTTATATATCAGTGTATATATATAATATATAGATTTTCAGATTGTATATCATACATAATTGTGTTTACTTGATAACATCTTTTGCAGTATCAACAAGTAAGGGCGCTTTATATAATTCACCAGCAAAATATCCTGTTGCTAAAATCAATTTGCATATAAACGATATTGACTTTAAAGTAATATCTATTGTTTCCGATCACATTAAAGAGCATGTAAAAGGCACGTTTTATGTGTATATATATATACATACATATGTATAAGTATGTAATTCGATCAGGTTATACATACATATACATATTATATATACTTATATAGCAATGTTGTATATGTCAAATACAATAAAGCGCAGCCTTTTGAAGGCAACCTACAAGCAACAACAACAACAACAAATCCCTGGCATGTCCCACACACATACATACACACAAAGAGTTCACTTCCTGCCAGCGTTTCCCCCCCCCTTTCAAATCCCTTTTAGTTTGCAGTTGAGGCCTAAAATCCAAAGTACTAAAGGGAGCAACAGCAGGGCAAATGTGTCTTAAAAAAAAAAGAAGCAATGCAAAAGGTACGCCAAAGTTATGTGACTGTCGCCCATACCTTTGCCCTACCCTTTCCCAATACCCCTCTATTTTTCCCTTTCACTCTTTGTGTATGTGTCTCTGTCTTGTGTTCACTTGTCAGAAGACAGGGAAAAATGCAAATATTTGTAAAATATATGCGTGTAAAAATTGTTGTGCTCCATTATCCTTTTAACTGGATATGGTGTGGTGGTTGTGATGGTTATGGTGGGATAGATGTGGAACGTCAACTGCCAGGTAAATACCATGAGTAGCAGCAGCAGCAGCAGCAGAAGCACCAGCAGCTAAGCAGGCAGATAACAACTTGAAGGGGTTTTCTTACATATTTTTTTTTTCTCTCTTTTTTTTCATCTTATTTTGCACTGTCATTCTCCCATGTCGATGCGTGTGCGATTTGGCTTGAATACCGTTCGCACCGTCTCCCCCCCTCTAACCATTTGCCTCAAGTGGGTTGTCAAAGTAAACACAACAGCAACAAATAATAAAAGTACAACAAAAAAATGGAAGAAGGAGACGCCTAACGAGACGAGAAGACACTTTAAACGTTTTACTGCCCTTCATTCTTACTCCAATATCTGTCTGTACATATGTATATATTTTATCCAACCACGAATCCATCCATTTTATATACTTTAACGTTTAGATTGTTATATATGTATATATATTTTTTTATATGCCGCTTTGTTCCTTTTTTTTTTGGCCACTAAATTACTCACGCACTCGTAATCAATTGAAGTTATTGCATAATTTTAGTATTGATAGAGTACAAAAGTCATTTCGATTTGATTTAATACATGCACAAGCACATACTCAAATACACACACACAGACACACATAGTCACATACATACTAACTATGGGAAGGACAGTTATACGGCTCGTCGCATAATGTGTCACATTTCATTTGTTACGCTCTGCCGATTGACTGACAACTGCGATGCTAGCTGTGACTGAGCGCACTGTGGTACAGAAACTATAGAAAATTGAAATAACTAAAGCCCAGTGAAACAAACAATTGAATATGGTACAAAATTAAAGTTCTTTGCCATTAACGAAATCTAATAAATACGCTTGAATAGTGGCTTTAGTCTGCTTAAGGTCTTTTAAAAGGGGATTCCCATTGGAATAGAAAAAACAATCATTAAAAAGAGACTTTGTTATATAGACTTAAAATTGAATCAGTAAGCTGTTCCTTTGACATTCAATTTACATTCTACGGAGATATTAATCATTGCCTCTGGTTACATACCTTGGTTTCAATAATTTCGTATAGTACAAAATGTATCTGATCTAAGCATATCGATGAAAGGACAATTATTCTTTGGTCCTCATATATTCTTACTTTTTTTGTTCAAGCAAATACACTGTTTCTACTCAACATTAAAAATAAAGAAATAATTAAAAAACTTTCTTGTCAAGCTGAAGCAGACTCAAGCAGCTATTTACTGCATTGATCTCTATGTTTCCATGAGTATCTGCTTGTATTCGTAATGGTTTTAAAAAGTTCGTTCGAATTGGCAAAAACTTATCTAACCCGTACATCAACATGAAGTAGTGTTTATTCACCCCAGCTAACTACCTTCAAAAGATAGCAAGCGCATTATTTTTTTGAAGAAGAGACTTAGATTAGATCATCGCCATTTATCCCCTTATGCCAGTATGTTTTCCAGATCTTGAGCGCAGCATCCAAGCATCGTTCCAAAGGACCTCGTTTTATATGTTTTCTGATTTGTAAGGAAATTTACACTGCCCTTCATATCCCTACAGCCACAATGGATAATTGGTGCTTTTTCTTTTCGAAACGATACTGAGATGGACTTCACGTCTATGGCAATAGGTTGGCTAGGAATTTTGCTCCCATCCTGTACAACACCCAGCAGGGAGAAATTGCTTCACCGTTTCTGCTGTTTTCTTTACCTTTTTAACTCCATTAAAGGTCTTGGTTTAATATACATACATATATCCATGACTTTTCCAATGCAATTAGACATTGAGAAGGTTATTCCTAATAAGAAATCAAATTGAATATTTCTAATGACATAGCTAGTAATCTGATAACGATTCCAAGTAAAGAACGGAGAAGTATAGATGGGGATGAAGCATCAAAAAAGAAAAGGTTATTTGTATTAATTTCTTCACGAAGTAGTCCTACTGCCTGGAATGAATTTCTAGCCTAATTAGAAGAACGAATTGAAACCACAAGATCTCGTATAGTTTTGATGCAATGGTACTTAAGGAGTATAAACTTGTAAATCGAATTTTATTTCAAATTGCCACAAACCCCTACAGACGGTTTATATAAAAGTCAAATCATGTCACAGAATAATGTAAAAAAGTTACTAAAAACGATAACCAAGCAAAAAAAAAAAATACTGACAAATACAGAGAAAAAATATAACGTTACTATTAAGAATGATATCGCTAAAGAAGCTGAATACAATATAAAAATACATACATATATGTGCATATTTCTATGATGTACGTATATGTATATATGTATTTTGTTTTTGTGCTGGCCGTATGATGTCTGTCTCCTTGACAGTAGTCAATCAGATTCAGAGATTGCCAGTCGTCATCATAGACGACATCGATGTCGCGAATGATTTATGAGTCGCTTGTTCTTGTTGCTCCAACCGATAGAAGACGAAATTGAACTGTCACACATGGCAAAAGGCAATCGGATGATATCTGTTTTCTTGGAACTGTCAAGTGGTGTGTGTGAGGCTTTTGAAAATGATGCAACAATGATGATCTTAGAATGAGATGAAAAGATATAAGAGAGAAAAAATAAACAATTTAAATTACAAATTGCATTGAAACAAATTACATGTCAATGTAATTACTATAAATGTATTGTATGTACTTGCAGTGCCCATGTTTTGTTGAAAAGGAGGAAAAAATAAAGGAGTCCATCAACCTCATTCTGCTTCAATCAGCGGTTGGCCAGGACTCGTGCAGTCGGCATATTAGCCATTCATTGAGCGCGTTTATAGCGCGCTTTTGTGCGCTTCCTCTACATACGCTAACACACACACACACACACACACATCGAAACACAAAGAGAAAAGGAACCTTTGCATTCAAAGCAAAAGGTCCTTTGGCAGATTTACTGATTGATGGCTATTAATTTATTTGTTAGCCTCTCACAGATGGGAAGAGGAAGTGGCTGCTGGGCACCAGAATTCAGATTGGGTTGGCCAGAGTATGGGGTCGGCAGGCAGTTCAGCAAAATAGTCGAATTAATAAAGATTTAGACATTGTGCGAGTTATTCATTGTTGTTGCCTGGCTTGGCGCGCATTCACTCTCATTTCTTCCCCCTTCCCATCACATCCTACACTCTCTCTCTCTCTCTCCCTGTCTCGGTCTCTTTTTGGCCAAGAAGCCATAATATGTTTCCATTGAAATCAGACACAAAAGAAAAAGCAAAGGAGCCTCCAACCATCTCATCCGCCTTCCTTACCACACTGTGCAAACACCAAAGGTCGCTTATATTGTACTACAACATTGTATTCTATATGTATGTACGTATGTATGTATAATGTACATATATACACAACAGCTGCTTTAATTTTTTTATTTTGTAAACTTAAAGACGTGATTATCTTAGGCAGGCCCAATTATTAGACATTTTTTATATATAATTTGTAAATGGTTCAATTTTCTACACATTTACTTATGCATTTTGTAGTCAATTAGTATAAAAAAGGACTTTAAACATACATACATACATAAACAAACAAAGAGTGGTTCGTTTTCTCTTGTGCTAATTCCAGTTTTCGGTTATATTAAATATCTTAATTAATTTCTTTTTTTTTTGGTTCTTAGACATGATGTGAGTTGATATGTTATACTTAACTGACTTTTATTTAATTGGTTGTATTTAAATATAAAAAATTTTTAAAAATGCTTTAAATTCTCTCACCTGCTACACATTATTTCAGCGTGTTGCCAGATCACAGCGTTTAAACTTCTGCTACGTTGCCAGATCACAGCGTTTAAACTTCTGCTTCTGCTATGACATTCTACTTGGCTGTTTAAGGGAACCATATAGTCTCAGGTGCCGTTTTGCAAAGGTTTACAAAAAATTCAATTACACAAAAAGTATGAGAGGCATCAATATGCAGTTTCTTTTATTTGAAAGATCATTATTGAAGTTATCCTCTCAATCAGTTTGAAAAAAAGTGGTTTCGAGATAATCGCGTTTAAAGTTTAAACTACTTTTTTCAATCAATTCATTAGTTGCATTGGGATGTTAGCTTTCACCGAAAAAAAGAATTATCAAAATCGGTTTAGTAGTTCTCGAGAAATTTAGGTCAAAGTCCGTGAAAAAGGGGTAAAAACAAAAAACGTATGAAAACCGAAATATTTAATTTCGCAGCCTTGTATTTTTAGAGAAAAACTAATATTTAATAACTTTTTCGAGGTTTTTAATGTTTTTATGTTCAACTTACCTGACAACAGCCAGAAAATATAAGAAGCAAAAACACAAATACTCAATATGCACAAATGATGTGATTTTATGCCCGACCTACCTGCACAAAAAAATTCTACAAAAAAAACGTATATTCTTTTAACTTGAAATTTTCAGGGGATGTTTTTAACGCCATAACACACAATTTAAGCAAAAAAAATTGGAAAAAAAATTTTTGCGAACCTACATGTATGTATATGGTTCCCTTAAACTTCTTAGCAAATTATATTTATAAAAAAAAAAAAAAAAATTAAATGAACAATTATTTTTCACATTTTTTTTCAGTCTCCAAAATTCATTACAAAATAAAATAAATAACATAGTTAAAATAATAATAGTTAATAGTTAATAGTAATAGTTAAAAATAACTTGACAATACAGTTTTTATATAATTTTTAAAGTTGAATTGATATATGAAATATTAAAGATTCTCAAAACAAACAATAGATATTAAAAGCAATTGTCAATAAAATTTACACATATTTTAAAGGAACCTTCGCAGGATGTGACCGTTGTCCTATTCAAGCGGCTATCAGATGACCATCTTTGTGCAGAAGTTTTACACGTTAGTTAAAACTTTGAAAAATAGAACAAAAAAAAATTTCGACTGGAATTTTGTTATTTTTGACAATGCTAGCTACATACATATGTATCTATACCTATTATAGAGAGAGGAACTTCCGTTAGCATTAAGGATTTTGGTTATGTATTAACTGTTCAATAACTGTTATGTGTTAAAAAAAGGATTAATATTTAATAAAAATTAAATATTAAATATGGTGGTCCTAGTCGACACGAAGACAATATTTTGTTATATTGCTAACCCAATTGATTTGTTCAAATGCCTCAACACTTTCCTAAAACTATGTTTAAGTTAAAGAGCTAAAACTAAAGTTGATAATAAGAACATCTATATACAAGGGTCTAACAATCAACATCGAATTGACAGACATTTTCAGTTTATATCATTGGTTTATAACAATTATTATACCCATATTCTGAAACAATAATTAACTCTTGACTTAGCCACATGGACTAGCTACACAAACAAACATTTATGTATATAAAAGATACATATATAGACCTAGTTCATGGCCATTCAATTTATAATTTCCAATCAAATCATTTGCCATCGCAAATCACTTTGGAGGGCTTAAATCTTCGCGCCTCCTTTTTAAAGTTCGACCATCAACGGGTTGAAAATTTTACTTTGCTAATTACAATTTGGCATGTGGCTTATGACATTAAAATCTATGAATACACGCAAATGTGGGCGTGCCCCTGAACCCACTCACACAAACACAAATACACACTAACAGAGTCACATACATACTTAACTCTTTCATTTTCATGCACTTTAAAAGGAAAAGTTGTATAAGAATTTCAGTAGAAATGAAAACTTATGACTTGCCTTGGGGCAAATTTACCATTTTTTGTTTTTCTTCTTTTTTTTTGAAGAAGAAGAAAATCAAAAATTTATAAATTGATTAAAAAAAAAAAAAGAAGAACTAACCAAAAATGTAGTAATATTAAATATGGGCGTTTATGGAAACTACAACGAAAACAAAATGGAAACAAACACATAGAACCAGCAACTGTCAGCAGCCTGCAGCAGTTTGGTAGTCGTGACTTACTTTTAGGCGTGTTTCTATGTGGGGGCTGTAACCGTGTGTCAATGCCTGTCGGCCATCTATACCATCTAAATATACATATATCTTCATATAGATACATTTTTTTATGTAAATGTACATATATATACATTTGTTTGTGTGTGTGTGTGTGCACGGTCATAGATAATCAAATTTGGCACTAATTCACAGCAGACACGCAAAGCATAAATAAACTTGCTATAGTCTGTTCTCCTTTATTTTCCAAACTAGTTTGCAACCGCAAAAAAAAAAAAACACACACACACAGAAAAGTAAGTGAAAAACAAACCATCCAAATGGGACATTTTTTTCCCCCAATAAGTTGGCATTTGTATACTCTAAATGCAATTGACATGTTCAGTATATATACATATCAAATATATGTAAAACTTTCTTAAATGAGTAAATGTGCATGGGGGAATATACATAAATAATCACGTTTAATTAGCTGATCATTATCTAAGTTAACGTTATGAGATTATTTGAAAATCAATAAAATGCAAATGTGTGAATAATTGTAGTTCTAAGGGTGAATTAGAGATAAGTAATGTAGAAATTGCAGTAAGATTTAGTATCAATTTGTTTATTTCTTTTAAGGAATTTTCTTTAATAATGTATTCTAATAAATTATTGGCTCAATTACTTGTACCTTATAGATCTGAAGATGAAACAGTTTCTTGTGTGGCTACATGCCATTACTTGTCCACATGTTGAACTTTACTGTATACATCTGCATACTATACAGGATATTAAACAAATTGTTAAATTTAGTACAATTTTGGTTAATTGACTTAGGGAGACCGAAGTACTTTATTCAGTTTACTTCTTCACGTGTCATACCAAGGACGAATTTCAGCTTAATCTTTCTTAGGCAAGGCAATCATCTTTCTTATGACCATGTCTTATAATATTCACCTTCTTATTTTTGTAAGTGTTTTTATTTCAGCTTTGTGTTACAAACTACTTAAGGTTAAAACTGACTTTTACTTCTTACTTTAATTCATTAAAAACTTAAAATCGTATATTGTATATACTATATATGTATGTATATGTTTTCTAAGATGATCTGTTAGTGTGAATATAATATTTACATTTATCTTTCTCTCTTCTATTTAAGTTTTATATTTATATAATTTTAGATAATTACAAACCTAAATATCTTTAATAAGCCACAAAGGTATTGTTAATGTGTTTAAATAACTATTTTGTTATCCGCCAAATAATTATATTAACAATTTACACAAAGATCAACCCAAATATTTTAAAAATTAAACTTAGTAAAGATGAAAGCAAACTCATTTACTTTGTATCATTTTCTAAATTTCAAGCGTAGATATATACATATTTACATCATACAAAGAAAATACTTCAAAAATATTAGTATAAAATTATATAATATTAAAAATATTAAAATCTATTATTAGTATATTTCCCTTAATTTACAGCATTATACAAGCTATAATCCTATTGGCCCTGACAAATGAACTTAATGCCAATTCAAATCAAAAAGATAAAAAAAGTGAAATAAATTTAAAAAGTTTCTCAAGTCAAAAGCATTGCAAATAGCGAAAATTAAATTTCGTTCAATAATTTGAAACTTATATATCCAATATCCTTGACTCATCTTTCTGATAAAGACAACTTGTCCATCATTTATATAACTATGTAACATAGTGGAAAAATTCTTTTTCTCCCTTTACCAGTAAACGGTAATAAAATGTTTCAAGATACTTTTTTTTAAATTATAAGTTTGATCAAAGACATTATTTGACTATGTCATATGCAGATCCTTTGGCAAAAGCTGGCTTGTTTCAAAGTAACTTATTTATTTCTTGGTTTTACGTTCTTTTACCACAAATTGTATGCAACTCTGTGGCATATGAAGTACTCCTTTATTCTGCATATAAAATAGTTCACTTCATACTAGCCTCTCGTGCCAAATGCCCGGCCACAAAATATTATGGCAAACAGGAAAAAAGTAAAAAGAAAACGTGGCAAAAATCAGGCAAACAAATTGAAAATGGGCGAACAAAGGATGGCAAATATGAGGCATAGAGCCCCCAAGTGAACGCCGCACTAAAGTGTACATGAGAAAAAAAAATTGTTGCAGCTATGGTTCATTTAAACTAAAAAGAAAAAAAAAATAGAAAATACACAAGTACATTGGGGCGTATGAGTAACATACTCCAAATAGCTTCAACAGCAACAACAAAAACTACAGAATTATGCGCAAAAGGCAAAAGCATAACAATAATTTGTAACTATCATAAAACAACAACTGCAGTGCATGTAGGAGAAACGGGTGGGGTGGAGAGATGTAGAGGCTTTGGAGGAGTCGACATGTTGTCGTGTTGTCGTCAACTACCACCACCAGTCCCCCTTTTACACCCCCAAAGGACTGTCATTTTGGTTTATTGACTTTGGCAAATAGTTGTCGGCGCAGGTAATAACATCAATGCAGTTGCCATTTTTTGCACCACACCTTGCCACAAAACCACACCCCCACCAGGACAACCCCCTCCTACTCTCCCTCTCTCTCTCTCTTTCTGTCCTGCTGTATCAAGTCATAGAGTTATATCTTCTTTTCTGTGGCATTTGCTTCGGTTTTTTTCCTTTCTCTCTCTCGTCATTGCTTCACTTCTCCTTTTTTTCCATTGCATTTTATTAGCAACTATTATACGTCCATGCCAGAAATGAAGTCCACCCATCCTTTGTCCCCTATTTTCATCGAATCCACCGCATCGTCACACTGCCAGAGGCCACATAAAGCCAAGAATTATTATAATGTGATTATTATTATGATTATGCGATCGTTATCGTAAATAATTTTCAATGATACGCGTGTGCTTAGACTTTCCAAAAGACTTAAAAAAAAACGAGGAGAAGGAAAGGGAAATAGAAGGAGGAGCATAACGAAACTAAGGAAAATCGTTTTTCTTATGGAAATTTCCATATCCATTTTACGGTTACTTCACTTCGTTATGGCAAAAACATGAAAATGTAACTATTGGCCAGCAAAATTATCACATACTAAGTCAGCTTGTTAGAGACACTCCAAAAGACCAAAGGCAGCGAGTTGGCGGTGAGGTGTAGTGCGGTGCGGTGTGACACTGACACAGAAGTGTGTTATATATGCAACAGTTCATAAAGCATGTGCGAAATGCGGCAACGTCGACCAACGAATAAGAACTTGTCATAATTTTAAGCCAACACAGGATAGCCAAAAGGAAACTAAGTATGCAAATGCAAATTAAATGTGAATGAGACTTCTAACAAAAAAGAAAAAAAGGAAAGAGGAGACGGCAGCAAAGCAAAAAGGAAAAGAAAAAATGCGAGTAAAGAGAAATGCGGCAAGCTAAAAAAAAAAGGGAAACTAGATGATAAATTTTTCATAACACGAAAAATGTGTTTTTGGAATAATAGACAACAAATTTAATTATGTCATAAGCAAAGCAAAAGAAAAGATTTATTTAAGGAAATTTGACTCTTTAAATTTAACAAGTGAAAAGGTAGGTAAAAATAATGTTAAGAGGTTAATTTTGCAATTAGAGTTGACATATAGATATCCAAATTCAGAAAATTTTCTGTTCCCTGATGAAACTTTTGTGGGACACTGGTCAAAATAGAGTGGGCCCTCGGTTAACGAAGACAATTGATTCCAGCATCTTGTTCGTTATGCTAAACGTTCGTGAAGCAAAACCACTATTCCCATATAAATCAATGTAAAATAAAATACTGCGTTCCAGGTTGAAAAAAAATTCACTCTAATATGTTTCAATCTAAACTTTTACTAAAAGGAAATAACATAAAATACATAAAAACTTTTAAAGAATTGAAAAAATTCACAATTTTTTTTTAAGTTCAGTTATTATTGAAGGAAAGTAAAATGCAATGTTTAAATATATTCAAAATGTATTTGACGGAAGCTGATATTTGAAATATTAAACTGAATTAACTAATCTTTAAAAAGAAATCATTTATACGGGCTTGTGTCGGAGCACATTGCTGCTGCTTAAACTTTTTAATCATTTTCTTAAGTAGAAAAAGTACATTTTTCATTAGTTTCTTTTTGTGGATAAAAGTTAACTGACTTGGTTCAGTCAAACTGACAAAGTTAAGTCAAAGTTTCTGATGTATCCTCTTTATCGTTTTTCTTTTCCTTCGTATCTCGTTATCGGTGAGTGATCCTTTGATAGCAACATTTTCATCAACTTGAACATAGTCAGAAAAACTTACATCACTGATGTCAACTATTGGTACCCGTTGATGGTTCTTCATCATCTAAGAAACTTTGCTAATTTGAGTTGTCGAGAATTTGACCATATGAGTTCGAATTGTACCAATGATTTTCGAGTTCGAATAACCGAGTGCATACAAATGTATGGACATAATTCGAAATATAAAGAGATTTTGTAGAGGACTCATGATAACTTTGAATTAATGAGGATTCAAACTGTCGCAGGTTTGAATTAACGAGAGTCGACTGTATATACATACTATATAGTATAGTCAATCTCTAAACGCTAAAAAGTCAAACTTATATGTACATATGTTTGAAAATGCTTTTCAATATTAGCTAATGGCTGGATTTCAAATATTCCTTACTACAACAAGTACTAACATAGAATAAGAACAGGTTTTACACGAATGACAACAGATAATATTCATTTCTTAAATCATTCTGCCTGATGTCTTCTGTCTGCTTTCTCTATATCCTGACTGTCATCTTAGACTTTTATAGACATTTCTAAAAGAGTAAAATATTTATACTAATTGTACTTATTGAAAGCTAACTGGTCTTGTAAGTTTCAGTTGAAAAAGATAAAACGCATTTGGCTAATGATATTTGAAATCGTTATGCAATAATCTTTGTATCAAAGCATTTGCACAATTTCTAAGGCAAATCAATCAGAGGAACCAATTCATTATCATTCTAAAGCTTATGATCAAGGAAACGTGTAGTCAATATGTAGTTGGTTTAGCTACACTTTAAGCCCATTAAATTAGCTTCAGACAGATAGAGATAGAATGAAAAAGAGGAAGAGCAAAAAGGGGGAAGGGAGTAGAGGATGGGCGCAACCAAAGCGAGGTAGCGAGGCAGCGTCAACTAATCGCCTAATGGTCACTTTGCAGATAATTACCAAGGCTTATAGTTGCTTGTAGGATTATGTGCGCGGCGAAAAGGAAAACGAACGGCAAAGGCAGTGGCAATGGCAATGGCAATGAGCAACTGGGCAATGGGCAATGGGCAATGCAACAAGCAAGCCATTGGTATCCCGCACATATCAAAAGGGTCATAACTAAGCGCTACTAAGAAAAGAAAACCAAAAAAAAAAAGAAAAAGAAGAAAAAAAAGGAACAAGAAAAATGAAACTGAAGCCGAAAAGAAAGCGCAAAGCAGGAAATAAAGCCGACTAGGATGAATGCCAAAAAGGAATGTGAATCTTTACGTCTATGTCCATGTCGGAGAGTCTGTGTGGTTGTGTGTAGTGTGTGTTTGTATGTGTCTAGGGACATCTGCCAAGCTAGCAACTAAACCCAATTAGGTCACATTAGGATTTGCGGGGTTTAATTAACTGAAATTGGTTGCAAGCACTGCAAAAGACGCCCATGTTGTATGATGCCACATAAAATGTTTGGGTTTGTGCGAAATATTGTACATTGAATCACATCAACTTTAGGTTTGAGATGAAATACTGATGGATGAATAGAAAGATAACTACTATGTACAGATATTTTATTTCAATTTATATGAGATGGGGACAATATTAATTGCTAAAAAAGCATCTTTTAAACGTTATAGTTGTATAAAATATACATCGACGTTTAATGTAAAGCAGTTAAATATTATTTATAAATAAGTAAACAAAGGCAAATGGAATTATCCCTGTTAAACGAAGAGAGAGGTCTATATATTTTTGTGTATTTAAATTCTATAAGTAAAACTGAATATCTTAGTCATTCTGTCAGTGCAACCAAATAACTATTCTTATATCGGGAGTGGGAGATTCTTTGATTTTAATACTTACCTTAATTAATAACATAATAATGATAAATGAGACTTAAATCAGTTTTATAACTTAGCAAATAGAAAACACTTTTTAAAACTATTTAAGTCAATTGAGACAATTTAAAGCCATAATAGAAGTTTTCCACAACCATAACCGGGAGTCCCAAATTGACTGCTGTGAAGATCACAAAACGGAAAGTTGCCAGATCAAAAGAAAACAGTTTTTATTTTGCCAACAGTTATTAAAAAAAAGGGAACCACCAGAAAGTGTTGAGTCACTGGATGTCCGTAAAATTTGCGACTGTAAGTTAGCGACGGTCGGAACGGTGGAATTTTGGAACATTTTTTATATTTTTATTTTTTTAATTATCTGGACAATTAGGCACTTTTTTACCATATTAATTGGTCAACTTTCATGATGGATTTCAGAACGCTTCATCAAAATCTACCGCAGATATTTTGAGAAAAAGACCCACATGTGGGGGTGTCCGGAGCCAGAACCAGCCCAAAGAACCAGTGTTAGTGCTACGAGTTTGTCGGCATATGCACGGCAGTGCATTTTATTAAGCATGATTTTCTACATATGTGTTCTGCTGAATTTTCATCAAAATCTACAGCAGAAATTTCGAGAAAACCTTAATTGAAAATCGATTCAAATATTTAATGTTGCCCAACACCGATCGTAGCTAACTTTTTCCGAGTTTGTACGCATATGCAACAGTAGTGCATTATATTAAGCACAAATTTCTACGTATTCTGTTAAGTTTTCATCAAAATCTACAGCAGAAATTTTGAGAAACCCTAATTCAAAATTGTTGCCGCCATCGATTCAATATGCTGGCATGGTGTGTAGGGGGCAGGTATATTGCCCAACACCAATAGTATATTGGTCAACACCAATCGTCGCTAACTGCTTCCAAAGTTAGTTCATTAGATTAAGAACAAATTTCTACTTATTCTGTTAAGTTTTCATCAAAATCTACAGCAGAAATTTTGAGAAACCCTAATTGAAAATTGTTGCCGCCATCGATTCAATATGCTAGCATGGAGGGTAGGGGCAAATATATTGCCCAACACCGATAGTATATTGCTCAACAATAATCGTAGCTAACTGCTTCCAAAGTTAGTTCATTAGATTAAGCACAAATTTCTACGTATTCTGTTAAGTTTTCATCAAAATCTACAGCAGAAATTTTGAGAAACCGTAATTGAAAATTGTTGCCGCCATCGATTCAATATGCTGGCATGGAGTGTAGGGGGCAAATATATTGCCCAACACCGATAGTATATTGCTCAACACCAATCGTCGCTAACTGCTTCCAGAGTTAGTGCATTAGATTAAGCACAAATTTCTACGTATTCTGTTAAGTTTTCATCAAAATCTACAGCAGAAATTTTGAGAAACCCTAATTGAAAATTATTGCCGCCATCGATTCAATATGCTGGCATGGAGTGTAGGGGGCAAATATATTGCCCAACACCGATAGTATATTGCTCAACACCAATCGTCGCTAACTGCTTCCAGAGTTAGTGCATTAGATTAAGCACAAATTTCTACGTATTCTGTTAAGTTTTCATCAATATCTACAGCAGAAATTTTGAGAAACCCTAATTGAAAATTGTTGCCGCCATCGATTCAATATGCTGGCATGGAGTGTAGGGGGCAAATATATTGCCCAACACCGATAGTATATTGCTCAACACCAATCGTCGCTAACTGCTTCCAGAGTTAGTGCATTAGATTAAGCACAAATTTTTATGTATTCTGTTAAGTTTTCATCAAAATCTACAGCAGAAATTTTGAGAAACCCTAATTGAAAATTGTTGCCGCCATCGATTCAATATGCTGGCATGGAGTGTAGGTTGCAAATTTATTGCCCAACACCGATAGTATATTGCTCAACACCAATCGTCGCTAACTGCTTCCAGAGTTAGTGCATTAGATTAAGCACAAATTTCTACGTATTCTGTTAAGTTTTCATCAAAATCTACAAATATATTGCCCAACACCGATAGTATATTGCTCAACACCAATCGTCGCTAACTGCTTCCAGAGTTAGTGCATTAGATTAAGCACAAATTTCTACGTATTCTGTTAAGTTTTCATCAAAATCTACAGCAGAAATTTTGAGAAACCCTAATTGAAAATTATTGCTGCCATCGATTCAATATGCTGGCATGGTGTGTAGGGGGCAAATATATTGCCCAACACCGATAGTATATTGCTCAACACCAATCGTCGCTAACTGCTTCCAGAGTTAGTGCATTAGATTAAGCACAAATTTCTACGTATTCTGTTAAGTTTTCATCAAAATCTACAGCAGAAATTTTGAGAAACCCTAATTGAAAATTATTGCTGCCATCGATTCAATATGCTGGCATGGAGTGTAGGGGGCAAATATATTGCCCAACACCGATAGTAATTGCTCAACACCAATCGTCGCTAACTGCTTCCAGAGTTAGTGCATTAGATTAAGCACAAATTTCTACGTATTCTGTTAAGTTTTCATCAAAATCTACAGCAGAAATTTTGAGAAACCCTAATTGAAAATTGTTGCCGCCATCGATTCAATATGCTGGCATGGAGTGTAGGGGGCAAATATATTGCCCAACACCGATAGTATATTGCTCAACACCAATCGTCGCTAACTGCTTCCAGAGTTAGTGCATTAGATTAAGCACAAATTTCTACGTATTCTGTTAAGTTTTCATCAAAATCTACAGCAGAAATTTTGAGAAACCCTAATTGAAAATTGTTGCCGCCAACGACTCAATATGCTGGCATGGAGTGTAGGGGGCAAATATATTGCCCAACACCGATAGTAATTGCTCAACACCAATCGTCGCTAACTGCTTCCAGAGTTAGTGCATTAGATTAAGCACAAATTTCTACGTATTCTGTTAAGTTTTCATCAAAATCTACAGCAGAAATTTTGAGAAACCCTAATTGAAAATTGTTGCCGCCATCGATTCAATATGCTGGTATGGAGTGTAAGGGGCAAATATATTGCCCAACACCGATAGTATATTGCTCAACACCAATCGTCGCTAACTGTTTCCAGAGTTAGTGCATTAGATTAAGCACAAATTTCTACGTATTCTGTTAAGTTTTCATCAAAATCTACAGCAGAAATTTTGAGAAACCCTATTTTAAAATTGTTGCCACCATCGATTCAATATGCTGGCATGGAGTGTAGGGAGCAAATATATTGCCCAACACCGATGGTATATTGCTCAACACCAATCGTCGCTAACTGCTTCCAGAGTTAGTGCATTAGATTAAGCACAAATTTCTACGTATTCTGTTAAGTTTTCATCAAAATCTACAGCAGAAATTTTGAGAAACCCTAATTGAAAATTGTTGCCGCCATCGATTCAATATGCTGGCATGGAGTGTAGGGGGCAAATATATTGCCCAACACCGATAGTATATTGCTCAACACCGATAGTATATTGCTCAACACCAATCGTCGCTAACTGCTTCCAGAGTTAGTGCATTAGATTAAGCACAAATTTCTACGTATTCTGTTAAGTTTTCATCAAAATCTACAGCAGAAATTTTGAGAAACCCTATTTCAAAATTGTTGCCGCCATCGATTCAATATGCTGGCATGGAGTGTAGGGGGCAAATATATTGCCCAACACCGATAGTATATTGCTCAACACCAATCGTCGCTAACTGTTTCCAGAGTTAGTGCATTAGATTAAGCACAAATTTCTACGTATTCTGTAAAGTTTTCATCAAAATCTACAGCAGAAATTTTGAGAAACCCTAATTGAAAATTGTTGCCGCCATCGACTCAATATGCTGGCATGGAGTGTAGGGGGCAAATATATTGCCCAACACCGATAGTATATTGCTCAACACCAATCGTCGCTAACTGCTTCCAGAGTTAGTGCATTAGATTAAGCACAAATTTCTATGTATTCTGTTAAGTTTTCATCAAAATCTACAGCAGAAATTTTGAGAAACCCTAATTGAAAATTGTTGCCGCCATCGATTCAATATGCTGGCATGGAGTGTAGGTTGCAAATATATTGCCCAACACCGATAGTATATTGCTCAACACCAATCGTCGCTAACTGCTTCCAGAGTTAGTGCATTAGATTAAGCACAAATTTCTACGTATTCTGTTAAGTTTTCATCAAAATCTACAGCAGAAATTTTGAGAAACCCTATTTTAAAATTGTTGCCACCATCGATTCAATATGCTGGCATGGAGTGTAGGGAGCAAATATACTGCCCAACACCGATGGTATATTGCTCAACACCAATCGTCGCTAACTGCTTCCAGAGTTAGTGCATTAGATTAAGCACAAATTTCTACGTATTCTGTTAAGTTTTCATCAAAATCTACAGCAGAAATTTTGAGAAACCCTAATTGAAAATTGTTGCCGCCATCGATTCAATATGCTGGCATGGAGTGTAGGTTGCAAATATATTGCCCAACACCGATAGTATATTGCTCAACAGCAATCGTCGCTAACTGCTTCCAGAGTTAGTGCATTAGATTAAGCACAAATTTCTACGTATTCTGTTAAGTTTTCATCAAAATCTACAGCAGAAATTTTGAGAAACCCTATTTTAAAATTGTTGCCACCATCGATTCAATATGCTGGCATGGAGTGTAGGGAGCAAATATATTGCCCAACACCGATGGTATATTGCTCAACACCAATCGTCGCTAACTGCTTCCAGAGTTAGTGCATTAGATTAAGCACAAATTTCTACGTATTCTGTTAAGTTTTCATCAAAATCTACAGCAGAAATTTTGAGAAACCCTAATTGAAAATTGTTGCCGCCATCGATTCAATATGCTGGCATGGAGTGTAGGGGGCAAATATATTGCCCAACACCGATAGTATATTGCTCAACACCGATAGTATATTGCTCAACACCAATCGTCGCTAACTGCTTCCAGAGTTAGTGCATTAGATTAAGCACAAATTTCTACGTATTCTGTTAAGTTTTCATCAAAATCTACAGCAGAAATTTTGAGAAACCCTATTTCAAAATTGTTGCCGCCATCGATGCAATATGCTGGCATGGAGTGTAGGGGGCAAATATATTGCCCAACACCGATAGTATATTGCTCAACACCAATCGTCGCTAACTGTTTCCAGAGTTAGTGCATTAGATTAAGCACAAATTTCTACGTATTCTGTAAAGTTTTCATCAAAATCTACAGCAGAAATTTTGAGAAACCCTAATTGAAAATTGTTGCCGCCATCGACTCAATATGCTGGCATGGAGTGTAGGGGGCAAATATATTGCCCAACACCGATAGTAATTGCTCAACACCAATCGTCGCTAACTGCTTCCAGAGTTAGTGCATTAGATTAAGCACAAATTTCTATGTATTCTGTTAAGTTTTCATCAAAATCTACAGCAGAAATTTTGAGAAACCCTAATTGAAAATTGTTGCCGCCATCGATTCAATATGCTGGCATGGAGTGTAGGTTGCAAATATATTGCCCAACACCGATAGTATATTGCTCAACACCAATCGTCGCTAACTGCTTCCAGAGTTAGTGCATTAGATTAAGCACAAATTTCTACGTATTCTGTTAAGTTTTCATTAAAATTTACAGCAGAAATTTTGAGAAACCCTAATTGAAAATTGTTGCCGCCATCGATTCAATATGCTGGCATGGAGTGTAGGGGGCAAATATTATTGCCCAACACCGATAGTATATTGCTCAACACCAATCGTCGCTAACTGCTTCCAGAGTTAGTGCATTAGATTAAGCACAAATTTCTACGTATTCTGTTAAGTTTTCATCAAAATCTACAGCAGAAATTTTGAGAAACCCTAATTGAAAATTGTTGCCGCCATCGATTCAATATGCTGGCATGGAGTGTAGGGGGCAAATATTATTGCCCAACACCGATAGTATATTGCTCAACACCAATCGTCGCTAACTGCTTCCAGAGTTAGTGCATTAGATTAAGCACAAATTTCTACGTATTCTGTTAAGTTTTCATCAAAATCTACAGCAGAAATTTTAAGAAACCCTATTTCAAAATTGTTGCCGCCATCGATTCAATATGCTGGCATGGAGTGTAGGGGGCAAATATATTGCCCAACACCGATAGTATATTGCTCAACACCAATCATCGCTAACTGCTTCCAGAGTTAGTGCATTAGATTAAGCACAAATTTCTACGTATTCTGTTAAGTTTTCATCAAAATCTACAGCAGAAATTTTGAGAAACCCTAATTGAAAATTGTTGCCGCCATCGATTCAATATGCTGGCATGGAGTGTAGGGGGCAAATATATTGCCCAACACCGATAGTATATTGCTCAACACCAATCGTCGCTAACTGCATCCAGAGTTAGTGCATTAGATTAAGCACAAATTTCTACGTATTCTGTTAAGTTTTCATCAAAATCTACAGCAGAAATTTTGAGAAACCCTAATTGAAAATTGTTGCCGCCATCGATTCAATATGCTGGCATGGAGTGTAGGGGGCAAATATATTGCCCAACACCGATAGTATATTGCTCAACACCAATCGTCGCTAACTGCTTCCAGAGTTAGTGCATTAGATTAAGCACAAATTTCTACGTATTCTGTTAAGTTTTCATTAAAATCTACAGCAGACATTTTGAGAAACCCTAATTGAAAATTGTTGCCGCCATCGATTCAATATGCTGGCATGGAGTGTAGGGGGCAAATATATTGCCCAACACCGATAGTATATTGCTCAACACCAATCGTCGCTAACTGCTTCCAGAGTTAGTGCATTAGATTAAGCACAAATTTCTACGTATTCTGTTAAGTTTTCATCAAAATCTACAGCAGAAATTTTGAGAAACCCTAATTGAAAATTGTTGCCGCCATCGATTCAATATGCTGGCATGGAGTGTAGGGGGCAAATATATTGCCCAACACCGATAGTATATTGCTCAACACCAATCGTCGCTAACTGCTTCCAGAGTTAGTGCATTAGATTAAGCACAAATTTCTACGTATTCTGTTAAGTTTTCATCAAAATCTACAGCAGAAATTTTGAGAAACCCTAATTGAAAATTGTTGCCGCCATCGATTCAATATGCTGGCATGGAGTGTAGGGGGCAAATATATTGCCCAACACCGATAGTATATTGCTCAACACCAATCGTCGCTAACTGCATCCAGAGTTAGTGCATTAGATTAAGCACAAATTTCTACGTATTCTGTTAAGTTTTCATCAAAATCTACAGCAGAAATTTTGAGAAACCCTAATTGAAAATTGTTGCCGCCATCGATTCAATATGCTGGCATGGAGTGTAGGGGGCAAATATATTGCCCAACACCGATAGTATATTGCTCAACACCAATCGTCGCTAACTGCTTCCAGAGTTAGTGCATTAGATTAAGCACAAATTTCTACGTATTCTGTTAAGTTTTCATTAAAATCTACAGCAGAAATTTTAAGAAACCCTATTTCAAAATTGTTGCCGCCATCGATTCAATATGCTGGCATGGAGTGTAGGGGGCAAATATATTGCCCAACACCGATAGTATATTGCTCAACACCAATCGTCGCTAACTGCTTCCAGAGTTAGTGCATTAGATTAAGCACAAATTTCTACGTATTCTGTTAAGTTTTCATCAAAATCTACAGCAGAAATTTTGAGAAACCCTAATTGAAAATTGTTGCCGCCATCGATTCAATATGCTGGCATGGAGTGTAGGGGGCAAATATATTGCCCAACACCGATAGTATATTGCTCAACACCAATCGTCGCTAACTGCATCCAGAGTTAGTGCATTAGATTAAGCACAAATTTCTACGTATTCTGTTAAGTTTTCATCAAAATCTACAGCAGAAATTTTGAGAAACCCTAATTGAAAATTGTTGCCGCCATCGATTCAATATGCTGGCATGGAGTGTAGGGGGCAAATATATTGCCCAACACCGATAGTATATTGCTCAACACCAATCGTCGCTAACTGCTTCCAGAGTTAGTGCATTAGATTAAGCACAAATTTCTACGTATTCTGTTAAGTTTTCATTAAAATCTACAGCAGACATTTTGAGAAACCCTAATTGAAAATTGTTGCCGCCATCGATTCAATATGCTGGCATGGAGTGTAGGGGGCAAATATATTGCCCAACACCGATAGTATATTGCTCAACACCAATCGTCGCTAACTGCTTCCAGAGTTAGTGCATTAGATTAAGCACAAATTTCTACGTATTCTGTTAAGTTTTCATCAAAATCTACAGCAGAAATTTTGAGAAACCCTAATTGAAAATTGTTGCCGCCATCGATTCAATATGCTGGCATGGAGTGTAGGGGGCAAATATATTGCCCAACACCGATAGTAATTGCTCAACACCAATCGTCGCTAACTGCTTCCAGAGTTAGTGCATTAGATTAAGCACAAATTTCTACGTATTCTGTTAAGTTTTCATCAAAATCTAGTAGATAGATAGTATATTGCTCAACACCAATCGTCGCTAACTGCTTCCTGAGTTAGTGCATTAGATTAAGCACAAATTTCTACGTATTCTGTTAAGTTTTCATCAAAATCTACAGCAGAAATTTTAAGAAACCCTATTTCAAAATTGTTGCCGCTATCGATTCAATATGCTGGCATGGAGTGTAGGGGGCAAATATATTGCCCAACACCGATAGTATATTGCTCAACACCAATCGTCGCTAACTGCTTCCAGAGTTAGTGCATTAGATTAAGCACAAATTTCTACGTATTCTGTTAAGTTTTCATCAAAATCTACAGCAGAAATTTTGAGAAACCCTAATTGAAAATTGTTGCCGCCATCGATTCAATATGCTGGCATGGAGTGTAGGTTGCAAATATATTGCCCAACACCGATAGTATATTGCTCAACACCAATCGTCGCTAACTGCTTCCAGAGTTAGTGCATTAGATTAAGCACAAATTTCTACGTATTCTGTTAAGTTTTCATCAAAATCTACAGCAGAAATTTTGAGAAACCCTATTTTAAAATTGTTGCCACCATCGATTCAATATGCTGGCATGGAGTGTAGGGAGCAAATATATTGCCCAACACCGATGGTATATTGCTCAACACCAATCGTCGCTAACTGCTTCCAGAGTTAGTGCATTAGATTAAGCACAAATTTCTACGTATTCTGTTAAGTTTTCATCAAAATCTACAGCAGAAATTTTGAGAAACCCTAATTGAAAATTGTTGCCGCCATCGATTCAATATGCTGGCATGGAGTGTAGGGGGCAAATATATTGCCCAACACCGATAGTATATTGCCCAACACCGATAGTATATTGCTCAACACCAATCGTCGCTAACTGCTTCCAGAGTTAGTGCATTAGATTAAGCACAAATTTCTACGTATTCTGTTAAGTTTTCATCAAAATCTACAGCAGAAATTTTGAGAAACCCTATTTCAAAATTGTTGCCGCCATCGATTCAATATGCTGGCATGGAGTGTAGGGGGCAAATATATTGCCCAACACCGATAGTATATTGCTCAACACCAATCGTCGCTAACTGTTTCCAGAGTTAGTGCATTAGATTAAGCACAAATTTCTACGTATTCTGTTAAGTTTTCATCAAAATCTACAGTAGAAATTTTGAGAAACCCTAATTGAAAATTGTTGCCGCCATCGATTCAATATGCTGGCATGGAGTGTAGGGGGCAAATATATTGCCCAACACCGATAGTAATTGCTCAACACCAATCGTCGCTAACTGCTTCCAGAGTTAGTGCATTAGATTAAGCACAAATTTCTACGTATTCTGTTAAGTTTTCATCAAAATCTAGTAGATAGATAGTATATTGCTCAACACCAATCGTCGCTAACTGCTTCCAGAGTTAGTGCATTAGATTAAGCACAAATTTTTACGTATTCTGTTAAGTTTTCATCAAAATCTACAGCACAAATTTTGAGAAACCCTAATTGAAAATTGTTGCCGCCATCGATTCAATATGCTGGCATGGAGTGTAGGGGGCAAATATATTGCCCAACACCGATAGTATATTGCTCAACACCAATCGTCGCTAACTGCTTCCAGAGTTAGTGCATTAGATTAAGCACAAATTTCTACGTATTCTGTTAAGTTTTCATCAAAATCTACAGCAGAAATTTTGAGAAACCCTAATTGAAAATTGTTGCCGCCATCGATTCAATATGCTGGCATGGAGTGTAGGGAGCAAATATATTGCCCAACACCGATAGTATATTGCTCAACACCAATCGTCGCTAACTGCTTCTAGAGTTAGTGCATTAGATTAAGCACAAATTTCTACGTATTCTGTTAAGTTTTCATCAAAATCTACAGCAGAAATTTTGAGAAACCCTAATTGAAAATTGTTGCCGCCATCGATTCAATATGCTGGCATGGAGTGTAGGGGGCAAATATATTGCCCAACACCGATAGTATATTGCTCAACACCAATCGTCGCTAACCGTTTCCAGAGTTAGTGCATTAGATTAAGCACAAATTTCTACGTATTCTGTTAAGTTTTCATCAAAATCTACAGCAGAAATTTTGAGAAACCCTAATTGAAAATTGTTGCCGCCATCGATTCAATATGCTGGCATGGAGTGTAGGTTGCAAATATATTGCCCAACACCGATACTAATTGCTCAACACCAATCGTCGCTAACTGCTTCCAGAGTTAGTGCATTAGATTAAGCACAAATTTTTACGTATTCTGTTAAGTTTTCATCAAAATCTACAGCAGAAATTTTGAGAAACCCTAATTGAAAATTGTTGCCGCCATCGATTCAATATGCTGGCATGGAGTGTAGGGGGCAAATATATTGCCCAACACCGATAGTATATTGCTCAACACCAATCGTCGCTAACTGTTTCCAGAGTTAGTGCATTAGATTAAGCACAAATTTCTACGTATTCTGTTAAGTTTTCATCAAAATCTACAGCAGAAATTTTGAGAAACCCTAATTGAAAATTGTTGCCGCCATCGATTCAATATGCTGGCATGGAGTGTAGGGGGCAAATATATTGCCCAACACCGATAGTATATTGCTCAACACCAATCGTCGCTAACTGCTTCCAGAGTTAGTGCATTAGATTAAGCACAAATTTCTACGTATTCTGTTAAGTTTTCATCAAAATCTACAGCAGAAATTTTGAGAAACCCTAATTGAAAATTGTTGCCGCCATCGATTCAATATGCTGGCATGGAGTGTAGGGGGCAAATATATTGCCCAACACCGATAGTAATTGCTCAACACCAATCGTCGCTAACTGCTTCCAGAGTTAGTGCATTAGATTAAGCACAAATTTCTACGTATTCTGTTAAGTTTTCATCAAAATCTACAGCAGAAATTTTGAGAAACCCTAATTGAAAATTGTTGCCGCCATCGATTCAATATGCTGGCATGGAGTGTAGGGGGCAAATATATTGCCCAACACCGATAGTATATTGCTCAACACCAATCGTCGCTAACTGCTTCCAGAGTTAGTGCATTAGATTAAGCACAAATTTCTACGTATTCTGTTAAGTTTTCATCAAAATCTACAGCAGAAATTTTGAGAAACCCTAATTGAAAATTGTTGCCGCCATCGATTCAATATGCTGGCATAGAGTGTAGGGGGCAAATATATTGCCCAACACCGATAGTATATTGCTCAACACCAATCGTCGCTAACTGCTTCCAGAGTTAGTGCATTAGATTAAGCACAAATTTCTACGTATTCTGTTAAGTTTTCATCAAAATCTACAGCAGAAATTTTGAGAAACCCTAATTGAAAATTGTTGCCGCCATCGATTCAATATGCTGGTATGGAGTGTAGGGGGCAAATATATTGCCCAACACCGATAGTATATTGCTCAACACCAATCGTCGCTAACTGCTTCCAGAGTTAGTGCATTAGATTAAGCACAAATTTCTACGTATTCTGTTAAGTTTTCATCAAAATCTACAGCAGAAATTTTGAGAAACCCTATTTCAAAATTGTTGCCGCCATCGATTCAATATGCTGGCATGGAGTGTAGGGGGCAAATATATTGCCCAACACCGATAGTATATTGCTCAACACCAATCGTCGCTAACTGTTTCCAGAGTTAGTGCATTAGATTAAGCACAAATTTCTACGTATTCTGTTAAGTTTTCATCAAAATCTACAGCAGAAATTTTGAGAAACCCTAATTGAAAATTGTTGCCGCCATCGATTCAATATGCTGGCATGGAGTGTAGGGGGCAAATATATTGCCCAACACCGATAGTATATTGCTCAACACCAATCGTCGCTAACTGCTTCCAGAGTTAGTGCATTAGATTAAGCACAAATTTCTACGTATTCTGTTAACAC